>CM060932.1:685655845-690655845 GCA_030765085.1 Allium cepa | reverse complement strand
AGAGAAAATTCATACAAAATCAAATCTCCGACTCCGAAATCCAAATTCCTTCGTCTCTTATCCACCAAAACTTCTGATAATCCAGAGCTGCCTTCAACCTACTGATTAGCTCAACCTTCGCTGATAACTCCTAAAACAATCTGAATCCAAATATAATCCAATAGAATAATTTTCTCAAAATCAACCAAAATCAAGAACTCAACCTTTTCTATCCTCGGTAGAAAACAATTTCTTTCCCAGAAAAGAAAAACAAATGCACTCCCAACTGCTTCCGCTGCACAACTCTGATCTGGGGTAGATGAAAATGCTGATGATGCACATAAGCATGAACTGGACATCACATGACAAAAATATGATTCAACAGATCCAAAATAAAACTCAGAAGTTCCTCCAAACTCGAGCTGCTTTACCAATTCCTCTCTCTCTAGAAACCATTCTATTACTAAGCTGAACCATCGGTACTACTTCTGAAATCCAGTCGATACCAAACTCAACTCCTCAGATGCTAAGGCAAACCACTGACCTCTTCAAAGATATCCAGAAAAATTTCTGCCATCCCAGAGAGTATTCAACTATCGCAAGTCACTTTTGCGATCAACCCAGGCTAATATCCAAAGAAAACTGTACTCTCCTTACCAATCTGAACAGCTTAAACTTATTCAGCCAATCCATTGAAGAAATGGATTCACAAAACTGCTTCTGGACTTCACCTCTAAGGAACTGCTGACAGATGACCTCCTCGCGTGCCGGCAGAACAATCTGAGCTGTAACACTGCTACTGATGCCAAAAATTTCTTAATCCAAAATTCCTCGGAAAACTCAGGCCTCAAAGACAAATACAACATTCAGCTGAACTCAATCTCAAAACTAATGCAGACACACTTCCTTATCCAAAGATCTTTGAGAACTTCTTCGGAAACAATCCATCACTACTGCATTTCAACACACAACTACTACTTCTTGAGGTTCCAAAAATCGAAATTCTATGCATCCAAACTTGTACAACAAAATGGACTCCAAAACTTAACAGTTTCCTCAAGAGATTTCGTGAAATCCTTACACCATGAATTTACTCGAGATGGTATTAGGTCTATAGTCTCATTAGATATACTTCCAACCACAGGTAGTCGTGTTACACACACCACCACTCAATCTACCCTTATACTCATATTGGAAAACCCGAACATGTAATCCAACAAATAGATAAAAATATATATATATATATATATATATATATATATATATATATATATATATATATATCAAAATTACAAATACACTCTCTCAGGAAAGAAATCACTCAAGAGCCTAGGTATTCACTCAACCTAGCGCTCTGATACCACTGTAACGACCCCACTTCCTACGCCCAGGAAGAAGCATCGTTTTTAAAGAAAGAAAAGGGTGAGAAAATAGAAAAGATAGAGAAGAAAGAACAACAACATCAGAATCTCACAGCGGAACGAATGAAATATAATAATCACATAAGTACTTACATAATATATAACATCAATCAGAGTGATACATATAGAACATCCCATACTAGACAGTTATAAATACCTGTCTAGTTATACAACTCAATACACCATACATCACAGAGATACCACACAGCGGAACTATATATATATCTACAACGCTGAAGCCTCCTGCTCCATTGCTCCTCTAGAATTCGTCAAAGCTAAACCTGAATCCCTTGACTACCCGTAAAAAATTGGGTACCCGAGAGTTTATGAAAAACAAAAATAAACTTCGGGTCAGACATGGGTCTGGTGTGAGTAACAGGTTAAAGTTGCTTAACTTTGAAAATCCTTTGAAAACAAAAGGTATTACATAAGACTTCCCACACATAAACATGGAAAAGTTTTTACCTTACACTAACCAAAACATTTGATAGGAAATCTAGTGATATTATAATAGGTCTAGGGTTTTCAAGTAAATAGAAAATGGCCGAAATTGTTACATGATTAAATTCCAGCTACTAGCCACAAAAGTGGGTAATACAATCAAAACCGTAGGCACTTATTGGATTATGGATTCCATACAATGGCAGGGCTACTGGGGTACCGTCCGTCACAGTACGTGGCCTAGATCAACGTACCGAGGATCACTCCCGACCCCCTGCAACACAAGGCCGGAACCATTCCTTACTGAACAGTCCCGAACAAGATAAACCCCGCAGTTGGCTGCAGACCAACTGCCCACACAGCCGAATAAAAAGGGACATCTAGACAGGGGAATATCCTTGTCCTGCTTGGGCATGACCCACCTAACCTTGCTGCACCTCCCATGTTTTAGCCATTCCCGGTTGATGAGGCTTGAGGTTACGATTACCTTTATAGAACATATTTCTTAGAATGCTCATCGTCCTCCTGACGATGTGTTGAAAGCATTCAATCCATACAAGTTCGTTCCGGGTTCGAACGAAGCCGAAGGCATCATCTCGTTACACTCGTTTTGGAATCACCCTCGGAGTTAACGACAATAACCCTTGCATTCTGAATCTTCATCTTCACTTCAGATTTACGACCTATCGTTGATTTGAAAACGATATGGTTTTCGGATATTCCTAATGTGGAAAACCGATCCCGGACTCATCGAAATCCAAAACGTGTCTTTTAAGGCCAAGTTGTCTATTTAGTCTTAACAATGGATTCAATATTATCAATATGCACAGATAGATAATTCACATCTCATAATAGATAATCACATCATCATAAACAGATAACTAATATCATCATCCAAACAGATAATTAAATATTATTATACTTAAACTATACATCCATATCACATAGATATTAGCCATTCATATCTGAGATCACAATCAAACAATGAAATATCAATATCGTCCATCAGTAATGATTTATGAATCACAAGCTATAATATGAATTAAATTAACTACTTCCATTTTTAATTAATTTAAAATAAATTAAATTAATTACTCATTTCATAAATCCTGCTCTCACAATCATTAATTAATTATAAATCAAATTAATTAATCATCCATAGCTGTTAACATTTAATTACTTTCCTATTAATTATTCCGTAATTAAACAATTTTTAATTACATCATTAATTATATTAATTAATGATCTACAATTTATATCAATTTACTTTATTTAAATTAATTACATTAAGAGGTTAATCTTTAAATTAACACAGTTATTAATCACCCTTGATTAATAACAAATCAGTAATTAACTACCCTTAATTACTTATTAACGAATTAATCATTCCATGACTAATTATTTCCATAAATTAATCCTTTGATTTATTACAAAAGAAATTACCCAATTTTCTCCACTTACAAGTCATCTTGTATTAATTTCATCAAATAATGATCATCTAATTACTTTCCTAAGTAAATATGCTTCATTAATTACACTAAGTAATTACACATACCAAATCATCAAATTATTTCTTAAATTAATTAAAATTAATTAACTTAATTTAAATCTTATTATCCATTACTTATATATTAAAATTAATTATCTTTGATTTAAATATCCTTTGCTACATTCCAGTAATTTCCTTTAATTTATTTACAGAAATAAATCTTGAATAAATCCATTAATTAATTTCATTTATATCGATTTATTACCATTTAATTATCTTGTTGATTTATTTTTCTCAAATAAACCAATTTCTGATCCCATCATTAATTATATTAATTAATGATTCCTAATTACATTTTCATTTGTTAATTATATTAAGAATACAAATCTTCAAATCACAAATATTAATTCTCTTGATTAATAACATTCAGTAATTAATCGTTCATAATTAATTACTTCTCAATAACAAGCTTAATTAATATCTTGATTAATTTCAAGTAATTATACTTCAGTTACATCCATTAACAACATCATCCAGTTAATTACCTCCAGTAATTATCCATCAATTACTTCTCTAACTAATTTAATTCCGAAAAATCAGTTAATTAAACTAAATTAATTAACTCAAATTAAATCAATTTACTCAATTAATAAGTAACTAATTTCTTAATTACTTTTCAAATAAATAATTTACATTTAAACTATTACAATGATTATTATTGTGTTAATTAATCAAATTAATTTATTAAAATCAATTACATTAATTAATTATAAATAATCTAGTTAATGACCTTCATTAACACTTATTTAATTATTTTCTTCTAAAATAATTAACTTGTATTAATCATCATTAATTATAAGTTTGATTAACCATAAAAATTTATTAATTTAAGTAAATATCAAATTTATGGTTCTTAATCTCATATTAGTTAATTAATTCATTAATTAACTTTAATTACTACTTTTAAACTTATAATTACTAAATTAATTAATATCAATCATTAATTATTCTTGCTTAATTGCATATAAAATTCTAAAACTTCATGAATTAAAGTAAAATTCCAATATGTTTTAAAACATTTATTTCAATTTACTTTCTAACTAAAAACCAATTTATCCTAAATAAAGTTTTAAAACTAATTTATTTTTCAAAACCCTTTTGTAAACTCACATGTTTAATTACAATTAAAACTTATTTGAATAAATTTAAATTATAAAACTTTATTTTGTTCCAAATCTAGAATTTCATATCCAAGTCCTGATTTCTATCTTTGGGGTTAACCTGTTTTCAACCTTCCCTCAACAGTTTAAATTTTTTTATTCGATCTCAACTCTAGTTGAAAATACTTTAATTATTAATCACTTTTAAGTTATTAAAATAATTTAAATTTTGAAAACTTTACTATTTCCAACTATATTCAAAACTAATTTAAATCCATTATTTAAACTTTATTTTAGCACTAGCTTTTAGCTTTGATTTTAAATTTTAAAACAAAAGTTTCAAAAACAGTTGAAACTGGTAAAACTTGTTACAGGTTTTACAAACCTGTAAACTAATAACCCGACCCCCCCTTGGTTTGCTTCGAGTAACACGCGAGTTTCCCCGAGAATGTCGACCAGCTGCTTCGTGTTACCCCTCATGCGTGCAAATGAAAAAAAAACAAAACCTGGAAACACGCCCTCACTTCCTCTCCAAACCTGTCTCCACCACGTGCACGATGCTGCCACCACCGGAGGCCACCAAACTCCGGCTACCACTTCGACCATCTCTCCCCTACCTAAACCCAAAGACGTGTGGCACTCGAACACTTGCAGTGGCCGCGTGCTCGAAATTTCAAAGCACGGTGAAACTTAGGTTTAAAAACATGGAACCCCCGTTGACGCTTCCACCACCCATTGCGCCGCCAACCCCTATTTTTCCTAGCTCCACGGTAGCCTCCTCTACCACCAGACCGAAGCTCACACCACCAGATCCACTTGATCGTCCACGGCAACTCTAAATGCCCAAAACGCTAAAACACAAACTGCTCTCATAATATACCATTAAAAATTTCCAAACCCACCTTAAAAATCATACTTTAGTATATGAATTCCATTTATATTCATGAATTTGTAATTTAATAAACTTGAATTTTAACATGTTTGAAGATGGTTCTTTGTTTTAGCCCTTTCCAGTGATAACACAAGTTTATTTGCTTAAAACAAATTTTTAAACAAAAGTTTATAGTGTACAGATATATTTCATCCAAGGTTTAAGGCTTAACATAGATTGGAACAAGATCAAATGGAATTTTGAACCAGGTTTGGACTTTGAAAACTAAACAGGGATTTCTCAAATTTACAGCAGTGCACAATATATGTATACCTACATACAAATGATTCACAGCAGCATATACTTGTATATTAACCCTACATATCATCATAGAAAACATATACAACCATTTAACTTAAGCTATATTGAATAATGATAAATAAGAAAAACAAAAGTTACTCACAGAGAATTCAATATGCAGTAATTTATTTTGCAATTGGCCAAAGAAAGGAATATGTATAGATTCACACAAATATTTTAAGCATCCAAAAATTTAGCTTGCAACAGATTAAAACCTAAGAAATTTATAAAAGTGTTACTCACAGATATGAGAAAGAACAGAGGCACTTTTGTTGAAACAGGCTTTGAAATCTACAGGCTTGAATACAATAGAAACTTCGTTTTGCTTTGCTTCCTGAATTTTTTTTAAGTTTGAAATAGTTTTACTTTCATGTGTTTACTTAGTTCGAACAGAATATGCAGATTTATAGAAAAGAAAAGAAGACAGGGTTCATTATTATGTTTTATGCACTGTGACAATATTTGTACCATAAAGCATACAAATCTTTGTTTGTGCAGATTCAAAACAGAGATATTTGTTAATGGAGGCTGATATGAAATATAATGGTGTGCTAAAAAGACTTTTCATTAATGATTTTTGTTTGTTAGCTTAAAGATACTTAACAATGTCTTCTCTAGCAAGCTTCACACATATATATAGTTGTTTATTTTTGTTACTGTCTTTAGCTTTGTTTTATTCAATTTGGCATGCACACTGATTTTTACTTGTTTGTATAACATGTATATTCTTATTACTGTCATTTACTTCTAGATATTATTTATTTCCCTTTGTACAATCTGATACATTTGTTTTGGTGCTTTAAACATATACATATATGCTGCAGTTTGCTTATGTTGGTTTACAACTTTGAATATTCTTTTGTTTCCAGTTTTAATTGTTGTCTTGTTATTGTATTTGAAATGTATGTGAAGTTCTATAAATTTATCCAATATGTTTATTTCTTATTTTAACTTATCATATAAAGTATTTTCACTTATAATATATAGCTTAATGTATATTTTGTTTTATTTCTATGTTTGTTGTTTGAAAACTAAATGACTTGATAGTTGTTATGTTATTGTAATTTAACTAATGTACTAACTTATATTTCTTTTCCAATTTATCTTGTATCTTGTATTTTATATGTACATTTTTATTTTTATTTATTTTATAAAAACACATTTATCATTTAGACAAGGTAGATAAATTAAATTACCTTTTTATCTACATATTTTATTAATGTAAGTTAATGTATTGTTTGACAAAATAACATGTAAAACTCGTATATATCTTTAAATTCATATTTTAATCAAGCTATACTAAAAAGAAAAGAAAACAAATCATTTTTGTTAATAAATTAAAATTTAAACTTAAGTTAAAATAAGTATCAAACTATTTAAACATTATCTTATGTATTTAAAACGCTATATTTATTTATTTAACTTTGAAAAGTTTATATCAAATAAATCATAATTTATAATTCACTAAAATATATATTAGAATTTAAAACATAATTTATTAGTTAAACTTTAAAACAACTCACATCTTTTTACAATGTATACAAATATATACATATATAAATAGAAACAAACAATTAATTTTTAACAGATAAAATTGACCAATTAGATATTTATTAAAAGAAAAGTGTCAATTCAGATTTAATTAACAAAAATATATCACATCAATTTAAAATTTACTGCAGATTATTAAATTGATATTGCTAGAAAATTCCGGGTTGTCACTAGAAGGGTAGATGGCTTATAGGTTGGAGTTCGTAGTCTGTAACATGAGTATGTTTGCAAGAAAAAAATAAAAAATAAAAATAAAAAAATAAATAAAAAAAAAGAGAAAAGAAGTGTTAATACGAAAGAAAGAAGAGAGAAAATGCATACGTAAGTTTATAATGCGTATGCGATGAAAAATAAAATGAAAAAAAATTAAAATAAATAAAAAATAAAGTTTGTACGTGAGTATATAAAAAGGGAGAAGGAAGAAATGCATGAGAAGATAGGATGGCCACCTGTACGTATAATAATCTTTAACCTTTACATATGATAATTTTCTCTCTTTATTTTCCATCTTTCCTAATCTTTACTCTCATCTAGATTACATACTAAAACAAGTAATTTACAAATGCATTTATATTATATAGCAGTACTGTTAATGTAGCAATTTACAATGATTTACTAAAGTACAATTTATAAAGACAAAAATGCAACTACGGATTGTATATCAATGGTCATAAAAATTCTTCAATCTTGTATGCATTTTCACCTACTAGTTACATTCATCGGCATCTGCATTTCATATTTCTCTGTTTCAAATTTGTTCAGACAATACACAACATCTAGATGAGTCCCCATTTGAAATAAAATATATATAAATAAAGAAGAAGAATAATGATATGCAAGCGGAGAATATGGTTGGTCACCTGTACAAGTTAAGTCTAGGCCTGTGGAAGGTGCATCACTTTGCATTGTTGAATTAAAAACACATAGGTGCATGTGTACATTCATCTACTTAAGATTTGGGCAGGGTGAACTTCGTTGTTTTGGGTTGAGCCAGGTGGTGGAGTGGTCGAGTCAAATTTGATTCCATCCGTCTAGTTTATTCCGAAATCTCGTGTAATTTTTTTTCTTAGTTTTGATTTTTTTTAATTAATTCGTTTCCTTTTCAAAAATATAAATCTGGTCGCAGCCTCCGCATCAATTTGATCGTGCTTCCGTACGTTTTCTTTTTTTCAAGTGTGACCATCGTTTTAAATCAAATCTTCGACGGCATTCAGGTGAGTATTCCTCACCAGACAAACATACTTGTATATTTGTGAATTAATCACAAGTGTAATTGTAAACTTATTTTATTTAATTTTTTCTGCCTATGATATTAACTTATGATGTTAAACCCCATTATTTAATTGACACATCATCAGTTGTATTATCTATTGTTATATTTTGCAGTTATACTATTTATTATTATTTACTATTTGAATCACACTGCAAGTTCCCTGTAGAATAGAAATCGTTACAGGCTGAAATGATAGGCCTGAATGATAATTATTTATTCATTTATTTAATTATTTATTATTTAACTTGGGATTACGGGTTTGAAATGATAGAACCCGGGTTTTCTTTGTAAATTGCGGATTGAAATGATATATATCCGTATCACTTGACCTAGGCTAGAAAACTATATACAGACCCGTGGTTTATATAATATTTTTTTGAAATGTTTTAAATATATTTTAAATGGAAAATTTATAATATTCTGGTTTAAAATGTATTTAAACGATTTTATAAAAATTTATAATGATTTTTGAATGAGTCAAATGTTAAATAAATGAATGTTTAAGTAAGATTTTGAAATATAACTTATTTTGGGAAATTCTGAATTTTTTTTAAAAGTGAGATTTTAGTAAAGTAAAATAATTGATAATAAGTTATATTCTGGGAATTTAAAACTTAATTGTTAAGTTAATAATTTAATTAAAGAAATGGGAATTTAATACTTGGATTTAAATAAGAAATTCATAATAAAATTTGATTTTTTTTGTATGAAAATTTACTTATAAATTCATAAAAATATGAGTATTGAAATTATGACTTTATAATGTGAAAATATATGATTTGTAAGTTAAATATGATTTAAATAAAAATTTACTTAGTTATGAAATTATAGTTAAACCTTGAAATTTTAAATATAAAGGATATTGCAGCATGTGTGAATGTTGTAGTTAAAATTTAAATGAACTTAAAAGCTAATTTGAACTAAAGCTATTATAGCACTTTGTAAGTGCTATAGTTGATAAAGATAACTAAAGTTTAGTTGGAAATACAGAAATCTATTACAGCACTTAAATGTTGTCTTTTATAAATGAACTGTTTTAACCTATAACTTTAGGTAGCATTTTATAAGTGCTCGGAAACTGAATTTTTGATTGTTTTAATAAAATTTAATAATCATTGGGAAAAAGTATTAAATTTTGGAATTTAATATGTAATTAATAAAAATAAGGAATTGACTTTAAATGGTTTTAGATGGAAGAATTTAACTTTTAAATGTGAGTTGAAAGGCAATTAATTCCTAAATAAATTGAATAGATTTAAATGGTATTTTATATTAAATAAAGTGACTGATGTTTAAATAAATAATGTTTGAAATGATATTATTATATTGAAATGTATTTGAAATTTATTTTGATTTTTAAAGTATAAATACCATTTTTAAAAGTTGTAACCACGGGTTATAATAATGTTTGGTTGTTAAAGAGACCGGGATCGGATATCTGGCATACTCTCTGTTGATACCGAAAACCACTTTGACAACCGTGTACGTGGTAGAGATTCCAGAATGAAGTAGGATGGTGAAGACGCTTCCTTTGAGGTAAATACGTGGACTCGACTCCCGTGAGTTGGCATAAGGTGGCTAAAACAGGAGCGATCGACGGATTAATGAGGTAGCATCTCTGATCGGACGCACTTCTTTGTATGCCATTCTATTACTTTTGTGATTGTATTGGTGCGCACCTTTGATTTGGGAGTGTTGTTCGAGGTGGGCGGTAGCTGCGCGCTACGCGTTACCATCGGTCCGGAAGCGTAATTGGCATATCTACCCTGGCATTGCCTAGTTGTGCCGTGTCACCTACCATAGCGAGCCTTGTACGAGTTTGGTTTTCTCCCATAGCTCGTGTGGTATCCTCTGGTGGCTTCCCGATCAGGAGGGACTATGATATTGGATGGACTACTGGGACTATTACGTGTTAAGGGGAATATTGGGTCACTCCTTAACGCTATTTAAAAGTAAGTTTATTTTAATATAGACACTATTATAATAGCGAAAATATTACTATATAGTAAATAGTTTAACGGATCCTTAGAGAATGGGCGGTCCCAAGCATCCTTTAAGTTACTTGCTCTATATTACAGTTCACTTGAATTAGCTTACACTGTATAAGTATGTATGTCCTGACTCGAGTGTTCATGTTTTATTTTACGCTCGGGTCAGCCTGAGTTGCAGTTCAGTTTCATCTCGGAGCTAGGATTTCTGTAGTTCACTTTCAAGCTGCTGGCAAACTTCCCTTCCAGTTCTTTATCTAAATTTTGAAATCAAGACTAGTGGACATTTGGATTGTTCTACTGACGATTTAAAACTATATTTGGATTAAATACTATGTAATTTTTATTTGTTTGAGACTATTTATAGTGGCTTCATGAACCACTAAGTATTTTTAAATTCCGCTACGAGTTTTCTGATATCTGTGTCTGTGATTCTGTGATTTTGTATTTACTGTATATTTTGAGATTTGCCAAATTTTATTTAGAACGCGGTATTTTGAACAATTCAAGTCCGACATGTGTGGATGCGAATGGTCGAAAATATTTGGTCGTTACATTTGGTATCAGAGCTTTGGCTCTAGGAAAAACTTAGAATGTATGGTAAATTTGATTTACAGAATCGCTTTCATTCGAGCTTGAATCTCTTCCTTTTCGAATTTCGGAATGTTCCCTGCGGTTCCGAAGTTCATTCGTGTCCCTTACTATTCATTATCTTTCGATTCTGGAGTATCGCATAACTCCACTTCGGGTGATCTTTATAGTGAATTGGCGGTCTCGCCAATATTCTAATAAAGAGGTGAAACTCCTTTACAATTAGCATTGATTCACCAGATATTTATATTTATCCTCGGTTTAGATGCTAGTATCTTTGGTTATTCTGAACTCTATCTCTTCAGATCGAATGTAGATTTTCCCAGAAAATCCACATCGATCTTACTCTTTAAGTCAAGGTTGACCAGGTTAAGGTTGCTCGCGATTTATATAAACTTATCCAGTTCCTTATTCTGTTATTTAATCATCGGATCTTATGATTCCAACTTATCTTTAAATCAAAATTCTCTTTGATTTGAGTCCATCAAATTTGAATCTCTATCCTTGTTTTGAAAAATTTATTCCTATATTTGGGAAAAATCTAATATTATATATATAAATGTAATTTTCAGAATTTAACTAGTTGTTTAGAGATAATAGTGTTTGATTTTATTTATGGTTTTGTAAACCATTGGTTTTGTCTTATATAAATAATTGTTCCAAAGAATTTTAAGTTTTAAAAATTAGTGCTCTTCTTTTTGTCGTTGGAAAATAATTTCGGTGATGACTGCAGGCATCATCGGCATTCATTTTCGAGTATCGAAGTGAAGAGACCACGCTGTAGTTTTGCTTCAAAAATTTAATTGATTTGAATTTCTAAAATATGAATTAATTTATAATATATATAGATATATGATTTAAATTTGATTTGACATATACTATATGTATGTATTTATTTATCTATAAAGTGTTTGAAGTTAATTGGAAATTTAATGCATAAATTTATGTTAAAAGGTGATTCTAATAATAAAATAAAGTCAAATTTTGAATGAATATTTAAACTTGAATAATAGAATTGGAAAAGTTTTACTTGTATAATATTAAATTGCATGCCAATATAACTTACCTAAATCATTCAGAAATTAACTATGTAATTGGATAATGTACAATATAAAAGGATTTTTTTTAAATAAAATTTGAGTGGTTATAATAAATGTTATACACTTAAAGTTTCAGTTACAAAAGGACAGATAGGGGTAAATAGAATAAAAAAATAATTGAATAATATACAATATCAAATGGTGTTAGAGGAAATTTAGAAATAAATTGGAATAGTTATAATAAATGTAATCTACTTAATATGTGTGATAAGATATATTAAGTAGAATATATTTAATAATAATAATCTGGAATAAAGAAGAATTAAATTTGTTAAGTAAAAGATGATTATTATAAATGACTATACAAATTTATGATTTTTGAAATTGTTAATTTCAAAATAATTGGATAATAAGATAATTAATTTGGAAATAGTTAAGATTGATTTAACTTCAGTAAAAATCAAATGAGTTAAATCAATTATTGAATATTAATAAGTTTTAACTGAATTTATATGGTTTAAATCAATGATTCCATTTTGAGTTTCAATTTAGTTTTCTTTCGGGGTGTTTCTATTCTCCTACCTCCTTCCTTTTCAGGGATGAAAAGTTTTGAGTGGGGGAGAGTGTAACAACCCATAATTTTGTAAATATTTTAATTAAGTTTTACTTGAAAACGTTGTTTTTTTAAAAGTAAAATTTTCAATAATTAAAATTTTAAGTTAATAAGTTTTGGGGAAAAAAACTTATTGTAATTTAAATTTAAGCCTTAATTAATGTAATATTTCTATATTGATTCAAATAGAAAACATATGTAGTTTATTAATGTTTGCATGTGTTCATTATTTAAATCCAATCTTTTGGTTTTTGCATACTTTTGTTTAAAGTTAAAAAAAAGGGGGGGCTTCTTTATAAAAATAACTTGAATTTATTACAAAATATCACGATTCCTTATATTTCCTTTTAAACTAACGTTAGACCTTAATTTATTGCTTAATACTAAAGAATTTACTAAGTTATAAATTTTAACATAAAGATGTTGTATTAAGTTTAAGACATTATTTACAATGACTTGTACATACATATGTGCGCGCGTTAATTTGACTTAAGATTTATAAGATGGACTTGTATGCAAAGTCATAACTTTTTTAATCTTAAACCCTTTTAATCTGGAGATTAGGTTCAAAATTCTTGTCTTTAATTTTAGGCTCATAAAATAGTGAAACTTAATTTTAACACATTTATATGTATAAGTTTATTATATGTATATACGTATACGTATATGTTTTTAATAATACTATGACTAATAAAGATATATATGAAGGAAACATCATCTTTGTACACAATCTAATATTGCACTTACATAATTTACTGTAGAATACATTTGGACATAGTTACATTTCATGCCATAAATAAATAGCTTGTTAATGACATTTAATTAATCAATCAATTTGATTAGAGAAAGAATGAAAGGTTTCTCTCTCCATATACATAATTAAGCTCTAAATTAATTACCTGTTTTAGGAAAAGAAACGAAAGGTTGCCTTAATTCTTGCCTTTTAGTTTTCCTAACATTTGTTCCTTTCTAGCCATTCATTCCTTTAGTTTAGCCGTATATTTTGCCTTGCAATTCACGTACAAGTTTCTCTTTTTCTCATCTTCTTTATTTTCTCATTTCCTAAGAGAGAAAAATATTACAAGCACTTTATTCTTTTACGTATAAAATCTTGGAATTTATTTTAATATAAATTTTTAATTTGAGTAAATCATTTCCAAAATTCTATAATAAAAATGAAAGTTTCTGAAATTTTTAACTTTGTTAAGGATAACTCTAATTGGAATTTTAAATAAAGAAATGGATTATCTACTTTCTTTAAAAATGTGTAATATTTTTTGAATAATAAATTTCATTGGTAATGGTAAATAAATCAGAATAATGTAAACATGTTAAGGAGCAACTTTTAAGAATTCAGTGTATTAATAAAGTGTTAAAATTACGCATTTATAAGGATACGATATTTAATGGAATAAATAACATGTAAAATAGGAAAACATATTAATTAAAAAACGTTACTTTTGTACTAATTTGGGGGTATATTTTGTGTGGGTCCTACGCATTTTAAAATTCATACCGCAATTATATATGCATAAATAAATCAGTTAAAAATTTACTAGCCAAACGTTACACTTTCCATAACATTCATTTGTTTTAATTTGGTATAAAACTTTGAATAAAATAACGTTCAAATCCTCATTAATTTCTTGCCTATCTTTTACCATAATCAACGCACGTATATATTCTTTTCAAATTCCATTTCTAGTGAAAGCCGTTTCTTTTCTGATAAATTCCTTTGCCTCTACACCATTTTTCAACACATCTTCTGCGGATAATAAATCGCATGCGAAGAGAAATGGGAATAAAAATAATTTCGTTTCCTGACTAAACAAAAAAAATCGCATACCATAAATTACGCCTATTTTTCATTTCGTGTGTTCCAAGCAAATTTCTCCTATAAATACTAGACACATCACAATATTTTCTCTACATCTCATTTTAGCTTCAGCCTTTGTTCTTGCGCAAGCTTCTTCAGGTATGGCTGTTTTCCTTTCCTCTTGCTTCTTCTTTTCTTTTTTATTCTTCTTGCATTTTTTTTCTTTCTTTCTTTCGTGTTCCTCTGTTTTCTTCCACTGTTCCACCACCTTGTCACAGCCTCTTTTCCATACGTGGCCAAGCACCCCCCACATAGTGTAGCCGAGTCCTGCTTTTTGAGTCAAAATTTTTTGCATGAGCATGACGAGAAGGGAGATGGCTTATAGGTTGGAGTTCGTAGTCTGCAACGTGAGTATGTTTGCAGGAAAAAAAAATAAATAAATAAATAAATAAAAAAGAGAGAAAAGAAGTGTTAATACGAAAGAAAGAAGAGAGGAAATGCATACGTAAGTTTATAACGCGTATGCGGTGAAAAAAAAAAAATTAAAATAAAAAAAATAAAGTTTGTACGTGAGTATATAAAAAGGGAGAAGGAAGAAATGCATGAGAAGATAGGATGGCCACCTGTACGTATAATAATCTTTAACCTTTACATATGATAATTTTCTCTCTTTATTTTCCATCTTTCCTCATCTTTACTCTCATCTAGATTACGTACTAAAAGAAGTAATTTACAAATGCATTTATATTATATAGCAGTACTGTTAATGTAGCAATTTACATTGATTTACTAAAGTACAATTTATAAAGACAAAAATGCAACTACGGATTGTATATCACTGGTCATAAAAATTCTTCAATCTTGTATGCATCTTCACCTACTAGTTACATTCATCGGCATCTGCATTTCATATTTCTTCTGTTTCAAATTTGTTCGGACAATACACAACATCTAGATGAGACCCCATTTGAAATAAAATATATATAAATAAAGAAGAAGAATAATGATATGCAAGCGGAGAATATGGTTGGTCACCTGTACAAGTTAACTCTAGGCCTGTGGAGGGTGCATCACTTTGCATTGTTGAATTAAAACATATAGGTGCATGCGTACATTCATCTACTTAAGATTTGGGCAGGGCGAACTTCGTTGTTTTGGGTTGAGCCAGGTGGTGGAGTGGTCAAGTCAAATTTGATTCCATCCGACCAGTTTATTCCGAAATTTCGTGTAATTTTTTTTTCTTAGTTTTGGTTTTTTATAATTAATTCGTTTCCTTTTCAAAAATATAAATCTGGTCGCAGCCTCTGCATCAATTTAATCGTGCTTCCGTACGTTTTCTTTTTTTCAAGTGTGACCATCGTTTTAAATCAAATCTTCGACGGCATTCAGGTGAGTATTCCTCACCAGACAAACATACTTGTATATTTGTGAATTAATCACAAGTGTAATTATAAACTTATTTTATTTAATTTTATCTGCCTGTGATATTAACTTATGATGTTAAACCCCATTATTTAATTGACACATCATCAGTTGTATTATCTATTGTTATATTTTGCAGTTATACTATTTATTATTATTTACTGTTTGAATCACACTGCAAGTTCCCTGTAGAATAGAAATCGTTACAGGCTGAAATGATAGGCCTGAACGATAATTATTTATTCATTTATTTAAATATTTATTATTAATTATTTATTATTTAACTTGGGATTAGGGGCTTGAAATGATGGAACCCGGGTTTTCTTTGTAAATTACAAATTGAAATGATATATATCTGTATCACTTGACCTAGGCTAGAAAACTATATACAGACCCGTGGTTTATATAATATTTTTCTGAAATGTTTTAAAAATATTTTAAATGGAAAATTCATAATATTCTGGTTTAAAATGTATTTAAATTATTTTTATAAAATTTATAATGATTTTTGAATGAGTCAAATGTTAAATAAATGAATGTTTAAGTAAAATTTTGAAATATAACTTATTTTGCGAAATTCTGAATTTTTGTTAAAAGTGAGATTTTAGTAAAGTAAAATAATTGATAATAAGTTATATTCTGCGAATTTAAAACTTAATTGTTAAGTTAATAATTTAATTAAAGAAATGGGAATTTAATACTTGGATTTAAATAAGAAATTCATAATAAAATTTGATTTTTTTTGTATGAAAATTTACTTATAAATTCATAAAAATATGAGTATTGAAATT
The DNA here is from genome assembly GCA_030765085.1 of Allium cepa. NCBI lineage: Eukaryota > Viridiplantae > Streptophyta > Magnoliopsida > Asparagales > Amaryllidaceae > Allium > Allium cepa. Next base: position 690,639,039 of record CM060932.1, on the reverse strand, counting down.
ATGACTTTATAATGTGAAAATATATGATTTGTAAGTTAAATATGATTTAAATAAAAATTTAATTAGTTATGAAATTATAGTTAAACCTTGAAATTTTAAATATGAAGGATATTGTAGCATTTGTGAATGTTGTAGTTAAATTTAAATGAACTTAAAGGCTAATTTGAACTAAAAGCTATTATAGCACTTTGTAAGTGCTATAATTGATAAAGATAACTAAAGTTTAGTTGGAAATAAAGAAATCTATTACAGCACTTAAACGCCGTCTTTTGTAAATTAACTGTTTTAACCTATAACTTTAGGTAGCATTTTATAAATGCTCGAAAACTAAATTTTTGATTGTTTTAATAAAATTTAATAATCTTTGGAAAAAAGGCTTAAATTTTGGAATTTAATATGTAATTAATAAAAATAAGGAATTGACTTTAAATGGTTTTAAATGGAAGAATTTAACTTTTAAATGTGAGCTGAAAGGCAATTAATTCCTAAATAAATTGAATAGATTTAAATGGTATTTTATATTAAATAAAATGACTGATGTTTAAATAAATGATGTTTGAAATGATATTATGATATTGAAATGTATTTGAAATTTATTTTGATTTTTAAAGTATAAATACCATTTTTAAAAGTTGTAACCACGGGTTATAATAACGTTTGGTTGTTAAAGAGACAGGGATCGGATATCTGGCATACTCTCTATCGATACCGAAAACCACTTTGACAACCGTGTACGTGGTGGAGATTCCAGAATGAAGTAGGATGGCGGAGACGCTTCCTTTGAGGTAAATACGTGGACCCGACTCCCGTGAGTTGGCATAAGGTGGTTAAAACAGGGGCAATCGACGGATTAATGAGGTAGCATCTCTGATCGGACGCACTTCTTCGTATGCCATTCTATTACTTTTGTGATTGTATTGGTGCGCACCTTTGATTTGGGAGTGTTGTTCGAGGTGGGCGGTAGCTGCGCGCTACGTGTTATCATCAGTCCGGAAGCGTAATTGGTATATCTACCCTGGCATTGCCTAGTTGTGCCGTGTCACCTACCATAGCGAGCCTTGTACGAGTTTGGTTTTCTCCCGTAGCCCGTGTGGTATCCTCTGGTGGCTTCCCGATCAGGAGGGACTATGATATTGGATGGATTACTGGGACTATTACGTGTTAAGGGGAATATTGGGTCACTCCTTAACGCTATTTAAAAGTAAGTTTATTTTAATATAGACACTATTATAATAGCGAAAATATTACTATATAGTAAATAGTTTAACGGATCCTTAGAGGATGGGCGGTCCCAAGCATCTTTTAAGTTACTTGCTCTATATTACAGTTCACTTGAATTAGCTTACACTGTATAAGTATGTATGTCCTGACTCGAGTATTCATTTTTTATTTTACGCTCGGGTCAGCCTGAGTTGCAGTTCAGTTTCATCCCGGAGCTAGGATTTCTGTAGATCACTTTCAAGCTGCTGGCAAACTTCCTTTCCAGTTCTTTATCTAGATTTTGAAATCAAGACTAGTGGACATTTGGATTGTTCTACTGATGATTTAAAACTATATTTGGATTAAAGACTATGTAAGTTTTATTTGATTGAGAATATTTATAGTGGCTTCATGAACCACTAAGTATTTTTAAATTCCGCTGCGAGTTTTCTGATATCTGTGTCTGTGATTCTGTGATTTTTTATTTATTGTATATTTTGAGATTTGCCAAATTTTATTTACAACGCGGTTTTTTGAACAATTCAAGTTCGACATGTGCGGATGCGAATGGTCGAAAATATCGGGTCGTTACATATAAAATAGGATAGTTAGGCATAGATTAAGGGGGAGTTATTAGGATAGAAGTAATATTTTATAAACAAAGGTTGTCATCATCAAAAAGGGGGAGATTGTTAGTCAGTGAGATGATGGTTTTGATGATAACAACCTTAGAATAGGATTATAAAATATAAATACTAACATTATAGTTTAGAAATATATGTATATGTAGGATTTAACCATGTAGGTACCAAGAATGAAGACTGTACAGTATAGAGATTCAAGATATCAAGGTTGAAGACTCATGAGTATCAAGAATATCAAGACTATCAAGAATTCAAGATTTCAAGAATAAGTAATTTTAATTAGGAATTTTTTGTTAAAACTCCTAGAAAAGCACTGGCATCTTAAAATCCAACTTATTCGTGGAATGGAATCCACTTCGATCCCGTTAAAGGGATGGAACCTACGAAAAATCTAGTGGAACATTGCTTTGTATCCGCTAACTTTTTATTCAAATGATTTTACAAAATTATCTTGTTTTCAAAATGATTTCAAAACCTTCCTTTTAAAAGAATCAAAAACATCTATCCTGATACTTTTAGCCTCAAAACAATCTTTATTTTCAAAATCAAATTATCCTTAGCTTCAAAACTATCTCTAATAATAATATATTGAACTTTTAATATTTATACTTAGATTTAAATAAAAAATTTATATACATTATTCTCTATATTTACTTATGTATTTTAACTATAATCAAGTATATTTATAAAGTTCAAAATAGTTTTCAATATAACATAAAAGTTATTTTCAAAGAAAAACAAACCACCAAAAATTCCTTTGGGATGTCGACATGCTCAATATATCCATGTCGACATAGTGTCAGTTAATTTCAAATTTTAAATTTCAAAAGAAGCGTCTATTCGTCATATCTCTTTACGAATGGACATGGCTGCTGTTCTTCTATAAATAGGGGCTGTTTTCAACGAATTTTTAATCATATTTTCTATTTTGCATTTCTCTTCTTCTTCCACATTTCTTTATACACATTCTTAACATTACTTTGCCGAATTCAACATTGAATCTAACTAGATTATCTCTAGTTTGATTCTCTATCACTATCTCAACAAGATCCTCAGTGCCACTCAGAGTTATAGGCTTTTTGTAATCAATTAAATGAGAAAAGGTGTGATTGTGGCCTTAGAAATTAATCAAGTGAGAAAAGGTGTGATTGTAGCCTAGGAAATCATTTGGGTGAACTTGTTGCCCGTGAAATCAAGTATCTCTACCCAGGGGATTGTGAATCTGGAGGGTGTACCTCGTTGCCTTGAAATCGAGGGCGTAATTGTACAATTGCTTTTGAAAGGAAATCCATACTTGTGTGTTGGGCTGGATGTAGGGTAACTCCGAACCAGTATAAAATCCGGTGTGTTCTTTCCTTTACTGCTTTTACTTTATTTCTGCATCTGTGTTTGAATCTGTAATCATATTTGTGTCTGAATGTTGTATACATTTGAGTTCAAATTAACAAAAACTCAAAAAGATTTAATAATTCCTTAAAACACTATTCACCCCTCTCTAGTGTTTATCCTAGCCTTAAGATCCGTAATCCGCATTTCTCACAAAGTATTTTAAAAGTGTTTTAAAAGAGAAATATTTTCATAAAATTGCACGTTATCGATTGAACGAGAAATTGATTTAAACGGTTAAATAAAACGAGTGGTATGGAACGCTTACGTGTGTTTTATTGATTATCTTCTGGACTTGTTCAACCGAACCATTGTTACACATAAGCAACGTTCACTATTGTATAGTAAATGTTTGGGTAAACCTGTGTGGTATAGGACACATGGTTGTTATCTATTCGATTACTATATTATAACATTTAATTCTTTTTGATGAGTTATGACTCGCCTTTGATGTTATAGGACTTGTTCCTATTTGATTTTTATAGGTATTGTACTTATCTTGATGTTTAGAGGAACAATTGGATGTTTATTGGTTTTGTACCTATCTGGGAGTTTATAGGTTTTATACCTATTTCAATGTTAATAGGTCCCGTACCTATCTTGATGTTTATAGACGTACACGTCTATCTTGGAGTTACACGTATGTAAGTGAATTTAATTTAACAATCTTGGAGTTTGGCACCTCCTTATTTATGAGATTTCTGGATTTCTACTTGTAGGATTTCTAGATTTAACGTTATTGGATTATTACCAAATCGTTTCATAGGTTTTTGCTTTTAAGATGCTACTATGAGTTTTTTATTTAATGATTTGAAGATATTAATGCATGTTTGATATTTTTCAATATATGCTTACAATTGAGATCAAGATTACTTTATCTATCATTCAGTTTTGCTAAAACATTTATTTTAGTCTAGGCTGACCTAATTATTACTTTTATAATACTCGGGCCAGACCAAGATGTTTCAGGTCCTTCAGCTTGAGACTTTAGAGTGGATATCTTACCTGTTAGCTAGTAGTTCTCTTTTTTCATCCTATGTATATATTGATATTATGTAATATCTTGTGTTGAGATTATACTCCTTATATATATATTCATTTTGAGATGTAGCACTTTGTATATATGTACTCTACATCATGTATATATCATGTATCGGTTCAGACTTGTATCTATTATATTTCGTTGTGACTGTTCTGCTACTATATGATATGTATATTAATATGTTGTTCTGAATTTTAATTATTATAGCGATCGTAGTTTATTTTAAGCCTGAATTGTATACGTCAATTCTTCTTAACTCAAGAAGTATATATATCATATAAATCGATGTGTCAATGCTCGTTTAAAGTAAAATTCACGGACGGTCATTCCTAACCGGCTCTATTCTCTGCACTAGCCGACCATATTCCTTTGTAATATTCTCTACTGGTGTGGGTCTCGGGGTAGGACGTCACATATAATAAAGGAGAATTGTTATAAGATGGGATGATCTTGTATGAAGGAAATTTTATATAAATTTGGTTTATAAAATGTGATTTAAAAATGATTTTTGAATTAAATCCAAGAGCTGTTTGAAATGATTTCAAAAGGATTTTGAGAAAGGTAATATTAGTATTATTTGGAAGTATTTATAAATATAAATATTTTGAAAGAGAAATTTTAAATGACATACATTTTCTTTATTTAGTTTGGAGAAAATACCTCAATCAGTTCTTTGGTATTTTGAATAACCTTTTAAGTGACGATCAAATTTTACTTAGGCAAACATTGTAGTGCACTTAGTAAATTATTCTCTCTATCATTATGGATCGAAATGAGATTATATCCAAACGAACCTACAAAGTATGTTCTAGTGAATAAATTGTTTAAGTTATTTTATACGTGTGTATATATATATATATATATATATAGTATGATCTCAATATGGATTTTATAATAAAAACCGGGTATCTAGTTCTTAAGTTTCCTTAAAACAGAATTGATTTAAAATAAAAGGTATTTTGATAAATAATTTGGTAAATGAAAATTTTAAACCCTTGGATGGAAAACATATAATTTAACTCAAGTTTTAAATGGGTTAAATTGGATAGGAAGGTTTTAATAAGCATTGTTTCGATAAAACCATAGTTTTGTTAAACTATCTAAGTTGTAAACTATTTAGTGATAATGGGCCAACCTGTAAACATCTTTCCTTAGAACACTCTATATTAAAGGGGTCGAACGGTTTACTCGGTTTTAAAGACCCATATTTTGTTTGGGATTCCATCTAAATTTTAATAAGTAAAATGAAATTGGTGTGTTGTATGTACTCTTAGGGTATATAAGAGTGTTATACAAGTAAATAACAATAAATAAATAAAATTAAAATTGACATTTTTATACACTTTTAGGATGTAGAAGTGCACTATACGAGTAAATAAAAGTGGAGTAACTTTTTAATTTAATGTTTTATAGAGATGTAATAAAATGCCTATAAATTTAAGTGAAAATCTCTGAAATAATTCATACATAATTTTAGTATTGAATGAAATACTACAAATGAAAATGAAAGTGATTTGGAAAAAGATTGGTGTAGTTAAGAAGCTAATAAAAACTAAGTACGTTGTGACAAATGCAGATTACGGATCTTAAGGCTAGGATTAACACTAGAGGAGGGGTGAATAGTGTTTATAAAGAATTACTAAATCTTTTTGAGTTTATGTTAATTTAAACACAGATGTGTGCAATATACAGACATAGATATGATCATAGAAACAAACACAGATGCAGAAGTAAAATAAAAAGTAGTAAAGGAAAGAACACACCGGATTTTATACTGGTTCAGAGTTACCCTACATCTAGTCCCGCAACACAAGTACGGATTTCCTTTCAAAAGCAATCTTTACAATTACACCTTCGATTTCAAGGCTACGAGGTACACCCTCCAGAATTATAATCCTCTGGGTAGAGATACTTGATTTTCCGGGCTACCAGTTCACCCACTTGATTTTACGGGCAACAAGTTCACCCAACTGATTTCCCAAGGCTACAATCACACTTTATCTCGCTTGATTGATTTTCAAGGCTACAATCACACCTTTTCTCGCTAAGTTGATTACAAAAAGCCTATAACTCTGAATAGCACTGAGGATCTTGTTGAGATAGTGATAGAGAATCAAACTACGAATGATCGAGTTCAATACAATGTAGATTTCGGCAGAGTAATGATAAGAATTTTTATTAAGAAAAGTGGAAGAAGAAGAGGAGTGAAAAACCAAAAAATCTGATGTAAAATTCTTTGAAACTGACCCATATTTATAGTAGAACAACAGTCATGTCCATTCGTGAAGAGTTATGGTGAATAGACACTTCTTTTGAATTTGAAATTTTGAACTCAACTGACACCATGTCGACATGGTCACCATGAGTATGTCGACATCCCAAAGCATTTTTTGATGATTTGATTTTCTTTGAAAATAACCTTTATCTTATATTAAAACTATTTTAAACTTTATAAATATACTTGACAATAGCTAAAATTCGTAAGTAAACATAGAGAATAATATATATAATTTAACTATAATTTTATATTTAAATCTAAGTATAAATATTTAAAAGTTAAATATATTATATTAAAAGATAGTTTAAAATCAGGAGTAATTTGACTTTGAAATTAAAGATGATTTTGGGGCTAAAATTATTTAAAATCAGGATAGATGTTTTTGATGCTTTTAAAAGGAAGGTTTTGAAATCATTTTGAAAACAAGATATAATTTTGAAAAATCATTTTGAATAAAAGGTTAGCTGATACAAAACAATGTTCCACTATATTTTTCGTAGGTTCCATCCTACTTAGGGTTCCATCCCTTTAACAGGCTCGAAGTGGATTCCATTCCACGAATAAATTGGATTTTAAGATGCCAGTGCTTTTCTTGGATTTTTAATAAAATTTTATAATTAAAGAATAAATTACTTGAATTCTTGGACTCTTGATAATCTTGATACTCATGAGTCTTCAATCTTGATATCTTGAATCTTTATACCGTACAGTCTTCATTCTTGGTACCTGCATGGTTAAATCATGCATATACATATATATCTAAACTTATAATGTTAGTATTTATATTTTATAATCTATTCTAAGGTTGTTGTCATCAAAACCATCATCTCACGGACTAACAATCTCCCCCTTTTTGATGATGACAACCTTTGTTTATAAAATATTACTTCTATCTTAATAACTCCCCCTAAAACTAATAACTCCCCCTTAATCTATGCCTAACTACCCTATTTTATACTTCTCCCCTTTTGTCATCAACAAAAACAAACCCTTAACTTTATAACTCCAAACTATATAACTCCCCCTAAATATAATACCCTATGATATGTGATTATAATGATAGTGTTATCATAAATAATCAACACTTAGATAATCCTAATCCTAAACTACTAACTATTCTAAGTATACGATAACCATATAGTTATATTTATTAATAAGGAAGAACACATATAAGAACACAATTTATTTATTAATCATATAATTATATTTACATTTTCGTTGTAAACGTAAGAAGGAATAAACAACAAAGGTAAAGAAAGTGAAGAAACTAATGTGTGTTTTTGAACATAGGAGATCTATGAATCGAACAGTTTGGATAATGGAAACAGAAATTTCCACGTTGTTCGACAAGATTCCCATCGTTGTCAAAACACACTTCTCCAACGCACACAATTTTGTCGTCATCTTCCGCATGCGCTTCTTCCATGAGTTCTTCTTCTTCTTTGCTGGCCTCTTCTCTTGATTGTATGAAGAATCTTCATCAATCAAGATAGGGTTGGCTTGATTATCCATTAGAAACTTTTGTAAATTCCTTAGAATCTTGCCTTGCCTCTCTTGTTCCTTTGCCATACGGATTTGAATCACTTGAATTTCAGTCATCATCTGAAGTGCATCCTTCAGAGACTCCTCCATTTTTGTTACACGAGGGAGAGTATTACGTTGAAATGGACCAGAAGTAAGAGAGGGGAACAAAAATGTAGATTTTATGTTTGATTTGGAAGCTGATGCCATGATTTTATTTGTTTCAGAAGATAGAATAGAAAGAGAATAGAGAGAATGATCAAAAATTCAAAAATAAGAATAATATATAACCAATTTTTTGAATTTTGGTGGGAAATTTTAAAATAAAAATAAAAACGTTGTATGTCGACATGGGTATATGGGGGATGTCGACATGCCCTTTTATATTTCTACTATTTGATTTATTTTAGTATTAATTATTTATTATAATGGATATTTATATTTCAATTATTGAACAAATACCTAATTCTCTTCTTAATTTAGTAAATATTGATTCATTTAAGGGTTCTTGTTAAAATATCAGCAATTTGATTCTCAGAATTGATATAATCGAGAGTAACTACTTCCTTACTTATATTATCTCTGAGAAAATGATGTTTGATATCAATATGTTTAGTTCGAGCATGTTGGGTAGTACTTTTGGATAAATTTATTGCACTAGTAGTATCACAATAAATTGGTAATTTTGAGATATTTAAACCATAATCTTTTAAAATTTGTTGCATATATATTACTTGAGAACAAGCCAAAGCAGCAGAAATATACTCTGGTTCAGTTGTTGATAAAGAAACTGTGTTTTGCTTTTTATTTAACCAGGAAACCAGAGAATGCCCCAAAAAGTGACAAGTCCCACTTGTACTTTTTCGGTCTGATTTACAACCAGCATAATCAGCATCACAGTAGGATATTAAGTCCAAAGAATCATTTTTAGGGTAAAATAAACCATAATCGGATGTGTGTTTAACATATCTTATGATTCATTTTACAACTTTTAAGTGGGTCTCTTTAGGTTGGGATTGATATCTGGCACAGAGACAAACACTATGCATGATATCAGGTCTACTAGCAGTAATATGGAGTAGTGATCCAATCATTCCTCTATATAATTTTTGATCTACATCTTTTGAGAGATCTTCTTTACTAAGGGACACATTGGTTGCCATGGGACTGGGTTTTCCATTTGCAGTAGTCAAACCAAATTTAGTAATTAGATCTTTAGCATATTTTTCTTGGCTAATAAAGATACCATTATCTAATTGTTTTATTTGTAATCCTAAAAAGAAATTTAATTCACCCATATGACTCATCTCAAACTCTTTTGTCATTATTTCAGAAAATTCTTTATTCATTTCAAAATTAGTTAATCCAAAAATGATATCATCTATGTAAACTTGTACTAGTTGAATATCATTTTTATTTCTTTTAATAAAAAGAGTATTATCTACTTTACCAATTACAAAATTTGATTGTAATAAATAAGATCTTAGTCTATCATACCAGGCTCTTGGAGCTTGTTTTTGACCATATAAAGCTTTCTTAAGTTTGTAAACATGATTTGGTAATTTATCATTTTCAAAAAGTGGTGGTTGTTCAACATATACTTCTTCTTTTACAAATCCATTTAAAAAGGCACTTTTAACATCCATTTGAAATAATTTGAAATTATTATGATTTGCGAAAGCAAGTAGAATCCTAATGCTTCTAATCTTGCTACGAGAGCAAAGGTTTCATCAAAATCTATTCCTTCTTCTTGACAATAACCTTGAGCGACTAATCGAGCTTTATTTCTAACTACCTCTCCTTGTTCATTCATTTTATTTTTATAAACTCATTTAGTTCTAATTATACTTTTATTTTCAGGTCTAGGAACAAGTTCCCAAACATCATTTCTAGTAAATTGATTTAACTCTTCCTGCATAGCCAAAATCCATGAATCATCAGTTGATGCTTCTTTTGGATTTTTGGGTTTAATAGTTGATATAAAAGCTATATTACTCATTTGACTTAGTTGATTTCTAGTTTTAACAACAGATTGCATATCTCCAAGTATATTTTCTACAGGATGATCTTTTAAAAGTTTAGTCCTTTTATTAGGATGATTAATTTCATTATTAGTTTCAATTGATTCTTGATTTTGAGTGATTAAATCCTCTTCATCATTTGTATGTTCAAATTTTTTGAAATTTTCATCAAATGAAACATGCATTGTTTCTTCAATGGTGTTAGTTTTTAAATTAAACACTTTGTATGCTTTACTTCTATTAGAGTATCCGATAAAGATTCCTTTGTCGAATTTAGGATCAAATTTATCTAAATTATCTTTTGTATTTAAAATAAAGCATTTACTTCCAAAAATTATGAAATAAGATACCTTAGGTTTCTTTGAATAAAGAAGTTCATAAGATGTCTTATCAGTTAAAGGTCTAATTAAAATTCTATTTAAAATATAACAGACGGTAGCAACTGCTTCTGCCCAAAAATTCTTTGGTAAATTACTACCTGAAAGCATAGTTCTCGCACACTCTTGAATCGTACTATTTTTACGTTCTACTACTCTATTTTGTTGTGGAGTTCTTGGAAATGAAAATTTGTGAGTTATTCCCTTTTTATTGCAGAATTCCTCAAACTTTTCATTTTCAAATTCACCACCGTGATCACTTCGAATAGTTATAATTTTTAGAGAAAATTGATTTTGAATTCTTTTTGAAAAGGTCTTAAAACATTCAAAAGTATCATTTTTATGTTTCAAAAATATTGTCCATGTAAATCTAGAACAATCATCTATAATTACAAAAACATATTTACTATGATTTATTGACAGAATTTGAGATGGACCAAATAAATCAAGATGAAGTAATTCAAGAGGTTTTGAAGTTGAAATCATATCTTTTAATTTAAAGGAACTTTTTCTAAGTTTTCCTAATTGACATGCATCACATAAACTATCTACTTTAAAATTTATTTTAGGGAGACCTCTTATTAGATCATGTTTTGACAGTCTAGATAAGAGTTTGAAATTCAAATGCCCAAATCTCTTATGCCAAATCCAAGGGTCACTTGTATTTGCCAACAGACACAGGTTATCATTTGAAATTTTCATACTAAGAATATGAATATTCTTTTTCCTGACTCCCTCAAATATTATGGTTGAATTATTATCTTCAACTTGACATTTATCTTTTTCAAATTTAATTTTATATCCTTTATCGCAGAGTTGACTTATACTTAGCAGATTATGTTTCAGATTCTTAACTAGCAAAACATTAGTAATAGTAGGAGTCTCAGAATTACCGACTTTGTCGATACCAATCACATATCCTTTTGAATTGTCTCCAAAGTTAACCGGTCCTCCGTCTATGTATATAATATCATTCAGTATATCTGGATGTCAGTCATGTGTCTAGAATATCCACTATCAAGTATCTATTTGTTCTTTCTGATCTGCATAATTTGTCCGTTGTGGATTGATTCATCAACAGCCATAAAGCATGATTCCTACACATCAAACAATTTTGGTAGATAACTTGAATTTGAATATTGATTATATGCAGACTCATGAAACAATGATGATTTGAATATTCTAAACTAGTATTAACAAATATACCCATTTTAATTTATTTTCTTTCAAAAATCAGATTATGAAAATTTGAAAACCTTGCTCTGATACCAATTGTGAGAAATGCGGATTACGGATCTTAAGGCTAGGATTAACACTGGAAGGGGGTGAATAGTGTTTATAAAGAATTACTAAATCTTTTTGAGTTTATGTTAATTTAAACACAGATGTGTGCAGTATATAGACACAGATATGATCACAGAAACAAAAACAGATGCAGAAATAAAATAAAACGCAGTAAAGGAAAGAACACACCGGATTTTACACTGGTTCGGATTTACCCTACATCCAGTCCCGCAACACAAGTATGGATTTTGTCACGACCCGACTTCCTATAACCAGAAAGACGTATCATGAATTAAGAAAGAAAGGGATAGAAAGAGGAAAGAAAGAAGGGAAAGAAGAAAACAACACTAGAATCTCAACAGCGGAACGAATAAATTATATTAATAACATAAGTATTTACATAATATACAACATCAATCAGAGATACACAGCATATACATCACGTACTGACAGTTATAAGCACCTGTCTAATATTTACAACTCAATACAAACTCAACACAGAGAACACACAGCGGAAACTATATATCTATAACGCCGAAGCCTCCTGCTCCATAGCTCCTCCAACAATTCGTCAAAGATAACCTGAATCCCTTGGCCACTCGTAAAAATTTGAGTACCCAAGAGTTTAAGAAAACAAAAGATAAACTCCGGGTCAGACATGGGTCTGGTGTGAGTAACAGGTTAAGGCTGCTTAACTTTAAAAACCCTTTGAAAAGAAAGGTATCATGTAAGAATTCCCACACATAAACATGGAAAAGTTATTACCTTACGCTAACCAAATCATTTGATAGGAAATCCGATGATATTATAATAGTGTCTAGGGTTTTCAAATAAATTACAGAAATAGCTGGAATGCTTACATCTCACGTTCCAAAATAGTTGGGCACAACTAATACGTACGACACTTATTGGATTTTGGATTCCATCAATGGCAGGGCTACTGGGGTACCGTCCGTCACAGTACGTGGCGTAGATCATCATACCGAGGAGTATGCCCGCTCCCCTGCAACACAAGGCCGGAACCATTCCTTACTGAACAGTCCCGAACAAGACAACCCCGCAGTTGTTTGCAACCAACTGCCCACACAGCCGAATATAAAGGGACTTCTAGACAGGGGAAAATCTTGTTCTACTTGTGCATTACCCACTTAACCTTGCTGCACCTCCCTTGTTTTAGCCATTCCCGGTTGATGAGGCTTGAGGCTACGATTACCTTTAGAGAACACATCTCTTAGAATGCTCATCGTCCACCTGACAAAGTTCAAAAAGCATTCAATCCATACAAGTTCGTTACGGGATCGAACGAAATCGAAGGCATTATCTCGTTTCACTCATTTTGGAATCACCCTCAGAGTTAACGACGATAACCCTTGCACTCTGAATCTTCATCTTCACTTGAGATTCATGACCTATCATTAATTTGGATCGATGTGGTTTTCGGATATCCAAATATGGAAACCCGATCCCGGTCTCATCGAAATCCAAATCGCCATCTTTTAGGTCCAAGTTGTTTTAAAGTTTTAAAACAATTTCAATTCAATATTATCTTTATACACACAGATAGATAATACACAACAGCACAATAGAAAATCAACATTATCATCACAACAGATAATCCATATTATCATTCCAAACAGATAATTCATATTATCAATTCAAATCCAACCATAGTATCCAAATCACACAACATCACTTATCTCATAACTGAGATCTCAACCATTTAGGGTAATCAGTATCAAACAACATTCATAAGCAATGGCTTATAAATCACCATTCTATAATTAATTTAAAATGAATTAAATTAATTACTTCTTCCTTAATTAATTTAAAATAAAATAAATTAATTTCTTTATCCATATAAATCTTGCTTACATATCCATTAATTAATTATAAACCCATCAATTGATTACTCTCAACAAAATACCCTAATTAATCATCTTGATTTATTATCCTTTAATTATATCCAAGTAATTAACCTCTAATTAATTTCACAAATTAATTATTCCAAACCAAATCTAGTAATTAACCTGTAATTACCTCATTAATTAATTAATTATAATTAATTACATTAATCCTTAATTAATTACATTAATTAATTCCTTCATTGATTAATTGTTCTTATTATTCAATCCTTAATTATATCATTAATTATATAAATTAGCGATCCTTAATTATTTATTTATAATTACCTTATCAAATTAATTATCAATTATCCATATTGATTAATCACTCCTGATTAATCACATTAAGTAATTAACTATATTAAATTAATTACATCTCTTTATTATCTTCAAAAACTCAATTAAAAAATCCAAAATTAATTACACTAAGTAATTAATTATTAATTACTTACTTTAAGTAATTATTCTGCATGCTAATTACATATTAATTACACAAAGTAATTAAATTCCAAAACTCCTCCATTATCCAAGTATCCTTCAATTCAATTACATCAAGTAATTTATCTTCTTAATTACTTCACTAAGTAATTATTCACTTTTAATTACATTGGTAATTACTTCTCAAATCAATCAGTGATTAATTTAAATTAATTAAACTTAATTAATCAAAAATACTTAATTAATTACAATTAGTAATTAATTTTCTTAATTACTTCATTAAGTAATTCACTTAAACAATTCTCAAATGATTATCTTTAAATTAATTAATTAAATAAATTATATTAATTAATTATCAAATAATACTTAGTTAATGACCTTCATTAACCAATAACAAATCTAATTACTTCTCTAAAGTAATTAACTGAATTAATCAATATTAATTACAAATTATCTATAAAACTCATTAATTAATCTCTAATTATTTAATTAATGAAGTGATAATCAAAAACTTAATTAATTTTTAATTATTGATTAATAAATTCAAATCATTAATTAAATTAAAATCAAATCTAAATAATGTTTTTCTTAACTAAAATTTAATCAATCTTAATTAACTTACTAATCCTTTAATTAATTAAATAAAACCCTTAATTATTTAATTAATTAACCAAATTATTAATTAATTAAATTAATTAATTACAAAACTTAACCATCTCAATCATTTAATGAATTATAAATTATTAAGTTCGAATCAACTTAATGATAATCATTAATCTTATTAATGATTTAAATATCATTATCAAAGTAATTTAAAAACAATTTGCTTTTACATTTCCTCTAAATTCCATTTTAAATTAAGGTTAAAATGAAATCAAATTTAAACTTAAACAAGGTTTAAGTATTTAAAACCCTTTTATTTCATTTTAAAAGAATTACTAACCTTCCAAGGTAAGTTTAAAAATAGTTTTAACCCATAATCATTTTAAATAAATTTAACATATACTTTAAATATTTCAAGTGGTTTTGAACCATTTAAATTCAAAACTTATTTGATTTCAAAACTAGAATTCAAACCATGCTTTGAATTCAGGTTCAAAATTTTAAATTTTAAATCCTGTTTAAATCCTATATTTCAGATTTTAAAAACATATTATAAAATACTTTATGATTCAAACTTAGTTACAACCTTTGAATTTATAAACTTATTTTCTTTTGAAACTTTAAGATTCAAATTCCAATTTGAATTCAGGAATTCAATTCAGATTTTAACTTAAATTTAAATCTTGTTTTAAAATCTCATTTTTCAGATTTATAACATTTTGTAAAATACTGTACAGTTTTAGTTATTAAACATTCATTTTTTAAACAAATTTATTTATTTGAAATCTAGAATTCAAATACATTTGAATTCATAATTAAACTTGTTTTCAAATTTGGTTCAAACCTTGCTTTTCTTTCTTTTTATTTAAATTTAGTTTAAAAATTAAAAACCTGAAACTGTCAGGTTTCAGAAAAATAGAACCTGAAAACTAACATGCTCGAGCCCGTACCTATTTTACTTCGAGACATCTCATACTTGACTTCGGTAAAACACTGTAATGACTCGGGTATTCACTCGAGTACCATACCTCACCAATATTCCCAGTTCATCATAAAATATGAGCACCGTGCACATGCACGGTGGCTTTGACCATCATCGGTCAACCCCTACTGCATCAACACATCAGAAAACAACCTTGCGCAACATCGCGAACATCAAATCATTGATATCAAACTCGAAATTGAATTCGAGTGTTCACCCAAAAACTGAACATGAACCCAAAACCTAAAACGACTTCAATTTCCAATCTCCGATCACCAGAGTGGCAATGTCTCCGGCCACAACTTCTATTACAACCCTTCATTCAATCCCCAAACTCTGGTGGAGCTCGATCCACCAGAGGCGATGAACGACCTCTTTAAAAACCCAACCCAAAAACTAGGGTTACAGGCGAAATCAACCTCCTGCCGTCACCATGTCACCTTAAACCACCACCTGACATTTTTGCCAAGATACCAGATCCCTCTACTTCCTCCATTGTGGAACCTGACTGTCCAAATCACCTCGTTCGCCAGAAAACACCCTAAACTCCATTTCCAAATAAATATGGACTGCTCCAAAAATCCTAAACTAAAAATTATGATTTTGGTTTTAAAAATCATGTTTTCTTATCAGTTTTCAGATCATAAACTTAAATTAACGAATTAGGATATTTGAATTTTAACAAATCTCATGTCTTCCTGACTATTTTTGTTTCTAGAGCAGGTTTGATTTTATTTTAACTTAATTAAAATTTTAAGCTTAAACTTATGATTGAAACTAACTATTTTTGTTTGTAACCTAAATCATAAAAATGGCTAGATCCAGAAGTAGGGGTTTAAATTAAAAATAAAAACTGAGTTTAAGCAAGAAACAGAGGGGTCAAAGATACTAGTAGACATGCACACATATCATCCAAATATTCATACACAAATCAAATTTTCCAGAGATAACTTAGGCAACCAATATTACACTTGATTAATTTTCAAAAATGTTACACACCAGCAAAACAGAGCCTCTTGATTTAGAAAAGCTTGTGAACCCTGTTAACACTTTATGCATGCAGGCCCATTGATCTCAAAGTTGTTTCCAGGTTGCTTGTTGAGAATTTTCAGTGGAAATACAATTGTATGCAGGCCTTAGAAAAATGCAGACTTGATTTTTGCAGAAATTTGAAATTGCATGTTTGAAATTCTTGTTACAGGTTTTGGTTTGCAAATCATAATTTTGAGGAGATGATTTCAGATATGGTTTGTGAGGGAATTTTGAGTTTTTAGATTTTTGAAGTGTGATGTTTCTCTTTGATTCATTTTAGCTTTAGGTTATGAAAAGAGAATGAGGGAAAAATGAAAATGGTTTAAGGCTGAAATTTATTTTAATTCAAAATATAGAGAAAGATAAAATAAAATAATGACACTTGTCATGTTTCTTTATTCCTAAATAAACACATGTTGATTTAGATTGTTTAATAGTTAACACTTGTCTTTTATTTAATTTAGTTATATTTTTAAATGTAAATGAAGAATTTTACTTAAATTTATTTACACTTATGTAAATTTCTTATTTAAAGAAAATGTAAATAAAACAAATTATAAATTAAAACTTATTCTAATATTTTAAAGAATCTATAAATTTGAATTTCAAAAATCAATTCCAAATTTAAATTAATCCTTTGAATTCCAAATTAAAATCAATTTATTCAATTTAAAATGGTAATTTTATTTTCTTATTTTAATTCTTTTTAGATTTATGGCAAATAATACATTCATTAATATGGCTTGAAAACAATCAATTTAACAAATTTTAAATAATTTATAAAGAGATTATAAATCACTTTTATTAATAAATAAATTTAAACCATATGCTATTTTGTATTTTAAACTTATATATAATATTTTCAAATCATATTTATTAAATAATATTTAAAAAGAAATAAAACAAATATTTATTTAAATTTAAAACAAAAATTAAGCTATGATAAATTTTAAACAATTTAACATTTATTTTGAATATTTACAAACCATATAATTATTAATTTAAATAACATTGAGAAACTTAAAATTAATTTAAAACATAATTTCCCAATTACCAAATATATTATTAGAATTTAAAAACAAAACTTCATTTATTTATTAAATTCCAAAACAAAGATTATCTATAATATATATAAATATATATATATATACACACACACACATTATATAGAAACATTTATTTTAACTTTTAAAAGATAAAAATCACAAATTAAATATTTATTTAATCAGATTATTAAACCAATTCATATATTATTAATCAATTATCATCAAATCAATTTAATTTTATATAAAGATTATTAAATTGATATTGTCAAAATTTCCGGGATATTACATTCCTTCCCCCTTAAATGAATTTCGTCCTCGAAATTTAAAACAAAGGTAATTTAATAACCTATTCAAGATTTTAAATTTCAAAACACAAACACATATCAAACATATGCTAACAACCATAGAAATCAATTCATTCAATCAAACAAAATTAACTATCCAGACAAAATTCTGGATAGAGTTTCCTCGAGTTTCCCAAGTAAACACCGGGATATTCGCTCTATAACATCCAAACAATCAACACAACCAAGCTACAGAACCCCTACTCATCTAGATCTACAACTAAACAAGACATCAGACTACAGACAAGACTGACTCAACAACCAAATCTCCCAGAACAGCTGATTCCAAAACCAGAAATAGATCATACACGTACTCCCTCAGAGATACATGAAACACATCGAATTCCTGTTGTCCAAACGGGCAATTCAATCCAGAAAACCAAACACTTATCCATAAAAGAACACAGAAGAAAACCAAGACATCTCGGAGCTAGCTTACCCAATCTTACCAAAATTTATAGCTACTAAAACTAAGAAAACTTATCCAAAATCAGATTCCGATTTCAGATTCACAAAATCCTTCGGACGATCTCGGGCTGCTTACCTCATTCCTGATCAGCTCAATCCTTTGCTGATGTCCCAAGAAATAAACCGGACCAAACCCAATTCATAAGAATGATCCTCCCCGATCAACCAAGATCAAGAACAAACTCCACTCACAACTATCAGAAGAAAACAAACTTCTCCTATCCGGAAAAGAAAAGCAAATGCACTCCCAAACTGCTTCTGTTGCACAACTCTGATCTGGAGTAGAAAAGAATGCTGATGAAGAACACAAACACAACTGGACAACATAACCAAGAAGATCTCTGATAACCAAGAGAAAAATTCATAAGTTCCTCCAATCCTGAGCTGCTTCAACAAACTCCATCTCAAGGAACCAACCTTCAACTAGTTGAACCACCGGTACTACACTTGGAATCCTTGTCGATAAGGAAACTAAATTTCTAGATGAGGACAAACCCTGACTTCCCTGAAAACATCTAGAAAAATCTCCAACAATCCAAGAGAATACTCAATCATCGCAATTCACTTTTGCGATTAATCCAAACTAAAATCCAAAGAAAACTGTTCTCTCTTTACCAATCAGAACAGCTTATGCTGGTCTAGCCAATCCATCGAAGAAATGGATTCACTCAGCTGCTTCTGAACCCCATCTCCAAAAAACTGCTAGGCCAAAAAACTCTGCCGACACACAGAACACTCCGAGCTGCACTGCTGACACCAATGCTAAATACTTCCCAATCCAAAGCTCTTCGAGAAACTCAGACTCGAAACCAAACAGAAACACCCTGCTGAACTCAGCCACAACACTGAAGCAGCCCTACTTCCTTAAACTTGTTCCAAAGAAATCATCTTCGGAAACATCCATAGTCACTGCATCTCATCATCCAGTTACTAATTCCTGAGGTATCAAGATATCACCACTCGCTTCTGTCCAGCCAACAGATCCAAACTCTACTCATCCAACTTCAAAGATAAACTCCGAACCTTAACAGGCTACCTTCAGAGATTGATGAAGTCCTTCATCACTACAGTTCGAGACAGTATTAGGTCTACAGTCTCGACAGATACACTTCCAACCCCAAACATTACAAACTCCAATCAATGGTAGTCGCGTTATACACACCGCTACCTCAATCTACCTTTATAACTCATATTGGAAAACCCGAACAGGTAACCCAATAGATAGGTAATAAATATATTAAAAATTACAAATACGCTCTCTAAAGATAGACACCACTCCAGAGCCTAGGTATTCACTCAACCTAACGCTCTGATACCAACTGTCACGACCCGACTTCCTATAACAAGAAAGACATATCATAAATTAAGAAAGAAAGGGATAGAAAGAGGAAAGAAAGAAGAGAAAGAAGAAAACAACACTAGAATCTCAACAGCGGAACGAATAAATTATATTAATAACATAAGTATTTACATAATATACAACATCAATTAGAGATACACAGCATATACATCACATACTAGACAGTTATAAACACCTATCTAGTATTTACAACTCAATACAAACTCAACACAGAGAACACACAGCGAAACTAAATATCTATAACGCCGAAGCCTCCTGCTCCATAGCTCCTCCAACAATTCGTCAAAGCTAACCTGAATCCCTTGGCTACTCGTCAAAAATTTGAGTACCCAAGAGTTTAAGAAAACAAAAGACAAACTCCGGGTCAGATATGGGTATGGTGTGAGAACAGGTTAAGGCTACTTAACTTTTAAAAACCCTGAAAAGAAAGGTATCACGTAAGACTTCCCACACATAAACATGGAAAAGTTTTTACCTCACGCTAATCAAATCATTTCATAGGAAATCCGATGATATTATAATAGTGTCTAGGGTTTTCAAATAAAATACAGAAATAGCTGGAATGCTTACATCTCACGTTCCAACATAGTTGGGCACAACTAATACGTACGACACTTATTGGATTTTGGATTCCATCAATGGCAGGGCTACTGTGGTACCGCCCGTCACAGTACGTGGCCTAGATCACCGTACCGAGGAGTACGCCCACTCCCATGCAACACAAGGCCGGAACCATTCCTTACTGAACACTCCCGAACAAGACAACCCCACAGTTTTTTGCAACCAACTGCCCACACAACCGAATATAAAGGGACTTCTAGATAGGGGAAAATCTTGTCCTACTTGGGAATGACCCACTTAACCTTGCTGCACCTCCCATGTTTTAGCCATTCCCGGTTGATGAGGCTTGAGGCTACGATTACCTTTAGAGAACACATCTCTTAGAATGCTCATCATCCACCTGACGATGTTCTGAAAGCATTCAATCCATACAAGTTCGTTCCTGGTTCGAACGAAACCGAAGGCATTACTCGTTACACTCATTTTGGAATCACCCTCAGAGTTAACGACGATAACCCTTACACTCTGAATCTTCATCTTCACTTGATATTCACGACCTATCGTTAATTTGGATCGATGTGGTTTTCGGATATCCAAATATGGAAACCCGATCCCGGTCTCATCGAAATCCAAATCACCATCTTTTATGTCCAAGTTGTTTTAAAGTTTTAAAACAATTTCAATTCAATATTATCTTTATACACACAGATAGATAATACACAGCATCACAATAGAAAATCAAAATTATCATCACAACAGATAATCCATAGTATCATTCCAAACAGATAATTCATATTATCAATTCAAATGCAACCATAGCATCCAAATCACACAACATCACTTATCTCATAACTGAGATCTCAATCATTTAGGGTGATCAGTATCAAACAACATTCATAAGAAATGACTAATAAATCACCATTCTAATTAATTTAAAATGAATTAAATTAATTACTTCTTCCTTAATTAATTTAAAATAAAATAAATTAATTTCTTTATCCATATAAATCTTGCTTACATATCCATTAACTAATTATAAACCCATCAATTGATTACTCTCAACAAAATACCCTAATTAATCATCTTGATTTATTATCCTTTAATTACATCCAAGTAATTAACCTCTAATTAATTTCACAAATTAATTATTCCAAACCAAATCTAGTAATTAACCTATAATTACCTCATTAATTAATTAATTAATTATAATTAATTACATTAATCCTTAATTAATTACATTAATTAATTCCTTCATTGATTAATTGTTCTTATTAATCAATCCTTAATTACATCATTAATTATATAAATTAGGGATCCTTAATTATTTATTTATAATTACCTTATTAAATTAATTATCAATTATCCATATTGATTAATCACTCCTGATTAATCACATTAAGTAATTAACTATATTAAATTAATTACATCTCTTTATTATCTTCAAAAACTCAATTAACTAATCCAAAATTAATTACACTAAGTAATTAATTATTAATTACTTACTTTAAGTAATTATTCTGCATGCTAATTACATATTAATTACACAAAGTAATTAAATTCCAAAACTCCTCCATTATCCAAGTATCCTTCAATTCAATTACATCAAGTAATTTATCTTCTTAATTACTTCACTAAGTAATTATTCACTTTTAATTACATTAGTAATTACTTTAAATCAATCAGTGATTAATTTAAATTAATTAAACTTAATTAATTAACTTAATTAATCAAAAATACTCAATTAATTACAATTAGTAATTAACTTTCTTAATTACTTCATTAAGTAATTCACTTAAACAATTCTCAATTGATTATCTTTAAATTAATTAATTAAATAAATCATATTAATTAATTATCAAATAATACGTAGTTAATGACCTTCATTAACCAACAACAAATCTAATTACTTCTCTAAAGTAATTAACTGAATTAATCAATATTAAGTACAAATTATCTATAAAACTCATTAATTAATCTCTAATTTTTAATTAATCAAGTGATAATCAAAAACTTAATTAATTTTTAATTACTTCATTAATAAATTAAAATCATTAAGTAAATTAAAATCATTAAGTAAATTAAAATCAAATCTGAATAATGATTTTCTTAATTACAATTTAATCAATCTTAATTAACTTACTAATCCTTTAATTACTTAAATAAAACCCTTAATTATTTAATTAATTAACAAATTATTAATTAATTAAATTAATTAATTACAAAACTTAATCATCTCAATCATTTAATGAATTATAAATTATTAAGTTCAAATCAACTTAATGACAATCATTAATCTTATTAATGATTTAAATATCATTATCAATGTAATTTAAAAACAATTTGCTTTTACATTTCCTCTAAATTCCATTTTAAATTAAGTTTAAAATGAAATCAAATTTAAACTTAAACAAGGTTTAAGTATTTAAAACCCTTTTATTTCATTTTAAAAGAATTACTAACCTTCCAAGATAAGTTTAAAAATAGTTTTAACCCATAATCATTTTAAATAAATTTAAAATATACTTTAAATATTTCAAGTGGTTTTGAACCATTTAAATTCAAAACTTATTTAATTTCAAAACTATAATTCAAATCATGCTTTGAATTCAGGTTTAAAATTTTATGCTTCTTGATTTAGAAAAGCTTCCGAACCCTGTTAACACTTTATGCATGCAGGCTCATTGATCTCAAAGTTGTTTCCAGGTTGCTTGTTGACAATTTCCAGTGGAAATACAATTGTATGCAGGCCTTAGAAAAATGCAGATTTGATTTTTGCAGAAATTTAAAATTGCATGTTTGAAATTCTTGTTACAGGTTTTGGTTTGCAAATCATAATTTTGAGGAGATGATTTCAGATATGGTTTGTGAGGGAATTTTGAGTTTTCAAATTTTTGAAGTGTGATGTTTCTCTTTGATTCATTTTAGCTTTAGGTTATGAAAAGAGAATGAGGGAAAAATGAAAATGGTTTAAGGCTGAAATTTATTTTAATTCAAAATAAAGAAAAAGATAAAATAAAACAATGACACTTGCCATGTTTCTTTATTCCTAAATAAACACATGTTGATTCAGATTGTTTAATAGTTAACACTTGTCTTTTATTTAATTTAGTTATATTTTTAAATGTAAATGAAGAATTTTACTTAAATTTATTTATACTTATGTAAATTTTTTATTTAAAGAAAATGTAAATAAAACAAATTATAAATTAAAACTTATTCTAATATTTTAAAGAATCTATAAATTTGAATTTCAAAAATCAATTCCAAATTTAAATTAATCCTTTGAATTCCAAATCAAAATCAATTTATTCAATTTAAAATGGTAATTTTATTTTCTTATTTTAATTCTTTTTATATTTATGGAAAAATAATACATTTATTAATATGGCTTGAAAACAATCAATTTAACAAATTTTAAATAATTTATAAAGAGATTTTAAATCACTTTTATTAATAAATAAATTTAAACCATATGCTATTTTGTATTTTAAACTTATATATAATATTTTCAAATCATATTTATTAAATAATGTTTAAAAAGAAATAAAACGAGTATTTATTTAAATTTAAAACAAAAATTAAGCTAAGATAAATTTTAAACAATTTAACATTTATTTTGAATATTTACAAATCATATAATTATTAATTTAAATAACATTGAGAAACTTAAAATTAATTAAAACATAATTTCCTAATTACTAAATATATTATTAGAATTTAAAAATAAAACTTCATTTATTTATTAAATTCCAAAACAAAGATTATCTATAATATGTATATACAAATATATATATATATACACACACACATTATGTAGAAACATTTATTTTAACTTTTAAAAGATAAAAATCACAAATTAAATATTTATTTAATCAGATTATTAAACCAATTCATATATTATTAATCAATTATCATCAAATCAATTTAATTTTATATAAAGATTATTAAATTGATATTGTCAAAAATTCCGGGATATCACAGATTTCCTTTCAAAAGCAATCTTTACAATTACACCCTCGATTTCAAGGCTACGAGGTACACCCTCCAGAATCACAATTCTCTGGGTAGAGATACTTGATTTTCCCGGCTACAAGTTCACCCACTTGATTTTACGGGAAATAAGTTCACCCTATTGATTTCCCAAGGCTACAATCACACCTTATCTCGCTTGATTGATTTTCAAGGCTACAATCACATCTTTTCTCGCTAAGTTGATTACAAAAAGCCTATAACTCTGAATAGCACTGAGGATCTTGTTGAGATAGTGATAGAGAATCAAACTACGAATGATCGAGTTCAATTCAATGTAGATTTCGGCAGAGTAATGATAAGAATTTTTATTAAAAAAAGTGGAAGAAGAAGAGGAGTGAAAAACCAGAAAATCTGATGTAAAATTCGTTGAAACTGACCCGTATTTATTGTAGAACAACAGTCATGTCCATTCGTGAAGAGTTATGGCGAATAGACACTTCTTTTGAAATTGAAATTCTGAACTCAACTGACACCATGTCGACATGGTCACCATAAGTACGTCGACATCCCAAAGCATTTTTTGATGATTTGATTTTCTTTGAAATAACCTTTATCTTATATTAAAACTATAATAAACTTTATAAATATACTTGACTATAGTTAAAATTCATAAGTAAATATAGAGAATAATATATATAGAATTTAACTATAATTTTATATTTAAATCTAAGTATAAATATTTAAAAGTTAAATATATTATATTAAAAGATAGTTTAAAATCAGGAGTAATTTGACTTTGAAATTAAAGATGATTTTGAGGCTAAAATTATTTAAAATCAGGATATATGTTTTTGATGCTTTTAAAAGGAAGGTTTTGAAATCATTTTGAAAACAAGATATAATTTTGAAAAATCATTTTGAATAAAAGGTTAGCGGATACAAAACAATATTCCGCTTGATTTTTCGTAGGTTCCATCCTACTTAGGGTTCCATCCCTTTAACAGGCTCGAAGTGGATTCCTTTTCACGAATAAATTGGATTTTAAGATGCCAGTGCTTTTCTAGAAGTTTTAACAAAATTTTCTAATTAAAGAATAAATTACTTAAATTCTTAAACTATTGATAATCTTGATACTCATGAGTCTTCAATCTTGATATCCTGAATCTCTATACTGTACAGTCTTCATTCTTGGTACCTGCATGGTTAAATCCTGCATATACATATATATCTAAATTTAGATGTTAGTATTTATATTTTATAATCTATTCTAAAGTTGTTATCATCAAAACCATCATCTCACGGACTAACATATGTAAGTTAAACGTAGATGATTTATTCGTACAATTCTTGATCTTGGATTCGAGCATATAACTTCAGGGTCTTACGTGGTTGAAAAGAATTTCTCACTTAGTTCTTATATGTGAACACTTGATTAAGATTCTTAATATGATATCTAGGTTTTCTATCATAGTATATGACTATGTAAGGAGAATGTAGGTTTCTAATCAAGGAACCTAATCAGAGTCTGTGTTTGGGAGGTCGAGTGAGCAATACTAGTTTGAAAATAAAGTTTATGTATTCGAGCAAGTGGTCAGATCTGATTTTTTGTAGGAAGGATTTATGTACATCATACATGCTTAAATATATTTGTATTCTTTGTTGTGTGACTTAAGAAAGTTGTGGACCTAAGAAAAATTCTAAATCTTGTTTGATGGTCATTTAACATTTTAAGTAGTGTTAAGTGTTCGTTTATTCCCTTATGGAATTTGATTTGATCGATAATATGATTTTATAGATTACGATTGATAAAGTGTTGTTTATTAGAACTCAAATCCCGATGTTTTTGAAAAAGTGATTTCAAAGGAGATAATAATAATATTTTGAAACTTTAGGAAGTACAATTTTTTCAAGATATTTGAAAAAAGTATTTGTGAAGTGACTTTTCAAATATTTTTGGTTCTGCCTAAAGTTGGGCGATTGAGAGTTTTTCGATTTGGAAGACTCACTACATATATTTGTGTTATTTAGTCATTGTTTTAGGACGAACCGAAATACCATTGGATGCTTCGTGTTGTTTTGATTCTAGAGTATCCTTATCATAATTGATTTCGGTTTTGATTTGTTTCTCTTTGGACAAATTTGAAAATATATTTTGAACATTAAAACCTAGGAATCATTTGAAAAGACTGGATGTGTATTATTTTATTACAGACCATTCTTTATACTTTTATGCATATGGTTGTTATATTGTTTATTCTGCTAATGTATGGTTCTTTGTCAGCATGATCCTCCTTTGAATTATATAAGTACAAGATTGGTACAGGGAAGCAAGAGATCACTATTTGATAGCTTGCGCACGTGCATTCCCATCGAAATAGTAAGTTGCTTGCAAAAATAAACGTCAAACGCAAAAGTGGTACATAGTATAACTACAAATTGGTAATTGATTTTATAACGTAGATATGGAAGGCCACTTTGTTTTTGTTTTCTTTGATTGGTTTAGGCCAGTAGTGGGGAGTTATAGTTTTTTCATATCTATCCGCGCAAAGGTGGGGTGCTGATATTTTCTGCAACATAAGGGACTTTGAAAGTTTATAACTCATTCCAATTAATAATTTTAAAACCTTAAGGGTTCGGGAGTTTTTTTGCTCCGAGAATTTTAGGGACAAAATTCTTTTAAGTCCCAAAATTTTATCGTTGATTTTGAATATTTAATAAATTTTAAATATTTAAACAATTGGTTTTTAAAGTTTAATAACTTGAATTCAAGTATAGGGATTATTTGAATATTTGAATGAAGGATTAAATGTTAATTAAATGGATTTAATAGCTTTATTTCACTCTTTTTAATTAATAAATAATAACGGTAAACTTATTTTTTAAATTTATTTATAGTAATAAATAGTTGGAATAAATAACAAGAAAATAAGTTGTTAATAAAACAATTTGATTTTTGTCGTAGTATTTTTAATTTAATTTATATAATTTTTCCATATTTTTTAATTTGGAAAATATTTGGATTGTCTTTTGACGATTTTTCGACAAATGATGGTGTTTTTTAAGTTCCATATAATAAAATACCAGCGTATTTTATTATTTTTTTGAAATCTTGTGGCTTTTTCATGCGTGATTGTATTTTTATCTTGTCATTAATGGTTCATACGTGGATGGAGTTCTATGTAGCAAAATGTTGTAAATATATTGGTACAAACCAAAGTCAACACTTAGACAAACCTACCCACTTTTTCCCTTTTCACTTCTGATTCTATCATTTCTTGAACCAAAAACAAAGTTAATCTCCATCTTCAAAAATTATATCCAAGTGCTACAAGTCATGAAAAATTGCAAAACAAAGATCTTTGAGTTCGTATGGACTAGATCGATAATTCTTTACAGGTTTGATGTGTGTGGTTGAGTTTGGCATTGTTCGATAGTTTCATCTTGAGGAGTGAAATAGGGTTTGATTTGATGAGGTTTGAGGTGATGTTTGTCGAATCAAAATGTAGGAATGAACTTTGGGACAAAGAGAAGGTGGTGGGAGCAGAACGAGGAGGCATGGTCTTGGATATGGGGATGGGACATTATGGCTTGTGGAGGTCTAACATGCAGGTTGTGACCTAAGGTGAATGAGTAGGACTTCAAGGGGTCGGGGATGTGGAGATTTTGGAGAGTGACTCGATAATGAAGGCGGTTTGTCGAATAGTTGAGTATAGAGGGAGAAACTGGTAGTGACGCATGCGACATTGGGTGTTTGTATTCGTTCATGTACATGTGGAAAAATTTGAAATTGGAGATGGGAGAAGAGGGGTTATGGTAGTGGAATAGTGTTAATTAAATAATTAAGTGAATAAATTTAGTTATTTAAATTTGAAATCTTATGAAAATCATATCTTGCTCATGCAAGATAGAATTTGGACGCAGTCGGTTGCATTGAACTTATAGGAACATTAGCTATGCGTTGGAACTAGTTTCGTCGAATTTGAGGATAGTGGAATTTTGGGCTAAAATCGAATATCTTTCGATTTTAGACTAACCAAAACGCAAAAATGTAACTGTAATTTCAGTGAGTAACTCATCTTTAAATAAACTACATGATTTCTATGTTGTTATAGATCGTTGTCGAATGTCTGGAAGACAGTAGATAATTTTAATGAATATAAAACTAAAATAAAATTATAGTGATTTAATTTAGTTACATTTAACGTTGTTAAATTAATTATATTTCGTTTGTGATATCTGTTTAGCAGAATAAAACATCATTCTACTATAAATAAATGGAATAGATTATCCGGATATCTATTTAGCAAAATGAAACACCATTCTACTATAATTAAATTGAAAAATTATTTTGTACTTCTATCAAGCAAAATAAATCATCGTTTTGTGCTTAGAAAGTAGAAAGACTGTTGTTTGATTGTTCATTTTGATTTAAATTTTTCTTGATAGCGGCTGGCATAAATATCCATTTTGTTGCAGGAGACTGAAAGAAGAAGTCCAAGTGTTTCTGTAGAGAAGCACTTCAAAAATACACATACATATGTGCGATTTACAGAGGGCTTTTATAGAAAGACCTAAAGGTGTTTCTTGCCATTATTAATGTACTGTTATATGCATTTTATTTATATTCTTATATCTCTTATATTAATGTTTAGTTGAAATATTTATGACATACTACTTGAATTGTGTAAGTGTCGTTATAAGCATTTCCGCTATACGGTCACTTATGAAATATCATTTACTTAAACCCATTTTTGTTGAACTTGTGCTTGTATTTTACTACATAATTGTTTGGTTGTGTTTTTTTACTTTGAAGGTTGCTTAAACTATATTTTCAAATATTTTGAGGATTTTGAAAATATAGGTTAAGTTTTGGTCAAAAATTTGTAAAAGACGTTATAAATTTGATTTATAATCCTCTAGGATAATTAATATTATTTTAAATTTATAAATGATTATAAATTTGGTTAATTACCTTTTGGGATAATTTACGTTGTTTTAAATTTTAAAAAAGATTATAAAGTTTGATTTACTATCCTTAAGGATAATTAATGTCGTTTAAGTTATATAAATAGATTATTATTTGATTAAATATCTTTTAGGGTAATTAATGTTGTTTTAAAATTTTATAAAAATTATGAATTTGATTTATTTTCCTTCAAGATAATTAACATTATTTAAAATTTATAAAAGATTGTTTATAAATGAGAAAATCCTTTAAAAAGGAATGTTTGAAAATAAAGCTAAGTGTAAACTGTTTTTGGGTTTATAGTAAACTTTGTTTTAATGCAATTGATTATAGACCTTCATTTTAATATAGTTAAAAACATAATTTTCCCATTTAAAAGAATATTTTTGAAAAGTGTTTCTGTAGTATTTTACAAATATTCGTGATGTGAAAATCAAGCACAGGTAAGAATCAAATATTTTAAATCTTGATCCGTTTATTAGTGACAAGTGTATACCATCTACCCATATACAACCATTCATTTACTTTCGATAGTTCATTTCTTAACTATCGATTTTGATATCATTCATTATGATTCATCTATCTAAGATGATTTGTCTCTCATGTTGAGCATTGACATTCAACATCATGGATAACTAAAACTAAAGAGCGAGTGGGAGCCAAGCCATGTGGGTCACACCCATTAGGACATATTCACATTTATCTAGAAAGTGGTGATAGCATGCATGCATTGATGTGAGTATATTCAGATGCCCGCACTAAGTCATACGGGGACCATCTTGAAAGTTTGCGAGTGCGTTGTGTGTTTAGCGTGTGTTCTCAAGTATATTTTGTCAAGAGATATACCTACGGTGCAGGAGGACGCACCCTCCTAGTCATGTTATATAAATTCATTCTCCTTATTTTGATTCGAACTTTGGAATTAATCTTTTCTTCTTTTGTGTTTCATCAATTTAAGACGATTTGTTGCTCTTTTGAGAGTTGATTTTCTTTGTCGAAAATGACTAAGACCGAAGAGCTAGTGGATGTCAAGCTATGTGGGTTTGTTTCCATTAAGGTATCTTCATATCTACTCAAAATTAGATTCAGTTGCATGCTTGCGGAGATGTGAAATGCTCAAATTTTTGGTAAGGTTACCATAGGTTGTCTTGTACATTTCGAAGAGAGCCACAAAGTAAATGACCATCTCAAGTATATAGAGGTATACTTCGGTAAAAAGGACATACCCTCTAGTCATTATTGGAAAATTTCCCTCTCCTTATTTGATTTGAATCATTGAATTGTTTTTTTAATTGCATCGAGAAGTGTCTAAAGCTCTTATTGATGTTTCAATTATTTGTATCCATTCTTTACGTTTGGGTTTTGATCTTGTCTGTGTTCATCCTTTCTTGTTTGCATTATTGTTATGATCTGTTTTTCATTTCTTCATGTATTGAAGTTGTTCTTGTGAGGTAGAAACACGTTCCATGTTTAGCGACGTGGTCTCATAGAATTACTATATTCATATTACTTGTTTTTTCTCATGCAGGTTTTCTAGACTGATCAAGGTATTATTTTGTTATAATGCTCAGATCAGATTAAATATTTTTGTAGGTTGTCATTGGTGGGACACGAAGCTCATGGAGTAGAGCCAGATGTTTACCCACTGTAATATCTTTATTTTTTGCTTATTATATATATATATATCTATCGACAATTGTAAGGTCAGAAATTTGTAACTTTCTAGCTGATGTGGTTTGTTTTTAACTCTGATGTATTTTATATCTTGAAGAGACAGTTTATACTATTTTTATATGTTATATGTTGCTGTTTTCGCTGTAAGATTATGTTCCCCTATTTGTTCTTTTATTTTACCTTAGCAATTCGCCTTTTTAACCATTGGATGTTCGGCACTAGAATATCGTGGTGTATTGGGTGCTGACTTTCGATTGTCGAAAAGATCGGTTGTTACATTTTCGGACGAGGGTTTGGTTAGGCCAATGGTCCAGGTTTGATTGTATATTTTTATCAGCATTCAAATTTACATCATATATTTTAAACGGTCAGTATTAGCTTGAACCCATATAAATACAATACTAACTCAAAACCTAATTCACAAAAAATAGAGCAGAACATCCAGACTCTATCAGATTCATATCTCTTCCATAAATCACAAACTTCTTCAAAAATAAATTAAAAGAAAAGTAGAGAGATTAAAGAAATCAAATCAAGCAGAGAGTTCGCAAACGGAGAATATCCTAAGCACGATTCGAAGGGGATAACTTGGATTTGAAGTGAGTCAGCATTGCGGCCTCATCCTCGATGCGTAATTAGGACATGTGTAGTCATATTTGTGGGAAATATAGTCTCATGATTACATAATGCGTGTAGTCATAGTGTGGGAAACTTAGTCCATGGTTGAGAAGTGTAGGTAACCCCTATGTAAGATAGTTTCGGTAGCTATTAACTGAATATTAGTTGTTTTGAGGATCGATTAGTTGTTCGACCCTAAGTATGAGCCTAGATAAGCCGTTAGTGTAGGTATGTATTGAGTTCAACCCCTTAGGCAGATAAAATAAGTAATTCACAAACACTTGGAGGACATTCTATGTCATATAAAGTACAGCTAAAGGCGGGTGATCACCGTATATAAATAATATACTCATTTACCAGACTTTTGTCTAGCCCACTCCTTTTCTTCCTCTTTCCTCTATCATAGGTGGATAGGGAAACAAGAGATAGGCTCGAGATTATTACATGGAAAGGCATGCTCGATATTGGAGTTACTTATCATTTTATATTACTCTCCATGTAACTATTACCGTATTTGGTATATGGTATTTATTAGACTATATATGGTATTTCTATGTACTATATATTTGATTATGTACTATTTTTGAGATATTTTCCGAGGTGGTTATCTTTTGTAGTTATATTTCATTATCTTCTACTATGAGATCTAAAAGTGTAGTATGCCTTAGATCATATTTATATATTCTCAATCTCTGTAGTGTTTTAAAAACCCCGACAGCTCATACTTCTTTGTGTCGACGAAAGTCTGAAAGTCACTCTAGGCTTCGGATCGGTGTGTCAGGGGATGTTAGTTGTCCCATTTGGTATCAGAGCCTAGGTTTTGAAATCCCTTATGGATTAATGGCGTATTGAGAGAACGTACTTGAATTTTTTTTCGAAAATAACATTTTCCAAATGTTATCCAAAAGTTTTTCAAAATAAGTTTCCAAGGAGAGAGTGTGTGTATGTATGTATGTATGTATAAATAAAGTCTTTTCAAAAGTATTTATATAAGTCCAGTGCGAATAACTCTTTTCCTTGTTCTTGTCAATACTATTCGTGGAAAAGTTGCTATTAAAATTCCTAAAATCGCAGATAGAAAAGATGAGCTATCCGGTTAGCCCTTCTGATGCAACTAAGATTCCGGGCATGAATGTCCCAATTTGGTTCCACCAGTATCTAGAAGCAAGAGCTCAAGCAAAGCTTAACCCTAATAGAGGACCCATAGAGTGGGTGCAAAGGGTAGATCCTACTTGACCACTTTTCGTCGATTTCTTTAAGCTATGTAAGGACTTTTCCAGCCTAGGAGGGAAGATGTATGTGGGGACCGAGTCATATGTGGATTTGAAGTATCCGCACTTGTAAGAGGGTTTTTGGATAGATAGGTCGTATGGATGAGGTGAGAAGACAACTTACTACTTGGCATTTACAGGGAGAGGCCTTGAATTGGTGAGATGTAGTGGTGGAGGAGACTGGTGGGGGGGGGAATCACTTGGAGGGAGTTTAGGGGTTGTTTTAAGATGAAGTTTCTTTCCAAATAATAGGAGGGAGTGCAGTTGGAGAAGTTCACACACTTGCAACAGGGAGAGCTGTTGGTTAAGGACTAGGTGAATCAATTCAATGGGTGTCTAGGTTTGAGATGGAGCTGATAAATACCCCTCACAAGAAAGCTTTGAAGTTGCTAAGTGATTAAATCAACCTCCACAAGATTTAGCTCTTAGTCATATTTCTATGGGTGTAACTTATGAGCGTTTAGGGGAGATGACCTTGCTGAATACCTTCTCCAAAGAGGAAGTTGAGAATGAGCCCAAGAAGTCTGGAGGAAAGGCACCACAGCAGACTCAACACAAGAGTGAAGTATGACCCAAAGGGAAGATTAAGAAGCAAGAGATGTAGTGTAGGAGATGTGGTAAGATTGGCACTTTGCTAAGGAGCGCAAGACTGACATCAAAAAGATTAAGTATTACAACTACAATCAATTGAAGAGAGAGTATTTAGCACTAAGAAAGACCTCTACCAAGGTGGTGGTAGCTTATGCAATGGATGTCATTCCCAGGTTGAGTATGCCTCCAGTAGTGGACAACGGGAAGGACGTCGTGATTGAAGGTGTTTTAACTCTATCTGATTTATCCATTCATACCGTATTTGACAATGAGGCATCACACTCTTTTATTTCTAATAGACTTATAAACGAGTTACACTTAGATACCAGCATGGTTACATAACCAGTAGTTGTATCAAACCTTGTGGGAGATTGGCTTATTTGCCTATGATATGCAGGGTTTGAAATTTTTCATTTTGGGGGTTGAGGTCGATTACGATGCTTTTGTCTTCAGCTTTTCTAGGTTTGGTTTGATTTTGGGGATGGCTTGGATCATGATGTATGGTGTGATCTAAATTGTGATAGGAAGGTTGCTAAATTTTGGTACTTGTAATGGATGCATCTAGAGGTTTATTACAATCCCAAGAATTTGGTTATGATGAGTTATCTATATCATTAGACCTAACACATGACGAGTTAAATTTAGTGCCTGTAGTTAAAGTTTACCTAAAGGTCTTTTTTGAGGTTACCAGTCTCCTACCCAAAAGAGATATCGAGTTCCAAATATATCTTATGGAGAATGCTAGACTATTGCCTTACCCTTGAAGCATATGGCTCCAAAGGAGAGAACGCGATTTGAATAAGCATGTGAATAAGCATTTGGAGAAGGAATTCATTGGGAGTATTTCAAAATGGGGAACACCAGTTGTTTTTTCTACCAAGGCAGATGGTTCTTTGAGGCTTCGTTTCAATTATCAGGAACCTAATAAGCTGACAAAGAAGAATCGTAACACGTTACCCCGCATTTGTTATCTCTTTGATCTATTGGTTGGATCGAAGGTGTTCTTACACCTTGACTAGGGTATCGAATTCCACCGGTTTCATGTAGTTAACGTAGTATTCAGAAGACCACTTTTCATACACCTAATGGATTGTATGAGTGGTTAGTCATGTCCTTTGGACTAACCAATGGACCTGCATACTTTGTTGATTTTATGAGTTGACATTTTAGAGGGTTACTTAATCAGTCATAGTGGTATTTATGGACGACATATTAGTCTATCAAAAGGTGTGGAGGAGCACAAGTTTCATTTCGAAGAAAGGCTCAATACACTCCATGAGCATAAGTTGACACTTTTAGCATGATGATGTACGAATTTTTAGGACACATTGTCTCAAAAAGTGGACCGGCGGTCGATCCTAGTAAAGTGGCTACCTCCAATAGGAATGCCACGAAAATGTGGAGTTTCCTTGATTTTGCAGGATATAATAAGAAGTTCGTTAAGGACTTTTCCAACATCTCCGCCCCTCTAACCCGCCTTACCAAGAAGAATATGGTTTTCTGGTGGGATGTTGAAACGACCCGACTTCCTACCTCCAGGAAATCGCATCATTTTGAAGAAAGAAAGGGATAGAAGAAGAAAAGAAAGAGAAAGAAGAACACAACAACATCAGAGAACTCACAGCGGAACGAATAAAATATAATAATTAACATAAAATATTACATAGTATCAGATTACATCAGAGTTACATAATTATACAACACATATTAGACAGTTATAAACATCTGTCTAATTCATACAACTCAAGTACAACAGAAGAAACAGATACCAAACACAGCGGAACCAATATATATCTACACGTCGAAGCCTCCTGCTCCATTACTCCTCCAGAATTCGTCAAGCTAACCTGAATCACTTGACTACTCATACATAATATGAGTACCCAAGAGTTTAATAAAACAGAAAATAAACACTCGGGTCAGACAGGGGTCTGGTGTGAGTAAACGGGTTAAAATTGCTTAACTTTAGAAAACCTTTGAAAAGAAAGGGTATCACGTAAGACTTCCCACACATAAACATGGAAAAGTTTTTACCTTACGCTAACCAAAACATTTGATAGGAAATCCAGTGATATTATAATAGTGTCTAGGGTTTTCAAAATAAAATACAGAAATAGCTGGAATGCTTACATCTCACATTCCAACATAGTTGGGCACAATCAAAACCGTACAGGCACTTATTGGATTATGGATTCCATCAATGGCAGGGCTACTGGGGTACCGCCCGTCACAGTACGTGGCCTAGATCACCGTACCGAGGAGCCACCCTAACTCCCCTGCAACACAAGGCCGGACCCATCCCTTACTGGATAGTTCCGAACAAGACAACCCCGGCGGTTGTCCGGAATTCAACCGCCCCACACAGCCGAAATAAAAAGGGACTTCTAGACAGGGGTAAATCTTGCTCTCAAGTGGGGGCTACCCACGAAGCCTTGCTGCACCTCCCCTGTTTTAGCCATTCCTGGTTGATGAGGCTTGAGGCTGCGATTACCTTTATAGAACACATCTCTTAGAATGCTCATCGTCCGCCTGACGATGTGCTGAAAGCATTCAATCCATACAAGTTCGTTCCGGGTTCGAACGAAACCGAAGGCACTATCTCGTTGCACTCATTATTGGAATCACCCTCAGAGTCAACGACCATAGCCCTTGCACTCTGATTCGCCATCTCGAATCTATAAGCACTATTCCGTCAAACTCATTACGGAATCACCCACAGAGTTATACTGACGTATAGCCCTTACACCTCGAGTCTTCACTTGCTCCACTTGGATTAACGACCTAACGTTTAATTGGAATCGATGTGGTTTTCGGATTCCAAATATGGAAACCCGATCCCGGTCTCATCGAAACCAAACGCCATTTTAATGTCCAAGTTGTACTTAAGGGATTTAAACAGTTTAAAACTTATATACATGATGATATATAACAGGTAGATGAATAACATTATCACAATAGATAATTCATATCAACATTCATCTCATAAAGCAATATATCACATATCTCATAAACATCCAAATCATCCATTATCAACCAAACACCCTATATCAATCATCCAATATCATTCAACATCCAATATCAATCATTCAATATCAACCAATCATTCAAAGCAGAATTGATCAACTCTTAATCAATTTAATTAACCTTTAATTAAATTAATTACTATCCTTTAACCACTTGGATTATCTTAATCCTACTTCATTGATTTATCACAAATCAAATTCATTTATCATCTTCTAATGATCTTCCTAATTAATCTTCCTTGATTAATTATCTTCTAATTACCTTCAAGTAATTATCCATAACCATATTCAGTAATTAACCTTTAATTACTATCATTAATTACAATAATTAATGATCCTTCATTAATTAATTAACTATAATTAATTACATTAAACCTTAATTAATTACAATTAATTAATCATATTTAAATTAATTACTTCATTAATTTTATTAATTAATAATCTTTATTAATTAATAATCCTTAAATTAATTTAAATAATTAACTTGTAATTAATTATCTCATTAACCATAAACAGTAATTAACAATTTGTAATTACTTAAATTAATTAATTAACTTCTAAATTAATTAACTCTAAATCAATTATATTAATCCTTAATTGATTAACCCATTTAATTAATCTTTAATTACTTCATTAAGTAATTGTTAATCAATTTAATTAATGATTAATCCTTAATTAATTACTTTATTAATTAATTATATTTAATTAATTACTTTTAGTAATTAATCTTAACTTAATCACATTCATTAATTAATCAATCACATTAATTAATCATCTAAAATAAATTAAGTAATTAACTCTTAATTACTTCATTAATGAATCTTAATTAATCTTCTAGTTAATTACTTAACAAATAATTAATTCCATAATTAAATAAATCTTAATTCATTAATTAATTAATTACTTCATAATTAATTAACTTTAAATCAATTATATTAATTAATTCCTTAATTAATTACAACAAGTGATTACCCATTAATCACTTCAACTAAATTACTTCCATAAGTAATTATCATTTCTAAATTACATTCAATTATTAAACATTAATTACTTCATTAAGTAATTACACTTAATTAATTCTTAATTAAGTGATTATTTTAAAATTAAATAAATAATTAACTAATTATTTAAAATTAATTAAACAATTAATTAATTAATTACTTCTTTATATTTCAAAATCCTTAATTAAGAATTCATTAATCTTAATAACAAATCATATTTATTAAGTATTCTCAAATTCGTATCAAAATAATCTAACCTTATTTATCTTAATAAATAAGTTATTTGAAATAAATCAAATTTTAACAACTTAAAATATATTATTCTATTTTGATTTCAATATTATAAAAATAACCTTATTCGGAAATAATGTATTTTGAAATCAATTTCAAATTTAATACAATATAAATTAACTAATTTAAACTTATTAACTTTCAATATAAATTTGAAACTTGTTATTAAAACATTTCTGAATACTTACTTAAACTTTGGTTAAATTCAAACACTAACTCAATTTACATTTAAAGTTTGACTAACATGGTTTTCAAAACAAACAAGTTTAACTTTGTAAATTTACTTCTTCTCAAACTTAGGCCATGATTTCATTTTACTGGAAAACTTGTTTATAACTTAAAACTTAATCAAAATTTATTCAATAAGTTTAAATAGCAACTTATATTACACAGCTCAATCACCCAGAAACACTCAAACTACACGAGACATTCCCAACGCAACCCAGCGACCCTCCTCTCTTCGAGACAATCACGAACGTAACACGGTAACTCACTCGAGTTTTCCCCAGTTTCTACGCGAGAACCCATCCCTGCTTCTCTTCGTCCCCAAATCTTCTTCCCAGTGCACACAACCACACGGTGCACGTGCACCAACAACGTCGACCAACGCCGATCATCAAGACCATCGTCCCTCGTCACTTCTCCCCTCGCGACCCTGAATCCACACCTAGAAACAAAATCGAACACGCGAATCAATTTTTGACCCATCGGCATGAAACCTCAGAAAGCACAGATGCCAAAACCACCCCATCGCCGATCATCACAACGACGATCAACCCTGCCGACTCCACCATAGGAACACCGCACCCTAGAACTCCATTCTTTCCAAATGCGGTCAACCCCGATCCTCAATTCTCGATGCAAAAGCCACGACAAAACAGCCGTAACCACAAACTCAAGTAACCCTAGTTCATCCAAATCCTTCCAATCCATTCAATAGAAAAATTATTTTGTATTTTTCCCTTGATCCTTAGCCCAAAGGCTTGCTTCACCCACAAATTCAATTCAAACCATCAAGTAATTCAACGGCAATCACTAAAAGACTCAAAAAGGGTCAAACCCAAATCTCCCAATAAATACCCAATTAAAATTCTTGAAATGCAAGCCTAAATTCATGATTTCTCATCACGATTACATATATATAATTCAAATTTGAATTTAAGATAATTTATTTTTGACAGAGATCAAGATTTCACTGTAAATTCAAATTTAAAAATTGATTTTTGAATTTAAAATTTCAGAAACTATTTTTAATATTACCAACAAACATAAATCTACAACTTTCATTCACATCTCAAGTTAATATGGATTTAATCTATAGATTTTTTTGAAATTTTGTAGCCACTACCAAAACTGTTACTAACAGAGAACAGAAATTCAATGTATATACATGCATACTCAACCTGTTCAACAGCATATATGTTCATTCAGATAAATTCCAAACAGAAGAACTTTAATTCAACCAATAATATCAAATGCATTGTATTCAAAACAAGATTCAAACTGTTTTTAAGATAGTTTACTCACCTTATTTACTTGCAGAGCATAGCACAGAGCATACTTTAACTTCCAGGCTTGCTGTTGAAATTAATTCCCTTGCATGCTTTTAGTTTTGAAAAAAAAATGTTGAACAGATCTGTAATTTGCTGTTGAAAACCCATGCATGCTTTTAAATTTGCAGATTTTAGATTCTTATTTTCCAGGCTTGCTGAAATTGTTGTTGCAGATTTGAAGAACCTCACTTAGTTGCAGTTAGATTGAAGTTGCATTAGCTGTTATCCAGGTTTTACATTTTCTTCAGATTTAGTTGCAGATCTGAAGAGCAGATGTGATTTTGCAGTTCCAGGTTTTTGGAAAGATTTATGTTTTGTATTTTGATTTAATTTTGCTTTTGATTCCAGTTTTCAGATTTTTGGAAGTTGTTTCTACTTTTCCATAAACATTTGAAAGAAAATAAACAAAATCAAAAAGGTTATGTTTTTATTAAAAATTAAAGAAAATAAATCTTAAAGGAAGACACTTGTTCTTAAATTGGACAAATGTCACTTAATTAGCTTGTATGATTAACAAATGTTTATGAGATATCCTAAGGTATTAACACATGTATATAAGTATTTAAATTAAATTTTATTTAGTTTAAATGTAGATAAAACTTACTTTCTTAAGTTTCTAGATAAACATTTACATAAGTATACAAGTTTACTTTTAAAAGAAAATATCCTAAACTAATTATAATATAAATAAAATCTTATACATGTTATTTTAAATCTTAAACATTCATTTTAATGTAAACATTTTAAAAGAAAACAAACAAAGCTTGTTTAAATTCCTTTAAAACTATTCTATTAAAATAAATAACAATTGAATTAGTCTTTAAATTATCTTTTGAGAAATATTAAATTTTAAAACAAATATCGAATTACAACATATGCTTACATATATTACAAATTGAAAATTCAACTTTTAATTTAAAACAAAAGATTTCCTATTCACAATATATATCAATTATATATATATTATAAACAGAATAATATTTAATTAGCTTTGGAAAACAAATCTTATCAATTTATTGCCAGATTAAAATTTATTACCCTTTTAAAAGATTAAATTAACCAATTTTAAATTAAAGTTACAAAGAAAATCATTAAACCAATTAAATTATTTACACAGATTATTAAATTCTTATTGCCCAAAATTCCGGGTCGTTACAATCCTCCCCCCTTAAAAGAATTTCGTCCCCGAAATTTAAAAGCAAAGTTAATTTAATAACCCAGCAAAGATTTTAAATTCAATTAGCAAAGCATTCCTAACAATCAGTTACTAACAATCAAAGCAATCAATCACACAAACAAACTTAGCTAATTATTCTGACATACGTCAGAATAAAACTCTAATACTATCCCGAGTTTCCCAAGTAAAAATCACCTGGAGACTCGCTCCACAAAGCTAAACTAACAAACTACACTACCAAAATCCAGAGCTCCTCTCTTCTCTAGATCCATCAATCTGAACAAAATATCATATTACCCTTCAATCCAGCTCAACATTCAACTCCAACTGAACTACAGATTCAACAACCAATAATGAATCATACACGTACTCCCTCAGAGATACGTGAAATAAAATGAACTCCAGCTATCCAAACTGGCAATTCAATCTCCTAGACAACAAATCTTATCTTATCAGAACACAGATAAGAAATCTCAAGCCAAGGCACTAACCAACCAATCTTACTCAATTTCTGCTCTCTTAACCAGAGAAATCTTAACAGCAATGAAGTCTCCAACTTCGAATTCCAACACCTTACCTCATATCTGTATAACTCAACAGATAATCCTGAGCTGGCAATCTCTTCCGATCAGCTCAACCTATGCTGATACTTCCAGGAACAACTAGACCAAAACAAACTAGCTTCTGGATCCTATCCAACGGAAAACTCTTCCAAAATCCGTCGAAATCCAGAACACAAATTCTACTATTCAAGCAATAGCAAACAGAACTTGCTTCCTTCCTTGCACAGCTTCTACCTCGCTTCCGCTGCACA
Source organism: Allium cepa (assembly GCA_030765085.1). Taxonomy (NCBI): domain Eukaryota; kingdom Viridiplantae; phylum Streptophyta; class Magnoliopsida; order Asparagales; family Amaryllidaceae; genus Allium; species Allium cepa. The sequence continues at coordinate 690,597,600 of CM060932.1, read as the reverse complement.
ACTCTGATTCTGAAATGAAGGAGAATACTGTTGATGAACATGAATACAAACTTATCCAATATATCCAGGAATTTTTTTTTTTCATCAAATCCATATAATCTTAGTGACACATTCAACTTGGTCATACAACCTTACTACAGAATCCAATTCAAAAACCACATCCAACCAAATCCAAATTCCAAAAATAAATTCTTGAGCTGCTACACCAACTCTTCTACTAGGCTAACCACCAAATCACTTCTGGAACCAAACAATATGGATCTCAATTCCTGATGCAGACAATCCTTCTGATTACATCAGTAGCTCTTACTTCCTCATGAGAATCCTCAGTCTCAAACAAAGAATGCTCAAGAAAATTCCAAACCAATCGCAAGTCACTTTTGCGATCTAACCTAATTCAGATTCCAAAGAAACTGTTCTCTCTTTACCAATTAGAACAGCTCTTAAACTTTCCCAAACAAAGTTAACTCTTCAAGATAACTTCCACCATCTGCTCGGACTGCTAAAGAAGAACCACAAAGATTTCTTGAACCATCCGAGAAACAATCAACTTTGCTGCTTCCAACTCTATCTCGATGATACTGCAAGGCTTAAAGACCTTCTCGTCAGCACACCAACACTTCGAGCTGAAACTACTACCACAGCTATCCAAAGACTCCAAATCCAAATGCTTCTCGAAAACCAAAACCATCTACATACCACTCAATTAACCTCTGAGATGGCAGACATTCCAAAAGAAACTCGAGCTCCAAACCAAGCATCAACATCTCACTCTCCTTAAGGAATGACAAATGAGACCACGTCGAAGCAAAACAACTCATAGACCTTAGTCTCATATTCCAGAACAGCCAACTTCCAAACTAAAGATCCAGATAACTTCTCCACAAACGAGTCTTCCCTGATCAGGTAAAGACTGCTCCTCAACCACCTCTAAAACTGCTTCAAGAGAAAACATCTTCAGAAAATATTTAAGGATATTGCATCTCATCATGCATCACTTACTACTGCACTTCCATCAAATCCAAACTCAAGAAAAATTCGCTCACCCGAGCGAAATCCAAGCTTACACTTCAAAGATAAACTCCGAATCTTCAAAAGATTTCCTTCGGATATCAGAGAAATCCTTACTCCAAACAACAAACTTTATTCGAGACGGTATTGGGTCTACGGTCTCGACAAATACTTCCAACCTCAACATACGGATCTCATCCATTAGTGGTAGTCGTGTTGCACACACACCACTACTCCATCTATCTAACTCTAAAACTTATGTTGGAAAATCCGAACGGATAACCCAACAGATTAGGTAGATATAGATATATATATATATATATATAGTTATATAAAAATTACAAATACGCTCTCTCAAGAAAGACACCACTACAGAGCCTAGGTATTCACTCAACCTAACGCTCTGATACCAACTGAAACGACCCGACTTCCTACCTCCAGGAAATCGCATCATTTTGAAGAAAGAAAGGGATAGAAGAAGAAAAGAAAGAGAAAGAAGAACACAACAACATCAGAGAACTCACAGCGGAACGAATAAAATATAATAATTAACATAAAATATTACATAGTATCAGATTACATCAGAGTTACATAATTATACAACACATATTAGACAGTTATAAACATCTGTCTAATTCATACAACTCAAGTACAACAGAAGAAACAGATACCAAACACAGCGGAACCAATATATATCTACACGTCGAAGCCTCCTGCTCCATTACTCCTCCAGAATTCGTCAAGCTAACCTGAATCACTTGACTACTCATACATAATATGAGTACCCAAGAGTTTAATAAAACAGAAAATAAACACTCGGGTCAGACAGGGGTCTGGTGTGAGTAAACGGGTTAAAATTGCTTAACTTTAGAAAACCTTTGAAAAGAAAGGGTATCACGTAAGACTTCCCACACATAAACATGGAAAAGTTTTTACCTTACGCTAACCAAAACATTTGATAGGAAATCCAGTGATATTATAATAGTGTCTAGGGTTTTCAAAATAAAATACAGAAATAGCTGGAATGCTTACATCTCACATTCCAACATAGTTGGGCACAATCAAAACCGTACAGGCACTTATTGGATTATGGATTCCATCAATGGCAGGGCTACTGGGGTACCGCCCGTCACAGTACGTGGCCTAGATCACCGTACCGAGGAGCCACCCTAACTCCCCTGCAACACAAGGCCGGACCCATCCCTTACTGGATAGTTCCGAACAAGACAACCCCGGCGGTTGTCCGGAATTCAACCGCCCCACACAGCCGAAATAAAAAGGGACTTCTAGACAGGGGTAAATCTTGCTCTCAAGTGGGGGCTACCCACGAAGCCTTGCTGCACCTCCCCTGTTTTAGCCATTCCTGGTTGATGAGGCTTGAGGCTGCGATTACCTTTATAGAACACATCTCTTAGAATGCTCATCGTCCGCCTGACGATGTGCTGAAAGCATTCAATCCATACAAGTTCGTTCCGGGTTCGAACGAAACCGAAGGCACTATCTCGTTGCACTCATTATTGGAATCACCCTCAGAGTCAACGACCATAGCCCTTGCACTCTGATTCGCCATCTCGAATCTATAAGCACTATTCCGTCAAACTCATTACGGAATCACCCACAGAGTTATACTGACGTATAGCCCTTACACCTCGAGTCTTCACTTGCTCCACTTGGATTAACGACCTAACGTTTAATTGGAATCGATGTGGTTTTCGGATTCCAAATATGGAAACCCGATCCCGGTCTCATCGAAACCAAACGCCATTTTAATGTCCAAGTTGTACTTAAGGGATTTAAACAGTTTAAAACTTATATACATGATGATATATAACAGGTAGATGAATAACATTATCACAATAGATAATTCATATCAACATTCATCTCATAAAGCAATATATCACATATCTCATAAACATCCAAATCATCCATTATCAACCAAACACCCTATATCAATCATCCAATATCATTCAACATCCAATATCAATCATTCAATATCAACCAATCATTCAAAGCAGAATTGATCAACTCTTAATCAATTTAATTAACCTTTAATTAAATTAATTACTATCCTTTAACCACTTGGATTATCTTAATCCTACTTCATTGATTTATCACAAATCAAATTCATTTATCATCTTCTAATGATCTTCCTAATTAATCTTCCTTGATTAATTATCTTCTAATTACCTTCAAGTAATTATCCATAACCATATTCAGTAATTAACCTTTAATTACTATCATTAATTACAATAATTAATGATCCTTCATTAATTAATTAACTATAATTAATTACATTAAACCTTAATTAATTACAATTAATTAATCATATTTAAATTAATTACTTCATTAATTTTATTAATTAATAATCTTTATTAATTAATAATCCTTAAATTAATTTAAATAATTAACTTGTAATTAATTATCTCATTAACCATAAACAGTAATTAACAATTTGTAATTACTTAAATTAATTAATTAACTTCTAAATTAATTAACTCTAAATCAATTATATTAATCCTTAATTGATTAACCCATTTAATTAATCTTTAATTACTTCATTAAGTAATTGTTAATCAATTTAATTAATGATTAATCCTTAATTAATTACTTTATTAATTAATTATATTTAATTAATTACTTTTAGTAATTAATCTTAACTTAATCACATTCATTAATTAATCAATCACATTAATTAATCATCTAAAATAAATTAAGTAATTAACTCTTAATTACTTCATTAATGAATCTTAATTAATCTTCTAGTTAATTACTTAACAAATAATTAATTCCATAATTAAATAAATCTTAATTCATTAATTAATTAATTACTTCATAATTAATTAACTTTAAATCAATTATATTAATTAATTCCTTAATTAATTACAACAAGTGATTACCCATTAATCACTTCAACTAAATTACTTCCATAAGTAATTATCATTTCTAAATTACATTCAATTATTAAACATTAATTACTTCATTAAGTAATTACACTTAATTAATTCTTAATTAAGTGATTATTTTAAAATTAAATAAATAATTAACTAATTATTTAAAATTAATTAAACAATTAATTAATTAATTACTTCTTTATATTTCAAAATCCTTAATTAAGAATTCATTAATCTTAATAACAAATCATATTTATTAAGTATTCTCAAATTCGTATCAAAATAATCTAACCTTATTTATCTTAATAAATAAGTTATTTGAAATAAATCAAATTTTAACAACTTAAAATATATTATTCTATTTTGATTTCAATATTATAAAAATAACCTTATTCGGAAATAATGTATTTTGAAATCAATTTCAAATTTAATACAATATAAATTAACTAATTTAAACTTATTAACTTTCAATATAAATTTGAAACTTGTTATTAAAACATTTCTGAATACTTACTTAAACTTTGGTTAAATTCAAACACTAACTCAATTTACATTTAAAGTTTGACTAACATGGTTTTCAAAACAAACAAGTTTAACTTTGTAAATTTACTTCTTCTCAAACTTAGGCCATGATTTCATTTTACTGGAAAACTTGTTTATAACTTAAAACTTAATCAAAATTTATTCAATAAGTTTAAATAGCAACTTATATTACACAGCTCAATCACCCAGAAACACTCAAACTACACGAGACATTCCCAACGCAACCCAGCGACCCTCCTCTCTTCGAGACAATCACGAACGTAACACGGTAACTCACTCGAGTTTTCCCCAGTTTCTACGCGAGAACCCATCCCTGCTTCTCTTCGTCCCCAAATCTTCTTCCCAGTGCACACAACCACACGGTGCACGTGCACCAACAACGTCGACCAACGCCGATCATCAAGACCATCGTCCCTCGTCACTTCTCCCCTCGCGACCCTGAATCCACACCTAGAAACAAAATCGAACACGCGAATCAATTTTTGACCCATCGGCATGAAACCTCAGAAAGCACAGATGCCAAAACCACCCCATCGCCGATCATCACAACGACGATCAACCCTGCCGACTCCACCATAGGAACACCGCACCCTAGAACTCCATTCTTTCCAAATGCGGTCAACCCCGATCCTCAATTCTCGATGCAAAAGCCACGACAAAACAGCCGTAACCACAAACTCAAGTAACCCTAGTTCATCCAAATCCTTCCAATCCATTCAATAGAAAAATTATTTTGTATTTTTCCCTTGATCCTTAGCCCAAAGGCTTGCTTCACCCACAAATTCAATTCAAACCATCAAGTAATTCAACGGCAATCACTAAAAGACTCAAAAAGGGTCAAACCCAAATCTCCCAATAAATACCCAATTAAAATTCTTGAAATGCAAGCCTAAATTCATGATTTCTCATCACGATTACATATATATAATTCAAATTTGAATTTAAGATAATTTATTTTTGACAGAGATCAAGATTTCACTGTAAATTCAAATTTAAAAATTGATTTTTGAATTTAAAATTTCAGAAACTATTTTTAATATTACCAACAAACATAAATCTACAACTTTCATTCACATCTCAAGTTAATATGGATTTAATCTATAGATTTTTTTGAAATTTTGTAGCCACTACCAAAACTGTTACTAACAGAGAACAGAAATTCAATGTATATACATGCATACTCAACCTGTTCAACAGCATATATGTTCATTCAGATAAATTCCAAACAGAAGAACTTTAATTCAACCAATAATATCAAATGCATTGTATTCAAAACAAGATTCAAACTGTTTTTAAGATAGTTTACTCACCTTATTTACTTGCAGAGCATAGCACAGAGCATACTTTAACTTCCAGGCTTGCTGTTGAAATTAATTCCCTTGCATGCTTTTAGTTTTGAAAAAAAAATGTTGAACAGATCTGTAATTTGCTGTTGAAAACCCATGCATGCTTTTAAATTTGCAGATTTTAGATTCTTATTTTCCAGGCTTGCTGAAATTGTTGTTGCAGATTTGAAGAACCTCACTTAGTTGCAGTTAGATTGAAGTTGCATTAGCTGTTATCCAGGTTTTACATTTTCTTCAGATTTAGTTGCAGATCTGAAGAGCAGATGTGATTTTGCAGTTCCAGGTTTTTGGAAAGATTTATGTTTTGTATTTTGATTTAATTTTGCTTTTGATTCCAGTTTTCAGATTTTTGGAAGTTGTTTCTACTTTTCCATAAACATTTGAAAGAAAATAAACAAAATCAAAAAGGTTATGTTTTTATTAAAAATTAAAGAAAATAAATCTTAAAGGAAGACACTTGTTCTTAAATTGGACAAATGTCACTTAATTAGCTTGTATGATTAACAAATGTTTATGAGATATCCTAAGGTATTAACACATGTATATAAGTATTTAAATTAAATTTTATTTAGTTTAAATGTAGATAAAACTTACTTTCTTAAGTTTCTAGATAAACATTTACATAAGTATACAAGTTTACTTTTAAAAGAAAATATCCTAAACTAATTATAATATAAATAAAATCTTATACATGTTATTTTAAATCTTAAACATTCATTTTAATGTAAACATTTTAAAAGAAAACAAACAAAGCTTGTTTAAATTCCTTTAAAACTATTCTATTAAAATAAATAACAATTGAATTAGTCTTTAAATTATCTTTTGAGAAATATTAAATTTTAAAACAAATATCGAATTACAACATATGCTTACATATATTACAAATTGAAAATTCAACTTTTAATTTAAAACAAAAGATTTCCTATTCACAATATATATCAATTATATATATATTATAAACAGAATAATATTTAATTAGCTTTGGAAAACAAATCTTATCAATTTATTGCCAGATTAAAATTTATTACCCTTTTAAAAGATTAAATTAACCAATTTTAAATTAAAGTTACAAAGAAAATCATTAAACCAATTAAATTATTTACACAGATTATTAAATTCTTATTGCCCAAAATTCCGGGTCGTTACAGATGTGAAGTGTGAAGATGCTTTTATTAAGTTAAAGGAGGCACTGACCATTGTATATGTTCTAGTGTTACCCGATGACACGAAGGCATTCACAGTATATACCAACGCTTGTGGTATGGGGTTGGGCATGGTGTAGATGCAGGAAAGGAGAATGATGAGTTATGCTAGTCGATTGTTGAAGGTCCAAGAGAGAAACTACCCTGCGTATAATCTTAAGTTGGCAGCCATTGTCTTTGCACTCAAGTCATGGATACACTATCTTTTAGGAGAGTAGATTGAGCTATATATGGGTTATAAGCCTTTAATGTATTTATTCTTCCAAAAAGATTGGAACTTATGGCAGCAAAGCTGGATGAAGTTGTTGGCATCGTATGACTTTGATATCTCCTATATTCCAGGAAAGGTTAATGTTGTGACTGATGCCTTGAATAGGAAGCATGTGATGTTGACTCCTATGTTCTTAGATTGGAAGCACTTTTGAGTTTATCTGTACATTCAAGTTTCAACCATTATCTGATATCACTTGGCAATTTTGGGCAGCTTTAGGTTTGCAGCCTACCCATTTAGACCGCATAGGGTCAAGTCAGAAGCAAGACAAGGAGCTATTAAATATTTTTGAGAGGTTTAGTAGAAGAGACCAGTCGGGTTATTTGAGGTGTTATGCTATAGACTCGAAAGGGTGGTTACGAAGAGATGGTAGATTGTGTGTTCCTTTCATTATAGTTTTGATTGACATAGTACTAGTCGAGCCCCATCATTTTAGGATTACCATTCATCCCAATGGGGACAAAATATACCATGTCATGAAGAGAGTTTTTACTGGCCTGGTATAAAGAGGCATGTGACAGAATATGTGGTCCGATGTATTACTTGGGAGGAAGTAAAGGTGAAGCAGAAAAAGCCGAGAGAATAATTGCAGCCATTAGATATTGCTAAATGGAAGTGGGAGAGTATTTCCATGGCTTTCATTGTCGGACTACCTAAGGTAGGAGGGGAACAAGAGTATTTGGGTTATAGATGACCGACTGACCAAGCACGCTCATTTCATTCCAGTTAGGAATACGAGGACTGCGACATCTTTGGCGACACTATATGGAAGCGATATATTTAGATTACATGAAGTTCCTTCAAGCATTGTGAGCAACTGAGATCCACTTTTCACCAACGAGTTTGGGAGGAGTCTTCTGGAGGCGTTAGGCACGGAGTTGAGTTTGAGTATCGCTTATCACCCGAAGACAAGCGAACGGACGGAGAGGGTGAATAAGGTATTTAAGGGCTTACTTTGAATATGTATCTTAGATTTCAGAGGCTCTTGAGAGGATCACTAGCCACTAGTGGAGTTTACATAGAATAATAGCTATTAGGCGAGTATTAGGATGGCACTAGTTGAGGCATTGTATGGGAGGCCTTGTAAATCACCATCTTGTTGGTGGAAAACTAGGGATAGGATTATTCTTAGAACATATATGGTAAAGGAGACATTGGAGAAGGTGAACTAAATCCATAGGAGGATGAAGGACGCTTAGGATAGACCGTAGTATTACGTTGGCAAGAGATGCATAGAGTTGGAATTCGTAGTGGGTGACATAGTTTTTGTGAAGGTCTCATAGCTTGGGCATGCTATGAAATTTGGTGGTTTGGGGAAGTAAGCACAAAGGTTTGTCGGGCCTTTTCCGATTAATCGTAGAGTGGGGATGTTAGGTTACAAAGTGAAGCTTCCTGAGGAGTTAGCGGGAGAACATGATGTTTTTCGTTGGTCACACTTGCGAAATGTCGACATTTACAACAGTTACATTCGAGCAGGGTCCTAGAAAAGATGGAGGTAGAGAGGGAGTCACTTATTCACTGTGCAGCCAGTCGTATTCTTGAGCACGTTATAAAGCGACTTCATTATAAAATTGTCAAGCTTGTTAGGGTCTAATGGGGGGACAATCCAACGAAAAGTACATGAGAGCCTGAGGTGAGGATCTAAGCTACCCATCCAAAAATCTATTTTGGTACGTTTCCATATTAATTGAAAAGGTATAAAATACTTATGTGCTTAGATTCTAGCTTAGTATATCTAATAGGTTGCATTGGATGCGAGGATTGATTGCGAACATGTCATTAGAACATGTTTTTGATGATGGATGCTAATGGACGTATTATCTAGTTTTATCTTTGCACACTTAGGGCAAATATATTCCGAAGTTAGCATACACTTACACCATCACTTATTTTTTTTACTGAATTATGCGTGTTTGGTTGTTACATGTGGATTGAATGGTTGCACATAAATGTAGAATTGCTAGTATATATACATAGGATGTTGCATACATTTTGGATACATGGCATAATTACAAGCACGTGCATTTAAGAAGATCGACTAGATCAAAGAACTGCCTAATCTTTGAATATGTTGGGTCATATGCATTCCGTACCAATATGTACATACATTGCATTAGTGTTTAAATTAAGGACAATGATTGCCAGTGGTTGATGAACGAGTAGAGGGTTATAGTTATTGATTTTCGTACATATGAGTTACATTTTTTGTCCTTGAGATTTCGGGGGATAATGTAACACCTCGAAAATTTCAATAAAATAATTAAATTTAAATATAACAAGGGGAAAATGGAATTTATGCAAACGTTTGAATCTGGTTATGAAACTTGTACGGTTGCACCCGTAGCAATTTTGTTGACAATTTTATATCTAATCTTTTGAAATCAGAGCTAGCATGAAGAAGTTACAACGTTTTAAATTTTGAGATAAAAAATAGTTAAATAAAAGAAAAAATTGGAAATAAATATTCTAAAATTCGAAAGTTCCACCAGTCGATAACATTTACCTAACCATTCGACCATTAGCGATCGACTGCACCAAGGTAAAGCAATCGACCGGTAGATGTTTCAGGATGAGGGGTCGGTTAGGCCAATGATCGATATTTAATCGTATATTTTTGTTAGCGTTCAAATTTACGTTGTAAATTTTTAATGGTCAATATTAGCTTGAAACCTATGAATGCAAGACTAAGCCAAATCGTAAGTTACATAAATTAGAGAAGAATGTCCTGACACTGTCAAATTCAAATCTCTTCCTCAAATCACAAACTTCTTCAAGAATAAATAAAAATAAAGAGATCGAAGAAATCAAATCAAGTGAAGACCTGGCAAACGAATTAGATCCTAGGCATGATTTGGAAGGGATAATTTGGATTTTAGGTGAGTGGGTATATTGTTGGTTGGATGATTACATAAAGTTAATTTTTTTATAACCTATTTTCCTAGTTTTTATAATCAAATTGAAAACATTGTTAATGGAAATTGAAGGTTTAACAATTGATATATGAACACGATTTCCCTTATCTAATCCAGATTTGATCATGTTGACTTGTAAATTAAGAAAATTTATAAATTCATAAGTAATCTTTTTGTCAAATTGACATGAATTTATTGCTATGCAAATATGAAATTGAATAGGACGTTTTGAACATTTACAGATCTTGTATTCACAAATTGGTTAACTAAAATTAGGGTTACTGTAAGATAATGTATGATTTAAGTTTGTAGTAATATATTTGGAACGACACTTGTTAAAATCGCTAACTGAGAAACAAAACGAATTAAAGTCACTAATTAAAAACCCTAAACAACAATGATCGATCGACCATACTCACTTGAGCAGTCGAAAACAAGCGGTCGACCGCTCTAGGAGTAGGCGGCCGACTGGTTAGCATTTCCAGAGCGTGGTGTGAACCTCGGACTGAGGCTTGGGTTATAAATGAAATATTTAGTAGTGTTCATCTATGTATATGTATATATATTATATATGGATGTTAGCAGAAGCAGGGAAGCTAGTTCCCTATGTTGATGACATTAGGACGTTGCGGGAATGGGTAAATACTATTTATCCACCAGGGTCAATATTCTACTAAAGGCGATTTTATCGCAAACTACACTCATAAGAGGTTCTACGGTGGATGCACAACACCGACGATGATGCCTGATGGAGTGCGCGGCCTGGCACTGTCGAGAATTCCTTGGTATTTCAACGACACGACATGATGTTGTGTTATTGATGGGTCCCGACATGGTATAATCAGAGGCATTAGTTTACCACCGGGAGGTTGACACGAATACAGACAATGAGACATCCTAGTGAGTCAGCATAGTGGGTTCCCCCTTGATGCATAATTAGGACACATGTAGTCGTAGCTATGGGAAATATAGTCCCATGATTGATATAATAAGTATAGTCGTATTGTGGGAAACTTAGTCCCATGGTTGATAATTGAAGTTAGCCCCTATATATGATAGTTTCAGTAACTGTTAGGTAATTATTAGTTGTCTTGAGGTCCGATTAGCTGTTTAACCCCAAGTATGAGCCTGCAAAAGTTTTAGTGTAGGTGTGGATTGAGATTAACCCCTTAAGCAAATAAATAAGTAATTCACGTATACGTGTAGGACATTCTAGGTCAAGCAGAGTAGAGCTAAAACCAATTACATGTGATCATGATATATTAATAATCCGATCATTCACCAATTTTTTTCTAACACACTCCTTTCATTTCCTTTTTCTCCCACTATAAGAAGACAGGGTTGTAGGTGATAGGCTCGAGATTAGTGCATAAAGGGGCGAGCTCAATATTAGAGTTTCTTATCATTTTATATTACTCTATTTGTAACTATTATCGTATTCAGTACTTGGTATATTTTTCAAACTATATATTGTATTTCTATGTACCATGGATTTGACTACATACTGTTTCTAAGACTGTGTTTTTAGATATTTTCTAAGATGGTTATTTTATGTATTTATATTTTGTTTCCTTTCGTTGTGAGATCTAAAAGGTAGTGTGTCATAGATCATATCTACATATTCTTAGTCTCTGTAGTGTTTTAAAAACCCCATCAGCTCATACTTCTTGGCATAGACGTGAGTTCGAAAGTCACCTAGGCTTTTGATTGATGTATCGGGTGGTGTGGGTTCTCACAGGATCCCTCCATGATATATGATTATTCATGTTTTGGACATTCCATAGAAAATTTCTTGACAAAAAAGGTATGGAAAGAAAAAAATAATGTAAATACCATTACAAATAAAGATGATGAAACTCTTTCCTTGAAAAATCCAAATTACAGGAAGAATGGCCAAACTTCAGAAGATGTCAATCTTGATCAAAATCCATATTGAAGATATTCCAATGAATCGATATATGATGCAGTTTTTGGAAAGATACATTTTTTAAAATCATAAACTTCATGAAAGATTCAACTTTGAAAAATCAAGATGCAGCTATTCAAAACTGTGAAAGCACTAAGCAAATGGAAATATTCTAAACTAAGAAGAACCAAAATCTAACCTCAAAACAGACAATATGCAATATAAGGATCATCCTATTTAAAGAAGTTCCATACAGGACTCTACCAAATAGAATGAAGAATCACCTCAAATGCAACACCGGCAACAAGCACACAACTAAATATAGCGCATTATAATGAACAGGTCACTGAGAATTCCCACCTGAAGGATAGCTTAAGAATAGATACAAACATGGTTTATACAAGAATGGATATATGCTTAGATTAAGAAACTATAATTATGGTAAATTCAAACAAAGTGTGGCCAAAATTTCGTACATATCCTTCTCTACTTAAAGCATCTCGAAAATATATTAGAAAAAGTTGTTATGCTTATAACATCCTTCACCTCTTCTAAAAACAAGAACAAAAGGAAAAGGGAAGAATACAGAATTCAAAGGATATCAACTCTGGTAATGGTGTTGAGAATAGTGAGAAATGTGATTTCAAAGAAAAATATATCATAAAAAATCCAAAGTGGGAAGAGCATCTCAGATTTCAAGATGAAAAAGTTGCGCAAAATAGAGGGATACTAAGTGCATTGAAGTTAGCAGTTATAGAAACTCACTGTAATTGCAATTGATATCCTTTCAATCCTCTAATATTTGCCTTTTCTTTTCTTGGATTATTAAATAATGTCTATAATTGCATGGAATATAAGAGGTCTAAATTCCATTTAGATAAATCTCTTGATTTAGCTAATTTACTATTTACCAATAAACCTAACATAGTAGGCATACTTGAGCATAAATTAGACAATTTCAAAACTGAAGACCATCAAATCAGAAACTTGAAAAATTGAAATATAATAAATAAAAATTTAAAAGGAGGCAATGGTAGAATAATGTTTTTATGGGACCATAACATTTGGGAATTAAAATGAATTGTAAATGTATGAATAAGGGTGGCTTTCAGTAGAAGTTACATTTGTATATGCTTCTAATAATGAAAGTGAAAGAATTTTTCTTTGGAATCACCTAGAACAAATGAATAAAAATATGAATAAATTTTGGATTATAATTGGAGATTTTAATACTATTCTTCATGCTTTTGAAAAATGATGGGGTTTCCAGTTACTTAATTTTATTTTCAAAAACTGATTTCGTGGAATCCAACATCTTGGGAAACAAATTCACTTGGAAATCTAGTGAATATAGAAATATACAGTGCAAATTAGATATTAATAGATCAAAATTTTATAAGTTATTTTTCTAATTTCAAATGCATCAAACTGACCAAAGCTTCAAGTGATCATACTCTAATTCAAATCTTTTTCTCCTAAAAATATAATATTTGGAAAAAAAATACCCTTTGAGGTCTGTAAATGATTGGAATTTAGAAAATAACTACAAAGAAGTAGTTAAAAAATAGCCTTGTCATATCAATTCAAGGTATAACCCAATATAAATTCAATAAAATGCTTTGAAAAATAAAAGAAAACTAAAGTTTAGAATAAAAACAAAAATAAGAATGATATAAAACAAATTAGACAGGAGTGTGAGAACTTGTAAAAATATCATTTATTTTGATACCTCAGACACTTTACAAATAGATATTTCTTTTCCAATTATGAGGAAAATTAATTAAGGCACTACATGTGCAAGCAACCAAAATGAAATAGAAAACCAAATTGGATTGGTTAACCAATGGTGATAAAGCAAGCAAATTTCTCTATGCCAAAATGTCAGGTAGAAGATACAAAAATGACATCAGAAAATTACTTGACAATAAAATAGCAGTAATTAATGAAGCTTCTCAAATAGAAAAGATACCTATTAGTCACTTTACTAACTTGTATAATTTCAATTCATGCTTGAAGTATTCCCCAAATATAGCCACCAAGTACTTACCAAATGCTGATAGTAAAGAGATTTCATTTGCCTCAATTGGCTTGAAGGAAATTAAAGTAATAATTTTTAATGCAAATAATGATTGAAGTCCCGGACTATATGGTTTTGGGGAAAAAAAATTTATAAAACACATTGGGATAATATTAAAAATAACTTTTAGGGCTAGAAATAAATTTTTCAATCTTTGGGAAAATACTAAAAACATCGATCATACCCTTATTACACTGATTCCTAAAGTTGAATTCCCTAATGGTTTAGGTGATACAGGCTTATAGCATATAGCAACTTTATATACAAAATCATAGCAATTATATTATGCAATAGAATAAAAAAATTCTAGATATTTAATTTTAGAAAATCAAAGTGCTTTCATCCCAGATAGATTAATATAAGAAAAATACCCTTTTGCATATGAAATGACTAAGAATTTTAATTAGGGATGTAGGAATAAAATGTGCAATAAAATAAACTTGCATAAGGCTTTAGACAAAATAAATAGGTATTTTATAATACACATGATAAAACAATTAGTATTTCATGAAAAATTCTATAATCTTGTAAAAGAATGCATTACTAATGTTACATATTCAATACTATAAATGAAACCTAAGTGGATTCGTCTATAGCAACAGGGGTATTAGGCAAGGAGACCCCATCTTCCTCTACCTATTCACTATTGCTATGTAATATTTCTCTTTGCAAATGGAAGTTGAAGAGATAAATGGAAATCTAAAACTAACTAGTAGAATCAAACCTAGTATTTCCCATTTATTATACGTTGATGATTTGTTACCATTTTTAAATGTACATATTCAAAGTGCTATTTCCATTACTAAGATATTTGGAAAACAAAAGGAGTATGCTCGTTTACAAATAAACAAAACCAAAAGCAAAGTGTATTTCAGCAAGGCTTGTACTGGAAAAGAAGAAATTCTTAATATTGTAAATTCAAGGAAAGTGAATTGCTAGTCAAGTATTTGGGGCTTCCTCTCAACATGAATCAAATTATAAATAGTGACTACTCTAGATCATATGACATCATTCGGAGTAGATTACAAGGTTGGTGTAGTAAACTACTATCAATCGCACGCAGAATAGAGCTTACACATACTGTCATCACAGCTATCATTACATTACACCAAAACTGAGGATTTCCAACGAGTATAAGAGTTGCTAAGAATTTCAGTAACACTTATATGTGTCACTATAGGAGTGTGGGCATTTATTTGCAACGCTTATAAGCGTTGGAAGATATTTTTTTCCCAACGCTTTTAAGCGTTGATGAAAAAATAACTTCCAAAGCTTATAAGCATTGGGAAAAAATATCTTCCAACGCTTATAAGCAATGGGGAAAGATATCTTTCAATGTTTATAAGCGTTACAAATAAATACAAACAAATATACATTTATCAGTTAATGTGAATGCTGAAAGATATAATGGTTTGAATGTTAAAAGATATATAATGTACACTATATTTAGTACGAACTATTATCTTAATTTAGCGAATTATAATCCAATCAATATCAATAAACAATAGTGGAAATTAGTCACAAGGGCCTCTTTAGCAAGTGCAATTAGTTTCTAGGACACACAACTGAAATAATTACTTTTAAGGACAAAATAAAAAATAAATAGTTTCTAAGGCCTAAAAACCTATGAAATTATGTCCTTAAAAGTAATTGGACTGCTGATTTTGTCCTTAAAAGTAATTATTCTGCTGACTTTGGCCTTGAAATTAATTTATGTGGATGTGTGTCCTAGAAACTAATTGGATTGCAAAGTTTGTCCTTCTAGTGAAATGCCTTCATAATCAATAATTAACAGAGTATCAATTAAAAAAAGAGAAGTTCGATACATAATTAAGTTATCAATACACAGTTACCAATTCCATACTAATACCAATTGCAATAACAAAAGATAAGACATAATTCATAGTTAAAGTCTACAAATACCGAATACAAAATTCTAGCCATATAACGAAGCCTCCGTCAAAAAATTCACAAACTTGTACTTTCCATTTTGAGGACCATCGTAAACTGGTGAATCTGGTTCAAAAATTTCAATCACCCAAATGGCTTTCTCTACATTCGATATCACCTTCCTAAAATGACAACTGTTTGTGTTCCAATGTAACCTTTGGCTACATCCATCTCTAAATCTTTTGATAATAACATTAAATTTTTTCCATTGTAGATGAATGAAAATCATTATGTGAGACGGTTGGAGTGGCAACTAGATTATTGTTCATATGAGAATCTCCTAAATTAGAAGCATCTTCCATATGTGGAGTCACCACATAACTTGCAACAAGCTTTTCTTGCAAATTAGGTATAAATTTCATTAAAGTTGAATTAATTGATTTGATGGCATCATTAACTTGATTAGATACTTGCCTTCCTATTTCCAATTTCCAAACAGATAAATCAACGGCTTACCTTTTTTCAGCTATAGCTTTTGCCGCTTGATTCATCTTTAGTTGTTTTATTGAAGAAGTATAACTAACTGCTCGATAATAACTTTTCTTTCCATCGGAACCAAAAACTTCCGCAATTGGATCATTTTCAAGATCTTTAACTTCACCATTACCACTAGAACTACCATCCAATTTCCTCTTTTCTTTTGCTTCTTCTATAAGTACCAACATGCATTCAATATCATATTAAATTGAAATTTATACTAAAAAGAATGACAATGGCTAAAAATTAAAGTATACTTGTTATAAGGATAAAAATGAAATGTTTTATATTTCATTAAAAGCATTAAAATTATAATTTTAATGCGTTAATTCGTTATAAGTATACTTAATTATAACAATTTAGTTCCAAGAAATCATTTTGATGTGTATTATAATTGCGTGTGTGTATGTCAGGAAATTGGTATGCATGCCCTTGTATTTATAATTTTTTTAGGCCGTTATATTTTTGTGAACTATAAACTTCCGCACACACATGCCATGTCTCCAATTTCACATGTCAAAACCAAGTGAAATCCATGGCTATACAAAATTCAATTCTCATAATATAACATCATGGAAACACTCGTGCATAAATAAAAATACTCAACATTCCAGATTTGGATACACACTCCAGATTTAAATGTCGGTGGCTTGCAGCATCCTGACTACATTATATTAATGCATGAATATTGTTATATGTCATAGACTATATCCATATTTATGCATATTAAAGTTGGAAGGTGGAGTAGATTATTTCTATACATATAATAAAGGATTGATAGCTGCTCAAACTTATCCACAACTTAAGTACATGGTTGAGTTTGAGTTTTTGTTATTTAATATTTGTGCTACCACGGTTGCACCAGTCACTTCTATGGTCCTTGAATTGTAATCATAACATGATTCTTCTACAAATTTTACATTCAACTTTGCACAGTTCTGTTAGTTCCTGAGACGATGGTTTTGATGACAACAACCTTAGAACTTGTTATAAAATATAAATACTAATATCTTTGTCCAGATATATGTATATGCAGGTACAGAGAATGAAGACTGTACTGTATAGAGATTCATGACTGACGAATTCAAGGTTGTAGAAATCAAGACTGAATACTCATGAGTATCAAAATTATCAAGAGTTCAAAATATCAAGATAAGTAATAGAGTCTAGATGTATGTTAAAACTTCATAATAGCACTAAAATCTTTATTCTGATTTTAATTATGGAATAAAATCCCCCTTCTCACTTTAATAGTGGGCTGGAACCCCACGACCTCTTTAGTGGGATGGAACCCACGACCTTCTCTAGTGAATGGAATCCATGAAATTTTCAAAATGGCTTATTTTTAGATTTTTTTTCCAAAACTATCTTTTTAAGAAAGCATCTCTCTCTCGGTTTAAATATTTTAGCATTAATTCAAAAAAAACTATTTTGAATCGTATTAATTTCAAAATCATTTCTTGTTTTTAAACTATCTCATAGTTTTAATGTTTTAGCTTTAATTACAAAATATTTATATATTTAATTTTTGTTACTTTTATATTTCATAAAATCACTTTCCAAAGGTTTTTATAGTCATAAAGAATATTCAAAATAGTTTACAAGGTTCTAAGATTGTTTCGACAAACTTTAGAAAGAAAATCTCTATTAAAACAAAATTCAATTTTTAGAAAATACCTGGGGATATCAACATGCCTATACCCCCCATGTCGACATAGTAGCCGTAGATCTTGAATTTTGAACTTTCAAAAGGAGTGTTTATTCGTCATAACCTTTCATGAATGGGCAAGACCATTACTCTCCTATATATACCAGTAATTTTCAACGAATTTTTACTTAAGATTTCTTTGTTTTCTATCCTATTTCTCTTCCATTCTTATTTTCAAACATTCTTAACAAAACTCTACCAAAATCCTAAGTGAATCAAACTCGATCGTTTCTAGTTTAATTCTCTACCACACTCTCTCAAAGATTTCAATGCTATTCAGAGTTATAGGATCAGTAGTAATCAAAGATCGAAAGATCGAAGTGCATCGAGTCTCTCTCTATAAAAGTGTGATTGGAAACTATGTGATTTTGGCCCCTAGATCAATTGGGTGTGATTGTAGCCCGTAAATCAATTGGGTGATCTTGTAGTCTGGTTAAATCAAGAGAGTTTTCCGTGGACTTGAAGACAGGAGGGTGTATCTCATGGGCTTGAAATCGAGGTTGTAATATTGACATTTTATTTGAAAAGAAATCTGCATAAGAAAGTGTATGGGACTGGATGTAGTATAACTCCGAACAAGTGTAAAATTCCGGTGTGATCTTTCCATTACAGCCTTTATTTACTATTTGCATATGTGTCTGGTTCTGTGGTTGTCTCTGTGTTTGTGAATTGCATCTGTTTGGGTTTAATTTGAAAAGATTTCAAAAAGATTCATAAAATTAATTAAACACTATTCACCCTCTCTTTGTTAATTCTACCTTAAGATCCATAATTCGCATTACCTACGCTTGGTATCGGAGCATGGGTTTTAAAGTTATCATAATTTGAATTTTGAAAAAGTTTAAAATGGCAATTTTTGGAGATTCTATTAACACTAGTTAAAAACTGTCCAAATCATCATTGTCCTGTAGGTTTGCTATTGTCATTATAGAAAATCAAGTTATATATCGAATTGGTGTGTTGTGTAGGAACAGATGTGTTATATGGCTTTTAAAGAATCAACACTCAATGGACAAATAGTGCAAATTAAGAAAAACAAATGGATACTTAATAGTGGATGTTCAAGACACATGACTTGTAATCCGAAGATATTGAATGACAAATTTATGAAGATGGAGGACCGGTCAACTTTGGAGACAATTCAAAATGATATGTGATTGGCATTGGCAATGTCAGTAAATCTTAAACTCCTACTATTTTTGATGTTCTGTTAGTTAGGAATCTAAAACACAACTTACTTAGCATAAGTCAACTATGTGACATGGGCTACAAAATTAAATTTGAAAAGGATAAGTGTCACATCGAAGAAAAATATTTATATTCTCAGTATGAAAATTTCAAATGATAACCTATGTCTTTTGGCCAATACAAGTGACCTTTGGATTTGGCATAAAAGATTTGGGCATTTGAATTTCAAACTCTTATCTAGACTTTCAAAACTTGATCTAGTAAGAAGTCTTCCTAAAATGGATTTTAATGTAGCTAGTATAAGTGACGCTTATCAATTAGGAAGAGTTCATTCAAATTGGAAGATATGATTTCAACTTCAAAACCTCTTGAGTTACTTCATTTAGATATGTTTGCTCCATCTCAAATTCAGTCAATAAATCATAGTAGATATGCTTTTGTAGTTGTAGCTGATTATTCTAGATTTACATGGATAATTTTTCTGAAACATAAATGTGATGCTTTTGATTTATTTAAAACTTTTGCAAAAAGAATTCAAAATCAACTTTCTTTAAAAATCGAAACTACTCGTAGTGATCATGATGGAGAATTTAAAAATGAAAATTTTGAGGATTTCTGTAATCAAAAATGAATTACTCATAATTTTTCTTTTCCAAGAACTCCACTACATTACGGAGTGGTAGAGCATAAAAATAGTACAATTCAAGAGTGTGCAAGAATCATGCTTTCAGATAGTAAATTACCAAGAAATTTTTAGGCCGAAGTAGTCGCTACAGCTCGTTACATTTTGAATAGGATTTTAGTGAGACCTCTAACTAATAAAACACCGTATGAACTTCTTTTCAGTAAGAAACCAAAGGTATCTTGTTTTAAAGTTTTTGGAAGTAAACGCTTTATTCAAATACAGAGGAAAAATTGGAAAAATTTGATCCTAAATCCGATAAAGGAATCTTTATTGGATATTCTAATAGAAGCGAAGCATACAGAGTTTTCAATTTAAAAACTAACACCGTTGAAGAAACAATGCATGTATTCGATGAAAATTTCAAAGATTTTGTTCAAATAAATGATGAAGATGATTTTGTTACTTTAATTAATGAATTAAATGAAACAAATTGTGAAACTGTTCTTCCTAATAAAAGGATCAGGCTTTTAAAATATCATCCTATAGAAAATATACTAGGAAAATTGAATATGTTGTTAGAACTCGAAATCAACTAAACAAGATGAGTAATGTAGCTTTTATATCAATTATTGAACCCAAAAATCCAAAGGAAGCATCATTTGATGATTCATGGATAATTGTTATGCAACAAGAACTAAATCGATTCACCAAAAATGATGTATGGGAACTTGTTCCTAGACCTAAGGACAAAACTATAATTGGAACTAAATGGATTTATAAAAATAAAATGAATGAACAATGTAAGGACGTTAAAAGTAAAACTCGGTTAGTCGCACAAGGTTATTGTCAAGAAGAAGGAATAAACTTTGATGAAACCTTTGCACCCATAGCAAGATTAGAAGCCATTAGATTTCTACTTGCTTTCGCAAACCACGACAATTTCAAATTGTTTCAAATAGATGTCAAAAGTGCCTTTTTAAATGGTTTTGTTAAAGAGGATGTTCATGTTGAATAACTTCCACTTTTTGAAGAAGATATGTCAAAAGATGTTGATCAAAAACTATACAGGGGAATGATTGGATCGCTACTCTATATAACTACGAGTAGGCTTGATATCATGCATAACTCTATCTTTGTGCAGATATCAATCTCAACCCAAAGAAAACCATTTAAAAGCTATTAAATGTTCTTAAGATATGTTAAACACACTTTAGACTATGGCCTATTTTACCCTAAAAACAATTCATTTGATTTAATCTCATATTGCGATGCTGACTATGCTGGCTGTAAATCCGATCGAAAAAGTACAAGTGGAACTTGTCACTTTTTAAGACATTCTCTAGTTTCCTGGTTTAGTAAAAAGCAAAATACTATCTCATAATCAACAGCTGAAGCAGAATAGATCTCTACTGCTTTAGCTTGTTCTCAAGTTATCTATATACAACAGACCCTAGAGGATTTTGGATTAAATATTTCAAAATCACCAATTTATTGTGACAATGCAAGTGCAATAAATTTATCCAAAAATCCTACTCATCATGCATAACCAAACATATTGATATCAGACATCATTTTCTTAGAGATAATATAAATAAAGAGATTATTTCTCTTGAATTTATCAACACTGAGAATCAAAAAGCTGACATTCTGACCAAACCCTTGAATCAATCAACCTTTACTAAATTAAGAAGAGAATTAGGTATTTGTCCTATAACTAAGATATAGAATATTGATATAATAACATATATATTTAAATAAATAGATAAAAACTAAATTTTCAAAATTTTCAAAGGGATGTCAACATGCCCCTACTTCCCATGTCGACATACAATGGTCAGATTTGAAATTTTGATTCTTCTCTAAAATCAGTTTGGTTGTTATATAACCACAATCTTTTGAATTCATCTGTCTTCTCACTTCATTTTATCTGTAATAAACTTCTGAAAATACAAAGTAATGGCCTCCACTTCTAAATCAAACCAAAATGCAACCATTTCCTTCCCTTCTCCTAGTTCTGATCCATTCCAACGTACTACATTAGCTTGAGTAATGAAAATCGACGAAATTATGAAGGATTCTCTGCAAATGCTGACTGAATTACAAGTCATGCAAATAAGGTTGGCAAAGGAACAAGAGAAACAAGGCAAGATTCTTAGAAATTTACAAAAATTTCTAATGGATTATCATGCAGATTCTATTGTGATTGAAGATGATTCCTCTAATATACATATTCATAATGTAACAATTTCGATCTCGAAAATTCCAGATAGTTAGGAAAAGAAGAAAAGAGATAGAAGAAGAAGAAAATGAAAACCAAACTCAAAATATCACATTCGCAACGGATAAAATATATTATCAAATAATATCATTTATACAAAGAAAGCTGTATCAGTAAATTTGCATTTAGTACATCAGAGTTTCAATATTAACACAAACATTGGACAGTTAATATCACATGTCCCGGACAATCTACAATATATACACAGTGGAATACTCTCCATACGTTCCTGCCATCTAGCTCGCCTCCTGAGCTGCAGAATGTCCTTACCTAAAAATCTGCAATACTCGGTCTGACCCGAGCATTACATCAAAGTAACAACGGGGTCAGGCTGGAAACCAGCATGAGTAAACTCATCTAACATGGAATACAAAAGCATAATATTTAAATAAAACTCGGGGTAATTCGTATCAATTTACAAATTCATAATTTGATATAGATATCACTTATTTCACACATCAATTTCTAAGTACCAAAACTTAGATTAAATGGTCCAATTCACTTAAATCATTCCATTCCAGTCTATCAATTTCACATATCAATCTACAAAGAATCGAAGTGGTTTCGGATATTTACTAACACCCAACTTTGGTCTCTTCGAATCCATTGTCATCTTAACCCCAGTTATTCAAGTGAATACAATTTAAGTTTAAATACTGGATGTCACTTTCACACATCAATTTATCATAGATAACCACATTATCACTGTTCAATGCAACATATCATATTACAAAAGCATTTCATATCACATTGCATCACAAACACATACCAGGGATAACAAATAATCCAAGGTATTCAAATATCATTCAATCATCCATAAGCAAGATAAATTGGTCATACACTTTCTAATTAATTTAATTAACCGCCAATGAATTAAATTAATAACTTTATTACTTATAAATCTTGCATATTCAACATTAATTAATTATATTCAATTAATTAATCATTCCTTAATTATTCATCTTGATTAATCATCCCTGATTACTCATTCTTTAATTACATTAAGTAATTTGCCTTTAATTGACTCCACAAATTAGTTATTCTCAAACCCTTCACATTAATTAACCTTTAATTACCATCTTAATTAACTTCCCAAATTAATTATTCGACAATCACTTACATTGATTAATTATCCTTTAATTAATTCACACTCATTAATTAACTAATCCTTAGTTAATCAATCCTTTAATTAATCAATCCTTTAATTAATCAATCCTTTAATTAATTACACTAAGTAATTATTCCTTAACTACTTCCCTTAAGTAATTTACCCTTAATTACTTAAGTCCTTAATTAATCCAAGATAAACCATTATCTTAATTACTTAATTAAAGCATTTAAATCTTATTGAAATTAAAAGATTGAAATTAATTTATACAAAATTCGTAGGGACCTTTGATTAATTAGAGTTTTAAAACATTTTATCTCCACCATCCACTTAATTTATTTAAATAAGTATAGAAATTAATTAAATAATTAGCTTACATATAATTACGCTAAACCAAAACAAATAAAGCTTAAACATACATTTTTTTCAAAACTTGTTAGTTCATTATTATTTAATTTTAAAATTTTTCAACGGAAGTAAAAACATTTTAAAACACTTCGAGCATAAAGCCCCAAAATCTCGTTCATAAACCCGAGCCAACACTCGATCTTCCCAACCCATCCTTCTTCTTAATACCTGGAACATCTACTTCTATAAATTTTGGAACCTGCTCCTACCAAAAAAAAACCGAGACAAAACATACAAGACACCCACGCTACTATTCTTCCTCGAAGCATCATCCTAAAAATCCCGAGAGGAACCCGAGGCATAGCTTCTTCTCCACTCTAACGAACGATGACAGAAACGAATGTGCACCGTTCACATGCATGCACCCTTGCCAGAGCTCCGACCATCTACCTCGGCTCCAGAACATCGCCGTCGACACCCACAATTCGCCAGACCACCCAGATACAACGATTCACCCTCGAATCGAAATCGAGCACTTCAATAAAAAAGGAAATCAAACCCATTTGCTATAACCACTCATCGTCGATGACCTCGTCCATCGGAGCTCATTCCCTTCCAACCCGAGCAGCGTCACAAACTTTTTCGTCATTACCACAGCTCGCGAACGAGTCTGGCTACACCACGGCGAAGCACGACCTCGAGAAACAGAATAGACCAAACCCGACATTCTAGCCCTATTTCGACTCCGTCGAGATGCCACAGCCATGGAAAAATTACCTCCCTATTTTTCCTAAAACTAACCTGCTACCCCTTACCCTCAGACCAAAACCCGACGTCATCACTCTTCTCATTCATCGAAATTTGGCTGAAACGCTAAATCCGATCAACTCGAATTATCACAACAATTTCACTGTTAAAAACCATGATTTTACCCTTAAAATTCACCAATTTCAATTATGAATCAGTTAAGGTAATTAAAACAGAGAATTAAAAAGTTTGATTTTTAACTTATATTTAGATTTTCACTGTATTTTATTATTTCTGAAATTTACTAAATATAAAAATCCTAAAACTATTTTTAGAATTGTTGTTTTAAGACTATAATCATATCTTATTCAAAGATCAAAACTCTATTCTGATCGAATAAGAAGATTTAAATTTTTGTAAGTAAATCAGGGACTGAGAAACAACAGGGACCAGAATTCATATATATATATATATATATATATATATATGAATATGCCCTCACTGTACAAATGTCAATACAAATTATATTCAAACTGAAAAAAAATCCATGCAAACCAATACAGATTAACACATGCATTAAGCAATACAGGATTTAGGGTTCAAAGCATTGTTTACTATACGATTTAGAAGGCAGAGGCTTGTTCTATTGGAATTTTGAGAAACTGAATTGCTGATTCCTTTTGAAACATGAAAAAACTTTGTTATTGTTTTTTATTTAAGCACTGAAAACTTGAATGCTTGATAAACTTGCTGGAACTTTGATTCTTATCTGATTTCAGGTTTTCTTGCCTGCTTGACAATTGTTACAGGCTTTGTTCCAGGTTGAAGGAAGTGTTCAGGCTTTGATGATTTGATTTTAGAAAATGAATTCCAGGCTTAGAATTTGATTTCTGGTTTTAGAAGTGGATTGATTTTCAGATTATTTATGAGGATTTGTTTTTGAGAATGGTATGCAAGCTTGAGTTTCTAAGCTTTAGAATAAAAAAATATAGAAAAGAATGAAGGTGAGAAAACATTTGTTTTTATAATTTAAAATGATTTATTTTAAAAATGAAAGAAAAATCAAAAATAACATATGACATTTGTTAAAAAAACTTGACATTTGTCATTCCATTTGTTAATTAGTTTACATATGTTATTATCAAACTTTAATAAGTTTACACTTGTCATTTGAGAGATTTTCATTTATTTTAAATATTAATAAGAAGCTTTATACTTAATTTACTATTTTATAAATACTAAATGTATATATATATAAATTACTTTAGAGAAAATATAAATGAAACAAATTATATACATATAAAATCTTGTTCATATATTTTAAAATCCAATTTTTTTAAAAATATCTCTCTTTTGAATTTCAATTTTAAATCCAAATTCAAATTCAAATTTAAAAGTCCAATTCCAAATCAATTCAATAATACATACATATTTTAAACAAGCCCAGATTCAATTTGTAATTAATAATTCTATTTATTTATCTATATTTGAAAACAACCCATTATCATTATTGTTTAAAACTAACAATTTTTATCAATTTAAAAATAATTTATAAAGAGGATTATCACATTTAATTTTGTTTGAACTTTTCGGGATATCACATTCTTCCCCCTTTGAATCTTTTTGTCCTCGAAAAGGAATGAAGCCAAAATTTATTAAAATGATTATCAGAAAAACTACTCGTTGATTATTTTAAAACACTTTAAAATATCATAAAAATACTTTTTATAACTCGATATCTCAACCAGTCCATCCTTGTTCTCAAGGAAATTCAGTTATACGTTGATCAGGCGTAAGACTGAAAATCTATAAGTACTTGGTAAACCCGTTTTCAACATCCAGTGAAAACACTTGGAAAATATTTTGTTGAAAATATAGAGATCATTTTTGAAAATTAGAGGAAACATCTTTAGTGAGAATGCTCTGAAAATCATCTCCCCCATCCATGATCGCAGTTACATCCTGGGTTACATTGCCATCGCAGCAAAAGTCCATGTAACTGTAGGCACTCCACGCCCCTCGATTACGCCATGGAACCCGCTACAGATTGCAATTACATCCTGGGTTACGTTGCCATCACAGCAAAAGTCCATGTAAATGTAGGCATCAGCGCCCTCGATTTTCGCTGCCAAAAGAATGAAACTTCTCCACTCTCATATAGGTCGTAGACTACATCAGTCAAGTCCCAATATAGCCTTAGGCTCTCACATCCTCTCAACTTTATCTATGTCTTTATAGTCACAGTCTACCGATATAAAATCAAACGTAGACTGTTGGCTCTCAGCAGCACACACGACTTTCGCTATGTTACCATAGGTCGCAGTCTACCGATGTAAAATCAAACGTAAACTGTTGGCTCTCTGCGGCACACACGACTTTCGCTATGGTCTGTAGTAGATTGTAGTGACATCGAGTTAAACTGTCGTTACAGCATAACTCAAATGCCTCTATAGGCATCAGCGCCCTCTACTTTCACTACACACTACACATAATCTTCAGGAACTAGTTTTGTCCGGACTCCTCACAGGATCAACTGTAGAATTCCCCCTTAGGGTTCAAGGCCGTACCAACCTGTGGCACTCCTGAGAAGTTCATTTCAAGGGAGTGCCTTTTTTCCCAGAGCCAATCTCAAAACACTTTATACTATACTCTATAGTATCTTTCAAATCATACCCTTTACGATTTTCATCAAAATCTCCTTTACACAAAAGTGATTCCCAAAATCGATAATTCTCAAACTAGGCTTTCCAAATTTCAATATCGATTTTGCCCAAAAATCAAAAGCCTTTCAAAATCCAAAGGTTCCAAAAACCTTTTTCCCAGAATCATCCTCATAAGAACCTTTATATATATATATATATATATATATATATATATATATAACTTTTTAAAAACTTTGGATCTCTTCAAACTTGTATAAATTCCCTTTTTATACTTCAAATACTTTCAAAACTCTTTTCTTATGGCCATAGATTCAACAAGGGGAGATTTATCTTATATAACAAAGATATGTAACTTTGTTTATTCCAAATCAAATATTCAAATTTGATTACTTTTTATAAAGATATTAACCATACTACTTTCATTTCAAAAAACCATTTTACAATTCTTATCCACAAATTTCAATATCAATATCATTCAAACCCGTACGATGTACACATATCATTCGTACACAATTTCAAATTCGATCGCTCACTCGATCACACAATTTCGCTTCCGAATTAGTATCGTCCACCCGCCTTCCTAGTGCGGACTCAGATCTGATTTCTTGATCAGAAATCGTCATTCTCCTTGCATAGCCATAATTATGATAGAGAATATCCAGAACCAATCAACAATCCATATCAATGGTTCGCCGTAGAAAATCGAGTGAAAGATCCTAACTTGGATCGATATAACTATCTCGAAATTCTGTGCTCGAATCTGGATCAAATCATTATGCGAATAGAATAATGTATGTACATCCTACATAACTATCCTTATTGATTATTATCCAATTCAATTCTCTTTTCTATTCACATTTACTTATGATTTCTATTCATTTATTCACATTTGCCTCAAATTCCCATTTGGATTATCACTAAATTTCTTATCTCAATCGGTTATTCAATCATAAATAGTTTACACTCAGACCGGCTTAAATTTATAAAATAATTTGAAAAGTTTAAAATAGATATGTAGTTGAAAAATAATTATTAATTATAAAATAGCTGTAAAATAGTTAAGTAATTGTAAAATAGTGGGAAAATAGGAAAATAGTTATAGAATATTTAAGTAATTGCAAAATAGTTATAAAATTGTAATTAGTCTGTAAAGTAGTTGAAAAAGGGTAATTAGTTTGTAAAACAGTTTGAAAAATTGTTAAATAGTTCCAAAAATAATTGTAAAATAAGTATAAAATAGTTTGGCTTTAAAAAGAAAGATTGTAGATAGTAAATAGTTCGGAAAAATAGGGTTATACTAAAACAATTTATTTTGAAAATAGTCCAGAGCCAAACTGTTCAATTCCCAATCTCCATTCTCATCAATTCAATTTAAATTTCCACTTCCATTTAAACTGACTCAATTCCAATTTGAATAACTACAATTTCCCTTGAACTTGATTTATCCCCAATTCAAGTTGAATTAACCTCAATTTCTTTCCAAATTCAAATCAAATTCCCTTTGATTTTAAAATTATTCAACATTAATTACAATTCCAAATTATTCAAATCAATTTGGACTACTTTCAAATTGAATCCACTTCAATTTCAAATTATTTCAATTTCTGTTTGAAATAATCACAATTCCTATTTGAATTTGAACTCATTCAACTTCAATTTCATTTCAAATTAATCCAATTCAAATTTTCTATTTGAATTTTATACTTATCCATCTTCAATTCCAATTAATTAAAACTAAATTCAATTTGAACTAATTCAATTCAAATTTCAAATTTTAGCGATCTCGAATTATATAAATTCGAGTTAAACTTTTAAATGTTGATTTAATCCTTTAAATCAAATCAACTTTTATCTTTAAACCATTTAATTCTGAATCCAAATTCCATTTTTAACCTATTTCAAGGTTCAAATAATAATTGAAATCCTTTTTAAACAATTAAATCTTTGAAATTCAATTTATCATCAAATTTCAATTTTGAAACCAAACCTTTTAAGTTTTATCTTAAATGTTCAAACCTTAAATCCAAAATGATTCCATTTTATCTTAATAGTGGATATATTACCACACCTCATTTCTTCATCCATTTAAACAAATCCAATTTTAGCTTAAAGATTATTAATAACAACAGGATGGTATCATTCAAATTATTTTAAAACATCCATCCATTTCCAATTTCCAGATCTCAAACCTAATTTGAGATCACACAAACTCCCAGTTCAAATTAACCATTTAACTTCCCAAGTTCAATCCCAATTTCATCTCGAAATTTCCAATTCAGGTTGGTTGTTAAATTATTTAACCTTCCCAAAGTTAAATTCAATTCACTTACTCCAGCCAACCTTACCCAATTCGAATTCCCATTTCAAATTTTAAACTTCACATTAATAATCTTCCCACTTATAAGTTCAAAAACTTATCACTTTAGGTATCACATCTCATTCCAAATTTAAAACTCAACATTTAGAGTTTATTTCAAACCATCTTTGATATTATGTATATTCCTCATATATACATGTTATTTCCTTTACACACCAAGTTATCCTTAAATTTTAGACCACCTTTGGTTTTTAATTCAAAACAAATTTCTTTAAATTTTCAAACAACTCTTGTTTGAAACAGGTCCCTTTCATTCAAATGCATTAAATAATATTATTTATTATTTCTTTAACACTTTGAAACAATTTTCAAATTTCTGGGCCTAGATTTAAAACTTCACAATTTAGATCATCTTCAATCCCAATTTATAAGTCATACTTGCCTAAATCTTTTACTTCCCTAAAACATTTCATTTTGCTTACTCATCAATACACATTTTGTAATTAAACACAACAATCATTTACGATAATAACCAAGATTATAGTATCTTGAAACCAATTCATTATTATCTTATTCTGAAACTCTTCCCCAAATTCAAGATTTTAATTTCAGTTTGAATCCATTTCAAACTTGTCTTTATTCACTTTACATTTGGTTTTATTTTATTACCACTTAATTCTTATTATTACCTTTAATTCAATTAATACAACAACCAATTTCCTTAATATAATAGAAAATCTATTGCTTTATATATATTTAGAATATAAACTTATTATAAAAATCATTTCATAAGAAAATAACAAGTACGCTCTCTCATATATACTACAGTCAACTCATTCTAGGGTACCACTTACCCTATCCTTAATGAGTAAACCCTCCAAAGCCAAGGTTCTCGCTTAACCTTCTACTCTAATACCAAATGTAACGACCTGGAAATTCCGATCACGAAAATTCCAGATAGTTAGGATAAGAAGAAAAGAGATAGAAGAAGAAGAAACAGAAAACCAAACTCAGAATCTCACATTCGCAGCGGATAAAATATAATATCAAATAATATCATTTATACAAAGAAAGCTATATCAGTAAATTTACATTTAGTAAATCAGAATTTCAATATTAACACAAACATTGGACAGTTAATGTCACATGTTCCAGACAATCTACAATATATACACATGGGAATACTCTCCATACGTTCCTGCCATCCAGCTCGCTCCTAAGCTCTAGAACGTTCTTACCTGAAAATCTGCAATACTCGGTCTGACCCGAGCGTTACATCAAAGTAACACCCGGGTCAGGCTGGAAACCAGCATGAGTAAACCCATCTAACATGGAATACAAAAGCATAATACTTAAATAAAACAAGGGGTAACTCATATCAATTTACAAATTCATAATTTGATATAGATATCACTTATTTCACACATCAGTTTCTAAGTACCAAAACTTAGATTAAATGGTCCAATTCACTTAAATCATTCCATTCCAGTCTATTGATTTCATATGTCAATTTATAAAGAATCGAAGTGGTTTCGGGTATTTACTAACACCCGACTCCGGTCTCTTCGAATCCAACGTCATCTTAACCCAAATTATTCAAGTGAATACAATTTAAATTTAAATACTGGATGTCACTTTTACACATCAATTTATCATAGATAACCACATTATCACTATTCAACCCAACATATCGTATTACAAAAACATTTCATATCACATTGCATCACAAACACATACTAGGGATAACAAATAATCCAAGGTATTCAAATATCATTCAATCATCCATAAGCAAGATAAATTGGTCATACCAATTCTAATCAATTTAATTAACTACCAAAGAATTAAATTAATAACTTTGTTACTTATAAATCTTGCTTATTCAACATTAATTAATTATATTCAATTAATTAATCATTCCTTAATTATTCACCTTGATTAATCATCACTGATTAATCATTCTTTAATTACATTGAGTAATTTGCCTTTAATTGATTACACAAATTAATTATTCTCAAACCCATCACATTAATTAACCTTTAATTACCATCTTAATTAACTTCCCAAATTAATTATTCGACAATCACTTACATTGATTAATTATCCTTTAATTAATTCACACTCATTAACTAACTAATCCTTAATTAATCAATCCTTTAATTAATCAATCCTTTAATTAATCAATCCTTTAATTAATTACACTAAGTAATTATTCCTTAATTACTTCCCTTAAGTAATTTACCCTTAATTACTCAAGTCCTTAATTAATCCAAGGTAAACCATTATCTTAATTACTTAATTAAATCATTTAAATCTTATTTAAATTAAAAGTTTGAAATTAATTTATACAAAATTCCTAGAGACCTTTGATTAATTAAAGTTTTAAAACATTTTATCTCAACCATCCACTTAATTTATTTAAATAAGTATAGAAAATAATTAAATAATTAGCTTATATATAATTACGCTAAACCAAAACAACTTAAGCTTAAACATAAATTTTTTCAAAACTTGTTAGTTCATTATTATTTAATTTTAAACTTTGTTAACGGAAGTAAAAACATTTTAAAAAACTTCGATCCTAAAGCCCCAAAATCTCGTTCACAAAACCGAGCCAACACTCGATCTTCCCGACCCATCCTTCTTCTTAAAACCTGAACATCTACTTCTACAAATTTTGAAATTTGCTCTAACAAAAATAAACCCGAGACAAAACATACAAGACACTCACGCTACTATTCTTCCTCGAAGCATCATCCCAAAAATCCCGAGAGCAACCCGAGTCATAGCTTCTTCTCCACTCTAACGAACGATGACGGAAACAAATGTGCACCACGCACATGCACGCACCCTTTCCAAAGCTCCGACCACCTACACCGGCTTCAGAACGTCGCCGAAGACACCCACGATTCGCCAGACCACCGAGATACAACGATTCTCCCTCGAATCGAAATTGAGCACTTCGATAAAAGCAGAAATCGAACCCACTGACTATAACCTCTCACCATCGACGACCTCGTCCATTGAATCCCATTCCCTTCCAACCCAAGTAGCATCACAAAGTTCTTCGTCATTACCACACCTCGCGAACGAGTCCGGCTACACCACAGCGAAGCGCAACCTAAAGAAACATAACATACCAAACCCGGCATTCTGGCCCTAGTTCGACTCCGTCAAGACGCCACAGCCATCAAAAATTACCTCCCTATTTTTCATGAAACCAACCTGCTACCCTTTACCCTCGGACTAAAGCCCAACTTCATCACTCTTCTCGTTCGTCGGAATTCGGCTAAAATGCTAAATCTGATCAACTCGAATTATCAAAACAATTTCACTGTTAAAAATCATGATTTTACCCTTAAAATTCACCAATTTCATTTATGAATCAGATAAGATAATTAAAACAGAGAATTAAAGTGTTTCATTTTTAACTTATATTTAGATTTTCACCGTATTTTATTATTTCTGTGAAATTTACGAAATATAAAATCCTAAAACTATTTTTAGAATTGTTGTTATAAGACTATAATCATATCTTATTCAAAGATCAAAACTCCATTCTGATCGAATGAGAAGATTTAAATTTTTGTAAGTAAATCAGGGCCTGAGAAACAATAGAGACCAGAATTCATATACAAACATACATACATTCATTCATACATACATACATACATATGAATATGCCCTCACTGTATAAATGTCAATACAAATTATATTCAGACTGGAAAAGACATCCATGCAAACCAATACAGATTAACACATGTATTAAGCAATACAAGATATAGGGTTCAAAGCATTGTTTACTCATCGATTTAGAAGGCAGAGGCTTGTTTTACTGGAATTTTGAGAAACTGAATTGCTGATTCCTTTTGAAACTTGAAAAAACTTTGTTATTGTTTTTGATTTAAGCACTGGAAACTTGAATGCTTTATAAACTTGCCGGAACTTTGATTCTTATCTGATTTCAGGTTTTCTTGCTTGCTTGATAATTGTTACAGGCTTTGTTCCAGGATGAAGGAAGTGTTCACGCTTTGATGATATGATTTTAGAAATGAATTACAGGCTTAGAATTTGATTTCTGGTTTTAGAAGTGGATTGATTTTCGGATTGTTTATGAGGATTTGTTTTTGAGAATGGTTTACAAGCTTGAGTTTCTAAGCTTTAGAATAGGAAAAAAATAGAAAAGAATGAAGGCGAGAAAACATTTATTTTTATAATTTAAAATGACTCAATTTAAAAATGAAAGAAAAATCATAAATAACATATGACACTTGTTAAAAAAAAACTTGACATTTATTATTCCATTTACTAATTAGTTTACATATGTTATTATTAAACTTTAATAAGTTTACACCTGTCATTTAAGAGATTTTCATTTATTTTAAATATTAATAATAAGCTTTACACTTAATTTAAATACTAATTGTATATATATAAATTACTTTAGAGAAAATATAAATGAAACAAATTATATACATATAAAATCTTATTCATATATTTTAAAATCCAAAACATTTTAAAATATCTCTCTTTTAAATTTCAATTTTAAATCCAAATTCAAATTCAAATTTAAAAGTCCAATTCAAAATCAGTTCAACAATACGTACATATTTTAAACAAGCCCAGATTCAATTTGTAATTAATAATTCTATTTATTTATCTATATTTAAAAACAACCCATTATCATTATTGTTTGAAAATAACAACTTTTATCAATTTAAAATAATTTATAAAGAGGATTATCACATTTAATTTTGCCTGAAATTTCCGAGATATCATATATAATCCATTAGAGGACGATGAAGAAGAAGAAATGGAAGAGAAAGAAGCGCAAATAGACGAGAATCATAATGTTGTTTGCATTGGAGAAGTTTGTTTTGACAAAAATGGTAATTTAGTCAAACAACATGGTAAATTTTGTCTCCATTACCCTAATTGTTCGATTCAAAAGTAATTAATTGTCAAGGACTCTCATTAGATTGTTATTATATTAATGTTTTTATACTTGAATATATTTGTGTCTATGTTTCATATATATGTGTAGTGTAACATCATATAAAATAAAATTAGATTTATGTTTTACTTATTATATTTCGTTATTAGCATTTAGTTCCACAGTATTAGTTTAAGGGGGAGTTATGTAGTTTAGGCTTAGTTTTTGTTGATTACAAAGGAAGAGGATTATAAAATAGGATAGTTAAGCTGTTAATTAGGCTTAGATTAAGGGGAAGTTAGTAAATTAAGGGGGAGTTGTTAGAATAAGGAGGAGTCAAAGTAGAATCAGAGTTTGGTGGAGTGTATTTTATAAAAATAGGTTGTCATCATCAAAAAGGAGGAGACTGTTTTTTCTTGAGATGATGGTTTTGATGACAACAACATTAGGACTTGTTATAAAATATAAATACTAATATCTTTATCTGGATATATATAGGATATATATATATATGTATATGCAAGCACCGAGAATGATGACTATACAATATAGAGATTCAAGACCGACGAATTCAAGATTGTAGAAATCAAGACTGAAGACTCATGATTATCAAGATTATCAAGAGTTCAAGAGTTCAACATATTAAGATAAGTAATAGAGTCTAGATTTATTTAAAACTTCATAATAGCACAAAAATCTTTATTCCGATTTTAATTATGGAATGGCACCCACCTTTTCGCTTTAATAGTGGGATGGAACCCATGATCTCTTTAGTGGGATGGAACCCACGACTTTCTCCAGTGGAATAGAATCCATGAAATTTTAAAAATGACTTATTTTTAATTTTTTTCAAAACTATCTTTTTAAAAAACAAATCTCTCTCTCGATATACATATTTTAGCCTTAATTCAAAAAGAAACTATTTTTTGTCATATTAATCTCAAAATAATTTCTTGTTTTTAAACTGTCTCCTAGTTTTAATGTTTTGGCTTTAATCTTAAAATATTTAAATATTTAGTTTCTGTCGCTTTTATATTTTGTAAGATCACTTTCTAAGGTTTTTATTATAATAAAGTATATTCAAAATAGTTTACAAAGTTCTAAGACTATTTCGATAAACTTTTAGAAAGAAAATCTCTATTAAAACAAAAATCAATTTTCAAAAAATACTAGGGGATGTCGACTTGCCTATACCCCCCATGTCGACATGGTAGCCATAGATTTTAAAATTCGAATTTTCAAAAGAAGTGTCTATTCGTCATAACCTTTCACAAATGGACATGACCGATATTCTCCTATATATACCAATAGTTTTCAACGAATTTTTACTTAAGATTTCTTTGTTTTCTCTCCTCTTTCTCTTCCATTCCTATTTTCAAACATTCTTAATAATACTCTACCAAAATCCTAAGTGAATCAAACTTGATCATCTTTAGTTTGATTCTCTGCCACTCTCTCTCAAATATCTCAATGCTATGTAGAGTTATAGGACCATTTATAGTCAAAGACTGAATGATCGAAGTGTATCGAGTCTCTCTTTATCAAAGTGTGATTGTGGCCCGTAAATCAATTAGGTGATCTTGTAGCTTGGTTAAATCAAGAGATTTTTCCTTGGACTGGGAGATAGGAGGGTGTATCTCGTGGCCTTGAAATCGAGGTTGTAATATCGACATTATATTTGAATAGAAATCTGCACAAGAAATTGTGTGCGAGTGGATGTAGGGTAACTCCGAACCAGTATAAAATTCCACTGTGTTCTTTTCTTTACAGCTTTTATTTACTATTTGCATATGTGTCTGGTTCTGCGATTTTCTTTGTGTTTGTGAATTGCATCTATTTGGGTTTAATTTGAAAAGATTTAAAAATGATTAATAAAATTAATTAAACACTATTCACCTCACCCCCTCTAGTGTTAATTCTGCCTTAAGATCCTTAATCCTCATTTCCTACAGGTTCAACAAAAATCTGCATTTAATAATAGCCATTTTTTATACTATATGTTTTGGTGATGTAAGCACAAATAAAAGGCCTTAATTCCATCTTAATTGACTCTTCTCGTACTGTCAGCGTTGTTCAGCATTCATAATACTTGAAGCACATGTGTGTTGGTTATATTTAAGAAATGTGCTAAAATGTTTGCATCCGATAGAATGTTATCCTTCTATTAACAAACACATTATTAATGCAGTCCCATTCTATTGTATAATGAAAAATGGACCACATCTTTGCAGAAATAAATATACTCTGATCTATTTTAGTGGGGATCAAGTCAAACCTATCTTTTAAGGAAGAAAAAATATAGGTTTTATCTAACAAGTTTCCAACATATGAGAGAACTCATTATCAACAAGCCTTACTAAACTAAGTACTCAAATCTCTCGTTATAATTGAATTTATATTGCCAACAATTTTTCGAATATTAATTTAATATAATTTGATTTTTCTTTGTAATTGATGATTTTATTTTTTATCATTTGGTTTTAATAATTTTGGGTAATTTTATATGCGTTCACAAGTTCAGTGAGTTAATACACACTTACATTTTTAATATGCACATCCACTATATTTTTCAAGCAATGTGGATTAACAAATTGATTTGCTACTCTTTTTATTTCTCTCCAAAGGCCATTTAGTTAAGATAGAAATGGAAATAAAAAAAAAATCTAATTAAGAAACAATTAAAAAGAATATGTTTTACAAGGAGATTTAAATTAAATGCACAGTAGTGAACAATTCAAAACTAAGTTGAGATATTTTAGCATCCAAACATATTCATACACATAATGTGATATATTTAGAAAAAATATGAGGAATCGGTAGATTATATATATGACGCAAAAGGAGTAATCACTAGAACATATTTGTAAATGATGATGAAAGATATATTATATGAGAAAGCTATATGTATCCTTATTTTTAATTTCTGTCATAATGAGCATTTAAATGTTGCAATCAAAACACTTATATATGTTGCTGCGGCACATGGTAGTACTTCTCCAGATTTTCTTTTATGTCCAGCCTTCCAAATCATCGCTCTTGAATTTTTTTTGAGTTTTCTAAGACCTACAACAAAGAACAAAGTTAACAAATAATTAGCATAACATTTTATAAACGATTATTTAGAAAAGAAAATTTCAATACCATTGTTGATTTGATTTATGGTATCGTTTTTGTTCGAACGCGAATGCATTACCAAGCCGATGATGATTGGGTTTAAATAGGTCAAATTCCTATTTCTTCGTTCGTGTACAGCTGGTTTGAATTTGTCAGTTACTAAAGTTTGGTCGTTCGATTTAACTTGAATGTTGTTGATGTTCTCTAACTTTTTCAATTCGTATATTTTCTTCCTTGAATATCACGGCTTTTGAATCTTGGTCACTACGGCTTTGATTCTCTGTTGACTTCGGTTAAGGTGATAATATTTGACTTTGGCATTGACTTGTTCAATTTCAAATTCCTGATGCAATTTGAATTCGGCCATTTCTGAATATGAGAATTTGACTTTGTTAATTTGTGTTCCTCATATTATCAGACTGTTAATTCACGGCTTCATTTGTATTCTGCTGTTACATTCTTTGGTTGCACTGCTTGTCATTGTGTACATGTTGTAGCTTGATTCTCTGACCATATATGCTATGCTCTGGTGCCTCTGTAGTATTGTGTCTCCGGTTGTAGCACGTTCATTAGTCTGCACTTGCACTGGTTGTAGCTCTTTACCATTTGAACTGTGGTTTTGCTGTTTGCATTTCCATCTGATATGGGCCTGTGTATGCATATGTTCTAATTGTCACTGCTATGCATATTAGTCCTGGCATCATCCTTTGCAGTGTTTTGCTTATGCACTCTATTGCATACATCTTGACTTTGCATATATGTTTGTCACTCTGTTTCTCTTGAGTTTCTCTTGGAATTTTATTGCTTTGAACCAGTTTCATTTTATCTGGTTTCACTTTGTATGCATTCATTCTTTATTGTCATGTGTGGCATACAAGTCTGGTTCAATTTCTGTTTGTCTGGTCTGGAGCTGTTTCACTTCACTGTTCACTGCCTATATATATTTGCATATGTATATATGTATGCTCGTTGTACTCGGTCTTTTTGAGATCTGACCATGTTGGTTTATACATTTTGATTCTTTGGTCACTATCCTGAGCGGTTGAACTATATTCAGTTGAGTTTCATATCAATTGAAAGTCTGGGGTGCATTGAGTTTTGTCCACTGATCAATCGAGTCTGCACCGGATAGTTGCTGAGCACTTAGTTGAATCCAGCTTATAGCTCGGGTTTGACCTTTTGCTAATATCGTGACTTTATTTGTATTTCATTTGAGTTGAACCCAGCTTTTGATTGGGTTTTACCTTGTGTTCACCTGTCCCTGTAATATTATCAAGTGTATATGGGTGTGCATGACCTTGTCGCATGTACAGTGATACACTGTGCATGTCACAAGCTGTTCGTGTATGATGAATTCAAATTTAAATGATGACGAATAACCTAAATAACCGAGGCAAATAACATTTTCAAAATACACATTTTACTTTATACTGTAAAATATTTTCTTTCCAATTTTAATGCGTTAGTGTTTATTTTGTAGATTGCTCAGATGTTGGATTCAATCTGAAATGGAGTTGAAGATCACATACGAGTGAATGAGTGAAATGTAGTGAGGTGCAAATGTATGTGAAATGATGTAGTCAAATTTGTATTGTAATCGAAATTGTGCATATATAGTGAGAGCTCAGATTTGTACTATTTAAAATTGTAATAAATATTTATTTGAATAAAATATCTGTTTGAATTTAAATTCTGTGTCATTTATTTTATTCAGCAAATATTTGTTTAATTATGTGAAAAATAAAATAGTACATTAACAAATACATGAATATATATATATATATATATATATGTTTATTATCATCAAAAAAAATCATATGCTCGTATATTCAACAATCTCTCCCTTTTAATGATAACAAACATATATTTAAGATTTTGAATATATTAAATGTATTTAATCATTCAATTTTCTCCCACTATTTGAATGCTCCCTCTCTACACAAAGCTCCCTCTTCATATATGCATGAAAAAATAAAAATGAATAACCGAACATAGATGCATATAAAAAAAACAAAATAAAATATTTGACATATATTTGCAAAAAATCTTAACCTTTCTTTCCCCCTTTTGTTATCAGCAAAAGAGTAATAGTGTTAGAAAAATAGAGATAAAATGATAGACATTAATATAACATTAAAACTCAATCAAATATAAATATTAAATTTCAATAAAAAAATCAAACAAAAATCATAAATACTCTGGTAGGTGCATATTCTACTTTAGAATGATAGGGATAATGTCATCATATAAAACCATATAGTTGTGTCTATTTGTGGTATATTTATATCAAAAATTTGAATATCTACTAACCATGCATAAGCATTAGGACTTTTAAATGAAATTAGTAGTATTCTAATTTAAAAAAAAATTCAAGTATCTTCTAACCACGCATAACCGTGAGAACTTTTAAATGGGATTAGAATCAATTTGTCTATTTAATCAATCAATTTTGATATGTGTTCCATACATACATAACGGTGAGGACTTTTAAATGAGAAAGGAAACATATAATCAAAAATCCCAAGTAATTCACCCATGCATAACCGCGAGGACTTTTAAATAAGAGCGAATACTTTGGATGTTTTTTATTGCTAAAAACATAATAACATGAAAGCACATAATTTCCCATTTAAAATACCACATATTGACATACCATATTGGATTATGATGAATGATAGTCGATAGTAATATGACAGAAATAGAAATGGTCATGGAATATTTACCAACAAAAAGTTTTTATAACTCTTGTTTAAATTTCTAAAGAAATTTAGTAATTATACTGTCTCAAGTTATAATATATGATTACTATCAACACTCATCACTTTTTCAATCACTATTTATCTTTTAGATAGTCAGTAGGGAGTCAGATTAGTCAATGTAGTCATTTAAGATCAAATTCAAAAATAATTATCAAATCAAATTTTATAAAATGACTAATCTGAAACAAGGTCAAAAAATGGTTTTCTTGAAGGGGTTTTATAAGAAAAATTTCTGCTATTTGAAATGAAAAATATGCAGATATTTTCTATGAAAAACGACGCAGCTACTGAATGTCTTGACATAAATCACATTCCACTAGTAAGTTTTCTATCAACTAAATTACTAGTGTAATCTGCATCTGAATTTTTCTTTCACTCAAAATTATCATTTGTTGAAAGTCATAGACCAGACTGTGAATTGTGCAACATAATATCTTCAAATCATTTTCAACAGCTTTCAAATGAAATTCTCTTGAATATAATGTCAAGTCAAATATATCCACATGTATCAGGAGTAATCGTCAACTAATAAAACATCACTAGTCCAAGCAAATCTATATGAAATAGTTGATGATTGGTCAACATTCTTGCACAAATCAAAATAAAAAATAAGAACAAGTCAAATAAGAGTAAGTCAGATTCAAACTCATCATTTATTTTATTATCACATAACTAGCTGATTCAAATCAGATTTCGATGCAGATTTTCACATTTAATAAATCGTTCAAAATAAATATACTTTTACCTGTTTTACCTTTACTATAATATTTCGTTTGTCCATTGTGATTCTGCCACCTTTGTACTAGGCTGAGGAACTTTGATTTGTCGACCGTTGTGTGTTTGGAACATCCAAAATCTAGATAACACTATTGTTGTTCCTTAGCATGCCACCACACCTACACGAGAGAAGATTTTTGTGACCTATTTGTTTTATAGGTCCATGGTTGTTAGTGGCAATGGATTTTAAAAAATAATTTTGTGGAGACATGAAGCTATTTATATATGTTCCTTTCGGCACCCAGATTTATTTAACTTTAAGGGATTTTGTATTTGTGCCTTTTGGAACCCAAATTGGTATGGTTTTCAGACCTTTGGGTCTATACCAACAAATATTTTGATTATATCCAATTTTTCTACAAATAGTGCACTCGGATTTAACTTGATTAATTTTGCTTCTAACATATTCAAAGTGAGTATACCCTAAGTCCTTGTCTATCAGTATTAACAGTTTGTTTTCTTATTAGCATATTTAGTGATCTTTCACTTTTGGAAAAGTTACCTAAAGTTGTAAACAATTTTTGGACTTGTGTTTTGAGAGATTCATTTTCGTTTAATAATTGTGTGCACTTTTTAATAGGATTTTCTCTCCTAGTATTTTCACTCTCTTTCAAGATCAGAATTTCATTTTCAAGCGATTTAATTTTAATTTCTGATTTTTTAATCTCTTCTTCGAGTGATGGACACTTATCACACTTAGGGATCTTACTTTGATAGTTTTTAACTAATTGATCAAGCTATTTATTTAAATCTATCAAAGTATCTCTTTGTGATTCAATTGTAGCGTACTTCTCTCTAAGTCGTTCAAAACAACCATTTACTTCGTGGAAATATATATGTAATTCTTAGTGAGTAAGTTTTGATACCTCGCTTGGCTCATCATCATCGCTATCTGTTATATCACCTCGAAGATACAAATCTACTTTCTCACTCTCACTACTAGTGCTTTTGTCATCATTATCACTTTTATAACACGTGGCTGCAAAACTTCTTCCTTTTGATTTCTTTTCTAGGCCGTGTCGATTTAAAGGACAATTGGGCTTGATGTGGCCAAGTTTATTGCACTTATGACAGATGATTTCCTGCTCTTCCGGGTTGTCTAGTGCTTTGGCTATTCTGCTTTTCAATTTCTGATTTAGAGCTGTATTTCCGTATTTGTGATTCCACTTTTTGAATTTC
Source organism: Allium cepa (assembly GCA_030765085.1). NCBI lineage: Eukaryota > Viridiplantae > Streptophyta > Magnoliopsida > Asparagales > Amaryllidaceae > Allium > Allium cepa. Next base: position 690,555,273 of record CM060932.1, on the reverse strand, counting down.
TTCATTAATAGTGCTAGCTCAGCTGCTCCATCATCATCATTATCATCACAACTTTCCGTTGTTCCTTTAAGCGCTATCGATTTCTTTTGAGTATCACCTCCTTCTTGTTCTTTCTTGAATTTCATTTCTAACTCGTAAGTAGTGAGATTTCCGATGAGCTCTTCCACTTTGATTTGTTTCAAATCCTTTGATTCTTGAATGGCTGTAACTTTTGCATTAAAATTCCATGGAAGGACTCTAAGGATTTTTTGGACTATTTCCAACTCTGTGTATGATTTTTCGAGATCTGTTGATTTGTATATGAGATTGGAAAGTCGTGCATACATCTCTTTAACATTCTCATCCTTGGCCATTATGAAGCTCTTGTATTTGCTACTAGGCATTGCAAGGCGAGATTCCTTGACATGAGATATTCCTTCGTGAGTCACTTCAAGTGTGTGCCAGATTTTCTACGCAGTTAGACAATGTAAGAGACAATTAAATTCAATATGATCCAATGAACAGATAATAGAATTCATGGCTTTAGCATTAGCATTCTGTAACTTATTTTCTATATCTGTCCATTGATCAAATGGTTATTCAATTTCTTGACTATTTACTACTATAGTTGGCGCTCTGTAATCTGTCTCAATAATATTCCAAGCATCAATGATTTAAAAAAAAATTCATTCTATTTTTTCGGTAAGCATATTCACCATTGAACATTGGTGGTCTAACTATGGACCGACCCTCAGCAAAAGCGTTATTAAAAGAAGTCATTTTAAAAATTCAAATTTTAAAATAGAAATTGGTTTTTGAAAACAAATCTATTTTTTTTTAAAAAATAATTGCTTTCGTTCCTATCTCTGATACCATTTGTAGGATCGATTTCACCCTAGAGGGGGGTGAATAGGGTGAAACCATTAATTATAAAAATTATTGCGGAAGTTTATAAAATATTTTCAACACAGATATATCAGAATAATAGCAGCACAGATGATAGCAGAATAATAAATGCAGAAATAGAACACATATATTTACCTAGCTTCGGCAAAACCTTGCCTACGTGCCGCCCCAAGGTTTCTACTAGAAATTAAGTAGTCAGACGCTTAAACACGTAAAATAGCGACACCCGCTATCGACTAACCTTAAGTCTATGGTCAAAACCTTGTCACAACTCAGCATCGAGTTGCGAATTCTCGAAATACACCACCATAGTTCGTCCTCTACTCACACGACTAGAAATTACAACGTTTAAAAAGAAAATGCAATAAAAACAATTTAAACAAAACCCTAATTTAAATATTGAAGCTTAAATAAATAGATCGGCCCAAATTAAAAAACTTAAATCCCTTTTCTTCTTATTATTCTGCTAGCCCTCTTTCGTGATAATGGTTGCTTTAATTTTCTTTCCTCGTTCATTTTGAAATTAGGGCTTTTTTAATTCCGACTTCACATTGATCGATCGAATTGCGATTTCACTTTCTTTGCTCTGTCGATCGACCGTCTCTTCATAGCTTAGTTTCGGCTGCTTCTTTGATCGAGTTCGATTCGAACATATGGTCAAAGAATCAAGCTACAACATGTACACAATGACAACTAGTGCAGCCAAAGAATGTAACCGCAGAAGACAAATGAAGTCGTGAATGAACAAGTTTGATAATATGAGGAACACGAATTAACAGAGTCAAATTCTCGTATTCAGAAATGGCCGAATTCAAATTACACCAGGAATTTGAAATTGAACAAGTCAATGCCAAAGTCAAATATTACCACCATAACTGAAGTCAACAGAGAATCAAAGTCGTGGTGATCAAGATTCAAAGCCGTGATATTCAAGGAAGAAAATATACGAATTGAAAAAGTCAGAGAACATCAACAACAGTCAAGTTAAACTGAACGGCCAAACTTAAGTAATTGACGAATTCAAACCAGCTATATACGAATGAAGAAATAGGAATTCGAACCTATTTAAACCCAATCATCATCAGCGTGATAATGCATTCCAGTTCGAGAAAAATAGATACCAAAAATCAAATCCACAACTCGAATCTGATCGAGTTCGAGCAAGCTAAACAATAAAGCAGAAAAGCACAAATTACATACTAGATTGTTCGAATCAAACTCGTCAAAGAAGCAGCCGAAACTAAGCTACGAAGAGATAGTCGATCGACAGAGCAAAGAAAGTGAAATCACAGTTCGATCGATCAATTTGAAGTCGGCATTACAAAAGCCATAATTTCAGAATGAACGAGGAAAGAAAATTGAAGCAACCATTATCACAAAAGAGAGCCCGTCGAATAATAAGAAGAAAAGGGATATAATTTTTTACTTTGGGCCTGCCTATTTATTTAAGCTTCAATATTTAAATTAGGGTTTTTTCTAAATTGTTTTTATTGTATTTTCTCTTTTAAACATTGTAATTTCTAGTCGTGTGACTAGGGGACGAACTACGGTGGTGTAGTTCGAGAATTCGCAACTCAGTGGCTGAGTTGTGGCAGGATTTTGAGCGTAGAGTTAAGGTTAGTGGATAATGGGTGTTGTGAGTTTACGTGTGTAAGCATACGACTACTTAATTTCTAGTAGAAACCTTGTGGGCAGCACATAGGCAGGGTTTTACCCAAACTGAGTACATCTGTGTGTTCTATTTCTGCATTTATTATTCTGCTATTATCTGTGCTGCTATTATTCTGATATATCTGTGTTGAAAATATTTTATAAACTTCCGCAATAATTTATATAATTAATAGTATCACCCTATTCATCCCCACTCTAGGGTGAAATCGATCCTATGACCATCTCATCGTGCACTCTATGTTAAGGTTTTCTTCCTAGATTATGAGTGATCAAACATTTTGATTTGTTTTTGACATTTCTTTTACATTGCTCCATCTTTTCGTCGGTATACTCAATATCAAAAAACTTTTCCCACCACACTTTATCAATGTCCCTTGAACATCTATCAATAGTGACACGTTTAGGTATCATAGTTCCATCAACCCTAAGAAGACTCTTTCGTAATGATGAATTCATTGTTCTATAAAATGGAAGGAAATGTTTCTCCAATAATGGTCATACTATGGTAGGATCTACATCCATGTCAAATCCTTCCTATTATAGAAAGGGACAAAAAAAATCATGAAACGGTCATATAGACCATAATTTATACTTAATGATGACTTGATGATAATGAAAATATAATTAAGTAGTTAATTGGTGAATAAATAACATGATCATTTTCTAAAACCAAACAAAAAATCAATTCAATATGTAAATAAGAGTGTGTTGAAATACCAAAAATCCATCCCATAGTTTATTCTTATAGAAGACATCTGCATTCCTCCATTCTTTATAGCCAATGGGTATATAACAACTAATCAAATCACCGCAACGTGAACTCCATTTAGCCGCATCATCTCCCTTTACACCATCAACACCAACCATTATAAAGTGATTTTAACCTTTAGGTGGGTGAGGTTCAATAATCTCTTTTTTACTTAAATTTGCATTGGCGATGGAATCATTTAATGAAAATCTACAAGGCGAACAATAATATGATGTAATATAACACTTGGAAGACATCAAACAAAAGGATATCATACATCATGTTTTATCATAAGTTGAATAACACCCAAACTATTTAAATATTTAATGCATGGATCAAAACAAGCAAAATATCTCATAACACAACATGATCATATGTTACATCAGTAAGAGTTAATACATGGAACAAATAAGAAAAATACATGCAAAATAGTTCCAATCAATAAGTTGATTTCTATTATGTACGTTTCAATGATGGTTCTAAGTTTGGTTGTCCTTCCAAAATAGATTGAAAGGTTGTTGGTATTTCATAATCGTCTATGTTATCCATCATGCGTTTAGGAGAGCATCTAACAATGGAGCAGTTGGGATTTTGCATGTTTTTTATGTAAAATACTTGACTTGCTTCAGACGCGAGAATAGTAGGTTCATCATATTCTCTATTAGTATTCTCGAGCTTCTTCAAGTTCATCATCAACACATTGGCCTCTGGGCAAACCTTGCAACCATTTGTCTTATCTCCAACATTTACCCAGTCGCAGTAGAATACTACATGTTGATAATTATAACAATCAACCTCCATGATCTCTTTAATAACACCATATCAAGTAGTGTCATCATCCATAGGATTTAGGTATTTTGAACTTACAACAAATGTAGTGATCGCATCCATGCAGATGCCGCTATCTTGTGTTGAAATGGTATCATCATAATGTTAAGGAGAGAATGTGCAATCATTCACTCTATACTTGAGATAAGTTTTGGCTTCCCAGTTTGGACCACTGATATACAACCACAGCATCGTGTCCATGCATTTTTCTTCCACTAATTGTTACAAATTAAAATAAAATAACATCAGTTGAAAAAGGAACGTAATACTTTCTAGTATAAGTATCACACCTTCTTGTGTAGCCAATTAATAAATTCAGATTGGACTATTACTTCTTCCTTTGTGATAATTTTCCTTCTACCATGAGGGTCGTCCTCTAAAGATAAATTGTATTCACTACAAATTAAATATTATGGTAAATACATATATACATACATATATGCTTGAATAAATATGCTACAAGTATTTGAAAAAGGTGAAAAAAGGATAAACTATAGTATTCATCTCGTTCTGGTATATCAATCCTATATAGTATCTATCGTCGAGCTGCGATCGTTGCACCCTAGATAATTTTAACAGTTTACTGTCGATGATGAAATGCTCATATATATCATCACCATTCTCATTTAAAAATAATTCTTGTTAAAATCTATGATTCCCATCACGTGGGTTTGGCATATATTCTATTGCATATCGAACTGATTCTGAAACAAGGTATGCTTCAGAAATTGATCCTTCTATATACCTTTTATTACTAGCTTTGTTTTTACAATCCTTCATAGACCTAGGACGCAAAAATTAATATGTATATTTCCAGTCAATTAGTTCATAGCCCTTAGGTGAAATAATTCGAATGTAAAAATAATATTTTACCTTCCAAATTGATACATCCATATATAGTTTGATGGACCACAAAGTAGAGCTTGCAACAATGCTTCAACAATCATATCTTTAGCAGCTTGCATATGATTCCGAACTAGAACTTTTGAACATAATATGTTGAAGTTCAAGCTTACTTGTAAAAGAGCTCGTCTTAACTCACGACACTTTGGATATGCATGTTGAACCATGATAGGAAGAAAATATTGGATATTAATATGATAGTCATGTCTTTTTAATTTCCAAACTAGGTGGTTGAAGACATATAAGGCTGTGTAACTTAGTTGGAAGACATGATGGAAGTTGTGCATCTTTAAGAACTCGATAACATTGTAACTTGTGAATCTTATTCCATGCATATTTAGAAGATTGTTTTCCTTTATCAAACATAAAATTGATGAGGCATTCAGCAACATTTTTCTCAGTGTGCATCACATCAATGGTATGACAAACTTTATGACGACTCTAATAATTTAAGTCAAACAAAATTGACTTCTTATACCATGCCGGTCTTTAATCCTCGTCGACAAAACAATCTCTGTTATCATAAGCTTCATAAATCATCCCCTTCTTGTTTTATTGTAGTTTTCCAAGAACATATTTGATATGCTCAAGCTTTTCTAAGAGAGACGACCCCTTAACCAAGTTGGAGGTTCTTTGCATTCAATGTCCTTATACCATCCATGTTTTAATGCTCTATATGGATGACCATTCTTTAAAACCTTCTATACTTTGGGTAGACGATCTTATTGTCGATTTGCTCTGATTCGATCTCGGTGGCATAAATAGGACATGCCATATAACCGTACATCACTCAACCAGATAAGTTACCAAATGATAGAAAATCATGGAATCCCCATAGTAATATTGCTTTCATATTTAAATTTTCTTGCTTATTTGTATGAATAACAGATGCCCATTCGACCCAAAGATGCTTCAATTCATCTATAAGAGGTTCCATGTATACATCAATGTTTTGACTTGGTGCTCTTGGTCCGGGAATTAATAGACTCATCATTCGAAATTGTGATTTCACACACAATGAGGGGGTAGGTTGTAAAGTATTAAATAAATGGGCCAACAGCTATAACTATTGGAGAGGACTCCATTTGGATTAAACTCATCAATAACAATACCAAGGCAAACATTGCGTCCTTCACTAGCAAATTCTATGAGGGTGTAGCTTTCTTATGCCATTGCATTTTATGAGTTATCCATGGTACAATCTTGTTAATCTTGGAATCATGGGAAACCGTTTTAAAACATTTCTAGGTTCTTTGTTAATTTGACCTCTCCTAATACTGTTTTTTTAGTTTTATACCTTTTTGTATGACATTGAGCACATTTTTTTGCATCAACGTTGTCTTTCCAAAATAATATGCAATCATTTTCTCATGCATGCATGTACTTCACCTCCATTCCCAAATCCTTTAACATTTTCTTCATCATGGGATACATTTTAGGAAAATTATTTTCTTTTGGAAGCCAAAATTTTAATCGCTTTAATAATTTGGTCATGCTATTTTCCAACCAATTAAACTCTTTTTTAAGGTTATGAAGCTCAATAATTACACTAACACTGTAAGCCCATCTTCGCAAGAACAATAGAGTTTCTCATTTGCTTTGTTTGTGTATTCTTGGTGCTTTTATCTATGGAAAGAACAAAAATTACCTATATTTATCTGCTGAACATCCTCTTCACCACTAGCTTATGGCATATTATGCACTCCAAAGCATCATCTATGAGATTTCTAAGAACTCCCTCTATGCAATGGTCGGTTTGAATTTGATCTTGAATATGAGGCTCTGGAATAATATTTTGTGCATGATTCACCACCGTGTTATTATTGTTCATCTCTCTATGGAAAAACGACCAAGTATATGGTTTAACCATACCATGTATAATCAAGTGTTTCTCAATGTTTTCCAACGAGGGCTTTTTAGAGTTTCCACACTTGGTGCAAGGGCAAGTGCATATTTTAGCATCTGGGGAAAAGTGATTCCTCACAAAACTCATGAAGTCTAGAATGCCTTGCTTATATTCTTTAGTATTTTTATGTGGACTTTTAATCCACTCTCTTGAATATAAATTAGACATAAGAGAAAGTTTTACCTTTTGTCCTGTTAAAGAAAAATATTATTCATTATTAAAACGATTTAAGCATAAACAAATGTAAAATGTACACATGCATAAATTCTTTGGCATGCACGAGTGAATAGTAATTTATCGTCATCCTATGTTTTTAATAATCAATTCCACAGAGAATTTAAAATTCATATTGTTTATCTGTAAAGTTTAGTGAACTTGAATTTGTCCAGCCATGTTTGATAGCATTTAAAATTCATATTTTTTATCTAATAATCAGTTCAAGATATTGCTTGAGAGGAGAATATAATGCAACTACTTGTACTTGCATCAGTTTGGCCTCAGTTTTAAACTGAGGCACAGTGCCTCAATTAAACTGAGACCAAATTGAGGCACTATGCCTCAGTTTGGCACGTGAAATGAAATAAACTCAAACATGTATGCATGTATTTAATTTGGCCTAAACACAAAAGAATACCTTTATTTGTCATGTATGGAGATGAACTAATTTATATAAAATGTGTAATTTAGTTTGTTAGTTAATAAACAACGCCTGCATCTTTAGTCAACTAAATAAAAAGCAACAACAACTACATATTTGTTCAAAATACCAAATCATTGCAAGAATTATGCACTTGGTATCTCAGGAAACAAAATGAAAGAATTATCTACGGGTCATTATCGGCAAATCACAAAGCATGTACAAAATTCCTGTTGCAAGGATTCTGTATAGAACTGTACACAAATCACCTTATTATTGTGTAACTCAAATTATGAAAATCTTATTACTAAGATACAATTGTAATTGCCATTCTAATCGGTTCTAGAAATCTAAGAATAGAACTAAGGCTTTACTAACCTAATACAATATGTGCATCACAAATGCATGATATAGTTTTGCAAATATTAGTTACTTAAGACTAGAACTAAGGCTTTAACTAATGCGATACATAGTGTACATCACAAATTCATAACAGATTTTTTCACACATACAATATAAAAAGTTCACAAACCAAATTTGGTAACAATCGATTAACTAGATATAAGAAAACAACAAGTGATATATGAAAACATAGTAATAACATATTATAATTTTTTTTATAGAAAATACATCAGAAAGCAGTTTTCAATAATGCAAAAAAAACAAGTGATCAAAAATATAACCAGTAAAAAGGGAACACATAGTAAACAAAAAATAAACCCATAATTACTAATTAAAATGATAACCAAAACCCAAAATTCATAACAAAAGTTCAAAGCAAGACAACATAAATAGTACCACCACCTAATAAAAATAGTTTAACAAATTCATTCTTTAAACATCTCATAAATTAAATTTGAGCAAAAATAGTTTAACCAATTGACTCAAAGACATTCAGGTTTACTGAATATCTTTTAACTTAGACATGCCTTCACACTTCACGTGATTGCATACTTAGGCACCACGACTGCAACTAGAATGGACTTCTTGTGATGGAATCTTCATGCCTTAGCTTTATATTTTGCAATAACCCCATACAGATTAGTTGATTGAACGAATGAATGTTCTACCCATATAATACGAACTATTTTTATATCTATATATAATTATTGGTAAAGATCCATGTCCTTAACTGTAACAACCATCCAAATTTTACCATTACGAGTTACTATTTGAGCAACGAGCAAAGTAACAAGATAAATTTCTTTCTCCATTCGTAAATTCAAATACAGACATAATTTCCCAAACCAAACTTTAACAGATTTAAAGCTTCATAGTCCACTCATTTGAGCATCCATCACAAACAATTTTCAGCATACATACCTAGTTAGCGAACCTTTCCTAACCAACTAATCTGTAGAACATAGCCATGACTTAACTATACTTGAAGTCGAGGCCAATACCTGAAGTCGAGAGCAAAAATCAAATCTCCAGGGAAAATCGAATCTAGGTCGATGCCTGAAGTTGAGACGTCGACATTCCCATGAAGTTGAAGTCGAGGCGGCGACCGAAATGGAATCACGTGATCAAATTTTTTTCCAGTAGCACCAGAGCAGAAGTAAAAAAGCATGGAGATGGATGGGAATTAGGACTACGAATGGAAAGGATACTCATTTACTTTTTTGGCCCAACCAAATTTCAGTTAATTTCAATTTAACCAGATTTTCCAACACAAATATGTGTTAGCAATAAATTTTTTATAAATGTGTATTTTTGGTCACATATTTTTAGCTTAGCGACGGGTATTATTGTGATTAATCTACAATATAAATAAGTGTTGGCAACTGAAAAAAACAAGTGTTACAAAATGGATGTTCTTGACTTCAAACTCATAACATCCCTTCAAAAGCAGTACATAAAATCAAAAAAATGTTTGCAAAATTCCTCTGAAGAGGAAAATTTTCATAAAATATCATGGGTAATAGTTACGTAAAACAAATAAATCAGGAAGTTAGGGCATAAGAAGCCCAAAAAAATAAGTAAAGCTTGCAATCTCAAATTTTTTTGGAAATTCATAGAAGGAGAATCTTTATGGTATAAGTAGATGAAAAAAAAATATGTTAAAAACAAAAATTTATGGACTATGTCAATTGAAAATCACCACTCATTCACTTGAAAAACCATCTCAAAATGAAAGGAAGTAGGCAACAAACTAACTGAAAAAAGGTTCAAAGAAGGAAAACAAACCAACATATGGTTTGACCCTTGGATTAATGGTCAATCCCTGGTCAACCTATAAGGTTGGCTCAATATACTTCATATACGAGGGACAAGTGCAAAAGTGGGTAGCATATTTCTAAATTCTAAATGGAATACAAATCTACAACCAACTGCCTCTATTTTTAATCTAGCAATCGAAAATGTTATAATAGATTTTAGTTTGCATAAAGATGTTTGGTGCTAGAAATTAGCTTCTAAAGGAAAATTCTCCTTTAAAAATACATGGGAATATATAAAAGGAGCAGAAATTGAAATAGATAGGTAACAAAATAATTTGGAACAAAGAAAATTTTCCAAAAATGGCACAAACCATCCATACTTTGCTTTATTAAATAGACTTCCTACAATAGAGATGCAATAAATGGAGCAAAAATAGGGAAAATCAACTGTCATTTTTGCAAAGAAGAACCAGGAAATTTAGAACATATACTCTAACTTTATGCGCACATGACATATATGGTGACTGCTAAAAAAACAAATTAAAGCTCAACCAGTTTCAAGAGCTACACAATACCAGATCAAGCATTCAACGCATTCAGCAAAAGTTCAACAATAAGGTAATAGAATTTGATAAAGCTTGTAACGATCTGCCTTACTTATACCCAAATAAGACATTTAATACATCCTCGGTATTCATTTGCCAATCATCTAAGTGTCCAAAAGATGGGTTGTGGGATAAAGAAAAAAAAGACAAGAAAAAAACAAAGATTTTTCTCACAAACATTAGAGTTACATGTACATCAACATAGAATAGTACATATGGTTACTCCAAAATGTTACATTAACGTTACAACAAGTACTATTCCCAACAAAGGCAGCTATATAAGCATGCCCAACTACTAATACATGATATACAGTCACAGCGGAAATAAACATAACTACTAGATTATGATGAAAGCTCCTACTCCATGCTGCTTTTCAAAATGCTCCAAAGAAATTCGACTACTCAGCTACTTGCAAAAATTGGAGTACCCAAGAGTTTGAGGGAAAGAAATAAAACTCCAGGTCAGACATGGGTAGATATGAGTATATCATATGTTTTAACTTTATAAAAACCCTTTGAAAACAAGGTATCACATAAGACCATGTCGCATATAAACACGGATGGGTTTTCACCTTAGATAACCAAAATATTTCTATATAAAGTCCTCTGATATTATCAAAATGCCTAGAGTTAAAATAAATATGGAATCATAGTCGAAATTGTTACGTTAATTAAATTCCATCATAATAGGTATACAACTAAGTCCGTAAAGGCACGTACTGGAAAAAGGATTCCATCAATGATAAGGCACTACGGTACAATCTATCACAGTGCATCTCTAGATAAAATACATCGAGAGTCTCACATGGTCTCCCTGCGAGTCAAGACTGGCCCTACCCTTTACTGGATAGCACAGAATAGGCATCCCCTAGTTGGGATCAACAACCTAAATAGGCTCCGAGTATACATAATCTATAATATCGATCTAGATTGGGCGATAACCATGCCTTAATGGTAGCAACCACATAAACTTGAAGCATATCCCCTAATTTTAGTCATTCTAGGGTGTGCGGCTTGAGATTATGTTTACCTTTTCTTCAAGCAGACCAACTTGGAATGCTAACGCTGCCCTTCAAGCAACCAATGCAATGCTTGCACTCATCAATACAAGTTGTTCTGGGATCAAACAAACATTCAACATCTACTATCTTCAATTTTAGAATCACCTTCAGGAGGAATAGAACATCTCCATAGCATACTTCATGACAATCCATCGTGTATGTTATTAGTTTAGAGTGGTTCAGATAAATTATTCTTATCCAAAACCAGTGTCTCCAAACTAAGCGAAATTTCCGGCTAACTCAATTCTGGTTCCTTTAGAAGTATGTAACCAGTATTCGAGTCCTCACTAGGAAAATCTAATATACACAATATACTTCCCGACTTAAAACAGGTCAAGTTATAAATGGTGAACAATCCTCTACTTAGGGTAATTATATAGAGTTTCCATATGGATAACCATATACTTAAATTAAATATGACACATCGATAGGAATTAACCCTCCTATATATAAATATATATATCATGTTTCTGATATTTCGACCTTACTCTGTCCCTCACCTAGAAATAAATTCTTAATAGAGGATCGGGTTTTAGTGCTAACTATAGGATGAATTACTTTCCATAAATATGTCACCACGTTAACTTTGGTTTCATATTTGTTTGAGGTTACGCAAGGGTGGTACACAAAGAAATCCGTTGATTTAAAATATTTTTAAAAAGAAAATAGTTTTAAACAAAATCGATATTTTATAAACAAAGCACTTTAAATCCCTAATTTGTTAATTAAATAATAAATTAAACCCTTACTAAATAATAATTAAATGTTAGTTAAGTCTTAATTACATTCTTTATTAAATTTAATTAATCGGTAATTAATTAATAATTAATTAAATCCCCTTTTATAAATAAGTAATTAATAATCAACCTTTAATAAATAATTAAAATAATTATTCCTTAATTATTAGTTAAACAATAATTAACTTTAATTAATTAACTAATCAAAATTAACTCCATCAATTAACACTTAAGTATTACGTACTTTATTAACTAATGATTAAGTACTAATTACTTAATTAATTAAATGATAATTTATTAAATAAATAAATAATTAAATAATAATTACCATTTTAATTACTTAATATAAGTTTAAAACATTTTAAAAAAGATTTCTAAGTGAAAACAATTTTAGATTACGAAAAAAGTTCGTTTTCACGAAATGCGTTTATAGCGACTATCATTGTATGACCCAAAATTTCCAAACTTGAAATTTGTTTTCTAAGTCTTCTTTAAAACTTTAACTCTTTGAAACATTATTACTCTGTAAACATAAGGATGTGTTTTTGAAAATCAAACAAGTTTTAAATTTAAATATATTTTTAAATTTAAGGCCAATGTTCAAACCTTTCAAAAACGGATTTCATAAGTCGCTTAAGTTTGCAGAAGTGCTAACTTATTAGCATGAACAACATATACCAGGATCAAAACCAACATCACAACCACATCACAACCACATCACAACAACATAATTCCAAACGTAAGCAAGATAATATCTTACTAATTTATTACACTTAACTTCTGATTTCAAGTTTATAAAACACTACACATAAGCATATTTATATATAACCAAATAAACATTATTTCCATGCAAACTTATGCATAACCAATTCAATATTATAACTACTTACACAAGCATCATATTCAACTAAAAAATATATGTCATTTATAAAGTTACTAACTTTAAATAAAGAGCAAGCTTTACTCACCGAAAATGGATTAAACTAAAGCAACTTCCTCTAGGATTTGCACACGACTTAGATCTTTGGGTTTGCTTTGGAAAAATGAAGTCTAGTGGACTTCAGGGTGGAAAAGTGGTTCAGCTGAGGGGGGTATTATGCATGGACTTGATTGAATAAGGAGGATGTGGACTTGTCTTATAAGGAGAAGTGATGAATTGGAAGAAGGAAGCTTGAAACAAGGTTTTAGATTTATAAAAGTGAATGAAAACTAGATTTTAAACCTGGGAATCTGACTTGGAAACCATGGAGATATACATGAAAGATTTAGGACAAAAATTATGAAATAGAAATGAATGAAAAATGGTGGAAATGTTAGGAAAATGCTTTATATACAAAGTGCATAAATCAAATTGCTAAACTACCCTTAAGGTACATACCCTCCACCAAAACTTTGCCACCTCACCGGCCTTGTCTCCTTCACTCTTTCCCACATTTACCCCTTATCCCCCCTTTATTTTTCCAACCCAACATGATTTAACACCTTAGTACTAATTGTTTTTGAGAGAAATGACCGTTTACGCCTTCTTTTCCACATTACTTTTGAATTTACATAAAATGTCAAACAGTATTTTATTATCATTCTTAAGTAAATATGTATATAGATATAATTTAAAATGTATTCTAACTTATTTTGAATGTTTGAATATGTTAATTCAAATGTGCACAATGTTTTCCGATAACAGTTAGATATCGAAAATTCAAAAATTCAAAAAACGATCTTTGGTCACATTTTCTATTTTGCTTTGAACTAATTATTCTTTAAAACAAATTTAAAACTATTTTGCCATCATTAGTTATTATTCCAAAGGAGTTTATTTGAGTTATAATATTCATTAATTAATTATTAAAAATATATCTGAACATCAAAATTTAAAGTGATTAAATTCTGGGTCGTTACACCCTCCCCATTATAAGAGTTTCACCCGAAATTAGAAGACAAGTAGATAACTCAAAATAACATAAAAATAGAATATATTATATATCATAAAACCTATACAACAAAAATACACTAAGCATCCATAGCAAAACAATGCATACACTATATATAGAGCAATCATTGACTATCCTAACATCACTTCTGGATAGGCTTCCCTCATGTGATCCACCGTCTCCCAAGTACAATCTCGGGGATTCTCGCTCCACTGAATCTTTACTAACTTCACCACCTTATTCCGCAATCTCTTCTCATCCTAATCTACAATATGAACTGGATGCATGATCACCATCAAGTTCGGTTCTATCTCCAAATCCTCTTGAACCAATGGCTCCACAATCAATAATGGGTCATGAATATACATTCTCAAATGAAACACATATAAAACATAATGGTCCCACGATAATCTTTCTGGTAATTCAACCGTAGGTAAGTGATCCAATCCTTTAAATAATCCTAAAAGGTCCAATATACCTAGGTGTCAATTTCCCAGCCCTTTTGAATCGAACAACTCCTCCGATTGGGGATATCTTCACAAATTTAGAGTCTCCGAATTCAAATTCCAAATCACTTCTTTTTTTTATCAACATAACTCTTTTATCAATCTTGGGTTTTCTTCGTCCTTTTGTCCATCACTGCAACCTTTTAAGTAGCTTCTCGAATCATATCTAGTCCAAGTACTAGCTTATCTCCATCTTAACCAACATGTCAGTGACTTGCATGGACGTCCATAGAGAGCTTTGTAAGGTGCCATGTCGATGCTTGCCTAATAACTATTGTTGAAATAGAATTCTACTAAGTGTAGATGATCTTCCCATGATCTTCAAAAATCCAGAATACATGCTCTCAGAAGATCTTCTAGAATCCAATTCACCCTTTCCGTTTGTCCATCCATTTGGGGGTGATATACTGTGCTCAAGCTTAGCTTTGTTTCTAAAGCTACTTGCAACACCTTATAAAACTTACTAGTGAAGATAGGATTTTGATCTCTTACAATATCCATTGGGACTTCGTGCAATTGAACAATCTCCCTCATAAAAATTTCTGCCTTATTGGCTTTATGGGAATAAAGTGAGCGCTCTTCATTAGCCGATCTACAATGATCCACACACCTTCATTCCCTTTTCTAGTTCTGGGTAAATCATCGATAAAATCCATTAATAGCATCTCCCATTTCCAATTTGGAATTTCCAAGGGTTGAAGTAAACCGGCTGTCTTCCATCTTCTAGTGATCTCCTTTTATTTGCTGACAATCAAACATCTGCTTACAATGATGGAAACATCCCTCTTTGTCCCCTTCCACCAAAACACCCACTTCATATCTTGATGCATTTTTGAAACACATGGTTGGATACTTAATTTTGATCGACGACATTCCGATAAAGCTTCTTGTCTAAGGCCATCTACATTAGGGATGCATATCCTTTCATTTATACACAATATACCATAGTTATCTAACTCGAGACACAACATTGTCCCCATGAACATCCTAGATGATCTACCTTAAACATTCGTCCTCCTTTTGCTTACTAGCAATCCTTTCCAAAAGAGTTGGTTTAACTTCCAAGATTTCTAGAACTGCATTCCTACTTAAAACATCTGCCACCACATCCCCTTTTCTCGATATGTATAAAATATCCAAATCGTAAGCCGCAAGAAACTCCAACCATCTCTACTACCTCAAATTCGGCTCCTTTTGAGTGAAAAGGACTTCAGGGACTTATGATCCGTGAAGAACTCAAACTTTTCACTTATTTAAAGAAGAAAATTCCTACTAGGATCTTTAAAGATTGGTTATAAACAAAAGAGAAATAGAAGGATTCTTACTTAGTAAGTAGTGTCTCCATATCTTCAATGCAAATACAACGGCTAACAGTTCCAAGTCATGCATTGCATAATTTTTCTCGTGAGGCTTTAACTGTCTACTTGCATAGGCTATAACTTTCCCATGTTGCATCAACAATGCATCCAACCCTACTAGCATCGGAATAAAAGTCAACCCTCTCCTCCATCTACAATAGCTAAAACCGAGGCACCAGTCAACCTTTCTTTTAATTCAAGGAATACTCCTTCATATTTTGGAGTCCACTCAAATTTAACATCCTTTGTCATTATATTAGTCAAGTGCAAGGAGATCTTTGAATAATCCTTGATGAACTTCTTATAATATGCCCCCATCCCTTAAAAACTTCTCACTTTTATGGGAGATTGGGGTCTTTTGAAGTCTTGCATAACATCTACCTTAGTCGTATCAACTGAAATGCCATCCCCCAATACAACATGACCAGGGTATCTCACTTCTGACTGTCAAAAGTGGCACTTGGAAAACTTAGCCTTTAAAACATTTTTCCTTACTCCAAACACTAGTTCCGAATGGAGTTTATGAACTTCTTCAATCTTGGTATAAATAAGGATGCCATCAATGAAAACCAATACAAATTTATTTAGAACATCCCTAAAATCTCGATTCATAAGATCAATGAAAAATGCAGATGCATTGGTTAGCCCAAATGGAATAACCAACCACTTGTAGTAAAGATCCGGTCCTCTTAAAGCAGTTAAGGGTATACTATCCTCCGATACCCTAAACTGATAGAAAACCGTAGCAAGGTCCAATTGGGAAATACTCCAGCCCCATTAAGTTGGTGATACATATCATCTATTCAGGTTAACGGCTGTTTATTCCAAATTGTCTGCTTATTCAACTCCCTATAGTCCACACACAATCAAAAAGAACCATCGTACTTAGCCATAAAAAATACTGCAGATCCCCAACTCGAATGACTCAGTCAAATCAGCCCTCTTCTTAGCAAATCATCTGTTTGAATTATTATCTCCTACTTCTCTCTCAGGTCCATTCTATGTAAAGGTTGAACAAAAGGTTTCGCACCGGGAACTAGATCAATATGAAATTCAATTTCTCGATGTGGAGGAACTACTAACCGAGCCAAAAATATCTGGGAAATCTTTATCTACTAATGTAGACTCTATCTCTTCTTGAGATGATCCCAAGGAATAAAGAAAATTACTCATACGATTATCTGGGACCTCGCATGATATTCTTTCCAATACCCTTCTAGTCTTGGATTTCAACACTATACTTCGATTAACATAGTCAAGGTGTAGAATTATACTTATCTAGCTAATCGATTCCAAGCAAAACATCAAAACCTTTAAAATCAAGCACAAACATGTTCCATGGGGAATGATGGGTAAGATAGGAAATTGGTACATTCTCACAAAATAAACATAGACTGGTTATACTGCCAATGGAATTCGACATCTCTACTATTAATAAAGAAAATTCGTTGAACCAATTTACTCGATGTCTTTTTGAAATTCCAAAAATGCCCTTGCTTTCGTTTCCAATACTATAAACAACCCATGTGCGTAGCACGGGCCCATACTAGTATAAATAGTGGTTTCTAAAAATTTCGAGATAATTTCTAACCAATTTACCAGTTCTTTAGAGATAAAACTATGAGAAGCTCCGGTATCAAACAAAACTTGAACAAAAATGCCATAAATAAGTAAAGTACCTTCCAAAAATCCCTTCCATTTAACATCTTCAGAGGTTGAGGGCTCGTCCTTAATAGCATTGACCTTAATATTCCGACCCTTCTTCAATAGTAGGTAGTCCTTAACTATGTGTTCAAGCTGATGACAATTATAGCAATGTGTCTTCTGAACCATTGGAGAGATATCCCTCGCTTGCTGACAGTGTGTTGAAATATGCCCCTTTTTATTACAATTAAAACAAACGAAATCTTTATATAGTTTCCCTGATATCCTCCCGTTGATTTTCTCTTATCCTGCTTTGTTTTTCAGTTTGGGTTAAACTTCATTTTATTTTGGTTAACGGTACTAACACCGGGTGCTGCTGCTGCTGATGGCTTCTTCTTCAAAAGCACTTCATACCTTAGGGCCATGTTTACCAAATCCACAAACGATTCCTTTATATAAGCGGTCATCTTTTCATGAAGCACTTCTCTCATCCCCAATACGAACATCTCATTCTTCTTTAGTTGAATGTCAATAAGTCTAGTACCGAAAAGTAATAACTCATTAAACTTCTTCTCATATTTAGCCATCGACATTTCTTCCTGCTTGAGATCCATGAAACTTCTATATAATCGAGTTTGTTCCATAGTTGGCATGAACTGGTCTTCGAATACTTCTTTGAAGCTTGTCCATGAGAATTCATCTTCTGGAACACTTGCGGTGACAAAATTCCACTATGCAGCTGCACCCTCTAGCAATTTCCATGATGCCAAAAACCATTTTCGATCATGAGAAATGTCCAAACCTTTGAAAATCTTCTCACATGACCATAACCAAGCTTGTACTTAATGATGGATGGGTACCCTTGAAAGGTTTCCTTCCTAGGTTCGTGAAGTCCTTGAATAGAGTTGCAAAGTTTACTCAAGGACATACTGGGCCTAGCTATTCCACCCCTTATGACATTTGGGGTTCTTCCATTTGTGCTTGCTGTGCTACTATTTCCCCTTCCTCGTCCCCTTCTCGTACTCATTTTTACTACTCGAATAAAGTAATATATCTTTAGAATACATATACGAGATTATCTTAGGGAAAAAGAGCATAAACCAAAAATATAAATGCTGATCAGAACAGCATAGAAACGCATTCTTAAAGACTAAACTCATTCTAAGGTACCACAAACCCTATCTCTAATGAGTCGACCCCAATCAAGGCCTAGCTGTTCGCTCAACCTAAGCTCTTATAACAAGTGTAATAATCTTCCTTTCTCACACCCGAAGAGATACTTAATACATCCTTGGTATTCATATGCCAATCATCTAAGTGTTCGAAAGACAGGTCATAGGGTAAAGAAAATAAAAGACAAGAAAAATAAACATAGATTTTTCTCACAAACGTTAGAATTATATAAATGAACATAGAATAGTACATACGATAACTCCAAATTGTAACATCAAAGTTACAACTATTTCCAACAAAGGCAGCTATATCAGCTTTCCCAACTATTAATACATGATATACAATCACAGTGGAAATAAACATAACACTAGATTATGATGAAAGCTCCTACTCTAAGCTGCTTCCCAAAATGCTCTAAAGAAACTAACTACTTAGCTACTCATAAAAATTTGAGCACTCAAGAGTTTAAGGAAAAGATATAAAACTCTGGATTAGATATGGGTCTGGTGTGAGTAAAGCATATTATTTAACTTTATAAAAATCCTTTGAAAATAAGGTATCACATAAGACCACGTTGCACATAAACACAAATGGTTTTTACCTTATGATAACCAAAAAATTTCTATATAGAATCCTCTGATATTATCATCATGTTTAGAGTTAAAATAAATGTGGAATAATAGCCGAAATTGTTACATTAATTAAATTCCAGCATACTAGGTATACAACTAAGTCCATAAAGGCACGTATTAGAAAAGGATTCCATCAATGATAAGGCAACGGGGTATCACCTATCACTGTGCATCTCTAGATAAAATAAACCGAGAGCCCCACATGGGCTCCCTACCAATCAAGATCGACCCAACTACTTATTGGATAGTGCCGAATATGTCATCCCCTGGTTGGGATCAACAACCTAAATGGGCCTTGAGTATACATAATCTATAATATAGATCTAGATTGGGTGATGAGCCATGATGGTAGCGAACCACATAGACTTAAAGCATATCCCCAAATTTTAGTCATTCCCAGGTGTGGGGCTTGAGGTTATGTTTATATTTTCTTCTAGCAAACTATCTTGTAATGCTAACAATGCCCTCCAAGCAACTAATGCAATGCTCATCCATACAAGTTGTTCCGAGATAGAATAAACATTCAACGTTTACTATCTTCCATTTGGAATCACCCTCATGAAGAATTGTACATCTTCGTGGCACACTTCATAATGATCCGTCACAAACATTATTAGTTTAGAGCGGTTTAGATAAATTATACTTATCCAAAACCGACGTCTCCAAACTAAGTGAAAATTTCTAGCTAACTCAATCCAGGTTGCTTTAGAAGTATGTAATCAATATTCGAGTCCTTAATGGGGAACTGTAATATAAACAACAAACTTTCGGAGTTAAAACATGTCAAGTTATAAATGGAGGACAATCCACAACTTATACAGAGTTTGCATATGGATAACCACATATATAATTTAAACATGACACATTGATAGGAATTAACCCTCCTATATCTATTACATTTTCGATATTTCAACATTACTCTATCCCTCGCCTAGAAATAAATTCTGGATCTCATGGAAAGAGAATCAACCTACTCATCGGCTTTCAGTGCTAACTATGGGATGACTTACTTCCTATAATGTGTCACCATGTTAACTTTGGTTTCATATTTATCTGAGGTTACTTAAGGGTAATCGACAAAGAAATCCCTTAATTTAAAACGTCTTTGAAAAGAAAGTAGTTTTAAACAAAACTGATATTTTAGGAACAAAGCGATTTTAAACCCTTATTTATAAATTAAATAATAAATCAAACCGTTATTAAATAATAATTATATCTTAGTTAAGTCATAATTACAATCTTAAATTTAATTAATCAGTAATTAATTAATAAATCCATTTTTTATAAATAAGTTATTAATAATTCATCCTTAACAAGTAATTATAAATAATTGACCCCTTAATTGTTAATAAATTATTAATTAACTTTAATTAATTAACTGATTAAAATTAACTTCATTGATTAACACTTAAGTATTAGATACTTTTGTTAACTAATGATTAAGTACTAATTACTTAGTTATTTAATTAAATAATCATTTATTGAATGCTTAATTAATTAAATAATAATTACCTTTTTAATTAGTTAATATAAGTTTTAAAACATTTTTCAAAAACATTTCTATGTCAAAACGATTTTAGACTTCGAAAAGAGTTCGTTTCCATGAACTGCAATTATAGCTACTAAACGCTATATGGCCCGAAATTTCCAAACTTGAAATTTTTTTCTAGGTCCTCTCTAAAACTTTAACTCTTAGAAACATTAGCACATTATAAGCATAAAGATGTGTTTTTGGAAATTAAACAATTTTTAAACTTAAATATATTTTTAAATTTAAGGTCAAGGTTCAAACCTTTCAAAAAGGGATTTCATAAATCGCTTAAGTTAGCAAAATTACTAAATTTATTAGCACTAACAACATATACTAAGATCAAAACCAATATAACAACCACATCACAAAAACATAATTCCAAACATATGCAAGGTCACACCTTACTAATTTATTACACTTGATTTTCAATTTCAGGTTTATACAAAACCACATACAAGCATACTTATAAGTAACCAAATCAACATCATTTCAAAGTAAACATATGCATAACAAATTCAACATCGTGACTACTCAAACAAACGTCATCTTTGACTAAAACATACATATTTATAAAGTTACTAACTTTGAATAAAAGAGCGAGCTTTACTCACCGAAAGTGGACTAAACTAAAGCAATTTCCTCTTGAATTTGGACACGACTTAGATCTTTGGGTTTGCTTTGGAAAAATGAAGTCTTGTGGGCTTAAGGGTGGAATAGTGGTTTGCTTTGAAAACTATTTTACAATCATTAGTTATTAAGGTTGAGTTATAAAATCCATTAATTAGTTATTAAAAATATGTAAATATCAAAATTTAAAGTGACTAAATCTCAGGTCTTTACAAAGCTTGCATTCTACTAATGGAAGTAATATATTTTATTTGGAAAGAAAGAAATACTAGAGTGCAAAAGAAGAAAGAAACGGAAAGATTGCAACTTTGGAAAAAAAATTGAGGCCGAATATCAAACTCTCACAAAAAGGTAATCAAAAAATCAAGTATCTCAATCAATCAAAATCAGGGATCATGTGAATTAGATAACTAAGAGGGAAGAGTGGAAGCATACTTAAAATGGGAAATTCATTTTAGATATTCCCCTTAGTAGGGCTACCCAATTCGATATTGTTTACCCTAGGAGAAAGCTGGGAAGTGGCCATTTCCAAATCCAAACTAGAAGCAACTCATGCGAGAAACAAATAAAATATCAATATATTAACATGGAGACAAATCAGAACAGATTTCTGACTTCACACCACTTAATTTGAATGAGAACTACTGCTTATCCTAAGCTCCATCAGTAAAGAATCGATTTCTTAAAAAAAACTTGAAGTCGACAATCTAAATATAAGCAAAAAATATTATAAAAGCAGGCTCAATAATTAGATATATCACTTAACTATTTGGAATAAAAGGAAAAGTAGCAACTCGCATGACCTAAACAGCTATATCTCTACTTATTGCAAGGATTCAGACAAAATAAATATGTATCACTTAGATCTAAGGATTTACAAAGTTGTAAATGAAGATAGGAGGCTTTGGAAACCTCCTTAACTAAAGCTTCTTCATCGAAATGCGAAACTTTTATGAATCATCATCTAGATCACCCTTACTAAGTGTTTTATTTTGATACGCCATTTATGTTTTGATATAATGTAGCTAGGGTTGCAATTGATGTTTTAACAACAGCAATGAGTAGATATCTACTTTGTACTTTTATTTGGACCTTCGGCCCCTTTTGCTTATATCAAGAAAAATAATATAGTACCATTTAAAATATGCTATCGATTCCATACTATATATGGACTAGGAAGAAACTATATCTTAAATCGTTTAAGATATTGAGTTATGTAACCTACGTTAAAGAATGTAATCCATAGTGAACGTGAAGCCAAATTTGTTTTGCGTAATGTTATAGTTTATATTAGGATAACTATTTTCTTACATGAAAGAATAAGAGTCATTGTTCCAGGACAAGTCACCTTCTAAAAGAGGGGATTTCTTCCTAAAGAAAATGGCGGTAGTGTGATAAACTTTGATGAGATTAATGGTTCTAACATGAAAAATAATCTTGTACATGCTATTGATTCAATTGTCCCAAAACCTTATTAGAAAGGTCCAATAGGTAATCTGGTGCATTGTTGAGGAACTATGATTTTTATATGAATTTCAATCATTCATAATGCCAATACCTCAATTACCAATTAGTCATGGAGAGTATAGACTCTACCTTATGGGTTGATGTAGTGAAATCCAAAATGGATACCATATAAACTAATGAAATTTGGATTTTTAATGTACTAGAAGGGATGATACCCATCAACTATAGTGGAATACTCATTGAGAAAGATTGATTTGGAGGGAAGGGTGTAGACTCATAGAAAAAGGTTGTTTGGATAAATTATTTAGTCAAATTTAAAATGCTAATTGTGACAAAACCTTTTCGTCAATCACCATACTTAAGTACGTTTGGATTCCACTTGCAATTGGCACTACACTGATTATACGACATGGCGTATGTATGTTATAATTGTAATACCCTGGAGTTTTAATAAAAAAAAGTAATCAACTTAAAAGGGGTATCTTTGTAATTTAACATAAAATGTATAAATAGATTTTTTTTCAAATTATGGAATTTGGGAAATTTGACTTCACCATTGCGTCAATTAGATTTTTCTACCCAAAAATTCTTAAATAAAATGTCATAAATGGATACCACATGTAGGAGATACGTATCGTTTATTGAAATGAACATGTTGGAAGCCCAAGTAGGCCTATGGTTGATTTTGAGATTAAGGTTTAAAACTGGAGGAAGAGTGCGTATACCTCATTCCAAACTCATTCTTCTTCATCTAGTAGATGACACTAATACCCATATCTAAAATCTTACTTTTCTACCTCAAACTACTCTAAATCCGTCAAATAAAATATCAAAAAGAAGAGGAAATTGGGAGAAACCTAATAATCGATTTTAACACAAACTAAAAGAGAGAATCACTAATCCAAATTTGATTGGATGAGCAAGCTTGAAGATTTCAACCTAAATTAATCAATTTGGCAGTTTAAGTAGTATGGGTTTATCTACAAAGAGGTTATGTTGCCAGATATGCAATAAATTTCATTTATATAACTTACTAAAGTTTACGAACATGATTTAGTGCTAATTTGATAATTGTTAATTTGATACATTGAACAGTCATACACCTTTACCTTGATATGGAAATTAGTATGGATTGATCGAGGTGTAAATTAGATGTAAAACTCGCCTTACACTATGTTGATCTGATTCTGTACAATATATCAATACCTGTTTATGTTGAATAAAAGTTAAATTTTTACAAATACGTTGATTGAAATATTGTTTATATAACCGTACTATTCAATTACACAAAAATAGGCTATAACTAAGATATAATCACTTGGGCATATTAAAAGATACTAGTGTATATAAATAACTAGTTAAAAATGAGTATTGAAGTATAGATTATGTTCGAAGTTTAAAAAGAAGACTGAATAATGAACGAGCGAAAATGGAAAAAATAACGATGTTAAGGTAATGAATACCCGATATAACAGTCAAAATTTTGGCTGATCGTACTCTATCAGTTGATGGTTGAGTTGCGAAAACTTACGACAAGCCGAATGCAAACCCGAGAGAAAATAGTTAATTTTTAAATTAATATAATCAGTTGAATCATTGTTATCAATCGACCGAATAGGCAAATAGTCAATTGATGCTTTTAGTCGGTCGATTGAGTCCCTATTAAAAAAATATACAAGCGAACAATTAACTGCTTGATATTTAACAGTCAACCACCTGCAATTAATGTTGATTGAACCTAGACCCATTTTAAGCCTTTTGTTTTCCCCTGAGTTAGTTGTATCCTATCGCTTTCGACTTGTTGAAGTTCCATGTAATGATCCAACGTTGTGTGACATAACAGCTGGCCTAGGCATGTGATTATATTGCATTTAGATTGCTCATATCCTTACTTTTAGTGCCACCAATCACATATCTAGATATGTGGGTTGTTGGGAGAATAGAGGTATCCATATGGCAAGATTTACATTTTGTCGGTCAATGTTCATGCGAGGAATTAATTTGTTGTTCGATCCTTATATGTTATTTGTTCAATAATAATGAGTGTAGAACGGTTTACCAGGACTGTATACTAAATGCTTTATAATATTATAGTCATATAGCTTATTTGCCATTGAGATTGCATATACAATGTGTTACGGTAGGGTAGTTGTGTAAGCAATTTATCATCGAGATTGTAAACTCGATATATTGTAAGGTTTACCTAGTTTTTGGAATTTTATTTTAGAGAAAAAATCGTGTGGGCTGTTATTAGATTTGTAGAAGTTCATTAGCTATTATTCCCTATTGTAAGTTATCTAACTTACTATAGTGGTTTACATATTCACAAAAGCACTACTAGGTTTTGTAGACTATAAATGATAATTCATCTTCCTAGTAGCACCATACCATTATTGATATTTCTTACTTACCAGACTATGTTTGACCCCTATGTCTTTCCCTCTTTTTACAAATGACAAGGTAGCAGGGTTGCATGACTAGAGTAAGATACATGGAGAAGGTGGCCATGCACAATGAAGTTACTTTAATTTTAGTTGATATATCTGTATCTTATTGCACTAGTGCCAAATTTTTGGACATCCGTAATTAATTATCAAGCTGGGATAATTAATAGAATATTGACAAATGAATCTGATGATAAATATTTATACTTGGATAGATATTTATTTAGAAATCTTCTAGTATAATTATTTTAAAATTTGCAAAATCATCATTTTCCAACAAATGTAATGTGTGTACATGAGTCAATTTAAATTGAATTTGAACTTGAGGTTTGGAATTCAAAGGGTAATTATATTAGTGTATAATTAAAATTTTAAAATCATCTCTTTTAAGTTATATATGTATAAATACTAGAAAGGTATGAATATAAATATAAATTGATCAAAATATTGAGTATTAAAAATCCAATCTATTTCTAAAGATTCATTTTTGAAACTTCATATCCAAAATCTCTATCTATAATTTATCGATGTAAACTAAGATGTATAAAATATACCCCTTTTTAAATTTGTGTATGCTTAAGTATAAACCAAACTAAAGGTATAATACAAAATCATACAATAAACATTTAATTACATGTATAACCATTAAATACAAAAGCTTTCAAATTCATTTAAAATTTTGTTAGAAAATGAATAAATACAAATGTTTAATTTTTGAAGCACATTGATAACATGTGTAATAAGAGTTTAAAGATATCTTGACAATGTAATTAGTTTGAACAAGTGGCATAATTTGTTTCCATTTTCCTTTAATTTTAATAAATTTTAGTTTACACCATATAAGCAACATCTTCTTGCTTCTATTCTTTTTTTTTTATCTTTTCATTTCTATCTCAAGAAAATAAAAACCTGTATATCTCAAACCAGGGAAAAATAGCTAAACCCTGTAAATACCTTAACAAAGATCAAAGCCTGTAAATGTTTTTCATCAAAATACAAACATTTTTCAGTCAAAACAATGCAAGAAATTCTGAAGCAAATAAAAGTTCAGGCAAGTGAATCAAGCAACCTTTACAAAGCAACTTCAGTCAATTTTGAAAGCTAATTATTTCAACATCAAGTTCCAGTAAAGCAAGCTTTCAAACTTTTTCTTCAGCATTTCCAGATCTCAAATTTAAGCTCTAGAACAGGTGAGTAAACTCTACTTGTTTTAAATCTAAATCTGGATGCATGAATTGAATTTAGAAGCATGATGAAAACTTGTTTGCATGCAGTAGAACAAAATATATTTAAATGCAAGTCTGGTGCCTGTGTTGAAATATCAGATGTTCATCTCTGTTTTAAAAAGTACAGAGCACAATTTTAATTAAAATTTCATTTTCTCTCATTCAAATTCTTGTTAGATTTAGATATTTAAACAAAATATGTTTGTTTTGGATTAAACTTCTAGTCTCAAGCTTTTATTCCAAATTCATAACAAAACCCAGATTTGAATCAGAGCAGTTTCAGGCATTATGTTTTCAAACCAAGAAGACTGTTCCTCTGCATTTTCAATTTGTGAGTAAACTTAACCTAAAACTGTTTAAATCTGTTGATTATGAATGGTTGATGTGTTAGTTAGTTGCACGAATGAAAATGTGTTTTGCATGTTGGTTTATTATGTATGAATGTATGTATATCTATCTATGCGTGGGTGTATGTCTGTGTTTTCAAACTTTGGCCTCTGTCTGAATATTCAGGTTTTAAAACCTGATTTTAAAAACACAAATCTTTCACCTAAACAGATCTAGGCTTTGATCTCTAAGTATAGGTGTTTTGTATCAGTATAACAGTATAAAAAAATATATAGATTCAAGATAAATGAATAAGTAAAGCCTGACCTCTGCTCTAACAATTGCAGGTGAGTAACAATTTTTATAAAAATTTAAGTATATGAATTTGGTTGCCTGATTAAAATCTGAAATAAGTATGCTTGTTAGATATGCATTGTTCTGTATATATATAA
This sequence comes from Allium cepa, assembly GCA_030765085.1. NCBI lineage: Eukaryota > Viridiplantae > Streptophyta > Magnoliopsida > Asparagales > Amaryllidaceae > Allium > Allium cepa. The sequence goes on along the minus strand of CM060932.1, from coordinate 690,527,815 downwards.
ATGGACATATAGATGTTTGTGCATCAGAGATCTCTCTGTCTTTAGTTTCCAGGGTCTAGTCTATTTCAAAATTCATTTTCTATGTATCAAATCTCTGATAGGATTTGGTATTTAAACAATGTTTGTTTGTTTGTTTATAAAGTAAAATTTAAAATTTATTTAAATTAAAATAAGTTTGTATTGACTCTGGGAATTCATGAAGAATAAAAATGCTTAAGCTAAGTCAAAATTCAAATTTAGTAATTTATGGATTCAAGGTTATAAATCAAATCCCTAAACAAAATCATGATTTTTAAAAACAAAATCACAATTTTTAGAATTCAAAGCAGAGAGCAATTCAGGGTTGTTTGAAATTTGCATTTTGGGTTGCCTCTGTTAATCCAAACGATCGGAGAGGCCAGGATCTTCAATGATGATAGTAGAGGGATCGTAGTTGATAGGAAAATTATCTGGTGATGGTACATTGAAGTGTGGAGGCTGTGGTTGGAGTTTTGAGTCTGGAACCCTAGTTTTATCTAGGTTCGATATATTGATCTTCTCGTCTTATCTGAGTGATCGAGTGCTACGAATTTATGGAGGATGATAGATTTGTCGTAGACGAAGATATGGCCGGAGTTGCCGACCTTCTAGTGGTCGAGGTTGCGAAGGCGTGGCATTTACAGGTTTTGGTTGAGGAGGTTCTAGTTTGTTTCCAGGTTTAAGCTCGAACTTTGATCTCGATTTTGATCATGAATTATTCTATGAATTTTGATGATAGCAATGAGGTAGAGTGGTTTGGGTTGCCTTGCAGCGAAGGTGCCGATGATCGGAGCGGCGACCAGTGACGTGTGCACGTACACCACGTTGGCGTGTATCTGTGATTGCAGAACTCGGGTAAGGGCTAGGGGAAGATGCATATTGGCTCGAGTTGGTTTTCGGGATTTTTGTGTGTATGTTGGTTTCTAGGATCAAGCTAATACTTATTCTAATTAATGAAGATACTCGGGTCTGTACTTGAAAGTACACTGAGTTGGACCCGAAGTAAATGAGTATAACAGATTAAAGTTTTATAAAAAAAAACTTAATGAAATATAAAATTAGGTGGTTTATTATAAGGAAAAATGTTTTAAAATTTTTGTGTTAATCGTAGTTAAGAAATTGATACGGGTAATGGGTTATCTTAATGTTAATTAAGATTTTTGGATAAATAATGACTAATTAAATTAATAAAGTAATTGAAGGAAAATTAATTAATAATGATTAAGGGAAATCGCTAAGGGAAAGTGATTAAGGTAATTACTTACTGTAATTTAAAAAGTATTATTACTTAGTAAAGTGATTATTGGATAATTACTTAATGAGATTAATTGAGATTAATTAATGACGGAATTAATTTAAAGATTATTTGTTAGATGAAATTAATTAAAAGAACTAATTTCTGGAAATGATTAAGGGATCATTAATAAGGAGATTAATTTAAAAGTTAATTTATATGAATGGTTAAGGCTAATTATCTATGTGGAAATTAATTGAGGAATAATTAATCAATGTAAGTGGTTATAAGGTAATTAATTAAATAACTACTTAAAGATCCTTGTGATAAATTGTAACGTCCCGCCTTTTCGCATGATTTAAACGGACACACGTGCCAATTCAAACCATACGTAAGGACGGATTGTTATGGGATAAATAAGAAAACAGAGAAGAAGAAAAAATAAACAGAATCTCACAGCGGAAGGATAAAATATAATAATCAAAATATACAGTTCATGAAGCTGTTTTACAAAACCTTTGATTTATTTATACAATACATATCAGAGTGCACATACAATAAAACAATGCAGCGGAACAGTATGAGTGAAGTGCAATAAATATAAATAATAATAATACGGATCTTCATCTTCGTCCTCCAGAGCTAAATCTTCAAATCCTAAAACGCTCTGACTGACCCGAGTGAATTGAAAAGATAAAACACTCGAGTCAGAACTAAAAGATCTTATGTGAGTTAAATTAACATAAATAGATATGAGTGCAGTAACTCAAGAGATGCTCGGGATTTACATCTCCTAAGGATTCATTAAACTATTTACTATGTAGTATATTTCGCTATTATAATAGTGTCTAATTGTAAAACAAACTTACTTTTTAATAGCGTTAAGGGGTTACCCATATAGCCCTTAACACAAATAATGCCAATAGTCTATACAGTACCGTAATACCTCCTGATCGGGAAGCTACCAGAGGATACTTCATAGGTACGACACAAAAAGAAACTCGTAGAAGGCGCGATAGGGTAGGTGACATGGCACAACTAGGCAATGCTAGGGTAGATATACCAATTGCTATTCGGGCTGATGGAAACACGTAGCCGTAGCTACCGCCCACCTCGAAACAAACTCCCCCAAAAATCAAAGTAAAAGTGGCCACTGAATCAATCCAAAGTCAAAGTATAATATCGAAGAGGAGTGTCCGATCAGAGGAATGACCTCATTGGCCGGAGAATCGCTCCTGTTTTAGCCACCTTATGCCAACTCACGGGAGTCGGGTCCACGTATTTACCTTGCAGGAAACGCCTCCACCAACCTACTTCATTCTAGAATCTCCACCGCGTACACGGTTGTTAAAATGGTTTTCGGAGTTGGCAGAGAGTATGACAACTTCCGATCCCGGTCTCTTTAACAATCAAACGTTATTATAACACCGCAGTCATTTAAAATAATTTAAACTTTAAAACCAGAATAAAATATCCATTTTAAACCCATATAAATACGATATCATTTATATTTTTTAAAACCCCAAATCAATACGATATCATTTAGACCCAAAATCATATAATGTCATTTTATTTTCCAATATATATTCTTTTCCAAAATCATGGGGTTTCAAAGTAAAATATTTACAAATCAAAACTCCTTAATATAATATTTTTAAATCATACTACCTTGAAAATCATAACTTCGAAACAAATTTCCATCTCTCAAATGGTTAAATATTAAATTACTTTATAAAACACAATAGTTTCTTTAGATTTCACAAATCAAATTTCGAATATTGATTTAAACTTCCAAATAACATTTCAACTCTTATGTTTCAATGCTTTAAATATTTCACCATTTCAAAACAAACTCATTTGACAATCCCATATATATTAAATTCAATTACTTACTATTTAGACTTGAAATATTTACTTAATGAATTCAATATAATTTAGGAAAAACCTTTAACTTCACATAACTGGAAAATCTTCCAATTTATTATATATTCATTTAAATCAACCCGATATTCATTTAGATCACTCTACACAAAAAATCAAGTTATAAAATCATATCCTTTAAAAATTCTAACTTTTTATTTAATTCCAATTTAACTTAATATTCATCTTCCAACCTTATTCTCGTTTAAGTCAATGAAACTCCAGAAATTAAATTTTTAATAAATCCTTAATCTTATTTGATCTTAAAATCAAACTTTATTTAAACTTCAAATCAAATTTATAAAAAGCTTAAAAACCGGAAATTACTATATATAAATAACCTTTATCAACAACCAAATCAATATCCCATAAACCATATATATATATCTTTATAAAACCATAGAAAATCATTTCAATATATATATATATATATATATATATATCGCGGTGCCTGTATAAAATTTTCTACCCTATGGTCAAGTGATACGGATGTTTATCATTTCAATCCGCAATTTAAAATAAAAATGCGGTTGTATATCATTTCAAACCGCAATCCCGAATGAATGAAAGGCACGATAACTTGCAGTGTATACAATATAAAATACAGCATCCATTCATCCAAATATCAATCATCAACCATTTATTACAATCATCGTCCAATTTAAACAACATCAGTATAGAGCATATAAATTATACAGGTAATAAATAACATGTATTAACTAACAGTTTATATAAATTTAACTACTGTTAAACTAACAGTTTATATGCAAAAATAAATGTAAATTTAACTGGCAGTTAATAAAAATAAATATAACTATGACAGGCAGTTATTACGCAAATAAACAAATTCTAACTGTCAAGTTATATGCAATAAATAAAATCAATTAACAGTTATATTAAATAAATGCGATTTACCGGAGATAATGAATAAAACATGTCAATCAGTCATAAATAAATTTCTACACATATCAAAAATCAATTTATCAAACATAAGAAATTTTAGAAGTTGTGAGTGGGTTAAAACACTCACTTTTGGGATTTAAATCGAATTTAAATCCGATTTAAACCTAAAAATTCGACAGTCTCAGAATTCGTTCAAACAAGCGTCAACAGATCCGGAATTTAATTACGATCCTAACAAAAAAAATTCGTGTGAATACGAGGTCGTATGTGAAAGTTATACGAGTTAATTCGATTGAAAACATAATTAAATTAAAAACAGAAATAAATAAAAATAAAACCTTAACTCATCTTCCACGTCACCAGGATTACACGCGCTAACCCATTTCCAGAAACGCAGCACGCACGCAAACACCCCCACGACCGAACGTTGACCGAAAATTTCCAACGCCTCCGGCCACTATGGTCGCCGCCACCATCTCCAGGTGCTCATCCTCCAAGGTCGCCCCGATAGACGAAGTCGCGCGCCTCCCTCGTGACCGCCGCCGCCACCGGGTTTCGAACCCTAACCACTGATTTCCGGCCACCATACAATGCTATAGACCGAGCGGCCACCACCAACTGACTCCCATTGCTACCCTCTTCAAAACCCACATGCCAATTTCATCGATTAGAGTCCCAAATCGAGAACCCCAAATTGGCCTAGGGTTTCGAAAATTTGAACTTTGACCGAGATTTTCTAGCTGAAACGAGCATCAATTTCAGAAACAAACACTACCCGTAGATTCGTGTCGATGAAATCTACAACATATATTTTTTTGGAATTTTTATCAGAATTTTAAATTTTTGACTTTGGATTTGATTTTGAAATTGAACATGGATCTAGGGTTTCTAGCCATTGGAAGAAGAGAGGGAAATGATGAAATGAACGCACAAACAAATGAGAATAGATGGGCTAGGGTTTATAACTGGGTTTATATAGGTAGGTTAGAGATTTGAATAGATGGATCGGATAAACAAACGTGCTAACGCTAACGTGCCCAAAAGCCCGTTCTGGCCCCGGAACGAAATTGGATAAATCCATATATCAAAATAGGTATTTTAAAATAATCTGAACGCGATGGAAAAAGTTTCACGTCCAAATTCGATCGTATGAAGAAGTTATGCTGAAATCAATATTTTCAAATTGATTTCAATTAAATCGATTTCAAAGTGTTTCGAGTCCGTACGATCAAACAACAAGTCCGATCGCTACGAAACTTGAAACCCTACAATAATTCACTATTACGGATCCGATGAAACTGGTTTCGTCGAAATCCGAGTCCGTGACCAAAATGGCTATTTTTATATTAATTAAATAAATTCAAAATAAATAAGTAAAATACATTTTTATATTTAGATTCTAAAATTGACCCATTTTATCACTTTTCAAAATTCTTAATCATAAAAAAAATTCCAACAAGTTTAGATGTCAAATTTAAAGAAGGTAAATTTTTAAATTTCAATGTAAATCCTTAATTTCATTAAATACCCAAATTATAAATAATACCCTAAAATTTCGTTTAGTTAAATAAATTAATTAGTATTCCATTCATTCTTGTTAAATAGATGGATTCAAAATTTATTATCCTTACATTCTTCGATTACACTTAAATCCTATGAATGTAATATTTAGATTTCAAATTTTCATCTATTTCGATTAAACCTATTATCATATATTACTTTAAATATACTGACAAGCTTACTTTTGCACCCTTCATCTACCCAACTGCCATTTTATAAATAAACTTAACAATAGATTCATAATCTATTACATAAATGCATACCTTTTTATCTAAATTAAAATCTTCGTAACTTCAGACAATTAACCCATTTAATTCCAGTTACTCCTTTCATTAAATTTTGGATTCAAATCAATTTATAAAGATTTACCTCCATTCTTTATATACACTAACCATCAATTTAATGAAGAATTTATTTACGTTATTCCCCATTATTACCTAAATTTATTTAAACGTACCATTTATTTCAATGATTTACAAATTAAATTGAATGACTGAATATAAATATAACTCATAATAATTGTTGTAAAATTCTCAATCCCACATTTATAAGCATCCTTATCCGTTATATCTATTAATTAAATAAATTCCATTTTTAAGTCCGTTTAAATTTATTACTAAGTACCCATTTACTTTTCCCGTCAATTTGAATTCCATTCAATTTGTATAACAATCACTTTCCCATTCACACCTTAATATCAACCCACAATTATTGCAATTCATTATCTTATTTTGATTTTATACAATTACCATTCATTACAATTAGATTCCAAATTTTTATTCAATACCCTGAATGAATAACATATATATTAATCAAATCATTACATTTGTTTTTCTCATATTCCATTAAATATATGCACACATACAAATTAAGATTCTAAATTCAATTAATTATTCCTTTTTCATCAACCATCACTTATGAATAATTAGCGTTTTCTATTTATTTTGTTACATTCACTTATATTCACTTTATGAATAAATTGGTATTCCCTTTAACCCATTAATTACTAACTTTAGTTATTGCAATTTATTATCCAACATACAAATTGAATCTATTGTCAAATTTTCCATTTCAATTAATTGACACCTTACAATAGTTAATAAAAAGGGATTGTACTAAATAAAAATTTAATTTCAATGATGAATTCAATACTTGCATTTATTTACTTATTTCTAACCTTATATCCAATTGCAATATATAATTCAATTTGTAAATTTTAATTTCCCTTGATACATCTAATTACAACATTCTCTTTCCTATAAATAAATAAGATTTCTGTTTCTTCCTAAATTTAAATTAGAAATCCTATTAAATAAACAAATCAAATTATCGAAATTTACGAGTCGTTACACTCTCCCCCACTCAAAACTTTTCGTCCCCGAAAAGGAAAAGAAGGTAAAAGAAGAATTAAATAACACTACATCTTATTCAAAATACTTAACTTATACCCAATATTTTACTAAATTTATTTCCTTAAATAAAATACACCCGTTTTATAATCATTATATCTTTTTACACTTAAATTACAAAAGTTTGGTAAACATTTCAAAATATTCTAAGTCCAAATTTTACGAATTTTTTTTGGCAGAGTCTCCTTTGTACGGAGAGGCTCGGAAGAAATATAATATAAATATAACAATATACACAAATACTTTCCAAAATAAAATATATCCCTACACGGGAAAATATATAAAATAACGCTATAACCCGTAATTCGAAACGTGCCTATTTATTGGGCAATATATGCTTAATTTATGGAACCAAAAGCAGTAGCAATTGCTTCCATAACCTGCATTTTCACTTATAAAATCTAAAGGGTTAACAATTTATATAAAGTGAAATATTTAAGTGGATTTCAGTCACTAACAACAAATCAATACAACAACCATCAACTTTAACAACAGCATACACAACAAATTCAAAACAACCATTCAACCAATACAAACAAATAGTTGTTCGGGTTCAAACTTTTAAATTTGTACGGAATGAAGAATAAACTACTAGCGCATCATTTTCTCAACGGTCTTAGATAAAACTAAGTAGATTACTCATTCACCCAAATCCAATTTTCAAACTATCCTTACCCAAACAACCATCAACTAAACAACAACAAATCCAAGCAAAAATCAATTTATCTTATTATTAATTCCATTTCATACCTTTGTTGTTCGATTATCTTTTTGTTTATACAGTGATTTATTGTTTTAATTTACATTTACTCATTAAATGCTTGCTTGATTTATTTTTACTTATTACTTACAATTATTCAATTTCATTAACTCGGGTCATGCTAGTTCTTTTTATCTCATTATAATTATTTATTCATTTGTTGCATGCCCTCGTTTAATTTGTTAGCATTTCCATTTTATTTACTTAAGTTGATATTCATCTATTTGAATTACTTACCTTTAATTTTATTCACTTATAGTAAGATTTCAATTGTAACTTAAGTTGATAACATTAAATTCTCATTTATAATAGCAAATTCATTTGAATACTACACTACCTACTTTTACTTGTACAATTTTCATTACATTTCCTATTAAACATTTCAACTTTTAATATTTGGTAAGTTATATATGTTTTTAAAGAATGTACTTGAAAGTTATACAAGTTTTCTCATTACCAATGATTAATTTAAAGTTCAATAATAATATTCTTTATTTCGTAGGTTATAATTTCAAATTCCATTTAATACCATTTATAACCTATCATTAAATCTCTTATTTCCTTTAGAGGTTTTAATTTATTAATTACCTACGTTTCAATTTACTACAATAATTGAAACAATCAATTAATGGAAATCTAAGAATTTAATACCGGGTTAAATTTCAAATTATTTTAAAATAATAGATAAATATATTCTTACAACTTATATATCTCTAATTATATTTAAAACAATTCAAAATTTATATATTTTTCAAAATGAATCTGCAGTAAAACTACTACAGTGGCATTTTCCCTTCGAAACTCGAAAATGAAAGTCGATGATGCGGCCGTCATCACCGAAATTATTTTCCAACGACAGAGAGGAAAGTACAAAACTTATTTTCTCCAAAATCTTCTTTAAAACAATTTTTCCCAAATTATATTAAATGTTTATATCAGAAAGTACTTATAAACAATATTATTATGTTTAAAATTTATTTGAAAGAAATTTCAAACCCCCGGAACTTAAGTTCTAAATTTCCAAATTTCATTTATTTTATTTTTCAATCTTATTTCTATTATTATTTGTACATTTTAATACCTAACAACCAATTTATTGCAGCCAAATATAGATATCTTTTGAAAAAATTATTTTATATATAGAAAATATAATAGGCAAAATTATTTCATTCACCTATATAAAACAAATATTATGTCGGTCTGTCCTATTAAGTATTTAGAAATCCCTATTGATGTCATAGCGTCCCATGCACCAACCAGAATTATAAATACAAAACGGAACGGATTAACACAATATTAAAACCTTTTTATAACACAAACAAGTACGCTCTCTCATATATATACACTCAGCGACTCCCATAGGGTATTACTACCCTATTAACAAAGAGTCAAACCCCACAAAGCTAAGGTTTATCACTAAACCAAAGCTCTGATACCAGATGTAACGTCCCGCCTTTTCGCACGATTTAAAAAAACACACGTGTCAATTCAAACCATACGTAAGGACGGATTGTTATGGGACAAATAAGAAAACAGAGAAGAAAAAAAATAAACAGAATATCACAGCGGAAGGATAAAATATAATAATCAAAATATACAGTTCATGAAGCTGTTTTACAAAACCTTTGATTTATTTATACAATACATATCAAAGTGCACATACCATATAACAATGCAGCGGAACAGTATGAGTGAAGTGCAATAAATATAAATAATAATAATAATACGGATCTTCGTCTTCGTCCTCCAGAGCTAAATCTTCAAATCCTGAAACGCTCGGACTGACCCGAGCGAATTGAAAAGACAAAACACTAGAGTCAGAACTAAAAGATCTTATGTGAGGTAAATTAACATAAATAGATATGAGTGCAGTAACTCAAGAGATGCTCGGGATTTGCATCTCCTAAGGATCCGTTAAACTATTTACTATGTAGTATATTTCGCTATTATAATAGTGTCTAATTGTAAAATAAACTTACTTTTTAATAGCGTTAAGAGGTTACCCATATAGTCCTTAACACAAATAATGCCAATAGTCTATACAGTACCGTAATACCTCCTGATCGGGAAGCTACCAGAGGATACTCCATAGGTACGACACAAATAGAAACTCGTAGAAGGCGCGATAGGGTAGGTGACACGGCACAACTAGGCAATGCCAGGGTAGATATACCAATTGCTATTCGGGCTGATGGAAACGTGTAGCCGCAGCTACCGCCCACCTCGAAACAAACTCCCCCAAAAATCAAAGTAAAAGTGGCCACTGAATCAATCCAAAGTCAAAGTATAATATCGAAGAGGAGTGTTCGATCAGAGGAATGACCTCATTGGCCCGAGAATCGCTCCAGTTTTAGCCACCTTATGCCAACTCACGGGAGTCGGCTACACGTATTTACCTTGCAGGAAACGCCTCCACCAACCTACTTCATTCTGGAATCTCCACCGCGTACACGGTTGTTAAAGTGGTTTTCGGAGTTGGCAGAGAGTATGACAACTTCCGATCCAGGTCTCTTTAACAATCAAACGTTATTATAACACCGCGGTCATTTAAAATAATTTAAACTTTAAAACCAGAATAAAATATCCATTTTAAACCCATATAAATACGATATCATTTATATTTTTTAAAACCCCAAATCAATACGATATCATTTAGACCCAAAATCATATAATGTCATTTTATTTTCCAATATATATTCTTTTCCAAAATCATGGGGTTTCAAAGTAAAATATTAGAAATCAAAACTCCTTAATATAATATTTTTAAATCATACTACATTGAAAATCATAACTTCGAAACAAATTTCCATCTCTTAAATGGTTAAATATTAAATTACTTTATAAAACACAATAGTTTCTTTAAATTTCGCAAATCAAATTTCGAATATCGATTTAAACTTCCAAATAACATTTCAATTCCTATGTTTCGAAGCTTTAAATATTTCACCATTTCAAAACAAACTCATTTGACAATCCCATATATATTAAATTCAATTACTTATTATTTAGACTTGAAATATTTACTTAATGAATTCAATATAATTTAGGAAAAACCTTTAACTTCACATAACTGGAAATTTTTCCAATTTATTATATATTCATTTAAATCAACCCAATATTCATTTAGATCACTCTACACAAAAAATCAAGTTATAAAATCATATCCTTTAAAAATTCTAACTTTTTATTTAATTCCAATTTAACTTAATATTCATCTTCCAACCTTATTCTCGTTTAAGTCAATGAAACTCCAGAAATTAAATTTTTAATAAATGCTTAATCTTATTTGATCTTAAAATCAAACTTTATTTTAAACTTCAAATCAAATTTATACAAAGCTTAAAAACCGGAAATTACTATATATAAATAACCTTTATCAATAACCAAATCAATATCCCATAAACCATATATATATATAACTTTACAAAACCACAGAAAATCATTTCAATATATATATATATATATATATATATATATATATATATATATATCGCGGTGCCTGTACAAAATTTTCTACCCTATGGTCAAGTGATACAGATGTTTATCATTTCAATCCGCAATTTAAAATAAAAATGCGGTTGTATATCATTTCAAACTGCAATCTCGAATGAATGAAATGCACGATAACTTGCAGTTTATACAATATAAAATACAGCATCCATTCATCCAAATATCAATCATCAACCATTTATTACAATCATCATCCAATTTAAACAACATCAATATAGAGCATATAAATTATACAGGTAATAAATAACATGTATTAACTAACAGTTTATATAAATTTAACTACTGTTAAACCAACAGTTTATATGCAAAAATAAATGTAAATTTAACTGGCAGTTAATAAAATAAATACAACTATGACAGGCAGTTAATACACAAATACTTAAATTCTAACTGTCAAGTTATATGCAATAAATAAAATTAATTAACAGTTATATTAAATAAATGCGATTTAACAGAGATAATGAATAAAACATGCCAATCAGTCATAAATAAATTTCTACTCATATCAAAAATCAATTTATCAAACATAAGAAATTTTAGAAGTTGTGAGTGGGTTAAAACACTCACTTTTGGGATTTAAATCGAATGTAAATCCGATTTAAACCTAAAAATTCGACGGTCTCAGAATTCGTTCAAACAAGCGTCAACAGATCCGGTATTTAATTACGATCCAAACAAAAAAACAATCGTGTGAATACGAGGTCGTATGTGAAAGTTATACGAGTTAATTCGATTGAAAACATAATTAAATTAAAAACAGAAATAAATAAAAATAAAACCTTAACTCATCTTCCACGTCACCAGGATTACATGCGCTAACCCATTTCCAGAAACGTAGCACGCACACAAACACCCCCACGACCGATCGTTGACTAAAAATTTCCAGCGCCTCCGGCCACTATGGTCGCCGCCACCATCTCCAAGTGCTCATCCTCCAAGGCCGCCTCGATAGCCGAAGTCGCGCCTCCCTCGTGACCGCCGCGACCACCGGGTTTCGAACCCTAACCACTGATTTTCGGCCACCATACAACGCTATAGACCGAGCGGCCACCACCAACTGACTCCCATTGCTACCCTCTTCAAAACCCACATGCCAATTTCATCGATTAGAGTCCCAAATCGAGAACCCCAAATTGGCCTAGGGTTTCGAAAATTTGAACTTTGACCGAGATTTTCTAGCTGAAATGAGCATCAATTGCAGAAACAAACGCTATCCGTAGATTCGTGTTGATGAAATCTACAAATATATTTTTTTGGAATTTTTCTGAGAATTTTAAATTTTTGACTTTGGATTTGATTTTGAAATTGAACATGGATCTAGGGTTTCTAGCCATTGGAAGAAGAGAAGGAACTGATGAAATGAATGCACAAACAAATGAGAATATATGGGCTAGGGTTTATAACTGGGTTTATATAGGTAGGTTAGAGATTTGAATAGATGGATCGGATAAACAAATGTGCTAACGCTAACGTGGCCCAAAAGCCCGTTCTGACCCCGGAACGAAATTGGGTAAACCCATATATCAAAATAGGTGTTTTAAAATATTATGAACGCGATGGAAAAAGTTTCACGTCCAAATTCGATCGTATGAAGAAGTTATGCTGAAATCAATATTTTCAAATTGATTTCAATTAAATCAATTTCAGGGCGTTACTAGTCCGTACGATCAAACGACTAGTCCGATCGCTACGAAACTTGAAACCCTACAATAATTCACTGTTACGGATCCGATGAAACTGGTTTCATCGAAATCCGAGTCCGTGACCAGAATGGCTTTTTTATATTAATTAAATAAATTCAAATAAATAAATAAAATCCAGTTTTATATTTAGATTCTAAAATTGACCCATTTTATCACTTTTAAAAATTCTTAATCATAAAAAAAAATTCCAACAAGTTTAGATGTCAAATTTAAAGAAGGTAAATTTATAAATTTCAATATAAATCCTTAATTTCATTAAATACCCAAATTATAAATAATACCCTAAAATTTCGTTTAGTTAAATAAATTAATTAGTATTCCATTCATTCCTGTTAAATAGATGGATTCAAAATTTATTATCCTTTCATTCTTCGATTACACTTAAATCCTATGAATGTAATATTTAGATTTCAAATTTTCATTTATTTCGATTAAACCTATTATCATATATTACTTTAAATATACTGACAAGCTTACTTTTGCACCCTTTCATCCACCCAACTGCCATTTTATTCCAATTACTCCTTTCATTAAATTTTGGATTCAAATCAATTTATAAAGCTTTACCTCCATTCTTTATATACACTAACCATCAATTTAATGAAGAATTTATTTACGTTATTCCCCATTATTACCTAAATTTATTTAAACGTACCATTTATTTCAATGATTTACAAATTAAACTGAATGACTGAATATAAATATAACTCATAATAATTGTTGTAAAACTCTCAATCCCACATTTATAAGCATCCTTATCCGTTATATCTATTAATTAAATAAATTCCATTTTTAAGTCCGTTTAAATTTATTACTAAGTACCCATTTACTTTTCCCATCAATTTGAATTCCATTCAATTTATATAACAATCACTGTCCCATTCACACCTTAATATCAACCCACAATTATTGCAATTCATTATCTTATTTTGGTTTTATACAATTACCATTCATTACAATTAGATTCCAAATTTTTATTCAATACCCTGAATGAATAACATATATATTAATCAAATCATTACATTTGTTTTTCTCATATTCCATTAAATATATGCACACATACAAATTAAGATTCTAAATTCAATTAATTATTCCTTTTTCATCAACATCACTTATGAATAATTAGCGTTTCCTATTTATTTTGTTACATTCACTTATATTCACTTTATGAATAAATTGGTATTCCCTTTAACCCATTAATTACTAACTTTAGTTATTGCAATTTATTATCCAACATACAAATTGAATCTATTGTCAAATTTTCCATTTCAATTAATTGACACCTTACAATAGTTAATAAAAAGGGATTGTACTAAATAAAAATTTAATTTCAATGATGAATTCAATACTTGCCTTTATTTACTTATTTCTAACCTTATATCCAATTGCAACAATTTCCACTATTACAATTAATTGCAATATATAATTCAATTTGTAAATTTTAATTTCCCTTGATACATCTAATTACAACATTCTCATTCCTATAAATAAATAAGATTTTTGTTTCTTCCTAAATTTAAATTAGAAATCCTATTAAATAAACAAATCAAATTATCGAAATTTACGAGTCGTTACATAAATGTGATGGGTAAAGGTTAATAAATTTGGAATTAATTTCTTATTGTAATTAAAGGATAATTAGTCAAAGGTGATTAATTAAGATGGATATTAAAGGATGATAAATTAATTGGTTTATAATTAATTTATGTTAAGAAAGGTAATCTAAGAGATTGAGGTTAGTAATTTAATTTGGATTAATTAAATTAAATTAAATTTTGGAGGTGATCAATTATTGCTTATGTCGATGGAATGATGTTAAATGCCTTCAATTGATTATTATCTCTGTAATGAAATTGTTTTGTGATATGTTATGCTTGGGTGAACTATGATATTATGGTTATCTATAGATGATGAATTGCTATATAAAAAGGGACATCTTGTATTAAAGTTGAATCGTATTTAATTGAATGACTTGGGTTAAGATGTCGTTGGATTAGAAGAGACCGGAGACGGGTAACAGTTAATACCCGAAACCACTTCGATTCTTTATAAATTGATACGAAAAATCAATAGGGTGTAATTGAATGATTTAAGTGAAACTGGACCATATAATCTAAGTTCTGGCACTTAAATGCTTTGTGAAATTAGTGATGTCTATAGCAACTTATGAAATTGTAAATTGATAAATGTACCCCGGGTTTATTTGAGTCCTATACTTTTGTATTACAAGTTAGATGGGTTTACTCACGCTGGTTTCCAGCCTGACCTGGGTGTTATTTTGATGTAATACTCGGGTCAGACCGAGTATTGCAGATTTTTAGGTAAGGACGTTCTAGAGCTTAGGAGGAGAGCTAGATGGCAGGAGCGTATGGAGTGGATTCTGATATAGTATTTTTGTTATCTGGATGAGTTGTTAAACTATCCAGTTTGTATGGGGTATTGTAACTCTGATGTAAAAATGTAATGTAAAGATACAGTTCTTCTTTGTAAACTGTTATTTTATTTGCTATTATATTTTATCCGCTGCGAATGTGAGATTCTGAGTTTGAGTTTTCTGTTTCTTCTTCTTTCTCTTTCTTCTTTTCACTAACTAACTGGAAATTTCGGGATCGAAATTTCTGGGTCGTTACATTTGGTATCAGAGCGAGGTTAAGCGAGAACCTTGGCTCTGGTGGGACACTCATTAAGGATAGGGTCAATAGTACCCTATAATGAGTTGAGAGTATAAATATGAGAGAGCGTACTTGTTATTTTCTTATATAAAGGTTTTTAGATGATTTCAAAAGTAAATGAATCTTATATAAGAAATAGATTATCTATTATATTAAGGAAATTGGTTGTAGTATTAATTAAACTGAAAGTAATAGTAAGAATTAAGTGGTAATAGAATTACAACCAAATTGAAATTAAATTAAAGACAAGTTTGAAATGGATTCAAACTAGAATTAAATCTTGAAATTGGGAAAGAGTTTAGGATGATAAATTAATTTATTAATTAAACTTTATTTAATGAGATTAATTAATGGATAATAATTGGAAATGATAAGTAAAGAGGGAGTTACTTAATGAAGTAACTAGAGGCAAGTAATTCAAAGGACAATTACTAAATGAAGGTAATTAAGAAATAAGTTAATTACGAATGTGATTAATTAGAATTAATTAATGACGTAATTAATTTAAAGAAATAATAAATAATATTATTTAATGCATTTGAATGAAATGGTCTTATTTCAAACAAGAGTTGTTTGAAAATTTAAAAGAAATTTGTTTTGAATTAAAAACCAAAGGTGGTTTAAAAATTTTAAAGTATAACTTGGTATGTAGAAGAAATTAATATGTATATATGTGGATATACATGATATCAAGGATAATTTTGAATAAACTCTAAATATTGAGTTTTCAATTTGGAATGAGATATGATACCCAAAGTGATAAGTTTTTAAGTGGGAAGATTATTATTGTGAAGATTAAGGATTGAATGAGGTTGATTGGATTAAGTAAATTGAATTTAACTTGGGAGAAGTTAAAAAGGTTTAAATGAACAACTTGAATTGGAAATTTTAAGGTGGAATTGGAATTTAACTTGGAAAGTTAAATGGTTAATTTGAATTGGAATTTGTGTGATCTCAAAATGGGTTTGAGATCTGGAAATTGGAAATTGATGAATGTTTTAAGATGAATTGGATGATATCATCCTATTGTTATTAATAATCTTTAAATTGTGAATTGGATTTGTTTGAATGAATGAGAAGTGAAGTGTGGTAATATATTCATTATAGAGATAATTTAAATGGAATTTTGAGAATTTGACTCGAAATTAAATTGTTTAAAAGCTTTTAATAAAGGTTAACTTGGTTTAAAGATTTAAACCAACCTTCGTAAATTTAACTAAAATTTATATAATTAGAGATGGTTTAAATCTGGAATTTGAATTGAAATTAGTTCAAATTGAATTTGATTTGAAGTAATTGAAATTGTGATTGAAGATGTATGAGAATAGGATTCAAATGGAAAATTTAAATTAGATTGATTTGAATAATTTGGAATTGTAACTAAAGTTGAATAATTTCAAATTCAAATGGAATTTGAATTGAATTTGGAAAAAAATTATAAGAATAGTTCAATTTGATTTGGAAATGGAGTTTGAAATTGGGATTAATTCAAATTGGAGTTGAAATGAATTGAAATTGGAACTAGTTCAATTGAAATTTATTTGAATTAGTAGAATTTGAGATCAAGGTTGAATAAAGTTAAATTTGGAAAGAAACTTAGATTAATTCAACTTGAATTGGGGTTGGATCAATTTCAATAGAAATTGAAGTTATTTAAATTGGAGTTAAGTCAATTTAAATGAAAGTGGAAAATTTAAATTAAATTGATGAGAATGGAGATTGGGAAGTGGGCAGTTTTTGACTCTGGACTATTTTTAATATAAAATTATTTTAATATAAACCTATTTTTCTAAGCTATTTATTATATACAACTTTTCTTTTAAAAGCCAAACTATCTTATATGTGTTTTACAATTATTTTTGAAACTGTTTAACAATTTTCCAACTGTTTATAAAATTTCTATCTTACTATTATTTTGCAATTATCTAAAATTTCTATAATTATTTTAACTATTTTCTACCTATTTTACACCTATTTTACAAACTAGTAATTATTTTCCAACTACTTATCTATTTTTAATTTTTCAACTATTTTCTAAATAAACTGGTCGGAGTTCAAACTGTTATTGGTTAACTACCCAATCGAGATAAGAATAGAAGTGATAATCCAAATGGATTGAAGTAATTGTGAGTAAGTGAATGAAAATCAAAGTGAATGTGAATAGAAATAGAATTGATTTGGCTAATAACCAATAAAGATAAATACGTAGGGTGTACGTATGTTATTCAATTCGCATAGTGATTTGATCCAGATTCGAGCACAAAATTTCGAGATAGTTATATCGATCCGAGTGGGATTTTTCACTCGATTTTCGACGGCGAACCTGGATATGGATTGTTGATTGGTTCTGGATGTTCTCTATCATGGTTATGACTATGCAAGGAGAATGACGGTTTCTGATCAAGAAACCAGATCTGAGTCCGCACTAGAAAGTCGGGTGGACGATACTAGTTCAGAAGTGAAATTGTGTGATCGAGTGAGCGATCAGAGTGGTATAGCGTATGAATGATATGTGTACATCGTACGGATTTGAATGAAAATGATATTGAAAGGGGTAATCAAATTTGAATGTTTGATTTTTAGTAAACAAAGTTAAATATCCTTGTTTTATAAAATAAAACTTCCCTTGTTGAATCTTTTGTCAGAAGAAAAGGATTTTGAAGGTGCTTTGAAGTATAAAAGGAGCTTTATACAAGTTTGAAATGATCCAAGATTTTAAATATTATATATATCTGTATATATATATATATATATATATATATAAAGGATCTTATGAGGATTTTGGAAAAAGGTTTTGGGAACCTATGGATTAGAAAAGGCTTTTGATTTTTGGGTAAAATCAATATTGAATTTGGAAAGCCTAGTTTGAGAATTATCGATTTTGGGATAATCGATTTTGTGTAAAGGAGCTTTGTATGAGATCATACTAGGTGTATGATTTAAAGATACTATATATGTATAGTATAAAATATTTTGATGATGGCTCTGGGGAAAAAGGCGCTCCCTTGAAATGAACTTCTCAGGAGTACCACCGGGTGGTGCTGCCTTGAGCCCCAAGGGGGGTTCTAAAGTTGATCCTGTGAGGAGTCCGGACAAAACTAGTTCCTGAGGATTATGAGTAGAGTATACCATAGCGAAAGCCGTGTGTGTCGCTGAGAGCCAACAGTCTACGTTTGATTTTATATCGGTAGACTGCGATCTATGGTACAACATAGCGAAAGTCGTGTGTGCCGCTGAGAGCCAACAGTCTGCGTTTGATTTTATATCGGCAGATTGCGACCTATGTAGGAGTGGAGAGGTTTCATTTTGACAGCGAAAATCAGAGGCCGCTGAGTGCCTGCAGTTACATGGACTTTTGCTGTGACGGCAACGTAACCCTGGATGTAACTGTGATCTATTGTGTGGGTTCCATGGCGTGATCGAGAGGCCGCTGAGAGCCTGCAGTTACATGAACTTTTGCTGCGACGGCAACGTAACCCTGGAATGTAATTGTGACCATGGATTGGGGTGATGATTTCCAGAGCATTCTCACAAATGATATATCCTCTATTTTCAAAAACTGTTTTCTATATTTTCAATAAAAAAAATTCAAAATATTTTCACTGGATATTGAAAACGGGTCTGCTAAGTACTTGTAGATTTTCAGTCTTACGCCTGATCAACGTATGACCGAATTTCTGTGAGAACAAGGATGGACTGGTTGAGATATCAAGTTATAAAAAGTATTTTTATAAAACCATTTTATAATATTGTGTAGATTTTAAAAGTGTTTCAAAAAAAATTCTTAAAATAAGTATTTTAATTCTGGCTTCGTTTCTTTTCGAGGACGAAAAGATTCTAAGGGGGAGGAATGTGATAACCCAAATTTTTGGACATCCGTAATTAATTATCAAGCTGGGATGATTAATAGAATATTGATGAATGAATCTGATGATAAATATTTATACTTGGATAGATATTTATTTAGAAATCTTCTAGTATAATTATTTTAAAATTTGCAAAATCATTATTTTCCAACAAATGTAATGTGTGTACATGAGTCAATTTAAATTGAATTTGAACCTGAGGTTTGGAATTCAAAGGGTAATTATATTAGTGTATAATTAAAATTTTAAAATCATCTCTTTTAAGTTATATATGTATAAATACTAGAAAGGTATGAATATAAATATAAATTGATCAAAATATTGAGTATTAAAAATCCAATCTATTACTAAAGATTCATTTTTGAAACTTCAAATCCAAAATCTCTATCTACAATTTATCGATGTAAACTAAGATGTATAAAATATACCCCTTTTTAAATTTGTATATGCTTAAGTATAAACCAAACTAAAGGTATAATACAAAATCATACTATAAACATTTAATTACATGTATAACCATTAAATACAAAAGCTTTCGAATTCATTTAAAAATTTGTTAGAAAATGAATAAATACAAATGTTTAATTTTTGAAGCTCATTGATAACATGTGTAATAAGAGTTTAAAGATATCTTGACAAATGTAATTAGTTTGAACAAGTGGCATCATTTGTTTCCATTTTCCTTTAATTTTAATAAATATTAGTTTACACCATATAAGCAACATCTTCTTGCTTCTATTCTCTTTTTTTTATCTTTCCATTTCTATCTCAAGAAAACAAAAAGCTGTATATCCCAAACCAGGGAAAAATAGCTAAACCCTGTAAACACCTTAACAAAGATCAAAGCCTGTAAATGTTTTTCATCAAAATACAAACATTTTTCAATCAAAACAATGCAAGAAATTCTGAAGCAAATAAAAGTTCAGGCAAGTGAATCAAGCAACCTTTACAAAGCAACTTCAGTCAATTTTGAAAGCTAATTATTTCAACATCAAGTTCCAGTAAAGCAAGCTTTCAAACTTTTTCTTCAGCATTTCCAGATCTCAAAATTTAAGCTCTAGAACAGGTGAGTAAACTCTACTTGTTTTAAATCTAAATCTCGATGCATGAATTGAATTTAGAAGCATGATGAAAACTTGTTTGCATGCAGTAGAACTAAATATATTTAAATGCAAGTCTGGTGCCTGTGTTGAAATATCAGATGTTCATCTCTGTTTTAAAAAGTACAGAACACAGTTTTAATTAAAATTTCATTTTCTCTCATTCAAATTCTTGTTAGATTTAGATATTTAAACAAAATATGTTTGTTTTGGATTAAACGTCTAGTCTCAAGCTTTTATTCCAAATTCATAACAAAACCCAGATTTGAATCAGAGCAGTTTCAAGCATTATGTTTTCAAACCAAGAAGACAGTTCCTCTGCATTTTCAATTTGTGAGTAAACTTAACCTAAAACTGTTTAAATCTGTTGATTATGAATGGTTGATGTGTTAGTTAGTTGCAAGAATGAAAATGTGTTTTGCATGTTGGTTTATTATGTATGAATGTATGTATATCTATCTATGCATGGGTGCATGTCTGTGTTTTCAAACTTTGGCCTCTGTCTGAATATTCAGGTTTTAAAACCTGATTTTAAAAACACAAATCTTTCACCTAAACAGAATCTAGGCTTTGATCTCTAAGTATAGGTGTTTTGTATCAGTATAATAGTATAAAAAATATATATAGATTCAAGATAAATGAATAAGTAAAGCCTGACCTATGCTCTAAAAATTGCAGGTGAGTAACAATTTTTCTAAAAAATTAAGTATATGAATTTGGTTGCCTGATTAAAATCTGAAATAAGTATGCTTGTTATATATGCATTATTCTGTATATATATAAATGGACATATAGATGTTTGTGCATCAGAGATCTCTCTGTCTTTAGTTTCCAGGGTCTAGTCTATTTCAAAATTCATTTTCTATTTATCAAATCTCTGATAGGATTTGGTATTTAAACAATGTTTGTTTGTTTTTTTATAAAGTGAAATTTAAAATTTATTTAAATTGAAATAAGTTTGTATTGACTCTAGGAATTCATGAAGAATAAAAATGCTTAAGCTAAGTCAAAATTCAAATTTAGTAATTTATGGATTCAAGGTTATAAATCAAATCCCTAACCAAAATCATGATTTTTAAAAACAAAATCGCAATTTTTAGAATTCAAAGCAGAGAGCAGTTCAGGGTGGTTTGAAATTTTCATTTTGGGTTGCCTCTGTTAATCCAAACGATCGGAGATGCCAAGATCTTCAGTGATGATACTGGAGGGATCGTAGTTGATAGGAAAATTATCTGGTGATGGTACATTTCAGTGTGGAGGCGGTGGTTGGAGTTTTGAGTCTGGAACCCTAGTTTTATCTAGGTTCGATATTTTGATCTTCTCGTCTTATCTGAGTGATCGAGTGCTACGAATTTATGGAGGATGATAGCTTTGTCGTAGACGTAGATATGGCCGGATTTGCTGACCTTCTAGTGGTCGAGGTTGCGAAGGCGTGGCGTTTACAGGTTTCAGTTGATGAGGTTCTAGTTTGTTTCCAGGTTTAAGCTCGAACTTTGATCTCGATTTTGATCATGAATTATTCTCTGAATTCTGATGATAGCAATGAGGTAGAGTGGTTTGGGTTGTCATGCAGCGAAGGTGCCGATGATCGGAGCGACGACCAGTGATGTGTGCACGTACACCACGTTGTATCTGTGGTTGCAGAACTCGGGTAAGGGCTCGGGGAAGATGCATATTGGCTCGAGTTGGTTTTCGAGATTTTTGTGTGTATGTTGGTTCCCAGGATCAAGCTAAAACTTATTCTAATTAATGAAGATACTCGGGTCTGTACTTGAAAGTACACTGAGTTGGACCCGAAGTAAATGAGTATAACAGATTAAAGTTTTATAAAAAAAAAACTTAATCAAATATAAAATTAGGTGGTTTATTATAAGGAAAAATGTTTTAAAATTTTTGTGTTAATCGTAGTTAAGAAATTGATACGGGTAATGGGTTATCTTAATGTTAATTAAGATTTTTGGATAAATAATGATTAATTAAATTAATAAAGTAATTGAAGGAAAATTAATTAATAATGATTAAGGGAAATCACTAAGGGAAAGTGATTAAGGTAATTACTTACTGTAATTTAAAAAGTATTATTACTTAGTAAAGTGATTATTGGATAATTACTTAATGAGATTAATTGAGATTAATTAATGATGGAATTAATTTAAAGATTATTTGTTAGATGAAATTAATTAAAAGAATTAATTTCTGGAAATGATTAAGGGATCATTAATAAGGAGATTAATTTAAGAGTTACTTTATATGAATGGTTAAGGCTAATTATCTATGTGGAAATTAATTGAGGAATAATTAATCAATGTAAGTGGTTATAAGGTAATTAATTAAATAATTACTTAAGGATCCTTGTGATAAATGTGACGGGTAAAGGTTAATAAATTTGGAATTAATTTCTTATTATAATTAAAGGATAATTAGTCAAAGGTGATTAATTAAGATGGATATTAAAGGATGATAAATTAATTGGTTTATAATTAATTTATGTTAAGAAAGGTAATCTAAGAGATTGAGGTTAGTAATTTAATTTGGATTAATTAAATTAAATTAAATTTGGGAGGTGATCAATTATTGCTTATGTCGATGGAATGATGTTAAATGCCTTTAATTGATCATTATCTCTGTAATGAAATTGTTTTGTGATATGTTATGCATGGGTGAACTATGATATTATGGTTATCTATAGATGCTGAATTGCTATATAAAAGGGGACATCTTGTATTAAAGTTGAATCGTATTTAATTGAATGACTTGGGTTAAGATGTCGTTGGATTAGAAGAGACCGGAGACGGGTAACAGTTAATACCCGAAACCACTTCGATTCTTTATAAATTGATACGAAAAATCAATAGGGTGTAATGGAATGATTTATGTGAAACTGGACCATATAATCTAAGTTCTGGCACTTAAATGCTTTTTGAAATATGTGATGTCTATAGCAACTTATGAAATTGTAAATTGATAAATGTACCTCGGGTTTATTTGAGTCATATACTTTTGTATTACAAGTTAGATGGGTCTACTCACGCTGGTTTCCAGCCTGACCCAGGTGTTACTTTGATGTAATACTCGGGTCAGACCGAGTATTACAGATTTTCAGGTAAGGACGTTCTGGAGCTCAGGAGGAGAGCTAGATGGAAGAAGCATATGGAGTGGATTCTGATATAGTATTTTTGTTATCTTGACGAGTTGTTAAAGTATCCAGTTTGTATGGGGTATTGTAACTCTGATGTAAAAATGTAATGTAAAGATACAGTTCTTCTTTGTAAATTGTTATTTTATTTGCTATTATATTTTATCCGCTGCGAATGTGAGATTCTGAGTTTGAGTTTTCTGTTTCTTTTTCTTTCTCTTTCTTCTTTTCACTAACTGTCTGGAAATTTCGGGATCGAAATTTCTGGGTCGTTATAACTAGTCAGACAAATATTTATGTTGAGTTGTTTATCAAGAATTTTCTTTGGTTTGTTTCTTTTATTTGGTCACTTATGTTTAACTAGAGATATTTGGTTTATTTCAGTTACTTGTTTTTTATTCCTTCCATTGTGAGATCTCAAAGTGTAATTACTTAAAATTTATGTTTATCTTTATACCATGCAAACCAAACCTGAGGATATATCCTTCTTGGCATGATGTAAGTTTAAATGTTTCTTTTAGGTGTTGAATCAGTATACCCAAAAGGGTGGGTTGTTACGATAGTACCAAAGCTTAGGTTTAGAATTTCTTAGGGATTAGCTCCATACCGATAAAGCGTACTTATATATTTTAAACTTTTTTATATATAAGTATCACATGGAAACACACACATAGAATTCTAGTAATTCTTACTATTATCTGAGGAAATTGCTAATGATTTCTGTTTACAGATAATCGGAAATGAACAACCAAACGAGAAATAGTTTTAGTGAAGCAACAACTGAGGTTCTGAGCATGAATGTTCAAGTATGGTTCCTTCAGTATCTTCAAGCAAGAGGCATGTGATGACCGCCCTGCACCAATGGTACCCAATATACTTGTATAGTGCGTTGATGCGATACCAGGTCGATGTAGGATGATAGTCAAGGTGTAAGGTAGAGAAAATGCTGGTAAATTAATCGCTTTGTATTTGAACGTTTAAATCATTTTTAAATATTTAATTATAGATTTTAATAACCAAATAAACATATTATAAAAATTAACTAATGATATTAAAATCATTTTCAAAATATATTTTCCAAAATAATTAATTCAAATAAAGATAGAAAATGTGATCAAAAAACTTTTTCTAAAATTACGAATTTTCAGCATTGTAAAAGTCATTGAAAACATCGTGCACATTTGTATCTACATGCACATATTTATATATGTTAGGATTATTAATAATAAGCATGCTTAAATATATTAACATATATATACTATTACTTAAGCATGGTTGTGACATATTATGTTATAAGAGGCATATGTACACATATAAACAAACTTATATGTATACATATCACCTCCATACCCTACGTACGTACATATAGAAGGAGTAGCATGATTTAAGGAGGTAGGAGTGAGGCAGGTGACATGTGCTAGGGGTGGGAGAGGCTTGGTGTACCATGCATGAGATTATATAATTTTATTCTATGGATATTTTGGCAAATTCTAGTTTTCTATGCTTATAAATACCACTACCTCTTCATAATTTCCACTTTACAGATCCTCCTTCATTTCCTAATTCTCTCTTCGTTTTTTTCATTTACATTTCCATGTCTACCATATTGAAGTTCATGGCATGAAACATTTGTTTTTCCACTTCCATCCACTTAAAACTGGCTTATTCCTTCTCTACTTCACTCTACATTCAATCAAGACCCATAATTCCTCATTTTGAGCCAATCCTAAGTCATAACAGTCCACGGCCAAACTCAAACATCCATATATGGCCTAAACATCCGAATTTTGGTGATTATGAAGTGCGGTTCGAGTATTGGCAAGATCGTGCATCGATTCGACTTTGTTTGGTTGCCTTTTTTTGAGTAAAACTTTACCCTTGTAACCAAAGTTTTTAAAATATTTTAATGTTCATATTATTGACCTATGAATGCTTTTTGTATATGTGTGGCGATGGTTTGGTAGTTGGTTTGGTTTATGTTGTAAAAACTTATCGCATTTGGAAGTTAGTTTGCATGTAGTAAGCGATATGAAAAGTTAATGGCTAAAGTTGATAATATTGTTAGAAAATGTTTGATATATGTTGTATTACTGTAAATCACCATGTACATATATTCATACCCTTGCTGTGTGTTTTTTGGTAGTAATGTCAATGCCTTGAATTTGTTTTCGGAACTGCTCGTATAACAATAGTCGATATATCGACACTTTCAGAAAATCACCTTTTGTCGAAATCATTTGGTTTCATCTTCATACATAGATTAGTTTTACAAGTTAAGAAAGTTTTTAAATAATAATGATTCCAAATTTAATTATTTAATTAACAAGGATTAAGATTAATTAATTGACTAGTTAATAAGGTTTTTTAATTTAACTAATTACTTAGTTAATGATGTTTTGGAAATTAATTGATTATTTTCTCTAATGATGTTTAAAGATAATTAAACATTTAAATAATGATGGATTTAAGCTAATTAATCAATTAAATAATGATGTTTTTAAATTAATTAATCTTTTTAATTAACGGCTTTTTAAGTTAATCAACTTTTTTTTAAGTAATCTTTCCTTTAATGATGCTTTAAAGTTGTTATTCATTTATGATATTTATTTATTTATTAATTAATTTAACTAATTATATTTAAATATTACTAATTAATTTAATTAATGATATTTTAAAGGTGATTTTCCCTTGTAAGTTAAAGGCATTTGAAGTAAATATATCAACTTAAAAAATGAAGTTTCAAAGTGAATTTATCAAAGTAACAAGGATATTTTGACTTTATTATTCATTTTAATTAAGGATAACAAATTATTAACTTAATTAATTTAATTAATTATGATTAATTTATAACTAAATTAATGGTGTTTAAATGTGATTAATTTCTTTTGGATTAAAGACTATTGACGTAAATTCATCAAGTAAATTAATGAAATTTTAAAGTTAATTAATCAATATATAAGGATGTGTTTAAATTATTAAATCCTTTTTATAATGATATTTAAAGCTAGTGAACTCTTTTAACAAAGTTGTTTAAAGCCAATACTTGTAATACGAAGGCAAGCATGAATTTGGGTTTTTAAAAGAGAAGGTTTGATTCATTGATGCTTCGTAAAGTGATTCAATTATATGGAAATATTTGTATAATTCACACTAAACATCGAAGAAGTAGACTTGTCGCTATTTCGATATTTAAGAATAATCATGAGACATGACTTTGAGGTAAGACTGCCTTGACTTATCTGACATTATTGTTAACCAAGAAATAGTAAAAGTTTGAATTCGATGAGTGATGGTAAGTATACAGGACTTAATTTCCATATATGATCGTTTTACATCCTCGATAGTTGGTTTCTCGACTATCGGTTATTTCGGCTTCTTTATTATCGTCATTCTAAGACAACCTATTACTTCATTGAGCATAGTTATCCTTTGTCATAAATGACTAAACCCAAGCGTGAGAGGAAGCCAAGCTATATGGGGTTGCTCCCATTAAAATGGTATTTTCATATCCCATCTAGTTTGGATTCAGTTGTGCATGGAAATATTCGGATACTCGGTAAGGTTTGACGGGTTCCGGCTTGGTATTGTCCGAGAAGTGTCACGAAGTGTATGAACTTCTCCGAAGTATATTAATAGAGATATACTTTAAGGGTGGTGCACCTTCCTAGTCATTGTTGGAAATTTTTCTTTCTATATTTGATTCGAACCTTCGACTTGTTTTTCTATAATTGCAACAGGAAGAGTCAACTACTTTTCACGATGTTTAATCGTAGATTTTGTTTATTCCATCAAGTTTGGACCGTTATCTTGTTTTATCCATTTTATCCAGTTTGGATTTTGTTCAGACTATTTCCATTCTTTCCAGTCTGGATCTTTACATTATTTTTGCCCATCATCTATGTTTGGATTTGTTTACTATTATACTTTTCCATTCTTATGTTTAGTTGTTGTTTATATGGGAGAAAACCTATTTTACATCAGCAGTGCGGTCCCATATATTATTGTTAAATATATTCTCTTTTGTTTCAAAGTTTACTCATACCAAACATATTGTCTGACCCGAGTTGTTTATTTTCTCCAAAATCTCGGGTACTTAATTATATTTGAGTAGTCCGAGAATAGCAAGTTTCTCTTTGAAGCTCTTTGTAGACTATGATCAAGCAGGCGGCTCCTTGGTTATCTAATTATTTCTTTCATTGTATGATCATGAAGATGTATTTGTATCTAAAAATGATGAGTCAGAATGTATAGTTGCAAATATGTTAGATGTAGTACTTTTTTTAACTCTGGTAGCTTCATGTAAGGAGTAAACTTTTGTATTATATCATTTTGTATTATACATAACTATTCTATTATGCGGTTTTTTCTATTTTATCTGTTCTACTCTTTATTTTTCCCCATGACAACATGTCTTTCGAATGCTTAGGAAACGACACATGAATACCATGGATGTATTAAGTGTCGGTCCCAAGAGTCGGAAGGTGGATCGTCACCGTTGGTTTCAGAGCTAGGATTAGCGAACCTATAAGCGCTGGTGGGGTAAACTCTCTAAGGATGAGATTAGTAATGTCCTACGATAAGTCTGAGAGTAAGTGTGTGTGTGTGTGTGTGCATTTAGTGTGTATTTGTTTGTGTCATAAAAACGTTTTATATTGTGTTATTTGATCCGTCGAGTGGCATATGAATTCTGGTCAATGCGTCTGAATCGACAGGGATTCCTAAACACTTGAATAGACCTATCGATGCAGTGTTGTTTTAAAATGGTAAATGAAATAATTTTACCTAGGAATATATTTTATATATACAAGCATGATTTTCAAAATTAATATAGTGTATTAATGAGTTGATTATTGGGAGATGATAATATTTTATTATTAAAATTTAGGATTTGTTTAGTTATGCTTGTTCAGTTTGAACATTAACTATTTTTGAATAGTTCATAAGAGATTTTCCTTAGTAAGTTATGGGTTGGAAAAATAGGTATTATGGAACCTTGAGAACGAACCTGTTCTTGATTAAGTTTAACAGTTTGACCATAAGGTGTTTGGTGAAAGGGTTAAGTTAGAAGTCATCTTTTAACAGTGTTAAGCTAAAATAAACTTTTAATAAAAAGTTGTTTAACATAATCTGAATTGTAGGATAATACATTTAGATGATAAATATATGAGAAAATTTAGGAGAATTATTTTAATATGAGTTTAGTTTACATTCAAAATTTTCATATATCATATACGTGATGTTATAAACTATTGTTGATTATTTAGGTGTTAGTTAAATTGTTTGATTGATTGTTTGGTTAAATTTTCATTTGGAAAATGGATGTTTACTAGAAATTAATTTTGATATTTCATTTAAACCGTTTAAGTATCATTACAGTGATTTCTGTTATACTTTATTTATTGCATATCATCCCCTAAACCCTTATACGTGTGTGTTTTGAACTTGAGCTTATGTTTTCACAAAAGTAGATGTTTAAAATTCATTAATCATTTTGATTAATGATATTTTAAATTAATTAACCATTTTAACTAATGATTTTGGAATTAATTGACCAATTTAATTAATGATGTTTAAAATTGGTAGATCTTTTAATTTGATGAGATTTGAATTTAATTAGATCAATTTAAGTAATGGTATTGAACTTTAATTTCATTTTAAATTAATGATTGTTTATGATTAGTTAATTTTTAACTAATAGTCTTTTGAAATTTAGTTAATCATTTTAAGTAATGATGTTTGAATAACTATATCATTCTAATTAACGATATTTGAAATGTAATTAATCATTTTAACTAATTTGATTAATTGTTTTAATTAATAGTATGTAAGTCTTATAAATCATTTTAGTTAATGATAGTTGGGATTAATTATTTACTTTAATTAATGATTATTTGAATTTAATAAATCATTTGTTAAATGATATTTTAAGTTAGTTAATTGATTTGATAAATGAGTTTAAAGTAAAATAATTGTTTTGGTGAAAGTGTTTTGGAGACAGTAATCATTTTAGTGAAGATAATTGATTTGTTTATCAAAGAAAATCGTAATTTTGATTAACTATCTTTTAGAATAATTAATATTATTTTAGATTTATAAAAGGTATTTAAATTTTTTATTTATCTTTTGGGATAATAAATATTCTTTTCATTTTATACATGATGATTTTTAAATGGGAACTTTAAAATAGAATTGTTTATAAATAAAGCTAAGTGTAAATTGTTTTGGGTTTAAAGTAAACAATGTTTAAAATGATATTTTTTTACCCTTGTTTTAGTACACTTTGCATCATAAATTTTCCTTTCAAAATAACATTTAAAGAGTTTTTGGAAAATTAAATCTTGGAATTGTTTGAAATGATTTCAAAAGATTTCGAGAAAAGTAATAGTGGTATTATTTAGAGATATTTCTAAAATATAAGTATTTTGGAAAAGAAATTTAAATGGACCGCATTTTCTATGGGATAATTCGAGGAAAAACATTTCAGATAGTTTTGTGATAATCTGAATAATCTTCTAAGTGGCGATTGGATGTTTGCTTAGGCAAATGTTGGTGGAATACTTAGTAAATTATTATTTTTATCATTGTGCGATTGAAATAGTCCAAATCCGAACGAACCCAAGTGAATTTTAGTAAATAAAATTGTGTGAAGTTATTTCATAAAAGAAATATATAGCGTATGCTTTCAAAGACGAGTTTAGAAATTTATAAATGGGTATTTAATCTTTAAGTTCCCTTAATAGGGAATTGATTTCAAAATAAAACGTAATTTTGATAAGAGATTGTGTTGATAAATGAATTTTTACCCTTAGATAAGACAAGGATAATTTAACACTAATTTAAATGGATTAGTTTGGACAGGAAGGTTTTGATATCATTATTTTATCAAAACCATATGTAACGACCTGTTTTCCGTACAATTCAAGCCGAAATAAACCACACATGTCCAACCTAAATCGTACGGAAAGACAAATAGTTAAGAGAAAGAAAGAAGAAAGAAGAAGAGAAGAGAAAAAGAAGAAGAAGAAGAGAAAGGGAACTAAAAACAACATAGAATCTCACAATTGCAGCGGAACAATATATACTATAATATCAATGATCTTTACAAGAGAAATGTTACATATATATACATCCATCAAAGTACTGCAACAATCATAATCATCAGCCTGGGCAGTTATAACAACTTTCCCTCACAAATGCTAATGATTTTAATAACAAAACAGTGACAAAATAACCATATACATGAATATGTCTTAGAGACTCCAGCTCATCTCTAGCGCCTAAGCATCCCAATAAATCTGTAATATGCTCGGTCTGACCCGAGCATTATAAAAAATAACACTCAAGTCAATTTGGAAAACTAGAGAAAACACACCCAACTGGATTTAAAAGTTACTAAAACCTTTTAAGAATCAAATGTATCTCGTAAGACCACTTCGCATATAAACATGGACGGGTTTTACCTTACGATAACCAAAACATTTCATATGAAATCCTTTAATATTATAATAGTGTCTAATATACAGATACTTATTAATCATAGCAAAATTCATTACATTAATTAAATTTCAGCATTCTAGTAACTACAACCAAGACCGAAGGCTTGTAGTGGATAACAGATTCCAACTATGAAACGGTAAGAGTCTACCCACCGAATCCATACACCTCTGGATAAAATGTACGGGAGGTTACAACATGTTGCACCTTCGCTACTCAGGACCGATCTACCCCCTTCTTGAGTAGCACCGAATATGGTCACACCTCGGTTGCAATTAACAACCACATAATGGGAACTCGAAGCATACACGAATATCGCTCGAGACTTGGGATGATCATACCCTACTTGGGTGCGACCCACTTAGCCCAGCCATATGTCCTTACTTTATTCATTTCTCGCGTGTAAGGCTTGAAGAAGCCAAGCTCTTACCATTTCCTCCTAGCAATCCATCTTACAATGCTAATATTACCTTCCAAGCAACTGATGCAATACTATCATTCATCCATACAAGTTCGTTCTGGGACCGGATGGAACGCTTGAGAACTCCATTTCCAATTCCATCATCTTCAAGATATCTTCACTTCGAATGCTTGAGTTAGATTTAAGTGGTTTCAAATAACATATCCGATCCTCGTCTCCTCGTAACAACATTCGACAATTTCTGGTAAGCTCAACACCGATTCTTTAAGAAATAACAGTTAAACATAAGTACGGAGATCACCTCCTAACCGTTAGTGGACGGATTTCCTTATCATTGTTCTAGAAGGATGAAACGAGATTTCCATGCATATACAGCATCATCGGAGATGACTATGCCACATAACTCACGTGTTTCTTCTAGATATTTTCAAAGTTACTTTTGGGTCCAAATTTTGATAGTCGGTTATTTGACTATCGAATAGCAAACATTCAAAAAGGGATTTAATTCCATAGGAAAAACAAACATTTAGTTAAGCACCAAGTAACACTAAGCCTCCTTAATAAATCTTTTAATTAATTAAAACATCTTGTAAATGCTTGTATCAAAATACTTTTACAAAGATATATTCACAAACCCTTCTATTTTCAATAGTTAGAAAATATCCATATACTTACCTTAATGGTATAAGTATATTTACCAAACATCGAGGAAGATCTCCTTTTTATAAAATTATAAAGACATTTGTAAACTCCATTACAAATTCCTAAAGCCCTTTATAAACCATTTATAAAAAATTTCCCAAGTCGTTTATAAACCATGTAATTATTTATAAAACTCCTTTTTATAAATCTCTAAACCCATTTCTAAAATTCATTTATAAATATCCATCTATTTATAAGCCTCTTTACCTTGTAAATAATATTAACCATTTTATAAGCTTCTCTTATAAAAATCGAAGTCTGTTTACATAACTCTTGTGACGACCTGTAAATTTTGGATATTTGAAATCGGAATATTTAATTGATTTTAAATATTCAAAAGTTAATTTTCAACTTGAATTTCAAATATCACTATTTGTTTGACAAATAAACTATTAAATTAAGAAATTGGGTAAAATATAAAATCTGGAGATTTAAGCTTGTTAAAAATATTTTAAGGGCTTATAAAATCTATAATGATGATGTTGAAGACTGTAAAAGTGTTAAGACTGAATCTAAAGGTGATTTGTGAAGTTTTGAAAATATATCATTTCAATTGACATTTAAAAATATCCTTTCGAGGTACAATCTCAGAATTCAATGAAACCAGTTCCATTGGATCTGTAATAGTGTATTATTTTCGGATTTCAATGTTCGTAATGTTTGGAGTTGTCGTGAGGTCGTACGATATATAAATGCGTTAAGTTCAAATCGAAAATTCAATATAACAACTGGGTCCAAAAAGTTATCTTCTCCACATGATCGAATTGGGACTCCAAACATTTTCCATTGTGTTCGTAATAGGGGTATAACATTATGAACGCCTGACGGCACGCCTCGTTAGGAGATTGGGATTTTTAGCTCGATTTCGAGACGTTTGAATTCAAATTAAAATTAAAATTTTATATTAAGTGACCAGTCAAACAATTCACTGTGCTTGCTTCAAACACGTAGAAATTTTTTAACACGCGTTCTTCTTCGTGAAACACGCATCTTCGTTAAAATAAAATATATAAAGAAAAGAAGGGAAATCATCTCGTTACTTCCTTTGAAAACTAAATCTATCGTTCAAGAAAAAGGTGGACGAGCTCTTATCCTTTTGGTTCTTCGCTCCCCTTTCCTTCGAATTAAAATAGTCACTACTTTTTTTTTCTTTCAAAATAAAAATTGAATCCCTTCTTTTTATGGTAGAAAGAAACCATTCCCTCAATCCTTAGGGAGGAATGAGAGCACACGGCGGCGAACCGCGATCGAGCAGAGGCGACCAAGATGTAGGGAAGCGCGTGCATTAAGGTTTGTTTTCTCGTTGTAAGGCAGCACCATGGGATGTCGAGGCCAAGAAGGTGGCGCACGGGGAAGCTCGCGTCGATGGCAGTAAGGCAGGGCTCGCATGTGGTAACGCACGAGGCTAAGGGGATGATTTCTTCGAGCTCGGGAGGGTTTTCAGTCACGGCTTTGAGATAGTGGACACGGCAAGGAGGGAAGCTACATTGGGTTTGTCGTTGTCGAACGGGAATGGTTCTGATCTAGTAAGGTATATCCCATTTTGATTTTAATTCTATAGGTATGCGTAGTTTAGAAAATATTTACATAAAATAAACAGATCCCTATTTTATTAAATTTTACAAATATATATATATACATATATATTCAGATTAGAATGAAAAAAAATTACAGTAAAAGGAATACCCATTTCTGAAGAGAAAATATATTATACATGCCTATTTTGATTTAATTATATGTGTGTGTGTGTGTATATATATATATATATATACAGTCATGGGTTAATCGAAAAAAGTTGAATATAGAAAAGACTTTGGAAAATATATAGGAATTTTTAAAGTGTTTGAAAATTTATAAAAGTTAGATTTTTTGAAATCTATAATGTATTTCTATAAGTGTATATGTAATTTCAATAGAAAAATTACTAGTTTAAAATTAAATCATTAGCTAAATTAATTAATGGTAATTAATTGTTCTATTAGTTCAATATTAATAAAACATATAATGTTTGTACAAGGTCTAAATCGTGAAGCAAAAAGCCAGATTGGATTGGATTGCAAAATAAAAGTCAAAGTTGAGTTAATCTCACTCACATCTAGAATTTCTGTTATTTAAATAGTTAGAATTTAAATTATTGATTGATTGTTTGGATGTGATGTTATATATGATAATATACACACACAGATATATATATTGGAGTGATCGATTTGCGCATTATATAGCGGATGAGAACCTATGCGCCCCGCATAATAGCGGACGACCCCATATTGTAGGATCTAGATTAACCCTAGAGGGGGGGGGTGAATAGGGTTATAGCAAATTTTCTCGATTTAAACACAGAAATAAACTGCAGAAATAAATATGCTGAAAAGTAAATCACACACAAAATTTACCCAGCTTCGGCAACCCCTGCCTACTGCTGCATTCACAGATTTCTATTAGAATTAAACAGTATCACGCTTACAACAACTCTGCTAGACTCGCAGACCCTTTTGCTCCCGCTCACAAACACTCTACTAGACTCGCACACCCTGCTCCCGCCTATAAAGTTTCGCTCACTCGCAAACACTGCTCCCGCCTATAGAGCTTTGCAAACTCGCACTCCCTGCTCACTGAACTAATACTAAATAGACAATCTGACACTACCTAAACTCTAGGTGGTGATTTACAAATTCTTTGACACGAAAAGAAAAAACAACTTCAAAAATAACCGCAGGAGCAAAAAATTTAAAATACGAATGTGAATGCGTAATTTTTGCTCAATTATAAAAACTAAAAAAAACCCCTTTTATAAAATTTAAAAGCTAAACCCCCTTTTTAATAATTAGGCCGGCCCACTATTCTTTCAATCCGTTCCCTTCTTTTGCTTGTGAAAAATGTCGGCCTCTCTTTGTTGAATTAGGGCTTCGGCTCTTTCTCGAATTAGGGCTTCGTTCTGATGCTCGATTCTCTGATTTGATGGCTTGCGTCGCTCGTTCTCTGATATTCGATTGTGGTTAACTTTGAAATTGTGAATTGTTGCAGCTGCTTCTTCTGATGACCGAGTTCGTTGAATTTGCGGTATGTAATTCTTCGTTTGCTGGTTCAATTGCTTGCTTTAACTTGATTGCTCTTGATTGAACTCGATAGTCGATGATGTGAATTTGGGATTGGATTTATATGAATTTGAGACACTTGAATTCGTTCGAATTAACTTGATACTTTCCTAAATTCTTAATTGCCTGAAGCGCACGTTGTTCCTTATTTTGTTACACGTGATACTCACGGCTTTCCTGATATGTTTTAACTTGATAATCACGGTTTTGATTTCACGCGTTCGATTGTCACTGCAGAAACTTTCCCCTTTTTCATTTCTGACTTTTTCAAAGACGTATTGATACACTGTCATCAATTCGAATTCACTGGTTCTTCCATGATTTCGACTTCACTGTGAATTGCCACTGCTTCTTTTGTACTACTTCACCATGTCACTTGGTACTGCTGTTGCATGCTTCATTCTGATTCACTTGCACCTGTACACGGTCATTGCATTTGCTGTTGCACTTTTGTGCTTTGTGTCAGTGTAGTCATATACATTCATTAATGTTGACCTGAAGTGTATGTTGGCAACTTGTGATGTTCTTGTAATTGAATTTGTGTACTTGATGTCCACTATTTTCACTGGTTCCTCTGGTCTGCACTTGAATTTGAAGTCGTTGTTCACCTGTACTTACACTGTCTCTGGCTTCATCTGTAGTCTTCAAACATTCGTATAATTCTCGACCATTATCACTGCTGACTTCATTTGGTCTTTGTTCTCTTGTAATGTTGTACTGTCTTGGTTACATGCATTTGGTATTGGCACACATGTAAACTTGTGTATCTCTGACCTTTTGGTTGCAGTCTTGTGTTGGTAACCATCTTCAAGCATGTTGCAGTTTGTAGCTTTCATGCATTTTCTTTGACATGATTTACTTCATCTGTACTTGGTCATTTGTGTAGTCTTCGAGCATGTTGCCACTATGTCGTTGTTTTGCATTGTTCATGTCATGTTGTTCATGTGCATATATGTTTACTGAGTTTGCATTTGTTAGTTTAGTCATGCACTTGGTATATGTACTTGTGATAATATGCATTTATCCTCCTGTACATGTATTCTGGTTCTTCATGTAGCTTGGTACTGGCTGCATCACTGTAGTTTGCTACTGTATCATTGAGTAGCTGTCGTGACTTGTCCATTCTCGAGTGTTCATCCCTGCTAGTGATACATTTTCTCCAGTGGCATGTGGTATTTGCTGTTATGTTGTTTGATGAAGAGAATGGACTTGCATACTTCATGTAGCCTTTTGGTCTGACTGTTGCTTCATGTTGCCTTCAGTAGCTTCACTGCAGTTTCATTATGACTGCTCTATGTGTCTGCACTTGTGAACTTTGTTGCATTCATGTCTTCGACTGTTTGGTCTGAACTTGAATTTCTGGTTGGAGCTGTGCACACGAGTTGGCGAGGCAATGCACACGTGTATGAATGTACACGTGTGTATTGCAGCCACTTATGATTACCTGTCCCTGTAATATCTATGTGCACTACTTTGTGATGAAATCAAGTGTGAATAATGACGAACAACCCAAATAACTGAGGCAAACCATTTTTTCAAAAATCGTATTTCATTTTATATTGCAAAAATATTTCTTTTTCAATTTTACTGCGTTAGTGAATATTTTTACAGATTGCTCAGATGTTGGATTCAAACTGGAATGCAGTTGAAGACAAAATACGAGTGTGAGTGATATGTAGTGAGGTTATAAATGTAAATTGAAATATTTGTGATGTAATCGTGATGTAATCAAAAATGTATATGTATAGTGAGAGCATGAATTTGTACTATTCAAGATTGTAATAAATATTTGTTTGAATAAAATTTCTGTTTGAATTCAAAATCTGTGTAACTTGTTCTGTTTGAATTCAAATTCAAATTATGTATAATTTATTTTATTCAACAAATATTTATTTAATCTATGCAAAACAAAATAGTACATAACCAAATACATTTAAATGAATATATATGTTTATTATCATCAAACAAAAACATATAAGCGCATATTCAACAATCTCCCCCTTTTGATGATAACAAACATATATTTAAGATTTTGACCGTGTTAAATGTATTTGACCAATTATATACTCTAATTGCTCCCCCTATTTAAATGCTTCCTCTCTACATGATGCTCCCCCTACATATATGCATACAAATAGAAATATATTCAAATGAGCCTAGTTGCATATGGAAAAAATTATTTGACCTTTGCTTGATTCTATTTTACAAAATCTTAACTTTTCTCTCCCCCTTTTGTTATCAGCAAAAGAATAATAGTGTGAGAGAAAAATAGAGATAAAGTGATCGATATTAATCCAACATTAATCTCAAATTGAATATAAATATTAAACTTCAATAAGAATCAAACAAAAACCATAACTACCCTTGTTAGGCGCATATTCCAATTTTAGAAATGATGGATATGGTGTTCATATAAAATCATACAGTTGAATCAACTTGTGGTATTTATATCAGGAATTTGAATATCTACTAATCATGCATAACCGTTAGGACTTTTAAATGAGATTAGTAGTATTCGAATTTAATTTAAAAAAAAACGAAATCAAGTATCTTCTAACCACGCATGACCGTGAGGACTTTTAAATGGGATTAGAATCAACTTGTCTATTTAAACAATTTAATTTTGATATGCGTTCCATACATGCATAACCGTAAGGACTTTTAAATGAGCATGGAAGCACATAATAATAAAAAAAATTCAAGTAATTCACCCATGCATAACCGTGAGGACTTTTAAATGAGAGTGAATACTTTGAATATTTATTTATTTATTTAAAAAATATGACATGAAAAAACAAATGATTCCTGATTATAGTACCACATATCGACAAACTATATTGAATATTTGATAAACCATGGTCGATAGAAATAATGATAGATATAGAAATGGTCATGGAATCTTTACCCAGCAAAAAGTTTTATAATTCTTGTTTTAATTCCTAAAGAAATTTTCCAAATATACTCTCTTGAGTAATGTATGTTAAATATCAACACTCATCACTTTTTCAATCACTATTTATCTCTTTGATAATTAGTAGGGAGTCGGATCAGTCAAAATTTGTCATTTAAAATCAAATAAAATTAACTAATCTGAAAAAAATGGTCAAACAATTATTTTCTCGAAGGGGTTATATGAGAAAAAAAATTCTGCTAAATGAAAAATTATTTCAAGTGAAAAATATGCAGATATTTTCTTTTAAAAAAAACGATGCAGCAAATGAATAAATCACGTTCAACTCGTAAGTTTTCTATCAACTAGATTACTAGTATGAATTGCATCTGAATTTCTTTTTCAATCCAAAATATCACTAACTGGATTTGGTAAACCATACATGAAGTGTGCATCAAAAATTTCAAACCCAATTTTAGCAACAATTTAAATGACATTCTTTGGATTTTGAATTGAAGCCATGTTCACACTCAAACAAATATCATGGTGTTAATTTCAGAAACCATAGGATAAACAATTATATTCATGAGTAATCAACAGTCAATCAACATCTTAATTATTTCAAAAACAATTTCTTGAAGTTTCAACAATTTCTTAAAATCCTTTTTCACATGATTTTGAAATCGTGCAAATTTACAAGCAGTGATCAAAATGTCAAAATATGTCTAAGTGTAGCACGAGTAATCAAGGATCAATAAGATACCATCATTTGACTAAACAAATTAAATTCAATGATGAAAGGATGGTTGGTCTTCTTTTAAACACAAATCAAAGTAAGAACAAGTCAAAAGAAATCATATCAATTAAGAATAAGTCAGAATTAAAGACATCATCTCATTATCACAATTTTGGATGATTTAATTCAGAATATGGTGCATATTATCACAGAATTATACCTTCACCTGTTTTACCTTTACGATAATTTTACGTGATTGCCCATTGTGATTCTGTCACCTTTATACTAGGCTAAGGAACTTTGCTTTGTTGCCCATTGTGTTTCTGGAACAGCCAAAATCCAGAGAACACCGTTGTCGTTCCTTAGCCTGCCACCACACCTACACGATGAAAGATTTTTGTGACCTATTTCTAGGTCCATGATTGTTAGTGGCAGTAACATTATGAATAAACAAACCCTTTGGAACCCAAACTTGTTTAGACTTTTCATTCTTGTTCCAATAGACATGAAATTTGTTTGTAGAATTCTTAGGAACCCAAACTTGTATAAATTTTGTGTTCTTGTTCCTATGACTACAATTTTCAGAATGATGTCCAATTATTTCACATATATCAAAGACACTTTTCCCTTTTGCATTATCCTCAGTTTGTGTTTTCCCAAAACCAAGTCCTTTTCTGTTGTTAGCAAAAATTTGATTTCCCAATAGCATGTTGAAAGATTTTTCGCCTCTTGAAAAGTTATTCAAAGATTTCTCAAGATCTTGGACTTTGGTTTTTAGTGTTGTATTTTCAGTGACAAGTGAGGTGCATCGATTTATAAAATCCTTTTTCCTAGTGTCGATGGTTTCCTTAAGATTCAAGTTTTCTTTTTCAAGATTCTCAGAGTTATTCTTAAGTTTTGTCAATTCTGAATCTAAAACTTTACATCTTTTACATTCTAGGTTTTGAATATTTTCAAGTTCAGTTTCTAACCTAAAATTTTTACGGGCAAGTTCTCTCCTATCAGTTTTCAGTTTTTCAATTTTAGATTCAAGAGCATCAACTACTTTAGTAAGATCAGAACACATAAAAACAAGATCTCTATAGGAATACTCACCTTCCTCACTAGATTCCTCTGAGCTTGAATTTGATTTCGCCATAAGACACAAGTTAGCCTCCTCTACGCTGCTATCCGAAGCTTCTTCTCCTTCTTCATCATCCCAAGTCGCTGAAATACCTTCTTCGCCTTTTTCTTTCCTTTGTTGTTTTTGAGAAGTGGACATTTTGGTTTGATGTGGCCAGGCTTGTTGCAGTTATAACATGTCGGTTCATTATCGGAATTGTCAGAATCTTTTGGCCTATTACGATTTGTTTTCTTCTTGCGTGGCTTGAATTTCGACCATTTTCTAAGATTATTGACAGCCATTGCAAGCTCTTCAATTGGATCTTCTTCATCGCTTTCTTCTTTGCTCTTTAAGGCAATCGTCTTTTTCTTTGGTTCGGAGTTGTTGCGCTCTTCCTTTGCTTTTAGCTCAAGCTATATGTCATCAAGTTTCCAATCAACTCCTCCATGCTTAGCTTACTCAGATCTTTCGATTCTTGGATTGCCGTGACTTTTGCCTCAAAGTTCATTGGTAAGACTCGTAGTATCTTCCGCACAAGCTCTACCTCAGTGAATACCTTCCCAAGTGCTCTAGCGTTGTACACCAAAGTTGAAAAGCGTCCAAACATGTCTTTTATGTTCTCGCCTTTGTCCATCACAAAGTTCTCGTATTCATTGCTGAATAGGGCTAGACGAGACTCCTTGACTTGAGAAGTTCCTTCGTGTGTCACCTCCAAAGTGTGCCAAATTTCCTGTGCTGTTATACAATGAGAAATTCTATTAAATTCATTTTTATCAAGAGCACATATCAAAGCATTCATGGCTTTAGCATTTGTTGTTTTCAATCTCTTATCGTTAGCATCCCATCTATCCTTAGGTTTAGGAATCTCAGTACCACCAACGATTATAGTGGGAGGTTTATAGCCAGTTTCAATAATATCCCAAACATCATAATCAACGGAACTAAGATAAATACTCATCCTAACTTTCCAATAAGCATAATCATTCCCGTTAAACATGGGTGGCCTAACGATAGATTGCCCCTCAGAAAAAGCATTATTTGACGGATTCATGACTCTAGAGTTAAATAAAATATATACCGGGCTCTGATACCACTTGTAGGATCTAGATTAACCCTAGAGGGGGGGGTGAATAGGGTTATAGCAAATTTTCTCGATTTAAACACAGAAATAAACTGCAGAAATAAATATGCTGAAAAGTAAATCACACACAAAATTTACCCAGCTTCGGCAACCCCTGCCTACTGCTGCATTCACAGATTTCTATTAGAATTAAACAGTATCACGCTTACAACAACTCTACTAGACTCGCAGACCCTTTTGCTCCCGCTCACAAACACTCTACTAGACTCGCACACCCTGCTCCCGCCTATAAAGTTTCGCTCACTCGCAAACACTGCTCCCGCCTATAGAGCTTTGCAAACTCGCACTCCCTGCTCACTGAACTAATTCTAAATAGACAATCTGACACTACCTAAACTCTAGGTGGTGATTTACAAATTCTTTGACACGAAAAGAAAAAACAACTTCAAAAATAACCGCAGGAGCAAAAAATTTAAAATACGAATGTGAATGCATAATTTTTGCTCAATTATAAAAACTAAAAAAAAACCCCTTTTATAAAATTTAAAAGCTAAACCCCCTTTTTAATAATTAGGCCGGCCCACTATTCTTTCAATCCGTTCCCTTCTTTTGCTTGTGAAAAATGTCGGCCTCTCTTTGTTGAATTAGGGCTTCGGCTCTTTCTCGAATTAGGGCTTCGTTCTGATGCTCGATTCTCTGATTTGATGGCTTGCGTCGCTCGTTCTCTGATATTCGATTGTGGTTAACTTTGAAATTGTGAATTGTTGCAGCTGCTTCTTCTGATGACCGAGTTCGTTGAATTTGCGGTATGTAATTCTTCGTTTGCTGGTTCAATTGCTTGCTTTAACTTGATTGCTCTTGATTGAACTCGATAGTCGATGATGTGAATTTGGGATTGGATTTATATGAATTTGAGACACTTGAATTCGTTCGAATTAACTTGATACTTTCCTAAATTCTTAATTGCCTGAAGCGCACGTTGTTCCTGATTTTGTTACACGTGATACTCACGGCTTTCCTGATATGTTTTAACTTGATAATCACGGTTTTGATTTCACGCGTTCGATTGTCACTGCAGAAACTTTCCCCTTTTTCATTTCTGACTTTTTCAAAGACGTATTGATACACTGTCATCAATTCGAATTCACTGGTTCTTCCATGATTTCGACTTCACTGTGAATTGCCACTGCTTCTTTTGTACTACTTCACCATGTCACTTGGTACTGCTGTTGCATGCTTCATTCTGATTCACTTGCACCTGTACACGGTCATTGCATTTGCTGTTGCACTTTTGTGCTTTGTGTCAGTGTAGTCATATACATTCATTAATGTTGACCTGAAGTGTATGTTGGCAACTTGTGAT
This sequence comes from Allium cepa, assembly GCA_030765085.1. NCBI lineage: Eukaryota > Viridiplantae > Streptophyta > Magnoliopsida > Asparagales > Amaryllidaceae > Allium > Allium cepa. Next base: position 690,485,140 of record CM060932.1, on the reverse strand, counting down.
GTTCTTGTAATTGAATTTGTGTACTTGATGTCCACTATTTTCACTGGTTCCTCTGGTCTGCACTTGAATTTGAAGTCGTTGTTCACCTGTACTTACACTGTCTCTGGCTTCATCTGTAGTCTTCAAACATTCGTATAATTCTCGACCATTATCACTGCTGACTTCATTTGGTCTTTGTTCTCTTGTAATGTTGTACTGTCTTGGTTACATGCATTTGGTATTGGCACACATGTAAACTTGTGTATCTCTGACCTTTTGGTTGCAGTCTTGTGTTGGTAACCATCTTCAAGCATGTTGCAGTTTGTAGCTTTCATGCATTTTCTTTGACATGATTTACTTCATCTGTACTTGGTCATTTGTGTAGTCTTCGAGCATGTTGCCACTGTGTCGTTGTTTTGCATTGTTCATGTCATGTTGTTCATGTGCATATATGTTTACTGAGTTTGCATTTGTTAGTTTAGTCATGCACTTGGTATATGTACTTGTGATAATATGCATTTATCCTCCTGTACATGTATTCTGGTTCTTCATGTAGCTTGGTACTGGCTGCATCACTGTAGTTTGCTACTGTATCATTGAGTAGCTGTCGTGACTTGTCCATTCTCGAGTGTTCATCCCTGCTAGTGATACATTTTCTCCAGTGGCATGTGGTATTTGCTGTTATGTTGTTTGATGAAGAGAATGGACTTGCATACTTCATGTAGCCTTTTGGTCTGACTGTTGCTTCATGTTGCCTTCAGTAGCTTCACTGCAGTTTCATTATGACTGCTCTATGTGTCTGCACTTGTGAACTTTGTTGCATTCATGTCTTCGACTGTTTGGTCTGAACTTGAATTTCTGGTTGGAGCTGTGCACACGAGTTGGCGAGGCAATGCACACGTGTATGAATGTACACGTGTGTATTGCAGCCACTTATGATTACCTGTCCCTGTAATATCTATGTGCACTACTTTGTGATGAAATCAAGTGTGAATAATGACGAACAACCCAAATAACTGAGGCAAACCATTTTTTCAAAAATCGTATTTCATTTTATATTGCAAAAATATTTCTTTTTCAATTTTACTGCGTTAGTGAATATTTTTACAGATTGCTCAGATGCTGGATTCAAACTGGAATGCAGTTGAAGACAAAATACGAGTGTGAGTGATATGTAGTGAGGTTATAAATGTAAATTGAAATATTTGTGATGTAATCGTGATGTAATCAAAAATGTATATGTATAGTGAGAGCATGAATTTGTACTATTCAAGATTGTAATAAATATTTGTTTGAATAAAATTTTTGTTTGAATTCAAAATCTGTGTAACTTGTTCTGTTTGAATTCAAATTCAAATTCTGTATAATTTATTTTATTCAATAAATATTTATTTAATCTATGCAAAACAAAATAGTACATAACCAAATACATTTAAATGAATATATATGTTTATTATCATCAAACAAAAACATATAAGCGCATATTCAACACATATACCATGATATTCCACCTCGAAGTGGAATTGGTATTTTAAATTGTTGTGCTAACATCTGTGGATGCAGGGAAACAGGTTGGAGGGATCCAACTGGATTCCTCAAAGTAGTGGAATTTATTTTTATAGTCTATGTTTATGTAGTAGTCTGTGATGATTATATTGATTATATTGGAAATTAAAATTATTAAATGTTATGGCTTGGTTGAATATATATTAGTATTTCAAAGAATGAAAAATAAATAAAGCTTGGATTTTTTTAAAGGAAATAAAAAGGGAAATCTTTAAGTAAATAATTATAGAGAATTGGAATAAATTAAAGAATGAATTGGAAAAGAATAAAAAATTGATTTTTAAATTCTAATAGGTAAATCTCGAATATGGGAAAAGAGATTTTGAATAAATGAAGGGCTTAAGTGGTATTGTTTAAAAATTAAAGAATTTATTTTTAAATTCAGGATTTAAATGGTTTAGAAAGAAATAAAGAAAGAATTTTTAAATAAATATGAAATTTGTATTTTCAGTCAAATATGATTTTAAATCATAATAAAGAAGTTAAGTCTGAAATTAATGGGTTTTGAAATTAATTGAGTAAGTAAAGGAATTTATTCTAAAATGAAGTTAGTTTTGAAAATCGATTTGAAAACTTATTAGGTGTTGAAACTGTGGATAAGGAGAATGAGATTGTGAAATTTATAAACAGGGTTTATAAATAAAGTGAAATATTTATCAGAGGATAATTTGAAAGTATAAATTCATGATGGGAATTTATAAAGGAATGGGTAATTTGTTTTGAAAATAAATAAGGGTTTATTCTTTTTAAAGTGTGAAAGGAAAGTGTATTTCCCTGAAAAGCCAAGTATGTTTTTAAGTGGATTTTTTTTAAGTTAAGTTAAAAAAATTAAAGTTGTTCAAAGAATGTTTTTGAGAGTTATTTAAATTGTTTAAATTTTCAAGGTAAATATTTTATTAAATTAGTTATAGTAGTAATTATTTTAAAAGGGTAATTGGTATTATGGTTTAAAAAGGATAATTATTAATTTTTATATTTTATAAAGTAGTTTTATTTTAAAGGTAGTTTGGCTAAAGTTTTTATTTGAGAAATTTATATAGAATTTCACAACTTTTATTTTAAATTTAGTTTTGGCTTAAGTATTACATGTGAAGTTATTACAAATTTCATAACTAGCATTTTAAATAAAGTCTTTTAAGTAGTTTTTATATTTTAATGTTTTAAAGTATAAATATTTGGGATAAAGTGTTTAAATTATTTAAAAAATCTAAGTATTAAGACTTGGTGAATTTCAGTGGAAATAAACAATATTTGAAAATTTATTCTGCGAAAAGAAAGTGATTTGAAAACTGTTTTCAAAGGGTTGAAATACAGATAATATCTTGCGAAGATATTTTGAAATAAATAATTTGAAAAATTATTTAAATCTGACGATTGGTTGTGAATGTTGTTTGATAGCTAACTAACCGACTATCAATATTTGCCAATGCACTGTTCATTTCGAAGAGACCGGGATCGGGATTAATTTGCCGAAAACCACTTCGATCCGGTTTGAACGTTTTCGTGAAGAAGACAAGAGCTTGGAGTCAAAGATGGAGCAGTGAAGTGCAAGGGCTAATCGCTACTAATCCTGAGGGTGATTCTAAAATAGCTGTAGTAGGAGTAGTACCTTCGGTTCTATTCGAACCCGAATGGACTTGTATGGACGAATGCTTTTAGAACGTCGTCAGGAGGACGATGAGAATTCTAAGTGAATGTGTTCTAAAAAGGTAATGCTTAACCTCGAGCCTCATTAATAGGGAATGGCTAAAACAGAGGAGGTGCACATAGGACTAAGTGGCTAGCAATCAATTAAGGTAAGGTCAACCCAGTCTAGAGGTCCCTTTATTTTGGCTATGCGGGCGGTTGCTGATCCCAACCGTGGGGTGATCTTGTTCGGACTATCCAGTAAGAGGTAGCTCCGATCTTGTGATGCAGGGGATTAGGGTGGATCCTCGGTATGGTAATCTAGACCACGTACTGTCACTGTGACGCCCCACCTCTATACCCACGCTAGCCAAGGACACTACAGGGTAATGCCGTCAACTAACACGGAGAATAAGGCTGGTTAGGAGCGACCATCTATAGCCTTGCTCTAACTATCTATTGAATACATCGACAATAGACATACCAAGCAGGTCGACATACCCAATGAATACTTAAAAGAAAACCATAGGTGGTTGAAGGATCTATCAGAACAGAATATAACAACTCGAATGTAATATACATCACAAAACAGTAGATCATCATATACACATATATTGATACATAATAGAGTATACAAAATAATACATGTCAAGTGGTATAGCAAACCACAATATACAGACGATTCCAGATGAATTCATATATCAGAGTTACAACAAAAAGGACTACACAAAAAGCTTTAACAAAAAGGAACAAGATGAATAGTCCATGCGGAAGCAAAATAGGCTAAGTCCAAAAGCACCTAACCTGAAACATCTCGGTCTGACCCGAGTATAAAATACACGGGTCAGTCTAGCTAAACAAATCAGTTAGATAAACTGAACAACAATAACCTGCAAGGTTACAAGGTATAACAAATATCTCTAAAAGAGATAACACAATCATCTAACAAAAAGATCAATCATATCATAACAAGCCTCATATCATCGGCAACTCATAGAAACAAAGGATAGGAATATCCCAAAACAAGCCATAAAGGCAATAACAAATACCAATGAAGGTAACACAAGTTCCACAAGGTAATCGCTACATATCATGCGGCTCAAAAAGACCAACACCGAAGGGCGATACCTAGGGAATATACATATCAATGAAAACATAGTAAAATTTGCACGTGCTCAGTACTGTATAAACAAGGATCCATGAGCCCGAAGACTCCAAACCCAAATATCACTCGAGCGGCTCATAAAGACCTAACTCCGAAAGCGATACAAATAGGGCAACAAACCCGAAGGCACAAACCCGAAGGCACAAACCCGAAGGAAACATACCTGAAGGCAACATACCTGAAGGTGCAAACCCGAAGGCAACACACCCGAAGGCAAAAAACCGTAGTGGTGAAGGTCCGGAGGCCCAGTACTGGACACCACTAACTGGCGGAATGTGTCATAACTCTCAAAAAGGAATCCGAAAAGTGGTAACGTGAGTCCCATAACCACTCGTTTGCAATAAATGGTTTGCTATCCATTAGTTAATTTCACACTCAAAGCAGTACAAAGTTCACCTCATCTCATTGGTAAATCAGACCAAAAGGTCAAAACAATCAATCGAATAGGTCGGGGATTAATCGGAAAGACAAACGCATGGATTCATGGTCCGTGTTTTACCTAACCATTTAATCTCCCTTCCACTCCGCTCGAAGTGCGAAATTGTGTATGTGCATTTTAAATAGAATTTAAGAATTGGAGAAGGAAACTTTTAATACGATTTAGAGGGACTATTTATGAAAACCCATGAATGAAGTCAAAAATAAGTTATCAATGCCAAATATGCAATGACAACCACTAAAAACCAACTTGAATCGATAAAATTTGGAAAACCAATCAAAATGAGCAAAATAAGGAAAAACAGAAAAATAGGAGTAGGTCGGTCAGCCGACTACAGGGCTCGGTCGACTGGCCAGAAGCAGAAAATAAAAAAAAACTCGGGATAGCAGGTCGGTCGACGGGCTACAGGGCTCAGTCGGCCGAACTGCAAGTTTCTGCAGTTCCTGCCCTTTCTCATCGAATTGCCAACTCTTCCAAAACGCAATCGGTCGAGCAATGGACCTAAGAAGCCTTAGCCAATAGATACCCCAGCTCCATTAGCTCTCCGATTCGCCACCAAAAACATGCTCAAACATCAAAGTTAGGATCTTTAAAGAATTGAACCCAAACACTAAAAATTTGGATATTCACCAATTCAATCCAAACCAAAAGCAAGTGCATATGAACAAGTGCTAGGAATTCATACCCAACATCAATGAAATCAAGAGAAGTAGATATGAGTTCAAAACTCACCTTCTTACACCCAAAAAAAGATATATATAAGCATAGATGTGAGATAAAAATCTCACCTTTTATCTCAAAACAAAGAAGAAGAAGCTCAAACACAAGAAGGAGACGAACTACTCTTCACTTCAACTCTATAAGCTTCAATCTAAGAATAAAACACATATTTCCCAAAGTTAGGTTTAGGAAACTTTCTGAAATTGAAGAGGAGAAGAGTTGGAGAAGATGAAGAAGAAGCTTACCACTATCTTCTCTTTGATTTTGGAGCAAGAATTCAAGTTGCAAGAAGAAACTAGGGCTTGGAATTTTTAATTCCCATTCTCTTCACCCCATTTCAGTTTTTAGCTTAAGTTTTTATGAAATGAAATAAGTGAGTGGAAAGAGGGACTGAGTAAGGGTTAATTAGATAGTTAGTGGGCTGAACCCAACCCAAACCCAACTAGAAAAGGTTGCAAAATTCAACTTACTCCAAACATATCAAAGCTTATACTCAAAAAGATCGCAAACGCCATTTTGGACTCAATGGAGGAGGTATCGAGTCCTAATTCGGCCGTTTGCAAAAAGTAACAGTTCGGACCTAAAAATCCGACTAACAACACTATATTTAAATAAAACATTTAAATATAAAATCGTTAAATATGCGGGTTGTTACAGATCTCCCCTCCTTACAAAATTGCGTCCCCGCAATTCCTAGAGACGATACTTGTAACAACTACATACATACAACATTCAAAAGAAAAGGAAAAAAGCTTGAGACGAAATGATATTCTCACTGTTGCCAAGCAAAGATAGAAAACCCAGATAAGAACGCTCGATATACTCTCTGGTTTCCCAAGTATAGTCATTGGGATTAGCGGACCATTGAACCTTAACGAGGGGCACGTCCTTATTTCGAAGGTGTCGCACCTCCGTGTCAAGTATGCGAATGGGCTGCTGTACAATGGACAAGTCCGGTGAGAACTCAAGCTCTTGCAAATCAGGAGAAGCGATAACAGAATCTGACTCCCGCAGACACTTCCGAAGTTGAGAGACGTGAAACACGTCATGAATGCCAGATAAATGAGCTGGAAGTGAAACTCTATAAGCCACAGGGCCAATACGTTCAGTAATAGAAAATGGTCCTATAAAGCGAGGAGCCAATTTCCCAGTCGCACTGAAACGCATAACCCCCTTCAAAGGAGAAACACGAATAAAGATAAGATCACCAATCGAGAACTCGAGAGGCTTCCTATGGCTATCCGCGTAGGATTTCTGGCGGCTCTGTGCCTCTTTCATTCTCAACCGAATAAGATCAATCTTCACAGAAGAATCACGAACAAAATCTGGACCAAGAATAAGCTTCTCTCCAGATTCCAACCAACAAGAAGGTGATCGACAAGGCCTTCCGTATAAAGCTTCGAAAGGAACCATACCGATACTAGATTGAAAACTATTATTGTAGGAGAACTCTACAAGAGGTAGGTGATCCTCCCAACTACCACCGAAATCAAAAATACAAATACGGAGAAGATCTTCCAAGATACGATTCATCCGTTCAGTCTGTCCATCAGACTGCGGATGATAAGCTGTACTAAAATTAAGCTTTGTTCCCAAAGCTTGCTGAAGACTCTTCCAAAAATGACTCGTGAATAAAGGATTACGATCACTCACAGTAGAACTAGGAACACCGTGAAGTCTCACGATTTCCTTGACATATAACTTAGCCAAATGCGAAGCAGTCCTATTAGACTTAATAGGAACAAAATGAGCAGACTTAGTGAGGCGATCAACAATAACCCAGATACTAGAATGGCCCGATCTCGAACGAGGTAGGTCATCAATGAAATCCATAGAAATCTGATTCCATTTCCACAATGGAATCTCTAGAGGCTGAAGAAGTCCCGAAGGACGCTGATGTTTGGCCTTAACATGCCGACAAGTTATGCAGTTACTAACATAACTCGCCACATCGCGCTTCATGCCTTCCCAATAATAAAGACGACGCATATCGGCATACATCTTTCTACTACCAGGATGAATGGTATACTTAGAACAGTGACAGTCATCAAGAATGGCATGCCTAAGTGCAATATCAGAAGGCACAAAAAGGCGGTTCTTCTTGCGAAGACACCCATGAGAATCAATGCTAAAATCCCGCAACACCTCATCGCAGGATCCAGACTCACAAAGCTAAATAAGATGCAACAAATCAGGTTCACGCCGCTGAGCATCGGCAATACGATCCAATAAAAGGGGTCGAGCTCCCAAACTAAATAATAGAATAGGAGAATCAGAAGATGAACCTCGATCACGAATTTCACAAAAAGCTAGAGTCTCAAGAATATCCCATTCGGCAAGCATCATAGAAATAACAGCCGAGTGTTTGCGACTATGCGCATCAGCAACACGATTACCCTTTCCAGGGGTATACTGGATATCAAAGTCATAGGAAGCAAGAAAATCGAGCCAACGCTATTGTCTCATATTGAGTTCCTCCTGAGTGAATAAATACTTCAAATATTTATGATCGGTATAGAGAATGAAGCGCTCGCCCAATAAATAGTGTCGCCAAATCTTCAAGGCGAAGACAATGGCGGCTAACTCAAGATCATGAGTGGCATAGCGAACTTCATTCGGACGTAGTTGCCTCGAAGCATAATCAACTACCCGATCCTTCTGCATAAGAACAGCACCGAGACCACTACCACAAGCATCGTTGTAGACAACAAGATCATGATTCCCCTCGGAAACCACCAAAATAGGAGCATTAGTAAGAAGTTCCTTCAATGTCTGAAACGAAGCTTCACACTTGTTGGACCAAATAAAACGAATGCCTTTCCGAGTAAGGCTGGTGAGAGGAAGCACAACACGGGAAAAATCCTTAATGAACCGACGGTATTAACCCGCCAATCCGTGGAAACTACGAATCTCATGAACATTCTTAGGCCTCTTCCAATTCTTTATGGCTTCGATCTTTGAGGGATCGACAGAAATGTCATCGGAAGATACAACATGGCCTAAGAACTTAACCCTATTCTCCCAAAAATGGCACTTGGAGAATTTGGCTCTAAGCTGATGATGACGGAGAGTACTCAAGACAATTCTCAAGTGATTAGCGTGCTCAGCATCAGACTTAGAATAAACAAGGATATCACCAATGAAGACAAGAACGAACTTATCGAGATATTCCCTGAATACCCGATTCATGAGATCAACAAAGAAATCAGGAGCGTTCGTCAAACCGAACGACATAACGAGCCACTCAAAAGAACCATAACGAGTGCGGAAAGCGGTAAAAGGTATGCTATCCTCCGCGACTCGATGAAAACCTGTGGCAAGGTCAAGCTGAGAAAAGACCTTAGCACCACTCAATAGATCGAACATATCATCGATCCTAGGCAATGGATACCTATTCCTGATGGTCAACTCGTTAAGCTTGCGAAAGTCAATGCAAAGCCTAAGAGTTCCATCAGACTTCTTCACGAAGACGACCGCGGATCCCCACGGAGAAAAACTGGACTGAATCAACTGCTTGGACTCAAGCTCTAAAAGCTGCTTTTTGAGTTCCTCATTTTCCTTTGTAGACATCCTCGTGGGAGGACGACTAACTGGCTGCGCGCCTGGAATGAGATCAATGCGAAACTCAATTGCCCGCTTGGGTGGCAAACCCAAAACAGGTTCAAAAACATCAGAAAAGTCACAAGCAATAGGAATACGAGATATGTCATCACCATCTCGCGAATTAAGAGAACATAAAGCCATTTCGGAATTATCCACATTCCGAAGAACAAGAGATAACTGAGTAGACGAATCCGGATGTCGAAGACACAAAATTCTCTCCGAACAAATAATCCTGGCATCATATCTCACTAGCCAGTCCATTCCTAAAACCATATCAAATCCCAGACAAGAAATAACGTGCAGATTCGCACGAAAAGAAAAGCCACATAAAACAATCTCAACATCATCACAAAGCATACTAAGGGTCGCGGATCCCCCAATAGGATTCGCAATCCTTAAAGAAGTAATCAAACAAGAAACATCCAAAGATAAATCATCAACGAGCTTCTTCGATACGAAAGAATGTTAAGCACCCGTATCGAAAAGAACTCGAATACTAAGATCATGAAATAAAATAGAACCTTCTAAAATAGATGGAGATATACCTTTGGGTTGAGGAGGACCTTCAGAAGACTTAGCAGCATAAAGCCTGCTAGACCTGGCACCAGCCGGAACAGTAGGGCAAGTGGAAACATGATGACCTTCCTTCTTGCAATAACGGCAGAAGAGAGGCTTAGGACAAGCTCGAATAATATGATCTAGAGAACCACAATTGAAACACTTTCGAATGAAAGGTGTTCCAGAAGACTGAGGCTGAGAGCTAGAACTACCTGTCTTCTTCTTCTTAGAAGGAAAAGACCTCTTCTAAAATGGAAACTGCTTCTTGTTGGGGTTCTTGGAAACCTCAACATCAACATCTCTATCACACTCTTTCTCGACGGTCTCGAGATGAAGTGCCGAATCTACCAACTCCTCAAAAGAAAGCTTAAGCTGGAGCAACAAGGACTTCTTAAGATACTTCTTAAGACCAGAGACAAACTTCAAATTCTTCTTATAAGAAGTGCTAATGAATTCAAGACCATACTTAGATAAAGCCTCGAATGATGCAACATACTCAGAAATAGAAGATTTCCCTTGCTTCAACTCAAGGAAGCGACGGGTCAATAAAACTTTTTCAGATTCAGGAACGAACTTGAGTTCAAATCGCTCCCGAAATTGATTCCAAGAAAGAGCAGACTCATCAATTTCGGCTACAAGAAGCTCATACCAATCAAGAGCACGCTCTTGTAATAAGCTAGAAGTTACAAGAACTCTATCATGGTCAGAAAGATCCATACGAGAGAAGATACGCTCGCACATGCGAAACCAAGCTTGGACTTCAAGAACAGACTCGGAGCCTTTAAACGGCTTTCCTCCAAGATGAGAAAAATCACTGCACAGACGTGCAAAAGCGAACTTGCGAGGTGGAGAAACTCGACGAGGAACTGGAGGCTGAGTGCTCCTAAACAACTCCAAAAATTGACCGGCAGACATATAAACGCCATCCGGATGTGAGCCACTGGATTGCCCAGCATCCGAACGTCGTCCTCTGCCTCTTCCAGCCATACGCTGAACGTAAGATAAGAACAAGTTTATTCACAAGGTAGATAATTCAATATGGAAAACTACGGAATTTAAATTCATTCCTAGACGTATTCCCACATTCTATCTAACCTTGATGGTAGAAGGAAAAGAGAGACACGATGGTTCAAAAATTTGTATCACTTATATACTTTGATGTACCGGAACATGTGCATCTATCCTGTGTTTATCATATTTTGTTCTGAACTCAGCTCTAATACCACGCTGTGACGCCCCACCTCTATACCCACGCTAGCCAAGGACACTACAGGGTAATGCCGTCAACTAACACGGAGAATAAGGCTGGTTCGGAGCGACCATCTATAGCCTTGCTCTAACTATCTATTGAATACATCGACAATAGACATACCAAGCAGGTCGACATACTCAATGAATACTTAAAACAAAACCATAGGTGGTTGAAGGATCTATCAGAACAGAACATAACAACTCAAGTGTAATATACATCACAGAACAGTAGATCATCATATACACATATATTGATACATAACATAGTATACAAAATAATACATGTCAAGTGGTATAGCAAACCACAATATACAGACGATTCCAGATGAATACATATATCAGAGTTACAACAAAAAGGACTACACAAAAAGGAACAAGCTGAATAGTCCATGCGGAAGAAAAATAGGCTAAGTCCAAAAGCACCTAACCTGAAACATCTGGGTTTGACCCGAGTATAAAATACACGGGTCAGTCTAGCTAAACAAATCAGTTAGATAAACTGAACAATAATAACCTGCAAGGTTACAAGGTATAACAAATATCTCTAAAAGAGATAACACAATCATCTAAGAAAAAGATGAATCATATCATAACAAGCCTCATATAATCGGCAACTCATTGAAACAAAGGATAGGAATATCCCAAAACAAGCCATAAAGGCAATAACAAATACCAATGAAGGTAACACAAGTTCCACAAGGTAATCGTTACATATCATGCGGCTCAAAAAGACCAACACCGAAGGACGATACCTAGGGAATATACATATCAATGAAAACATCGTAAAATTTGCACGTGCTCAGTACTGTATAAACAAGGATCCATGAGCCTGAAGACTCCAAACCCAAATATCACTCGAGCGGCTCATAAAGACCTAACTCCGAAAGCGATACAATAGGGCAACAAACCCGAAGGCAACACACCCGAAGGCAATAAACCGTAGTGGTGAAGGTCCGGAGGCCCAGTACTGGACACCACTAACTGGCGGAATGTGTCATAACTCTTAAAAAGGAATCCGAAAAGTGGTAACGTGAGTCCCATAACCACTCGTTCGCACTAAACGGTTTACTATCCGTTAGTTAATTTCACACTCAAAGCAGTACAAAGTTCACCTCGTCTCATTGGTAAACCAGACCAAAAGGTCAAAAAAATCAATCGAATAGGTCGGGGATTAATCGGAAAGACAAACGCATGGATTCATAGTCCGTGTTTTACCTAACCATTTAATCTCCCTTCCACTCCGCTTGAAGTGCGAAATTGTGTATGTGCGTTTTAAATAGAATTTAAGAATTGGAGAAGGAAACTTTTAATACGATTTAGAGGGACTATTTATGAAAACCCGTGAATGAAGTCAAAAATAAGTTATCAAAGCCAAGATGCAATGACAACCACTAAAAACCAACTTGAATCGATAAAATTTGGAAAACCAATCAAAATGAGCAAAAATAGGCAAAACTGAAAAATAGAAGCAGGTCGGTCAGCCGGCTACAGGGCTCGGTCGATTGGCCAGAAGCAGAAAATAAAAAAAACTCGGGATAGCAGGTCGGTCGACTAGCTACAGGGCTCGGTCGGCCGAACTGCAAGTTTTTGCAGTTCCTGCCCTTTCTCATCGAATTGCCAACTCTTCCAAAACGCAATCGGTCGAGCAATGGACCTAAGGAGCCTTAGCCAATAGATACCCCAGCTCCATTAGCTCTCCGATTCGCCACCAAAAACATGCTCAAACATCAAAGTTAGGATCTTTAAAGAATTGTACCCAAACACTAAAATTTTTGATATTCACCAATTCAATCCAAACCAAAAGCAAGTGCATATGAACAAGTGCTAGGAATTCATACCCAACATCAATGAAATCAAGAGAAGTAGATGTGAGTTCAAAACTCACCTTCTTACACCCAAACAAAGATATGAAGGAGACTAGCTACTCTTCACTTCAACTCTACAAGCTTCAATCTAAGAATAAAACACATATTTCCCAAAGTTAGGTTTAGGAAACTTTCTGAAATTGAAGAGGAGAAGAGTTGGAGAAGATGAAGAAGAAGCTTACCACTATCTTCTCTTTGATTTTGGAGCAAGAATTCAAGTTGCAAGAAGAAACTAGGGCTTGGAATTTCTAATTCCCATTCTCTTCCCCCATTTCAGTTTTTAGCTTAAGTTTTTATGAAATGAAATAAGTGAGTGGAGAAGAGGGACTGAGTAAGGGTTAATTAGATAGTTAGTGGGCTAAACCCAACCCAAACCCAACTAGAAAAAGTTGCAAAATTCAACTTACTCCAAACATATCAAAGCTTATACTCAAAAAGATCGCAAACGCCATTTTGGACTCAATGGAGGAGGTATCGAGTCCTAATTCGGCCGTTTGCAAAAAGTAACATTTTGGACCTAAAAATCCGACTAACGACACTATATTTAAATAAAACATTTAAATATAAAATCGTTAAATATGCGGGTTGTTACAGTGACGGACGGTATCCCAGTAGCCCTGCCATTGTATGGAATCCAATCTCCAATAAGCGCCTATACGATTTTGATTGTGCCCAACTATTGCTGAAACGTGAGATGCAAGCATTTCAGCTAGATTCTATTTTACTTTCTATGGACACTATTATAATATCAAACGGATTTGATAAAAAAATTTGGTTATCGTAAGGTAAAAATCCATCATGTTTATTTGTGGCGTGGTCTTACGAGATACCTTTGATTTCAAAAGATTTTGAACTTTAAAAATCCAATTGACTGTGTTTTCTCACTCTGTTCTAGACTGACTGGGATGTTATTTCGCTATAATACTCAGGTCACACCTAGTATTATAGAATACAGGATAAAATACTATGGAGCTCAGGAGACGAGCTGGATGGCCAGACGTATCACCCGTACTTGATATATATTCCGCCGTGTTGTATAAGCTGTGAATTCAGTTTTGTGGGGATAACTTGAAATAACTGTCTAGTATTTTGGTATTGATTTTGTTGTACTCGGATGATGTAATTTTTACCATATGATTGTGAGATTCTGATATTGTTCTATTTCTTCTTCAACCTTCTTTTTTTATCATTAATGGTTCGATTTTTACGACATTCGATTGTTCGGCATTTGATACAGTGGATGTATAAATGTTGATTTCGGGCGTCGAAAAATCGGGTCGTTACAACTCTGTTTGTGAATCTCAGAAACATCATTAATAAATAATTATTAACTTTTAACCTCTTAAAATATAATAATTAATAATTCAAAATATTGTGAATAAAACAATCGTTAATTTTTACCATATAAATAAACATAATAAATTACCAAAATATTACTAGTAATCATTATTATTAATTCAAACCATATTAATAATTTAAACAATTAATCTCCAAAATTATTTAAATATTTATAAATAATTTTGAGTAATATTAACATGAATAACCAACTTTAGAACAATATATATTTCCTTGATAAAAATCTGTTCTTGAATTTTCAACCCAATCATTTCCATATTTATAAAACTATATTTAAGAATTTCTTTCCGTTTCATAAAACTTCCTTTCATAAACCCGTTTATTTATGAATTCCGTTTATAACTTTATTTCCTTTATAAATCTCACTTATTCATAAATCATGTTTAAAAACATAAATCACCGTCCGTTTTAACATTTCTTCCCTATGGATAAATTCCTTTAATAAATCCCTTTCTATTTATAAAATATCGTTTAACATTCCAAATTTACCATTACCTTCAATTCCCAAAATAGAGTTAACTGTTTTTGAAATATCACTTCATAACTCAAAATAAATCCACTGTTTGATTTATTCCCCAATTTATTATGATAATAGTTTCCTTTAATTTATAAATGCCATTTATAAATCTATACTTTTATTATCAAAATACGATTTCACAAATACTTACTTCCTTTGTATAAATATAACCTTTGTAAATTATCTAATTTATAAATTTCATATTATAAATATATCATAATATATGTTCCTATATACATCTATATCACTTTATACAAAGATGATTAATAAATATTATACCAAATATTTCTAATTTCTTTTAGGACATGTTCCTTTATTATAAAAGACGGACTTATTCTCCAAGATTTAAATATCTACACTTACAGTTCAGATATCTCTATATATAATATTTTATAAAACCATAAATTTATAATCTCTAAAAATCAAACTTCTGTTTTAAAAAATTTATTAAACATATAAAATTTTCAAAACCAACTTTGAAATCCAGTTTAAATCAAATCATTATTTATAGTATTTATTATACAAAAAAAAGAGCCCAATGCATCTAAAGCACTAAATAAACAAATTCATGTCATCCAGTATAACATTCAACATATCATATATCACCATATATATATATATATTCAACAGTGAGAGGAATCCTGCTGGATCCCTTCAACCTATCCCTCTTCATAACATATGATATATAATCATAAAAATATAAATCAACCATTTCGAGGTGGGATTCGTATACGAAAGGTCATTCGCTCTTACAAAGGAATGTAATAGGATCTCATCGCTCCAATGGGTGGGAATATATCCAATACAACTAATAATAATTAGTAAGTTATCCAAACAGTCAATAACTATCAATACTAAATATCCAAACATCCAATAGAAGATTTTTATTGACTAGATAAATTTTTAGATTAATTAAAAAGGTGAGATTATCTCACTTTGATTTTTTAATAGTCGCCAAACGTTCTATTTTGAATTAAAATTGAACGAACGTTCAATTTTAATCCAAAATTCCAACTAGCTCTAAATCCATTCAATCCAATTCCATAACGTAGTCCTCATGATCGCAACGCGGTTCGTCGCGCTCGAAATGGACCTTGTACGAGAAAGTTACGGATTTATTCATATAACGAGATGAGTAAAATTTAATTAGCATAATTAATATAATTTGACTGAAACCTTTTTCTTTCATCTTCCTCGTTCATGCATTCCAGGCCGATCTCGCACGCGCCTTTCATTTTTTATCTCATTCAAACAATTGTCGCCTGACCAACGACAAACGTCGTGACCAGCCACGCTCGCTTGCCACCTACCGTGCGCTCTGTCATCCTCGCCTGCACGCTGCGCCATGTACTAGTGAACCCAAACTGTAGATGAATGCAAGCCAATTTTGGCCATGTCGAGCGACGATTCTACGATCCACTCGTTGGATAGCTTCATATCGATGCTTTCAACATTTTCCTAGTTGAAATCGAAGGCCAATTCGGCCCCTAGAGGCTTCGATCGATAATGGCCATTAGATAGTTTAATTTAATGGCGGCTAAAATTATTAGAAGCAAAGGTTTTTGGCAAATGAAGAAAGTTGAGGGCTATTTAAGAAAATTTGTCAAAGTACTATTCGTCCATGAAAATTTCAAACTCCAAACGAAGCGTGCCGCATGGTGTTCTATATGTTATACCCCTATTCTGAACATAATGAAAATATATCAGAAGCCAATTCCATCATATACAGAAAATAACTTTCCAAAATCAAATTATATCAATTAAAATTCCTTTAATTAATTTCTATGCGTTTCGAACCCGCACGACAAATGATATGTCCAATCGCCACAAAATTCAACGGTATGTAATAATTCACTATTACAGATCCAATGAAACTGGTTTCATTGAAATTCGAGACTGTACCTCGGAAGCTATTTTTATATGTTATTTAGAATGAGTAATTTCCAAGATCAGTTTAATCACTTCTAAGTACAATTTAAAAGTTTACTATCTTCATTCTTGTTCAAATAGAAATTAACTCAACTTTTAAAATAGTTTTCATTTATATTAAAATCATGATTCAATTATTTAAACAATTTCGAATTATTAAATTCAACAATTTAATTATCAAATAGATTGTTATATTTGAAATCCAAGCTAATTAACTTATAAAAATAACTTTGTAATATTTTAAATAAATTAAATATTCCAAATTCAAATGACCAAAATTCTAGATCCCTACACCATAGATTTTATTAAACATCTAAGTAGTGTAAACTAATGGCATACGTTTAGGAAATTATTTATATTCTTAGGAAATCAAAAAAGTTTTGAACCTAAGTTAAGAATTTTTTTGATAGTCGTTTGAAATTTTAAATAATGTTGAGAGTTAGATTTTCCTTTACGGAATTTAATTGATTTGATTTAATTAAATTTGATTGATTGATTGATTACGTGATCTTACATACTTTAGTTTATAGAGTTAAAATTTATAAATCAAGATTTTTAAATTGTTATTATTAGGACCAAAATCCCGGTGATTTCAAAAAGTGGTTTTCAGGAAATTTTGAGAAATAATTAGAGTTTTCTCTAGTTGTTGTTTTAGGAGGAACCAGAATACCACTTGAAGCTCCATGTTGTTTTGATTCTAGAGTTTAACATGTTTTGTTACCAGGAACCCCTCCATGACTTTTTTTATTTCGGTTTTTGATTTACTTCTCTTTTTGAGGAATTCAAAAAACAAATTTTGAAAATTTTGCATACAAAACTCGGGCATTTAGTACAAAAGTTTGAAAGTATTATGGAAAAAGTTGGATGCATAGCATTTATTATAGAATATTCTCTTTAATTTGTTGCATATGTTTGTAACACTACTTTTGGTTGCATCATGTTACCAGATTGCATATAGTTGTTATAATGTTTATATTGCATATGTTTATGGTAGGAAAAAATATTAATAATCAGGTTTACTAAAAACCAAGTAAATCGATTTTCTTAGGATGGTTATTACTTCTTTCACTTCATAATAATTTCTGGGATGAAATTCTTTTAAGGGGGAGGGTGTAACGACCCGTAAATTAATCGCTTTATATTTGAATATATAAAACATTTTTAAATATTTAAATAATGGATTTTAATAACCAAACAAACATATTTTAAATATAATTAATGATATCAAAATCATTTTCAAAATATGTTTACTAAAATAATTAGTTCTAATAAAAACAGAAAATGTGATCATAAAATGTTTTCCAAAATTATGACTTTTTGGCAACATGAAAGTCATAAAAATGTCATGCATATTTTTATCAACATGCACACATTTGTATATGTTAATATTAGTAATAATAAAGCACACTTAAATATACTAACATATACATATTAATACTTAAGCATGGATGTGACCTATTATGTTATAAAAGGCATATATATACATATAAACAAATTTATGTATACAAATTATCTCCATACCCTAAGTACATACACATGGAAGGATTAGCATGATTTAAGGAGGTAGGACTGAGGGGGATAACGTGTGCTAGGGGTAGGAGAGGCATGGTATAACATGCATGAGATTATATTATTTTATGCTAAGTGTATTTTGGTAAATTCTAGTTTTCTATGCTTATAAATACCACTAACTCTTCATAATTTCCACTTGACAAATCCTCCCTCTGCATTTCCTAGTACTCTCTTAATTTTCTTTATTTTCATTTTCATGGCTTCAATATTAAAGTTCATGGCATAAAACACTTGTTCATCCACTTGAAATTAGCTTATTCCTTCTTTGCTTAACTCTACATTAAAACAAGACCCATAACTCCTTTTGAACCAATTTCTAGCCATGACAGCTATGGTCAAACCCTAAAAGTCCACATATGGCTGAAAAGTCCGAGCTTTGGTGATTAGGAAGTGCAGTTCATGTGTTGGCAAGATCGTGTAGCAGTTCGACTTCATTTGGTTACATTTTTATGAGTAAAACTTCCCCTTTATATGCAAAGTTTTTAACTATTTTAATGCTCATATTATGACCTATGAACACTTTTTGTATATGTATGGTGATGATTTGGTAGTTGGTTTGGTTCATGTTGCAAAAATTTGTCGCATTTGGAAGTTAGTTTGCATGTAATAAGCGATATGAAAAGTTCCTGGCTAAAGTTAATTATATCATTAGCAAATGTTTGATGTATGTTGTATTATTGTAAATCACCATGTTCATATGTTCATACCCTTGCTATATAATGTTTAGTAGTAATGCCAATGCCTTAAACTTGTTTTCTGAACTGTCCATATAGCGATAGTCGCTATATCGACACTTTCGGAAAATCACATTTTACCGAAACCATTTGGTTTCATCTTTGTGCTTGGATAGTTTTACAAGTTAAGAAAGTTTTGAAATAAAAATGATTCCAAATTTAATTAATTATTTTAATAATGATTATTTAATATAATTAATTATTTAATTAACAAGGATTAAGGTTAATTAATTGACTAGTTAATGAGGTGTTTAAACTTAACTAATTACTTAGTTAACGATGTTTTGAAAATTAATTAATTTATTTATCTAAAGATGTTTAAAGATAGTTAAACCTTTAACTAATGATGGATTTAAGTCAATTAATCAAATAATTAATGTTGTTTTTAAATTAATTAGTCTTTTTAATTAACGGCTTTTCAAGTTAATCAACTTGTTTTAACTTTAAGTAATATTTCCTTTAATGATGTTTTAAAGTTGTTAACCATTTTAAATAATGATATTTAATTATTTATTAATTTAATTAATTACATTTAAATATTACTAATTAATTTAATTAATGATATTTTAAAGGTGATTTACCCTTGTCAATTAAGGCATTTGAAGTTAATTTATCAACTTAATTAATGAAGTTTCAAAGTGAATTTATCAAAGCAATAAGGTTGTCATGATTTGTTATTCGTTTAATTAATGATAATAAATTATTTATTTAATTAATTGTAATTGATTTTTAATTAAATTAATGGTGTTAAGCGCGATTAACTTCTTTGGATTAAAGGTTATTGAAGTAAATTCATCAACTGAATTAATGAACTTTTAAAGTTAATTAATTATTATATAAGGATGTGTTTAAGTTATTAAATCCATTTTATAACGATGTTTAAAGTTAGTGAACTTTTTGAACAAAGTGTTTTAAAGCCAACTTGTAATATGAAGTTAAGTATGAATTTAGGGTTTTAAAAGAAAAGGTTTGATTTATTTGTAGAAATGAATTAATTTACGTAAAGCGATTAACTTATATAGAAACGAATTATTTGAATAATTAGCGCTAAACATCGATGAAGTGTGCCTTGTCGCTATTTCGAAAGTTAAGAATAATAATGAAATATGACTTCGAGGTAACACTACCTTGTGACTTGTTTGGTATTATTGTTAACCAAGAAATAGTACAAGTATGAATTTGATGAGTGGTGCTAAGTATACAAGACTCCATGTATGATCGTTTTGTATCCTCGATAGTTGGTTTCATAGGTATCAATTACTTCAACTTCTTTATTATCATCATTTTAAGATGATTTATTGCTCCGTTGAACATAGTTATCCTTTATTGGAAATGATAAAACCCAAAGCGTGAGAGGAAGCCATGTCATGGGGGTTGCTTCCATCAAAAGGATATTTTTCACATCTCATCTAATTTGGATTAGGTTGTGCACTTTGATGTAGAAATATTTGTATGCTCGGTAAGGTTTGACGGGTTCCGGCTTGATACTATCTGAGAAGTGTCATGGATTGTATGAGCTTCTCAGAAGTATATTACTTGAGATATACTTCAAGAGTGGTGCACCTTCCTAGTCATTGTTGGAAATTTTCATTTCCTTATTTGATTCAAACCTTCGAATTGTTTTTCTATAATTGTAACTGGAAGAGTGAACCACTCTTTACGATGTTTAATTATAGATTTTGTCCATTCTATCGAATTTGGACTGTTACCTTTTTTAATCCATTCTATCCGGTTTGGATTTTGTTCAAAGTATTTCCATTCTTTCAAATTTGGATCTTTATACTATTTTTGCCCATCATCTATGTTTGGATTTGTTTCCTATTTTTCCATTCATGTTTGGTTATTGTTTATGTGGAAGAAAACCCGTTCCGCATTAGCGATGTGGTCCCACATATTATTGCTAAATATATGCCCTTTTGTTTCAGAGTTTTACTCATACCTAACATATTGTCTGATTCGAGTTGTTGATTTTCTCTAAGCTCTTAGGTGCTCAATTATATTTGAGTAATCTGTGAATTGTAGGTTCTTCTTTGGAGCTCTTTGAAGACAATGATCGTTCAAGCGGCTCCTTAGTTATCTAGTTATTTCTTTCGCTATATGATTACGAAGATTTGTACCTAAAAATGATAAGTTAGAATGTATAGATGCAAATCTGTTAGATTTAGTACTTTTAAATAACTCTGATAGCTCCGTGTAAGGAGTAACCTTTTGTAATATATCACTTTGTATTATATGTAACCATTTCATTGTCTTGTTTTTTCTATTCTATCTTTTTCTGTTTTTTATTTTTCCCTATGACAACTTTCTTTTGGATGCTTGGGCAATGACACATGAATACCAAGGATGTATTAAGTGTCATCACAGGAGTCGGAAAGGGGGGTCATTATAAAATCTAAACATAGAACCTATAGGATATTTAATGACCTACCCATCATAATATCTTGAATCAATGTCGAATGACAATGTCTGACTCATGAATATCGAAAAAGACAATTCATTAGTGTAAAATTTAAACTAAACATCATACCAATGTACGTCAATGCAATCTCACAATGGAAGATAATATATCACATACTGAATATGCATCTTTAGAACATAATAAACAATATACAAGAGACTGCACTAGCGGAAACGACTGATAAATAAATATCAGCATAGAAAGCCAGAATATAATATACGATATCACAAGTCTCATATACAAAATAGCATGTATTCCATGTACTACATCACAATAAGTACACATATCCCACACGATGACTTTACGGCTCCATAATGTTCCTACTGTCCTACAATCCTATCTCTAAAGCTCCTGACTCCTAAACTACTCAACCGAGTATTTGAGAGTTGTCATGACATACATAGACAAAAAGAAAACGTGGGTCAGACATAAAGCTTGGTATGAGGTGAACTATCTCAAAATACTGTATATCAAAACTACATATAATGAATCAAGAAACTACTCAGGAAAAACCGTTCCTCTCCACGAATGTGGCTTTAGAGTAATGTGTACTGTTTGTTTAAAGTAAACACATCCAAAAGATAGACAACATACCATTACCCGCTCTTCTCCTACATTAACGAGTCGGTACAACTAACATATTATGACTTCTACATAACAATATACTATGATATAGGTAACCTAATATATCAATGAAAGGGTAATAAAGATATCCCAATATAAGTCTAGCACGCAATATGCAATAATGATAACTAACTACTAACATGCACAATCTGGACAATAAACAACAAACAAAGAATACAAATTGACATCCATCATTGTTGTTGGGTGAATTCCACTAAGAATATCTAACACAGTCCAATGATCCCCTTTTTAAGGTCCAAAATTAGCATAGTTGATACCTAATCATACCATAGACTTCGAGCCACATCCAGTGTGCTTGAACTCGTGTAGATCTCACTATGTCCCATACCGAAATTTGAATATCTATAAGTGATACCTGTGTTGAATTGCCATTAGCTACCAAAGATACATATCTAGAGCCATAACTATATTATGGACTCCCTTGAAAACCAACACCTCAAAAGAAGTTGGTTTGTAGGTCACGTTGTAGCACCCCAGAGTACTATAGAACCATTTATGACCTACCATAGACTGGCATTCCAATCTTTATCGGCCCTTTCTTAGGGACCACACCTGCAGGCCATGTGCCTTAATGGTACAATGGATTCCTTTTATAAAACCAATATTCTGAATCCCCAGCTTCGTCTTGCATCCCATACCTATGTGGATCTTCCAGTACCCCATACCAAAATATGAATACCTATGATCAATACTTGTGTCGAATTGTCATTAGCTACTAAAGAGACCTATCGAGAGCCACAACTATATTGTGGACTCCCTTGAAAACCAACAAAATAAATTGCTATATAGGTCTTGTCGCGTCACCCAAGAGTACTACAAAACATTATATGACCTGCTCTAGACTGGCATCCTAGTCTTTCTCCACCCTTACGTCAGAACCACATCTATGGGTCATGTGCATTAATGGCATAATAGATTCCTTTTTACAAAACCAATACCATATGATTGTCTGTTAATAGACAATCCGATTCAAGCTAATCCATGCTACCAGACTTCATTAGAACTCTGAAGCCCCATCGAGGTAGAACATTTCCATAGCTTTGCTCAAACGAAACCGAAAGCTCATCCGACCCAAACAATTTCTATAAAACCCGCCCTGAAACACATATCTGAACCTCAAAACAAGCACTTTTACCAAAGCCCCATCATTATGTATGGTCACTAATATAAGGCCAATAAAATTCATCAAAACATATGTAGCCCGAGGTCAAAGCCAAGAGACATATACTAACTTTGCTCAATTGTACACGCTCACTAGATGTGACCGTGCAACCGACCACTACACTGATGCTGTATCCAATCATTATTGGTCATATACATATCACTTTCATTACATCCACTTTCCTAAGTAGCTAAGGTCTTTCCAAAGTCAAGCCAAAGCATCTGCCAACCCGTGCCCAAAACCGAGGAAGAAACCCTCGTCAACCTACCTGTCAATTATATAATAGCTTAATATCACATAATTCTTCAATTTGAATTAAATCTACCCATCAATAAGGCCTCCAAATATTATATAGCTCATGTATATAATATGTATGTATGTATGTATGTATGTATGTATGTATGTATGTATGTATGTATGTATACACATGTATCTCTAACTATTTCTTATGGTCCAAAGTTAATAAATCAAGCAACTGCCTGAGTATGGAACCAACTCTGCCTTTATGTGCTCCTTCCAATCATACATAACCATCATACATGACCATGAAACCAATCACCATAGTAATCTCATATCCCGTTAGCTCTTGAATGCTATGTCGATCTCATACTATTCCCATCTAAGGATATTCTATGCCATGTGTTCCTTGTCTCAATCGCTTCCACGACTGCTTGTAGAATGCCTTATTGGTCGTTATTCAACATCACTTTACTTTCATATCTAATTAATAAGAAAATATATAATAATAACTCTGTCACTAATATAAAAATAAATCAGAGTTTTATTAATTTATAACTATGTTATAAATCAATATCAAATCCATCTAACTATATCCAATACGAATAAAACACCATATTTATATATACGACTCTTAGTCAATTATCCTAAATATTTATTCAAACCAATCCAATCAAGCAGGGGAATAATTACTTATATATATATATATACTCTACCTCTTCTAGGTACTATTTTTCCATGTATATAATCACGGGGATATATACTTAAATATAAATTCAAAGTTACAGTTCCACTCACCTGAACTGCAAATTCCCAAATGTCCAAATCTAGTCCAAGCTCAAACCATGTCGTAGATCATCTCACTACGAGTGCAATGGCGAAGACTACGTCTCGGATGAATCACGTATGCAAAAGATGCGAATTATATACGAATTGGGACTGAAATATAACAATTAACTTAGTTAATTATCTTCATTAATTCAAATATCTTTCTTTCCCCAAATGCTAATCCTTATGCATGCACACAAGTGCACAATACACTGCCACCTCCTTCTCTCCTCCCTTTCTCACTCCACACTTCATGATTCGATGTATTGTCGGTTCTTACGTGCTCCATGTCATGTGCCCTTTGTAAGGAGCACACATGACAAGTTAGTTTGGCTAGCTTGACTAAATTGCAACCTGATCATGCCCATATCGGTATCCAAAAATCGCATTTTGCCATGGATGGCCAGACTTCATTTTTGTAGATACAAAAAGGTGAGTCTCGCGAAGAGAAGAACAATGATATCCTTCGTAATGATCGGCTCCTCCCCAATCTCCACATATCTCTAACCCTAGCTCACACAAGCCATAAAGGTGCTTTGCTGGGTCTCACGGCATTCACTATTGCCAATATAGATATGATGCCATCTCTTCCCCGAGCTCAACGTATTCGTTCTCGCCTCCTAAAGTAGCCTGTAGCTATGAGTTTAATTCAATAAAGAGGAGCAAATTTTCTATTCAAAAGGAGGAGATAGAAAATGAAAGGAGGAAGAAAGGGGAGTTGAAAAAGTCTGGGCGAGAAATGTGTTTACATAATATATTATATATTATATTTAATTTCTTAATTAAATTGCCATATTTTTTGAGCTTTTACAATCATATAGCACATCAGATCACTATGAAACTGGTCAATGCACATCATCTCATTTTTTCGGTCCCGATGGTATAAACTTTGTCCTTATCCCAAACAACGCTCTAGGAAGATAATTTCATGTAGTTTGAGGTTGTTTTGGCCAACTGGTCTCCTAATTCCAAAAATTTCTTCAATTGTGCATCCCACAATGAAGTCCCCATAAAAGAATCATAAGCTGTCAATTGAGATCCCATTAGACCAACTGCGAACGTATTTCTTTAAAGTAACACAACTCCAAATAAATCGATATTTATACACATTTTAATTTGCAATGTCGATTTCACCGGAATTATTCTCGAGTCCTGATTCGACTATATACAAAAAACAGCTTTAGACCTTCAATTAATTAACAATTCAATATTTAAATTAATTATTTAAATATCCTATCGTTAAACATCTATCAAGGAAATCACATACCTATATAACATGATTAGAACAATGAAAATCCATTTATTCGTGATTTTAACATAAGTGGAGTTTAAAACAGCAATAAAACCTAACCCTGACTTTAAATATGGATCGAAAACATGTTAAAACCATAAATGCATATATAATCAGGTGAGAGATGAATCACTTATCAAACCATCTAAAATAAAAGTTTTGCATGCAAATCAAGGCCATGCCAAGAATGAACAGCCAAGCCCTAATTTTTCTTTCCTAAAAATTTATATTTGAAGATATATAACTAATCCCTTTTTTTAATCTAATCTAAATCTATGATTTAGACTTAATTTGGAGGAGAAAAGAGAAAGTTTTGGATGAAGAATGTGTGATGAAGGCTTATATCTATTTGGGGTATGATAGAAATGATTGGGGAAGGTTATTTCAGCCTCTTATAGTCTCAACCCAAAATGGGTTAATGGGCCTATCCCCAATCTCGTAATTACCTATTAAGTTGCTTAAAAACTATCAAACTTCATATAGCCATATCTCCTAGTCAGAATGTTCAAATATCTATTATGACGACTATATAGAAAGAGAAACCTTCATATCATTCCAATGAAAGTTGCCTCAGACCTTAGTTCGGCTTTGTCAAAAATTATAACCGCTACATGTTTTCAGGGGTAAAATCGTACGATAAAATTCTAAAGATGGGCAATGCTAATTCTCTTTTATTTACATGCTTCTTCTCTTCTTATGTTTATAGTGTAGATTTACTTTCATGCAAGTAGAATAGTTCTCTTTTCCATTAGCTTTTATTTTCCTTTCTTTTTTGCTTTCATGTTGCTAGCTACATTTGTTAATCAGATGACAAATATGAGAGGCTAAACCCCTTCAATTTAGGGGTCATGAAGCTCTCTAATTACGTTGCTTCAATCATTTGTTAACTTATGCTCTCTTTTTATGCTTAATGATGATCAATGAAGTGTTTTATTTGTTGTTATTGCTTTGAATTTGATAGCCTATATTGTTGACATCAAATAGGCTATGCTTAAACAATCACTAACACAAACGCCTCTTCATCAAATTATGATTATCGCATAAGAAAGTGATTTGAAATTAAAATTTGATGGTCCATATTTCTAATCAATAGTTAATAGACCATACTTAAAATAGATTTCATTTTCTTTGTCAAGTTTCATAAAAGTTAGTAAGTGTTTTAAGGGATGTGTTCTAGTTTGATGGCTTATGTTGGATAATCAATAGCACAAATATGCCATACTTATGATAAGCACGTAAATTAAATCACTAATGACCATAAAAGAGAGATCATGATTTCATATGTGTTGAACTACATGGTTTAGAGAGTAGATTTATTCTATAAATTGTCACTTAACTCTTACATTCATTTCTCTTTTCTTTTAGTTAGCTAGTTAATTCTCTAATTCTCTAGCTTAACTTTCACTCTAAATCATTGGTTAATTTGATTGAATAGAAATTTAAAATCATCAATTCCCTATGGATCGACCCGTATTCGCCACGTGCTACATTCGTACACCGTGCGCTTGCGGTTATTTTTATTTCTAAATTTTTCAACGGTTTTCTAATCCAATAGAAATTCCGTCGATTAACAAGTTTTTGGCGCCATTGCCGAGGATTTGTTTTGATTTTGATTTTCTATTCTTCATATTAGTTTTCTTTGATTTTTGTGTTTGTATGCATTTTAAAAAAAAATGTTATGTGCATGTTTTTTGTGTGATTTTATTTGTGTGCTTGTTTCTTGCATTTCTTTCCATTTGCATTGCATTTCTATTTAAAAAAACATCACAATTTCAAAACACAAACAAAAATATTTTATTCCCTTTGCAATTTCCATTTCATTTACATTTTTGATTATTCTTCTTTTTTTTTACATTTACAAAACGTTGCCAACATTACCACTGTTCTGCCTCTCTATTTCTCTCTGCCTGTAGAGTGTACATCACTGGCATCATTTTCCCCCTTCAAACTGCCATCCCAGTCCACTGATCAGTTCCTCCACCAATACACCACTACCCCCATTGCCTTGCCCAAATCTGCCAGCAAGCAACACAGTCTTCTTCTCCAACAACCTCTGCCATTAGACATACCACATACATCATAGCAGCAACATACTTTCACCAAAGCATTGTGTTACAAACAAGCTCCAATACAACTGTCTGCTGCATTTCAAACCTCTGTAAACAACAACATACTCGTTGTTACATCCCATCTACCACTTCCGATTACGTCCACCCACTACTCCTCCTTGATATCCACTTGCATTCGCCAATACAAACTGCCAGATCTTCCACCTGCAATCACATTCTTCCACCACAGTCATACATCTCCATATACAAACCATTCCTCTTGCATTCATCTCCTACTGTCAAATACTACTTCACTACACCACTTACAAAATTGTGCACTTTCAAACATCAGCACCACCAACCCTCTACTACCATTCATCAACTGTAGAATCATCAACAACACACCTTGTTCCTTCATCAACCGCATACAATAGTATCCCATCCCCTTTTCTCATCACTGTAAGCAAGCATACATTAGCAGCCCCACAAAACCCACTGTTCACATCCCCACACACAGCGAGCAGCCAGTGACCATTCCTTCTAATCATATTTCACTTCATTGCCCCTAAATTGAAGGGGTTTAGCCTCTCATATTTGCCATTTGATTAACAAATGTAGCTAGCAACATGAAAGGAAAAAAGAAAGGAAAATGAAAGCTAATGGAAAAGAAAACTATTCTACTTGCATGAAAGTAAATCTACACTGCAAACATAAGAAGAGAAGAAGCACGTAAATAAAAGAGAATTAACATTGCATAAAAGAAAGAAAAATTACATGAAATAAAATGGCTAAGTATCCATGGAAAAAGAAGAGAGAAGAGCTTTTTATTTTGAGCCTAAACTAAAACTAAGAAGAACTAAGTAAGAGGACGGTTACATGAAACATAAGGGATTATTTATACAAGCATGAAACCCTAATCCATAATTTGGGAAATGACCAAACTACCCTTGCGAAAGTGTGAAGGCCAAGGATCATTAGCTTCTACTAATCATCATTTAAGTGTACATGAAACCATTAATTCCATAGGCATGTGCATTAGCCTTTAATTTGTACATTAAGGTGGTGGGTAGGTGGGTCCTCCATGATCTTCACTTTGAATTATTTTCATCTTCATTCCTTTATATTCATGTTGTGCATGCATGTGTCTTCATGAAACCACTCATATTTGAGATCAAATTCCTACATAAATGTATATAAATTTCCAATTAATTTTTCTTGATGAATATATGCACACAAATGACTGTTTTTCCCTATATGAAGATGGATATGTGACAGTTTGGAATTAATATGGATTTTGGTTAAAACATGTTAAAATACCCAATATGATCACTTATTTAATTTAAATAGATTAAATGTGGTAGTAAAAGTATGCACATTTACATTCACATCAATGGGCAATGTCACTAGTAAGCATTTCCCTAAAATTATAGAGTCACAGGCCTCATGTGAATTTAAAAATAATATTTTACGATCCTCTGATACGTAGCCTACTGGTCGTTACACTCTCCTCGCTTTTAGGAAATTCTCCCTCAAAGTCGCCAAAACAAATAAGGTAAAATAACTTATAGATATCTCGCATGCCTAACAAGCACAAGCAATCATATTAAACATCAAACATGCACATATAAGCAAGAAAGATATCTATGGCTACATTAGCATGTAAAATAGCAAACTATCGTATATGATATCGAAAGTGAAAGTAAATGCGATAAACAGAAAGTATCATCAGATAAAAAGCCCCGAATATGTGGTCCTCACGCACTCTTCGGTCTCTCAAGTACAGTCGTCTTTGCTCTCCCTCCATTGAACCTTCACTAGCCAACCATCTTCCTTCCAAGCTACTTCGTATCACGTCCGACGATACGAACAGGACTACGAGGTCTCGAAGCTTCTGATTCAATCTTGATATCATCAGGCTGATTTGGTGTAACTACCATGCCTACGCCATACACAAACTTCAGCAAATAAGACATGTGGAACACATTGTGCACGCTCTCCATCTTCTAAGGCAAGTCAACCATATATGCTTGATTCTCGATCCTCTCAAGTATACGAAAAGGAATAATAAACCTTGATGTCGACTTCTCTTTAGTACCGAACAAACAACATTCTTCAATGGAGAGATCTTGACAATGACCATATCATTGACATAAAACTCTAAATCACATCTTTTTCTATCATTGTAGCTCTTCTGTCTATCCTGGGCCACTTTCATTCGTTATTGATTGATCTCGATGTTCTCCAAGGTCTCTCTAACCATATCTGGCCCAAGTATCAGTTTCTCACCTGTTTCCCACCAACTTGAAGGAGCATTGCATGGTGGTCATATAACGCCTCAAATGGTTCCATATCGATTCTGGACTAATAAATGTTATTGTATGTGAACTTTACTAAGTGCAAATAGTTGTCCTATGAGCCATCAAAATCGAGAATGCAAACTTGTAAGAGATTATCCAAGGTATGATTTATCCTCTTGGTCTGTCCATACATTTATGGGTGATAAGCTGTATTAAGATGCAGCTCTATCCCCAATACCTATTGTAAGCTCTCTCAAAACCCAGTAGTGAACAAAGGGGTCTCGATCAATCATAATGTTCTTCGGCACAGCATGGGATCATATAACCCAAGTTGCATACAACTTGGCCAATTTAGATGTCATTGTACAGGACTTTACGGGTATAAATCTAGCACTCTTTTCCAATCTATCGACTATATCCAAATGCTACCGTACCCTCCTCTAGTCCTTGGCAACCCATCGATGAAGTCAACAAAAACATGTTCCCATTTCCACTGGAGAATCTCGAGCTTTTGTTGTAAACCACTTGGCTTCTTCTACCATATCTTTACCAAATGATACTTCATGCACTTCAAGGTGAATGCCTTAATATCCTTTGAGATGACTGCCTTAATGCCTGCCTCATATCGTGATATATTTTATTGCCGCGGAGATGTATAGTCAATCTAGAATGATGGCACTCTCGTAGCACCTCATATCCTTCAACCCATCAAAATCATGTACAAACAATCTCCTATCTTTACGGATCTAACCATCACGGTTGAGCCTGTACTACTTCATCTCCTCAAACTCTAATCATACATCTATCTTCCCTACGACCTCCCCTAGTTTAATGTCTCGCCTTTGACTAGTACTTATCTGCTCAAGCAAAGTGGGTTTGATCGTCAAGCTTGGCAACACTTCTGGGTCTAGCTCGCATCGAGGTCTGAAATCATAATTAGCGATAAACTCCAACTGCTTCCACTCTAGGAATATCGCTCCAAGATGGCATGTCTCTTACTCAAAGCATCAACGACGAAATATCCCTTATCGACGTATAGGAAATGTCAAAGTCATAGAGGCTAGTAACTCTAACCACCGCTGCTGATGAAGATTAAGATCCTTCCGAGAGAAGAGATACTTCAATGATTTATAGTCCATATACAACTCGACCTCTCCCTAAGCAAATAATGCCTCCAAAGCTTTAAAGCAAACTCTATCACCGCTAACTCCAATCATGAGTTAGGTACTTCTTATCATGCGGTTTCAGTTATTGGCTAGCACAGGCAACAACTTTTTCTCTCTAAATCAATATCGTACCTAGTCCAGTACCATAAGCGTCCATATATACTGTCACTCCTCATTCCTAATCAGAATGACTAACACTGGCGTGCATGCCAACTTCTACTTCGAACTTATGAACGCATGCTCACACCTCAAGTCCCATATAAAAGTTAGATTCTTCTTCGTCAAATTGGTTAATGATGCTGCTACCTTAGAGAAGTCCTGAATAAAACATCTATAATATCCTGCCGGTTCAAGGAAACTTCTCATGCCTATAACGGTTGTAGGTCGATCCCAATCCTACACTGTTGCCACCTTCGCATGATTGACAGCAATGCTCTGCATAGAAATGACGTGGCCCAAATATCGCACTTCCA
Source organism: Allium cepa (assembly GCA_030765085.1). Classification (NCBI taxonomy): domain Eukaryota; kingdom Viridiplantae; phylum Streptophyta; class Magnoliopsida; order Asparagales; family Amaryllidaceae; genus Allium; species Allium cepa. The sequence continues at coordinate 690,453,655 of CM060932.1, read as the reverse complement.
TCTTCCAAAAGTGAAACTTCAAAAACATTGCCTTCAATCGGTGCTTCTTCAACACCTCAAACGTAATCCTCAAATGCTCTTTATGTTCTTCCTCTGTCCTCGATTAAACAAGGATATCATCCATGAACACAATTATAAACTTATTTAGTTGATCCCTAAAGACACGGTTCATAAGATCAACGAAGTGTGTCGGTGCGTTAGTTATCCCGAACGACATAACCAACCACTCATAAAATCCAAATGGTGTACAAAACACTGTAATCAGCACACTCTCCTTCACTACTCTTGGTTGATGAAACCTCATCACAAGGTCCAACTAAGAGAATATCCTAGCACCATAGAGCTGATCCAACAAGTCATCGATCTATGGTAGTGGATATTTATTCTTCTTCGTCACTCTATTCAACTAATAATAATCCGAACACAATCTCAAAGAGCCATTCGCCTTGGTATAGAACACTACAGGTTCTCCCTACTCAAATATACTCCGTCGAATGAACCCTCGTCGCAATAGGTCATTCACTTGCACTACTATCTCCCCCCGCTCTTTAGGCACCATACGCCACAATGGCATTTCAATCAGTTTGGCATCCTTCACAAAATCTACATGGAACTCGATCTCTCTTCATGGTGGTAATCCGGTCACCTCCTCGAATATGTCCAAATACTCCCTCGCTATGCGCACAGATGACAACTCGTCGTGCATGATCTAGAGCGAGTACAGAAAGCTAACCATCACCTCATTGTAAGGTAGGCAGTCTATATCCAACCTTCACCCATCATCATACCTACCATTATTAATGTCCTTTTATAATCAACCAATATTCTATATTTCTATGGCCAGTCCATCCCTAATATAATACCGAACCCCACAAAACCCAAAACAAAGCAATCATAAGCAAACAACCATGGCCTAATAAGACCAAGTCTTGAAAAACTATGCAAAGGCTAGTCAATCCTCCCATAGGGTTCATAACATCAAAGGTCGGTCAGCTATTATGGGTTTCAATCCCAGTCTATCTAGAAGGTCACTAGATATGAAGGAATGTGTAGCCCTAGTATCGAATAAGACATATAAAGGTTATCAAAAATAGAGAGCATACATTGTATACCGATGCTCTTCCCTTCTCCTTCACCGATGGAGCACACAACGAAGCTAGGATACCGCTTAAAGCTTAAGAATATACAGCTTATTTGTTCCTAAGTGGTTCTGGATGATCTTTATTCATATGCTCTATTTTGTTGCAGTTATAGCACTTTTTGCCTTCTACCTTACAGTCTTTAGCAAAATGTCCATTTTCCCCCACGTCATAACAAATAGGCTTCCATGTGTTCTTCCTCGAAACATTTTATTTGAGGATGCGCCTCCTTAGTTGGCTTTGGACAGGAATTTCCCGGCTCGTGTGGAATAATGTATCTATCGGGAATCAGTCCTAGTTTCGTTAAGTAAGGAGGGTAGCAAGGAAATGTATAAAAGAAAGGAGCCTAGATCAGGACTAGTAGTCCGTTGATCTTTTTGATTCCATTTGGTAGAAAATGAATAGAAAAGTGTATGGTGATATAAAAGAACCGTGCTAATTAACGAATGCAGATCAATTAGCATTCTATCTTAACGTGCCCAAACCTAGCACGGTTGAAGAACTTCCTCTCGCCACCTTTTGGGCTCTTACAGTCCGTACTAATATGACCACTTTCGTTGCAATCAAAGTACATCGGCTCCCACTTGCCTTTATTTTGGTGACCTTTCTGCTAGGACTGTTTCGCATCATCATTTTCCATCATTCTCTTCCTACGTCTTCCTACTTATGGTTTAATTTCTTTTTAAGGAACAATTGCTTGTTGCATTTGCATTTGAGCACCACCATCCACTGCCCTTGTAACTCTTCTTTGGGCTTCTCGCATTATGCTCACCATCATACAAATGAGTGCTGCTTGCACTTTTTGGTCATTTGCTATCTCGGTGACCTCCTATGCAAAATTCCCAGTATGCATATCCGTTCTTACAAACTGTAAAAGAACGATTAGTATCTCATAGAAGAAAACTACACCAATAGTACTCATATGTGCAATGTGATATGCTACCATATGCTATTATATAGTTTTGAAAACCAAAATATGACAAGAACACTCTCTCATATATCGCTTAATCCATTCTAAGGCAATATCTCCTATGTTATCTCTAATGGATCCAAGTATCAACTTAGGTCACCTATGTGACACAGCTTTGATACAACTTATCATGTAATGGCGGTCGAACCAAGCTCCCCATATCCAACATGTGGTGAATGCCTATGAGTAGGCAGACATTTATAGTAACAAAAGGAATCCCCTATTACATGCATACCAATCCATATCTATACACCACTTCTCCAGTTACTTAGCGATGAGAGACTATTCCAATTTCAAACCATCGTTCATGGAGTAATTTTGAGAGCATTATTTTTTCTACATGGCCTAGGTTCCAACCTTTGACTTTGATACCAAATGTGACGACTTCCCGACACTACAGATACCCAACATACATGTATGGTGCGCTGCCACGGTACATGATCGTTGTTGGACGATATTTAGGGGTATAAGGTAGAGAAAATCCTAACACAGAACTTGTAGAATATCTCACAATGTATAGATAAAATATAATAATCAAATAGATGAAAAAAGGCAAGACAGAATATAACTAAGTGAACCAGAGAAATCATAGTACATCGGTTCTTCAAAGTTATGCAAAATAAAATAAAAGAGTTTATATATCCCAATCTCCAAAATAAACTCTATAACCGTCTTTGAAGCAATACAAGTATGGACGTAGCTCCACACTACTACATGGTGTCATATAAGTGATGATGAATTCTAAAGTATGATATATATATATATATATATATATATATATATATATATATGAAAGCGTAGCCTCCTGCTTGTGCTCCATAGAGCTCCATGTGTTATCCGAGCCTATTATCCCTAATCTAATCATTTAAGAGTACCTTAGATGATAAGAAACAAAACACAAAATCTTGGGTTAGATAACAATTCGGCGTAAGCGATACATCATCTAAAAAATTCTATAAAATATTACATAGCAATGGAAGCATAGCATATGAAGAACCATACCTGACATGTCCCTGCATCCAAAGAGTCGGCATATAAACATAGTATATGCTAAACTACTATCATATGTGAAAACTCCAGGGTATATGGGTACAGCATAGCATATCAAGCACATAACAAACATAGTAATCATCACACAACCTTGCATCTCTCACTCAAGTGTCGTTAGATATACAATAATCTTATAAATGCTCAACTCATTGCCTCACATATGGCTAGGGACTAGACACATGCTGACCTCCAACAATAAAGGTACATGTAAACGTCTAATAATATGGGTACAAGTAGACTACCTTGTCTCACTAACGAGCATCAAAATCTAAGAGTAATCAATTGACCCCTTAGCATACATACTAATAATAGAACTACCTTATAGATGCTCAACTCATGCCCACATAGATGGCTAGGGACTGAACACATGTAGACATCTAAAAAATATGGGTACACACAGACTAACCTAGGTACACGCTGACTACCATATCCCAAAACAAGCATTACAACCTCATATTCTATTCCACGAGATATCATACAGAACTCTTCTCAGTCCATCATCATATGCTATAGTCACTTGCTACATCGAGTCGTCAAAAATGTCACACTTCATTGGTTGCCACATGAAATCCAAGGCCATCTTGAGTCATTCTAGGGTCATCCATCTTTACTCCAGGCCCACCCCCAAAACCACCAAGTAACCCCACGCTCGCCCCAAATCAATCTGTTGTCGTGCACAAAGTCATCAACCAAAACTCCATTTCTAAGCTCCATACGGTTCTAGCAATGCAAGTCCCAAACCAAAGCCAAACCCCCCTAGAAAACGTTTCTTGTTCGGTTCTTCGCCACCGAACCAAAATAGCCACCGGACAAGATTTCATGTCCGGTCTTCCCTCACCGAACCACCCTGGTCCTAAAGAAACTACTGGACAACAAATGTTGTTTGGTCTTCCATTATTGAACTAACATGACCCGAAAAAAGCTCCACAGAAGCCAAAAACCAATTACCAAACAACCACCGTCGAACTAATCCTATGCCGAACCAAGCTTCACCAAACTGAATGCCTGTAGCATTTCTAATGCTTCAACATTTACCTTGATTCCATCGCTACACTCAAAAATTTAACCCTCGTGCATCACCTATTCAATGATAAGACTCCAACAGCTCTAGAGCCTAACCATCAAAGTTTAATTCTACGCTTCGTACCTCTAATTCGCTTCGATGAGCTTTTTCAACCATTCAAGCATATAAGTAAACATTACACATATTCCAACCAACATTCAAGCATGCAAAACATATAATAATCATTGCAACTAGCGTATAATATATCTATGACAAAGCCTAACTCTGCCATGGCAACCACATACCAAAAATCTATTTATTCACGTTTTTATTATAAGCAAGATTTGAAAATGGTGATAGAACTTAATTTTGACTTTAAAATGGATCCAAAAATGTTAAATCTATTGATACATATATAATATGGTGACAGATGATAAATCACTCACAAACCCCTCAAAAGTCCAAGTTTTGCATGCAAATCGAGGGTAATCAAAGAATAAACAACTAAGTCCCAACTTTTCTTTCCCAAAAATGGAGATTTAAAGATCTCTAACTAATCCTCATGCAAATCTAACCTTAGAACATGATTTAAACTTTAATTTGGAGTAGAAAAGAGAAGGTTTTGGTCAAGAATATGTTAATGAAGGCTTCCATCTATTTGGGAGATGGTAAAAATGATTTTTAAAAGGTTATTTCAACTGTAATAGTCTCAAACCCGAAAGGGTTATGGGTCTATCCTCAATCTCACTAATTACCTATTAAGCTACTCCAAAAAATATTAAACTTCAAATAGCCATATCTCCTAGCTATAAAATTCAAATTGTTATTATGTCCAATATACGAAAATAGAAACCATCGTATCTTTCTAATAAAAGTGGTCTCGAACCCTAATTTGTTTTCTATAAAAAGTTATAGCCATTACAAGTTTATAGGGGTAAAATTGTCAGATAAAATTCTAAACATAGTAAATTTCACTAGTATTCCCCAAAGTTATAGTTTTACACGAACTCGTGTGAATTTAAAATTAATATTTTATAATCCTTCGATACATAAAATATGGATCATTAAATGGCCAGACTTAAAATAACCCATATGAAGACCCACAGCTCATGCACATGTTGAAGTTCTTGCCTCTCCGCCTGCTTTGGATTTTTCAAAATTGTACTAGGATTTTTGGAGTTTGTGTGGAAATAATTGCACAAGAACCGAATCATTTGTTGAGACCAGAGGATGACTAAGGAATAGTGATAAGAAATTTGCTATGATAGATGTAGATGATGCGATAAATAAGCTATTGGCTTCATGGAATTTGCAAGACGATTCTTTATACTAGGGGGACATTATTAGTATGGAGATGAAGGAGACTTTACTTGGAATGAGTTTAGGAGTCATATTGAAGTCAAGTTCATAGGGGGCTAAGTAGGGAGTGAAACCTGAGAGGTTTATTTATTTGGAGCAGGGAGATCGAAGTGTTAAGGATTATGTTAATGAATTCAACTAACTAGTGAAATATGGCCTAGATTTCATTAATATCACTAAGCAGGTGATAAAATTTTCTAAAGGGTCGAACAAGTGTATAAGCAATATAGCTTTGAGCCATATATATGCAGACTCTACTTTTTAGTGTTTATTTCAAATGATATTGCTGAATTCAATTGCTAAAGAAGAACCAACTGGTAGAAGGAAACTCAATGTGTAACATCCCCTATCTGGAGGCCCGGAGCTAAACGTTGCAGATCCTGTAGTCATCTATGTTATTAACTTTCGATGATAAAATACGGTAATGTTAATGGTATTATAATATCATAAGCACATGAATTTGAAACAAAATCATGGATTTCAAAAAAACTTTACTAATTATATTTTAAAATCATGTTTCATATTCCATTACACAATCCCAAATGTTTCCAGGTTTTGATCAAATAGAATTATTACAGAATACCCAAAGGGCGACATATAAAGATGCCCCTTGGATGATCAGAGTACTCATATAGACAAAACAATCTTAATACATCACAGCGAAATAAAAATAATAACTCCTAAATAGATACTGTAAAACCCTAACTCTCAATATACTCAAATTAATTTTGAGCACCAAATAGTTTAAGGGGAAAAACATAAGGTTCGATTCAGACATAGAGCCTGGTGTGAATTATATAATTACATCTTGGTTTATTGATATTAAATAAGACCACACCGCTTAGCGGGATGGGTTTTCCATCACTAAAATTCCTTTAAAACATATCTTCTTACAATCAGAATCCTGCAATCAAATTGATTAAAATAGTAATAGAAATAACATAAAAGCTCATAAATCAGGTAATAAATGGACTATTTGTTCGAACAATATAGTTATTTGGCTAGCTACTAACCATTGGCTGACTTGGGTCTACCAGACAAAATAAATAATCTAGCATCTGTTAGACAAACTTTTGGATGATCTGTTCTTAAATTACTTCTCCCAGAATCACCTGATCCTAATGGTTTTGCGGGCTCACCAGTAACCTATCCTCCTTCTCTGTATATTCCTTTTGTGTGTAACATCATTTAAGTCTTAGCTGTGACTAAACCCTACACACTGGAATTTTAGACTAAATTAGCTAGGGGATATAGCTAATGTATAGGGCGCGATCCTATACCAGTCCCATCTGGTAATCAAATATCTGAGTCGTTTACTAAGGGTTAACTACCCTTCAAATTTTCCTTGAAAACATCTTTCAAATTGATTTAATCCTTTTAAATCACACTTAAACAAGGAAAACATACTATTCTCTTTACTCAAATCTCTTTGTCGTGGTATATGCTTTACATAGAATGTTGTTGGTGAAAACATTCGAAATCTTTGTTTAAAAGCTTTAAACAATCTCTTTCAAAACCTTTGAAAGTACCTCTTTCAAAATCAGTTAACCACTTTACTTTGAACTCTAGGCCGAAAGGCCAAAATATAAATCCCAAAATCGTTTATAGTAGACATTTCGAAACCATTGAAAATGTCCTTTCAAAAGATTTATAAAACCTTAGACATCCACTTTTAAAATACTTCAAACTTGCCTTTCAAAAAAATTGGAAACCTTCCATTCAATTGCTAAAGGTAAACCTTTCGAAAACATAAGGGAATCACCCCTTCAAAAACTTTTTCATATAGCTTTCGAAAACACTAAAGAACATCTCCTTTGAAACCTTCATTAGATACCTTTAGAAATTGAAGTCCTTTACTTAAAACAAACCTTTCGAAAGCATTGGGTTCAAGTATAAGTTTGTGGAACATAGTTTCGAAAACATTTAAAGCCATCTTTTCGAAACCTTTAGATTTATATTTCAAAATATTAAAAGGGTTTTAAAAGAATGGGATTAAAACAACTCTTTCGAAAGCATTTTCCTATAAAAGTAGTGGATGGTGTCGAAACCAACCCATTCGAAAGCATTGGGGAAGTGGTTTTAGGATTTAAAATAAAAAAACACTTTCGAAGGCATTGCTTCAAAAGATAGAGTGCGGTAGCAGTGGTTTCGACCCCTTTGAAAGTGTATTCTTAAAACAAAGGTGGCAACCTCTTTTGAAAGCTCTTTCTTTAAAAAAAAATTGACCAAGTCAAAAGCTATCTCATTCGAAAGCCTCATTTACAACCAAAATAGTTATAAGTTTTCAGAAGCTACTTCAACCCTTTCACAAGCGTTATTTCGACTCCATACCCTTCGTCCAACTCCAATCCACTACGTACCAAAGATGATACCATGTGTATTGGTTTCGACTTAGATGGAGGTGGTGGTATGAGGTGAAAGGTGTTGCTATAAGTGGCGAAGCAGATAAAACTTATAGATTTGATTTTTGACTTTATAAAGTAATTTCATTCTAAATAACTTACTTTGTTTGTCAACATATGATTGGTTGCCAATACGTTTTCAAAATCTTTTCCTAAAGTCCCGTCGAATTTCAAAGATTAACAATTTAATCATTTACAGATTGCCCTTTCTCCTTTTATGAACATATTAAACATTTAAGTCTCATACCTTAAATAATTTTATATACTTATTAAAACAATTAGGAAAATTCTTTAAAAATTCCAATAAATCACTTTTAGTATGTTTTCTAACATATATAAATTTCTAACCCAAAGCTAACATATAATAGCCTTAATTAATTTAAACCCAATTTAACCATTTTCTTCACTAGAAAATTCATAATAAATCACTTTAATTCAGAAAATTATGAAACTTGAAATCCATCTCTAAGATAATATTTCTAAACTTATATCAAAATCGCAAGGCGTTTGGATGTCATTTATAGGCTTTTTAAATCAAATCTTATCATAAAATCCATATGAACAAATAAAATTCATCAACAAGCATAAATATGTAAATTTAATATTCAAGACATGGCATAATATTTGCAAAATAGGTTCGGATCTGATCTAGAACCGAAAACAAGAAATATGATATGTGATCTATTACTCACCTTAGCTTGTGATGAAGGAGTTTGAAATTTGCTCCTGAATGAATTTGATTAATCTTCTTCCTTTCGATTCTTGATTATCTTCCTTTAGATTCCCTCTAATGGTGGTCGGCCTATCTTGAATTTAGTTTTGTTCATGAATGTGTAAAATAAAAGTGGCATGAGGGTTTATGGTATAAGAATATAACATATTCCTATTTTGCCCTTATCTATTACCCTTTCTTATTTCATGTTAATTCCTTTTTTTATTAGTTTATTAGGCACGGCTACGCTCTAATTACACAAATTTCAATCCCATAACCATTTACATTATTTCATTTAATTTACCTAATTAAATATCCTAATTAATGTTGGTCAAAATTAGAGTCGTTACACGGTGTAATAAATAAACGCAAAGGCGAAGATGGTAGAGAAGCTCAAGGCAACACAAAGAAACCGGTATTTAAGTGTAGAAGGTGCAACATGAGGGGGCACATGAAAAAGGACCGCATATTGAATATCACGAAGACTGAATGTTTCAACTAAAACTAGCCCGGGCATATGAAGAGGGAGTATCCAACATTGTTTATGATGACTACTCAGATAGTTCTAGCTTTTGCGCCTGATATTGTTCTTGGCTCAAGCGTGATTGGCAATGAAAAAAGTCATCATGGATGATGTGGTAACTCCGTTTGATTTATCTATGTGCCCTTTATTTAACACTAGAGAATCCCACTATTTTATTTTGAGTAGGCTAGCAGATGAAATGCACTTGGAGAGACTAGTATTCTTGTCGACCCTGTTATAGTATCGAATCCGTTGGGAGTAAATCCATTTATCCTTAATTTTTAGGGTTTGAAGTTATATATTTTGAGTGTCGAATTTTATTATGATGCATTATACTGGGATCCAATGGTTTCGATTTAATTCTAAGTATAGACTGGATGTCTATGCATACAACAATGTTAGATTGTGATTGAAGGATTATTCGCTTGGGTGATGAACTAACCTTGGTGTTTATTGCAAGTCGAACAATTCTATTATGCCAAGCTATTTATATCCTTAGACCTGTCACAAGACCGGTTATCTTTTTTTATTATAGTTTGGGATTTCCATATGTTTTTTCCAAAGTCTTTAGTCTTCTCCTCATAAGGAGATCCAGTTTTAGATTTATTTAGAAAAGGATGTCAGACATATTGCTCTTCCTCTTAGGCATATAGGTCTTTGAGAAAGATACATGCTCGGTAAAGAAGTGAAAAAATTGTCAGAAAATAATTTATTTGGAGCAATACTTTGGAATGGAAAGCACCTATTGTCCTTGCTACAAAAGCAAATGGATCCATAAGGCTTTGCATCAACTACCTTGAACTGAGTAAGCTAACGTAAAAGAATTTTTATCCATTATCACGTATTAATGAATTATTTGATCAGTTAGTAAGAGCAAAGATATTTTATTAGCTTGACTCGGCTAGCAGATTTCATCAGTTGCATGCGATCGAGGATTGTAACATTCCTCATTTTGAGTCCTAAAAATGAATATCGATGATGCTACATTCATTATCATAATTATTTTCAAGTGATTGAATGAGATTATTTTTTTTATTAACAACATTATGTAAATAGAGCATCAAAAAAATTCCATTACATAAAATTGTTTTTACATTTTTCATAATACAAAAACATGCCCACGTAGGGATAAACATAATAAAACATAGATAATGGTGGCCAACCTGAAATATGAAGATGTTGACATGAATGCTTAACTAGTTATAGATCTTTGTTTTACAAAAAATACAAAATAACTTTTATTATCACCATGTCTCCTTCTCCGTGCTTGGAGTCTTCTTTTTCATCATCAAAAAGTGTCCTATCTAATGCCATATACTTAGCCTCCTTGAACGAGTACCCATGCGTAAATGGGGAAAATAATAATAGAAATAAGATTTAGACATAAAACCTAGTATGAGTAATACATTGCCATAAACATAACATATAGTGAGATCAAACTGTTAAAGCATGGAATAGGTTTTTCCCTCATTATTCCAACAATATCAAATCCATCATAGCAAATATATTGATCATCCTACATTGGATCGTAAATTTGGATCATTCTTTCATACGGATATGTGCCCTACAATTGCTACTACATCGTGACTAGGTTTTACAGTCACTTTTGTGTTGATGCCTATAAAATGTTAGTTTTGACATTTTAGGTTGCCACTCAGGCATTATTTGCTTTCGTACAATGTCTTGAACAGTTTTAGGTTTCCGCTAAGGCCTTACATGGTGCTTTTGAATGCAATGTCATATTTAGACATTATGTTTCTACATTGGCCTACACCATATTTACAAATACAATGTCATATTTAGACATTTGGATTTTTTGATTATATCATATTTAGGAATTGGGTTGCTACTTATGCCTGACATCCCATTTCCTATTACAATGTCGTATTTGGACATTGCCTTAATACTTAGCCTTATGTAATGTTTCTGATTACAATGTCATACCCTATTTCATGTTTATCTTAAGTCAAGAGCAACCAATTCCTAGATAATACATTATTTTCGTCTTCTCTTTCTCTTTAAATGTTATAACTTAACATTTCTTATCTGTCTTAAGTTTGTTTCCCTTTCCTCATTCTTTAATAAGGTAGTACAATTTAACTCCTTATTTTCTTTGAAATTTCATCTGTATGAAACTCAAATTGAGATCTTAGAAACGTTCTTCTAAAATGTTACTCCAAATTTACTTATTTAATCAAGCAGTTTATCACCAATAGCTATCATGATTCTAGCTCACGAGCTATCGCACTATTAAGGCTATCGTAAGTATAGGATCATAAATCTTCATATGAAGCTATCATGTGTCTCAATTAGGAGCTATCGTGAATCACAATTAGAGGCTATCGTAAATCATAGTTATCATGAATCCAAAACTATCATAAATCAAGCTATCATGAATCATTGCTATCGTTGAATAAGTTATTGTGATGCAAGGTTATCATAGATCATGCTATTATATATCAAGCTTATCATAAATCATAACTGTCGCGAATCATTACTACCAAGAATCAAAGCTATCATAAATCATGTTGTCGTGGATTAAACCTATCATAAACCATAGCTATCACGAATCAATGTTATCGTGAAATAAGCAGTCATGCATTAAAGCTCTAATAAATCAAGAAATTGTGAATCAAAGCTATCAAAAATCAAGAAACCATGAATCGAAGCTATCAGGAATCAAGCTTTTGTGAATCAAAGTTATCGTAAATGTCAAAATGATAACTATCATAAATCACAACTTTTCGAGCTATCGAAAATCAAACCTTTTAAGGCTATCAAAAATCTAATATTGTAACACTATCGCAAATCATGGTCCAAAGCCATCGCAAATCATGAATGAAGCCGCCATAAAGGTTAAATGATAGCTATCGTAAATCGTAACATAATTATATTAGAAAATATGCAATTAAAGGAGAATAATAATATCTGTATCAAATTATTAGCTTTTTGACTAACTATTTATACTTGGCACTTGCTCATTTTTTACTTCCACTTCACAATCATATTTTTTAAAGATGATAGAAATTTCAATCCCTTTCTTACCATTTATTTTATGTTCTTTAGTTAAGGTAATTTCTTACCATTTATTTTATAGTAATTCCAAAAATGATAGAAAAAAATCAAAAAAATCTCTGAAATGCTAACTCATCTTCTACATCTAGTAAAAATTTCAAAACACAATTGCAATAGTCCTATGTTGAGAAGCAATTAATTAAAAATAATAACTGAGATTTAATTAATTAAATGAGTTAAATAATGAAAAGTGTATAATGTGGGTTAAATTCTAAATATAAGAAATTTGCGATAAATAGGAACTTTAGAAATTTATCTAGGATTCGAATAATAAATATCTTGTGAAGTAAAAATTTTGATAATAAAAAATTTATTGTGGGGACCAAGGAATAGATAAACCAATGAGCGATATTTATTGGTATAAATTGTTGTTTTAGGAGATTTTATAATGAATTATTTTGATTTTACATATTTTAAAGCAATAAGTTATTAATAAGAGTAATTATGGGTAATTTAAAATAATATTGGTATTTACAAAGTGGGAATGATTTTGAAAGTGAATTAAAATGGATCAATAATTTTATATAGCTAAACAAAAATAATAAATAAATAAGATTTTATAAATTTATTTTTAATAAAGATGAATTTTTATTTCATTTATATGTAGAATTAAGGATTTATTTATAAATGGGATTAAAAGCGTAATTGAGTTATAATTAATTAATTATGGGGTTAAATTTTGGAAATAAAATTTTATATAAAATGATGTAATATTGTGTAATTACTAGTATTGACCAAATATGATAAATAAAATAATGTCTATAATAAAGCCCACTTAGCCAAATCAGATAAACAAGAAGCTAAGATATTTTCTTCCCTTCCTTATTTTGAAAAGTCTAGACATTTGGATGCTTTAATTCATAAATCTCCCTTATACTTCATTTTTCATTTGTCGATAAAATTTTTTTCACACAAGCCTCATCTTCATTAATTTCTATAAAATAAATTAAAATCTCACTAAATGATAAAATTCAATTATGTGCTTCTCAACAATGATCTACACCCCTAGGAGCTTTCAAAGTTGGATTTTGAGAAAGTTTGGAGGCAAGAGGAAATTTACAGTAAACTAAATGTAAGGAGAAATAAGAAGTAGTGAGTGGCTAATGAATTTATATGCTAGCTTTCATTAATGTGAGAGATCTCACTCACAATCTGCGTATAAAACCAGTTTTGAATGTGCGCGCTTTGCTTTGATGCTGTGCATTGATATGATTTTTTCATACTTGAACCAATTCCGTGACTTGCTTCCTTCCCTTTAATGCTTTGATTTCTTTATGCTTACGTTATATTTGGATGTGGACTATGTAACGACCCGTAATTTAACCTCTTTAAAATATAAATATTTAATATATATTTAAATAATTAATTAGTGGATTTTGTAACTAAATATAACTCTTTTAAATAATAACTAATGATGGTGAAATGTTTTAAAAATTTGTTTACAAAAATAATTAGTTCAAATAAAAATAGAAATGCGGCCGGAAATCGTTTTCCAAATTTTCGACTTTTCAATATCGAAAAGTTGTCAGAAAACGATATGCACATTTAGGTAATATATATACATATATATAATAAGTTAGAATTTATTTTTGATAATATCCATATACACACATATATTAACTTAAATAACTATAATAAGTATGATATGATTTATTATGTAAGTGTTTAAAAATAAAATGGAAAATTGTCATAAAACGTCATTTCATTACAAACATCAAGTACTTAGGTCATTAAATACATGTTGGCATGTTGGAAAAGAATGCGGATAGGAATTTTGAAAATAAAAGGGAGGAGGCAAGCTTGATGAGGTGGCAACAAAGGAAACGAGGTAATGTATTTTAAGGGTAAATTAGTAATTTAATTTATATAAAAGAAAATTTCTTAATACTTTTTCTCATTTTCCTTTCTATACCCATTTTCTAAACCCTCCTTCAAGTTCTACTTGAGCTTTCATGGCTTTCTAACTTTAAAATGTGAGAAATATCCACACTTTTACATTTCTTCCTTAAACAAAAACCACTAAAATTCACTTCTCTTTTCAACCACCCATTCTTCTTATCAAAACAAGATCCATATTCACCTAAACCCTCTAAGGTCGAGCTACCTAAACCTTAAGCCGAACCATATTGCCCCCCTAGCCCACAAAAATCAAGTCTTTCCAAAAGCAAAACCAAGATCTTAGGTCGATCCGAGATTTAGTGAAAATCCGGTTTAATTTAGTGGACATTTCGGTGAGTAAAGCTCGCTTTTAGAAATAAAGGTTTGAACTTTATTTTCTTCATAATCTTATCACTATTTTAGTTGCTTGGCTGATAATATTTGAATGTAATATTGTTACCTTGGACATTTTTAGTAATTAGTTAGTAACTTAAACTAGTTGTAAAGTGGAAGTATATTGATACCTTCTTTATGTTCATGAATGTTGCTTACTTTGTGCATATTCCATGCTTATGTTATGTGATGCTTGGATGTAAATCAAATGACATGAAAGTAGTTATGGAAGTGTCCGTATAGCGACTGTCATTATATCGGCACTTTTGAAAAATATTATCTCTTTGCAACCTTAGTTTATTCTTGAGCTTGGTTTTATTTTACAATGTTAATTAAGTTTTTAAATAATGAGGAGTTAAAAATTAATTAACAATTTTAATTATGATTTTTAAATTTAATTAATCATTTTAATCAAAAGGGATTATGGTTAATTAATTAATTTAATAATGATGAGTTTAAATTTGATTAATTACTTTGTTAATGATACTTAAACTTAATTAGCCATTTTATCTAATGATTTTAAGGTTAAATAATTATTTAACAATGGTAGATTAAAGTTAACTAATCATTTTTAATTAATGGTGTTTAAAGTTGATTAACCTTTTTTAATTAATGACATTTAAAGTTAACTAATTGGTTTAAATCTAAGTAATCTTTTCTTTAATGATGTTTTTAATTAATTGATCATTTTTAATTAATAATGTTTAATTTTTATTAATTAATTTAATTAGCTATATTTAAAATTAATTAACTTAATTGAGGATGTTTTAAAAATTGATTAACACGTTTTAATTAAGGATATTTAAAGTTAATAAATCAAATTAATTAACGAAGTTTAAAGATATTCAATAATTCGTATTAATGATAGTTAAAGATAATTAACAATTTAATAAGAATGTTTTAAGTCATTGTATCATTTTGATAATGGTGTTTTAAAGTTAATGAACTATTTTTACAAAGTTATTTAAAGTCAAAAACTTGTTAGAAGCCTAAGCACGAATTCGGTTTTAAAATGCGGATTCAGTTATGGAAAAGAAGTTTCTGTAAACGATATCGCTTATATGGAAAGAATTTAGCCATACTTTTAACACTAAATGTCTTGTCACTATCTCGAAAGTTAAGATTGTCATTATTGCAATGCCTAGAGGTAATACTACCTTCACTTGCCCAACTTCATTTTTAACCAAGAGATGTTACATGTTTGATATCGATGAGTAGTGGTAGGAATATGAGGTTTACTGTCCATATTCAACCATTTTGTTATCTTCGATAGTCAGTTTATCGGCTATCGATTACCTCAGCTTTCTTTGTTTTTCGTTACTCTAAGGCGATGTTTTGCTCACTTAAGCTTTGTTGTCCTTTATCAGAAATGACTAAATCCAAAGAATGAGTGGAAGCCAAGCTATGTAGGGTTGCTTCCATTAGGGTATTATCACATCCACTTTAGATTTGGTTTGGATATTTGTGCACCATGTTATGAATTACTCGGATTCTCGGTAACCGTCGGTGGGGTCCAAATTGGACATGTCCGCGAACCATTAGAGTTCTCAAGCATATATTCTGAAGGTATACTTTTGGTAAGGGGTGCACCATCCTAATCGTTGTTGGTAAATTTCCTTTTCCTTATTGATTCGAATCTTCGAATTTCTTTTACTTATTGCCTCAGGAAGAGCATAGCACCCTTTGCAATGTTAATTATTTGTATCCAATCTTTACATTTAAATGTTGTTTTTGTGAGAGAAAACCCATTCCGTGTTTGGTAGCATAGTCTCATATGTTATTGCTTAATTACACTTATTGTATAGAGTTTTACTCATACCAGATGTAACGACCGGGAATTTTCAATCTTGAAAATTCGACACTAATGCGTTCACTGTAGAAGTGCCGAGCAATCGAATGTCGGAAATCCTAGATTGTTAGAGTAAAGAAGAAAAGAGGTAGAAGAAGAAACAGAAAACAAAAACACAGAATCTCACATTCACAGCGGATCAAAATATAATATACAAATAATAGCATTTATACAAAGAAAAACTGTAACTGTCAATTTACAGACAATATATCAGAGTACAATCATTCACAATAAACTGGACTGTTGTAACAACTTGTCACAGACTACAAACAATACAATCTCAAATACACAGCGGAAAATACTCCATACGTCCCTGCCATCCAGCTCACCTCCTGAGCTCCAGAACGCCCTAACCTGAAAATCTGTAACACTCGGTCTGACTCAAGCATTACAATAAAGTAACTCCCGGGTCAGGCTGAAAACCAGCGTGAGTAAACCCATAAAACTTGAAATACAAAATTATAAAACTTATTTGAATACCAGGTGAACTCGTACCTCACTACGAGTTCTATCTTGTTATAATCAAACATTTATTTCACAAAATTATATCTATGTATTGTTACTCAGCTTAAATAGTCCGGTTTACTTAGATTTATTTGATTCCAGCCTATTTGATTCAAAAATCAAATATAAAAAGAATTTGTAGGTTACAAATCAAAGTGGTTTCGGATATTGCTGATACCTGACCCCGGTCTCTTTGAATCCAATGTCATTTTTGATCCAAGTTGTTTAAGTGAATACAATTCAATTTTAAATTCAGGATGTCACATTTACCCAGCAATTCATCATCGATAGATAACACAGATTATCTGAGTTCAACCCAAATATATCATATCACAGAACATCACAAATTTTCAAACTAGAGATACTCATCAATCCAAATATTCAATACAATTTAATCATCCATAAGCAAGATTAACTAGTCCATTTCTAATTAATTAAATTAACACAAAATAAATTAATTACCTTTATAAATCTCGCTTAATTAACATTAATTAAACCATTTAATTAATTATTGAAATTAATTAATTATCCTTTAATTACTTAAGGTCTTGTTTATCTTAATTACTTAATTATCATTATTAAATTCCAGTTGAAAACACTTAGGAATCACACTAATTAATTTCCTAATATTATAAAACAAAATCAATTAATCTCAAACTTTTAACTTCAAAATTTTAATCCTGAAACTTGTTTGATTACTTGATCAATACCTTAGCTCTAAAACTTGTTTAGTTTATTTGCTTGCAAACTTGATCATTTTCGTTTGCTTTAAAACTTAATTAATTAAAACTTGTTAGCTTACCAAAGAACCCCGAGCCCTAGATAAAATTCCCCAAGCCAAACCCACCCTCCTCCCGAGTCTCAACCCTTCTTCCTCTTTCTTTTTCTTTTTAAACTTTGTTTTAGTTTAAATTTGAAAACCTGTTACAACAGTTAAACGCATGCAAACAACTCTATCAAAACCCGATGCCTCCTCGAGTTCATACCCAAGCACACTCTCTCTCTCTCTCTCACTTAAATTCCTTCAGCAATGACCAAATCCTACTGATACATACCGGCATCGTGTGCACATGTACACGACACCGGAGGATCGCCCAACACCATCGGCACCTCCATGAAGTCACCCTCGACCTCCTCGTTCCCCTCGGCCACCTGAAACTCCTCAGAAATTCCCAAATCGAAAAAGAACCAGGAAGACTTCACCTTGCCTGACAATACCCAACCTGGCACCACCTTGCGCCACCGTCTCTAATCACCGGATGCCACGCCGCCTTGCTAATAGTTGCTCCTGAGTATCCTCTAACTTTCCCCCTACCTCTGAGCCAACTCGACACCACCACGCCACCCGAAACTGCCATGAACTCCCTTCGACCAAACGTGACTTAAAAACCCTACTATTCCACCTTCCAGCCACCACGGCCTACGAGAAATCCAGCTACCATTTTCCACTTAACCACCGACCCACGACCCTCCTCTGGCCACCACCTCAAGACTACTGAACCTTGCGATCGCCAGAAATTGAAATAAACCCAATTCCATCAACTCGCAACTTCTCACCAACCCCAAGCTTAAAAATCTAGATAGTACTATAAAAATCAACATTTTCAAAATCGAATTTGATTATATGAACAAACTTGAAATTTACATAATTTAATTTCTGACTTGATTTGATTTTTTACTGTTCTTCTTCTTTCCAGTTAACTACTTGTTAACTATACTTTAAAACATTTTTTTTAAATTTGTTTAATTCAAACATATTTCCTATAAACATCAGAATCTAATATGGTTTACGTGAAGGAAATCAAGTTGAGGTAAGTTTTTGGGCCTGTTGAACAAACAGAGACATGCATGCATACATTCTGTATTTTCAACTTGTATACCCAAACAAAAATGTATTTCTGCATCCATGCAAAACATTTTCAAGTCATTATTTTCATCAGTCATCACAGGCATAAGTAAATAAAGAGGAAAAAGTGAAGTTTACTCACTTAGAAATGTAGAACAGAAAAAGAGCTTTGAAACTGCAAGTGATTTAAAAACTTAAACTTGCTTTTGAATTTGAAATAGCAACTTGAAGTTTTGAGATTGCTACAGATCTTCTTCTTACTTGTTTTAGTTGAGTTTCATCCAAATTAAATCTTTGCTTCAGTTTTGAAACTTGAACTAGTTGTTTGGTTTTCCCTTTTATATTTTTTTCTCTGATTTTAGTTTTGATTGCAAAAATGAAAGAATAGGAGCAGAGGTGTATGTACAACTTTGTTTCTCTCTCTCTCTTTTCTTTTATATAATTTGAGAATGAAGAAAACAATTTAAACAAGAACTTTGACACTTGTAATTTGCATAGCATCCCAAGCTTACAAATGTTCATATGCATGTATTTATATTTATATTTTTGTTTTTATCTTTTATATTTATACATTTTCTTTTATTAATTAATGTAACTTTTAAAGAAATAATATAAAACCTATATTAATTAATAACTATACATATATACTAGTGAAAATGTAGAGTTTTAATCTAATTTATTTTAGAGATTTTGAAAATAACTTTGTAATAAATAGAATATCTTATACATCCATATTATAACAAACTTCCCTATATTTTATTCCATAGGCATATATATACTCATATACATTATAAAGCTTGTATATATCTGTTTATACATATATATATATATATATGGATATTTTATCTTGAATTAAATAGTGAAATATATTATTTATTTATTTACTATAATATTTACCATTTCCAGAGATTTATAATGTGACGCCCCACCTCTATACCCACGCTAGCCAAGAACACTCCGGAGAAGTGCTGTCAACTAGCACGGAGAATAAGGCTGTTGAGGAGCGACCATCCATGTAATTGCTTATCACACGGTGGCTATAAATAATCTTCGGAAACAAACATAGAAATAATCATATCACAAATCAGTCACAGATATCCATGTCACAAAGGCGGAAGAAGATATGAACATATAACTAACACATGAAAGTGTACATCAGAGTAGTGGTCAATAAGATCCACGTAATACAAAAGAATAGCAACACGTGCTATACAAAAGAATACAACTATGAGTCTATATCTCAAGTGTATACAACAAAAACTGCTAATCTAAACAGTTAGCCAAAAGTCAGAGTGATGAATCCCTGGGAAGAAGTCAAGCAGAAGCACCTGTAACATCTCGGTCTGATCCGAGTATTATTTAAGAAAATAATAAACGGATCAGTCTAGCTATAAATATCAGATGACATGATATAACATAAAAGATATGGCATAAACATAAACATCCATAACGACATACCACTATAAGTATGTAAATAATGATCAACAGAAGATCAATCAATAAGAGATAATCAATATCACAAGAATCTTCTCAAAGATTCGAAGGGGGCATCATACCCTAAACTTGTACTCATAACAAGTCAATGACATAAATTCCAGAAATCAACACGAGAAATCCAGAAATCATAAAAAAGGGAAAGAGGCCTATCACATGACGGTCCGAAGACCATGGGGAGCTACCCCACATGTGTGAGTGGAATCACACAGAATGAGGTCAAGACTAACCAAAAAGCAGAAAGGTATGTGTGAATGGAATCACACAAGTGGTGTCTAGTCTAACCTTGCAATGAAAGAGACATCGCGCAATTGCTAGTCTAATTCATAGAGCGATCATCAAGATCAACGAGAAGTGTCAATTACACTAAGCTAGTAAATATAGAAGTTTAGCTTCATGTCCCATAACCACTTGCTTAACTTAAATATTTACGAACAAACTGTAAATCTTCACTAATAAAATTGTCATAAGAGGTTCAATCGAACAAGTCCAAGAATTAACCGACGAAGTGAACGCAAGCGTTTCATACCACTTGTTTTACTAAGTCGTTTAATTAGATTTCTCATCCGAGTGAGGTAAAGGCTTGTATATACTAATAGATTGGAAAACGGTTTAAGAAAAGAGCTTTGTTATTAAAAATAGAGTTGAAATTGTTTGTTAAAAGAGTTTTGATATTTACTACTAGTATTGAAACCTTTATATTATAAAGTGACAAAACACATAAGCAAGTGCAGAAACAATCAGTCACAAAGATCGCATACGGAGATGCGAATAAAATCCAAGGAAATCAGCTCAATATTTTTCAGATAAGATCCCCTACGGAGGGGGGGTCCAGGGGGGTGGCAACCCCCCAAGGTGGGGGTGCGGGGGCAACGCCACCGCTTACGGGGTTCACGCGGCCTAACACAATGGCCGAGCGACCTAACTGGAGTTAAGGGAGGCAAGCGACTTAAGGTCCAACGACCTACGACTCAAGCAAGCCGAGCGACCTAGTGTGGAGGGGTCGAGCGACTTAAGGAAGGCGAACGACCTAAAGTCTAACGACCTACGACTAACAGAGTCGAGCGACCTAAGGTCTAACGACCTACGACTTAACAGAGTCGAGCGACCTAAGGTAAATGGTCCAACGACCTAACTCGAACGACTTATCTGGAGCTTATGTCGGAGACGACCTACGAGATAAAACAGGCCGACTTAACGTTTGCCTGGAGATTATAGGTCGGAAACGACCTAAGACTTAAAGCTTAACTCGCGAGCGACCTACGGCTTAAGGCCTAACTCGTGAGCGACCTACGACTTAAGGCTTAACTCGCGAGCGACCTAACTCCGAAGTGCCAATACTTCCAGAATGACCTAAAGTTAACTCGTGAACGACTCACGACCCATGGACGAACGACTTAACTCCGAACGACCTAAAAATGGCCAGAACGACCTAGGGGTTAACTCGTACGCGACCTACGACCTAAGGTCCACACGACCTAACTCCGAGCGAGCTAAAAATGGCCAGAACGACCTAAATGCAGAAATTTCTCCCAAACACCAAAAATCGGAGTTTTTCGCCAATCCAATCCAAACCAAAAGCAAATATGCATGCTAAAGTGATAGGGAATCATTCCCAACAGTCCAATATAGTTATAGACTAGAATTGTGAGATAAAAATCTCACCTTTGCACTAAAATTTTATGAAGATGAAGCTTGAAAGCAAGGAGAAGCAATCCAAAGCTTGAATCTAATATCTTCTACTTGAATTTGGAGTTGAATGATGGAGTTGCAATTGAATTTGAGCTTGGAGTTTTAATTTCCCATTCTCTTCACCATTAATGCTAAAGCTTGAGTTAGTTAGGAAATTTATGAAGAGTGAGGAGAAGAGGGTTGGAATTTGGGCTTAATAGGCTAAACTAACCCAAAGTCCAAAGCGGGAAAAGTTAGTGAAATTTCACTATCTCCAAACCTATCGATGTTTATACTTAAAAAGTTGTAAACGACATTTCGAACTCAATGGAAGTGGTCTCGAGTCCTAATTTGACCGTTTGCAAAAAGTAGTTTTTCGGACCAAAATCCGATTAATGATTTAATATTTAAATAAAAATATTTAAATGTAAACTCGATAAATATGCGGGTTGTTACATATAAATTCAACATTTATTATAGTTTCTAATCCATTTATATATCTAGATATTTATAATTATCAAAATTTTATTTGCTCAACTAAATAAAATCGGTATCTCGATAGTTTAAAATTAGTTAATTATCTAATTATCAGTTGTCCAAAAATCCAGGTTATCACATTCCTCCCCCTTTAGAACTTTTCATCCTCGAAAAGGAACGAAGCAAGAATTTAAGTTATACTATTAATTATCAGTTAAATTATTATAAAGTTTTAAAATACTTTAAAATCTGTAACATTATCAAAAAAAATTTATAAAAATACTTTTTATAACTGGATGTTTCAACAAGTCCATCCTTGTTCTCACAGAAATTCGGTCATACATTGGTCAAGCGTAGGACTGAAAATTTATAAGTACATAGCAGACCCGTTTTCAACACCCAGTGAAAATACTTGGAAAATATTTCTGTGAAAATATAGAAAGCATTTTTGGTGAGAATGCTTTGGAAATCATCACCCCCTCCATGGTCGCAGTTAACCCGATGGCTACATTGCCATCCCGGCAAAATCCACAGAAAACAGTAGGCCTCCATCCCCCTCGATTACATCATGGAACCCGCCACAGATCGCAGCTATACCTAGGGTTACATCACCATCACGGAAAAAATCCATGTAACTGTAGGCATCGGCGCTCTCGGATTTCGCTACCAAATGAAACTTCACTACTCCCACATAGATCGCAGACTACATCAGTTGAGCCCCAATGTAGCCTGTAGGCACTCACTGCCACACGACTTTCGTTATGCCTTCATAGATCGCAGTAACGATGTTACATCGCTCTCCCAGCGAAATCAAACGTAGACCGTAGGCAATAGCTGCCCCTCGACATCCGCTATCGTGCGTAGTAGATTGTAGTGACATCGAGTTACACTATCGTCACAACATAACCCAAATGTTTCTGTAAGCATCAGCGCCCTCGACTTTTGCTACCCAACCACAATCCTCAGGAACTTCAGTTTGTCCGGACTTTCTCCAAGGACCAAATTTAGAACCCCTCTTAGGTCTCAAGGCAGAATCACCCCATGGATATCCTACTAGAAGTTTCACTCTAATGAGAGCGCCTTTTTCCCCACGGCATTCTTCAAACTTTTTATACTATACACATAAATTATCTCTCAAATCATACTCTTTATATGTATCACATATAAATCACATACACGAAATCAACATCTCAAATCGATAGTTCCAAGCTTAGCTTTCCAAATTCTCAAAAAATTTCTTTTTCCCAAAATCAATAGGTTCCAAAAACCTTTTTCCCAACAATCAAAAGCTTTTCAAAAACAGTGGGTTCCAAAAACCTTTTTCAGTTCCATTTTCAAAAATCATTTAATATATAGATGTATATAATTTTATTCTTTTAACTAGAACAAAAATAGGTTCAAAGATCTTTCTTCAGGTTATAGATTCAACAAGGAGAGTTTATCATATAAAACAAATATATATATATATATATATGACAAATCAAATATTCAATTTTGATTTTGTTTATAAAGTTATTTAACACATTACTTACTTTTTATAAAAATGAGTTTCAGTTACCGTGATATCCGATTTCCACTTCTATTCATCATATATTTCTCAAAAAACACTTTTCTTTTTCAAAAATTATTTTTACGTTTCTTTTCAAAATATCTATTTCAATCAAGCACGTACAACGTACATATATCATCCGTATGCAATATCAAATTCGATCACCCAATTTCACTTCGAACTAGTATCGTCAACCTGACTTCATAATGCGGACTCATATCTGGTTTCTTGATCAGAAACCATCATTCTCCTTGCATAGCCATAACTATGATAGAGAATTTCCAGAATCAATCAAAATCCATATCCAGGGTTCGCCGTCGAAAATCGAGTGAAAAGTCCAACTCGGATCGATATACTATCTTGAAATTCTGTGCTCGAATCTGGATCAAATCATTATGCGAATAGAATAACATACGTACATCCTACGTATTTGTCTTCATTAATTATCATCTAAATTAATTTTCTTTTATTCACCTTCATTTTGATTCTATTCATTTATTCACAATTGCTTCAATTTCCATTTGGGTTATTACCTCAATTCTTATCTCAATTGGTATTAGTTATAAACAGTTTGCACTCTGACCAACTTGAATTTAGAAAATAGCTTGAAATTTTTGAAATAGTTAAGTAGTTGTAAAATAGTTATTAGTTGTAAAATAGCTGTAAATAGTTAAGTGGTAAAAAATAGTTGTAAAATAGTTAAATAGTTGTAGAATAGTTAGATAGTTGCAAAATAGTTGTAAAATAGTAATTAGTTTGTAAAATAGATGTAAAATAGTAATTTGTTTTCAAAATAGTGTAAAATAAGTATAAGATAGTTTGGGTTTTAAAAGAAGGGTTGTATAGTAAATAACTAGAAAAGATAGATTTAAGTAGTCTATATTAAAACAATTTATTTGAAAATAGTTCAGAGTCAAACTGGTTCAATTTCCTAATTTCTCATTTCAATCGCTTTATAATTTCCACTTCCATTTAAATTGATTCAATTTCAATTTAATTTGAATTAACTTCAATTCCTTTCCCAAATTCAAATTATTTCCATTTGAATTAAACTTATTCAACTTCAATTACAATTACAAATAATTCAAATCAAATCTGATTCGAACTAATTTCAATTCCAATTCCACCTTTGAATTAATTCCCTTAAATCAAATTAACCTTTCCTTTCAATTTAACAACCTAAGTCTTTAAACAATTTAATTCTAAGTCCAAAATTTTGATATTCATTTTAAATTATCTTTACTTAACTTATTTCAATGTTTAGGTAAGAGTTCAAAACTGTTTAAGCAATTTAATCTTCAAAATCCAATTTATTACCTAAATTTAACTTCAAACTTTGAAACCAATTCTTAAAAAAAATTCATTTGCAAGTTCATTCTAAACATTCAAATCTTAAGTTCAAAGTGATTCCATTCCATAATTACAATTTCATTTCAAAAATCAAAATCTTTTTAAATACTTTTCAAAATAAGGTTTTATCCCCAATTTAATTTCTGTAATGGATATATATAATCTCAATCCACTTCTAAATTCAAAAATAATCCAATTCACAGTTTTATAGATTATTAACAACAAAAGGATGATAGCAGGATATGTCAAAGTAAATAAACATCCAAATTTTCTAAAACATCCATCAATAGCATCCATTGCCCCTTTCCAGAACTCAATCCGTTTTGAGATCCTACGCAACTCCCTATCCAATTCAACCCATTTAACTTCCCTAAGTTAAATCTCAATTTCATTTTGAAATTTCCAATTCAGATTGTTTGTTAAACTTATTTAACTTCCCCTAAGTTAAATTCAATTCACTTAATCCAGTCAACCTTAATCAATTTGAATTCTCCATTTCAAATTTTTTAACTTCTTACACTATCCATTCCCACTTATAAGTTCAAAACTTATTTCCCTTTAGGTTTTATATTTTAGGGTAAAATTCAAAACTCGATCCTTAGGGTTTACTTCCAATCAACTTGACATTATGTATATCCCATATATATACATATACATATTTATTTATTTGCACAACAAGTCATACTTCAAATTTTAAACCATTGTTGGTTTTCAATTCAAACAAATTTCTTTAAATTTTTTTAAAAAACTCTTGTTTTAAGATAAGTTTCCCACATTTAAAAATATTATTTATTATATCTTTTAACACTTTTAAATAAATTAAATTTCCTAGATTTAGATTTAAAACTTCACAATGTAAACCCTTTTCAATTTATAAGTCATACTTATTTAAATTGTTACTTAAACATTCCATTATTTAGACATAACGACCATTTTATGACAATAACCAAGATTATCATATCTGGCAACCAATTCACTATATATTATCTCATAATTTATTGGAAAATAAAATCAAGGTAACTTAATTCAACATTATGAAAACACTTCTACAAATTTCAGGATTTATTTTCTGGTTTGAATCCATTTCTAGCTCAACTTATTTGCATAGTTCATATCATCCAATTCCTATTTGGTTATATATACATATATTACAACTTAATTCTTATTTAATTTCAATAACCAACAACTAATTACTTTAATATATATAATAATTAGAAAACCTATTGCTTTATATATCAAAATATAAACTTATATAAAAATCATTCATTTTTAAAATCATTATATAAGAAAATAACAAGTACGCCCTCATATAATACACTTGACTCATTCTAGGGTACTATTGACCCTATCCTTAATGAGTAACCCCCACCAGAGCCAAAGTTCTTGCTTAACCTTCAGCTTTGATACCAAAATATAACGACCCAAGATTTTCGACCTTGAAAATTCGACACTAATACGTTCACTGTAGAAATGCCGAGCAATCGAAAGCTGGAAATCCCAAATTGTTTGGGTAAAGAAGAAAAGAGGTAGAAGAAGAAACAGAAAACAAAAACGCAGAATCTCACATTCGCAGCGGATTAAAATATAATATACAAATAATAGCATTTATACAAAGAGAAGCTGTAACTTTCAATTTACAGACAATATATCAGAGTACAATCATTCACAAATAAACTAGACAGTTGTAACAACTTGTCCCAGACTACAAACAATACAATCTCAAACACATCGCGGAAAATACTCCAAACGTCCCTGCCGTCCAGCTCGCCTCCTGAGCTCCAGAATGCCCTAACCTGAAAATTTATAATACTCAGTCTGACCCGAGCATTACAATAAAGTAACATCCGGGTCAGGCTGGAAACCAGCGTGAGTAAGCCCATAAAACTTGAAATACCAATTTATAAAACGTATTTGAATACTAGGTTAACTCGTACCTCACTACGAGTTCTATCTTGTTACAATCAAAAAATTATTTCACAAAATTATATCTAAGTATTATTACTCAGCTTAAATAGTCCGGTTTACTTTGATTTATTCCATTCTAGCCTATTTGATTCAAAAATCAAATATAAAAAGAATTTGTAGGTTACAAATCGAAGTGGTTTCGGATATTGCTGATACCTGACCCCGGTCTCTTCGAATCCAATACCATTTTTAATCCAAGTTGTTTAAGTGAATACAATTCAATTTTAAATTCAGGATGTCACATTTATCCAGCAATTCATCACCGATAGATAACCCACATTATCATAGTTCAACCCAAATATATGATATCACTGAACATCCTAAATTTTCAGACTAGAGATATTCATCAATCCAAACATTTAATACAATTTAATCATCCATAAGCAAGATTAATTAATCCATTTCTAATTAATTAAATTAACACGAAATAAATTAATTAGTTTTATAAATCCCTCTTAATTAACATTAATTAAACCATTTAATTAATTATTGAAATTTATTAATTATCCTTTAATTACTCAAGATCTTAATTAATTAAAGATAAACCATTTACCTTAATCACTTAATTATCATTATTAAATCCATTTGAAAACACTTAGGAATCGCATAAATTATTTCCTAATATACAATTATTATAAAACAAAATCAATTAATCTCAAACTTTTAACTTTAAAAATTTAATGTTGAAACTTGTTTGATACTTGATCAATACCTTAGCTTTGAAACTTGTTTAGTTTATTTGCTTGCAAACTTGATCATTTTCGTTTGCTTTAAAAACTTAATTAATTAAAACCTGTTAGCTTACCAAAGAACCCCGAGCCTCAGACAAAATTCCCCAAGCCAAACCCAGTGCCCACCTTCCTCCCGAGTCTCAACCCTTCTTCCTCTTTCTTTTTCTTTTTAAAGTTTGTTTTAGTTTAAATTTCAAAAACCTGTTACAACAGTTAAACGCATGCGAACAACTCGGTCCAAACCTGATGCATCCCCGATTTCCTACCCGAGCTCTCTCTCTCACTTAAATTCCTTCAGCAATGACCAAATCCTACTGACACATGCCAGCATCGTGGCACGTGTACACGACACGGGAGGATTGCCCAACACCGCCGGCACCTCCACGAAGTCACCCTCGACCTCCTGGTTCCCCTCGGCCACCCGAAACTCCTCAGAAATTCCCAAATCAAAAACGAACCAGGAAGCCTTCACCTTGCCTAACAATACCCATCCTGGCACCACCACGTGCCACCGTCTCTAACTACCAGATGCCACGCCGCCTTGTCAAAAGCTGCGCCTAAGTATCCTCTAACTTTCCCTCCACCTTCGAGCCAACTCGACGCCACTACGCCACCGGAAACTGCCGTGAACTTCCTTTGACCAAACGTGACTTAAAAACCCTACTACTCCACCTTCCATCCACCACGGCCTACGAGAAATCCAGCTACCATTTTTCCCTTAACCACTGACCCACGACCCTCCTCCAGCCACCACCCCGAGACTACTGAACCTCGCGATTGCCGGAAATTGAAATAAAACCCAATTCCGATCAACTCGCAACTTCTCACCAACCCTAAGCTAAAAAATCTAGATAGTACTATCAAAAATCATCATTTTCAAAATCGAATTTGATTATATGAACAAAACTTGAAATTTATTTTATTTAATTTCTGACTTGATTTGATTTTTCACTATTCTTCTTCTTTCCAGTTAACTACTTGCTAACTATACTTTAAAAAAAATTAAAAAAAATTCAGTTAATTCAAACATATTTCCTATAAACATCATAATCTAATATGGTTTATGTGAAGGAAATCAAGTTTGAGGTAAGTTTTTGGGCCTGTTGAACAAATAGAGACATGCATGCATACATTCAGTATTTTCAACTCGTATACCTAAACAAAAATGTATCTCTACATCCATGCAAAACATTTTCAAGTCATTATTTTCATCAGTCATCATAGGCATAAGTAAATAAAGAGGAAAAAGTGAAGTTTACTCACTTAGAAATGTAGAACAGAGGAAAGAGCTTTGAAACTGCAAGTGATTTAAAAATTGGAACTTGCTTTTGAATTTGAAACAGCAACTTGAAGTTTTGAGATTACAACAGATCTTCTTCTTGCTTGTTTTAGTTGAGTTGCATCCAAATTAAATCTTTGCTTCAGTTTTGAAACTTGAAATAGTTGTATGCTTTTCCCTTTTATATTTTTTATCAGGTTTTGGTTTTGATTGCAAAAATGAAAGAATAGGAGTAGAGGTGTATGTACAGCTTTGTTTCTCTATCTCTTTTCTTTTATATAATTTGAGAATGAAGCAAACAATTTAAACAAGAATTTTGACACTTGTAATTTTCATGGCATCCCAAGCTTACAAATGTTCTTATGCGTGAATTTATATTTATTTATATCTTTATTTTTGTTCTTAACTTTTATATTTATATATTTTCTTTTACAATGTAACTTTTAAAGAAATAATATAAAACCTATATTAATTAATAACTATATATATACTAGTGAAAATGCAAGTTTTAATCTAATTTATTTTTGAGAGTTTGAAAATAACTTTGGAATAAATAGAATATCTTACACATCCATATTATAACAACCTTCCCTATATTTTTTTTCCATACGAATATATATATATATATATATTCATGTTGATTATAAAGCTTGTATATATCTATATATCTATATCTATATATATATATGGATATTCTATCTTGAATTACATAGTGAAATATATTATTTATTTCTTTACTATAAGATTTATCATTTCCAGAGATTTATAAATTCAACATTTGTTATAGTTTCTAATCCATTTATATATTCAAATATTTTCAATTATCAGAATTTTATTTGCTCAACTAAATAAAATCAGTTTCTCGATAGTTTAAAATCAGTTAATTATCTAATTATCAGTTGTCCAAAAATCCGAGTTATCATACCAGACATATTGTCTGAACCGAGTTGTTTATTTTCTCTAATCTCTCGGGTACTCATTTATATTTGGATAGTCCGAGAGTAGTAGGTCTTTATGGGCACTTTTGAAGATGGCATCCGAGCAGGAGGTCTGTATCTATTTAGTTGTCTATTTCCGTTGTTTCTTTAGTTCTTGTAAGTGTATTTTGTTTCAACATGTAAAGGCCGGTTGTTCTAAGTGCCTAAGATGATTATTGTACTTTTATGTAAGTCTGATAACTCCGCCTTAGGGAGTAATCTTATATATTATATTACTGTTATGTTCTATTTAACAGATTCATTGTGAGATTTTCTGTTCTGTTTTGTTCTTTATTTTTATTCCACGACAATTCATCTTTCGGGTGCTTGGGCCACGATACAGGAATACCGTGGATGTAATAAGTGTCGTTCCCATGGACCAAAAAGGTGGGTCGTCATAGATTAGTTTCTTTGGATGTATACTCAAAGTTGTTGATATATGGAGGGGAGGAAGTAGCGGTTGATGGCGTGCTTACCGACGTGACCTGTAGCTAACGCTCTAAGCGTTCACTAAGTTGTCAACCGCTCAGATTATGAGCAGTCGATCACTCGTGACCTGGAGCGTTACCTTCATGTTCTGTTTTATGTATTATTTTAGATTTGATGCATTTCAAATATAAAATTATTTTATTGAAAAGGTTTTATTTTAACTAAATATTAATTATAAATTGGTTGTGTTTTAAAAATAGCTAGAATCTATTCTCGGGCTTTATATAACTATTTAAAATCCTAGTTAATTCTAAAAAAGTACGAAATAAGATCTAAATACCATTGGTTGATTTTAAAAGAGTTCCCAATTAATTTTTACTATAAGGAAGTGATTTAAAAATATATTCTATGGTTTAAAATGATTAGAAATTACTTCTAAGGGCTGAAAATTCATTTATACATCACATTTGATTATAGAAAATTATGGAATTATTTTATAAATGGTAATTGTTAATTATAAAAGAGTTTTCTTTGACTTTAAATGGAAAGGAGATTTGGTAGGGTATTAACAGGTTTTAAGTCCTTATTATTTGGATTTAAAATGGTATTTTAACTTTTAAGAGAATATGAAGGTTTTTAGAAGTTTTAATCTACAATCATAAATGAAATACAAGGAGAAGCCAAAAATCGAGCTGCGATGAAGGGCAAAGTCTATTGGGTAAGTTTATATTCATTCATGGTGTTTAAAATAAAGTTCATATATTTGTCAATTATAGCCACTTACTAAGATTAGTTTTAAAATTGTTCTATGTACTGTGATCGACTATGCGTTCTATTTGCGTATGGTTTTGAATGTTGATGATTTAATTGGGTATGAAATAACTAATTGTTGTGGATTTGATTTGTTGAATATTTTTGTGATATCCCGGAATTTCAAACCCAGTTTAAATATGATAATCTTTATGATAAACTAATTTAAATTGATAAATTTGTTATTTTATTCAACAGCAAATAAATGAATTGTCAATATACATTTATTCTAATTAAAACTAATATATATATAAGGGTAATGAATGTGTCAAAATTGTACTCTTATCAGATTTGATTTTGAATTGAATTTAAAAACTTAAATTGAATTTGAATTGATAAATTAAAAGATTTAAAATATGTTAATTTTTATTCTAAATTTTACTTTGAGTGTTAAGGAATATTCATGATTTTATTTAAGTTATAACATTTGTTTTATATTCATTCTTTAAGGGAAATTGATTTTTATAAGAATTAAGAATGAATTTATATAAGAAAAATCAATTAAGAAAAACATTTTTTATTCTTTTTGCATGGAATTAACACTTGTTAAACTTTTAAATCCTACTAGTAACATGTGTTAGAAAATTAAGCTATATAGTGACAAGTGTCATAATTTAAGTTTATTATCTTTAAATTTTATAAAACAAATTTTTATATATAAAAGATCTTTCTTATGCTTCAAACTATACTTTCTCATTTTTATTAAGCAAGAAATTTTTTACACTCTTCATTTCCAAACCTGAAAATCTTCACTTCAAAGTTTAATCAAAATTCAAACTCCTTTCCAAAATCTAACCTGCAAAGGAAGTCCTGAAAAAAAAATCTGCATTTTCAAATCACTTTTGAAAACTGCAATATAGACTCCTGAAAACAACCAAATTTTGAAACAAATCTCAAGTTTTTATCACCTATTAATTCAAGATTTGAAGCATCATCAAAGATAATCTAGCAATTTCAAGAAGAGGATTGAAATCTGCAGTCCAAATTCTTTTCCAACAGCTTGAGTCTAAACAACAAAAACAGGTGAGTAAATTTTTAATCAAAATTTTAAGTATAAGGATCTATTATGTGAAAGTTAGTTATGAAGATGCTTGCTTGTTATTTATTTTGTGAAATAATTGTTTACAGATTTAAACTTAACTGTGCATTTTTAAAATGCAACAGTGGTGTTTTGTATCTTCAAGATTTTGAAAAAAATTAAACAAAAACTCAAATTTATATGAAATAAAATGTTGTTAGATTGGAATATTCAATATGGAGGTTTGATTCAATATGAATTAAGTGTTAAAAATAAATTTGCAAATGAAACAGCTAAAAAAATGCAGAAAGTAAGATATGTAGTAAAAACAAATAATTATATCATGTAAATCATGTTCGAAGTTTAATGAATCAAATTTATATCCTAAATCTACAATGCATAATACGAATTTTAAGATAGAAATCGGAATTTTTAACTTAAAGTTGAAGATGAATTTTGGGATTAACTGAAATTGGGGCCTTTGACAATTTCTTGTGACTGGGTTGTTTTTAGGCTTTGAAATTTGAATTGAAGCTGTGTTAATTGTTGTTTAACACTAGAAAAATAATGGTTGAATTATCATGCAACACAGAATTTAGAATGTTGATTTTTAGGGTTTGTGCTCTGTATGTTTTTCGAGTTGAGGAGTTCGATTTTGTGAAGCGTGGAGTTGACCGAGTTGCGACTGGCTTGGGGTGGAGGTGTGTTTGGGTTGTGCGAATGTATGGCCGAAGTTTAGAGGCGATCGGTGGTCGGCTCGCCGTGGATGATGGGGTTTTTCCTGGTGACTGTAGTTTGGGTTTGGGTTCGAGCAACCCATTTTTCATTCGAGTTTGTGTAAGTGTGGTTTGAGGGCCGAAGTTGTGTGGGTGGTCGAAGTGAGGTCTGCGCATGGAGTCGAGGATGGAGGCGACGTCATCGGCGAGGCGTGCACGTGCACGAGACTGTTACGTGTCAGTAAGGTTGGGGGGATTGTGGTGACTCGAAGCTGGAATCGAGCAGTGTGGGGTTTTGCTCAAGTTAGGGACCGGGTCGATGTCGTTGTTCGTGCCAAGGAAAGGGTAGGGAAGTGTTGTTTCTTTCCAGTAGTAAATTTGAGTCTTTACTTAATCTAAAGAGGAATTGTTAAGGGAAGGTGAAGTTAGGTTCAAGTGATCGATCTTGGGTCGTTCGAACCCGGAACTAGTTAGTTATGTTTTAAAAGAATCATCAAATTTTGTTTTAAGTTTGAAAATTTAAAATTTTATTTGAACTGCTTTGTAAAATGTTTAACATTTTAGTTGGAAGTACTTTATTATTATGATTATTAAGTTAAGGTGATTTTATATTCATTTAACATGATTTTTGAAATGTAATTAAGCTATAAAACAAATTAGAAATGTTTTAAAATGTAATAATTTTTTTAGTAATTAATGAAATTGTTTTATTTTAAAATTTAATTAAGTTTTATGGTTAAAGTTTACTTTAATTAATTATTAATTAGAGTTGGAATTAATTAATTAATTTAGGTTAATTAATTTGTTAAAATTTAATTAAATTACTTATGGATTATTTAATGGATAATTAAGGATTAAATTAAATAACAATTATTAGTTATTAATTAATTTATTAATCAATTTAAGATAATTCATAAGTGATTAATAACTGATTAATGATTAATAAATTAGTGATTAAGAAGTTAATTAATTAATATTATTAAGAGTTAATTAATTAAGTAATTAAACATTTATTAATTTATTAATAGTAAATTAATTAATGGTTAAGATTTAATTAATTAAATAATTAAGATTAATTAATGAATAATCAATTAAGTAATTAGGATAAATTAATTTGTGATTAATTAATAATTAATTAAGGTTAATTAATTATAAATTAAGGGCTAATTAATAATAAATTAAGGAATGATTAATTTTAAATCAAATTTTAATTAATAAATGATTATAGCAATTAATTGATAATTAAATAAAGATTATTAATTAATTAAACATTAATTAATTAATAATGAGATAATTAAGAGGTGATTAATCAATTAAATGATTGTGATTAATTAATTAATGTTTGGTTAAGCAAGATTAAGTGATAAATTCTTAAGTAATTAATTTAATTTTAAATTAATTAAATTAATTATAATATGAATTAAAGTAGTGCTTGCTTATGGATGATTGTTTGAATTGAATATCTGAATATGGCTGATATCTGTTGAATGATAGTTGAGATATTCTGTGATGAGATATTGTATATCTGTGATAGATATTGGTTATTATCTATTGATAATGCTGTGTGATGCTATGTTTAAATCTGAATTGAATTGTTTAAATCTTTAAGCAACTTGGCCTTTAAGACACGTTTGGATTTCGATGAGACCGGGATCGGGAATCGAATTGATTTTCGAAAACCACATCGATCCAAGTTAAACATTAAGTCGTGACGTCTCAAGTGAGGATCGAGATGGAGTTTTTAGAATGCAAGGGTTATTGTCGTTAACTCTGAGGGTGATTCCAAAATGAGTGTAACGAGATAATGCCTTCGGTTTCGTTCGAACCCGGAACGAACTTTTATGGATTGAATGCTATCAGAACATCGTCAGGTGGACGATGAGCATTCTAAGAGATGTGTTCTCTAAAGGTAATAGCCTCAAGCCTCATCAACCGGGAATGGCTAAAACAGGAGAGGTGCAGCAAGGTTTCGTGGGTAGCCACCACTTGAGAGTGAGATTTACCCCTGTCTAGAAGTCCCTTATTATATTCGGCCGTGTGGGCAGTTGTTGGACACAACTGCGGGGTTGTCTTGTTCGGAACTGTCCAGTAAGGGATGGGTCTGGCCTTGTGTTGCAGGGGAGTTGGGGTGGCTCCTCAGTACGGTGATCTAGGCCCCGTACTGTGACGGGCGGTACCCCAGTAGCCCTGCCATTGTATGGAATCAAATCTCCAATATGTGCCCGTACGGTTTTGATTGTGCCCAACTATGTTGGAACGTGAGATGTAAGCATTCTAGCTATTTCTGTATTTTATTTTAAAAAACCCTAGACCCTATTTATAATATCACTGAATTTCCGATCAAATGTTTTGGTTAGCGTAAGGTAAAAACTTACCCGTGTTTATTTGTGGGAAGTCTTACGTGATACCTTTTGTTTCAAAATGATTTTAAAGTTAAACAACTTTAACTGATTTACTCACACCTGACCCATGTCTGACCCGGAGTTTATTTTGTTTTTCATAAACTCTTGGGTACTCAATTTTTTATGAGTAGCCAAGTGATTTTGGTTTGGATTAGCATATGTTTTGGAAGTTGGAGCTGGAGTCCAGACGTACTTATCTATCTCTATCCGCTGTAGTGATTTAAGATGTTGTATTTTGGGTTGTGTGTATTGGCAAACTCTTATGAATGTCAGATGTAATGAAGTGATATTATTTTGTGTACTCCGATATGTAAACTTATGTAAGGGATATGTGTAATATTATATTTTGTTCGTTTCCACTGTGAGATTCTGATTATTGTTGTTTCTTTTCTTTCTATCTTTCTATTTCTATCTCTTTCTTTTCTAATTGATGATACGTCTTTCTGGATATTGAAAGACGGGTCGTCACAGTTGGTATCAGAGCAATGGTTGAGAAACACCTAGGCTCTGGAGTAGAATCTATCTTGAGAGTGCGTATTTGTAATTTTCTTATATAACTATATCCCTATCTAAATTGGTTGGATTACCTGTTCAGGTAGCCAATATGAGTTTAAGAGGCCGAAGGGGAAGAGTTGTTGGAAGTGCATCAACTGGTAACAGAAGAGAGCAGACTGATAATGAGACTGTTAATCCAGTTACGTCTCCAGTCAGTTTTGCCGCATTATGCAAGGACTTTGTTCATCTTGGAGGAAAACCATTTCAAGGATCAGAAACTATAATAGAAGTTCAAGCATGGCTTCGCTCTTGTGAGAAGATTTTTAAGAGCATAAGGTTATTAGATGAGCAGAAAAGAATAATGGCTGTGTGGCAATTACAAGGTGGTGCTGCAGTATGGTGGAATTCAGTGACTGCTAATATCTCGGAAGATGGTATGTCTTGGGAAGAATTTAAGGAGATGTTTGAGGAAAAGTTTATGCCTGCTGCAGGAAGAACTCGGCTTTATCAAGATTTTCTGAATCTGAAACAAGGAAATATGTCTATAGCTGAATACGAGACTAAATTCAACGAGTTATCTTGCTACGGTCCAGGACTTATTGACACCCCTCTTAAGAAGAACGAGATGTTTGTCCAAGGGTTGAGGCCTGAGTATCATGAGAGAATGACTGCACATTTGAAAGGGTCTTCTGTGGAACTTATTGACATGGCGCTGAGATATGAAGACTTGATGAATAAAAGATCTGAGGCGCAAGTTGCTGCATCTGGAGGAAATTCTTCCAATCTTAATAAAAGGAAATTCAATCCTAACTGGAAGAAACAAAACAAGAAGAAGTCCGGAAACAATAATGGACCCCGAAAATGCTATAACTGTAATCAAGCGGGACATTTGGCAAATCACTGTCCTCAAGAAAGGAAGCAACAGCGGCAGTAGTATAGTGGGTCAGGGTCAGCCTTAGTTCAGAAGTCTCTTTACTTTAACTGTCACCAACCGGGACACATGATTAAAGACTGCCTGCTTCTTCATAAGTTTCAACAGAACAAAGTATTTGCTTTAGAAGGCGCTCCATCAAACTCGTCGAAGGGCAAGGGAGTTTTAGAAGGTACCTTACTTTTAAATAGAAAATATATTAAAGTCTTATTTGATTCTGGTGCTTCTTTAAGTT
The DNA here is from genome assembly GCA_030765085.1 of Allium cepa. Taxonomy (NCBI): domain Eukaryota; kingdom Viridiplantae; phylum Streptophyta; class Magnoliopsida; order Asparagales; family Amaryllidaceae; genus Allium; species Allium cepa. The sequence continues at coordinate 690,416,423 of CM060932.1, read as the reverse complement.
TTATTTCCCTGGGAACTGTAGAGAATTTCTTACTTACCGCTAGTATCGTAGACAATCCCATTTGTGTATCAAATCCTATAGGAGGGGCAACCAAATTGGATAGGATCTGTAAAGATTTGAGAATCTCCTATATATCCCATAGTTTTTCCTGTGATCCTTCTGTATTGGATTTTAAAGGCTTTGACCTTATATTGGGAATGGATTGGCTTGACAAATATAAGGCTATTTTAAATTGTGATGAAAGAACAGTTTCGTTGGAAACTGATCTGAGTAGGATTGCCAGAGTAATGTGTGATAACTCTGGAATCCACTTGAGTAGTCTTTTACATGGAATAGAGACTTCTCAAGAGGAGGTTGTAGATATTGAAGTAGTCCGGGATTTCTCCGACGTATTTGAGGAAGTTAAGTGTTTGCCACCGCACCGGGAAATAGAGTTTCGTATAGATTTGGTACCTGGAGCAGTACCTGTAATTCAACCTAGTAGGAGGATGGCTCCAAGAGAGAGGGAGGAATTAGTGAAGCAAACTCAAGATTTGTTGGAGAAGGGTTTGATTAGACCAAATTTTTCCTGCTGGGGTTCTGCTGCAGTTTTTATCACCAAGTCGGATGGGTCGCTAAGGTTCTATGTAGACTACCGTGAATTGAACAAAGTGACCATTCGGAATAAGTATCCTCTTCCTCGCATTGATGATCTCTTCGACCGGCTTCATGGTGCATCAGTCTTTTCTCAGTTAGATCTAGCATCAGGTTTCCATCAATAAAGGGTAGCTGAAGACAGTATTCCCTTAACTGCATTTAGGGGACCTAATTGTTTCTATGAGTGGTTGGTTATGCCTTTCGGGTTAACCAACGCTCCTGCCTATTTTGTAGATCTGATGAACCGAGTCTTTAGAGATGTTCTGAATAAGTTTGTTTTGGTATTCATCGATGATATTTTGGTTTATTCTAAATCGGAAGAAGTGCACAAGCAGCACTTGAGAATAGTTTTGGAAACTCTAAGAAGGCATGTTCTGAAGGCGAAATTTTCTAAGTGTCGTTTTTGGAAATCAGAAGTAAAATTTTTGGGCCACATTGTTTCTAGTGAGGAAATCTCTGTAGATCCAGCTAAAGTTGAGACTATTCTGGAATGGAAGCAGCCTCGGACTCCTACAGAAGTTCGTAGTTTTCTGAGATTGGCTGGTTACTACAGGAAGTTTATTAAGGATTATTCTAAGATCTCTTCTCACCTAACAAAGCTGACAAGGAAGGGAGCTAAATTCAAGTGGACACCGGAGTGTGAGGAAGCTTTCCAGAAACTGAAGACAAAATTGACAAGTGCTCCTGTATTGGCTATTCCTGATGGGAAGAGCAAGTTTGAAGTGTATACTGATGCCTGTATTGTTGGATTAGGAGCTGTGCTTATGCAGAATGGTAGGGTTATTGCGTATGCGAGTCGACAATTGAAGCCACATGAGAGGAACTACGCTACGCATGATCTAGAGCTGTTGGCTATTGTTTTTGCTTTAAAGATATGGAGGCATTATGTTTTAGGAGAAAAGTTTGAGTTATTCACGGATCACAAACCATTGAAATATCTTTTCTCTCAAAAAGATCTTAATCTAAGACAGCAGCGATGGGTTGAGTTCTTGGCATCATATGATTTGGATATTCTGTATACTCCGGGAAAGGCGAACGTTGTGGCCGACGCTCTTAGCAGAAATGCGGTTCTTTCTTTTTTGGAAGCTGTTCCGTCTCTCCAGGAAAGAATAATAAGCAAGCAAATGGAGGATAGGTCTTTTGAAGAATTGATTCTTGGAACTAAGGATGGTCGATATTCGGATTTCAAGATAGACAATCAAGGGGCATTGAGAATTAATGGCCGATTGTGTGTACCGGATATAGATGGATTGAGACAGGAAGTATTGTTAGAAAGTCATCGCTCCAGATTGAATATCCATCCAGGAATCTCGAAGATGTACAAGGATATGAAGAGAGTTTTCTAGTGGTCGGGCATGAAGAAGGATGTAATCAGATTCGTTAATAGTTGTGCTATCTGCCAGCAAGTTAAAGGAGATCAGCAGAAGCCAGCCGGTTTGTTACAACCTTTGGAAATCCCGACGTGGAAATGGGAGATGATTTCGATGGACTCATCGACGGATTGCCTAGAACAAAGAAGGGGATTGAAGGAATATGGGTAATTGTGGATCGTCTTACCAAAAGCGCCCATTTTATACCAGTTAAGGCAACCCGTACTGCAGCTTCTTTGGCAGAAATTTTCTTGAAAGAGATTGTAAGATTGCATGGTATTCCAGTCAGTATTGTAAGTGATCGAGATCTAATCTTCACTAGCAATTTCTGGGAGGCATTGCAATCAGCTTTGGGAACTAGTTTAAGATTGAGTACAGCATATCATCCACAAACAGATGGACAAACAGAAAGGCTTAATCGAATTCTAGAAGATATGCTGAGAGCCTGTGTATTAGATTTTGGAGGATCGTGGGAAGATCATCTACATCTAGTGGAGTTCTCTTATAATAACAGTTACCAAGCAAGTATCAAGATGGCTCCTTATGAAGCATTGTATGGAAGACCGTGTAGATCTCCAGCTTGTTGGATAGAGTCGAAGGACCGTATTGTGCTTGGACCAGATCTGATCCGTGAAGCATCTACTAAAGTCGAGCTTATCAAGAAGAGGATGAGAGCTGCTTAGGATCGACAAAAGAAATATGCTGATAAAAGACGAAGACAATTGGAGTTTGAGATTGGTGATTTAGTCTTTGTCAAAGTTTCCCCTATTAAAGGAGCTGTAAGATTCGAGAAGACGGGGAAACTCGCTCCGAGATACATTGGTCCGTTCCGAGTTCTCGAGAGGATTGGTACTGTAGCATACAGAATTGAATTGCCAGTCCGGATGGCTGGAATTCATAATGTTTTCCACGTATCTCGTCTACGGAAATATGTGCACGATCCATCTCTTATTGTGGAGCCAGCTGTGCAGGAAGACTTAGAGGTTGAGCCGGACTTACCAGTTGTCAGACATCCTATTCGAATTGTTGATCAAGGCGAGAGGCAACTCAGAAGCAAGATTGTGAAGCTCGTTAAAGTCCAGTGGAGTGAGGATCCCAGAGATTGTACCTGGGAGACTCTGGATAGTTTTAGGAAGGCTTACCCGGATATGTGTCCGGATAGCTAGTGGTGTTTGTATTGGATGTATGGTTGTTTGGATGTTTTGTTTGATGGTTGCTTATGTATGGATGTTATGTATGCTTGGATTGTTGAATTAAAATGATAATTTTTGGATTATCTTTTGTTTAAAATTTCGGGGACGAATTCTTTTAAGGGGAGAGGAATGTGATATCCCGGAATTTCAAACCCAATTTAAATATGATAATCTTTATAATAAACTAATTTAAATTGATAAGTTTGTTACTTTATTCAACAGCAAATAAATAAATTGCAAATATACATTTATTCTAATTAAAACTAATACATATATAAGGGTAATGAATGTGTCAAAATTGTACTCTTATCAGATTTTATTTTGAATTGAATTTAAAAACTTAAATTGAATTTGAATTGATAAATTAAAAGATTTAAAATATTTTAATTTTTATTCTAAATTTTACTTTGAGTATTAAGGAATATTCGCATGATTTTATTTAAGTTATAACATTTGTTTTATATTCATTCTTTAAGGGAAATTGATTTTTATAGGAATTAAGAATGAATTTATATAAGAAAAATCAATTAAGTAAAACATTTTTTATTCTTTTTGCATGGAATTAACACTTGTTAAACTTTTAAATCCTACTAATAACATGTGTTAGAAAATTAAGCTATATAGTGACAAGTGTCATAATTTAAGTTTATTTTCTTTAAATTTTATAAAACAAATTTTTATATATAAAAGATCTTTCTTATGCTTCAAACTATACTTTCTCATTTTTATTAGGCAAGAAATTTTTTACACTCTTCATTTCCAAACCTGAAAATCTTCACTTCAAAATTTAATCAAAACTCAAACTCCTTTCCAAAATCTAACCTGCAAAGGAATTCTTGAAATAAAAATCTGCATTTTCGAATCACTTTTGAAAACTGCAATATAGACTCCTGAAAACAACCAAATTCTGAAACAAATCTCAAGTTTTTATCACCTATTAATTCAAGATTTGAAGCATCATCAAAGATAATCTAGCAATTTCAAGAAGAGGATAGAAATCTGCAGTCCAAATTCTTTTCCAACAGCTTGAGTCTAAACAACAAAAACAGATGAGTAAATTTTTAATCAAAATTTTAGTTATAAGGATCTGTTATGTGAAAGTTAGTTATGAAGATGCTTGCATGTTATTTATTTTGTGAAATAATTGTTTACAGATTTAAACTTAACTGTGCATGTTTAAAATGCAACAGTGGTGTTCTGTATCTTCAAGATTTTGAAAAAAATTAAACAAAAACTCAAATTTATATGAAATAAAACATTTTTATATTGGAATATTCAATATGGAGGTTTGATTCAATATGAATTAAGTGTTAAAAATAAATTTGCAAATGAAACAGTTAAAAAACTGCAGAAAGTAAGATATGCAGTAAAACCAAATAATTATATCATGTAAATCATGTTCAAATTTTAATGAATCAAATTTATATCCTAAATCTACAATGCATAATATGAATTTTAAGAAAGAAATCAGAATTTTTAACTTAAAGTTGAAGATGAATTTTGGGATTAACTGAAATTGGGGCTTTTGACAATTTCTTGTGACTGGGTTATTTTTAGGCTTTGAAATTTGAATTGAAGCTGTGTTAATTGTTGTTTAACACTAGAAAAATAATGGTTGAAGTTATCATGCAACACGGAATTTAGAATGTTGATTTTTAGGTTTGTGCTCTGTATGTTTTTCGAGTTGAGGAGTTCGATTTTGTGAAGCGTGGAGTTGACCGAGTTACGACTGGCTTGGGGTGGAGGTGTGTTTGGGTTGTGCGAATGTATGGCCGAAGTTTGGAGGCGATCGGTGGTCGGCTCGCCGTGGATGATGGGGTTTTTCCTGGTGACTGTAGTTTAGGTTTGGGTTCGAGCAACCCATTTTTCATTCGAGTTTGTGTAAGTGTGGTTTGAGGGCCGAAGTTGTGTGGGTGGTCGAAGTGAGGTCTGCGCATGGAGTCGTGGATAGAGGCGACGTCGTCGGCGAGGCGTGCACGTGCACGAGACTGTTACGTGTCAGTAAGGTTGGGGGGATTGTGGTGACTCGAAGCTGGAATCGAGCAGTGTGGGGTTTTGCTCCAGTTAGGGACCAGGTCGATGTCGTTGTTCGTGCCAAGGAAAGGGTAGGGAAGTGTTGTTTCTTTCTAGTAGTAAATTTGAGTCTTTACTTAATCTAAAGAGGAATTGTTAAGGGAAGGTGAAGTTAGGTTCAAGTGATCGATCTTGGGTCGTTCGAACCCGGAACTAATTAGTTATGTTTTAAAAGAATCATCAAATTTTGTTTTAAGTTTGAAAATTTAAAATTTTATTTGAACTACTTTATAAAATGTTTAACATTTTAGTTGGAAGTACTTTATTATTATGATTATTAAGTTAAGGTGATTTCATATTCATTTAACATGACTTTTGAAATGTAATTAAGCTATAAAACAAATTAGAAATGTTTTAAAATGTAATATTTTTTTTTAGTAATTAATGAAATTGTTTTATTTTGAAATTTAATTAAGTTTTATGGTTAAAGTTTACTTTAATTAATTAGTAATTAGAGTTGGAATTAATTAATTAATTTAGGTTAATTAATTTGTTAAAATTTAATTAAATTACTTATGGATTATTTAATGGATAATTAAGGATTAAATTAAATAACAATTATTAGTTATTAATTAATTTATTAATCAATTTAAGATTAATTCATAAGTGATTAATAACTGATTAATGATTAATAAATTAGTGATTAAGAAGTTAATTAATTAATATTATTAAGAGTTAATTAATTAAGTAATTAAACATTTATTAATTTATTAATAGTAAATTAGTTAATGGTTAAGATTTAATTAATTAAATAATTAAGATTAATTAATGAATAATCAATTAAGTAATTAGGATAAATTAATTTATGATTAATTAAGAATTAATTAAGGTTAATTAATTATAAATTAAGGGCTAATTAATAATAAATTAAGGAATGATTAATTTTAAATCAAATTTTAATTAATAAATAATTATAGCAATTAATTGATAATTAAATAAAGATTATTAATTAATTAAACATTAATTAATTAATAATGAGATAATTAAGAGGTGATTAATCAATTAAATGATTGTGATTAATTAATTAATGTTTGGTTAAGCAAGATTAAGTGATAAATTCTTAAGTAATTAATTTAATTTTAAATTAATTAAATTAATTATAATATGAATTAAAGTAGTGCTTGCTTATGGATGATTGTTTGAATTGAATATCTGAATATGGTTGATATCTGCTGAATGATAGTTGAGATATTCTGTGATGAGATATTGTATATCTGTGATAGATATTGGTTATTATCTGTTGATAATGCTGTGTGATGCTATGTTTAAATCTGAATTGAATTGTTTAAATCTGAATTGAATTGTTTAAATCTTTAAGCAACTTGGCCTTTAAGACACGTTTGGATTTTGATGAGACCGGGATCGGGAATCGAATGATTTCCGAAAACCACATCGATCCAAGTTAAACGTTAGGTCGTGACGTCTCAAGTGAGGATCGAGATGGAGTTTTTAGAATGCAAGGTTTATTGTCGTTAACTCTTAGGGTGATTCCAAAATGAGTGTAACGAGATAATGCCTTCGGTTTCGTTCGAACCCGGAACGAACTTGTATGGATTGAATGCTTTCAGAACATCGTCAGGTGGACGATGAGCATTCTAAGAGATTGTTCTCTAAAGGTAATTGTAGCCTCAAGCCTCATCAACCGGGAATGGCTAAAACATGGGAGGTGCAGCAAGGTTTCGTGGGTAGCCCCCACTTGAGAGTGAGATTTACCCCTGTCTAGAAGTCCCTTATTATCTTCGGCTGTGTGGGCAGTTGTTGGCCACAACTGCGGGGTTGTCTTGTTCGGAACTGTCCAGTAAGGGATGGGTCCGGCCTTGTGTTGCAGGGGAGTTAGGGTGGCTCCTCGGTACGGTGATCTAGGCCCCGTACGGTGACGGGCGATACACCAGTAGCCCTGCCATTGTATGGAATCCAATCTCCAATATGTACCCGTACGGTTTTGATTGTGCCCAACTATGTTGGAACGTGAGATGTAAGCATTCCAGCTATTTCTGTATTTTATTTTAAAAAACCCTAGACCCTATTATAATATCACTGAATTTCCGATCAAATGTTTTGGTTAGCGTAAGGTAAAAACTTACCCGTGTTTATTTGCGGGAAGTCTTACGTGATACCTCTTGTTTCAAAATGATTTTAAAGTTAAACAACTTTAACTGATTTACTCACACCAGACCATGTCTGACCCGGAGTTTATTTTGTTTTTCATAAACTCTTGGGTACTCAAATTTTTATGAGTTGCCAAGTGATTTAGGTTTGGATTAGCATATGTTTTGAAAGCTGGAGCTGGAGTCCAGACGTTCTTATCCATCTCTATCCGCTGTAGTGATTTAAGATGTTGTATTTTGGGTTGTGTGTATTGGCAAACTCTTATGAATGTCAGATGTAATGAAGTGATATTATTTTCTGTACTCCGATATGTAAACTTATGTAAGGGATATGTGTAATATTATATTTTGTTCGTTTCCGCTGTGAGATTCTGATTATTGTTGTTTCTTTTCTTTCTATCTTTCTATTTCTATCTCTTTCTTTTCTAATTGATGATACGTCTTTCTGGATATTGAAGGACGGGTCGTCACAGTTTTTATCATAACTGGTTAATAATTTGTCTAACTACATAATATATATTTTTATTTCATTTGAGATCTGAAATAAATCCTCTAGTTTGTTAACCTATTGTGTGTTGCTGTAAATCTTCTTTATTTTAATTAATTGCCTTTGTTATCTGATTTATTCCTTTTAATTATGGATCTAGTTTTAGTAGATTGAATCATAAAATTATGTACATGTATATGTATATACACACACACACATACACGTGTGTGTGTGTGTGTGTGTATTTGTGACGACCAGTATTTCTTGAGGTTTAAGTCGACAATAATGTGATAGCCCGGAAATTTTGGCAATATCAATTTAATAATCTGTATTTAAAATTAAATTGATTTGATAAATTCTGTTAATAAAAATTAAGTTGATTTAATAATCCAATTAAATAAATGTTTAATTGGTAAATTTTATCTTTTAAAAACTAATAATTGCTTTCTATTTATAATATATATATATATATATGTATATATGTATATATATTGTAGATAGATAAGTTTTGATTTTAGATTAATGAACAAATAAAATCTTGTTTTCAAATTCTGATATTCATTTTGATAATTTGGAGATTATTATTTATTTAATAAATAACTATTCAAAAACTATTTAATAGCTAATTATTTGGTTTTAAGATACTTAAATAATTGTTTTAAATTGTTTAAAATATATTTTAAAGCATAGTTTAAATTTTAATAAGATAAACAAAAGTTTATTTTATTTCTTTTTAAATATAGCTTAATAATTATAATTTGGAATTATATGAAAATTTAAAATACTCTTAATATATTAAACATTAATAGTTTAATTAAGATAAGTAAGACGAGTAATTTATGACTTCTTTTATAAATGATTTAAAATTGATAAATGAGTTATTTTCAAATAATAAATATAAAAATATAAATATAGATAAGATTTTAAATGACAATGTTATTATTTTAAATTTAAAATATGTTGATAAATTAGTTTTAAATGGAATTTTTAAATGTATAGACAGCATTTGAAATTGAATTTAATTTTGAAATTCAAATGAATAAACATATATGAATCTTGTAAATAAGTTTTTATTTTTATATAAATTGTTTTATTTCATTTTCATTAAAAGAAATACATATCCATTTATTTATGAAAATACTTTATATATATTTAATAAATAAAGAAAATCTCAATTTCCTTTAAATTAAATAAAAATAAGTAAATATGTATAAAACAAGTGTTAACATTTTATGTAACTAGTGGGACAAGTGTGAACTAATAACCTACCTTTATTGACAAATGTAAGAATTTAGTACATGTGTCATATTTATTTTTAATTTTCTTTTTAATTTTAAATAAATCAATTACATTTATAAACATGTTTCTTCAAGTTCTATTCTTTTCTAATGTTCTTTTTTTTCAAAGTCTAGAAGAAAAGTTTCAGCTAAATCAAATCTGAAACAAAAATTTGTATTCCAAATACTCAAAACCTAAATCAATATACTTTAATTCATTTTCAATAAATCAAATCTGAAACCCCTCCTTAATCACAACAAGCAAATCCTCAAGTTCAAAATGTAAAAGCATTTTCAACCTGTAAATTCCATCAACCTGAATCTGTAATGCAAGCAAATCCTCTGTAAACCATTTTCAAATACAAAAGATTTGCCTGCATAATCAAACAAGTAGCCTCTGCATTTCTTTTGCCTGGGAATAAAAGTTAAATCTGAAGCAAGTTTTGAATGGCCTACATTTTTTAAAATTGGGTTTGGCCTCTGCAATCTGGAACTTGGACCTGCATGCAAATTTTTAACAGCAAATTCAAATTTCTTTAACATGCATGCAAGTTTGGAGCACAGCAAGCACTCAAGTTAAAAAAAATCTGCAACTCAAATTTTGTGCTCTGTCTTTCAAATGACAGGTGAGTAACACTCTTAAAAAATTAAATATAAGTTGTTGCTTAAATAAGTATGCTTGTGTAGGTTTATATGAATTGCATGTTGATTAATCTACCTATGTATATGGTCTTAAATACATTACTGTATATATGCATACTAATGATAGAATTGTATGTGCTATGAAAATGTTCCTTCCTGTACTTAACTTCAGAAGTAAAGATTCTAATAAAAATCCATTTTTTTCTTTTAAACAAGTTATGTTAGGATCTAAGGTTCAAATAATATTTGATTGTTTGATTGTGAAGAAAACTTTAAATTGTACTTAAGTTAAATTAATTGTAATTTGCTATGTAATCTAAAATGAGCAGTAAAGTTTAAATTTTGGGAAAATTCAAACTTATGAAATCATGAATTCAGGATTAAATTATAAATGCTTATGCTAAATCATGATTTTTAAAAGTCAAATTACAAATTTTAAGGGTAGAATTGAAGAGTAGTTTTGTTTTCTCTGGAAATTGATTTTGGGGTTTTTGCTGATGCTCTAAAGGGTCAGGGTGGTCGTGGTTGCTTCTGGTGATGGATTAGGGGTCATTAATGTAGGATAAAATGGGGGTGGTGGTGGAAATTCACTATGGTGAAGGTGGTGGTCGAAATTGATTCCTAAACCTAGTTTTTAGGCGCTGTAGTGATTTGATCTGTGGGGAGACTATAGGGGACCGAGTGCAGTGATTTTTGGGGTGATGGCTGCTTGGGTGTCGAAGAGGAGTTGGACGGCGTTGCAGAGCCTCCGATGGTCGGAGGAGAGAGGATGGGCGATTTCCAGGTTTGGCGTTTGAAGTTTAAACTATTGCAGTTGTTTCAGGTTTTGGGTTGGGAAACTCAAGTTCGATTTGATGATTTTTGTGGGGTTCTGATGATCGTGGGTGGATCATGGTGCAAGCATTGACCTGCTTGTTCCCTGGGTAGTGGCCGGAGGTGGCCAAAACCACCGTGCATGTGCACGGTGAAGAAGATGGTGACAGGGGAGTTTTGGGGTTTGCAGTACTTTTGCACTCGGGTTAATACTTGAGTAAATCGAGTTTTTACTCGATGTTGATCAGGTTTTTACTCGAAGTAGAACAGGGGGAAACTCGGGTTTTTATTTTCTGTGATTACAGGTTTTTGAAACCTGTAGTTTTAAATTTAAAGGTTTGTTTTAAAATCTAAATGCAGGGTTTTAAAACAGAATTTAAATCAAAATTTAAGGTATGGATTTCAAATGAGATTTGAAATTTTAATAAACTTTTTATTTTACAATATTTAAGCAACATTTAAAAGGGTTTAAATAATTAAATTTAAAGTTAAAGCTTTAAATTAAAATAGAAGATTTAAACATAAATTCAAATCTGGAAACAAGAATCAAATTTGAATCAGGTTTTGAAAAGAAAATAAGTTTTAAATATTTTAAATGTTTTAAACAACTTTGAAACATATTTAAATATGATTTGAATCTTAAAATTTAATATGGGTTTAAATTTCTTTTATAAAATGAGAAATTATTTAGCATAAGTTTAAGAAGGTTTTAGAATGTTTTTAAAACTTTGATAAAGTTAAGTTTGGTTTTCATTTTAAATTTAAATTTTAAAGTGAAATTTAGAAAGAAAAAAATTAAAGTAAGTTGTTCCAAATATTAGTTTGTTAATAATAATGAAATTATTAATAAGAAAAGTTTTCTTATAATAAATCAAAGATTTAAATGTTTTGGTTTATTAAATTAATAAGGTAATTAGAAGATTAATTTATTCATTTAATCAATTAAATAAGGATTTTGAATTAATTAAGATTAAGGTTGATTAATTAAAATTAATTTATTTGGGAATATGATCATTAATTAATTTAGTTACGTTCTTAATTAATGATTAGAAATTAATCAAGAGGTTAGAATTAATTAAGTGAAAACTTAATTAATTTAATAATTAGTGATTAATTAAATGATTATTAAGTATTAATAAATTTGTGATTAATAAATGATTAATTACTTAAGTAAGGTAATAAAAGAAATTGATGATAAGTTAATGAAGGTCATTAACTTGGGATTATTTATTAATTAATTTAAGTAATTAATTTTGATAATTAATTAGATTAATTAAATTAAATAATCATTATGGTATTGGGTTAAGTATGATTACTTTGTGAAGTAATTAAAGTTATTAATTACTCGTGGTAATTAATTAATTAATTTGATTAGTTTAAATTAATTAATTAAGTTTAATTAATTTATAATAATCATTGATGGTTAAATAAGATTAATAATTACTTAGGGAAGTAATTAAGATAAGTAATTACAGAATGTAATTTATTTAAAGTATGAAGAATTGAGATTAATTGTTTGTGAAATTATTATGGAGGATAATTTCTTTGTGAAAGAAATTAATAATTAATTAATTGGTGTAATTAATTTAAGTAATTATCGATTAAGTCATTTGGAAAATATTAAGTAATGTAATTAATTAAGGATAATTAATTACTAATAAAATGATATAATTAATTATTAAATATAATTAATTTAGGGGTAATCAATTTACTCAATGCAGAAATTAAAAATGGTTAATTACTGAAGTTAATTAATCAAAGTGATTAATAATTAAGATTAATTACTTAATGAAGTTAATTAATTAATGTAATTAGGAATCATTAATTAATATAATTAATGATGTGATTAGGGATAAGTTAATTGAGATTAATTAATTAATGATAAGTGATTAAAGTAATTAATTAATGTAATTAATTAAGAATTAATGTAGTTAATTATAATTAATTAATTAATGGAGTAATTAGAGGTTAATTACAATATTTGATTAAGGAAAATTAATTTGTGAAATTAATTACTTGAATGCAATTAAAGGTTGAATAATTAAGGGTGATTAATCAAGGATGATTAATTAGTGGTTAATTAATTAATTAATTAATTTGTTTGTAATCAATGGTTATGTAAGCAGGATTATAAATTGAGGTAATTAATTTAATTTACTTTAAATTAATTAGAGATAATGTAATTAATTTAATTCATTTTAAATTAATTATATAGATGGTGTGATTATTAATCCTTGTTTATATATGGATGATATAAATTTCCTTGAATGGTTTGAATCTCAGATATGAGATTAGTAATAATGTGTGATATAGATGCATTGATTGCATTGTGATGATGAATTGGATTATCTTCGGATGATGATAATATGGATTATCTGTAGTGATAATTATCTATTATGATGATATAAATTATCTATCTGTGTGTATATAGATAGTTTTAATTTAATTGTTTTAAACTTAAAACAACTTGGACCTAAAAGACACGTTTTGGATTTCGATGAGACCGGGATCGGGTTTCCATATTTGGATATCTGAAAACCACATCGATCCAAATTAACGACAGGTCGTGATCTCTTGTGAAGAGTGAAGACTCGAGGTGTAAGGACTATACGTCAGTATAACTCTGGGGGTGATTCCGTGATGAGTTTGACGGAGCTAGTTCTTATAGGCTCGGGATGGAGATTCAGAGTGCAAGGGTTATCGTCGTTAACTCTGAGGGTGATTCGAAAATGAGTGTAACGAGATAATGCCTTCGGTTTCGTTCGAACCCGGAACGAACTTGTATGGATTGAATGCTTTCAGAACATCGTCAGGTGGACGATGAGCATTCTAAGAGATGTGTTTTCTAAAGGTAATCGTAGCCTCAAGCCTCATCATCCGGGAATGGCTAAAACATGGGAGGTGCAGCAAGGCTTCGTGGGTAGCTCCCACTGGAGAGCGAGATTTACCCCTGTCTAGAAGTCCCTTTTTATTCGGCTATGTGGGCGGTTGGTTCGCGACAACTCCCTGGGTTGTCTTGTTCGGGACTGTCCAGTAAGGGATGGTTCCGGCCTTGTGTTGCAGGGGAGCGGGCGTACTCCTCGGTACGGTGATCTAGGCCACGTACTGTGACGGGCGGTACCCCAGTAGCCCTGCCATTGTATGGAATCCAAAATCCAATAAACACCAACGGTTTTGATTGTATTACCCACTTTTGTGGCTAGTAGCTGGAATTTAATAAATGTAACAATTTCGGCTATTTCATATTTATTTGAAAACCCTAGACACTATTATAATATCACCGGATTTCCTATCAAATGTTTTGGTTAGCGTAAGGTAAAAACTTTTCCATGTTTATGTGTGAGAAGTCTTACGTGATACCTTTCTTTTCAAAGGTTTTTCGAAAGTTAAGCAACTTTAACCTGTTACTCACACCAGACCCATGTCTGACCCGGAGTTTATTTTTGTTTTTTCATAAACTCTTGGGTACTCAAATTTTTATGAGTAGCCAAGGGATTCAGGTTAGCTTTGACAAATTCTGGAGGAGCAAATGGAGCAGGAGGCTTCTGCATTGTAGTTATCTAGTATCCGTTGTGTTGGTATCTCTGAGTTGTTGTTTGAGTTGTTTTGTACTATGTTGTAATAACTAGACAGGTGTTTATAACTATCTAGTATGAGATGTATAATCTGTGTAACTCTGATAGTTGTTGTATATCTATGTAATACTTTTGATTATTAATGTAATTTATTTGTTCCGCTGTTGAGATTCTGTTGTTGTTTCTTCCTTCTTCTTTTCTTTCTTTTTCTATCCCTTTCTTTCTTATTAGTGATGCGTCATTCTGTGGTGACGGATGGTGGGTTGTTACAGTGGTATCAGAGCATTAGGTTGAGTGAATGCCTAGGCTCTGGAATGGTTTCTATCTTGAGAGAGCGTATTTGTAGTTTTGATATATATATATATATATTCATTATTTCTACCTATCTGTTGGGTTACCTGTTCGGGTTTTCCAATATAGGTTATAAAGGTAGATAAGGTAGTGGTGTGTGTAACACAACTACTACTATTGGTTGGAGTTTAAATGTTTGAGGTTGGAAGTGTATTTGCCGAGACTGTAGACCTAATACCGTCTCGAGTGAAGAAGCTTGGTAAAAGGATTTCATCGATCTCTGAAGGTAATCTGTAAAGGTTCAGAGTTTATCTTTGAAGTTGGATGAGTTAAGTTTGGATCGGTCGATTTGGCAGAAGTGTGTGATGGTATTTTGATACCTCAGGAAGTGGTAGCTGCGTGATGAGATGCAGTAAATATGGATGTTTCCGAAGATGTTTTCTTTGGAACAAGTTTTAGGAAGTGTGTATGCTTCGGTGATGTGGCTGAGTCCAGCTGGTTGTTTGTGTTTGGCTTTGAGGCCTGAGTATCTCGAAGAGCTTTGGATTAAGAAGTCTTTGGCTTTGGTGTCAGCAATTCAGCTCGGAGTGTTCTGTGTGCCAGCCGGAAGTCTTCTGGCTTAGCAGTTTTTCTGAGGTGGAGTTCAGAAGCAGCAAAGTGGATCCGTTTCTTCAGTGTATTGGCTAATTAAGTGTAAGCTGTTCTGTTTGGTAAAGAGAGAACAGTTTTCTTTGGGAATTGGTCTGCGTTGATCGCAAAAGTGACTTGCGATTGTTTGAGTGATCTCTTGGGTGACCAGAGGTTTTTTGGATATCTTCTGAGAATCAAAGGTTTGTTTGTATCTGGAGATTGAGTTTTCTTATCGACCGAATTCCAGGAGTGCTACCGGTGGATCAGCTAGTAGAAGGAGGATTTCTCGAGATAAGGTGTGTGAAGCAGCTCAGGATTGGTGGAACTTCTGAGTTTTCTTTTATGAATCTGTTGAACCATATTCTGGGGGCATTGGAAAAGGTTAAGCTGATCAGTTTGGATATAGACAGCCCAGGATAGTCAGAAGAGTTTTATGGATAAGAGACGAAGGAATTTGGATTCTGAAGTCGGAGATTTGTTTTGGATCTTTTCTGTGTTTTGGTTGGATTGGTGTTTGGTTTCCAAGAGTTGAGTTGCCAGTTTGGATAATTGGATTTAATGAGTTTCACGTATCTCTGAGGGAGTACGTGTATGAGTTATCTCTAGTTGTGGAACCAGCTATTCAGGAAGGTTTGGTTGTTAAATCAGACTCGTCTGTAGTCTGATATCTTGTCTAGTTTTATAGATCTAGATGAGAAGGAGCTCTGTAGTTTCGAAGTTTAGATTGTTTGGATTCTGTAACGAATGCGGGTTTTGCACGCTCGAAAATCGACATCCATACTTCAAATCGTATTCGAATGTCGTAGATTCGACCGTTCAAATCTGATTCGCCGGAGCTTATAACCACATTAAGTAAATAACACAGCGGAATAAAAAGAATAATACATTGATATACAACACTGATACAACAGAGTGATACAATGAATATCAATATACATCAGAGATACAAGAAAATAGCAGCGGAAAGAAAATAGATAACACTAGCAGCGGAACAAAATAACTCTAAGATAGTCTTCAACGAAGAACTCCAAATCTGAACTCCATCTCCAAGAACTAATCCAGCAATAGCTCGAACTTCCCATAACAATGCACCAAGCTAAGCAAGACTGGTGCGAACCAAAGACTGAACTAACTCCAGATAAAATCTACTGAACCTAAGTATCTGAAAAACCAAACTCTAGACTGCTCGTGTAGAAAATAATGAGCACCCAGAGTTTAGGAAAGGAACAATAAACTCCGGATCAGTCATGGGACTGGTGTGAGCAACAAAAACAGTTTATCTTTTAATTCAATCAATAAAAGAATTTTAAAGTAAATTCGCAATGCTTTTTGAAAATGAAACTACCATAAGACCTCCCGCCACACACACAATGCAAACGCAGAATTGGAGGAGATTTCTTCTTATGATAGTCAAACATGCTTAATACGCAGAAAATTTCTTTGATATTATTATTATAAGTGCACGGTGCAGAAAAGCATTTCGAAAGTAGAATATTAATCTTAGCCAGCATACGACCATTATCGTATGCCTACTATAGCTACTATGTTCAATAGCAGGTTACCGCCACATTCCATAGCAGGTAATACAACTAAAACCGTACAAGGTTCGTATTGTTTCTTTGGATTTCCAACAACTGGTCAGGCCAAGAAACTTCCCATTGCCACATGAGAACGCCTCTGGAAGGACGTCCCCGAGAACCTAACCGGATCTCTGCCAACACAAGGCCGGGTTACCCCTAACTGTGTAACTACTGACACGAGTATGCCATCCCCCGGTCCTTTAGGACCTTTAACCGAGCGCTCGATAACCAACATCACACTATAGTAAATAGAGTGTTTTCCACATGAGTAAGTATCTGGGCTCCATACCATGATACCACCCTTTTCCAGAAGGAAATGAACATACCCTAAAGGGGCGCTACCCCCTAATAACCTTGCCGCATCTTTCCTGTTTTGACCATTCCGGGGTGTGAAGTTCGACGAAGTCACGTCCACAAAGCCACACTTTGGTACAAAGCCATGATTTGGGTCAACAAATGATCAAAGTAATGATCACAAAGATAAATGATCAAACAAATGATCCTATCACAAATGATCAAACAATGATCATTTCACAGCAACACTTAGCATGTCACATTACCAAATTGGGAATATATCGCTGATGACCTTCAACTACATAACCTCTGAGCTCGTATGTCTCAGAGAAGGGTGTTAAGCTAAAAGAATAAATTCTCCGCCACCAACAGAAATGTATTTGAAAGAAATCCGCTTTATATCTCAATTTGTAATGTCAGACACACAATCCATACAAGTCTGTTCCAGGTTCGAACAGAACCGAAGGCACTTCCAAAGAAGCCCTTGCAAATCCGGATAATCCCTAATCACGTCTGGATTTCCCATCACATATGGAGATCTCTATACCGGGGATCAGCTAGTGCAGAGACAATCGACAAGAAACCCTTTCGTTTTCGAAAATATCCGGTCTTCACCACCGGTCTTCAATTGCTATCCATTACGACGTATCACATATTCGGAATGGGATATATGACACAAAGGTCCTCTCCCGGCTAAACCGAATAGTGAGCGCAATATTTCAAAAACATATGGATATTGGGATTTCAATTAAGTCACAACTTAATAATTCAAAACTTCCTTTCAATGGTTAAACAATTTACCATTTCAAGTCTTTAGACAAAAAGATTTATTTCACAAAGATCAATTCATAGATTTCCAAAACAATTTCATTTCTATTGTATTAACTCGTTAAATCTTTAAATCAAAGATTTAACTTATAGCTTTCAAATTGTTTCTATAACTTGGAAGTCATTTTCATTTTTAAACTTGAAATTCTTTTTCACGCAAATTGGACGTTCATTTCTTATGTGAAAGCTTTTATTATGTGAAAACAAACAGTTTTCGTTTTAGAAAAATCCAATTTCATTTACACGAGTTAAAGTTCTCAATTTATGTTTATATTCCCAAATTAATACATTTAAAATAGTTTAACTCATATATAACTGGTATAACACCTTTTAATCCCTAGTTTCGAATTATAGAATTTAATTTCAAATCTTGTATTCAAGTTTAAATCAATCTTATTTAAACTTCAAACCTAATCAAGTTATTCAAAATAATTTCATCTTTGAAATTCCATTTAAAAAGCTTTTCACTTTAGACCCAATCTTATTTTCAAACCATTTGAATTTAAAAAATTCAAATTTAAAACTATTTTCAAAAATCTGTGACTTAATCGATTTCCTCGTGCAATCCATATTTGTGTGTGTATGGTGTGGTCCAGGGGTTTAACACAATAGTGCAACATCATTCAATCATCACAGATTAAAAACACAGAAATATAGTTGATAAGCGATATAAACTATAATGCTCATCGCCCATTCACAGATTCACAGATAATATACAGATGCAAATAAATATACACAGCTCAATCTACAGAACAAAATATCACAAATCAGATAGGATAATCAATTCAAGGCATCACATATAATACGATCATTCATAAGTAATTCAAGATCCAATAATCATTTATAAACAGGATTTATTAATCGTTTAATCCTATGTAATTCAATTTATCTCCAATTAAATTAATTACTTATGAATTTATTATCCAATTCTGATTAGATTATTTTCATTAAGTAATTACATTTAAATCATTTATAATTGATTATCTAATTTATTTAATCCAATAAATCATTAACATTAATCACTTTAAATCAATTACTTAATAATTCTTAGTTAATTATCCTTATTAACTAATAATATTTCTTAATCACTTTCTTAAGAAATTATCTTAGATTAATTCATTATTAATCATTTCTATTTATAAATTAATCTAAATTATTTATTTATAAATTAAATAAATCATTCTTTAATTACCATATTAATTTAGTCATTTTATTACCTTAATTATCTATAAGATAACAAATTTCTTTATTAATGATTTCATTAATCATTTAAGTGTAATTTAAACATTACACTTTTAAATTTAAATTTAAATTCCATTTTGAATTTAAGATTCAAAATGAACATATATTTAAACATTAACCAATCTAAATATTGATTTATAAACCTTAAAATAAATGTAAAGAATATTTATTATTTACATAGGAAACCTATATAAGAAAAGCCTTTGAATTAATTTACTTAAATTTTAAGCTTTTAAATCACATTACATTTTAACTTGCAATTTCAAGTTTAAAACCAAACATTTAACCTTCCATTAGAAATTCTTTTATAAAATAACTTTATCAAAAATCAAGTTTAAATATTTGTTTGGAAACAAATTTACTTTTTTTTAAAAGCTATTTTAATTTAAACTTGTTTAAAACACATTCATGTTTAAAACAAATTTAAAATCCATTTTTTTTTTTTACAGAAAACTGCCAGGTTTTAAACAAGAACCTGAAACAAACATTGACCCAAAGCAATTCTCATCTGCTTCGAGTCAAACTCGAACGTGCTTCGAGCAAACCCTCGCGTTTACTCGAGTGAAACTCGAGAACGTCCTGAAACCACTCACCATCAAAATTCCCAGATCTCTCACAAGTGCACGTGCACGTGCACCGCTCCACCGCCTCCCTCCGGCCATCGCCACTAGGTCGAGCAAGTCGCCAATCACCCATACACCATCCCCCAACCATCTGAAGGTCGCCATCTGTTCGAATTTGAAAAATGAATACGAAATCGAAACCTGTAAACGCGAGAGCCACCACAACTTCAAACCTGTCAACATGTCGCGCTCAATGCTCCGACCACCGTTCGCCACCAAACTCCAGCCGCGGCTTCACCTACGACCCATCCACCATCCCTCCAAACCGCATGCAGCTCGGTGCTTTCACGAGACAGCGGTGCGCAAATTTCTCACGTGGCTAAAACTAGGTTAAAAAAATAAAACCCCACGCCGCCGCCGCCATGACCAACCGGACCACCTGACCCCATTTTTCCCCGACCCTCCGATGGCACCTCCATCACTAGAAGAAAGCTCGGCCCCTCCAGTTGCCACGATCATCAGGGAAACCCAATTTCATATTTCGTTCAAAACCAAAATTCGCTCATTCAATGCTTAACTAAAAAATGTGATTTTATCTTAAAAATCCTGACTTGTTGTAGGAATTCAATATATAATCTTGAATTTATAATTTATGACAATTGATTTTATCACTTTTCTACCTCCTTGCCTGTAAACCAAAGTTTCAGTGTATATTTTACACATCATGGTTTAAATTAGCTTTTAAAATCTTGATATAAGTTTAATAATTTGGTTTAGTTTAAAACTTAAACTTAGAGATGATCAAATGAAAATCATATGGGATTCTGAACAGATATACACTCTGTAATAAACACAGAGTTTATGTTTTAAACTACCCAGTATTTAAATATACTCAATTCCAAACATACATCCAAATTTTAATTCAAGCATTCAGATAACACCCAGATATATTCACAAGAACAAGATGAAACCAAGATTTTAAACTGCTCTTAAAATTCATTTCAAAGTGAAGTTACTCACTGTGTTTTAGCAAAGTGGCAGAGCTTTTATAGAAAGAGGCTTTGATCATAAAAACTGAGAATGTTTGCTTTGATCTTCCTCCAAATCAGCTTGTTGTTGTTGCAAACATTATTTAAGTTTGTAAAGATGGAAGTGTTTCTTATTTACCTTCAGGTTTTCTATGCCTTGAACGAATGAAAACAAAGAGATGATATAAAAGAGCTTGTACAGGTTTGCTTGACGAGGTTGAATTTTTCTTTTGCATTTTTAAACTGAGAATGATTTGTTTGCTCCAGATTGAAGCTTGCTTCAGGTTTGAAGCTCTAACCTGATTCCTTTTCTCTTTTTCTCTTTTTATGAGTCGAAATGGAGGGGAGATGATATATAGGAAGCAAGTTTACAGGTTGATTAAAATTTGTTTTGTACAAAGCAGGACAAGATATCATCTTGTACAATGAAGAGCAGAGATTTTTTTTCTTTGCTCTTGGTGGCTGAAGTGATATTATAGTGTGCTAGAGATAAGATATTATGTACTAAGGTACCTTGCATTAAATGTTTGCTTGACTTCGGCTGAGATGAAGGCATTACATGCTTGTCCTATTTGGTTTACAACCTAGGCTATTTGTTAATATGTATGTACAGTTTTGCTTGTTTTTGTACTTTCTACATATATTTTTTCTTTGTTTACTTGTACATAAACACTCTTGCTTGCATGGTTTTAGATACTTTTACTTGTTTTGTTTCAAGTGTTCATGTTTTGTTTCAAGTGTATACATTAATATATTTTGTTTGGTCATATAATTGAAATATTTGTTTAACATCAACACAAACTTCATTCTACTGTTTTATAATTTTTAAATGCTCGATTATCAAAATTTTACTAACATTTTGTATAAATTACTAATTATTACACAATTTTAATTCAAAAATTAAATTGATAATTTATTTACACTCAATTAAATCCGGGACCGTTACAGACTTCCCCCCTTGAAAAGAATTTCGTCCTCGAAATTCGCCAGAGAGAGATAACGAAGATAGATGAAAGATAGAGAAACAATTTCAATATTTCTTTTCAGTTTAAAACTAAAGTATATCTATCAACCATATCAACCATAGCAACCAATTCATCCAAACAAATAATTTTGTCCAAATGGGAGTTTATGTCCCATATTAATATCTCGAATTTCCTTCCTGGATCTACCAGGAACTATCAAAGAATTGAAAAGAGACGCTGAACAAAGAGATTGATAGAGAAAAGATTGTTTCCACTGTTGCAGGAAATTGACCATTTATAGTGATACTTCCCTATCCCCTATCTCGTTCTCTTCTAGCACTCATGCTTACTATCAGTGGATAGCAGGAGAATTTACTGAGGCATTCAAACGGATATCTTAGGGATTACTCATTCTAGGGTTTACTTCACCCTATCTCTAATGAGCTACTTAATGTGTTATACTCCTAAGCTAAAGTTTCAACCTTAGCTCTGATACCAAATGTAACGATACGCATACAGCGGCGACCGGTAGGCTTTGCAACCATCCCAGACCCACCGTGGCTCACACTGGCACCCGAAACTTGCTTTTACGGCCAGCCTCTCGACCGTCACGGATTACGCCTAACCAACCCCGTAAAGAGGCCGTGTGGGGGTAAGAGTCTCCCGTTCGCCACCAAACCGCGAAGCGAGAACCCCCCATCACATTTCACTAAGACAAGCAAGTCTCGTCCACAAAGCCACGCTTTGGTACAAAGCCACGCTTTGGTACAAAGCCATGCTTTGGGTCAACAAATGATCAAAGTAATGATCACAAAGATAAATGATCAAACAAATGATCCTATCACAAATGATCAAACAATGATCATTTCACAGCAACACTTAGCATGTCAGATTACCAAATTGGGAATATATCGCTGATGACCTTCAACTACATAACTCTGAGCTCGTATGTCTCAGAGAAGGGTGTTAAGCTAAAAGAATAAATTCTCCGCCACCAACAGAAATGTATTTGAAAGAAATCCGTTTTATATCTCAATTTGTAATGTCAGACACACAATCCATACAAGTCTGTTCCGGGTTCGAACAGAACCGAAGGCACTTCCAAAGAAGCCCTTGCAAATCCGGATAATCCCTAATCACGTCTGGATTTCTCATCACATATGGAGATCTCTATACCGGGGATCAGCCAGTGCAGAGATAATTGACAAGAAACCCTTTCGTTTTCGAAAATATCCGGTCTTCACCACCGGTCTTCAATTGCTATCCATTACGACGTATCACATATTCGGAATGGGATATATGACACAAAGGTCCTCTCCCGGCTAAACTGAATAGTGAACGCAATATTTCAAAAACGTATGGATATTGGGATTTCAATTAAGTCACAACTTAATAATTCAAAACTTCCTTTCAATGGTTAAACAATTTACCATTTCAAGTCTTTAGACAAAAAGATTTATTTCACAAAGATCAATTCATAGATTTCCAAAACAATTTCATTTCTATTGTATTAACTCGTTAAATCTTTAAATCAAAGATTTAACTTATAGCTTTCAAACTGTTTCTATAACTTGGAAGTCATTTTCATTTTTAAACTTGAAATTCTTTTTCACGCAAATTGGACGTTCATTTCTTATGTGAAAGCTTTTATTATGTGAAAACAAACAGTTTTCGTTTTAGAAAAATCCAATTTCATTTACACGAGTTAAAGTTCTCAATTTATGTTTATATTCCCAAATTAATACATTTAAAATAGTTTAACTCATATATAACTGGTATAACACCTTTTAATCCCTAGTTTCGAATTATAGAATTTAATTTCAAATCTTGTATTTAAGTTTAAATCAATCTTATTTAAACTTCAAACCTAATCAAGTTATTTAAAACAATTTCATCTTTGAAATTCCATTTAAAAAGCTTTTCACTTTAGAACCAATCTTATTTTCAAACCATTTGAATTTAAAAAATTCAAATTTAAAACTATTTTCAAAAATCTGTGACTTAATCGATTTCCTCGTGCAATCCATATTTGTGTGTGTATGGTGTGGTCCAGGGGTTTAACACAATAGTGCAACATCATTCAATCATCACAGATTAAAAACACAGAAATATAGTTGATAAGCGATATAAACTATAACGCTCATCGCCCATTCACAGATTCACAGATAATATACAGATGCAAATAAATCTACACAACTCAATCTACAGAACAAAATATCACAAATCAGATAGGATAATCAATTCAAGGCATCACATATAATACGATCATTCATAAGTAATTCAAGTATCCAATAATCATTTATAAACAGGATTTATTAATCGTTTAATCCTATGTAATTCAATTTATCTCCAATCAAATTAATTACTTATGAATTTATTATCCAATTCTGATTAGATTATTTTCATTAAGTAATTACATTTAAATCATTTATAATTGATTATCTAATTTATTTAATCCAATAAATCATTAACATTAATCACTTTAAATCAATTACTTAATAATCCTTAGTTAATTATCCTTATTAACTAATAATATTTCTTAATCACTTTCTTAAGAAATTATCTTAGATTAATTCATTATTAATTATTTCTAATTATAAATTAATCTAAATTATTTATTTATAAATTAAATAAATCATTCTTTATTTACCATATTAATTTAGTCATTTTATTACCTTAATTATCTCTAAGATAACAAACTTCTTTATTAATGATTTCATTAATCATTTAAGTGTAATTTAAACATTACACTTTTAAATTTAAATTTAAATTCCATTTTGAATTTAAGATTCAAAATGAACATATATTTAAACATTAACCAATCTAAATATTGATTTATAAACCTTAAAATAAATGTAAAGAATATTTATTATTTACATAGGAAACCTATATAAGAAAAGCCTTTGAATTAATTTACTTAAATTTTAAGCTTTTAAATCACATTACATTTTAACTTGCAATTTCAAGTTTAAAACCAAACATTTAACCTTCCATTAGAAATTCTTTTATAAAATAACTTTATCAAAAATCAAGTTTAAATATTTGTTTGGAAACAAATTTACTTTTTTTTAAAAGCTATTTTAATTTAAACTTGTTTAAAACACATTCATGTTTAAAACAAATTTAAAATTGA
The DNA here is from genome assembly GCA_030765085.1 of Allium cepa. Taxonomy (NCBI): domain Eukaryota; kingdom Viridiplantae; phylum Streptophyta; class Magnoliopsida; order Asparagales; family Amaryllidaceae; genus Allium; species Allium cepa. Next base: position 690,391,695 of record CM060932.1, on the reverse strand, counting down.
ATTATTATTATTATTATTATTTACAGAAAACTGCCAGGTTTTAAACAAGAACCTGAAACAAACATTGACCTAAAGCAATTCTCATCTGCTTCGAGTCAAACTCGAACGTGCTTCGAGCAAACCCTCGCGTTTACTCGAGTGAAACTCGAGAACGTCCTGAAACCACTCACCATCAAAATTCCCAGATCTCTCATAAGTGCACGTGCACGTGCACCGCTCCACCGCCTCCCTCCGGCCATCGCCACTAGGTCGAGCAAGTCGCCGATCACCCACACACCATCCCCCAACCATCTGAAGGTCGCCATCTGTTCGAATTTGAAAAATGAATACGAAATCGAAACCTGTAAACGCGAGAGCCACCACAACTTCAAACCTGTCAACACGTCGCGCTCAATTCTCCGACCACCGTACGCCACCAAACTCCAGCCGCGGCTTCACCTACGACCCATCCACCATCCCTCCAAACCGTGTGCAGCTCGGTGCTTTCACGAGACAGCGGTGCGCAAATTTCTCGCGTGGCTAAAACTAGGTTAAAAAAATAAAACCCCACGCCGCCGCCGCCACGACCAACCGGACCACCTGACCCCATTTTTCCCCGACCCTCCGATGGCACCTCCATCACTAGAAGAAAGCTCGGCCCCTCCAGTTGCCACGATCATCAGGGAAACCCAATTTCATATTTCGTTCAAAACCAAAATTCGCTCATTCAATGCTTAACTAAAAAATGTGATTTTAGTCTTAAAAATCCTGACTTGTTGTAGGAATTCAATATATAATCATGAATTTATAATTTATGACAATTGATTTTATCACTTTTCTACCTCGTTGCCTGTAAACCAAAGTTTCGGTGTATATTTTACACATCATGGTTTAAATTAGCTTTTAAAATCTTGATATAAGTTTAATAATTTGGGTTAGTTGAAAACTTAAACTTAGAGATGATCAAATGAAAATCATATGGGATTCTGAACAGATATACACTCTGTAATAAACACACAGAGTTTATGTTTTAAACTACCCAGTATTTAAATATACTCAATTCCAAACATACATCCAAATTTTAATTCAAGCATTCAGATAACACCCAGATATATTCACAAGAACAAGATGAAACCAAGATTTTAAACTGCTCTTAAAATTCATTTCAAAGTGAAGTTACTCACCGTGTTTTAGCAAAGTGGCAGAGCTTTTATAGAAAGAGGCTTTGATCATAAAAACTGAGAATGTTTGCTTTGATCTTCCTCCAAATCAGCTTGTTGTTGTTGCAAACATTATTTAAGTTTGTAAAGATGGAAGTGTTTCTTATTTACCTTCAGGTTTTCTATGCCTTGAACGAATGAAAACAAAGAGATGATATAAAAGAGCTTGTATAGGTTTGCTTGACGAGGTTGAATTTTTCTTTTGCATTTTTAAACTGAGAATGATTTGTTTGCTCCAGATTGAAACTTGCTTCAGGTTTGAAGCTCTAACCTGATTCCTTTTCTCTTTTTCTCTTTTTATGAGTCGAAATGGAGGGGAGATGATATATAGGAAGCAAGTTTACAGGTTGATTGAAATTTGTTTTGTACAAAGCAGGACAAGATATCATCTTGTACAATGAAGAGCAAAGATTTTTTTCTTTGCTCTTGGTGGCTGAAGTGATATTATAGTGTGCTAGAGATAAGATATTATGTACTAAGGTACCTTGCATTAAATGTTTGCTTGACTTCGGCTGAGATGAAGGCATTACATGCTTGTCCTATTTGGTTTACAACCTAGGCTATTTGTTAATATGTATGTACAGTTTTGCTTGTTTTTGTACTTTCTACATATATTTTTTCTTTGTTTACTTGTACATAAACACTCTTGCTTGCATGGTTTTAGATACTTTTACTTGTTTTGTTTCAAGTGTTCATGTTTTGTTTCAAGTGTATACATTAATATATTTTGTTTGGTCATATAATTGAAATATTTGTTTAACATCAACACAAACTTCATTCTACTGTTTTATAATTTTCAAATGCTCGATTATCAAAATTTTACTAATATTTTGTATAAATTACTAATTATTACACAATTTTAATTCAAAAATTAAATTGATAATTTATTTACACTCAATTAAATCCGGGACCGTTACAGATTCTGTAAAGCGAGTATCCCAGTATATATATATATATATATATACTTGGGGAAACTCGAGAAGATTTTTATCCAGAATCTTGTCTGGACAATTAAATTTGTTTGATCAGATAAATTGGTTGCTATGGTTGTTAGCATAAAATTGATATATTCTTGTGTTTAAATTAAATCTTAAATGAGATTATTAAATTACCTTTGCTTTTAAATTTCGGGGACGAAATTCTTATAAGGGGGAAGGAATGTGATATCCCAGAAATTTTGGCAATATCAATTTAATAATCTGTATTTAAAATTAAATTGATTTGATAAATTCTGTTAATAAAAATTAACTTGATTTAATAATCCAATTAAATAAATGTTTAATTGGTAAATTTTATCTTTTAAAAACTAATAATTGCTTTCTATTTATAATATATATATGTATATATATTGTAGATAGATAAGTTTTGATTTTAGATTAATGAACAAATAAAATCTTGTTTTTAAATTCGGGTATTCATTTTGATAATTTGGAGATTATTATTTATTTAATAAATAACTATTCAAAAACTATTTAATAGCCAACTATTTGGTTTTAAGATCTTAAATAATTGTTTTAAATTGTTTAAAATATATTTTAAAGCGTAGTTTAAATTTTAATAAGATAAATAAAAGTTTATTTTATTTCTTTTTAAATGTAGATTAATAATTATAATTTGGAATTATATGAAAATTTAAAATACTCTTTATATATTAAACATTAATTCATTTAATTAAGATAAATAAGACAAGTAATTTATGATTTCTTTTATAAATGATTTAAAATTGATAAATGAGTTATTTTCAAATAATAAATGTAAAAATATAAATATAGATAAGATTTTAAAAGACAATGTTATTATTTTAAATTTAAAATATGTTGATAAATTAGTTTTAAATGGAATTTTTAAATGCATAAATAGCATTTGAAATTGAATTAAATTTTGAAATTCAAATGAATAAACATATATGAATCTTGTAAATAAGTTTTCATTTTTATATAAATTGTTTTATTTCATTTTCATTAAAAAGAAATACATATCCATATATTTATGAAACTACTTTATATATATTTAATCAATAAAGAGAATTTCAATTTCCTTTAAATTAAATAAAAATAAGTAAATATGTATAAAACAAGTGTTAACATTTTATGTAACTAGTGAGACAAGTGTGAACTAATAACCTACCTTTATTGACAAATGTAAGAATTTAGTACATGTGTCATATTTATTTTTAATTTTCTTTTTAATTTTAAATTAATCAATTACATTTATAAACATGTTTCTTCAAGTTCTATTCTTTTCTAATGTTCTTTTTTTTCAAAGTCTAGAAGAAAAGTTTCAGCTAAATCAAATCTGAAACAAAAATTTGTATTCCAAATTCTCAAAACCCAAATCAATATACTTTAATTCATTTTCAATAAATCAAATCTGAAACCCCTCCTTAATCACAGCAAGAAAATCCTCAAGTTCAAAATGCAAAAGCATTTTCAACCTGTAAATTCCATCGACCTGAATCTGTAATGCAAGCAAATCCTCTGTAAACCATTTTCAAATACAAAAGATTTGCCTGCATAATCAAACAAGTAGCCTCTGCATTTCTTTTGCCTGGGAATAAAAGTTAAATCTGAAGCAAGTTTTGAATGGCCTGCATTTTTTAAAATTGGGTTTGGCCTCTGCAATCTGGAACTTGGACCTGCATGCAAGTTTTTAACAGCAAAATTCAAATTTTTTAACCTGCATGCAAGTTTGGAGCACAGCAAGCACTCAAGTTAAAAAAAATCTGCAACTCAAATTTTGTGCTCTGTCTTTCAAATGACAGGTGAGTAACACTCTTAAAAATTTAAATATAAGTTGTTGCTTAAATAAGTATGCTTGTGTAGGTTTATATGAATTGCATGTTGATTAATCTACCTATGTATATGGTCTTAAATACATTAATGTATATATGCATACTAATGATAGAACTGTATGTGCCATGAAAATGTTCCTTCCTGTACTTAACTTCAGAAGTAAAGATTCTAATAAAAATCCATTTTTTTCTTTTAAACAAGTTATGTTAGGATCTAAGGTTCAAATAATATTTGATTGTTTGATTGTGAAGAAAACTTTAAATTGTACTTAAGTTAAATTGATTGTAATTTGCTATGTAATCTAAAATGAGCAGTAAAGTTTAAATTTTGGGAAAATTCAAACTTATGAAATCATGAATTTAGAATTAAATTATAAATGCTTATGCTAAATCATGATTTTTAAAAATCAAATTACAAATTTTAAGGGTAGAATTGAAGAGCAGTTTTGTTTTCTCTGGAAATTGATTTTGGGGTTTTTGCTGATGCTCTAAAGGGTCAGGGTGGTCGTGGTTGCTTTTGGTGATGGATTAGGGGTCATTAATGTAGGATAAAATGGGGGTGGTGGTCGAAATTGATTCCTAAACCTAGTTTTTAGGCACTGCAGTGATTTGATCTGTGGGGAGACTACAGGGGACCGAGTGTAGTGATTTTTGGGGTGATGGCCGCTTGGGTGTCGAAGAGGAGTTGGACGGCGTTGTAGAGCCTCCGATGGTCGGAGGAGAGAGGATGGACGATTTCCAGGTTTGGGGTTTGAAGTTTAAACTGTTGCGGTTGTTTCAGGTTTTGGGTTGGGAAACTCAAGTTCGATTTGATGATTTTTGTGGGGTTCTGATGATCGTGGGTGGATCGGGGTGCAAGCGTTGACCTGCTTGTTACCTGGGTAGTGGCCGGAGGTGGCCAAGACCACCGTGCATGTGCACGGTGAAGAAGATGGTGACAGGGGAGTTTTGGGATTTGCAGTAGTTTTGCACTCGGGTTAATACTCGAGTAAATCGAGTTTTTACTCGAAGTTGATCAGGTTTTTACTCGAAGTAGAACAGGGGGAAACTCGGGTTTTTATTTTCTGTGATTAAAGGTTTTTGAAACCTGTAGTTTTAAATTTAAAGGTTTGTTTTAAAATCTAAATGCAGGGTTTTAAAACAGAATTTAAATCAAAATTTAAGGTATGAATTTCAACTGAGATTTGAATCCAAATTTGAAATTTTAATTTAAACTTTTTATTTTAACATATTTAAGCAACATTTAAAACGGTTTAAATAATTAAAGTTAAAGTTAAAGCTTTAAATTAAAATGGAAGATTTAAAAATAAATTCAAATCTGGAAACAAGAATCAAATTTGAATCAGGTTTTGAAAAGAAAAGAAGTTTTAAATATTTTAAATGTTTTAAACAACTTTGAAACATATTTATATATGATTTGAATCTTCAAATTGAATATGGGTTTAAAGTTCTTTTATAAAATGAGAAATTATTTAGCATAAGTTTTAAGAAGGTTTTAGAATGTTTTTAAAAATTTGATAAAGTTAAGTTTGGTTTTCATTTTAAATTTAAATTTTAAAGTGAAATTTAGAAACAAATTTTAAAGTAAGTTGTTTCAAATATTACTTTGTTAATAATAATGAAATTATTAATAAGAAAAGTTTTCTTATAATAAATCAGAGATTTAAATGATTTTGGTTTATTAAATTAATAAGGTAATTAGAAGATTAATTAATTAATTTAATTAATTAATTAAATAAGGATTTTGAATTAATTAAGATTAAGGTTAATTAATTAAAATTAATTTATTTGGGAATATGATCATTAATTAATTTAGTTATGTTTTTAATTAATGATTAGAAATTAATCAAGAGGTTAGAATTAATTAAGTGAAAACTTAATTAATTTAATAGTTAGTGATTAATTAAATGATTATTAAGTGTTAATAAATTTGTGATTAATAAATGATTAATTACTTAAGTAAGGTAATAAAAGAAATTGATGATAAGTTAATGAAGGTCATTAACTTGGGATTATTTATTAATTAATTTAAGTAATTAATTTTGATAATTAATTAGATTAATTAAATTAAATAATCATTTTGGTATTGGGTTAAGTATAATTACTTTGTGAAGTAATTAAACTTATTAATCACGCATGGTAATTAATTAATTTATTTGATTAGTTTAAATTAATTAATTAAGTTTAATTAATTTATAATAATCGTTGATGGGTTAATAAGATTAATAATTACTTAGGGAAGTAATTAAGATAAGTAATTATAGAATGTAATTTATTTAAAGTATGAAGAATTGAGATTAATTGTTTGTGAAATTATTATGGAGGATAATTTCTTTGTGAAAGAAATTAATAATTAATTACTTGGTGTAATTAATTTACGTAATTATTGATTAAGTCATTTGGAAAATATTAAGTAATGTAATTAATTAAGGATAATTAATTACTAATAAAATAATATAATTAATTATTAATATAATTAATTTAGGGGTAATCAATTTACTCAATGCAGAAATTAAAAATGGTTAATTACTGAAGTTAATTAATCAAAGTGATTAATAATTAAGATTAATTACTTAATGAAGTTAATTAATGTAATTTGGAATCATTAATTAATATAATTAATGATGTGATTAAGGATTAATTAATTGAGATTAATTAATTAATGATAAGTAATTAAAGTAATTAATTAATGTAATTAATTAAGAATTAATGTAATTAATTATAGTTAGTTAATTAATGGAGTAATTAGAGGTTAATTACAATATTGATTAAGGAAAATTAATTTGTGAAATTAATTACTTGAATGGAATTAAAGGTTGATTAATCAAGGGTGGTTAATCAAGGATGATTAATTAGTGGTTAATTAATTAATTAGTTGATTTGTTTGTAATCAATGGTTATGTAAGCAGGATTATAGATTGAGGTAATTAATTTAATTTACTTTAAATTAATTAGAGATAATGTAATTAATTTATTCATTTTAAATTAATTATATATATGGTGTGATTATTAATCCTTGTTTATATATGGATGATATAAATTTCCTTGAATGGTTTGAATCTTAGATATGAGATTAGTAGTGATGTGTGATATGGATGCATTGGTTGCATTGTAATGATGAATTGGATTATCTTCTGATGATGATAATATGGATTATCTGTGGTGATAATTATCTATTGTGATGGTATAAATTATCTATCTGTGTATATAGATAGTTTTAATTTAATTGTTTTAAACTTAAAATAACTTGGACCTAAAAGACACGTTTTGGATTTCGATGAGACCGGGATCGGGTTTCCATATTTGGATATCTGAAAACCACATCGATCCAAATTAACGATAGGTCGTGATCTCTTGTGAATAGTGAAGACTCGAGGTGTAAGGACTATACGTCAGTATAACTCTGGGGGTGATTCCGTGATGAGTTTGACGGAGCTAGTTCTTATAGGCTCGAGATGGAGATTCAGAGTGCAAGGGTTATCGTCGTTAACTCTGAGGGTGATTCGAAAATGAGTGTAACGAGATAATGCATTTGGTTTCGTTCGAACCCGGAACGAACTTGTATGGATTGAATGCTTTCAGAACATCGTCAGGTGGACGATGAGCATTCTAAGAGTTGTGTTCTCTAAAGGTAATCGTAGCCTCAAGCCTCATCAACCGGGAATGGCTAAAATAGGGAAGGTGCAGCAAGGCTTCGTGGGTAGCTCCCCCTGGAGAGCGATATTTACCCCTGTCTAGAAGTCCCTTTTTATTCGGCTGTGTGGGCGGTTGGTTCGCGATAACTGCCGGGGCTGTCTTGTTCGGGACTGTCAAGTAAGGGATGGTTCTGGCCTTGTGTTGCAGGGGAGCGAGCGTACTCCTCGGTACGGTGATCTAGGCCACGTACTGTGACGGGCGGTACCCCAGTAGCCCTGCCATTGTATGGAATCCAAAATCCAATAAGTGCCAACGGTTTTGATTGTATTACCCACTTTTGTGGCTAGTAGCTGGAATTTAATAAATGTAACAATTTTGGCTATTTCATATTTATTTGAAAACCCTAGACACTATTATAATATCACCGGATTTCCTATCAAATGTTGTGGTTAGCGTAAGGTAAAAAAATTTCCATGTTTATGTGTGGGAAGTCTTACGTGATACCTTTCTTTTCAAAGGTTTTTCGAAAGTTAAACAACTTTAACCTGTTACTCACACCAGACCCATGTCTGAACCGGAGTTTATTTTTGTTTTTTCATAATCTCTTGGGTACTCAAATTTTTATGAGTAGCCAAGGGATTCAGGTTAGCTTTGACAAATTATGGAGGAGCAAATGGAGCAGGAGGCTTCTGCGTCGTAGTTATCTAGTATCCGCTGTGTTGGTATCTCTGAGTTGTTGTTTGAGTTGTTTTGTACTATGTTGTAATAACTAGACAGGTGTTTATAACTGTCTAGTATGAGATGTATAATCTGTGTAACTCTGATAGTTGTTGTATATCTATGTAGTAGTTTTGATTATTAATATAATTTATTCGTTCCGCTGTTGAGATTCTTTTGTTGTTTCTTCCTTCTTCTTTTCTTTCTCCATTTCTTTCTTATTAATGATGCGTCATTCTGTGGAGACGGATGGCGGGTTGTTACAAATAAACCATACTTGTCCAACTCAAAATAATTCGAAACACATATAATCAATGGGGTTTAATTTATTATTAGAATAAAAGAAGAAATCAAATACAGAATCTCGAAGCGGAATGACAAAATATAATAATCAAATAAACAGTTCATAAAGCTATTTATGCATTACAACATCTATCAGAGTTATATATATAATAGAATAATTCAGCGGAACAAATAATGCGGGGGGATAATACTAGTAATAATATAATAATCTTTGTCTTCATCCTCCAGAAAATAATCTTTAATGCACTGAAATACTCGGGGCTGACCCGAGCATAAAGTAAAACAATACACTCGAATTAGAACTAAAATATCCTTATGTAAGTCAAACCAATATCACATATAACAGGAGTGCAATAGTGTTGGAGATGTTTATGTGATTTTACATTTCCTATCCAGTGTATAACGTGCATGCAATAACTTAAGAGATGTTACAGGATTTTTCACCTCTGAAGGATCTATTAAAATACCTATGTATAGTAGAAACGCTACATGTAATGTCTAATCAATAAAATAAATGTTTTTCCTAGCTTTAAGGCTTTACATTAATCCCCCTTAACGCGTTTTTAAGCATTGGTGTACATTTTGCATATAACGCCCTAGTAGAACGTCGAGGGATGGGGATGCGTCGTGATAAGACAACACTAAACAAAACTCATAGTGGTTTCATATAAGGATAAAAGTATGACAAGGCACGTAAGACAATGCCCAAGGTAATATACTAGCAGTTTGAGTCGCCAAGCTGGTGGTAATGCACTGCTACAACGATTGCCCACCACGTCCACTTATCTCATATCGAGTCAAATGGAGGCTATCCCAATCAAGGTGCACCGATCGAAACCAACAACAAAGGTAATAGTATGGACCGAGTCCATAAGAAAAATCGAAGAATAGGTGTCCGCTAGGGATAGTTATCCCACTTAGCCTAGTTTAAGCCGTCTTGTTTTAGTCATTTCAAATTGACATAAGTGTCAGGGCTATTCATCATCATTCTCTTTCTTCAAATCCAGTAGTGTACACCAAATCCAACCACTTCATTCTGGAGTCTCCTACACGTACAAAGTTGTTAAAGTGGTTCCAACATTAACAGAGAATATGTCAAATAATCGACTCTGGTTTCTTTAACAACCGAACGTCGTTTTACACGTCGGTTGGTTCTTTTACATTTCAAAAATGATTCATACTTCATATCAAAATATCATATTCACTTTAAAATACCATATTTACATTGAATACCATATTTACATTGAATATCATATTTACTTTGAATACCATATTTACTTAAAATATGTCAATTTCACTTAAAAATCATTTTCACTCCAATATCTCAATTTCACATCCAAAATTGGTTCGAATTCCAAATTAGGTTATAACTTCATTTTAACCAAATTCGCATCTAAATCAACAATTTAAACATAAACAATTCCCAACTTGAACAGTTTTCAATTTTGAAAATAGTTTGAATAATTAAATTAGTTTAGATATTAAAATAGTTTAGATATTAAAATAGTTTGATATAAAATAGGTAGAATAATTAAAATAGTTAAAACATTGTGGATATTAAAATAGGTTATATATTAAATGATTTGAAAATTTAAAAAGATGAATTTTAAAACAGTTTATAGTAAAATAGTTTATAATGAAAATGGTTTCAAATTTTAAAACTGTTCGTTTCCATTTCCAATAAATCTGGACTAAGGTCCAAATTTCAATCAAAAAGATTTAATTTCAAATCATCTGATTCAAATCATACTAAATCTCAAATCAATTCAAACCGACTCAATATCAATTTAAATTCAAATCAGCTTCGATTTCGATCTCAATTCGAATTAACTTTGATTCATTTTTGATTCGTATTACCTTCAATTTCGAAATGTTTCATTTTAACTTCAAATCCAATACAACGATTTGATTCAATGGTTCATATTTCAATTCAATTCTTATTTTAAACCATTTCAATTTATATAAATTTCAAGTCTAAATTTTAATTTACCAATTTAAACACTTAAATCAATTTAAACTTTAATGTTCAATTTAAGGTTCAAATCATTAAAATAATTCAATACCGAGATCAAATTTTGAAATATCAATTTATATCACTTTAATCAAGATAAATTTCCAATTTCAAATAAAGTTCAAACCTTTAGAGCAATTCAATTTCCATAATTCAAATCATATGTCGATTTTAACTTCACATTTCAAAATAAATTCTTTAAAACATTTTTTTTACTCAATTTTGATTTCAACATTTTAAAGCTCAAATCTAAAAATAATTCAATCTAATAAATTAGATTTTTATTTCTTAAAACAAAATCATTTAAATAATTCAAATTCAAGAATTTGAAACTATTTAATTTAATCAATTCAGTGTCCGCGTATAATTTTCTACCATATAGCCAAGTGAATAGCTATTTCAATTTTAATTTCAGGTATGGATGTATATCATTTCAATCCAAATCAAAGTGTCATAAGTATATATCATTTCAACATATTTCTTAGTTTATTCGAATATAATTCAAATAATTGTTTAAATGCTGTCAAATAATATACAAGGTGATAACAAGGATATATCAAAATAAACAAACACCCAGTCAACCAACATATCAACCAAAAGGCTTCCATCACAATCAACATCCAAACAGTCAATATAACACAACATTTAACTTATTATCAATAATCGGTAGTTTAACTAGCAGTTTATTTCCAATTTCAATTTAACTGTTAATTCAAAATTTCTAATATGTCGATTTCCATTTCCATTAAATTATCAAATAACAATCAATAAAATTAAATCATTTAGTGATTTCAATTTAGAGAACATTAGAAATATTTTAGTATTCGTTAGCGTGTTCGATATTTGAACTAAAAAAAATTCAGACTTAAACAAATTTCAATTGAACTCCATGTTGTAGACGACTTCGATACGAATCTAATGTAACTTGCTCGAATCTGACCTCGTATGAGAAAGTTACAAATTAATTAGCATAACGATATAATTAAAATATAATTAAAAAAATTGATAAACATTTAAGTAGTCTCCTCCCTCCCACTCCCTATTCACGCGCGCGTCTCGTTCTTCTTAAGTGAACACGAATTATTTTTCTTTTCGATCGTCATTCATCGCGCCACCACCCCTAGCCACCGACTTTGCAACCGCCGTCGCACCCCCATAATGCCCCCTCGGGTCCCACCTACAAGCGCCTATGCATGAACAACCACGGCAAAACCCAAGAAAACTGGTGCAAATTAGAGGAGCTTTGTATGGTCATGCTCAACGTTTTCCTAGTTGAAGTCGTTGGCCAATTTCGCATCAAAAGGCTCCGATCGATGATGACCACTGGATGGTAATTTTTCTAATGGTGGTTGAAATAGATTTAGGGTTATGAGTGAAAGCGCTATTTATAGAAAATTTCCATGGCACCATTCATCCGTGAAAATTTCGAACTCAAACGAAGTGTGCCGCCTAACATTCTACACGTTATACGCTATTTCGAACACAATGGAACATATATCAAGAGCCAATTCATATTCAAAGGATAACTTTTCAAAATTAAATTATTTAATTAAGTTCCTTTAATTAATTTCTACGCGTTTCAAATTCGCACGAACAAACGATAAATCCGATTGCCAAAACTTGAAATCCTATAATAATTCACTATTACGGATTCGATGAAACTAGTTTTGTCGAAATCTGAGACAGTGCTCAAAAAGACTATTTTTATACGTTAATTAAAAAATTGATTTCCAAACTCGGTTAATCACTTTTAAATTCAATTTTATAAGATAACAACCTTCATGCTTGTTTAATAAAATTTAAATAAACTTTGAAAAATCACTTTCATTCATCTTTAATTCGGGATTCAATTATTTAAATAATTCCAATATTAAATATAATAATTAAATTTTCAAAGAAATCACTATATTTGAAATATAAGTTATTGAACTTATAAAATTTACTTTTAAAATGAATTCAAATAATAAAACAACTGCTTCCATTTTTACAGTAATTCAATATCTTTGCAATTATTATATACAAAAAAGTTATTCGTTTCTTACCAAACAAACGTTTTCTTATTTTTGAAATTTATAATGATCAAAAATACAATTTCATATAAATTAACTTATATATACCTTACTCTTAATAAATATTCATTCGATTCTTTATTAACTTTTGTGCAAGTCTTGTAACTCCGCCTTAGGGAGTAATCTTATGTACAATATTACTGTTATGTTTTATTTAATAGATTCGTTGTGAGATTTTCTATTATGTTCTTTATTTTTTATTCCAAGACATTTCATTTTTCGGGTGCTTGGGTCACGGCATACGAATACTTTGGATGTATTAAGTATCGGTCCCATGGATCAAAAAGGTGGGTCATCATAGATTGGTTGCTATGGATGTGTGCTCAAAGTTGTTGATGTACGGAGGGGACGAAGTGGCAGTTGATGGCATCCTTACCGACGTGACCTGGAGCTAATGCTCTAAGTTATCACTGAGTTGTCAAAAGCTCAAATTATGAGCAGTCGATCGCTCGTGACCTGGAGCGTTACCTTCATGTTCTGTTTTGTGTATTATTTTAGAAAAAAATATGGTTTTAGAAGTAGAAATTTGATGCATTTCAAATATGATATTATTTTAGTGAAAAGGTTTTAATTTAATTAAATAATAATTATTTAATTGGTTGTGTTTTAAAAATAACTAGAAACTATTCTCGGGATTTTTTAACTATTTAAAATCCTATTAATTCTAGAAAAGTATGAATTATTTGATTTCAAAAGAGTTTCAAATTATTTTTGACTATAAAGAAGAGATTTGAAAATATATTCTATGGTTTAAAATGATTATAAATTGACTTCTAAGGGCTGAAGACTCATTTATACATCATATTTGATTATAGAAAATTTTGGAATCATTTTATAAATGGCAGTTGTTGATTATTAAAGAGTTTTCTTGGACTTTAAATGGAAATGAGATTAAGAAGGGTATTAAAAGATTTTAAGTCTTTATTACTAAAATGAAGGAAATGGTATTTTAACTTTTAAAAAAATATAAAGGTTTTTAGAAGTTTTAATCTACATTCATAGATGATATACAAGGAGAAGCAAAAAATCAAGCTATGATGAAGGGCAAAGTTTATTGGGTAAGTTTATATTCATTCACGGTGTTTAAAATATAGTCACATATATGTAAATTATAGCCAATTATTAAGATTGGTTTTAAAATTGTTCTATGCATTATAATCGACTATGCGTTCTATTTGCGTACGGTTTTGAATGTTGATGATTTAATTGGGTATGAAATAAATAATCATTACGAAATTGATTTATTGAATATTTTTATCATAACTGGTTAATGATTTGTCTAACTAAATAATATATATTTTTGTTTCATTTGAGATCTGAAATAAATCCCCTTGTTTGTTAATCAGTTGTTGTTGTTGTAAATCTTCTTTGTTTTAATAAATTACCTTTGTTATCAGACTTATTCCTTTTAATTATGGATCTAATTTTAGTAGATTGAATCATAAAATTATGTACATTCATACGTATACATATACATATGTGTGTATTTGTGAAGACCCGCATTTTTTAAGGTTTAAGTCGACAATAAACCACACATGTCCAACTCAAAATAATCCGAAAGACGGATAATCAATGGTGTTTAATTTATAATTAGAAGAAAAAAAGAAAAAAAATATAGAACCTCGAAGGGAATGATAAAATATAATAATCAAATAAATAGTTCATTAAGCTATTTATGTTGTATATTTGATTATAATTTTACAACATCTATCAGATTTATATATACAATAAAACAATAGAATAATGCAACGGAGCAAAAAAAATGCGGTGGAATAATACTAATAATAATATAACAATCTTCGTCTTCGTCCTTCAGAAAATAATCTTCAATGCATTGAAACACTCTTGGCTGATCCGAGCATAAATTAAAACAATACACTCGAGTCAGAACTAAAATATCCTTATGTAAGTCAAATCAACGTCACATATAACAGGAGTACAATAGCGTCAGAGATGTTTATGGGATTTTACATCTTCTATCCACTGTATAATGTGCGTGCAATACTCAAGAGATGTTACAGGTTTTTTCATCTCTTAAGGATCTGTCAAAATACCTATATACAGTAGAATATGCTACATGTAATGTCTAATCAATAAAATAAATATTTTTCCTAGCGTTAAGGCTTTACATTAACCCACATTAACGCGTTGTTAAGCATTAGTGTACAGTTTGCATATAACACCCCAGTCGAACGTCGGGGGATAGGGATGCATCATGATAAGACAACACTAAACCAAACTCATAGTGGTCTCGTATAAGGATAAAAGTATGAGAAGGCACGTGAGGCAATGCTCAAGGTAGTATACTACCAGTTCAAGTCATCAGGTTGGTGGTAATGCACCACCACAATGACTGCTCACCTGTCCACCAATCCCATATCGAGTCAAAGAGAGGTTATCTCAATCAAGATGCACCAATCGAAACCAACAACAAATGTAATAGTATGGACCGAGTCCACAAGAAAAATCTAAGACCAAGTGTCCCCTAGGGGTAGCTAGCTCACTTGGCCTAGTTTAAGGCATCTTGTTTTAGTCATTCCAAATGGACATAAGTGTCGGGACTATGCATCATCGTTCTCTTTCTTCAAATCCAGCGATGTACACCAAATCCAACACTTCATTCAGGAGTCTCCTACACTTACAAGTTGTTAAAGTGGTTCCAACATTAATAGAGAGTATGTCAAATAATCGATTCTTGTCTCCTTAACAACCAAACGTCATTTTACACGTCGGTTGGTTCTTTTACATTTCAAAACCGATTCATACTTGATATCAAAATATCATATTCACTTTAAAATGCCATATTTACACCGAATATCATATTTACTTAAAATATGTCAATTTCACTTGAAAATCATTTTCACTCCAATATCTCAATTTCACTTCCAAAATTGGTTCGAATTCCAACTTAGGTTAAACTTTATTTTAACCAAATTCGCATCTAAATCAACAACATAAACGGTTCCCAACTTGACCAGTTTCAAATTTTGAAATACTTTGAATATAGTTTAGATATTAAAATAGTTTGATATAAAATAGGTTGAATAATTAAAATAGTTAAAATAGTTTGCATATTAAAATAGGTTATATATTAAATGATTTTAAAATTTAAATAATTTGAAATTTTAAAAAGATGAATTTTAAAACAGTTTATAGTAAAATAGTTTATAGTGAAAATGGTTTCAAATTTTAAACTATTCCTTTCCATTTCCAATAAATCTGGACTCAGATCCAAATTTCAATCAAAAAGATTCAATTTCAAATCATCTGATTCAAATCATATTAAATCTCAAATCAATTCAAATCAACTCCATTTCAATTTAAATTCAAATCATCTTCGATTTCAATTCGAATTAATTTCAATTTCGTTTTCAATTTGAATTAACTTCAATTTCGCAACGTTTCATTTTAACTTCAAATCCGATTCAACGATTCGATTCAATGGTTCAAATTTCAATTCAATTCTTATTTTAAACCATTTCAATATATATAAATTTCAAGTCCAATTTTAATTTACCGATTTAAATCACTTAAATCAACTTAAACTTCAATATTCAATTTAAGGTTCAAATCTTTAAAATAATTCAATTCCGAGCTCAAATTTTGAAATATCCATTTATATCACTTTAATCAAGATAAATTTCCAAAGTTCGAATAAAGTTCAAACCTTTAAAATAATTCAATTTCCATAATTCAAGTAATATATCGATTTTAACTTCACGTTTCAAAATAAATTCTTTAAAACAATTTCTTCTAATCAACTTCGATTTCAACATTTCAAAGCTCAATTTTGAAAATAGTTCAATCTAAAAAATTAGATTTTTATTTCTTAAAACAAAATCATTTAAATAATTCAAATTCAAGAATTTAAAACCGTTTAATTTAACCAATCTGGTGTCCGTATATAATTGTATACCCTATAGCTAAGTGAATAGATATTTCAATTTTAATTGCAGGAATGGATATATATCATTTCAATCCAAATCAAAGTGTCATAAGTATATATCATTTCAACATATTTCTTAGTTTATTCGAATATAATTCAAACACTTGCTTAAATGCTGTCAAATAATATACAAGGTGATAACAAGGATATATCAAAATAAACAAACACTCAGTCAACCAACATATCAACCAATAGGCATCCATCACAATCAAAATCCAAACAGTCAATATAACACAACAGTTAACTGGTTATCAATAATCGGGAGTTTGACTAGCGGTTTAACTTCAATTTCAATTTAACTATTACTTAAACATTTCTAACATATCAATTTTTATGTCGATTTCCATGTCAGTTAAATTACTAAACAACAATCAACAAAATTAAATTACATCATGATTTCAATTTAGCGAACATCGGAAATATTTTAGTATTCATGAGCGGGTTCAATCACTCATGTTTATTTGAACTGATTTTTTTTAGATTCAAGTAAATTTCAAACCAACTCCATGTCATAAACAACTTCTATACGAATCCAACGCAACTTACTCGAATCCAACCTCATATGAGAAAGCTACGAATTAATTAGCATAACGATATAATTAAAATAAAATTAAGAAAATTAATAAACATTTAACTAATCTCCTCCTTCCCACTATTTGTTCATGCACGCATCTCGTTCTTCTCAAGCGAACACGAATTATTATTTTCGATCGCCGTTCATCGCACTACCATCCCTAGCCACAGGCCGCCGATCTCGCAACCGCCGCCGCACCCCATAGTGCTGCATCGCGCCCCACCTACATGCGCCTACGCACAAAAAATCATGACAAAACCCATATAAACTGCTGCAAATTAGAGGACCTTTGCGTCGCCACGGTCGAAGATTCGACGATCAGACTGTAGACTAGCTTCATAAGGTCATGCTCAACGTATTCCTAGTCGAAGTCGTTGGCCAATTTTGCATCTAAAGGCTCCGATTGATAATGACTACTGTATGGTAATGTTTCTAATGGCATTTGAAATAGATTTAGGGTTAGGGTTATGAGTGAAAGCGCTATTTATAGAAAATTTCCATGGCACTATTCATCTATGAAAATTTCAAGCTCCAAACGAAGCATGCTGCCCGGCTTCTATATGTTATATCCTATTCCGAATACAATGGATCATTTATCGGGAGCCAATTCATATTCAGAAGATAGCTTTTCAAAATTGAATTACTTAATTAAATTCCATTAATTAATTTCTACGCGTTTCGCATTGGCACGAACAAACGGTAAATTCGATTGTTGATACTTGAAATCCTATAGTAATTCACTATTACAGAACCGATGAAACTAGTTTCGTCAAAATCCGAGGCAGTGCTCAAAAAGACTATTTTTACACTTTAATTAAAACAATTAATTTCCAAACTCGATTAATCATTGTTAAATTCAATTTTAGAAGTTAACAATCTTCATTCTTGTTTGAATAAAATTAGAATAAACTTTCGAAAATCATTTTCATTCATATTAAATTCGGGATTCAATTATTTAAATAATTCCAAAATTAGATATAACAATTAAATTCTCAAATAAATCACTATATTTGAAATATAAGTTATTTAACTTATAAAATTTTCTTTTAAAACGGACTCAAATAATAAAACAACTCCATTTTATAGTAATTCAACATCTTTGCAATCATTGTATACAGCAAAAGTATTCATTTCTTACAAAATAAATGTTTTCTTATTTTTGAAATTTATACTTATCAAAAATACAATTTCATATAAATAAACTTATGCCCTACTCTTAATAAACATTCATTCAATTTTTTATTAATTATCATTGATTTATTTCAATTTCTATTATCAATTACTTGGAGCTCAATATCATTTAATTTACTTTCTAATATAAGTTATCATCTTTTATCTTATTGAATTTTGTTATTTAAATTTTTATCTATCCAATAATTTACATAAATAAATCATAAATTTTTATTTTAACCATTTTTATTCGATAATCATATTACATTTAATAATTTAAAATAGTTAAAAATACGGATCAATATAGTATTGTAATCAATTCTTCTCCATATCTTGAAATTGTAAATCAATATTAAGTCTAAATTTTACTTGGTTAATTCGTTTTAAACTAGCTAAATTTCATGTTTTAAAATTAATTTTTAGTTTAGTACATATATTATGTACCAAAATATAAAAATTATATTTTAGATCTAATTATGTCATTGGGGTCAATAAATTAAATTGTAGAATTTTGTTTTTTTTATGTTAGTTTTGTGCCTTTTTAGATTTGGATATAACATAAATTTCTTTTGTTTTTCAATGGTTTGGATGTTTGCTATAATATATACTGGAATTCAATATGGTATTAAATTAGGCGTTGAATTGGTTTTAGAAGAAAAGTAAAGTAGAATTTCTTTACATAATTATTTCCTTTTTAACTTAGATATAATTGTATTTACTTGCAACATAAATTACCTTTCCATCTTCACCCTTATAATTTACTTTTATTTTAGTTTCCTGCTTTTGTGAATTAATTTCATACTTATATATATATATATATATATATAATTCACGACAAAGATTATATATACCATATATGTCTAAGTATTTTCAATATGTGTATACAAATCATATACATGTATTACAATATATCGAAACATCTGTATCTACTTAGGCATTTATATTCTCTATTTGCATGTGAGAATGTAAAATGTATATTTAAGTATTGTGTGTGTGTGTATGTATATGTATATGCATGCAATAGATACAAATCCCAATATCTAGATGTACGTATACACACACATACACTCATTTGTACACATGTTTATATTAGTTCGTTTATGTTGTTATGTGTTCGAATGTATATTGATGCATTCCCAATGAAACATTTAGTTTAAATTTAAACAAGCTTAATTAACACACACACACACACACACATATATATATATAATAAGTTATATAAATTATGATTTATTTGAAACTAGATTAGATCTAGTATGACTCCTTTAGACTTCATTGGCCTAGTAGATCCAAAATAGGAAAAAAA
The DNA here is from genome assembly GCA_030765085.1 of Allium cepa. Classification (NCBI taxonomy): domain Eukaryota; kingdom Viridiplantae; phylum Streptophyta; class Magnoliopsida; order Asparagales; family Amaryllidaceae; genus Allium; species Allium cepa. The sequence continues at coordinate 690,371,973 of CM060932.1, read as the reverse complement.
TCTACCTATTTCGACTAGTCTGGTTCTAACATATGATAGCATAAAAGATACCGATGATCATAACCATGGAAAAGCTATAACCTTCTTGCAAATATTTTCTTAAAATATTAAGTGTCATTGTTGAGCTTCATAATAAAAAAAGAATTTAATTAGTTAGGAAAAAGCATGATCGAGTTGTTGAAGCAACTGAAATGGTGACTCCAATGGAAAATACAATGCTTGCAAAGTACTCCACAGTGAAACAAATATTAAAATATTTGGGAATTAAAATAGATTGCATACGCGCTTGTGAAAATGATTGCATATTGTTTTGGAAGGAGTAAAAAGATGCAATGGAATGTCCCAATTTCCATATTTGAGATTTAAAGTTAAAAATCAAGGAAAAGTAGTAAAAGTCACAAACTAATTATACCATGGATTAGTCAAAAAAGGTCACGACATATTGAAGAAAAGCCTTATTCGAATTCCTTATGCCATCCTATTGACTCGACTGAATGTTGATCATTTAAAAATAAGTGGCTAGAATTCGCTAGAAATGGATGAAATGTTTTTCTTGGAATTACTACCGACAGGTTTAATCTTAGTACAATCCAATCAAGTAGCTATAGATTTTGGCATATGTATATTATTCCTTATAATTTAACCCCTTCGTTATGCATGAAATTAAAATTTTAAATGTTATTTTTGTTAATTCCTAGACCATAAGCGCCAACTCAAGATATTAATGCATATTTGGAACCTATTATGGATGAGTTGAAGCAGCTCTAGTTATGAAAAATGTGGTTTTAAAGAATGTCCTATTTGTGCAACATAGATCGAGTCAGAACGCATCAGTAATAAGATTGTTTATATGAAGTATAGAATAGTTTTGAAGAATATGCATCCATGTAGAGCACTAAAACATAGAAGGTATACGATATGAATGATAAGGAACCTCCAACATGATTAACATAATCTACACTCTTAGAAAAGCTTATTTGTATCAGATATGTACCAAGTAAAATAATAAATAAAAAAGAAAAAAACATAATAGACGATGTTGATCATGATGATGAATATTTTGTAAAGAGAATGTAACGGCCCGTATTTTACGTATCGAAAGATCGTAAAACCGTTGTTATTAGGTCGTTAGTGTTATTAAGTCGTCCAGAGTTTTAAGTCGGCCAGAGCTTAAGTCGTCCAGAGGTTAGGTCGTAGAAGATCTTGAGTGTTGAGCGACCTAAAGATAAGGCAGAGCGACCCAAGTAAGCCGGCGACTTAAGGGTTTAGGCGACCTAAGGAGTTAGGTCGTGTGATAGCTTAGGTCGTGTGATAGCTTGGGTCGTATGGTAGCTTAGGTCGTTGGAGCGACTTAAGGAAGTTAACGACCTAGTAGTTAGCGGCTTAAGGAAGTTAACAACCTAGTAGTTAGCGGCTTAAGGAAGTTAACGACTTAGTAGTTAGCGACTTAAGGAGGAGAGCGACCTATGTTAGATGCCGTGTTGAAGTTAGGTCGTAAACGACCTAAGCTAGATTCTGTGTAGTTAGGTCGTGGACGAGATAAGGCTTAGGTCGTAGGTCACGTGAAGGCGAAAGTGTTAGGTCGCCTAAAGGGTTAAGACGTTAGGTCGTGTGTGTAGTTAGGCCGTGTAAGGGCTTAAGCAGTTAAGTCGTTAGGTCGGCAATGCTGTTAAGTCGTTAGGTTGGCAACATCGGTAGGTCGCGTGAAGGCTTGAATGTTAGGTCGCGCATATACTCGAGTTGATAGGTCGTAGGTCGTGGGGTTTCGTTAAGTCATGAGCGACTTAAGGGCGAGCGACTTATGGGTTCGGCCTATAAATACACGGGTTAGCTTCATTTTTGGGATCCGGATTTTGAAGCGACGAAGTTCTGCCATTTTGTGAGCTCGAGTGCTACACTTCTTCACTTCTTTTCTACATTTTATTCTTGTGCTTCCTTCCATCAAAATCAAAGATCCAAGAGCTTAGATTGAAGATCTCCATCCATCGAAGAGGGATTTTATCGTTTGAAGCAGAATTTTGGCAGGTCGAGCTAGATCCTTCGCTGTCCAGATTTGGAGTGTGTTGCTTTTAAGGTGTTTAGGTGATTCGGTGAGTGGTGGTTATCTCTCACACGGACCCAAAGGAGTATATTGGATTGGTGGCTTGATTTTGTGTTAAAAATAGTGATTTCATGCATTTTCGTAAACCTAAGTATAGATCCATGGTTCATGAAGATTTGACATCCATTATAATACACGTTAACCTATGCAAGTTCATCCATCAAGTTGTAGAGATATTATTCATGATTATGCTTGTTAGATTTAGACTCTTTATTTACAAGATTGCCATTTTGTTATAATTGCTTTTAGATCATGTTTGAATGCTTAATTACTTGGATTAATGATTGACTTGATTGGTTGTTATAAATTAGTTGATTAGTGGTTGGATTTGGACAAGTTGGTCGGAGATGATTCAAAGACTAAGGGGGAAGCTCTTGAATAGAAAAGCTGCACGTGGCATATGTAGTGGATGATAAAGCTCATATGGACGGATTTGATGATGATGTTAAGATGGAGCTTTGCTATGAATGAGATGAGGCGAGGTATGATGTGAGGTAGCTTTGGTATAATCCAGACAGGATCATTCCAAGCATGTTGATAACTCGAGGGATGGTTCGAGTTTGTGGATAATGGTTGGCTCAAGAGGCGCTTGAGCTAGTATGAGAATAGTCGTCGAGGAGGATGACTAGAAGGCTGAGATTTCATCGTTATTGAAGGTTCTAAAAAACTCAAAGCAAGAGTACACTGGGCAGATTCGATAGTGCCAAAAGTCTACAGTTGGTGGTCGAGTACTCTGGGCAGATTCGATAGTCCTAGGCACGGGCTGCGACGACGTGCGGAGTTTTGTCTAGAACCGGGGTTACCATTAGCCCTTGACGGACGGCTGAAAGAACGGTGCCCGTCATTCGATTAACGATGGTATCGAAGCAATGATAACAATGATAGCCAGAGTCATGGATGTTTGGATGTTTTGGTTGTATCGTCATTCGGTCTCAAGAGCGATGTTTTCTGGGTGCTTATCTGATCTTGGTTTAGGCCTTGGGGTTTGTATTTGGAAAACATCGACCTTGACTCGAGTGATAATTGCTTTACTTTAAATGTCTGATTTTCTATGTTTCCTTCTGCTTAGTGTGTCTGGGTGCTATCACTGTAGAAAGAGGTGGAGTGGGAGGGTTAGGTTCCTATTCCTTTTACCTTTATGCTCTTTTGGTATGTTGTTAGTTAATTTACCGCTCACTAAGACTGTTGTCTGACTCAAGGTTTTATGTTCAACTCTTATTACCTTGGGCTGTTCATCCATTTTGGGATGGGCAAACTAGGTAGCAGGTGACAGGTGCTGTTCTTAGTGACTAACGATGCTGATGACGAAGACGAGCTGGAGGCTTGCATATTATTTTCTTACTATATGTACTGGATGTTCCGCTGCTTGTATATTCTCTGAGTGATATGTCGTGAGGCTTGATGTATTGACTATTCAGATTTTTGTATCAAACTACTATGAGGCTTATTTGACGAGATTCTGTTTTGTGGAGCTTCACTATGTATATATATATATATATATATATATATATATATATATATTCTATTGTATTTTACCCATGCGCTGTGAGTAATACGATAAACTCCGCTGTTTTTACCTTACCTCGATGATCATCCATGGCTGCCTGGCACACTTTACAGCGCACTATTTCCTTGTTTAGTGCAGGAGTCATGGGCGGTCATCTCATTTGGTATCAGAGCAAGGTTAATCGATTTTAGCCAACGCTCACTGACGTAACTACGTATGAGAGACATAATTGTATTTTTATGGATGATTACTATATATAATATAGTGGCTTAGAAGGATTTGAACCTCTTATGCAGTTGTTTCTCAAGGTGCGCTAATCATTTTTTTTATAGATATTAAGAATGAGTCGAAGAGGGAGACCAGCTGCTAGGGAAGGTCGTGCTGCTGAGGGGGCTGCTGAGTATGCTGCTATGTTCGAGGCTATGATGACTTCGATCACGAGGAGGATGCCAGCTCCAGGGCCAGCAGTAGATGTTGGGGTTCAAGTTCAAGCTCCAAGACCGGTGGATTTTTCTAAGTTGTGTAAAGACTATACTTCTCTTGGAGGGAAGGTTTTCTTGGGAACAGAGTCAACCATTGAAGTCCAGAGATGGATAGATGCTTGTCGAAGAATTTTTGGTGATTTGGGAATTGAGGATGCAACCAAAAGGAAGCTCGCATCAAGACAGCTTCAGGGGAGAGCTTCTGACTGGTGGAACTCTATCACCATTGATACTACGGAGGATGAAATTACTTGGGTGCAATTCCAAGCCAGATTTGAAGCTAAGTTCATTTCTACAGCTCAGAAATCCATTCTGTTCAAGAAGTTTGTGGAGCACAAGCAAGGAGGAAGACCAGTTCTTGAGTATGTTTCTGAGTTTGAAGCCTTTTCCAAGTATGCCCGGTCGTATATTGAATCTCCATATCAGAAGAACGAGAAGTTTGTGACAGGCTTGGACATTTATCTAGGGAGGCAGTTGGTGGATCATCTGGATGATCCATTTGAGAAGCTTGTGGAGAAGGCTCTCAGGCACGAGAATCTGTTTCCTAAAGAAGGATCTGTTGTTGCTGTGACCAAGGAGGAGTCTAAACCACAGCAAGGTGGAAACAAGAAGAGGAAGCAGCAGTAGCAGAAGGGTAAGGATGGCCAGAAAAAGCCGAAGGGCGAAGTGACCTGCTACAATTGTCAGCAGAAGGGCCATTTCTCCAAAGATTGCAAGAATCCAAAGGTGCCGGTGAAGTGCCATAACTGTGACAAGCCGGGGCATATCGAGAAGAATTGTCCAGAACCAAGGAAGGACAGGCAGATTGTGCAAGCTTATGCTTTGGGGGCTGTGCCATCATCTTCAAAAGCTCCTACTGCAGAAGAGAAAGGAAAGAGTGTGGTGGTACAAGGTACCCTTTCCATTTGTGGCGTTCCAGTTAGAGTGTTATTTGATACTGGGACGTCGCATTCTTTTGTTTGTAATGAACTTGTATGCCGGTTGGGTTTAGAACCGGATATTGTTGATAGACCATTGGTTGTGACTAATCCAGTTGGCGGTTCGTCCTGTCTGTGTATGATATGTCGTGATCTGGTTGTATCGAGTCATGATTGCTCTTTTGTTTGTGATTGTTTTGTTCTAAACTTTGCGGGGTTTGGAATTATTTTGGGTATGGACTGGCTTACGAAGTACGCGGTAAAGGTTGATTGTAAAAGACTGGAGGTGACAGTCGAGAATGTAGAAGGGCGAAAGGTTGTGATACGATGTAAGCATGAGGAAGGCGTCTTCATGAGCTTCATGTATTCGTTGGTTGTTCCACGGGATGGACTGTCATCGGTGCCAGTCGCAAATGGATTTGAGGATGTCTTTGATGAGATCAAAGGGTTACCGCCGCATAGAGAGATCGAGTTTCGCATCGATCTAGTTGAAGGAACCCGACCTGTAGGGAACAGCAAGAGTTGGAGGTGCAAGTTGATGGTCTTTTACAGAAAAGATTCATTCGGCGTAGTGTGTTCGAATGGGGTGCACCAGTTGTGTTTGCAACCAAAGCAAATGGATCGTTAAGGTTGTGTGTGGATTATCATGAGCTGAATAAAGTGACTAAGAAGAACAAGTATCCATTGCCGAGAATAGATAACTTGTTTGATCAGCTTCACGAAGCCAAGGTGTTTTCTCAGATGGATTTGGCAACGGGATTTCACCAATTAAGAGTGGCAAAGGATAGTGTGCCGAAGACTGCTTTCGGGACACCGTTTGGTTTCTTTGAGTGGCTGGTAATGCCGTTTGGATTGACCAATGCACCAGCATATTTTGTGGATCTTATGAATAGAGTGTTCAGGGATCAGTTGAAAAAGTTCGTACTAGTGTTCGTGGATGATATTTTGATTTATTCCAGTAATGAAGAAGAGCACAAGATGCACTTGCGTATTATTTTGGAAACCTTGCGAAAACATCATCTGAAGGCTAAGTTTTCGAAGTGTCACTTCTGGAAGAGCGAAGTGAGGTTCTTAGGCCATATTATCTCTAGAAGTGGAATAGCGGTTGATCCCGCCAAGGTGGCAGCAATCCAGGATTGGGTTAGACCTAAGAATGCATCCGATGTGAGAAGTTTTCTTGGACTAGCAGGATACTATCGTCGATTTATCGAAGACTTTTCCAAGGTATCTGCACCATTAACAGGATTGACGAAAAAAAACCAAGTATTCAAATGGGATGCTAAGTGTGAGAAAGCTTTCGGAATCCTGAAAGAGCGACTAACAAGTGCTCCTGTTTTGACTATTCCAAGTGGAAATGATGAGATGGTGGTTTACACCGATGCATGTGGTACTGGACTTGGATCAGTGCTGATGCAGAAGGGTAAAGTTGTTGCGTATGCAAGTCGACAACTGAAGCCGCATGAAAGGAATTATCCGACTCATGATTTAGAGTTAGCGGCGATTGTATTTTCTTTGAAGATGTGGAGACATTACCTATTGGGAGTTCGATTCGAGTTGTTTACAGATTATAAGTCGTTGAAGTATCTTTTCTCCTAAAAGGATGTGAATCTTCGACAGCAACGATGGCTAGAGTTTTTGGCATCATATGATTTTGGTATAGCCTATACTCCGGGAAAGGGTAACGCAGTGGCAGATGCGTTAAGTCGAAGACAGGCAGGATTGGGAGCCATGTTTTCAGAATGGAAGAGTCTCGAGTATTTGGCTGGATTTGACTTCAGGCCCATATGTGAATTGGAACCTGAGATATTGGCAAACTTATCGATAAGACCTACTCTTATGGAAAGGATTGGTGAGAGCCAAAAGCGGGACGATAAGCTTGTCAAGATTATCCATGATTTGGAATCTGGGTTGGACCCAGAGAAGGATAAAGGATTCGAGGTCGATCGAGAGGGTTGGCTTCTGAAGCAAGGACGACTAGTTGTTCCCGATATAGATGAATTGAGAGATGAAGTTCTAAAGGAGAGTCATCACTCGAAGTCGACAATTCATCCAGGTGGAAATAAGATGTATCGGGATATGAAAAGAACCTATTACTGGGAAGGTATGAAGAAGGATGTTGGAAATTTTATTTCCAAGTGTATGAACTGCCAGTTGGTAAAAGCCGAGCAGAAGAAGCCCAGTGGATTGCTTCAGCCATTAGAAGTCCCTACATGGAAGTGGGAGCAAATATCGATGGATTTTATCGATGGGTTACCTAGAACAAGAGCGGGAAATGAAGGGATTTGGGTCATCATAGATCGTTTGACTAAGAGTGCAAGATTTATTCCTGTTCGATCAATTAGGACTGCATCGAAGTTGGCTGAGCTGTATGTTGAGTGGATAGTTCAATTCCATGGTATTCCGAAAAGTATAGTGAGCGATCGAGACCCATTGTTCACTAGTGGATTTTGGAAGAGCTTCCAGGAAGTTTTGGGAACCGAGTTGTGTTTGAGTACAGCTTATCACCCCCAAACAGATGGTCAGACCGAGAGAGTCAACCGAGTTTTGGAAGGTCTCCTCAGAGCATGTGTTTTGGACTTCGGAGGATCATGGTAAGATCATCTTCATTTGGTGGAATTTTCGTATAATAACAGTTACCAGTCCAGCATTGGTATGGCGCCGTATGAAGCATTGTATGGAAGACCGTGTAACTCCCCGACATGTTGGTTGGAAACAGGGAAAAAGTTGATACTTGGGCCAGAAATGATTCAACAGACTTCGGATTGCATAGAGATCATTCGGCAACGAATGAAGGCAGCCCAAGACCGTCAGAAAAGTTATGCCGATAAGTGTCGTAAGGATTTGGAGTTCGACGTAGGTGATATGGTTTTTGTGAAGATTTCCCCACTGAAGAATGTTATTCGATTCGGGAGGAAAGGGAAATTGACTCCGAGATTTGTTGGACCATTTCCGATCATCGAGCGAATTGGAAAGCTCGCTTATAAATTGGAGTTACCAGAAAAGATGTCGGGTGTGCACAATGTTTTTCATGTATCGTATCTACGGAAGTATGTGCACGACTCGAATACAGTGGTTTCTGCTAATAGCTGTGAGGATTTTGAGGTTAATCTAGTTGATAAGAGACCTCGTAAGCCGCTTCGTGTTGTGGAAACTGACACGAAACAGCTTAGGAGGAAGGTAGTTAGGTTGCTCAAGATACAATGGAGTGATGATGTTAACGACTGTACATGGGAGGTGGAAGAAAGGATAAAGGCAGCTTATCCTGAACCCTTCGAGGTATGACTATAAGGTGTCGTGTCATCTCATGACATTGTAACTTGTTCTAGTCTTGGAATTCTGCATGGTAGGCTAGTAATTGGATGCATGGTTTGTTGGTTGCTATGGATGGTAGGCATGCAGAATAGTTTTTGGTTCTTGTTTGTTTGGAATTTCGGGGGCGAAATTCCTAAGGGGGAGAGAATGTAACGACCCGTATTTTACGTATCGAAAGATCGTAAAACCGTTGTTATTAGGTCGTTAGTGTTGTTAAGTCCTCCAGAGGTCAGGTCGTACAAGATCTTGAGTTTTGAGCGACCTAAAGATAAGGCAGAGCGACCCAAGGAAGTCGGCGACTTAAGGGTTTAGGCGACCTAAGGAGTTAGATTGTGTGATAGCTTAGGTCTTGTGATGGCTTGGGTCGTATAGTAGCTTAGGTCGTTGGAGCAACTTAAGGAAGTTAACGACCTAGTAGTTAGCGGCTTAAGAAAGTTAACGACCTAGTAGTTAGCGTCTTAAGGAAGTTAACGACCTAGTAGTTAGCGACTTAAGGAGGAGAGCGACCTATGTTAGATGCCGTGTTGAAGTTAGGTCGTAAACGACCTAAGCTAGATTCTGTGTAGTTAGGTCGTGGACGAGATAAGGCTTAGGTCGTAGGTCGCGTGAAGGCGAAGGTGTTAGGTCGCGTAAAGGGTTAAGACGTTAGGTCGTGTGTGTAGTTAGGCCGTGTAAGGGCTTAAGCAGTTAAGTCGTTAGGTCGGCAATGCTGTTAAGTCGTTAGGTCGGCAACATCGGTAGGTCGCGTGAAGGCTTGAATGTTAGGTCGCGCATATACTCGAGTTGATAGGTCGTAGGTCGTGGGGTTTCGTTAAGTCGTGAGCGACTTAAGGGCGAGCGACTTATGGGTTCGGCCTATAAATACACGGGTTAGCTTCATTTTTGGGATCCGGATTTTGAAGCGACGAAGTTCTGCCATTTTGTGAGCTCGAGTGCTACACTTCTTCACTTCTTTTCTACACTTTATTCTTGTGCTTCCTTCCATCCAAATCGAAGATCCAAGAGCTTAGATTGAAGATCTCCATCCATCGAAGAGGGATTTCATCATTTGAAGCGGAATTTTGGCAGGTCGAGCTAGATCCTTCGCTGTCCAGATTTGGAGTGTGTTGCTTTTAAGGTGTTTATGTGATTCGGTGAGTGGTGGTTATCTCTCACACGAACCCAAAGGAGTATATTGGATTGGTGGCTTGATTTTGTGTTAAAAATAGTGATTTCATGCATTTTCGTAAACCTAAGTATAGATCCATGGTTCATGAAGATTTGACATCCATTATAATACATGTTAACCTATGCAAGTTCATCCATCAAGTTGTAGAGATATTATTCATGATTATGCTTATTAGATTTAGACTCTTTATTTACAAGATTGCCATTTTTGTTATAATTGCTTTTAGATCATGTTTGAATGCTTAATTACTTGGATTAATGATTGACTTGATTGGTTGTTATAAATTAGTTGATTAGTGGTTGGATTTGGACAAGTTGGTCGGAGATGATTCAAAGACTAAGGGGGGAAGCTCTTGAATAGAAAGCTGCACGTGGCATATGTAGTGGATGATAAAGCTCATATGGACGGATTTGATGATGATGTTAAGATGGAGCTTTGCTATGAATGAGATGAGGCGAGGCATGATGTGAGGTAGCTTTGGTATAATCCAGACGCGATCATTCCAAGCATGTTGATAACTCGAGGTATGGTTCGAGTTTGTGGATAATGGTTGGCTCGAGAGGTGCTAGAGCTAGTATGAGAATAGTCGTCGAGTAGGATGACTAGAAGGCTAAGATTTCATCGTTATTGAAGGTTCTAGCAGATTCAAAGCAAGAGTACGCTGGGCAGATTCGATAGTCCCAAAATTCTACAGTTGGTGGTCGAGTACTCTGGGCAGATTCGATAGTCCTTGGCACGGCCTGCGACGACGTGCGGAGTTTTGTCTAGAACCGGGGTTACCATTAGCCCTTGACGGACGGCTGAAAGAAAGGTGTCGGTCATTCAATTAACGATGGTATCGAAGCAATGATAATAGTGATAGCCAGAGTCATGAATGTTTGGATGTTTTGGTTGTATCGTCATACGGTCTCAAGAGCGATGTTTTCCGGGTGCTTATCTGATCTTGGTTTAGGCCTTGGGGGTTTGTATTTGGAAAACATCGACCTTGACTCGAGTGATAATTGCTTTACTTTAAATGTCTGATTTGCTATGTTTACTTCTGCTTAGTGTGTCTGGGTGCTATCACTGTAGAAAGAGGTGGAGTGGGAGGGTTAGGTTCCTATTCCTTTTACCTTTATGCTCTTTTGGTATGTTGTTAGTTAATTTACGGCTCACTAAGACTGTTGTCTGACTCAAGGTTTTATGTTCAACTCTTATTACCTTGGGCTGTTCATCCATTTTGGGATGGGCAGACTAGGTAGTAGGTGACATGTGCTGTTCTTAGTGACCAACGATGCTGATGACGAAGACGAGCTGGAGGCTTGCATATTATTTTCTTACTATATGTACTGGATGTTCCGCTGCTTGTATATTCTCTGAGTGACATGTAGTGAGGCTTGATATATTGACTATTCAGATTTTTGTATCAAACTACTATGAGGCTTATTTGACGAGATTCTGTTTTGTGGAGCTTCACTATATATATATATATATATATATATATATATATATATATTCTATTGTATTTTACCCATGCGCTGTGAGTAATACGATAGACTCCGCTGTTTTTACCTTACCTTGATGATCATCCATGGCTGCCTGGCACACTTTACAGCGCACTATTTCCTTGTTTAGTGCAGGAGTCATGGACGGTCGTCTCAGAGAATGACGATTATAACAACCCGTATTTTACTTATTGAATGATCATAGAATATTTTTATTTTATTCATATGAGGTCATATGACTCTATATTTTTGGGATATAACTCTTAGTGACATTTTGGACATTTATGATTATTACCTTTTGAATTTCTATATAACCATTTTGACCCTGAAAACCTTTATTGGGCTATAAATTTTAATAGGAGTTAAATTAGGGTCTCAAACCAATTCCATTACTTATAGATGATGGTTTCCCATTCCATAGAGTGGTCATAATAGAAAACGGACTTATAGTTAGAAAGTTATAGTCATTTTCAGTTTAGATGGCTACTAGCCTGTATTATCTAGTAATTAGTTAAGGCTACACTTAGGCCCATTAATCTAATTCGGAATTAGTATAAATAAGGGGCTTTAGGAGTTGTACTAAAACTTTCCCCCTTCCCCAACTCAGTTCAAAACCCCCACTAACCCTAATTTCTTCTGAAATCACACAAATTACCCTCTAAACCTAGCCAAACAACTAATTAGAGAGAAGATCACCAAATAGAAGTTAGAGACCATCATTTTGGTTGAGTTGCATTGCTTTCTATCGTCGTCCATATCAGATCTAGACTAGCTATGGTATAGGTCTAGTGTCTAGCTTTGTGCTACGAGACACATATATGGCTTTAGGCTACATGATATGAGAGTACATTGAAAACCAGGATTTCTGTTAGTCCTTTGCAATAAGAAGGCCATACGAGTTATCATATATTAAGAGGACATTGAGTGATAGTGAGGATTACTTCATGGTCACTTTGGTTGCTTTCTTTAATAGGATATCACTCGAAGGTATCATTGGGAGTAGGTGCAGGAGATAGAGATACCTGGACACCCACCATTCTATTTTGTGTATAGTGCCTTTATGATATTTTTATATTAGCGTACAATGTTGTTATGTGCTAACTCTTTGGTAGCACAGACAGGTCAGGTATGGTTCATGTACCTTTGTTCCTTATTATATTTGTCTGTATAGTATTTTGAGATTCATTTACCGCTCACACTAAACTATTGTCCAACTCAAGGTTTTATGCTTTGTTTCTTATTATCTTGGGTACTCTTAAATGAGTAGACTAGATAGCAGGTCTAGACGATGTATTAGTTGTGCGAAGGACGAGATGGATGGAGCTATCTCATGTTATATACATAGCACCATGCTTTTCTGCTACACAGCACTATAATGACTCACCTTTTCGACCCTTAAAATTCAAACTAATACATCCATGGTATTAACGTGCCAAACATCCAAGTGCCGGAAAGATAGATGGTTAAGGGAAAAAGAAAGAAAAGACATAGCAGAATCTCACATCGTGACTAGTAAAATATTATATACAATAGATCTTTGCAAAAGAAAATTGCATCTGAGTTAACCAATTAATCATCAGTTTGAACAGTTATAACAACATGTCCTCACAAATACTATAAATATAAAAAAACCAATGCAGTGGAAATATAAACATACATGAATACGTCATGGAGGCATCCTTCTCGTCTTCTGAAGCTTCAAAGCATCAAATCTAAATCTATAATGCTCGGTCTGACCCAAACATTATAAAAACAATAACGCCAGATCAGTCTAGTAAACCAACGTGAAAAACATGCCTTAAATGGATTTTAATGTTATAGAACCTTCCAAAATAAAGGTATCTCATAAGACCACGCTGCACATAAAGATGGAAGGGTTTTTACCTTATAATAACCAAACCTATAGGAAATCTTCTGATATTTTAATAATGTCTAGATTTTAAAATAAATATTGGATCAGAGTCGAAATTGTTACATGCATTAAAATCCAGCATAATTAGTATACAACTAAGTCCGAAGGAACTTATTCGAGAATGGATTTCCATACATTGATAAGGCTACTAAGGTATCGTGTGCCACAGTACTCTCTAGAAAATGTATCGAGGTCCTTGCCTAGACCCCGTGCAAATTAGGACCGACCTACTCCTTACTGGATAGTACCAAAAATTTTACCACCCTGATTACTTTGCAACCTTTTCTCGATAGCTCTCATGCATAGTCAAATCCACGCACACACACACTATATATGGAAGGGTGATGACATACCTTAATGGTAGCGAACCAGATAGCCTTGAAGCATATCCCTTGTTTTAGTCATTCCTAGTCGCTGAGGCAAGAGGCTATGCTTTACCTTTTATATAGCAATCCCACTTGGAATACAGACACTGCCCTTCACGCGATAATGTAATACCAACATTCATATATATATATATATATATATATATGGATATGGATATGAACAAACTGAAGGTGCTACTTCTACTATATCCATTTTGAAATTACCTTAGGATTAGTAGCAAGTAACCCTTGCACTTCAAAGAAATCCATCTTCGATCATCTTTAAGATATCTCCAATTCTAATTCTTATGCGGGTTCGAAATGGTTTTCGAATAATATATCCATTCTCGGTCTCTCTAAACCTACAATGAAATTTTAAAACTGGCCATGATTTAATAATCGGTTATTTAACTATCAAATAACAAAAAAATTCGACCAGAAGCGGTACATTTAAGCACAAAGTGACCATTAAGCCTCTTTAATCAATCCTTTAGTTAATTAAAATCACTTCGTAAATACTTCGACCAAAATTCTTTTACAAAGATATATTCACAGATCTTCTATACCCTTTTTAATACCTGGAAAATATTGATATACTTATCTCAATTGTATAAGTATACTCACAAGACATTTCAATTCCAAAACTTAGAAAACATATTCATATATTTGTCTCAACTGTATAAATATATTCACAATTCTTAAAAAAGATTTCATTTCTAGAATCACACTTAATTAGGTCAAAAAATGCCTTTTGAACATTGATATTGATAACCCAAAACACTTTCCTTTTGGTGTAAATAAAATAGGTTGTACTAAAACTAGATTAAATATACTTATCGGTTGCAAACAGTACCATCGCTCAATTAACAACGAGATCGGACAACTTAGAAAACTAACCTTGCCCTGATACACATTCTTAGTTCTTGAGATAGAGGTGAGTTTTCATACCTTAGAATTTGGTGTTAAGTATGGAAAGAACATTTTTCCATACTAACGTATTTAATAAACAATCGCTTACGGAAAACAGGCCTCGATCTTTTCATAAATCCCATCTTTATAAAAGGCCTTTTTAAAACTCCTTATATTTTACAAACTCCCTATAAAATTATTATTTATAAATTATAAAATTCCTTTAATAAATATCTAAACATAATTCTAAACCTCCTTTTGTAAATCTCCAAGTTTATTTAATAAAATCGTTTATAAACATCCTATACACAGCTTGTAAAAATTTATATAAACTTCTTTTATAAAATATTATTTATAAAAATCATTTCACAAATTCCTGAATTCATTTGCAATTCTTTTAATAAAAATCCAAATTCATTTATAAACTCCTTTTATAAATTTCTAAATATAATTACAAAACTCCTTTTTGTAGACAAAAACTCGAAATATAAAAACAAACCGCAAAATATAATTATAAAACTCATATACTGTAACGACCCGGAATTTTCGATCCCGAAAATTCCAATTAGTTAGGAAAAGAAGAAAAGAGGTCAAAGAAGAAACAGAAATGAAACACAGAATCTTACATTCGCAACGGATCAAGATATAATATCAAATAAAATAGCAGTTATATAAAGGAAAACTGTATCAGTTAATTTACATCAATACATCAGAGTTACAACCATATACATAAAACACTGGACAGATACAATCAACATGTCCCAGACAAACTAAAATATATCATAGTGGAAAAACTCCATACGTTCCTGCCATCCAGCTCGCCTCTTGAGCTCTAGAACGTCCTTACCTAAAAATCTGTAATACTCGGTCTGACCCAAGCATTCGTCAAAGTAACACCCGGGTCAGGCCGGAAACCGACGTGAGTAAATCCATATAAAATGAAATACTAAGCTATAACATATGTCAATACTAGGATAACTCCTACCTTTTACGAGTTCTTATAGTCAATCATTTATCACACAATAGTTTTCAGGTTAAATGTCCATGTTACTCAATTCATTCCATTCTGGCTTGTTTAATTTCACATATCCAATTTATAAAGAATTCAGTTTACTAATCGAATTGGTTTCGGGTATTACTGACACCCGACCCCGGTCTGTTCGAATTCAATATCATCTCTAATCCAAATTGTTAAGTTTTTACAATACACTACATAATCAGGATATCATATCACATAACAATTTATCATCGATAGATAACCCACGATATTACTGTTAACCCGTTATATTATAGCACATCTAAATTGCCTATCAGAGACATCAACAACCTAAGCAATTTAATATTATTCAATCAACCACAAGCAAGATTATATATATATGTATATGTATGTATGTATGTATGTATGTATGTATAATTCCTAATTAATTTAATTTATCTCCAACTAAATTAATCACCAACTTTAATCATTTTAATTACCTTAATCCTGCTTACTTAACATTAATAAACTACAACCCAATTAATGATCTATCTTAATTAATCATTCTTGATTAATTATTCTATAATTACATTTAGTAATTTTCTATTAATTAATCACATAGATTAATTAGCCTTAACCATTCACATTATTTTAACCTTCAATTAATTAATTATATTCATTATTGATCCTCTAATCACTTCCAGTAATTAATTATTCTTTTAATTAATTACATTTAACAAGTAAATCTTTACATTAATCACATTCATTCATTAATCTCAATTAATCTCATTCGGTAATCAATTATCCCTTAATCATTAATTAATAAACCTTAATTATTAATTAATAAAATTAATTAAAAATTAATTCATTCTTAATTATAGTTAATTAATGCTTAATTACTAATTGATTAATCTCTAATTACTTAATTAATTAATGCTTAGTTGCAACTTAATTACTTAATTAATTATTTTTAATCACTAATTAGCAACCCTTTAATTACAAATTAATTAATCCCTAATTAATTAACTTATAACCCTTGATTATTAATTATTTAATTTGTAACGATCCGATATTTTCAACCATTCGCATCCGCACATGTCGGTCTTGAATTGCTCAAAATACCGAATTGTAAAATAAATTTGGCGAAACATAGTATAAACAGTAAATAAATAAATCACAGATTACAGACACAGAGTAATAAATGCAGCGGAAGCAAAAAGATAGTAGTTCATGAAGCTACTATATAAATACATCAGAGTTATACATGATACAACAGAAGTTTAATATGATAAACAAGCACAAGCTTAATGCATCACCAGAATCAACTGAATAACTGGAATCAAGGAATACTGAAATTGAAATAGATGGCTGGATCTTCAAGCAAGGCTCCAGCTCCAAAGGAAAGTCTCTAATGCGGTATCACTCAGTCTGACCGGAGCGTAAAGCAAAACACAAAACACTCGAGTCAGGACATACATACTTATATAATGTAAACCAACTCAAGTGAACTGTAATATAAGGTACAAGTAACTTACAGGATGCTTGGGACCGCCCATCCTCTTAGGATCCGTTAAACTATTTACTATGTAGTAATATTTCGCTATTATAATAATGTCTATAGTAAAATAAATTTACTTTTTTCATAGCATTAAGGGGTTACCCATATAGCCCTTAACACGTAATAGTCCCAGTAGTCCATACAACATCATAGTCCCTCCTGATCGGGAAGCCACCAGAGGATACCACAGGGCTACAGGAGAAAACCAAACTCGTACAAGGCGCGATAGGGTAGGTGACACAGCACAACTAGGCAATGCCAGGGTAGATATACCAATTATGTTCCGGGTCGGTGGTAACGCGTAGCGCACAGCTACCGCCCACCTCGAGCCACACCCCCAAATAAAAATCAAAAGTGGCCACCAAATCAATCCAAAAGTCAAAGTATAATATCGAAGGGATGTGTCCGATCAAAGGTGCTACCTCATTAACCCGTCGATCGCTTCTATTTTAGCCACCTTATGCCGACTCACGGGAGTCGGGTCCACGTATTTACCTTAAAGGAAACGCCACCAACATCCTACTTCATTCTGGAATCTCCACCACGTACACAGTTGTTAAAGTGGTTTACGGAGTTGGCAGAGAGTATGACAACTTTCGATCCCGGTCTCTTTAACAACCAAACGTTATTATAACCCATGGATATTTATTTCAAAATCATTTATACTTTCAAAACCAAACTAGTATATCCATTTCAAAATCATATCATATCATTTCTTTCAAACTAGTATATACTTTCAAAACCATATCACAATAGTATCATTTCCATTTCAAAACTAATTCAATAATATATCATTTAAATAAAACCCAAATTTCCAAATCAGTGAATATTTCCTTCAATTTACTAAACTTGAAATTTCCTTTAAATTGTCATAGCATTTTGGAAATGTAACCTTAAGGAATCATAGCATTTTTGGAATGTAATACTTTCCACTTTTATATAATCAAAGTATTTATATACTTAAAAATTTTAACATGGTCATTTTATCATAGCCTTATAGTTAAATAAACTTTATTACTGTAATATCCAATTTAGAGCTGAAATACTTATGTTAAGTTAAAAGTACCTTATTAACTTACATTATAATTACAATAAAGAAACATTATTATTTTAATCATTTAAAATATGCCATTTACATTAATTAAAACTTACATGTCAAATGTACATTATCAACTTACGTTTTATTATTACAGTAAGGAACATTTATCATTTTAATCAATTTAAAATACACCATTACATTAATTATAACTTACATGTCAAATGTACGTTTTAACTTGCATTTGTTACAATAAAGAGTATTTATCATTTTAATCAATATTACACTAATTAAAACTTACATTATCAAATGTACGTTTTAATTTACATTTCTATTACAGTAAAGAGCATTTATCATTTAATCAATATTACACTAATTAAAACTTACATTATTAAATGTACGTTTTAATTTACATTTTTATTACAATAAAGAGCATTTATTATTTTAATCAATATTACACTAATTAAAACTTACATTATCAAATGTACGTTTTAATTTACATTTCTATTACAGTAAAGAGCATTTATCATTTAACCAATATAACATTAATTAAAACTTTACTTGCTTCTTTCATTAATTAAAACTTTACATGTTTCTTTCATTAATTAGAACTTTACATGCTTCTTCCATTAATTAAAAACTTTACACGTTTCTTTCATTAATTAAAACTTTAAATGTTTCCTGCATTATTTAAAAACTTTACATGTTTCTTTCATTAATTAGGACTTTACACATTTCTTACATAAATTAAAACTTTACATGTTTCTTGCATTAACTAAAAACTTTACATGTTTCTTTCATTAATTAGGACTTTATACATTTCTTTCATAAATTTAAACTTTACACGTTTCTTTCATAAATTAAAACTTTACATGTTTCTTGCATTAATTAAAACTTTACATGTTTCTTGCATTAATTAAAAGCTTTACACTTTTCTTTCATTAATTAGGACTTTACACATTTCTTTCATAAATTAAAACTTTACACGTTTCTTCCATAAATTAAAAATTTACATGTTTCTTGCATTAATTAGAAACTTTACACGTTTCTTTCATTAATTAGGACTTTACACATTTCTTTCATAAATTAAAGCTTTACATGTTTCTTGCATTAATTAAAATTTTACATGTTTCTTGCATTAATTAAAAACTTTACACGTTTCTTTCATTGATTAGGACTTTACACATTTCTTTCATAAATTAAAACTTTACATGTTTCTTGCATTAACTAAAAACTTTATACGTTTCTTTCATTAATTAGGACTTACACATTTCTTTCATAAATTATATCTTTACACGTTTCTTTCATAAATTAAAACTTTACATGTTTCTTAAATTAATTAAAACTTTACATGTTTCTTGCATTAATTAAAACTTTACATGTTTCTTTCATTAATTAGGACTTTACACATTTCTTTCATAAATTAAAACTGTACATGTTTCTTGCATTAACTAAAACTTTACACTTAAACCAATTATCAGCTTATAACATTTTAACTTATAAAAATTGATATCTCTTTATATTTCAAATCTTTAAATCAAATTTTAAGTTAAAATTCCATATATTCCAAAATTTCAAAATACTTAATAAATTTTTAGGAAAATATTACTTTAAAATATTAATCATGGGCTTGTATAATATTTTCTAACCTAGGTCAAGTGATACGGATATGTATCATTTCAATCCGTAATTTAAAAAGAAAAATCCGGGTTCTATCATTTCAAACCTGCAATTCCAAGAAAAATAAATATGAAAAAAATCAATAAAAAAATCACTCGAGCCTATCATTTCAGCCCATAGTGATATTCCTTATCCTAAAGTCCGTTCGGGTATGTATCATTTCAACCCATAGTGATAGAGAACTTGCAGTGGTGATTAACAGAAATAAAATAACAGTATACATATAATATCATAACAAATGATGTAACAAATATATAAACGGCATTTATCATCATGTAATCACAACACATGCATATATGAATGACATATCAATGTCTACAGATTCACTTGTCATTTTTTCACAAAAATATAAATATATATGTCTAGAGTGATAAAAACTCACCTTTTAAAAGCTAGAATTGACAAATTCAGAATAAAAATCCAAACTCCGCAAAGCACGAAAAAGCACGACAAAGCACAATACGAACTTGAGTGGATGAAGAGTCAGATCCAAATCTTGTATGTAAACAAATCCTATATACATAAGAATATGATTCAGTACAAAACAATAGATGTTAAAACAATGGAAAAATAAATGAATCAAAGTGACATAACTTGCCTTAATCAATCAATGACTTGGCTACACCATATATGTTTTCAACCATCATCTTATATTGCTTGGTCATGATGGTTAGAGGTGTGCTAGAGGCCAGAGGCTGAGTATAAGCATGAAGAACAAAGAAGAAACAAAAAGAGAAAAAGAAAGAAGAGGAAGAGAAGCCATGGATCTAGAGCTTGAATATAATTTTCTTTCACGCAAATGATTATGAGAAGTTTTGGGAAGTTTTTATGCGTGATAGGCAAGAGAAATTCATGGGTAGATTAAAGGAATGAACGGCTAGGGTAAGTAATAAAGAGGCTATGCAATAAAAGGCAAGATTTTGAATTGTTTGGAAAATATAATTGCAACAAATACTTGATGTATTTAATAAAAAAAATTCTTTCTTTCAAGAGATGAAATGAGAAATGGAATAAAATGAGATATGTTTGAGGAGTTTTGTGCGTGAATGATAAAAGGAAATACATGGCTATATAAGAAGAAGAAAAAACAGCTAAGGAGTTATGAATACTAGGGAAACGGAAAGGCATAAGTTAAGGAGGAAGAAACATATAATATATTTTATTTTCAAATACAAATATAAAAAATGAGAGATGGGAAATAATTTTTTGTATGTGAATTTTCAACTTGATATGCAAGGCTATGAGTAGAGTAATTCATGGCTAGGAATGAGGAGGAAACAGCTATAAAATAGTAAAGGCCATGCAAGTGAAAAGGGCAAGAGTTTAAACAATGAAACTTATGCCTCTTAAATTTCTCCAAGCCATTTATTTGCATACATTTCTTTCTAGAAATGAAATGTGAAGTAAATGTGTATGTGAATTATGAAGTGGAGTGGATGGCAAGAAAAGATTTGAATGGCTAAAGAGGAGTAAATGATAGGAAAACAAAAAGGCTAGAAAATAAAAGGCAAGAAACAAGGAGAAAGAAACATACATACATACATACATACATACATATATATATATATATATATATTATTCATATATGCAATTGAAAAGAGGATATTTTGAGATGTTTATACGCGATTAATAAGGGCAATTCACGGCTATGAATGGTGAATGGCTAGGGTAAGTAATAAAGAGGGTAGGTAAATAAAAAGGCAAGCATTAAATAAATGTAACGCATGTCCCCCCGATTTCTTCCAAGTCTTTTATGAAAAGATATACACACAAGAAAAATCCAATAAATAAAGTTTAGATAAACAAAATAGAAAAATAAAATAAAATAACGTAGAAAATAAAAATATAGAAATGCACATAGAAAAATAGAAATTGAAATGCAGAAAATAAATGCGTGTAAAACGCTGTAATTTATCTAATTTAAAAAGTATAACTCAGAATTTAACGAAACGAAAAGCAGAACAGATATCATAAATAGATTCTGCATCAAAGGAAAAGATTAAAATTTAAAAATTCAAATTTTTTTAAAAGTTTAAACTGAAAATTCAAATTTTGACCAAAATATAAAATTTTCAAAAATCGTTTATTTATTGCATTTGGAAAATAAATTACAAACAAATTGCAAACATACATTGGAAAAATTCTAAAAATTCACTTTTAAATGATTTAAAAATCAAAATTTCAAATAAAAATTTAATTAAAAATATTCACAAAATTATGGATTGTTACACTCTCCCCCACACAAAACTTTTTGTCCCCGAAAAGGAACGAGGCATGGAAAATAGAGACGACGGATAGAATGAGATAGAAATAAGACAATATAAAAAAAGAAGATTGAAATTATACCTGCTAATAGTCGTTATAGGTAAATTTAACAAGATGAAGATTATCTTCCCAAGATCCTCTGTAATCAAGGACACCAGCATGAAGAAGATTCTTGAAAAGTTTTCCAAAACAGACTGGTGAAGGTATTTTAGGAGGAAGAACTACAGATCGAACTTTAGGAGATAAGATCAATTTGGAATTCAATTCCCCGCTTAGGATGCAGGAGGATAGGAACAACCGAAGGATAAGAGATTGGAAAACAAAATAAGATGATAAATTTTAAAACCATGGAAGTTTCAACTTAAATTAATAATTGATTTCATCCATTTGATTTTTCCTAAGTTAATTAAATATTATCTATTTATAATTTCATTTTCTTATCACCTAATTAACAATTTATAAAATCGTGATTTTGAAATCATTTATTATACTCAAAATTTTGTTCAATAGGTTTCATTCTTCTTTATTCCAGATGGTTATTACATTTATTCCACTTAATATATGTCTAATCACATATATTAAGTATACTTACACTTATTATGACTTACTCCAATTTATTTATAAATTCCTTTAACATCACTTTATATTGTATATTATTCAATTAAATTTTTATTCTATTTACCTTTATCAATCCTTTTATAACTAAAATTTAAGTGTATAACATTTAAACACTCAAATTTTATTTATAAAATCCTTTTATATTGTATATTATCCAATTACATTGTTAACTTTTAAATAATTTAGGTAAGTTATAATGGAAATGCAATAGAATATTATACAAATAAAGTTTTCTAATTCAATTATTTCAACTTAAATATTTATTCAAAATTTGTGGTTCATTTTATAGTTGAAAACATTCTTTAAGGTAAATTTAAGAATTGCATTTCTGATTTACTTCAAACCATTTAGAGGTAAATAAATTTATACAATATATATCAAATCAAATTTAAATCATATATCCATATATATATATATATATATATATATATATATATTATAAATCAAGTCATATTTTTGAAATTCAAATCGATTAAATTTTCAAAGAAAAACAGTAGCAAAGCTACAGAATGATCTCTTCACTTCGATACTCAAAAATGAATGTCAATGATGCTGCAGTCATCAACGAATTTATTTTCCAGCGACAAGAGAAGGGCACTGATTTAAACATTAAAAATTCTTTGAAAACAATCTCTATTTGGAAAACGCTTTAAATGATATAACTTTAAAAACTTTAAAAACCCAAGTTTGAAACCATCGGAAATTAAATTCTCAAGTTCTTGATTTAGATTTATTTTAATTTCCAAATTAGTTTACAGCTATGTTTTATAGTTCAGTTATTTATATAGGAGACAAAAGCCAATGGTTACAAGATATATATAAAGTCAAATATTATTTCTTAATAACATATTCAATTAATTATCAGAATTTAGAAAATCAAACTCATACATAATATAATTATACAAAATTTATCATTTACTAAATTTTGAAATCAATATGGTATCAGTTTGCTTTGTTCAAGTGTTTTGGAAATCCTATCGATAGCGTTGATCAGACGAATCGATCGGAAACCCAAATCAACATCAACAACTCAAACAACACAATATATAAAACATTTTAAATATAGGTTTACAAAGCAAGAATAGGGATTCAAATTTGATTGACTCAAATCAAGAGAATTCTGATTCGAAGATTAGTTGGAAACAAAAGATAAGATGATTAAATTGACAGAATAAGGAATGGATAAGCTTATATAAATCGCGAGCAACCTTAACCGGGTCAACCGTGACTTTAAGAATTAGATCAATGTGGAATTCTGAGGTAATTCTACATTCGATCTTAAGAAATAGAATTCGGAATAACAAGAGGTACTAGCATCTAAACCGAGTATATATATAAATCTTCGGTGAATCAATGCTAATTGCAAAGCAGTTTCACCCCTTTACAAGTCATCTGAATGTTGACGAGACCACCAATTTATTATAAAGGTCATTCGAAGTGGATTTATGGGATACTCTAGAATCAAAAGAAGAAGAATAGTGAGGGACAAGAATGAATTTTGAAACCGCAAGGAACGTTCCAAAACCAAAAAGAAACCCAAGTCAAAAAGGAAGAAATTCAACTCAAATGAAAGTGATTGTGTAAATAAATTTACCATATATGCTAAGTTTGCCTAAAGCCAAAGCTCTGATACTAGATGTAACGATCCGATATTTTCAACCATTCGCATCCGCACATGTCAGACTTGAATTGTTTAAAATACCAAATTGTAAAATAAATTTGGCGAAACACAGCATAAACAGTAAATAAATAAATCACAGGTCACAGAATCACAGACACAGTAATAAATGTAGCGGAAGCAAAAAGATAGTAGTTCATGAAGCTACTATATAAATACATCAGAGTTATACATGATACAACAGAAGTTTAATATGATAAACAAGCAGAAGCTGAATGCATCACCAGAATCAACTAAATAACTGGAATCAACAGAATACTGAAATTGAAATAGATGGCTAGATCTTCAAGCAAGGCTCCAGTTGTGAGTCTCTAATGCTGTATCACTCAGTCTGACCCGAGTATAAAGCAAAACACAGAACACTCGAGTCAGGACATACATACTTATACAATGTAAACCAACTCAAGTGAACTGTAATATAAGGTACAAGTAACTTAAAGGATACTTGGGACCGCCCATCATCTAAGGATCTGATAAACTATTTACTATGTAGTAATATTTCGCTATTATAATAATGTCTATAGTAAAATAAACTTACTTTTTTCATAGCATTAAGGGGTTACCCATATAGCCCTTAACACGTAATAGTCCCAGTAGTCCATCTAATATCATAGTCTCTCCTGATCGGAAAGCTACCAGAGGATATCACACGGGCTATGGGAGAAAACCAAACTCGTACAAGGCGTGATAGGGTAGGTGACATGGCACAACTAGGCAATGCCAGGGTAGATATACCAATTATGCTTCCGGGTCGACGGTAACGCGTAGCGCACAGCTACCACCCACCTCGAGCCACACCTCTAAATAAAAATCAAAAGTGGCCACCGAATCGATCCAAAAGTCAAAGTATAATATTGAAAGGATGTGTCCGATCAAACGTACTACCTCATTAACCCGTCGATCGCTCCTGTTTTAGCCACCTTATGCCAACTCACGGGAATCGGATCCACGTATTTACCTTAAAGGAAACGCCGCCACCATCCTACTTCATTCTGGAATCTCCACGGCGTACACGGTTGTTAAAGTGGTTTTCGGAGTTAGCAGAGAGTATGACAACTTCCGATCCCGGTCGCTTTAACAACCAAACATTATTATAACCCATGGATATTTATTTCAAAATCATTTATACTTTCAAAACCAAACTAGCATATCCATTTCAAAATCATCTCATTTCTTTCAAACTAGTATATACTTTCAAAATCATATCACAATAGTATCATTTCCATTTCAAAAGTAATTCAATAATATATCATTTAAATAAAACCCAAATTTCCAAATCACTGAATATTTCCTTCAATTTACTAAGCTTGAAATGTTCCTTTAAATTATCATAGCATTTTGGAAACGTAACCTTAAGGAATAATAGTATTTTTGGAATGTAATACTTTTCACTTTTATATAATCAAAGTATTTATATACTTAAAAAATTTAACATGGTCATTTTATCATAGCCTTATAGTTAAATAAACTTTGTTACTGTAATATCCAATTTCGAGCTAAAATACTTATGTTAAGTTAAAAGTACCTTATTAACTTACATTATAATTACAATAAAGAAACATTATTATTTTAATCATTTAAAATATGCCATTTACATTAATTAAAACTTACATATCAAATGTACATTAGCGACTTACGTTTTATTATTACAGTAAGGAACATTTATCATTTTAATCAATTTAAAATACACCATTACATTAATTAAAACTTACATGTCAAATTTACGTTTTAACTTACATTTATTACAATAAAGAGCATTTATCATTTTAATCAATATTACACTAATTAAAACTTACATTATCAAATGTACGTTTTAATTTGCATTTATATTACAGTAAAGAGCATTTATCATTTAATCAATATTACACTAATTAAAACTTACATTATCAAATGTACGTTTTAATTTACATTTTTATTACAATAAAGAGCATTTATTATTTTAATCAATATTACACTAATTAAAACTTACATTATCAAATGTACGTTTTAATTTACATTTCTATTACAGTAAAGAGCATTTATCATTTAACCAATATAACATTAATTAAAACTTTACATGTTTCTTTCATTAATTAAAACTTTACATGTTTCTTTCATTAATTAGAACTTTACATGCTTCTTCCATTAATTAAAAATTTTACACGTTTCTTTCATTAATTAAAACTTTAAATGTTTCTTGCATTAATTAAAAACTTTACACGTTTCTTTCATTAATTAGGACTTTACACATTTCTTTCATAAATTAAAATTTTACATGTTTCTTGCATTAACTAAAAACTTTACACGTTTCTTTCATTAATTAGGACTTTACACATTTCCTTCATAAATTTAAACTTTACACGTTTCTTTCATAAATTAAAACTTTACATGTTTCTTGCACTAATTAAAAACTTTACATTTTTCTTTCAATAATTAGGACTTTACACATTTCTTTCGTAAATTAAAACTTTACACGTTTCTTTCATAAATTAAAACTTTACATGTTTCTTGCATTACTTAAAAACTTTACACGTTTCTTTCATTAATTAGGACTTTACACATTTCTTGCATAAATTAAAACTTTACATGTTTCTTGCATTAATTAAAACTTTACATGTTTCTTGCATTAATTAAAAACTTTACACGTTTCTTTCATTAATTAGGACTTTACACATTTCTTTCATAAATTAAAACTTTACATGTTTCTTGCATTAACTAAAAACTTTACACGTTTCTTTCATTAATTAGGACTTACACATTTCTTTCATAAATTAAATCTTTACACGTTTCTTTCATAAATTAAAACTTTACATGTTTCTTGCATTAATTAAAACTTTACATGTTTCTTGCTTTAATTAAAACTTTATATATTTCTTTCATTAATTAGGACTTTACACATTTCTTTCATAAATTAAAACTGTACATGTTTCTTGCATTAACTAAAACTTTACACTTTAAACCAATTATCAGCTTATAACATTTTAACTCATAAAAACTGATATCTCTTTATATTCAAATCTTTAAATCAAATTTTAATTTAAAATTCCATATATTCCAAAATTTCAAAGTACTTAATAAATTTTTAGGAAAATATTACTTTAAAAATATTAACCATAGGCCTGTATAATATTTTCTAATTTAGGTCAAGTGATACGGATATGTATCATTTCAATCCGTAATTTAAAAAGAAAAATCTGGGTTCTATCATTTCAAACCATTAATCCCAAGAAAAATAAATACGACAAAAATCAATAAAAAAATCACTCGAGCTTATCATTTCAGCCCATAGTGAAATTCCTTATCCTAAAGTCCGTTCGGGTATGTATCATTTCAACCCATAGTGATTGGGAACTTGCAGTGGTGATTAACAGAAATAAAATAACAGTATACATATAATATCATAACAAATGATGTAACAAATATATAAACGGCATTTATAATCAAGTAATCACAACACAGGCATATATGAATGACATATCAATGTTTACAGATTCACTTGTCATTTTTTCACAAAAATATAAGTATATATGTCTAGAGTGATAAAAACTCACCTTTTAAAAGCTAGAATTGACAAATACAGAATAAAAATCCAAACTCCGCAAAGCACGAAAAAACACGAAAAAGCACAATACGAACTTGAGTAGATGAAGAGTAGATCTAAATCTTGTATGTAAACAAATATTACATACATAAGAATATGATTCAATACAAAACAATAGATGTTAAAACAATGGAAAAATAAATGAATCAAAGTGACATAATTTGCCTTAATCAATCAATGACTTGGTTACACCACATATGGTTTCAACCATCATCTTATATTGCATGGTCATGATGGTTAGAGGTGTGCTAGAGGCCAGTGGCTGAGTATAAGCATGAAGAACAAAGAAGGAAAAAATAAAGAGGAAGAGAAGCCATGGATCTAGAGCTTGAATACAAATTTCTTTCACGCAAATGATAATGAGAAGTTTTGGGAAGTTTTTATGCATGATCGGCAAGAGAAATTCATGGGTAGATTAAAGAAATGAACGGCTAAGGTAAGTAATAAAGAGGCTATGCAATAAAAGGCAAGATTTGGAATGGTTTGGAAAATAAAATGGCAACAAATACTTGATGTATTTAATAAAAAAAAATTCTTTCTTTCAAGAGATGAAATGAGAAATGGAATAAAATGAGATATGTTTGAGGAGTTTTGTACGTGAATGATAAAGGAAATACATGGCTATATAAGAAGAAAAAAACAGCTAAGGAGTTATGAATACTAGGGAAACGGAAAGGCATAAGTTAAGGAAGAAGAAACGTATAATACATTTTATTTTTAAATACAAATAAAAAAAATTAGAGATGGGAAATAATTTTTTGTACGTGAATTTTCAACTTGATATGCAAGGCTATGATTAGAGTAATTCATGGCTAGGAATGAGGAGGAAACGGCTATAAAATATTAAAGGTCATGCAAATGAAAAAGGCAAGAGTTTAAACAATGAAACTTATGCCTCTTGAATTTCTCCAAGCCATTTATTTGCATACATTTCTTTCTAGAAATGAAATGTGAAGTAAATGTGTATGTGAATTATGAAGTGGAATGGATGGCAAGAAAATATTTGAATGGCTAAGGAGTAAATGATAGAAAAACAAAAAGGCTAGGAAATAAAAGGCAAGAAACAAGGAGAAAGAAACATACATGCATACATACATACATATATATATTATTCTTATATGCAATTGAAAAAATGATATTTTGAGATGTTTGTACATGATTAATAAGAGCAATTCACGGCTATGAATGGTGAATGGCTAGGGTAAGTAATAAAGAGGGTAGGTAAAAAAGGCAAGCACTAAAGAAATGTTACGCATGTCTCCTTGATTTCTTCCAAGTCTTTTATGAAAAGATATACACACAAGAAAAATCCAATAAATAAAGTGTAGATAAACAAAATAGAAAAATAAAACAAAATAACGTAGAAAATAAAAATATAGAAATGCACATAGAAAAATAGAAATTGAAATACAGAAAATAACTACGTGTAAAACGCTATAATTTATCTAATTTAAAAAGTATAACTCAGAATTTAACGATACGAAAAGTAGAACAGATATCATAAACAGATTTTGTTTCAAAGAAAAAGAGTAAAATTTAAAAATTCAAATTTTTTTAAAAAATTTAAACTGAAAATTCAAATTTTGACCAAAATATAAAATTTTCAAAAATCGTTTATTTATTGCATTTGGAAAATAAATTACAAACAAATTCCAAACTTACATTGGAAAAATTCTAAAAATTCACTTTTAAATGATTTAAAAATCAAAATTTCAAATAAAAATTTAATTAGAGATATTCACAAAATTATGGGTTGTTACATAATCCTTAATTGTTAACAAATTAAATTAATTAATTAATCTTAATTACCTCATTAATTTATTAAACCTTGATTAAGTTTAAGATGAAACATTTCCTTTATTACTTACCTAAAATTTTAACCCATTATCAAACCTTAATTTATATTTAAAAATTAAGTTTCAAAATAACTTTAACAAGTGTAAGTTAATCAAAATATATAATATCAAATACTTTGCTTTTCAAAACCAAATTCATTTAAATTTCCAAATACTTTGCTTTTCAAATCTTTTTAAAAAAAAACTTAGTTTTGAATTGAAAAACGGTTATGATATATACTCATGTACACGAGATCAGACTCGGGCCCATCCTCTTTTTTTTCCCAGTTCCATTCTTTCCTTAATTTTCTTCTCTTATCCAAATTGATATAGGTGCAACATGAGAAATATGCACAAGTTAGGCAATATTGTACAACTTATGCGTACAGGAAAACTACTTTTGCTTTGTAAAGTTAGTTACGTAGTAAAAGTATAAAGTGATGTCGAATATGTTCACCAAGTTGAGGGTCAAGCAACAATGCTTGGTAATTAAAACACACAGGCATAATCTCGAAACTTATATGTCTATTGTGCAAAGATAGGTTACTGAACAATCCCAGATTTTGAAATTTCCAAACTTACATGGCAGGCTACTAAAAATTTTGATTTCGAAATTTCCAAACTACTTGTACATTTCATACATCCACTGGAATAAAAAGTGAACAATGTTAAGCTATATATATATTACCATGTTCCCTAAGAGATGCAAGCACTAGCAAAGATAACATGTTAACACAGGCCTGTACAAATCAAGGCAAGGACAGGGACCAAAATGGAAGCAAGAACACTTGCTAGTATAATCATATTCCAAAGCAAGGACCAGTGTACTTATATATATACACACACTCAAGACCAAGTCAAATACCAAAATATGTACAAGCTATGCATTGTTTAAGTCTAAATAGAAAATATATATCTATATGTGCCTTAGACACAACTTCATTTTTTTTAATTCATGTATACTCTTTGATACAAAAGTTAATATTAGATTTCTAGAATAAACTGTTTAAAAGAACCAGACACAAAGAGATGGAAAAGTGAACTATCAGATCAAACTTTCATATACAAAGGAATTAATGCATAACGGCTAGGGAACAGAACATGCATCATGAAGCAAAGCAAAAGTTATGACACACAACCATATAGACATTTAGTTAGATTTAGAGATAGTAACTGTGAGAGTGAACTCATCACATAAGTCAAAATGACCCCAAACCCTTGAAAGTCCCAGAGCACGAAGTAATACAGAACTAAACCAGCGTTTTGAATTATATAAACTATAAATCGTGCAAAAACAACCTAAAAGAATCAAATTCGAAACCTACCTAAACGAAGATTAAGCAAAAGAAGCAATCCTTGGTGCAATAATTAGGGGAAAAGAGTAGAAATTACTCACCGATACACTTAGAACAAAGAGCGACTCATATTGTTGATCTGGGATTAAATTTCGAGATGATCTGTATTTGTTATCAGTTGAATTTCACCTTTGCTTGATTGTCGTTGCCATTCGATTGAAGTTGTTGAGTTCTCTTTTTATTTTTAATTTTATTTTTTAAGAACGATAAAAGAGGATTTATAAGAAGAGATTGTAAAAATATTAAAACGGCTTGGTTCCTCCAATTAATTATCACTAATTATTTTAATTTGAAAAATAAACTAATGCCACATGTCAACTATGCACGTACTCTAAGTTACAAATGTTAGTTCCATATATAATGGCTTACAAATGTATAAAGCCTTATTCATATATTTCTTATGTTTATAAAATTTGGGTTTTATGTATTTAAATTATATATATACTATACTTAGCACATGTGTAATTTAGAAAGAAGAATATTGACTCTTTGATTAATTCTTGTTTAAATTTTATACTTAAGTTGTCATTTAAATTGAAAATTATACATAATACTAGTGTTAAAAATGTTCAAAACAATGTTAAATAGTTTCCTAATTTACTATTTTAATTCTACAATTATTATAGTTTTCAAACCACTTATATAATCATACAGACATTTTAATTATTAAAATTTTACATGTTTAACCAAATAAAATCGGTATCTCAATAATTTGAAATCAGTTAATTATCCAATTGACCGATGTCCAAAAATCCGGGTAATCACATTCCTCCCCCCTTTGAGTCTTTTCGTCCTCGAAAAGGAACGAAGCCAGAATATATTAAAATACTTATATCAGATAAATTATTCTTTGATCACCTTTTACTATAAACGTTTTTACTAAGAATTTCTTAAAACACTTTTTTTTAAAATCTATGTAGTATTACAAAAATGTTTTTATAAAAACACTTTTTTATACTCGATGTTTCCACAAGTCCATTCTTGTTCTCACAGAAATTAGGTCATACGTTAATCAGGCATAGGACTGAAAATCTATAAGTACTTGGTAAACCCGTTTTCAACACCCAGTGAAAATAGTTGGAAAATAATTTTATTGAAAATATAGAAAACATTTTTGAAAATAGAGAGAACATCTTTGGTGAGAATGCTCTGGAAATCATCACCCCATCCATGGTCGCAGTTAACCCGATGGTTACGTTGCCATCTCGGCAAAATCCATAGATAACTGTAGGCATTATGCGCCCCTCGATTATGCCACGGAACCCGCTACAGATCGCAGCTATATCTGGGGTTATGTTGCTATCACAGCAAAAACCCTTATAACTGTAGGCATCAGCGCCATCGAATTTCGCTGCCAAAAGAATGAAACTTCTCCACTCGACTATAGATCGCAGTCTACCGATGTTACGTTGCCTTCTCGTAAAAATCAAACGTAGACCATTGATGCTCACCTCCACATGATTTCTGCTATGGTCCACAGTAGATCGCAGCGACATCGAGTTACACTATCGTCACAGCATAATCCAAATGCCTCTGTAGGCATCAGCGCCCTCAACTTTTGATACTCAATAATCCTCAGGAACATCAGTTTGTCTGGACTTCCTCATAGGATCCACTTTAGAGCCTCCCCCTTGGGGCTCAAGGTAGTACCAACCTATGGTACTCCTAAGAAGTTTATTTCAAAGGAGCGCCTTTTTCCCCAAAGTCATTCTCAAAACACTATATACTATGCACATATAATATTCTTTTTTCCAAATCATACACCTAGTACGAATCCCATATAAATCTTCTTTTCTCAAAATCGATAATTCACAAACTAGGCTTTCCAAATTTTCAAATTTGACTTTTCCCCAAAAATCAAAATCGTTTCCAAAATCCATAGGTTCCAAAAACCTTTTCTCCAAAATCATTCTCATAAAATCTTTCATATATATATATATATATATATATATATATAACTTTGAAAATCTTTGGATCACTTCACACTCGTATAAATTCCCTTTTTATTCTTTAAATAGTTTCAAAAACCCTTTTTATTTTGGCTATAGATTCAACAAGAGGAGTTTATCAAATATATATAACTTATTCATACCAAATCAAATATTTAAATTTGAGCACTCTTTATAAAGTTATTGACCATATTACCTTTCTTTATAAAGTGAACCTTTAATCATAGAAATATCCAATTTCCATTTTATTTCATCATTTATTGTTCAAAATATACTTTTCCATTTCAAAAATCATTTTACAGTTCTTATCCACAAATTTTCAATATCAATTTCATTCAAACCCTTACAATGTACATATATCATCCGTACGCTATATCATTCTGATCGCTCACTCGATCACATAATTTCACTTCGGAACTAGTATCGTCCACCCGACTTCCTAGTGCAGACTCAGATCTGGTTTCTTGATCAGAAACTGTCATTCTCCTTGCATAGCCTAACTATGATAGAGAATTTCCAAAACCAATCAAAAATCCATATCTAGGTTCGCCGTCGAAAATCGAGTGAAAAATCCTAACTCGGAACGATTTATATCTCGAAATTCTGTGCTCGAAT
Source organism: Allium cepa (assembly GCA_030765085.1). NCBI lineage: Eukaryota > Viridiplantae > Streptophyta > Magnoliopsida > Asparagales > Amaryllidaceae > Allium > Allium cepa. The sequence goes on along the minus strand of CM060932.1, from coordinate 690,338,671 downwards.
CTGGATCAAAATCACTATGCGAATAGAATAATATACGTATATCCTACTTATTTATCTTTATTGATTGTTAGCTAAATCAATTTATCCTTTCTATTCACGTTCATTTTTGATTTCTATTCACTTATTCACATTTTCCTCAATCCCCATTTGGATTATCACTTTAATTCTTATCTCAATTGGTATTTAATTATAAACATTTTGAACTCTGTCCAGCTTAAATTTAGAAAATAACTTGAAAAGTTTAAAATAGATAAGTAGTTGCAAAATAATTATTAGTTTGTGAAATAGCTATAAAATAGTTAAGTAGTTATAAAATAATTGTAAAGTAGTTAGATAATTGTAAAATAGTTGTCAAATAGTAATTAGTTATAAGATAGTTATAAAATAGAAATCAGTTTATAAAACAGTTGTAAAACTGTTAATTAATTCCAAAATAATTGTGAAATAAGTAAGATGGTTTGGATTTAAAAAAATTATAATAAATAGCTTGGAAAAATTTATTTAAGAAAGCTTATATAAAAATAGTTTAGTTTGAAAATAGTCCAGAGCCAAACTATTCCTTTTCCCAATCTCCATTCCCATCAATTTCCCATCCATTAAACTGATTCAATCCCAATTCAAGTTGAATTAACCTCAGTTTCTTTCCAAATTCAAATCAAATTCCAATTGAATTTACTAATTCAACTTTAATTAAAATTCCAAATCATTCAAATCAAATTTCAATTTGAACTAACTTCAAATTCCATGTCACTATAAACCATCTCGAATTATATAAATTCGAGTTAAATTTCAAATGTTGATTTAATCTCTTTAAATCAAATTAACCTTTACTTTTTAATTTAACAACCAAAATCCTTACACAATTAAATTTTGAGTCCAACATTTTAATATTTATTCAAATAACTTTTACTTACTTATCTCAAGTTTTCAAGTAAAAGTTCAGAACCCTTTAAACATTTAATTCTGAGTTCAAGTTTCAAAATTCCATTTTAAATTACCTTTACTTAACTTATTTCAAAGTTCAAATAATAATTCAATTCTTTTCAAATAATTTAATCCTTCAAAAACCAATTTAATTCCTAAATTCAACTTTAAAACCAATTTTTAACAATTTAAATTTCCAAGTTCCTTTTAAACATTCAAATTTCAAGTTAAAAGTTATTTCATTTCCACAAGTTCAATTTTATCTTTAAAAATCAAAATTACTTAAATAATTTCAAATTAAAGTTTTATTTCCATTTAATTTCTGCAATGGATATATATTTTCTCAATCCATTTCTAAATTCACTTTAAACAAGCCAATTCACAGTTTCATAGATTATTGATGACAATAGGATGATATTAGGATAAGCCAAAGTAAATAAACATCCAATTTATATAAAACTTCCATCATCCACTTCCCATTCCCAGATCTCAACCCTGTTTGAGATCACATATAACTCCCTTACCAAATCAACCCATTTAACTTCCGTAAGTTAAATCTCAATTTCATCTTGAAATTTCAAATTCAGGTTGTTCATTCCAATCTTATTTAACTTCCTCTAAGTTAAATTCAATTTAATCCCGTTAATCTTACTCAAATTTGAATTCCCACTTCAAATTTCAAATTTCTATCACTTAAAATTTCAAAAACTTATTTTACTTCGAGTATTTACATCACACTTCAGGGAAAATCAAAACTCATCACTTTAGAGTTTATTCCAAATCATTTTTGCATATCCACACATATATACATATTTATTTCTAAGCACATCAAGTCATTCCTTAAGTTTTTAAACCACCTTTGGTTTTTAATTCAAAACAGATTTCTTCAAAATTTTCAAACAACTTCTTATTTTAAAATAAGATGAATTCAAAATATTCTGAATATTATTCATTATCTCTTTGACCTTTTCAAAACAATTTCAAATGTTTCTAGACTTAGAATTCAAAACTTCACAATTTAAACCCACTTCAATTTACAAGTCACACTCATTTAAGTTTACTTCCTTTAAACTTTTCATTTTTCTTTATGATTGTTTATTGGAAAATAATAATCCCGTATTTAAACACAATAACCATTTTATTTTCTGGTTCGAAACCATTCTAATTCATATTATTTGTATAGTTCATTCTATCCAATTCCTATTTGGATATATATTTATCTATTACTTAATTCTTATTCAATTTCAATATCCAACAACCCATTATTGCTTTATATATAAAATATAAGCTTTTATAAAAATCATTTATTAATACCATTTTTTAAAACCTTTATATAAGAAAATAACAAGCACGCTCTCATTTATATATATGGACACACACACATACTCAACTCATCTTAGGGTAACACTGACCCTATCCTTAATGAGTAAACTGACCAGAGCCAAGGTTCTCGCTTAACGTTCTGCTCTGATACCAACTGTAACGACCCGGAATTTTCGATCCTGAAAATTCCAGATAGTTAGGAAAAGAAGAAAAGAGGTAGAAGAAGAAACAGAAATGAAACACAAAATCTTACATTCGCAGCGGTCAAAATATAATATCAAATAAGATAGCAGTTATATAAAGGAAAACTATATCAGTTAATTTACATCAATACATTAGAGTTACAACCATATACACAAAATATTGGACAGATACAATCATCATGTCCCAGACAAACTAAAATATATCACAGCGGAAACACTCCATACGTTTCTACGATCCAGCTCGCCTCCTGAGCTTCAGAACGTCCTTACCTAAAAATCTATTATACTCGGTCTGACCCAAGCATTACGTCCCACCCGGGTCAGGCTGGAAACCAACGTGATAAAATCCATATAAAATGAAATACCAAGCTATAACATATATGAATACCAGGATAATTCGTACCTTTTACAAATTCTTATAGTCAATCATTTATCACACAACAGTTTTCAGGTAAATGTCCATGTTACTCAATTCATTCCATTCCAGCCTATTTAATTTCACATATCCAATTTATAAAGAATTCATTTTACTAATCTAAGTGGTTTTGGGTATTACTGATACCCAACCTCAGTCTCTTCGAATTCAATATCATCTCTAATCCAAATTGTTAAGTTTTAACAATACAATGCATAATCGGGATATCATATCACATAACAATTTATCATCGATAGATAACTCACAATATTATTGTTAACCCCTTATATTATAGCACATCTAAATTTCCTATTAGAGACATCAACAACCCAAGCAATTCAATATTATTCAATCATCCATAAGCAAGATTTTTTTATATATATAATTCCTAATTAATTTAATTTATCTTCAATTAAATTAATCACCAACTTTAATCATATGAATTACCTTAATCCTGCTTACTTAACATTTGTAACGACCCAGAATTTCTATCATTTGAAATTCGTATATTTAATTGATTTTAAATATTAACAAGTAAAATTTATAAGTTGAGTAAATTTTTATTTCGAATATCTAGATTTAATTGGATAATTAAATCGATAATTTAATATGTGAAATTACAAAAATAATTGGAAATTAGGTTTAATGTGATTAAATTGATTTATAAAGTTGTATTAAATCATATTGGAGTTAGATTGATGTTATAGAACTTTTAAAATTGAATTAAAAGTTAATTTGTGGAAATTGAATATTTAATATTTAATTGACGAGTAAAAATAGTCATTTTTCAAACAGTCTTAGATTTCGACGAAACAGTTTCATCGGATTCGTAATGTTATATTATTATATGGTTTCAAATTTCGTGTTAATCGGATTTACGGTTTGTCCGGGGCAAGCTAAAACGCACTGAAATCGGTTTAAGTGAATTTTAAATTTAAACTAGTCGATTCGAAAACCTATCTTTCAAATACGATCGAATTGGCTCTCGATATATATTCCATTGCATTCGGAATAGGGGTAAAACATTATAAGCGCCAGGCGGCACGCTTCGTTTGGAGTTTGAAAATTTTTCGGATGAATAGTGTTTTGCAATTTTCTATAAAAGGACCCCATTATCTTCATTTTACACAAACCCTAACCCTATTCTTCAGCCGCCACTAACAGTATCAATGGCCGAAAAACTCTCTTCTTCCTCCTCGTTTTTCTTCAAATCTATTAAACGATTCTAAAAGTTTTCAACTACAAAGTAGTAGATCATCGCGAGATCTTTGAAACCAACGGTCAAGATAGTAAATGGAACTACAGATTGACGGCAAATCGTGCTTGAATGGCCGATGTTCGCGCACGTTTTTCTAGGCAGGGGAGCGACCGAGCTTCACTTGCTCTTGGCCAAAGGTGGAGGCGTGGGCAAGCTTCGAAACTATGGTAGTTGATCGTCATGGAAGTGCACGTAGAGGTCGCATTGATTAGGGTTCGAATGGCGGCCGTGGGTTTTGTTCGAGCATGGAAACCTGGAGATGGAGAAGAAAAGGAAACGTGCAGCCTGGATCTTGGGTTGCAGAAATGAACGGCCTTGATTTGGTTAGGGTTTAAAAATAATTAAAAAAAGATTTGTAAATTAGTTCATATAATTCGTGTGATATTTAAAACTGCATATCTTTTTCATACGAGGTCTGTTTCACACAAAACGAGTTGCGTCGGGTTCGTATAGACGAATACTACGCGATGGAGCTGGATTGGAGTTGATTGGAGCTGGTGTAAATTTTGGGTAAAATTAAAAGTTCGTTTAATTTTATTCGAAATAAAACACTGCAACTGTTATTGGAAGCAAGGTGAGAACTTCTCACTCAATCGAATTTGTTTCGATTTAAAATTCTAAATAGTTAAATTTAAAATTGCTTGATTGTGTGATTGGATAATAAATTGCTATCTGTTGTATTGAAATAGACCCTATACGTCGTATATTAAGCGGAGGTTATTATATTAAACACATATACCGCAATATTCCACCTTGAAGTGGAATTGGTATTATATATGTATTTGGAGTTGATTTTCCCGCATCATATAGCAGATGAGACCCTATTGCGCTGCATAATAGTGGATAATATTTTATATGAACCCATATATCGTGATATCCCATCTTGAAACGGGATTGGTATTGTGCTAACATCTGTGGATGCAGGGAAACAGGTTGGAGGGATCCAACTGGATTCCTCAAATAATTGAATTTATTTCAATGTTATGTGTTGATTATTTATAATCTCTGTGTGATTATCTTTGTGATTGAAATCATTGAAGGCTAAAATATAGCCGAATATAATTTTGGTATCATTAGATACCAGAAATAAATAAATAAATTTGATTTTTTGAAATTCAGGTTGAAAGTTTATAAAAAAAATTATGATGTTTTGAGAAATATAGTTGAAAGGTGATTTTTGGAAATATGAAGTTGATTTTTTTTATAAAATAATTTAAACGGTGATTTTTGAATTTATTATAAAATCTTTAATATATCAGATTTATAAAATTGGATTTTTACAAATCAAAATGATGAAATTATAAGGGAGTTTTAAAGATGTTTTAAAATGTATTAAGTATCGAAACCATAGATTTCAACATTCATTATTGAAATAAACGTTTTCGAGAAATAAGGAAATGGTGGACTATAACACTGTTATTATAGTAAATGATTTTCGAAAGGAAATGTTTTATATAATATTGGGATTTATATGTCTATCTTAATTTCGAATCTCTATACTAGTGATTTTGGGTTGTCGTAACGATGTTTTACGCAACATTCGTTTTTGACTCAAATAAATGTGTTTAAGAGAATGTTTTCCTTCAAGAATAAATTATATACTTAATTGTGATTTAAGTATATTGAATATTTTTCGAATGTTGAAAATAAATAGATTTGTGAATTACTTATTATTAAATAAGTATGGAAATGTTTTCCAATATGAAGTGAAATGTTTTGAGATTATATCTTTTAAAGATAAATTGAAAGTGAATATTTGAAATCGATCTGAAAATCGTATATCAATAGATATTTGGAAATTTAAATTCACCATGGAATTTATAGAGAAAAGGGAAATTTGTTTAAAAATGAACATTGATTTATTTTTGAAGCGTGGAAATAAATTACGGATTTGGAACGTAAAATTAAAATAAAACGGTAAGGATTTATTTAATTGGTTTAAATGAACTATTTTGAAATGAAAGTGTATTCTCCCTGGAAAGCCGAATAAAATTTCTAAATAGCTTTGGAAAATAGATATATATATATATATATATATATATATATAAACTTCTAGAATTGGTTTTAAAAAGGATACTTTGGAGAAATTAACTTCTTAAATTGTTTTAAATCCTTTAAGTAAAGATTTATTAAGTTGATATAGAAATGATTATTTCTAAGATTTAATCAATAATTGTTTTAGAAAATAGTTATTTAAATAGTTATACTCTATATACTAATTTTTATTTTGAAAATTAGTTTGGACTTAAGTCATATGTAATATTGGTATAATATTTTTATAACTAATATTTTAAGTAAAGTGTTTAAAGAAAAATAGTTTTATTTCAAAGTGTTTTCCCGATATATTTTGGATAAGTGTTATAAATTATTTTAAAGTATTTGAACTTGGCAGATTTCCAGTGAAAATGAATAAATATTTGGAAGTGTTTCCGCGTAAGGAAAAATGATTTGAAATTTGTTTTCAAAAATTGTAAAGGTGAAAAGTGATTTGAAATTTGTTTTCAAATGGTTGAAGTGTGGAAAAATATATCTTGTAAAGATATTTTGGAAAATAAATAATTTGGAAAATTATTTGAAATCTGGTGATGTTGTGCATATCTATTGATAGTTAAATAACCGACTATCAATATTTACCTTTAAATGGGTATTTGTTATGATTTGCTTGAATCTAAATGCTACACTTATTTTAAAAATAAGCGCTCGTTATTCGGTTTAGCCGGGAGAGGACCTTTGGGTCATGAATCCCATTCCGAATAGTGATACGTCGTAATGGATAACATTTGAAGACCGGTGTTGAAGACCGGATATTTTCGAAAACGGAAGGATTACCGTCGAATGTCTCTGCACGGCTGATCTCCGATATAGAAATTTTATCACCCTTTGTGATGGGAAGTCCGGACATGATTAGCGAATATCTGGATTGCAAGGGCTTCTTTGGAAGTGCCTTCGGTTCCGTTCGATCCCGGAACGGACTTGTATGGATGAGTGTCCGACGTTACAATTTGAGATGTAAAGCTGGTTTCTATCAAATACATTTCTGTTGGTGGCGGAGAATTTATTCTCTTAGCTTAACACCCTTCTCTGAGACATACGAGCTCAGAGGTTATGTAGTTGATGGTTACTAGTGATACATTCCCAATTTGGTAATGTGGCATACGAAGTGATGTTGATCATTTGTTGATCAAAGCATAGCTTTTGTGAAAAGCGTAGCTTTGCGGACGAGACTTCGTCGGACCTCACAACCCGGTAATGGTCAAAACAGGAAAGATGTAGCAAGGTTATAGGGAGTAGTGCCCCTTAGAGTATGTGCATTTCCTTCTGGATAAAAGTGGTATCATGGTATGGAGCCCAGATACTTAACTTATGTGGATATCGTAAATATATATGAATTGTGATTATTGTTGGTTGAGGTTCCTTGGATAAAGGTTGTTTACAACCGGGGGATGGCATACTCGTGTCAGTAGTTACCTAATTTTGCAGAGGTAACCCGGCCTTGTGTTGGCAGAGATTCGATTAGGTTTTCGGGGCATCCTTCCAGAGGCGTACCCATATGGCAATAGGAAGTTCCTTGGCCTGACCATTTATTGGAAAATCCAAAGAAACAATACGAACCCTTTACGATTGCAAATTGTATGACCTGCATCCTTAGGAGGTAGCTATAGTAGGCATAATATAATGGTACCTATGCTAGCTAAGATTTATATTGTACTTTCGAAATGTTTTCCTGTACTATGCACTTATAGTAATAACTCAAAGAAATTTGTGTATCAAGCATGTTTGACTATCATAAGGACAAATCTCCTCCAATTCTACGTTTGCATTGTGTGTGTGGTAGGAGGCCTTATGGTAGTTACATTTTCTAAAAGCATTGCGGATCTATTTTAAAATATTTCTTTGTTTGTTTTTAAAGATATAACTATTTTAAGTTCTCACACCGGTCCTATGACTGACCTGGATTTTATTGTTCCCTTCCTAAACTCTGGGTGTCCATCGTTTTCCACACGGGCAGCCTAGAGTCAAGTTATCGGGTTATTCTGAAATTCAGGAGTTGCTGTAGAGACCTGGAGGCAAGCTGGATGGCATGGCGTATCAACTTGTATAGAGTATTTCTTTTCCGCTGTGTGTTGTTGTAAACTCTGATAATGTAATGTAATGTGATATAATGTAATAACTGATACAGTTCTTTTGATTTAAAGATTATTCATTTATCTATTATAAGTTGTTCCGCTGCGATTGTGAGATTCTGATATTGTTCTGTTGCTTCTTCTTTCTTGCTTCTTCTATCTTTTTCTTCTTCTCAAACCTAAGGGTTCGGATTTCCGGCATTCGATTGTTCAGTAGTTGATACAGTGGACGTATTAATGTCGACTTTCGTGAGTCGAAAATCTCAAACGTTACATTTAGTATCAGAGCAATTGGTTAAGCGACAACCTTGGCTCTGTTGGGAATCACTCATTAGAGATAGAGTCAGCAGTGCTCTAGAATGAGTTTGAGAGTAATAATAGATATGAGTGCGTATTTGTAAGTGAATATAAAAAATTGTTTTATATTGTGTTGATTGGTTTGTTGAGTGGTATATGGATTCTGGTCAATACGAGTAATTAACGTTATTGATAGGAATCTCTAAACACTTGTACCGAACAAATTTGACACGATATCGTTTCAAAATAGGGTAAATGAAATAATTTTACCTAAATTATTTTCGTATATAAAAGAGAAAAAATTTCTGTGAATTATTATAATATATGATTGCTTGGTTGCTAGAAAGTGATGATATTAATTTATTATCATTAATGTTGAAAAAGAAATTGAAATCGTAACTCCAAAATTAAGAAATAAATTCACATACAAATAGAATTGGAGAATATAAATTGTAAATGTGATTTGTAATTTGAAGTAAAATTCCAAAGGAATATTTGGAAATGTTTTGAAAGCGTTTGCAATTTGGAAAAGATTAAATTCCTTTTTGAGTTTGAAAAAGGTTTTCAAGGGTTTGGAAAAATGTTTTTGGAGGGATAAAAGCTCTAAACTCTTTTCGGTCGTTGGAAAATAACTTCGGTGATAACTACAGCATCATCGGTGCTCATTTTCGGGTTTCCAAAAGAGGGATTGCTGCCAAGTTGTTTTAAACAGAAGTTATTTGGAAAATTTGGGTTTGGGTTTGGAAATTCAAAGGATAATTTGAATTGGTTTCAAAAATGGTTTTGAAATGTTGGAAAGACTCTGGAATCTGATAAAAATAGTTGTGGAATAAAATTCATTGAGTTGAAAATAAATTTGGGGCAGAAACAAATGAATTGAAATTGAGTTTGAATTATGGAAATAAATTTATGAATAAATGAATTTACAATTGCGAGTAAATGAACTTGGAAGCTAAATATTGAAATTCATCTTGAAATTGCAAGTAAATTGAAAATTTGTCAAGTTGGATGAAATGAAGCGAAGTATTAAAATAAAATTAGTAAGTAAAACTAATTGAAGAAATGACAAATTTAATATCGGTTGAAATGAATTGAATTCAACATTTATAAATAAAGGGTAAATTAAATTCATATGGAATTTGAAATCCAGTTTAAATATAAGTGGTTATAAACCGAAATAGTGAATTGAATTGTGTTTGGGAACGAACAAAAGAATAAAAACTGAAATTGAATACTGAATATCGAAAACCAATTTGAATTGTGCGAGATGAAATGAGTTAAAACTTGTAATGAATTAGTAAAAGAAACTAATTTAAAAAAGCAAGATGAATTAGTTGTGAATGAAAAATAATTGATAAAATTCAATATTCAGAAGGTAAATTGGATCCAAATAGAATTGAAATTGTAAATTGAATTCAAATGAAATTGATAATGTGAGATTGAATGAAAGTGGATATTATGGTTAGCGGGATATATAGGTGGATTAAAGGAAATTGGGATTTTGATTTCGAAGGTAAAAATTGAATTGCTCAACAAAAGGTATGTATTTGAATTTCAGTATGAAATTTGATGATTTGCTTGTCCAGCCACTTGGCATTTTCTTTTCTTTTTGAAATCTGGAGGCCGTGGTGCCATTTTTGTAGTCGTACCGAGCTAGCCGCGCAAAGGAGATGCTGGCGAAATTTTTTGAAAATTTAAGGCGTTAGAATATTTTTGAGAGAATTGGAATTTTTTTTAAAACTATAACTTTGATTTTGGAGTGAAAGGTTAAACGATATAGTTGGTTTTTAAAAGATAACTAAGTATGATTTGAAAACTTAGTAAAGTTATTGTAAGAAGTTTAACTATGGATTTTGGAAAAGTTAAAATGTTTAAATGAATTTGAAATTTAATTTGAACAAATGGTTTTGAAAAGTTAATGGATTTCAAGACTTTTTCTTACTTGGAATTTTCGAGGACGAAATTCTTTTAAGGGGGAAGTTTGTAACGATCCAGAATTTCTATCATTTGAAATTCGTATATTTAATTGATTTTAATTATTAACAAGTAAAATTTGTAAGTCAGATAAATTTTTATTTCGAATATCTAGATTTAATTGGATAATTAAATCGATAATTTAATATGTGAAATTACAGAAATAATTGGAAATTGGGTTTAATGTGATTAAAATTGATTTGTAAAGTTGTATTAAATCATATTGGAGTTAGAATGATGTTATAGAACTTTTAAAATTGAATTAAAAGTTAATTTGTGGAAACTGAATACTTTAATATTTAATTGACGAGTAAAAATAGTCATTTGTCAAACAGTCTCAGATTTTGAGGAAACCAGTTTCATCGGATCCGTAATGTTATATTATTGTATGGTTTCAAATTTCGTGTTAATTGGATTTACGGTTTGTCCCGGGGTAGCTAAAATGCTCTGAAATCAGTTTAAGTGAATTTTAAATTTAAATTAGTCGATTCGAAAACCTATCTTTCAAATACGATCGAACTGGCTCCCAATATATATTCCATTGCATTCGGAATAGGGGTAAAACATTATAAATGCCAGGCGGCATGCTTCATTTGGAGTAAGAAAAATTTTCGGATGAATAGTGTTTTGCAATTTTCTATAAAAGGACCACATTATCTTCATTTTACACAAACCCTAACCCTATTCTGCAGCAGCCACCAACAGTATCAATGGCCGAAAAACTCTCTTCTTCCTCCTTGTTTTTCTTCAAATCTATTAAACGATTCGAAAAGTTTTCAACTACAAAGTCGTAGATCATCGCGAGATCTTTGAAACCAACGGTCAAGATCGTAAATGGAGCTACGGATTGACGGCAAATCGTGCTTGAATGGTCGATGTTCATGCACTTTTTTCTAGGTAGGGGAGCGACCGAGCTTCACTTGCTCGTGGCCAAAGGTGGAGGCATGGTCAAGCTTCGAAACCATGGTAGTTGATCGTCGTGGAAGTGCACGTAGAGGTCGCGTTGATTAGGGTTCGAACGGCGGCCGTGGGTTTTGTTCGAGCGTGGAAACCTGGAGATGGAGAAGAAAAGGAAACGTACGGCCTGGATCTTGGGTTGCAGAAATGAACGGCCTTGATTTGGTTAGGGTTTAAAAATATAAAAAAAAGATTTGTAAATTAATTTATATAATTCTTGTGATATTTAAAACTGCATATCTTTTTCATACGAGGTTCGTTTCACACGAAACGAGTTCCGTCGAGTTCATATTGACGAATACTATGCGATGGAGCTGGATTGGAGTTGATTGGAACTGGTGTAAATTTTGGGTAAAATTAAACGTTTGTTTAATTTTATTCGAAATAAAACACTGCAACTGTTATTGGAAGCAAGGTGAGAACTCACTCAATCGAATTTGTTTCGATTTAAATTTTAAATCGTTAAATTTCAAATTGCTTGATTGTGTGATTGGATGATAAATTACTATCTGTTGTATTGAAATAGACCCTATACGTCGTATATTAAGCGGAGGTTATTATATTAAACACATATACCGCAATATTCCACCTTGAAGTGGAATTGGTATTATATATGTATTTGGAGTTGATTTTCCCGCATTATATAGCAATAGGAAGTTCCTTGGCCTGACCATTTGTTGGAAAATCCAAAAAAACAATACGAACCCTTTACGATTGCAATATGGCAATAGGAACCCTTTACGATTGAAACAATCCAAAGAGGCGTACCCATATGAAATTTCCTTGGCCTGACCATACGAAAGAAACAATCCAAAGAGGCGTACCCATATGGCAATAGGAAGTTCCTTGGCCTGACCATTTGTTGGAAAATCCAAAGAAACAATACGAACCCTTTACGATTGCAAATTGTATAACATGCCTCCTTAGGAGGTAGCTATAGTAGGCATAATATAATGGTACCTATGCTGGCTAAGATTTATATTGTACTTTCGAAATGTTTTACTATACTTTGCACTTATAGTAATAATTCAAAGAAATTTGCGTATCAAGCATGTTTAACTATCATAAGGAGAAATCTCCTCCAATTCTGCGTTTGCATTATGTGTGTGGCGGGAGGCCTTATGGTAATTACATTTTCTAAATGCATTGCGGATCTATTTTAAAATATTTCTTTGTTTGTTTTTAAAGATATAACTATTTTAAGTTCTCACACCATTCCCATGACTTACCTGGAGTTTATTGTTCCATTCCTAAACTCTGGGTGCCCATCATTTTCCACACGGGTAGCCTAGAGTCAGGTTATCAGGTTATTCTGGAATTCAGGAGTTGCTGTAGAGATCTGGAGGCAAGCTGGATGGCATGGCGTATCAACTAGTATATAGTATTTCTTTTCCGTTGTTTGTTGTTGTAAACTCTGATAATGTAATTTAATATTATGTAATGTAATAACTGATACAGTTCTTTTGATTTATAGATTATTCATTTATCTATTATAAGTTGTTCCGCTGCGATTGTGAGATTCTGATATTGTTCGGTTGCTTCTTATTTCTTACTTCTTCTATCCTTTTCTTCTTCTTAAACCGAAGGGTTCGGTTTTCCGGCATTCGATTGTTCGGCAGTTGATAAGGTGGACGTATTAATGTCGACTTTCGTGAGTCGAAAATCCCGAACGTTACAACATTAATTAACTACAACCTAATTAATGATCTATCTTAATTAATCATCCTTGATTAATTATTCTATAATTACATTTAATAATTATCTTTTAATTAATTACATAGATTAATTAGCCTTAACCATTCACATTAATTTAACCTTCAATTAATTAATTACATTCATTATTGATCCTCTAATCACTTCCAGTAATTAATTATTCTTTTAATTAATTACATTTAATAAGTAAATCTTTACATTAATCACATTCATTAATTAATCTCAATTAATCTCATTCAGTAATTAATTATCCCTTAATCATTAATTAATAAACCTTAATTATTAATTAATAAAACTTAATTACAAATTAATTAATTCTTAATTACTAGTTAATTAATCCTTAATTACTAATTTATTAATCTCTAATTACTTAATTAATTAACACTTAATTACAACTTAATTACTTAATTAATTAATCTCTAATCAATTAATTAATTATCTTTAATCACTAGTTAACAACCCTTTAATTACAAATTATTAATTTTTTAGCAAAGCTAAGCGGAGTTAACTGGGCCCTTACCAGTTTATTGCAAGCACAATAAAAGAAATTTGCACCATAACAAACCTACGGCACAAAGGAAGAGGAAAAGAAAAAGGGAAAGGCCAAAAATTAACAAAGGAAGCAAAACAAAAGGCAACAATGCCACATTCAGTTCCACATCCCGGTATTAAGACTCCCGTAACTATACGAGCTGTTTCTCACACCATCTCTGATTGTGTTAATCAGTTGATTCCAAATCTCAATCTCACTTTTATTCTTTCCATTGAAGACTCTTTCATTTCTTTCTCTCCATATGACCCGAATGAACTTTTTGAGTACAAGTAACAACAACATACTCGTGTTATTTTTCCATCTGGTGGCTCTATATATGTTGCACCATTCAATATTGCTGATTCTTGTCCTGCTGCCATGGCCAAGAATAAACATAATTTTTTGCCACAAGCTATGCATTATCTTACAATTGAAAAACAGGTGCAGATTAGTTTCAAGATCATTATGACAGAAACAACATGTCACATCAATAGCCATACCAATGTTGAACCGTCTATCTTTGAGATTCATAGCATTTCTTAGCACTTTCCACAATAATAAATTATCATTTTCCTTACAGTGTCGATTCCATGCTCTCTTTTCCCAAGCAAAACAGGGCATCTTTGAACCATGATTTAAGCAATCATAAATTCTGGAAATGGAATGATCAACAAGATCAGCAAACCATAGTACCCTATCGTCAAAAACTGCAGGATAATGTTGCCTACTGATCTCCTGCCATAACTGACGAATGTTCTGATTGCTGGAGAAAGGCAAGGTGATAGTACCATCACAAATGTAATCCTTGGCTTTGGCATCAGAAGGAATTCCAAATTGGATTCTTTGATTGTATGTCATTATTTTGTTTAGAACAAGCCCGGTCTTGGCCCACGGATCATTCCAGAAACTGACTGTTCCATTAGGGGAAGCTATATGTTTTAGGTGAGGAAGCATCATGGGTCTTAGATTAAGAATGGATCTCCAAGTCTAGCTGCATCCATGCGGGATGTCCATGCACCAGAATGATTTATTACGAAGGTTATACTTCTTTGTCCAAGTCACCCAACTGTTGTTTTTAGAGTTTAGTAAATTGTCCAAATGAGCACTGAAGGCAGCCATATTCCAATTTCGGATATTAATGATGCCAATACCTCCCATGTTCTTCTTTGTTTCAACCTTGCTGAATCTAATAGGCTTGAGACTGGTTGAATGAATACATCCATTCCAAAAGAAATTACACATAGCCTTCCTGATCATTTAGATAAGCTTCTTGAGGAGGATGAAGGTTCTACTCCAGTAGGTAGTATAACAGAATATGACTAATTTAATTAGGGTCAGTCTTCCTTCCTGAGAGAGGTATCTATTAGCCCAACCATTCATGGTGTTAGTAATCTTATCATAAAGTTGCATACACTGGGTTGTGGAAATTCTGGAGGAGGTCATGGGAATCTTGAGATATGAGAGAGTTTCCGGAGCTTGAGGTAGGTGGCATATGTTCAAAAGAGATAGGGAAGTAGGGGCAAAAACTCCCACAATATGTATGGATGACTTGTCATAGTTAATGGAAAGCCCGTAGAATTTATGAAATGCATTGAGAACTTCCATTATGTTGCTTATAGACTGAGAGGTTGGTTTGGTGAATACAATGAGATCATCAGCAAAGATAAGAGAAAATATTAATGGGTCTTTACATTTGGGGGGGGGGTGTGAATCCTTTTGCAGAAAATCTTATGGTTTATCGTTGTTGTTAGAACTTCCATGACCAAGATGAAGATGTAAGAAGACATAGGGTAGCCTTGTCTGATTCCTTGCCTACTCTTGAAGTAGCCAATAGTCTTGCCATTGTAATTCAAGGTGAAGTGAACTGTGGAGATGCAGGTGTATATCCAGGAGGCAAAATGAGAAGGGAAGTTCATTTTGGAAAGGATTCTGGAGATAGAGGACCACTGAACGGTGTCATATGCTTTCCTTATATCAAGTTTTAGCATGGCTCTTGGGCTGACAGAGGCTTTGTTATAATCTTTGAGAAGTTCATGGATAGAATCACATTGTTAAGGATGCTTCTCCCCTGCAGAAACGTTGCTTCGTTAGGGGATATGAGATATGGTAGCACAGCCTTAAGCTTGCTAGCAATGATTTTGAAAAGGCACTTATATGTGATGTTGTAGCAGGAGATAGGTCTGAATTCCATAACATTGATGGGGTGATCGGTTTTGGGAATTAAAGCAATGTTGGTAGCATTAACTCCAGAAAGCATCTTGTTGTGAGTGAAGAAGCTATTCACAGCACAGATAAGTTCTTTATTGATGATATCCCAACAACTGGTAAAGAAATTAGCGTTGAAACCATCCGGTCCTCCGCAAGAATCCTTGTTCATTTCAAAAATACTCTGCTTTATTTCGTTATCTTTCACTTTGGTAGATAGGAAGGCAACATGCTCAGAACTGAGACAAGGTAGATTCAGGTCACTGATGATAGAAAGACCAGGCTGGAAATCATCAGCATTTTCAAGGAGGTTTGTAAAGTAGTCAAGGAAAGCATTATCAACATCGTGAGGAGTAGAACATAACCTCCCAGATCGGTCATTTATGTTAAGAATGTGGGATTTGGAGTGTTTAATTTTTAGGCTATCATGGAAAAAATTTGTATTTCTGTCACCAAGGTTATTCCACTTGAATCTGAGCTTCTGTCTTCTCATATCATTCTCAATTTCTAAAGCTTTTTGGTATTGGTCTTGAAGCTCGTATTCGATGTTAGCTAATTTAGTGTTTTCTGGGAATTGCATTGCCTGAGTTCTAGCATTGGCCAAGGAAATCTCAAGAGAGGAAGAAAGGAGGTCACCTTTGCCAAACCTGCTTCTTGCCCATGATCCAAGAGCTCTTTTCGTGTTCTTCATCTTTTGCTGCAAAACAAACATGGGAGTACCAAAAAAGTTAGTGCTCCAAGCCTCTTTAACAATGTTCAAGAAATCAGGCTCTTTAGTCCAAATGTTAAAAAATTTAAAAGAGGACTTTCTATTCAGGCTACCAGTTTCCATGAGAATGATTTGGGGGGAGTGATCTGAGAGATGGGAAGGGTGGAGGAAGGTAGTCAATTTTGGCCATGAGGTTAAAGATGGGAAGTTGCAAAAGGTGTGATCAATTTTATTGTATATTCTTCTTCCAGACCTACTTTTGTTGTCCTAGGAAAATCTGGCTCTAGCAAAAGGAATATGGATGAGATCAGAGGAGTTTATGGATGTGTTCAAAGGCGTGATCTCTTTTAAGGTTACAGCATTTCCACCAATTCGATCATTGTAAGTAAGGAGATAGTTAAAGTCCCCTGAGAAAATCCAAGGGTGGGTGTTTTGGGCTAAGTGAGGAAGGTAATCATGGAGGGATTTTCTGCTAAGGGCACTATTATCAGCATACACAATAGTAAGATACATGGTTTTGGATGAAGGAATGTGAAGAAGTTGCGAGTGTATGAATTATTTGTGAGAGAGAATCGGGTACAAAGTGTAGATCTTTGGGTTGTAGAGAATCAAGATTCTTCCATAAGGGGATTCAAGAAGATTGTGGCATGATTTCCACAGCGGGTTGATGTAGTGAGCTGCTTTTAAGCTTAGTGCAAGATTGAGTTTGGTTTCAAGGATGGCTATGAGATTGAGATCATGATTAGAAATGAAAGTTTTGACTTGGTTTAATTTGGTTCCGAGATGAGCTCCTCTTATATTCCACATACCAAAGGCTTGTGTCATTGAGGAATACTGTTAAAAAGGGAATTTTTTGTTGTCTTGCTTCTGGTTGCAGAAGAGGGGCTTGCACTTGTTTCAGGAAGGATTCTAGTGGTTAAGATGATCTTGGAAATGTTGAAGTCAAGTATGGGTTTATTGGTGTGGTGGTTGCCTCCTTTGATTTTGGATTTTGTTTTGGGGTGAGGATGATGTGGTTTAGAGGAAGATGTAGATGGTTCAATGGATGGTAAGGGCATGTCAGAAAAGCTAGGTGGTGGTAGAAAGTGGGAGTATGGTTCAGGAGAGGAAGTCATGACATTGAGGACAATGTCGTCAAAATGTTTATGTGGTGTGGATGGTGTTGTTTGATTGATTTTCATGTTGGGCAGTGAGGAAGTTTTGGTTAAGTGGTTTATTGGCAGAACATTTTTGTGTGCACTTAAAATATTCATGCACACAACTTTTATGCATGAATAGTTATGTTTAGAATTTTCCACCGTGTCTTCCATATTTGCTGCTTGCTCCTCTCCATCATTCTCCTCCAAAGTTGACAGTGCTTTGAAACTATTATGCTATGTGATACCACACTGTTCATCTTTCTCATTTGACGTCCCCATGTTTTCTTTGTTTTCTGTCAATGTGGTTTCCTCATTTGCTTGTGCTTCAGGCAACTGAACTGTGCCATTGTCCAGGGGAGGTAGCGAGTTTTCTTTGTTATTTCTCGAAGCAGATGCCATATTCTCCAGTGTATTTCCTGGGTGCATGTCGCCATCACGAACCGAAAAAATACTTCCATGTGTGTTGGTCACTAACCTTCTTTTCTGTGTTTCATTGATCTTATGCACTTGCTTTCTCATTGCAACCTTCTTCCATTGATGTGTTCCTGAATTTTTTTCCCCTTTTTGTTTTTTTACTTTTCTCAATAATATTAACTTGCTCTTGAATAGGGGTCTCCTCATGCTCTTGCTCTGGCCTTACATCACACAAATCCGTCATATGGCCAAACACTTTGCAGTGTAAGCAGTTCTCAGGCTTCCATAGGTAGTTTACATGAACGTACTGTTCACTCCCATCCATAAGCATGATTGGAAATTTCTCAACTAATTCTTTATCAGGTGTCACTTCACCTAGGCATCTGGCATAGTTAATCCTTTCAAGTTTTTCTATTGATTCATCTAAACATATTAATTTTCCAATTCTTGATGCCAACTAGTTTATACCGAGATGAGACCAGGATAAATTGGTATTTTGGAGAGTTGTAACCAGACCGGGACTGCTCTGATTTTGCCTCTGACATTACCAAGCTCAGGGGACCATTGTTGAATGATGAATATCTTGTTTCTAATGAATATCGGGTCACTTCTTAATATCCTAGATCTGTCCTCATCACACGAGAGATGAAAGAGGAAGAAGACACCATTGTATTTGACTTTGACAGCTCCTTTCAATTTCCAGATCTTTTTGAGATTTTCAACAACAGTCGTGAATGACAGAGGCTTGTCAAGGAAGAAGCCAACAATATGGTCTTGCCAAATTTCTTTGCCTGCTTCCATAATTTCCACGAAGGGTACTATGGCGTCGCTATTGAATTCAAGATTCATGGTGATCGAAGGGTAAACGCCGGCATTGCGAGGCTTATCTTTGAAGAGATGCGACCAGGATGGGCCTGGATTGGAAGGAAGGACAGGCTATGGGTTTGGCAGTACTGGTGCAGTGGGAAGTGGGGAGGAACAGGATGGAGGGTGGGTTGTTGAGGAAGGCGCAGGGATCAAGGGAGTAGGGATGGTAGGTAAGGTAAGGACAGGAGGTATGGGTAGGACAGGATACATGGGCACGGTGGGTGATGGGATTGGTCAAAGGAGAGGGAAGAGAGGGAAAGCGGTCGCCATGAAAGAAATTAATTAATCTCTAATTAATTAACTTATAACCTTTAATTATTAATTAATTAATCCTTAATTATTAACAAATTAAATTAATTAATGACTCTTAATTACCTTATTAATTTATCAAACCTTGACTAAGTTTAAGATAAAACATTTCCTTTGTCAATTACCTAATCACGTATTTTTAACACATTATCAAACCTTAATTTACATTTAAAAATTAAGTTTTAAAATAGCTTTAACAAATTTAAGTTAATCAAAACATATAATATCAAATACTTTACTTTTCAAAACCAAATTCATTTAAATTTCCAAATATTTTTCTTTTCAAAACTTTTTTTTAAACTTAGTTTTGAATTTAAAAAATGTTATGATATATACTCACGTACACGAGATCAGACTCGAGTCCATCCACTTTTTTTCCCAGTTCCAATCTTTCCTTAATTTTCTTCTCTTATCCAAATTAATATAGGTGCAAGATGAGAAATATGCACAGGATAGGCAATATTGTACAATTTATGCGTACAGGAAACTACTTTTGCTTTGTAAAGTTAGTTACATGATAAAAGTATAAAGTGATGTCGAATATGTTCACCAAGTTGAGGGTCAAGCAACAATGCTTGGTAATTAAAACACACAGGCAAAATCTGGAAACTTATATGTCTACTGTGCAAAGCTAGATTACTGAACATTCCTAGATTCTGAAATTTCCAAACTAACATGCCAGGCTACTAACAATTTAGATTTCGAAATTTCCAAACTGCATGTACATTTCATATGTACATCCACTGGAATAAAAAGTGAACAATGTTAAGCTATATATATATACATACATACATATATATTTTACCATGTTCCCTAAGAGATGCAAGCACTAATAAAGATAACATGTTAGTATACTTAACACAGGTCTGTACAAATCAAGGCAAGGACATGACCAAAATGGAAGTAAGAATACTTGCTAGTATAATCATATTCCAAAGCAAGGACCAGTGTACTTATATATATATATATATATATATATATATATATGTATGTATGTATGTATATATAAATGTATGTATGTACTCAAGACCAAGTCAGACACCAAAATATGTACAAGCTATGCATTGTTTAAGTCTCAATAGAAAATATATATATCTATATATTCCTTGGACACAACTTCATTTTTTTAATTCATGTATACTCTTTGATACAAAAGTTAATATTAGATTTCTAGAATAAACTGTTTATAAGAACCAGACACAGGGAGATGGAAAAGTGAACTATCAGATCAAACTTTCATATACAAAGGAATTAATGCATAACAGCTGGGGAACAGAACATGCATCATGAAGCAAAGAAAAAGCTATGACACACAACCCTATAGACATTTAGTTATATTTAGAGAAAGTAACTGTGAGAGTGAACTCATCACAGAAGTCAAAATCACCCCAAACCCTTGAAAATCCCAGAGCACGAAGTAATATAGAACTAAACCGACGTTTTAAATTATATAAACTGTCAATCGTGCAAAAAAAACCCAAAAGAATCAAATTTGAAACCTACCCAGATGAAGATTAAGCAAAAGAAGCAATCCTTAATGCAATAATTAGGGGAAAAGAGCAGAAATTACTCACCGATACACTTAGAACAAAGAGTGACTCCTATTGTTGATCTGGAATTAAATTTCGAGCTGATCTGTACTTGTTATTAGTTGAATTTCACCTTTGCTTGATTGTCGTTAACATTCGATTGAAGTTGTAGAGTTCTCTTTTTATTTTTATTTTTATTTTTTTAGAACGATAAAAAAGGATTTAGAAGAAGAGATTGTAAAAATATTAAAATGGCCTGGTTCCTCTAACTAATTATCATAAATGTATTTTAATTTGAAAAATAAACTAATGCCACATGTCAACTATGCACGTACTCTAAGTTACAAATGTTAGTTCCATATATAATGGCTTACAAATGTAATAAAGCCTTATTCATATATTTCTTATGTTTATAAAATTTGGGTTTTATGTATTTAAATTATATATAAACTATACTTAGCACATGTGTAATTTAGAAAGAAGAATATTGACTCTTTGATTAATTCTTGTTTAAATTTTATACTTAAGTTGTCATTTAAATTGAAAATTATACATAACACTAGTGTTAAAAATGTTCAAAACAATGTTAAATAATTTCCTAATTTACTATTTTAATTCTACAATTAGTATAGTTTTCAAATTCACTTATATAATCATCCAGACATTTTTAATTATCAAAATTTTATTTGTTTAACCAAATAAAATCAGTATCTCAATAATTTGAAATCAGTTAATTATCCAATTGATCGATGTCCAAAAATCCGGGTTATCACATATACTTTCCATAACATGATCATTCCTTATATCTCAATAAATTCGCACTGTGATATATTTCTCTAATATATCAAATGATAATATTTCCCTTTTATAAAAATATTTCAATAAAACTGTTCTTTTATTTATAAGACACCACTTATAACTATCCTTTTAATTTATAAATACCATTTATAAACCTGTTCTTTATTTATAATATTTAATATAATATGTTCCATAAATATTTATTCCAAACATATTTTTATCTTCTTTTAAAAACAAAAATCACTTCAAGATAACAGATAAACCCCTTTCATTTCTTTAAATAAACATTCCTTATAATAATAGCTTTTCTACAAAGATAAATACTTTCCAAAATAATTTTAAACCATTTACATAAATATATACATATACTAGGAACAATAAATAAGAAAGCTGAAGGAAAACAGAGAAGTTCATAAACTATATTTTATTTCAAATAAAATATCATCAAAAATCAAAAGGGCTGACTAAAAATCACTTTTCAAACCGAAAACCATTTCCATATCAAACAACACTTAATAGTACTTCCAAAATACTATATCTAGGCTAATAATTACTATAGCACTTAACTGATGCTATTACTATAGTTTTCTCTAAACGGGTTCAACTTGTAAGATATGTCGGTGTCACATCCAATATGGAAAACTATCAACTTTCAGCATTTAACAATCTACATAACATATATCTAACTGAAATAAAATCAACATGTATATAATAGCAAATTCAAAATTACAATGTCGAGAAATCTGGATTTCTTTATTAGGTTTCCATATCTCAATTTAAATGTCATTCGCTTTTAAAAGCGGATATTTGAATAAACAAGCCAATAATTCATCCAATACAAATAGTATATTTTATCAACTATATATCATACTGATTATACTAGAATTGGTTGTTAAATTTTTACGATTAAATTAAGAGGTAATAGAAATACAACCAAACTGAAAATTAAATGAAGGTAAGTTTGAAATGAATTCAAACTGAAATTAAACCTTGAAGTAGGGGAAATGAAGTAGGCATCACCGAAGAAGCTGTAGTCAAGGGGACGTGGATTCCGATGATCGGAATTGGGTGGCGCTTGGGGGAAAGGTAATCGAGTTTTACCTGATGGTCTCATGAGTGTTCGATTTTTGATTTCGGAATAGATTGTGGGATCTGGGTGATGGAATGCTTGGGGAGGGTCTCCGGCGACTTGTGTGTGCTGTCAGCGGCGACCAGCGATGATCAGCGCGGTTGTGCAAGTGCACACGTGCACGAATGTGTCAGGATTGGGGAGGATCGTTCCTGCTCGAGTTCAGGATCGTGAAATTTTTGGGTAGGCTCGAAGTAAGGGTCGTAGGGAGAAGCTTGGGAATGAAGCACAGATGTGGTTTTGGAATGTTAGCATGGCATTGGGTTTTGCTGGAGAATTTGAAGTCATGACTCGGGTTACTTGTTTTGTTAACAAGCCTTTAATATGCAGAAGAGGAATAGCGAGTTTAAGTTCAGAGTTGATCAAGTTAGCAATGTATCAACTTTTTTCAATTGAAAATAAGGGTTGTTTAAAGTGGAATTTTATTAGGAATTTGAGAATAGAATTATTTTGGATTTAAAGAAATTTCAATATTTATAACCTTAATATATATATATATATATATATATATATATATATATATATTTTAATTAATTATTTTAGATTAACTAGATAATTTAATTAAATAGGTTTAGGGATAAATTAAATTATGATAAAGAAAAGGGTTAATTACTTAATGCATTGATTAAAGGGTTAATCAGTATGATTTAATTAAGGATAAATAATTAGTGGAATTAAATAAAAGTTAATCACTTAATGTAATTAATTAGGTGATTACTCAAGTAATAAATGGATAATTCATGCATAATATGAGTAATTAAAGGATAATTTATAGTTGTGATTGATTATTGATTTAGGGTTAATTAATCAGTGTAATTAACCAATGTAATTAGCTCCCAATGGTATAATTACTTGATGAAAGTAATTAAAGGTAAATTTTTTAAGGGAAGCAAATAAAGATTAATTACTTAGTGTAATTAATTAAAGGATTGATTAATTAGGAAAATTTATAAATGGTTAATAAATTAATAAATGTGATTTACTTAAGAATAATTAATCAATGTAAGTGATTATAGGACAATTAATTTGAGTAATTAATTAAGGATAAATGTAGTTAATGTGTATGAGTGAAGGATGATTAATTTGTGATGTTAATTAAGACTAATTACTTAATGTAATTAAAGGAGTAATTAAGGGATGATTAATAAATGGATTGTAATCAATGTTAAGCAAGCAATATTAAAGGGATTAAAGGAATTCAATTTATTTATTTTAATTAATTAGTATGGTATGATTAGTTAACCTTATTTATAGATAATTGAATGATATCGAATGCCTTGGATATAATGTCTCTGATATGAGATGTTATGTGGTATGTTATTATAGTATGGTTTGTCTATCTGTAATGGACGATAATATAAATATGTAATTTTGGATAAATGAAACTGTTTAAACCTTAAACAGTCGTTATGAGATAGTATTAAATTCAAAGAGACCGAAGTCGGGTATTAGTAAATACCCGAAACCACTTCGATTCTTTATAGATTGATGTGGAATCAATATGCTGATGTGGAATGATTTAAGTAAACTGGACCATTTAATCTAAGTTTGGCACTTAGAAATGGATGCGTGAAATAAATCATGTTTATAACAGCTTGCGAAGTTGTAAATTGATATAAGTTACCCCGGGTTTATATAAGTTGTATGTTTTGTGTTCCTTGTTAGATGGTTTACTCACGCTGGTTTCCAGCCCGACCCGGGTGTTACTTTGATGTAATGCTCTGGTCAGACCGAGTATTACAGATTTTCAGGTCAGAACGTTCTGGAGCTTAAGAGGCGAGCTAGATGGAAAGAACGTATGGAGAATATACCGCTGTTTATATTGTTGTTGTCTTGGATATGTTGTTTAAAATTGTCCAGTGTTGTGAAATGGATTGTAACTCTGATGTATAAAAATAAAAATATAATAATACAGTTCTTCTTTGTATATCTGTTATTTATGTGATATTATGATCCGCTGCGAATGTGAGGTTTTCTGTGTCTTGTTCCTATTTCTTCTTCTTTCTCTTTCTTTTCTTTCCTAACTATCTGGAATTTTCGGGATCGAAATTTCCGGGTGTTACAATTATCCAAAAAGGTGAGTTCACCAAAATTCCAGCATACGCTTAGGCATTCCATTTTGAACAAAAATTGGTCGAACGACGCCCGATTTTGCCCAAAATTTCACATACTCCAAATTCAACAAAACTAATTCCATGATGTAGTTATCGCCTAAGCGCAAAGCGAAAGACCATATTTCGATTGGAACTCATATGGAAGAGATATACATTTTATAAGATTTAAGAATAAATTAGTCTATAAATTCCACTAATTGTAAATTTAAACTTTCAATTACCATTTAAACTCTTCCCTTACAATCCTAATTATTAAATGCCCATATAAGAATGTCGTGCACAAACCCAAACTCCAACACCATATCTCCTACTTATCTACATGCACATACCATGAAATGCAATGCCGTCACCACCATCGGCTCACTCTTCGCGCCCTCCATGCATGGACACAATCGCCTGAAGCTCACTCTCCCCTATCGAGACGTGGCAATTAGGTCGAACACGCCCCTCAACATAAAGGTGTTTTTCCATAGGCCGATGCAACCCCCAAAACTTTGGATCTAGGTGCCATTTTTTGTAACAACCCGCCTTTTTGACCATCGAAAGTCGACACCATACACTACAACTGTGTTAAAATGTCGTGCATTCAATCGATAAAAGGGCAGATTGTTAGGGTAAAATAAAAAGGAAAGAACAGAGAAATCAGAATCTCATAGCGGAGTCGACAACCTGTAATATAACAAAGGCAGTGAAAACTATTACTCCAAAATACAGAGTACATCAGAGTTAAAAATAAACCTTATTTGTAGGACAGTTATAAAATCCTGACCTTACAAATGCTGATAAGGATACTATATAATACAACGGAAAATAAAACACTGCAATAGGTGAATCTCCAACTCCCCTCCAAGCTCTCCATATCTCCTAAGACAACCTGAGAAAATACTCGGTATGACTCAAGCATTATAATAAACCCGGATCAGTCTGAAATACCAGCATGAGATAACTCAAATAATGGAGAACATACAAAAGTTCTGTAAGACCACGCCGCTAATGCAGAATGATTTTTTACCTCACAAGAATAACATCCATACAAGAAAGAGTAGAAATAATCATTAGAAAACAAATCCAAATATGAATGAGCATAAATAATATTAAAATCAAACTTAAAAGAATGAAAATAACCCGAGTAAAATCCAAACTGGACATAATGGATAAAACAAGGCCGTCCAAATTTGCTTGAATAGACAAAATAATGTAACAATCCAAACTTGATCGAATGGACTAGATCAATACTTAAACGCCGCGAAGAGTAGTTGACTCTTCTCGTGGAAATTTAAAGATAAGTAGATTCAAGGTATTCGAATCAAATAAGGGAAGGAAAATTTCCAACAAATGACTAGGAAGGTGTACCCCTCCTGAAGTATATATCTAGTAATACTTTTGAGCTCGGTCGCATTCTGTGCGACACTTCTTGGGAATCTCCATGCCGGACCCTACCAAACCTTTCCAAGAATTCGAATATTTCAATTTAAAAATCCTAACTGTTTTTCTCGCGACGATACAAAATAATGTAGATGAGATGTGAAATACCCTAATGGGAGCAACCCCACATAACTTGGCTCCCTTTTTCACTTTTGGTTTAGACATTTCCGATAAAGGATAACAAAGCTCAAAGAGCAGCGAGTCGTTTTTAAGGTGACGATACACCATGAAGAAAGCGGGATTCGATAATTTACAAATCAACTATCGAATATAATTAAAATGATCATTTATGGAAATTAAATATCATATATTTATCACCACTCGTTGATTGCAAACAAGTGTTATCCCTTGGTTGAAAATGAAGCCAGGCAAGTTTAGGTAGTGCTATCTCTAGGCATCACCTTGATGACACTTTTAACCTTCGAGATAGAAACAAGTCCATGCCTCAATGTTTAGCATTAAAAGAATGACCAAATCCTTTCCATATAAGTGATAACTTTTCCATAAAAAAAATCGAACTTTAACTTTTTGAAACTGAACTTGTGCTTGATTTCCATATTACAGTATGGTAATAGCTTTTACAAATAGCCTTTTAAAACGTTCTTTTATAAGACAAAATTTATAGTACTAAGTGTACTAAAACAAAGATCAAAAACAACTGTTGCTAAAACATTCTTTACTATAAATCCAAAAACAATTTACACTTAGCTTTATTTATAAATAATTCCATTAAAAAGATTTTTCCCACTTATAAACCATTATCTATAAATTTAAAACAATATTTATTATCCCAAAAGATAATAAAGAAATTTAAATACTATTGTAAATTTAAAACAATGTTAATTATCTTGAAAGATAATAAATCACATTTATATTCCCTATTGAATTCTGTTAACTTTAAATAGTTAATTATTTCCAGACACTTTATATCATTGGTAAATTAACTTTAAAAATCTATATTAATTATATAAATTAATTTACTTTAATCACTTTAATTAAATCAATTTATTAACTTTAAATATCATTATTTCAGAAGATTTATTAAATTCTAATAATCTTTAGTATAAATGAATAATTCATCTCAAAACATCATTGATTAAAATGATAAATAAATTTTAAATGCCATTAATTAAACAATTAGTTAAGTTTTAATAATCATAAATCAATTTGATTAATTAAATTCCGACCTCATTGGTCAAAATGATTAATTAAAACATCATTTGTTAAAATGATTTATTTAACTATAAAACGTTATTATTTAGAATGGTTTAACTAAATTATGAATTCCATTAGTTAAAACAATTAGTTAAATTTAAAATAATCATTAGTTAAAATGATTAATTAAATTCAAACATCATTATTTAAAATGACTAATTACTTTTAAATATCATTAATTAAAATGATTATTAATTTCCATTATCATTAATTAAGATGATTAATTAAACTCAAGTAATCGTTAGTTAAAATGATTAATTAAATCCTATCTAAAGAAAAACTAATTTTAAAACATTATTTATTAAAATGGTTAATTAAATTCAAAAACATTGGTTAAAATGATAAATTATTTTAAAAATAATGAATAACCTTTTAACATTTTTCTTATTAAAAACACAAGCTCAAGTTCAAAAACATACTGCATGGTTTTGGGGATGAAATTTAATGAATGACGATATAGCGAAATCGCTATAACGACAGTTAACAAATTAAGTGGAATATCAGGATTTATTTTAATTAACCATCAATATAACGACATAAGGATGTAAATAAATAGTTATTGGCAAGAAACCCCTCGGGGTCCCTCTAAAAAAATTTCCTGCAAAACAATGGCTATGGATTTTATATATATATATATATATATATATATATATATATATATAGTTCATAACGATCAAATTAATATGTCATCAATTTTTCGAATGGAAACTCAACCAAATAAGAAATCAAATAATTTAACTAATATCCAAGCAATCAATAATAGTTTATAACATTATAGATATGATATAATGAAATAGAGTGTGAGTTAAACTCGCCTTGATTTTTGTTTTCGCCGAAGCATTCCAATTTGGACTAAAATAGAGTAGCCATTCGGTTTTAGCGTTAATTCCAAAAAGCTCCAATTTCATTCAGTCTAACTCCACGGTGTCAATCTCGACGACACGAATCCAACATAAAAAATGGCGTTCAAATCCAATCGCATATGCATGAGATACACAATTTATAAGTTATCGATTAATTTAACTTTATAAATAACAAATCAATATTTATTTTCAACTTTTTCCCTCTACCTATCTCCATCTTCCCTAATATTCAATCATGCACGGTGACACCGAGCAACCCTTGTACACGTACATGACAACATCACCTTCAGGCCACCATTTGATAAGCTGTCTTCGCTATACAACTCCATAGCTCCTCCTCAACGCGATTATCACTATAGCGACAACCCCGGAGCATCGAGTAAAAACACGACCTGACCTAAATTGATGACGACATCATCAGGTAATGGTCTTAAAACATGAGTTGCATGTTGCCAAACTTTGATCATCGATGCACCAAGCCTCGACAAACCTATACCCAAACTCCATTTCGCTGATATGCGCTTAAATCAAAGACAACCCGAAACCCTAGAAAGGTCGGCGCATCCAAAACAACATCTTCCATCCAAAACGGGTATCTCCGTGTGTATCATGCTTTTATGAATCCAATAAAATAAATTTCATGATTTATTGTTAAGTATTTGAATATGTTTTGAATTCAAACATTAGAACATGATTTTGTCTACTAGTTTTGGTACATAAAGAAGAAGGCGGGAGATGTTTTATAAAGCAAGGGAAAAATGAAAATTATAAAAATGAAAAGAAGGTATAAGTGATTTTATCTAGATTTTTATAACTAATAAAATATAAAAAATAATAATAAAATGATTATGTTTCCTTTTTCCATAACAAAAAGATTTCTCAAGCCACCCAACATGTCACACCATCAAATCGCCATTAAAATTAGAATTTCGATTTGATTTTAAATGATTTTTAAATGAAATATTTAAGGTACCTTGCTACACAATATTTCCTTCGATTACGAACCGCGAGCGACCGAAATAAAAATATAATCATGCACTAAAATGCGACATGATCATAAATCAACAGCGAATTACACATATTATTTTATTTTGCGAAATTTCCTAAACATCATCGTTTACTTTAAAATACTTCAAACAAAAATATAATTATTTTTTAAATTAAAATTAGGTAAAAATCATATAAATTAAATTAAAAATACGTTATCAAAAATCAAGTCATTTTATTAAATTTTTGTTTTCTTATTATTTATTATATTTAAACCATTTGTTATTTTAAATAAATTTGCAAAATGATTCACCATTATTATTTATTAGTTTAAATGGAGTTAAATAAGATGATAAATCCATTCAATTTCACGATTCAAATATTTTATCATTTCCTATATTTGAATTATAAGTTATTAAATTCTAAAATTCAATTATTTAAATATTTAAAATTGATTAAACATTTTAAATAAAATGACCAGAAATTTGGGTTCTTATAATTTTTTCCTACGAACCCAAATCTAATGTAACCTTGCTAAAATACCCAGCAAATCAAGCATAAACCTAAACCCTAGTTTTCTGTGCTCCTTAACTTACTATCGCATCCTCCATTTCATCGTCGAACTGTTTCAAATTCGTGTATAAGGTAGATCTCATAATATAAACTCAAAAATTTAAAATTTTAATTTTTTTATTTCTACGTCATTTTGTTTGAATTTTTAAAGGAAGAGGATTACTAAGTGTAACGATTCCGTTTTTAAGCTAAATTTAATTTAGAAATTAATATAATTTTTAGAATTAATTTGTAAATTAATTTGAATTTTTTCAAAACAAATAAGATATGTGTTTGTTTATATATATATATATATATATATATATATATATATATATATATATATATATGTTGTAAAAAGAATCTTGATCTAAAATTCAAAAATAAAATATCTTAAAAATAATTTGGATTTAAAAACTCTATATTTTAAAAACTAATATATATATATATATCTATTTATTAATGTATAATTAGTTTTAAATCATTTTCTTTAAAATTAAATAAATATAAATAAAGGAATGTATTAATAAAAAAATATTAATAACATGCAAATTTATAAGTGTAAGTATTATAACATGAAATTAAACAAGTGTTAGCTTAATTATATCATGCAAACAACAAGTGTCATATTTTAATTTTCTTTTCATTTTTAAAAATAAAAGAAACAAGTTATATATACCACTATACTCCTTCTTTCTCGTTTTTTTCTTACATATATTCAAAAACAAAACCTAAGAAAGTAAAACCAGAAAAGAAAACTAAAATCAAATAACCTTTTGCATTCTAAAACCTGAAGCAATCAAAACAAGTTCAACTAAACTAAAAAAAGCATATATTCAACAAAATCAAGTAACTAAATAAGATCAGTTCAAAGCCAAGACCAGTTCCAGTTCTCAAGTTTTAAAGCTCCTCTATTCTTTATCAAACTGTGAGTAAACTATTTTTTTTGAAACCTTAATCTGATCCATAACCTGATGCATGTGATAATCCTTGAATGTATGATATGAAATATGCTTGCATGTGTATAAATATGAAATTTATGGTATGCACGATATATATATATATATACATACAGGCCTCTGTTGGGTTTTATAGATCCAAAACAAGTTCAAAAAAATCAATCTCTCTTCCTCTAATCTTTTATTGCTGATGATGTTCAAACAATACATGTTTGAATTTACAAGATCTCAATTTTAAAAGCACTTTTAAGTATAAATAACAAGTGAATTTACTGGGAGATAGTAAACATGGTAAAAATCAAATTAAGTTCAAAAATTAGTTGTTTAAATCTTGGGTTTTGATTACATCATCATATTCGATTTCAAAAACCATGAATTTTAAAAACAAAATCAAGATTTTTAGTTTAGTAAATCATGAGAATTTGCGAGTTGAACGGGGATTGGGTTTTTGGCATTTTCTGGTGATCGGAGGATGTTGGGGTCTCGAGATCGTTGTTGAAGCTTGCTGGTTGGTCGGGGTCTTTGGAAAAAATAGTCATAGGATTTTTCGATCATCATAGCGGCGGCACGACATCTTTGTAGGGTTTTAGACCCAGGTTTGGTCGACTTTGGTTTCCAAGCGATTTCGACGTCGTCGATGCATCGGTCTTGACTGGTGGTGGGGGAATCAGTGCATGGGTCTGCTGTGAGGCTTTGGTCAGAGTTTTGGAGGGTCTGATGACTTGAGGCAGCGGGTCGAGGTGGTTTTTGGATGAACTGTTTTGTTCCCGGTGGAAGTCGATATGCTCGAATTAGATTTCGTGGATGTCTCGATGTTCTAGGTGGTCGGACTGTTAAGGAAGATGGTCGTCGACGTGCTGGAGGTGGCCTCGATGGTCGGAGCTGCTTCGATCACCTATAGACGTGCAGACGTGTCAGTGGAGTATTAGTAGGTTTGGGTTGTAGGAGATGGAGTTGGTCTCGGGTGGGAACTCGGGGAAATCAAGGGATGGCTCGAGTTTGGCTTCGGGTGAGTTTGTGAGGGTATATCGTATTACAATAGTTTTAAAAAAAATTAACATAACAAAGTTAAAATAAAAAAGGAGATTACTCGGGTCTGGGATCGGGTTTGCTTCGGGATAGACTCAGGTCAGGTTAGATTATTAACCATGTTTTAAAATTTTAAGTAAAACAAGTTTTGAAGTTAAAACAAATCAAAATTTAAACAATTTTCTTTAATCAATTTCTTTCAAATAATAAATGCTTATTTAATTGTTTGGATAGATAAAAGTTTTATAATTTATTTTAACTTGAATTAATTAGGTTAATTCTTAAGTTTATTTAAAATAAATTAACTGGTAATTAAGTGGTTGATTAAGAAAGTAAAATGTTTTTTATCATTAACTAAACTTAAGGTCTTAAGTTAATTCATATGTTAATGATAACTAATTACAAGGTTTATTAAATTATAAAATTTGAATGATAATTAAGTAATTAATTATGATAAATGATTTATCTGAAATTAATTAAGGTTTTGGGTAATTAAAGAATAATTAATTAATGAAAGTAATTAAAGGATAATTACACAAAGGATAATTACTTAATGTAAGTAATTAAAGAATAATTAATTAATTAATAATTAAGGTGAATTAATTAATAATTAAGGTGAATTAATTAATAATTAAGGTTAATTAAATAATAATTAAAGGATAATTAATCAGTAATTAAAGGATAATTAATTAATGAAAGTAATTATGTGATTAATTAATTCAATAATTAATTAAAATGATTTGTAATTAGTTAATGTTAATCAAGCAGGGTTACATAATGAATTCATAAGTAATTAATTTATTTTCAGTTAATTAAATTAATTATAATTATGAGATTAATTAATCTTGCTTATGGATGATTATTATATAGAATGTTTGGATTGATTAATATTTATAGTATGTTAATCTGTGATGTTCTGTGATGTGCAGTGCATTGGATTGAGCTGTGATAAATATATATCTGTAATGAATTGCTGTGTGAATATAATATTCTGCGTTGAATTTTAAAAGGTGGATCTTTTGTTTGAAAGATTTAAAATGGAAATTTTCCTAAACCATTCAAAAGGAAAGGTTTTGGGAAACAAGTTATGATTTAACTAAGATCCGAATATACCAACATGTTTTAAAATAAGCGCTCATTATTCGAAAAGGCTGGGGGAGGACATTAAGTCGTAAAACCCATTCCGAATAATGATACGACGTAATGGAATTGCATTTGAAGACGATGGTTGAAGACTGTGTATTTTCAAGAACGAAAGGATTGCCTGTTGATTGCCTCTGCACCGAGTTGCTTCGGCATAGAGATTACCCTATGTGATGGGGAGTCCGGTCGAGATTGGAGATATCCGGATTTGTAAGGACTTCTTTCCTTAATTGGACGAAGTGCCTTCGGTTCCATTCAAACCCAGGATGGACTTGTATGGATGTATGTCTGACATTATACTTTGAGATATAAAGCTGGTTTCTATCAAATACATTTCTGTTGGTGGCGGAGAATTTATTCTCTTAGCTTAACACCCTTCTCTGAGACGTACTAGCTCAGAGGTTATGTAGTTAATAGTTATTAGTGATATATTCCCAATTTGGTAATGTGGCATGCTAAGTGTTGAGCATTGGTTGATCGAAGCATGGCTTTTGTGTAAAGCGTAGCTTTGTGGGACAAGACTTCATCGAACCTCACACCTCGGGAAATGGTCGATACAAGAAGGATGCAGCAAGGTTATGGGGCTAGTAGCCCTAAGGGTATGTGCATTTCCTTCTGGATAAAAAGTGGTATTCTGGTATGGATCCCAGATATTTTGCTTATGTGGTTGTTGGAATTTGAGGACCCTCGATAAAGGTCGGTTACGACCGGGAGTTGGCATACTCGTGACAGTTAGTTACCTAGTTACAGAGTTAACCCGTCCTTGTGTTAGTAGAGACCCGGTTGGGTTCTGGGGACGTCCCTCCAGAGGCGTACCCATTCGGATAAAGAAAGTTCCTTAGCCTTGGCCATTTGTTGGAAATCCAAAAAAACAATACGAGCCCTTTACGATTTTAGTTGTAGAACCTGCCATTTAACATGGTAGCTACATTAGGCATATTACAATGGTACGTATGCTGGCTAAGATTAATATTATACTTGCAAAATGTTTTTCCACGCTATACACTAAAAATAATATCAAAAGGTTTTTTGCGTATCAAGCATGTTTGACTACTATGAGGAGAATCCTCCCCCATGTATGCGATTACATTTGAGTGTGTGCCGGGAGACCTTATGGTAGTTTCATTTTCCAAAAGCATGAACGGATTTCTTTTTGTGCAAATAAATGTTTTTATGTTTCTCACACCAGTCCCATGACTGACTCGGAGTTTATTGTTCCCTTTTCTAAACTCTGGGTGCCCCTAGTTTTCTACATGGGCAGCCTAGAGTCAGGTTATCAGTAGGTTCTGGAGCTAGTTCAGATAGTAGATGTAGATTCTGGAAGTCTTTGGTTTGGAAGCTTTTGGTCTTTGGAGCTTTGGAAATGAAGATGCAGTATGTTGGATTCTTTTGGAAGACTCTGTTGATGTTGTTATTTTTCCGCTGTTATGCTGTGTTTCACTGTTGTGTTGTATATATTGGCTCTGATGATATTGATCGCTTGTTGTAGAATGTTGTAATCTATGAATGAAAGTTATTTTGTTCCGCTGTGTTGTTATCATCTAATGTGTTATAGCTCCAGCGAACCGGACTCCAATGTTTGAATCTCCGACATTTGAATAGGTTGATGTATTGGATGATGATTTTCGAAGGTTGAAGCCTGGGTTGTCACACTAAGTTTTCTCGTTTCAAGAGACATTTGAAAAAACAGTAAATAGGGAGAGAGAAGAATAAGCATACTGATTTCCTAAGTGTTCGAGTTAGTTAAATTTTAGTTTCCCGACATCTCGCCGTATAGATATCCGTTCACGTACGAACGACAAAACAAAAGCACCACCGTGATAAAAAATATGACATATCCCAAAACAATAATAAAATACATGGTTAACTGATTCTGTGGAATCATAAAAAACAAAGTCATTTAATTAATAATAAAATTTTGTTATTATTTATTGTTGCAAATAAATTTACAAAATGAATTCACGGTTGTTATTTATTAATTAAAAGTAGTTAAATAGGACCATTAAATCCATATAATTAATATTCAATTCAAAATCTAGATATTTTAAATCACTATTCAAATATTAAATTCACAATTCAAATAATCCCTATATTTGAATTCAAGTTAAACTTTAAAAACCAATTATTTTAATATGTAAAATTGATTGAATATTCAAAATCGAACGACGCAATTCCGAGTTGTTACATTCTCCCCCTTAAAAGAATTTCATACTCAAAATGCCCAAACAAAGATAAATGTCTCTAAAGGAAGATAATGTCTTCAAACTAGTATCGCTCACTTGACTACTCTTTTGTGGACTCCGATCAAGTTCCTTGATTAGAAACCTTTGTTCTCAATTATGGCCACATACTATGATAGAAAACTTCGAAATCAAATCAAAAATTGATATCAAATGTCCACCGTCAAGAATCAAGTGAAAAATCCTAATTTGGACTGGTATAAATCACCTCGAAATCGTGTACTTAGATCTGGATCAAAATAGCTATGCAAACAAAATGAACTAGTACAACTTACTTATTTATTTCATTGGTTTATTAACCATATCAAATTCTTATTATTCATATTCATTATTGCTTAGTACATTTTATTTAATAGTAAAATTTCTTATGAACTATTTCATAAAGCTTCTCCTAATTTATTAACATTTTATAAAACAAAACTTACGTTTACTCAAGTTTATATTCGTATAAATCCTTCTATATCCTAAGTGTATATATACAAATTCTGATTTATTTTACTTAACAAGGATGTCGATCAAATTTAAAATTTGTTTTAAGCTATTCGAATTTATAAGTTACCAAAACTTATTATCTTATATTTTGACGAAAATACTTAGCTTCAAATTCTCACTTAACTCTGAATTTTTCAATTGTTCAAAATCATCGAAAATTCAATTTTATTTCAACAAATGATTTTTTTTAATTAACATATCAAAATGAGATACATAAACCAAACTACTCTATTACATATTATACATAAGTTCATAAAATAATTTAACTGGAAAACTTTAGAATTTAAACATCCGGTTTTATTTTAAAGCATTTCTTGAAATAATATATATCGCCTTCAATATAACAAATCATAATTTTTGGATTTCGAAATCAAGATCCATCTTACCAAACTAATTCCATAGCAAATTTCCATGGCAGCAATTTCTCACTTAGAAATTCGAAAATGAACACAATAATGGTTAAGTCATTACCAGAATTATTTTCCAGTGACAGAAGTGAGTTCAGTTCTTTTTATCTCCTTTTTTTAAAAGATTTCATCCATAAATACTTCCCAATAATACTATTATTATTTTTCCTAATACTTTTAAAAATAATTTCCAAAACACTGGGATTTAAGTTCTCAAATTCTCGGTTTAAATCCCTTTTATTTATAAACCATTTTTATAAATCATTCTTGTATAATTTCACTTTTTATATAAAAGATTTTCACAAATGTTAATCTTTGTTAAGATTATAATAGACAACCTTTATTCAAATTAAATTTTGATCCAACCTTCTCATCGAATGCCTTGTAGTCAAATTATTAAATTAAATTCACAAGGTATTCAAATTTAATTCAACCATAATAATAATTGCCCAGAAAATATTCGAGCCCAACCTATTAACAATAAATGATAATAATTGAATATTATCATCCTCTAACAACCGAACACATCATAATAACAATATCAATTTTTAAAAATTATTCTTTTATACATATAAAATATAACTTAGGTAAAATTATTTCATTTACCTATTTCAAAACAATACTCTGTTGGTTTTCCTTATTGAAGTGTTTAGAAACCCTATCGATACAGTTGTTCCTTCTGTATTAACTAAAATTCATAAACCACTAAACTGATAAATCAACACAATACAAGACATTTATATCAATAAAAAATGCACAATCATATATGTAATACACTCAAACTCATCCTAGGGGCTTTCTTATCATATCTCAAATGAGTTTACCCCAACAAATCCTAGGTGTTCACTTAACCTAAGTTCTAATACCACGTATAACGCCCCATCATTTCGAGCCTTAAAGCCGACACTAAGACATCCATGGTATTCATGTGTCGAACATCCAAGTGTCGGAAATACATATGGTTTGGAGAAAAAGAAAGAAAAGATAAACAGAATCTCACATCGTGATGAGTAATATATAATATAAAACAGATCTTTACAAAAGTAAACTGTAATATACATACATAAATAAGAGTTAACCAACTAATCATCGGACTGGGCAGTTATATCAATCTGTCCTCACAAATACTGATAAATATAAAAAGCCATTGCATTGGAAAATAAATATACATGAATACACCTTGGAAGCATCAAGCTCGTCTCCTGAAGCTCCAAAGAATCCAACCTAAATTTGTAAATATATTTGGTTTGACCCGAGCGTTATGAGAAAAATAATCTTTGGATCTTTCTGGTAAACAAGCATGAGAAACACACCTCAAATGGATATTAATGTTATAAAACCTTTCAAAATAAAGATATCTCATAAGAGCACGTCGCATATAAACGTGGACAGTATTTTACTTTATGACAACCAAACAATTTTATAGGAAATCTTCTGATATTATAAGTCTAGAATTTAAAATAAATATCGAATCATAACCGAAATTGCTACATCATTAAATTCCAACATAACAGGTAAATAACTAAGTTCAAAGGCACTTATTCGAGAATGGATTTCCATATAATGTAAAGGCTACTAGGGTACTTCCTGCTACAGTACACCTCCAGAAAATGTACCGAAGGTGTGATGACCCGTAAATTTTAACAAATTAAATTGGAATAATTAATTGATTTTAAATATTTAAAAGTTAATTTTAACTTTAATTCCAGATATCAATATTTACTTGATAATTAAATCATTGAATTATATAGTTTAAATATTGAATTTAATAATTGAAATTGGGTAAATTGTTGAATCAGAAATTTCTAAGCCTGTTTAAAAAATAATTTGAAGGCCTATAAAATGTATAACGATGATACTGAAGATAAAAGAATAATTGAAATTTAATTTAAAGGTAATTTGTTCAATTTTAATAATATATCGTTTAAATTGACATTTAAAAATTGCCTTCCAAGGCACAGTCTCGGAATTCGACGAAACCGGTTCCATTGGATCCGTAATAGTTAGTTATTATCGGATTTCAATTTTCGTAACAAGCGGAGTTGTCGTTTGACTCTGGCAGCTCAAAACGCTTAGAACTATTTTAATCAATTTAATTTAATTTGATCATTTACTTCCGTAACTCGCATGTATAATCGAATTAGCTTCTCAAACATGTTCTATTGAGCTCAAAATACGGGTAAAACCTTATAAACACCTGTCGGCATATCTGATTCGGGGTTCGGAATTTCGTGTTATGCTTAACGAGACGTTTTGTAAGTTTATAATATAATTAAATTTAATTAGCAAGATATTTTCTTTTACAATGTCGTGCTCAAGAATCTTTCCACCCTCCTATATTTCATTCCATTCCCCCTCTTTATTCTCTAATCTTCAAGCAGAATTGGAAAAAAAATGGCCGAAGCCGGCCTCATCAAAATCGAAATCATAGCCGAGCAAAGAAATAGCCGCATCTTACTCCCAATTCCAATCGAAGAAGATTTCGTAAAGGAAGAGGCGATGCGAGGTGTTCGCGATTTAGGGTGTGTCGCACTGGAGCATGGGGGTTTTCGACTTCGACTCGAACTCGAGCGGAACGAGGCGCCGATGGTTTCGCGAAGTCGTTCGATCGACAGCTGATATGTGTTGCGAGGCGAGGCAATTGGGGGTTTAGGGTTCGAGCTAGGCAAGGCAGCGACGAGGTGCAGTGATGGCTCACGATTGGAGAGGAAAGTTCGTTGTAGTGGCAGCAATACTCGGCGATGAAGTTTGGCTTGCATTCGAGACAGTGAGGTATAGCCAATTTTAGATTCTATTTGACTTAATAAATATTGGAAATATGATTTATTACAATAAGGAATAAAAAAAATGGAATTTTATTGCAGTAAAGGAAAAGTTATATATTCATGCCTATTTTAGTTAATTTTATATACATAGAAAAGATTTTGATATGTATATAAGGATTTTAAAATGTTGAGGAATTTATAAAAAGGTAGATTTTTAAATCTATAATTTATTTCTATATGTAGTTTTAAGACAGGATTAATAGTTAATTAAGTCATTAGTCAATTTAGATTATCATATGAAGTGATTAATTTAAAATTAAATTTTAATTAAGATTGTTAAAAGGGAAAGTTAATTGTTTGATTATGTGAAATATTAATAAAAATCATATGATATTTATACAAGGTCAAAAATTGAGATGAAACAAGCTGGATTTGGGAATGGATGCTAACAAAATCAAAGGTGAGTAAATCTCACTCTGTGGATTTCTATTTAAATTTAAATGGTTAAATTTAAATAATTGGTTGGATGAATAAATTGATAGAATGTGCTACTGAAGATGATGTGACTTTGTTTTGGTTGGACCTCGAGTTAATTGTGGTTTGACTCGAAGTATTCGGGTTTTTAAATTGTTTTAGATTTAAGGTTATAAATAAAAGAATGTTTTCATTCTAATGTTGTTAAGGGCTTAGTGAATTCTGGTTCATCAAATTTGAAGTGTAATTAAAATAAATGACTAATTAATTCAAGGAATTAATAATTTGGGCTAATTAATTTAGTACTTAAGGGTTTGAATTAATTAATAAGTTAAGTTTTAAGTTAATTAATTAAGGGTAAGTAATTCAGAATAATCATTGGATGGTTTGATAAATAACTACTTAATGACATTAATAAAATATAATTACTTTGTGTAATTTATCAAGAGATTAATTAAGATGATTAATTAAGGAGAAATTGATTTATTTAATGAAGTAATAAATGGATAGTTAATTACAGGGTTGAGATAAATCAAAAATGATTAATATTGTGGTTTAATTAATGTAATTAATTTAGATTAGGGTCAATTAAAATATAATTGGAAATCATTAAATTATATAATCAACGAAGTAATTAAAGATTGATTAATTTAGAGAAATTAATCAGAAGAAAGTGACTTAAGAGAAGTTAATCAATATAAGTAATTAAGGAGTAATGTAATTAAAATAGTTAATTAATTCATGAAGTAATTGAGATTACTTATTGATTTTGGGTTAAGAATAATTAATATCGTGAAATTAATTAAAGGTAATTACTTGAATGTAATTGAAAGATAATTAACCCAGGATGATTAATTAAGACGAATGGATATGGAAGAGTTGATTAGTTAATTAATTTGGAATTAATTAATGAAGAAATCTAAGTGATTGAAGTTTGAAATTCAATTAGAATCAGTTGAATTGATTTGTATGTGATTAAGCTTTGCTAATGGGTGATTGAATAGTATTGGATGCTTTGAATGAGTTGATATCTCAGATATGAAATGTCATGTATATTTCATTTGGATAAATTGGGTTAGAATGACACGAGACTCGAAGAGGGTGGTGCCGGGTATTGGGAAATACCCGAAATCACTTCGAATTTTTATAAATTAATTTCTTAAATCAATAGGCAGGAATGAAATGATTTAGGTGGATTGGATTATTTTATCTAAGTTTGGTACTTAGAAATCTATATGTGAAATAAGTCTTGTCTATAGTAAATTGTGAATTGGTTAAATTGATGTAAGTTACCCGGGTTTTATATAAGTTGTTGGCTTGGTATTCCATGTTAGTTGGGTTTACTTACGCTGGTTTCCAGCCTGACCCGGGTGTTACTTTGGTGTAATGCTCGGGTCAG
Organism: Allium cepa; assembly: GCA_030765085.1. NCBI lineage: Eukaryota > Viridiplantae > Streptophyta > Magnoliopsida > Asparagales > Amaryllidaceae > Allium > Allium cepa. The sequence goes on along the minus strand of CM060932.1, from coordinate 690,297,788 downwards.
ACCGAGTATTATAGATTTTCAGGTAAGGACGTTCTGGAGCTCAGGAGGCGAGCCGAATAGTAGGAACGTGTAGAGTATTTCCACTGTGTCATACTATTGAAAATCTATGATATGATAATTGTGTATATTCAGTGACTGTGTATATGTGAAACTCTGATGTATTAAAATGTAATCGACAGATATAATATTCTTTTGTAGACTGTTATTATTTATTATTATATTTTATCCGCTACGAATGTGAGTTGTCGATGTTTCTGATCTTCTTCTTCTTCTATCTCTTTCTTTTTTTTCATAACTATCTGGAATTTTCGGCCTCGAAAATTTTGGGTCGTTACATTTGGTATCAGAGCTGAAAGATTAAGCGAGAATCTTGGCTCTGGTGGAGATTACTCATCAAATAGAGTCTGTAGTATTCTAGAATGAGTTGAGTGTGTGTGTGTGTATGAGGGCGTACTTGTTATTTTCTTATATAAAGGTTTTAAATGATTTTATATAAAAGTATATTTTGATATATAAAGCAATATTTCATTCTAATAAATATTAAGGCGATTGGTTGTTAAATTATTGAAATTAAATTAAGAAGTAATGTAATACAACCAAATTGAAATCTTAAACTGGAATTAAATTAAGTAGAAATAGAAATACAACCAAATTAAAAGTTAAAATTGATCGAACTGGGACTTGTTTAAAACAATGGGTTGTTTGAAAATTTGATTTGAATTAAAAATCAAAAGTGGTCTAAAATTTAAGGATGACCTCGTGTGTAAAGGAAATAATATGTATGAATAAGGAATAGACATAAATAAAAATATAGTTTGAATAAACTCTAAATGTTGAGGTTGAAATTTGGAATGGGATGTGATACCCAAGTGATAATTTTTAAGTGGGAAGATTATTATTGTGAAGTTTAAGAATTGAATGAGGTTGACTTGATTAAGTAAATCGAATTTAACTTGGGAGAAGTTAAATAAGTTTGAATAAACAACTTGAATTGGAAATTTTAAGATGAAATTGGAATTTAACTTGGAAAGTTAAATGGTTAATTTGAATTGGTAGTTTGTGTGATCTCAAAATGGGTTTGAGTTCCAAAAATTTGAAATGGATGGACGTTTTTAAAATAAATTGGATAATATCATCCTATTTTTATTAAAAAATCCTTAAACTGCGTATTGGATTTGTTTAAATGAATAAGAAATGAAGTGTGGTAATATATCCACTATTGATATAAAAGGAAAATCTAGGATATGGAATCACTTTAAACTGGAAATTTGAATAATTGAGTTTGTAAATTAAAATTGTTTAAGAACTGGATTCATACTGGAAGATAAAATTTAATAATAAATTAAAATTTTAAAATAAAATTGTATTGAACTCTAATTTGAACCTTGAAATACATAAGTAAAGATAGTTTAAAATGGAATTTGGTTGAAATTGGGAAGGTAATCAAGATTGACTCAACTTGAATTGGGTTTAAATAAATTTCAACAGAAATTGAAGTTATTCTAATTAGAATTGAGTCAATTAAATGGAGGTGGAAATTTAAGTTGAATTGTTGGGGAAGTGAACAGTTGGCTCTTGACTATTTTCAATATAAATTGTTTTGGTATAAACTTATTTTTCTAAGCTATTAAATGTATACAACCTTTCTTTCTTAAAGCCAAATTATTTTATACTTGTTTTACAATTATTTTTGGAGCTATTTAACAAATTTTCAATTATTTTCTAAACTAATTACTATTTTTCAACTATTTTACAAATAAATTATTATTTTCCAACTATTTTGCAATTATCTAAAATTTCTGAAACTATTTATCTATTTCTCAACTATTTACAGTTAGTTACCTATTTTATAGCTATTTTGCAAACTAATAATTATTTTTCAACTACGTATCTATTTTTAAAATTTTCAAGCTATTTTCTAAATATAAACTGGTCGGAGTTCAAACTGTTATTGATTAAATACCCAACCAAGATAAGAATTGAAGTGATAATTCAATGGAATTGAAGCGATTGTAAATAAGTGAATGGAAATTAAAGGAAATGTGAATAGGAAGAGAAATTGATTTGGCTAAAAGAATCGATAAGATTAAATACGTAGGATTTACGTATATTATTCTATTTGCATAGTGATTTGATCTAGATTTGAGCACAGAATTTCGAGATAGTTTATCGATCCGAGTTGGGATTTCTCACTCGATTTTCGACGGTGAACCTGGATATGGATTGTTGATTGGTTCTGGATATTCTCTATCATAGTTATGTCTATGCAAGAAAAATGACGGTTTCTAATCAAGAAACCAAATCTGTGTCTGCACTCGGAAGTCGGGTGGACGATGCTAGTTCGGAAGTGAAATTATGTGATCGAGTGAGCGATCAGATTGGTATAGCGTACGGATGATATGCGTACAGCGTACGGATTTGAATGAAATTGATATTGAAAAGAGTAATCAAACTGGAATATTTGATTTTGAATAAACAAAGTTATATATCTTTGTTATATGTAAGATGAAACTCCCCTTGTTAAATCTATTGCCGGAAGAAAAGAATTTTTGAAAGTATTTGAAGTATAAAAGAAATTCTATACAAGTTTGATAACGATCCAAAGTTTTAAAAATTATATATATTTGAATATATATAAAGGATCTTATGAGGAATTTGGAAAAGGTTTTGGGAACCTTTGGATTTGGAAAGGCTTTTGATTTTTGGGTAAAATCAATATTAAAATTTGGAAAGCCTTGATTGAGAATTATCGATTTTGGGATAATCGATTTTGTGTAAAGGAGCTTTGTATGAGATCATACTAGGTGTATGATTTGAAAGATACTATATGTATAGTATAAAGTGTTTTGATGATGGCTCTGGAGAAAAAGGCGCTCCCTTGAAATGAACTTCTCAGGAGTACCACCGGATGGTGCTGCCTTGAGCCCCAAAATGGGGGTTCTAAAGTTAATCATGTGAGGAGTCCGGACAAACTAGTTCTTGAGGATTATTGGGTAGCGAAAGTCGAGGGCGCTGATGCCTACAGGGGCATCTAGGTTATGCTGTGACGACAGTGTAACTCGATGTCACTGCGATCTACTATGGGGACCATAGCGAAAATCGTTTGGAGGATGAGTGCCAACAGTCTACACTTGATTTTGCCGGGAAGGCAATGCAACATCGGTAGACTGCGATCTATGGTCAAGTGGAGTGGAGAAGTTTTATTTTTTGGCAGCAAAATTCGAGGGCGCCGATGCCTACAGTTATATGGGTTTTTGCTGTGATAGCTACGTAACCCCAGTTGTAGCTGCGATCTGTCGTGGGTTCCATGGTGTAATCTAGGGGCGCGGAGGCCTACAGTTATCTATGGATTTTGTCGAGATGGCAACGTAACCATTGAGTTAACTACGACCATGGACGGGGGTGATGATTTCCAGAGCATTCTCACCAAAGATATTTCCTCTATTTTCAAAAACTGTTTTCTATATTTTCAATAAAATTATTTTCCAAGTATTTTCACTGGGTGTTGAAAACGGGTTTACCAAGTACTTATAGATTTTCAGTCCTACGCCTGATGAACGCATGATTGAATTTTTATGAGAACAAGGATGGACTGGTTGAGACATCGAGTTATAAGAAGTATTTTTATTAAAGGCTATTTTAATAGTATTATGTGAATTTAAAAGCTTTTCTAAAATTTTAAAATAAAAGGTTGGAATTTTGGAAAATCAAGGGAAACCCAAACTGAAATTATAAAATAAAATTGAAACTCGGGAAAATTTAATGAAGCGATTCATTGTAATTAAAAATTGATTATTAAATTTAAAATGGAAGTAAGCTAATCAGCTAAATAAATAATTTAATAATGTGTGTTAATAAAATTTAACTCGGTTAAATAAAATGGATTGTAAGTTGATAATGGGTTTGGGAATGAATTCGAATTTTAAATAGAATTCGACTTAGATTTGATAATGAATTAAATAAGAGGAGATGTTGTAAAATAAAAATAAAAAAGAGTTGGATTGAAAAATGTGATGGTTTGAATTACAAATAAAATTCAAGGGTGATTTGAATAATATTTAATGAAATTTGCAAGTAAATTGGATATAAGAGAAGTGATGTCATATGAAATAGAAGCGATTATAATAGAAATAGTTTGAGTTGCAAAACAAAACCCAAGTGAATAGAAATAAATTGAGAATGGCCTTCTATTAAGAAAATAAATTCGAAAATGAATTAAGTAAGTAAATGAAAAATTTTAAATGGGTTAATTGAATTAAATAATAATTGAATGAAGTCTGATTGCATAAAAACTAAATCAAAGTTGTGATTGGAATTGGATTATCAGATTGAACTTAAGTTTGGTGCCATATGTGCTTGGATATTATTTTGATAAATGGAGAAGGTGAAGTAAAACTAAAATTAAAATGGATGGGCTAACTGAATTTAATAGAATTTGATTAAATGAGAATCAAATAGAAGTAAACTTAAGTTTGATGTTGGAATAAATTAAAGTAACTTAATTTTAAAATTTATGGAAGCTTGGCTTCGAATAAGGGTGAAAGCCCATTAAATAAAAGCTTGGATTGAATTAATTTGGGAATAGCTAGTAGTATACAAGAATGGAATGTATCGAGCTAAATGAATGGTGGGTGAATAAATTAGAAATGAAATGGAATTAAATATAAAATGAGTTGAAATCAATTTGAAATAGTTATAAACTAAAATAGATACTCTATTAAGTGGATATCGTCGAATTTACACATAAACAGTTGTCGTTTGACGTAATTAGAAGTAATTAAAATTCTATAAATTGATAGAGATTTAATAAATTGATTTTTGAATCATTTGAATTGGATATGAGCTTGTTTGGATTAAAAATCAACTGGATGTAAGGAATTGAGTTGCAAACCATTAAAACTGAATGAAATGGCTTATGAATTGATTGAAAGCAATTAAATTAGCTTTAAAGTTATATAAATCGCTTATGGAAAGCATTTTGGTACTTGTTGCTTATGATACATGCGTTTAGCTAATGAATATAAGTGAAATGCTAATAGATTTTTCTATATATGGCACTTACATGTTTAAATTGAGTAAGTACAGGTACCCGAAGGCCGTTTGGCTGATTTGGATTGCGCTAATTGCTTAAATTAATAAGCCGCTTGCTTAAAATGCTAAATAAGGTGCGCCTACGCAATAAAAATAGGAAATATGATCTGTTTTTGCTTTTTCCGACAGTGTGGGTCGATGTATATATATTTATATCTCTTGTCAAATTGCAAAAGCTCCTCCGTGCAAAGGAGACTCTGCTAAAAAAATTCGAAAATTTTGGGAGTTAGAAAATTTTTGAAAATTTTTGGAAAAAAATTTGTTAACGACAAAACAATTTCAGATTGGAAATTAAAGTAAACTAATAAATGGAACTAATATGAATCAGTTATAAATGAAGGATAAAAATTCAATATTCAAAATTGAAAATAAATGGAATTTGTATGAAAACGGGGGAAACTAATTTGCATAGGAGTAGTTGTGAAAACTTATGTGAGGAAATGTATAAAATGATTTTAAAAGTTGCGATTGAATATTATTGCTAAGTAAGACATGCGGGTATTATAAAGGGAACAGAAAATTTGATTTGATTCCAAAGGATAAATTTGAATTGCCCGACTAAAAGGTATGTATTTAAATTTCTGTATGAACTGGATTGGGTTTTTGATCTAGCCACTTGGCTTTCTGTTTTCTTTTTGGGATTTGGGAGCCCGTAGAGGCCTTTTGTAGTTGTATCGAGCTAGCCGCGCAAAGGAGTAGAAAAATTTTGAGAAAATTTTGATAATTCAAAATTTGGTTTTAAATTGAAATTTAGATGATTGAGCAAAAAAGTATTGTTTGAAACTATAGAAGGTTTTGGGAAGTTGATTAATGTGATAATGGGTCTTTAATAAAAGATAGTTGGTAGGAGGTTGAGTTGTGGGTTTGGGAAAAAGGTAAACGTGTATCGGTCCATTCTCCCTAAATAGTAATTTAGGGGACGAAATTCTTTTAAGGGGGGAGGAATGTGACGACTCGTAAATTTTAACAAATTAAATTGGAATAATTAATTGATTTTAAATATTTAAAAGTTAATTTTAACTTGAATTCCAGATATCAATATTTGCTTGATAATTAAATCATTGAATTATATAGTTTAAATATTGAATTTAATAATTAAAATTGGGTAAATTGTTGAATCAGAAATTTCTAAGCCTGTTTAAAATAATTTGAAGGCCTGTAAAATGTATAACGATGATACTGGAGATAATAGAATAATTGAAATTTAATTTAAAGGTAATTTGTTCAATTTTAATAATATATCGTTTAAATTGACATTTAAAAATAGCCTTTCGAGGCACAGTCTCGGAATTCGACGAAACCGGTTCCATTGGATCCGTAATAGTTATTTATTATCGGATTTCAATTTTCGTAGCAAGCGGAGTTGTCGTTTGACCCTGGCAGCTCAAAACGCTTAGAACTATTTTAATCAATTTAATTTAATTTGATCATTTACTTCCGTAACTCGCACATATAATCGAATTAGCTTCTCGAACACGTTCCATTGAGTTCGAAATACAGGTAAAACCTTATAACACCTGTCGGCATGTCTGATTCGAGGTTCGAAATTTCGCGTTATGCCTAACGAGACGTTTTGTAAGTTTATAATATAATTAAACTTAATTAGCAAGATATTTTCTTTCACAATGTCGTGCTCAAGAAGCTTTCCACCCTCCTATATTTCATTCTGTTCCCCCTCTTTATTCTCTAATCTTCAAGCAGAATCGGAAAAAAAAAATGGCCGAAGCCGGCCTCATCAAAATCGAAATCATAGCGAGCAAAGAAATGGCCGCATCTTACTCCCAATTCGAATCGAAGAAGATTTCGTGAAGGAAGAGGCGATGCTGGGTGTTCGCGATTTAGGGCGTGTCGCACTGGAGCATGGGGGTTTTCGACTTCGACTCGAACTCGAGGGGAACGAGGCGCCGATGGTTGCGCGAGGTCGTTCGATCGACAGCTGATATGTGTTGCGAGGCGAGGCAGTTAGGGGTTTAGGGTTCGAGCTAGGCAAGGCAGTGACGAGGTGCAGTGGTGGCTCGCGATTGGAGAGGAAAGTTCATTGTAGTGGTAGCGATACTCGGCGATGAAGGGTTTGGCTTGCATTCGAGACAGTGAGGTATAGCCAATTTTAGATTCTATTTGACTTAATAAATATTGGAAACATGATTTATTACAATAAGGAATAAAAAAAATGGAATTTTATTGCAGTAAAGGAAAAGTTATATATTCATGCCTATTTTAGTTAATTTTATATATATAGAAAAGATTTTGATATGTATATAAGGATTTTAAAATGTTGAGGAATTTATAAAAAGGTAGATTTTTAAATCTATAATTTATTTCTATATGTAGCTTTAAGAGAGGAATTAATAGTTAATTAAGTCATTAGTCAATTTAGATTATCATATGAAGTGATTAATTTAAAATCAAATTTTAATTAAAATTGTTAAAAGGGATAGTTGATTGTTTGATTATGTGAAATATTAATAAAAATCATATGATATTTATACAAGGTCAAAAATTGAGATGAAACAAGTTGGATTTGGGAATGGATGCTAACAAAATCAAAGGTGAGTAAATCTCACTCTGTGGATTTCTATTTAAATTTAAATAATTGGTTGGATGAATAAATTGATAGGATGTGCTACTGAAGATGATGTGACTTTGTTTTGGTTGGACCTCGAGTTAATTGTGGTTTGACTCGAAGTATTCGGGTTTTTAAATTGTTTTAGATTTAAGGTTATAAATAAGAGAATGTTTTCATTCTAATGTTGTTAAGGGCTTAATGAATTCTGGTTCATCAAATTTGAAGTGTAATTAAAATAAATGACTAATTAATTCAAGGAATTAATAATTTAGGTTAATTAATTTAGTACTTAAGAGTTTGAATTAATTAATAAGTTAAGTTTTAAGTTAATAAATTAAGGGTAAGTAATTCAGAATAATCATTGGATGGTTTGATAAATAATTACTTAATGACATTAATAAAATATAATTACTTTGTGTAATTTATCAAGAGATTAATTAAGATGATTAATTAAGGAGAAATTGATTATTTAATGAAGTAATAAATGGATAGTTAATTATAGGGTTGAGATAAATCAAAAATGATTAATATTGTGGTTTAATTAATGTAATTAATTTAGATTAGGGTCAATTAAAATATAATTGGAAATCATTAAATTATATAATCAACGAAGTCATTAAAGATTGATTAATTTAGAGAAATTAATCAGAAGAAAGTGACTTAAGAGAAGTTAATCGATGTAAGTAATTAAGGAGTAATGTAATTAAAATAGTTAATTAATTCATGAAGTAATTAAGATTACTTATTGATTTTGGGTTAAAAATAATGAATATCGTGAAATTAATTGAAGATAATTACTTAAATGCAATTGAAAGATAATTAACCCAGGATGATTAATTAAGACGAATGGATATGGAAGAGTTGATTAATAATTAATTTGGAATTAATTAATGAAGAAAACTAAGTGATTGAAGTTTGAAATTCAATTAGAATCAACTGAATTGATTTGTATGTGATTAAGCTTTGTTAATGGGTGATTGAATAGTATTGGATGTTTTGAATGAGTTGATATCTCAGATATGAAATGTTATGTATATTTCATTTGGATAAATTGGGTTAGAATGACACGAGACTCGAAGAGGGGGGTGCCGGGTATTGGGAAATACCCAAAATCACTTCAAATTTTTATAAATTAATTTGTGAAATCAATAGGCAGGAATGAAATGATTTAGGTGGATTGGATTATTTTATCTAAGTTTGGTACTTAGAAATTTATATGTGAAATAAGTCTTGTCTATAGTAAATTGTGAATTGGTTAAATTGATATAAGTTACTCGGGTTTTATATAAGATGTTGGCTTAGTATTCCATGTTAGTTGGTTTTACTTACGCTGGTCTCCAGCCTGACCCGAGTGTTACTTTGGTGTAATGCTCGGGTCAGACCGAGTATTACAGATTTTCAAGTAAGGATGTTCTGGAGCTCAGGAGGTGAGCCGGATGGCAGGAACGTGTAGAGTATTTCCGCTGTGTCATATTATTGAAAATCTATGATATGATAATTGTGTATATTCAGTGACTGTGTATATGGGAAACTCTGATGTACTAAAATGTAATCGACAGATATAATATTCTTTTGTAGACTGTTATTATTTATTATTATATTTTATCCGTTGCGAATGTGAGATGTTGATGTTTCTGATCTTCTTCTTCTTCTACTATCTCTTTCTTCTTTTTCATAACTATCTGGAATTTTCGGCCTCAAAAATTTCGGGTCATTACAGAAGGTCGCGTCTGACCCTTACGTATCAGGAGTAGCCCACCCTTTACTGGATAGTACCGAATATGTCACGACCCCGGTTGCTTTGCAACCTTTTCTCAAGAGCTCTCATGCACAACCAAATCCATATGTATGTATGTATGTACGTACGTATGCGTGTGTGTGTGTGTATGTACGTATAGAAGGGTAATGACATACCCTAATAGTAGCGAACCACGTAGCCCTGAAGCATATCCCCAATTTTAGTCATTCCTGGTTTTTGAGGCCAGAAGCTACGCTTTACATTTTATATAGTAATCCCATTTGAAATGCTAACACTGCCCTCCAAGCAACAATGCCATACCATCATTCATCCATATAAGTTGTTTAGGTTATGAACACACCGATGGCATTACTTCTACTATATCCATTTTGGAATCATTTTCAACATTAGTCGCAAGCCTTGCACTTCAAAGAATACCATCTTCAATCATCTTTAAGATATCTCCAATTGAAGGCATATGCCGGCTCAAAGTGGTTTTTGGACAATATATCTGATCTCGGTCACTCCGAACCAACAACAAAATTTTAAAACTGACCAAGATTTTATAGTCGGTTGTTTAACTACTAAATAACAAACAATTCAACTAGAGAGTTAATCTAGCATGGTTAACACAAAGTGACCATTAAGCCTCTTTAATTAATCCTTCGATTAATTAAAATCACTTTGTAAATACTTGTATTAAATACTTTTACAAAGATACATTCACAAATCTTCTATACCCTTTTAAATACTTAGAATATATTGGTATATTTATCTCAACTGTATAAGTATATTCATAAAAAATTTACTTCTAAACTTAGAAATATACTCATATACTTACCTCAATGGTATAAGTATATTCACAAATCTTTAGAAAGATTTAATTTCCAAAATCAAACTTAATTGGGTTAAAAACAAATGTCTTTTGAACATTGATATTGATAAACCCAAAAGATTTCCCTTTTGGTGTAAGTAAATAGATCGTAGAGAAACTAGACCAAATGTAATTAATACCACTTTTCGATTTCAAACAGTACCATTCCTCAATTAACAATGAGATCGGACAAGTCAGAAACTAAACCTTGTCTCGATACACATTCTTAGTTCTCAAGATAGAGATGAGTATTCATACCTCAGAATTTGGTGTTAAGTATGCAAAGAACATTTTTCATACCATTGTATTTAAAAAAAACAATTATTCATGGATATCGGGTCTCGGTCTTTTTATAAATCCCTTCTTTATAAAATGCCTTTATAAAACTCCTTATATTTTACAAATTCCTTTTATAAAAATATGATTTATAAATTGCAAAATTCCTTTTATAAATATCTAAACATAAATATAAAGCTACTTTTATAAATCTCCAAGCTTATTTAATAACTCCTTTATGAATATCCTTTATACAGTTTTTAAAACTCTTTTATAAACTTCTTTTAAAAAATATTATTTATAAAAATCATTTTATAAATTTCCAAATTTATTTTTAACTCTTTTTATAAAACTCCAAATTCATTATAAACTCCTTTCATAAATTTTTATGGACAAAAAATCAAAATGTAAAACCAAACCCCAAAATATAAGTATAAACTCATATACTTTTCATAACATGATCATTCCTTATACTTCAATATTTCACACAGTGATTTATTTCTCCAATTTATCAAATGATAATATTTCTCTTTTATAAAAATATTATCTATAAAACTGTTCTTTTATTTATAAGATGTCGCTCATAAATCGCTTTTAATTTATAAAATACCATTTATAAATTTGTTCTTTATTTACAACATTTTATATAAAATGTTTCACAGATATTTATTTCTAAAATATTTCCATTTTCTTTAAAAAAATCACTTTAAGATAATAGATAAACCCCGTTAATTCCTTTAAGTAAACATTCCTTATAATAATAAATTTTCTATAACGATAAACATTTCCAAAATAATTTTAAACCATTTATATAAATATATACATATATTAGAAAGAATAAATATGGAAGTTGAAGGAAAATAGAGAATTTTAGGAACTATATTTTGTTTCAAATAAAATATCATAGAAATCAAAAGAGTAGCTTAGAAATCACTTTTCGAACCGAAAACCATTTCCAAATCAAACAACACTTGATAGTATTTTCAAAATATTATATTGAGGCCAATAATTACTATAGCACTTAACCAATGCTATTACTACCTTTTTCTCTAAAACGGTTCAGCTTTTAACATATGTCGGTGACACGTCTAATACGGACAAAATATCAAATTTCAGCTTTTAACAATCTATATAACAGGTATATAATTGAAATAAAATCAACAGGTATATAATAGAAATTCAAAATCACATCATCGAGAAATCGGGATTTCTCAATAAAATTCCTTGTACCTCAATTTAAATGTCATCCGCTTTTAAAAGCTGATATTTAACGAAACCAAATCATTGATTCATCCAAACATAAATAGTAAATTTTATCAACATTTTATCACATTAATTATCCAAAAAAGTGAGTTCAACTCACCGAAATTCCAACGGATGCTTAGTCGTTCCAGTTTTGAACTAAAGTCAAACGACGTCTAATTATGTCTTGCTCCAAATTTAACGAAACCAATATTATCACATAGTTATCGCCATTACGAGCATAATGCAAAAGACCGTTTGTCGATTGGACCTCGCATGGAAGAGATATACATTTTACAAGATTTAAGGATAAACTAATTTATAAGTTCCACTAATTACAAATTTAAACCTTTAATTACCGCTCAAACTCTTCCCTTCCAATTTCTAAGTAACAAATTCCTATACAAGAATGTCGTGCACTACGCTCCAACACCATCTCTCCTCCTTATCTACACATATACACCACGAAACACAACACCGTCACTACCATCAGCTTGCTGTTCACGCCCTCCACGCCATAGACACGATCGCCTAAATGTCAGTCGCCCTAATCAAAACACGACCATCAGGTCGACCATGCCCCTTACAATGAACACATTTTTCCAAACACTAAAACTTTGGCCATAGGTGCAATTTCCTCCTACAAACCCAAATCCAATGCCGCCTTACCAAAATACCCATCAAATCAAGCACAAACCAAAACACTAGTTTTCTATGCTCCTCAACTTATTGTTGCATCCTCCATTTCTCCATCAAACAGAATCAAATTCATGTATAAATAGATCTCACAATATAAAACTGAAAGATTTAAAATTTTAACTTTTTTTATTTTTAAATCATTTTTCTTAATTTTTAAAAGAAGATGATTATTTATTTTTCTCGTTTCTGAGGACATTTGATAAAACAGTAAAAGAGGAGAGAGAAGAGTAAGCATACTAAATTTCCAAGTGTTAGAGTAAGTTAAATTTCAATTCCCGGCATCTCGCGGCACATATTTTCGCTCGCATACGAAATTCAAATGACAAAACAAAAATACTATAGTGCTCAAAAATGTACCACGATCCTAAAATAATAAAAATATACATTGGTTAACTAATTGTGTAAAATAACTAAAAAATACCGTCTTTTGCCAAGAAATCGTCAAATGATCATTTAGATAATTTCCAGATTAAAAATTATGAAACAATCAAATAAAATAAATTAAAAATACTTCAATAAAAACCGAGGCGTTTTATTAGTAGTAAAATTATCTTATTATTTATTGTTGCAAATAAATTTACGAAATGAATTCACCACTATTATTTCTTAACTAAAAAAGTAAGATAAGACCATTAAATCCATGTAATTAATATTCAATTCAAAATCCAGATATTTTAAATCACTATTCAAATATTAAATTCACAATTTAAATATTTTAAATAATCTATGTTTGAATTCAAATTTTTAAATTTTAGAAACCAAATATTTTAATATTTATAAATATTCAAAATCAAATAACATAATTTTGATTTGTTACAAACATGGTGGAGTCCTAGTAATGCTTGCTTATTTTTGTAACGATCTCAATTTTGAATTAAATTTAAATTAATAGTTAATGTAAATTTTGAATAAATTTTGGAATTAATTTGAATTTGAAATACATATATATGAGTAAATTTGAATTTGACCTTAGAATTTGAATTTTATTTAATATTTAAATAAACAATTTGGGTTTAAAAATATTATTTGTGTAAACTGATTTATGGGTAGTTAGTATTTAAAAGCATTTTCTTTCAAATAATATGTGTTAATACAAACAAAATAATAAATATATATATATATATATAGACATACAAGATAATAAATATTTAAGTTAGAAATATACTTATGTATGTAAAATATAAAATCAACACATTGGCTAAAATCTAACAACATATTGAATATAGAACTTCATTTAGAATGCAAAGTAATACGACCAAAGGAAAGAAATAAAATCGGCTAATCAACACAAACAAATCTAAGTACATACTAAATACAATACCTGTGTACATACAAAAAAAAATATTAATAGCAAGTATGTTGCTGTGCAAAACAAGGGAACAACAAAATAAACAAGTGTATGCAAGAAGGTAATAAAACAAAACAGCAAACAAAAAAATATCTACATGAACAAAACATCAAAAGAGATAATTCATGTAAACAAAGAAGTAAACATATGTACTTATTAATATCTTTTCAGCTGAAATGGCCTCCAAAACAAAATCTTGCTTGGTCAAAAATGTAGGCAGCAAAAGAAAATCAGCTGAGTCAAAGAACAAGAGAAATATCTCTGATCTTGATTGAAAAAAACAATATAATTATCCTATAAACTTTATTCCTATATATTAACATCTTCATCTCAGTTTCATTCATTCCAAGCTGTGAAAATCTAGAGTAAGAGAGCACATGTATATATATGTGTTAAATTATATTACCTATTAACATCTCGAGATGTTAATAGGTAATATAATTTAACACATATATATACATGTGCTCGAGATGTTAATAGGTAATATAATTTAACACATATAATAGGTAATATAATTTAACACATATATATACATGTGCTCTCTGCACATGTATATATATGTGTTAAATTATATTACCTATTAACATCTCTAGAGATGTTAGTAGGTAATATAATTTAACACATATATATACATGTGGTAATATAATTTAACACATATATGTACATGTGCTCTCATGTTAATAGGTAATATAATTTAACACATATATATACATGTGCTCTATGAGATGTTAATAGGTAACATAATTTAACACATATATATACATGTGCTCTCTTGTATATATATGTGTTAAATTATATTATATTACCTTTGGATTTCCAACAAATGGTCAGGCTAAGGAACTTCCTACTGTCAATGGGATCGCCTCTGGCGGGACGTCCCGAGAACCTAACGTTACGGTTAGATATCTGCCAACACAAGGCGGGGCTACCTCTGTAACTAGGTAACTACTACACGAATATGTCATCCACGGTCCCTTTGGACCTTTATCCGAGCGCTCGATAACCAACATCACATAGTAACAAATATAGTGTGTCAATATGAGTAAGTATCTGGGCTCCATACCATGATACCATCCTTTCCAGAAGGAAATGACATACCCTAAAGAGCGCGACCCTCATAACCTTGCCGCATATTCATGTTTTGACCATTTCCGTGGAGTGAGGTCTGACGAAGTCTTGTCCACAAAGCTAGGCACAAAGCCACGCTTTGATCAACAAATGATCAATGATGACAACACACAGCAGTACTAAGCATGTCACATTACCAAATTGGGAGTATATCGCTGATAACCTTCAACTACATAACCTCAAAGGGTGTTGAGCTAAGAGAATAAATTCTCCGCCACCAACGGAAATATATTTGAAAGAAATCTGCTTTATATCTCAAAATGTAATGTCAGACACGTAACCATACAAGTCTGTTCCGGGTTCGAACAGAACCGAAGGCACTTCAAAAGAAGCCCTTGCAATCCGGGTATTCACAATCCCGATCGAATTTTCCGTCACAAAGGAAATCTCCATACCGTAGCTAACGGTGCAAAGACAATTGATTGGTCATCCTATCGTTTTCACAAATACCCGGTCTTCAACACCGGTCTTCAATGCTATCCATTACGTCGTATCACTATTCGGAATGGGTAATCCGAATAACGAGCGCAATAATTTAAAAATAAGTGTATGCATTCAGTTTCAACCAATTCACAACAAATACCTATTTAAAGGTCAATATTGATAGTCGGTTATTTAACTATCAATCAATATTCACAACATCACCCGATTTCAAATAATTTCCCAAATTATTTATTTTCGAAAATATCTTTACAAGATATATTTTCCACACTTCAACCATTTGAAAACA
The DNA here is from genome assembly GCA_030765085.1 of Allium cepa. Lineage (NCBI taxonomy): Eukaryota > Viridiplantae > Streptophyta > Magnoliopsida > Asparagales > Amaryllidaceae > Allium > Allium cepa. Next base: position 690,282,096 of record CM060932.1, on the reverse strand, counting down.
AATTTCAAACCATTTTTCACCTTTCAATCTTTGAAAACAAATTTCAAATCAATTTCCTGAAATGGAAACACTTCCAAATATTTATCCATTTTCAGTTTAAAATGGTTCATTTAAATCAATCAAATAAATCCTTACCGATTTATTTAAACTTACATTCCAAATCCGTAAATTTATTTCCACACTTCAAAAATAAATCAATGTTTATTTTTAAACAAATTTCCCTTTCTTTTATAAATTCCATAGTGAATTTACATTTCCAAAATATCTATGAACATACGATTTTTAAATCGATTTCTAATATTCATTTTCAATTTATCTTTAAAAGATAAAATCTCAAAACATTCACTTCATATTGGAAAAACATTTCCATACTTATTTAATAATAAGTAATTCACAAATGTGTTTATTTTCAACACTTGGAAAATATTCAATATACTTAAATCCAAATTAAGTATATAATTTATTCTTTTAGGAAAACATTCTCTTAAACACATTTATTTGAGTCAAAACAAATGTTGCGTAAAACATCGTTACGACAACCCAAAATCATTAGTATAGGGATTCGAACTTAAAATAGATATATAAATCCCAGTACTATATAAAACATTTCCTTTCGGAAATCATTTACTATAACAACAATGTTATAGTCCACCATTTCCTTATATTTCTCGAAAACGTCTATTTCAACAATGAATGTTGAAATCTATGGTTTCGATATTTAATACCTTTTAAAACATATTCAAAACAATTAACTTCATCTTATAATATCACTTCACCAAAACATATCAACTTTATTTAATAATATATTCACTGTCCAAAATCGTGAATATACTTCCCAACCAAACTCTTATTATTACAACATTTAACTTAAAGGATATTTCGCTGTCCAAAATCACGAATATATCTCCTTTAATAAACTTCTATGTTTAATTTATCAAATTCAATTGATTTCGGATTTATAAAACGACGTTTATAAATTCACACACAAATATATATTTTATAAAAACTCCAACTTATAAAAATCCCTTAATTAACAAATTTTATTTATATCTCATTTAAACGCCAAAATCCAATTTATACATTAATTACTTATAAATCTTTTATTTTACAAAATCTATTCATTTTATAACTTCACAATTTATAAATCTATAAATTTCATTTACTTATGAAATCCATTTTTATTTCATTTTAATACTTATAAAAACTCGTTTTATAATTCCAATATTTTTAATTTATAAATATCAATTTTATAAATCTTTTATATAAATCATTTATAATAGTTCAAAAATCCCAATTTAAACCATTTTATAAATTAATCAACTACTTATTTCGAAAATCACATTTCGGTTATATTTCACAAAAATCATAATTTTTATAATATAAAAATTACAATGTTAATTTATTTAAAATGAATCAATTCCAAAATTAAATTTTATTATGAATTCTCAACTTAAATTTTTAGAAATCCAATTTTATTTATTTTCGGCATCTAACGATACCAAAAATATATTCAGCTAAAATTTAGCCTTTAACGATTTCAATCACGAAGATAATCACGCAGATTATAAATAGATCAACACATAACATTGAAACCAATTCAAATGTTTGAGGAATCCAGTTGGATCCCTCCAACCTGTTTCTCTGCATCCAAAGATGTTAGCACAACCAATTCCGCTTCGAGACGGAATATCGCGGTATATGGGACTTATAAAATACTATCCGCTATTATGCGGCGCAATAGGGTCTCATCCGCTATATAATGCGGGAAATCAACTCCAAATACATATATAATACCAATTCCATACAAGTTGGAATTATCGCGGTATATGTTTTTAATAAATAACATCCGCTTAATATACGGCGTATAGGGTCTATTTTCATACAACAGATAATAACTATCATCCAATCACACAACTAAGCAATTTTAAATCTAACTATTTAAAATTTAAATCGAAACAATTCGATTGAGTGAGAAGTTCTCACCTTGCATTTCCGATAACAGTTGTAGCGTTTTATTTCGAATAAAATTAAACGTGCGTTTAATTTTACCCGAAATTTTCACTAGCTCCAAACGACTCCAAACCATCTCCATTGCATAGTGCTTGTCAATACGAACCCGTCGCAATTTGTTTCGTAATTTTTCGACCTCGTATAAACAAGTTACAGTGATCAGAAGTTTATACGAATTTCTATAAATTAAATTTACAATTTTATATTTTAATTTAAACCCTATAGCAAAATCTGGTCGTCCATTTCCTGCCCTAGATCCAGGCCGCCCCCTTCCTTTCTTCCTCCCCAGTTACGAATGCGTGAACCAACCCAATCGCACGCTGTCTCCATCAAATTCGCGAGCCACCCACAACCACTTCTACCCCGATCAACTACGAACACTTCAAAGCCCTCGACAAGAAGTACCATCGGCCGCAATTGGCCAAGCTCGGTCTCTCCCCCGCCTAGAAAAATGTGCGCAAACACGTTACATTCAAGCTTCGATTGCCATTGATTCGCTACTCCATTTACGATCTCGCCCGTTGGATTTGTAGAGCTCGCGGAGCTCTACAACATTGCAGTTGAAGATTTTAGCTAATTGTTGATGGATTAGAAGGAAATCGAGGAGGAAGAAGGTGAATTCTCGGCCATAGAAATCGTTTGTGGCGGTTGAAGCTTGTTGGCTAGGGTTTCTAAAAAGAGGGGATGAAGGGTTCCTTTTATAGAAAGTCAACGTAAAACACTATTCACTCCAAAATCCGGACTCCAAATCTCACGCGGTGACCGGCGTTTCTAGGGTTTAACCCGCGTTCCGGACACAATGGAATTGGTTTCGGGAGCCAATTCGATCATCTTTGCGAGTTACGGCAATAAACGATCGATTTTGAATTAAATCGATTAAACTAATTTCTATGCATTTTGGCTTGCCTCGGACAAACCGTAAATCTGATTGACACAAAATTTGAAACCATATAATAATTTGACATTACGAATCCGATGAAACTGGTTTCGTCGAAATCCAAGACTTTTTGAAAAATGGCTATTTTCACTAGTCGATTAAATATTAAAATATTCAATTTTCACAGATTAACTTTTATTTCAAATTTAAAAGTTCACAAACAATGTTCTAACTCCAATATGATTCAATATGACTTCATAACTCATTTTTAATCACATTAAACCAAAATTCCAATTATTTACGCAATTTCAAATATTAAATTATCGATTTAATTATCTAATTAAATCCAGATATTCGAAAAATAAATTATTCGACTAATAATTTTTTACTTGTTGATATTTAAAATCAACTAAATATCTGAATTTCAAATGACAGAAATTCTGGGTCGTTGCACCTTATGGTAGTTTCATTTTTCAAAAAAGCATTGCGGTTTTCAATGTTTTAAATTCCTTTGTTATTTTAAAGATTAAACTGTTTTTGTTACTCACACCAGTCTCATGACTGACCTGGAGTTTATTGTTCCTTTCCTAAACTCTAGATGCCCATAATTTTCCACACGGGCAGTCTAGAATTGGGTTTTTCAGATAATTGAATAGTAGGAATTGATTCGATAGCCTTCGAAGCTTTCGGATTGTGGATCGCATTTGCTACACTTCAGCTATCACGGCTGACTTTGCTTAGCTTGGTGCAACTTGATGATGGTTCGAGCTAGCTTTGGATTGGAGCATTAGATTTGGGGATGCATTCTATTGAAGATATTCTTTTTGTTATTTCTTGTATCTCTGATAGTATTGATATCTATTGTATCATTCTATTGTATCATCGTTGTATCTGATATTGTATCAAGTGTTGTATATGATATTATTCATTTTTTTCCACTGTGTTGTACTTGATGTGTTATAAGCTCCGACGGACCAGATTCGACGTTTGGATCTGCGACATTTGAATATGAGTGTCGTATTCGGTGTCGATTTTCGAAGGTCGAGTCAGGATCGTTTTAATTTTTCTTGTAATGAGATAGTTGTTGAGTTTGACCTTACTGTATAAACTCTACTGCTTTTGATGTGTAACTCTGTGGATCTATTACTTTGATGATTTGTTCACATAGTTATTACTATCTCTCCTATTATATCTGTGATATTAAATTTTATCTATGCGCCGTGAGATATATGACAGGTTATATGATGTGTCTTTTTATTCTCAACCCTAATGATTGTCCTATATTGGCTGGGCATTGCTGCAGTCATGATTTTAATATTATTACTGTCGATGGTGTAGGGTGGTTGTCACAATGATTGTAACAACCCGCATATTTATCGATTTTTATATTTAAATATTTTATTTAAATATTTTATCGTTAATCGGATTTTGGTCCGAAGCTACTTTTTGCAAACGGTCAAATTAGGACTCGAGACCACTTCCATCGAGTTCGAAACGTCGTTTGCAATCTTCTAAGTATAAACATTGATATGTTTGGGGTTAGTGGAATTTCACCACTTTTTCACTCGAGCCTTTGGTTTGGACTTTTAGCCCATTAGGCCCAAGTTCCACCCCCCTTCTTCTTCATTGCTTCATTTCATTTCCTAACACTAAAGCTTCAACAAAAATGGTGAATGGAATGAGAAATTAAAACTCCAAAGTCTTTGTTTTATTCCAACTCCAGCATTCAACTCCAAATTCAAGAAGAAGACATCGGATTCAAGCTTGTGGTTGCTTCTCCATTTGCCTTCAAGCTTTGTTCTTCATTTTCATTGGGTTTTGGAGCAAAGGTGAGATTTTTATCTCACAAATCTAGTCTATAACTATATTGGACTATTGGGAATGATTCCCTATCACTTTTGCATGCACATTTGCATTTGGTTTGGATTGGATTGGCGAAAAAACTCCAATTTTTAGCGTTTTGGTGAAATTTCTGCATTTAGGTCGTTCTGGCCATTTTCATGTTTTCGGAGTTAGGTCGCTAAGGACCTTAGGTCGTAGGTCGCTCAGGACCTTAGGTCGTAGGTCGTATGGTCGTTAGGTCGCTCTGCTTTGACTCTGGCCATTTTTGCTCACTCGCAGTTAGGTCGCTCAAGACCTAGGACTTAGGTCGCTCGCGAGTTAGTGGCTTAGGTCGTTGGGTCATATAACCCATTAAGTCGCGCTCCTTTAGGTCGCGCCTCTTTTAGGTCGCGCCTCTTTTAGGTCGCGCCTCTTTTAAGTCGCCCTTCTCTGGACCTTGTTAGGTCGCTCAACATTGACCTCGTTAGGTCGCTCAACACACCGTGTCGCTAGGTCGCTCGACTCTGGACTTCATTAGCTCGCTCAACCGTCTACCTTTATAAGTCGTAGGTCGTCTCCGACCTTAAACCACTCGGCCACATTAGGTCGTGTACCTTTTAGGTCGCGTGTTGCACTAGGTCGTATGACCTTAGGTCGTTAGGTCGTATGGCTTTAGGTCGCTAGGTCGTATGACCTTAGGTCGTTAGGTCGTTTGGCTTTTAGGCCGCTTCCACGCTAGGTCGTTCGACTCTTAGGCCGTAACACTTAGGTCGCTCGCCTCTTAAGTCGCTAGGTCGCGTGCCTTTAGGTCGCGTTTCTTTATTAGGTCGCGTGTCTTTGTTAGGTCGCTAACCTTCTTAACTCGCATGACCTAACCCCTAGGTCGTTGGGCCTCGTTTCTTCTTAGGTCGCTGCTTCTTATAGGTCGCTCGGCTCCTTAATTTCTTTAGGTCGTTTGAGTGTTAGGTCGCGAACCCATTTTAGGTCGCATGACCTATACCCTTTAGGTCGCTGGACCACTAGGTCGTGCCCCTTAGACCCCTAGGTCGCAACCATTAGGTCGCTCGACCCTATCCCTCTTAGGTCGTTAGACCTCATTTTGTCTTCACTAAGTCGTACCGTTTTGGACGGGGCGCTGCCCCGCACCCCGCCGGGGGCGCTGCCCCCTGGACCCCCGCGACCTGACCGGGCAGGTCGAACCCCGTAAGCGGTGGCGTTGCCCCCGCACCCCCACCTTGGGGGGTTGCCACCCCCCCTGGACCCCCCCTCCGTAGGGGATCTTATCTGAAAAATATACAACAGAACTTGCTGAGCTGATTTCCTTGGATTTTTATCACATCTTCGAATGTGACCTTTGTGATTGATTGTTTCTACAATCGCTTCTGTGATTTGTCACTTTAAAATATAAAGGTTTCAAAACTAGTAGTAAATATCAAAACTCTTTCAACAAAATGATTTCAACTCTATTTTTAATAACAAAGCTCTTTTCTTAAACCGTTTTCCAATCTATTAGTATATACAAGCCTTTACCTCACTCGGATGAGAAATCTAATTAAACGGCTTAGTAAAACAAGTGGTATGAAACGCTTGCGTTCACTTCGTCGGTTAATTCTTGGACTTGTTCGATTGAACCTCTTGTGACAATTTTATTAGTGAAGATTTAAAGTTTGTTCGTAAATATTTAAGTTAAGCAAGTGGTTATGGGACATGAAGCTACACTTCTATATTTACTAGCTTAGTGTAATTGACACTTCTCGTTGATCTTGATGATCGCTTTATGAATTAGACTAGCAATTGCGCGATGTCTCTTTCATTGCAAGGTTAGACTATACACCACTTGTGTGATTCCATTCACACATACCTTTCTGCTTTTTGGTTAGTCTTGACCTCAATCTGTGTGATTCCACTCACACATGTGGGGTAGCTCCCCATGGTCTTCGGACCGTCATGTGATAGGCCTCTTTCCCTTTTTATGATTTCTGGATTTCTTGTGTTGATTTCTGGAATTTATCTCTTTGACTTGTCATGAGTACAAGTTTAGGGTATGATGCCCTCTTTGGATCTTTGAGAAGATTCTTGTGATATTGATTTATCTCTTATCGGTTGATCTCCTGTTGATCATTATTTGCATACTTATAGTAGTATGTCAGTATGGATATTTTATGTTTATGCCATATCTTTTATTTTATATCATGTCATCTGATATTTATAGCTAGACTGATCCGTTTATTATTTTCTTATAAATAATACTCGGGTCAGGTCGAGATGTTACAGGTGCTACTGCTTGACTCCTCCCCCAGTGATTCACTACTCAGACTTTTGGCTACTTGTTTAGATTAGCAGCTTTTGTTGTTTACACTTGAGATATAGACTCATCGTTGTATTCTTTTGTATAGCACGCGTTGCTATTCTTTTGTATTATCGTGGATCTTTTTAGACCACTACTCTGATGTACACTTTTATGTGATATATATTCATATCTCTTTCCGCCTTTGTGATATGGATATCTGTGATTGATTCGCATGTTATGCTTACTTCTATATTTGTTTCCGAAGATCATTTTATAGCCACCGTGTGATAAGAGATTACATGGATGGTCGCTCCTCAACAGCCTTATTCTCCGCGCTAGTTGACAGCACTACACCGTAGTGTTCTTGGCTAGCGTGGGTATTGAGGTGGGGCGTCACAATGATGGTGAAAGATCATTACAAGAAGTTGATTTACTAATACGATGCAATATTGTAACGCCCCACTCTCAGACCCACTGTAACAAAGAGTATTACGGGAGTAATACCGTCTGTTAAAGCGGAGAATAGAGTATAATGGAAGCGACCATTTGTAATCAAGCTATAACTATCTACTGAATACGTCGAAAAGTTGGTATCTATTTTTTTTCAAGTGGTTCGACCTATTCAATAAATATTTATAACGAAATTACAATGGCTAAAGACCTATCAGAATAAGCATAGTAATAAATGATAAACATCACAGAACAGAATCACATAACAGATATAACATCCCAGAACAATACATCATCAATACAGATCCAAATACTATAAGTGGGTACAAAGTCACCGCTCACACATGTGAGTCAAAAATATGTACATAAGAGTCTGAAATAACAGAGTAGCTGAATAGTGGACAAATAAAAGAGCTATCTATCAGCATAGCAGATGATGTCCAAGCGGAAGCACAGAAAGCTAAGTCCAGAGACCTAACCTGAAACAACTCGGTCTGACCCGAGCGAAAACACTCGGGTCAGGCTAGCTAAACAATCAGTAATACTGAGATATATATAATAATGCAGTACATAAATAAAACAGTACTTCTCCAAAGAGAAGAGTGATATGGACTACATGAATATAATGACGATCCCTAATCATTAATAAACAGTAAAAATCTCCAAAGAGAATACAAACACAAAAGTGTTAAATAAATAAAATCGCCTCATATCATCGGCGTAGCCAAAGCTATATAAAGTTGCCCACGGGCAATAATCCCAAGAGTGACCAGAGTCTGTGATCAATGCCCAAGCAAGGATCGATGCTCCAAAGAGCAATAGGGATATAATGAAAAATCAATGAAATCGAATACAGAAATGCAGTGTCCAGAGACACTGTGAATCCATAGGGTAATCGCACTTACATCGTATGGTTCTATAGAACCAACACCGAATGGAGATACTCGAATGGATATAAAAATCATCAGATAATACAAATATTGCACGTGCACCGACCAGAGTCGTTGTTGCCAAGTACTATTGAGTTGTGATCGATCACTCGCACAAATGCGGAACGCGCGAAACGACAAGATCCTTCCTAGAAGGATAAAAGGCCCAGAGGCACATGCCGTAAAAACTGCTCTATAGAGCAGGTGTCCAGAGACGGTTGCCCAGAGGCGTGGTGACCCAGAGGTCCAGTACTGGCCGCCCAGAGGCTAATGTGTCACTAACTTCTTGGAGAGGAACCCGTAAAGTGTTAACAACGAGTCCCATACCCCACGTTCGCACTAAACGGTTTCCTAACCAATAGCAATCTCACACTCTAAACAATAAAAAGTCCACCTCATATCATCGGTAAACTAGACCCAAAGGTCAAAACGATCAATCGAATAGGTCTGGGATTAACCGGAAAGAAAATACACACGGTTTCCATAGGCCGGAGATTTCCTAACCGTTTAAGCACCTTTCCACTTCGCTTGACGTGCTAAAAGTGAGTGTGAGATTTTTATTATAGAAAATAATGGTGTAAAACGGATTTGTAATTGATTTCGAAATCACTTTTAAAACGGTCTTTTGAAAAGTCTCCTATTATGGAGTAATTAATTTAATAATTAAAAATAATATTATATAATAATTTTCAAAAGCCATTTTGGAGTGAAAAATCCTGAAAAATCCTTTTTATAAAGCCCGTGTACGAAATCCAGAGACAAATCTCAAAGAAATCGACGAAAACCAGAAAATCATCAAAAATATTCTAAGTGTTTGAAACCATTCAAAAACTGCTGCGAACCCAAGTTTGGCAATTTATTTGGACCAGCAAACTATGTCCAAATGGCATGAAAACTGGTAGGCATATAGTCCAACATCCCTACTTTAAGATGCAAAAAGAATTTCTGGGTTCCGAGTTGAGACGAAGTGGCAGCGACGTCTCAAAGTTGAACCCAGAGAAAGATTCATACTGTTTTCCAACAGCGACCAGAGTCTAACTTTGGCACGACAATCGAAGTACCAAACGAACTCCAATGTTGTTCAAATTTTCCAGAGATGGAGTTCGCAACTCCACCTTTCCAACGAGACCAAAAACGTCGAATTCCGACTTCCGATGCGAACGTAGCGGCATCGCGAAGTGGCGCTCAAAAGCTGGAAACTGAGGCGATGTTTGATTTATTTTTTTTGGACGCGGGCCCGGCCCGCGTCAGTCCGCCCCAGCCCGCCAGGGCCGGGGCTGGGACGCGGGCTTCGGCCCGCGTCCACTGCTCCCCAGCCCAGGCGGACTGGGGAGATATCAATATTCCCCAGCCCGCCTGGGCTGGGGTTGAGACGCGGGCCGAAGCCCGCGTCTTCTGTCCCCAGCCCAAGCGGGCTGGGGGAAGATTAAATCCCCAGCCCGCCTGGGCTGGGGTGGGACGCGGGCTTCGGCCCGCGTCCCTGCTTCCCCAGCCCGCCCGGGCTGGGGAGGCCGGGTAAACCCCCAGCCCAGGCGGGCTGGGGGTGTGGGGTGCGGCCAGCCCATCCAGGGCTGGCCTGCCTCTGGCTAGCCCAGCTGGGCTAGCCTACTGCACCAGTGCAGCAACCAGAGTGCAGCCCAGGCCTGCCTGGTGCACTCAGATTTGGGTTTTTGGCCTGTTTCAGCCTGTAGAACAATTCCAGCCAACAATTTTTGCATTTTTTTTTTTTGACATTTAGGGATGTTTTTTTTTCAATTTTGGACATCAAAATTTATGCTAGCAATAATTACTAATAAGTAGTAATTACCTCAATGAAGCAAATGATCAAATGGGTTGTGTGCACAATATCAAGCAAGCCAAACCCTCAATCTCCAAGCAAAGATCAAGAGACTTCAAGGACCCAAAATCAACAAAAAAATACACAATAATTACAACAAGATGGAGGAGATAAATAGGGATTAAGAAGGAGGATTAGAGAATAGGAGAGATTGCATTACCTTTCTTCTTCTCTTTTTTTTCTAGGATTAAACTAATTTATGAAGAGAAGGAGATGGAGCTTCTAAATGAAGGCCATTAATTTTGTTTAGATCTAGGTTTTAGGAATTTATGAAGAGGAGGAGGGTTAGGGTTATGAGTTTAAGATATTATATTGGAGGGGGTTAGGCTAATGGGTTATGGTAAGAGGGTTTAGAAACCCATTAGGACTTAGTTTATTTTCTAAGTTATCATGTGAACAAAAATCCTAATAAGCATCCTAGTTTTAATTAAAACCATGTAATTATCTCATTTGGCCCATTAACCCATAATCAGTTTTTATTTAAAAATTCCCCATTTCAACCCAAAATATTTTAATTTGCAAACCAATTGCAAATTTAAATTTCCAAAGATTTGTTTAGCCCTCTTTTTAACATAAAATCATAATTTTTAACTTATCATTCGGTAATTGCAATCTCAGGGTTGTTACAGACTCCTCCCTTAAGAAAATTGCGTCCCCGCAATTCCTTAAATATAGAAGTCGTCTATAACATCTAATCCACACAAGGAATACAGAAGATAAAATATAGATGCTCACCCATGTCGGAAGATGAAAGAAAACCAGGATAAGTACGCTCGATAAATTCTCTGGTCTCCCAAGTGCAGTCCTTAGGATTAGATGACCATTGAATCTTCACAAGTGGAACCTCTTTGTTTCGAAGACGTCTGATCTCCGAATCAAGCACACGAAGAGGTTGCTGCCCTATAGATAGATCGGGTGAGATCTCCAAATCAGGTACGATATGAGGCTCGATAATAGAATCAGGATTGCGCACACACTTGCGAAGCTGAGAAACATGGAACACATCATGTATTCCAGAGAAATGAGCAGGTAGAGCCACTCTATAGGCGACAAGGCCGATGCGTTCCGTGATAGGAAACGGTCCAATATAGCGAGGGGCCAGTTTCCCTGTAGAACTGAAATGCACAACCCCTTTCATGGGAGAAACCCGAATAAAGACAGAATCGCCAATGGAGAACTCAAGAGGCTTCCTACGGTTGTCCGCGTAGGATTACTGGCGGTCCTATGCCACTTTCATTCTCTGACGGATAAGCACGATCTTCTCAGAAGATTCCCGAACTGAATCTGGACCAAGAATGAGCTTCTCGCCAGACTCTAACCAACAAGCAGGAGAGCGACATGGCCTTCCGTAGAGAGCCTCGAAAGGTGGCATGCCGATACTAGACTGATAGCTGTTGTTGTAGGAGAACTCTACGAGCGGTAAGTGATCCTCCCAACTACCTTCGAAATCCAGAATACAACAGCGCAAAAGATCCTCCAAAACACGATTTACCCTCTCGGTCTGACCGTCGGTCTGAGGGTGATAAGCAGTCGAGAGATTCAGCTTTGTGCCCAAAGCTGACTGTAGGCACTTCCTGAAGTGACTAGTAAAGATAGTGTCTCGATCGCAGACGATAGAGCTAGGAATGCCATGAAGTCGAACGACTTCCTTCACATAGAGCTTGGCCAACTGAGGTGCAGTCCGAGTGGACCTAATCGGAATGAAATGAGCCGATTTGGTCAAGCGATCAACAATAACCCAGATAGAAGTATGGCCTGACCTCGATCGAGGCAGACCGTCAACAAAATCCATGGATATCTGATCCCATTTCTATAATGGAATCTCTAGCGGCTGAAGAAGACCAGATGGACGCTGATGCTCGGCTTTGATCTGTTGACAAGTTATGCAACTACTCACATAACTTGCCACATCTCTCTTCAAACCCTCCCAATAATATAGCCGGCATATATCGGCATACATCTTACTCGAACCAGGATGTATAGTGTACTTAGTGCGATGGCACTCGTCTAGAATGTCACGCCTAAGTGATAAATCAGATGGTACAACAATACGGTTCTTCCTACGAAGACACCGATAAAAATCCAGAGAATAATCCAGCAATGTCTCATCATTGGATCCCGACTCGAGAAGATGAATAAGATGCAATAAGTCTGGATCCTGCCGTTGAGCATGGGCAATGCGATCCAATAAGATAGGACGAGCTTCCATGCTAAATAATAAGACAGGAGCATCAGAAGATGAAGCTCGATCTCTAATATCACATAAAGATAGAGTCTCAAGAACATTCCACTCGGCAATCATCATAGAAACTACCGCCGAGTGCTTGCGACTGAGCGCATCTGCAACACGATTACCCTTGCCAGGGGTATACTGAATATCTAAATCATACGAGGCGAGAAACTCAAGCCATCGCTGCTGCCTCATGTTGAGATCCCTCTGACTGAAAAGATACTTCAGCGACTTGTGATCGGTGTAAAGAGTGAAGCGTTCGCCTAATAGAAAGTGACGCCACGTCTTCAAGGCAAAGACGATAGCTGCCAACTCAAGACCATGAGTCGGATAGCGAACCTCATTCGGACGTAGTTGCCTGGAAGCATAAGCAACTACCTGATCCTTCTGCATAAGCACAGCACCGAGCCCGCTACCACAAGCGTCGGTGTAAACAACAAGACCCTGGTTACTCTCAGGAACCACAAGAATAGGAGCATGAGTGATAAGTTCCTTCAGTCGCTGAAAGGAAGCTTTACACTTATCAGACCAAATAAAGCGAACACCCTTATGAGTCAGCGTCGTAAGGGGAAGTGCAACTCGAGAGAAATCCTTGATAAACCGACGGTAATAACCCGCCAGACCAAGGAAGCTGCGAATATCATGAACGTTCTCGGGCTGCTTCCAATTCTGAATAGCTTCGATCTTGGCAGGATCGACAGAAACACCCTCAGATGATACAATATGGCCCAAGAACTTGACCTTGCTCTCCCAAAAATGGCACTTGGAGAGCTTGGCCTTAAGCTGATGCCGACGAAGAGTATCCAAGAACATCCGCAAATGATGAGCATGCTCTGCCTCGGATCTAGAATAAATAAGAATATCGTCGATGAAAAGCAGAACGAATCTATCGATGTATTCCCAGAATAATCGATTCATAAGATCGACGAAGAAAGCCGGTGCATTCGTCGAGCCGAATGGCATGACCAACCACTCAAAAGAACCATAACGAGTGCAGAAAGCGGTAAGAGGAATGCTATCTTCCGCAACTCGGAGCTGATGAAATCCGGTGGCAAGGTCGAGCTGGGAAAAGACCTTCGCACCGCTCAACTGATCAAACATATCGTCTATCCGTGGCAATGGATAACGATTTTTGATGGTCAACTCATTAAGCTTGCGATAGTCAATGCAAAGCCTAAGAGAGCCATCGGGCTTCTTAACGAAGACCACAGCAGCACCCCATGGCGAAGAACTGGACCGAATGAACTGCTTCGCCTCAAGCTCAACTAACTGTTTCCTGAGTTCCTCATTCTCCTTAATAGACATCCTCGTGGGAGGACGCCCAACAGGGTGGGAGCCTGGAATGAGATCGATGCGGAACTCAATGGCCCGCTTTGGCGGCAGGCCAGATACTGGCTCGAATATATCGGGGAAATCCCGAACGACATGAATACGAGATATGTCCAAATCCTCATCTCGTGTATCAAGAGAAAATAAAGTAACATCAGAAAGCCCAACATCCTGAAGAACAATAGCTAACGGAGAGGACGAATCAGGATGATGAATGAATAATATCTGCTCCGAACAAATAATTTTGGCGTCGTGCTGAACGAGCCAATCCCTGCCAAGAATCATATCAAATCCCAAATACTCCATAACGTGCAGATTCGCACGGAAAGAAAATCCACAAAGATCAATATCTATATTCTCACAAAGCAAGCTAAGGGTCGTGGATCCGCCGATGGGATTCACAATCCTTAGTGAAGAAACCAGACAAGTAACATCCAAGGATAAAGCATCTACTAGCTCCATTGATACGAATGAGTGAGAGGCACCCGTATCAAAGAGAACTCTACAAGATCTACCATGAAATAAAATAGAACCTTCGAGAATGGAAGGATGCGTACCTCGAGGCTGAGCTGAAGATGCAGGAGCCTTGGCAGCATTAAGCTTGCCAGGCTTGGCACTAGCTGGAGCAATAGGACAAGTGGAGATCCTGTGTCCCTCCTTCTTGCAGAAGGTGCAATAGAGAGGTTTGGGGCACTCTCGAATAAAGTGATCTGGAGAACCGCAGTTGAAGCATTTCCTCGGAGGACGGGTTCCACTAGGCTGTGACTGAATCTGAGGCTGAGTCTGAGGCTGAGCCTGGACAGCAGAACTGCCAGTCTTCTTCTTCTTGTTCCAAGGCTTGTTCTTCTGAAATGGACCCCGCTTCTGGTTGGGGTTTTTGGAACCCCCACCATCATCATCACTATGCTCCATCTCGACTGACTCAAGATGTAGGGCTGCATCGACTAGCTTCTCGAATGAGAGCTCAAGCTGTAGCATAAGATGCCTCTTCAGATATTTCTTCAATCCCTCAACAAATTTGAGGTTCCACTTATAAGGAGTAGCAATAAACTCAAGGCCGTACTTGGACAGGGCCTCGAAGGAAGAGACATAGTCGGATATGGAGGACTTCCCCTGCTTGAGATCAAGAAAGCGGCGAGCAAGCGAGTTCTTCTCTGACTCTGGGATGAATTTGAGCTCAAATCTATGACGAAACTGAGCCCAAGTAAGTGTGGTCTCATCGACCTCGGCAATAAGTAGTTCGTACCAATCCAGGGCACGACTCAGAAGCTGGCTAGAAGCAATAAGAACACGGTCATGATCCGGGATATCCATACAAGTGAAAATGCGCTCGCATATCCGAATCCAAGCCTGGACCTCTAAGACATTCTCGGAGCCACTGAACGGCTTCCCTCCGAGATGGGTAAAATCACTGCAGAGACGTGCAAAAACAGACATGCGTGGAGCATCAGCAACTGGGGCTGGAGACTGAGAATGAGACTGAGAATTCCGAACCAGCTCCATGATCTGGTCGGTAGTCATGAACACGCCCTCTGGATGAGTGTTGCTGGACTGCCCAGCAGTACTAGTCTGACGTGTGGTTCTCCCTCTTCCCCTTCCAGACATACTGAAAGTCAAACGGGAATTAGAGTTAGACAAGATTCAATGATTGATACTTGATTAAGGAATACTACGGAATATAATAAATTCCTACACATATTCCTAACTTATCTATCAATAAGCATAAGGAAGGGATTTGATTTAATTCGGATCCAATTAAAATGTATTGTACTAAGTGTATCCGTTCTGTGTTTGCTATGCTTAATTCTGAACCTTGCTCTGATACCAAGATGTAACGCCCCACTCTCAGACCCACTGTAACAAAGAGTATTACGGGAGTAATACCGTCTGTTACAGCGGAGAATAGAGTATAATGGAAGCGACCATTTGTAATCAAGCTATAACTATCTACTGAATACGTCGAAAAGATGGTATCTATTTTTTTTCAAGTGGTTCGACCTATTCAATAAATATTTATAATGAAATTACAATGGCTAAAGACCTATCAGAATAAGCATAGTAATAAATGATAAACATCACAGAACAGAATCACATAACAGATATAACATCCCAGAACAATACATCATCAATACAGATCCAAATACTATAAGTGGGTACAAAGCCACCGCTCACACATGTGAGACAAAAATATGTACATAAGAGTCTGAAATAACAGAGTAGCTGAATAGTGGACAAATAAAAGATCTATCTATCAGCATAGCAGATGATGTCCAAGCGGAAGCACAGAAAGCTAAGTCCAGAGACCTAACCTGAAACAACTCGGTCTGACCCGAGCGAAAACACTCGGGTCAGGCTAGCTAAACAATCAGTAATACTGAGATATATATAATAATGCAGTACATAAATAAAACAGTACTTCTGCAAAGAGAAGAGTAATATGTACTACATGAATATAATGACGATCCCTAATCATCAATAAACAGTAAAAATCTCCAAACGGAATACAAACACCAAAGTGTTAAATAAATAAAATCGCCTCATATCATCGGCGTAGCCAAAGCTATATAAAGTTGCCCACACGCAATAATCCCAAGAGTGACCAGAGTCTGTGATCAATGCCCAAGCAAGGATCGATGCTCCAAAGAGCAATAGGGATATAATGAAAAATCAATGAAATCGAATACAGAAATGCAGTGTCCAGAGACACTGTGAATCCATAGGGTAATCGCACTTACATCGTATGGTTCCATAGAACTAACATCGAATGGCGATACTCAAATGGATATAAAAATCATCAGATAATACAAATATTGCACGTGCACCGACCAGAGTCGTTGTTGCCAAGTACTGTTGAGTTGTGATCGATCACTCGCACAGATGCAGAACGCGCGAAACGACAAGATCCTTCCCAGAAGGATAAAAGGCCCAGAGGCACATGCCGTAAAAACTGCTCCATAGAGCAGGTGTCCAGAGACGGTTGCCCAGAGGCGTGGTGACCCAGAGGTCCAGTACTGGCCGCCCAAAGGCTAATGTGTCACTAACTTCTTGGAGAGGAACCCGTAAAGTGTTAACAACGAGTCCCATACCCCACGTTCGCACTAAATGGTTTCTTAACCAATAGCAAGCTCACACTCCAAACAATAAAAAGTCCACCTCATATCATCGGTAAACTAGACCCAAAGGTCAAAACGATCAATCGAATAGGTCTGCGATTAACCGGAAAGAAAATACACACGGTTTCCATAGGCCGGAAGTTTCCTAACCGTTTAAGCACCTTTCCACTTCGCTTGACGGGCTAAAAGAGAGTGTGAGATTTTTATTATAGAAAATAATGGTGTAAAACGGATTTGTAATTGATTTCGAAATCACTTTTAAAACGGTCTTTTGAAAAGTCTCCTATTATGGAGTAATTAATTTAATAATTAAAAATAATATTATATAATAATTTTCAAAAGCCATTTTGGAGTGAAAAATCCTTTTAAATCCTTTTTATAAAGCCCGTGTACGAAATCCAGAGACAAATCTCAAAGAAATCGACGAAAACCAGAAAATCATCAAAAATATTTTAAGTGTTTGAAACCATTCAAAAACTGCTGCGAACCCAAGTTCGGCAATTTATTTGGACTAGCAAACTGTGTCCAAATGGCATGAAAACTGGTAGGCATATAGTCCAACATCCCTACTTTAAGATGCAAAAAGAATTTCTAGATTCCGAGTTGAGACGAAATGGCAGCGACGTCTCAAAGTTGAACCCAGAGAAAGATTCATATTGTTTTCCAACAGCGACCAGAGTCTAACTTTGGCACGAAAATCGAAGTACCAAACGAACTCCAATGTTGTCCAAATTTTCCAGAGATGGAGTTCGCAACTCCACCTTTCAAATGAGACCAAAAACGTCGAATTCCGACTTCCGATGCGAACGTGGCGGCATCGTGAAGTGGCGCTCAAAAGCTGGAAACAGAGGTGATGTTTGATTATTATTTTATTTTTTTTTGGACGCGGGCCCGGCCTGCGTCAGTCCGCCCCAGCCCGCCAAGGCCGGGGCTGGGAAGCGGGCTTCGGCCCGCGTCCACTGCTCCCCAGCCCAGGCGGACTGGGGAGATATCAATATTCCCCAGCCCGCCTGGGCTGGGGTTGAGACGCGGGCCGAAGCCCGCGTCTTCTGTCCCCAGCCCAAGCGGGCTGGGGGAAGATTAAATCCCCAGCCCGCCTGGGCTGGGGTGGGACGCGGGCTTCGGCCCGTGTCCCTGCTTCCCCAGCCCGCCCGGGCTGGGGAGGCCGGGTAAACCCCCAACCCAGGCGGGCTAGGGGGTGTGGGGTGCGGCCAGCCCATCCAGGGCTGGCCTGCCTCTGGCTAGCCCAGCTGGGCTAGCCTACTGCACCAGTGCAGCAGCCAGGGTGCAGCCCAGGCCTGCCTGGTGCACTCGGATTTGGGTTTTTGGCCTGTTTCAGCCTGTAGAACAATTCCAGCCAACAATTTTTGCATTTTTTTTTTTTGACATTTAGGGGTGTTTTTTTTTTCAATTTTGGGCATCAAAATTTATGCTAGCAATAATTACTAATAAGTAGTAATTACCTCAATGAAGCAAATGATCAAATGGGTTGTGTGCACAATATCAAGCAAGCCAAACCCTCAACCTCCAAGCAAAGATCAAGAGACTTCAAGGACCCAAAATCAACAAAAAAATACACAATAATTACAACAAGATGGAGGAGATAAATAGGGATTAAGAAGGAGGATTAGAGAATAGGAGAGATTGCATTACCTTTCTTCTTCTCTTTTTTTTCTAGGATTAAACTAATTTATGAAGAGAAGGAGATGGAGCTTCTAAATGGAGGCCATTAATTTTGTTTAGATCTAGGTTTTAGGAATTTATAAAGAGGAGGAGGGTTAGGGTTATGAGTTTAAGATATTATATAGGAGGGGGTTAGGCTAATGGGTTATGGTAAGAGGGTTTAGAAACCCATTAGGACTTAGTTTATTTTCTAAGTTATCATGTGAACAAAAATCCTAATAAGCATCATATTTTTAATTAAAATCATGTAATTATCTCATTTGGCCCATTAACCCATAATCACTTTTTATTTAAAAATTCCTCATTTCAACCCAAAATATTTTAATTTGCAAACCAATTGCAAATTTAAATTCCCAAAGATTTGTTTAGCCCCCTTTTTAACTTAAAATCATAATTTTTAACTTATCATTCGGTAATTGCAATCTCAGGGTTGTTACAAATATATTATTGATGGTGCATATTAAGATGAATGTATTTGAGCATTTCATTAATACGTAGTTTGATAGAAGCAAACAATCTTCCAAATTTTCATTTGAACTTTTTTTAAAATGGTACTTTATATACAACAAATCATTGAGACAACATATCCCATGTCAATAAACGTTCGAAAGCAAGTTTCGAACTTATGACCTCTTGCACCAAAGCCGAATCAATTAACCACTTGGACAATGGTGCTTGTGTTCATCATAGCTAATTTATTTTCAATTGATATTACTTACAAAATGCAACATAGCTAATCTACAAAAGATGCAAAACTTCCATCATGATAAAGACTAAGAAATTTTTTTAGTAAATATTCAACCACCTAGCTTAAATATTAAAAATTAATATGAATATCATGTTATTATTCAAAATTTTCTTCGTATCAGGGTTCGTGTAACATCTCCTATATTGAGTCCCGAAGCTAAGCGTTATAGATGCTACAGTCATCTTTAGTATTAACTTTCAGTGAAAAAGTACGGTAATGTTAATGGTGTCCATAATATCAGAAGTACACGAAAATGAAACAAAATCATAGATTCCAAAAACAACTTTTACTGATTACATTTCAAAACATGTTTCATATTTCATTACATAATCCCGAAACATTTTCCATGTATTGATCAAATATAATTATTACAAAATACACCAAGAGCGACATATGAAGATGCCCCCTTGGATGATCAGAGTACTCAAATAGACAAACTGTTTCGATACATCACAGGGAAATAAAATATGACAACTCCTAAATAGCTAACTTCAACCTATTACTCATCTTGGAAGCTTTATTCGTCCACCTATTGAACTCGAAAACCCAAACTCTCAATCTACTCGAATTAATTTTAAGCACCCGAGAGTTTAATGGAAAAACATAAACTTCGAGTCAAACATAAAGCCCGTTGTAAATGATATTATTACATCTTGGTTTTACTGATACTAAGTGAGACCACGTCGCTTAGCAGAACGGGTTTCCTCTCACTAATATCCCTTTAATACATATCTTTTTGCAAATCAAAATGTTGTAACCAAACTGGTTAATCAAACTGATTATAACAATAATAGCAATATCATATGTGCTCTAAAACAGGTAATAAATGGACTATCTATCTGAACAATGTAGTTTTGTTTGGCTAACACCTAACCTTTGGCTGACTCATGTCTACCATATAAAATAACAAATATCTAAGAACTATTAGACATACTTTTGGACGGTCTGTCCTTAACTTACTTCTTCAAGGTCACCCAATCCAAATGGTTTTGCGGGCTCGCCAATAACTTATCCTCTTCTCTGTATATATTCCTTTCTGTGTGTAACCATCATTTAAGTTTTACCTGTGACTAAGCCCTACACACAGGAATTTTGGACTAAATTAACTAGGAGCTATAGCTATTGTAAAGGGCTCGACCCTATACCAGTCCCATTTTGTATTCAAATTTCCAAGTCATTTATTTAGAGTTAACTACCCTTCAAATTTTCCTTAAAAAACCTTTCAAATTAATTTAATCCCTTTAAATCATACTTAAACAAGGAAAACATACTACTTGCATTACTTAAATCTCTTTTCCATGATATATGCTTTACGTAGAACATTGTTGATGGAAACATTCGAAACCTTTGTTTAAAAGCTATAAACAATCTCTTTCGAAACTTTTGAAAGCACCCATTTTGGAACCATTAAAAGTACCATTTTCGAAACAAGTAATCTACTTTACTTTGCGACATTAGGCTGAAAGGCCAAAATATACCTTTCGAAACCATTCACAATAGTCCTTTCGAAAATAGTGGAAACCTTACATTCAAATACTAAAGGTAAACTTTTCGAAAACATTGTGGAACCACCCGTTCAAAACCTTTATCATATACCTTTCAAAAATACTGGGAAACTTCCCCCTTGAAACCTTCATTAGTTGCCTTTCAAAAGCATTAAAATCTTCTACTTCAAATAGACCTTTCGAAAGCATTAGGTTCAAGTAAAAACATATGGAACTACCTTTTGAAACCATTGGAAACCATTCCTATCGAAACCTTTGGGTTTAACCTTCAAGCTATCAAAAGGGTCTAAAAACAATTAAGTTGAAAGCAACTCTTTCGAAATCAATTTCCTAAGTAAAAGAAGTGGATGGTGTCGAAACCAATCCCTTCGAAAGCATTGGAGAAGCGGACCTAATTTTTTTACAAAAAGGAACCCTTTCGAAGGCACTACTCCAAAAGGTAAAATGCGTTAGGCTGGGGTTTTGACCCCTTCGAAAGCAATTTCTTAAAACAAAGGCAGCAACCTTTTTCGAAACTTGTCTTTAAAACAATTTAACCAAATCAAAAGCTGACCAAGTCGAAAGCCATCTCATTTGAAAGTTGTAACGACCCGGATTTTTGGCCATCGAATATTGGGTGATTAACTTATTTTATTATTGAATTTTTTGTTTATAAGTTGAACAAATAAATTTCTGATAATTTAAAATATCTTGGTATATATATAAATTGATTTAAAATCTATATTAAATATTGGATTATAAAATCTCTGGATATGATAAATCTCATAGAAAATAAATAATAAACTCCATCATTTAAATTAAGATAAAATACCTATAAATATATATATATATACATATAGATAAATATATACAAACTTTATGGTGTTTGAAAATATTTATATAAGTATATACATATACAAGTATATGAATGTATGCTCATATGAAGTAATATACATGAAAATTTGTATAAATGTGAATATATATAATGACAAAATACAGATAAAGTAATGTATATAAGAATATGTATAAGTAGAAATGTATGTATATGATATGTAAGTGAATAAATATGTAAACAAATAGGTATATGTAACTATGTATATATATATAAGCATAAGAACATGTAGAAGATAAAGATATATGTACATATATGAAAAGATATGTGTAAGCAAAGGGAAACATTGTGATAAATGCATTTCAAATTCAAGTCATATACAAATCTAATCCACATAATAAATCAAATCATATTTTAATCAAATCACAGGAATTTAGGAAATCAAATCAGATCTTTATTTTCAAATCAATATACAAACAAAATGTAAAAAAAATATAAAAGAAAAGCATACTGTATTCTAAGAATGCAGCCTACTTACCTCTACCTTGTCTCATTTTATTCATTCAAACCCAACGAAAATAAATAGAAAACAAACTGCCCTTTTACAAACTTAAGTAAAATCAAACAACTCAAGTTCAAGAAATCATACTATAGAGCTAGCAGCATTTTTCAAAAACTTTGCTTTGTCCAAAAAGATATTCTGTGAGTAAAACTTTTTAAACTAAAATCTTTTTGTCTAATCTATGAGTATGCCTGTTAGAAATAGCAGTGTTGATAAGTTTGCTTGCATAGAAATGGATGTGTGTGTGTGTGTGTGTATAAATGTATAGGGATGTATGTATAAAAACCTGTACAACAGTTTATTCTACTCTGTTCTTTTCCCTCTTTCCTGTTATGATTAGCTTCAAAATTCCTACCACTCAATCTAGTTAGATTCAGGTTAGGATGTTAAAAGGAAAAAGGATTTTTTATTATACTTTGTATTAAAATTAGTTTTAGTAAATATTATGCAATGCAGAGAAATAAAATTACATATGACAGTACGTAACTCAATATTGCAAGAAATTCGAGTATCGTAATTTGTGCCTTTGCCTATATGGATGTGTTCGCCATTAAAAAGGTTGATTTTTGAAGGTGGTTTCACGTTTTTTAGCAGCTTATGTGAAGAGACAATTGGAGATGACCATATTTCAGTTTTGGGTCAAATTTCGATGAGGCGGGCGATGGTGGGGGCCGCGATTTAGTCAAAAGGTAGCTTGGGGAAGGGAGAGCTCAGGAAAATAGTGGGACAATTTACGGTGGGGCGTACAGCGTGGTCGATGTCGTTATAGGGTTTAAGGCAGGTTCTTGGTCGTGGTCGGTTTTGGGTGGACAACGGCGTCGTGGAGGAGCTGCAGGGTAGCAGTATAGGGGAAAAGGTGGAGGGAGGTGTGGCGAGGCTAGTGGCGGAGTTTAGTTGACGCAGGTGGTTGGAGATGGCTAGATGAGGCGGTGATAGGGGATGATTTTGTTTTCTGGTTGGGTTGGGGTGTGATATTTCGAATTAGGATTCGTTGTAGAAAAGTTGGGTGGCCAATGGGTTTCAAAGGTAGGAGTTGACGTGAGGAGTTGGTCAGAGGTGGATGGCTAGGAGGCTCGGCGCGTGCACGTGCACAGCGAGGTTCATGTGTAGGTCGAAACAAAAGAATAGAAATGAAGCAAGGATAATGAAAGGGAAAAGTAAAAGAGAAGGCGAAAAGAGGAAATGAGCCGGGGAAAGAGGAATTGGGCCAAGAAGAGAAGAGAAAGGAAAAATAAAGGAAAAGTAAAGTAAAAGAAAATAAGGCAGAAAATGAAAATAAGAAAAAGAAGAGAAAATGAAAGAAAGGGAAAAAATATAAAGAAAAGAAGGAAGTAATGGAATTTATATTTATATATACATACACTTATATTATAACTTATATTTCCTTCCTTTAACTAAAATCTAATGTTATTTTAAATCCGTAATTTAAAGTTCGGTGATATTTTACAATTTAATGGAAATTAATAATATTATTATTGTTTAACTTAAATTTATGAATAATTAATGGTATTTTATAATCTATTATTAAAAAATTGTTAAATTTGAAATTAATTTGGATTCAAAAAGTAAATGGATATGGTTAATCAAGAATAAATAAAAATCTGATGTGTGAATTATTTTGACATCTGTTATAGACCAGTAATTGGTTAACGATCTATATCATGGCTTAATTCTATTGGAGATTTAATTCAATTATTATTATCTATGACATAAAGTGACCAATCGAGTTAAAAGAATTGGATTAATATGACGATACGTTTTAATTGAAAATAAATGGTTGTAATAAAATGCCATATTTGAATATTGTCGCCCTGAATAATAAGTTTGTTTACTTTAAATAGCCATTTAAATTTGGCACTTGTTTCGAAGAGACCGGGATCGAATATCAGCGTTATCCGGAACCACTTCGATTTAATAATCACTACAAATCTTTATGGGGTTGATTATAGAGTCTAGTAGGCTAGAGTTGAATAAATAAAGTAAATCTGACTATTTTAAATAAGTAACTGTATTTGGACATTATTATAAAACCAATGGATTTTCGCAAAAATGTTTGGTTATAATCAGATAAAAACTCGTCGTATTGTATGAGTTACCTTTGGTTTTCAAAAGAATGTATAACTTGAGTATTTTCAAATTAAGTTGGTCTACTCACGGTGATTTCTAACATGACGCAGATGTTACTTTATTGTAACGCTCGGGCCAGACCGAGTATTACATATTTTTAGGTTAGGCCGCTTTGGAGCCCGGAGACGAACGGGATGGTAGGGACGTATTGCACATATCGACTATAGTTTGTGGTGTATTGTAGGCTATATAGACAGCTGTTGAGGGAAAGTTATTATAACTGTTCAGATTTATTTGGTGATAATTGTACTTTGATATCTTGTTTGTATATTGACAGTTACAGCTTTCCTTTGTATAAAACGCTGCTATTTGTATATTATATTTTGTTCCGCTGCGATTGTGAGATTCTGAGCTGTTGTTTCTATTTCTTCTTCTATCTATTTTTCTACTTAACCCTAACAGCCTGGTATTTTCGGCACTCGATTGCTCGGCACTCTATATAGTGAATGTATTAGCATCGATTTTCGGGGTCGAAAATCTTCAGGCCGTTACAAAAGCATTCTTTTTGAAAGCAAAGCAAGAGGCATTTCCTTTTAAAGCAAAACAAGGTCTCGACCACTTCGAAAGCCCTGTTTTGAATCCATACTTTTCACCTATGTCCAATCCACTTTGTACAAGTCTTTGACACTATGTGTATTGGTTTCGAATGGGATAGTGGCAGAATTATGTAGTCAAAAGGTACTGCTGAAAATGGAGAAATAGCAAAGCCTTAGAAAATCTTAATTTTGACTTCATAAAGTAAATTCTTTCAACTAACCTGCTTTGTTTATCAACATATAATTGGCTGCCGATTTCTTTTCTATATATATTTTTTTCTAAAAGTGCCGTTGAATTTCAGAGATTAATAATTTAAAACATTTACAAATTTCCACTTCCTCTTTAATAAAGTCTCATACTTTAAATAATTTTATATACTTATTAAAACACTTAGGAAAATTCTCCAAATTTTTTCATAAATCAAATTTAATATGTTTTCTAACATATATAAATTTCTTACCCAAAGCTAACATAAAATAGCCGTAATTAATTTTTAAACCCAATTAACTATTTTCTTCACTAGACAATTCATAATAAATCCACATTAATTCAAAAAATTATGAAATTTGAAAATCTTCTCTAAAATATTATTTCTGACCATATACCAAAATAGCAAGGCATTTGGATGTCATTTGATAGATTTTCAAATCAAAACTTGTCATAAAATTCATATGAACAAACATAATTCATCAACAAGCATATATATATCATTCAAAACATGGCATTATACTTTATAAATTATATACGGATCTGATCTAGAACCAAAAACATTTAAATATGATATGTAACCTATTCTTTACCTTAGCTTGTGATTAAGGAGCTGGGATTTGATCTTAGATTAAGTTGATTAAGCTTCCTTCTTTTGATTCTAGCTTTATCTTCCTCTTACTTCTTCTAACGGTGGTCGGCCACTTCTTTTATTTAATTTTTGCTTATGAACATGAGAATGAAAGTGCATGAGGATTTAGGGTATAAGAATATGACTTATTCCTATTTTTCCCTTATCCTGCCCTTATCTATTTCATTTTGAATTACCTTTAGTTCATTAGTGATTAGGCATGGCTACCCTCTAACTATACAAATCACAATCCCTTAACCATTTTCATTATTTTATTTTATTTAACTAATTAAATATCCTAAATAATGATAATCAGAATTAGGATCGTTATAGACTCCCCTTCTTAAAGAATTTCATCCTCCAAATTACGATAAGGTACTCATCAAAATCAATCAAAAAGGTAAAATATACCATGAAACAAGTCAAGATAATCGTCTCTAATCATGCTCCCAGTTTCCCAAGTACAGTCTCTCTCGTCGTCACTCCACTGGACTTTGACTAGTCTGGCTATCTTGGTCCTTAGCCTCTCCTAATCTCTCATGACTATATGAACCGGTTTTCCAACTATAGTCAAATTCGGTTCCACTATTAAGTCATCTAACACAGTCGCGCTATAGTAATCTCTGGATCTCGAATATACTTCCATAGATGAGAAACATGGAAAATGTCATGACTCCTGCCAAATTGTTTGGTAACTCTACTCTATATGTGAGTTTCCCGGTCCTTTCTACAATAGGAAATGGTGCAACGAACCTCGGTGCCAATTTTCCTGATTTTTCAAACCTGATCACATCTTTCATCAGTGATATTTTGACGAAAACATGGTTTCCAACTGAGAACCATCTTCTGTCGGCATAGCTCTTCTACCTAGATCGAGCTTCCTTCAACCTAGCTCGAATGAACTCAATCTTTTCTATAGATTCTCTAACTAAATCTAGACCAAGAACCAACCTATCCCCGATCTCTAACCAACAAATGGGAGATTTGCATGGCCTTCCATACAAAGCTTCAAACAGTGCCATCTCTATACTAGCCTGATAACTGTTGTTATACGAAAATTATACTAAGTGTAGATGGTCTTCCCATGATCCCACAAAATCTAGTACACAAGCTCGTAACATATATTCTAAGACTCTGTTAACTCTTTCCGTTTGTCCATCTGTCTGCGGATGGTAAGCGGTACTTGTCTTGAGCTTGGAAACCAAAATCTCCTATAGACTCTTCCAAAACTCACTAGTGAATAAGTAATTTCTATCGTTTACTATACTACTAGTAATTCCATGCAGTATAACTAATTCTTCATAAATAACATAGCCAAAACAGGTGTCATCCTGGTGACTTCACTAGAATGAAATGGGCACTCTTGGTCAACCTGTCCACTATAACTCATATGCTTAAATTTCCTTTGTTGGACCCTAGCAACCCGTCTATAAAATCCAACGAGATAGAATCAGATTTCCATACTGAAACATCTAAAGGCTGAAGTAACCCACTTGGTTTCTAATGTTTGGCTTTTACCTGTTGACAGTTCATACACTGCTTCATCCATAAGCCTACATCTCTCATCATAACTACCCAAAAGAAACTCCTCTACATGTCCTGATGCATCTTAGTTCCTCCCTGATGAATAGTGAACTTCAAACGATGGCATTCCTCAAGAACTTCCTTCCTATTGTTTCCCACATTCGAAACATATAGTCTTCCTTTCTTCCTTAACCACCCATTCTGGTCAAGACTTTCAAGTCATCATTTTATGTTCCATTCCTTAACTTTCTGATTTGTTCAACTAATAATGGATCTTCATTCTTCTTAGAAGCAATCTTTTCGATCATCATTAGTCGAACTTCTAAATATGACAACATAACAGTTTCTGTACTGGTCCTACCTTGATATCTCCATTGTACTCTACATGAAGTCAAAGCTTCCAAATCTTTCCACTCGGCTATCATTGCCAACACTGCATTCTGATGTTTTTTGCTAAGTTCATCCACAACCTTGTTGCCATTTCCTAGTGTGTACTCAATACCAAAGTCAGAAGCGATCATAAATTCTAATAATCTTCATTGTCCCATATTCAATTCCTTCTGAGAGAATAAATACTTCAACGACTAGTGACCTGTTTACGGCTCAAATATCTCTCCAAAAAGGTAATGTCTACACACCTTCAACGCAAAAATTATCGCAGCTATTTTCAAATCATGCGTTGGATATCTAACCTCATGCGGTCTAAGCTGTCGAGAAGCATACGTAATCACTTTACCTATTTGCATTAACATGGCTCCTAACCCAGTTCGACATGCATCTGTATACACTACTAAATCCTAATTCCCTACTGGAACAACCGACATAGGTGCATTAGTCAATAAGTGTTCAATACTTAGAATGCTTCCTCATACTTATCGGTCCAAACGAACTTCACATCCTTTCGCACTAGCTTGGTCATCGGTGCTGCTATCCGCGAAAAATCCTTTGTGAATCTCCAATAATAATCAACTAATCCAAGAAAACTCTTTATCTTGGTCACTATCTCGGGTCTCTTTCAATTATTCACCGCTTCGATCTTAGTCGAATCTATAGACAACTCTTTCTCTGAGACTACATGACCAAGAAACTTCACTTCCTTCTTCCAGAAATAACACTTTAAAATTTTCGCTTTCAGCCAATGTTGCCTCAGCTCTCAAACACCACTCTATGATGAAATTCATGCTCTCTTTTATCCTTAGAGTATATCAAAATATCATCAATGAATACCAGCAAGAATCTATCCAACTGCTCTCAGAAAACCCGGTTCATCAAATATACAAAGAATGCTGGCACGTTAGTTAGTCTGAACGGCATTACCAACCATTCGTACAATCCATATCTGGTACCATACGCCATTAAAGGTATACTATCCTCTGTCACTTTAAGCTGATGGAACCCTATTGCTAAATACAATTGGAAAAATACCTTGGCTCCACTCAACTAGTCGAACAAATCGTCAATTTTAGGTAACGGATATCGATTCTTTGTCGTCTTCTCATTCATCTTACGATAATTGATACACAACCTTAACAATCACACTCGAGTCTCCGTAGGTGTCATTCTATTTGGCGATTTACTCACTGGTTCTGCTCCTGGTACCAAATCTATCTAAAACTCAGTAGCTCATTTCAACGACAATCCTACTACAGGTTCAAAGACGTCTATGAATTCTCTAACAATGAAAGCTTGAATCAACTCGTCTTCTAACTCCATAACACCCAATAAAGTATTAACCTAAAAACTTGAGTTTTCTATGGAGTATACAATCCGATCACTATAGTCAGGGTGTTTAAGTGATATTTTCCGATCATGGCAAAATATCCTAGCATCGTATTTACTTAACCAATCCATACCCAAAATAATTCCGGACCCTACGAAATCAAACACATGCAAACTGCAAACAAAGGCAAGACCTAACAATTCAAACTCTAGGTGGTCATATCTCATCCCAAGAGTCGCATACCCTCCTATCAGATTTGCAACCCTGAAGGAAGTAACTAGTCATGAGGGTTCTAGGTTAAGCTTATCTACTAAACAATGAGTTATAAAAGAATGTGATACACCAGTGTCAAATAGAGCTCTAACCAATACACCGTAATCAAAAGCGTACCTCCCAACATAGCTTTCCCTTTCTCCTATGTTGTTGATCTCGAGGTAACTGGCTCCAATGCAAACACTTTGTCATTCCCATCCTTGGCTGGCTCCTTGCACTAGTTCTTACAGTGGCCAATCTGATCGCAGTTGAAACACCTTACCCCTTATTCTCAGCAGTTTTCTTTCCTTTTCCCATCCGGCATTCATGAGCATAGTGTCCATTCTTGTTACACTTATAACATACAACTTCTGCCTTTCCTTTCTTAGCAACTCCACCTTTCTGAGCTCATTCCTTGTGGAAAATTTTCTTTTTCTGATTCTATCCTTCTTAAGCCTCCTTTGCCTTATTTCCTTCAAGATAAGCAAGCATCTCTTCATGTATCAAGGCCACTCAACTACAACATCACATGGATGTGACGATCTGGAATTTTTGAATATTTGAAATTCAAATATTTAATTGATTTTAAATATTTAAAAGTTAATGTTTAACTTGAATTTAAAATATCGATACTTATTGAATAATTTAAATATTGAATTTAATAATTCGAGATTGGGAAAAATTGTTGAATCTGAAGTTTAAGCTTGCTAAAATAATAACTTAAAGGCTTATAAAATTTATAATGATGATACTGAAGATAATAGAAGTGTTAAGTTTTAATTTAAGAGCTATTTGTTCAGTTTTGAAATTATATTATTTAAACCAATATTTAAAAATAGCCTTCTGGGGCACAATCTCGGAATTCGACGAAATCAGTTCCGTTGGATCCGTAATAGTGTATTATTATCAAGTATCAAGTTTCGTAGCTTTTGGAGTTATCGTGTGATCATACGATATATAAATGGGCTGAAATCTATATTGAAAATTCAATATAATAACTAAGTCCAAAAGAGCTATCTACTCCATAAGATCAAATTAGGACTCAAAACCTTTTCCATTACGTTCGGAATAGGGGTATAACATTATAAACTTCTAGCGGCACTCCCCGATAGGAGGTCGAGATTGTGAGTTGCGGAAATCGAGACGATTTAAATTTAAATTTAAATATAATATGTAACATTCCTATTTTTAAATCAAATTTTAATTTGGTAATTAATTTAATTTTTGAAATTAAATTGTAAATTAAGTTGTTATTTTCCAAATTTAATAGATATTTGTTTGTTTATTAATATAAATGAATATAAATATGATTTTAAAACAGAATTCTAATTGGAAGTTCAGAAATAAATATTCTGAATAATATATTAGTTATAAACTTAAATAGGAAATGTGGAAATAAAAAATATATGTGTATATAAGATTTTTAAATAAAAGACTTGATTTGGAAATCTAAATATTTTATAAATAAATTGTAATTTGAAAATAATAATAATAATAAATATATTGAAAAATAAGTTGCATTTGACAACATTATATTTTCAGTTAATACTAATTTGTTTCCTAATTATACTAAATAGGCATTTTGATTTGAAAGTAATGATTTAAATTTAATATAATTTTCAAGAGGTTAAAAATCTATTATATGCGTTTATTTATTAAAAGTATAAAATCATTTTCTTTAAATTGATATAAGTAATAAATACAAATATAAAACAAGAATGTATAAAGGTTTATATATACACATATCTTTTGAAATTTATGAGCTAAACATATTAAAATATAAAGATAAAATATGGTTTGTATGTGTTTATATATAGAATTAATAAAAAGGTTTAAAAATCACTTTTCTTTCATATTTAAAATAAATTTAGTTTGTATATATAAATAAAAATTGTATATGTAAATATTTAGAACTAAATTTATAAATCAATTAAAGTTAAGGACTTAAAACACAATTTGTAAATAATTTAGAGAAAATGGTTAAGCATAAATTTTCTTGTTCATGACATTTGTAAAGTTTTAAAATTCAAATAATAAAAAGGGTAGTGTAAAGAGGTTGTGAATTTAACAAGTATCATACTTTATTTTTCTTTAAAATTTAAAACATAAACAATATGAATTAAAGAGTAAAACTTGGTTACATGTTTTCTTTCATCTTCAAACCTGTAAAAAACAATAACAAGCTGAAACAAACTACAAACCAGAAAAAATAGAGAGATTCAAACCAGAAAAATCTGGAAAAAGAGAATCAAAAGGTTTAAACAAAAAAAGCAAATCATCAAGATCAAAGCAAGTTCTTCAACCTGATTCAGATCTGAGGCAACTAGATCAAATGCAAAGATCAAACTTAGTAAATCAGGAAAAAACTTCAAGCTCAAGAAGTATAGAGGATCAGCAAAAGAAGCTTCAGGCAAATCAAAGTCTGAAACAAATTAAAATTAAGGAACCTAAAGCATCTCAACCTAGAAAACAAGATTAAAGGCAAGATTAACTCAGTTTTGTTAAAGCTTCAGATCAGTTTACAAATTCAAGTAAACAAAGTCAGATCAAAGATAAAACCTTGAAACAAATTTCAGACTATTTCATAAAGCACTCAAGCCTGTCTTCTCTGTTTTGTATCACTCCAGGCGAGCAAACTCTTAAAACTAAGTATATTTTGGTTTGCATGTGATTGTTATTAGATATTTGTTTTTTGGAATATGCTTGTATGAGTGTGAAAGTGCCTGAATGTGTATATATATGACTGTGTGTGTATATGACTATGTACAAACCTTTATCTCTGTTTTTCAAAGACACAAGTGTAAACCCAATCCAAGAAAAATCCATATCTCTTCAAATAAAAAAATTTAGGCTGAGAAATCTGAATAAAAATTGGTTATAATACTTTAATCTAAACTTTAAAAATAAATTCCAGACATAAATATTTAGGGAATAATTGAAAATTCGTATATGACAGTGAAAATCAGACTAAAGTCAAAAATCGATGATTTCGATTTCTTGTTTAGATCTTATGAAGTGATTTGTAATAGAATACCATGATTTTAGAATTATAGTTTTAAGATTTTTATATTTGGCAATCATTTGGAACTTAGAGTTGAACGAAAATTCGAAAAATGTCAATTTCCGTCAATCTAAGAATAATCGAACTTCGAGTTCGAATCTGGAGGGGAGGAATGTGATGTAGATTGTAGGAAAAATAATCGCAATTTTTTTTATCAATTATGGTGGACATGCGAAATGATTTTAGGGTTTTAAACCCAACCGTGATCGATGAAGTTTAAGACGGGGGTTCGTCGTCGAGAAGGCATCGGGGTCGATCGCTCAAGGGGGGATCGGTGCGTTAGGGTAAGGCGTTGCTCTGGATTGAGTTAGAGGGTGACTGGTGGTCGATCGTGGTGGCGAGTGGTGATTGTTCGTCGAAATTTTGATTCCATTTTTGAGTTGAACTCTTTGTTTTCGATTGCATGGGAAATTCAATAATCTGGGTGGTGAAAAGGGGTAGGTAGATGTACGTCGACGTGAGGTTGCCGGCTAGGTCGACTGGAGATCATCAAATCACTTGTGCATGTGCACACGTGGCATTGCATGTCTGTGTGGGTTTAAGGTTGGGGAAGATGGAGCTTTATCAGGGACGAACACGAAGGGATTCACGAAGTAACTCGAAGTAGATGAAAGGGGTGGGCTGCCCGAAGTAAGGCTCGGGCAAAGTAGATATTGTCTCGGGTCATATTTTATTTAATTAAACAGTTTTCAAAACTGTAAGAAAAAAAGTGTTTATGGTTTTGAACCAAAGAACTTGTGTTTTTTTAAATGTTTTCTAAGTTTAAAGCAAAGTAAAACAAAGTTTTAGAGTTATGGAATACTTAGTTTGCAAAGATTTAATGTTGAACAAGTTTTTTTTTAAAAAAAACCCTACTCCGGAGAGTAGATTTAGGGAATTCAGCTGTCCGCCATACTGACCCCCTTTTAAGCTAGCCCAGCATAGAGATTTGATGCCCCAACCATTTGTTTGAATTAATGGGGTCCACCTCCGCGCCTTGAAATTGGGAGCAGGGCAGACGGGAATCGAACCTGCGACCTGCTTACCAGGAAGCAAGTATCGAATATATTTAAAATTAATAGATTTTAAATGATTATCTTGATTCAAGCTTAAAGTTAATAAAAAAAGCAATTAAGTGTTATTTAATTATATGATCACTATTTATAAATTAATTCTTAAAATTATTTTTAAATCAATAATGAAGTTAAAGAGTTAATCAAAAGAAATGTTTTTGAATCATTAGTTGACTTAAATTTTGTGTTAATGATAATTAATTACAAAGATAGTTAATTAAAGATTTTTAATGACAAGTTAATGATTGATGAAAGATGATTACTTATGGGTTGTTTGGATAATTAAGGATAATCAATTTCATGATTAAGCTTAATTAATTACATAATTAAGGTCAATTAAGTATTAAAAAGAAAATAATAATTGATTAATTAAAGTTGACTAAGTGATTAGGGACAATCACTTATTGTAATTAATTAAGAATAAATAATTGAATGTAATGAATTAAGGGTATTTAATTATTTAAAAACAAGTGCTTAATAAAAGTAATTGAGGATAATTAATTGATTAAAATGATTAAGGATAAATCTATTATGATTTTATCGATTTAGTTAAGGGTTAATCAATTTTGTAATTAACCTAAGGTTAATTAATTATTTTGATTAATTAGGGATAATTAATTAAATGGTAATTAATTAAGGTTTAATTAATTTATTAATTAATTAATTAAGTGTGATTAATGAGAGGATAATTAAATAATTAAAGGTTAATTATTTTATAATTAAAGGTTGATTAATTTAAATTAATAAATGATTAAAGGACAATTAATCAAATAATTTGAAATTAATTAATGTTAATTAACCATGATTGATGGCTTATCTAACTTAGATTAATCAAATAATTAATTTATCTTATTGATGAACGTTTAAATTCTATTGATTGTTGAAATGTTTGATATTCCTGATATGTTATGCTTTGTGCTATGAATTGTTTTGGCGTGATCTGTAATGAATGTAATTTATTCTATCTGTGATGAGTATTACTTATCTATGAATCTGTGAACGGAAGATAAGCGTTATAGGAATATACCGCTCATCAATATTGATATGATTGAATCTGTGACGATTGATGTTGTTGCACTATCGGGTAAAACCCCTGGACTACACCATTCACACACAAATATGGATTGCACGAGGAAATCGGTTAAGCCATAGATTTTAGAAAATAATTTTTAAATTGAATTTTGAATTCAAATAGTTTTGGAAATGGATTTGGGTTAAATATAAAAAAAATTGAAAAGGGATTTCAAAGATAAAAAGTTATTTCGAATAACTTAATAAAATTTTAAAATTTAAATATTTTGGTTTGGATTTGAATTCAAAATTTGAACTTGAATTCTATATTTGGAAATTATGATTTGAAAAGGTTATACAAGTTATAAATGTGTTTATATAGGTTTTAAACCATTTAAAAAGTATTGTTTTGAGAATTTGAATTTAAACCAAGCTTTATACTTGAAGGGCTTTAACTTGTATAAATGTAACCGGATTTTTCCGAAACGAAAACTATTTGTTTTCAGATAATAAAAGCTTTCATATAAGGAAAGGATTTCCAATTTGTGTTGAAAAGTTTCAAGTTTAAAATGAAATTGTGAATTATTTTGAAAGCTATTAATGAACCTTTGTGAAAGATTGTTAAACTTTGTTTTGAAATCGAAGAGGATTTTAAATGGTGTATCTTTTATATATAAAAGATTTGAAATGGGAATTATTTTGAAAGTTATGAATGGATCTTTGGAAATAGTTTTGAAAGCTATAAATTGAGTCTTTGGGTTAATAATTGGATGAGACAATCGAATTTGAAAAGGAAGTTGTTTTGAAAAGCTGTGAATGAATCTTTGTGAAATATTGGTGAACTTTGTGAAGTAAATCTTTTTGTTTAAAGATTTGTAAATGGTAATTTGTTTAAACGTTTTTAGGTTTTAAATTGTGACTTAACTGAAATCTCATATCCATATGTTTTTAAATATTGCGCTCATTATTCGGTTTAGCCGGGAGAGGACCTTGTGTCATATAACCCATTTCGAATAATGATACGTCGTTATGGATAACATTTGAAGACCGGTGGTGAAGACCGGGTATTTTCGAGAATGAAAGGATAACCCGTTTGTTGTCTCTACACTGAGTCGCACCGGTATAGAGATCTCCATATGTGATAGGGAGTCCGATCGTGATTGTAAATACACGGATTGCAAGGGCTTCTTCGGAAGAGCCTTCGGTTCTGTTCGAACCCGGAATAGACTTGTATGGATGTGTGTCTGACATTACACTTTGAGATGTAAAGCTGGTTTCTATCAAATATATTTATATTTGGTGGCGGAGATTTATTCTCTAAGCTTAACACCCTTCTTTGAGACGTACGAGCTCAGAGGTTATGTAGTTGATGGTTACTAGTGATACATTCCCAATTTGGTAATGTGGCATACGAAGTGCTGCTAATCATTTGTTGATCGAAGCATGGCTTTGTGAAAAAGTGTAACTTTGTGGACGAGATTACATCAGGACCTCACACCCCAGAAATGGTCGAAATAAGAAAGATGTGGCAAGGTTACAGGGATCGCGCCCTTAGGGTATGTCCATTCCTTCTGAAAAAGGGTGGTTTATGGTATGGAGCCCAAATACTTAACTCACGTGGACAATGTAAATTTATTACTGTGTGATGTTGCTTTGTGGTTGAGGGCCTTCGGATAAAGGTCGCAAACGACTGGAGGTGGCTTATCTTAAGTTTTTACTCCCGAGAAGGGAGTAAACCGACCTTATGTTGGCAGAGAGCTGGGTAAGTTCTCGGGGTGTCCTTTCAGAGGCGTACCCATGTGGCAACGGAAAGTTCCTTGGCCTGACCATTTGTTGGAAATCCAATCTCCAATACGCGCCTTGTACGGTTTTAGTTGTATAACCTGTCATTTACTTATAGTGGTCACCACTATTTAGATGGCAGTTATAGTAGGCATAGTTCGAAATGTCTATGATGGCTAAGATTAATACTATACTTGCAATGTTTTCCACTATGCACTAATAATAATATCAAAATGGTTTTCGGGTATCAAGCATTTTTGACTATCATAAGGAGAAATCTCCTCCAATTCTGCATTTGCATGGTGTGTGTGGCGAGAGGCCTTATGGTAGTTTCATTTTCCAAAAAGCATTGCAGATTTCAATTTTAAATTCTTTTTTTGTTTTTTTAAAAGATAAAACTGTTATTTTTTTCTCACACCAGTCCCATGACTGACCTGGAGTTTATTGTTCCTTTCCTAAACTTTGGGTGCCCACAATTTTCCACACGGGCAGTCTAGAGTGGGGTTTTTCAGATAATCAAATAGTAGGTGTAGATTCAGTAGCTTTCAGTCTTTGGGAATCTTCTTCAATCTTTGGATGACTGGCCTTGCTTAAGTCATCGTGATGGGGGTTCGAGCATGAACTTTAGAGCTTTGGCTTTGGAGATTTGGTTTGGAGTTGCAGATTTTGGATTCACTCTTCATCGAAAATCATATTTGAGTTATCTCTTTCGTTGTTATCATGTTCCGCTGTTGTATATTTGTCTTTGATATTGTTGTATCATATTGTATTGTATATTGTAATCATTGTTGTATTAATGGTATTACTCTTTTTTTTCTTCCCTGTGTTGTTATACTTAATGTGTTATAAGATCCGGCGAACCAGATTCGACGTTTGAATCTGCTGCATTTGAATACTGGTGAAGTATTTGGTACCGATTTTCGAAGGTCGAGTCAAGGTCGTTACATAATATATATATATATATGTGTGTGTGTGTGTGTGTGTGTGTGTGTGTGTTTTGGGTTGACTGGTCAAAATTGCCTCATATCAGAGCTTTATATTTTCCCTTCAATTCACTGTAGACCACATCCAGCATGTGTTCTCCCTGAAAACACGCGTCTTCTTTATTAAAAAAAAGAGTTTATAATGGCCGAAAACAAATTTTCTTCCCCCAGTCCAATGCAAATCAAAATCGAGCAGAGAAAAGTCTGCAGTGTTTTTCTTCGTTCGAAAATAAATCCCACTTTCCCCTTCAGAAATTCACAAATCGATATTAATTATAAAAAAAGGGCGATCGAGATAAGAACAAAAACGAATCTAGTCTCGTTAAGGTGATTTTGGGCCGCCGCATTCTTGATGGTCGTGGTAGGTTCGGGTTTGAAGTCTTGAGTGTGGGGGGGTCGGCGAGTTCGATTGAAGCACGTGTTTCGTGAGGCGCGTGGTGATAGGTCATGTCACGAGGGGGAGCTTCGATCTACGCTCATATTGGTCGATAGGAAGAGCAGCTTCGAGAGTGAGGATCGAGTCGACGCCTTAGGTTGTAGTGGTCTTGTGTGAAAGCCGACCAGGGGAAGCATGCATCATCAGTGTGTGGGGGTTGAGGATTCTCGATGTATTCACGTGCATGGAAGGGTAGGTCGCGAGGCTGTAGGTTCGCGAGGTGGCTGGGGTTCATATGGAGTGTGCAGGCGGGGGGAGGA
Source organism: Allium cepa (assembly GCA_030765085.1). Classification (NCBI taxonomy): domain Eukaryota; kingdom Viridiplantae; phylum Streptophyta; class Magnoliopsida; order Asparagales; family Amaryllidaceae; genus Allium; species Allium cepa. The sequence goes on along the minus strand of CM060932.1, from coordinate 690,244,318 downwards.
AACTTGATTTTTGACCTGGGTTCGATGTCAAAGAGGTTTTCAGTTTTTCTATTCTTCAATTTAAATTAATAAATATGTGAAGCAAAAAATAATAATAATATAGACATATAAATTTTTAACTTACTAGTTATTTTAAATAATGGATTTGATGATTAATTTATCCAATTTATTTTAGTCACTAAAAGGTTTTAAAAGGAAAAATTATTGGCTCAAAATAAATTATGAGTTAATTAAATTTTAAAATGGTAATTAATTATTCGATTAGTTTAATATTAATAAATCATATAATGTTATACAAGGTCTGAAATCATGAAGAAAACAAGCCGGTTTGAAGTGGATGGCAAACAAAAGTTAAAGGTGAGTTAATCTCACTCACATCTGGATTATCAATTAATTTAAATAGTTAAAATTTAAATTATTGGTTGAATGCTTGAATTGATGATTTATTATCAGTCTGGATGTAATATTATATATAATAGTATATATATATTAGAGTGATTGATATTCCCGCATTATATAGCGGATGAGACGCATGTGCCCCGCATAATAGCGGATGACCCTTTATACCACGATGTCCCCCTCGAAGTGGAATTGGTATTTTTTTTTATTATGCTAACATCTGTGGATGCAGGAAAACAAGTTGGAGGGGTGCAACTGGATTCCTCAAAATATTGAAATTTGTTTTCATAATCTGTGTAATGATTGATTGATTATCTGTGATCGATTATATTGGAAATTGAAGTAATAAATGCCATGGGTTTTTGCTGAACATATTTTGGGTATTAGAAGATATCAAAAACATAAAAGATTTGATTTTGAAAGAGATATTAAAAAAATTAAGTAAAATAATTTTAGAAAAATCAAAGGAATGAATCTGGAAAAGAATAACAAGTTTTGATTTTAAAATCCTATCGAATAAATTCTGAATGTGGGAAAAAGATTTTTAAAGAATGGGAATAAATGAATTTTGAAACTTAAGTGATACTGTTTAAAGAAATAAAGGATCTATTTTTTTAAATTCAAAATTTAAAATGTTGAGAAGAAATAAGAAGGGGAAATTTGAAATAGACTATGAAATGGATATTTCATATTTAAATAAGGGTTTAAATCATAATAAAAGGGTAAATATGGAGTTAATGGATTTTTGAAATTGATTTGGGTAAATCGGGAAGCAAAATATAAAGGGAATTCAATTCAGAGAATCGATTTGAAAGATCGATTGAGTGTTTGAAAATGGTGATTGAAAGGGAAATGAGATTACGAAATTTATAATCGAGGTTTATAAATAAAGTGAAATATTTATCAGTGGGTAATTTGGAAGTATAAATTCACGGTGGGAATTTATAAGGAAATGGTGATTGGTTTAAAAATAAATAGTGGTTTATTTTTAAAGAGTGGAAAAGAATTTACGGGTTGGGACGTAAATTAAACCGAAATAAATCGAGAAGGATTTATAAATGGTTAGATTGACAATGTTGAAATGGAAAGTGTATTTCCCTGGAAAGCTAAGTATATTTTCAAAAGAAGGTCTATAAAAATAGAAGTTTTAAAAGATGTTTTAAAAGATGAATGTCTTTAGAGAAATATTTATTATTTAAATTGTTTTAAAAAATTTAAAGTAAATATACTTATTAAATTAATTATAGAAGTAATTTTTTTAATGGCTAAATTAGTATTATGATTTAAAGGATAATTATAAGTATTTTTACTTTATACAATAGTTTTATTTAAAAATGGTTTTTGGCTAAAGTTTTTACATGGAAAATTTATTATAAAACTTTATGACTAATATTTTGAATAAAGTGACTCAAATAGTTTTATTTCAAAAGTTTTAAGTGTATATTTTTGGGTAAAGTGATTTAATTTATTTTAAAATCTAAATTCAATAAGATTTGGCATTTTCAGTGGAAATAAACAATTGGTTGGAAATCATTCTACGAGAGGAAAAGTGATTTGAAAACTATTTTCAAAGGTTTGAAGTGTAGAAAAATATCTTATGAAGATATTATGAAATAAATAATTTGGAAAATTATTAAGGCATGATGGTTGTTTGTGGATATTATTGGGTAGTTAAATAACGGACTATCAATATTGACCAATGCGCTGATCGTTTTGAAGAGACCGGGATCGGGTTTAATTATCTGAATACCACTTCGAACGGTTTGAATGTAGTGAATGAATACCATAAAGATGATGAAGACGGTGATCCGGTTTGTCCAGACCCAGGGGAACTTGTATGGATGAATGCTTTCAGAACATCGTCAGAAGGACGATGAGTATTCTAAGTGAATGTGTTCTAAAAAGGTAACGCATAGCCTCAAGGCTCATCAACCGGAAATGGCTAAAACAGGGGAGGTGCAGCAAGGCTTAGTGGCTAGCAACTAATTAGGGTAAGGTCATCCCTGTCTAGATGTCCTACGGCTGTGTGGGCTGTTGATGATCCCAACCGCGGGGTGATCTTATTCGGACTATCCAGTAAGGGGTAGCTCCGATCTTGCATTGCAGAGGATCAGAAGGGGCCTCGGTACGCTGATCTAGGCCATGCACTGTGACGGACGGTTCCCCAGTAGCCCTGCCATTGTATGGAATCCAATCTTTAATAAACGCCTATATAGTTTTGATTATGCCCAACTATGCTGGAACATGAGATGCAAGCATTTTAGCTATATTATATTTTACTTTCAATAAACACTATTATAATATCAGACGAATTTGATAGAAAATGTTTGAGTTATCGTAAGATAAAAACCCGACATGTTTATTTGTGGCGAGGTCTTACGAGATAACTTTGATTACAAAGGATTTTGAAAACTTTAATAATCCAATTGAGTGTGTTTTCTAACGTTGGTTTTCCAGACGGACTTGGGTGTTATTTCACCATAATGCACAGGTCAGACCGAGTATTATAGAATACAGGATAGGATGTTGTGGAACTCGGGGGGACGAGATGGTTGGCGAGACGTATCACACGTACTTGATGTATAAATCCGCTGTGCAGTATAAGCTGTACAGTCAACTTTTGTGAGGATAAGTTAATACAACTGTCCAGTATTTTGCTATTAGTTATGTTGTATTCTGTTGATGTAATGTATAAAACAGATATAGTACAAAATTTGTATAAAGATCAGTCATTTATCTATTATACATTATTCCGCTACGATTGTGAGATTCTGATGTTGTTTTATTTTCTCTTCTTCTACCTCCTTCTTCTTTCCCTTAGGGTCTGGTTTTTCGGCATTCGATTGTTCGGCATTTAATACAGTGGACGTATTGATATCGATTTTTCAGACGTCGAAAAATCGGGTTGTGACAGTTGGTATCAGAGCTGAAGGTTAAGCGAGAACCTTGGCTCGGGTGGGAATTACTCATTAGAAATAGAGTCCATAGTACTCTAGATTGAGTTTGAGTGTATTAATAGATATGAGTGCATATTTGTTAGTGGATATAAAATTGTTTTGTACTGTGTTGATTGGTTTGTTGTGTGCTTTATGGATTCTGGTCAATCCGAACTATTAACATTATTGATAGGGATCTCTAAACACTTGAATAAAACAATTCGACATGGTGTTGTTTTAAATAGGGTAAATGAAATAATTTTGCCCAAAATATTTTATATATATAAAAGGAATAATTTTCAAAAATTATTATAGTATATATGGTTGCTTGGTTGTTAAAGAATGATAATATTAAATTATCATCATTGTTAAGTGGAAATTGAATAAGAAATTGAAATCATAATCAAAAGCTAAGGAAATAAATTCATATACATATGGAATTCATAAATGTGTATTATAAATGTGATTTATAATTTTAAATAAATTTCCAAAGTAATATTTGAACATAGATTGAAAGGATTTGGAATACGAAATTTCAGAAATTATTTTCCTTTGAGTTTGAAAGTGATTTTCAAAAGTTTTGGAGGAATAATGGTGATATTATTTTGGAAATATTTTTATTGGATATGAAATAAGGTGAGATTTGGAATTAAAAATATTTGAAATGTTTTTAAGAAAAGTCAAAGCGCTAAACTCACTTCGGTCACTAGAAAATAACTTCGGTGATGACTGCAGCATTATCGATGTTCATTTTCGAGTTTCCAAGAGAGAAATTGCTATCAAAATGTTTAAATTGGAGTTGTTGCAAAACTGGGTTTGGTATTGAAATTCAAAAAGATAATTTGATATACCAATGGATTTTGGGATGCAAAGGAATGATTTGGTTTGGATATATATGATTTCAAAATTGAATTTGAAATACCAAAAAAATTGTTTAAACTCTGGAAGTTTAATTAAAAATGTTTATGAAAAATAAATAAGTTTGGACTTATAAATTTTGGAAATTTGCTTAGATTAAAATTAACCAAAGGTTAAACAATGGTAAATGTGTCAATAAAGCAAAGTGGTGGATAAACCAATTAAATGAAGTAAATTGGAAGAGATTAGTAAATGGAATGTTGATAAGTTGGAAAACTTATGGAATTTTAAAATTTTGAATGGAAGTGGAATGTAAATAAATCTAGTTAAATAAAACTGAATTTTGAGGAAATGAATCTAAGTAAGCTAAATGGAATGGTCATTGAGATAAAATTTATGGAATTGGAGATAAATTGTGAACGAGAAAATTGATTTAAGTGGTTAAGCAAATGAATTGAAATTGAATATGGGGATGATATTTAATTTGAATTGTGTAAGGAAGTGAAATCGAAAAATTAATTCGAAGTAGACTAAAAATAATTAAAGTTGGGAAATAAAATCCATTGAGATTTAAAATAAATTAGTAAGTGGAACTAACTAAAGAAATGATTAATTAAATATGGTTTGAGATAAGATGAATAGAATTGAATATTTAAAAATAAAAGGTAAATTGAATTCATATGGAAATTAGAGACCCAATTTAAATAGAAATAGCTATATACTAAAATGGTGAAGTGAAAATAAATATTTAAGTATGTAAAATAAGTATATTAACTTAAGAAGAAATGATGAAATTCTGAAGTAAAACTTGGTATTGGGAAAGATATTTTAAGTTAATATTTGAATGAAGATTAATAAAGTGTGAAATGGGATAATTATGAACAGGTGATGGAAATCAGAAGTAAACATGAATAAAAAGAAAATTGATATAGCTAATAATCAATTGAGATTAATACATAGGATGTACGTATATTATTTTATTCGCATAACAATTTGATCCAGAGTCGAGCACAGAATTTCAAGATAGTTTTATCGATCCGAGTTGGGATTTTTCACTCGATTTTCGACGGCGAACCCTGAATATGGATTTTTGATTGATTCTGGAAATTCTCTATCATAGTTACGGCTATGTAAGGATAATGACAGTTTCTGATCAAGAAAACAAATCTGAGTCCACACTAGGAAGTCGGGTAGATGATACTAGTTCGGAAGTGAAATTGTATGATCGAGTGAGCGATCAAATATTATATTCCATACGGATATATATGTGCATCGTACGGGCTTGAATGAAATAGATATTGAAAATTTTGGAAAGAAATAAATAAAATGATTTTGGATTCTATGATTGGATGTTATTAGTACGTAGGATATATAGGTGTTTTGAAAGGAAAGGAAATTGGTGTCTTTAATTTTAGAAGATAAATATGAATTGCCGGCTAAAAGGTATGTATTTATTTGTCATATGAAATTTGATGATTTTCTAGTCTAGCCACTTGGCATTTTGTTTTCTTTTGAATTGGGGGCCCATAGAGGCATTTTGTAGTCGTACCGATCTAACCGCGCAAAGGAGGCGCAGGAAATTTTTTTTGAAAGTTTAGAAAGTTAGAAAATTTTGAGATAATTTTGATAATTTAAAATTTGATTTTGAATTATAAATTGAATGGTTGAGTAAGTAATTTTGTTTGGAAACTATGGAATAGTTTGGAAAGTTGTAAGGGTGATAATGTGTCTTTAATAAAAGATGGTTTTGGGTGTTGTTAAAACATTTGGTTTTGGAAGTTGTTAAAAACTATTTGGATTGGGGAATAGTTAATGGGTCCTGGATCATTCTTCCTAACCAGTAATTTCGGGGACGAAATTCTTTTAAGAGGGAAGGAATGTGACGACCCAGAATTTTTGGATATTTGAAATTAGAATATTTAATTGATTTTAAATATTTAAAGTTAATGTTTAACTTGAATTTCAAATATCGCTATTTATTGGATAATTTAAATATTGAATTTAATAATTGGATATTGGGAAAAATTGTTGAGTCTGAAGTTTAAGCTTGCTAATTTTTTTTAAAGGCTTATAAAATTTATAATGATGATACTGAAGATAATAAAAGTGTTAAGTTTTAATTGAAGAGCGATTTGTTCAGTTTTGAAATTATATTGCTTAAATCGATATTTAAAAATAGCCTTCCGGGGCACAGTCTCAGAATTCGACGAAACCAGTTTCATTGGATCCATAATAGTGCATTATTATCGAACTTCATGTTTCGTAGCGTTTGGAGTTATCGTGTGACCTACGATATATAAACGGGCTGAAATCTATATTGAAAATTCAATACAATGACTGAGTCCAAAAGAGCTATCTTCTCCATACGATCGAATTAGGGCTCAAAACCTTTTCTATTGCATTTGGAATAGGGGTATAACGTTATAAACGCCTAGCGGCATGCCTCGATAGGAGGTCGAGATTGTGAGTTGCGGAAATCGAGACGATTTAAATTTAAATTTAAATATAATATATATATGTTTTGGGTTGACTGGTCAAAATTGCCTCACATCAGAGCTTTATGTTTTCCCTTCAATTCACTGTAGACCACATCCAACACGTGTTCTCCCTGAGAACACGCGTCTTCTTAATCGAAATCGAGCAGAGAAAAGTTTATAATGTTTTTCTTGGTTCGAAAATAAATCCCTCTTTCCCCTTCAGAAATTCAAAAATCGATATCAGTTATAAAAAAACGACCGAGATAAGAATGAAATCGAATCGAGTCTCGCTGAGGTGATTTTGGATAGTCGCATTCTTGATGGTCGTGGTGGGTTAGTGGTTGAAGTCTCGAGTGTGGGGGGGAGGGGGGTTGACGAGTTCGATCGAAGCACGTGTTTCATGAGGCACATGGTCATAGGTCATGTTGCGAGGGGGAGCTTCGATCTGCGGTTTCTCGTTTTGGTCGATGGGAAGAGCTGCTTCGAGAGTGAGGATCGGGTCGACGCCTTAGGTTGTAGTGGTCGCGTGTGAAAACCGACAAGGGGAAGCAGGCATCATCAGCAAGTGGGGATTGAGGATTCTCGATTTGTTCACGCGCATGGAAGGGTAGGTCGCGAGGCTGCAGGTTCGCGAGGTGGCTGGGGTTTATATGGAGTGCGCAGGCCGGGCGAGGAAACCCGAGTTTTGGCTCGGTTTCGATGTCAGAGAGGTTTGCAGTTTTTCTATTCTTCAATTTAAATTTAAATTAATAAATATGTAAAGTAAAAAATATAAATATATACATTTTTAACTTACTAGTTATTTTAAATAATGTATTTGGTGATTAATTTATCCAATTTATTTTAGTCACTAAAAGGTTTTAAAAGGAAAAATTATTGGCTCGAAATAAATTATTAGTTAATTAAATTTTAAAATGGTAGTTAATTATTCGATTAGTTCAATATTAATAAATCATATAATGTTATACAAGGTCTGAAATCTTGAAGAAAACAAGCCGACTTGAAGTGGATTGCAAACATAAGTTAAAGGTGAGTTAATCTCACTCACATCTGGATTATCAGTTAATTTAAATAGTTAAAATTTAAATTATTGGTTGATTGCTTGAATTGATGATTTATTTATCAGTCTGATGTGATATTATATATAATAGTATATATATTGGAGTGACTGATATTCCAGCATTATATAGCGGATGAGACCCTATGTACCCCGCATAATAGCGGACGACCCTTTATACCGCGATATCCCCCTCGAAGTGGGATTGGTATTTTTTATTGTGCTAACATCTGTGGATGCAGGGAAACTGGTTGGAGGGATCCAACCAGATTCCTAAAAATACTGAAATTTGTTTTCCTAATCTGTGTTATGATTGATTGATTATCTGTGAACAATTATATTGGAAATTGAAGTAATAAATGCTGCTGGGTTTTATAGAACATATTTTGAGTATTTGAAGATATCAAAAATATAAAAGATTTGATTTTGAAAGAGATATAAAAAAATTAAGTAAAATAATTTTAGATAAATCAAAGGAATGAATTTGGAAAAGAATAACAAGTTTTGATTTTAAAATCCTATCGAATAAATTCTGAATGTGAGAAAAAGATTTTTGAATAATGGGAATAAATGAATTTTGAAACTTAAGTGATACTGTTTAAAGAAATAAAGGATTTATTTTGTTAAATTTAAAATGTAAAATGTTGGGAAGAAATAAGAAGGGGAATTTTGAAATAAAGTACGAAATGGATGTTTTAGATTTAAATAAGGGTTTAAATCATAGTAAAAGGGTAAATATGGAGTTAATGGATTTTGGAAATTGATTTGGGTAAATCGAGAAGCAAAATTTAAAGGGAATTTAATTCAGAGAACTGATTTGAAAGATCGATCAAGTGTTTGAAAATGGTGATTGAAAGGGAAATGAGAATATGAAATTTATAAACGGGGTTTATAAATAATGTGAAATATTTATCAGTGGATAATTTTGAGGTATAAATTCACGGTGGGAATTTATAAGGAAAGGAAGATTGGTTTAAAAATAAATAGTGGTTTATTTCTAAAGAGTGGAAAAGAATTTACTGGTTGGGACGTAAATTAAACCGAAATAAATCGAGAAGGATTTATAAATGGTTAGACGGACTATATTAAAATGGAAAGCGTATTTTCCTAGAAAGCTAAGTATATTTTCAAAAGAAGGTCTTAAGTATACAAATAGAAGTTTTAAAAGATGTTTTAAAAGATGAATGTTCTTAGAGAAATATTTATTACTTAAATTGTTTTTAAATTTTTTGAAGCATATATATATATATATATTATATTAATTATAAAAGTAATTTTTTAAAGGTTAAATTAGTATTATGATTTAAAGGATAATTATAAGTATTTATACTTTATACAATAGTTTTATTTAAAAACAGTTTTTTGGCTAAAGTTTTTACTTGGAAAATTTATTATAAAACTTTATGACTAATATTTTGAATAAAGTGATTTAAGTAGTTTTATTTCAAATGTTTTAAGTGTATATTTTTGGGTAAAGTGATTTAATTTGTTTTAAAATCTAAATTCAATAAGGTTTGGCGTTTTCAGTGGAAATAATCAATTGGTTGGAAATTATTCCGCAAGAGGAAAAGTGATTTGAAAACTATTTTCAAAGGTTTGAAGTGTAGAAAAATATCTTATGAAGATATTTTGAAATAAATAATTTGGGAAATTATTAAGGCTTGATGGTTGTTTGTGGATATTATTCGATAGTTAAATAACCGACTATCAATATTGACCAATGCCTGATCGTTTCGAAGAGACTGGGGTCGGGTTTAATTATCTGAATACCACTTCGATCCGGTTTGAACGTAGCGAATGAATACCGTAAAGATGATGAAGAAGGTGATTCAGTTTGTCCAGATCTAGGGCAACTTGTATGGATGAATGCTTTCAGAACATCGTCAGGAGGACGATGAGTATTCTAAGTGAATGTGTTCTAAAAAGGTAACGCATAGCCTCAAGCCTCATCAACAGGGAATGGCTAAAACAGGGAAGGTGCGGCAAGGCTAAGTAGCTAGCAACCAATTAGGGTAAGGTCATCGCTGTCTAGATGTCCCTTTTATTCGGCTGTGTGGAGGGTTGCTGATCCCAACCGCGGGGTGATCTTATTCGGACTATTCAATAAGGGGTAGCTCCGATCTTGTATTGCAAGGGATCAGAGGGTCCTCGGTATGCAAATCTAGGCCAAGTACCGTGACGGACGGTACCCCAGTAGCCCTACCATTGTATGGAATCCAATCTCCAATAAGCGCCTATACGGTTTTGATTGTGCCCAACTATGTTGGAACATGAGATGCAAGCATTTCAGCTATATTCTATTTTACTTTCAATAGACACTATTATAATATCAGACGAATTTGATAGAAAATATTTTGGTTATCGTAAGATAAAAATCCGACATGTTTATTTGTGTCGAGGTCTTACGGGATACCTTTGATTCCAGGGGATTTTGAAAACATTAATAATTTAATTGAGTGTGTTTTCTTAGGTTGGTTTTCTAGACCGACTTGGGTGTTATTTCACTATAATGCTTGGGTCAGATCGAGTAATATAAAATACAGGATAGGATGCTATGGAACTCAGGGGACGAGCTGGATGGCGAGACGTATCACACGTACTTGATGTATAAATCCATTGTGCAGTATAAGCTGTATAGTCAGCTTTTGTGAGGACAAGTTAATACAACTGTCCAGTATTTTTCTATTAATTGTGTTGTACTCTGTTGATGTAATGTATAAAACAGATATAGTTCTTTTGTATAAAGATCAGTCATTTACCTATTATATATTGTTCCGCTGCGATTGTGAGATTCTGATGTTGTTTTGTTTTCTCTTCTTCTACCTTCTTCTTCTTTGCCTTACGGTCTGGTTTTCCGGCATTCGATTGTTCGTCGTTTAATACAGTGGACGTATTAATGTCGATTTTTCGGGCGTCAAAAAATCAGGTTGTGATAATGGATCTCTAATATGTGATAACATGGCCTTAACAAGCTCAGGCTTCGACCCACGAATGAACTTTTCATTCCTCTTAATAACAATATCAACCATAGCATAGCCACATCTCGCTAGCTCCTCAAATCTGGTTGCATACTCAAGCACTGTCATATCCTCCTGCTCCAACTGAGCAATCTTCGACATAATTTTTTTTTTAAACCTCCTTCTGCACTCATCCCAAGTCATAATCTCCTTATTGACTCCGACAGTCACACTGTTCCACCAATACAATGCTGCTCCTTGTAGCTGTCTAGAAGCAAGTCTTCTTTTCTACTTATCATTGAGCCCCAAATCAGCGAAAATCCTCTTGCAATGAAGTAACACATTCTCCACTTTGATTATGTCTTCAGAACCAATAAACGGCTTTCCTCCCAATCGAGCATAATCTCTACTCAAAACAGCATAATTGATGACTATTGGAACCTCCTAATTTCCTCCTTCAGCATTTCCTCTAACTACTGCAGTAGCAACTCCCGCTTGTATCATGTTTATGAAGAACTGATACATTGCTACCATATCGACTGGCGGGACTTCAGCACCCTCATTTGCAGCATGTGCCTGACCTTGGTTCCTCCTAGTATTTGGTCTGGCATTTCCATTGATTGTGATGCTTCCCCCGCCAATTTTAGCCCTTTCACTTCTAGCATCCATATCTGCAGTCGAGCCTTCGTAAGATATAAAAGACTAGCCTAAGAGAGATAGGAGAATAGAGATATAGTGTATATTATATATAGCAAATACAAGTACGGTACTACAGCTTTATCCCGTACCTCAATCTTTTTTCTAATTCTCTAGGATTATGTTTTCAAAAATCATTTTAAGTTTAAAGTTTTTCATAAACCTACGCTCTGGTACCAACTTGTAACATCCCCTATCTTGAGGCCCGAAGCTAAGTGCTACAGATGCTGCAGTCATCTATAGTATTAACTTCTAGTGACAAAATACAGTAATGTTAACGGTATCCAAAATATCAGAAGCACATGAATATGAAACAAAATCACAGATTCCAAAAATAACTTTTGCTGATTACATTTCAAAACATGTTTCATATTCCATTACATAATCCCAAAACATTTCCCAGGTATTGATCAAATATAATTATTACATAATACGCTAAGAGCTATATATGAAGATTCCTCCTTGGATGATCAGAGTACTCAAATTGACAAACTGTCTCAATATATCACAGCGGAAATAAAATATGACAACTCCTAAATAGCTAACTTCAGCCTCCTACTCGTCTTCGGAAGCTTTATTCATCCACCTACTAAACCTAAAAACCCTAACTCTCAATCCACTCAAATTAATTTTGAGCACACGAGAGTTTAAGGGGAAAACATAAACTTCGAGTCAGACATAAAGCCCGACGTGAATAATATTATTACATCGTTTTACTAATATTAAGTGAGACCATGCCGCTTAGCGGAACGGGTTTCCCCTCACTAATATCTTTTAAAAATATCCTTTTGAAAACCAAAATCTTATAATCAAACTGGTTAATCAAACTGATTGTAACAATAATAGTAATATCATATATGCTCAAAAACAAGTAACAAATGGACTATCTGTCCGAACAATGTATTTTTGTTTGGCTAACTACTAACCTTTGACTGAATCAGACCTACTAGACAAAATAACAAATAATCTAAAACCTATTAGACATACTTCTGGAAGGTCTATCTTTAACGTACTTCTCTAAGGGTCACTTGATCCTAATGGTTTTGCAGGCTCACCAATAACCTATCTTTCTTCTTTGTATATATTTCTTTCTGTGTGTAATAATCATTTAAGTCTTACCTATGAATAAGCCCTACACACTAGAATTTTAGACTACATTAGCTAGAGGCTATAGCTAATGTATAGAGCATGACCCTACACTAGTCCCATCCGGTATTCAAATATCCGAGTCATTTACTTAGGGTTAACTATCCTTCAAATTTTCCTTAAAATCCTTTCAAATTGATTTAATCCCTTTAAATCATACTTAACCAAGGAAAACATACTATTTTTGTTACTCACATCTCTTTGCCATGATATATGCTTTACTCAAAACATCGCTAATGAAAATGTTCGAAACCTTTGTTTAAAACTTTTAAACAATCTCTTTCGAAACCATTGAAAGTACCCCTTTCAAAACTATTAAATGCACCAATTTCAAAACCAATGGAAGTACCCCTTTCGAAACAAGTAATCTACTTTACTTTGCAACATTAGGACGAAAAGCCAAAACATGCCTTTTGAAACCATTTACAATAGTCCTTTCAAAAACATTGGAAACCTTCCATTCAAATATTAAAGGCAAACCATTCGAAAACATTGGGGAACCACCCCTTCGAAACCTTTGTCATATACCTTTCGAAAATACTAAGAAACTTCTCATTCGAAACCTTCATTAGTTATCTTTCAAAAGCATTAAAGTCTTCTACTTAAAACAAATCTTTCGAAAGCATTGGGTTCAAGTAAAAACATTTGGAGCAACCTTTCGAAATAATTGGAAAACATTCCTTTCGAAACCTTTGGGTTAACCTTCAAAATATCAAAAGGGTCTTAAAACAACTAAGTCGAAAGCAACTCTTTGGAAAGCAATTTTCTAAGTAAAAGAAGTGGATGGTGTCGAAACCAATCCCTTCGAAAGCATTGAAAAAACGGCTCTAATTTTTAAAACGAAGGAACCATTTTGAAGGCATTGCTTCAAAAGGTAAAATGCGGCAGGCTGAGGTTTCGACTCCTTCGAAAGCAATTTCTTAAAACAAAGATGACAGCCTCTTTCAAAACCCTTCTTTAAAACAATTTAACCAAGTCGAAAGCTATCTCATTCGGAAGCATTCTTTTCAAAAGCAAAGCAAGCCCACATTTCCTTTTAAGAAAAAACAAGGTCTCGACCCTTTCGAAAGCCCTGTTTCGACGTTATACCTTTCGCATATCTCCAATCCACCAGATACCAAGTCTTTGATACCATGTGTATTGGTTTCGAATGGGTAGGAGGCGGAAGTATGTAGTCGATAGGTACTGCCAAAAGTGGCGAAACAGAAAAACCTTAGAAAATCTGATTTCTGACTTTATAAAGTAATTTCTTTTCAACTAACCTGTTTTATTTGTCAACATATGATTGGTTGCTAATTTCTTTTTCAAATTCTTTTCTAAAAGTTTTGCCGAATTTCAGAGATTAATAATTTAAAACATTTACAAATTGCCCCTTCTCCTTTTATAAACATATAAAACATTTAAATCTCATACCTTAATTAATTTTATATACTTATCAAAACACTTAGGATTCTTCAAAAATTTCCATAAATCACTTTTAATATATTTTCTAATAAATATAAATTTCTGACCCAAAGCTAACATAAAATAGCCGTAATTAATTTTAAAACCCAATTAACCATTTTCTTCACTAGAAAATTCATAATAAATCTACATTAATTCAGAAAATTATGAATCTGGAAACACTTCTCTAAAATATTATTTCTGACTATACATCAAAATCACAAGGAATTTGAATGTCGTTTGATAGGTTTTTCAAATCAAAACTTGTCATAAAATTCATATGAACAGACGTAACTCATCAACAAGCATATATATCTATTTATCATTCAAAATATGGCAATCTACTTTGCAAATCATATATGGATCTGCTCTAGAATTAATAGCATGAAAAAATGAGATGTAACCTATCATTCACCTTAGCTTGTAATCAAGGAGTTGAGATTTGATCTTGGATTAAGTTAATTAAACTTCCTTCTTTTGAATATTTAAGTGGTCAATACAATAATAACACTTTGTCTAATGTAAAACAAATACTGTTTATATTAAATATTTATATTATACATATTTTTATATATGTTACACTTATACATTTCATTGACCGTAGAACAAAGTGATCAATCTTCCCTAAGAATCACAAATAGGATATATGTATATATTGTTGTGATGTTCATATTGCGAATATGATATCATAACATATTAAAATATAAATGAAAATAAATTAATAAATTATTTTTATATGTTAATGACAAATAATATTTTAATCAAATTAATAAAGTTAAAATATTTCAACTCTCTTTTATTTATCAAAATACTAAATTTGATTTAGTATAAAATAAAATATTATTTGCAAAAATACAAGTTAAAGACTTGTGTAACTTAATGGATGGATTTCTTTTTTGAAATTCACCTTTTTAATCATGTGTCCATGCCCTTGATCCAACATATTTCACCTGATTACTCCATAATTAATCGCTTTCTTTAATTAATTGGCTAATTAAGATAATTTTCCACCATACCATTTAATTCATAATAATTCGAAAAATGATGAGAAAATAACCAAAAATTCACATAAAATATGAAACATCAATCATTGCTTTCTTTAAATTTTTTGGATCATAATACCTATTTTTAATATTTAAATATTAATTTATAGTCAAAACAACCATTTCCCACTTAGAAAATTCATAACACGTTAATTTTGCACCCGTTATAAAAATTAAAAATCGTTTATGTTTTAAGGTTATAAATCTCATATTAAAATTTCATTCCATTTAGACAAGCTCTATTCATATTTTAATCCAAAACATATTAAAATCATTATCTTTTAATACCAAAATAAGAATAAATACGTTCTCTTATCATCAAAACATGTTATCATCATTTAAAACATCAAAATCATATAAAATCCTAACCAAAATAGGGTTAAACATAAAAATAGGGTTGGTATATAAATATGGGTTGGTAAGCACGTAATATTAGAAATTCATTTTGTTACAATTAAGTGTATGCCAACTCGTATGTGTATGCCGCGTGTTGGAGATGGGGAGCTTGATCCGACCACAGTTATATAATAGCAGTATCAGAACTGAATAGGAATTTCTTTTGTTATAATAGAGTATGCGCCAACTCGTATGTGTATGCTACGTGCTGGAGATAGGGAGTTTGATCCGACCGCCATTACAGAACATACTTCTCATGAAAGTAAGGTACATTTTAGGGTGATCAATATTGTAAGATTTTGGTGCGGCAATAGCAATAATAGTCTCTTCAACCCGGCTGATATTGTCAACCTCCACGGAAACAACAACACCCCTTCTTCTACAAGGATGATTGTTGAAGATTTTGTATAGAACTAGAACTGGTAGGTTCGTCTCATAGTATCAAGGAAAAAAAATTAAGAGTAGTAGACAATAACTAAAAGCAAGAAGTACACAATCAGAGAGTAACGTCCCTCCTTATAACGCCAAAAATATAAGTTTGATTTTCACTACACCAACAACATAAACACTCAAAAGCAAGCGTCGAGGCTTTGAATAATGTCATGGAGTTCAAAGATAAACTCATGATACTAACACCGAAAGTTTGCTAAAGTGCATATTTTAAAATATCAATATATAGTTATATATATTATATTATTTTTATATATGTAAGTACATATTTAATATATATATATATACATTGCTTTAGAATTTGTAGTAATTTTTTTTAATATAAATTTAATTTATAGATATCTTAAAATGTACTTGTATATGATTGTATATTTACAACGTTAAAATTCTATGTATAGGTTTATATATATGTCTATATTTATATAAAATTATCTCGATAAGATATGGTTTGTGTTTGTGTATAATTTTAATATTTTGTATATATAAATTAAAATGTATAAATATACGTTTGGATAATATATTTGTATACTAGATGAGCTAACATGTCTGCTATAGTGTACATCCGAACACTTATACATGAGCATGTTATATCTAGTACATATTGTTATGTTACATATGCATACACAGATGTATATGCGTATAAAACACTCACGCACACACACACATAGAAATACTAATTACATAAAATGAAATTAAATAATAAAATAAAATAATGATTTTATTTTAATTTTGTTTAGAAATGTTCTAAATAAACTAGACTTCATAGGTCCAATAAAGATTCAAAATAGTAAAACAATTGAAATTCACCCATGACTTCTGCTAAAGGCTGATCTAGATCCAAAACTATCCTTCGTGTACTAAGTTCCATGCTTGGTTTTATGTGCTAAGCTCAATAGAGCTTTCATTTGATAGCTCTTCCAAAGTTCGCGTAGGTAGAAAGCTCAAATGTTATCCTGTGACCCAGTTATAGTCGTCGTGGGTTAATATAGGTTATCGTGAGTTAAATGACAATTTTGTAATTATATTAAAACTTAACTTTACACAAAGCCTTATCTGGTGTCGAATTCTCATTGGTGATCTTTATCGTTCATTTTTCAGAAATGGGCTAATAAAATCTTTCATTTAGTAATTACTTATAACTAATCACTCATTTCCTTAGCCAATTAATTCATATAGAATAGAAAATTGATGAGAAAATTCTCAAAAATTCACCCAAAATCAATTTATCGTGTTTTATCTTTTCCCAAAATTACAAGTCAAAATAATTAATTTTACCCGAAATAAACTATTTTCTCATCTTAGACTATTCACAAAAATTTGAAATAAATTCCAAATTTAAAACCCATCATTACTTCATCGTTATAAATACCATATAAAATTTTCATGGCATTTAAATATGCATTGACTGTATTTTACCCTAAAACATGGACAAATCTACTTCGTTAAAAATTTCAAACACAACTAATCATTCAAACATGATTTATCATCATCAAACTATTCATATAAAATCAAATCCAAACCCAATAGGTGGGGATATGTTTTAGAGAAAGATCTCTACTCACCTTGATTAAGAAAACCTTTGTTTAATTTGTAAATGAAGTTTTATTTTAGATCCCATTTAGAACGTTTTGAATTTGTAAAGCATGATTGTTAGATCCTACTTTTAGGGGCGTTTGAATTTGTAAAATAAGTTTAATATTAGATCCAATTTTAAGTGATTAAGATTTGATAATATTTAGAAGGGCGTTTTGGTAGTTTACGTTGATACCAAAAAAGTGTGATACCAAAGCTATTACAGCCGTTGAAAATAAAAAATCTTTTTGGTTTTTCTTATGAATTGTATATGTTTAAATCAATAAAAAAAGATTTTTTATTTTTAAGTGATATTAAGATTTGCATATTTGTAAAGAAGTATTTTGAATTGTAAAGGAAGTTTAATTTTAGAGCATATTTTTACAAACGTTTTGAATTTGTAAAGCATGATTGTTAGATCCTACTTTTAGGGGCATTTGAATTTGTAAAATAAGGTTAATATTAGATCTTATTTTTAATGATTAAGATTTGATAGTATTTAGAAGGACGTTTTTGATAGATCACGTTGATATTAAAAAAGTTTGACATCAAACCTATTACAACTACTGAAAATAAAAAATTATTTTGTTTTCCTTATAAATTATATATATTTAAATCTGTAGAAAAAAATATTTTTTTATTTTCTAGTGATATTAAGATTTGTATATTTGTAAAGAAATATTTTGAATTTGTAAAGGAAGTTTAATTTTAGATTCTATTTTTAGAAATGTTTTGAATTAGTAAAGCATGATTGTTAGATCCTACTTTTAAGGGATTATGAATTTGTAAAATAATTTCAACATTAGATCCTATTTTTAAGTGATTAAGATTTGATAATATTTAGAATGGCGTTTTTGGTAGTTCACGTTGATACCAACAAAGCGTGGTGTCAAAACTATAATAACCACTGAATTTTTTTTCCTTATAAATTTTATATGTTTAAATCAGTAAAAAAAAGATTTTTTATTTTCAAGTGATATTAAAATTTGTATATTTGTAAAGAAGTTTTTGAAATTGTAAAGGAAATTTAATTTTAGATTATATTTTTAGAAACATTTTGAATTTGTGAAGCATGATTGTTAGATCTTACTTTTAGGGGCGTTTGAATTTGTAAAATAAGTTTAATATTATATTTTATTTTTAAGTGATTAAGATTTGATAATATTTAGAAGAACGTTTTTGATAATTTACGTTGATACCAAAAAAGTGTGACACCAAGCCATTACAACGATTATTACAAGTGTCACAGTACGCGCTTCGCGCGTGAATTATTTTCCTTATAAATTGTATACGTTTAAATAGTTAAAAAAATGATTTTTTATTTTCAAGTGATATTAAGATTTGTGTACTTGTAAAGAAGTATTGAAGTTTAATTTTAGGAGTTTTTTGAATTCATAAAGCATTTGTAATTGTTAGATCCTACTTTTAGAGGCGTTTGAATTTGTAAAAAAAAATTAATACTAGATTCTATTTTTATGTGGTTAAGATTTGATAATATATAGAGGGGCGTTTTTGGTAGTTCACGTTGATACCAAAAAAGTGTGACACCAAAGCTACTAGAACTATTATTAAAGATTATTAATTATTGATAAAGAAAATAAAGATATTGTAATGGAATATACAAGAGTAATGTAGGTATTATTACCTTTTTAGTTGTAGCTGGATGGGAGAATGAAATAACAGGTTTGCTAATAGATTTAGCCCTAGTAATCTTTTTTCTAAATAAATTTCAGTTCCAATTCGACGTTAAAAGTTCATTAAATGCAAGTTTGAAAAAAAGAAGAAAGAAATATCTCAATATCGCAGGGCGTACGTTTTTCCTTTTTACACTGAACAAAAAATTCAAAACAAATCATCAATTAATAAAACATTAATGTAAGAAATATAAAGAAACAAATTAATTCTAAGGTGATCTATGCAATGCAAAGCGTACAGATTTAAAAGAGCTAAGAAAGTTAAAAAAATAAATTTGCTAGAGCAGTAAATACTACTTTCCATAATTTTCTCAAACGATTTTATAACAATTTATATATGGATATTTTATTAGAGTTAAGTCCTCTACCTATTGAAATTGATTGACAACCGATAATTGATAAAGAAAATAAAGATATTGTATGGAATATACAAGAGCAATGTAGGTATTATTACCTTTTTAGTTGTAGCTGGATGGGAGAATGAAATAACAGGGTTTGCTAATAGATTTAGCCCTAGCAATCTTTTTTCTACATAAGTTTCAGTTCCAATTCGACGTTAAAAGTTCATTAAATGCACGTTTGAAAAAAAGAAGAAAGAAATATCTCAATATCGCAGGGCGTACGTTTTTTTCCTTTTACAGCTAAACAAAAAATTCAAAATAAATCATCAATTAATAAAACATTAATGTAAGAAATATAAAGAAACAAATTAATTCTAAGGCGATCTATGCAATGCAAAGCGTACAGATTTAAAAGAGCTAAGAAAGTTTTTTTAAAAAAACTATTGCTAGAGCAGTAAATACTACTTTCCATAATTTTCTCAAGCGATTTTATAACAATTTATATAAGGATATTTTATTAGAGTAAGTCCTCTACCTATTGAAATTGATTGACAACCGATAATAATTGCCGATACAAAAATTTCAACGAAGTTTTTATTGGTATAGTCATCCAATCCTAACTTGTATTATTTAAAAAAAATTATGCATTAATGTGAGATTTTACAAATTTAAGTTTTTTCTTAAAAATAATTAAGGTGTTTAAGAGAGCCATTTACTCATCCCCAAATTTCCAGGTAACGTCTACCTTGAACATTAAAAAACCTAATAAAGAAAAATGATTCACTTGCCATTTCAAATTCTAAGCGGTAAAGGTCGCAACGGTTGGATCAGAGCAACAACTAATCTTCTCCCTATATAATAAACCCTATCTCGTCACTAAACCCTAGTGTTTTCTCATCCCCAAATTTTTGTTGTTCACCAAATTCAAACCCTATCTTTATATTTCTGTAACTTAAATCCAGTCCATTCAAATTCTGAAATGGCAAAAAAGAAAACTACAACAGCCGCCACAGCTCCATTATCTTCAATCCAAAAAAAGCTCAATACCCACGAAAACCCTAAAGAAGTCCAACCCGAAATCACGAAAATCAACAATCTCAAAACTCTCAACCAGCTTCTGCTCAAAGAGACGATGGAGAAAAGGTCAGAGATTGATTGCCTCAAGTCCCAGATCGAGGAAATGAAAGAATGTCAGTCGTTCATGTCGAAAGTTGAAAACGAGGTGTGCCGTATTGTTATTGGTACGGCTGTGGTTGAAAAGTCGAAGGTAGATTCAAGCTTGGTAGAAAAGTTGAGTTCCTTGGAGAAGGAGAGGGACTCTGTTAAAAATGAACTGGAAGGGAAAGTTATGGAGCTGGAGATGGATAATAGGGCAATCAGGGATGAGTTGGGGCAGGCTCTGATTGAGAGAGATGAGATGGAGAGAATGTGGAAGAAGAAGGAGGAAGCTTTTGATTCTTTGCAGGAGTTGATGGAAGACGTGGAGAAAGAAAAAGATGAAATGGGTATGAAATTTGAAGAAGAAGCTAGCCTAATGAAGCAAAAGGTCGATGAATATGTTATGAAAATTCAATCATCAGAGAAAGAAGCTTTAGAAGCTAACGATGCTAATCGAATGTTAGAAGGCGAGGTTCGTGTTTTGAGGGGCGAAAATGAAGGGTTGAGAATAAAGGTTGATGAGTTGGAGGTGAAGGGTAGAGATGCAACTGAGGAGATCAGTAAGATTAGAGCGAATATTATTGCGGTTGAGAAGGAGAAAGAAGAGACGAAGAGAGAGTTTGAAAATAAGTTTAGAAATCTTGAAATGGGTTATGAGGAGAAGAGTGGACAAGCAAAAGAGGAACTTGATGGTCTTACTTTGACTATTTCTCTTTTGAAGAAAGAAAAGGACGAGCAAGAGATGGAATACAGGTCTAAAGTCAATGAACTTCATCAGAGATTTGATGAGAGGATGGGAGAAGCTCAAAATGAGGTTGCTAGGCTTAGGGAGAATATTGTGGCTTTGGAGAAAGAGAAGGAAGAGGGAGAGAAGAAGTTTGAGGCTGATACTAAAGAGTTGGGATCTCAGCTGGTTGAATCAAACAAAAAGCTGGCAGAAATTTTGAGAGAAAGGGATGAAATTGAGAAGGTTTCTAGCGAACAAGCAGTTGAGATTGCTGAACTGAAGATGGCCGTAGAAATTCTGAATTCAAAAGTTCTGATATTTGAAGAGAAGTGTAGAGAATTTAACGAGAAGAACGCCAAACTGCTAGATGAGATGGATGCTGTCAAAATGAAGTCTGATTTGTTGCAGCAAGGGATGTTACATGAGAAAGAAGACTATGAATCCAAGGTTGAGGATTTAAGGACAAAATTAGAAGAATCTCAACTGAAAATTAATGCAATTTCAAAGGAGAAGGAGGATACTGAGAAAGAGAAGGAAGCCAGTGATAAGGAGATTATCAAACTGAAGAAAGAAGTGGAGGAGCTCAACTCTAACTTTGCTGAACTTGAGAAGAAGTACATCGACTTACAGAATGAAAGATCTGAGCTAGTGATGAATTTAGAGGAATCACAACTGAAATTTAGTGCAATTTCAAAGGAGAAGGAGGATACTGAGAAAGAAAGGGAAGACAGCGACAAGGAGACTATCAAATTGAAGAAAGAAGTAGAGAAGCTGACCTACAATTTTACAGAACTTGAAAAGAAATGCATCAACTTGCAAAATGAAAGAACCGAGTTATTGATGAAGTTAGAGGGATCACAATTGAAGTTGAGGACAATTTCAGAGGAAAAGGATGATATTGAGAAAAAGAAAACTGCTTATGATGAGGAGGTAGTTGAATTGAAGAGAAAGGTAGAAAAAGTCAGCTCTAACTTATCTGAACTTGAGAGGAAAAACAACAGGTTGCAAAGTGAAAATGATGCTGTTAAGACTGAGTTAGGTGCTGAAAGAAAGGCATCTGAGGAGTTAAAGAGGAAAAACGACGAGAGCATTAAAGAGCTCAAGCAGCTCAATGCGTCCTTAAATGAATTTGTTTCGGAAAAAGAAGCAGCGAAGAAGCACATTGAATCTTTAGAGAAGAAAATGAAAGCTGCTGAGATGATTTCGGAAAAATCCCTCACTTTGTTAAAGAGGGCAAAACATGCTATACATGAATCCGAAAACACTGAAGAGAATGGCGAGTTTTATGATAAGGAAATCCAACCGTTTGGCGAAGAACTGGAGAGCATTAAAGGAGCTTTCAAGAGTAAAATATTGAAAATGGAAGAGATGAATAGAGAGGTAACTATGTTGAAAGAAGCAGTTAAGGAGACAAAGACGAAGAAGCCAGGGTTATTGATGCGGTTATATCCTGCATTTACTACGGTTCTTGCTGCTATATCATTTGCATATGCTGCAAGATCTCGCTAAAAGTCATTCAAGTTCTGTACTCTTTTTTAAGCTGAGGACTAAGTGTTGCCTGAGGTTTTTTGTTTTCTGAAACCTGTCTTTTATAAATGTAACCTTATATGCTAAAATATCCTTTTTAACGAAGAAGAACTTTCCTTCAGTTATATATTTGCAGATGCTATTATTCATTCATGCTATTGTTTCTGTTTATAAATTGCACTTTATAGTTGAGACCTGAGAAATAATGAAAACAAAATGCTTGCAGCTGAGAATGTTAGACCAACTAGAAAACGGTGGACTCTAGTTCACGTTACAGCTTGCGAGAACATTGATTGTTTGTTTAGCTAATTTGGTTTTTGATTAGTTTGTTGCAAAATTAACTGTTGAAGAATATAGGATAAAACAGGAGGTATGTTTTCGCTCAATGATTCTTACTGGAAAAAAGAAGAAAAAACTGCTTGTAGCAGCCATTTGGTCACCTGATATTTATTTAATTGAGACAATAAACTGTTTGTAGCATAGACCATACATAAAAGGGTTTAGTTTAAGAAAGTAATGTTACTCCTGAGCTTATTCAGATTCTGCATGTAATTCTGGCAGAAAAAAAAGGACACTGTGTGTCTTTGAACCGATCCCAGCTATTGAAGTTTGCCATTGTTAAAGGTTTATTTAGAAACCTTTAAAAAAAAATGTTTTTACTGTTTACTGAAATTTTAACTTGCTGGTTGTGGGCATTAAATAAATGATTTGATTAAAAAAAACTGTAATTTTGCTTGTAAAATCCATATTTCAGTTGGAGCTTTGTCTATCAGAAGCAGCAACAACATTCAGGTGTTTATTTTTTTCTTCTTTTTGATTTCTTTGCACAGTTTGGTACTATAAGTAACACCCTACTACTTTTAAGGTTTTGACCAAGACTTCTGGACCAGAGATGAGTTGTGGCACAAACTGGTAAAGCTTTTGGGGATAAAAGAAGGATCAAGGAGATAAGGATGGACTGAAGATTTAGTCCATATCGGAGGTTGGGAAAGATGAGAAAACTGGTTTTATTTTTTCACTGTTATTTTCTTGCAACACAGTACTCCTTCATAATGAACATTGCTATGTTGATTGAAAATTATGCAACAAAAATACATGGATTTATAATTAGAGGGATAAATAGCTCGAGGGGGAGTAAAATTGTATGGTTCGGATCGATTCTGCTGGAACCCATAATTTCATTTTAGCGTGGAGTAGTAAATTTGTTTTATAAAAGTGCCAATTGATTGTTAAGCTCTTATAATTCTAAACGCAAAGTCATATCTAATCAAAATTTCATACAAGAAAGTTAAATAGAACATTTGCTTGTTTTGTCCCCGCACAATGTACTTCCATAGTATTATGTTTAGCTCTCACATTACTACAGTTAATTCTTAAATAATATTCAGTGGTGGCGTGTTATATTATATCTGCTTTCCTCAATCTGTTGATGGGAACGATATTGCAATCACGAGCGTCAATTTATGGATGTTAGTACTTGCAGAAATTGCAAGCTAATTTTTTGTGGCAAACAATGATTTCGTTCAACCTTAAAACTGATTGCTCGTATAGTTTTGTAAATGTTTGTCCAATATGAATTCCAAAAAGGCTTATAAATTTTGGTGATCGTGTTTTCATTATACTTGTAGATGATGCAGTGTTTCTCAGTTGCAAAAAATATTAGCACAATGACTGCCCTAAAGCTGCTGGATGGAACTTGTCTGTCTGAAGGCGGTGTTCTATGTATGATGTACATTCAGGTAATGTTTGGTAATATATGATAGCTCTTTAAGCTACCATACAAAACGATGACTCTGAAGGTTGGTAGGTCCTTGTTTTGTAATTTGCAGTTGTGCTACTTATATATCTAACATTGAGATGACATCCAGGTAGCTTTATAAGAACCATAATTAAGGGACTGTTTGGTCTGTGGTCCAGCTATAAGATTTGCGAGTTTCTCTGTAATTACTCAGATCCCTCATTTGTTGCTTCCTATAAGTAAAAAAGGCTAACACAGTAAACAATATACATCAACAGACTTGTATGCTGGAGAGTTGGCTTCTAATGCTCTTACGTCCGTAGTCCTTTTACAAATTTTGCAGTCTCAATTTTTCTTGCAGAAGACCTGTTTTTGACAGATAAGCAACACCCAAGAATGAGTAATCAAGTTATTACTTAAAATTATTGCAAAAACTAGCAAATCATATAAAATCAAGTTGTTTGGAGATAGATTGAAAATGTTGTTTTTTACTTTCTTGTATCGATATTTTTGTTCTAAATTAGCATGAAATGAAATCCATGATATGTACACCAGTGTATGAAGAAAATGTTATGATGTAAGTTATATATTTTAGAATAGAATCACCTGTCCATCTATTATTATACTGTAAATATAAAGTAAAATCACAAAAATGCACACAGGGTTCTTAGTCTGTGTCTGTTACTCTTCCTCTTCCTCTTTTTAATTTTTATTTTTTTAACTTAGCAGTTATCTTACTGCATTAAACAAATTCTTTTTTGTTTACTCCTTGCCCCTTTGTTGCGTTATGGATATATGATTTGGGTCTCCTGACACGTCAATTCCATAGGCACTTTTCAAGCGATTCACATTTTATTGATCTTCCTCATTGATGCTCCATTAAATTGTTTGGATTTTGACATTATAATAAAGATCCTTCTCAAATAACATAGTGATAAAATCGCTTTCAGCATTATTGCATCTCTTACAGTTGTAAAAAGTAATCTTTCTTCATTTTTCTGTAACGACTATTGGCTACCACGTTAGTTGCTTTATGTCTTTTATTTTCAAGAGCAGCTTTAGAACGACATTGCTAGATTTCATCAGATAAGCTTTTTACCAAAGGCATACAGGATTGTTTCTCATATAGGGGTATAAAAATATAGTCTAAAATTTGATGTTTTTAGCATGGATTACATTGTTCCGATCAAACATAAACTTGCTTAGATTACATTATCCACATTGAACCAGAACCTTTTTTTATTTCCACGCAAACTGCCAACACCTGACGTTTAAGGGGTTACTACCTTCTCTGTTTCTCTTATGTTTCATCTTTTTTTATCACGGTTTAACATTATTTGTTTCGTTAAAAATGGAATGGGTTGATTATTTGTTTACATGCTTATTATTGTCTCCAATTATGCTGATATTCTTGTCTACCAACCAGAATGCCTGCTTCTCACATGTTAGGAATTATAATTGTTTACTACAATATACATTAGAGGAAATTCAACTTTGAACCCTAGAAATTGTAAAGGAGTTCTATCAAACTTGAGCACTGTTAACCAATTTTGGAGTCTGTTTAACCATCCTCCGGATGCTTTATGATTCCTTCGCAATTTCTAGGATTTCTACACCAGTTTTCCTCCATCATTGAAAATCCATCGTTGCTGTTGTAGTCTCTGGTTTTCTTTAATCAACCCTTTTTCAGTTTATTCAAGGTATGTAGTCTACTAATTTGTTATTCTGTTGTCATTTAACAATTGCCGTTTGTAATCTCTCCCAGAGTAATTTGTGTTGTAATTTTATTATGAAGGAAATAGAAAAGCAATGTCAGTTTTATTTTCTCCCTGTATAATTTTTCCTCTTGTGCCAAGCTTACTGATGATGCAAATTGTATAGCAAATAATGTCAAAGATATAGTTTTGTTTTCTATTTTGTATGATGTTTTAGTTTGAGTGCATAATCTAGAATGTTTACTGATTAACTTCGGCTGTGAGCACATAAGCATGATAAACACGATTAAATAAATAAATCTTTGAATGTTGTTGAATTAAGGATTTCAAGTATTTACGTTTTTGTTTCTTCATTATGTATGTAGCCATAATATTCTATGAAGCCATCATTTTGCGGACATGTGCTGGAATGTTAACCAGTCTAAATTTATGCAAATTGAAATTTGGACCGCCACAACATAATGCAGTAGTGGTAAGCAAAAGTCACTTTACTAATTTTTAGGCTTATATGATATACTTTAATTTAAACAACGTGTTTCAGAGATGAGTAGTATTTGTTCCTTAGGTGTGTCAATCTTGACCCGATCTTCTAGTGGACAAGACCTTGAAGGAGATGAATGTATCGTATCAGATTTACATCTCAGTTCCTAAAGTCATCTCGAGGTAATTTAGTTATGTATGTGTGTAATATGATTTGCATACGACTATATATATACTAATTACTAAAAGTATAACTTAACTAGAGTTGCAATAATAACACCGTTATCAGTAATAGTTTGAAAGACCATCCATGCTGTGTAATGTACATAAATAGTGAGGATTTATGAACATAGTTTATAACATGGAAAATGCAGATACCATAGGAGAAGGGGATTTTGGATTGAGGCTCGTGTACTATCAAAATATGATTTTGAAATTTACTTGTATCACAAGAGTTGCTTCACCCACAAGTTTTAGTTAAGAAATTTTGGAAAAACTTGCAATATCATGCATCTCGTGTTTGCTAGTACCTTTTCTAATTCTAGCCATCAAATTTTATTTGTAAAAATGAGATGTTTGAATGAACTCTTAATAATCTCTATTTCCAAAACTATATATATTTGCTTATAATTAACCAAATTAACCAATGAATAACTAACCAAACTTAATCGTCTTAATTTCCAAAATTTTTGAGCCATATGAAATTCATTTATAGATGCATTTACACCTATTAAATTCGTGCTAGTAAAGATACACTATTCAATGTATGTATGACTAAAGTACAAATTTTTACAAGTAACAATTGAAGTACTAAATCGATTGACTTATAGAATTATAAAATGAAATAGAATCAGGAAATAAATTAAAGTTTAGATTGAATCAAGGTTCAAATTTGATTGAAACAAAATTTAAAACCCAGTGCAACTAGGATTAGAGAAAAAATAATTGAAAAGAGATAACTGAATCACAGTTAAATTATATATATAACTAAAAAAACACAAAGGATAAGATCTTGATCGAGATGAGCGAAGTTTAAAACATTGTTATTAACGTTGTTTTGGGCTTTGTTGTAGGCTACATGGTAGTATGTGCTAGTTATGTGTTGAACATGCTCTTTCGTGTTGCAGTTTTGGCTGCATTTTAGATCAATTTTTATTTGATATTTTCTACATAGGCATCTATTGGATGACTTTCATCTTGAAGCTTTTTTAGTAATTGGAATTTTCTCATAAAATTTTCCTCTGCGACCATTTTGCCATTATATAAAAAGCAAAATAGAAAGGCAAAGAATTTGGAAATTAGTTGAAAAATTACTTCTATCTATATTTTTCAAGCGTAATGCTGTCCTGTTGGAAGTTCATTACAGTTAAAGCAATTATATAAAAGTTAAAGCAATTATATAAATGTTGTTTTTTTTCAATTTTATTTTCTAATTTTTAATAGTGTATATAGTTAGATAGTGGTTGACTTCCTGAATGACCGGATTTTTTATTTTCGCTAAGATACAAGTTCCAGTGCTACCGAGTTAGGAATAAAATGATGTTAATCAACAGAATATCAACAAAGAAAAAAAAAACAAATTCGAAGATATAAAGCATGTCCTAAAAATGACTTGGATTTATTTGAAATTTAAAAAAGAGAGAGAGAAGAATTGAACAACTCTTTTTGTATATCCCGTATCAATAATTACAAGAAAGGAAATCCCTTTATATAGAATATGGAGTGTAATTGTAATATGCTTCAAAGCTTCAACCACAAACCCATATTCTTGATAGTCTTGTTCATCATCTTTACCCATCTTTCAACCCGATTGAATTATTTTTTAGGAATTGAGGTAAAACATGTTGAAGAAGATTTTCATTTGTGAGAAACCAAGTACATCTAGGATCTTCTATCAAGGTTAAAAATGGACACTGTTCGATTCCTATGACAAGTGGTTTAAAATGGTCAACCCAAAAAGGAGATCCAATCGGAAGCCGTTAGAAATATAGGTATGTGGTTGGAGCTTTGCAGTACATCATTATTACAAGACCCGACATACGCATTATTAAGGTTTGTTAAATTATGCAGCAATTATTTCTCGACACATATTGGAAGGCTGTAAAAGGAATGCTCAGTTACTTAAAAGGGCACTATGAAAGGACTATCATGAGAAAGCCTTAAACTCTAAGGCAGCGTTCACAGCCTTCTTTTTAGTCAGGTCAAGTTGGTGTCACGTTCGACACATCAGATGCGTCTGAGATGATGTGGTCCACAGCAATGGTCTGATCGGAAGAAACGTTAAAAATCAACCGTCGACGTCAATCGCGGCTGACGCCAACAGTACTAACCACTGTGAAGATCTGTCTTTTGACCCTCAA
Organism: Allium cepa; assembly: GCA_030765085.1. Classification (NCBI taxonomy): domain Eukaryota; kingdom Viridiplantae; phylum Streptophyta; class Magnoliopsida; order Asparagales; family Amaryllidaceae; genus Allium; species Allium cepa. The sequence goes on along the minus strand of CM060932.1, from coordinate 690,215,148 downwards.
AAGTCGACACTAATACATCCACGATATTCTGTACCAAGCATCCATAACTAAATCTGCAAATCTATTTGAGTCCGACCCAAGTATTATAAAAAAAATAACATCTGGATCAGTCTAATAAACCAGCATGAGAAACTCAAATCATATGAATTTTTAATGTTACAAAGCCTTTCAAAAATAAAGGCATTTCGTAAGACCACGTCGCATATAAACATGTATGAATTTTTACCTTACGATAATCAAACCATTTTATTAGAAATTTCAGTGATATTATAATAATGTCTAAGGTTTAAAATAATTATATATAACATAACTGAAATGTTTACATCTCCCATTCCAGCATATTTGGTATACAACTAAGTCCGTAAGACACGTATTGGAGAATGGATTTCATCAATAACAAGACTATTGGGATATCGTCTATCACAGTACATAAAAGGTAAAGACGGAACCTAGTGCACGAGGCTTCTGCACAATAGCAGGCTCTGGAGAGGCCGATAATATACGCAGTCTTTTTCTCGCATTGCGAAGAGGCTGTTTTCGAAGTCGAACTTGCACGTCCTAATCACCATGCGGGTGACTAGCCATTGCGCCAAGGCTCCACCTCGTCTGTCACAATACATTTCTAGATAAAATTTACCGAGGGTCTCACCGGGATCGCTGCATGGCAAGACCGGCCTATCTGTTTTTGGATAGTACCGAATATGTTATCACCTTGGTTGTCCCTGACAAACCGTTTCTGTAGCCAAGCATACATAATCCTTGAACATCAATCTAGATACGAGTGACGATCATGTGCTAATGGTAGCGAACCACATAGCATTGCGACATCCTCTGTTTTAGTCATTACCGAGTGTGAGGTTTGATGCTACATTTTACATTTTGTAGCAAATCCTACTTGGAATGTTAACACCGTCCTTCCGGCAACAATGCAATGCTGCATTCATTCATACAAGTTGTTCATGATATGAACAAACCGAACACACTTCTTCTATTACGTCATTTTTGGAATTACCTTTGGTATTAGTAGCAAATAGCCCTTACACTTTAAAGAACCACGTCTTTGATTTCCATCATCTCCAAGTCGTCTCCAGTTCGAATCTTTATGTCGATTCGAAGTAATTTTCGGATAATTCATGCTTATCCGACCTCTTCGAACCAACAATCGATAGTTTTAAAACTGGTGAAGATTTGATTGTCGGTTATTTAACCATCAAATAAACAAACAATCCAATCAGAGGTTTAATTTCATATAGAAACCAAACATTATTAAACACATAAGCAACCACCAAGCCCTCTATAATTAATATCTTTATTAATCAAAATCACTTTGTAAATATTTGTATTAAAATACCTTTACAAAAAGATGTACATATGTATACTAATCCACTATTCATTTATACTCTTTCAATGCGTGAAAAAAATCCATATACTTATCTCATTGGTATAAGTATATTCACAAAACACTACACTTTCAATGTTTAGAAACGTATTTATATATTTATCCCAACGGTATAAGTATATTTACAAAATATTATGAAAGCTTTCATATTTCAAAAGCATATTTAAATGGGTCAAAACCAAATGTCATTTAAAAATATTGTTTATTATATACTCAAACCAATTTCTTTTTTGTGAAAGTAAATGGATTGTATGGAAATCAAACTAAATATACTTATCACCACTTTTAGATTTTAAACTTGTACTATCCCTCGATTGACAATGTAGTTGGACAAGTTTGCGTACCATTCTTGCCTCGACATGCATTCTTAAACTTTCACAGATAGAGACGAGTTTTCATACCTCGAAATTTAGTATTAAGTATGAAAAGAATACTTTTCATACCATCATAATTATAAAGATCGTTTAAAAATCAAAACTCTTATACTTGTCACGTTTTCGATATTCTCGACTTACTCTATTCCTCGTACAGAAACGAAAACAAGTAAGTTGAAGCACTGTTTGCATATCGAAGCCTTGCCTAGGCACTTCGAATCCGAATCTCACAAATAGAGTATCGGTCTACTCATCAGCTTTTAGTACCAAGTATATAACTATTTGTTTTCCGTAAATAAACAAATTCGTATACAAAATAATACTTCATATATTTAACATTAATTTTCGACTTCAAACTTATACTATTCTTTGGTTAATAATGAAGTCGTTCAAGTTGGGGTATTATTACATCTCAAACCTTGACTCGACAACATTATTATCTTTTAGGATAAGTAGAATTTTACTTACTTCGATGCTTAATGACAAGTATAAGACTTCATAAATTCCGTATAGTTATTTAAAACAAACAAAGTGTTATAAATCAAATTTCTTTTTCATTTTTCAAAATCTTTTACCATAACTAGAATATTATAGTCCATAACTTCCTTCTATTTTTCAAAAACAATTTAATAAAACACATACTATAATTTCAGACTTGTCCTCTTCTTTCTCCAAAATCAATGAAAAAACACTTACAATATAGTTTAAACTTTTTATATATACATTTAATGAATATCACTACTTTTAAAAGAATGTTTGATTTTGGAAATAAAAGAGTTTCCTTTTTCATACAATTACCACTTGCTTTATTATATCAAATAATTCTTTAAATCATTTATAAAAATTTTAAACATCCTTTTAATAATTTTAAACAAAGTTTAGAATTTTCACCCAAATCATAACTTAAAAGCCGCCAAGCATTTTTGTAAAAGGGAAGTCGACTTTGAAAAGTAAAGGATTTCCTTTATATAAACCACTTGTTTAAATATCTCAAATTAAATCCTATAAATCTCGAATCCTTCTTAAACATTCTACTTTCCAAATGTACATTTTTAAAATACTTAAATTATAATTCAAAACTCTTACACGAACATTACTTGAGAATTTTAAATAAAACCCAACTTTGATTTGAAAAGATAAGATTTTTTCTTTACAAAATTTAAAACTCTTGTTTAAATAACTAAAATATGTTCTTAAAACATATTTAAAACTCCGAATACCTTTTTAAATACTTGTACAACTTTTATAAAACACATTTGAAAGGAATTTACAAAATGCTCAAAGTAGATAACTTTTTATACATTATTAAAATCATATATTTTCAAAGTGCATCCATAACAAATATCGCTATACGGACTGTAACTTTTAAAACTTTGTTTTGCAAATCAAATAGTTTTAAACACCATTTCTTTTTATATGCTATATACTACTATAAGTATAAAAGCATTTACGTCAAAATGTCCATAAGTTTTAACTTTTCAAATAACGAAAGGAGGCTTAGTGACTACTCTAGCACATCATCAACTGCAAATTACTTTCTTCATCAAAAAGAAGTCAACTTTCAATTTATAGCAAAGTTACAAGCAATATGGCCACACTCCCAAGCTATTCGGCATACACCATAGTTATTATGGTGCACGACGCAAAAAGGCGCAAAGCATTTCTGAAGCCTTGACGCACGGCGCGGCAAATGACATGCGCCTTTTTAATTTACTGCACACGTTTAGAATTTTTATTTATTTATAGATTTAATATATATAACATTAAATTTAAAAAGGTTAATATTTTTGCTTAAAATATGCAGCAAAGTTTTTTAGGCATTGCAAATGAGAAAATCATCAGATTCAGCAATATAATTGTCTAAAGCCAAAATCCAATATGGTTATACATTACTGATAAACTAAATCTGAATATGATTTAGCAATTATATTTTCCAAATCAATGTCTGCAACATTAGATTCGTAAGCTTCAACATCTCCTTCATCCATCATATTTAAATTTATTTCTTCTTCGTGAAAATATAAAGGAGCTGAAGCGAGTGTTGAAAAACCTCTCGATGTAGTTGTTTTTCTACTCGGATATCTAAATTCCTCCACTACACTGCTCTAGCAGCGACATTCCAAGTTAAGTCAATATTATCCTTATCAAATACAAGCTCATCTTCAGCATCAGATGCGTCATTTATATTTCTCGTTAATTGTTCATTACAATCGTCAATATCTTTAAAGGATATTCGATCAATGGTGCCACAAATGTTGTATTGTACCTTCTTTTCAATGCTCCAGAATAAGATGAATGCTAATTTTTATATAGTGTGGATTATAAAAATGAAAATAAGTAAAACAGAAATAAAAAACAATAACATGATGAAAAGACGTGTCATTTTGCACCATTCGCCGCGCTTTTTCATGTCTGCCACAATAAAGAAAGGCGCAAACGCCGCGTCATGCATCTTGGCGTGTCTTTCATAACTATATATATATATATATATATATATATGAAATGTAAATCAATAGTTGTGAGGAATCATGTTGGATTTCTCTGCAAAAATAAAATCTTTTCAAAGTGTTCGCAACCTATTTGCTACGAAACACTTTGACTTTCATTTTTCTTGCTTTTTCCCTTGCAAAACTATGGTTATTTATATCGTCCGTTTTCAAACAGGAATAAATTTTCAAATACAACATTAGCAAGTCGCATACACATGTGCACAACAATATACACAATAATCACTATTTTTTAAAATATTTCAAAGTGAGATATTTCACTTTTATTTCGATGAAGATGTTACTACCACTACCACAGCCAAGCACACAAACCTTTCTACCATTCAACCAAAACAACCCAAAACCAGCCCTATCCCTCGATAGCTCACGGCCTTGACATGTTCATCGGCTTCATGCTCCAAAACTCAAACTCAGGACCCCTAGAAACAAAGAATCGCTTCCTACCATCACCAAACTTCACAAGATTCAACCTTTAGTTCACCAAAGCCAAGCCAACTCCTCCTAGACCTCCTAGAAGCTCACGGCCAAGCCTCAAATGACCCATATCCCATATGGCCATGACTAAAATGAGGGGGTCTTGCTCCTTTTCTTCCACTTTGAGTTGTTAGAAGGTGTTGTGGTGCATTAAAGAACATATAAAAGCTTGGTTGCATTTGGAGGAGGTTTGGATTTAATTTTGAAGAGAGGAGAGGAGGAATTAGATTTCCATTCTTTTTCTTTTTGGAAATTTTTAAACAAATGAAAAAAATGATTTGAAAAAGAGTATAATATGGATGTCAGCAAGTGGAAAAAGACCTCCATGCCCTCAAAAGAGTGGTTGACCATAAAAGGAGGAAAAATCTTCTTGCTCTCCCTTGAATCATGCCTTGTTTTAAGGCATGTTTCATGCCTTAACATCATGTACTTTCGTCCTGTTTACTTCTTTTATGTTTAATTAAACATTTGTTGTATAATGTGATGATTTATATTGTTGTTAATGTGTATATATGTTACTACACAAGTCCAAAATATTTATACAACTTTTATTGAATGAAAATTAATTTCTTTATAAAACGTTTTTCAGACATATTTTCAATATTATTTCAAAGTACATATATTTTAAACAAAATTCAAAAATGAATTTCCTATCATTAGTTGTTAATTAAAAGATGGCAATTTGATTATTAAAAACCGTTAATTGAATATTTAAAATTACTTAAATATTCACTAATCAAAGCGATAAAATTGCGGATCGTTACAACCACATTTCTCCACTTCTTCATCTTCTCTCTATCTTCACTTTGCTTAACTCTGAATGGCACATGACGATGATCTTGACCTAGCTTCAGAAGAATTTCTAGAAGAGTACTATAATATTTGAACGTTGGAAAATAACGATCGTGAACCAATTGAAAGAAGCGCAACAAATTCTATGGTAATCGTTAATGATGACATATGAAATGAACTAATTATTGCTGTGAGGCTATTTGCATACCACTAGTAATTTGTATTTGTGTAACTGCACCTGTATCATTATTGTATCTATAACTCGAAATTGTTGTACTAGTGTAACTGTACTTGTATCATTATTGTATTTTAAAACAATATAAATACGTTAGTAATAACAAAATTAACAATCTTCTTTCATGCCCATTTCAAATACCCTTTTCGCAATATCAGAATACATTCTCACTTCGTTAAACGATCTTCTTTCGTGTCCCTTTCAAATGCTCATTTCGTTTAACACAAGAACACACTCTGTATCTCACATTGGCTTTTGTGATGTTGATTGGTGATATCATGATGACATGAGATCAAATAAGGCTTTTGTATTTATCTTGGCAAAAACTTGATTACTTAGAGTTCTGCAAAACAACTTGCAGTCAATTACTGAAGCAGAGTACACAAGTTTGGCTGCAACTGTTTTTGAGGTTATATGGTTACAATCCTTACTAGGTGAGTTGCGTGTTACAACGAAGTTCCCTCAAACAATATGGTGTGACAATCTTAGTACCGCATCACTTTCGGCAGCTCTTTATAAAGGACAATACACATGGAGTTAGACTTGTATTTTACCGGAGAGAAGTGTGTTTTAAAGCAAGTTAATGTTAATCATGTACTTGTTATTCGCAACTACAGAAAAATGTTACGAATCTGATAGTAACTTCAATAATGTCACTAAACTGTTTAGAAATTGTCACAGCAGAAAAATGTTTATAATTTTTACAATTAAATCGCAAAAACAGCAACAGAGTAAAGTGTGACAAATTCTAGTAAATACCGTTACGGTACAGAACCGTTACAATTGAATTTGCATGTAATCCGAAGAATTACCTAATCGTCCGAGTCCAGAGAATATCTGTTTCCTTGAAACAATATTGCCCCCTTATATGCACTGAAGGATATGAGCAATTTGTTCCGAAGGAATTATAGATCTGAGAACAGAGTTCTGGGAAGTGGAGAAGAATGAAAAGAATGAAGAATCTGTAAGTGAGTAATCTCATTTTGCAGGCCCCTATATATAGGGCGGAGGAGGTGCCTATTCGGAGCGGTCGTGACTGTTGAAAAAGTTGCGACCCTTTAACCGACAGACGCGCACGCACAGGTGCAACGGTCTAATTTTGAAGTTCAAAATTAGCCGTTTTAGCGCAGCAAGCCCAAGCGACAGACGGAGGCCCATCTAATCACGAGACCCCAAGAGCCCCAAGGCACAAGGCCCAATTTTTGACATTTTAATACTAATATGAAGGCCCAAAGCCTACATGCCCAATGCCACATCTCAAGTCTCTTCTTCTTCTTTTCTTTTGATTTAATATGTTAAGTGGTTGTATATGTAGTGGTATTGAAACAAATATTCCACTATGTGGGACTTTGTTTCAATACACACAATACCCAAAATCTCTCTTCCCTAACCACTTTCTCATTTATTTTTTCTTCTTCTAACAATCCCCCACATGAATGAGTAGTTGTTCATAGTTTCACGAGACATTTATCGGATCGGTTTAAAGTAGCACATGTGCCTTGAACTTTCCTAGTGACTACCTGTTTGAATTACGGGCGAATCAGTAGACTTAGAATGTCCTTGAACTGTAAGCCTTTTGTGTAATTTCTAAAATAGATATCACATGATAAATGTTTCTTATAATCCTTCGTTCTCTGTTTGTGTTCATTTTTGTCTTGAACACATGCCTGGTCTCATAAATGCTTAGAGAATTTGGCCTTATAACTCTCTTTGAAGCGGCGCATTCGCACTTACGTAGGCGATTCTGTAAGAGGTATTCATAATTTCTCAAGTACAGATATCATTAAATGTATCAATACTTATCCTATTTTCCATCAAATAATGCACCGACTTTATCATAGGAATGGTTTGTGTGTAACAGTGCCGTCAAGTTTCTCTTAAACTTAGCTGTCCTTTTGAACCTAGATCTTGGGATCTCCAGTCAACTAGGTGAGGTTTCCGTTAATTTTTTTTTATTCTATGGGCCTTGACCCCATTCTCATCGATAAGGTTTGAACTTTCTCTCTTGGCAAGTCTTTTGTTAGTGGATCCGCTATGTTATCTTTAAACCTATGTAGTCTATAGTGATAACTCCATTAGAGAGAAGTCGTCTTATTGTTTTATGTCTACGACGCATATGCCTAGATTTACCATTGTATAGTGTACTATTAGCTCTTCCAATTGCTGACTGACTATCACAATGTATACATTATTGGAGGCACAAGTTTGCTCCAATTTGGAATGTCTTTCAGGAAACTTCGAAGCCAGTCTGCTTCTTCTGCGGTCTTATCTAGTGCAATAAACTGATTCCATCGTAGATCTAGCTATACAAGTTTGTTTGGATGATTTCCATGCTATTGCTCCATTTTCTAATGTGAACACATCCACTTGTAGATTTTGTATCTTGTGAACCGGTTATCCAATTGGCATCACTGTATTCATCCAATGTTGAAAGATAGCTTGTATAGTGTAGAACATAGTTCTGCATATACTTTAGGTATCCTAGAACTCTGATTAATGCTTTCCAATGATGTTTACCAGGATTGCTGGTAAATCTACTCAGCTTACTTACAACGTATGCGACATCTGGCCTAGTGCAGTTCATAACATACATGATACTTCCTAGTATACGAGAGTATTCAAGCTGCTGGATACCATCACCAGTGTTCTTTATCCACTTTTGGTTCATATATACCATCACCAGTGTTCTTTATCCACTTTTGATACCATCACCAATGATGCCAACCTTCTTTCCATTCGAGAAATTTTGAGACCGGATCTTTCTTTGGCGTCCTCTCCGGCTGAAGTTAAGGAGATCATATTGTCTCATTTTCAATCTTTTCTGGGTTCCCCCTCTGTGGCGGATCAGGATCTGGATATTCTCTCTTTCATTCCCAGATTGATCCCTTCTGAGGGGACCGACGTTTTGGCTGCTCCGCCAACTCCGGAGGAAATCCGTGCTTGCGTCTTTGCCCTTAGCAAGGACAGTGCTTGCGGTCCGGATGGTTTCAACGGTTCTTTCTATCAGAGTGCGTGGCCTATCATTCAGTCGGATTTTTGCTTAGCTGTCCAGCAATTCTTTGCCGGCAGTCTTCTCCCCATTAGTTGGTCTTCCACCAACTTGGTCTTAATACCGAAGTGTGATTCCCCTCGGTCATGCGCGGAATTTCGTCCCATCAGCTTGTGTAATTTCTCCAACAGAGTTATTTCTAAGGTGTTGGCCACTCGTTTGGCTCCGTTCCTTGATCGTATCATCTCCTCCTCTCAGGCAGATTTTGTGAAGGGTCGTCTAATCACTGATAACGTCCTGTTAGCTCAGGAACTGATTTCCCAGATTGACAGGAAGGTTAGAGGTTCTAATGTTGTTTTCAAACTTGATATGGAGAAGGCTTATGATCGTATGTCGTGGTTTTTCATCATTAGAGTTCTGCGTGCATTTGGGCTACCAAAAACCCTTATCGATTTGGTTTGGAGACTTATCTCTAACTGTTGGTTTTCCGTCCTCATTAACGGATCGGCCAATGGATTCTTCAGGGCTGGTAGGGGTCTCCGTCAGGGTGATCCTCTATCGCCTTCTCTTTTCGTGATAGCGGCTGAAGCTTTCATACGAGGAATCCACACCTTGACGATTTTCGGCCAGGTTCACTGATTAGGTCTTCCGAGTAGGTGCCCGCTCGTTTCCTCCTTATCCTTGGCGGATGACATAGTCATTTTCTCCAACGGTAACCGGCCGTCGGTTCGTCGCCTGATGCGCTTTATCCATCAGTATGAGCGATGCTCGGGCCAGCTCGTTAACTCGTCGAATAGTTGCTTCGTTCATGCGAAGGATATGGATCCTTCCAGGGTTTCTTGGGTCCATTCGTTCACAGGATTCAGGGCGGCTTCCCTACCGCTTCCATACTTGGGTATTGTTCTCTACAGGGGCCAAAAACTTAACGCCATATTCGATCCTCTGACGGATAAAGTTAGGGGAAAGATCATTCGTTGGAATGCTTCGATTCTATCTCAGGCAGGAAGATTGGTTCTTATCAAGTCGGTGTTAGGCTCGCTGGGTACTCATGTCTTCGCAGCGATTTCCTCTACCGCCTCTTTCTTCAGGTCTTTCTAATCTTTGGCTTCTTCATTCTTCTGGGGGTTAAAGGTTGACAATCACCGTCATCACTGGGTCTCATGGGACGTGGTGTGTCGCCCCAAAAACGAGGGCGGGCTTGGATTGCGAAATCCTAAGGATATTTGTGCGGCTTTTGCCTGCAAGCTGTGGTACAGGTTTGGGACTAACGATTCCCTTTGGGCGAAGTTCCTCCGAGCCAAGTACCATAGTCTGGCCTCTGCAGGCTTTTCCGGAGCTCCTTCCTTCGCTAGTGAAACTTGGAAGCACATGCAATCGATCAAACCTTTCTCTAACTCCCACGGCGGCCAAACCGGTTGGGATGGTGGTTCGTTTTCCATCTTGAAAGCTTGGAGTTCGGCTCGTCTGTCATCCCCCGTTCTCCCTATATTCTCCTTCATATGGGACGCCAGAATCCCTCCTAAAGTGTCTCTGTTCATGTGGCGAACCCTTCATAAGGGATTGCCAGTTGATGAGAACCTTCAGCGGATTAGTATTCCTTTTGTTTCCCGTTGCAGGTGTTGCGGCAACGGGAATTCGGAATGTTTGGATCATTTAATCTTTACCGGTTTCTCAGCCAGATCCTGTTGGAATTATTTCGGTAATCTTTTAGGTATCAGAGGTAGCAACAACTCGTCGGAGGATTTACAATTGACCTGGTGGAACGGAATCAAAGGTAAATCTCTTCGATCTGTTGTTTTTCGCTTAATTCCTTGTCCGATCTGCTGGCACCTATGGTGTGCGCGGAATAAGGCAATTTTTGAGGAAACTCCCATGGATCCCGTCTCCGTTATTCGCCGGGTTAGGAATGATGTTTTTCTTGCTTTTCGAGGCAGACCTTTCAGGGGATCGATTAGCTCTCGTTCTGGCCATCTAGTTGCTCTGTTATCTATTTTCTGTTCTCAGCCTCCCAATAGGGCGGGAGTTGGTTGATGAACGTCCTTAAGGCAGGTGGTTTTGGCTTACCCGACTCCGTAATCCCCCTCCCCCTCTATTTTTTTCTCTGATTTAGTGGCTTCTGGTTGCAGGCTCTGGTTTTATAGATTTGGTATGGGGTCTGTTATTTCTTCTATAATGCTTGGATTTAGGTGGTCGCTATTCTGGTTCTTATTTTCGCCGTTCTCTTTTTCGGCCGCCTTTGCTGGATCTCATCCTTTTGTATTGTTTCCTCCTCTGGGAGGAACCTTCGGCAGCTATTTCCGCTTATTCTGTTTTTGTTGTGTTTATTAGCGGCTTCTTCGTCGTGTTTTGACTTTTCGTCTTCTGTCGGCTGATTTATTCGTTTTTTCCTGTCTTATTTTGTTTTTTCCTGTTTCGGCTTGCTTCGCCGGTTTTTGGGTTTCTTTTACTGTTGGTTACCTGCCAGGCTTGTTGACAACTAGTGTTGTTTATTTATATAATTCTTGTTTCGAAAAAAGAAAAAAAATTGGATACCAATTTAATTCAAAAAATTCAATTTTAACTGGAATGATGATAAAAATATACCAAATAGCAATAAATAAATTTCTAATCACATCAGAAATTAATTTAACACACATAAGAAATTTTAGAAATTGTGAGTGGGTTAAAACACTCACCTTTTGAATTTAAATCCAATTTAAACCCTAAATTCAAACAGCCTCAGATTTCGTCCAAACCAGCGTCAAAGTGTCCGGAATTCCAATACGAACCTAGTGGAGAAAACCGCACGTGAAACGGACCACGTATGCAAAAGTTATTAAGGTTTGAACATTGTTAAATTCGAATTAAATAAATAAAACAAAAAAAAAAACAAAACCCTCACCTTTTGACACATCGCCTTTCTCCATTGTACGCAACATCGAAAACAAGCCCGCGTTCGAACCCATAGACGTGACCGCCGCTAACGTCGCCGTCCTACCCCAATCCGACAAGCCACAGCCACCAATGGAACCGCCAGCTCCTCCTACATCGGCCGCACCCACTCCGGTTGCCCAGAAACGCCGCGCGCCGCCGCCCCATGAAACCCTAATCGGCCGATTCCGGCCACCCTCCATCACCATAGGTGATGCCACTACCGCTAATCGACTCCTCGCAGCATGCTCTACGAAACCCAGATTCTATTTTGCCGATTTCTTTCCGAATCAAAAACGCCCAATTAGTCATGGGGTTTCGAATTTTATGAACTTTGACCGAGATTTGTTGTTGATTCGAGCATCAATTCCGAAAACAAACACTAGACGCAGATTCGTATTGTCGAGATATACGATATATAATTTTTCTGAATTTTTTCGAGGAGTTTGAAATTTTGATTTTGATTTTTGAATTACAATTGGATTTGGAATTGTCTGCCATTGAGATGAGGAGGAATTGTACGTACAGACAATTTACAATGAGTAACAATTAGGGTTTATAACAGGGTATTTATAGACAAAGCTGAAGGTAGAATAGATGGACCAGGTTGATATACACGTTGAACGATTAAAATGGCCTGAAAAGCCCGTTCTGACTCCGGAACGAAATTGGGTCAACCCATATATCAAAATAGACGTTTTTAAATATTTTAAACGCGATGGAACAGGTTTCAAGTCCAAATTCCATCGTATGGAGAAGTTATGCTAAAATCAATTGATTTCAAATTGATTTCAATTTCATTGATTTTAAGGCGTTTCGAGTCCGTACGATCAAACAATAAGTCCGATCGAAACGAAACTTGAAATCCTATAATAATTCACCGTTACAGATCCAATGAAACTGGTTTCGTCGAAATCCGAGTCAATGGCCAAAATGACTATTTTTACATTAATTAAATAAATTAAAAATTAATTAATTAAATCAAATTTTCAATTTCAATTCGATAATTGACAAATTTCATCATTTTTGATTTCTTAATCACTTACAAAGATCTAAACAAATTTAAATGTCAATTTATAGTTGATTAATTTATCAATTTCAGTATTAACCTCAATTTCATTTAATTCAAAATTATAACTTTAATTCCCAATAATTCTCTTTAATTTAATTTTCATTCTATTATTCATTTCATTATTATCAAACGGATGAAATTAACATTGGATTCAAAATCTATTATCTTAATGTTCTCAGATTTCATCTAAATTTCTATTAACGTAATAATTAACTGTTAAATTTCATTTATTTGCAATTAATTCAATTATTGAATTTTACACTTCAATTAAATAAATAAATCTTGCTTTATATTCTTTAAATCAACCAATTGTCATATTATAAATAGAATTGACATTATTTTCAATTATTTTCTTAATTTATACAAATATAACATTGAATTGAGATTCATTGTAATTGCTTACAAACTTGATTTAATGGACTAAATAAATGATTACTTTATAATAATTGTTGTCACTAACTCTTAATCATATTTATATAAGTTATCATTTCCAAACAGTTACATACAGAACATTGATTTTATCCAATTACTATTTATTATTATTACGTCATTGATTAATTCAATATTTGCATTTGTTTTTCTTATATTAAATTTATTACCAAATATTCATATTTACAATCAATTATAACCCTGCAATTATTTCAATCAATTAGGATTGCATTGAATTAATTATTTATTAGCTTACATCAACATTCTTACATTTCATACCCGTTATAAATTCATTAACGGATTACAAATTTTTATTCCTTCCAATAATTAAAATTTATTCCTATAAATTGATTTGATTTAATTGCCATCTTACTAAGTCCATTTTTACTTAATATACCTAATTACATTAGTTTCATCCCATTACACTAATATACGCCTATTTACATTTTAATTTGAATAAATATTACATTTCTAAATGTGTACTTCTATTAATTGTACACAATAATTAATGGTTAAAACCAATTAATGCATTTATCTTAATTCCATTATTATACTAATTTATTACTTTATACATACATTACGTTTCTATAAAATTTATGCATACCCACTTTCCGTTATTATATTAATTGTCATTAAAGAAATGTTTATTATTAGTCACCAATGATTATACCAACTCATATCACCCTAATCCTATTCAATTCCCATTTATTACACAGATTCATATTAATTAATCAACATTTACACTTGTTACTTACATTCAACTTATAATCAAGTTATACCATTTTACATTATTTCATTTATTGCAATTTCATTCAATTTATAGAAATTCAGTTTTAATTAACTTCGTTGTTACATTTCATCCTAGTTATTATTTCATTATTCAATATTTAATACCAAGATTCATTTAATTAACAATTTAAATTATTGGAAATTTTACGGGTCATTACAGCAGTGAAGGTTCTTGTTTGGTTAGTGTTTTAAGAGGTGTATCAATTAGTGCTTTTTCTCTTGTTGCTGTCAATGCTCTTGCTCTTAACTGCACTGTTGTTGGAGTCAAAAACAGGAATATATGTTTTTTAACTTTATTGGTGTAGAATTCTTTGAATATTCAAATGATATAAATATTGCCTGATGTGGAAACCTCGTTGTGGAGAAATATACACTTTCATTATATCAACTGTTTTCTGTTTTGGTAAATGAAGGATTTTACACACACGCATAGTAAGAGAGGTAATTTATTCAAACAAAGCACTCATTTTGATATGTTAAGGTTTCGAATACATGATCTCTAGAACCCATGTCTACAGTGTCATACCACTAACCTATTAAGTTAGTGGTATTCGATGGTAAATGATGGATTTTACAAGTAATGTTTCTACTTTTTACAAATAAAATAAACAGGAAAATAGACACAACGACAAATTTAGAAAAAAATTAGGCTGAAAAACAACAAATTTGTTTTTTAGGCTGAAAGACAATGCTAGTTAACTAGCATTTTGTATAGTGTAAAACTGAATATAATACTAGCTATAATTAGCATTTTATATAGTGTAAAAGTTGAATATAATTATAGAAGTTACATGAAACTTAGTGTCCTTCAGCCTAATTTTTCTTCTTCAAAGTTTGTCGTTTTCTCTAATTCCTCTAAAATAAAATACGAATTGATGATCCAATAAATTTCCACGGTTAAGTGATGTAATTAATAAACAACACACACATACACTATGTATGTATGTTATAAAATTATGAAGAAATGAGGTTCCCCGTGGAAGTGCCAATCCACGGCAAAGTGCATCAACTTTCCTTCGCTGATCTTTTGAGATGCCTTAGATAACTTATAAACCAAAAAGAAATATCCACCTCAAATCAGTCGCAAATGTAGATTTTGTGATGGATTCAAGATGAGATTTTCTATCGTCGGCGTACAATATTTTGGTGTATCTTTTACATTCTTACATTTTATGTACATTTTTACTCTCTATCTTCATGTTCAATGGTCTTCTAGTTACATGCTAAACTAAACTGATGATTTAAATTGGTTTATACATATACATGTGTGCGTGCGTGCGTGCATACACACGTATGTGTCTATATACACGCACACACATGCATACATACACACATACAAATATATGCATACATACACACATACAAATATATGCATACGTACACACATACATATAGATACACACACATAAATATACATACATACATATGTGTGTGTGTGTGTATGTATGTGTGTGTAAATATATGTACGTATATGTATATGTTTATGTATATGCATGTGTATATGTGTGTGTGCCGTTTTCAAATTTTCAAACTTCATATTCAATTGATTCTTCTTCAAAGCATCACCTCAAGTGTGATGCTTTTCATTTTCAGAACAGAAAGATCACAACAATTGTATGGTCACTCGAATTCATTTATAAATAGCGTTTGTTTATGTGATTTCTAAAGCAATAAAACCTATGATATCATTTGGGAAACTGAAGCTGAGAATTGGAGGATTCTAAATCCTACAAATACTTTAAAGGGTTTAGTTTTCTCCAGTATCTTAAATTCATTCTCCCATCATTACTCATATTTTGAAAGTGCTCTTTTATAGATAGCACTTTATTTGTTTGATTCCCACAACAATAATAAAACTTGTAATTTCATTTGGGAATCTGAACCCGAGAATTGGAGGATTTTAAATCCTACGAATATGTTAGTGGGTTTAGTTTTCTCCAATATCTTATATTCATTTTCCCATCATTATTCATATTTTACAGGTGTTAATATATTAAAATTTTAGTTTCCTCCAACATATCACCCTCAGTATATTCAACATGAACGTGATTTTTAGTTAAACATTCCAAGATGTTAAGATTTTACAATTATGTATATGTTGTGTTATGCAAGGGGCAGTTTCAACTATAGAAACAAGAGCAGTTTAAAATATAGTATGTAGGTCAATATTTCAACTCTGTTGACTGATTTGAGTTGGTGCAACAGTGTGATAGTTTGACCAATGGGAGGTTTTAGGATCATGTAAGGTCCCTACTGCCTATCCAACTGTATTTTTAACCGTGTTTAGCTCTACCAATGCAGCAATGCTTCTTTTATGGTTGTCTCACATACATGCAACTAATTTATTTACCCTTACCGTTATCCAATCTACTGCAGTTTTCTTGTTTGAACAAAAATGACCTTTGTCGCGCAGATATATTTTTGGAACTGACTAGAATGTGTAATATACAGTTTGCGAGGTTGCCAGTCAGATTCAGATGACCACCACTTTTTTGTGGTCTGAATTATTCCGGAGCAGGTAATCTGATGGGTATAGTTATATATAATGATATTGAAATATATCATGTCAAGTTGTCTTAAATTGATGTGTGTGCAATCTCCTTTATTTGATTATTATTCCTGTATTTAGTATTTTGAAAGTCTAATTTTCAAAAAAATAATAGTATTTTGAAAATCATAAAGAATGGTGGTGTATTTAATTAAATTAAAACAAGTGCAAATTTATAGCAATCAACTAAAGGCAACTAAGGGTTATAACTTATAGCCTGTATTTCTTATATGGGTTTCTTTTCCACGATATAGCACAAGCTGTAGTCATGTCATAATGTCAAAATTGATAGTAGCTATGAGTTTGGACAAAATTTGCAGGGAATTCGTTGAAGTTTAATGTTTATTGTACATAAAACACACAAATTGCCAAGTATAAAAGTTTACTTAGAAAACTCGAGTAAACGTTATAAGTCTTGATTCAGGCAGGTCCTTATACAAGAACAAAAACATAAATACATGCTCACACTGTGCAGTTTCAGAAATCATGAGAAGAATAACTTTAACGTTGTGCCAAATTTAAGTATGGCACATATGATATTCATTTTAGAAATAATGAGAAGAATAACTGTAATGATACAGCAAATTTGAGTGCGGTAAATTTGATATTTAGTTTGTATGATTTATTAAAAGATTTTTTGTGAGACAAATATCACTTGTAAAAAATGTAATTTTGAGAAGTCATCCAAGACAAAAAATTATCGATAAGCAAGAGAAAACAAGTGAAACTGCAATGCATAAAAGACAAATCAAAACAAACCATTCCGGTTCTGCCATAACAATCTGCATATGGTATTGACCTCTTTAGGATGTAGACAAGTTTACTGAGAAACAAAATAAATCTACTCATGCAATTGGTGAGTAATGACCCAGACTAATCTTTTCGTTGATGTTCAAACAATATAGATGAACACAATATTAATATAATTAGTCTATCAGGCTACAGTGGAAATCGACTGCTGAACTTTTTTTTACATTATTTTGTTGTATTAAAAAGTAAAAGAGTATAGTTTTCAAAGATTTATGAAAATTTTGACTTTATTTTGAATTAATCTTTTTTTGATAATTATATGTTGCTGATAAAAATTATTAATTAGTGTTTGGCATGAAAATGAGCTTTTTGTTTTGCGTTTTCAACATGTGTATGAAATGACATATGAGTTGGAATTTCCAATCATTCCAACAAAGGGGAGAAGAGGAGAAGGGGAAAGGAAAAATATAATTTTTGATATTTTCTAAAAGACGTAAAACAAGAAAAAATCATTTCAAATCGATCATTTTCCACTTCATTTCTCCTCTTCCAAAGCATTTCATTCTCATATGCTTGAAAACGCGAAATACAAAACTCCATTTCAAACCAAACACCACCTTAGTTTTTTTATGTTGTTGTAATTTTCTATAAAAATAAAAAGTTTGTGTATATTTAAATATTTTTGAACTTCAGTAATCAATCTTAAATTTTATTTAATTTGTAAAATCTTTCTGAACATTTACTTTTTTTTATAACTTATGGAAAAATGAATTTTCGAACAAATTTGACTTTTCAGAAGCACTTTTTACAAAATTTAACTAATCTTTATCTTTTCTGAAAGTCGGTTTTCCTTCTTCTCGCAAATGGAATATGCAATTTGATTTATTCTAATGGCGCGATGGGTTGCAATTTTAATGTATTGTAGGACTCAGGTTGTTTTCTGGCTTTTTAGAATTTAATAACAATTATACTGTATTGAAGTTGACAATGATAGTTTTGTAAGTCGTTTATTACAATATGTAAAAAAAGAAATCTAACTATAACTCCATGGTATAAACTATAATCTAAGCCTCAAATTTGATAACCGGTTAGTAATTTTTGGTCTAAATCAAGTCAAAATATAATAAAATGAACTCTTTTTCTTTTGGCACTAACAATTACAGCTTATTTATATATCTTTTCAGATTTTTCAATTTTTTTTATGAGAAAACAACTTTGATTTTAGAAATGGTTACACACATTGAAATAAGAATAGTTGGTGATAAAAGTTGTCTTAACTAATAGTTTAATCATGATAAAAAGTTTAATTAACTTCTTCTTCAAAATTTATTGGTTTAATCAAGTTTCATTTATCTTAAGATTTTAATTTGATGGGTTATAAGAAAGAAATTACAGATGCGATTAAGAAGAGTAATTAAGCAATAGATTTTTTAGGAAAATAATGGTGTATGTTAGTTAATTTTTGATGTATGTTAATTAATTGACACTTTCAATTGATTCAAGGTTTATACTTTGTTATTTTGTTGTAATATCCTCCACCACCCAACAACCCCAACCCCCCCCCCCCCCCCTCACAACCCCCCTCCCCACAAACCCATTCCACACACCTAAAAAAAACAAAAAACCGCACACCCCAACCCCACCCTGCACAGACAACCATCCCCAAATCAATCTCTCTCTCTCTCTGATACAAGTACCTTTCTTCCTGTTTTTTTCCCCTTCTCCTGTCAAGGATACAGTTGATGAATGAAGATTGGCGTTATATTTTTATTTGTGGAAATTAGGATGTCTTTTATCTTCAAACTTATTACCCAAAAAAAAATTTCAAAAATAGATTTTGCAAAACGCTTAATTATTTTCAATGAAAATGTGCAGTTTATACTGCAAATATTTGCGGTTAAAACAACTAATATTTGCTATACATACTGAAAATATTTACGGTTTTAACTACAATTTTTTTATAAAATAAATGTACACAGTGTAGATTACAAATATTTATCGTGTAGATTGTACATTTTCGTAGAAAACAATTACATGGGTTTTTGTTGAAATTTGTTTTTTGGAAGGGGGAAGTGAATTTTGAAACTTATGAATTATGTTTAACAAAATGTCTCCTTTTGTTTTATATTTTTGAATGAATGCTGAAGTCCTAGGGCGCTATCTAGAATGTTTTATTGATTTTGTAACTTGATTGGGAGCACTTGAGCATGATAAACAAATTTCAAATGAAGAATTTACCACAATATAATGCATGTTCTGGAACGTGAAAGTACTGTGTATCTGTGCGTGTTCTTTGGTGTTGAAGTTTTTGAAGTATTTTTTACCGAAGATAGTATTTCTCGTAATTGTTCTTCTTCTTTGTGATCATTATGTCCTTATAAAGCAAAATAAAAAGGAGGAGAATGAACTAGGAAATAGTTAGAAAAGTTAGTGTCACTGAATTATTGCAATTAATAGGAGGTATGTACTCTCTAGCATTATTTGAGGACAAGTAACCTTAATAAAATAGAACTTCCTCTGCTTTGACAGGGAACCAACTTAAAGTATGTCAAAGAGGCAGTGGTGAAGGCTCTGTTTTTGTTAGTGTTTTAAGTGGTGTGCCGACTGGTGCTATTTCTCTTGTTGCTGTGTACGCTTGTGCTATCGCTAAAATGTATTTATTTTCGTAGCGTATATTTTGTCACATTTCATTCTCTGTTTTCACGTTCGAGAGTCTTTTACTTTAATTTGTATCCTAAATTAGGAATTTGATAATTTAAATTGATTGTGTGGGTATTGTTAAAAGAAAAGGTGTGTTTAAAATTTCAAACTTCATTTTCAACTATTTCATATTTAAAGCACCTCAACTGATACTTTTCATTTCCATAACAGAAATATCACGACAATTGTATGCCTCTAAAAACTTAAACCTAACTTCTTTTATAAACATGTAGCAGCTTATTTATGCAATTTCTACAACAATAAAACTTATCATTTCACTTGGGAATCTGAACATGAGAATTGGAGGATTCTAAATCCTACAAATATGTTAATAGGCTTAGTTTTCTCCAATATCTTAAATTCATATTCCCATCATTACTCATTTTTCCTAGGTGGCTAGTACTAATTTTTCTAGAAAGAAATTCGCTTTCTCCAGCTTCTCTCACCTTCATTATATTCAGCCTATATAATTTCTAGTTGAACATTCTATGATATAAAGAAGGCTATACAACTTATGTTATAATCCTTGCACTGCACCTTGATCAGTTTTCTAGTTAAACAATTCGAAAATGGAACCAAACCTTTAGGATTATGATTTTACATAATTAAATATGGTATTCGCAGAAATTTAGCTGGTTTTGATAATCTTAACATTTTCAAAAATAATATTTAAAATCAAAAGTTAAACTCAACGGTTATTATTTAACAGAACATTTTAAAGAAATTTTGGCCGTACTGTCAATCCAGCTATATTTTTAACCGTGTTTAGCTTCACAAGTACTGTAATTCTTCTTTGTAGCTGTCTCACATACACAGTTTACTGCAGATAGTTTCTTCTTTGAACGAAAATTTACCTATTTCGTGCTGAGATATGAATTTGGATCTGCTGGAATGTGCAAAATGCAATTTGCAATCTTTTTGGCGGAAGAGGATGCCAGTCAATATAACCATATAATGATACGGAAATATATTATGTCAAGCTGTGTTAAATTGATATTTGCAGTCTCCTTTATTCGACTGTTCCTTCGTTTTATTGTTTTGAAAATCTGAAAAGAGCAGTGGTATATATTTAGTTGAATCAAAACAAGCGCAGATTTATAGCAACCAATAAAGAAAAACCAAGAGCTGTAACTTATAACCCTTATTTCTCATAACGGGTTTCTCTTCCATGGTGTAGCCGTCAAAACTGATAGTACCTATGAGGATTTATTTTCAAATTAGCCTAGTTTAGAAACTAATTATCACAAATAGCCTCGTTTAGAAACTATTATCAATTATAGCCATGTTTTGGCCAGCTCAGCCGCGGGCTGGCTAAAATGTAATGGCAACTTTTCAAAAGTCGCCAGTTAATTTTTATTTTTTATGAAAATTACGGGCGACTTTTGGGAAGCCGCCAACTGGCGACTTCCCAAAAGTCGCCTGTTACGTGAAAAAAGCAGGCGACTTTTGGGAAGTCGCCAGTGGGCGACTTTCCAAAAGTCGCCCATTCGGGACTCTGCAACAAAACCAGAGCCCCTCTTTCTTCCCCCTTCATTCTAAACCTACCCATTCCCAAATCACAAACCCTCCCTTCCGACTCAGAAATTTTTCGTTAAATACTCTTAAAAGAAGTAGACTTCGAAGAGCTACCTCAAGCCTAGCAAAACGTTGTTCGATCGAATCCAATCGAGGTATGCAGTAGAAACCCTAAGTTTTGAATTTAGTTTGCAAAGTAAAAAAAATTTGTGGTTGATGCAGAATGGCTCGTAGTTATATTCCAACTATATGCTACTTTGATGGTGAATTGGTTATTGACGAATTAATGTGTGGGAAATATCTCGGTGGATCTTATAAACCGGCTAAAGTTCGAAAAGGATCTATTTTTGAGCAGTTGAAAGAGTCGGTTTATAAAGCAACAAAGATAAAACAGGAAGAGTACGAGATTGAAATTGTTTGCAATTGGCCAACAGATTCTGGTTCCAAAGCAATCAAAATTGTTGACGACGATGATGTTGAATTAATGTTTGCTGCATCGATCAAATCTATTGAGTTGTTTGTTGGGGAAAAAAGGAGATCGGTTGCAGAAGAACCAAGACCGGCACCCGCAACAAATTTTGGCGTTGAAGAATATTCTAGAATGGTGGGGAACATGAGTACTGGTCAAGAAATTCCGTCACCTAGTTTTAGCAATCCGACTCAGCACATATCGCAATACGGGAAACAACAAATGTATTATGGTTTTCATCCGTTCATGAGTTTGCTGCCAAATGTCCAATTTACCTATCCACATCTAACGTAGGACAGCTTTCCACGAATGAGTCAGAGGTATCGTTTAGCCGTGATTACATAGAGTTATGTTTTATTGAATTTATATAATTCTTAAACCCAATTTGTATTCCCGTGCAGTTTAATTCCAAATCAGAATTCCACTCAAAGAAGTGGTAGAGCATCGAGTAGTCGTACAAATGAACGAATGCTGCCAATTCGGCCCGAATTTGACCATTGAAGCCAAAAGTAAGTCAAATATTGCAACATGTTGCAAAATCGTAGGTATGAGAAAATAAACTAAAAATGGTGTATTAATTTACTGCAGTTGGGCAGCAAATAACACTACCACACAGTCATACGTTCAACCACCAAATGAACCAGGAGGTCAAACTATGTGCAATGATGATATGGATGTAGAAGATGAAGAAGATGTACAAGCTGTAGATGCTGTAGATGTTCCTGCAGTTGATAGCATGTCTGTTATATCAGTACCAGATGTTGATACAACGTGGGTGGAAAACATGCAAGTAAACAATGATCCACTAGAGTATGATTTTGGCAGTGCAGAAGCAGAGTTTGTGGACAATGATGAAGTAGAAATGGAGATACCGTTGGATGATGATCTGTGCAGTGCACAAATTATGGCTAGGTCGATTGTAGCAAATGTAAACTTCAACAGCGAATTATTTCTATCCTGCAGCGTACAGACTGGTTTCAAAGTTGGCATGGTGTTTGAGAGTAAAGCTAAATTTCTGCAACAGCTATCAGAATGGTCAATCCTGCATGCGATGTCCTTTAAGCCAATAAGGTCGAACAAAGCAAAATATACCGCCATTTGTAACGTCGATGAAAGTTGTCCTTGGAGAATACATGCTATTGACTCAAAAAAGACACAGGCTGGATGGTGGGTTATAAAAAAATATCCTAGTGATCAT
The DNA here is from genome assembly GCA_030765085.1 of Allium cepa. NCBI lineage: Eukaryota > Viridiplantae > Streptophyta > Magnoliopsida > Asparagales > Amaryllidaceae > Allium > Allium cepa. Next base: position 690,191,998 of record CM060932.1, on the reverse strand, counting down.
ACATGTGTTAACCCTACAGTGAACTCAAATCATAGGCAAGCAACATCATCCTTTATGGTATCGAAGATCATGCCTTTCGTGAAATCTGATTTGAACATTACAGCCGGAACGGTGCAAGTTCTAATGGAGGAGCAATTATTTATTAGCTATCTGAAAGCATGGAGAGCATTGAGCAAGGCTGTTGAAAGAATTTACGGCGATTGGGCGGAGTCATATTCCAACCTACGGCAATACTTTGGTGAAATATGCAAAATAAATCCCGGAAGTGTAAGACATGTGACTACTGATGAGTATGGAGTTTTTGATCGTGCATTTTGGTCATTTGGGCCATGTATTGAGGGATTTGTCCATTGTCGACCTTTGCTTTGCATAGATGGTACACAATTATATGGAAAATACAAATGAACCTTACTTGTTGCAACAGCCGTTGATGCAAATGATCAGCTATTTCCCTTGGCATTTGCCATCGTTGAGTCCGAATCCAATGATAGTTGGGGTTGGTTTTTCGCATGCATGCAAAGGTTCATTCACAGCGTGAATAATCGCCGTATTACTTTCATTTCTGATAGAATGAAAGGAATACCAACAGCGTTGCAGAGCAAATGGCTAGTCGCACATAAACACAGATACTGTGCCAGACATTTGAAAGCAAATTTTCAAGCAGCAGGTTTTAGAGATAAACGATTGACCGGTTTATTCTACGTTGCTGCATGTGCCTCTGAGGAGATTGAGTATTCAAAGATTCGTGAGGAAATTAAGAGCAGTAGTATAAGAGCACACAACTGGATAGAGAGAAGTTTGGGTGGAAAGGAGGAAAATTGGGCATTATGTAAAGATGATGGTGGTCGTTTTCATGTTATGACGACTAATGCGTTAGAAAGTTTTAATGGTGTACTTAGGGGTGCAAGATCTTTGCCTATTAGAGCACTTGTTGCACGTACCTTCTATCGATCCGTTGATTACTTTTGCCACAGAAGAGAGTTAGCTAAGAATTCCACACTTCGTGTCACTCCAAAATGGGAAGCAAAAATAGCGGAGAGAGCAAGCGAAGCTAGACGTTGTCGGATTGTTCGTTTTAGTCAAATTGAATGGCAAGTGATTCATTACTTCGGCGATGAATTCAAAGTTATAATCGATGGTAACACGTGTTCATGTACATGCAACATCCCATTGCTTCAGCATCTCCCTTGCGCCCATGTGATGGCTGCTTGTTCGTCGGTTGCCAATGGGGCAAACAGAGCTCATCATGATTTTGCATCACATTGGTACTCTGTTCAGAATTACCTAGCTGCATACTCTGCGGAATTTCATCCCGTACGCGATAAAAGGTATTGGTCTCCACACGAAGGTCAAATGGTACTTCCACCTCCTGCAAGGCGAGCTCCGGGTAGGCCTAAGTCAACTAGAATTAAAGGCGCTATGGACGAGATGCAGCCTCTTAGGCCTAATAGATGCAGTGAATGTGGTATGCACGGTCACAAAAGGAGTCGTTGTAATTCAGTTATTTAGTTTACGTATGCGTGTTATTATTGGTTTGATGTTTGTATGCCGTATGTTGTTTATGTAAGAACAATTTGAGTTTATATTTCATTTGCTAAGTTCTTTGTGATGATGAATGTTATGGGATACGTAAACATATGCAAATGTCAGCTAGTATTAACACATCTTTACAATACTTGTTCAACGATACATAAAACAATTGCATATACATGAAAGCCACCGATACAAAGTACATGAAAGCTACCGATACAAAGTACTTAATTAAATTACATATAAATAAACACCTAATCTGTGTTCACTTCTCCTCCCACAACGTACGAGGACTCAACTTATCGAACGGTACACCCTTATTCAGTAGTGCGTTTCGATACTGTAGGTTCAACTTCTCCAAACGGGCGTTTTCCGCTTGCATCTCCAGGGCATATTCAACTCCCCTCGGACACATTTCCGGGTCTTTCCATTTAAAAAAGTTACAACATTCAACATAGTTTGGCCGTATCTTATTATCGTCGTACGATTCATAACGGTAAAAGCGACGGCCCGCATTCCTTTCATTCCGACACACAACCACTTGACATTCAGCTCCGCAATAACAAAGCACCCGAGGCGCTATCCGGCTTGTACTAGCATTGTTAGTCTTACGACGAGCAAGCACATCCATTAATTTTCCATGAAGTGATTGATGTTTTGATTCACCGCTATCCATGGCCAATGTCGATGTACCGCCAACCCTAGAGGGGGGCAAGTTTTCAACCTGCGTCTCAGGGACGAAATCAACCTCAACATTTTCTTCATTTACCGGCGCAGAGCCTTGTTGCAGTTCAAATTCTTCATACATTTTCATCATCGTCTCGTCGTCAATCTTCCAATTGTCCATTCTTGGAAATATCAATGTTGGAGTTAGGCTAAATCGCAAAACATTAAACAAATTTAATAGTGCTTATGAATCGTACCTTCTTTTGGTGTCTTCAAATCTCAAAAAGATATTCTTTTGCCGCCGGGAAATGTAGATTTTGTGGAAGAGAGAAGTGAGTTAGATTTTAGGTTCTATATTTGCAATTTGATAAAGTAAGGAATGAGGTAGGTAGAAGGTATTGGTTTCTGTTTTGAAACCCTGCACAATACTGGGGCGACTTTTGAAAACTCGCCCCAGTATTGTGCAGGGTTTCAAAACAGAAACCCTGCACAACCATTTTCAGTCTTCAAAATTTCAAATGAATTCAAACAATTTCTAATTCAACATTTCTACCAAACTCAATCATCCACAACTCAAATTATAACATTCAACAATTCGCATCCAACAATTCAACAACAAAAATAATCCTAATATTTCAGCAGTTCATTAAACAAAATAAATCCGGACAAAACATATCAATCACTTGTACCATTCTCAGTTCTTCAATCTACGAAGTTATCGAGGAGTTCGTTTTGGTTTTCTCCTAGACAGTGGAATTTCATCCGGCGAATCCTCCTCTTCACTTGCTTGTGTAGGATCTATAGGCTGTGAAGGGCCGGGAGCAACTTCAACCTGTGTTTCTTGAGATGAAGATGCGCCTTTTCGATGTCTACGTCGCTGATACGTACGAGTAGTGGGGGGAGGAACGCCGTGGGCTTCTATGGCATATTCGATGAGCCCCTGTGCTGGTGGAGGAGGAGGCGGTGGGGGAGGTTTTGGTCTTGTTAACTTGTTTCTTCCCAAAATAGACTCTAAAATGCGTTTCACACTAAAGCATTTCCCGTGTGACCTTTCAGGAACCTCTTGTGCAAACTCGTCTACAATTTCGATCGCACGGTAAATGCCGTCCGCCTGTCACGACATAAAATTCAAGAAAATGTTTACGTTTCAAATATTGAAATAAAGACTAAATGTAGTACGTACCACGTTCCTTTCAAGAGGTGCTCTAGGAGTGTAAGGATTTGCAACCACAGAAGGCGCTGTAGATGGATCGATGGCACGAAGAACATATCGACGCGTGATGTTCCAGTACCAAGACAGATATTCCTGTTCGGACAATGTGAACTCGCGTTCCTGTTGCGTGTGCATGTAGCGGTCGATCCATGTCTCAATAGCCATAGCATACTCTCCAGCTTCAATATCAATCCTGTAATGGGGTGGTTGTTCCGGTAAATGCTGCGCCATACCAAACTGCTTCATCACTCGGTCAGGTAGATGATAGGCGACATCATTAAAGCAAATCAAAGGAACCCGAGCAGTCCACAGCTGAATGGAAGTGGTGCATAAGTTTGGAAGATGTCCAAGCACATCGTCGTACGGGGTCCAACTCACAGCCTGATAGTCTAGCACATCGAACTTGTTACGGTAGAAGGCAACATGACACCTCGGCGATGAAACGGTGCTTTTAGGTCCTACCCACCTGTACAAATATTCAATTGTGACTTCTCAAATCCAAACACGTATACTTAGTATACTACATAATTAATTATACCTAGCACCGTATGGCAATGATAAATCAATCGCCGTCCTCCTCATCGTTATTCTACCCACGGGTAGATAAGTACAACACCAAAGCTGCAAATAAAATTGGACACATGGTTTTACTTGGATAAAAGAATATGAAATAGCGGACGGCGAAAGTAAAATATGGACATACCTGTACTAGGCTCACACAACCACTTATGCTTGTGCTCTCTTGCAAAGCAAGCCTCGTCAACTCGCAGTACGTATAGGCTAGAACTGCACTGCCCCACGAATACTGGCGACAAATTTCAAAGTTTTCTAAAAAAGGAAGCCATCTAAGCCATATCCGTGTCTTCGAATGATCGCATATCAACCTCAAGCATATAATATGCAATATAATGGCCCTGGCCCGTTGCTGAATCTGAATCTCCGTCGCATCTGCAGGTATGTCGTCCGCAAATTGTTCCCTAAACCACAGTGTCCGTATCATTTCGTTTCTCCACCACTCCTCTGCTGGAGGAGTTAAACCTAGGAGCTCTTGGCATAAACTAATGTAATCAACGGGATCGGGGTTGGTCAACGGAGCACCGTCTATGGGTATGCCAAGCAAGCACGCAACATCACCTAACGTGATAGTCATCTCTCCGGCTCGTAGGTGAAATGTCGATGTCTCTGGCCTCCATCTATCCACCAAAGCGGTGATAAGATGATGATCTAACTGGATGTGCCCCATCCTAAAAACAAGTCCAAATCCAGCTTGGTATATCAACTGTATAACGCCTGGATGACCGGATGTTACTCTTTTCATTTTGGACGAATGATCTATGGTTTTGTCTGCAGTATTACTCTGTCAACATATCATAAAATTATTATCAACAAGTAACATACATTAGCTTTCGATGTACATTTCGAATACTAAAAAATTTTCCGCGACAAATTCCGGATTATTCGTTCGATGCCGTTGTTGCAAATAAAGGACAGATCCATCAACTGGTCCAGGTACCATCTCCGCGTAATCTACACATATACAAGTTAACAATTTTTTCATCTTTCTTTTGCAACATCAACACTGCGAATTTACGCATTGTTTTTCCACATTTTACCAATGATTTCAACCATACACACATACCTCAACCATCAACTATTGCTTACAATTCCTAAAAATTACTAATTTACAAATTTCTTCAAAACCCTAAATTGAAATATTAGTGATTTTCCCATACCTGCAGGCGCATCCGGCATTGAAGAGCTAGCCATCTTCTAATTTGTTCAACGAAATGCGAAAAATTTCTGAGTTGGGGAAAAAAAATCGGAGGGGGGGTTTGTGATTTGGGAATGGGTAGGTTTAGAATGAAGGGGGAAGAAAGAGGGGCTCTGGTTTTGTTGCAGAGCCCCGAATGGGCGACTTTTGGGAAGTCACCAACTGGCGACTTCCCAAAAGTCGCCTACTTTTTTCATAACGTAACAGGCGACTTTTGGGAAGTCGCCCAGTTGGCGATTTCCCAAAAGTCGCCCGTAATTTTTCATCAAAAAAAATATTAATTAGCGATTTTTGAAAAGTCGCCAGTACATTTTGACCAGCCCACGGCTGAGCTGGCCAAAACAGGGCTATAATTGATAATAATTTCTAAACGAGGCTATTTGTGATAATTAGTTTCTAAACGGGGCTAATTTGAAAATAAATCCTACCTATGACTATGAGATTTGGACAGAAATATTCAGGGAATTTAATACTTTGGTGAGCTACAAGGATATAACTTGCCATGCATGACTGCCAAGTATAAAAGTTTATCAAATCGGAGAGAGCTATGCAATTATTAATCCAGGGCATGTGAACGCGAACTTAATTACATAGTCAGTTTTGTAACTTACACTATGCGGTTTTAGAAATGATGAGAGCATACATCCAGAATCCGCATGATCTAAACTCTCAAGTATGATTTCATCACTACTATTCAATTATTAGTTGTCTTTGGTTGGTCAAGGTAACATTTTGTTTGCTTGCACGTATGCTTTTTGTGTAGTTTTGTTTTCAAACTTGTTTCGTCACTACCCCTGTAAATTTTGTTTGTATGCCATTTTAAGTATACTATGAGCTAAACGGATTGTTTTAACATCAATATTCGGTTTGGATATGTGGGTTCTCATCCGATTAGCTTGGATTGCTTGGTGGATTGAGTTTGGATAATGATTTTGAAGCACCTAACGAACTCTAATTAAACTTGGTTACGATAATAGTAACACTTGTTCAATTTTTAACAAAACAAAAAAAAAAATTGAGGGTTAAAAGATTTAAAGCTCACGCAAAAAAAAAAATGGAAGCGCATGAGACGTAAACTTTAGCTTTTGTATTTGTCACGTTTCTTATTACCATACATCTAAAATGTTACATTTCTCATTACCATACATCTAAAACTCCACTGTTTAAAAGTGTCAAGTACGTATAACAATGAAATACCATTTACTAAACTGTCGTTTGTTGAATTGTTTTTCGAGAATGAACTAAATTTCTCCACGAATATTTTTAGTGCATGGTTAAAAACAATTATAAATATGCAAACCCATTGGCTATTATAGATTTGTTCCTTTTCAAACATTTTATCCATCCTCTATTTATTCCTTTCGAAACAGTTTATCCATCCTCTATTTTTTATCATAATGAAATAAAAAATGTAACAAAAGCACTTTTACGAGCTAATATATGTTATGAAAATAGTAGCGCTTTGCGGAAGCTTCTATCAACGGATCTTTGGCATCTAAATCACAAAGAGATAACTTGGATTGAAAACAAGACGGAATTGAAATCAAAATGCAATAACACAAAAAAATTCCACTCAACCGCCCACTTTGTTGATTCACCAAAATCTTGTTTATAATTAATAGAACAAAGCTAAAGTAAACAAAATACCATTAAATCAATAACCAAATTGAGAAAGAAAGCAAATATCTATATGGCTAAAATTGTTGGAGAAAAAGAACAAAGATGAAAAAGATAAAATTAACAAATAGATTTTCCACCACACTTCTTTCTCTCTTTTAGTCTCTATTTATATAATCAATTACTTAATGTCCAAGTTAACATTAGATAGCAAAAAATAATTTGATTAGCTAATTAAAAAGAGAAATAAACATACTCGAATATGCCTATTAATTAGAGTAAACAAAATCTTTCCTTTCTTTCTTTTGCATATTTATTTCCCTCTATTTGAGATTTTACCAAAATTTAACACTCCACTTTGATGCAAAATCACTATCTCCAGCATATCAAGCATGTCATATCTAGATCTATCACAAATTCACATATCTCAACCACACTAAATTACAAACCTCAACCACCGTCTGCAAGTGATGCATCTCCCACATGAGGTGCACCACACAAATCCGGTCTCAAAAACGTTTGTAATACCGCAAAAATCTCCGTCTTGTCTTTGTGGATTTTGCAATTCAACACCCGTCTATCACTCGATCTGAGCTCATTACCTGATCACTATCGATCCCTCGAGCATCATCAACATGAAGACCCATTTCTAAAATATGATTATGATCATCAATGCTAGAATCATAAGCAGTGACCACATTAACCTCTCCGACTTTCTGTAGACTAGGTCCTTCAACCGTCACTTGCTTTCCTTTGTCGACTACAGAACCATCCAAGCTATAAATGTTTTCTTCTTCCAACACTCCTCTCATCCTTACACGATCACCTTTCTTCACTCTCAAAACTCCACCTCGAGTCTCATAAGTGCAACCACGGCGATCCAATTAACCGAGAGAAATAAGATTATGCGAAAAAGTGGGTACATGTCCCACTCTAGATACTTCTGTAACCACACCATCATGCATACGAAATCGAATAGATTCAATACCATAAATCGGTCGCTCTTCTCCATTGGCTGTCCTAATCATGTCGACACTCTTCTCATAAGAAGAAATATAACTCACATCTCTATAAATGTGAAAAACGACTCCTGAATCCATCTTCCAAGGCTTATTTTCACTAAAGAGGACATCACAAGAAGCATCACTATCGGTACCTTCGGCAAAACCTGCATGTGAATCACTACTAATATCACCATGCGCAGCCTTTTTCTGATCTTTTTTATAAGCATAACACTTGCTGCGTATGTGACCTTTCTTATTACAATAATGACACGTGATAACACCTTTACCATTAGTATCGTTTTTCTGCCAAATTATATCTTTCTTCGAGTCCCTTGCCACCATTTGAATTGATTTCATACCTGACCCTTTTCTTTTAAGCTCCTCATTCAAAAGACTGCTTCAAACAGTTTCCAGAGAGATAGTTCCATTAGCACTGGAATTACTCAATGAAACAACCATAGTTTCCCAACTTTCTAAAAGCAAACTCATTAATACAAGAGCATGTAACTTATCATCAAAATTGACCTTCATATTTGCCAATTGATTTATTACATCTTGAAATTCATTCAAATGCTCTATAACATACTTCTCTCCATCTAATCTCAGTTGTACCAACTTTCAAACCAGAAAAGCCTTACTAGTAGCACTCTTTGGCTCATACAAAGATACCAACTTGTCCCACATAACCTTTGCGGATTCACAACTAGCCACGTGATGGAAAACTGAATCATCAAGATACTGGAGAATCAAAGCAATCGCCTTTTTATCAATCTTCTTCCATTTTCTTTCATCTACATCAGAAGGTTTCTTTCCATCTCCATCAATCAGATCATGAAGATCATTGAGGTACAGAACATCTTCCATCTTAGGCTTCTAAATACCCTAATTTTTTCCATCCAAGATAGTCATCTTTGAGAACGAAATCATATCCGACATCAATAATTTTTCAAACCAAAATTACTCTAAGCTTTGCGATGATCTGTGTTCTGATACCAAATTGTTATGAAAATAGTAGCGCTTTGCGGAAGCTTTTATCAACGGATCTTTGTCACTCAAGTCACAAAGAGATAGCTTGAATTGAAAATAAGACGGAATTGAAATCAAAACGAAATAACACAAAATATTCCACCAATCACCCAATTTATTGATTCACCAAAATTTTATTTAAAATTAATAGAACAATGCTAAAGTAAATAAAATACCATTGAGTCAATAACCAAATTGAGAAAGGGATAAAATATCTATATGGCTAAAATTATTGGAGAAAAAGAACAAAGATGAAGAAGAGAATATTAACAAATAGATTTTGCACTACACTTTTACCCTCTCTTCTACTCTCTATTTATATAATCAATTATTTAATGCCCATGTTAACATTAGATGGAAAAAAATAATTTGATTAGCCAATTAGAGAGAGAAATAAACATACTCAAATATGTCTATTAATTAGAGAAAACAAAATCTTCTCTTTCTTTCTTTTGCATATTTATTTGCCTCTATTTGTGATTTTGTATCACCAATGTTTAACAATATATACATTGAGGTCGCAGATTATAGTCCTAACAAGGCAAGCTGTATAACTTTGAAGACGTGAAATGGTTATCCCTCGAAAAGGCAAGAATGCTTAAGGAATTAACGCCCAGTGTTGCACGGGCTAAAAAGAGGGATCAAGCATACCATCTAAATGCTCCAGAGTAGAGTTGTAAAGAAAAAAAATAAAGAAAAAAATGCTTTCACAAATTATAAGATGCTATTACAAAATAGAATTCTCAAGTGACATACATACAACATCTAAGAATGTTACAATTCATAGAATCATGCTATAAAGAAACATTTTAAACTAAGATATACATGCAATATCTAAAACTGATACTACAGTTCATAAGGTAGTACAACTTTCATCAAAAAATTCATAAGATACTACCATAATTTATATACAATTTCTTTCAAAACACACACAGAGTTATATAGTTATAAAATTAAAGTGCCAAAGTGCATTGATTTTCCATGGTCAAATTTTCTGAGATGCCACAGGCAACTTTTGAACAGAGTAAAATATGAATCTCAAATCAGTCCCAAAAATTGACTTTGAGGAAGATTTGAGATTGAGATTTTCTGTTGGTAAAATGTACTTAATTTTGTAGCGTATGTTTTAGTTAGGATTTGATAATTTAAATTGATTGTGTGTGTATACATTAAAAGAAAAGCAGTGTTCAAATTTTCGAACTTGATTTTCAACTATTTCATCTTTAAAGCAGCTCAAGTGACACTTTTCATTTCCGTACCAGAAATATCACAACAATTGTATGCCTCTGAAAACTTGTGCTTAACTTCTTTTATAAATAGCAGCTTATTTATGCTATTTCTACAGCAATACTACCTATAATTTCATTTGGGAATCTGAACCTAAGAATTGGAGAATTCTAAATCCTACAAATATGTTAATGGGTTTAGTTTTCTCTAATTTCTTATATTCATATTCCCATCATTGCTCATTTTTGCAAAGTAGCTAATAGCTACTTTTTCTAGAACTCTCACCTTCATTATATTCAGCATTACAGTTTCTAGTTGAACATTCCATGATATAAAGAAAGCTACGTTCCATGATGGAATTCTTGATTTCTGCTTTGATATTCTTTTCTTATGAATCCTTTCTTGTCTTTGAGTTTTCCAAGAATTCAAGTTGCAGCCGGAGATTGATGAATTTTCAGGCAAGGCACTGATCTTTGGCAGGTTCTTGCAACAACCCAAATGATGAGGATTAACTCTGATGGGAAACTTACTATCAGATGATTATTATTAATTGATGATAGATCAGTTTCAATTATGTGTCAGCAAATTTGATTGAATGCTGTTAAGCTTTAAAAAACTCTGATACCATTTGAAGTTTGATGATTTGCCATCGAAGAAATTGTGATTGTACATCATATATTGTTTCTGTACATATATCACCGAGTATTTGTAACATCACAGCTCGAATGTGATTGCTGAGCTATTGGTTAAGTGGGCTCTTTTATATAATGACCTGAAGCCCATTATAGTACACATTACATTATACGGTAATGTAAACTATCATTATTCGTTATCGGCCATATTTTAGACTTCTATTTCGTCTTGAGCAAACTGAAACTGTTCCATTGAACAATTGTTACTAGTTTGGAGTTGTAGGTGTTTGATTAAATTTATCAATAGGTAAGCTAGCATGTTTATTTTAAACTTGATGTTTTACATTTTCATTTCAGATTTAGTTCTCCATAATTTCAATGTACGGTTTACTCTTCAAGAAACATTTTGATATGTTTTGTTGGAAATTTTCAAAATTAGTTTGGCTTTGGGTTTGTTTATGAAGAGGGAAGAAATGGGAAGAAGATGTAAGAAGAAAGGTGGAATGTATAGTCCCACATCTTGAAAAATAGTTAAGTTGTAATTGATATCAATAGATCCAAAAAAGTGGTGAAACAATCGTAGTTGAATATATCGGAACGATAAGGATTTTTTTTGCCATTTAGCCTCGTTTTAAAACTAATTATCGCAAATAGTCCAGTATAAAAACTAATATCAAATGTAGCCTTGTTTTGATCAGTGTAGCCTTGTTCTGATCAGCTCAGCTCCGAACTGGCCAAAACGTACTGATGACTTTTCAAAAGTCGTCAGTATCATTTTTTTCTTCACGAATCATATAGGTCTACTAGCGACTTCCCAAAAGCCACATATATGTTTTAAAATAACTAGGGCGACTTCCCAAAAGTCGTCCATACGGGGTTCTGTAACAAAACCAGAGTTCTTCTTTCTTCCTCCTTCATTTTATCAACTTCCTCTCTATCTCTAAAAACCTCCAAAATCCACCAAATACGAATTTTTTGCCCAAACCCAAAAATATTTAGCATTTTGTTCAACAAATTAGAAGACGACAAGCTCTTCAATGTGGGATGCGCCTCTAGGTATGGCTAAATCAAAAATCTTTCAATTTAGAGTTTTGAAGAAAATTGCAAAATAATGGTTTTTTAGGAATTGTTAGCAATCATTGATTGTTTGTGTATCTTTGTATGGTTGAAATCATTGGTAAAATATTGCAAAACAATGCGTAAATTACTAGTGTTGATGTTGGAAAATAAATTTGAAAATTTTGTTAACTTGTATATGTGTAGATTACTCCGAGATGCTACCTGAATCTATTGATGGATCTGTCATATATTTGCAACAACGGCATTGAACGAATAATTCGGAATTTGTCACGGTAAAACTCTGAGTGTTCGAAATGTACAATATCGAAAGGTATCGTATGTTACATGTTGATAATATTTTTGTGATATTTTGACAGAGTAATATTGCAGATAAAACCATAGATCATTCGTCTAAAATGAATAGAGTAACATCTGCTCATCCAGGCGTTATACAGTTGATAGACCAAGTCGGATTTGGATTGGTTTTTAGGACGGGGCACATCCAGTTGGATCATCATTTTATCACCGCTTTGGTGGATTGATAGAGGCCAGAGACATCTACATTTCACCTACGAGCTGGAGAGATGACTATCACGTTGGGTGATGTTGCATGCTTACTTGCCATACCCATAGACGGTGCTCCGTTGACCAACCTCGATCCTGTTGATTACCTTAGTTTATGCCAAGAGATCCTAAGTTTAACTCCTCCAGTAGAGGAGTGGTGGGGGAACGAAATGATACGAACACTATGGTTTAGGCAATAATTTGTGGACGACATACCACCAGACGCCACGGAGATTCAGATTCAGCAACCAGCCAAAGCCGTTATATTGCATATTATATGCTTGAGGTTGATATGCGATCATTCGAAGACACGGTTATGGCTTCCATTTTTATAAAACTTTGATGTTTGTCTCCAGTTACTGAGGCAGTGCAGTTCTAGCATTTACGTACTGCGAGTTGACGAAGCTTGCTTTGCAAGAGAGCGCAAGCATTGGTGGTTATGTGAGTCTAGTACAGGTATGTCCATTATTTACTTTCGCCGACAGTTATTCCATATTCTTTTATCCAACTGAAATCATGTGTCTAATTTTATTTGCAGCTTTGGTTTTTGGACTTATCTACCCATAGGTAGAATAACGATGAGGAGGACGACGATTGATTTATCATTGCCATATGGTGCTAGGTATAATTAATTCTATAGTATACTAAGTATATGTGTTCGAATTTGAGAAGTCACAATTTAATATTTCCACAGGTGGATAGGACCTAAAAGCACCGTTTCATCGCTGAGGCGTCATGTTGCCTTCTACCGTAATGAGTTCGATGTGCTAGACAATCATTCTGTGACTTGGACCCCATACGCAGATGTGCTAGGACATTTTTCAAACTTATGTACCGCTTCCATTCAGTTGTGGACTGTTTGTGTTCCTCTCATTTGCTTTAATGATGTCGCCTATCATCTTCCTGGCCGAGTTATGAGGCAATTTGGTATGGTCCAGCATTTACCAGAACAACCACTGCATTACAGGATTGATATTGCAACTGGGGAGTATGATATGGCGATAGAGACATGGACCGAGCGCTACATGCACACGCAACAGGAACGCGAGTTCACACTGTCCGTACAGGAATATCTGTCTTGGTACTGGAACATCACGCGTCGATATGTTCTTCGTGCCATCAATCCACCTACAGCGTCTCCTGTTGTTGCAGACCCTTACACTCCTAGAGCACCTCTTGAAAGGAATATGATATGTAGTACATACAGTCTTTATATCAATATTTGAAATTTATATTTTTTTTTCTTCTTGAACTTTATGTTATGGCAGGTGGACGGTATTTACCGTGCGATCGAGATTGTGGATGAGCATGCACAAGAGGTTCCTGAAAGGTCACAGGACAAATTCTTTAGTGCAAAATGCATCTTAGAATCTATTTTGGGAAGAAACAAGTTAACAAGACCAAGACCGCCTCCACCCCTCCTCCACCTCCAGCACAGGATGATGTTCCTCCTACTACTCGTACATATCAGCGACGGAGACATCGAAAAGGCGCTTCTTCATCTCAAGAAACACAGGTTGAAGTTGCTTCCGGCCCTTCACAGCCTATAGATCCTACGCAAGCAAGTGAAGAGGAGGATTCGCAGGATGAAATTCCACTGTCTATGAGAAAACCAAGACGAATTCCACTAGAACTTCGTAGGTTGAAGTAATGAGGATAGTATAATTCGTTGATATGCTTTGTCCGGCTTTGTTTTGTTTAATGAATTGTTGAAATATTGGGATTAGTTGTTTTGTTGAATTGTTGGATGTTGGAATTGGAACGCAACTCTTGAATTGTAGGATGTTGAATTTTGAATTTAATTGTTGAATTGTGGATGTTGTAATTTGTTGGATGGTTGAATATGATTGAAATGTTGAATTTCGATTGTAGGGCTTCTGTTGAATTAGTGCACTGTTGTAAATGGTAATGCAGGGTTTCTGTTTTGAAACCCTGCACACTTCTGGGGCGACTTTTTTGAAGTCGCTTATTGGCGATTAAGTCGCCCAAGTTATGTGCAGGGTTTCAAAACAGAAACCCCGCCCTTCAACCTTCCTCATACTCCACTTTACCAAATGGCAAATAAAGAACCCAAAACCTAACACACATCTCTCTTCCACAATTTCAATATTTCTCTGTGAAAAAAGAATATCATTTAGAGATTTGAAGACACAAAAAGAAGGTAAGATCCATAAACACTATTAAATTTGTTTAAGTCTAACTCCAACATTGATATTTTCAAGAAAAAAGTTGCTGAAAATGGATAATTGGGAGCTTGACAACGACACGATGATGAAAATGTATGAAGAATTTGAACAACAATGAGGCTTTGCGCCGGTTCATGAAGAAAATGTTGAGGTTGATTTCGTCCCTGATACGCAGGTTGAAAACTTGCCCCCTCTAGGGTTGGCGGTATGTCAACTTTGGCCATGGTTAGTGGTGAATCAATACACCAATCACTTCATGAAAAATTAATGGATGTGTTAGCTCGTCGTAAGACTAACAATGCTAGTTCAAGCCGGATACCTCCTTGGGTACTTTGTTATTGCAGAGATGAATGTGAAGTGGTTGCGTGTCGGAATGAAAGGAATGCGTGCCGTCGCTTTTACCATTGTGAATCGTACAAAGATAATAATTTATGGCCTAATGATGTTGAATGTTGTAATTTTTTTTAAATGGAAAGATCCAGAAATGTGTCCGAGGGGAGTTGCATATGCCCTTGAGATGCAAGAAGAAAACGCCCGTTTGGAGAAGTTGAACCGACAATATCGCAATGCACTATTGAATAAGGGTGTACCGTTCGATAAGTTGAGTCCTCGTACATTGTGGGAGGAGAAGTAAACACAAATTTAGGTGTTCATTTATATGTAAATTAATTATGTATCGTTGAACATGTATTCTGGCGATTTGTGTATCACTAGCTTACATTTGCATATGTTTATGTATCACGTAGCAGTTAACATTTCTCAACTTACTTTGTATCGATAGCATTCATTTATATGTAATTGAATTATGTATCGTTGAACATGTACTCTAAAGATTTATGTATCATTAGCTTAAATTTGCATATGTTTACGTATCACATAACATTCATCATCTCAAACGAACATAGCACATGAAATAAAAACACAAACTGTTCTTACATAAGCAACATACGGCTTACAAACATCAAACTAATAACAACACACATACGAAAACTAAGTAACTAAATTACAAAGACTCCTTTTGTGACCGTGCATACCACATCTACTGCATCTATTCAGCCTTGGAGGCTGCATCTCGTCCATAATGCCTTTAATTCTAGTTGATTTAGGCATTCCTGGAGCTCGCCTTACGGGGGATGGAAGTATCATTTGACCTTCGTGTGGAGACCAATACCTTTTATCGCGTACTGGATGAAATTCTACAAAGTATGCCGCTAGATAATTCTGAACGGAGTACCAATGTGATGCAAAATCATGATGAGCTCTACTTGCACCAATGGCCACCGACAAACAAGCAGCCATCACATGGGCACAGGGGAGATGCTGTAGTAATGGGATGTTGCATGTACATGAGCAAGTGTTACCATCGATTATAACTTTGAATTCATCTCCGAAGTAATGAATCACTTGTCATTCAATTTGACTGAAACAGACAATCCGACAACGTCTAGCTTCGCTTGCTCTCTCCTTTATTTTTGCTTCCCATTTTGGTGTGACACGAAGTGTGGAATTCTTAGCTAACTCTCTTCTTTGGCAAAAGTAATCAACAGATCGATAGAAGGTACGTGCAACAAGTGCTCTAATAGGCAAAGATCTTGCACCCCTAAGTTCACCACTAAAACTTTCTGACACATTAGTCGTCATAACATGAAAACGACCACCATCTTCTTTACATAATGCCCAATTTTCCTCCTTTCCATCCAAACTTCTCTATATCCAGTTGTGTGCTCTTATACTGCTATTTTTAATTTCTTCACGAATCTTTAAATACTTAATCCCCTCAGAGGCACATGCAGCAGCGTAGAATAAGCCGGTCAATCATTTGTCTCTGAAACCCGCTGCTTGAAAATTTGCTTTCAAATGTCTGGCACAATATGTATGTTTATGTGCGGCTAGTCATTTTCTCTACAACACTGTAGGTATTCCTTTCATTCTATTAGAAATGGAAGTAATATGACGATTGTTCACATTGTGAATGAACCTTTGTATGCACGCAAAAAACCAACCCTAACTATCAATGGATTCGGACTTAACCATGGCAAACGCTAAGGGATATAGCTGATCATTTGCATCAACGGCGGTTGCAACAAGTAAGGTGCCTTTGTATTTTCCATATAGATGTGTACCATCTATGCAAAGCAAAGGTCGACAATGGACAAATCCCTCAATACATGGTCCAAATGACCAAAATGCACGATCAAAAACTCCCTACTCATCAGTAGTCACATGCCCTACACTTCCTAGATTTGTTTTGCATATTTCACCAAAGTATTGTCGTAGGTTGGAATATGACTCTGCCGAATCACCGTAAATTCGTTCAATTGCCTTGCTCAATGCTCTCCATGCTTTCAGATGGCTATTTTTTATAAATAATTGTTCCTCCATTATAACTTGCACCGTTCCGGCTGTAATGTTCAAATCAGATTTCACGAAAGGCATGATCTTCGATACCATAGAGGATGATGTAGCTTGCCTGTGATTTGAGTTCACTATAGGGTTAAAGCATATATGATCACTAGGATATTTTTTAATAACTCACCATCCAGTCTGTGTCTTTTTTGAGTCAATAGCATGTATTCTCCAAGGACAACTGTCATCGACGTTGCAAATGACGACGTATTTTGCTTTGATTGACCTTATTATCTTGAAGGACACCGCATGTAAGATTGACCATTCTGATAGTTGTTGTAGAAATTTAGCTATACTCTCAAACACCATGCCAACTTTGAAACCGTCTGTATGCTACAGGATAAAAATAATTCGTTGTTGAAGTTTACATTTGCTACAATTGACTTAGCCAGAATTTGTGCACTGCACAAATCATCATCCAACGGTATCTCCATTTTCGGTTCATCATTGTCCGCACAGTCTGCTTCTGTACCTCCAAAATCATAGTCTAGTGGATCATTGTTTACTTGCATATTTTCCACCTAGGTTGTATCAACCTCTGGTATTGACACAACAGACATACTATCAAGTGTAGGAATATCTTCAGCTTGTACATCTTCTTCATCATCTACATCCATATTATCATTGCACATTGTTTGACCTGCTAGTTCATTCGGTGGTTGGACATATGACTGTGTAGTAGTGTTATTTGCTGCGCAGCTGCAGTAAATTAATGCATCAATTTTAGTTTATTTCTACATACCAAAGATTTTGCAACATATTGCAGTATTTAACTTACTTTTGGCTTAAATGGTAAAATTTGGGCGGAGTTGGCTGCATTTGTTCATTTGTGCGGCTACTCGATGCTCTAGCACTTCTTTGAGTGGAATTCTGAATTGGAATAAAACTGCACGGAAATACAGTATAATAATTCAATAAATTCAATATAACAGATCTCTATGTAATCATGGCTAAACGATACCTCTAACTTATTCGTGTAATGTTGTCCTGTGTCAAATGGGGATACGTAAATTGGACATTTGGCTGCAAATTCATGAATGGATGAAAGCCATAATACATTTGTTGTTGCCCGTATTGCGATATGTGCTGAGTCGGATTGCTAAAACTAGGTGATGGAATTCCTTACCTAGTACTCATGTTTCCCACCATTCTAGAATATTCTTCAACGTCAAAATTTGTTACGGGTGCTGGTGTTGGTTGTTCTGCAATCGATCTTCTTTTTTTCCCAACAAACAACTCAATAGATTTGGTCGAAGCAGCAAACATTAATTCAACATCGTTGTCGTCAACAATTTTGATTGCTTTAGATCCTGAATCTGTTGGCCAGTTGCAAACTATATCGATCTCATACTCTTCCGGTTTAATCTTTGTTGCTTTATAAACCGACTCTTTCAACTGCTCAAAAGTAGAACATCTTCGAACTTTAGCTGGTTTGTAAGATCCGACAAGATATTTCTCACACATTAAATCGTCAATAACTAATTCACCATCAAAATAGCATACGGTTGGAATAAAACTAGGAGCCATTCTACATCAACCAACAAAGATTTAGTTTGCAAACTAATTTCAAAACTTAGGGTTTCTACTGCATAACTTTATTTAGATTCGACCGTACGATGCTTTGTTATACTTGAGGTAGATCTTCGAAATCTATTGCTTTTAAGGATATTAAATGAAATTTAGTTAGGTTTTACAAAAAAAAATTGAGATAGAGGATATTGGGGTTTTTTGAAGATAGAGGAAGGGGATGAAATGAAGGAGGAAGAAATGGAAGCTCTGGTTTTATAACAGAGCCCCGTATGGACGACTTCTGGGAAGTCGCCCACTTCCCAGAAGTCACCCTAGTTATTTTAAAACACAACAGACGAATTTTGGAAAGTCGCCGGTAGACAACTTCCCACAAGGCGCCTGTATGATTCGTGAAAAAAAATGGTGCTGGCAGCTTTTGAAAAGTCGTCAGTACGTTTTGGCCAGCTCGGAGCTGAGCTGGCCAAAACAAGGCTACATTTGATATTAGTTTTAATACTGGGCTATTTGCGATAATTAATTTTAAAACGAGGCTAAATGGAAAAAAATGCGAATGATAAAGACTTTCAGCATTACGAAATAACTTGCAATGATAAAACAATTTTTAACAGCGAAAACTTACTTTTGATGAAAAGGATTATATGAAGTTGGTGCAACTTATTTCTTACAAAGTCATGTAGCCGAATGGACTACATATTTTAGTTGAACGGGTGCTTTCCGTGAAAGAAGCCCATCGACACACCATAAATCTGAATAATCCATCGTTGTTTAGGAGTACTGTCTCTAACGACTAGATAGCTAATAACTAGAGAAAGAGAACACAAACTCTTATTGATCGACTTTTAAAGAAATTACATTACTTGGATGTTATTGATAACGTAAATGTTTACAATGGATCTGAAAGTTTAAAACAAGATGGGTGACTGAGAGGACCACGAATTTTAGTCATCTTAATTGAAAAGCTAAGGTGGTGTTTGGTTTGTTATTTTTAGTTTTGTATTTTCGTCCATAAAAAATACACACGTAGCATGTATATTTTCGAAAACGACGAATCTAAAAAACAAGTTTTTATTGTTTTCCGTGTTTTGAAAAATAACACAAACATGTGAAACAATTATTTCTTCCATCGTCCCTCTATCTCCTTCCTCCTCTCATCCGTCTTTCTTTCGTCCCCTCCATCGTCCCTCCATTCTTCTCATATTTTACATACATATTGAAAATCGAAAACATAAAATTCGTTTTTAAACCAAACACTACCTAAGCTAGTGTTTGCTTTAAAATTGAGTTTTGTGTTTTCGGTTTTCAATACGTGTCTCAAATATGAAAAGAATGGAGCGACGACGGAAGAGATTAAAGAAAGACGAATGGGAGGAGGAAGGTGATAGTGAGACGAGGGAAGAATAATTGTTTCACGTGTTTGTGTTATTTCTCAAACGCGGAAAATAAAAATAAAAGTTGTTTTCAAAAATATATGGAATAACCCAATCTGTAGTTAAGTGTGTCATTGCATGCGTGTTGTCTATAGCACTGACATAGTTTCTAAAATAAGATTAGTACCGTATTGAATTTTTAATATGTTTTGGAAGATTATTAAATTGATGATCATTTGGTTTAATAATATCTTCAGTGACTAACAATATAACTTCCAAAAGAGCATGAAAATAAACTAAAATTATGCTACCCGATCTTTGAAATTATTCGTTCATTTGTTGATTTGAGAGCGATGCAGCTATGGTGTATAAGAATACGACAACCGATTTCTTAAGATTTATATTTTCAGCTGAAACCAGACCATAATTTTGTAATATGTTGTACAATAAGAGATAATATAGTCTTTTCATTCGAAAATTATGTTGACAACGTTCTTCGTATCCGTTTAATATATCCTTCATCCATTGTAAACTCATATGATTTAACATGTGAATTCGTCTATCATCATTCATTCTTTTACGTACATAAGTTGATATAATGACTAAATCATACACATCTTCGTAGTCGAAATCTGTGTCTGAATCAACCATTGGTAGTAGAAGAGCAATTATGGTGAGAAATGAGAAGAGAAGAAATGAGAATAGAAGAGAAGGGAGGGTAAAATGAAGAATCGTCAATACGTTGATGTCGGAGGCATCCAATCCCAACGTATCATTTTTTAACTTTCCCTCCATGATGTTGTGTGAGTGGAATTGTCCGTTGGAGCGGCCGATGCATTGGACGACTTGTCCAACGGTAACGTTCCATTACCTGGCAGTGAATGGTACCTTAGGTCCTTAGATATTCATGTTTGAAGTACCTAAATAAGCTTTCTCGTTTAACCGCATTATATAGTATCATGTTACTTTACTAGTCTCCCTTAATAAAAATCTGTACAGATACACTTTCGTGATGGCTACCGCATTTGCATGTGCCATGGATATCAACTTTACTACCGCTGCTCATTTCCAGCCATTTGTATCTCAATCTGCTGTTAATCCACTAGCTTTTAATGAGTTTAACTCATAGCATAATATAGTTTGCAGTCAAATGTTTTGACCTTTTTTAACTATCGCAAGTTTATTGTTGTATGGCTACCACATGTTAGATACTTCATTGCTGCCACAAGTATATAGCTGTATGGCTATTGTGTTTTTAATATAGGGTAGCTTCCGCAAGTTTAAACTGTGTAGCTATCGCATTTTAATATGAGGATTTTCACTTCAAAGGCATATTTGTGCAAGGTAATAAGTTTTAAAGACACTACTTCTAAAAAATTAGTTTTAATGACATTTTACAGGAAAAAGATAAAGGAATTTATCATTTTCAGTTATACAGAAATAATGATGAAAGGATTTATCATTTTTCTGCATAACTTAATAAGATAAATGAATTTATCATTATGCTATAAATTGTTCTTAAAACTATTTATTCAAAAGTGCTGTCCTTAAAGCTTATTACCCTGCAAATAGAATCCCTTCAACCTAATTTTCATTTTTAACATCAAGTACTTGGAGCAAGTTTAAAGTATTTAATATCAGGTAGTTACCAAATGTAGTTGGATTTAAGCGCACATCCTATATAATGCGATTCATCACATATCACTAATTTAATTGGAGACAAGGATGAATTCAGACTATAATCTTTATGGTGACATGGCATGATTTTAAAAGCTAGTGGGGTTGCTGACAATTCAAATTACTATAAAATCAACTAAATCTCTGCATTCTGGTGCAAAAATAGAATTTTCACCTAATACTCAAAAGGGTTAGGATGGACTTCTTGCATATGGTTAGGCAAATGCACTTGGTCGTAATACTCTCACGAGGAAAGGACAGAGGTGCCACCGCTACGGAAACAGAAGGAAAAGCGCTATTAAAATTTATTATAGGAAAAATAAACGCTATAGAATAACATATTATAGTGCTTATGCGGAGCAAAAAAATAAGCAAACTGCTATGGAAAAATATTTCATAGCAAGGTAACATCTTTTTATAACAGCTCCTAAATAAAAGTCTAAACGCCATTGAATGAATAAAATGCTACGTCAAAAACACTATGAAAATATTTTCGTAGTGGAAACAAAATCTTATGAAATGTTTTATATAATAACGTTTTTTATAGTGCTAAGAAATGCGTCTGGGCCATTATAACATATTGATATATAACGTTTTCACAAACACTATGAAGAACTAATATGCATTTTTTATGCGCTATTAAAAGGTAAATATGGTGTAGTTTGCAAACTTTCCATCATCAAATATAAATCTCGAATGTATGCGCACAATCATAACCCTTAAATTCTACCGGTACAATAAGCATACGTAAACATGCCTACTAACTAGTAACCAATGATGGTGTCATCCTCGTATTGTTCATGGAATGAAATGAGCATATTTGATCAAGTAGTCTATAATAACCCAAATGTTTTCACTCCATCTTCTACTCCAAGGTATACCATCAATAAAGTACGTTGAAATGTGCTCCCACTCCCATTGTAAAATATCCAATGGGAGTGAAAATGCACTAGGTTTTTTTACTATGCATTCACGCTTTGACAAGTCAAACACCTAACAAAATATTCTGCCACTTGCTTCTTTATTCTCGGTTAATAGAAAACCCTATTCATATTGTGGTACAATTTATCGGTATCCCGATGAGTAAAAATCCAAGTGATAGAGTTAGGGGTATGTCCTATAGGCAATTATGTGATTTGTATTTAACTCGATAACTAAACCTGTCCAAAGTAAAAAAATGTTTTTCTTTCTGTTATATATTTTTCATAAAGTGTTATGAATAATTTATTACTTAATTTAAGTATATTTAACAAAATAATCCATAAATGGTAAGTTTTGTGAGTGTAGTTACAATGTGTTGTAACCTTGGGTAATTGATCATAATATAATAAACATATCGTTTAAATATTCTTAGTCAAGATGTATCGAGACTGGATATCGACACATCCATTGAGACTAAAATACATAGCGCTATTTTAATGTTATGCGGTGTATTACTCATGACTTCTGGGGCACCAATGGGTTACGTATTAATAGTTATTGGATAACCAATGAATGGCTCACTTAATAGTTTTATGTTGGTTAATATAACTAATGTCAAATAGAGAATATCGATGTGATAATATTATACAATACCCTCGACTTGAGAATATTGTCGAGCTTTAATATGGAAACTCCACTTTGATTATAGTTATACCATGAAAATGCATCCATCTAACAACTATAGTTTGATTGAGTGAAAGCAATGAAAGTGGAATACTATTCAAGAGCGAATTTGTCTCCTTCGTTATATGGGGTCAGTATCATGGGGTCAACTAAGTCAAAGTCTTTGGCTAGGGCATTTCGATTGATAATAATTGTTACTATTAAACCAATGACTTTTTTGTTTGGACTATAAAGTTGAATGTGGACGATATTGGAATTTTGACCATTATCAAATTCTATAAGCCCTAATGTGATATAGTTTGATGAAGAAAATTGGTGTAAATAATTTTCGCTACGAGATAACGCTTAAATATGTAAAATTGTATTTTACCGAAGCTATATAAGTGATAAATTTGGTTAAAATGTCACATCACTTGCTAAGGTAACGTGTGAATGTTAATATTCGAATTTTATCGATATTAACTGCTGACTGAATTTGCACTTAAAGATTCAATATAATAATATGCAGCGGAATAGATAAATAGTAGTTTATGAAGCTACTAAAGAAACATCAGAGTTTAAAAGCAAATACAACATAAGTCCAAATACAAAGAAGTCTCTGGTACAAAAGCAATTGACAAGTATGAACACACATAACTGGAAATAACATAAACAACAGAAATAACTGGAAAGCTGAATAGATAAAGATAGATCCCCAAGCCAAGCTCCAAAAGGTGGGTCTCAAATGTTGTAGTACTCAGGCTGACCGAGCATGAAGCAAAACACAAAACACTCGAGTCAGGATTAACAATCTTATGCAAGTAAATCAACTCAAGCGAAAATGTCCAAATTAAATGTAATAACTTAAAGAATATTTGGGATTTCCATCCTTTAAGGATCTGTGGAACTATCTATATACATAATAGAGTACGCAACATAAATAATGTCTACAGTAAAGTAAAATATTAAAATAGCATTAATGTGTTACATATATCCCCCTTAACACATTTTTATATAAATTTCGTAGTCTATACAGTACCGTAATTCCTCCTAAACTGGAAAGCTATCAAAGGGCACTCCATAGTGTATGACAAACCAAACTCGTAGTGGGCGTGATCAGGATAAATATAACAAGGCATGCGAGGAAATGCCCAGGGTATGATACTACTGTTTTGTGGATCCGGACTGGTGGTAACGCATAACAGCTACTACCGTCCACCTCGAGACACACTCTTAAATCAAAGGTGTGCACACTAAAATCCAATCACAAAAGTAATATATATGGTTTCGAAGAGGCATGCTCGACAGGGAGAGCGATCCCACTTGGCCCGGCATGGCTTCTGTTTTAGTCATTTTAATTATGACCCGAAGGTCAAGGCTATTCATCCTCGTTCTCTTACTTCATTCCAGTAGCGTACGCCAAACCATCCTACTTCATTCTAGATTATCCACCATGTGCACAGTTGTTAAAGTGGTTTTCGGTATTGGAAGAGAGTATGACAATATATGATCCCGGTCTCTTTAACAACCAAACGCTTATTTCACACCGCGGTCATTTTATAAAACCACTTCAATAAATCTCAATTTACAATAAAAATCAAAATAAAATATTCAACTTCAATTTTATTTAATTTTGAAATATTCACTTAATCACCCTTAATCAAATCAAATTATAAAGTCGTGTCTTTAAAATTAATAAGTTTCATTCAGTTCTTAGAACCATTTCAATTACAAATAAATTCCAAGTTACCTTTCCAACCTCATTTATTAAGTTATTACAAATGTCTGTTTTATTGCATTAATGTACATATTTTAAATATAATATATATATATATTATTTTTATTAAAATTTATTAAATCTTATATTATATATTTTAAATAAAGTTATAAGTATAACCTTTTAAAACTTAACTTATAGACTTAAAATTTTTAAACCTATAATTTAAAATAAAATCTTTATACTAAATGTTAAAATCACCTTTTTTTCTCAAACACATCTTTTCAAAATTTCAGAAACGCTTTAAAAACTGACCAACGGTGTCCGTATATAGTTTTCTATTCTATGGTCAAATGATACGGATATTTATCATTTCAATCCGCAATAATTAAAATTTTACGGGTACATATCATTTCAACCTGCAATCCCAAATCTCAAAATCAATAAAATCGTTTGGGTTTATCGTTTCAACCCATAACAATTTTTTCTATTCTAAAAGATCATTCGGGTATGTATCATTTCAGCCCATAGGGATTTCCTAAAGATAAAGAAACTTGCAGCATGATTTACATAAAATAAATAACATTACACATATTCATGCAGAACAAATTACATAAGATAGCACATAACTTACATAACAAATTGCATAAAACACCATATACCTTACATAACAAATTGCATAAAATAGCATATAAGTTACATAACAATTTACATAACATAGCATATGACTTACATAACTAATTACATAACATGGTATATAACTTGCATAACAAATTTCATAACATAGCATATATTCATATTTTAATAGGGAATGTGGCATAAAATTTCTACCATAACATAACTTAATATGCAATCATTTCTAACATAGCACTTTAGGTGATTTCTATGTTACATCATAACACATATATGCATATAAATTTTATTCTATTTTTTCTTTTCTTTTTTCCTTTCTTTTTCACATATTAATTTTCACATATCATATTAGTTACATTTTTCACAACATGGGTGACAACCTTTAAATCAATATATCATTTGTCCTTTTTTCCATCGTAGAATTTTCATATTAAAATCATGAAGCATATCAATAACCATATCATCACATTTATTTTTATAAATAAACAACATAATATAAATAACAATATCAAGTCAAAATCATAAGGGAACATAAGTGAACATAGATCATATCAAAATTATATACAAATTACACAAGATCTAAATTATTGCAACATTCCAATAACATATCAATTGATATTCTTTCACTTATCATAAGATCATAAATCATGAGTGAATAGCTCACCTTTCGAGGCTAGGAAAATTAACAACACAAAGCTATGAATTTGAGTCACGAATTCCAAAGCAAATCAAAGTGGACTTGAATTGATACAACACAAAATATATATGAATATATATTTCTTTTTGTTTTTTTTATAAAAGAGAAGAGGAGGTGGGTTAAGAGGCTCGGCCTAGAGGAAGAAATATGCCTCGGCTATAGGGTTTTTGGGTGGGTTTGGGTGCAGCCTAGGTGGACCACGGTGGAGGTGATGGTGCGGCTATGCAAGAGGAGGAGATGGTGGAAAAATGGATGGGTTTTGGTGTGGTAGGGCTCGGCTATGGCTTGGGAAAGAGGGTAGGGTTTCGGCCTTGGGAGGAAGAGATGGTGGTTTAGATGAGGAAGAGGAGAAGGCCTTGGTGATGGAGGAGAGGGCGGCGGCTATACGGGAGAGAGAGGAGGAATTTTGAAGGAGGAAGAAAGGAGTTTTGATTGGAGAATTTGGAGGTTTAGATCTAGAGTTTTCTATAGGTTTTGAGAAGGAAGAAGAAGTGTGTGCAAAAAGTTTCTTAGTAGAAAAATTATGTACCTACTTATCTAATCAGGTAAGAAACAAAAGGCGTAGGCAAATGAATGGTCATAGGACTCTTGGTATGGCTAGAGACTCTTGGTTAACCAAGGTCTATTATACCAAACAAACCTAATAGGACTTAGCCAAATATAACACAACTAAACATTACAATTCAAATTTAAAAAGAACAAAATATTAAAATTCAAATTTAAGTTTTTCAACCAAAGGTCAAATTTTGACTAAGTTTGACCAAACTTTAAATTTTTAGAAAATTTTCTATTGCAATGCCTTTGGAAAAATAAAACACTCAATATTCCAAAAAAAATAGTTTAAAATTCAAATTTATTAAAAGTTTAAAATACTTAATTCAAAATTTCAATTAAAATTCCTTTTAAAATTTGACTGATTTTAAGGGTCATTATAAGAAACAAGAGAGTTACGTTCTTTGGTTACAACTGTAACAATAGATAACAAGCATCGGGAGGATTATTGGACTATTGCGGGACATAGACAATTCGATTTCAAAATTACTTGCAATCAATTAAGAGAGCGATATGCAACTGTGGACTGGCATTCTATTATATGGTTTAAGCTAAATTCAAAGAAAATGTCAATGTGTGCTTATAAAGAGTTTATGAATCACATCAACCGCCTATCGAATTAGGGAATTCAAATAAGCAATCGATGTGTGCTTTGCTAGCAGAATAATGAATGTCATGATCATTTTTTCTTCAGCTATAGTTATTCCGCTTATTTGTCGAACTTCTTTCGCCTTAAGTTAGGTCTCCTTCAGACGTCGAATAGCTCACTTCTTTAAGAGCTGAGCCAATTCAAAACCTCTTTTCGGTTGAGCGATGCTTCGAAGCATCTTGCGTATGTCTCCATTGTCGCACTGGCCTGTCATATATAGGCAAAGAGGAACAGACATATATTTGAGAAGAAGGAAATGCCTAAACTTCATCGTGCCAGAGTGATTGAATGGGAAGTGGCTGCTTTAGTCTTTCAGCAGGATTTCAACCATTATTAACATGAGGATCGAGCTGTTTTTAGAAGATAGGGAGTGGAAATGAATGATGAGGGATGAACTTGTGGTTAGGTTTTAAGCTATGTTTATTGTGTTTTTTGGGTTTGGATCTGGGTTGTTGTATTTATTATGGGTTGTGTAATTGATATATTTTATGGGGTGTTGTTACTTGGCAAGTTGTAATCATTTTATAACTACATCTATAAAGAACTATTTCATCAAAAAAACAATTGTATGTATTAATATATAGCTTAAATAATACTATATAATTTAAAATTTAAAATAAAATAAGATATTTTATTTAAATCAAATTTAAAAATTTTAAAATATTCTAAATAAATTAGACTTCATAGGCCTAATATAGATTTAATAAGGGAATTTTTTTAAATTCACTCATAATTTCCGCTGCAGGCTAGTCAAGTTCCAACACTTGTGCCTTGCTGGATTAGCATGAGTAGTCAGGCTAAAATGTGCCTAGCCTAGACCTAAGATGGTAACCGAGGGACCCTTACCGACCCGCCCTCGACCTTTGGCTAGCTAAAGGGAGACCAGCTGGACCCGAGTTGACTTGAACCTGGCCGGGTCGGGCATAGGAGCCTTGATCATTATACCCTTCCTTAAGAAAAAAATTGAATAACATAGTATAAATGCTCTAAAAAATTAATAAGATGTTAAGAATGTGTTTTTAAATATGGGTATTGATTTATAGAATTTTCCCTCAAGTAAATGAATCGATATGAATTAACTAAGTGTCGCAATAGGGGAAATAGTTAGAAATGAGAAGTTTGGGTAATTGTACAATAACAAATCATGATTATTTTTTCAATGATTCCTGAAAATAAATTAAGTGATTTTCGAAAGAAGCTAAGTTTGAGCATAGGGTTATTATAAGGAGATGAAACTTGAAAAGGGGCTAGGGTAGTCTAATTAAATCAAATATTAAATATTGAGTTAATAGACCAGATCCACATTTTATACTAAACATGTTAGTAAAGTACTTTAAAACGGTAATGAAAGCCTAAGTCAAACGAATCAAGAGTCGGCATGTATAAAGCTAGTGTCAGATGTACAAAGAACGGTTCCCAATGTGTACTGAGAATCTTAAGTACAAAGAATTTAAGCAAGAATGCTATGAAATGCTAAGGGTAAAAGCTAGGGTTAGTAAACCATAGATATTAGGGGAGAAGGTGGTAATGAAATTTAAAGATTTAAATATCGTAAATTACCAAAACTAAACTAAGATAGGCTTCTTCATACGAGACAGAGGATAGTGATCATCGAAGGTAATGCAGCTTTCGGCAAAGACATTAAAACTGGGACTAAATGGCTTCTAGAAGAGAATTTACAATAAGACTTAAGATGGTCGAAACTAGTGCTTAAAACATTGGTGATAATGCTGTGCAGTTACAGCCCTGTTAAAGCCTCGCAAAAACTCAGCTATAACGCATAGCGCTCTTTGTCAAATACGCTGTTTCAGTTTAGCGCTATTAAATAATAGATCTGTTTTAATCTTCGCTATATTCTGATACACCCACTAAATCAAAGCTTTTTAACACCTGTTTTAGCAACATTAATATATAAATGTTCATTTGACTAGCTCTCTTTTAAACTATATTAACAAAGTTAGGGTAAAACATAATTTTATGGCATATATGATTAATATAATTTAGAAATATATTGTAGTCATCAAATTTAGTCTGCAAAAATCATGGTATTTTTCACTTTAGTTATATGAAATTAAAGAATATATTTTTTTTCTTCACAAATGATGTGAGGGTGAAAATAAATTAACTTTAAACATTTGGTTTTGTAACTAATGAAGATTTTCACACCTCCGCTATTTTCCATTATATTTCTGTTTTATCTCCGCTATAGCTTTGTGCATCTCCACCGCCATGGAACCGCTAAGTGATTTAACTGAATAGTGATAATATGACAAGTAACATTGCTAGCCAAATGGAGGTTAGATAAAGTGTTAATTTAATGTATAACTAAGTAAAAAGCCTAATAGTGATTGATTAGGTAGTGTGTTCGAAAGACGACATAAAGCCGAATGTGGCAATTGAGAAACCGAAAGCATGGGTGTAAGGTCGGAAGTGGCAAACTAAATACGAAAGTGTAGGTGTAAGACCCAAAGTGGCAACCGTCCGAAATATGAAAACAATTAAACTAAGACTTAAGATGGTAGCCAAGGGAACGGTGGAAGACGTAAGGCCGGAAGAGGCAATCAAAAAACCAAAAACGAAGTAGGTATAAAGCCATAAGTGGCAACCGAAATACTAAGGCATGGGTGTAAGGCCTAATGTTGCAACCGAGAACAAAATAGATGCATGGCCAAGAGTGGCAGTCGAAAGTTAATTTATGTCATGTTATTAATTAAGGCATAAGGCTTAGGTAGCAGTCGAAGGATGAATATCAGGTTTTAATAAGAAAAAAGTAATTATTGAATGGTCGTGGCTCCTAAGAATGAAAATATGACTTATGCTTACATTTGAATGTTGATTGAATATTTTTGGAACAACGAGCGGAAAATCCATCTTTGCTTTAATGACGTGGTCTCGCTAACTTTTATATTTAAGGTAATATGCTGTTAATAATAGACTTTACGTTTGATACGTGTTTTTGTTATTTTTTTTATAAACTCATGATTATTCATTCAAGCAGGCTGAGTTTATGGACTTGGACACATTGTTTTAAAATGGACGTACAAAGGATGCCGAAAAAACAAAACAGGAGACTTGGAAATATTCTCTGCGGGAGGCAGTTGCTTCAATTAAAACAGTGAAAACCCTTACGCTACCAGCAGCAAGTGGGAAACCATTTTTTTTTTTATTAAAACAACTATGGTTAAAGAGTTTTCTAAAAACCATTTAACACCTAAACGGTTTTTAGAAAACTGTTCAGGGCACAAGTAAAAATTTTTGGATAAACAGAAAACCTTTTAAGCCTTAAACGGATATTGATCACCACTATAAAAAAAATGAAAACAATCCCCACTTCTTGTTTCTTTCCATACTCAAATTCACACTGCTAGAAGAAACGAAAACAGAGATCAACTTCATTTCTTCAACCATTTACTCTTCCAAGAATTGCTTTAAGAACGCACCAACAGAAACGTGAAACAGAGCAGAATTTTAGTTCAAAAACATATATACAAAAGTGGCAATAATTTATAAATACATTCATAATACATAAATACTATGTAGTAATATTGTACCACATGCACTTAAAATCAAACAAATGATCAAATTTGGTTGCAAAATTCTTTTTAATTAATGTTAATTGTATTCGTGTTTTAAAGTCAATGAAACAATTATCAATAGATCAACCATCAAACTCAAGAACAATATACAATTTTAGCTTACAGTATGACATAGCAGTGTATAAAAATGATGACAACAAGTATCACCGCAAAAATATATGATAAACTATTCCAATTTGGATATTCAGAATCGAGTGTTTGTACAAATAAACCCTGGGACAATTCTAAAACCGGTTCAAAAATTGTACTATATGACGATCGTGTGACTGCCATGTCGAATGAAACTTCTAAAAAATAGATGACGACGGTAAACATTATGATAAGATAGCTATAATGTATCATGTCGCAATAGTTTGTGAAGAGGATAAGAAAGTGTTAGAAAACATATCACCGGAAGTATACGCAGCTGATTGAAGAAAAATGCATCATTAATTGGTTCAATGTTCAAGCTAAATAAACAAGGAGCAGATCACACTCAACATAACAATAACCAGCTGATTAATACTCCCAAACTAGATCCAACAAGACACTAAATCTAATACAACAAAATCTAAAGAAATTGAAAATAAAGACCTAAAACTCTTGAGAAGCAGATCCAATTTCCGCCTTATCTTTTCCAGCCTTCTTCGGCAGAAGAACGGCATTGATATTTGGCAAAACTCCTCCATTAGCAATGGTAACCCTTCCCAAAAGTTTGCTTAGTTCTTCATCATTTCTAACTGCAAGTTGAATGTGCCTGGGAATTATTCTCGACTTCTTATTGTCCTTTGCCGCATTTCCAGCAAGCTCCAATACCTAATTTATTTAACCCGTCAGATTCAGTCGATTCAAATACATAGTTTATGACAGCATCCAAACGAATCAAAAAAACAACAGTTTATACTGTTAACCTGAATAGTAATTAAAGTAAAACCTAAAACTAACCTCGGCAGCCAGATACTCAAGAACCGCTGATAAGTAAACCGGAGCTCCGGCGCCGACTCTCTGAGCATACCTTCCGGCCTTCAAAAATCTAGCAATTCTTCCGACGGGGAACTGGAGGCCTGCTTTGCTCGATCTAGATACCGACTTTGTGCTCTTCGGCTTTCCCCTTCCTCCTTTTTTGGGACTCATTTTCCTCCGACTTTTAATTTGTTGCTCGGAATTTAGAGGGAAATTAATCTGGGAGTGGTGAACTGGGAATGATGGGCTTTGGGTTAATATAGGAGGAAGGTTCGACATTGGATTGGTTGCTTTATTTTGTGATGGATTATTGACGTGGACGGTTAGGATGGTGATGCGAAAAATGTAGCGGGAACTGAAACTTTTCGATTTCGAAGGTGTGCTTTTGAGGTGGTGTTAGATGGGCCGGGTTGTGCTAAGAATCTATTCCCTTATCATGTTAGCCCAATCTAGGTGGATGAGTAATTTTTAATGATGGTTTAAAAACTAGATTGATTGGTATATAATGGAGCCATAATAAAATTTAGTTCAGCTATCCATTTAATCAAATTAACTGAACTTTTCTAATATTGTCAAAATTACTAATGTTTTATTGGTTTTTTTAAATTATTTTGACAGTCTAAATAAATTATATATGTGTGTCTATATCACCATTAAAAACATACTAAATAAGAATTCTTTAATCATACATCAATATTTTATTAGAAGTACAACGGATATTTCAAATATGAAATGTGAAATATTTTTGGTTCGGTTAAACTTAATTCAAATGATTTGCATTGATTTTAATTTTTATCAGTTTTAGTTTGATTTAAAAAAATTCAACAACAAACGTTTACAGGACAAGTAGAGGCATTTATATATAGCCTCTAATGTTATTAGCAGTGGTTGAAACTATCATCAAAGTGCCCCCCCAAATTAAGAATTGTCGCTGCAATTGTTTCCCCAGTTAAGAGAAAAGGACAAATATGACTTTAAGGGTCCATTCTCGGTGAACGGTAACGGGGTATTTGAAGGGCCATTTGAGCGGGATATTTGAGCGGGGAAATTGGTTGAAAGAGAAACATGTTAGGTGTTGCGAAAGGGGTGATTGAGCGGGTTATTCAAATGTGATTTTTAATTTAATGATTTATAGTTAATTAAATATTATTTTTTCATTGTGTAATATGCGTTTGATAATTGCAAATAATAAAAAATAAATTGATGGATTTTATTAAAACAAACTAATACGTTTTAACTTTAACTACATTTAAAAAACAAACCAAAAATTACTAATGACGACCACGCAACAAGTTTAACTCGTACATCATAAATCATGCTACTTCTTCATCAGTCAATTATTTCATAATATCTAAGTTTGTGGATTCATGCGAAAAATTAACATAAGCTCTCACAGTTGAACAATTGCAATAGGATATATTATATCATAACAATGCTGTACGACATTACTGAAATGGTCTGTATGAATAATCGACCTTCCAATGTCATGTCTACTCGAGCTGCCCTACTCAGTATGTTTACTACATCTCGACTGAGTGGGTAGCAGTAAATGGCCGAGCAAGTGGAGTAGGAGGAATCAGATTTTCGCAACCGTCATTTCCTATACAGCCTCTAAAAAAAATGATCCAACTCTCTAAATTTGAAGGGGAAATCTTTTATGAATCTCTTAAACCTTCATGTAGTGGTATTCCACCACTCCTCGGGACCATCAATGCAATCGTTCTCATGATGTTAAATCCCTCCTTCTAGTTGCAGTAGTCTATCCCAATCAACTCAAGAACGTTTAAGGTTGTCCCAATTGTTTTTCATTTGTATATGGGACCAGTTAAGATTAATATATCGTTAAATGTGTTTTCCATTGACGTTAAAACGAGCTGATGGAATTCATTCTCTTTGGCATAAATTCTACGCACGAGTCTATGAAAGTTCCCTCCCTTTCAGGGTCCATAAAGCAATATGCCGAGAGGAAGTAGAAGATCCATGTGACATGCTGAAAACTAAAAATTACATAATATTGCAAATAAAATCGTAGAAAAATATATGTTATAAATTGAAACAAAGCAAACACAAAAACGTAAAAATTACCCGAAAAGAGAAGCGAAGAGGGCTGTACAAAATCAAGAAGATGGCTAGTGTGGAGGTGGAATGGGGGGTTGTGACTAAATAGGATGGAGGAAGAAGAAAAAAAAGTAGCCATTTGTGGAAACGTCATGATACGTCTGACGCCAACGTATTGTTTCCCACCAAATTGGCTCAATGGTTCAAATGTCGCATTTGAAACTTTGGGACTTCAGACGCGTCACAAACTTTAACGCAAATTTTTTGTCAGTGATGCCTTAATTTTCCCTATTGAACGTGGTCCATGCATGTGAGTATAAACTAGACGATTGATGTAGGCATAACAAGTTACCTGTAGAAGTCACTGTGACGACCTGAAAATTTTGGTTGTTTGAAATCCGAATATTTAATCGATTTTAAGTATTTCATAGTTAGTTTCTAAATTGAATTCGAATATCACTATTTATTAGATGATTTAATTATTAAATTAAATCATTTGAAATTGGTTTAAGTGGTAAATCTTGGATTTAAGCTGGATAAAAATATTTTAAAGGCTTGTAAAATTTATATTGATAGTACGGAAGATAGTAAAAGTATTGAAATTGAATTTGGAAGTGTTTTGTTAAGTTTTGAAAATATACTCGTTTAAATTGACATTTAAAAATAGCCTTCCGAGGCACAGTCTCGGAATTCGACGAAACTAGTTCCATTATATCCGTAATATTGTATTATTATCGGATTTCAAATTTTGCAGTCTTTGGAGTTGTCGTGTGCTCGTACGATATACAAACGCGCTTAAATCTATATCGAAAATTTAATATAATAACTGGGTCCAAAAGGCTATCTTCTCCATACGATCGATTTAGGACTCAAAACCTTTTTCATTGCGTTCGGAATAGGGGTATAACATTATGAACGCCTAGTGGCACGTCTCGATAGGAGGTCAAGATTTTGTGTTGCATTTATCGAGACAATTTGAATTTAAATTTATATATATATATATATATATATATATATATATATATTAGTCAACGGCTGAGATTTCTTTCCATCAGCCACTCTATTCCTAAGCAAGCCAACCTACTCCTCTCTACAAAATCATGTACTCCTTGTCTTCCCTCGGAAGCCAAAATCAAATCAAAGTCGACGGTCTTTTGCTCCAATTCGAAACCATGTCGTCTCCATCTATTTATTCCCCTCGTCCCTCAATACATCAAAAACGAAATCATTCTTTATAAAAAAAGAACTCAAAGGAAAACCTGTGTCCTCCTCTTTTCAGTTCGTGTTCGATTCGAATTCAAATTTATATAGTAGGGGGGAAATGAGCGAAATCGAATTTCACTCCAGATCGACTCGGTGAAGTCGATTCACAATCGAGGGTTGCGATAAAGATTTGGGCTCGGTCGCATCATGATTTCCTTGCTCGAAGGGTGCAGAAGGATTTTTAACAGTTCTATCTTTTAAAAATTCAGTATATATATACACCTATATCTATTTTTTTTACTGGTTTATTTTAAAAAATAAATTATTAAGATGATTAATTTATTAGTTAACTCATTTAATTATTTTTTGATTGTTAAAAAGGAAAATTAGTTTAAAATTTTAGATTTATTTGGTTAAATTAAATCATTAGTTAAAATTTAAACTATTAAACAATGGTTAATTGTTTGATTAAATCGAATATTGATAAATTGTACAAATATTTACACAAGATCCAAAAATTGGAAGAACGGTCGAGATGGAAATGGATTGCCAAACAAAAATCAAAGGTGAGTTGATCTCACGCTTCTGGGTTTGCAATTTAAATTTAAATGGTTAAATTTAAATAATTGTTTGAATGGTTGAATTGATTTGATGTGCTATATTATATATAGTATATATAGTATATATTGGGTTGATTGATTTCCCGTATTATATAATGGATGAGGCCCTATGCGCCGCATAATAG
Source organism: Allium cepa (assembly GCA_030765085.1). Taxonomy (NCBI): domain Eukaryota; kingdom Viridiplantae; phylum Streptophyta; class Magnoliopsida; order Asparagales; family Amaryllidaceae; genus Allium; species Allium cepa. The sequence continues at coordinate 690,156,147 of CM060932.1, read as the reverse complement.
CGGATGATATTATATAATTCCATATACTGCGATATTCCACCTCGAAGTGGAATTGGTATTGTGCTAACATCCGTGGATGCAGGGAAACAGGTTGGAGGGATCCAACTGGATTCCTCAAAATTATTTAGATTGTTTAATATTCTGTGTTATGAATATTTGATATGCTGTGATGAATTATATTGATAATTGGAATATTGGATACCATGGTTTGATTGAATATTTCGGTACACTGAGTTATCAAAATATATAGAATTGAATTTTTGAAAAGAACTATAAGAGTGAATCTTGGAAGTGAAATAATTATACGTGACGGCCGTGATTTTATTACCGTCGTAATAAATAATTTTAAAATCGATAATGACCGTAATTTTTGAATTACTGTCGGGGTGAATATTTTAAATAGAATTTTTTGAAGTAAAATTTGAAGAAAATATAATGTTGTAAAGTCTGTAAATGTTCAATTTTGTGGACATATGAGTGCACTGCCCTGTTCTTTCACGTGAATTCAAGAACATGAGCCATCATTTTTCATTCCCACACCCTCCTTCAAAGTGATATCTTATATGTGCGTCCAAAGTGAACACTATAGCCTTCATTTCAAAATCTAGGCGTTCAAGGTGTGTCCAGATTTCGTTTCTGTTAGTAATATACACACAAAACACATTATTTATGTAAACAGACATTTTTATTTGTGTATCATTTCCTGGAACATTTCATATATTAAGATTTATGCACATGAGATTGTTGAGAGATAAGCACTGCAAGAAAATGTTGCTTATTTCAAAAATGTGTCCGTCAGATAGTTATTCATAGAAGAAAAAAATCGAAGTATAAAACAACTATCCAATTATTCGTTCCTAGCCGTGTATTTTAACAAAAGTCATTGAACCCACTTTATTGCCATACCACATTAATGCAGTGTGTACTTCTTTCTCATATGCACGTTTTCAATTAATGCAAAGTGTACAAAGTATTAGCTGCACCTCAACTCTCTGAACTTTCACCCATTTGAAGAAAAAGAGGAAACGGCTCTGTAAAAAAAATATAGGCATTTTCATTTACTTTTCTAAAAAGCTAGATTGATGCATTAATGGCGGCAGCTCCATTTTAAGAATCCCCAGTTCAAGCTATTTTCAAAACAAAGCAAGGTGAGTTAACTACTCACATTTCTAATATATGGGCATTTCATCGCTTCAAAATATGGCTTCAATTGATTTTGTAATTTTATTCAGTGCGATATTTATCACTGCTACTATGATTTAGCCTGATTTTGCACTGCAAGTTATTTTTGCCACTAGAGTCAGTTGCATCCTCCCTGAAGTCATCTACATGGTATAGTTGCTTACTCTGCTCATTGCAGTGTTTTAGTGCATTGACACGGCCTTGAATTTTTATGACACGTATATTCCTCAAGTTACTTCTTATGCATCATCAGTCACTACCTTGTCTCAGTTGCATTGTATACGTGCGTGAGGAAAAGTTCTACTGCATCCATTTTTGGCTTTGCCTGTCTAAGACATGCAAGATGTACATGAGTTCATGCCTACAGACGTTATTTAGTTGCGTACATGTTGTGTGAATGAGAGTGTACCATCTTTGCTCATGCGTATGTATTACACATGTGTGTACATCACTTTGTTATTGCGTGTGTGCATATTTTAGTGCAGGTAATTGAATATTGCATATAGTTCTTCTATGCATATCAGGGACGTGTATTCAAGGTTTTGCATGCGTGTGTAACCTGGGGGCATGCGTGATATATGTTTACAGGGGTGAAATATTTCCCCTAGTTGCCTGCGCATGTTAGTGTTTATAATAGAAAAATGTGTTCCTACCTAGCCATTGCGTGAGTAAATAATTTGGCAACGTTGACATGTTTGTTTTAATTAAAATTTCGAAGCCTGTGTTATTGATATTTTGGTGAATAAAAATTACGGCTATTTTAAAGTCAGTAACCGTTAATTTTAAAAGTGAACTTTAAGCGGTTATCCCGTAACACTGTTTTGGCATCCGTTTTTACGGTGTTTTGAGATAAGCAATTTCCTCGTCGAAATTGCCATTGTTGTTAATGTTTTAATCACGTTTTTGAAAATTGTTTAAAAATGAAATTGTTTTCAAAAATTTCACAGTTTGCGCTTTCAAAAGAATGAGGAAGCGATTTAAACGCTTCAGTAAAACTGAGGACTATGAACCCTCACTTTTACTGATTCGCTTAATTCCGAACTTGTCCGTTTGAGAACGTAAAATGTATTTTTTTTTTAAATACATAGTTTTGCACTTTCAAGGAAACGATGAAGAGATTTAAACGATTTAGCAAAAGTGCGGAGTATGGAACCACACTTTTACTATTTCGGTTAATTCCGAACTCGTTAATTGAAATATTTGATGATTTTGATGATTTTGTGTGCTTTCGAGCCACTATGATGGACCTTCGGGTCATATGATGGACCTTTGGGTCATATGATGGACCTTCGGGTCAAATACCAGTACTAGACCTTCGGGTCATATGTTGGACCTTCGGGTCATTTGTTGGGCGCCAAAAATTATGATGACAGTACTTGGTAGGCTTCGGTCATATGAGATGCACGTGCGGCGTAGCTTAGACTCGCCATATGATGGGATCGATCCACTTTTATGTCGATTTTTCTAGTTATCTATTATTGATTTCTAGATTTTGTGGTTTGCTGTTTTGAATTCAAGTGTGAATTTGAAAGTTGATTTTGATGGAGTTTGATGTGATTTCTTCATTTAATTATGTTGATTTCTTATGTTGAATAGTCTCATTAGAGATTATTATTATTTTGATTGATGTTATTTATGATGCACTCACATCTAAGAATAAATTAGACTGATCCGTTTATTATTTTCTTTAAATAATACTCGGGTCAGACCGAGTTATTTCAGGTTAATCTCTATCTCTGATTCAGTAGCAGCTTCAGCTTTTGGGATTCGCATCATCTTTTATCTAGCCTACGGGGAGTTCTTTTGGTTATTTGACTCCCATTTTATGCATGTTGATGTATATGTATATGTACATTTGGCTTGTGAACTATCGATTGTTGTAGCATGTATTCCAGACTTGTCTTCCGCTATATATCTGATATTTCTGTTCTGATGTGATTATATTTATCAGTGTTGTTGTTATTATGAGTTGTTTTGAATTTTTCTTTGTGACGACCGCCCATGACTCCCGCACCAAATCAAGGAAATAATGCGCTAAAAGGTGTGCCAGGCAGCCATGGACGATAGTCAGGGTAAAACAAAACAGAAGAATCTCTATCGCATAACTCACAGCGCATGGATAAAATACAATAGAGAAATATAATATAGTGAAGCTCCATAGAACAGAACATCATCATATAAGCATCACAGTAGTTTCATACAATCATCTACTCAAATCCATACATGAAAGCCTCACTACAAATCACTCAACCAAATACAGCAGCGGATACCCAGTACATATAGTAAGAAAACTAATATGCAAAGCCTCCTGCTCGTCTTCGTCATCTTCAGCGTAGAACTCCTAGCACAGCACCTGTCACCTGCTACCTAGTCTGCCCATCCCAAACATGGATGAACAGCCCAAGGTAATAAGAGGAGACATAAAACCTTGAGTCAGACAAAGTCTTAGTGAGCAGTAAATTAACTATCAAACATACCAAAAGAGCATAAAGGATAAAAGGAATAGGAACCAAACCATCCCACTCCACCTCTTTCTACAGTGATAGCCCCAGACATACACTAAGGAGAAGCAAGCATAACAACATAGACAATTAAGGTAAAGCGAATACCACTCGAGTCAAGGACGATGTTTTCCAAATACAAACCCCCAAGGCCTAAACCAAGATCAGATAAGCACCCAGAAAACACCGCTCTTGAAGCCGAATGATAATACAACCAAACATCCATGACTCTGGCTATCACTGTTATCCTTGCCTCGATTTCACCGTTAGTTGAATGACCATCTGTCAAGGGCTAATGGTAACCCCGGTTCTAACCATAACTCCGCACACTGCCTTGTGCCTAGGACTTATCTACTTTGCCCAGAGTACTCAACTACCTACCTGTAGTCTTTTGGGTGTCCCGACTACCTACCTGTAGTCGTTATGGGCGCCCCATGTACTCTTGCTTTTGAGCATGCTAGAACCTTCAACAACGACGAGATCCAAGCCTCCTAGCCATCCTTCTTGACGACTATCCTCATACAAGCTCAAGCTACCTCTTGAACAATCCATTATCACCCAACTTGAACTACTCTTCAAGTTATCAACATGCTTGGAATGATCCCTGCTTGGATTAAGCCAAGACTCACATCATACTTCGCTTCATCGCATCAAAGCAAAGTCTCAACTCAACAACATGGTTTGCCTCATCAAATCATGGCAAAGCCCCATCTCAACATCATCCAATCTATACATATGAGCTTCAACATCCGCTACATATGCCTTAAGCAGCTTTCACCATTCAAGAGCCTTCTTCCATAGCTTTTGAATCCTCTTTCATCATCTTGTTCCAAATCAACTACTAGCTAACTTGGAAACAATCAAATCAATCATACATTCAAATATCAATCATTCAAACAAGATCTATTAAGCAATTTAAGCAATATCAACTATAATGGGAATTTCGTAAATAAACGAGCAAAAGTCCAACATATGTGAAATCATGGTTTTTAGCATAGATCTATCAATTATAAAACATGGGATTTGTCTCTAATGCTTATTAAACAAACTTGCATAAGTAAACATCTTCAAAAACCATGGATCTAGACTTAGATCTAAGAAAAATGCATGAAATCTCTAAATTTAACACCCAAACATGCCACCAATCCAATATACTCCTTTGGATCCGCGTGAGAGATAACTACCACTCACCAAATCACCAAAACAACCTAAAATCAATCAACTTCAGATCTGGACAGCAAGGACTTGAGCTTGATCCGGAGAAATTTCACTTGAAACGGTGAAATCTAGCTTCTTCGGATGAAAATCTTCAACTTTGGCTCTTGATCTTTGATCTTGATCTTCAATCTTCAATGGATGTTAGCACTTGATAGAAGTAGAGAAAGAAGTGAAGAAAATACTGTAGTCGAGTTTCCAAAATGGCAGCACTTCGTCGCTTCGAAATCTGGTGCCAAAAAGTGAGCCGAACCCCTCTATTTATAGGCTGGAACCTCCCTGAGTCGTCGCCCCATGAGTCGGTCCCGACTCATCATGAGTCGTCCACGACTCATCTCCTGCCGACTCATCCTTGCCGACTCACGACCTAGCACAGCCGACCCTGCGACTTAACTATAAAACATATACTGCCGACTTAACACTAACCCAGATGCCGACTTAAATTCTACCGACTCAAAGACCTAACGACTCAACACAGCAAGAAGGTCACACGACTCAAACCCAAACCGACTCAACACCTACCGACTCACGACTCAAGACCAGTGCCGACTCAACATAAGTCGGTCACGACCTAAAAGCCTCCGACCTAAGACACTGCCGCGTTTTCCCCAAGTCCTAAGTCGTACGACGACTCAACAATACACACTCACGACTCAACTATGATGCCGACTCACGACTCATCAGGCCCTACGACTCAAAACCCTGCCGACTCATTACCCACGACCTAAGCCTAAACCCCTTAAGTCGCTACACCCTTAACCCGTTAACTCCTTAACTCGGCAAACCCTATGAGTCGTAACTCGTTGACTCGGCCACACTTCTTATCTCGGCCCTCTATGAGTCGGTCATCCTATGAGTCGCCTAACTTCTTGAGTCGGTCCATCCTTATCTCGGCCAACACTTTAAACCGCTACCCCTCCTTGAGTCGGTCCCCTATGAGTCGGTCACGACTCATCACTTGTACCCGGGTTAACTTCTAAACGACTCAAGCTAGAAGCAACACAAACAACACTAACAACCTGTAAATTCTACGATTTATCGACACGTAAAAATACGGGTCGTTACATTCTCTCCCCCTTAGGAATTTCGCCCCCGAAATTCCAAGCAAACAACAGCAATCAAAATTATTCCGCATGCCTATCATCCATGGCAATCAACAATCCATGCAACCAATTCTAACCTAGCATGCAGAATTCTAAGACTTAGAACAAGCTACAAATTCATGAGATGTCACGACACTTTAGGGCCATACCTCGAAGAGTTCGGGATGAGCTGCCTTCATCCTCTCTTCCTCCTCCCACGTACAGTCGTTAACATCATCACTCCATTGTACCTTGAGCAACGTAATCGTCTTCCTCCTAAGCTGTTTCGTATCGGTTTCAACAATACGAAGCGGCTTACGAGGTCTCGAAACAACTGGATCAACCTCCAAGTCTTCACAGCTATCAGCAGAAACCACCGTAGTTGGGTCGTGCATATACTTCCGTAGATAAGATACATGAAAAACACTGTGCACACCCGCCATCTTTTCCGGTAACTCCAATCTATAAGCGAGCTTTCCAATACGCTCGATAATCGGGAATGGTCCAACAAATCTCGGAGTTAACTTTCCTTTCTTCCCGAATCTAATGACACTCTTCAGAGGAGAAATCTTCACAAAAACCATATCACCTACGTCGAATTCCAAATCCTTACGACGATTATCGGCATAACTTTTCTGACGATCTTGGGCTGCCTTCATTCGTTGCTGAATGATCTCTATACAATCTGAAGTCTGTCGAATCATCTCTGGCCCAAGTATCAGCTTTTCTCCAGTTTCCAACCAACATGTCGGAGAGTTACACGGTCTTCCATATAATGCCTCATATGGTGCCATACCGATACTCGACTGATAACTGTTATTATAAGCAAACTCCACCAAATGAAGGTGATCTTCCCATGATCCTCCGAAGTCCAAAACACATGCTCTAAGAAGATCTTCCAAAACTCGGTTGACTCTCTCAGTCTGACCATCTGTTTGAGGGTGATAAGCTGTACTCAAACACAATTCGGTTCCCAGGACTTCCTGGAAGCTCTTCCAAAATCTACTAGTGAACAATGGGTCTCGATCGCTCACTATACTCTTCGGAACACCATGGAAACGAACTATCCACTTCACATACAGTTCAGCCAACTTTGATGCAGTCCTAGTCGATCGAACAGGAATGAACCTTGCACTCTTGGTCAAACGATCTACAATGACCCAAATCCCTTCATTCCCTGCTCTTGTCCTAGGTAGACCATCAATAAAATCCATCGACACTTGCTCCCACTTCCATGTAGGAACCTCCAATGGCTGAAGCAATCCACTGGGCTTCTTCTGCTCAGCTTTCACCAACTGGCAATTCATACACTTGGAAATAAAATTTCCAACATCCTTCTTCATACTTTCCCAGTAGTAGGATCTTTTCATATCCCGATACATCTTATTCCCACCTGGATGAATTGTCAACTTCGAGTGATGACTTTCCCTCAGAACTTCATCTCTCAATCCATCAATATCGGGAACAACCAATCGTCTTTGCTTCCGAAGCCAACCCTCTCGATCGACCTCGAATCCCTTATCCTTCTCTGGGTCCAACCCAGATTCCAAATCACGGAAAATCTTGACAAGCTTATCATCTCTCTTTTGGCTCTCGCCAATCCTTTCCACAAGAGTAGGTCTTATTGATAAGTTTGCCAACATCTCAGGTTCCAACTCGCACCTAGGCCTGAAATCAAATCCAGCCAAATACTCAAGACTCTTCCATTCTGAAAACATGGCTCCCAATCCTGCATGTCTTCGACTTAACGCATCAGCCACTGCGTTACCTTTCCCCGGAGTATAGGCTATACCAAAATCATACGATGCTAAGAACTCTAGCCACCTTTGCTGTCGAAGATTCAAATCCTTTTGGGAGAACAGATACTTCAACGACTTATGATCTGTAAACAACTCGAATCTAACTCCCAATAGATAGTGTCTCCACATCTTCAAAGCAAACACAATCGCCGCTAACTCCAAATCATGAGTCGGATAATTCCTTTCATGCGGCTTTAGTTGTCGACTAGCATACGCAACAACTTTATCCTTCTGCATTAGCACCGCTCCTAGTCCAGTGCCACATGCATCGGTGTAAACCACCATCTCATCATTCCCACTTGGAATAGTCAAAACAGGAGCACTCGTCAATCGCTCTTTCAGGATTACAAAAGCTTGCTCACACTTATCATCCCATCTGAACACTTGGTTCTTCTTCGTCAACCCTGTTAACGGTGCAGCTATCTTGGAAAAGTCTTTGATAAACCGTCGATAATATCCTGCTAATCCAAGAAAACTTCTCACATCGGATGCATTCTTAGGTCTAATCCAATCCTGGATCGCTGCCACCTTAGCGGGATCAACCGCTATTCCATTTCCAGAGATAACATGGCCTAAGAACCTCACTTCACTCTTCCAGAAGTGGCACTTCGAAAACTTAGCCTTCAGCTGATGTTTCCGCAAGATTTCCAAAACAATCCTCAAGTGCGTCTTGTGCTCTTCTTCAGTTCTGGAATAAATCAGGATATCATCCACGAACACAAGCACGAACTTATCTAACTGATCTCTGAATACTCTATTCATAAGATCCACAAAATATGCTGGTGCGTTAGTCAATCCAAACGGCATTACCAGCCACTCATAAAACCCGGATGGTGTCCTAAAAGCAGTCTTCGGCACACTATCCTTCGCCACTCTCAACTGGTGAAATCCCGTTGCCAAATCCATCTGAGAAAACACCTTAGCCTCGTGAAGCTGATCAAACAAGTCATCTATTCTCGGCAATGGATACTTGTTCTTCTTAGTCACCTTATTCAGCTCACGATAATCCACACACAACCTCAACGATCCATCCGCTTTGGTTGCGAACACAACTGGCGCACCCCATTCGGACACACTTCTCCGAATGAATCCTTTCTGCAAAAGGTCATCAACTTGCACCTTCAGCTCTTGCTGCTCCCTCGGTGCCATCCGCCTAAGAGGCATCACAACAGGTCTGGCTCCCTCAACTAGATCGATACGAAACTCGATCTCCCTATGCGGCGGCAACCCTTTGACTTCCTCAAAGACATTCTCAAACTCATTCACAATAGGCACCGATGACAGTCCATCCCGTGGAACAACTAGCGAATACATGAAGCTCATGAAGACGCCTTCTTCATGCTTACATCGTATCACAACCTTTCGCCCTTCCACATTCCCGACTGTCACCTCAAGCCTCTCACAATCAATCCTAGCCGCATACTTCCTAAGCCAGTCCATACCCAAAATAATTCCGAACCCCGCAAAGTTCAGAACAAAGCAATCACAAACAAACGAGCAATCATGACTCGACACAACTAGACCACGACATAACATACACAAACATGACGAACCCCCTACCGGATTAGTCACAACCAATGGCCTATCAACAATATCCGGTTTCATACCTAACCGGCTTACCAAATCATCACAAACAAAAGAATGCGACGCTCCAGTATCAAACAACACTCTAACTGGAACACCACAAATAGAAAGAGTACCTTGAACAACCACACTCTTCCCCTTCTCTTCAGCAGTAGGAGCTTTCGAAGACGATGGAACAGCCCCCAAAGCATAGGCTTGCACAACCTGCCTATCTTTCCTCGGTTCTGGACAATCCTTCTTGATATGTCCCAGCTTATCACAGTTGTAACACTTTCCCGGCACTTTGGGATTCTTACAATCTTTGTAAAGATGGCCCTTCTGCTGGCAGTTATAGCAAGTCACTTCACTCTTCGGCTTCTTCTGGCCATCCCTACCCCTCTGTTGCTGTTGTTTCCTCTTCTTATTGCCACTCTGCTGTGGTTTAGATCCTTCCCTGGTTACAGAAACGACAGAACTTTCCCTAGGAAACAAACTCTCATGCCTAAGAGCTTTTTCCACAAGCTTCTCAAATGGATCGTCCAGATGATCCACTAACTGCCTCCCAAGATAAGCATCCAGACCAGTCACAAACTTTTCATTCTTCTGGTAGGGAGAATCAATATACGATCTGGCATACTTAGACAAAGCTTCAAACTCAGAAATGTACTCAAGAACAGGCCTTCCCCCTTGCTTGAGCTCCACAAACCTCTTAAACAAGACAGATTTCTGGGAAGTAGAGATGAACTTAGCTTCAAATCTAACTTGGAATTGCTCCCAAGTAATCTCTTCTTCTGGAGTATCAATGGTGATAGAATTCCACCAATCAGCAGCTCTTCCCTGAAGCTGTCTCGATGCAAGCTTCCTCTTAGTTGCATCCTCAATCCCTAAGTCACCAAAGATTCTTTTGCAAGCATCAATCCATCTCTGCACCTCAATAGTCGACTCCGTCCCCAAGAAAACTTTCCCTCCAAGAGCAGTATAATCCTTGCAAAGCTTGGCAAAATCCACCGGTCTCGGAGCTTGGACTTGAACTCCCACATCCACAGATGATCCTGAAGCTGGTATTCTCCTCATGATTGAAGTCATCATGGCCTCAAACATAGGAGCATAATCAACAGCTTCCCTAGCATCACGGCTACCCCTCGCAGCTTGTCTCTCACTTCGACTCATCCTTAATATCTGTAAATAAGAATGATTAGAACACCTTAAGAAACAACTGCATAAGGAGTTCAAACCCTTCTAAACTACTATATTATATATAGTAATCATCCATCAAATTACAATTACGTCTCTCTTACGTAGTTACATCAGCGAGCGTTGGCTAAAATCGATTAACCAAAGCTCTGATACCAAATGTGACGACCGCCCATGACTCCCGCACCAAATCAAGGAAATAATGCGCTAAAAGGTGTGCCAGGCAGCCATGGACGATAGTCAGGGTAAAACAAAACAGAAGAATCTCTATCGCATAACTCACAGCGCATGGATAAAATACAATAGAGAAATATAATATAGTGAAGCTCCATAGAACAGAACATCATCATATAAGCATCACAGTAGTTTCATACAATCATCTACTCAAATCCATACATGAAAGCCTCACTACAAATCACTCAACCAAATACAGCAGCGGATACCCAGTACATATAGTAAGAAAACTAATATGCAAAGCCTCCTGCTCGTCTTCGTCATCTTCAGCGTAGAACTCCTAGCACAGCACCTGTCACCTGCTACCTAGTCTGCCCATCCCAAACATGGATGAACAGCCCAAGGTAATAAGAGGAGACATAAAACCTTGAGTCAGACAAAGTCTTAGTGAGCAGTAAATTAACTATCAAACATACCAAAAGAGCATAAAGGATAAAAGGAATAGGAACCAAACCATCCCACTCCACCTCTTTCTACAGTGATAGCCCCAGACATACACTAAGGAGAAGCAAGCATAACAACATAGACAATTAAGGTAAAGCGAATACCACTCGAGTCAAGGACGATGTTTTCCAAATACAAACCCCCAAGGCCTAAACCAAGATCAGATAAGCACCCAGAAAACACCGCTCTTGAAGCCGAATGATAATACAACCAAACATCCATGACTCTGGCTATCACTGTTATCCTTGCCTCGATTTCACCGTTAGTTGAATGACCATCTGTCAAGGGCTAATGGTAACCCCGGTTCTAACCATAACTCCGCACACTGCCTTGTGCCTAGGACTTATCTACTTTGCCCAGAGTACTCAACTACCTACCTGTAGTCTTTTGGGTGTCCCGACTACCTACCTGTAGTCGTTATGGGCGCCCCATGTACTCTTGCTTTTGAGCATGCTAGAACCTTCAACAACGACGAGATCCAAGCCTCCTAGCCATCCTTCTTGACGACTATCCTCATACAAGCTCAAGCTACCTCTTGAACAATCCATTATCACCCAACTTGAACTACTCTTCAAGTTATCAACATGCTTGGAATGATCCCTGCTTGGATTAAGCCAAGACTCACATCATACTTCGCTTCATCGCATCAAAGCAAAGTCTCAACTCAACAACATGGTTTGCCTCATCAAATCATGGCAAAGCCCCATCTCAACATCATCCAATCTATACATATGAGCTTCAACATCCGCTACATATGCCTTAAGCAGCTTTCACCATTCAAGAGCCTTCTTCCATAGCTTTTGAATCCTCTTTCATCATCTTGTTCCAAATCAACTACTAGCTAACTTGGAAACAATCAAATCAATCATACATTCAAATATCAATCATTCAAACAAGATCTATTAAGCAATTTAAGCAATATCAACTATAATGGGAATTTCGTAAATAAACGAGCAAAAGTCCAACATATGTGAAATCATGGTTTTTAGCATAGATCTATCAATTATAAAACATGGGATTTGTCTCTAATGCTTATTAAACAAACTTGCATAAGTAAACATCTTCAAAAACCATGGATCTAGACTTAGATCTAAGAAAAATGCATGAAATCTCTAAATTTAACACCCAAACATGCCACCAATCCAATATACTCCTTTGGATCCGCGTGAGAGATAACTACCACTCACCAAATCACCAAAACAACCTAAAATCAATCAACTTCAGATCTGGACAGCAAGGACTTGAGCTTGATCCGGAGAAATTTCACTTGAAACGGTGAAATCTAGCTTCTTCGGATGAAAATCTTCAACTTTGGCTCTTGATCTTTGATCTTGATCTTCAATCTTCAATGGATGTTAGCACTTGATAGAAGTAGAGAAAGAAGTGAAGAAAATACTGTAGTCGAGTTTCCAAAATGGCAGCACTTCGTCGCTTCGAAATCTGGTGCCAAAAAGTGAGCCGAACCCCTCTATTTATAGGCTGGAACCTCCCTGAGTCGTCGCCCCATGAGTCGGTCCCGACTCATCATGAGTCGTCCACGACTCATCTCCTGCCGACTCATCCTTGCCGACTCACGACCTAGCACAGCCGACCCTGCGACTTAACTATAAAACATATACTGCCGACTTAACACTAACCCAGATGCCGACTTAAATTCTACCGACTCAAAGACCTAACGACTCAACACAGCAAGAAGGTCACACGACTCAAACCCAAACCGACTCAACACCTACCGACTCACGACTCAAGACCAGTGCCGACTCAACATAAGTCGGTCACGACCTAAAAGCCTCCGACCTAAGACACTGCCGCGTTTTCCCCAAGTCCTAAGTCGTACGACGACTCAACAATACACACTCACGACTCAACTATGATGCCGACTCACGACTCATCAGGCCCTACGACTCAAAACCCTGCCGACTCATTACCCACGACCTAAGCCTAAACCCCTTAAGTCGCTACACCCTTAACCCGTTAACTCCTTAACTCGGCAAACCCTATGAGTCGTAACTCGTTGACTCGGCCACACTTCTTATCTCGGCCCTCTATGAGTCGGTCATCCTATGAGTCGCCTAACTTCTTGAGTCGGTCCATCCTTATCTCGGCCAACACTTTAAACCGCTACCCCTCCTTGAGTCGGTCCCCTATGAGTCGGTCACGACTCATCACTTGTACCCGGGTTAACTTCTAAACGACTCAAGCTAGAAGCAACACAAACAACACTAACAACCTGTAAATTCTACGATTTATCGACACGTAAAAATACGGGTCGTTACATTCTTTAGCCACCGTAGTTTAGTTTTAGATTTGGATTGAATTTATATCTTTGGGAGTAAATTACACAACTCCTATCGATGTAATCAATGCTCGTCTAAGGCATAACGTACGGATGGTCGCTTCTAACAAGCCTTATTCTTCGCAATAGCAGACGTTATTCCTTATAATAACCTTTGTTATTGTGAGCATAGAGGTGGGGCGTCACAGCTTGGTGTCAGAGCTGAAATTCAGAACAAATTGTAATATACACAGAACAGAAACAGAATGGAACATGTGTTACAACTTGTCGGGAGTTTATTCGTGCTTTTCTAATCTATTCTTTTCACTTTAACATGTGGAGTACGTCTAGGAATAAATTATATACTCCGTAGTATTCCATTTGTTAAACTTCTTATCAATGTGTATTGTTTTAACTGATCTTTACCTTCTCTTGTCTCTCAGCCTATGGCTGGAAGAGGTAAAGGGAAGCGTTCTTCTACAGGCCCGTCTAGTGGTTCTCATCCAGACGGAGTCTATATGTCAGCTGAGAATTTTGAACAAGTCATGCAGGCTAAATTTGAGATGAGTTTGGTTGGTGAATTGAAATACTTTCTTGGATTTCAAATTAAGCAAAGCAGTGATGGTATTTTCATCTCACAATCCAAATATGTGTTGGAGCTATTGAAGAAATTTGGAGTCGAAAATTCCAAACCATTGAGAACTCCTATGAGCCCATCAACAAAGTTGGACAAAGATGAGAAAGGAATTGCAATTGATCAAAAGAAATATCGAGGGATAATCGGTTCACTTCTTTATCTTACTGCTTCTAGACCTGATATTATGTTTTCTGTGTGTTTGTGTGCACGTTTTCAAGCTAATCCCAAAGAATCTCATTTAAAAGCTACTAAACGAATTTTGAGATATCTTTCACACACACACAAATTTGGACTATGGTACCCTTCTTGTGAAAATTTTGATTTAGTAGGTTATTCCGATGCTGATTATGCTGGTTCATTAGTTGACAGAAAAAGCACTAGTGGGACATGTTTCATGCTAGGACATTCATTAGTCTCATGGTCAAGTCGGAAACAGAATTGTGTTGCATTATCCACCACTGAAGCAGAATATATTGCTTTGGGAAGTTGTTGTGCTCAAATTCTATGGATGATGCAAACTCTTTCTGATTTTGGCTTAGTCTATAAACAAGTTCCATTAAAATGTGATAGTAGGAGTGCTATAGATTTGTCAAATAATCCTGTTCATCATTCACGCACAAAACACATTGATGTGAGACACCACTTTCTTAGAGATCACATTGCTAAAGAAGACATTCGCATTGAATATATTTCAACTGAAACTCAACTTGCTGATATTTTCACAAAACCTCTCCTCGAAGACAGATTTTCCAAATTACGTTTGGATTTGGGAATTATAGAGATTGACTAATCATTTTTAAAAAAAAATTTGATTTGATTTTGACTAATCTGACTCCCTTTGATTATCAAAAAGATGAATAGTGATTGAAAAAGAGATGAGTGTTGATATTTATCATATATTATAACTCGAGAAAGTATAATTAGAAAATTTCTTTAGAATTTCATAACAAGAGTTATAAAAACTTTTTGTTGGGTAAAAATTCCATGACCATTTCTATTTCTATCATCTTTCTATCGATCATCACTCATCAAGATCATATTTAGTATGTAAATTTGTGGTAGTTTACAAATGAAATCATTTGTTCTTCAATATCTTTAAATCTGTGAAGGAAATTATTTGTGCTTCAACTTATTATATTTAGCAATAAAAATAAATATCCAAAGTATTCACTCTCATTTAAAAGTCCTCACGGTTATGCATGGGTGAATTACTTGGATTTTTTTTATGTCCTTCCATGCACATTTAAAAGTCCTCACGGTTATGCATGTATGGAACGCATATCAAAATTAATTGATTCAAATAGACAAGTTGATTCTAATCCCATTTAAAAGTCCTCACGGTCATGCGTGATTAGAAGATACTTGATTTCATTTTTTAAATAAAAATTGTGAATACTACTAATCTCATTTAAAAGTCCTAACGGTTATGCATGGTTAGTAGATATTCAAATTTCCTGAAATAAATATACCACAAATAGACAGAATTGTATGATTTTTGATGATTTTATCCCCATCACTTCTGAAAGTGGAATATGCGCTTGACAAGGGTAATTATGATTTTTGTTTGAGTTTTATTGAAATTTGATATTTATATTTAATTGAGTTAAATGTTTGATTCATGTCTATCACTTCATCCCTATTTTATAACACTATTATTCTTTTGCTGATAACAAAAGGGGGAGAGAAAAGTTAAGATTTTTTCGAATAGAATCAAGCAAAGGTCAAATAATTTTCACTGTGCATATAGGCTCATTTATATATTTCTATGCATATATGTAGGGGGAGTATTGTGTAGAGAGGGAGCATTCAAATAGGGGGAGCAAATTGAACGATCAAATACATTTAATACATTCAAAATCTTAAATATATGTTTGTTATCATCAAAAGGGGGAGATTGTTGAATATGCGCTTTGCGCTTATATGATTTTTGTTTGATGATAATAAACATATATACATTCGTTTATATGTATTTGTTAATGTACTATTTTATTTTTCATAGAATAAATAATTATTTGCTGAATAAAATTAAATGACACAGAATTTGAATTCAAACAGATATTTTATTCAAACTAATATTTATTACAATTTTAAATAGTACAATTTCATGCTCTCACTATACATATACATTTTTGATTACAATCACATCACATTTCACATTTACAGTTAACCTCACTACATATCACTCACACTCGTATTTTTGTCTTCAACTGCATTCCGGTTTGAATCCAGCATCTGAGTAATCTGCAAAAATATTTTCAAACGCAGTAAAATTGAAAGAGAAATATTTTTGAAATTTGAAAGAAACGATGATTTTGAAAACATTGTTTGCCTCAGCTATTTGGGTTGTTCGTCATCATTTTTGACTGTGCAATATCTGTGCATATCAGTATTTTTATCAGGGACAGGTAACTATAAGTGGCTGCAGTACACACGTGTACATTCGTATACGTGTGCACTGCCTCGCCAACTCGTGTGCAAAAAATCAAACAAAAGCACAGAAATCAAAAACAAGGTCAAACCCAAGATAGGTTCAACTCAAGGCAAATAAACAAAGCAATTGACTACAAACAGTTCAAGACTAAAGCCACTAACAAATGCAACAGCAACATGCTTGAAGACTCCAGCACGACCAAGTATGGAGTGTACAAATGCAAATGTCCAAACAACAACATGAAGTGAATCAAGTTCAAGCCACAAGTACAACTCGACTGCAACAGTACAGTCAAAGTGCAAAAGTGCATGAACATAGGATCAGTACAGCAACAATGAAACTGACTCAAAGCACAACAGTGAAGTGACAAATGTTCAGTGGTGAAGCAACAACAATGAAGCAGTTCAAATCCAAATTCAAGAATATATACAATGCAAATATACAGGCCAGTGAACATAAAAGAAAATGGCAGAGTCGAAGCACAAAGAACAAAACAGTTCATGTATGCAACAGTCAACAAGGCAACAATGCAGATGAACAACAAAGGGTACAAAAACAAGTAGCAGTCTTTGAACATGAATGCAGTGTACATGAATGCATCAGTGACCAAACACAGGAATTCAACAAGGCAGAGGAATATCACAAGCATAAAAGCATGGATACAGCAAGTCAGTGGCAAGACACAAACTGCAGTGGACAGACCAGAGTGCAACAGGCAAGTACAATGCAACAACACGACTTATGGCAGTGAAACTCAAGCAAGTGCAGACAGCAGCAACTAAATGCAACAAACTCAAATGTCCAGTTACAACTACAGAGTCGAGTGCATGCTATAGCAATAAAACCAAGGCCGAAGTATGATCAAGATCAAATGCAAACTCAGTATACATATATGCACAGGTATAAACAACAGTGAGCAGACTCATATGAACAAATGCAAAGAACAGTGAAGCATGCACATAGGCCACCAGTGAAACAAAGCAATATATACATGAACAAGTGTAGCATCTGCTACAGTGAAAAAGCCTAAGTCAAGATGGAGTTACAACAATGCATCAGTGAGGAACACAACAACAATGAATACTGCAACAACCAAATGGAGACGGCATCCCACAATATCCAGAAGTTTAGAAAATCAAATGGCCGAAGTAAACACTCAGTATCAAGGCCGAAGTGACAGTGAATCGCAAATTCAATGATGAACAAGTCAACAAAGTGAAAATTCACGAAATCAGTATTGTCAAAGTCAAACAAGTGTTCACCGTGGTAGCCAAGCAAAATTGATCACGAAATCAAATCAATACCGTGTGAATCAAGCTACCAAAAATACGAAATTGACAAAGTCAGATCAATCCTAAGCATAAATGCAAGATCGAACGACTATTGACAAATTCAACTATATTCAGACGAACGTAATTCAAGGAGTTCGAACGCATATATAACCCAATCATCACTGGCAAATTAAATTATCGAGTTCAAGTATCAACTTAGTAAAGCAAAAGGAGACAGTACATACCGAATTCACAAACAACGAACTCGATCGAGCAACTGCAAACGAGCAATAGTCAACCATCAGAGAAGCAGCGAGCTAGGGCAACATATCTCAGATCAATTGAAGAAACCGAAGCCCTAATTGGAACAAAGAGCCGAAGCCCTAACTGGAACAAAGGGAACGAAGCCCTAATCAGAACGAAGCCGCCATTATTCTCACGAACGAGACAAAAGGATCGGGTGAAATAAGGAAGTGGGCCGGTCTTATTAAAAAAAAAGGGGGTTTTTGTTTCTTTTTAATTTTAGGCTTTATTAATATTGTTAATTAGTTTTAGGGTTATTTTTCTTAATTATTGTTTTTATTTTACGAATCAAAGAATCTTGGTAAATCACCACCTAGGTTTTAGGTTGTGTCCGATTGTCTATTTAGAGTTAGTTCAGTAAGCAGGGGTTGCGAGTTTGCAAAACTCTATAGGCGGTAGCAGGGTTTGCAAGTCTGTTAGAGTGTTTGTAAGCGTGATACTGTTTAATTCTAATAGAAATCTGGAAATGCAGCAGTAGGCAGGGGTTGCCGAAGCTGGGTAAATTTTGCGTGTGATTTACTTTTCAGTATATTTATTTCTGCAGTTTATTTTTGTGTTTAAATCAAGAAAATTTGCTATAACCCTATTCACCCCCCCTCTAGGGTTAATCTAGATCCTACATAAAGTCTTCTCCCAACTTGATCTTGCCACCGGTTTTCATCAGTTACGAGTGGCGGAAGATAGCATTCCTCTCACTGCATTCCGTACTCGTTATGGTTCATACGAATGGCTTGTTATGCCATTCGGTTTGACAAACGCTCCGACGTATTTTGTAGATCTTATGAATCGGATATTCCGGGAATATCTCGATAAGTTCATCTTGGTTTTCATTGATGATATTCTTATTTATTCCAAATCTGAAGCCGATCATATTCAGCATTTGGAGATTGTTTTGAGCACTCTTCGTCAGCATCAGCTTTATGCCAAATTCTCCAAGTGTCACTTCTGGGAGAATAAGGTGAAGTTTCTCGGTCATATTGTTTCTTCCGATGGTATCTCTGTCGATCCTGCCAAGATCGAATCTATTCAGAATTGGAAGAGGCCCGAGACCGTTACTAAGATCCGTAGTTTCCTTGGATTGACGGGTTATTATCGCCGATTTATTAAGGACTTTTCTCGTATTGCTTTACCGCTTACCACTCTCACGAGAAAATCTGTTCCTTTTATTTGGTCGGATATGTGTGAGAATTCTTTCTTGAAGTTAAAAGATCTCCTTACTCATGCTCCTATCTTAGTGGTTCCTGAAGGGAATCGTGATCTTGTTGTTTATACCGATGCCAGTGGTTTTGGGCTCGGTGCTGTTCTTATGCAGAAGGATAGAGTAGTTGCTTATGCTTCCAGGCAACTAAAGCCTAACGAAATTCGTTATGCAACCCACGATCTGGAATTAGCCGCCATTGTCTTTGCTTTGAAGATTTGGCGACATTATCTTTTGGGCGAGCATTTTATTCTCTATACTGATCACAAGTCTCTTAAGTATTTATTTTCGCAGAAAGAGCTTAATATGAGGCAACAACGTTGGCTCGAGTTCCTTGCCTCATATGATTTTGATATTCAGTATACCCCTGGAAAGGGAAATCGAGTTGCTGATGCGCTTAGTCGTAAGCAACAAGCTGTCGTTTCCATGATGTTAGCGAAATGGAATATATTAGAGACTTTATCTCTTTGTGATATTCGAGACCATTCCTCAGTTCCAGATTCTCCCGTGATTTTATTTAGCATGGAGGCTCGTCCCAGTCCTTTGGATCGCATTGCTGAGGCCCAGAGACGAGATCCTAATCTTGTCCATCTTATTCAGAGTTGTGAATCGGATTCCCGAAGCGATGAGCTAAAGGATTTCGATATTGATATTCGTGGTTGTATTCGGAAGAAGGGTAGATTGATCGTGCCTGATATTTCTAATCTTCGAAATGACATTCTTGAGGATTGTCATCGTTCGAAGTATACTATCCATCCGGGTAGTAGTAAAATGTATGCTGATATGAAACGCTTATACTATTGGGAAGGTATGAAGCATGATGTAGCAAGTTTTGTGAGCCGTTGCACAACTTGTAATCTTGTAAAAGCAGAACATCAGCGTCCTGGTGGTCTCTTGCAACCTTTGGAGATTCCGCTGTGGAAGTGGGATCAAATCTCTATGGATTTCGTTGATGGTTTGCCTCGTTCGAGGCTAGGCTATACTAGCATTTGGGTGATTATCGACCGACTGACTAAATCTGCCCATTTCATTCCAATCAAATCCAATCGGACCGCTCCTTTATTGGCCAAGCTTTTTATTAGAGAAGTCGTTCGACTTCATGGCGTTCCGAGTTCGATTGTTAGTGATAGGGATCCGCTCTTCACTAGTGGGTTCTGGAAGAGTCTTCAGAAAGCTTTGGGCACAAAGCTTAATCTTAGCACGGCATATCATCCTAAGTCGGATGGTCAGACTGAGAGAGTGAATCAAATTATGGAGGATCTTCTTCGGGTTTGTATTCTTGATTTCGGTGGTAGTTGGGAAGATCACATTCCTCTTGTTGAATTTGCTTACAACAATAGTTTCCAGTCCAGTATCGGCGTGGCTCCTTTCGAGGCCCTTTATGGAAGGCCGTGTCGCTCACCTTCTTGTTGGTTAGAGTCTGGGGAAAAGTTGATTCTAGGCCCCGACTTTATTCGGGAATCGTCTGAGAAAATTCATCTTATTCGGCAAAGGATGAAAGAGGCTCAAAATCGGCAAAAATTTTATGCCGATAATCGTAGAAAGCCGTTGGAATTTTCTGTGGGCGATCATGTGTTCATTCGGGTTTCTCCAATGAAAGGAGTGGTGCATTTTAGTAGCTCGGGAAAGTTGGCTCCTCGTTACATTGGACCGTTTCCTATTACCGAACGCATCGGTCTCGTGGCTTATTGTATTGCTTTGCCTATCCAGTTTGCGGGGATTCACGATGTATTTCATGTTTCTCAGCTTCGTCGTTGCCTCCGTGAACCAGATTCGGTTATTGATCCTCATATATTGCCCGATCTTGAGATCACACGCAACATGACCATGGTGCAAAATCCTGTTCATGTGCTAGCTACGGAAGTAAAGCGCCTTCGGAACAAAGAAGTTCCGCTCGTAAAGATTCAATGTTCCGCAAACCCCAAGGATTGCACTTGGGAAACCAGAGAATTCATCGAGCGTTCTTATCCTGATTTTCTCTCCTCTTCGGATGGAGGTGAGCATTCGTATCTATCTTTTCTATTTTGAATCGTTGTTGTGATGAATTGTTTTCGTTATTAACTGCTTCTAGTATGAAAATTGCGGGGACGCAATTTTTATAAGGGGGGAGTCTGTGACGACTTGATTTTATTACCGTCGTAATAAATAATTTTAAAATCGATAATGACCGTAATTTTTGAATTACTGTCGGGGTGAATATTTTAAATAGAAATTTTTGAAGTAAAATTTGAAGAAAATATAATGTTGTAAAGTCGGTAAATGTTCAATTTTGTGGACATATGAGTGCACTGCCCTGTTCTTTCACGTGAATTCAAGAACAGGAGCCATCATTTTTCATTCCCACACCCTCCTTCAAAGTGATATCTTATATGTGCGTCCAAAGTGTACACTATAGCCTTCATTTCAAAATCTAGGCGTTCAAGGTGTGCCCAGATTTCGTTTCTGTTAGTAATATACACACAAAACACATTATTTATGTAAACATACATTTTTATTTGTGTATCATTTTCTGGAACATTTCATATATTAAGATTTATTCACATGAGATTGTTGAGAGATAAGTACTGCAAGAAAATGTTGCTTATTTCAAAAATGTGTCTGTCAGATAGTTATTCATAGAAAAAAAATAAAAAAATCGAAGTATAAAACAACTATCCAATTATTCGTTCCTAGCCGTGTATTTTAACAAAAGTCACTGAACCCACTTTACTTCCATACCACATTAATGCAGTGTGTACTTCTTTCTCATATGCAAGTTTTCAATTAATGCAAAGTGTACAAAGTATTAGCTGCACCTCAACTCTCTGAACTTTCACCCATTTGAGGAAAAAGAGGAAACGACTCTGTAAAAAAAATATAGGCATTTTCATTTACTTTTCTAAAAAGCTAGATTGATGCATTAATGGCGGCAGCTCCATTTTAAGAATCCCCAGTTCAAGCTATTTTCAAAACAAAGCAAGGTGAGTTAACTACTCACATTTCTAATATATGGGCATTTCATCGCTTCAAAATATGGCTTCAATTGATTTTGTAATTTTATTCAGTGCGATATTTATCACTGCTACTATGATTTAGCCTGATTTTGCACTGCAAGTTATTTTTGCCACTAGAGTCAGTTGCATCCTCCCTGAAGTCATCTACATGGTATAGTTGCTTACTCTGCTCATTGCAGTGTTTTAGTGCATTGACACGGCCTTGAATTTTTATGACACGTATATTCCTCAAGTTACTTCTTATGCATCGTCAGCCACTACCTTGTCTCAGTTGCATTGTATACGTGCGTGAGGAAAAGTTCTACTGCATCCATTTTTGGCTTTGCCTGTCTAAGACATGCAAGATGTACATGAGTTCATGCCTACAGACGTTATTTAGTTGCGTACGTGTTGTGTGAATGAGAGTGTACCATCTTTGCTCATGCGTATGTATTACACATGTGTGTACATCACTTTGTTATTGCGTGTGTGCATATTTTAGTGCAGGTAATTGAATATTGCATATAGTTCTTCTATGCATATCAGGGACGTGTATTCAAGGTTTTGCATGCGTGTGTAACCTGGGGGCATGCGTGATATATGTTTACAGGGGTGAAATATTTCCCCTAGTTGCCTGCGCATGTTAGTGTTTATAATAGAAAAATGTGTTCCTACCCAGCCATTGCGTGAGTAAATAATTTGGCAACGTTGACATGTTTGTTTTAGTTAAAATTTCGACGCCTGTGTTATTGATATTTTGATGAATAAAAATTACGGTTATTTTAAAGTCAGTAACCGTTAATTTTAAAAGTGAACTTTAAGCGGTTATCCCGTAACACTGTTTTGGCATCCGTTTTTACGGTGTTTTGAGATACGCAATTTCCTCGTCGAAATTGCCATTGTTGTTACTGTTTTAATCACGTTTTTGAAAATTGTTTAAAAATGAAATTGTTTTCAAAAATTTCACAGTTTGCACTTTCAAAAGAATGAGGAAGCGATTTAAACGCTTCAGTAAAATTGAGGACTATGAACACTCACTTTTACTGATTCGCTTAATTCCGGACTTGTCCGTTTGAGAACGTAAAATGTATTTTTTTTTAAATACACAGTTTTGCACTTTCAAGGAAACGATGAAGAGATTTAAACGATTTAGCAAAAGTGCGGAGTATGGAACCACACTTTTACTATTTCGGTTAATTCTGGACTCGTTAATTGAAATATTTGATGATTTTGATGATTTTGTGTGCTTTCGAGCCACTATGATGGACCTTTGGGTCATATGATGGACCTTCGGGTCAAATACCAGTACTAGAACTTCGGGTCATATGTTGGACCTTCGGGTCATTTGTTGGGCGCCAAAAATTATGATGACAGTACTTGGTAGGCTTCGGCCATATGAGATGCACGTGCGGCGTAGCTTAGACTCGCCATATGATGGGATCGATCCACTTTTATGCCGATTTTTCTAGTTATCTATTATTGATTTCTAGATTTTGTGGTTTGCTATTTTGAATTCAAGTGTGAATTTGAAAATTGATTTTGATGGAGTTTGATGTGATTTCTTCATTTAATTATGTTGATTTCTTATGTTGAATAGTCTCATTAGAGATTATTATTATTTTGATTGATGTTATTTATGACGCGCTCACATCTAAGAATAAATTAGACTGATCCGTTTATTATTTTCTTTAAATAATACTCGGGTCAGACCGAGTTATTTCAGGTTAATCTCTATCTCTGATTCAGTAGCAGCTTCAGCTTTTGGGATTCGCATCATCTTTTATCTAGCCTTCGAGGAATTCTTTTGGTTATTTCACTCCCATTTTATGTATGTTGATGTATATGTATATGTACATTTGGCTTGTGAACTATCGATTGTTGTAGCATGTATTCCAGACTTGTCTTCCGCTATATATCTGATATTTCTGTTCTGGTGTGATTATATTTATTAGTGTTGTTGTTATTATGAGTTGTTCTGAATTTTTCTTTAGCCACCGTAGTTTAGTTTTAGATTTGGATTGAATTTATATCTTTGGGAGTAAATTATACAACTCCTATCGATGTAATCAATGCTCATCTAAGGCATAACGTACGGATGGTCGCTTCTAACAAGCCTTATTCTTCGCAATAGCAGACGTTATTCCTTATAATAACCTTTGTTATTGTGAGCATAGAGGTGGGGCGTCACATTATAGATTAAAAAAAATAGAATGAATTGGAAAGAAATAAAAGTAATTTTTAAAAACTGAAGTTAAATTGTAAAGTAAAGATTTAAAACAAGTTTTAAATCAAAGTTAAATTTGGAATTCAAGTTAGTGAATCTCAATTTTTAAACAAATAAAGTTTTTAATTTTAAATTGTTTTAACAACTTGAATGTTAAAGTGCATTTTTAAATTGATTTGAATTTAAAAATGAATTTGGTTTTAAATTCCTTTAACACTTCTTTTATAAAATGAGTAATTAATCTATTTAATGAAGAAAATAAAAGGTAGTTAATTACTGGTTGAGAGTAATCAGGAGTGATTAATATTTGTGGTGTAATTAATGATTAATTACTTAATGTAATTAATTTAGATTAGGATAAATTAAAATGTAATTAGAAATCATTAATTTATATAATTAAAAATTGATTAACTAAGATTAATTAATCAATAATAAGTGATTTACGAGTAATTAATTAATATAAGTAATTAAGAAGTAATGTAATTAACTATAGTTAATTAATTTGTGAAGTAATTAAAGATTGGTTACTGTTTTGGTTAAAAATAATTAATTTGTGTAATTAACTAAAGATAATTACTTGAATGTAATTGAAGGATAATTAATCCACGGTGATTAATTGAGATGTATAATTAAGGGATGATTAATTAATTGATTTGAAATTAATTAATGTCAAGTGAAGGAATCTAAGTGATCGAGGTTAGTAATTCAATTAGAAGTGATTAAATTTATTTTGGAAGTGATTAAGTTTGCTTATGGATGATAGAATGGTATTGGATGCCTTGTATTCCATAAGTGATTGATTAAATTGATACGAGTTACCCCGGGTTTCATTTAAGTTGTATGCTTTGTATTCCATGTTAGATGGGTTTACTCACACTGGTTTCCAGCTTGACCCGGGTGTTACTTTGGTGTAATGATCGGGTCAGACCGAGTATTACAGATTTTCAGGTAAGGACGTTCTGGAGCTCAGGAGGCGAGCTGGATGGCATGAACGTATGGAGTGTTCCCGCTGTATTATATTGTTATATATCTAAGAAATGATGATTGTGTATATCCAATGTCTGTATATATGTGCAACTCTGATATATTATAAAGGTATTTTGACAGATGCAGAATTCTTTTGTAAACTATTATTATTTGTTATTATATTTTATCCGCTGCGAATGTGAGATGTTGGTGTTTCTAATCTTCTTATTCTTCTATCTCTTTCTTTTTTCCTAACTATTTTGAATTTTCGTGATCGAAAATTTCAGGTCATTACAGTCACAATAAAGGCAGTTAAAATTGTTTGTACTACCATGAATACATGTTGGATAAAAAAATATGGAGGTAGAACCGTTGGCCTCTAATGAATGAGAAATAAATGAGCTTATTTTCAATTGAACAAAGAGGATTACTAATTCCTTAACATATCCCTTCAGAGGAAAAGGATGTACGTTTAATTCAACGGTGATAAATAGAAGACCGAAGGACATAATTAGCATAATACCTTATCATATTACAAAAGTGTTACATTTCTATTAGTAAACAAAACGGTACAAGGACTTTAATAACCTTCTTAATGCAAATTTCAGTTTCAAATAACATAGCGACAAGTTAACAAATTCAAACCAAAGCCATTATTTTTATTTCTGATGTTAATGAGGTAAATTGAAATCAATCTTTTGTAGAAAAAAGATTGACTACAAGCATCAACTTTAAACAAATCAACTACTTATTTGATATCGTGGCGGGGTCATGAGTTGTGGAAAATCTATATCATTAAGAGCTGCTGTGAAATCTCCTGCAGGATAAGGAATTCAACTGTATCAAAGCGGACAATATGGATGTGGATGATAGAAATACCAAACACGTGGATACAACAAATTTTGTTAAGGAGTGGCTGTCGTTGAGAGGGTGATTGTTGTTGATTAGGTGGTTGGTGTTGGATGATCAGTGGATGACTTGTGTTTGGGGTTCTGTAAATGATGGTTGTTTCGATGGAGATCGAGAATCTGAAGACAAATTTTAAGTAGATAAAACCATTTGTCGTAGCTCTACTATCTCTTTCCCTTGTTGCTCATTAATCATTTTTTTGTACATTTTTTATAAATCAACATTTATACTCTATTGAAGCATAATCATGTCCTCTTCGCGATTTAGGAACTGATGACATTGATTGAGTTTGTTGAACCCTGAGGAACCATCTTTGGAGTTACAACTTCACCGTTACCATGAACTATACCATCAAACTTAGATACTCATGTTGAAACATATTTTGCAACCTTATTTCTAATGTCTTGTCACCATGAGCAGCAACTAGATTACCCAACTTTTATGATATCAGTGCATGCAAAATATTGTATCGATATTAAAATAATTATCACCATGGTCAATAAGAGTCTAAATATATCTTGGTGTGTTCATTCCTAGCGGTGAAGGGTCTAATAGTATAATTTAATATATATTTTATTAAGAGAAATGAGTGATCCTCTACTAGAAGAGGTGAGTACTCATTTATTTTATTCTACGCTAGAAAAGGATGCTGCCAATATGTCTGACAGGTAGCAATACTCACCCCGTACAATGTGGAAGAAAAACCCAATCCTAGAGAGCTAAGGTTCATAATAAAATAATACACCCTTATAATCCACTAAATAAGATGAGTGATTATATCCTCAAAATCAACTGAATCCATCTAGTCCAACGACCATGTCTAAAGATACAAAAAAACCATACCAAAAGTATAAGATCAATAAACAAATGCACACACACACACGTGTGTGTGTTTATATACATATTTATGGGAAATAAAAATATACCAATCTAACGAAAATAGAATAAGCAATTTTATGATCAAAACCGAGTACGAAAAAATAAAGGGTATATTGTAATCCAATTACATAAAAACAAACAAATTAACGAGAATTCTAATTCAAGGCTAATATCCTAATAACAGTGAAGTATGAAATGCGTCGTTAGTAAAGGCATCTAAGGAAGCTAAATCTGGTTCATTACTATTTTTTCTATTATTGAGAATAAATATCATGAGTTTTGAGATGAATGTTATATTCAAAGTTGCAACATTTTAAAATCCAACTAATTGGCATACATGTCAATTAAAAATGTATTTAAAGTGCTATTATTATTTCTACTTTAAAATATTGTATTTTTCTCAATCTTTATTATCACTAGGGTTTGGAATTCAATTAACACAAAATAAAGCAATTGTCTATTGGAGTATTTATATTATTAAAACCATTTGATTTCTTTCAAACCATAAATGCCAACCTATTATAGTAAATTTAGTATCAATTACTAATCTATAAAAACCATTATAACGATACCTAAGCTAATTCCAAAATAATTAACATTTAATATCATTATTATTTATATTAAAGTAAAAAGTATTAAGATAGTTTATAGGAATATAATTAGTGGCATGACATTCAAAATATAAATGAGAAATATTTTCCATTCCCACATTACAGATTTTTTTTCAATAGTTATGTTTTTATTTTTTAATAGTTATGTGGTATTAATTTTCCATGTATAATTAACCATATATGTACTTAAGCTTTGGCTGGAGTATTGCCTTTCCAAATATATCTAAATATTTTCATTTTATATTCTAAAAGCTAATAAATTTATAAAAGAGTGCATTGTATAGATTTTATAATTATCCCAACACCGTATTTTAATGTCATTTCTAATTTCAATGTTATATGATTCTAGTTTAGTGCAGAGTAAGGCAAACTTTAATAATGTATTTTCAGCTAAAGCACGATCAAAACTAACTTCCCATGGAAAATTTAAATTTGGTATATATATTTCTAAAATCAACACATTTTTTAAATTACAGATTTCGTAAAGTTTATTAAATTATACTTTAAGGAGAATTACCGATATCCAACTATCATGCCAAAAAGAGATATTATCCCCTGAATGTACCATTAATTCCTAATTTATAAATTTCGTAATTTTTTATTATTGATTTGAACATGTTGTGTGTTCTAAGTACCATTGTACCATTGATTCGATATTATTTCTTTCCAAATTAAATTACCATTATTATCTATAAATTTCCATATCCATTTTCCTAATAAAGAAATATTTAAATTATGTGAATTTATAATACATAACCCTCCATCATCTTTAGATTTACATACTATTTCCTCATCAACTAAACATTTTAAACTATCATTAGGACTATCACGACTCCATAAAATACCCCTCCTAATTTTATCTATTTGGTCAATTACCAATTCTGAAAAGCGATAAAATGACATCCAGTAAATGGGTAATGTTGACAAACAGAGTTAATAAGGACTATCCTACACACCCTGCACAAAAATTTATTATTGAATATAGTTAATCTTTTGTTAGTTTCTTCTATTATTATTAACTAGTCATCATGTTTGAGTTTAGTTGGTCTTATTAAAAGTCCTATATATTCTATGAGAAATTTCATAATTTTACAATTTAATGTACAAATGACTTGATTTTTTATCTTTATATATCATTCAAAACTAATATAGAACTCTTATCAAAGTTAATCTTTAGTACAGAGAGCAATTCAAAACTATATAGTATAAAATTGAGTGCTATAACATGTCTAGGTGAGTGTGATATAAAGAGCAATCATCCCCAAATTGTAGAATGGAAATGCCACTACTCATAATTTCATTTCAATATTGTATAAAATCCCATTATTGTTGGCTAATTTGATAATTCTAACTAAAATGTATGCAGCTAAACTAAACAAAAGAGGTGTCAATGGATAACCTTGGTTACGTTCACATTTTGATTAAATTTTATTTCCTAATTAATATACCATTAACCATAATACTTGAATTTCCAATTTTAAGTAAATACATAATCAACCATCCATCTAATACTGAAACTTCTTGCTAATAATAAATCCTTAAGGAAATCTCAATCAATTGAATCAAAAGCCTTTGCAAAATCAAGTTTTAAAAATGCACGAGTGATTTTATTTTACAACAACGATTATTCAATTCTTGAATTACTGCTACCATATATGTAATATTTCTAGCTTTAATAAATGTAATATGAGTAACATCAATTAATTCATTCATTTTAGTGTTTAACTATTAGCTAAAACCTTATGAACGATTTTGTAAGAACAATTTAGTGAAATAGGTCTAAAATCCTTTAACTAATTTGCACCCATCTTCTTATGTAATAAGATTACATTAGCAAAATTATACCTACCTAATTGTAATGAATCATAATGAAATGCATCAAAAATACTAATTAAATCTTATTTTAAAACACGCTAAAAAATTTCATAAAATAATATAGGAAACATATCAGGGCCAGCTGATTTATCATTTGGCGTATCTTTTATAGCCCTCAAAATTTCATCTTTAATGAATGGAAAATCAAGTCCATCTAAATCAATCATAGCATCATTAGGATATAATTCATCCTAATTAACTTTAATCTTATGCTTATTTTTAGTTTCAAAATTTTCTTTGTAATAGTTAGTAAATTGCTCATTTAATTCTTTTTTATTCAAAGATCTCAACATTATTAATTAAAATAGAATAATAGTATTACTGCGTTTTATACCATTTGCTACTTTATGAAAAAAATTAGTATTCATATCATCCTCATTTATCCATTGAACCCTAGATTTTTGTTTCCACTTAACTTCTTCTCGTGTTAGAATTTTATTTATTTGTCTTTTAATTCCGAAGCACGTTATTTTTTCGAAAATAGTTAAATTCTTGAATTCCTCTATTTTATTCAACTTTATAATCTCATTTAGTAATTTATCCTTTTTAATTCTAGTATAACCAAAAACATATTTATTCCATTTATTAAGAAAAAAATTCTTAGATCTCTAATTTTACTTATAGATATTTTAGCCATATTTCTCAAAAAATTTATATTATGCTTACTCGAAGAAAACCATTTGTTTGCAATTAATTCCAAAAAGTTATTTTCTAACAACCGCATTTTTTTCAAATTTAAATATTTTATTTCTATTATTTTGGTTATTACAAGATAAAATAATTGGATAATAATCTGAGAAAATACTCGAAAGCCCAACCACCTAACAAATAGGATATTTATCTTTCACTTCATCGCTAACAAAAAATCTATCTAAACGAGCCACCGATGGGTCATCTCTTTTATTCAACCAAGTGAATCATTTTTTGTTTACCTATAGTTCAGTTAAATTACTACTAATAATAAATTGATCAAATTCTTCCTTAGTAGAAAAATCTCCTCCTCTATGTATTCATTCTCTAGAAATCTAGTGACATTGAAGTCCTCACCCATCAGCCAAGGATCTGGAACGAGTGATCTAAACTCTACACTCACTCCAAAGAATCTTACAATCTAATTTAGAGTTCAATCTGTGAAAATTAGAAACATTTAGAAATGTGCCATCACTAAGATTAGAAAAATTAAATGTATCGAATGAGATTTAATAATAGATTGCAAAATTTTAACACAGTTTTCTTTTCAACCCACCATTAATCCTCCAGAGCTACCCCTAGCAAGGAGATGAACCCAATGACTAATATAAAGACCCCCTAAACTTCTATAAAATCTATAACGAGGGTGTTCTATTTTTATTTCTTGTAACAATTTATTATGTAGTAGTATTTATGGGAAGAAAATATCATAATATAAAATTGTTATAATGATATGAACAACATATAATGAATAATATATATAATACATAAGAATATACCTAAGACAAGTAGTCTTGGACTCACTTGTCGATTCAAATTGTTTCCTAAAGTTCCTAGATCCATGTCCAAAGGTGCAAACTTCTTAACGTGCCACTTGAAAGAGTTTTGTATTTCATTTTAGGTGGATGTACGCTCGGTTGGCACTAGAAGATTAGGGTTGATAGCGGTCAAGAGTTGGAGAGGTGGAGCAAAAGAAGATCACATCAAAAGATTTAGTCTTAGGTTCACTTAAATAATTGATCTAGTAGAAAGTTTCCACCGTCTCCTCTTACCAAGTCATGCACTAAGACCTTCTCTTCCCTCAAATTGGCCACCATATCTTTGGTCTACAAATAGACCAAATGGGCTTTAAATCCAATTGCAGCTAACTCTATTTAAATCCGATTTAAAATCTTATATATATTGTGTATCGATACGCATATATATATGCATCTAATTTTTTAATAATGGCACCTTGAACATTTTTAGAGGCTATTCCATTTACTAAATACACCTCGAATATTAAATACAACAACAACGAATATTTATTTAAATATTAATGCTTTTATAACACGGTAAAATTTATTTAAATCGAGCAGTGATTCAGAGACTAAATGAATTCAACCGTTCAACTTATAGGTGCATACTCAATAGGAAATTAATATTTAAACAATTCAAATACTAATGTTCACATATCATTGTAGCTAATGGTGTGACAATTTGGCCGAATTGTTCTCTTACAAATCTCATCGGTAAAGTCTAATTTTATAAATCTAAGTAGTACCTTTAGCAATGATTATTTACACCAGTTATCTTCGTCAATATTAGAACATATGGAATTTGGTTTTGATCAATCCATATTTAACTTGGCTACTACATAAAACAAAGCCTTTAGTTCAATTATAACATTTATTATCGATCGTCTTACTCTAACCAAAGATTTTTACTTAAAGTTGACTAAAATTGGTCGTGATACTAAACTCATACAATCAATAAGACAACTTCTCTATTTAATAGTGTTTCACTCCTATTGCTTCAACTTAGACCCAACGATAGTCGCTCGATAGTCGTAATGCTATGATTTAACTATAATCAAAGTGGAGCATCTATTGAAACTGGGTTAGCCTGCAACAGAGTATGTAGTTAAATTTTAAAAAAAACTTCCATTTAGATCTTCTTGGGCCTATAAAGTCTAATTTTATTTGGATCTTATCTTTATTTCAAATAAAATTAATATTTTATTTAATTTTATAGATTAGGTTTATTTATAATTAGGTTTGTATTATATTATATGATATGGGTATCATATACACGTATGTGCGTATGTGCACGTGTAACATAATAAGGTGTACATGGTTTAATTTGCCTGTGTATAGATGTTGGGATTCACACTACAGTGGATGTGTTAGCCCATGTGTTTAGACATACCTTCTATAAACACATACACGGCTATAGATTTATGTACATATAAATAATATATATATATAATTGTATATATTATAAAATAATACTTATAAGTAAAAATTTATACGCTACACTAATATAAATATATACACATATATAAAATAAAGTTAGATTGCAACAATATTTTGAATATAAATATACAAAGTAGTTTTGAATAAATATATATAATATTACATATAATTCGAAATTATATATGTATATGTATTAAATGAAATATAAAACATTATATATACAACATATATATTTAACCATATACTTGTACGTATATCACAATGTAAATAATAATAAAATATATGTACACATACAATAAATGCTTTTGGTCTTTTTTAGGTTTAAACTTATTTAATAATTAAAATAAATATTAATTCCAATTATCCCTTCTTTTAATTCAAATTCCCTTTCACCATGTCATGCATGGTTGGCCTCACCCAACCCTCACATGGTCGGCTAAACTAAGCCCCGTTTGGGCCCCAAAATCAATTCAAGCTCAAATAATATTCATCATATTTAAATCTGATTTAAATGTGTATCGATATCATAAATCGATAAGTGTACTTATAACTATTATATACACTTGTCTAATATTGTTCAACACACATAAAATAAAAATTTATAATTAATATTTCATAAATATTAATTAATTTAAGTAATTTACATAATTTAATCTAACTAAGTGGTAATAGGACTACTTGGTCATCAACTCTTTCATTACTTCCACTGAAGGTGGTCCCACTGAAGGGGTACTTGGTCATCTTTTCTTTGACACACGACTCACACGTGTCAAATGATTCAAAATCAAGTGATGGGGAAAAACCTTCAGTTTTCAATTTGTGTAGTCGTTTCTCACTTATATGACATAGCCTATAATGACAAAAATAATTATTATTTATACTATTATTCAAAGAATTACTCGCAGAATAGACATAATTTGTATTGATTATATAAATGCCATTTCGTAAAATACCATCATATAATTTATTACCATCTAAAATAATGTTCATAACATTATTAACATGGTGAAAAACATAACCAGTCTCAGACAATTTTGACATAGAAACAATTCCATAAATAAAATCTTTAACAGCGTAGCAATTATTTAATATCATCACGAATCAACTTGACAAACTCAAACGAAAGTCTCCAACTACCGTTGCATCTACAATAGATCCGTCAACAACCTAAAGCCTCATTTCTTCCTTTGCCATATGATGCCAATTCATAAGCCCTTGTAACGCATTACAAATATGAGTTCCAGATCCAGTACCCAAAACCCAAGGTAATTTATTGATTGCAAAACAAATTTGAATCATAAAGTGCTCGATGGAGCCGCAAAACTATTATGCTTATATTCTTTAATAGTCTTACTCCATATAGTTCTATTTCAATGACCTTTCTTGTGACAGTGATGACACCCACCCTTATCAACAACATTAGTCTTCTTACTTTTCGTAGTAAACCTTTTCCACTTCAAATCTTTCAAAGATAATGCACCACCCTTTTTAGCAAGCATGGTCCCTTGGTTCTTAAATGTGGATTCGGCTGACCTCGACTATCGGGGAGCTCCATGAGATTCACATTCAACTAGTTCATATTGTAATTCGGTATGAGCGGTTCATACTAAGGCATAAGAGAACCAAGGATCAAATCAACTTGTAACTTATTGCTTATCGCTACATCTAATTGTGAACGCCTATCAATATGGCCCTTCATCATCAGTATGTAATCGTCCACTTTCTATCTTTTAGTCATTTGGGTATTAAACCACTTCTTTGTAAACTCGTACCTTGTGGAACATGATTATTCACCAAACAAAGCTTTGAAACTATTAAATATAGATATGTTTTTCGTGCAGCATCTACAATGGCTTGTCTAACGTAGACGGCACAAAAACATAGATGATCTCTAGGTTTGAAACCTTATCATAAGCGAGTCTAAGTTCGGGGTCCACATCATCAGCGGGTGTTCTTTAGGATCGTAAGTAATAGACGACCAAAGATGCTCATAAGTCAACGCTATATCAATTGCTCTTAGCCAATCTATATAGTTGGGTTTGGTAAGCTTGTTGCTTTTAAAAAACAATTTCAGTGTAATCATTTTCTTTAAGCTTTAAATTGGTAGATTATGATATTTCATAGTAGATGTTCTTATAATATAAGTAAGGTGAAACTTTCTATCTCATTTTACTAACAAGCTCTCACTAATCTTTGATGTTTCTCCAAACCATACGATGACACATATAAGTTTTTCAACTTCACTAGTAGATGTTAAAACTTGTTTATTTTGGGATTCTGACCTTGAGTTTACTCAATAAGTCATATCCTCACAAATGATGGATAACTCTTTATCGATTGTAACATATACAACTCATAACCCACGATTCCTTGTCCTAAACTCATTTCGACCTTGAGTTTGCTCAACAAATCAAAAATGATTATTCACTCTACCTACCATTTCATGATGGCCTAAGTATAGTATGTGTACCATGAGTTTGCTCAACAAATAAACATAGCTATCTTACCTCGTCTATTCTATATACTAACAATACTTCACATAACATCTCTAACTTGAGTTTTCTCAACAACTATAGAGCATGCAAGTAATTTATTAGTATATAAATAGTTGAGGACAAATTACATTAAATATTCATAACATTTTATTATTACATTGAGTGATATTGACTTATCTTTACTACTAATAATGAAACTTCAGTCGGCTTCAACCGCGTCTTCTTGAACTTCCCAAAATTCCCTCGCATATCTCATTAGATCTACTTGCATTCTCCCCTTTGCATTCTCGCTTCATGAAACCTAACTGCGTTTTCTTCCAAATTCATCAATCCAATTCCTTAAAACCTTGATTCATAAAAGCTACCATCCCCCCGATCAGCTTCTCTAACTAGCGAATCTATATAGGCGGCTTCACCAGAGACAGCATTGTTGTCTCCCTTCCTTGATCAAATTCCTCAAAACCCTATCTCATAAAAGCTGGAACCCCTCCCCATTGATTAGCCTCTCTAACTTGCCAATCAATATTTGCGGCATCACCAGAGATAGCGTTGATGATAGTGACTCGATGGACTGCCAGAGATAGGCTAGGTATTATTTGCTTCTTTTTTCTTTGGCTGAATTAGGACATTTAGATAAATTAGTATATCCAATCAAAATAAAGGTTGAATTTTGATGATAATAATATGGGTAAAGATTTAGAAATATAGAGAAACACTTGAGATGCAAGTTACATTAAAGGATCACAACACATTTTCATTTGCTTTGCAGCAAAGTGAATACGAGGTTATATTTAGGCCTTTGATGCACGAATGTGTTTTAAAAGAATTTATGTACTAGAACTCACTACATGTATGTATAAAAACTCAATAACAAGTCATGAAAATGATTGATAAGATATACAAGCTTTTCCTTTTCAGAGATGGGTGATTCAATGGATAACTGATATTTTCTCAGTTGAAGTTGGCTATGGGTTGATGGGATTGCTGATATTTTCTTATATTCATGATGAGACCTTTCTCTGACCAAAAATTTGGTCTTTCAGTTCCTTCATGTAAAAGGCTTACATTTTATTTGTAAAATTTTCAAAAAGGATTAAACACCATAATTTTCAGACCAAGTAATCTTACATAGTTTTGAGATGCGACTTCATAAGATTCAGTGTCACTCTTTCTATGATCAGCTTTATAGGATTTTTTTTAATGACTACTTTGAATATCTAATTTTGTTTTAGTCTCTTTACCTACATTAACCACTTTATAAAGTGGAAATCTTTTTGTTTCTTTTGTTCAATATTAAGCATTCTATAAATTGGAAATCTTTTTGTTGTCTCCACTCACCATTTACCATTTTATACTGAAGTATTCGCTCATGAATTTCCTGACGGTTCTAATATTTTTATATACTTGGTTAAAACTTTACTGTTTGATTATGTAAATATTTTGTTTGAATCATTGCAAAGAAAACATTTTGTAAATTGGAAAATTAATGCATCTTTGATAAAATTACGTATGTCCACTTTATGTGTATAATGTGGATATTAGTAGGAAATGATCACATACAATGAGATCCTAATAAATTACTTGGAAATTGCAAAAATAACTATTCATTACAAGTGCATACATGTCATAGGCCCAATTATATTTTGGGTTTGAATTAGAACTTATATTCCATATTTCTAATTTCTCTGTTATACAGGGTTCGGTTATACTAATCCTACAGGGTTCTACACGGATACTTTAAATTATCAAAAAAGTATGGTGTTGCACTCTATGAAAACGCGAGAATGTGTTCATGTAATATCGTAGAATTTGATGATTAGAGAATTCCAACTAGGGGTCATTAGATCCAATTTTGAGCTCGCTACCGCCTACAAAGGTCACTTTGATACCAGTCAGAATAGAGGCATATCTGGTACTTGAATGTGCACTTTTTTCTAGGTATTTTCTTTGTTTTGTAGCATATTATGATTTTGATATATGCTTTTATAGTTTTATCACTGCATTCACCTACATTTTAGCATGAAATTAGACTGCTCCATAACTGCTCTATGACTTGCATAACTATTCCTTAAAGATAATTTAGTTGTCAAACTGTCACTAATCTATCCTTTGAAGCCAAAGCAAAACAGACCTAATGATATACTACAGTTATGGGTTTTTTTGTTTTGTTTTATTTTGTTGTTTTCCTTTTTCCTTTTTCTTTTTTTTTTGCTTCCTCCTCCTCCTATTCAAAGTAATTTCCTCAAGATTTTCACTGTATATGCTCAGATCCTGTTTAGGTGTTTAGTATATGATAATCTAGGACATTTAATGTTGTTATTTGTAGACAGAACTGCAGATGGCTCTTAACAATTACATTTATCTTGCACTTACAAGCTCTCAGTTTCTTAATACCAGACACATACAAGGGAAAATTCATAGATGATTTTATAAAAATGGATACATAGACCATGAATAATTGAATACTAACAGCTAACCTTTTTTGCATGAATAGTCCAAAGGAAAATAAATTCAATGAATTTCAAAATTCTACCAAATCAAGGTACTATTCCCTTTTGTCACCGCCACCTCACTCCTGATTACGGCTAGCCACCACTGTTCTACCTTCAGATAATCTAAAGACTGAATTGAAAATGTATTTTCTTTCGAAGTATGAAACATTAATTTGCTTTTTACTCTATTTTACTTTATATACTGAATCTATCATGAAAATGCTTGATAAGGAGTTGCTAGGTAGTTTTGTTCTGCCATTTCAGTATATTGTGGGTGTCATAGTAGCACATAGAACAATATATGCATAAATAAAATACCTGCTATATTATACATTTTCCAGTTAAATAGGAAAACACAATTGTTATCAATTATAATGATCATATGCCAAGTTATATGTCTTAAGATTTTACTTTTTCTATAATAAAAACTTAACACCGATTAAACTGTACATCTGCGCAAATTGTAATGACACAAATTATAAAAGAAGATAAAAATATGGCACACATGCCATCGGCCGGGCTTCTTAATAGATAGTGATAAGATGGCCACTTGCAAATCATGTTTGCAAATCCTGTTAATCAGGAAAACATATTCTTGGTCACTTTCATGCAACTGATCACCGAGTATATAAAAAACACTATTAATTTAAAGAAGTATATGTTTCTTTTCATGATTTTGTTTTGAAAAAGATATACAAGCAACCAAGTAAAAATTAACCTTTTGATTAATTGAAACATTATTATTCATATTAGCTGAAATCTGAAAAGAAACAAGTTTCTAATTCTACATATAAATACAATTGTTAAATAAAAACTAAAAAGCTTAATTGCTTATCTTGAGTTTTACTTCCAAGTACACTTTATTGACAATTGTATTTCTATTCTTTTTTGAGTTGGCAGTGGAGTCTGTAGCAGCAGTATTATTTTCCATGGTAGAATCAACGGGAACAATAGTCTTCTTTGCTTTGAATCTCCTCCACCAGGACTTTCTATTGATAGTTATACTTACCCACTACTATTATATTATATTTGTTTGAATTTCGACTGGAGGATGAAGATGACTTGCTTTATAGTTTCCTAATTATTAATCCAGTCACTATAAAGTGTGACAAATGAGATGGATGCGTGAAACCCAAGAAGCAGAGTGTTGGTGGTTAAATGGGAAAGGAAGCAATGTGGTTGTGATAGGGCTCTCAGTGGATACCGAAAAAATTCAAAATCCGTCCACATTCGGATCCAAAAAGCGGATAATATCCGATATTCGAGAAAATAGATGCGGATGCGGATATTAAGACATCCGCGTCCAAAAATTATCCATCCGGTTTTTTTCAAAATTATAATTCAAATTTTGTGTATTTTGGTGCAGTGAAAGATGTTCATTTATTATTTTGTTAAGTTGGTAGTTTATATTATATGCATTTAATGCTTATTAACTGCTTAAAACTATTTATTATCATCATATTTGTTAATTTGTAACACTTTTATAATCGTTGAAATTGAAAAATATTTATGTTAAACTAAAAATTTTCTTTTACAATTCTTGATTTATGGGTCGTTAGCGGATATGATAATTATTCGATATCCGTTCGTATCCACGGATGCATATATTTGATATCCAAAAATGATTTCGAATGTGGATGCGGATATGACACCATCACTATCCGAAAGCATACGTTGTAATTATTTGGTGATTGAGAATGTGAGGTTGTAGAATAATGATTTGAATAATGTATGCACATAATACTATTGTATTTTTGCTGGGGACCTTAAAACTTCAAAAAAATTGTTGTCAATGACAAGGATGTAGAAACTGTCCCCAACTTTATTTAAACAACTATATTTTTCCTGTTTGGTACATAAAATGTTTGTATTTTTAACATCATACAATTTGTTTTTAGTCTTTAACTATGAACTATTTTTTATTTTTTATTTTTTTACTGTAATATGATAACATTATGGACTTAGGAACTTCCGTAGTATATAAAACTCTACTGTTTATACCGTGTCTTTATTTTATTTATATGATAATATACTGTTAGAGGTAAATGTATCTCCAACAGTAGGTAATTAAATTCGCATTCGGAATTTATTTTTGGATAAGGCTTCTTTCTCTTCAGTTATTCATCAACCTCAAAGACCGAAAATACAAGCATAAGCCACCAGTAACAAAATACGACATGCACGCTTAATTAATAGAATTAATATCGAACATATCCATTTAAATGCCCTGTCTACGAAAATTAGCTGGATATACAATGGCCTAAAGTTCCCAAATGTTTAATTAATCATATTAAACCTACATTAAAACCTACATTAAAACCAGAAGCAATCTTATAAAAACCATGTAAGAGCATGACTATTGGTCGCAGTTCATTTGCTTAAGAGAAAATAATAATACTGCAAATAGCTTATATGTATATTTCTGTTGTTGTATACAAATATATTGCAAATTGTATATTAAACCATGTCAACTAAGCAATTGGTTGCCATCATGAGTAGATAACATTATGATTGAGCAAAAATAAAGAAAGGAACGGTTGTAACTCACATGTAACGTATCTCTCTACAATTTCATTGTAACTAACATAATTCATAAAGTATTTGACTATTTGTAATGAAATCTATACACACACAAACCTACATTATACTTCTTGCTGTTAACACCGATCATTCAACTTCAATGTGTGAATTATAATAGCATAAGAGTTTCCACTTAGTTTTTGTTCCAAGAAAAACTAAAAGTAGAAATTCATGCTGCATTTTGTCCTGTCAACATTCATTGTTTTCTCCGTGTAAAAATGCAGATATCATGAAGGTTTGATATTGAAGCAACACAGTTAGAAACCTTACATACGAGTATCATAGATGAAACTTTCTATTTGAATACAATTATGGCGTAATGAATTCCAATACCATAAAGGTTTCACGTTTAAGCAACACATTTAAAAACCATCCACTACGTACTATCCTAGGTGCAAGTTTATATTTATCGACTATCATCTACATGTATAGGTACTCTTTTTCATTTTGTGTATGTTTTGTTATAATTTTCGAATGCATATTACTAAAGTGGTAACAAATACTAACACAAAGTATAGTATGAATTTAGTGACAGTTTGTAACGACCCGTAAATTTTCAATAAGTAAATTTGGTTATTTTAATAAAAATTTTGTAATTAAATTTAGAAAGAAATAAAAAAATTATAATTATATTGAAGTAAATGTTAAGAGTGAATTGTAGCAACGATTATTAAAACTATTATTGACAATTGAAGTGAAGTCGTAATGAAAATGTAATAGTATAAATTGTTGACTTGGTTATAAAATAGAAAATGAGTAAATAGAAGTAGGTGTTGAATTAACCAATGAAATAATTTGTAATTGATAGGATTAATGCTAGAGAGTAATTATGATAGTTGTTGTTTGAAGTCAGAGTGGGAACCAAGATTATTAATATAAATGTAATAAAGTGGATTAATTGGAATTAAATGAAATTTGATGTTTGAATATTACGTAAATAATAATTGAGATGAAATTGGAAAATATTAATGCATCAAGATATAACCAATGCTAAATTTAAGGTTAATAATTAATGGACTGAATGAAATAGGATTAATGTAAATGTTATACTAGGCTATAAATCAAATGTAAGAAAACAAACGTAAATATTGAACTAATTAATGAATTAATATATATTGAATGGTAACTGAATGTATATTAATCTAATAAGGTTGACGCAAGTTGATATATAACTAAATTTGTGCAATACCTATTAATTGGAAACAAATTGTAAAGTTATAATTGACTGAAAGTTGTAAATTGGGAATGAATTCAAAGTTATATAAGTTGATGTAATAATACGTAATAAAGGGTAATTGAATAAAAATCAATGTTTAGTAAGAAATTATAATATTCGTAAATTGATAATTAAGTAGGAATGGGGTTAAATTAGGTAAATGGTAATAATTATTAATTGATTACCCATTTATTTAATCTATTAAATTTGATCCAAGTCCATTGCAATTTAACGTAAGTAATTACAAGTTAATATGAATTTAGCTGATAACTATAAACCATTAGAGCAATTGGATATAGTAGAGCTAAAGTTATCCATAAGTTAATGGTTGATTTAATAAAAGGAGTGAGAATCAAGAATTATTAATAAATGAAATTTAATATTTAATTTTTACGTTAATTGAGATTTAGATGAAACTTGAGAATGATAATGTTATAAGCCATGAACCAATGTTAATTTCATCCGTTGGATAATAATGAATTTGTAATAAGAATGAAAAGTAAATTCAATGGGATTATTGAGAATTTAAATTATAATTTGTGAATATAATGAAATTGAAAATTTAACACTGAAATTGATAAATTAATTAACTTTAAATTGACATCTAAATTTGTTAAATTAGTGTGAATGATTTGAAAATATAAAAATGATTAGAATTGTCAATTTTAGAATTGAAATTGGAAATTTGATTTGATTAATTAATGTTTAATTTATTTAATTAATGTAAAAACAGCCATTTTGGCCACTGACTCGGATTTCGACGAAACCGGTTGCATCAGATCCGTAACAGTGAATTATTGTAGGATTTCAAGTTTCGTAGCGATCGGACTTGTCGTTTGATCGTACGAACGTGAAACGCCTTGAAATCAATTGAATTAAAATCAATTTGAAATAGTTTGATTTTAGCATAACTTCTCCATACGATGGAATTTGGATGTGAAACCTGTTCCATCGTGTTTAAAATATTTTAAAACATCAATT
Organism: Allium cepa; assembly: GCA_030765085.1. NCBI lineage: Eukaryota > Viridiplantae > Streptophyta > Magnoliopsida > Asparagales > Amaryllidaceae > Allium > Allium cepa. Next base: position 690,113,694 of record CM060932.1, on the reverse strand, counting down.
TTGATATATGGGTTGACCCAATTTCGTTACGGAGTCAAAACGGGCTTTTCGGGCCATTTTATCATTCAACGCGTATATCCAATCGATCCGATCCATCCTAATTCCATCTTTCCTATATATATCCTGTTAAAAACCCTAATTGTTTCTCATTGTCAATTGTCTGTATGTACAATTCCTTTTCACATCCTCATTTCAATGGCAGACAATTCTAGATCCAATTGCAATTCAAAATCAAAATTTCAAACTCCTCAAAAAAAATTCAGAAAAATTATATATTGAATATCTCGACAATTCGAATCTGCGTGTGGTGTCTTTTTCTGCAAACGATACCTGAGTCAACCGTAAATCGAGGTCAAAGCTAGATTGGGCGTTTTTGATTGGGGCTACCATCGAGAAAACGGTTTCTGGGTTTGCAAGGGTTCGTCAAGGGGAAGCTAACACTGGTGGTCGTGTGGGCTAATTCGATAGGAGGCGCGCGAATTTGGTTGATTAGGGTTCGAAAACCCTAAACTTTGAAGGCACGGCGACGATGATGTGGGAGATCGGAGGCAGCGGCCTCTTGGCCGTGGGTGCGGCTCGACCTGAGGAGGGGAATGGTAGTGCTCGGCTATTTTCTGGTGGATGGTGGCGTTCGTTAGGAGCGGTCAAAGTTAGGTCGGCCGTGCTCTGTGCGTGCATGCTTTTCTGTTGCTTGAAGAACGCGTGGGAGAGAGAGAAGGTAAGGGGGAGTAGGCTGACGTGTTGTTTTGGAATTAATTTAATTTATTTTAATTTAATTTTCAACTCGCTCTAACAACAATAACTTTCACATACGAGGTCGAAATCACGCGCGGTTTTCTCCGCTGGGTTCATATTGGAATCTCTGACGGGTTGACGCTAGTTTGGACGAATTCTGAGACTATGCAAATTTTTGGGTTTAAATTCAGAAGATTAGTGTTTTAACCCACTCACAATTTCTAAAATTTCTTATGTGTGTTAAATTAATTTCTGATGTGATTAAAAATTTATTTATTTCTATTTGGTATATTTTTATCATCACTCCGGTTAAATTTTAATTTATTGAATTAAATTGTTATTTAATTTATTATTGCATATAAACTGCCAGTTAGATAGATTGTTTAATTTATTATTGAATATAGACTGTCACTAAGTACCTATTATTTATTATATGCTCTATATTGATGTTATTGTTTAAATTGGATGATGATTGTAATAAATGGTTGATGATTGATATTGGATGAATGGAAGTTGTATTTTATATTGTTTTAAACTGCAAATTTGCTATGCACTTTATTTCATTCGGGATTGCGGTTTGAAATGATATATAACCGTATTTTTATTTTAAATTACGGATTGAAATGATAAATATCCATATCACTTGACTATAGGGTAGAAAATTATATACATACACCGTGGTCTATATATAAAAATATTTTGAAATAATTTTCTATGGTTTTGTAAAGAAATATATGGTTTTATGAGACAGTGATTTGGATATTTTATAATGTTATTTTATATATAGTAAAATTCTGGGTTTTAAGCTATGTATAAAATTGATTTTAAGTATAAAAGAAGTTAATAATTAAGTTTGATTTTATTAAGATAAAATATGATTAAGCATTTATTTAAATTAAATTTCTGGAGTTTAGAATGACTCAAATGAGAATAAGGTTGTAATATGAATATGGAATTTATTTGGAATTTAATAAAATTTAGAATTTTAAAGGGTATGATTTTTATAACTTGATTTTGTTTAGAGTGATTTAAATGAATATCAGGTTGATTTAAATGAATATATCAAGTTAAATAAGTGAAAGGATATCCAGTTGTTGAAGTTAGAAGTTTTACTTAAATTATATTGGATTTATTAAGTAAACATTTCAAATCTAAATAATAGTAATTGAAATTTATATATATGGAATTATCAAAGAATTAGTTTTGAAATGGGGGAATATTTAAAGCTTAGAAATATATGGAAATTTGAAATGGTTCATTTGGAGGTTCAAATCGGAATTTTGGAATTTATTGGTGAAATTTAAGAAGCTATTTTATTATATAAAGTAATTTAATATTTAAACCATTTAAGTATTAGAAGTTATGTTTCAAAGCTATGGGTTTCAAGGTATATAAATTCGAAAGTGCTATGATTTTGAAAAAAGGATATATTTTGAAATAAAAATGATATCATATTGATTTGGGTTTTAAAACGGAAATGATATCGTATTTATACGGTTTTGAAATGAATATTATATTCTGGTTTTAAAAGTGTAAACTATTTTGAAAGACCGCGGTGTTATAATAACGTTTGGTTGTTGAAGAGACCAGATTCAGAAGTTGTCATACACTCTGCCAACTCCAAAAACCACTTTAACAATCGTGTACGCGGTGGAGATTCCAGAATGAAGTAGGATGGTGGCGGCATTTCCTTTAAGGTAAATACGTGGACCCGACTCCCGTGAGTTGGCATAAGGTGGCTAAAACAGGAGCGATTCTCGGGCCAAGGAGCTAGCCCCTCTTATCGGACACATCCCTTCGATATTATACTCTGAATTTTGGATTTACTCAGTGGCCAGGTGTGGCTCGAGGTTGGCGGTAGCTGCGCGCTATGCGTTACCACCAGCCCAGATAGCAATTGGTGTATCTACCCTGGCACTGCCTAGTTGTGCCGTGTCACCTACCCTAGCGCGCCTTATACGATTTTGTTTTGTACCATACCTATGGAGTGCCCTTTGACGACGCCCGGTACGGGGGAGATTATGGTACTGTATAGACTATGGGAATATAAAAGTGTGTTAAGGGCTATATAGGTAACCCCTTAGCGCTATTTTTAGTATATTATACTTTACTTTAGACACTATTATAATAGCGTATATTACTACATGGTAGATAGTTTAACGGATCCTTAGAAGATGTGAATCCCAAACATCTCTTAAGTTACCGCACTCACATTAGACATTGGATAGGAGATGTCAAATCCCGTAAACATCTCTGACGCCGTTTTCACTCATATTATTTACCGTTGATTTAACTTACGTAAGATCTTTTAGTTGTGACTCGAGTGTTTTGTCTTTTCAATTTGCTCGGTTCAGCCTGAGCATTTAAGGAATTGAAGGCCTTATTTCTGGAGGATGAAGATGAAGATTTTATTTTTACTTATATTTACTATAGTGTTCCATTGCATCACATTGTTCCGCTGCATTTTTATTATTCCTTGGTATGTGTAACTCTGATATATATTTTATAAGAATAACCGAATATTTTGTAAACAGCTTCATGAACTATATATTTGATTATTATATTTTATCGTTCCGCTGCAAGGTTCTATTTTTGTTTATTTTTCTTTCTCTGCTTTTTCTTATTAACCCCATAACAATCCTCCCTTCTGTATGGTTTAAGTCTGACGTGTGTGGTTTATCGTCGATTTAAAACATACAAAAAGGCGGGGCGTTACATCTGGTATCAGAGCTTTGGTTTAGCGATAAACCTTAGCTTTGTGGGGTTTGACTCTTTACTAATATGGTAGTAATACCCTATGGCGAGTCGTTGAGTGTATATATATGAGAGAGCGTATTTTTTAGTGTTATAAAAAGGTTTTAATATTGTGTTAGTTTGTTCCGTTTTGTATTTATAGATTCTGGTTGGTGCATAGGACACTATGACATCAATAGGGATTTCTAAACGCTTAATAGGACAGACCGACAAAATATTTGTTTTGAATATAGGTGAATGAAATAATTTTGCCTATTATATTTTCTGTATATAAAATAAATTTTTATAAAGGTTATATTTGGCTGTATTATATTGGTTGTTAGGTAGTGAAATAAAATAAAACAAATTTTGGAAATTTTAGAACTTAAGTTTCGGGGTTTTGAAAATTTCTTTTGAATGATTTTGAAATATAATAATAATATTATTAGAAGTATTTTCTGATATAAATATTTCAATATAATTTGAAAGAATTGTGTTAAAGAAATTTTGGAAAAGAAATAAATTCTATACTACCCTCTCTATCGCTGGAAAATAATTTCGGTGATGAATGCACGCATCATCGACATTCATTTTCGAGTATTGAAGTGGGAAGGCCACTGTAGTAGATTTACTGCAGATTTATTTTGATAAACAAATATAATTTTTTAAATTGTTTAAATATATTTGGATATTTAAATCGTAAGTAATATTTATCTATTATTTTAAAATGATTTGAAATTAAACCCGGTATTTAATTCTTAAATTTCCGTTAAGTGATAGTTTCAATTAGTGCAGTGGAATGGAATTTAACTAATAACTGAAACCCTAATAAAATAAGAAATGTAATGCTAAGTTATAAAGAAAATTAAAAGAAAGTTGAAATTGTAACTTATGAGACAAAAAAATAAAATTAGTGAACAAAGAATTAATTAAAAGAAATAAAATAAACTTGTGTAACTTTCAACTACATTCTTAAAGGCATATATATAACTAACCAAAAGATATAAAAAGTTGAAATGTTTAATAAGAAAATGTAATAGGATATTATACAAGTAAAAATTTGAAATAATGAAAGTATTCAAGGAAATTCTTTAATAAATAAGAATTTAATGTTGTAGTATTATAAATTTAAGTTAAAATGGAAATCTTACAATAATAAAATATGATAGAAGGTAAATGTTGTAAGTAAGTAATTATAGACTTATGTAAATGTTGAAGTTATTTATTTTGAAAATAAGCAGAAAAATGAATACTATAAACAAATGAAATTAGGCAGTGAATAAATGAATGTAATATAATAAAAAGGAAAATTTCATGATATGAATAAGTAATAAATGAAAAATTGTAAGAAATAAATGTAAATTAAAAAGATAAACCATTATATGAATAAAAAGAGAAATCAAACAACAAATGTATGAATGGAATTAATAAGGATAAACTTAATCTGTTGTTTGAAATTGTTGTTGTTTGTTTTGGTTTATAGTTGTTTGGGTAAGGATACTCTAAATTTGATTAGATGTATGAATAATCTATTTAGTTTCATCTAAGACTGTTGAGTGAATTATGCACTTAGTAGTTTATTTTCATTCTATACAATTTAAAGTTTTTAAAACTCAAACAACTATTTGTTTTGTTTGATATGAATGAATGACTGATTTGAGTTGATTCTATGTGATGGTTGTATGCCTTGTTGCAAATGATTGATGTGTGTATTGATTTGTTTGTTTATGGTTGAAACAACCTTAAATATTTCATTTTATATAATTATTAACCCATTTTAGAAAGTGAAATACAGGTTATGGAAGCAATTGCTACTGCTTTTGGTTCCATAATTAAGCGTACATTGCCCGACAAATAGGTACGTTCTTGGATTACGGTTTTAATAGTGCTATTATATTATTTTTTCCGGGTTGGGATATATTATTTTGAGATATATGTTGTATATTGTTATATTTGATATTATATTTTCTCCCGAGCCTCTCCGTACAAAGGAGACTCTGCCAAAATTTTCCGTAAATTTTGGACTTAGAAATTTTTTGAAATGGTTTTTTAAACCTTATCAATTTAAGTATAAAAAGATTTAATAGTTATAAATTGGTTTATTTTATTTACATTAATTAATTTTGTAAATTTATTTGCTTATAAATTTAATATTTTAAGTAAGATATATTGATTTCTTAATTCTTTCTTTCTCCTTCCTTTTCGGGGACGAAAAGTTTTGAGTGGGGGGAAAGTGTAACGACCCGTAAATTTTCAATAAGTAAATTTGGTTATTTTAATAAAAAATTTGTAATTAAATTTAGAAAGAAATAAAAAATTTATAATTTATATTGAAGTAAATGTTAAGAGTGAATTGTAGCAACGGTTATTAAAACTAATTATTGACAATTGAAGTGAAGTCACAATGAAAATGTAATAGTATAAATTGTTGACTTGGTTATAAAATAGAAAATGAGTAAATAGAAGTAAGTGTTGAATTAACCAATGAAATAATTTGTATTTGATAGGATTAATGCTAGAGAGTAATTAAGATAGTTGTTGTTTGATAATAAAGTCAAAATGGGAACCATGATTATTAATATAAACGTAACAAAGTGGATTAATTGGAACAAATTGAAATTTGATGTTTGAATATTACGTAAATAAGAATTGAGATGGAATTGATGCATCAAGATATAACCAATGCTAAATTTAAGGTTAATAATTAATGGATTGAATGAAATGGGATTAATGTAAAGTTATACTCTGCTATAAATCAAACGTAAGAAAACAAACATAAATATTGAATTAATTAATGAATTAATATACATTGAATGGTAATTGAATGTAAATTAATGTAATAAGGTTGATGCAAGTTGATAAGTAACTAAATTTGTGCAATACCTATTAATTGGAAACAAATTGTAAAGTTATAATTGGTTGAAAGTTGTAAATTGGGAATGAATTAAAAGTTATATAAGTTGATGTAATAATATGTAATAAAGGGTTATTGAATAAAAATCAATGTTTAGTAAGAAATTATAATATTTTTAAATTGATAATTAAGAAGGAATGGGGTTAAATTAGGCAAATGGTAATACTTATTAATTGATTACCCATTTATTTAATCTATTAAATTTGATCTAAATCCATTGCAATTTAACGTAAGTAATTACAAGTTAATATGAATTTAGCTGATAACTATAAAGCATTAGAGCAATTGGATATATAGTAGATTTAAAGTTATCCATAAGTTAATGGTTGATTCAATAAAAGGAGTTAGAATCGAGATTTATTAACTTAAATTTAATGATTAGATTTATTGCAATTAAATGAAATTTAATATTTAATTTTTGCGTTAATTGAGATTTAGATGAAATTTGAGAATAATAATGTAATAAGCCATGAACCAATGTTAATTTCATCCGTTGGATAATAATGATTGTATAATAAGAACGAAAAGTAAATTCAATGGGATTATTGAGAATTTAAATTATAATTTGTGAATATAATGAAATTGAAAATTTAACACTGAAATTGATAAATTAATTAACTTTAAATTGACATCTAAATTTGTTAAATTAGTGTGAATGATTTGAAAATATAAAAATGATAAGAATTGTCAATTTTAGAATTGAAATTGGAAATTTGATTTAATTAATTAATGTTTAATTTATTTAATTAATGTAAAAATAACCATTTTGGCCACTAACTCAGATTTCGACGAAAGCAGTTTCATCGGATCCGTAACGATGAATTATTGTAGGATTTCAAGTTTCGCAGCGATCAGACTTGTCGTTTGAACGAACGTGAAACGTCTTAAAATCAATTAAATTGAAATCAATTGAAATCAATTTGAAATAATTTTATTTTAGCATAACTTCTCCATATGATGGAATTTGGACGTGAAACCTGTTCCATTGCGTTTAAAATATTTTAAAACATCAATTTTGATATATGGGTTGACCCAATTTCGATTCGGAGTCAGAACGGGGTTTTCAGGCCATTTTATCGTTCAACACGTATATCCAATCGATCCGGTCCATCCTAATTCCATCTTGCCTATATATATCCTGTTAAAAACCCTAATTGTTTCTCATTATCAATTGTCTGTACGTATAATTCCTTTTCACCTCCTCATTTCAATGGCAGACAATTCTAGATCCAATTGCAATTCGAAATCAAATCAAAATCTCAAACTCCTTAAAAAAATTCAGGAAAATTATATATTGAATATCTCGACAATTCGAATCTGCATCTAGTGTCTGTTTCTACAAACGATACCTGAGTCAACCGCAAATTGAGGTCAAAGCTAGATTGGGCGTTTTTTATTAGGGCGACCATCGAGAAAATGGTTTCTGGGTTTGCAATGGTTCGTCAAGGGGAAGCTAACACTGGTGGTCGTGTGAGCTAATTCGATCGGAGGCACGCGAATTTGGTTGATTAGGGTTCGAAAACCCTAAATTTTGAAGGCGCGGCTGCGATGATGGGGGAGACCGGAGGCGGCGGCCTCTTGGCCGTGGGTGCGGCTTGACCTGAGGTGGGGAATGGTGGTGCTCAGCTATTTTCTAGTGGACGGTGGTGTTCATTAGGAGCGATCAAAGTTGGGTCGGCCGTGCTATGTGCGTGCGTGTTTTTCTGTTGCGTGAAGAACGTGTGGGAGAGAGAGAAGGTATGGGGAGGAGGCTGACGTGTTTTTTTGGAATTAATTTAATTTAATTTATTTGAATTTAATTCTCAACTCGCTCTAACAGCAATAACTTTCACATACGAGGTCGAAATCACGCGCGGTTTTCTCCTCTAGGTTCGTATTGGAATTTCAGACGGGTTGACGCTTGTTTGGACGAATTCTGAGACTATGCAAATTTTTGGGTTTAAATCGGATTTAAATTCAATTTGAATTCAGAAAGTGAGTGTTTTAACCCACTCATAATTATTTCTAAAATTTCTTATGTGTTAAATTAATTTCTGATGTGATTAGAAATTTATTTATTTCTATTTGGTATATTTTTATCATCATTCCAGTTAAATTTTAATTTATTGAATTAAATTGTTATTTAATTTATTATTGCATATAAACTTCCAGTTAGATAGATTGTTTAATTTATTATTGAATATAGACTGTCAGTAAGTACCTGTTATTTATTATATGCTCTATATTGATGTTATTGTTTAAATTGGATGATGATTGTAATAAATGGTTGATTATTGATATTGGATGAATGGATGTTGTATTTTATATTGTTTTAAACTGCAAATTTGTTATGCACTTTATTTCATTCGGGATTGCGGTTTGAAATGATATATAACCGATCCGTATCACTTGACCATAGGGTAGAAAATTATATACAAACACTGCGGTCTATATATAAAAATATTTTGAAATGATTTTCTATTGTTTTGTAAAGAAATATATGGTTTTATGAGATAGTGATTTGGATATTTTATAATGTTATTTTATATATAGTAAAATTCTGGGTTTTAAGCTATGTATAAAATTGATTTGAAGTATAAAAGAAGTTAATAATTAAGTTTGATTTCCTTAAGATAAAATATGATTAAGCATTTATTTAAATTAAATTTCTGGAGTTTATAATGACTTAAATAAGAATAGGGTTGTGATACGAATATGCAATTTATTTGGAATTTAATAAAATTTAGAATTTTAAAGGGTATGATTTTTATAACTTGATTTTGTTTAGAGTGATTTAAATGAATATATCAAGTTAAATAAATTGAAAGGATATCAAGTTGTTGAAGTTAAAAGTTTTACTTAAATCATATTGGATTTAGTAAGTAAAAATTTCAAATCTAAATAATAGTAATTGAAATTTATATATATGGAATTATCAAAGAATTAGTTTTGAAATGGGGGAATATTTAAAGCTTAGAAATATATGGAAATTTGAAATGGTTCATTTGGAGGTTCAAATCGAAATTTTGGAATTTATTGGTGAAATTTAAGAAGCTGTTTTATTATATAAAGTAATTTTATATTTAAACCATTTAAGCATTAGAAGTTATGTTTCAAAGCTATGGGTTTCAAGGTATATAGATTTGAAAGTGCTATGATTTCGAAAAAAGGATATATTTTGAAATAAAAATGATACCATATTGATATGGGTTTTAAGACGGAAATGATATCGTATTTATATGGTTTTGAAATGAATATTATATTTTGGTTTTAAAAGCGTAAACTATTTTGAAAGACCGTGGTGTTATAATAACGTTTGGTTGTTGAAGAGACCGGGATCGGAAGTTGTCATACTCTCTGCCAACTCCGAAAACCATTTTAACAATTGTGTACGCGGTGGAGATTGCAGAATGAAGTAGGATGGTGGCGGTGTTTCCTTTAAGGTAAATACGTGGACCCGACTCCCATGAGTTGGCATAAGGTGGCTAAAACAGGAGCGATTCTCGGGTCAAGGAGGTAGCCCCTCTTATCAGACACATCCCTTCGATATTATACTCTGACTTTTGGATTTATTCGGTGACCACTTTTTATTTTTTTTTGATTCGGGGGTGTGGCTCGAGGTGGGCAGTAGCTGCGCGCTATGCGTTACCACCAGCCCTGATAGCAATTGGTATATCTACCCTGGCATTGCCTAGTTGTGCCGTATCACCTACCCTAGTGCGCCTTATACGATTTTGTTTTGTACCATACCTATGGAGTGCCCTCTGACGACGCCCAGTACAGTGGGGATTACAGTACTGTATACACTATGGGAATATAAAAGTGTGTTAAGGGCTATATGGGTAACCCCTTAACGCTATTTTTAGTATATCATACTTTACTTTAGACACTATTATAATAGCGTATATTATTACATAGTAGATAGTTTAACGGATCCTTAGGAGATGTGAATCCCGAACATCTCTTAAGTTACTACACTCACGTTAGACACTGGATAGGAGATGTCAAATCCCATAAACATCTCTGACGCCGTTTTACTCATATTATTTACCGTTGATTTAACTGACATAAGATCTTTTAGTTCTGACTCGAGTATTTTGTCTTTTCAATTCGCTCGGTTCAGCCTGAGCATTTCAGGAATTGAAGGCCTTATTTCTGGAAGACGAAGACAAAGATTTTATTATTACTAATATTTACTATAGTCTTCCATTGCATCACATTGTTCCGCTGCATTGTTATTATTCCTTGATATGTGTAACTCTAATATATGTTTTGTAAGAATAATCGAATATTTTGTAAACAGCTTCATGAACTGTATATTTGATTATTATATTTTTTCGTTCCGCTGCAAGATTCTATTTTTGTTTATTTTTCTTTCTCTGTTTTTTCTTATTTACCCCATAACAATCCGCCCTTCTGTATGGTTTAAGTCTGACGTGTGTGGTTTGTCATCGATTTAAACGTACAAAAAGGCGGGGCGTTACACAGTTTAATTCTTTGCATTTGCAGGTGTATGGATTGATGTTTTTGCCATTTGCAGCTGTTTTTTGTTATTCTATTTGCAGGTTCGAACGAATTTATTGATTGTGTAAACCGAAGTATAGCATGAATCAATGCTAAAACATGTTACATTTGCAAGTGTGTATGGCTGACTTTATGGGCAATAACAGCTATTCAAAGATTTTAAGTTGCTTTGTTTCTTCTGTATAATGATGCTTTGTTTCTTCTGTCTAATGAGGTCGAAACAAAAAATGTAATGTTGAAGTTTATTATTGTATGTGTGTACTAAACTTTGATTTATAATTATATGTATGTGCCGAACTTCTTATTATAAATTGAACAACATATTATTATATGCATTTAAACTGCATACTGAACTATAATGTATAACCTACAATATGTTAGTTGTTTGGTACATTTTTTTCAAATAGGTCGAGTCGGGTCTGACCTATTTAATCATGGGTTGGGTCAAGTTAATCCATTTTCCAAATGGGTTAAACATGTTGAGTTTAGTTTTGTTTTAAACCGGTTGGGTAAAATCATATAGGACCTGAAGAACATAAAGTTATTGTGTGTAGAAGGCCTCCTCATATTGGAGGCAATGAGCTTTGTTGACCTGACAAAATTGGAGGTTTTTAATGTTTGTGTAATTTTAATGTTTGGACGTTGTTGATGCTTCAAGATGGATTTAGCGAAAGTACTCGCCTTGAAGTGGGGATTTGGTAATGTAGCCTCACCAACTGCGTAAAGAAGTGGAAGCAACCTGACCAACTGCAGAGCTTCTTCGGTATGCTCCAAATGAAGGTTAGAGGAAATGATTGTCAAGGTGGAGATCTGTTAGGCGTGTCTCGCATTTGAGAGTACATAAATGAATGTTAAGTTCCACATTGTAAGAAATATGGTGCATAACATGGTACATATGTGGAATTGGTAGCATGTAACGTTGAGAATTCCTTTTGTTACAAAAAACTGTTGGCAAGACCATGTATGTGTCCATTCCGAAAGATGGTGAAAAGGATGTTCAATCGGGATGCTGGCACATCGTAAACCTTCATTAAGGTACCATCATTTCAGAACAATGAAGCGCACACTTATGGGAACGCATTGGAGTGCCGAAACACAATATATGAGAGCTTGCATTCATTTTGAACAACGTTGCAATTCCATTTCCTTGAGGAAGAATTAGTCTGGCAAATAAAATTTAACTTCCTAACCTTATGCAAATTATGGTATCATAAGGTTATTGTAGAAATATCTTTGATTCAAACTTTGAATTTTTTAATCATCTAACGTGTAATCTTTTCACAACCACAAATTTAACAGAAATATTAACGAGTATATTCAGCAAAATGTGAATTTAAAAAAGAAAAAATACAACGTAAATGATATATGAGAGACTACTGACCATGGAGCACTAAAAAGGATAGAGCCGGTGATCTAGCAACAAGACATTGTGATTAGATACAGGCCCACCTGGGCGTGCATATATACTCATAGAAATAATTTATTTCTTATGAAATACCCTCATGATTCAAGTGTCAAGCATATCGGAAATCATGGTATACGTACAATACGTATGTATTTAGCCCATAAGTCTATTTAGGGTTTCTCAATGTTATACCTTTAATTTATACATTCATTTTATATAAGTTTTATTACTATACAATTTTTATAACTTCACTTAACTTATATAATAGTCTTATCTATAAAATTATATTAATTAAATCTTATTTAACTAATTAACATTTCATATTTTATATTATTCAGTTATTATATTTTATATTGAATGCATATACCATAATGTTTATATATACACACATGTGTGTGTGTATGTATGTATTTAATTTATTAATTCACTTTTCATTAATTTATTTAATTAAATAATTTTATTTAATTAAATATTATTAATTTTGAAAATTATTATATACATATATACTTACATTGATGTATGTATTTAATTTATTAATTCACTTTTCATTAATTTATTTAATTAAATAATTTTATTTAATTAAATATTATTAATTTTGAAAATTATTATATACATATATACTTACATTGTCTTAAAGCATTTCAAGTCAATATAACATATAACTTATATATATTACATAATATATATATTTAATTAATTAACCATTTAACTAATTTTTTAATAATATTTATATTTTTTCGAAATTTTATTTATTTTATTTTCAAAAAATTTTTGAAATTTTATATTATAACATTTATAATATATTTATTATTTTAAATTTAACTTTTAAATTTAAATGCTTTTTATTTTTAATTTCAGAATAATTTAGAAATTAGTCCAAAGCCCGATTTAAATTGGGCATTTTCTACTAGGGGCAAACTTTGGCTCATATAGCTTTTCAGTCAGACCGATAGCTGGATATGGTAGGGTAATAGATTTTCCGAACTCAATCCCAGACAATACCTTTTTAAACACCCTACTAACTATGTTGTAAGCTTAATTAGTTAATCCTAACATGATCAATCTAGACCTATAGGCTATTGGGCGTTGATATCATTGTTGGAACTTGGCCAACCCGTAGTAGAGTAAATGGAAATTTCCACTTGGATCTTATTGGGCCTACGAATTCTAATTCTATTTAGATCGTATCTGAATTTATTTCAAATAAAATCAAAATTTTATAAATAAGGTTTATATTATATTATATGATTTGTGTATCACATACATATATGTGTGTACGTACATATGCAACATAATAATGTGTACATGGTTTGACATGTCTGTGTATATGGATTTACACCACGATGGACATGTTAATCCCTCTGTATACATGTGTGTTGTTCGAATATATATATGTTTGTGTGTATATGTGTCTACATATAAATAATATATATATATATATATATATATATGTAATTGTCTATATTATAAAGTACCATTTAAAAGTAAAATTTATATAATAAAATTATATTAATATACACATACACACACACACACATATAAAGTATAGTTAGATTGCAAAAATATTTGAATATAAATATACAAAGTAGCTTTGAGTAAATATATATAATATTACACTTAATTTGAATTATATATATATAATAAATGAGAATTAAAATATTAGACATATATGATGTACATAGTTAAGTATATACTTGTAAAAATATTATAATGCAAATAATAGTAATAAATGATATGTATATATACAATAAAAGCTTTCGGCTTGAAATTTTGTTTTTTCTGTTTAAACTTATTTAACAATTAAAAATACCTTTTATTAATTGCATACAGAATAAATTAAAAAAATATTTTAATAATTTTCATAAACAAACTAATAGCATATTTGTATTAAAGTTATGAAACTTACATTTTACATTGTATATAAATAATTAATATGTATTTATTATTTTTATAAATTGTTTTCAATTAAAAATATGTATATGTAATATAAATACGAATTAAATATATAAAAAATGTTTTTTTGAAATCTTTTATGAATAAATATTTTTTTATGAAATATAGATTATAATAAAATATTGTTTCTTATGACTTTGGTTTTAATTAAATAAAAACATTTAATAATATATATTTTTTTCGAAGAAAAAATTATAATCAAGGCCGTGAGCATGATTACAAATAAAGTTATGACTATGCATGATTACAAATAAAGTTATTATATGTACACATATGTACATATAACCATCCAATATGCAACTATGCATGATTAAATATATTTAAAATATTACTTCTTATGACTATGCATGATTACAAATAAATTTATTATCTATGTACACATATGTATATATAACCATCCAATATGCGACAACACAAAGATATACAGATTCACGATAAAGGATTATATCTAAACTAATACACGATATGATAAATTTGTTAAAGCATTTATATAATTGTAATTAAGTAAAATTACCTTTGGCTTATGCCTATAATTCTCAATTTAGAATGAAAAATCAAGCTCCTAATTTAATTCCAAATCCAAATCTAGAAGTTGTTAGTTCCCGAATACAACTACCACCGACAATCGAATTGTATTTAATTTGATGTGTTTGGGCTTTAATTTTTGAGTGTTTGGAAGGGGTTTGGTTGGTCTTAATTTATGAGGAGGACAGTGCTAAAAAGATCAAGTAAAAGATCAGTGTTAAGAGGATTAAATAAAGGAGTTACAAGATAGTAAAAAGTGGATTTAGATCCCTTTATTTATCTTTCCATTTTTGCCTTCTTTTAGTTCAAAATCCCCTTCACCGTGTCATACTTGGTCAACCTCAGCTAGCTCTTCCATGGACGACCTTGCCTAGCTCAAATAATGTTCGTCACATTTAAATTTGATTTAGACAGTATCAATATCTCATATCGATAAGTGTATTTATAACTATAATATACACATTGTTCAATAATTGTTCAACACGCATCGAATAAATTTTTATAAATATTAATTAATTTATAACAATTATAATTTATTTAAATCAAGTGGTAGCTGAGTATTCAATGTTTCAGTTATGTGGTTCTTAGGTATAAATTTGGTCAATGATTAATATCGAACAATTCAACTATTAACGTTCACACGTCACTTAGCAGGTGATGTGACATCATGGCCAAATTTATTGCTTGCTTGACATCAGTAAAATCTAATTTTTCTTTACTAAGCATTACCCAGTAGTGGTAATTACTTACACCAATTCTCTCATCAAAACTATATAACATTAGGACATATAGAATTTGGTAATGGTCAAGATTCCAATATTGTCCATATTCAATTTTATATGCCAAAACAAAGTCATTAGTTCAATAATAATAATAATAATTATTAACTGAACTACTCTAGTCGGAGATTTTGACTTTAAATTGGTCATTGTTGACCTTGATACTAACCTCGTACAATCGAGGAGATGAATCCTCTCCTAAATAGTGTCTCACTTCCAATACTTTCACTGTATCCAACTACAGTCATTCGATGGACGTCATGCCATGATTTGATTATAATAAAAGTGCTTTCATGTTGAAGATCAACATTATTCTCAAGTCAGGAGAATTGTGTAAACTTAGCACATTTATATTTTTTGTTTAATCTTAGTTATATTAATCAACAAAAAACTATTGAGTGAGTCATTCCATGGTTATCCAACAACTATCATACGTAACCCCTTGTTGCCTCTAAAAGTCATGAGTAATACAATGTCCAAACGTAACCCCTTGGTGCCTGCAATAGTCATGAGTAATACAATGCCCAATCGTAACCCTTTCGTGCCTCCAACAATCATGAGTAGTACAATGCTCAATGTTTGTAGAGCGTTACATACTCCGGTCTCAGCGGCTGCATCGATATCCAATCTCGATACATCTTGACTAGGAATATTTAAAATGGCGTGTTTATTGAATTGTGATAAAATACTCATGATTACAATTATTTATAATTACTATCACAAATACACAATTTATGGATTTTCTGTCAAATATACTTAAACTAAATAATTAATTATTATAGCATATTATAACAAGTATATAACAGAAAATACCTTTTGTTACAAACGAGAATTGATTACAGGGTTTATAATTTATAATATATTACAAAATTGTCTCTATGGCATAGCCCTAACCCTATCATATCCACGTCGAAGCTCAATAGTCATCATGGTCGAGAAAAGCGTGTAACATCATCGCTTTGAGATTTCTTATTTGACCTAGTTATTGTTAACCAACATTAAACCTTCTGATAAGCCATTCCATGGTTATACAATAACTATCACTATGTAACCTCTTGGTGCCCTATCAGCCATGAGTAAAACACTATCTATCATTTGGACAACATTACACACTTTTGTTATCAATCTTATTCAATTCATTTGTATATTTCAATTGATAAACAATTTTATTGGTTAGATTAGTTGGAAAAATTCACTGAAGTAGATAATTCTAATTTTGTATAACATGCATTCTTGCAGTATTAGAAATGTTAAATGTAATCATTTAATTTTTATGGCAAGACTCCCACCGGATTTTTATATTCCTCAAAACCCTGAGAGAAATATATGAATATTTGGTTTTCTCTAGTGAGTTTTACGATTTTCTCGCCTTAGGATTATAACCATGAGTTTGCTCAACAAACCATAGGCTCGTAAGCGATGGTTAACTCTTTATCGTTTGTATCATACACAATTCCTAACCGTGATCTTTGCCCTAATTTCAACATTGATGCTCACTAGTGCATGCATGCATCTTACCTTATTTCGGCAATATATTAATTTTCCTAAACATAATAGCTCAAGCTTGAGTGTTCTCAACAATTGGTGCATATGCATGTGTAATCCATCGATATATAAGATCATAATTTTTCAAATATATCATGAGTGATATCGCTTTAAAAAATAATATATTATTCATGAAATACCATCATGATTCAAATATATCATGAGCTCTCAAAAAGGGATCATGGATATACCCGCCTCGATGGCCCAATAGGGCGGGTCTTGGCGGGTCAAAATAAGGGCAGATTTACCTGGTTTAGACCTTAGACCCATTCGACTGTCATCCCTAGTGGATAGATCTAAAATCATGGTACATGCACCATACATATTTATTTATTCTAAAAATATATTTAGGGTTATTTTAGTTCCACTTAAATTTAACTTACGCATATAATTATATATGTTCAATTCATTTATAACTATTGTAATTTAATTAACTTGTATAATATTTATGTATATCATATTAATTAAATCATATTTGATTAATTTTTATTCTTAATTTAACTAGTTAATTAATTTAAATTTTATTTTGAAATTTTAGAAATTTATATTATTCATTTTAAACTATTTAAGAAGAACATTGACCATAACCTTTATAGATTTTTTTTGGCATGGCCTATAACCTTTATAGATTTTTTATACATAACATATATACACTAATTAATTATTCAATTAAATATTCTAATTAAATATTTAATAAATTTAAAATTTTATTTAGTTTTATTTCTCAATTTTTTTTGATAAAATCAAAACATTTTAAATTATAAACTATAGCCATCATAATTATATACATACATACATGTATCAATATGTATATACGAATTAAATAACATTTAATTAATTATTTATCAAATAAATTATTTAATTAAATATTTAAAAATTTAAAAAATCATCCAATTTACCATACACAATTTTATGATAAGTCTTCCAACTATAACCTTTATAGTTATATATACATATACCATTGTATGTATATATTAATATATTAATCAATTAACTTTTAATTAATCAAATTAACCAATGACTTATAACATTTTTGAGACATATTAAATTAATCACTCTAAGCAAATTTAATCTGTTTGTAACATTATAGAAATTCCTTTCATATTTTAAACTTAACATCTAAATTTATAATATATTTTAAATTTTCAAATATAAATTTAAAAATTAGCCCAAGACCTAAATAATTAGTGCCCTTTTCAAGGAAACGGGCCAGTTGGAAGCGGATGAAATAGGTAAATTTCAAAATAATTCATGTTTTTGATATATTGGGCTTATGAGGTCTAAAATGATTTTAGGTCTACTCAAAATTTGTTTTTTAATAAAATATTATTTTATTTAATTTTAAAAAAAGATTTTAATTATTTATATTTTAATCAATATGAGATTTATATCGAATAAAGTATATCAAATATATGCTTGTATGTATATATGGTTACCGATGACTTGTTTAATTTAATTTAAAGAAGAAAACCTTGTGTTTCTCTCTCTTAAGTTTATTTAATTAATTTAGTGAAGATTTTGTTCTGTTTAAAGAGAAATCATTTCTCTCACTTGAAATAAGTTCAATGATTTACTAAATAACATTAATGACCATTTATACTCGGCATATAATGTGAGTATATCTAAATATACTCTAGTGTATATTGTATAAGTGCAACATATCGAATTGTGTTCATGGCCAATGTAACGACTTGGAATTTTAAATGCTTTATATTTAAATATCAAAATTACTTAAATATTTAAAATTTGGATTTATTGTAATAAAGTTGATTTAATAAGCTTATTTAAACTCTTTTTAAATAATAAATGATAATGGTAAACTTTGATTTATAATTAAACCTGTTTTAATATTAATTCTTTTCAATCAGTATGTACATTATCATTCTGGGCCACTATCTTAGATTTTGATGAAACTGGTGCCATTAGATCCAGAATAATGAGTTGTTGTATGCCGACGAGTTTCGTACGATAGGACGTGTTGTGTAGTCGTGCGAGCTTGGAACGTTTGACAATTTAATTAAGAGAATTAAATATATTATTTAGTTTTCCAATAAATACATTACACCCTAACTCTCTTTCATCACTTTTCTCTTTTCCTCTCTTCCTCCTCTTTACAGTAAACACTAAGTGGCCTCCACCCTTTAACCAATTAAATTCGAAGCTAGGAGCGACCAGATGAGCTAGCGTTGGATCCATTAAGCTCATATTGGAGAGAGCTTAAAATTCGTACAACTGAAGTTGGGTGCGGCGTTGGTCGAGATGGTTCACCCGTGGAGGCCATAAACTAGGGTTCACCTTTTCTAACGATTAAGGGGGCGATAGGCCATGGCGAGGCCGACATTGGACTTAAGGGACAAAGGCGGGATAGTGGTGGAAGATGTTGGGGTGCAACTAACTTTGGTAGCATGCGACAATTGTTTCTCATGCAGTAGGCTTCGGGTCAGAAATTGCAGGAGGAGCCCAGAGATAAAATCATTGGCATGGTTGGATTCGAGGTGTGAAGAGATGATGATTGGTGGTAGTCGGAGAAACTAGAAGTGGCCAAGGCGAAATGCCTCACTTGTATAATGATCGAGGAGGCTACAGGTCGGAATTTTCTATGTTTGATTGAGTTGAACGTGGTGGGGTCCGATGCGAAGAGAAGGTGAAGCGTGACGCAGTGGCGAAGTCCATTCATCAGTCAGTCGATTGGAGCTCCGACGAGAGGCATGTGTGCATAGGTTGCTTATGTGCGTGTGCAAGGTGTTGATTTGGCAAAGAAGATGCTTTGGGAGGGATTAATTTAAATAAGGTAAATTGTAATCAATCAAGTACTTAACTATTTAGTTAATCCAAATTTCTTAAAAAATTCATGTATGGTGCATACAAGGTCTGATTCGAGACGTCGTCTTCACCATTGCACTTCACAATTGCACTCGTATCAAGATTATCTACGTCTGGTATTAGTTTGGGCATGGAGGAGTTTACTCACCAGTTAAATTACATTTTTTGTGTATATAATTATTTATTGTGTTAAAATATAAATTAAAATTTATAACAACGTAAGATATTACTTTTGGATCCCTTATTGCTTTTGAAAGCAAATGATAACAATATATACAATATAATCTCTCTTTTAATTCTCTAAAAGTTGCATCGTGGCCCAGACTTGTTTACATGTTTGACAATGTTGTTGTGTGGAAAATTTCAGTACGTGTGATAATTTGAATCAAAATGGTTGCTATAAACACACTTGAAATCCCCTGTATTTGACACTTGTTAAATTGATTAAATTTGAATATATTGTGAGTATATATGTGTGTGTGTGTGTGTGCATGTATGTATGTATATATATGTATATGTGTGCATGTGCGTGTATATATATTGGGTTGCTCTATACACATGTTTTGTGTGTGTTTGACCAAAAGAAATTGGTCTGGAAAGTTATTAGAATTGTAAAACAAAGTGGTGTCGAAAATCTTGGTTTTTAGTAAAGTGAAAAGGGGTTTTACTATAGATATTTTCCTAAATCCTTTATAATAGTTTTGTGAAAAGTTACCAAATTATTTTAATAAGGAGTTTAAATTTTAAATATGTTTTATAGTTATTTCTGAGTTTCAAAGTAAAGAGTTCTTAATTATAAAACATAATTTTATGGTTTTTAAACAAGAGTGTTTTGAACTAATGTTTTAAATAAAATATTTGAAACTATATTATAAGTATTTTAAAATATAAATAATTTTTAGAAATTTTGTTAATAGTTTTATTAAAGTAATTTAAATCTTATGTCAAACAATATCATTTCAAAAGGTTTTCATTAAATATATAAGTTTTGGATAAAGATAATTAAACCTTTTGTAAAGTAAGAAAATCTGGATTTCAACACTTGTGATTAAATGAACGGTTTTGTGAAGTTAATTGAAAATACGTTAATTTGTTAAATTAATGTAGAGACAACTAATTATAATTGCGACTTTAATGAGGAATGCTTTAAAGTAATAATAAGAGAAGTGGTTTTGGGTTTGTGATGACATTGTTTGAGCAACAACTGTCTTAAACATGTATAAATGTAATTTAATCTTTAAAAAGAATTTTAAAGATAATGATTAAGTGAAGTGTTTTGGGTTTATAGTAAACGGCGTTTAGTAACGTTTGTTTTTAAACCTTTGAATAATATTTTTTAAATGGTAAAATATTATTCAAAGATTTTGGAATATACTTAGATTTTAATAATGGAATTTTAAAGATAATAGCAAGAATGGAATCTTCGAAAAAAGATAGAAAAGTATAATTTTTCAAAGTATAAAAGAGCGAAGGGGTTTATAGCAACAATGTTTGAGTCACATTCATTTTTAACCTCTTTGACGGTTTTTTAAGTAAGTAAAACTTTTTATTGAATTGTGAATATACTTATATTATTGAGATAAATATATGAATATTTTTGAAAGTATTGAAATGGGTAGAAATGATTAGTGATGTTTGAATCATAAATGAAGTTTACTTAATAAGTGAAGTTTCATTAATTAAGAAGTTTTATTAGATAAAAAAAAATTAATAATAAAAGAGGTTTGTAGTTAACAAAGGAAGATTAATTCAAAAGGGAACTATAAGTCGTTTATATGACTTGATCATGCTTGTGCGTGTTGATCATGTTTTTTGTGTTATTTGCTTATGTACAGTACATTGGACTTAGTTTCCCTTATATGATCATTCTCATTATTGTTGAAATTTACCAAAATATAACATTGGAAATATCTAGAAGAAACAAGGGAACTATATGGTACAGTTATCTTCGATGATGCTATTGTGCATATAAACTAGTTTTGCTCTTCCAAGACAAATGATAAGGAAATCCGGCCCCGTCCGGAGGCGATGTCTGCTCTTATGTATAGTATGTTTATTTCCAAAAGAATCGAAGTTGAGTTTATCGAAAATCAATCGATTGATTTTGGAGCGTCATGTAAGTAAGGGAGTATACTTACATGAGATGACTCGAAACTGTAACCACTCCCAAACCATATATGTATTCCATGATTTGAAAAAGGTTCGTGATAGGTTTGAGATACTGGAAACCATGTGGAGATTCGAGATATGTTTGGGATTCTCAAATACATGTAGTTGTTCGTGATCTATTCATGATGTAAGAATCTATATGTGATTTCGAGACCTGCTAAGATATGGGAATCGATGTATGGTTCTGAGATTTGTTCGAGTTGGGGACTCATGTTCGAGATCCTTTCGATTTATGACTCATATGTTGGAATTCCAAACGTAGCCTCATGAACGAGTATGACTAAAACCAGAGATATGATGGTAGCCAAGGATTTAGCTAACCCATGGGTGCAGGTGACTCTATCCTAGAGATTCCTATGGTTATGAATCCCTGAGTAGTGCACTTCTGCCTCATGTTGTGGTGAGCTATGTATTTTCTATGGTACATTAGCTAGGAATGTACGACGCTTCTAGAAGATATCTCTGATCCTTTTGAAGGAGGACCATTCTCGAAGTACCGATAGCATCTCCGTGGAATCCTACACAATTAGTGAACGCACCCTAGCGATTTTGATCGTGAACCTATTATTCTTGTGATGTATACTCACATGCATCACAGCTACATAATTATTTATATTTCACACCCTAGACATTGTTATGATATCACTGGATTTTTCTAATAGAATCGATTTGGTTATCGTAAGGTAAAACCCATATGTGTTTATTTACGGCATGGTCATACGAGATACCTTTACTTTTGAAAGGTTCTATAAATATGAAAATTCATATGTTTTGAGTTTCTCACTTTGGTTTACCGGATTTCTCGAGTGCTATTTCCTTATAGTGCTCGAGTCAGCCCTGAGTATATTTTTAGATTTAGCTGGATGCTCTGGAGCTTCAGGAGACGAGCTGGATGCCTCCAATACCTATTTACGTATTTACTTTCTTCTGCATTACTTGTTTGTATCTATCAACATTTGTGATGACAGACTCTTATAACCGTCCAGGCTGATGATAGGTTAGTTTATTCGGAATGTTGTATGTATATTAAAGTTTTCTTTTGGTAAAGATCTTTTGAGATATTATATATTATCGTTCCATAGTAAAATTTTGTTATTGTGTTCTTCTTTCTTGTTCTGTTTCCTTTTCTTTTACCCTAACGTTCCGTCTTTTACACACTTCTCAGCACATAAATATCATGGATGTATTAGCGTTGACATTTAGGGGTCAAAAACACTGATCATTACTTTTGTTATCAGAGTTGAAGATTAAGTGAGAACCCATGCTTTGGTGGGGTATTGTGAGGACCCGTTTCTTCGACTCTTGGAAATCAACACTAGTACATCCTTGGTATTCACGTGCCGCAAATCCAAGTGCCGAAGATGCGGATTCTCAATGGTAAGAAAGAAAATAAAGATAGAACAAAATCTCATATATATTATTTCAATAAATAATCTTTATAGTAGAAAATTTAAATACATTTATCAAAGTTAAGAATGGATGGCTGTATATATGTATGTCCTTACAAAGGCAGAATACAACACTACTCGAGTGTGGTGGAAACAATCTTTAGAAAAATCTTATAACTCAATGCTTCAAGCTCTTTTGGATTTCTTCGAACTAAACCTAACTACCATGTTGCCTGGGGAAAATTAGGGCACATGGAGTTTAAGGGAAAAGAAAAATAAACTCTGGGTCAGTCATAGGACCGGTGTAAGAAACTCGAAATACACATTATGAAAATAAAAGGTATCTCACAAGACCACGCCCACACATAAATACGGAGGAGTTTTTACCTTATGATAATCAAAATATTTGCTATACAAAATCATTTGGTATTATTAGACATTCTTTTGAAAACATTCGCAAGTAAACTTATTAATCTTAGCCGAAATTGTTACCATTATTTGATTCCGATATGTTAGGCTCTATAAACGAAACTCTTACAAGGCTCATTCGAGGAATGGATTTCCATACAATGGCAGGTAAGGGACAACCTTCCGTATAGTACATCTTTATAGGAATGTACCGTGGATACACAAAAAATCCTCCGCATCTGGCAAGACCGGTCTATCCCTATTTGGCACTCATACATGGTCTAGATAGACGCCGAACATGACATCCTCGGTCGTTATCGATCTATTCAAGATGTCTTATAGCATACACAACATACCCGATATATAGAGGGTTATCTAGAAAGGTGATGACCATACCAATGTGGTTGTGAACCACATAGCCTTGCGGCGTACACTGTCTATGCCATTACCAGGTAATGAGGCCTAAGGTAGCGATTACCTTTCACATAACACATTCTACTTTGAATGCCACATTGCCATTACAAATTACACAGCTGATTTCAACAAACGTATAACCCCTAAGCTCGTACGTCTCAGGAAAGATTGTTAAGCTAAGAGAAGTTGCATTCTCCACCACTAAACTAACGATATGTTCATAGAGATCAATTTATGTAATTAGGAATGCAAAATCAGACATTCATCCATACAAGTTGTCTAAGAACATGACAAACTGAAGGCACTCTCCTACCACATCCTGTCGGGAGTTACCCTAGGATTAGTACCGAGAAGTCCTTGCATTGAAGATCTTAAATGAAGAACTACTGCCACATATTATGATATGGGAAATTTCCCCCGAGGGTCAGTGACAAGCAAACTTACATTCCATCTTCCAAATCATTTTTGTATCTTACTTCGAATATGTAAGTTGGTTCGAATTGGTCTTCAGATAGGAATTACCCAGATCCGACCTCGGTTCCTTCGAACAATCATCAATAAAAAGATGTTATGCGAATAGGGAATTATTCTTTGATTTATTAATTTCTTTTCACCAAAATATCTTCTGGAGATATATATTTTTAAAACATTCTTTCCGGTATATACAGAATCATTAAACCCTCTTATCAAATCCTTCGATTACTTAAAACCTTTTAAAATTCTAAATCATACCATTTTTCACTTAGGAAAATAGTTCCAAATCATTTCATTTAAATCTTACAAAGATTTCTTAATTCAAACCCAAAATTTTGATTGAGTTAAAACCATGTTATCTAGGATGTTAATCCAAACCAGTAAATATTAAGTGAGCAGAATTCATCAAAAATCATATACTTATACTCAATATCAATTCACGTGTTCAGCAAATATTATGAGGGGAATAATGGTGAAACACCTTTTAAATTCCATAAATAGTACGAGTTCCCTCTTTGGGCTTTAACATTGAGTACAAGAAGATTATCCCTATAAAATCCAAGTTACTTATTTTTCAAAAATTATATCCTTTACACTTTTGGAAAATTTTGATCCAAGGAAATCGAACTTACTATCCACTCCATCGGGCCAGTCTGAATAGCCAGGGAGAGTTGGAAACTGGTTTTCCAAACCCAAGCCTAACACTATCTCTTTGTCACCCATAAGGCGGTCAAGTTATTTGATCGACTCTAAATCATTTAACATTTAACCATTCCATAAATCATTCAAATCACCTTTAAAATACTTTATTAACCATTTAAAAACATTTACAAAAGATTTGGAAAATAATGATTGCGTTTAAAACCATATTTCAAATGTTATAGAAAAATGCCGTGGAAAGTGCTTTTTAAGCTATATTAATCAAAACGACCTTTTATCATTTGGAAATTCATTTTTATTACAAAAATCACTTTTAAAACATTTTAAAATATTTTTAGAATTTATTTCATATTTAAAAAAAATTAAAATACCATTTTCAAAGTAATTCTTTTATGGATTCTAAACTGCAAAACCGCGACTTATTCCAAATACTTGCTTTACTCGTATTTCAAAATCTAATTATCGAAATCTCAATTTTATTTCATTGTTTGAAAAATATGGATACAATAGCTCGAAAAATTCTTGTCTCGAAGAATTCTGAACTATATTCCATTCTTTATACTCATTTGACTTTTGTGGCGTGAAATAGCAAATTGTCGTTATGCGACGCGCCTATTTTGACTAAATTTTCAGTTACCTTTCAAACTTGGCCAAAACACTTTCATATGTTTATAAAACATTTCAAACTCAATTAAACATTTTTAAAGAGGTTTAGAATTTCATATACACCAATTCATTCAATAGAGGAAAGCGATTTTCTTTGTGCTTATTGACGTGTATTTAAATGTGACTTGTATATATATTTAATAACAATATTAAACAATCAAACTTGATGATCAAAGCATATTAAACATCCATTACAAACATCATATCATCGTCTAAGAATATAATATATGTAAGAGTTTCTCACCTTCATTTTTCCTATGGGCTAGTCTAAAATTGGCTATGGCTTCGCTACGATGGCTTTAAAGTCCATGAATCGAACTCTTTGGCCTTGAATGGGCTTGACCCAACCTACGATGCTCATGGCCTTGATGGTGTGAGGAGGAAGGCTCGGCCAAAGGAAAAAAGGAGGGTGGTCATGGATTTTAGAAGTAGTTTGATGATAGTTTGAGGTGGTTTTACTAATATATATGTCTTATATGATTTTAATTTTCTTTTGCTAAATAATTTGCCATTATTTTACTAAGCATCGAAGCCATGAAAAAAATCTTGAAAGTGGAGTAGAAGATGATAAGAATGTGATGAAAAAATATGAGAAAGTGAATGTGTATTTATAGGAGAAAATTTGGAACAAATATCTAATGGTAAAATTACCATTTTGCAGTCGACCCATACCCCTCCTAGCCTCCTCTACACGCACGACAGCCCACTCCTGCACGTGTGATGGTGATGTTGAGGTGATGGTGGTGATGATGGTGTTGAAAAGTGAGTTGAAGTTTGCTTTTTGGTTGCTTAAGTATTATGTCTTAGGAAATTATTTTAATATTTTGTAATATATATGTTTAAGTGTACATGTACACACACACACATATATGTTATCATGTTCATGTGACATGTATTATGTGTATACGTATGTGCATAAGAAGATAATAACATTTCGATGGCTTCGAACAACTTTTGTTCGTTAAACCGTTGAAAATCGAAAAACCGATTTCTGATCACATTTTCACTTATTAGTTAATACACATATATTTATAAACAAAATTTGAAATCAAATTTCTTATCATTTTAAATTAATAAAACAATCACATTTGAATTATAAAACCATATAAATTAATATTAACAATTATTTAGAGTAACTGCTATTATACCAATAAACAATATCGATTTTTTCTTATATTTTCAAATTAATTATATGTTTTTATAAAACTATTATAAATGATGTATTAACACTCTATAACCATTTAAAATGAATTATCACTATTAAAAACAGTTATTTAAATAATTATAATAATTACTAAATTATTAAATCTCAGTTAAGTTAAATTTATTATAAGGGAATTACTAACGATGTCAAAAACACATTTTATTTCCAAAAATAAAACAATTGACTTTTATTTTATATTCTTGTTCAATTATAAAAATAAGTGTATGTATATGGCTTTGTACATGACGTTTTACAATTATAGAGTTGTTTATCGATAAAACGGTTTTCGGCCATTTTATCAATTTAAATCCCGAGGAAAATATTTTTGTAAATATTTATTCGATATAGATTATTATTATTTATCATCACTCAAAACAATATTATTTGTATTCTTAACCTTTTATTTTAAATTTTTTACAAATACATATAATTTATCAAAGTGATAAACTTGCGGGTCGTTCATTATAAACATCTCCTCTTAGAAGAATTTCGTCCTCGAAATTACAACGCAAAACCCAAAGGTGTTTGCCAAAAATATTTATTTTTAAACTTACACCCATACGATTTATATAGGTATGCAATTTTAATCTACTATTCGAATCCAAAATTTTACTTCCAAACCAGTATTGGTTCCCCGATCCTCTAGTGCAGACTCCGATCAGACTTTCCGATCATAATTTTAGTATTCCTTGCATAGCCCTCAACTATTATAGAAAACTCAAGTATCTAACCACAAACCCTCATCAATGTTCGTCGTCAAGAATTGAACGATAAATCCTTTCGGATCGGTGTACACACCTCAAAGTTCTGGACTCGAATCTTAGATTAAATCATGTGACGAAATAATCCACATACTTCACATGTATTTATTGACCTTTCCAAAATTCGTATGAAAATACTTCATAAGACTTTCATCTTTTATTCCAACTTCTTATAAAGGTATTTCTTTATACATAACCATTTTACATTTTTATTTTCAAAGATTTTTTTTACTTAAAAACACATTTCAAAAAATTACTATTTTTTACTATAACACATTTCTAAACATATCTTAATGGTTTTTGAAAAAACTGGTTTTCAAAATAATTCATTAAATTATCATTAAATTCCTTTATTAGTCAGGACTTAATGTTTCTTTAATACATATATATTAATTCCTCTTATCTTTGATTTTCTTTAGATTATTTATCTAATGATTTTACTTTCAAGATTTTTAATTATTTCATAATACCATTTCTTCTGCATAAAAGAAAAATCCTTTATTTAATTTTTTCTTGCTTCTTCCTAAAAATTCTTATTTAAAAGATTCATATATATGCGAAGTTGGAACAAACATCGTATTATAGATTTTCATAATTTACATTTGTCATTTCAATTTAAACTTGGGTTAAAAGAAAACCCTCTCCCTAACACTGACACGATGCAAAATACTGATCAAAATGACATCCCAACCGAACTACTATATAATAATGGAACTACCCTACCTCGCGTCTCTTTTACTCCTCCTAGTCTGAAGCTGATGGAAGGCTCCAGCTCTCAAGGTCTATCCTAACTTCTCCCACTCCTTCCTCATCACTTTTTAGCTCATCATCGGCTTCATTGCCATCCTTTTCTCCCTCAACCTGGGGTAGCCATAGTTAATTCCATAGGATGTGTCCCATGCCAACCAGTATTCTTAGGACTATCCCGCCCTCCTCCGGCTTCGAGGCCTTGCACTCCTTCTTCCCAAGGATTTTCAAACTCTTCGACTCCTTCTTCTTCCACTATTTCTTCATTGTTACTCTCCACTCCGTCTTAGTTTATGTATGAGCTGGATGATCCTTCAGGCCACACAACATACTCTCCATCCAAATCCCATATCACATTACTACATTCGCCAGATATAACGGCATCTGGGTCTTCCATCAGTTCCGATTCTTCTTCCATGGGCTCTATCTCTTCTTTCATGGGTTCCAACTCTTCTTCCATGGGTTCCACTTCTTCTATAGGTTCCAATGCGTAGCTAGTAGGATCTGCTATCCAATTTCTTTCTGAGGCCTACTCGGGTTCGTCGTCACTAGAAATTGTAATTATTTCTAGAGTCGTGGGTGTTATAAGCTTTCCAGTCATTGGATATCCGTCTTCACCCCTTTGAGTGCATAAGGCATGCTTTTCCTCAGTCGGGAACCTACGATTACTAGGTGGATATCTTGATTGTTCCTCTTCGTCACTGGAGAGAATAATGAGGCCGTCCTTTTCGCCCCAATTTGCTTTGGAAGTCTCTCCCTTGGAGTATTTCCCTCCATATGGTTTATCTAAGGTAAATAACATTTCCTTAGACATAAGCAATAGGTAATTTTCTTAATCTAACATATTCTTAGGTAGAGATGTTTGCTAGTCACTTGGTATCACTTTTGTCAAACCAAGGATTGATCAATACTTAGAAAATGACTCAAGATCCATTTCTAAGATAGCTTTTACTTTTTAAAATTCTTTGTATGACGATATGATTTATTCTTTGAAAAATCCTTTGAAATTCTATCAAATCTTTATTTTTATTGCTTATAAATTTCTCAAAAATATAGTTCTAGGTAATATTATTCCATGTACAAATTTTCCAAACCAAAATCATTTGTATATAATACTAATAAATACGCGCACATATACACTCAAACTCATTCTAGAGTGTTAGTGACCCTATCTTTAATGAGTTACACATCTTAGGGCATTACTAACCCTATCTTTGATGAGACTTTACCCCTACCAAAGCTAAGGTGTTTTCTCAACCTAAGCTCTGATACCAAATGTGAGGACCCGTTTCTTCGACTCTCGGAAATCGACATTAATACATCCATGGTATTCACGTGCCACAATCCAAGTGCCAAAGAGGTGGATTCTCAAGGTCAGAAATTAAATAAAGACAAAATAGAATCGTATATTATTTCAATAAATAATCTTTATAGCGGAAAATTTAAATACATTTATTAGAGTTGAAAATGGATAGCTATATATATCTGTTCTTACAAAGGCGGAATACAATACTACTCAAGTGTGGTGGAAACAATCTTTAGAAAAATACTCTGACTCCATGCTCCGAGCTCTTTCAGATTTCTTTGGACTAAACCTGACAACCAGGCTACCCAGGGAAAATTAGGGCACCTAGATTTTAAGGAAAAAGGAAAATAAACTCCGGGTCAGTCGTGGGACTGGCGTATAAAACTCAAAATACATATTTTGAAAACAGAAGGTATCTCATTAGACCACGTCCACACATAAATACAGTCGAGTTTTTACCTTATGATAACCAAAATATTTACTATGCAAAATCATTTGATATTATTTTAACGACATTCTTTTGAAAACATTTGCAAGTAAACTTATTAATCTTAGCCGAAATTGTTACCATTATTTAATTTTGGATATGTTAGGCTCTACAAACAAAACTCTTACAAGGCTCATTCGGGGAATGGATTTCCATACAATGGCAAGTAAGGGACTACCTTTCATACGATACATCTCTATAGGAATGACCGAGGATGCACAAATAATCCTTTGCATCTGGCAAGACCGGTCTATCCTTGTTTGGCACTCATACATGGCCTGGATAGGAACTGAATGTGACATCACCCCGATCATTACTGACCTATCTGAGACGTCTCATAGCATACACAACATACCCAATATATAGAGGGTTATCTATAAAGGTGATGATCATACCCTAATGGTTGCGAACCACATAGCCTTGTGGCATACCCTGTTTAAGCCACTACCAGGTGATAAGGCCTAAGGTAGCGATTACCTTTTACATAGCACATTCCACTTTGAATACCACATTGAATTCTAAATTACACAACTGATTCCTACAAATGCATAACTGCCGAGCTCCTACGTCTCAAGAAAGGGTGTTAAGCTTAGATAACTTGTCTTCTCCGCCACCAAACAGATGATACGTTCATAGAGATCAATTTATGTAATTAGGAATGCAACGTCAGATATTCATCCATACAAGTTGTCCAGGAACAGGACAAACCGAAGCCACTCTCCTACCATATTCTGTCGGAAGTTTCCCCTAGGATTAGTAGCGATAAGTCCTTGCATTGAAGATCTTAAATGAAGAACTACTGCCACATAATATGATATGGGAAATTTCCTGTAGGGTCAGTGACAAGCAACCCCACATTCCATCTTCAAAATCATTTCCATGTCTTCACTTCGAAAGTGTAAATTGTTTCGAAGTGTCTTTGGATAGGAATTACCCAATTTTGACCAGTTCCTTCGAACCAATCATCGATAAAAAATTGAAAGTGCTATATTGAAGGATCGAGTAATATGGAATATAATAAATAATTAGCGTGGAAAGTAATAGCAATAAAGAAAACGACACCAGATATTTTTATACTAGTTCGAACTCCCGTTCTATGTCCAATCCCAGACACTTTCTGGAATTATAGCTAGCAACCCTCACTTAATCCGAAGAAACAAGTATTACACCACCTGAGCAATCAAACCAGACTTTTACCGCCTAAGCAATCGAATATGACTTTGACCGCCTGAGCGACAGTACAGGACTTTGACCGCCTGAGAAACCGAATAGGACTTTCTTATCAACTGTATTTTAACTTGACTTTGTGTGTTCTGAATAACATGGATTTTTCACTTGTAGTACACCCTTCCTATAATCTTATCCTCAAAGTAGATGTGTATATTTTGCGTGTATGACGAATAGGAAGATTAGAATTGCTTTATTAGATATGGAAGTGAGATGTAAAGCAATGAATGTATGAACTTATGTAAGCAATAGATTCAAGAATGTTATGCACGTTAGATTAAGAGAGATAGGAGAATTAAATTATTTGATCAATGAAACTCAAGTGTATTTATAATAAATAATGAGTTCTAACTGCTGGTGAAGAGTTCTCTACGAACAACAATGGTTGCGACCCTTAGGAAGGAAGACAACTATTCAAAAAAGAGGTGACTTTTCATAAAAATACGACAGTTGCAGGATTCAGTCGATTGAATTTGAAAACAAACACATATATGTTAAAATGCACAGACTCAATCGACGAATGATCTTATTTAGTCGACTGAATTCTATTGATAAATAAGAATCACCATAGCTCATTTGGTTAGAGCACTTGCCTTCTAAGTTAGTGACCCGCGTTCGAGCCCCGCTCCATACATTTTTTTGAAAACTTGATTTTGATTAAAATATGCATGCAAGTTTATTTGAATGTGAATGATGATTCTTGAGGAAAGATTTTAACAAAGCACTAAACTAGACTCTATATACACATTTGACGACTCTTGTTAAAATATATAACTATACGAGCCATACTTTGAGTCGTTGAGTTCGGATGTTGTCGTAGTCGTAGATTCGTGAATTGTTGTTTCATGTCAGCAATCAAAACCTATGATCCAACATTCTCCCCCTTTTTGGTGATGACAACTCCCTTTGCTATGGACGAATCTTTGACAAGCTTTGTTGACTTATCTCTCCCCCGGAATATATTCTTGTAATTATGCTATAGATTTTTCCTCCTAAATCTATGTTATGTATTCCTGTAAATAATTAATCTTTTCTCCTCCTTAATCTGTGCTTGCATTGTTTATTCCTGCAAATAGTGTTAGAGCAATATCTTTCTCCCTCTTCGTCATCGATAAAAAGGAGAGTTTATATAATGATAAAAATTATTTTCAACGTAAGTGTTAACATAGAACAATATAGAACAAAATAACTACTACTTATAATGTAAGGTATCAAAAAAATAACATTTAAAGCACGTGATACCCAGGTTCTTATAATTTCCTAATTTTTAGGAAACCATACCCATTTGGGTGTGGTTGAACCTTTATAAATATAATTTTCATTATTGACTACCATATCAAAATAATCATCAAAAGTATTTTTCCTTTTTGTTCCAATTAACAGGAACCCTACTTAGATAATTTTTATTCATATTTCCCGTCAATGATTTTGTACTTCTAAAAAATTTATAAACATTATTGGTCATAACAGTATTTAAATTTCTATAAAAATTGGATTTAGACTTTACTCGCAATCCAGTACTAGCACTAACATATTTAATATACATGAAAGCGTGTCTAGTGCTATTTCTACGATCAGTTTTAACCACTTTTATCATGTAAAGGTTTAGAACTAGATAAAATCATGTTTAAATCGTTTTGACCTTTATTAAATTTTGTGACTTCGGTGTTAATTTTATCAAATTTAGTTTTAAAGTCACAATTATTAATTTCAAAAGAAATATTACAGTTTTTCAAAATATTAATTTGCTTGTTTAATTCGGAATTCTCATTTTTTAACGTACAGTTCTCATTTTCAAGAAGAAAAATTCGATTTTCTGAATTATCTAAAGATGATTGTAATAAACCATTTTGTTTATTCAAATCCGTAGTTTCTTTCGAAAAATTTTCTTTTTCATTTTCAAATATAGTATTTTGTTCATCTAGAAAATCTTTAAAAGCCTTAAAATTATTTTTCAAAACATCCTGTTGATTTTCTAAATCTAATTTCTCATTTCAAGTTTGATTGATTTCATATTTTCTAAAATAAGAAAATTAAGCTTTGAGATCTTATTGCTGATGTGCACGTAAATGTGCATATTTTTACCATCATATTTAATCTATTTGAATTAAATAAATGATCATATCGGATATTTTAACTTGTTTAAACCAAAAATTCAAATTATTCCAAATTGTCACATATTCATCTTCATATATGGGCAAAACGGTCATTTGTGTGCATATATTTCTTTGAGAAAAATTAATTGAAAATTTGTATATATTTTTGTAGGAATTTGATCTCAAATAGAAGTGGTTTCATGAAGATATGCATGCACAAAATTAATACAAAGGAATGAAGATGGAAATAATTCAAAGTGAAGAACATGGAGGACCCCACCTACCCACCTACCTTAATTTTCAAATTAAAGACTAATGCACATGCTTTTGGAGTTAATGGCTTCATGTACACTTAATGGGGGATTAAGACATGTTAATGATTACTTGGCCTCCACACTTCCTAAGGGGCATTTTGGGCAATCCCCAAAAAAATGAATTAGGGTTTTAACACTTGTATGAATACCCCTTATGTTTCATGTAACATGGTCTCTCTCTTCTCTCAATCTATCTTCTCTCTCTCTCTCTCTCTCTCTCTCTCTCTCTCTTCTCTTAGTCTCTCTTAGGCGTCCTCTCTTCCTCTTCCTCTTCATTAGTTTAGATCAAATAAAAGAAAGCTCTCTTTCTCTTTTCATGGCTACTTGGCCATTTTTATTTTATGTAATCTTTTTTATTTTATGCAATTTAATACATGCTCTTTCCTTTTCATGTTCATTTACTTTCATGTTGTAGTGTACATCTCTTTTCTTTTATGCAAGTTAATTAGCTTATCCTTTTATTTTGCTCTCTTTTTCCTCTTCATTTTGCTTTAATGTTGTTAGCTACATTTGCTAATAAAATGACAAATATGAGAAGTTAAACCCCTTCAATTTAGGGGTAATGAAGCTCTCTAATTAATGTAGCTCCAACTATTTGTTAATTCATGCTCTCTTTTTGTGCTTAATGTTGATGATAGAAGTGGTTTTATTTGTTGTTTTTGCCTTGAATTTGATAGTCTATATTGTTGACACCAAATAGGCTATGCTTAAACAATCACTAACACAAATGCCTCTTCATCAATATATGATTATGGTATAAGAAAGTGATTTGAAATTAAAATTTGATGGTCTATGTTTCTAATCAATAGTTAATAGGCCATACTTAAAATTGATTTCATTTTCATTTTCTTTGTCAAGTTTCATGAAAGTTAGTAAGTGTTTTAAGGGGTGTGTTATAGTTTGATGACTTATGTTGGCTAATTAATAGCTCAAATATGTCATACTTATGATAAACACATCAATTAAAACACTAGTGACCATAAAAGAGAGATCATGATTTCATGTGTTGAACTACATGATCTAGAGAGTGGATTTATTCTCTAAATTGACATTTAACTCTCATATTTGCATTTCTTTTATTTTTGTTAGTTAGTTCATTTTCTCATTTTCTAGCTTAAATACACTCTTGACTTTGTTATAATTTGATTGAGTAGGAAATTTAAATCATCGATTCCCTGCGGATCGACCCGTATTCGCCACGTGCTACATTCGTACACCGTGCGCTTGCGGTATACATGAAATAACGTGAAAAACAAAATCAAATTTCAACGTGTGACGAGTCAAGAGATAATCCATCTTTTACCCAAATCGATGATTTTCAAACAACAACTTTTGAAATTGATAATAACGATCTTAATCAAGTTGTTGAAAATACGGTAATTAAGTTGGATTTCAATTCTTTTGAAGGTGCGAAACTCGATTTAAACTTCGATCTTCCTTTTTCTAAAAATTTGAATACGACAACTTTGAATTTTAAACTCGATTTACACGATGAAGTCGTTGATAATCCAACAAAGGAAGTAGAATTTAACGAACATGAGTTTTATGGACTTTTTGACAATGAGATGTTGAATTCTGAAGGGGAAATTTTCGATCACCATTTTGATTTTGAAATCGGTATTTTGGAAGAAATTGAACTTCAACCAATTTTTCTACTTACCCCAAAAATCATCGAAAATAAAACAACTCATACGATTTTCAATAAAACGACTTTCGTTTTTCCAAATCCACATTCAGCTTCGAAATCTTTTATGGTTTTTCGTGCTTAAGTTGTGTCTCACACATTTGACGAGACAAATGAATTGATCTTTGGAAGACCGTTTCATTTACTTTTTGACTATATACTTTCTCATCTCTTGTAAATAATAATCTTTCATGTAAATATAGGATTTTTATTTTATTTTTCTCGTTCCATTTGGGTTGACTGTGGGGACACAGTCAAAATCAAGTGTGGGAGGGAGACTCATCTTCATTATTTTTCATGGTTTATTTTTGCTTTAAAATAAAAAAAAATAAAAAAAAATCCCAAAAACAAATTTTCTTTTGATTTATTTTTAAAAGAAACACTGTAAGATAAATATATGGCTTTGGTTTATTAAATTGAAAATTTTGAAAATTTATTGGTCTTAACAAAAATAAAAATGAAGTTTGATTACAAATAATAATGGTTTAACTAGTATATACGAAGATTCATACGTGTTAATTATGAAGTACATCCTAATTGAAAATCTTTGTTTTAAAAAATGGTTGATTTAAAGTAAAGGATATAACATTTTTTTTGTCTTCTAAGTTAAATGGTGCTAAGATGATTTTGCAAAACTCCCTCTAAAAAAAATAAAAAATAATAACATCCAAGTATTCACTCTTATTTAAAAGTCCTCACGGTTATGCATGGTTGATTACTTGGAATTTTTGATTATGTGATTTCATACTCATTTAGAAGTCCTCACGGTTATGATGTATGGAACACATGTAAAAAAAAGACTTAATAAAAACCACCTACGGTCGATAGTGTATGCATGAAATTGTGTGCACTCGCCATGCTCTGTACTCCCCTCACATAAGCCCGAAAGGCAGTGCATGGGTGGTATATCTGGCCTCAGTTTATCTGAGTTAGGTGTGTAATTTTTCTTGCAAATAATGAGAGAGCAAGCAATTGAAATCCTAGCACTATTTTTACTTATTTGATTTGATTTGTTATTGAAAAGAAATGAAAATACCATTTTGATAAACTATGATATCAACTAAGGATCCATTTTATAATTACACTTTGTTATCAACCGAAACAACAAGTTAAACTATTGTCTATTTGTTATGATAACTTGATTTTTGTTGGAAATTTGACAAGTAAATGACTTAAATTTTCAAGATAATGATCAAAACCAATATTTAACTTATCTGTGTCGATTTAAAAATAAATCCTTAATTTTGTAAATATTTCAAAAACTTGCATTCATCTCTTTGTGAATAAATCTTGCATTTTATAAACATTTTCATCCTGCATTTGGATTTTGTTGGTAGTATCCGCTGAAAACCCTCACGAGACAACACTCGTCCTACTGGGGACACCCATAGGTTTAACGGCTTGTTGCATACGCTCAATGCAATCGTGCTCCCTACGAAAACGGATTTATCTTGGTTTTCCTTTATTCGAGGACGAATAAAAAGATAGGTGTGGGGGTATTTGATGTGCACGTAAATGTGTATATTTTTACGACCATATTTAATCTATTTGAATTAAATAAATGATCATATCGGGTATTTTAACTTGTTTAAACCAAAAATTCAAATTATTCTAAATTGTCACATATTCATCTTCATATATGGGCAAAACGGTCATTAGTGTGCATATATTTCTTTGAGAAAAATTAATTGAAAATTTGTATATATTTTTGTAGGAATTTGATCTCAAATAGAAGTGGTTTCATGAAGATATGCATGCACAAAATTAATACAAAGGAATGAAGATGGAAATAATTCAAAGTGAAGAACATGGAGGACCCCACCTATCCACCTACCTTAATGTACAAATTAAAGGCTAACGCACATGCTTTTGGAGTTAATGGATTCATGTACACTTAATGGGGGATTAAGACATGTTAATGATTACTTGGCCTCCACACTTCCTAAGGGGCATTTTGGGAAATCCCCAAAAAAATGAATTAGGGTTTTAACACTTGTACAAATACCCCTTATGTTTCATGTAACATGGTCTCTCTCTTCTCTCAATCTCTCTTCTCTCTCTCTCTCTTCTCTTAGTCTCTCTTAGGCCTCCTCTCTTCCTCTTCCTCTTCATTAGTTTAGATCAAATAAAAGAAAGCTCTCTTTCTCTTTTCATGGCTACTTAGCCATTTTTATTTTATGTAATCTTTTTTATTTTATGCAATTTAATACATGCTCTTTCCTTTTCATGTTCATTTACTTTCATGTTGTAGTGTACATCTCTTTTCTTTTATGCAAGTTAATTAACTTATCCTTTTACTTTGCTCTCTTTTTCCTCTTCATTTTGCTTTAATGTTGTTAGCTACATTTGTTAATAAAATGACAAATATGAGAAGCTAAACCCCTTCAATTTAGGGGTAACGAAGCTCTCTAATTAATGTAGCTCCAACTATTTGTTAATTCATGCTCTCCTTTTGTGCTTAATGATGATGATAGAAGTGGTTTTATTTGTTGTTTTTGCCTTGAATTTGATAGTCTATATTGTTGACACCAAATAGGCTATGCTTAAACAATCACTAACATAAATGCCTCTTCATCAATATATGATTATGGTATAAGAAAGTGATTTGAAATTAAAATTTGATGGTCTATGTTTCTAATCAATAGTTAATAGGCCATACTTAAAATAGATTTCATTTTCATTTTCTTTGTCAAGTTTCATGAAAGTTAGCAAGTGTTTTAAGGGTTGTGCTATAGTTTGATGACTTATGTTGGCTAATTAATAGCTCAAATATGTCATACTTATGATAAACACATCAATTAAAACACTAATGACCATAAAAGAGAGATCATGATTTCATGTGTTGAACTACATGATCTAGAGAGTGGATTTATTCTCTAAATTGATATTTAACTCTCATATTTGCATTTCTTTTATTTTTGTTAGTTAGTTCATTTTCTCATTTTCTAGCTTAAATACACTCTTGACTTTGTTATAATTTGATTGAGTAGGAAATTTAAATCATCAATTCCCTACGGATCGACCCGTATTCGCCACGTGCTACATTCATACACCGTGCGCTTGCGGTATACATGAAACAACGTGAAAAACAAAATCAAATTTCAACGTGTGACGAGTCAGGAGATAATCCATCTTTTACCCAAATCGATGATTTTCAAACAACAACTTTTGAAATTGATAATGATGATCTTAATCAAGTTGTTGAAAATACGGTAATTAAGTTGGATTTAAATTCTTTTGAAGGTGCGAAACTCAATTTAAACTTAGATCTTCCTTTTTCTAAAAATTTGAATACGACAACTTTGAATTTTAAACTCGATTTACACGATGAAGTCGTTGATAATCCAACAAAGGAAGTCAAATTTAACGAACATGAGTTTTATGGACTTTTTGACAACGAGATGTTGAATTCTGAAGGGGAAATTTTCGATCACCATTTTGATTTTGAAATTGGTATTTTGGAAGAAATTGAACTTCAACCAATTTTTCTACTTACCCCAAAAATCATCGAAAATAAAACAACTCATACGATTTTCAATAAAACGACTTTCGTTTTTCCAAATCCACATTCAGCTTCGAAATCTTTTACGATTTGGTTTTTCGTGCTTAAGTTGTGTCTCACACATTTGACGAGACAAATGAATTGGTCTTTGGAATACCGTTTCATTTACTTTTTGACTATATACTTTCTCATCTCTTGTAAATAATAATCTTTCATGTAAATATAGGATTTTTATTTTATTTTTCTCGTTCCATTTGGGTTGACTGTGGGGACACAGTCAAAATCAAGTGTGTGGGGGAGACTCATCTTCATTATTTTTCATGGTTTATTTTTGCTTTAAAATCAAAAAAAAAATTAAAAAAATCCCAAAAACAAATTTTCTTTTGATTTATTTTTAAAAGAAACACTATAAGATAAATATATGGCTTTGGTTTATTAAATTGAAATTTTTGAAAATTTATTGGTCTTAACAAAAATAAAAATGAAGTTTGATTACAAATAATTATGGTTTAACCAGTATATAGGAAGATTCATACGTGTTAATTATGAAGTACGTCCTAATTGAAAATCTTTGTTTTAAAAAGTGGTTGATTTAAAGTAAAGGATATAACATTTTTTTTGTCTTCTAAGTTAAATGGTGCTAAGATGATTTTGCAAAACCCCCTCTCAAAAAAATAAAAGAATAAAAAATAATAACATCCAAGTATTCACTCTTATTTAAAAGTCCTCACGGTTATGCATGATTGATTACTTGGAATTTTTGATTATGTGATTTCATACTCATTTAGAAGTCCTCACGGTTACGATGTATGGAACACATGTAAAAAAAAAGAGACTTAATAAAAACCACCTACGGTCGATAGTGTATGCATGAAATTGTGTGCACTCTCCATGCTCTGTACTCCCCTCACATAAGCCCGAAAGGCAGTGCATGAGTGGTATATCTGGCCTCAATTTATCTGAGCTAGGTGTGTAATTTTTCTTGCAAATAATGAAAGAGTAAGCAATTGAAATCCTAGCACTATTTTTACTTATTTGATTTGATTTGTTATTGAAAAGAAATGAAAATACCATTTTGATAAACTATGACATCAACTAAGTATCCATTTTATAATTACACTTTGTTATCAACCGAAACAACAAGTTAAACTATTGTCTATTTGTTATGATAACTTGATTTTTTTTTGGAAATTTGACAAGTAAATGACTTAAATTTTCAAGATAATGATCAAAACCAATATTTAACTTATCTGTGTCGATTTAAAAATAAATCCTTAATTTTGTAAATATTTCAAAAACTTGCATTCATCTCTTTGTAAATAAATCTTGCATTTTATAAATATTTTCATCCTGCATTTGGATTTTGTTGGTAGTACCCGCTGAAAACCCTCACGAGACAACACTCGTCCTACTGGGGACACCCAGAGGTTTAACGGCTTGTTGCATATGCTCAATGCAATCGTGCTCCCTACGAAAACGGATTTATCTTGGTTTTCCTTTATTCGAGGACGAATAAAAAGATAAGTGTGGGGGTATTTGATGTGCACGTAAATATGCATATTTTTACCACCATATTTAATCCATTTGAATTAAATAAATGATCATATCGGGTATTTTAACATGTTTAAACCAAAAATTCAAATTATTCCAAATTGTCACATATTCATCTTCATATATGGGCAAAACGGTCATTTGTGTGCATATATTTCTTTGAGAAAAATTAATTGAAAATTTGTATATATTTTTGTAGGAATTTGATCTCAAATAGAAGTGGTTTCATGAAGATATGCATGCACAAAATTAATACAAAGGAATGAAGATGGAAATAATTCAAAGTGAAGAACATGGAGGACCCCACCTATCCACCTACCTTAATGTACAAATTAAAGGCTAATGCACATGCTTTTGGAGTTAATGGCTTCATGTACACTTAATGGGGGATTAAGACATGTTAATGATTACTTGACCTCCACACTTCCTAAGGGGCATTTTGGGCAATCCCCAAAAAAATGAATTAGGGTTTTAACACTTGTATAAATACCCCTTATGTTTCATGTAACATGGTCTCCCTCTTCTCTCAATCTCTCTTCTCTCTCTCTCTTCTCTTAGTCTCTCTTAGGCCTCCTCTCTTCCTCTTCCTCTTCATTAGTTTAGATCAAATAAAAGAAAGCTCTCTTTCTCTTTTCATGGCTACTTAGCCATTTTTATTTTATGTAATCTTTTTTATTTTATGCAATTTAATACATGCTCTTTCCTTTTCATGTTCATTTACTTTCATGTTGTAGTGTACATCTCTTTTCTTTTATGCAAGTTAATTAGCTTATCCTTTTATTTTTCTCTCTTTTTCCTCTTTATTTTGCTTTAATGTTGTTAGCTACATTTGTTAATAAAATGAAAAATATGAGAAGCTAAACCCCTTCAATTTAGGGGTAACGAAGTTCTCTAATTAATGTAGCTCCAACTATTTGTTAATTCATGCTCTCTTTTTGTGCTTAATGATGATGATAGAAGTGGTTTTATTTGTTGTTTTTGCCTTGAATTTGATAGTCTATATTGTTGACACCAAAAAGGCTATGCTTAAACAATCACTAACACAAATGCCTCTTCATCAATATATGATTATGGTATAAGAAAGTGATTTGAAATTAAAATTTGATGGTCTATGTTTCTAAGCAATAGTTAATAGGCCATACTTAAAATAGATTTCATTTTCATTTTCTTTGTCAAGTTTCATGAAAGTTAGTAAGTGTTTTAAGGGGTGTGTTATAGTTTGATGACTTATGTTGGCTAATTAATAGCTCAAATATGTCATACTTATGATAAACACATCAATTAGAACACTAATGACCATAAAAGAGAGATCATGATTTCATGTGTTGAACTACATGATCTAGAGAGTGGATTTATTCTCTAAATTGACATTTAACTCTCATATTTGCATTTCTTTTATTTTTGTCAGTTAGTTCATTTTCTCATTTTCTAGCTTAAATACACTCTCGACTTTGTTATAATTTGATTGAGTAGGAAATTTAAATCATCAACTTCCTGCGGATCGATCCGTATTCCCCACGTGCTACATTCGTACACCGTGCGCTTGCGGTTATTTTTAAATTTAAATTCGTTCGACGGTTTTCTAAACCGATAGAATTTCGTCGACGAACAATCGCTTATACAAACTAATTCATTATTCTCATTTACTGAAATTTGTAAATCAGAAAGTACCTTTTTACTGTCCTCATTGGTCGTTGCTCTAATAGTTTCAGGCTTTTTGCTTGTTGTATTTCGACCGTATCTTTTCCTGGCCATTATTCTATGATGTTGTGACGATCAATAGAATTCCAAGAAGAGTCTGGGACTGGACGTAGAACGGGAGTTCGAACCAGTATAAAAATATCTGGTGTTGTTTTCTTTACTGCTATTAATTTCTACACTAATTATTTATTATATTCCATATTACTCAATCCTTCAATATAGTATCTTTCAATTGGTTTCAGAGCATAGTCACTTTTATTTGGTATCAGGGCATAGTCACTTTCAGATACTCTGTAAATAGGAATTGTTCTTTCATTTATTAATTTCTTTTCATCAAAATATCTTCTTGAAATATATATTTTTAAAACATTCTTTCCGGTGTAAATGGAATCACTAAACCTCTCTTATTAAATCCTTTGATTACTTAAAACCTTTTAAATTCTAAATCATGTCATTTTTCACTTAGTAAAACATTTCCAAATCATTTCATTTAAATCTTAATAAAGATTACTTAATTAAAACCCAAAATTTTGATTGAGTTAAAACCATGTTATCTAGGATGTTGATCCAAACTAGTAAAATTAAGTGAGCAGAATTTATTGAAAATCATATACTTCTACTCAATATCAGTTCCCTTATTCAACAAATACTATGGAGGGAATAATGGTGTCTTTTAAATTCCACAAATAGTATGAGTTCCCTCTTTGGGCTTTAGCACCGAGCACAAGAAGATTATCCCTGTAAAATCCAATTTATTTATTTTTGGAAAATTATATCCTTTGTTCTTTTGGAAATTTTTTGATCCGAGGAAATAAAATTTACTACCCCTTCCATCGGGCTAGTCTAGACAGCCAGGGAGATCAGGAAACTGGTTTTCCAATACCAAGCTAGACACTATCTCTCTATCACCCAAAAGGCGGTCAAATTATTTGATTGACTCTAAATCGTTTAACTTTTAACCATTCCATAAATCCTTCAAATCACCTTTAAAATAATTTATTAATCATTTAAATACATTTACAAAAGATTTGAAAAAGAATGGTTGTGTTTAAAACCATATTTCAAAAATTGTAGAAAAGTGTTGCAGAAAGTACTTTTTAAGCTATATTGATCAAAATGACATTTTATCATTTGGAAATTCATTTTTATTACTCAAATCACTTTT
Source organism: Allium cepa (assembly GCA_030765085.1). NCBI lineage: Eukaryota > Viridiplantae > Streptophyta > Magnoliopsida > Asparagales > Amaryllidaceae > Allium > Allium cepa. The sequence continues at coordinate 690,069,855 of CM060932.1, read as the reverse complement.
AAAACATTTTTATAATTTATTTTATATTTTAAACAATTTTTAAAATATTATTTTCAAAGAAATACTTTTATGGATTATGAACCGGAAAACCCCAATTTTCTAGAAACTTGCTTTTCTCATGTTTCAAAATCAAATCATCGAAATCTCGATTTTCTTTCTTCGTTTGAAAAATATGGATATAATAGTTGAAATTTCTTATCTCGAAGAATTCCGAGCTATATTCTATTCTACATACTCGTTTGACATCTATTTAGTAGAATAAACCATCATTCCGCTATAGTTAATTTAAGCAAATTATTTGGACATCCATTTAGCAGAATAAATCCTCGTATATTGATTTAGGCACTGAATTGTATGCCAGTTAATTTATATTGGATAAGTGATGATTTAGTTAGTAATTGCTAATTGCATTTATTTACATACATATTGGCTTATGAAAATACATGTTATGTGACTTGAAAAGTCAAAATTAAGAAATTGGTAACTTGATCTAGTACCATTGTGGTCGCTAAGCATCTTTTCAAATGTATAAGTTTTGGTTTTAGCTCAAATCCAACTTTATTAACAATTTAAGGTTAAGTGTTTATGTAAGCATAAAAGATATTTTAAATTTAATTAATTAACTATTTCATTGGAAATGTTTTAAAGTAAGTTAGTTAATTATATTTGTAAGGATGGTTTAAAGTTAATTTATAATTTAATTAATGATGTTTAAAGTTAATTACTTATTTTAAAAATGTGGGTTTTGAGTTAATTAATTATTTTACTACGATGTTTAAAGGTAATTATTTAATCGAGTAAGGTTGTTTATAAAGGATTTTTTTAATAAAAAGGAGTGTACTTAGTAAAAAGGAATTATTAGAAAGAGATTTAGAAATGATATTTTGTAAAGGAGTTTATAAACCATATTAGAGTTTTATAAGTAAGCTTTAAAAATTAATTTGGAGATTTATAAAATAATTTGTAAATGTCAAATGAGCTTATAATAAGGGAATTTTCATAAAAGAATGAGATTCGTTTTTTGTCTATTTATCTTTCTAACTTATGGTGGCATGGAAACGTTCTTTCCATAAATAATACCAAAGGTTATTGGTTTGGTTTATATTAAGTAAAGTTTTATATGAATTTTGTTAGCATGTTTGTAACGACCCAAAATTTTGGTCATTAATTTTGAACATTTCATTAGTTTTAAAATATTGAATAAATCATTTTGATGGTTTTAAATTTGGATTCAAATGTAATGATTATTCAAAACTTTCAATTCGTGAATTTAGATTTGAATAGAATTTCAGATAATTGAATTTTAAATTGAATATTTATTTAATATATTAATAGCTTTGGTTGAATTTGTGAATTTAGATTTGAATAGCATTTAGATAATTGAATTTTAAATTGAATATCTATTTAATAGATTAAATAGCTTTGGTTAACTCTTTTTGGATAAATTAACAATAACAGTGAATTTGTTATAAAATCCAACTGTAGTAATCAACAGTTCAAACAATTGATTGGGAACGATTTTTTTTTTCAACTTGATTTCAATTGGCATATTTATAATTTAATTTATTTGATTTGTCTATAATTTTTAATTTGGTAAATATCGAAGCTAAATGTGATGATTTTTCAGCAAATAGAAGCACTTTTGTGATTTTACAAAACTTCATAACCGGTGTATATTATTATTGATTTGGGATCGTCCTACTGTTCTGAGTGCGACCGTATTTTTGTTTTAGCAATTTGGAATCCGTACGCGAACGACAACCAGTGTAGAGAAATGCCAGAATATTAAAATTTTAAAACCCAATTAAGAGATCATTCATACCAACCAGCCACTTTTTCCTACTCCACCCTCCATTTGGTTTCTCGTAATCAAATTCCTCCCTGCCTCTTGTCCTTGTGTTGTTCATTTTCAAAACACCGAAAGGAAGAAGGCAGCTTAATTAGAAAACTAATAGGATATGAATACTTCATTTAGTTTCCTTCCTTTCTCTCTCTCTCTGTTTCCACTCTTCAAAAATAGAAAAGCAGCTCCTTCAAAAATAAAAAAAATTGAAAAAAAATAAAAATGAAAAAAGCAGTTAATGGGGAACGCTGGATTTGATTATGAAAAACTTAGCTCTGCAAATTGTAATTGGGTTATTGAAGGTGGCGATGATGATTTTGGGTTCAAGGGAGGAAAAGGCTTTGGTTGGTGATTGTCGGAGAGCTAGAGGCCGATTTAGGCCGAGGGTTTAACAGAAGAAAGATGCGGGATGGCCAGGTAAGTCGATTGGTGGTGGTGGTTTGGGTTATAGTGAAGCACATTAGCGGCGAGGTTGGGTTGATTGGCACGACATTTTTGATCGATTTCGAGGAATGGAAGCATTATTGGGTGGTGGTTTGTGAAGAGGAAGTGTTCGTCGGGATAAGAGCTACATACAGAGGGAATTTGGTGGCCGGAGTTCGCCTCAGATGATCATAATTTTTGTTTGAATGCTGGTACTTCTTTGGTGATTTTCTAGGAAGGAGGCGGTGTTTCGAGGGATGAGATCGGCGGCGTACGGTGTGTTGGATGTCAGGCTTTCCTCTAGTGATGATGCGGCATGGTCCAGTAGCCCATAGTGGCGACAAGATAGAGTTGAACGAAGTGAAGAAGTGACGGCCTAGGTGTGGCGCGTTTTGGGAGAATGAAGCGGGATCAGTTTAAACGAGGTTAATTAAGAGTTAATTGTTGTAATTAGTAAATTTATTATATCAATAAATTTATAAATCTTATAAATGCTATAACTAAATCATATGAGGTCAAAATCGAGTGCGGGAAGTTGCTTTGAGCTCGTATCAACGTTGGCTAGGAAATGGAATTGGATCGGTGACTACTGGAATTTTATGCCGGATTCAAAGGTCGTTCGAATTCGGTCGAAACCAAAACGCGGAAGCTACATTTGTGATCAAAGTGGAAACTCAACTTTTTGGATAACTAGTTTGATTTATAGTTGATAAAATTTGTTGAATGATTGTTTGGATGAATTATTATATTTATTACTTGGATTGAATCTTCTCGCCGATTGGAGTGGATGAGATCCTATTGCGTTCCGTGTAAGAGCGGATGACCCTTTGTATACGAATCCTGCCTCGAAGAGGTTGATTTATATTTTATGATTGTATAACAGTTTTGAAGCAGGAAAAAATAGATTGGAGGGATCCAACGGGATTCCTCGCTGTTATTGAATTATATTGTTTCAATAATATTTTCTTTATATGGATTATTGAATAAATATGATTTTAGATGCTGTGGTTATAGCATCGTTGTATGTTTGGAAGTAAAAACCCAATAGTGGTAAGAAAAATCAATATCAACATTGATGAAGGCTTGGGTGGATACTGGTCTCAAGTTAGTATTTTGGAAATACTATAAATTGCCGTTTAAGTCGGAATGGGTTTTTGAGACAAAAAGAATTTTTAAATCCGAAATTGGATTTCGGAAATATTTTAAGGATCATCTAATCAAACACATTAATATTGTTTTTGAGTTATTTAATAATAATAATAATAATAATATTTTAAGGTTATTTAATTATATTAAATTGTTTTAAAGTTATATAATCATTTTAATATTATTTTAAAGTTATTTATTTTGTAGTTAATATGTTTTTGAGAAATTATAAAAAAATTAATAAATTGAAAGGATTAATTATTTAAGAATAACTACAGTTTGAAATTAAATAATAAGGACTATTAATGATGTTTCAAATTAAATTATCATAATGGTAAGATTAATTTTTGTTATTATTTCTTAAATAATAATTTGGAATGACTAATTTTACTTTAGGATATTTAAAGTAAATAATTTTCATTTATTTATAATGTTTATTGTTAATAATTATTATCATACAGTGACTTCTGAGATAAATGATTAAAACTACTTATAAATGCTTCCGAGACTCGGAAATAGTGTCGAAAGACTTATATTTTATAAAGAAGTTATAACATGGTTTAAAGAATTCGGGGAGAGTTATTTGCATGGTAAAAGAATTTATAAATGGTTGGTTATTTGTAAACGAACTTTAGAAGCGGAGTTATAGATTTATAAAAGAAATTTATAAATGGTATATAGATTCACTAAGAGTTATAAGTGATTTTGAAATGCGCAAGAAGTTTATAAGTGACTAAATTCTTGGTAAAAAAATTACTAATGTTTTTCGAAGATTTTATAAAATCGTTATGAACGATCTTGGAGAATTAAAAGGGGAATTATAAACGATTTGTTAATCGAATAAAAAGAAATTCTTTTCAAAATTTTGTGCATGTACTTATACCATTGAGATAAGTATATGGATATTTCTAAATATTGGAAATATAGGGAATTATGAGTATATCTTTGTAAAGGTGTTTATATACAAGCAATTTACAATAAAAAAATTGTATGTATAAAGACTTATTAAATAAGGCTAGTGATTGCTTATATACCGAGCCAATATTGATTTTCCAAATGAAATAAAATCCTGATTGAATGTTGTTATTCGATAGTTAAATAACCGACTATCGAAAATAGACCCAAACATAACTTTGAAAATATCTAGGAGAAACACATGAATTATATGGCATAGTCATCTCCGATGATGCTGTACTATCCATATAAATCTTGTTTCCTTCTTCTAGGACGATGATAAGGAAATCCGTCCACTAACGGTTATGAGGTGATCTTTGATCTTAACTTTGTCTTCTTATTTCTTAGAGAATCGGGGTTGAGTTTACCGAAAATTATCGAACGTTGTTTTTTCGAAGAGACTAGGATAGATATGTTATCCGAAAACCACTTCGATCCAACGAATGCGTTTCGAAGTGAAGACATCGCAAAGAGCATGGAATCGAAAGTAGAGATTGAAGTGCAAGGGCTAATGGCTACTAATCCCGAGGGTGATTCCAAAATGGAAGTAGGAGGAATAATACCTTCAGTTTCGTTCAGAACTAGAACAGACTTGTATGGATGAATGCTATCAGCACATTATCATTGGAGGGAAATGAGCATTCCAAGTGTAAATTTCCTGAAAGGTAATCTAACCTTAAGCCTCATCAACCAAAAATGACAAAAATGGGGCATGTAGAAGGGCCAAGTGGGTAGCACCCAAGTAGGGTATGGTCATCCCAAATCTAGATCGGTTACTTCTATTCTTGTATAGTCAAGTGGTAGGCTAGTCCCGTGTGGCAGGAGTACAAGATGCTCTTATCAGACCCTAGTGCATTTATCTAGAGACGTACCTTAGGAAGGTAGTTCCTTATCTTGTCATAGTATGGAATCCAATCTCCAATACGTGCCTTTACGATTTTAGTTGTATACCTATTATGTTGTAATTTAATTAATGTAATAATTTTGGCTAAGATTAATAAGCATTTGTATCTAAACACTATTATAATATCATAGGATTTTATATAAAATGTTTTGGTTATCATAAGGTAAAAACCCATCGTGTTTATGTGTGGCGTGGTCTTATGAGATACCTTTTGATTTCAAAGATTTTCTTATAACTTTAAATCCAGTTGGGCGTGTTTTTCTCATGCTAGTTTTTCTGACCGACTCGGGTATTATTTTATTATAATTCTCAGGTCAGACCGAGTATATTACAAACTAGTTTGGATGCTTGGAACTTCAAGAGATGAGTTAGAGGCCTAGAGACATATTCACATAGATGGTTATTTTTCCGCTGTATTAATTTGTGTTTTATCAGCAATTGTGAGGACGGACTATTATAACTGTCCAGGCTGAAAATGTTAGTATACTTTGATTGATGTCGTATATATAAATATTACAGTATTGGTTTTATGTAAAGAATGGTGATATATTATAGATAATTCGTTCCGCTATGTGATTCTATGTGGCTTAGTTTTCTTCTTATCTTCTTTCCTTTTCTTTTTCCCTGGCAATTGGGTTTTTCGACATTCGATTTCTCGGCATGTGATACAATAGACGTATTAATGTCGATTTTCAAGGGTTAAAAATCCGGTTCATCACAACGTTTAAATATGAATTTGAGAAAAGAGGAAATCTTCATTAAGTTTTGTAAATATACCTATACCGTTGAGATAAGTATGTAATTGTTTTCAAACTATTGGAAGGAACATAAGAGGGTGAAAATATCCTTTGTAAAGGTATTTTAAATTAATGATTTGGAGTGATTTGATTTATGGAAAGATTAATTATAAGATGCTTAGTGGATCCCACACGAAATTAAATCTATATTTGTTTGATTGTTTGATAGTTAAATAACCGACTATCAAATCCTGGTCAAAATATAACTCTGAAAATATCTAGGAGGAACACAGGGGTTATATGACATGGTGATCTGTATTATGCATATAAATCTCATTCTATTCTCCTATGGCAAATGATATGAGATCCATCCACTTAAATGGTTAGGCGTAATCCCCATTTCTATGTATTATCTATATATTTCTAAAAGAATCGGAGTTGAGCTTACCGAAACTATCAAATGTTGGTTTTAAGAGACCAAGATCGGATAAGTATGAATTATTCGAAAATCACTTCGATCCAACTCAAGCGTCGTATTAAAGACATCTTAAAGATCGTAGAATCGAAGACGGAGTTCTTTGATACTTGCTACTAATCCTAAGGATGATTCCGAAATGGATACAATAGAAGTACATCCTTCGGTTTGTACATATCCTTAAAAACTTGTATGGATGAATGCTCGTATTGCATTGTGCTTAGAAGGCAATGTTAGCATTCCAAGTGGGAATTGCTAAGAGAGGAAAAGGTGATTGCGACCTCATAAATCTTATAGCCCGATAATGACTAAAACAGGGGAAATACAACAAAGCTACGTAGTTTGTTACCATTAGGTGCTCATTCCATGATACAGAGTCGATATTTATAGTTTTGGTATGCGCACGAGAGTGGGGCCGTGGCTGGTGCACATTGTTTTGGAGCTTGGGGTCCGGGGGATGATGTAATCTGGTATGCCATGTTGAAAGGGCAGCCGACTCTATGTAGCAGGGGTGCAAGAAGTTCTTGTTGACCTTGATACATTTTATCTAGAGGTGTATTATGACAGACGATAACCCAGTAGCCTAGTCATTGGGGGAAATCCAATCTCCACTACATTCTTTTACGGACATAGTTGTGCCTAACTATGTTGAACTGTGAGATGCAAGCATTTCAACTATTTTCTATATTTATTTTCCCTCTAGACACTATGATATTATCACCAGATTTTCTATAAAAATGATTTGGTTATCATAAGGTAAAAACCCATCCATATTTATGTGCGGCATGGTCTTACGAGATACCTTTATTTTATAAAAGAATTCTATAAATTAAGAAATCCATTTTATTATGTTTCTTACGCCGGTTTTACCAAACCGACCTAGCCGTTGTTTTATTTATAATGCTTGGGTCAACCCGAGCATATTTTTTCAAATTTAGCTGGCTACTTTGGAGCTTTTAGGAGACGAGCTGGATGCCTCCAAGACATACTTCTGTATTTTTTTTTATCTTTCATTGTTTATTCTTGTTGTAGTTATCAGTGATTGTAAGGGCAGATTTTTATAATTGTCCAAACTGATGATGAGTTAGTGTTGTATTTTGATTTATGTATGTATATTAAAATCCTTTTCTTTTTGTAATGACTTGTTTAGTATTATATATTGCTTAGCACAATTTAGTGAGATTATGTCTTCCTTCTTCTTTTCTTTTTCCCCCACAAGCTTTCTTATCGGCACTTGGATGCTCGACACGGGAATACTGTGGACGTATTAGTGTCAACTTCCAAGGGTCAAAGAGGTAGGTTGTTACACTTGGTATCAAATTGAAGGCTAAGAGAGCACCTTAGCCCTGGTAGGGTAAACTCAGTAGGATAGGGTAAGTGACATCTAGATGAGTTTGAGTGTGTGTGTGTATTTTTCAGTGATATAAAAGTATTTTATATTGTGTTGTTTATCGGTTGAGTGATATATGAATTCTGGTCGATGCGTCTAGCCCACGTCATCGATAGGGATTCCTAAGCACTTGAACAAGGCCAACCAATACAATATTGTCTTAAAATGGGTAAATGAAATAATTTTACTTAGGAGTATATTTTTTATATGCAAGAATGATTTACAAAAATAGTATAGTCTTTTTAAGGTGCTTGGTTGTTAGGAAACGATAATATCCAATTATTATCATTTAAGGTTTTGTTTAGTTATGCTTATCCAGTTTCAGCATTGACTATTGTTGGGGGTTTTATAATTTTTTTTACTTTTGTTAATATGGGTTGAGTAAATAGAAATTGGATGAAACATGGAAGTGAATACCTTATCAATTAAGTTTCACAATTTGACTATAAGGCGTTCAATGTTAATGTTGGATTAAAATTGGATTTTAATAAAAGATGTTTATTATTATCCCACCATTTAGTCAAAGCTAGAATATCAACAAATTGGCAAGGAAGAATGGATATCAGGATTGGAGATCGATTGGAAACAAGGCTGCAATCGATGTCGTTAAAATTTGGCCGAGCTCCGATCAAGACGGAATCGATGGGAGATGATGATCAAGGTTAAGGAAAGCTACATTTCAAATTTCAGGTCGATCGAAGTTCGTATGGAGGAGATATGATCGATACAAGGTAGAAGGGATATACTGTTCGTATCCATCTATTTCGTATCGATACCCATGGATACGAACAGTACGTTCGCGTCGATCAAGTCAGATCATAGTGGTGGACTTCGAATTGATATCATTCATATCGATTAGCATGGACTCGACTCAATGGTTTCGCATCGATCAGGTAAGCGGGCAGGTGAGGCATTGTTCGTATCCATCGAGTTTAATGCAGTTCGAGTCCATCATTCGCATCCATCAGGAAATCATACATTGGCTTATTCGAGTCGATTGGTTTCGTATCCACCAGAATGACCCCGCATCGATCTATTCGAATCCATCGGGTTTTGTATAATTCGAATCCCTCGGTCCGTATTGATTGGGTTCATGCATGTTTGGTTGTCCGTATCCATATGTTCGAATCGATGCGGAATCATCACTTTGTCTCTGTTTGCATCGATACTATTTGCACTCCACTCACACTGTTCAAGATGATCTGGTTCACATCGGTCCCACACTCGCTATTCGAATTGATCCCCATAGATTGATCAATACGAATAGTGCACCCTGACCGATACGAAATAGCATATGTCATCGGTATGAAATTACCGTTGCGAACATGTCGATGCAAACGTGGCGAAAGCTACGGAACGAATTGATCAATGCAGTAAAAAAAGGGAAGCGATCCAAGAATTTCGTAACACGTCATCGCATGCTCACGTGCTTCGATCGATTTGAAGGTATCGGTGCGAATCAATCGATTCGAACTACACGGCCTGCCAAAACATCATGACTCGTATCGATCGTATCTCCTAAACCACAGATCCAAATGCAATGATATTTTCACAGCAGCTTGCAAATAAGGTAAAGAATGTTTCTGTCAAGTTTCATCCCGATTGGATCATTTTTTGATGGATACGAAATCAATTCGTATCGATCACAGATCAAGTCGAAACTTGGTGGGGTCGGTTGCGTGGGTCCACTCACGTGCCAGAAGAAGTCTTCCAAAGTTTTAGCTCGATATCAGCCTCCAATGCCTATAAATAGCCTCCTGAAGCCTATAGAAAAAAGGATCTTTTTGGCTATTGGACGCCTAGACTCTGCTGGATTCATTTCTACACTTCAAGACAACTATTGTATTCAAAATTCTCTATTGCTACTGCTGTAATCATCTGTAACCAGCAAGGATAATCAATAAAAGATAAAACTTTGAAGTGGTCGTAGACCGGAGATAGCCGAACCACTATAAACCTCGTGTTTCTGTCTGTTATTTCTATATTGTTGTTTGTTATTTGCTGAGATCTGCAACTTGTGCTTGGATATTGCGGATTTATATTCATTGTTTGGTGCTTTCATGATATTTGTGGTTTGTGACCAATTTTGGTGCAAACACTTTGGTGCTTTCACTGAGAAGGACTAGCACCCGCTATATCGGATTGAAGTTTGGATTTGAAAAGAGTGAAGAGTTTAGATTTGAAAGACAATGACTCGACAGACAAGCAGGAGACAAAGAGCTGAGAGAAGCCAACAGGAAGGAAGTCAAGAAGCATCCTCCGGAGCTGGGGAAAGACAAGCTTCGATCTACATAACCAGGGATGAAATGGAGGCTATTACCAATTCATTGCAGGAGAGATTGTTGAAAAGTCAATAGGAAACGATGCAGACTTTCTTCGAACAGATGAGAGCTGTAGGAACACAGAACCTTGGACCAATTACGACGGCTACAAGTGCAGGACAAGGAACTAGGGTCGCAGAACCCGATGGAGGACAGAATGCAAAACTAGATGACAATCGACAAAGGCTTGGGGGCAGGCCTACAGGATCTGATACTGGAAGGCCCTTGGATGGAGCTCAACAGGTTAGAACGAGTGCTAACATTAGTGAACCGCATGAGGAGTATGTACCGGAATTCCCTCGGGGACATGGGGGCAACCTTTGACAGATAATGCTGGATTAGCTGAGATTATCAGGAGAACTATGCATGGAGGTCTGACCAATAGAGATTTGGAAGGGGTGAACAAGAGTCCGTTCATACGGGAAATCAGGATGGCACGAAATCCGCCGGATTTCAAGCTACCTACTGTGGAAGTATACAAATGGCAAGGCTGATCCGACAGATCATCTGATGAGATATACTAGACACATGGAAGTACTGGGGGCATCAGAGGAAGTTATGGCCCGATGTTTTCCCTTGTATTTGACAGATATAGCCGTAATGTGGTTTAGGCAGTTGGAAGAAGGGTCTATCAGAACATGGACGGAGCTGATGGATAGGTTTCTAAGGGAATTTCGGGTTCATATTAAGAGGCCGAAGAACGTGATGACGCTAATATCGGTAAAGCAAAGGATGGATGAATCACTTAGAGCTTTTCTAACTCGATTCAATGCGGCAGTTGCTTCGGTGGATAGGCCAGATCCATCAATGGTTTTAATGGCGGCAGTGTCAGGAGTCAGGGAGGATTTCAGATTTCAAGGTATCTTTGATACAAGACCCACCACTGGATCTCGGGGAATTCTTTCACGAAGCTGAGAGGTTCCTCCGACAAGAGGATGCATGTGCGGACTTAAAGATGAAGGAAGTAAATGTGGCTGAGGGTGGAGGACCATCCAGTAGAGGTTCAGATAAAGATAAAGGAAAAAGGAAGTTGGACGATGATTCTGAAAAAGCTAGGAAGCGATGGAAGGATCCAAAGTTTTCCACATACACGGGATTGAACGAGAAGCTGGAGCGGATATACTTGGAAACCCAGAATCGCCTTCCCTACCGAAGGCAAGCTAGGAGAGAGCCTTATGAACGAGAAAGGGCATCAGGAAGGAACTGCCTATTTCATGACCTGGATGGGCACGACACCAACAGCTGCAGGCACTTGAAGGATATAATCAAGGAGCATGTAAGGAATGGACAATTGAGGCAGTATGTTAAGGCACGGAATGCAGCGGTGGAGCAGGAGAAACCACCGCCTACCTCAAACCATGGGGATGTGAGGCCCAGGAATGATGGTCGATTGGTTATCAATTGACCGGGATAATATGAAATAAGTAACAAGCTACTGGAAAACGGCAAAGTCATTTACACATGTATGGGGATGGAGATAGCCCCTAGGCATGCTCTGAATGATGATAAACCGCGATGCTATGGTTTGTGAAATTTGTCTTTTGTTTTCGAATTGGACATTGATTTTTCTGGTTTGGTTTTGGAGTTTGGATTGAACTCCTGTTTTTTTTCTTTCTGGTTTGGATTTTCGTTTGGATGATTATTTTCTGTTTTGAATGTTGGTTTGGATTTCTGATTTTCTGGTTTGATTTGGATTTCGGATTAGATTTCGATTGGATTTTTATCTGGTTTTTGGTAAATGGTCGTCGGGTATGGATTATACCTGGCAAGGGGTAAGTCTTTTCGTCCGCATGTGGTGAATTGGCTTATTCAGGTCGGTGAGTATGGACTATGCTCAGCAAGGGTCCGGAGTGACCAGGATTCGGCCTAGGACTTAGTCCCCGTATTATCGATTATTGTTTTAGGTCGTTGAGTATGGACTATGCTCAACAAGGGTCCGGAGAGACCAGGATTCGGCTTAGGACTTAAGCCATGGCATTGTACAACGTCCAGGGACACTAGAACACGGTCGTCAAGTGTGGATTGCGCTTGCCAAGAACCCGGAGAGGTTAGCTCAAAGTCCAGGGACACTGGACCACGGTTGTCAGGTGTGGATTGCGCTTGGCAAGAGCCCGGAGAGGTTATGGATTTGGACATCGACCCGGAGAGGTCCTGGATTCAGTTATTGGCTATTGGATAAGGATGGATTAGAACTCGGTTATCGGGTTCAGAAGGATACGGAATTGACTAAAGGCTTTGGTTATTGGATTTGGAATTGGGCATCGACTCGGAGCAGTCGAGGATGATGTACTCTGACGATATGGCTATGGACTTCGGATATCGGATTCGGAATTATTCAAAACACGCCTTATTATCACAAGGCATGTTTTAGGGGGCAAATGTTATCCCACCTTTTAGTCAAAGCTGGAATATCAACAAATTGGCAAGGAAGAATGGATATCAGGATTGGAGATCGATTGGAAACAAGGCTGCGATCGGTGTCGTTAAAATTTGGCCGAGCTCCGATCAAGACGGAATCAATGGGAGATGATGATCAAGGTTAAGGAAAGCTACATTTCAAATTTCAGATCGATCAGAGTTCGTATGGAGGAGATATGATCGATACAAGGTAGAAGGGATATACTGTTCGTATCCATCTGTTTCGTATCATACCCATGGATACGAACAGTACGTTCGTGTCGATCAAGTCAGATCATAGTGATGGACTTCGAATCGATATCGTTCGTATCGATCAGCATGGACTCGACTCAATGGTTTCTCATCGATCAGGTAAGCGGGCAGGTGAGGCATTGTTCGTATCCATCGAGTTTAATGCAGTTCGAGCCCATCATTCGCATCCATCAGGAAATCATGCATTGGATTATTCGAGTCGATTGGTTTCGTATCTACCAGAATGACCCCGCATCGATCTATTCGAATCCATCGGGTTTTGTATAATTCGAATCCCTCGGTCCGTATTGATCGGGTTCATGCATGTTTGGTTGTTCGTATCTATATGTTCGAATCGATCCAGAATCATCACTTTGTCTCTGTTTGCATCGATACTGTTTGCACTCCACTCACACTGTTCAAGACGATCTGGTTCGCATCGGTCCCACACTCGCTATTCGAATCGATCCCCATAGATTGATCAATACGAATAGTGCACCCTGACCGATCCGAAACAGCATATGTCATCGATATGAAATTACCGTTGCGAACGTGTCGATGCAAACATGGCGAAAGCTACGGAACGAATCGATCAACGTGGGAAAAAAGGGGGAGCGATCCAAGAATTTCGTAATACGTCATCGCATGCTCACGTGCTTCGACCGATTCGAAGGTATCGGTGCGAATCAATCGATTCGAACTACACGGCCTGCCAAAACATCATAACTCGTATCGATCATATCTCCCAAACCACAGATCCAAATGAAATGAAATTTTCACAGCAGCTTGCAAACAAGGTAAAGAATGTTTCTACAAAGTTTCATCCCAATTGGATCATTTTTTGATGGATACAAAATCAATTCGTATCGATCACAGATCGAGTCGAAACTAGGTGGGGTCGGTCGCGTGGGCCCACTCACATGCCGGAAGAAGTCTTCCAAAGTTTTAGCTCGATATCAGCCTCCCGAAGCCTACAGAAAAAAGGATCTTTTTGGTTATTGGACGCCTAGACTCTGCCGGATTCATTTCTACACTTCAAGACAACTATTGTATTCGAAATTCTCCATTGCTACTACTGTAATCATCTGTAACCAGCAAGGATAATCAATAAAAGATAAAACTTTGAAGTGGACGTAGGCCGGAGATAGCCGAACCACTATATACCTCATGTTTCTGTGTGTTATTTCTATATTGCTGTTTGTTATTTGCTGAGATCTGCAACTTATGCTTGGATATTGCTGATTTATATTCATTGTTTGGTGCTTTCACGATATTTGAGGTTTGTGACCAATTTTGGCGCAAACACTTATAAAAAGTTAGAATATTTTAGAACAATTATTTAAGAAATAATTTGTATAAAGGAGTGATTTTATATAAATTTGGATTATAATAAAGAAATGTGTTTTATAAATAAAAGGTTTTGAGGATTCAAATCGCGGAGTCATGAAGAAGATTTCAAATGTTTTATGGAACAAGGAAGTAATATTTTACCTGAAAATATTTTTACGTATACGTATTTCAAAAAGGAATTTTTTAAGTAAGAAGTATTTTCTCGGGATTGGTTTGGAAAATGTGTCTCAATCTGTTTTATGATAATAGGAACAATCATTTAAGTGACGGCCGGATGTTTTCTTAGGAGAATGTTGCAGTGCACTTAGTAAATCATCCTCTTTATCATTGTACAATCGAAACAAGTTTGAATCCAAACGAACCCAAAGCAAGTTGGCTATTGATATTTTGTTAAAGTATTTGTTTGGAAATTCGTTAAGTATTTTATAAAAAGGGTAGTTTCAAATAGAAGAAATATTTTTATATTAACTAGTTCGAGTGGCTTAAAGATAACTAAAAATGGAAAAGAGACGTGTTCAGATGGTAACCACTTCTCTTAAGTATTAATTTTCCGGGTTTGGGAACATACAATACTATTTGGTAATATCTAATTCCTTAGAATCATTTTGGGGTTAATCGAGCTATATGTATGCATTTTCTTTGGTTAGATATATAGATTCATTTTAAAAGGGATTTTGGAATAAAACTTGATATTTGGATTTTGAGTTTACTTAATAAATTCAAAATGGAAAAAGTTCAAACCAAATAGTGGTATATACTTTTAGGATGTAGTAGGGTAATATACAAGTTGAACTTAAAGTTTGGTTTGATGAAATGCTTTCATAAATAATTTTAACATAAATAGAATTGGTATTAGGATGAACCAATAATATAAGTGTGTAAGTTGAACGTAGATCATTTCCCTTTTTCATACAGTTTTTGATCCAACATTCGAGTACATGAATTTGAGGTGTTTCACACCAGTTCAATTAAGGATCCGTCACTAGGTTTTTGACGATGAATACTTGGAAGGGTTCTTGATAGGGAACCAAAGTTTTCTATCATAGTATATGGCTATGTAAGGACTACAGAGGTTTCTATTTAAGAAATTTGATTGGAGTACGCACTAGGAAATCGGGTGATCGATACTAGATAGAAAGAGAGGTTAAGTATTCGACTAGAGATCAAATCAAATTTTGCCTATCGGATAGATAATTGTGGGTATTCATATGATGAAATTATGCGATTGAAATTCTTTTAAAGGGGAAGAATGTAACGACCCATAATTTCATCACTTTAAATGTGAATATTTAATATATTTTAAATAATTTATAAATGGATTTTATTAACCATAAATACCCCTTTTTAAATAATAACTAGTGATGGTGAAATGGTTTTCAAAATAAGTTTACAAAAATAATTAGTTCGAAGAAAAATAGAAAAGTGACCGTAAATTATTTTCCGATTTTAGATATTTCGTCGTCTAAAAATTATGGAAAAATTATAGACATTTTAATTAACACACACACACACACACACACAAGTTAAATACATAAGTATGAATAGTAATATAGTAAAGGTAAAAACATACACACTTACATAAAGAAAGAGACGTGACATTTCTTTTTTTCAAAAATTTAAAATAAAAGTAAGATGTAATATCACCTTATCACTCACCATCATAAGTACAAAGAAGAGCTTGACATATTGGATAAAAGGGTGCTTCATGTATTGCAGTGTAACGTGGTGAGAAGGGTGAAGGTGGTAATGTGTCCAAAAATGAGTAGAGGGCATTATAATAAAGGGCTTTTTGGTAATTTAAATATTTCACTTTGTATAAAACATTCCATTTTCTCTCTCTTCCATTTTCCCATTCACTTCTTACTTTTTCGAACTTCATTTTATTTCCAAAGCTTTTTTAAAGTTTTTTAATAGCTTCCTTTTTTCCAAAGTTTAAAAATAAAAACTTTTTCCTTTTAATCCTTTTAAAACTTTTTAAACCCTTATTCCTCCTTCTGCATCTCTTCTTCTTTCAAAATCAAGCCCACACATCCTCTTTAAAACTTTGGTTGTCCCTTTTGACCCTATGCCGAGCCCATTCTCGAAATCCGAGGCCAAAAATAAAATATTTTACGAGAGGAATCCAAGATCTAAGGCAAAACCAACTTTGAAAGTATGTTGATTTTAGTGAGCTTTGGTGAGTAAACTCACCTTTTAAATTTTAAAGTTTTAAACATTTTTTTATTGATAGTTATTATTGTGCTCTTGGTTGAAATTAAATATGTTTGGTGTTACTAGTATGTGAAATTATATGTATTACTTGGTTGTGAACTTGAAATTGTCGTTTGGTTGTGAATTGATATTAAAGTTACGATCTTTCTTTATGTATGGTGTTTTGGCATGGACGTATAAGCTGTGCTCTTGTCTAGGTGTTGAAATACTAAGGAAATTAGCATTTTAATTTGTAAAGTGACTTGAGATCTCTTGGAAACTAATTCATGTTTACTAGTTTAATTTATTAAAAGGATTTCAAAGTTTCAAACTTTATTTTAGTTTTCAAAATCTCATACTAGGTTTTATTAAGTAAAGTTTATAAGAGTTAAAGTTGAAATGTTAACTAGAAACTAACTTTGAGTTAAGGCCTCCATAGCGATAGTCGCTATGGATGCAGTTAGATAATCAAATGCTTTTCTGAATTTAAAATGTTTCCTTCTTAAATATTTTTTTCAAAACCTTTTCAAATCATTAATTAAGTATAAAAAGTAATTTTTATTTAATTCAGTATGAGTTTAAGACTGTTTAATTTATTATTTAACCAAAGATAAGTAATAGTTAATTAGTAATTAAGTAAAGGTAACTAGTACTTAAGTATTAATTAAGTTAACTATAATTAATTAATAAAGTGATTTTTAACAAATTACTAATTAAGTATTAATGTTTATTAAATTAAGTTTAATTGTTTAATTAATTTTTATTTAATTAGGGTCTAAGTAGAAATTAATTAGTGACAAAGTAGGGCTTAATTATTTATTTATTCAGATTTAATTAAGTTTAATTAAATTTAATTTAGAGTTAGTTATGATTTAATTAGTAATTAAAATAATATTTAATTATTATTAAATATAGGTTTATTTTAAACTCTATCAGTTCTATTTTAAGGCAGCTTCTTGGATAAGTAAATTGATTTTAAACAAGGGATGTTTTCTCTAAGCCATTAAGTAGCCAAACAAATATGGAAGTTATACTAAACTTTGGCATCCGTTTAGCAGAATAAATCTTTATTCTGCTATAATTAAATTAAGTAGATTCTTTGTACATACATTTAGCAGAATAAATCCTCATATATTAATTTGGACATTGAATTGCATGTCAGTTAATTTATATTGGAAAAGTGATGGTTTAGTTAGTGATTATTAATTGATTTTATTTGCATATGTATGGGCTTTTGTAAGTACCTGTTATGCTACTTGAAAAGTCAAATTTAAGAAAATGGTAACTTGATTTAGTATCATTGTGGTCGCTAAGCCTTTTTCCGAATGTGTAAGTATTGGTTTTAAATTAATCGAATTTTATTAACAATTTGAGATCAAGTGTTTATATAAGTATAAATGATGTTTTAAAGTTAGTTAATTAACTATTTCATTGGAAATGTTTTAAAGTAATCGGTTAACTATATTTCTAAGGATGGTTTAAAGTTAATTTATAATTTAGTTAACGACATTTAAAGTTAATTGCTTATTTTAAAATGAGGGTTTCAAATTAGTTAATTATTTAATTATGATGTTTAAAGGTAATCGTTTAATTGAGTAAGGGTGTTTATAAAGGATAAATTACTTTATAAAAAGGATTATACTTAGTAAAAAAGGATTACTAAAAAGAGATATACAAATGATATTTTGTAAAGGGGTTTATAAACCATTTTAGAGTTTTATAAGAAAGTTTTATAAATTAATTTGGAGATTTATAAAGGTATTTGTCAATACAAAACCAGTTTATAAAAAGGGAATTTTTATAAAGGAATGAGATTCTCTTTTGACTGTATATCCTTCTTAATGATGGTGGTATGGAAACATTATTCATACTTAACATCTAAGAGAAACCGGGGGTTATATGGCACAGTCATTTTTGATGATGTTGTTCTGTGCATTTAAATCTTGTTCTATTCCCCTAGGACAAATGATAGGGAGATCCGTTCACTTAAACGGTTAGGGGGTGATCCCCGCTCCTATGTATTGTTTATATATTTTTGAAAGAACTGGATTTGAGTTTACCGAAACTGTCAAATATTGGTTCGAAGAGATCGAGATCGGATAAGTTCGAATTATCTAAAAACCACTTCAATCTTACTCCAGCATCGTATTGAAGACATCTTGAAAATGATGGAATCAAAGACGGAATTCTTTAAAGTGCAAGGGATATTTGCTAATAATTCGGAGGGTGATTCAAAAATGGATGGAGTAGAAGTAGTGCTTTCGATTTGTTCATATCCTAAACAACTTGTATGAATGAATGCTAGCATTGCATTATGCTTGGAAGGCTGTGTTATCATTCCAATTGGGAATTGCTAAGAGAGGAAAAGGTAATTTTGACCTCACAAGCCTCATAACCCAGTAATGACTAAAATAGGGGATATGCAGCAGAGCTATGTGATTCGTCACCATTAGGAGTATCATTCCTCGATCTAGAGTCGAAACTTACAGTTCTGTTATGCGCGAGATAGTAGGGCCATGGCTGGTGCATATTGTTTGCAGCCTTGATCCAAGGGATGATGTAATCCAGCCATATCAAAGGGGCAGTCGGCTCTATGTTGCAGGAGTGCAAGAAGTTCTTGTTGACATCGGTACATTTTATCTAGAGGTGTGCTATGGCAGACGGTACTCCACTAGCCTTCATTAATGGAAATCCACTCTCCGCTACGTGCCTTTATGAACTAAAATATGCCCAACTATGTTGAAATTTGAGATGCAAGCATTTTAGCTATTTTCTATATTTATTTTCCCCTAGACATTATGATAATATCGTCAGATTTTCTATAAAAATTATTTGGTTATCGTAAGGTAAAAACCCATCCATTTTATGTGCAAACGTAGTCTTACAAGATACCTTTATTTTTGAAAGGTTTCCATAACATTAAGTAATCCATTTGATTATGTTTCTCAGGTTGATTTTACCAGACTGATCCAAGCATTGTTTTCTTATAATGCTCGACTCGGCCCGAGCATATTTTTCCAAATTTTTCTTGATACTTTGAAGCTTTCAAGAGTGAGCTGGATGCCTCCTAGACATACTTTCGTATTTCTTTTATCATCCACTGTTTGTTCTTGTTCTAGTTATTAGCGATTGTAAGGACAGATTGTTATAATTATCCTGGTTGATGATGGGTTAGTGTTTACTTTGATTTATGTATGTAGATTAAAGTCTATGTCATTTTATAAAGACTTGTTTAGTATTATATATTACTCATCACATTTTTGTAAGATTCTGTCTTCCTACTTCTTTTCTTTTTCCCCAACAAGCTGTCTTTCCATCACTTGGATGCTCGGCATGTGAATACCATGGATGTATTGGTGCCGACTTCTGAGGGTCGAAGAGGTAGGTTGTTATATATAATAAATGGTGTTTTAGTAACACTTGCTTTTAAACCCTTGAATAATATTTTAAAATGGTAAAATATTGTTATATGGCTTTGGAAAATACTTAGATCTTTAATGATGGAATTTTGAAGATAATAACAAGTATGGAATCTTAAAAAATGATAGAAAAATATAAGTTTTTAAAGTATAAAAGAGTAAATGGGTTTATAGTCAATGTTTGGTTGATTTTTGTTCTTAACCTCTTTGATGGTGTTTTAAGTAATATTTGTTATTGATTTGTGAATATACTTGTATCGTTGAGATAAGATATGAATACTTTTGAGAGTATTGAAATGAGTAGAAATGAATAGTGAAGTTTTAGTTAAAATGAAGTTTAATTAATAAGTGAAGTTTCATTAGATAAAAAGGAGTTATAAATAAAAGAGGTTTTTAATCAATAAAGGAAGATTAATTGAAAAGGGGATTAGAAGTCGTTTATACAATTTGATCGTGCTTGTGCGTGTTGATCATGTTTTATGTGTTATTTGCTTATGTAAAGTATACAGGACTTAGTTTTCCTTATGCGTTCATTCTCATTATTGTTGGAAATTGATGAAAATATAACTCTGGAAATATCTATAAGAAAGACGATAATTATATGGTACAGTTATCTTCGGTGATGCTATACTGTACGTATAAACTCATTTTTCTTTTCTAAGACAAATGATAAGGAAATCTAACCCAGCCCGTTTAGGAGTTTATCTTCGCTCTTATCTATTGTTTGTTTATTTCCAAAAGAAAAGGAGTTGAGATTACTGGAAATTGATCGATTTGTTCTGAAGTGTCCGGTAAGTGGGGGAGTACACTTATATGCGATGACTTGAAATCATGACCACTTCAAAACCATATACATGTTATATGCTTTCGAAAAGGTTAGTGATTGGCTGGAGATGCTAGAATCTATACAGAGGTTTGCGATCTGTTTGGGATGCTCCAACACATGTAGTTGTTCGTGATCCATTCAGGATGTAGGAATCCATGTGTGATTCTGAGATCTGTTTAGATATGGGAATCCATGGGTCATTCCAAGATCTGTTCGAATTGGGGACTCTTGTGTCGAGATCTGTAACGACCCGCGTAAATTCGATGTTTGAAATGAATTAAATTAATAGGATTTTATTTTAAAATTTAGAAAGAAATAAAAATCTTATTAATTTATATGAAAGAAAATATTGAAATTTGATGTATCAAAGGTAATTGAAATTTGCAAATTAAATTATATATTGCAATTAATAGTAATAGTGGAAATTGTTGCAAGTATTGAATTTGTCAATGGAATAAAATATTGATTTACGGAAATTGAATATAAACGGAGGTAATAAAGTAATGCAAGAAAATAATGTAATTAGTACAATACCCTTTTTTTGTAAACTATTGTAAGGTGTTAATTAATTGAAATATGAAAATTTGGAAATAGATTCAAAATTTATGTTAGATAAATGAATTGCAATAATTAAAGTTAGTAATTAATAGGTTAAAGGGAATACCAATTTATTCATAAATGAATATAAGTGAATGTAACAAAATAAATAGGAAACGCTAATTATTCATAAGTGATGGTTGATGATATAAACGTTACTAACTATTAATGTAGTAACGTAAGTTGTAAATGTATTTTCAACGGAAATGCAACCTTATTTCTAGGTACAAATTGCAGGTAGATTTATGAAATGGAGTTTATGAGATAAATAGAATTGAATGTTTCGTTAGTATGAGTTTAAGGGAATATGGGGTAAATTGATTAAATCAATAAAAGACAATAAATGCATTGATGATGGGTTAGTAATAAAAGTGAATAGGGAAATGATTATATAGTAAAAATGGAATTCCAACTTGTTAGAATGGAGTAAATACAATTAGTAATAAATTTAGGATAGGAAAACGAAATGGAAATATTGAATTAGTTAATTCGTATATATATATAGAATGGCGATTATTGGATTGTAAATAATAAACTTATTAATGGTGATCAAGAGTTGTGACCACAAGTTATTATGAGTGATACATATATATTTAATTCAATTCAGTTGATTTGGAAATCATTGCATTAATATAAATTAAATGTTACGTTGAATAAGTTAAGGTAATAAATGGATAATAACGTAAATGTTCTTCATAGATATGATAATTTGAATCTATTGAAATTTATGGAATTTGAATATAACATTTTACGTTAATTGGAGATAAAGATGGAAATAGGTAATAATTGAATTAATTTGTAAGTAGAAATAAATCGTTAATGAGAACAAGTATTTAAGATTTACCACCTATTTAGTATATTAAGTTATAACGGAAAATCAATTGCAATAATTAACAATATATTTATTTCATTAATGATAATGACGTAATATTTGAAATATTAAATAGGATGGAATTCAAATGTATATAACGATAGAAATGTGAAATTTGGGGAATAGATTCAAAGTTATAAATGAGTTGTTAAAATAATGCATAATAAGTGCAAAATGAATGAATCAATGGGAGCATAGATTTAAGTTTAGAAAACGATATTTTGGTTTAATTAAGTATTGCAAAATAAATGAAATTAACGTTTAAATATTTCGTTTATAGAGATTAAACTAAAATTCAAGGATATTAAAATAATAGATTTTGAACCCAACATGGAATCCTTCTACTTAAATTTTTTAGATGGAATAAACATTTGATTATTTAATTGAATAGAGAAAAAGATTTATTTAGTATGTAATTTAATGCTTGTTGAAAACTGTAATTTTATAAACATGTTTGCTTGACTATAAATAAGGATTACAATGTTCACGTATTTATTTAATTGATTTCATCAATTAGGGTCTGTTGTGAAGTGGAAGATTAAAATTAATTGGAAATAAATTTATTAAAACCTTTCAATTGAAAAAGGAAAAGAAACAAAGTGCAATTAATAAAATTTATGTAAGAATGTTTTCATTATGAATGTACATTATTTGGAAATATAAGAATTGATTTAATATTGTATAAGTTGATCATTTTAGAATATAAGAATGTTTACATTATGAATTGCAAGTAACAAATAAGCATTTTAAGGAAAATAAAAGAATGTTGAGGAAATAAAGTGAACGTTTCCATTCTAAATATAAGGAAGTGGAGAAATTAACACTGCAATGGATAGACTTATCAGCTTTTAATTTACATCTAAATTTGTTTAGATCAATTTGGAAATTAATAAAATTGTGGATATATTTTGAAACGTAAACGGAACGTCTAGATTTACATTTGTAAATACGTTTAAAATAAAATGTAAATGATAAGGAATTTATTTATTTGCTAAATCCATAACGTGTGTAATTAATATTATTTATCTTTTGGGACCACCTCCGTTTGCACGTTAAAATTCGTGCACACCTATTCTTTTGCGATCTATCTATAAATAGGCGGTGAAACCCTAGCCTCCATCTTCATTCCTCTGTATAGTCTCTTCTTTAACTTCTTCTCTTCTTCAATGGCAACAGACAATTTCTAGATCCAGTTTTAATCCAAATAAAAGTCAAAATTCAAACTCCTCTAAAAATTCCAGAAAAATTATATGTGGGAGTTCTCAGAATACGCAATCTACTGGTGGTGTTCGTTTTCCGTTTTGGGTTCGGTCTGGAAACATATTCGCGTGCTCCTGTAGCCAAAGCGCGTGGAAGACGATAGTGACGTGGCGAGTATTTAATTAAGGTTTGTTTTGTTTTATAATTTATTTTGATTTTCAAATCGTTTAAATCGCATAACTTTTTCATACGACCTCGGATTCACGCGAAACTTTTTTTGTTAGGATCGTAATTAAATTCCGGACAGTTTGGAACTAGTTTGGACCAATTCGAAGACCGTCGAATTTTTGGGTTTAAATTGGATTTAAATTCGATTTAAATTCAAAAGGTGAGTGTTTTAACCCACTCACAACTTCTAAAAGTTTTTATGTTTGTTAAATTTATTTTAAATATGAGTAGAAATTTATTTAAGACTGTTGGCGTGTTTTATTCAGCATATCTGTTAAATCGCATTTATTTAACTTAACTGTTAATTTAGTTTATTTATTGCATAAAATTTGTCAGGTAGAATTTATTTTTGCACATAAACTGCTAGTTAACAGTCATTAAATTTATTTTGGAATAGAAACTGTTAGTTAATAATCTGTTATTAATTCCTGTATAATTCATATGCTATGTATCAATGATTGTTTAAAATTGGATGATGATTGCAATTGATGATTGATATTTGGATGAATGAATGCTATAATTATATTGTATAAACTGCAAGTTATCATGCATTTTTCGTTTCATTCGGGATTGTGGTTTGAAATGATGTACAACCGCAAAATTTTATTTTTAAATTGCGGATTGAAATGATAAATATCCGTATCACTTGACCATAGGATAGAAAATTATATACAGGCACCGTGGTCTATATATAAATTATTTTAAAGTGATTTCTATGGTTTGGATGGGATACGGTTTATAAAAAATTTGATTTTGATAATTTATAAAATATTATTCTTCGATATATATATGTATGAAGTTAAAAATTT
Organism: Allium cepa; assembly: GCA_030765085.1. Classification (NCBI taxonomy): domain Eukaryota; kingdom Viridiplantae; phylum Streptophyta; class Magnoliopsida; order Asparagales; family Amaryllidaceae; genus Allium; species Allium cepa. The sequence continues at coordinate 690,045,523 of CM060932.1, read as the reverse complement.
GAAAATTAAGTTGTGTATAAACCCGTTGAACAAAAATGAAAAATTGAGAAAATGGAATTTGGAAATTTATCTTTATATGTTTAAGTTTGGAAATTTTAAGGTATGATATTTATAACTGGATTTTCCAAGATGAATTAAAAATGAAAATTCTAGTATAAAGTAAATTTGAGAAAATATTTAATTGCTAGAAATTGGAGTTTTATTTATGGAATTTATATGAATATTCAAGACTAAATAATAGAATATTAATTGTTGAAAGAAGAAAATCTAACTTTAGTTTTGAAATATTAATACTCCAAATGGATATATATATATAGAAATTGAAGGGGTTTTTGGAACTTGAAGTGATATTTAAATTATGGTTTAAACTTTAAATAAAGAAATATATTTGAAAAGCCATGGAAATTATTTTTCTTTACAAAGTAACTTTAAAGTTAAACCATTTATTTTACATTCGTTGAATATCCAAACCATTCAAGTTTTAGAAGTTATGGTTTTAAAATTTTGAATTTCGAAATATTATGCTTTGAAAGTATAAGTCAAATATTTGGTTTCCAAATATTTTAAATTTTAAAGCAGTATGATTTTGGAAAAGAAATATATTTGGATAAAATGATATCATATTGTTTTGGGTTTTAAGATGATATCGTATTCATAGTTTTGAAATGGAATTTTTATTCTGGTTTTAAAGTATAAACTATTTTAAATGACCGCGGTGTTATAATAACGATGGGTTGGCAAAGAGACCGGGATCAGATATGGACATACTCTCTGTCGATACCGAAAACCACTTTGACTAACCGTGTACGCGGTGGAGATTCCAGAATGAAGTAGGTGGTGGCGACGTTTCCTGTAAGGTAAATACGTGGACCCGACTCCCGTGAGTTGGCATAAGGTGGCTAAAACAGGAGTGATTCTCGGGCCAATGAGGTCATACCTCTGATCGGACGCTCCTCTTCGATATTATACTTTGACTTTGGATTGATTCAGTGGCTACTTCTATTTTTGATTTTGGGGGAGTTTGTTCAAGGTGGGCGGTAACTGCGGCTACGCGTTTCCACCAGCCCGTATAGCAATTGGTATATCTACCCTGGCATTGCCTAGTTGTAGCGTGTCACCTACCATACCGAGCCTTTACTACGAGTTTTGTTTTGTACCATACCTATGGAGTGCCCTCTGACGACGCCCATTACGGGGGAGATTACGGTACTGTATAGACTATGGGAATATATTCTGTGTTAAGGGCTATATGGGTAACCCCTTAACGCTATTAAAAAGTAAGTTTATTTTATAAATAGACATTATTATAATAGCGCAATATACTACATAGTAAATAGTTTAACGGACCCTTAGGAGATGTAAATCCCGAGCATCTCTTGAGTTACTGTACTCATATTTATTTCTGTAAATTTTACTCACATAAGATCTTTTAGTTCTGACTCGAGTGTTTTGTCTTTTCAAATTCGTTCGGGTCAGTCCGAGCGTTTCAGGATTTGAGGATTTAGCTCTGGAGGACGAAGACAAAGATTTGTATTACTAGTATCTACTATATTATTTCACTACACCATTTAATTCCGCTGCATTGATAGTATTGGTATGGGTAACTCTGATATTCATTGTACAAGTAAAATAAAATATTTTGTAAAACAGTTTCATGAACTGTATATTTGATTATTATATTTTATCCTTCCGCTGTGAGATTCTGTTTTGTTTTATTTCTTCTCTGTTTTTCTTATTTACCCCATAACAATCCGCCCTTCCGTATGGTTTGAATCGTCGTGTGTGTCGGTTTAAAGTGTGCGAAACGGCGAGATGTTACAGTTGGTATCAGAGCGAGGTTTAGCGATAAACCTTGGCTTTGTGGGGTTTGACTCTTTGTTAATAGGGTAGTAATACCCTATGGGAGTCGCTGAGTGTATATATATGAGAGAGCGTACTTGTTAGTGTTATAAAAAGGTTTTATTATTGTGTTAATCTGTTCCGTTTTGTATTTATAAATTCTGGTTGATGCATGGGACGCTGTGACATCAATAGGGGTTTCTAAACACTAAATAGGACAGACCGACATAATATCTGTTTTAATATAGGTGAATGAAATAATTTTTCCTATTATAATTTCTATATATAAAATAAATTTTTCAATCTATATCTATATTTGGCTGCAATAGATTGGTTGTTAGGTGATAAAGTGTATAATTAATAATATAAGTTAGATTGGAAAATAAGATTGATGAAATTTGAAAATTTAGAACTTAAGTTCAGGGGTTTTGAAATTTCTTTCGAATAAATTTTGGAATATAATAATATTATTTATAAGTATTTTCTGATATAAATATTTCAATATAATTCAGAAAAATTGTTTTAAAGAAGATTTCGGAAAAAATAAGTTTTGTACTTTCCTCCCTGTTGCTGGAAAATAATTTCGGTGATGAGTGCACGCATCATCGACTTTCATTTTCGAGTTTCGAAGTGGGAAGGCCACTGTAGAAATTTACTGCAGAATTGTTTAAGAAATTTTTATCGTTTTAATTATAATTGGATATATATATATATATGTTAAGAATAGATATCTATCTATTATTTTAAATGATTTAAAAATTAAACCCGGTATTTGGTTCTTAAGTTCCAGTTAATTAATAGTTCAATTAAGTGTAGAAATTGGAACCTTTAATTAAAGTAAAAATTTAATACAATAGGAAGATAAGTAATGTAAATAAACGATTGTAAACATTATTAAATGAATTAATGAACTTCTTTATTTATAAGAATTGATGTATAAAGTTGCAAATTTAGTGTAGTTAAATTGTTACCATTATTAAATATAATAGAAATGTAAGCATTAAATAAATGAATGAAATTAAAAGTAAGTTGAAATTGTAATTTATAAAACGAATATATATAATTATTAAACCATTAATTAATTAAAGGAATTGAGAAGAAACTTGTATAATTTTCACTTACATTCTTAAAGCATATATATAACTTACCATATAATAAAAGTTGCAATGTTAGTAAGAAAATGTAAGGGGAAATCTTATAAGTGAAGCTTGAGGTAATAAAGGTATTCAATGAATTTGCTGTTACAAAATGAGAATTAAATGTATAAACTTAAGTTAAAATGGAAATTTTAAGTATTATAAATAGATGATTATAAACTTAAGTAAATAAAACGGAATGCAAATATAATGAATATTGTAATAAATGAAAAATGAAAATTGTAAGTAATGAAGGAATCACTCAATAAATGAAAGAAAAGAAATTAAACAACTAAAGCATGAAATAAATGTATAATAAGTTAATTTGGTTGTTGGTTTGAATTGTTATTGTTTGACTTATGGTTGGTTGGGCAGGAGAATTTGAAGTTGTTGGATGAATAAATAATCTATCGTTGTTCCATCTAAGACTGTTGAGTAAAGGATGCACTTGATAGTTATTTTCATTCCATACAATTTCAAGTTTTGGCCCCGAACAACTATTTGTTTGTTGGATTAAATGGTTGCTTTGTCTTGTGTATGTATGCTGTTTGTAAAGTTGATGGTTGTTGTATTGATTGGTTGATTAATGGTTGAAATCGCTTAAATATTTCACTTTATATAAATTGTAACCCTTTGGATTATATAAGAAAATGCAGTATCTTGGAAATATTTTGGAAATGTTTTTCCAAACTTTAATAATTTAAATATAAAGGATCAAATAGTTATAAATAGGATATCTTATTTAAAGTGATTAATTTTGTAAATTTAATTGTTTATAAGTTAAATATTTTGGATAAGATGTATTGTATTTAATTTTTCCCTTCTTTTCCTTTTCGAGGACGAAAAGTTTTGAGTGGGGGAGAGTGTAACGACCCGCGTAAATTCGATGTTTGAAATGAATTAAATTAATAGGATTTTATTTTAAAATTTAGAAAGAAATAAAAATCTTATTAATTTATATGAAAGAAAATATTGAAATTTGATGTATCAAAGGTAATTAAAATTTGCAAATTAAATTATATATTGCAATTAATAGTAATAGTGGAAATTGTTGCAAGTATTGAATTTGTCAATGGAATAAAATATTGATTTACGGAAATTGAATATAAACGGAGGTAATAAAGTAATGCAAGAAAATAATGTAATTAGTACAATACCCTTTTTTTGTAAACTATTGTAAGGTGTTAATTAATTGAAATATGAAAATTTGGAAATAGATTCAAAATTTATGTTAGATAAATGAATTGCAATAATTAAAGTTAGTAATTAATAGGTTAAAGGGAATACCAATTTATTCATAAATGAATATAAGTGAATGTAACAAAATAAATAGGAAACGCTAATTATTCATAAGTGATGGTTGATGATATAAACGTTACTAACTATTAATGTAGTAACGTAAGTTGTAAATGTATTTTCAATGGAAATGCAACCTTATTTCTAGGTAGAAATTGCAAGTAGATTTATGAAATGGAGTTTATGAGATAAATAGAATTGAATGTTTCGTTAGTATGAGTTTAAGGGAATATGGGGTAAATTGATTAAATCAATAAAAGACAATAAATGCATTGATGATGGGTTAGTAATAAAAGTGAATAGGGAAATGATTGTATAGTAAAAATGGAATTCCAACTTGTTAGAATGGAGTAAATACACTTAGTAATAAATTTAGGATAGGAAAACGAAATGGAAATATTGAATTAGTTAATTCGTATATATATATATATATAGAATGGCGATTATTGGATTGTAAATAATAAACTTATTAATGGTGATCAAGAGTTGTGACCACAAGTTATTATGAGTGATACATATACATTTAATTCAATTCAGTTGATTTGGAAATCATTGCATTAATATAAATTAAATGTTACGTTGAATAAGTTAAGGTAATAAATGGATAATAACGTAAATGTTCTTCATAGATATGATAATTTGAATCTATTGAAATTTATGGAATTTGAATATAACATTTTACGTTAATTGGAGATAAAGATGGAAATAGGTAATAATTGCATTAATTTGTCAGTAGAAATAAATCGTTAATGAGAACAAGTATTTAAGATTTACCACCTATTTAGTATATTAAGTTATAACGGAAAATCAATTGCAATAATTAACAATATATTTATTTCATTAATGATAATTACGTAATATTTGAAATATTAAATAGGATGGAATTCAAATGTATATAACGATAGAAATGTGAAATTTGGGGAATAGATTCAAAGTTATAAATGAGTTGTTAAAATAATGCATAATAAGTGCAAATTGAATGAATCAATGGGAGCATAGATTTAAGTTTAGAAAACGATATTTTGGTTTAATTAAGTATTGCAAAATAAATGAAATTAACGTTTAAATATTTCGTTTATAGAGATTAAACTAAAATTCAAGGATATTAAAATAATAGATTTTGAACCCAACATGGAATCCTTCTACTTAAAATTTTTAGATGGAATAAACATTTGATTATTTAATTGAATAGAGAAAAAGATTTATTTAGTATGTAATTTAATGCTTGTTGAAAACTGTAATTTTATAAACATGTTTGCTTGACTATAAATAAGGATTACAATGTTCACGTATTTATTTAATTGATTTCATCAATTAGGGTCTGTTGTGAAGTGGAAGATTAAAATTAATTGGAAATAAATTTATTAAAATCTTTCAATTGAAAAAGGAAAAGAAACAAAGTGCAATTAATAAAATTTATGTAAGAATGTTTTCATTATGAATGTACATTATTTGGAAATATAAGAATTGATTTAATATTGTATAAGTTGATCATTTTAGAATATAAGAATGTTTACATTATGAATTGCAAGTAACAAATAAGCATTTTAAGGAAAATAAAAGAATGTTGAGGAAATAAAGTGAACGTTTCCATTCTAAATATAAGGAAGTGGAGAAATTAACACTGCAATGGATAGACTTATCAGCTTTTAATTTACATCTAAATTTGATTAGATCAATTTGGAAATTAATAAAATTGTGGATATATTTTGAAACGTAAACGAAACGTCTAGATTTACATTTGTAAATACGTTTAAAATAAAATGTAAATGATAAGGAATTTATTTATTTCCTAAATCCATAACGTGTGTAATTAATATTATTTATCTTTTGGGACCACCTCCGTTTGCATGTTAAAATTTGTGCACACCTATTCTTTTGCGATCTACCTATAAATAGGCGGTGAAACCCTAGCCTCCATCTTCATTCCTCTGTATAGTCTCTTCTTCAACTTCTTCTCTTCTTCAATGGCAACAGACAATTTCTAGATCCAGTTTCAATCCAAATAAAAGTCAAAATTCACACTCCTCTAGCCAAAGCGCGTGGAAGACGATAGTGACGTGGTGAGTATTTAATTAAGGTTTGTTTTGTTTTATAATTTATTTTGATTTTCAAATCGTTTAAATCGCATAACTTTTTCATACGACCTCGGATTCACGCGAAACTTTTTTGTCAGGATCGTAATTAAATTCCGGACAGTTTGGAACTAGTTTGGACCAATTCAGAGACCGTCGAATTTTTGGGTTTAAATTGGATTTAAATTCGATTTAAATTCAAAAGGTGAGTGTTTTAACCCACTCACAACTTCTAAAAGTTTTTATGTTTGTTAAATTTATTTTAAATATGAGTAGAAATTTATTTATGACTGTTGGCGTGTTTTATTCAGCATATCTGTTAAATCGCATTTATTTAACTTAACTGTTAATTTAGCTTATTTATTGCATAAAATTTGACAGGTAGAATTTATTTTTGCACATAAACTGCTAGTTAACAGTCATTAAATTTATTTTGGAATAGAAACTGTTAGTTAATAATCTGTTATTAATTCCTGTATAATTCATATGCTATGTATCAATGATTGTTTAAAATTGGATGATGATTGCAATTGATGATTGATGATTGATATTTGGATGAATGAATGCTATAATTATATTGTATAAACTGCAAGTTATCATGCATTTTTCGTTTCATTCGGGATTGTGGTTTGAAATGATATACAACCGCAAAATTTTATTTTTCAATTGCGGATTGAAATGATAAATATCCGTATCACTTGACCATAGGATAGAAAATTATATACAGGCACCGTGGTCTATATATAAATTATTTTAAAGTGATTTCTATGGTTTGGATGGGATACGGTTTATAAAAAATTTGATTTTGATATTTTATAAAATATTATTCTTCGATATATATACATATGAAGTTAAAAATTTGAAAATTAAGTTGTGTATAAACCTGTTGAATAAAAATGAAAAATTGAGAAAATGGAATTTGGAAATTTATCTTTATATGTTTAAGTTTGGAAATTTTAAGGTATGATATTTATAACTGGATTTTCCAAGATGAATTAAAAATGAAAATTCTAGTATAAAGTAAATTTGAGAAAATATTTAATTGCTAGAAATTGGAGTTTTATTTATGGAATTTATATGAATATTCAAGACTAAATAATAGAATATTAATTGTTGAAAGAAGAAAATCTAACTTTAGTTTTGAAATATTAATACTCCAAATGGATATATATATAGAAATTGAAGGGGTTTTTGGAACTTGAAGTGATATTTAAATTATGGTTTAAACTTTAAATAAAGAAATATATTTGAAAAGCCATGGAAATTATTTTTCTTTACAAAGTAACTTTAAAGTTAAACCATTTATTTTACATTCGTTGAATATCCAAACCATTCAAGTTTTAGAAGTTATGGTTTTAAAATTTTGAATTTCGAAATATTATGCTTTGAAAGTATAAGTCAAATATTTGGTTTCCAGATATTTTAAATTTTAAAGCAGTATGATTTTGGAAAAGAAATATATTTGGATAAAATGATGTCATATTGTTTTGGGTTTTAAGATGATATCGTATTCATAGTTTTGAAATGGAATTTTTATTCTGGTTTTAAAGTATAAACTATTTTAAATGACCGCGGTGTTATAATAACGATGGGTTGGCAAAGAGACCGGGATCAAATATGGAAATACTCTCTGTCGATACCGAAAACCACTTTGACTAACCGTGTACGCGGTGGAGATTCTAGAATGAAGTAAGTGGTGGCGACGTTTCCTGTAAGGTAAATACGTGGACCCGACTCCCGTGAGTTGGCATAAGGTGGCTAAAACAGGAGTGATTCTCGGGCCAATGAGGTCATACCTCTGATCGAACGCTTCTCTTCGATATTATACTTTGACTTTGGATTTATTCAGTGGCCACTTCTATTTTTGATTTTGGGGGAGTTTGTTCGAGGTGGGCGGTAACTGCGGCTACGCGTTTCCACCAGCCTGGATAGCAATTAGTATATCTACCCTTGCATTGCCTAGTTGTGCCGTGTCACCTACCATACCGAGCCTTTACTACGAGTTTTGTTTTGTACCATACCTATGGAGTGCCCTCTGACGACGCCCATTACGGGGGAGATTACGGTACTGTATAGACTATGGGAATATAATCCGTGTTAAGGGCTATATGGGTAACCCCTTAACGCTATTAAAAAGTAAGTTTATTTTATAAATAGACATTATTATAATAGCGCAATATACTACATATTAAATAGTTTAACGGACCCTTAGGAGATGTAAATCCCGAGCATCTCTTGAGTTACTATACTCATATTTATTTCTGTAAATTTTACTCACATAAGATCTTTTAGTTCTGACTCGAGTGTTTTTGTCTTTTCAAATTCGCTCGCGTCAGTCCGAGCGTTTTAGGATTTGAGGATTTAGCTCTGGAGGACGAAGACAAAGATTTGTATCACTAGTATCTACTATATTATTTCACTACACCATTTAATTCCGCTGCATTGATAGTATTGGTATGGGTAACTCTGATATTCATTGTACAAGTAAAATAAAATATTTTGTAAAACAGTTTCATGAACTGTATATTTGATTATTATATTTTATCCTTCCGCTGTGAGATTCTGTTTTGTTTTATTTCTTCTCTGTTTTTCTTATTTACCCCATAACAATCCGCCCTTCCGTATGGTTTGAATCGTCATGTGTGTCGGTTTAAAGTGTGCAAAACAGCGGGATGTTACAAGATCTATTTGAGTTCTGACTCATGTGCTGGAATGCCGGACGTAGCCGCACCAGTAGATATAACTAAACCAGAGATATGATGCATGGCGGTGGGTTTAACTAACCCAAGGGTGCAAATGACTCTACCCTAGAGATTCCTATAGTTATGCATGTGCGAGTGGTGTACTTCGGCCTCATGTTTTGGGCAGCTATGTATTTCCTATAGTACATCAACTAGGGATGTATGACATTCAGGAGGATATCTCCGACCCTTATGTAAGATGGCCATTCTCGAAGTACCAAGGGTATCTCTATGGAATCCTACACGATTAGGGAACATGCCTTAGCGGTTTTGATTGTATACCTATTTTTATTCTGATATACACTCACATGCATTACAGTTACTTGATTATTTATATTTCATACCCTACACGTTATTGTAATAGCACTGGATTTTTCTAATAGAAATGATTTGGGTATCGTAAGGTAAAAATCATTAGTGTTTATTTGAGGCGTGGTCTTACAGATACCATTATTTTTTAAAGGTCTTATAAATATAAAAATCCATATATTTTGAGTTTCTGACACTGGTTTACAAGATTTATCCGGGCATTATTTTCTTATAATATTGGGGTTGTCCAGAGTATATTTCCAGATTTAGCTGAGTGCTTTGGAGCTTCAGGAGATGAGCTGGATGCCTCTAAGACCTATTAATGTATTTATTTTCTGCCGTATTACTTGTTTGTATCTATCAACATTTATGAGGATATGCTTCTATAACTATCCAGGACGATGAGTTTACTCTAATTGCTGTATGTATATTAGAGTTTTCTTTCGGGTAAAGATCTTTTAAGATATTATATATTATCATTCTCATGTAAGATTTTGTGTTCTTCTTTCTTGTTCTTTTTCCTTCCCTTTTTCTTTTACCCTAAAGTTCTATCTTTCTCGCACTTGGGTGCTCGGCATGTGAATATCATGGATGTATTAGTATCGATATTCGTGGGTTGAAAAGGCGGATCGTTACATCTAATGTGACTTGATATAGTGATGTTATTTACCCCATAACAGACTCATTTATCACTTTGTATATGTTTTTATTGTCTATAATTTATTTTTTTAAATGCATACACAATATTGACACATCACTACAATAAACTAGATATTTAACAGAGTTTATAAAATGCTATAGAAGCCTTTAACAGCGTTTTTAATGACGCTGTGCAACGACATGCAGTTATAAGTCAGGAATATACCATAGCAATAGAGTAAACACTGTAAAAAGCCCATTTTTAGTAGCGTTTTTCGGTTGTTATTAATGCATTTTACAGCGTTTATGCTGAAGTGCTAAAACCTTTTCATAGCGTTTAAATTTTGCTGTCAACTATTTTTAATAACGTTTATCTCTTGCTGTCAAATTTATTCATAGCATTTAATTTATTTCCATGAGCGATCTTTTTACTACATTTACCATTGTTAAGAACCCTTTTATGACAGTTTGAAAACGCTGTTGAAGTGTACCACAACATTTTTAGAACGCTGTTGAAGTGTACACAACATTTTACAAATGCTGTCGCTTACTTTTTTGGGTTTTCCTTTTCAGCGATTCTATTTCTATGCATATCAATCATAATTTATATACCAACGCAGTTTCATAATCAACATAATATATTAACCACACATTTCATAATCAAAACACACGATATTCTTTCATCAAAACATGTATAATACGTCCATAATATTCATAAACAATGTAAAACAAATAGTAGCTAGTGACCAAAACTAGTCATACAAAAACATACAAAACAAAATGTAGTTCTGGCATCAAAATAAATTTGAATCTATAACATGCTACGACACTTTTTTGTATCAAAATGACTATTTACCTGTAAAGTAAAAGTTTAAAAATTAGCAAAAATAAATAATTGATACAATAAACACAATCTGAAACATAGCAAATGCAAGCAACAGTAACATGAAATGCACTCTAGAACAAGTGAAAAATGATGGTACTATTTATATGATATTATTTAATACATTTATAGTTTATTTTATAATAATTCATGTATAATTTTGTATTGTTTGCGTATATATAATTCTATGATACGTTTACGTTCTCTGGTTTAATGAGTTTATCCATTATTATTACCATCGCCACTATTACTTGTATGTTGAGTGTGTATGCAATTTACAAATATAATTGATATGATTTGTGTGTATATGTATATATGTATCATTTATATAATATTTATTTATTATATATATAATTCGTATTAATTCATATACTTATTATATACATTTATTATATTATTTGTTATATTAATTCATATATAATTTATATTAATTAGTACATAAAATTCTATAATAACTTTTTAAGCTTTGGTTAAGTTTATCAAGATATTATTACTACTCGTACTACTATTACTATTACTGTTTATTATTGCTATTTATAATATGTGTGTCTGCGTGTATAATTTAATATAGTTTATATGATTTACGTATAAACATGTAGTTTATATTTATTCGTATGCTTATTTATTATATATATATATATATATTACAATATTATATATTAGTTCATATATAATTCATTTCTATAATAAGCTAACATGCTAAGATATTATGATTATTATTCATTCGTACTTCACATGGTATAATTCATACATAGCATAATTAATTCATACATAATTATGATTTAATACATATAATTGATATAATATATACTTGTGTAATTTACAACGATATAATCTATGTAATATAATTTGTAATAGTATACATTTACATACATAAACTTAATTGTTTTTCATAGTTAATTTTCATAAACTTAGTTAAATTATTATAATACTTAGTTAAGATAGCTAATTTTGCAAAACTTAGTTAATTTTGTAAAACTCAGTTAAATTCGTAAAACTTAATTAAAAATTAACTAAATCAGTTAATTTTTATAAACTTAGTATTTTTTTTAAAAAATTACTTAACTTTTAAAAGTTAATTCTTATAAACTTAGTTTCTTTAACAAAATTTAGTTAATTTTTATAATTTTTTTGAACTTGGCCAATTTTTAAAAATTTAGTTAACTTGGTTAAAATTTACAAAAGCTTAGTTAACTTTTATAAATTTATTAACGAATCAATTAAACTATGTGGCAATGTCAAGAATTACAATAGGCCTAGGTTAACCTAAGCTAGTTGTTAATTTGATTTTTTATAAAAAAAAATTATAACAAGATTAAGAAGTGATATTTATGAACAGTTCATAATAGAATTTCAATGAACTCACCTAAAATATATAGTAAAAGGTCCAGGTGGAAAATAGCAACTCATCACATGTTAACTTATGATTAAGATATATGAATACATTCCAACAAGAAGGGGAAATTCGGTAAATCCCAAAATTAACTCATAGGGAGACAAATTAGATGTGTTGGTCATTTGGTGATTGAGTGGTATATAGAGAACAAACCCAGTACGTCTGATATATGTAAAAATATGCCTTTATCCATTAAAAAAAGTAAGGAATTATACACTTACGTCTGAATATTAAGTCATTTTAGGAACATTATGAATCCTTCAAGTTAATAGGTTTTGTGACCGCTATCAAGGATTTGATCTACAAAAATAAAGACAAAGAAGTATAAAGGAAAGAATCTGAAACAGGGATTAGTAAAATTTTTATCAAGGCTGGTTAGTAGGAGAAAGTTGAAAAACAAAAACCTACACTAAACAAGCTAGCAAAAACAACATATACCCGTTGGGCTGCAATGGCACAGTTTCCATCTCCTTAATGTAATAAATAATATCGAATTTATGGTAAATGATTGTTATACTCCAATGTTATTAGTGCTTATAATTAAACACCATATACCTGTCAGCTCATAAAATTTAAAGCATTCAAATATGCAATGATCATCATAATGAGGAATGAACGAAGGAAGAAATTGACAGATGGAGGTACCTTGGGAAAGATGAGCTGAACTAAATGACATAAAGCTTGGTTCATAGGATGCATAGATAAGATTGGTTGACAAAAAACAAAGAAACCCTGAACAAGGAAAGTTGGAGAGACGAAATACAAAATCATAAGACTGATTAATAAAAAACTACATTCTGCAAACTCAAAATTCATATCTAACTAATCGAATTACCACGAATATTTGTTATCCACAAAAAACATAAACATGATAGCCATATTTATGCACAGCTAAGTTAGTTCAGAAAATAAAATCAAGTGGAAAGCAATTAATTAATAGCTTTTGCAGCAAACAAACCTAGTTAACACAAATGAGTCGTTGTTGAACTAATTTCTACATTCTTTTAGAAATGTGAGATTATGGTATAATAATACGCATTTACATATAAAGGTCTAACATCAAGAGTAAGTTACAGATCCATTATCCAATATTTTCTTGCTTGATTTCACTTTTAATAGTAAGAACGAAGACATGTAAAAATTTATTACGTATTTTCTCTAGCAATGCATTAAATAGGTAACTCTTTAGCAATATGATCATCTTAAGCAATGAATACAATCAAAATAAGACATTCATTTATCTAAAAATCACTACTAAATACTTTGTTAATCAATCACACCAAATACTTTTAGCATGTAGAATTTTCAGAAAAGTTAACATATTCACCAAGTGCTGATCAAAAAACAAACATGTGTTATTCGTAAAAGAATGAAAGCATAATTCAACTAATTTTACCTGTTCTATATTATGCCTTGAGAAAAGTATAAAACTTTGCCCAGCCCTTGGAACAGACACTGAAGGCCTTACTCAGGCATGCCACAACTTGTTATAAAGAGAATCTTTTGATTTATGATATTTGTTCTGATTCCCATGGCCGCTGCTTAGAGTAATTTGGTGTTTTCTCATTCTAAAATCTCCACTCTACAAATAATAATATGTACATCACCATTTTACATTCATATGAACAATATTATCTTTTAAACCTCTTAAATACAGTCTTCTTTTATAATGATAAGCTCTAAAAATTACCAAGCAATGAGCTACTTCATGGCTAGAGATCCTTTCTTGGTTGTTGGGGAAAAAGGTTGAGAAACTGCCTATAGCAGCTTGTAAAGTCTAAAATAAGATTATATGCATTTTAGAACAAAATCGTACGTACATGTGTATGTATGTATATGTATAAATGCATCAGTATATGAAGAACTTAATACATAAATACCTAAGTGAAGCACTGCCTATAGCCAGAGCAAGTGAAACGCTTCCAAGTAAGTAGGGCACAAAATAATCCTACTCCTAAAACTGTAACAAGTAGACTCAAACTATCATTAATTACTGGAAAAATGAATCTGAATTCATAATCCATTTTTGTAATTGAACTTCTAAATGTGAGAATATAGTAATATCCTAGGCAGTTGACCAGTGAATACACCAAGAAATCCTGTAGTTCCAACGATAGTAAACAGAAAAGTCATTTGCAAATTGGATGTTAGTCGATATTCTTAACAACACAGTGAAATACATAATATATATAGTGATAGCATATGCCATTTTGAATGCTTGGTATCACGATATTTTCATTATTTTTTAATCCAATAGAAGTTACCTTTTTATTTATTTATTTTAAACCTCTGTAAAATGTGAAGATAAGAACTAGAATTTGCATCCGTAGAAATAAATCGGTATAATATTGGTTAAGGAAATCCATAACAAGTTAATTATAAAGTGATTGGGAAAAATAATATTTTAGATTATTCTAAAGACTTCAAGTGCACTGAACCAAAAGCTGCAAATATTTGGACTGCAACCTTTTATATAACACAAATTACAATTTATTTTACTGATACACATGTTGATATTGGTATATTTTGATCATGATACATGTACCTCAATAATTTCAGGAAAAAATGGAGAAACTTAACAAAATATCTCAAACAGAAAATTTAAGTGGAAGGCATTTCAATTTTAATATTAAAACCAAAAGCCGTTTCATAAGCATCTCCTATAGTTCAAAAGTAATGATTTTACATCATTTACCATAACTGATTTAATATAATTTTACATGGAAAGCATAATATAAAAAATGTACAAACACTGTAAGTGAGTTAAAACCGTTTTATTTCTAATAAAATAAAATGATGAAAAGGGATTCATATACATATATAATTATAATATATAATTTATATAATAATATGGTTTATATAATATTTGTTATATGCATAACTTATATTAATCCATGTACTTATTTATTATATAATAAATAATATACAAGTTTTTTCCATACATATAATTGCATGACACATTTTGATTCTCCGGTTTAATTAGTCTAGACTCGACGTATGCTAATCGTTGTTTAGTACCTTATCGCTTAAGGATTGTGTCCACTTGATCGTGCACCCTACACAATAGAAGTGTCCCAAAACTCAATATGTTCTTAAACATAAAAAATAAGATTCGATACAGCGTATGGAGTAAAGATCTTGAAGGAATTCAATTGGAAAAAAATTAGGGATTGAAAAGCTGGAAATGTTTATGAGTTAAAGCAAAACATAAAATGGGGAATATGGTGGCTTAACCTACATATGAAAGGAAAATAAAGAAGGGAAAGCAGTTTGGTAAGTAAAATATGCAAGTTTCGATATAGTGTTTATTTATTTATTTATAAGTAAGTATTCGAAAGTAATAGCAGGTAACTTCTAAACGATGATGTGGAATGCAGTTAAAAGCAATGTTTCTTGTAGTGATACTTTACTTGATAAACAAATGTAATTAAGAAAAGGGAAGCTTATAGATAGATCACGTGCTTTGATCCTGGAGTAGCTTTGGGTGCTGCAAGAAGGTGTTCCTCTTCGTTCATCTTCTTCAACTTTCGGTACTTCTCTATTTCATCTCTCGTAACATTCTTTATGCACTATTTCTTTCCTCCAGTTTTCTGTGTTTTTTGCCTAGTATCATTTTCTTTGCTTTGCTTCATGTCTAAATTTTGCTTTGCATTCTCTGCTTTCATCATCTTCATTCTTTCTTCCTCTACTGTCAATTGGAGAGATGGTGGTAATAACTAGGTAGAGTTGCCAATAGGAGTAGAGCTTTTTTCCTGAACTGCTTTTTACTGCAAATTTCAATTTTTTAAAGTAATTGTTTAAGAATATATGTTAGTATGCAAGGTACTTTTTGGTTAGGGTAATCAACAAACCTAAAGCTCAATACTAAAGTTTCAATCCCCAAACCAATAAAATCCTATAGAATATTTCACATATATAAAAACATAAATAGAAATAATAATTAAAAACTGAAAATTTAGATGAGCCATCATACAGATGAACAATATTATAAGGTACTTGAAGAAATAATATCTTATTTTATTAATACTTCCAATAACGTTCAGATTACCCAAGCAAAAATTACCAAGGCCCGTTAAGGTTCAAGCCACGTAGCCCCACTAAACTTGTTAAATACCATTCTCCTCAGGCAAACTATCTTCTGGTTAGGTTTTATTAGCACACCCCTAAAGTTCGTAGGCTTCACAGTAGTATCATATGAGTTAACTATATAAATTGAACATGTTTAAACTTTGGATTAGGCATCATATTTCTTAACTTTTTGAAAATTTATAATGAATTAATGAATCAATGATGTCTTGTTATCATCTTAAAAGAGGTGATTCAATTGAAGAATATGTTCCACTAACTTCTAATCATCTTTTAGATAGTGGATGTGTCACATTCAAGACCATTTGATGTATATATTCTAGATCAGATTTGAGCAGTTCATTATCTTGGATGGAGAAACTGTCCTGGCTTATTATCTTCCTTTCCCGATGTAATGCTTTTGATTTCTATGTCATAATGGGAGTTGATGTCACTAATTTTTTTTGTATATAAGTTGTCGTAAGTTTGATTCCCAATAAGCACATTCTTTTTGTTTAAAATTTTTTGTACCATTTTGGTTGTTCAAGGAAACATTTTAAATATATCTATGAAAGATATATGATGTAGAAACATCCGTCAATCTATATACAGTCTATGATATATAATGAAGTTTTATATAATCTATATATGATGGAGGTTATATAATGCTTTTGAGTTAATCTAATAATTAGAATTGATGTCAAACAAAAGTTTAGTGGTAGGGACGGTTACAAATTTGATTCCTAGGTGATTTGTAAGAGCACTTTACACCTAGACAATCAATAAAGGCGCTCAAGAAATCACCATTTTCTTCCCATTGCCCGTACTGTCTAGCCATTCAATAACTTTAGAAGAAGCGTTTTTGCATGACAGGCCATTAATAGTTAACCCAGTGAGAGAACTAGATGAGTTCACTAAAATACCATTATCGCCTGTATACGGTTTACCATGATTGTGAGTTTCACCATTTGGAGTCACAACTTAAAAAATTCGAATGTTGTATTTTTCATAAAATTCACGATCACGAGAATCATGTGCAGGTACAGCCATAATTGCTCCAGTGCTATGACTATTTAACAAAAGAATATAATTAGAATATATTTTAGCTACTTGCATTGCACTACTGAAAGAACAGGTTGCAGAGCATAAGGAAGAAGTGTCATTTGTAATTAAAAAAGCATGTTTCTGTGACATAACATGTTTTTATTATGATATTTATATAGCATAATTTTCTCCAGAAAGTTGGAATGAACAACTAAAAGTTATAGAAATGAACCTTCCCAAGACATATTCTACCTCCCAAATAGAAAAGAATTCCCCAGCAGTAGGATTCTTCACATATGAACCATTAAAGACTCCAGTTTTTTCTTTCTGCTGATCAGTTCTTTCAAGTTCACTTTTCCGAGCTACAATTTCTTGATAATTTTCAACCTACATTTACAATCTAGTTACATCGGTAGAAAAAACAGTTGATGATGTAGAAAGCAAATTATACTTAACTTGCACGATATGGTGATATGCTGCTCGAATTTGATCATATTTTCTTTCAAGTTCAACAAACGAACTATCATGTTGGAAGGTTCTAAGGCAGATTTAAATAAACAGGAATTTGATGAAAGATAACCCCAGGTGATTTGTAAAAGCATTTTACACCTAGATTACCTTATTGTTAAATTTCAATAACAATGAATATCTCTTATTTCAATTTGTAAAAAACAACAAAACTTTGAGAATATTAAAGAATTACCAATAATAGTGATGATTCAGCTCGTACAAATTGTAGTTTCCTATCTTCCTCAGGACCAATCATCAAAAACGTAATTCTACCAATCGGGCTAGTTAACGCTAATTTTAAATCAAATACTCAATTAAAAACGAAATACTTTTTCATATTAAGGCAAATGTCAACGCAGGGAATTTGAAATTCCACTATCAGCATGGAATGGAGGAATTTCGAAATGGAACTCAGATTTGTTCAAATTGGAATGAATTTCGAATTCAAAAATTCGTTTGAAATCAATGTTGGAGATTCTTACCAGGAGGTGGTGATGACAAGCTATTTATGAGGTGGACGTAGAATCTACTAGCGCCTAGCTATACACCTAGCCTTATGGTGCGAAGGCGGAGGATGAACCTTGCTTTTGAAGAGACAAAGAGAAAGGGAGGATAAATTTTTAGGGTTTTGTTTCCTTCTGCTATGAGGCGGATGAAAAATGGAAAAAGCGGCGAGATCTTGCCCGCACAAAATTTTATTGTCAGTGGTGTGACGACTCGGAAATTTTGAACGTTTGAAATTGAAAAATATTTAATTGATTTTAAATTTTTTGAATGTTAATTTGACTTGAATTCCAAATATCATTATTTATTTGGATAATTAATTACTTAATTTAACACTGGAAATTGGATAAATTGTTAAATCTGAAATTTTATGCTGATTAAAAATATTTCAAAGGCTTGAAAAATTCATATTGATAATACTGAAGATAATAGAAGCTTCAGAATTGGTTTGGAAATGCTTTGATTAATTTTGAAATTATATCGATTAAATCGATATTTAAAAAATAGCCTTCCGAGGGATGCTGTGACGCCCCACCTCTATACCCACGCTAGCCAAGGACACTACGGGTTATAGTGTTGTCAACTAGCACGAAGAATAAGGATGTTGAGGAGCGACCATCCATGTAATTGCTTATCACACGGTGGCTATAAATAATCTTCGGAAACAAACATAGAAATAAGCATAACGCAAATCAGTCACAGACATCCATATCACAAAGGCGGAAGAAGATATGAATATTTAACTAACACATGAAAGTGTACATCAGAGTAGTGGTCAAAAGATCCACAATAATACAAAAGAATAGCAACACGTGCTATACAAAAGAATACAACTATGAGTCTATATCTCAAGTGTATACAACAAAAACTGCTAATCTAAATAGTTAGCCAAAAGTCAGAGTAGTAAATCCCGGGAAGAAGTCAAGCAGAAGCACCTGTAACATCTCGGTCTGACCCGAGTATTATTTAAGAAAATAATAAACGGATCAGTCTAGCTATAAATATCAGATGACATGATATAAAATAAAAGATATGGCATAAACATAAAATATCCATACTGACATACTACTATAAGTATGCAAATGATGATCAACAGAAGATCAATCAATAAGAGATAAATCAATATCACAAGAATCTTCTCAAAGATCCAAAGAGGGCATCATACCCTAAACTTGTACTCAGAAAAAGTCAATGACATAAATTCCAGAAATCAACACGAGAAATCCAGAAATCATAAAAAGGGAAAGAGGCATATCACATGACGGTTCGAAGACCATGGGGAGCTACCCCATATGGGTGAGTCGGAATCACCCAGATGAGGTGTAGGCTAACCAAAAAGCAAAAAGGTATGTGTGAGTGAAATCACACAAGTGGTGTCTAGCCTAACCTCGCAACAAAAAGGTATGTGTGAGTGGAATCACACAAGTGGTGTCTAGACTAACCTTGCGGACAAAGAGATATGCGTGAGACGGAATCACACCAATGAGGTCTAGTCTAACCTTGCAAACAAAGAGACATCGCACAATTGCTAGTCTAAATCATAAAAATGATCGTTATGATCAACGAGAAGTGTCAATTACACTAAGCTAGTAAATATAAAAGTTTAGCTTCGTGTCCCATAACCACTTGCTTAACTTAAATGTTTACGAACAAATTGTAAATCTTCACTAAAAAATTATCACAAGAGGTTCAATCGAACAAGTCCAAGAATTAACCGACGAAGTGAACGCAAGCGTTTCATACCACTTGTTTTACTAAGCTGTTTAATTAGATTTCTCATCCGAGTGAGGTAAAGGTTTGTATATACTAGTAGATTGGAAAACGGTTTAAGAAAAGAGCTTTGTTATTGAAAATAGAGTTGAAATCATTTTGTTGAAAGAGTTTTGATATTTATTACTAGTATTGAAACCTTCATATTTTTAAGTGACAAATCACAGAAGCGGTTGTAGAAACAATCAATCACAAAGATCACAATCGAAGATGTGATAAGAATCCAAGGAAATCAACTCAGCAAGTTCTGTTGAATGTTTTTCAGATAAGATCCTCTACGGAAGGGGGTCCGGGGGCAACGCCCCTGCTACGGGGTTCGACCTTGTGACTCCCCACCTCTATACCCACGCTAGCCAAGAACATTACGGTGAATGCTGTCAACTAGCACGGAGAATAAGGCTGTAGAGGAGCGACCATCCGTGTAATTTCTTTGCGCGAGCACCGATATGTCAGATAATATAACATGCATTCTAATTCAAGAGGAAATCCGACATACCGACACAAACTCAAAGCTACTACACGGTGGCTATATAAATCCTTCGGAAACAAATATAGAAGTAAACATAACATAAATCAGTCACAGACAACTCATATCACAAAGGCGGAATAAGATATGAATATTAGACATAAAGGTTTACATTAGAGTAGTGGTCAGAAAGATCCACAATATCGCAAAAGAATAGTTACACGAACTACACAAAAGAATAAGTATACATTATGGAGTCTATATCTCAAATGTATACAAACCAAAAACTACTAATCTAAGTAGTTAACCAAAAGTCAGAGTAATGAATCCCAAGTGAGAGGTCAAGCTGAAGCACCTGTAACATCTCGGTCTGACCCGAGTATTATTTAATAAGAAAATAATAAACGGATCAGTCTAACTATAAATATCAGATGAAACGATATAGAGTAAGAGATATGACTAAACACATAATAATCACAATGTCAAGCTGTGATATATATATATAAGTAATTGAAAATCATCAAGAGATTAATCAATATCACAAATTCCACACAAGAATCAAAGAAAATGTCATACTCCTTATTTCGTTCATCAAACCACAAATATTGACGATTACATCAAAGTCAATCACAAAAGTCAATGACACACAAATTTCAGAATTCAACACACGAAATCCAGAAATTACAAAAGTCAATGACGCACAAATTCACCAATGCACAAATATCGATAAAGCTTATCGATGGAAATCATGAAAATTGGTGAAACACAAATTCTAGAAATCATCTCAAGAAATCCAGAAATCACAAAGAGGGGGAGACCTATCACAAACGGGAGCATAAAGCCCACCAACACGTGTATCACAAACGGAACGCTAATTCCATGGTCGCTAACCATCACAAATTGAGCCGAAGCTCCATAAACGGCCCGAAGACCATGGGTTGCTACCCCACCAAATTGAGTCGAAACTCCACAAAACGGGGTTTAGTCTCCCTTGTAGACAAAGAGACATCGCACATTGCTAGTCTAAATCACAAAGATGATCGTCATGATCAACGAGAAGTGTCAATTACACTAAGCTAGTAAATATATGAGTTTAGCTTCATGTCCCATAACCACTTGCTTAACTTAAATATTTACGAACAAAATGTAGATCTCCACTATAAAATTGTCACAGAGATTCAATCGAACAAGTCCAAGAATTAACCGACGAAGTAAACGCAAGCGTTTCATACCACTCGTTTTACTAAGTCGTTTACTTAGATTTCTCATACGAGTGATGTAACGATCCTGAATTTTGAACAATTTAAAAATGAAGATATTTAATTAATTTTAAATATTTGAAATAATTTTAAATTGAATTCCAATAAAACTATGAAGTTGGCGATTAAATTTTTGAATTTAATCTATTTAAAGTTGAATAGAAATTTGAATTTAACTTTGAAGTTTGAAATTGAATATTGAAATTGTATTTTAAATTCAAACAAATGACTTAGAAAAAAAAAATAAGTTTGGAGTTATGAATTATATTTATGAAAATTTATAAATGGATGGTTAGTTTAATAACATTTTTCTTTAACTTAAATAAATGAACAAAATTTTAATCAATATAAAATAAATTGAGAAACACGTTAATATAAATTTGTGCTTGATAATTGAACTTCAAAACGTTTATAAGTTTATTTAAAGAAAAAAATTTATACAAAACAAAATTGAATTCAAAATAAATATAAAAATATAAATATATATATAATAAAATAAATAAAGAATATACTAGTTAAAATTTTAACAAGATTAATCAAGCAAAATATACAAAGCAAAAATTGCATTCAAAAAGAAAAAGGAAAAAAAAATATATAAAAATAAACATAATAAAATAAGAAGTATACGTTACCTTACTTTCATCATGCCGATACCCATTCCTCCATACCCAAATTCACGTCGCCTTCTCCCATAAAAACACGAAGCCCCCAATTCATTTCAAAACCCTAATCAGATAATCAAACGCAAAAAAAAAATGGCGTCTTCGTCTTCGATTCCTCCTCTTCGAAACTAGGGCTTTCGTTCGTCTTCGATTCTTGCTTCGACTCGCGTGCTCCTCTACAAAGCTAAGGTGAGTACTTCGGTACTCACATCTAATTCAACGTTTTAATGATTGCTTGCTTGTTAAATTTCGCGACTTTGGATTGCTCGATTTATTGATCCTCACAATTTTGAAAGCTTGTGGACTTCGGTCCTTTGATTTGTTAAAATTAGCTGCTGCGATGAATTTTTCTGGGTTTATAGTTCGAATATCTGGAAATTAAATTTTGTGATTTTGTTTGCTTTGACTTCGGTCTTGATTCTTTTTACTTGGAATTTCTTTGTGAATCCATGTGCTTGCTTAATAGCCCACAATTTTGCACTGCAGTTGCTTTCGACAGTAAAACTTGATTTTTGATGATATGCTTATTCCAGTTTGTGTAGTTCTTTTTGATGGACGAGGATCTTGTCATTGGCAAGTGAGTTGAATTGTTTTGTTGGCATCGGCATTGACCTTTAACCGTTGAGTGCTGCGGTGCCATATCTATGGTGCCCTCACTCCATATTGCCGGTTCTGTTACCTCTCAGGTTGCAATTGTGGTTTCTATGGAAGTAATTATGTGATTTCCTGAGTAATTGATGCATGTTTGTATAGATACATATATATATTCACCTCTGTTCTCTGTTAAAACCCAAAACTGTGAGTAAACATCTAAATTTAAATCTTAAGTAGGTTAATCTGGTTGCTTGAGTAATTGATGTGATAATGATGCTTGTTGTGATATTTCTGCATACATATATATGAATGAGTTAATATGTGTGCATGTTAGTTTCTTTCTAGTTTGAAACTACGGGGTATAAAATAGATTCAAAATCAGTTAGTTGCTTTCCTGGTTGGTTTAATGTTGAGATGTTTAATAAAATTTGTTTAAAAACAACAAGATTTAAATTGCTAGTAACTTCACTTTCTAAAAACTTAACATAAAAATTTGTTTGCTTGCCGGTATGTTAAAGTGAATAAATATTCACAGAGGCATATATGTGAAAATCAGGTGTGAATATTGAATGGATTTGTTGCAAACATGAACTGCATCACTGTTAAAAGTTTAGTTATATGATTATGTTGCATTGATCATTTTTTTTCCCTTGCACCATTTGATTGTTGGCTTCACTGTGGGGTTTGGTCAGTTTGCACATGAACTGTTTTGGTCTCACTTCCATGTAGGGAGCATTTGGGTTTTACTGACCACTCACGTACATATTGGATCCTCGAATGTTTGTTATAATGGTATTGTCCAGACTGGACTTGGGTTGTTTACTTTGGGGTACTGTTTTGATTTGAGACTGTTGTTTTATGGTTTTGAACTCGTGTTGATTCATTGACTTTGGTATACCTTAGTTGCATTGCAGCTATGTGTATTGATCTATCTGTGCAATTAGTTGTGTTGAGCACTTCATTGTAGCTGCCTTAACCAATGGGGCAGTCTGCACACTTATTTCACATAGTATTGGGCATACGTAAAGTTGCATCCCTGTATATGCATTAGATTCAGATTCTTTTCGAAGGGTTTTTTTTCCAGTTTCATATAGTTGGCACCAGTATCACTCTTTCTATTGGTGTTGGCGAGTATTTCAGTTTGGGTTGATGATAAATATAGCTTGGTGCAATTGGACTTGAAGTCGTGCTTTATACAATCAAGTCTGGTACCTTTTGTAGCTTTGGTGTTGCATCTGCATTAAGTTGTTTTCAAGTGCGATGTTTGTGGTGACTGCAGTATTAGTTGCAGCTTACCCTTGTGTCCAAGTATTTGACCTGCAGTTTCATTTTTATGAAAATTTTGCACTTATTGAAATGTGCAGTAATAAGTTTGGAAACTTGTCTTAATTCACAAGTTGTTGTGGCGAGGCAGCGCACGCGTGCGTGCAACTGCAGCCACGTAGTATCGACATTTTGAATCGATATTTGAACCTTCATTGATTTTGGTTCGTTGATTTTTTGAGTATATCATCACGATAGTGGCAAGGCAGTGCACGCAAGCGTGAACTGCAGCCACGGAGTTGACATTTTAAATGTGTCGAGGCCGTACGCGCGTGTGTGTACTGCAGCCCTACCAAATTTTAATGTTTAAATTGATGTTTTCTTTTTGATGAAAATTATTTTGTGTAGCCAATTCAATGTATTTTGAATCGATTTTGTTGTAAATTGCCGTTTAGGCAAATTTTAATTATTTTCTAAATGATCTTCATCAATAATCCCTTCATCCATCTCATTGATAATCTGAATCTACTGAATTAATGTTTAACACTGTTAAGTGTTATATTTACCGTTATTCGATTACTTGTTAAAGGATCGGATAGGTAAATTATATTTGACTGTCATCTAATTGTTGATTATTATTGCCTCTATGCACTAATAACTGAGTTTGAATTAGACTGACCTGTGTATTATTTTCTTCTGAATATAATACTCGGGTCAGACCGAGTATTTTTACAGCTTGAAGATTTTCAGGCCGCGAAGTTAGAGAGAGAGGGGAAAGCACTCCACTAAAGTTTTTTTCTAGAAAATTTTCTTGTACTTAATGAAAATAAATTGTTCCGCTGTATAAAAATTTAATGCATTGTACAAACTCTGATATATGTATGTAAGAAAAATTCATTTATGAATAATATTATGATTATTCTGTGATTCTGTGGCTGATTCTGTTTAAACTTTATAAACTGAACAACAATCCGTCATTTTGAACGTTTCGAGTTGGTTTAATTACCGACTAGAGGCGGTCAGGGCGGCGGGTCGTTACAAAAGTGGTATCAGAGCTTTGGTTTACTCAAAGCTCAGTTTATGATGTTTAATATGAATAGTTACTAGAAACACTTTAAAGAAAGTGCTTTTCAAATTTAAAGAAGTTTAAAATTGTTTTCTTTAAAATAAAAGGTATTTTGAAAGTTAGAATTATTTTGAAAATTCCCCTCTCTAAATTTAAGTGCGATAGTTCTCTTCGGTGAGGTCTTCTTAGATTTGAGTTTCGATCGTTCGGAAGCTCATTATCGAATTATTGAGATTTATGAAAAATGAAATATGAGTTAAGTGAATTAATGAATTGGTTTAAATTGGTTTAAATCGAATAACTTGAATATTTCAAGTAATAATTGGGAAATAAAAGGATATGTTAATTTGGTTATAACCAAGAGAATTATTGAAGTATAACTTGGGAATTTGATTCTGAATTCTTTTGAAATTGATTTCAAATGTTGTTAAGAACGAATTAGTAAATAAATGAATTATAAGTATTTAACTTATAATATGGATTTTGGGTATATAACTGAGTTATATAAATTGAATTGAATTGAATTAATAAAAAGATTTATAAATTGAAGTTTTATAAATAGAAATGGAATTTGTGAAGATTGTTTATAAATTCGAAACCAATTGAATTTGATAAATGAAAAATAGAGCTTATTAAAGGAGATATATTCGTGATTTTGGACAGCGAATTATCCTTTAAGTTAAATATTGTTATAGTAAATGTTGGTTGAGAATTTTATCCACGATTTTGGACAGTGGATAATCCTTTAAATAAAAAGTGTAGAAACACTGAATTGAATAGATAAGTATATTCACGATTTTGGACAGTGAATATATTATTGAATAAAACAGATATGTTTTAGGTAAAATGATTGAATAATCCAACCTCTGCTAATAAGAATTGCAAATATTGATAGGAAACTTCGAAAACACCTTGTTAATTATAATGGCGAAAACCGAAGCACAAAAAGCAGCACGCCGTGAACGAAGAGCAATTGCTCGTAGAGAAGAAGAAGCGAGACGTGCGGAAATTGAAAGGAGATTCGGTGAAAGGCAAGCACCTGGTCCATATGATAAGGTTATTTGCTATCGATGTCATAAAAAGGGACATTATGCCATTAAGTGCCGAGTAAGGAGAAAGAAAAGGAATGTGGATGACCGGTTTGCTCGTCCTGAGATTGTGTGTTTTAAATGTCGGGAGAAAGGGCATTTTCTTAGTCATTGCCCTAAAGTGAAAAGGAAAAAGTGCGTACTCAATTTACCCGTCGATAGATTGACAATCTGCTACCATTGTCGTCAGACTGGACATATAGCCAGAAACTGCACCGAAAGACAACAGGGTGAGCAAGCTATAGCCCGACCAGCTAGAGTGAAAAGTGCTCAGGTGATAGATAAGGATGGAAACATCTCATATTTTTGCAATAACTGTAAGGAGTGGGGACATGTGGATTTTGAATGTGTTAATTCTCCTTTAACACAACATGAAATAGTGTCATCCGAAGATGAAAGTTTGGCAAAGATGCATACTATCGGGCAAGAAGTCGTTAGTCCTTAATTATTCTGAATCTTAAACCAATCGATATATTTTGTAATACTATCCTTTGTAATCCACAATCTTTTGTGTACGTCTTTTAAAAGTATTAAGCTATGTAAAATTTTGTACGGAAGAAATATTTTAATGAAATAGCATCTTGGGAAGTGATATTATGGAAGGAAGTTTAATTGTTGATTTAACTGTATGAATCAAACTAGTTTGATGTAAAGTTTATATTTCAAGTTTAAAACTATTGCCTAAAATAGTTAATATGGAAATATAGATCTAATGGAACCAATTCGATGAATAATTTACTAAAGAACTAGTTGATTATTTTTGAAATAGAAAGCAAATGTAAAGTTCAAATGAAATTTAGATTTCAAATTTGAAGTTGTCAACACGATAATCTATAATAGGTTTAAATAGATTCAGTGATGAATTTGAATTTAAACGTGCGGAAAATTAAATTAAGTGAAAAACTTAATATTGAAAAGTTTGAAATCGATTTAAAACTAATACTATGAAAAATATGAGGGATTCAAACTATGAATTAAGTTGAAGTTGAAAAAGTTAATAGTTTTAAAAGTGTTTTAAAATGCATTAACTATCGAATACATAGATTTCAACATTCAATTGTTGAAATAGACGTTTTCAAGAAGAATAAGGAAATGGTAGACTATAACACTATTGTTATAGTAAATGGTTTCCGGAAGGAAATGTTGTTTATAGTATTGGGATTTATATATCTATCTTAAATCCGAATCCCTATACTAGTGATTTTGAGTTGTCGTAACAATGTTTTACGTAACTTTCGTTTTAACTCAAATAAATGTGTTTAGAAGAATGATTTCCTTGAAGAGTGAAATATATACTTAATTTTGATTCAAGTATATTGAATATTTTCAAAATGTTGAAAATGAAAGAATTTGTGAATTACTTATTATTGAATAAGTATGGAAATATTTTCCAATATGAAATGAAAGGTTTGAAATTTTATCTTTTAAAGATAAATTGAAAAAATGAATATTTGAAATTGGTTTCAAATGGCTAAGTGTGAAAATTTTATATCTTGTAAAGATATTATTTTGAGAAATTTGAACGATTAGTTCAACTTGGAAATTTTTCAAAGAATTGAATTTTGAGTTAAATTGAGTTTAACTTTGACACCAAAAACAATATAAGTTCAACTTTGAATTTTGGATAGTCGATTGGGATTGTATGTCTAACATTGTGAATTGATGACATAGCATTTGATCTCTATTAAATATATATCTGTGGTGGCGGAGAATTTATTCTTTTAGCTTAACACCCTTCTCTGAGACGTACGAGCTTAGAGGTTATATATCGATAGACATCAATTATGTGTTGAGAATTGACGATGTAACGTGAAATCCAAATCGAATGTGAAGTCGATAATGAATTGGATTGTGAATGTGAATTAGGTTTGAGATAACCTTAAATTTTCAAATCGATTTAGAGGAAAATTTTAAACGTGATGGAAAATTTGGAATCCTCTATCTGTTGTGAATGTGAATTGAGTTTTCGTAACTTATATATGTGAATATAATCGAAAACCATCAGTTTAGAAAGTCATTATTATGAAAATCCTGTGTAAGTTTACATAGGTATGATATGTACGAAATGTGAAATGAAGTACTATATGTATATGACATATGTTTTCTAAAAAACTGAGGATATGGAAATGTACCTTCCATTTATTATGTGTGAAAGTGATTGGAACTCGGTGGAGTGTCCATTGAAAATCGTAGCTACGTAGAATTCCATTAGTGGAATGTCCATTGGACTGATATGATATCCCCCACGATGGATCATCGTGTTTGGGATTATGTGATTGATGCTGGCGTAATTCGTGGGGCGTGATGCCTACAGTTACAAGCGATTCCACTGAGATAGTGGCGCAACCGCCGAGTAAACTGCGATCTGGAAACCGAAGCGAAATTCGAGGGGCGTGATGCCTAAGGCTACGAGCGATTCTACTGAGATAGTAGTGTAACCGCCGTGTGGACCGCGATCTAAGGCGATAACCATGGCGAAATTCGAGAGTGATGAGAAATCTAAGATTACAAGTGATTCTACTGAGATAGTAGAGTAACCGCCGGGTAAACTGTGATCCATGGGGGAACGTGCTTTCCATATCCATTTTTAAAAGAATTTTTAAAAAGTATTTTCACTGGGAGTTGAAGCAAGTATGTGTACTTGGAGATTTTTAGTCTTGCGCCTGGCCAGCGTATGCCTAAAGTCTGTGAGAACGACGATGGACTTGTTAAACTTCGAGTTATCAAGTATTTTCAAACTTTAAATAGAAAATCAATAATCTGAAATTAGAGTTACATAATTCTAAACTTAATGAATTAAGGAAGAAGATCTTTTTGAATATTTTGAAAGTCCACAGCTTTTGGATAAGATATATTATGCAAATATTTAGCATGAAAGATTTAAAGTTTAAAAATCTGAGTTTTGTAAGTCGAAAATTTGGTAAAAGACTTTTGTGTCTTGATTATTGAAATTGATAAACAAAACTAGTGAAATGAAATAAATGGAATGAATCCTATAATTATTGCGAGTTTGAAGCTTGGTAAAATTATGTAGGATATAAATATCGGTGAGATTTTAGCAATCGTTTTTCCTAACTTATAATTTCGGGACGAAATTCTTTTAAGTAGGGGAGATTGTAACGATCCTGAATTTTGAACAATTTAAAAATGAAGATATTTAATTAATTTTAAATATTTGAAATAATTTTAAATTGAATTCCAATAAAACTATGAAGTTGGCGATTAAATTTTTGAATTTAATCTATTTAAAGTTGAATAGAAATTTGAATTTAACTTTGAAGTTTGAAATTGAATATTGAAATTGTATTTTAAATTCAAACAAATGACTTAGAAAAAAAAAATAAGTTTGGAGTTACGAATTATATTTATGAAAATTTATAAATGGATGGTTAGTTTAATAACATTTTTCTTTAACTTAAATAAATGAATAAAATTTTAATCAATATAAAATAAATTGAGAAACACGTTAATATAAATTTGTGCTTGATAATTGAACTTCAAAACGTTTATAAGTTTATTTAAAGAAAAAAATTTATACAAAACAAAATTGAATTCAAAATATAAATATAAATATAAATATATATATATAATAAAATAAATAAAGAATATACTAGTTAAAATTTTAACAAGATTAATCAAGCAAAATATACAAAGCAAAAATTGCATTCAAAAAGAAAAAGGAAAAAAAATAAAAAATAAATAAACATAATAAAATAAGAAGTATACGTTACCTTACTTTCATCATGCCGATACCCATTCCTCCATACCCAAATTCACGTCGCCTTCTCCCATAAAAACACGAAGCCCCCAATTCATTTCAAAACCCTAATCAGATAATCAAACGCGAAAAAAAATGGCGTCTTCGTCTTCGATTCCTCCTCTTCGAAACTAGGGCTTTCGTTCGTCTTCGATTCTTGCTTCGACTCGCGTGCTCCTCTACAAAGCTAAGGTGAGTACTTCGGTACTCACATCTAATTCAACGTTTTAATGATTGCTTGCTTGTTAAATTTCGCGACTTTGGATTGCTCGATTTATTGATCCTCACAATTTTGAAAGCTTGTGGACTTCGGTCCTTTGATTTGTTAAAATTAGCTGCTGCGATGAATTTTTCTGGGTTTATAGTTCGAATTTCTGGAAATTAAATTTTGTGATTTTGTTTGCTTTGACTTCGGTCTTGATTCTTTTTACTTGGAATTTCTTTGTGAATCCATGTGCTTGCTTAATAGCCCACGGTTTTGCACTGCAGTTGCTTTCGACAGTAAAACTTGATTTTTGATGATATGCTTATTCCAGTTTGTGTAGTTCTTTTTGATGGACGAGGATCTTGTCATTGGAAAGTGAGTTGAATTGTTTTGTTGGCATCGGCATTGACCTTTAACCGTTGAGTGCTGCGGTGCCATATCTATGGTGCCCTCACTCCATATTGCCGGTTCTGTTACCTCTCAGGTTGCAATTGTGGTTTCTATGGAAGTAATTATGTGATTTCCTGAGTAATTGATGCATGTTTGTATAGATACATATATATATTCACCTCTGTTCTCTGTTAAAACCCAAAACTGTGAGTAAACATCTAAATTTAAATCTTAAGTAGGTTAATCTGGTTGCTTGAGTAATTGATGTGATAATGATGCTTGTTGTGATATTTCTGCATACATATATATGAATGAGTTAATATGTGTGCATGTTAGTTTCTTTCTAGTTTGAAACTACGGGGTATAAAATAGATTCAAAATCAGTTAGTTGCTTTCCTGGTTGGTTTAATGTTGAGATGTTTAATAAAATTTGTTTAAAAACAACAAGATTTAAATTGCTAGTAACTTCACTTTCTAAAAACTTAACATAAAAATTTGTTTGCTTGCCGGTATGTTAAAGTGAATAAATATTCACAGAGGCATATATGTGAAAATCAGGTGTGAATATTGAATGGATTTGTTGCAAACATGAACTGCATCACTGTTAAAAGTTTAGTTATATGATTATGTTGCATTGATCATTTTTTTTTCCCTTGCACCATTTGATTGTTGGCTTCACTGTGGGGTTTGGTCAGTTTGCACATGAACTGTTTTGGTCTCACTTCCATGTAGGGAGCATTTGGGTTTTACTGACCACTCACGTACATATTGGATCCTCGAATGTTTGTTATAATGGTATTGTCTAGACTGGACTTGGGTTGTTTACTTTGGGGTACTGTTTTGATTTGAGACTGTTGTTTTATGGTTTTGAACTCGTGTTGATTCATTGACTTTGGTATACCTTAGTTGCATTGCAGCTATGTGTATTGATCTATCTGTGCAATTAGTTGTGTTGAGCACTTCATTGTAGCTGCCTTAACCAATGGGGCAGTCTGCACACTTATTTCACATAGTATTGGGCATACGTAAAGTTGCATCCCTGTATATGCATTAGATTCAGATTCTTTTCGAAGGGTTTTTTTCCAGTTTCATATAGTTGGCACCAGTATCACTCTTTCTATTGGTGTTGGCGAGTATTTCAGTTTGGGTTGATGATAAATATAGCTTGGTGCAATTGGACTTGAAGTCGTGCTTTATACAATCAAGTCTGGTACCTTTTGTAGCTTTGGTGTTGCATCTGCATTAAGTTGTTTTCAAGTGCGATGTTTGTGGTGACTGCAGTATTAGTTGCAGCTTACCCTTGTGTCCAAGTATTTGACCTGCAGTTTCATTTTTATGAAAATTTTGCACTTATTGAAATGTGCAGTAATAAGTTTGGAAACTTGTCTTAATTCACAAGTTGTTGTGGCGAGGCAGCGCACGCGTGCGTGCAACTGCAGCCACGTAGTATCGACATTTTGAATCGATATTTGAACCTTCATTGATTTTGGTTCGTTGATTTTTTGAGTATATCATCACGATAGTGGCAAGGCAGTGCACGCAAGCGTGAACTGCAGCCACGGAGTTGACATTTTAAATGTGGCGAGGCCGTACGCGCGTGTGTGTACTGCCGCCCTACCAAATTTTAATGTTTAAATTGATGTTTTCTTTTTGATGAAAATTATTTTATGTTGCCAATTCAATGTATTTTGAATCGATTTTGATGATTTTGTTGTAAATTGCCGTTTAGGAAAATTTTAATTATTTTCTAAATGATCTTCATCAATAATCCCTTCATCTATCTCATTGATAATCTAAATCTACTGAATTGATGTTTAACACTGTTAAGTGTTATATTTACCGTTATTCGATTACTTGTTAAAGGATCGGATAGGTAAATTATATTTGACTGTCATCTAATTGTTGATTATTATTGCCTCTATGCACTAATAACTGAGTTTGAATTAGACTGACCTGTGTATTATTTTCTTCTGAATATAATACTCGGGTCAGA
The DNA here is from genome assembly GCA_030765085.1 of Allium cepa. Classification (NCBI taxonomy): domain Eukaryota; kingdom Viridiplantae; phylum Streptophyta; class Magnoliopsida; order Asparagales; family Amaryllidaceae; genus Allium; species Allium cepa. The sequence continues at coordinate 690,012,573 of CM060932.1, read as the reverse complement.
CCGAGTATTTTTACAGCTTGAAGATTTTCAGGCCGCGAAGTTAGAGAGAGAGGGGAAAGCACTCCACTAAAGTTTTTTTCTAGAAAATTTTCTTGTACTTAATGAAAATAAATTATTCCGCTGTATAAAAATTTAATGCATTGTACAAACTCTGATATATGTATGTAAGAAAAATTCATTTATGAATAATATTATGATTATTCTGTGATTCTGTGGCTGATTCTGTTTAAACTTTATAAACTGAACAACAATCCGTCATTTTGAATGTTTCGAGTTGGTTTAATTACCGACTAGAGGCGGTCAGGGCGGCGGGTCGTTACAAGTGAGGTAAAGGTTTGTATATACTAATAGATTGGAAAATGGTTTAAGAAACGAGCTTTGTACTAAAATAGTGTTGAAATCATTTGAAGAAAGAGTTTTGATATTTACTATTAGTATAGAAAACCTTTATATTTTTAAAGTGACAAACCACAAAGAAGATTGTAAGAACAATCAATCACTAAAATTCACATACGAAGACGTGAATAAAATCCAAAGAAACCGATAAAGAATCCATCGAAATGGATATTCAAAAATCCCTAAAAAGAGTCATCAAAGTCATAATAAATGATAACAACAAATAGGATTATCACGAACCGATTTAAATTGGAATTCTCAAACAAAAAGGCAAGAAGGCAAAATCACAACAGTTTCAGACGTCTGAAACAAGTGGTTCAGACGTCTGAATCTGGAAATATAAAAATTTCCAGAACACGATTCAGACGTCTGAATCAAGTGTTTCAGACGTCTGAAATAGGCATATTTTGGCCTATTTCCTTTCTGTTTGAAATAGAACCAATTCAGACGTCTGAAACCATGTATTCAGACGTCTGAATCTGGGAATAGAAAACTTCCCAGAACAATATTCAGACGTCTGAATATCACGTTTCAGACGTCTGAATGAAGGGTTCAGGGCATTCCCTGAACCTAGGCCAAAATGGCCAAACAAATATCGAAAACGATCGAACGAGCACATGGCGATGACTAAGGAATTACGTCGAACGACAACCCAGCCTAAACGGCTCTTCGATACGCCTCAAATTTCAATGTCCAAATATCCATAATAGGATTTTCATGAATTGGATCAAAACACCAAAAATTGGAATATACACGAAATCGATCCAAACCAAAATCGATTGCACACGAATAAACGTTAGGAATTCATACCTAACAATCGAAGATAATTATAGACTAAGATGTGAGATAAAAATCTCACCTTTTTACAAAATCAAACAAGAAGAAGCTTGAAAGCAAATGGAGAACCAACCTCTCTTCAACACAACCCAAATGAGCTTGAATCTATGCTCAAAACAAGAACATTCCCAAAATTAGGTTTAGGAATTTCTGAAATTGATAAGAGAATAAGTTGGAGAAGAAGAAGAGAATGCTTACCAATGGGTTCTCTTGAATTTGGAGCAAGGAATTTGATTTGCAAAAGAAAACTAGGGCTTGGAGTTTTAATTTCCTCTTCCACTCTCCATTGTTATGAAAGCTTGAATGTTTAAGCAAAGAGGAGAAGTTATGAAGAGAAGGGGGGTTGGGCTGAGCTAATAAGGGTGCAGTCCAAACCAAGGCCCTAAGTAAAAAGTAGCAAAAAATCAACTTTCTCCAAACATATCGAAGCTTATATTCAAAAAGGTCGCAAACGACATTTTAAACTCAATGGGAGTGGTCCCGAGTCCTAATTCGACCGTATGCAAAAAGTAGCTTTTCGGACTAAAATCCGACTAACGATAGAATATTTAAATAAAATATTTAAATATAAAATCGATAAATATGCGGGTTGTTACAGACTCCCCTCCTTAAAGAAATTGCGTCCTCGCAATATTTTAAGAAGAGAACATAAAGTAACAACCATAAAAGCATATTCAACACAAAAGAAACTCGAAATAAGAAGTTCACCTCAAAGAGCACGAGAAGTAAGTCCGGATGTGTTCGCTCGATGTACTCTCTAGATTCCCAAGAACAATCCTTAGTATTTGAAGACCATTGAACTTTAACAAGCGGAACATCTTTATTTCAAAGGCGTTTGACCTCCGAAGCAACAATTTGAATAGGATGCTGCTCATAAGTTAAATTTGGCGAAACTTCAATCTCTTCCACAACACCGGGCTCAAGAATAGAATCGGAATCTCGAAGGCATTTCCGTAATTGAGAAACGTGAAACACGTCATGAATAGAAGAAAATTGAGCCGGCAATAAAAGGCGATAAGCCATGAAACCAATACGTTCAGTGATAGGAAATGGCCCAATATATCGAGGCGCCAATTTTTCCGATCGACTGAAACGTACAACACCTTTCATAGGTGAAACACGAATGAACACTAGATCTCCCACAGAAAATTCTAACTTCCTTCTCCGGTTATCGGCATAGGATTTTTGTCTATTCTGGGATTCTTTCATCCTATGACGAATAAGATCAATCTTTTCTGTGGAATCACGAATATAGTCTGGACCTAAAACCAGCTTCTCACCGGCCTCAAGCCAACAAGAAGGAGATCGGCATGGCCTTCCGTAGAGTGCCTCAAAAGGTGCCATACCAATACTAGATTGGAAGCTATTATTATAGGAAAATTCAACAAGTGAAATATGATCTTCCCAACTTCCACCAAAATCAAGAACACAAGCACGAAGAAGATCTTCAAGAGTTTGATTCACACGCTCGGTTTGTCCATCGGACTAAGGATGATAAGCGGTGCTAAAATTAAGCTTCGTTCCTAAAGCTTTTTGAAGACTCTTCCAAAATCCACTAGTCAACAATGGATCACGATCACTAACAATAGAAGTAGGAACACTATGTAATTTAACAATCTCTTTGATAAAGAGCTTGGCCAAAAGAGGAACGGTTCGGTTAGACCGAACGGGAATAAAATGGGCGGATTTAGTAAGTCTATCAACGATCACCCATAAGCTATCATGACCCGAACGAGAACGGGGAAGGCCATCTATAAAATCCATGGAAATCTGGTCCCACTTCCAAATTGGAATTTCTAAAGGTTGCAATAACCCACCGGGCCTTTGATGTTCGACCTTAACGAGTTGGCAAGTCATGCAACGCTTAACGAAGTTAGCGATGTCAAGTTTCATTCCCTCCCAATAATAAAGTCGCTTCATATCCACGTACATTTTACTATTTCCGGGATGAATGATGAATTTAGAATGATGAGATTCTTCTAAAATATCTTTTCGAAGATCACTAATATTTGGCACGATAAGTCTACCAAATCTCCGAATGCCGCCACGAGAATCGATATCAAAGTCTTTCAAACCTTCAATATCAATCTTATCCTTAATATTTTGGCCAAGAAGAGCCAATTCGGGATCTAGCCTTTGAGCTTCAAGAATGCGGTCTAAAAGAGAAGGATGAGCCTCAAGGCTACATAAAACAAATGATGAGCATAAATCGGATACGCGGTCTCGAATCTCACAAGTGGATAAGATCTCAAGATCGTTCCATTCGGATATCATCATAGAAACAACAGCTTGTTGTTTACGGCTAAGAGCATCGGCGACACGATTACCCTTACCGGGAGTATAAAGAATATCAAGATCATATGGTGCAAGAAATTCGAGCCAACGCTGTTGACGCAAATTAAGTTCCTTTTGAGAGAATAAATACTTCAAAGACTTATGATCGGTATAAAGAACAAATTTCTCTCCTAAAAGATAACGACGCCAAATCCGAAGAGCGAAAACAATAGCCGCGAGTTCTAAATCATGAGTGGCATATCTAGTCTCGGCAGGCTTTAATTGCCTAGAAGCATAAGCAATAACACGTTCTCTTTGCATGAGAACGGCACCCAAACCAACACGACTAGCATCGGTATAAACAACGAAATCTTGATTCCCCTCGGTAATAACTAGAATAGGAGCATCAGAAAGAAGTTCTTTTAATTTCTGAAAAGAAGCTTCACATTTGTCCGACCAAATGTATTTAACACCATTCTTAGTCAAGCTAGTGAGAGGCACGACAATCTTAGAAAAGTCTTTGATAAAACGACGGTAATAGCCCGCCAATCCGAGAAAACTACGAATCTCTGTCACACTCTCTGGTCTCTTCCAATCTTGAATCGCTTCAATCTTTGAAGGATCCACAAAAATTCCGGATTCGAAAATAATATGACCGAGAAACTTCACACGAGATTGCCAAAAGTGGCATTTAGAAAATTTTGCCCTTAATTGATTACTCCTAAGAGTTTCCAACACAATCCGAAGATGTTTTTCATGCTCCTCCTCGGTTTTAGAATACACAAGAATATCATCGATAAAGATAAGAACAAACCGGTCGAGGAAATCTTTGAAAACTCTATTCATAAGGTCAACGAAATACGCCGGAGCATTCGTCAAACCAAATGGCATGACAAGCCATTCATAAGATCCATAACGAGTACAGAACGAGGTCAATGGAATACTATCCTCTACAATACGAAGCTGATGAAATCCAGTAGCTAAGTCTAATTGTGAAAAGACTCTAGCACCAGTAAGTTGATCGAATAGATCATCAATCCGAGGTAAAGGATATTTTTTTTGATAGTAAGATCATTAAGATTGCGGTAGTCAACGCAAAACCTAAGTGTTCCATCAGATTTCTTCACAAAAATAGCTGAAGCTCCCCAAGGCGAGGAACTAGAGCGAATAAATTGCTTCGTCTCCAATTCGGATAATTGTTTACGCATCTCCTCGTTTTCTTTATTGGACATACGATAAGGAGGACGAGTGATAGGTTGAGCTCCAGGAATAAGATTAATTCTGAACTCAATTGCCCGCTTAGGTGGTAATCCTAAAACGGATTCGAATATGTCGGAAAATTCACGAACGATGTGAATAAGAGAAATAATATCACCCTCATCATCATCATCGTCATCATGAGGATTTAAAGAATATAAAGATGCGACCAAGCTGGAAACTGAAACTTGAAGATTAATAGAAATCTGCTTAACAGATTGGGGATGTCGAAGATGAATAGTCCGCTCAGGACATAGAATATGAGCTTCATAACGGTTAAGCCAATCCATTCCCAAAATCATTCCAAAGCCTAAATAACGCATGACATGCAAATCGGCTCGGAAAGAAAAATCACACAAAATAATCTCGACATCTTTACACAATAAACTGATTGTTGCGGATCCACCAACCGGATTCGCAATTCTCAAAGAAGTCATTAAACACAAAACATCCAAAGAAAAGGTATCAACAAGTTCTTTTGATATAAAAGAATGGGACGCACCCGTATCAAAAAGAACTCGAGTAGGATGATCACGAAATAAAATAATTCCATTCAGAATAGAATGAGGCATACCTTGACCACGAGATGTGTTGCCAGGGGCTTGAGCAACATTAAGCTTTCCCTCTTTCCTGCCCTGAAGCTTGGGGCATGAAGATATAACATGACCGGGACCTTTGCAGTAGCGACAAGAGATAGACTTGGGACACTTGTTCGCATAATGGTCCTTCGAACCACAATTATAGCATTCCCCACGACCAAAGGAAGAAGTCTTTGCCACGGAGGTTGCTTGCTTCCCTTTCTTATTAGGATAGGGGCCTTTGAATTTGTTTGGTCTCTTCTTGTTGTTGAAGTTTGGTTTGGAACCCACCACTTCAACAACATTCTTCCTATCCGCTTCTTCAAGACGAAGAGCGATATCGACGAGTTGATCGAAAGAAACTTCTAATTTTAGAAGTAATGGCTTCTTGAGATTTTTGCTTAAGCCATAGACGAACCTCTGGTTCTTCTTCAAAGGGGTGTTGATGTATTCAACCCCATATTTGGAAAGCGACTCGAAGGAGGCGACGTAATCAGTCACGGAGGACTCACCTTGAACAAGGTCTATAAATCGTCGAGCCAATGTCACTTTCTCAGCATCTGGTACAAATTTCAACTCGAAGCGTTCCCGGAATTGCTCCCAGGTGAGATCCGCTTCATTAATCTCAGAAATAAGAAGCTCGTACCAGTCCAATGCTCTTTCTCGGAGCATACTAGAGGCCACCTGAACTCGGTGAAGGTCAATAAGATTCATGCGAGAAAAGATTCGATCGCATGACCTTAGCCAAGCCTGTACTTCAATAACAGTTTCGGAACCTATGAATGGCTCCCCACCCAAATTAGAGTAATCACTGCACAAGCGTGCAAATCTCGACTTTGGGTGAGTAGGTTCCGGGTTAGCTCCAGCTGCTAGAGCATTCGTCACTAAATCAAGGAGCTGTTGAGCAGTCATAAAAACTTCATCTTGGGGTGGCGTGCTAGATGGCACGGCTCTGGGGCGGCCTGGTCTAGACATTTGTGACGCCCCACCTCTATACCCACGCTAGCCAAGAACACTACGGTGTAATGCTGTCAACTAGCACGGAGAATAAGGCTGTTGAGGAGCGACCATCCATGTAATTGCTTTGCGCGAGCACCGATATGTCAGATAGTATAACATGCATTCTATTTCAAGAGGAAATCCGACATACCGATACAAACACAAAGCTACTACACAGTGGCTATAATAATCTTCGGAAACAAATATAGAAATAAACATAGCATAAATCAGTCACAGACAATTCATATCACAAAGGCGGAAATAGATATGAATATAACACATGAAAGTGTACATCAGAGTAGTGGTCAAACAAGATCCACAATATCAAAAAGAATAGATACAAGTGCTAGACAAAAGAATAAGTATACATCATAGAGTCTGTATCTCAAATGTATACAACAAAAACTACTAAACTAAAGTAGTTTGCCAAAAGTTAGAAGATGGTTCCAGATAGGAAGCCATGAGGAAACACCTGTAATATCTCAGTCTGACCCGAGTATTATTTAAGAAGAAAATAATAAACGGATCAGTCTAGCTATAAATATCAGATGAAGTGATATATAATAAGAGATATGACATAAACATATAATAATCACAATGCCAAGCTGTGATAAATAAGTAATTGAAAATCAACAAGAGATTAATCAATATCACAATAATCTACTCAAGATAAAAAGGAATGTCATACTGCTAATTTCATTCACCAAGCCACAATAAATGACATATATATCAATGCCAATCGTAAAAGTTGGTGAAACATAAATTCCAGAAATCAACACACGAAATCCAGAAATCACAATAAAAAGGAACAACGACGTCGTACAGCGGGACATCCGATGAACCAAATCACAATAAAAAGGATGGCCAATCCCACAAACTGGACATCGACGCACCTAGAAAGACACGCCCCATGAACAGTCGAACATCGATGCACCTAGAAAGATACGCCCCATGCTCTAGCATCGACGCACCTAGAAAGATACGCCCCATGCACAAATAAACATCGATGCACCTAGAAAGATACACCCCATGTAATGTCTAACATCGATGCACCTAGAAAGATACACCCCATGCAAAGTCGAACATCGACGCACCTAGAAAGATACGCCCCATGCATAGACGAACATCGACGCACCTAGAAAGATACGCCCCATGTCCCGACTTATTAAGCCGATTGCTCCACGAAGTAAATAAACATCGATGCACCTAGAAAGGTACACCCCATGCATAAATAAACATTGACGCACCTAAAAAGGTACGACCCATGTATAAACAAACATCGATGCACCTAGAAAGGTACACCCCATGCATAATAAAACATTGACGCACCTAAAAAGGTACGACCCATGTGAGAAATGAGACGAAACTCAATAAAATGAGTAACAGTCCTCCACATAGACAAAGAGACATCGCACATTGCTAGTCTAAATCACAAAGATGATCGTCATGATCAACGAGAAGTGTCGATTACAGTAAGCTAGTAAATATATGAGCTTAGCTTCATGTCCCATAACCACTAGCTTAACTTAAATATTTACGAACAAATTGTAGGTCTCCACTAGAAAATTGTCACAAGAGATTCAATCGAACAAGTCCAAGAATTAACCGACGAAGTAAACGCAAGCGTTTCATACCACTCGTTTTACTAAGTCGTTTAATTAGATTTCTCATACGAGTGAGGTAAAGGTTTGTATATACTAATAGATTGGAAAACGGTTTTATAAACGAATTTGGTATTAAAATAGTATTGAAATCATTTGAAGAAAGAGTTTTGATATTTACTACTAGTATAGAAAACCTTTATATTTTAAAGTGAAAAATCATAGAAGTGATTGTAGAAACAATCGGGCATAAAAATTCACATTCGAAGACGTGAATAAAATCCAAAGAAATCGATATAAAATCCATCAAAGTGGATATATCTAAAATTCCCAAAGAAAAGGTCATCAAAGTTGATAATAAATGACAACAACAAAAGGGAGACAACACGAATCGATTAAAGTTGGATATTCAAACGAATTAGCAATATAGGCTAATCTGGCAAATAGTAGCAGGTCGGTCGACCGGACTCCCTGAGTTGGTCGACCGAACCAGAGGTTGGAAGTGCTCGGGGCACCAAGTTGGTCGACCGGCCCAGGGGGCTCGGTCGGCCGAAGCCTGCAACCAGCACTTCCAAACAGAGGCAGGAAGTGCCTGGACTACAGGTCGGTCGACCGGCCCAGGGGACTCGGTCGGCCGAACCTGTATACTTGCACTTCCTACCCTATTACAAAGGAGGTGAAAATCCCGACCAAATTGCAATCGCACGAGCAACGACTCTAAGGGTTTATGCCAATCGACAACCCGGCCCTATATGCTCCTCGATGCATCACCAAAAACACGTTCAAACATCAAAGTTAGGATTTTTAACGAATTGAACTCAAAACACTAAAAATTGGAATATTCACAAAAGCAATCCAAATCAAAATCAAATGCACATGAATAAGTGTTAGGAATTCATACCTAACAATAGAAGAGAATTATAAGCATAGATGTGAGATTAAAAATCTCACCTTTGAACCCAAACGAATGAAGAAGATGCTATGAAGCAATGGCAAGAACAAGCACTCTTCAATTCCAACTCAACAAGCTTGAATCTAAGCTTAAAAGAGAAACATTCCCTAAATTAGGTTTAGGAAATTTCTGAAATTGAATGGAGAAAGAGTTGGAGAAGATGAAGGAGATGCTTACCAATGGGTTCACTTGAGTTTTGAGCAAGAAGATGGATTTGCTAATGGAAACTAGGGCTTAGGAATGTCTATTTCCCATTCTCTTCCACCATTGTTGCTAAAGCTTGAGTCTTTAAGCAAAGAGGAGAAGTTATGAAGAGAAGGGGATTGGGCTGAGCTAATAAGGGTGCAGTCCAAACCAAAGTCATAAGCGGGAAAAAGTAGCAAAAATCAACTTTCTCCAAACATATCGAAGCTTATACTCATAAAGGTCGCAAACGGCATTTTGAACTCAATGGGGGTGGTCTCGAGTCCTAATTCGGCTGTTTGCAAAAGTAGCTTTTCGGACCAAAATCCGACGAACAATAGAATATTTAAATAAAATATTTAAATATAAAAATCGATAAATATGCGGGTTGTTACAGACTCCCCTCCTTAAAGAAATTACGTCCTTGCAATACTTAAGAAGAAAATAAGAAGTAACAACCATAGAAGCATATCAACACAAAAGAAAATTTGAAATAGGAAGTTCACCATAAGGAGCATGAAAGAGTTAGCAAGAAATCTGGTGAAACTTCAATTTCCACAATATTACCGAGCTCAAGAATGAAAACCGGAATCCCTAAGGCATTTCCGTAGATAAAAGACGTGGGGAACGTCAAGAATAGCAGAAAATTGAGCCGGTGCAACGGCGTAGTACAAAAACGGTACGCTCGAGGAACTAGAACCTCAAATAATTTGGGACATCAGCGTAGTACAAAAACGGTACGCCCAATGAACCAAAGCAAAGACATTGATGTAGTACAAACGGTACATCCAATGAATCAAAAGCAAAGACATTGATGTAGTACAAACGGTACATCCAATGAATCGAATAGCAAAGACATTGATGTAGTACAAAGGGTACATCCAATGAATCAAAAGCAAATACATTGATGTAGTACAAACGGTACATCCAATGAATCAAAAGGAAAGACATTGATGTAGTACAAACGGTACATCCAATGAATCAAAAGCAAAGTCATTGATGTAGTACAAATGGTACATCCAATGAATCCGATAAGACGGGACATCGATGTAGTATAATAACAGTACATCCGATGAACCGAACACCATAAAAGAACATCGGACGCTAGTCCATAAAAGGAATGAGATAAAGATCAATAAAACGAAGTATATCAAAACGTTCATGAACTTAATAAAAAGATAATTCCATTCAGACATCATCAAAGAATCAACCACTTGCTGCTTACGACAAAGCGCATTGGCAACACGATTTCCCTTTCAGGAATAAAAAGAATATCAAGATCATAAGATGTCAGGAACTCGAGTCAACATGGAGTTCGATATGAGAAAATAATTAGTCCAAAGATTTATGATCGAGGTAGAGAACAAATTTCTCCCCCAAAGATGATGATGTCAAACTCTAAAAGCAAAAACAATAGCCGCGAGCACTAGATCATGAGTGGCATACCTAGTCTCGATAAGCTAAAATAATTTAGAAGCACAAGTGATAGCACGTTCTCCTTTGCAAGAGAACGGCATACAAACCAATACGACTAGTATCGGTACAAATAGCAAAGTCTTGGTTCCCCTTCAGGAATCACAAGAATAAGAGTATCGAAAAGAAAGAATTTCTTTTAAATAATCTTCTTTCCTAAAAAGTTTAAACTTTCAAATTACATTTATCATTATGTAATAATCTTTCTAGAAAAATTTACATTTTTACAAGTCAATATATCGTGTCTGACTGTCTCATCAAAGCGTTTAGGAGATTCTTATCGATAACGTTGATCAAGCGCATCGACCAGAATTCTTAACACACTAAATGGGCAATACAATAACAAAATCATCTTCTTTATAATAAACAAGTTTCTTAAAAGTTTTTAAGAACAAAACTTCAATTATACTTCTAAATAAATCTTATGAAAAAGATTTGCAAAATTTTAAATTACTATTTTCATCCAAAATCAGTAAATACAAGAATAGTCTCATCGAAATATTCATAGAATATTCGATTTATAAAATGGATGAAATAAGCTGGACAATTTGAATGACATAATAAGTCATTCATAAGAATCATAACGAGTGTGGAATGCGGTAAGTGGAATGCTAATTTCCGTAACTCGTAGCAAACGAAAACCGGTGGTAAAGTCAAACTGAAAAGACCTTAACAGCACACAAAAGATTTCTTAGGTGATAATCCTAAGACAAACTCAAAATTACCGGAAAATTTCTCAAACTACATGAATGAGAGAAATAACACTTTCCTTATAAGTGGGATTAAGGAATAAAATGATGCCATCAAGTTGGAATCAAAATCATAAAGGAAAAATAGAAATCTGCTTAACAGATTGAAAATGTCAAAGATGAATAGTCCACATGGGACAAATAGGATATGCGCTTCACAACGATTAAGCCAATCCTTACAAAAAAAATCAATTCCGAAGCCTAAGTATATCGGCTCGGAAAGATAAATCACATAAAATAATTTCGATATCAAATAAAAAGCAAATTGAGTGTTGCGGATCTACCATCCGGATTCGCAACTCTCAAAGAAGTCATCAAGCCCAAAATATTTAAAGAAAAAGAATCGACAAGTTCTTTTTATAAAAATAATGAGATGAAACCCATATCAAAAAGAACTCAAATAAGAAGACCACGAAATAAAACAATGCCATCAAGGATTGAGTGAAAAATACCTTGACCTAGAGAAGTGTTGCTAGGGGTTTGCACAATATTTAGCTCTCCCTCCTTCTTATTTTGAAGTACGGGACATGCAGTAATATGGTGACCCGAATTTTTGCAATAGCGACAAAAGAGGGGTCTCGGGCACTGCCCTGCATAGTGGTCTGTGGAACCACAATTGTAGCATTGTCCACGACTAGAGGTAGGAGTCTTTGCTACCGGAGTTGGTTGCTTCCCTTTCTTATTAGAATTGGGGAATTTGAATATGATAGGCCTCTTCAAGTTATTGTCGAAGTTCTGTTGGGCACGCACAACTTCAACATCACCTTCATTATCGGCCTCTTCAAGACGAAGAGCGATATCAATAAGCTGATCAAATGAAACCTCAAGTTTCAGAAGTAATGGCTTCTTAAGATTCTTATTCAAGCCATAGATAAATCTCTGATTTTTCTTCAATGTGGTATTGATATATTCAACCCCGTATTTGAAAAGAGATTCGAAAGATGCGACATAGTCTGTCACAGAAGATCCACCTTGAACAAGGTCAATAAAACGCCGGGCCAAAGTTACTTTTTCAGCCTCCGGCACAAATTTCGATTCGAATCGTTCCCGGAATTGCTCCCAAGTGAGATCCGCTTCAACGATTTCAGAAATTAGGAGCTCATACCAATCTAACGCTCTTTCTTGGAGCATGCTAGAAGCCACTTGGACTCGATGTAGATCAATAAGGTTCATGCGAGAAAAGATGCGATCGCATGATTTGAGCCAAGCTTGAATTTCAATAACACTCTCGGATCCCTTGAATGGCCTTCCACCCAAATCGGTGTAGTCTCTGCACAAGCGTGCAAAACCGGATCTAGGATGAGTAGGCTCTGGATTGGGACAGGCAGCTTGAGCGTTCTTCACGAGATCTAAAAGCTGCTGAGCAGACATGAATACTCCATCCTGAGGAGTAGCACTAGATTGACCAGCGCTGGAACGGCCAGGTCTAACCATTTCTTTTCTTTAAGAAAGAAAGAAAGAAGAGGAAAAAGTTGTTCTCAAGATAAATATCAAGCAATTCTTGATAGATAAAACAAGGAATCATAAAGGAAAATAGGATGAATCGGTACGAAGACTCGAATAAAACCCTAAAGCACGACTCCTAAGAAAGACTTAGGACGATGATCCTTGTTATAATATTCCATATTGTTCCGAAGTTTGGCTCCGATACCAAGCTGTGACGCCCCACCTCTATACCCACGCTAGCCAAGAACACTACGGTGTAATGCTGTCAACTAGCACGGAGAATAAGGCTGTTGAGGAGCGACCATCCATGTAATTGCTTTGCGCGAGCACCGATATGTCAGATAGTATAACATGCATTCTATTTCAAGAGGAAATCCGACATACCGATACAAACACAAAGCTACTACACAGTGGCTATAATAATCTTCGGAAACAAATATAGAAATAAACATAGCATAAATCAGTCACAGACAATTCATATCACAAAGGCGGAAATAGATATGAATATAACACATGAAAGTGTACATCAGAGTAGTGGTCAAACAAGATCCACAATATCAAAAAGAATAGATACAAGTGCTAGACAAAAGAATAAGTATACATCATAGAGTCTGTATCTCAAATGTATACAACAAAAACTACTAAACTAAAGTAGTTTGCCAAAAGTTAGAAGATGGTTCCAGATAGGAAGCCATGAGGAAGCACCTGTAATATCTCAGTCTGACCCGAGTATTATTTAAGAAGAAAATAATAAACGGATCAGTCTAGCTATAAATATCAGATGAAGTGATATATAATAAGAGATATGACATAAACATATAATAATCACAATGCCAAGCTGTGATAAATAAGTAATTGAAAATCAACAAGAGATTAATCAATATCACAATAATCTACTCAAGATAAAAAGGAATGTCATACTGCTAATTTCATTCACCAAGCCACAATAAATGACATATATATCAATGCCAATCGTAAAAGTTGGTGAAACATAAATTCCAGAAATCAACACACGAAATCCAGAAATCACAATAAAAAGGAACAACGACGTCGTACAGCGGGACATCCGATGAACCAAATCACAATAAAAAGGATGGCCAATCCCACAAACTGGACATCGACGCACCTAGAAAGACACGCCCCATGAACAGTCGAACATCGACGCACCTAGAAAGATACGCCCCATGCTCTAGCATCGACGCACCTAGAAAGATACGCCCCATGCACAAATAAACATCAATGCACCTAGAAAGATACACCCCATGTAATGTCTAACATCGATGCACCTAGAAAGATACACCCCATGCAAAGTCGAACATCGACGCACCTAGAAAGATACGCCCCATGCATAGACGAACATCGACGCACCTAGAAAGATACGCCCCATGTCCCGACTTATTGAGCCGATTGCTCCACGAAGTAAATAAACATCGATGCACCTAGAAAGGTACACCCCATGCATAAATAAACATTGACGCACCTAAAAAGGTACGACCCATGTATAAACAAACATCGATGCACCTAGAAAGGTACACCCCATGCATAATAAAACATTGACGCACCTAAAAAGGTACGACCCATGTGAGAAATGAGACGAAACTCAATAAAATGAGGAACAGTCCTCCACATAGACAAAGAGACATCGCACATTGCTAGTCTAAATCACAAAGATGATCGTCATGATCAACGAGAAGTGTCGATTACAGTAAGCTAGTAAATATATGAGCTTAGCTTCATGTCCCATAACCACTAGCTTAACTTAAATATTTACGAACAAATTGTAGGTCTCCACTAGAAAATTGTCACAAGAGATTCAATCGAACAAGTCCAAGAATTAACCGACGAAGTAAACGCAAGCGTTTCATACCACTCGTTTTACTAAGTCGTTTAATTAGATTTCTCATACGAGTGAGGTAAATGTTTGTATATACTAATAGATTGGAAAACGGTTTTATAAACGAATTTGGTATTAAAATAGTATTGAAATCATTTGAAGAAAGAGTTTTGATATTTACTACTAGTATAGAAAACCTTTATATTTTAAAGTGACAAATCATAGAAGTGATTGTAGAAACAATCGGGCATAAAAATTCACATTCGAAGACGTGAATAAAATCCAAAGAAATCAATATAAAATCCATCAAAGTGGATATATCTAAAATTCCCAAAGAAAAGGTCATCAAAGTTGATAATAAATGACAACAACAAAAGGGAGACAACACGAATCGATTAAAGTTGGATATTCAAACGAATTAGCAATATAGGCTAATCTGGCAAATAGTAGCAGGTCGGTCGACCGGACTCCCTGAGTTGGTCGACCGAACCAGAGGTTGGAAGTGCTCGGGGCAGCAGGTCGGTCGACCGGCCCAGGGGGCTCGGTCGGCCGAAGCCTGCAACCAGCACTTCCAAACAGAGGCAGGAAGTGCCTGGACTACAGGTCGGTCGACCGGCCCAGGGGGCTCGGTCGGCCGAACCTGTATACTTGCACTTCCTACCCTATTACAAAGGAGGTACAAATCCCGACCAAATTGCAATCGCACGAGCAACGGCTCTAAGGGTTTATGCCAATCGACTACCCGACCCTATATGCTCCTCGATGCATCACCAAAAACACGTTCAAACATCAAAGTTAGGATTTTTAACGAATTGAACTCAAAACACTAAAAATTGGAATATTCACAAAAGCAATCCAAATCAAAATCAAATGCACATGAATAAGTGTTAGGAATTCATACCTAACAATAGAAGAGAATTATAAGCATAGATGTGAGATTAAAAATCTCACCTTTGAACCCAAACGAATGAAGAAGATGCTATGAAGCAATGGCAAGAACAAGCACTCTTCAATTCCAACTCAACAAGCTTGAATCTAAGCTTAAAAGAGAAACATTCCCTAAATTAGGTTTAGAAAATTTCTGAAATTGAATGGAGAAAGAGTTGGAGAAGATGAAGGAGATGCTTACCAATGGGTTCACTTGAGTTTGGAGCAAGAAGATGGATTTGCTAATGGAAACTAGGGCTTAGGAATTTCTATTTTCCATTCTCTTCCACCATTGTTGCTAAAGCTTGAGTCTTTAAGCAAAGAGGAGAAGTTATGAAGAGAAGGGGGTTGGGCTGAGCTAATAAGGGTGCAGTCCAAACCAAAGTCATAAGCGGGAAAAAGTAGCAAAAATCAACTTTCTCCAAACATATCGAAGCTTATACTCAAAAAGGTCGCAAACGGCATTTTGAACTCAATGGGGGTGGTCTCGAGTCCTAATTCAGCTGTTTGCAAAAAGTAGCTTTTCGGACCAAAATCCGACGAACGATAGAATATTTAAATAAAATATTTAAATATAAAAATCGATAAATATGCGGGTTGTTACAACATTTCTCTTCCTTTAGAAAGAAAGAAGAAGAAGAAAAAGGTTATTCGCCAAATTGAATATCAAGCAATCTTGATAGACAAAACAAGGAATCATAAAAGAAAATAGGGTAGAACGGTACGTAGACCCGAATAAAATCCAAAAGCACGACTCCTAAGATGGACTTAGGACGATGATCCTTGTTATAATATTCCATATTGTTCTGAAGTTTGGCTCTGATACCAAGCTGTGACGCCCCACCTTTATACCCACGCTAGCCAAGAACATTACGGTGAATGCTGTCAACTAGCACGGAGAATAAGGCTGTAGAGGAGCGACCATCCATGTAATTTCTTTGCGCGAGCACCGATATGTCAGATAATATAACATGCATTCTAATTCAAGAGGAAATCCGACATACCAACACAAACTCAAAGCTACTACACGGTGGCTATATAAATCCTTCGGAAACAAATATAGAAGTAAACATAACATAAATCAGTCACAGACAACTCATATCACAAAGGCGGAATAAGATATGAATATTAGACATAAAGGTTTACATCAGAGTAGTGGTCAGAAAGATCCACAATATCACAAAAGAATAGTTACACGAACTACACAAAAGAATAAGTATACATTATGGAGTCTATATCTCAAATGTATACAAACCAAAAACTACTAATCTAAGTAGTTAACCAAAAGTCAGAGTAATGAATCCCAAGTGAGAGGTCAAGCTGAAGCACCTGTAACATCTCGGTCTGACCCGAGTATTATTTAATAAGAAAATAATAAACGGATCAGTCTAACTATAAATATCAGATGAAACGATATAGAGTAAGAGATATGACTAAACACATAATAATCACAATGTCAAGCTGTGATATATATATAAGTAATTGAAAATCATCAAGAGATTAATCAATATCACAAATTCCACACAAGAATCAAAGAAAATGTCATACTCCTTATTTCGTTCATCAAACCACAAATATTGATGATTACATCAAAGTCAATCACAAAAGTCAATGACACACAAATTCCAGAATTCAACACACGAAATCCAAAAATCACAAAAGTCAATGACGCACAAATTCACCAATGCACAAATATCGATAAAGCTTATCGATGGAAATCACGAAAATTGGTGAAACACAAATTCTAAAAATCATCTCAAGAAATCCAGAAATCACAAAGAGGGGGAGGCCTATCACAAACGGGAGCATAAAGCCCACCAACACGTGTATCACAAACGGAACGCTAATTCCATGGTCGCTAACCATCACAAATTGAGCCGAAGCTCCATAAACGGCCCGAAGACCATGGGTTGCTACCCCACCAAATTGAGTCGAAACTCCACAAAACGGGGTTTAGTCTCCCTCGTAGACAAAGAGACATCGCACATTGCTAGTCTAAATCACAAAGATGATCGTCATGATCAACGAGAAGTGTCAATTACACTAAGCTAGTAAATATATGAGTTTAGCTTCATGTCCCATAACCACTTGCTTAACTTAAATATTTACGAACAAACTGTAGATCTCCACTATAAAATTGTCACAAGAGATTCAATCGAACAAGTCCAAGAATTAACCGCCGAAGTAAACGCAAGCGTTTCATACCACTCGTTTTACTAAGTCGTTTAATTAGATTTCTCATACGAGTGAGGTAAAGGTTTATATATACTAATAGATTGGAAAATGGTTTAAGAAACGAGCTTTGTACTAAAATAGTGTTGAAATCATTTGAAGAAAGAGTTTTGATATTTACTATTAGTATAGAAAACCTTTATATTTTTAAAGTGACAAATCACAAAGAAGATTGTAAGAACAATCAATCACTAAAATTCACATACGAAGACGTGAATAAAATCCAAAGAAACCGATAAAGAATCCATCGAAATGGATATTCAAAAATCCCTAAAAAGAGTCATCAAAGTCATAATAAATGATAACAACAAATAGGATTATCACGAACCGATTTAAATTGGAATTCTCAAACAAAAAGGCAAGAAGGCAAAATCACAACAGTTTCAGACGTCTGAAACAAGTGGTTCAGACGTCTGAATCTGGAAATATAAAAATTTCCAGAACACGATTCAGACGTCTGAATCAAGTGTTTCAGACGTCTGAAATAGGCATATTTTGGCCTATTTCCTTTCTGTTTGAAATAGAACCAATTCAGACGTCTAAAACCATATATTCAGACGTCTGAATCTGGGAATAGAAAACTTCCCAGAACAATATTCAGACGTCACGTTTCAGACGTCCGAATGAAGGGTTCAGGGCATTCCCTGAACCTAGGCCAAAATGGCCAAACAAATATCGAAAACGATCGAACGAGCACATGGCGATAACTAAGGAATTACGTCGAACGACAACCCAGCCTAAACGGCTCTTCGATACGCCTCAAATTTCAATGTCCAAATATCCATAATAGGATTTTCATAAATTGGATCAAAACACCAAAAATTGGAATATACACGAAATCGATCCAAACCAAAATCGATTGCACACGAATAAACGTTAGGAATTCATACCTAACAATCGAAGATAATTATAGACTAAGATGTGAGATAAAAATCTCACCTTTTTACAAAATCAAACAAGAAGAAGCTTGAAAGCAAATGGAGAATCAACCTCTCTTCAACACAACCCAAATGAGCTTGAATCTATGCTCAAAACAAGATTATTCCCAAAATTAGGTTTATGAATTTCTGAAATTGGTAAGAGAATAAGTTGGAGAAGAAGAAGAGAATGCTTACCAATGGGTTCTCTTGAATTTGGAGCAAGGAATTTGATTTGCAAAAGAAAACTAGGGCTTGGAGTTTTAATTTCCTCTTCCACTCTCCATTGTTATGAAAGCTTGAATGTTTAAGCAAAGAGGAGAAGTTATGAAGAGAAGGGGGGTTGGGCTGAGCTAATAAGGGTGCAGTCCAAACCAAGGCCCTAAGTAAAAAGTAGCAAAAAATCAACTTTCTCCAAACATATCGAAGCTTATACTCAAAAAGGTCGCAAACGGCATTTTAAACTCAATGGGAGTGGTCCCGAGTCCTAATTCGACCGTATGCAAAAAGTAACTTTTCGGACTAAAATCCGACTAACGATAGAATATTTAAATATAAAATCGATAAATATACGGGTTGTTACAGACCTGCCCGGTCAGGTCGCGGGGGTCCAGAGGGCAGCGCCCCGACCAAAACGGTACGACCTAGTGAAGACAAAAGGGAGGATAGGATCGAGCGACCTAAGGGGGTACGCGACCTAATGGAACAAAGGCGCAAAAGTCACGCGACCTAACGGTTTATAGGTCATATGACCTAGTGGGTTAACGGTCCAACGACCTACGGGTTATAGGTCCAACGACCTAAGGCCTAACGGTATATAGGTCAGGCGACCTAACAGTGTTGCGACCTAAAAATGGAAGGCAAGGCCGAGCGACCTATCGAAGTAAAGAGGCACGCGACCTATCGGAGAAAAAAGGGGCACGCGACCTATCGGTGTTACGACCTAAGGGTCCTACGACCTAAAGGAATAAACAAATAGGCCAAGCGACTTAAAGAACCAAGGCCACACGACTTAAGGCCTAAAGACCTAACACCGAACGACCTAAGAACGAAGCGAGCGACCTAACTCCGAACGACCTAACTCCGAACGACCTACCGACCTATCTTCGAGCGTCCTAACGAACTAAGGCCTAACGACCTACGACCAAGCGACTTAACGAAGAGGGGGTGAGCGACCTATGGTCATAAATGAGGTCGAGCGACCTATAGAGGCATAGGGTGCAGCGACCTAAAACGTCGCAACCTAGCCACCTAAAAGAGGGCGAGTACGCAACCTAGTGGCAGAACGGGTCGAGCGACCTAAGGGGATAAGGGCCGAGCGACCTAACATTCGAACGACCTACGACCTAAGGAGCTTGCGACCCACGACCTAAAGCCCAACGACCCACGACCTAATCCCGACGCGCCGAGCGACCTAACGTTATAGGCCATTTTAGGTCGGAAACGAGCTATTTGAAGGCCGAGACTTTTCCACGCGAACGACCTAGCAAAGGCAGAGCGACCTAAGGGCAGATTTTCACCAAAAACACTAAAAGTTGGAATTTTTTGCCAATCCAATCCATACCAAATGCAAATGTACATGCTAAAGTGGTAGGAAATCATTCCCAAACATCCGTGATAGTTATAGACAATAATGTGAGATAAAAATCTCACCTTTGCACCAAAATTTATGAAGATGAAGCTTGAAAGCAAGGAGAAGCAATCCAAAGCTTGAATCCAATATCTTCTACTTGAATTTGGAGTTGAATGTTGGATTAGCAATTAAATTTGAGCTTGGAGTTTTAATTTCCCATTCTCTTCACCATTAATGCAAATCTTGAGTTAGTTAGGAATTTATGAAGAGTGAGGAGAAGGGGTTGGGACTTGGGTTTTAATGGGCTAAACCAACCCAAAGTCCAAAGCGGGAAAAGTTAGTGAAATTCCACTGACTCCAAGCATATCGATGTTTATACTTAAAAAAAGTTGTAAACGACATTTCGAACTCAACGGAAGTGGTCTCGAGTCCTAATTTGACTGTTTTCAAAAAGTAACTTTTCGGACCAAAATCCGATTAACGATATAATATATAAATAAAATATTTAAGTATAAAATCGATAAATATGCGGGTTGTTACAGATGGTCTCAGATTTCGACGAAACCAGTTCCATTGGATCCATAATATTGTATTATTATTGGATTTCAATTTTCGTAGTGTTTGGAGTAATCGTTTGGCCGTACGATAAGCAAACACGATGAAAATTTTATCGAAATTTAATTTAATAACCGATCCAAAAAGCTATCTTCTCCATACAACTGAATTTGGACTCGGAACCTTTTCCATTGTGTTTGAAATAGGCATATAACATTATAAAACGCCTGGCAGTACGCTTCGATTGGAGATCGAAAATTTTAGTTATGGAAATTGAAATGATTTGAATGTAAATTTAAATTATAATAATTATTTACAAGACAAAGTTTATACGTTCTTCTTTCCTCTAACACCTGGCATTTATTTTAAAACACTTGTAAAAATTCTTTACACGTGTCTTCCTTTTCTTTTAAAATTTTAGCCGTGCCTTTAATAATAAAAAAAGGGATGCAGCTTTTCTTCCCTTCAATAAAATGAAATCGAATTCAGAGAAATAAAATTTAATGGCCGAGCGATTTCTCCCAAATAAAAAAAAGAGAAAGAAGAAGATCACGAGTTTCGATCTGGGCAAAGCAACGTCAAATCTCGCGTGTATGCGTGGAGCTCATGGCTCGATTTCGAAATTTGGATGGTCGCGTGTCAGTTGAATTCACGATTCAATCTAAAGGGATTGATGGGAGGCTCGTCGTCGCGTATGTGGGCATGCGCATAGAGGCTGGCAGCGAATGAATGGCAAATGTCGCGTGCGCAAACAAAGGGGGAGGCAACGTCGGCTAGGGCTTCATGACGGAGTGTCAGTGGCAGTTGCGACTTTGATGGCAGTGGCGGGGCGAGCGATGTCGCGAGATGAGCGACGTCGTGGTGGCAGAAATAGTGAGGTGATGAGATTCTCGCGGCGATGGATCGTGTTGGCACTGGGTGGTCATCCAGAGGACGTTGAGGTATTTCGTTTTCATTATAAAAAAAATGTGTTTATGTATGCTGAAGAAAATATACAGTAGTTGAAAGAAGAAAAAATATATATAAGGGTTTATATGGAAAATTTGATTTTTAGACTTATATAGATTATTTTAATATGTAATTTGAAAATGAAAATAAATATATACATATGTGTTTAAAATTTACTAGTTTATTACAAAAAGGTTTTTTAAAAGGAAATTATCAGTTTGAATAAAAAATATTAGTTAATTAAATTATTTAATAATAAGTGATTATTCAATTAGTTCAAATATTATATTAAAAGAAAATTTGTTTGAAATTAAATCTATTAGTTAAAATAAAAATTTATTAAATGTAAATTATTATTCGATTTATTTCGAATATTAATCAACTGTATAATTGTTTATACAAGGTTCAAAAATCGTGAAATCAAATCTGGAATGGAAATGGGCTGCATGCGTAGTTAAAGGTGAGATCTTCTCACTCAAATTTAAATGATTGAAATTTCAGTTATCGATTGACTGTTTGATGTGGTTGTATATATAGTAGTATATATATTTGGAGTGATTGATTTAGCGGATGAGACCCTATGCGCCGCATAATAGCGGATGATTTTATATAATCCCATATACCGCGATATTCCACCTCGAAGTGGAATTGGTATTAAATTGTTGTGCTAACATCTGTGGATGCAGGGAAACAGGTTGGAGGGATCCAGCTGAATTCCTTAAATATTCGAATTCGTTTCAATATTGTGTGCTGATTTATTTATAATCTATGTATGATTATGTTTGTGATTGAAATCGTTGAAAGCTATGGTTTAGCCGATAAATTTTTGGTATCTAGGATACCAGATATATAAAATTGGATTTTTGGAAATTAAAGTAGAAAATTTTAAGTAAATTCATTTTAAAGAATTGGTGAATTTATAAGAAGGAATTTTAAAAGGATAAAGTTTTATTTTTGAAATCCTATTAAATAAATTCCAAAATATGGGAAAGATTTTAATAAATGGGTTTTGAGTAATATTATTTAATAGTTAAAGAATTTATTTAAAAATTTCGATTTTAAATAGTTTGGGAAAAATAAAGGGATTTATTTAAAAGGTAATAAATTTTGGAAATCAATTTGGAAATTGATTTGGTGTTTAAAAATAAATATTTGGGAAATCGATTTGAAAAATCGATTTGGTGTTTTGAAATAAATTTTAGAAAATCAATTTGAAAATTGATTTGGTGTTTGAAAATGAATCTTTGGGAAATCAATTTGGAATTTGATTCGGTGTTTGAAAATAAATTGGAAATCAATTTGGAATTTGATTTGGTGTTTGAAAATAAATCTTTGGGAAATCGATGTGAAAATTGATTTGGTGTTTAAATGAAATTTGATTTGGCGTTGAAAGTGAATATTTGGTAATCGATTTGATAATCGTATATCAGTGTATATTTGGAAATTTAATCCACGGTGGAATTTATAAAGGAAAGGGAAATTTGTTTTAAAAATAAATATCAGTTTATTTTCAAAGGTATGGACAGAAATTTACGAATTTGAAATGTAAATTAAAATAAATCAAGAAGGATTTATTGATTGATTTAAGTGAACCACTTTAGAATGGAAAGTGTATTCTGCTCTGGAAGGCCGAGTATGTTTTTAAAGTAGTTTTCAAGTATAAAATGAAAGTTCTAAAGTTGGTTTTAAAAAGGAAGTTTGTGGAGAAATTATTTTCTTAAGTATTTTTTAAATCTTTAAAGTAAATATTTAATTAACTAATTATTGAAGTGATTATTTAAAGATTTAATTGATATTTGATTTAGAAAATGGTTATGTAAATATTTATGCTTTATCTACTAATTTTATTTTAAAGTTAGTTTGGACTTGAAGTTTTGTATGAGATATTGGTATAATGTTTTCATAACTAATATTTAAACAAGTGTTTAAAAATAGATTTTATTTTAAAAATGTTTTCAAGTATATATGTTTGGATAAGTAATTTAAATTATTTTAGAGTATTTGAACTCGACAAATTTTCAGTGGAAATAAATATTTGGAAATTTATACCGCGTAAGGAAAATGATTTGAAATTGGTTTTCAAAGTGTTGAAGTGTTAAAAATATATCTCGCGAAGATATTTTAAAAATAAATAATTGGGGGAAAATTGTTTAAAAATATGGTGATTGTTGTGAATATTGATTGATAGTTAAATAACCGACTATCAATATTGGCTTTTAAATGGCGTTTGAATTTCAATGCGACCGGGGGTCGGATTCCAAATGGATATTGGAAAACCACATCGAATCTTTGTGATGGATCTTTTATATAAAAGATCAAAGTGGAAATTTTTGTGATTTGCTTGAAATCTGAATATAACACTTATTTTTATAATAAGCGCTCATTATTCGGTTAAGCCGGGAGAGGACTTTGTGTCATAAAATCCATACCGAATAATGATACGACGAAATGAGATTTCATTTGAAGATGGTGTTAAAGACTGGGCATTTTCGAAAGCGAAAGGATTGCCTGTCGAATGTCTCTGCATCGAGTTGCTCCGATATAGAGATTTTATCACCCTTTATGACGGGGATTCTGGACGTGATTAGCGAATATCCGGATTGCAAGGGCTTCTTTGAAGTGCCTTCGGTTTCGTTCGAACCCGGAACAGACTTTTATGGATGTGTGTCTGACATTACACTTTGAGATGTAAAGCTGTTTTCTATCAAATACATTTCTGTTGGTGGCGAAGAATTTATTCTCTTAGCTTAACACCCTTCTCTGAGACGTACGAGCTTAGAGGTTATGTAGTTGATGGTTATTAGTGATACATTCCCAATTTGGTAATGTGGCATACGAAGTGCTGCTGATCGTGTGTTGATCGAAGCATGGCTTTTGTGTAAAGTGTAGCTTTGTGGATGAGGCTTCCTCGGACCTCACAACCCGAAAATGGTCGAAAAAGGAAGGATGCAGTGAGACAATTTGGAAGTAGCGCCTTCTGGGTATGTCCATTTCCTTCTGGAAAAGGGTGGTATCATGGTATGAAGCCCAAATATTTAACCTATGTGGTTACTGCAAATTTTTGCTTTGTGGTTGTTGCTTTGTGGTTGAGGATCCTTGGATAAAGGTCGGCAACGACCGGGGATGGCATACTTATGGTAGTTACCTAGTTACAGAGGTAACTCGGCCTTGTGTTAGCAGAGATCCGGTTAAGTTCTCGGGGCGTCTCTCTAGAGGCGTTCCCATGTGGCATAGAAAGTTCCTTAGCCTGGTCATTTGTTGGAAATCCAATCACCAATACGTGCCTTGTACGGGTTTAGTTGTATAATCTGCCTTTTACTTATGGCGATGACCCACTGTTTAATTGATAGCTATAGTAGGCATAGTTTGAAATATTTATGCTGCCTAAGATTAATATTATACTTTCGAAATGTTTCCATAATATGCGCTAATGATAATAATAAAAGGGATTTTGTGTATCAAGCATGTTTGACTATCATAAGAAGAAATCTCCTCCAATTCCGCGTTTTCATTGTATGTATGGCGGGAGGCCTTATGGTAGTTTCATTTTCAAAAAGCATGGCAGATTTCTTTTCTTTGTGAAAATAAATGTTTTTAAGTTATCACACCAGTCCCGTGACTGACCTGGAGTTTATTGTTCTCTTTCTAAACTCTGGGTGTCCATAATTTTCCACACGGACAACCTAGAGTCAGGTTATCAGTTGTTCTGGAGCGAAGTCAAAAAAGTATGCTGTGGAGATCTGGAGGCAAGCTGGATGGCAAGGCGTACCACTAGTATATTATATTTAGTTTCCGCTGTTTTGTTGTTGTAAAACTCTGATGTTGTAATGTATAACTGATATAGTTCTTCGTTTAAAAGATTATTCATTTATCTAACATATATTGTTCCACTGCGAAATGTGAGATTCTGTCATTGTCTATCTTCTTCTTCTTTAACCCTGACGGTTCGATTTTTCGGCATTTGATTGTGCGGCATTTGATACAGTGGACGTATTGATGTCGACTTTCGGGCGTTGAAAAATTGGGTCGTTACAGGTGGACAGTGTTTTCATAGTTTTTTGTTTATCGAACCGAACCCAGGATGACAATTGTATTAAAAACGTTGTACTAACTTGCCGTTATAACTAACTTTTCTTGTAGTGCATATAAACCCATATGTGTTAAAATTAAGTTTGACCAATTTGTATGTTTTGAAATCTAAGTTGAAAATTTTAAATACAGTTTAACTTAGAAAGGGTTTTAAAATTAAATTTATGATTTCACACTAAAGTCCATTTTATAAACATTGAGTTAAAATAATAGACATACATACACATGTGTGTGTACACTTTAATAATTACAAACTATGTTTTAAATTTTAAAATAACATATATATGAAAGTTTGTAGTTTAATATGCAATAAACAATTGTTTTTTTAGCACAGTTCATTAGTGCCAACGAGTATCAATCTCAAGGACCAAACTTCTGACCTTTAATTTCATAATCTGAACTACAACCAACTGAGTCGAACCTGCTGGCACACACACACACACACATAACTGCATGTGTATTAAAATTTAAAGTTAACAAATCAAAAAATAACATTAAATTAGGAAGGATTTAAAAGTTTATAATCTTGCACAAAAGTCTACTAATGAATTTTAAATGAAAAATGCCTTTTATTCATACGTAAACAATAATCAAAAGGAATTATGTTCAAAACAATAAAAATGTAATATGTCAATTTTGAAAGTGATTTAAATAATCAACATATGAAGCTTGTTTATGCCTATGTATATGATAAGTAAAAAACTTATGTCGATTAATCAAAAATTTGTTTTCAATCAAAATCATTAGTTAAAATGATTAATTAATTTAACTTATCGTT
Organism: Allium cepa; assembly: GCA_030765085.1. NCBI lineage: Eukaryota > Viridiplantae > Streptophyta > Magnoliopsida > Asparagales > Amaryllidaceae > Allium > Allium cepa. The sequence continues at coordinate 689,985,975 of CM060932.1, read as the reverse complement.
AATCAAAATGATAAATTATTTTTTAATATTCTTTTTAGCAGAAACACAAGCTCAAGTTCATACGATAGGGTTTTGGGGATAGAATTTAATAAATGACAATATATCGAGATCGCTATAACGACAATTAACAAGTTAAATGGAATATCAGGATTTAATTTAATTATAATAGCATAAAGAAGTAAATAAATAATTTATTGGTAAGAAACTCCTCAACGTCACTCTACGGATTTTCCCTGCAAAATAATGGTTTTGGATAACATACATACACACACACAATCATATGGGGTTCAAAACGATCAAATTAATATGTCATACATTTTCCAAACGAAAATTCAATCAGACAATGAATCAAACAATTAATTAACATCCAAGCTATCAATAAATTTTTATAACACCATTAATATGATAAAATAAAATTTAATGCGTGTTGAACTCACACTGATTTTCGTTTTCGTCGAAACGTCTCGATTTTGGAGTAAAACCAAACGACCGTTCCATTTTAGCCTAAATTCCAACAAGCTCCAAATCGAACCAAACTAGTTCCATCGCTAATATCTCGATGGGATAAGTCCAATGCAAAAAACGATGTTCAAATCCGACCTCGTATGAGCGAGATATACATTTTAGAAGTTATCAAAAAAAAAATTAAATTAAAATCAAAACAACTTAAACATATTTACACTTTTACCTCTCTTCCTATCTTCTTCCCTAACTAAGAAACAAATGTGTATAGCAACAAGAAACCCAATTCATATGTGCATGAAATATCCATGACACGGAGCTACGGACCTCCATTTCGCGAGTCGTTTCGCCTATGAACTTCTCTACTCGAATGGTACCCGCTCGAACCAAAATCCACACCCGAAGGCCACCCTCTCCAAGTGTGACCTACTGCTATCTCCCACATCCACACACTGTTCACGCGACAATATTTGATGTAGAAACCTTTAAAACTTTGAGCCTAGGTGCTAAATGATGTCATGAGCTCGAAACTGGCCTCCTTTTTTCAAATCGTTGCCTAATTCCATCACAACATCGGACCCTAGCTGCTGCCCAGACTTGAAGCACTCAAATTCAAAGCCGCATCCAACTATACCAATACCAAATTGAAGCATATAGCCATACGAGTGTAAACATATTTTTTTCAAGATTTGTGGTTGAGTAATTAACTAGATTTTTATTTTTAAATGTTGAGAAAGCTTCATTTCTCATTTATAGCTATGTTATATTAGAGAATGGGGTATGGTCTTGTTACATGTAGGGGTTATGGCTAGAACAGTGAAGGCATGAGCTAGGTATGGCTGCAATGGTGCATAAGTAAGTATGTATGTGTGTGTATATATATATATATATATATATATATATATATGATAAATTTTATTTAATAAAATATTCAATATAACATACCAAAAAATCTCGAACTCTAAACGAGGCATGCCTACTGGCATTCTATATGTTATACCCCTATTCCGAACACAATGGAATTAGTCCCATGGTCTAATTCGATCGTATGCAAAAGATAGATTTTTAGACCCAGTTATTATATTAAATTTCCCATATTAATTTCACCACATTTTGATCTCGCATGACTGAGCGTTATGTCTGATCGATATGAAATTCGACGGCATAATATAATTCATTATTATGGATCCAATGAAACTGGTTTTGTCGAAATATGAGACTATGCTTCGAAAGCCTGATTTCACAGATTTAAATATCGTTTTATATTTAAATTTTGATATTTATTCGATTTGTTTATTTTTGTAAATAAATTGTACAAGTTGAATTCACTAATATTATTTGTTATTTACAAGGAGTTAAATAAAATTATTAAATCCATTTAATTAACAATTAATTCACAATTCAAATATTTAAATGTCCCCTATATTTGAATTATACGTTATTAAATTCCAAAATTCAATTATTTAAATATTTAAAACTAACTAAATATTTAAAATCAAATGACCAAAATTTTAGATTGTTACATTCTCCCCCCGAATGAATTTCGTCCTCGAAATTCCTAAGGAAGAAAATGTTTCCAAGCACTTAAGTTTAAAACTATTAATTAAAATGAGTTATTAAACTTATTTTCAAAACCAATTACCTGGAATAGATTCTAAAATTTTCAGGTCTTTTGAATTCACTCATCTATACCAACCAGTTCCCTTCTATCCACTTATTTCCAGATATAACCCAAAGATTAATTTTTTTATAATTATCAAACAGTTTCCAAAATTTCTTAAAAATTTTCTAACTCTTAAATTTACGGAAAATTTTGCCAGCATCTCCTGTGCGCGGCTCGATCGGTATAACTACAAATTGCCTCTACGGGATCCAAAACAATAAAAAAAAACAAAAGCCATGGGGCCTCCCATATCTGGGACATAAAATCATTAGCCATTTTTTTTAATTCATTACGTATCTCTATGCGTTGGATTTATATTGTGGCAAGTAATTTCTTATCTTCTATGCAAGTGACAGATGGACAAGAACCAAATGGCTCTCTCGCGTACCTGTACTTACAAAATCTATAAGAAAATCAGGCTAACAAAAGCAATGTGATGTAACTTTACATGCAACCAACAACCATATCTCAATCATATGCGACAAAATACAGAGGATATTCTATAATAGATGCTATGTATCTCATTACTTCAAATGATAAAGTTAGATCTAAATACCAAGGTTCTTTTAATTTCAAAAATTTATTTTCAAATTTCTCAAACGAGAAAAATCAAAGATCAAAAATAAAGATGATAAGGAGGGGATTGCTCCAAATAAATTATAGTGAAACTCTATAATCAAAACAAAATGGAGCATTTAGTGGTATCCCGATTTCTCCAAAAACATCAACTAGAGTGAATAAGTATCATTCCTTTCCCAAAATCTTCAAAAGTAACCTTTTTCAAAATCACCAAGGTTTAGGTCATAATAAGAACAATTTAAAATGCTTGGACTATAAATTTAAACTTTATAGACAATGGTATATGAAATCACACAACTAATTAATTCAACTCAATCAAATCAAATCAACCAAATTCCGTGAGGGAATAAATTAAATCTAATAGTCAATTAAATTCCATAAAGGAAAATTTATCACTTAACATTGTTTCAAAATTTCAAATGACTAACAAACAAAATTTACCTTAGGTTTAAAACTTTCTTAATTATCCAAAAATATAGATAATTATCTAAGCATACCGTTTTGCTCATTAGCCTTTGGTTATTGCTCAGAAGATTATCCAAACTAACTCGAACAAAATGGAAGGTTATACTCTATATTTTATTAATTTCCTAATTATATTTTTTTTTCCTAAATCGCTTATATTTTTACTTAGTATTTTATTCAATATTAAAATTATTTATAAATCATTTCATAATTTTTTTCACCCATTTTTTTAAAAATATTTATAAAGTCATTTCTTTGTAAATCTTCAAATTATAACTTATTCCATTTCATTTACTTATATAATACTCTTCTATATCCTAAGAGTGCATACAAATTTTATTTTACTGTTCCAAAGATCTTGATGGAGATCAAACCAAATTATAGTTTCTAAAAACTAAGTCAACCTATTACCCTTTTTAACTTAGAGTGTTAAAACAAATAATTTTTTACGGGTTGACCCACTCAACAAATAGTTTACATTACTAAGATGTTTTTAAGAAACTATATGGTTTAAAATAAAATAATGTTTACCAAAACCTACTTATTTCATTCAACCCAATTAAAACCTATGTTAAATTATCCCATATCTTATCTAAGGGTAAAACCTCATTTATCAAAACAATCGCTTGTTAGAAATACTTTTTGTTGTTAAATCAATTTCCTTTTAGGGAACTTAAAAGTTGGATACATGATTTCTCATTTCAGAACTCAAATTTGAAAGCATATTGCATATATTTTTATAAATATAACCTTAAACAATTTATTTATTAAAACATTAATTTCGGTTTATTCGATTTGAACTCATTTCGATCACACAATGATAAAGAGAATAATTTATTGAGTACCCTACAACGTTCGCCTAAGCAAACATCCGATCGTCACTTAAAAGATTATTCATATTACCACAAAGCTAATTGAAATCATTTCCTCCTAATTATGCCAAAGAAAAGGCGTTCCATTTAAAATTTAACTTCCTAATATATTTTTATCATTAAATACTTTCAAAAATATAGCTATTTCATTTCTCAAAAATTCCTTTGAAGTTATTTTCAAAAATTACGAGATTTAGATTCAAATATTAAACACATTTCTCAAACTAAATTGATATAAAATTTCCTTTATATAAACATCATTTCATATCATAATAATTCTTCTTTATTATAGTACAATTATCTTGAATATTTATTCTCTAAATATCTTATCCCGTTATTTAAATTATATTAGCAACTTTTTATAAAGTTTATTTCTTATCCATCATTATTAAAAGGTGAATTTCAAGCTAACATTTTCTATGAACACCTTTATAGTCAAATTATGAAAGTTAGTTCACAAAGGTTTTTCTTAATTCAAAGCGATAAATGATCCTAAATAAACCGTGCATAATTTAGCAATTAACAAACAACAGACAATGCTTATTTAAATCAAGCATAACCGAACAAATAATAGTGATAACAAATAAATATTATCACATTCAAACAAACACACTATATAACAATATAAAGTTTTGAAAATTATTCTTTATACATATTAAATATAATCCCAGGAAAATACTTAATTTGCCAAATTTTCAAAATTCAATACCATGTCCGGTGGCTTTGGCCAAGGGTTAAGAACCCCCAATCGATACCGTGACATCCTACGTCTTGACCAGAATTAATAAAAACTCAATAAACTAATTAATATAGTATGTTTTTATAATATTAACAAATATGCTCTTATATATAATACTCACAAGCTCATTCTAAGGTGTCACTTACCCTATCTCTAATGAGCCAAATCCTACTAAAGCCAAGGTTCTCGCTTAACCTTACGCTCTGATACCACTTTGTAATGACCTGCCTTTTTGATCATCGAAAGTATAACAACCCACCATTTTGACCATCGAAAGTCGACACTGAACATTACCACCGTGTTCCAATGTTGTGCATCAAATCGACAAAAGGTAAGATTGTAAGGGTAGATAAAAATAAAAGAATGGAGAATAGAGAAAAATAGAATCTCACAATGGAATCGACAACATATAATATAGCAAGGACAGTAGAAACTGTCACTCTAAAGATACATGGTATATTAGAGTTAAAAACAAACCTTATCAGCTGGACAGTTATAAAATCCCGACCTTACAAATGCCAATAGGTATACTATAGAATACAACGAAAACTTAAAACACTACGATGGGTGAATCTCCAGCTCACCTTCTTGACCTCCATAACAGCAACGCCAACCTGGAAAAATAATCGGTCTGACCCGAGCATCATAACAAAATAACACCTGGATCAGTTTGGAAATACTAGTGTGAGATAACTCGAATAATGGGGAACATATAAGGTTCTGTAAGACCACGTCGCTAACATGTTTTCACCTCACAAGAATAACATCCATATAGACAGGAGCAGAAATAAATATCAGAAAACAAATGCAAATAGAAAATGGACATAATTAATATTAAAAACCGAACTTGAAAGAATGGAAATAAACTGATTAAAATCCAAACCAGACAGAATAGATAGAATAAGGAAAACAGTCCAACTTGATAGAATTGACTAAATAAGGTAACAACCCAAACTTGATAGAATGGAGCGAATAAATACTTAAATGCCGTGACGAGGAGTAACTTAATGGGATCAGCCGGACCCTGCCAGACCTTACCGAGAATCCGAACATTACCATATATAAGTGCACAAACGAATCCAAACTAGATGAGATGTGAAAATACCCTAATGGGAGAAACCCTACATAGTTGGACGTCCACTCGCGCTTTGTGTTTAGTCATTTTCCAGACAAACGGTATTAATGCTTAATGGAGCAATAAATCATCTTAGAATGACGATAATAAAGTAGCTGAAGTAACCTATAGCTGAGATACCAACTATTAAGAATATAAAACGATCGTATATGAATATTAAGTCTTATATACTTATCACCACTCATAGATTTCAAACTTGTACTTTTTCTTGGTTAACAGTGATACTAGACAAGTCAAGGTAGTGTTACCTCAAAGTCATGTCCAACGATTACTCTTAACTTTAGAAATAGCGACAAGTTTACTTCTTCGATGTTGAGTGCTAGTTATACAAGAAAATCATCTCCATATAAGTGATCCGCTTTACAAAAGTAATTCATTTCCTTAGACGAATCAAACTTTTACTTTTAAAAATGAACAGAACTTGTGCTTGATTTCCATATTTCCACCTTGGCAAAACACTTTAAGAATTAGTTTCTGATTGTTAAAATGTTAAGAGAATAATTTTTCCAAGTGCGCAACCCCAAAGGCCTAAACCAACATCAAACAAACACCTAAAAGGTTATCCAACTTAACATCCCAATAATCGAGTTTCAATGCCTTTTTATAAATTAAAAATAATAATAATTATCCCGAAAGAAAATTAATCACATTTAAAATCTCTTTTAAATAAACAAATCCATTATCTATAATAAAATAGACAACTATTTCCAAGCACTTTTATAACATTGGTAAATCAACTTTAAAAATCTTTACTAAATCAGTTTGTTGATTTTAAATCAGTTTATTAAAGCAACTTTATTATACTAGTTAATTTACTTTAATCACTTTTATTGAATCAATTAATTAAAAAGAATTATTAAATTCAAATAATCATCAATTAAATGAATAATTAATCTCAAACTTCATTAATTAAAATGATAAGTAATTTCAAATTCCATTGATTAAAACAATTAATCAAGTTCAAATAATCATAAATTAATTGGATTAATTAAATTCAAACCTCATTAGCTAAAACAAATAATTAAAACATCATTGGTTAAAATGATTTATTTAATTATAAACATCATTAATTAAAATGGTTTAACTAAATTCTAGATATGGTTAGTTAAACAATTAGTTAAATCAAAACATCATTAATTGAATGATTATTCAAATATCATTATTTAAAATGACTGATTACTTTCAAATATCATTAAGTAAAATGATTATTAATTTCAATTATCATTAGTTAAAATAATTAAATAAATAAACTAAACTCCATTATCCTTAATTAAAAGAATTAGTTAAACTTAAATAATCATTAGTCAAAACAATTAATTAAATATAAACATCATTAACAAAAATGATTAATTAAATCTAAAGGTAAACCAATTTTTTAATCATCATTTATTAAATTGGTTAATTAATCTCAAATTAATTAATTAATTTAAATTATCTTTAATCAAAATGATTAATAAATTTTCAATATACCTTTTAACGAAAACACAAGCTCAAGTTTATATGACAAGGTTTGGGAAATGAAATTGAATAAACGACGGTATAGCGAAAATCGCTATAATGACATTTAAAACTATTAGATGGAATATCAGGATTTTATTCAATTATCGCCAATATAGCAACATAAGGATGTATATAAATAATTTTTGGGTGAGAAACCCCCTTTGGATCTCTCTATATATTTTTCCTGCAAAACACTGGTTATCGATAATATATAGATAATCAAATGAGTTTATAACAGTCAAATTAATATGTCATCCATTTTCCAATCAGAAACTCAACAAGCAATCAAATAATTTAACTAACATCTAAACAATCAAGTAACATCTATAACATCATTCATATGATATAATAAAATTAAATGTGAATTAAATTCACATTGGTTTTCGTTTTCGCTGAAACGTCCCGAATTTGGACTAAAACCGAACGACCGTTCGATTTTAGTTTAAATTTTCACTTGCTCCAAATCTAACCAAACCAACTCCATCACGAAGATCTCGACGACACGAGCCTAGCGCAAAAAACGATGCTCGAATTCGACCTCGTATGAGCGAGATACATAATTTATTAGTTATCGAAAAATTAAAATTAAAACAAATAACTTAATATACAAACTTATAATCCTACCCCTCTCCATTTTCTTCCCCAATCCAACTCTTCCCACCAGATACGTGAAAATGTCTATGCATCAACATCCCCGTGCTTGCACAACCCCACCGCGCCTCAAATCACGAAATTACCTCACGACAACTCCGTCGAACTCCCCTTCCTCCAAGCTTCACGATGATGCCACAAACCCCTCGAATGGTCTAGCCACCCAAAGCACGACAAGGGCCATGACTTCGCCGTCGCTACTACAGTCGCGACCCCCTAAGCCATCTGCCTTGCCAAAATGTGGCCAACGGTGCGCCACTCTTCGACTAACCGAAATCAAAACTCCAATTCATCAAATTCTACACGAATCGAGAGAAATCAATAACCCCAGTCGCTGCCCTAAAACCAACTTCGACCAAAAATAGGGACATGTATACACAAAACACCACGGCAAGAAAATCTCAAGCAAACAAAATTAATGAAGCAAGAATCAATATTTTTAGAAGTGTATATATATTTATTTTGAATTTTGTACTTGGATTTTAAAAGAAGGAAGACCATTCTTGCTTTACAGATAATGCTTAAATAGGTGCAGGGTATGATGGCTTGTATGGGCATGGGTATGGGGTAGCATGATGATGGAGGGTATGGCCAAAATTAAGGGGAATATGTACATATGTCAATATTTTATATTAAAATATTCAAAAAAACATACCTGAAAATCTCAAACTCCAAACGAGGCGTGCCGCCTAGCGTTCTATATGTAATACTCCTGTTTCGAACACAATGGAACTTGTTTCAAGACCTAATTCGATCGTATGTAGAAGATAGGTTTTTGGACCTAGTTATTATATTAAATTTTCAATATTAATTTCAACGTGTTTCAAACTCGCACGACCGAACGGTACATAGGATTGCCATTCGACGGCGTAATATAATTCACTATTGTGGATCTAACGAAACTGGTTCCATCGAAACCAAGACTGTGGCTTGGAAGGCAAATTTCATAGATTAAAATATTTAATTATCGATATTTATCCAATCTATTTTATATTTGTAAATAAATTTACAAATTGAATTCTACAATATTATTTGTTAATTAAAAGGAGTTAAGTAAAATTATTAAATCCATTTAACTAACATTTAATTCACAATTCAAATATTTAATTACTCCCTATATTTGAATTATAAATTATAAAATTCCAAAATTCAATTATTATAAATTTTAAAAATTAACTAAACATTTAAAATCAAGTAACCAAAATTTTAGGTCGTTACATTTTCCCACCTTAAATGAATTTCGTTCCCAAAATCCCTGAGGAAGTAAATGTTCCAAACCTTTAAGTTTAAAACCATTAAATAAAATGAGTTATTAAACTTATTTTTAAAACTCATTAGCTGGATTAGATTCCAAAATTTCTAAGTCTTTTAAGTTCATTCACTTATACCAACTAATTCTCTTTTATTAATTCATTCCAAGATATAACCCATAAAATCAAATTTTAGTTTTTAAATTTTTTCCACAATTCTCTAAAAAAATTCTATCTCTTAAGTTTTCAAAAAAATTTCGCCAGTGTCTCTTTTGCATGGCTCGATCGGTAAACTACAAATTACCTCTACGGCTTACAAACAAGTCAAAGAAAACAAAAGCTAAGTGGCCTCCTATATCTAGGGCATAAAATCATCAACCAAACCAAATTTTCTAAATTTATTACGTACCTTTTTTTATCATTTGATTTATACATTGGCAGGTAATTTATCATCTCTATGCAAATTCAGGTACAGAAGAATTAAATGGAAATCTATTTCATACCTATACTTACATAATCTAAAAGGAAATCAAGCTGACTAAAGCAATGTGATGTAATTCAACATGCAATCAACAACCATATCTCAATCATATTCGATAAAATACCAAGAATATTCTGTAATAGATGATATGTATCCAATTATTTAAACGACAAATTTAGATCTAAATCCTCGGATTTTCCAATTCAAAAATCTATGTCCAAATTTCTCAAAAAAGAAAAATCAAAGATCAAAAATCGAATGACAAGGAGGGGGATTCCTCCTAATAAAGTACGATGAAACTCTAGAAGCAAAACAACTGGAGCATCCAGTGATATTCAAGTTCCTCCAAAAACATCAAATAGAGTAAGTAAATATCATTAATTTCCTAAAATCTTCAAAAATCACCTTTTTCAAAATCATCGGGATTTTGGTCTTAATAACCACTATTAAAAATTCTGTACTTATAAATTTAATTTTACAGACAATGGTATCTAAAGTCACACAACCAATCAATTCAATTTAATCAAACCAAATCAATCAAATTCCACAAAGGAATAAACTAACACTAATAGTCAAACAAATTCCATAAGGGAAAAACTTATCACTTAACATTGTTTCGAAATGTCAAATGACTAACAAACAAATTTTAATTTAGATTCAAAACTTTCAAAAATATAAATAATTATCTAATTGTATCGCTTTGCTCATTAGCCTTTGGTTATTGCTTAGAATATTATCCAAACTAACTAGGACAAAATGGAAAGTTATACTCTATATTTTATTATTTTCTTAGTTACATTAAAAGTTTTCTAATTCACTTATATTTTCACTTAGTATTTTATTCAATACTAAAATTATTCATGAATTATTTCATAATTTCTCACCCAATTTTAAGAATATTTTATAAAGTCATTTCTTTATAAAAATCAAATAATAACATATTCCACTTTCTTTACTTATATAATATTCTTTTATATCCTGAGAATACATACAAATTTTATTTTACCTTTTTCAAAGATCTGGAAGGAGATCAAATCAAATTATGTTTTCTTAAAATCGAGTCGACCTATTAACCCCTTTTATTTAGAGTGTTAAAATGAATAATATTTATGGTTTGACCTAATCAACAAGTAATTTATACTACTTAGATGTTTTAAACAATTATATGGTTTTAAATAAAAACAATGTTTATCAAAACTTTCTTATTTAATTTAACCCAATTAAAACCTGTGTTAAATTATACCATCTCCCATCTAAGGGAAAAAATCTCATTTATCAAAACAGTCCTATATTAGAAATACCATTTACTTTGAAGCCAATTCTTTTTTTAGGAATTTAAAAGCTAGATTCTCGATTTTTAATTTCAAAACTCAACTTTGAAAGCATATTACATATATTTTTATATATAATAACCTCAAAAAAATTATTTATTAAAACCAACTTTGGGTTTATTCGAATTTGAACTCATTTCGATTGCACAATGATAATGAGAATAATTTACTAAGTATTCCACAATATTTACCAAAGCAAACATATGATCGTCGCTTAAAAGATTATTTAGATTGCCACAAAACTAATCGAAACAATTTCCTTCTAATTATCCCAAAGAAAATGCATTCCATTAATTTTTTACTTCCCAATATAATTTTACTTTTAACCACTTTCAAAGTATTGCTATTTCCTTTCCCAAAAATTCCAGGATTTAGATTCAAAAATTCTTTTTAAACATGTTTTATAAACTAAATTTATATAAAATTTTCTTTATATGAATATTCATATTATAGTAATTCTTTTTAATTATAATCAAATTTTCTCAAATGTTTATTATCTAAATGTTTTATCATATCATTTAGACTATATTTACAACTTTTTATTAAAGTTCATTCCTTAACTCACTATTATTTAATGGCATGTTTTTGACTTAATCATATTTGTCAAATACCTTATAGTCAAATCACTAAAGTTAATTCATAAAGGGTTCGTTTTAAATCAAAACTATAAATGCTCCCAACTAAATCGAGCACAATTTGACAACTAACAAGCAACAGTTAATGCTTCTTATTTAAACTAAGCATAACCGAACAAACAACACCTATAATAAATAAATATTATCACATTTAAACCAACACACTATTTTACTATATAGAGGTTTGAAAATTATTCGTTTACATATAAGAAATATAATCCTGGGGAAAATATTAAATTTGCCAAAATTTTAAAAATTTTCAATACCTTATCCGTTGGCTTTGGTCAAGTGTTTTGAAACCCCTATCGATGTCGTTGCATGCCATTTCTCGACCAGAATTCATAAAAAATCTATAGACCAATTAACATAATACATTTTTATAATATTAACAAATATGCTCTTGTAAGTATAATACTCTAAAACTCATTCTAGGGTGTTACTTACCCTATCTCTAATGAGCCAAACCCTACCAAACCAAGGTTCTCGCTTAACCTCGTGCCCTGATACTATGCTGTAACGACCTGCCATTTTGACCATCGAAGATCGACACCGAACACTACCACTATGTTCTAATGTCGCACATCCAATCGACAAAAGGGAAAATTGTTAGGGTAAATAAAAAGAAAAGAACAGAGAACAGAGAAAAACAGAATCTGACAACGGAATTGGCAACATATGATATAACAAGGATAGTAGAAACTATCACTCCAAACATAGAGGGTATATCAGGGTTAAAAAAACCTTATCAGCTGGACAGTTATAAAATCTTGACCTTACAAATGCCGATAGATATACTATATAATACAACGGAAAATTAAAACACTATGAAGGGTGAATCTCCAACTCCCTTTCAAGATCTCTATAACATCAACGCCAACCTAGGAAAATACTTGGTCTGACACAAGCATTATAATAAAATAACATCCGGATCAGTCAGAAAATACCAGCGTGAGATAACTTGAATAATGGGGATCATATAAAAGTTCTGTGAGACCATGCTACTAACGCGGAAAGGGTTTTCACCACATAAGAATAACATCCATATAAACAGGAGTAGAAATAAATATCAGAAAACGAATGCAAATAGAAATGGGCATAATTAATATTAAAAACCAGACTTAAAAGAATGAAAGTAAACCAAGTAAAATCCAAACCGGACAGAATGTATAGAACAAGGAAAACAGTCCGACTTGATAGAATGGACAAAATAAGATAACAATCCAAACTTGATAGAATGGACCAAATCAATATTTAAATGCCGTGATGAGGAGTTGGCTCGACTCATGGCAATTTAAAAGCTAAAACACGAATCAAATAAGGAAAGGGAATTTTACAAATAATGACAAAGGAGGTGCTCCACCCTTGAAGTGTATCTCTAGTAATATACTTCTGAGAAGCTCATATACTCCGTGACACTTCTCAAAAATGTACCAGCCGGACCCCGCCAGACCTTACCAAGAATCCGAATATTTCCACATCTAAGTGCACAATCAAATCCAACCAAATGAGATGTGAAAATACCCTAATGGGAGCACCCCCACATAGCCGACGTCCACTCGCGCTTTTCGTTTAGTCATTTTCCGACAAAGGATATTAACGCTCAACGGAGCAATAAATCGTCTTAAAATGACGACAATAAAGTGGCTAAAGTAACCAACAGTTGAGATACCAACTATCGAGGATATAAAACGACCATATATGGAAATTAAATCTTGTATACTTATCACCATTCATTGAATTCAAACTTATACTTTTTCTTGGTTAACAGTAATACCGAACAAGTCAAGGTAGTGTTACCTCAAAGTTATGTCCAACAATTACTCTTAACTTTGCGACAAGTTTATTTCTTCGATGTTTAGTGCTAATTATACAAGTAATTTTTTCCATATAACTGATTCGCTTTACAGAAATAATTCATTTCCATAAAAGAATCAAACTTTTAATTTTAAAAATGAACTAAACTTGTGCTTGATTTCCATATTTCCACCTTGGTAAAACACTTTTAGAATTAGTTCATGATTCTTAATACGTTAAGAGAATAATATTTCCAAGTGCGCGACCCTGAAGGCCTAAACCAACATCGGACGAAACACCTAGAAGGTTACCCAACTTAATATCCCAATAAGCGAGTTCCAATTCCTTTTTATAAATTAAAACAATAATAATTATCCCGAAAGATAACTAATCATATTTGAAATCTCTTTTAAATAAACAAATCCATTATCTATAATAAAATAGATAACTATTTCCAAACACTTTTATAACATTGGTAAAACAACTTTAATTTTTTTTATTAAATCGGTATGTTAATTTTAAATCAGTTTATTAAAGCAATTTTATTATATTAGTTAACTTACTTTAATAACTTTTATTAAATCAATTAATTAAAAAGATTTATTAAATTCAAATAATCATCAATTAAATGAATAATTAATCTCAAACACCATTAACTAAAATGATAAATAACTTCAAATTCCATTAATTAAAAAAACAATTAAGTTCAAACAATCATAAATTAATTGGATTAATTAAATTCAAACTCCATTAGCTAAAACAAATAACTAAAACATCATTAGTTAAAATGATTTATTTAATTATAAAACATCATTAATTAAAATGATGTAACTAAATTCTAGATATCATTAGTTAAACAATTAGTTAAATTCAAAACAATCATTAATTAAATAATTAATTAAATTCAAATATCATTATTTAAAACGACCATTACTTTCAAATATCATTAAGTAAAATGATTTTTAATTTCAATTATCAGTAATTAAAATAATTAAAAAAATTAATTAAACTGCATTATCCTTAATTAAAAGAATTAATTAAACTTAAATAATCATTAGTTAAAATGATTAAGTAAATATAAAACATCATTAGAAAAAATGATTAATAAAATCTAAAGATAAACCAATTTTTTAATCATCATTTATTAAATTGGTTAATTACTCTCAAATTAATTAGTTAAAATGATTAATTAATTTAAATTATCATTAATCAAAATGATTAATAAATTTCAAATATTCTTTTTAGCGAAACACACACTCAAGTCCATATGACAAGGTTTTGGAAGTGAAATTGAATAAACGACTAGCAGAGCAAAAATCGCTATAACGACTTTTAGAACTATTAGACGTAATATTAAGATTTTATTCAATTATCATTAATATAGCAGCACAAGAATCTACATAAATAATTTATGGGCAAGAAACCCCCTTTGGGTCTCTCTACATGTTTTTCCCGCAAAATAATGTTTATGGATAATGTATAGATAATCATATGGGTTTATGACGGTCAAATTAATATGTCATCCATTTTCCAATTGGCAATTCAACCAAACAAGCAATCAAACTATTTAACTAACATCTAAACAATCAATAAGCGTTTATAACATCATTGATATGATATAATAAAATTAAATATGAGTTAAACTCACATTGATTTTCGTTTTCGTCGAAACGTCTCGATTTCGGACTAAAGCCGAACGGCCGTCAGATTTTAGCCTAAATTTTCACATTGCTCTAAATCTAACCAAACTAACTCCATTTTAAAGATCTTGATGACATGAGTCCAATCCAAAAAATGGCGCTCGAATCCGACCTCGTATGAGGAGATACACAATTTATAAGTTATCGACAGATAAAAATAAAAATAAATAACTTGATATACATATTTACAATCCTACCCCTCTCCACTTTCTTCCCCAATCCAACTCTTCCCACCGGATATGTGAAAATGCCTGTGCATCAACAGTCCCCTGCACACACAACCCCACCGCCGCCTTAGACCACAAAATTGCCTCACAACAGCTCCATCGAACTCCCCTTCCTCCAAGCTTCGCTATGATGCCACAAACTCCACAAATGGTTGAGCCATCCAAAATGCGACCTAGGCCATGACTTCACCGATGCTGCTATTGTTTTGGCCCCCCCTAAGCTACCGTGCCATGCCAAAATGTGACAAATGGTGCGCCACTCTTCGACTAACCCAAATCAAAACTCAAATTCATCAAATTCTACATGAATCAAGAGAAATAAATAACCCAAGCTGCTACCCTAAAACCAACTTCGGCCAAAAACAGGGACGTAAGCACATAAAACCAGTAAGAAGATCTCAAGCAAACAAAATTAATGAAGCAAGAATCAAGATTTTTAGAAGTGTATATACTTTTGATTTTGAATTTTAAACTTGTATTTTAAAAGAGGGGAAGACCATTCTTGTTTAAAGACAATGCTTGAATAGGTGAAGGGTATGATAGCTGGTATGGGCATGGGTACGGGGTAGCATGATGGAGGGTATGGCCAAAATTAAGGGGAATATGTACATATGCCTATATTTTATATTAAAATATTCAATAAAACGTACCTGAAAATCTCAAACTCCAAACAAGGCATGCCGCCTGGTGTTCTATATGTTATACCCCTATTCCAAATGCAATAGAACTTGTTTCAAGACCTAATTCGATCGTATGTAGAAGATAGGTTTTTGGACCTAGTTATTATACTAAATTTTCAATATTAATTTCAACGCGTTTTGAACTCACACGACCAAACAATACGTCGGATTGCCACAAAATTAAATGGCATACTATAATTCACTACTATGGATCCAATGAAACTAGTTTCGTCAAAATCCGAGATTGTGCCCCAGAAGACTAATTTCACAGATTTAAATATTTAATTATCGATATTTATCCAATCTACAAATTGAATTCACCAATATCATTTGTTAATTAAAAGGAGTTAAGTAAAATAATTAAATCCATTTAATTGACATTTAATTCACAATTCAAATATTAAATTATTCCCTATATTTGAATGATAAATTATAAAATTCAATTATTTTAAATATTTGAAAATTAATTTGTGATATTCCGGAATTTCAAACCAATTTAAATGTGATAATCTCTGTAATAAGTTAATTAAAATTGATAAAATAGTTATTTTAAACAATAATAATAAATGGGTTGTGTGTGTATATATATATATTTTAATTTTGAAATATAATTATTATAAACAAGTGGAAATAGATTTGTTAAAATTATATGTACATATCAAATTTGATTTTTTAAATTGAATTTGAAATTTAATTTGAATTTGGATTGTTAAATTGAAATTCAAAATATGGTTATTTATATCTTAAATCATACTTTGATTTTAAAAGTGTATTTTTATGATTTTATTTAGAATATAAAATTTGTTTTATATTAATTTCTTTTAAAAAAAGGGATTGATTGATTGAAAAAATGGGGACCGCTCCTTTTCTTCTTTCCTTTCCCACTGATCCGTCCCATCCATCTACTTCCCTTCAACCTAGTCCTTCTTCTCCTATACTTGTACCTCCCTCTGCGCCACCCTTACTGCCTCTGCCAGACCATTCTTCTTTTTCTAAACTCCCCTCTGTCAGTGGTTCTCCTCTAATCGCTGCTGTTTCATCTTTGCCAAAACCTCCTCATCTCTCAAACGCTACCTTGCCATCTCTGTCACAACCTAAACTTCCTTTAGCTTGGAACACTCTTTCAAAGCAAAACCAAATAATGTTGGCTCCTATGTGCCTCGTGACATACAACTAGATTTCCGAGGAGATGCCATTGTTCCTCCTCCTGAAGTAGTCAAGGTCGGTAGTTCTATGTGGTGTGATTATCTTGTTGGATTTTTCCTAGATAATCCTCTATCTTATTCAACTGTATTGTATTATCTTAAGCAAGCTTGGAAGCTTACTGGTTCCATTTCTGTAAAATCAGATGGTTTTCTGTTCTTGTTCAAGTTCAGTAATGATGAAGATAGGAAAAGGATTTCTGAATCAGACCCTATAGTGATGAGGAATAAGTTATTCATAGTTAAGCCATGGGATGAAAATATAGGCAATAGCTGTAGTAGCATAAAAGCACTACTAGTTTGGATCAAAATATCAAATATTCCACTGTATGCATGGCCTCCTCTGGGTTTAAATTGGTTGACTACTAGGGTTGGAAAGCTTTTGTGTTTGGATGCATCAACTAAAAATTTGAGCGTAGCTCTTTTGCCAAATGTTTAGTTGAAGTAACTCCAAACAATGAATTACTGGACAATTTCTCAGTGATGTTGCTTGATGGAACCGAACAAATTGTGAAAGTAGAATACTTGTGGAAACCAGAAATTTGCACCGTTTGCAAAGAGTTTGGGCATTTGGTCAAAAACTGTAAGAAGAATGAAGTGGATGAAAATGTTGATCAATGTGTTATTTCTGAACAACAGAGAACATGTGATGAAAAAAGGAATAAGATGAAGAAAGGGAAAACAAACGATAAACAAGAAAAAGTGAAGCAAGTTTGGCAAAAGGTTAACAAGAATAAGGAAAAAAGAAGTATTCTTAGTGAAGATGTGGTAGCAAATGTTTTGAAGATGCAAGGTGAAAAGGTGTCTTCTGAGTATGATGGAAATGAGAAAATAAAAATTGGGCATAAAGAGCTGCATAAAACTCCAAGTGATGATCAGGCTAGTGCAGTTACCACACAAAATAAGTTCCATTTGTTGCACACTGTTGTGGATAAGGAAGACTTACTGGAAATAATTGATGTAGAGGAAGGGGAAATTACAAATGAAGACTTTAGTGCAGAACCTTGTTTTGTTGTTACCACTGACAAAACTACTGGTGCTGATGGAAAAGAAAATGAAAATATAGATCTGACCACAACTGATGAAGACCAAAATATGCCTTCAAATGATACAAACAAAATAGGAAATTGCCTTGTTTATGGTAAAGGAAAATCTGATGTGCATGCTCCTATGGATACTCTTGTATTAGACTTGGACAAAGACTGGTGTAAAAAGTTTGAGCAACAAGTTACACAACTAATTACCGCAATGTATGAAACATCTGAAAATGTACACCCTGCTGACTCAACTCACTACAACTTTACTTTAGAGTTGCCAGGATGGCCGGCAGGTATCCCCATCTCCCTATCTTCTACCGTTCCCCCAAATGACACAACCACCATCCAATCTATCTCCCAACCACCCTCCCCACGACCTCAGTCACGTAGGAAAATAGAAACTAGATCTCTTTCAGCAAAGAGAAGAAACAACTCTTCTTTTCCTCAATAATTATTTATGTATCAAAAAATTGCATCATGAAATCTTAGAGGAGCACACAGTAATTTGAAACTTGATCAAGTAAAAAAAACTATTTCTGAGTACAACATTTGTCTCTTTGGTCTGCTTGAAACTAAGATTGACTTAACTTTATCAATAAAAGCTACTTCTTACATCAATCCATCCTAGTCCTTTCACCATAATCTTGACAGTGCCTCCTATGGTAGGATTCTAGTTATCTATGATCCTACTATTTTGACTCTTACTCCCCTCCTATCTTCTAGACAGTACATCCACTTTCATGTTCTTGAAGCCCAACCCAAATCCACCTACTACACTACTTTTGTTTATGCTGACAACTCGGTCAACTCCAGAAATGCTTTCTTTAAGTCCTTGCCACCATTAAGACAAACTTCTCATCCCTGGATTGTGATGGGTGATTTTAACTCCTGCTATGAATATAGTGACAAATTTGGTGGAACTCCTCTAACTCCTGTTGATCTTGATCCTCTCAATCTTGCTGTTATTGAATCTGACTTGATCATAGTTAACAAGTCTGGAGCTAATTTTTCATGGAATAATAGAAGCCGAAGTGGTATTCGTACCTTCACTACTATTGATCACACTTTCTGTAATATCCAAGCAATCACCCACTGGCCTTCTCTTTCTGTTTTCCTCCCTCAACCTATTATGTCTGATCACTCCCCATTAGTCTTAACTCTTGGTCTCCATTTTATAAAGTAAAAGAGAAGTTTTAAATTTTTAATGCTTGGGTCAAGCATGAATTCTTTCTTGTTTTAGTTTCTAAAATCAACTCTGAATTTACTTGCTTTGGTAATCCAATGTATAAGTTTTGCAGGAAGCTAAAAAGAATTAAGCAGGAGATTAAATTGTGGGATTCCTCCACATTTGGTTCTGGTTGCCTACTGTCATCAACACTAAAGGATAAGCTGAAGAAACAACAGGATTATATGATGGAGCATCCCCTTGATGTTCAGGCTGCTGAAGAAGAAAGTAAACTATTCAGTGAGGTTAATAATGCCCTGTACATGGAGGCTAGTATGAAGAGACAACAACGGCATAAAAGATGGATTACTGAAGGAGATAAAAACACAAAGTTCTATCATGATTTTTTAAAGGTAAAGCAAGCCAGGGAGAATATACATAGTATTTTTGATGAAAATGGTAATTTTTTTCCACTGCAGAAACTGTTGATAAGGCTTTCATTGACTACTTCTCTAAACTGCTTGGTAACTCTGATGGTTTCATCCCCGATCTTGACCTAATATCCTCTCTTGCACTTCCTAGCATTTCTTTTCTGGAAGCAGCTTCACTTATTAAACCAGTCACTGATGAGGAAATTAAGACAACTCTTTTCTCCATGAATCAACAATCTTCAGGAGGTCCTGATGGCCTAAATGTGATCCTCTTTATCTCTACATGGAGTGTGCTAGGTAGTGAGTTCTGTAGAGCAATACACAATTTTTTCAACAAATGCAAGTTACTGGGTGTAGTAAACTGCACAAATATTGCTCTTATCCCCAAAGTTAATCCTCCATCTAGTGTCTCCTCTTTCAGACCTATATCATGCTGTAATATTATTTACAAATGTATCTCTAAAATTCTTGCTACTCGGTTAGTCAAAGTTCTAGCCTCTGTAGTCTCAAGTAACCAAGCTGCATTTATACCTTATAGGAGTATTCTTGATAATCTTCTCCTTGCTCAGGAATTGCTGAAAGGTTATGGTAGAAGTAAGGTGCCCCCTGCTGCAGCAATTAAAATTGATATATCTAAGGCTTATGACTCTATCCACTGGGTTTCAATTGTTAGAGTTATGGCTGAGATGGGTTTTCCTAAAGTATTTGTATCCTGGATTTATGCATGCATCTCCATTCCCTCTTTCTCTGTTGTTTTAAATGGAAGACCAATGGGTAACTTCAGAAGTAGTAAAGGCATAAGACAAGGTGATCCAGTTTCTTCCTATTTATTCTTGCTTGTTATGGAAGTATTTACTGTTATTCTTCGAGCAAGATATAATCAGAAGATAATTAAATTTCATCCAAAGTGTTCTCAACATCACATTACATCTATCATGTTTGCTGATGATGTAATGTTGTTTACAAAACCTGAGTTACCTTCCTTAAATGGAATAACCGAGGCATTGCAAGAATTTTATAGTATGACTGGTCTAAAAATAAATCAAGACAAATCATCTTTGTTGGTTTCTGGAGTTAGTGAAGTACAAGTTACTGCTCTACAACACCACATTGGTTTCTCTTCCATGGACACAGATATGAAGTACCTTGGTCTTCCTTTAATTTCAAAAAGAATTACTAAAGTTGATTGTCTTCCTCTTTACAACAAGATCACTTCTGGTATGACTGCTTGGGAAAATAGGAACTTGACACAGAGTGGTAGATTAGTGCTGATTAAGTCTACTGTTTTTTCCTCACTTGTCTACTGGGCTCGATCTATGATTCTACCTATTAGACTTGTCCAACTTGTTAGGTCAGCTATGAATAGTTTTTTTTGGACTGGTAGTATTCATAATAGAAAGCTGTTGCCTTGTTCTTTTTCAAAATTTGAAACATCTAAGAAAATGGGTGGTCTTGGGGTAATTGATGTTAGGAAGTGGAACATTGCAGCAATAAGTAAACACTTTGATGATCTCATCAACAATAAAGACAGCTTATGGGTTAATTGGACATGGCACTACAATATAAAGAATAAGTATTTTTGGTGTATGGCAAATCCTCTGAATAGCAGTTGGATCTGGAGAAACATATTGAAACTGAGACATGTTTTTCTTCCTATGATCCTTTATACTGTGAATGCTAACTCTCCTGTCAGTTTGTGGCACGATCCATGGGTAAGTAAAGGTCTTATTTTGTCCGAATTATGTGACTATAATCAGTTTATGCAGTCAGGAATTCACTTAGATGCTAAAGCTAATGATTTTATTCATGAAGGCAAAATTGTGCTACCATACAATAGCAATCAAATTATTAGGCAACTGTGGAGTGACATGCAGCTTAAATACTTCCCTGCTAGACAATATGATACTTTAGTTTGGGATCTGAAGCCTCATACTATTAATGGAGTTTATAATTATCTCTCTGTTTCTGCTCCATTGCCTGCTTCTAAATGGTACACTGTGATTTGGTCTAGTGATTCCCAACCTAAAGATAATTTGATGCTATGGAAAGTTATAAACCAAGCCTTGCTTACTAGAAGTGTTCTGAACAAATTTGGTATGTGTTGTTCTTCTACATGCCTGTTTTGTGACCAGTTTGATGAGTCTCCTCAACATATTTTTTTGATTGTCCAACACTTCTACACTTTTTGGATAGAATTAGTTTGAAATCTGGAGTTAATCTTCTTATTACAAACTCTGGGGATGTTTGGAATGTTTTCTTCAAAGCCTCTGGAATGAATAATGATAGAAGTAGAATTCTTGTTGTTTGCATGAAAATTTATACGACTGTCATATGGAGAGAAAGAGAAAGAAATGCAATACTTTTTGAAAAGCTAAGAAAGAATGTGGAAGAGCTTTGGAATGAAGTTAAGTATGGTACATATTGTCAACTGAAGAACTACCATACTGCATTCACTCTTGATAAGCTGCTAGTTTGGGCTTGATTCCTTTTGTTTTTCTTTGTTTTCCCTTTTTTTACTATGTCTTTTCTGTACTATTTATTGTTTTGCAATAAATCTGGTAGGGAACCAGTTAACCCCGCTGGCTTTGTTAAAAAAAAGGGATTGATTTATATAAATTAAAAATGTATTTAAAAATTAGAAAATTAATAAAAACATTTAAAATCTATTTTGCATGAGAATTACATATGTTAATTTGTGAATCCCTCTTATAACATGTGGTAAGAAAATAAACATGTTTAGTGACAAGTGTCACATTTATATATTTATTTTTTAATTTCAATAAAACAAAAATTTAATCTATAAAAGTTTGCTTCATCTTCTTCATTTAAATTTTCTCATCTCATTTTCTAAAAAGCAAGAAATAAACCACTCCTTTATTTACGAATCTAAATTTCATCAATCTCCACTTTTCAACCAAAAAGTAAAACAAAAACTCAAATTCATTTCAAAGTTTCCAAATCTACAAACAAAAATACAAAAGCCTGTATAAAAAAAATTACAGCAAATTTTTTTTTAATCAAGGGATTCAAGCTTCGACAAATCTGCAGCAAGTCTTCACAAAATTAGGCTGAAAATCATCAGGAAGCCTTCTCAGATTTAAAAGCAATTAAACACTTCAACTAAGCATTTCTAGGATCTGCAGAAAAATCTTTTCCAGATTTTGCAAAAATTTTGGAAGCTCTGCTTTAAAAACAAGAACCAGGTTTGTAAACACATAAATTAAAGAAATTTAGGAAGTTAATATCTTACATGTGACCTCTTTGATGAATTTTTTGCTTGCATGTGTATGTTAAGCTTCTATGTATATGCATATTGATTCTGTGTATATTGTAATGAATATTCACCTCTGTTTTGAAATTACAGAGTCCAGAAAAAAAAATCAAATCTTCTAATCCAGTTACTACTGGACTTAGAGTTTCAAAGAAAACATGATTATATGATCATAGTCTAAGTTTTAAAATTTTGTTCAAGAATTTTAAATATGAAAACTTTCTGAAACAAGAAAAAAACAATACAAATCTTTTAAATGTGATAAAATCAAGCATTTTATTTTCTAGATTCGAGTATGCAACTAGAATCAACATTGAAAAACTTGATTTTTAATAACAAAATCAAGAGTTTTAGATTGGGATTGTTGGAGCATTTCTGGGATGACCAAAAATGACATTTTGATCGAAATCCGGTGACTGGGTGGATTCGAGTGGTCGCGGCTTGATTTAGAGCTAGTATGACGATCATGGAAGCTAGGAAAAATGGTGGAAGAAGCGTACGATCGCCGTGGCATCAGCGATTAACCAATTGGTTTTAAAACCCTATTTTTGTCGAGAGTTGGGAAATTGACCGCTGTGGTTTCTCTAGTGCATCGAGCTGCACGTTGTTTGGGGAAGATATGGCGTGGGATCTAGCGAAGAAGCTGGCAAAATATTGGTGATCACGGTGATCGAAATCGTCTCGTTGAGGCAGTTTCTGATGGTTGATTGGTTTCAGATTTTCAACTGGAAGACGAAATTGTGGATTAGGCTTCGCGATGTTCGTTCGAAGGTTGGAATCGTATGTGAGGTCGATCGGCGACATGTACGTGGTGTCGCTGGAGGCGGCGGCGGCGTTGGTGCTTCGTGCACGTGCACGGTGTCAGGAGTTGTGTCAGAGAGGAACGTATTGTGGTAACTCGAAGTGATGATCGAGTGAAGGAGGGTTTTTGCTCGCATTGATGCTCAGGTTGACGTTTGTTTTGTTCGTGCCTGGATTGGTGTTTGGAGTTGTTTCCTTTCCAGTTACTTGAAGTTTAAATTTTAACTTGAGCTAAATAAAAAAAAGGGAGAAGAAGAAAGGAACTCGAGTTTGTTTCGAGTTTGGGTCAGGTCGAACCCAAAGCAAAGTGATGTTTAGAAGTTTTTTTCAAACTAGTTTTAAAATTTTAAATTTAAATCGATTTAAACTACTTTATGATAAATGTTAAACAATTGATTTAAAGAAGTTTTATACTTTGAAAACTAAAATTGAGATGATTATGTGTTCTTTTAAATTTAACCTTTAAAAGTAATTAAGTTTAAAAAAGTGGAATTTTTTTAAATATGCAATAATTTTAAGTAATTAATGAAATTGATTTGTTATGAAAGTAATTAAGTTTTTATAGTTAAACATTACTTTAATTAATAAAGTAATTAAAGTTAAATTAATTAATAATTTTAGATTGATTAATTTATAAAGGTCTAATTAATTAATTACGGATTAACTAATTGATAATTAAGAATTGATTTAATTAAATAATTAAGGATTTATTTAATTATAATTAATAGATAATTAATTAAATAATTAAAGATTAATTAATAAATGATTAGTAATTAATTAATTAAGTGATTAGTAATTAATTAATTAATGATTAAGAATTAATTAATTAAATAATTAAGGTTAATTAATTAAGTAATTAAACATTAATTAATAATTAACAGTTAATTAATTAATGATTAAGAATTAATTAATTAAATAATTAGGGTTAATTAATTAAGTAATTAAACATTAATTAATAATTAATAGTTAATTAATTAATGATTAATAATTAAGTAATTAAGATAAATTAATTTATAATTTGCAATCAATTTAAGCAATTAATTAAGATTAATTAATTGTTAATTAAGATTAATTAATTGTTAATTAAGGATTAATTAGTAATTAATTAAGGAATGATTAATTTTTAATCAAGTGTTATTAATAAATAAACAGAGTTATTAATTAATAGTTATAGGATAATTAATTAATTAAAGATTAACTAATTGATAATGAGGTTAATTAAGAAATGTTTAATTAACTTAATGATTGCGACTAATTAATTAATGAATGGTTGAGCAAGGTAAAGTGATTAACTCATAAGTAATTAATTTAATTTGAATTAATTTAATTAACTATATTATGAATTAGAGATATGCTTGCTTATAGATGATTGTTTTAAATTGAATGTCTGGATTTGGTTGATATCTGTTGGATGATAATCAGAGATATTCTGTGATGAGATATTGTATATATATCTGTGATATATGTTTGTTATTATCTATGGATAATTCTGTGTGAATTCAATGTTCAAAATTGAATTGAATTGTTTAAATCTTTAAACAACTTGACCTTTAAGACACGTTTGGATTTCGATGAGACCGGGATCGAGAATCAAGTTTGATTATCCGAAAACCACATCGATCCAAGTTAAACGTTAGGTCGTGACATCTCAAAGTAAAGATCGAGATGGAGTTTCAGAGCGCAAGGGTTATTGTCGTTAACTCTGAGGGTGATTCCAAAATGAGTGTAACAAAATAATGCCTTTGGTTTCGTTCGAACCCGGATCGAACTTGTATGGATTGAATGCTTTCAACACATGGTCAGGTAAACAATGAGCATTCTAAGAGATGTGTTCTATAAAGGTAATCGTAGCCTCAAGCCTCATCAACCGGGAATGGCTAAAACATGGGAGGTGCAGCAAGGATAAGTGGGTCATGCCCAAGTAGGACGAGATTTACCCTTGTCTATAAGTCCCTTATTATTTCGGCTGTGTGGGCAGTTGTTGGCCACAACTACGAGGTTGTCTTGTTCGGGACTGTCCAGTAAGGGATGGATCCGACTTTGTGTTGCGGGGGATCGGGAGTGGTCCTCGGTATGGTGATCTAGGCCCCGTACTGTGACGGACGGTACCCCAATAGCCTTGCCATTGATGGAAACTCATTATCCAATAAGCGTCCTCGGATTTGATTGTATACCTATGTATGCTGGAATTTAATAAATGTAACAATTTCGGCTATTTTCTAGTTTATTTGAAAACCCTAGACCCTATTATAATATCACTAGATTTCCTATCAAATGTTTTTGTTAGCGTAAGGTAAAAACTTACACATGTTTATGTGTGGGAAGTCTTATGTGATACCTTTTATTTCAAATGATTTTAAATTTAAACAACTTTAACCTGTTTACTCACACCAGACCCATGTCCGACTTGGAGTTTATTTTGTTTTTCATAAACTCTTGGGTACTCAAATTTTTATGAGTAGCCAAGTGACCAGGTTGGGATTGTCAAATGTTTTGGAAGCTGGAGCTGGAGTCTAGACGTACCTATTTACCTTTATCCGCCATGTTGTGAAATTTTGATGTTGTATTTTGGGTTGCATGGTTAGGCAGACTCATATAAATGTCTAATGTAATGAAGTCGTATTATTTTGTGTACTCTGATATGTAAAACTATGTAATGGACATGTGTAATATTATATTTTGTTCCGTTTCCGTTGTGAGATTCTGATGTTGTTGTTCTTTTCTTTCTATCTTTTCTATTTTTATCTCTTTCTTTTATTATCGATGACACGTCTTTATGAGGATTGAAAGACGGGTCGTCACAGTTGGTATCAGAGCATAGGTTGAGAAACACCTAGGCTCTGGAGTAGTATCTATCTTGAGAGTGCGTATTTGTAATTTTCTTATATAATTATATCTTTATCTAAATTGGTTGGTTTACCTGTCCAGGTAGCCAAAATGAGTTCAAGAGGCAGAAGGGGAAGGGTTGTAGGAAGTACATCTAGGAGAGGTCAGACTGATAATGAGGCTGTTAATCCAGCACCGCCTCCAGTCAGTTTTGCTGCCTTATGCAAGGACTTCATCAACCTTGGAGGAGGACCATTTAAAGGGTCAGAGACTATAATTGAGGTCCAAGCATGGCTACGCTCTTGTAAGAGAATCTTTAAGAGCATGAAATTATCGGATGAGCAGAAGAGGGTAATGGCTTTGTGGCAATTACAAGGAGGTGCTGCTGCCTGGTGGGATGCAGTGACAGCAAATGTCTTTGAGGACGATATGTCTTGGGAAGAATTTAAAGAATTTTTGAGGAGAAATTCATGCCTACAGCAGGGAAAACTCGTCTGTATCAGGATTTTCTGCATTTAAGGCAAGGGAGCATGATTATAGCGGAGTATGAGACCAAATTCAATGAGCTATCTTGCTATGGTCCAGGGCTTATAAACACTCCTCTAAAAAAGAACGAGATGTTGTTGAAGGATTGAGGCCAGAATTTCATGAAAAGATGACGGCGCACTTGAAAGGATCTTTTGTGGAGTTAATTGATATGGCGTTAAGATACGAGGATTTGATGAATAAGAGATCAGTGGCACCAGTAGCAACATCGGGAGGGAATTCTTCTAACCCAAATAAGAGAAAGTTCAATCCCAATTGGAAAAGGCAAAACAAGAGGAAGTCTGGAAGCAATAATGGACCTCGCAAGTGCTATAATTTTCAGCAAGTTAGGCATTTGGCAAATCAGTGTCCTCAAGGAAGAAAGCAGCAGCAGCCGCATTATAGTTGACCAGGTTCAGCTTTGGTTCAGAAATCTCTTTGCTTCAACTGCCACCAACTAGGTCGCATGATCAAGGATTGCCCGCTTCTTCATAAAGTCCAGCAGAATAAGGTATTTACTTTGGAAGATGAACCATCAACTTCATCTAAGGGCAAGGGAGTATTGGATGGTCATTACTTTTAGATGGCAAGTATATTAAAGTTTTGTTTGATTCTGGTGCTTCTTTGAGTTTTATTTCTCTGGAATCTGTAGAGAAGTTCTTTCTTACCCCTAGTACTGTAGACAATCCCATCTTTGTATCTAATCCTATAGGAGGGGTAACCAAATTAGATATGATCTCTAAGGATTTGAGGATTTTCTATCTATCCCATAGTTTTTCTTGTAACCCTTATGTGTTAGATTTTCAGGGTTTGACCTTATATTGGGAACGGATTGGCTTGATAAGTATAAGGCTGTCCTAAATTGTGATGAGAGTACAGTTTCGTTGAAAACTGATCTGGGTAGAATTGCTAGAGTGATGTGTGATAACTCCGGAATTCACTTGAGTAGTCTTTTACATGGAGTTGAGACTTCTCAAGAGGAGGTTGAAGATATCGAAGTGGTCCAAGATTTCTCTGATGTATTCGAGGAAGTCAAGAGTTTACCATCGTACCGAGAGATAGAGTTTCGCATAGATTTGGTTCCAGGAGCAGTATCAGTGATTCAGCCTAGTAGGAGGATGGCTCCTAGGGAGAGGGAGGAGCTAGTAAAGCAAACTCAAGATTTGTTAGAGAAGGGATTGATTAGGCCCAGTTTTTCTTGTTGGGGTTCTGCTAGGATGTTTGTCACCAAGTCGGATGGGTCGCTAAGGTTCTGCGTAGATTATCGAGAGTTGAACAAAGTGACCATTCGAAATAAGTATCCTTTTCCTCGTATTAATGATCTCTTCGACCAGCTGCATGGAGCTTCAGTCTTTTCTCAATTGGATTTAGCATCAGGTTTCCATCAGTTAAGGGTAGCTGAGGACAGTATTCCCTTAACTGCATTTAGGGGACCTAATTGTTTCTATGAGTGGTTGGTTATGTCTTTCGGGTTAACCAACGCTCCTGCCTACTTTTTCGACCTGATGAACCGAGTCTTTCGTGATGTATTGAATAAGTTCGTTTTGGTGTTCATCGATGATATTTTGGTCTACTCTAAGTCTGAAGAGGAGCACAAGCAGCACTTGAGGATAGTATTGGAAACTCTGAGAAGGCATGTTCTGAAGGCGAAGTTCTCTAAGTGCCATTTTTGGAAATCAGAAGTAAAATTTTTGGGGCACATTGTTTCTGGTGAGGGAATCTCTGTAGATTCAGTGAAGGTTAAGACTATTCTGGAGTGGAAGCAGCCTCGGACACCGACTGAAGTTCGCAGTTTTCTGGGATTGGCTGGTTACTACAGAAAGTTTATTAAGGATTATTCCAAGATCTCTTTGCACCTGACTAAGCTGACAAGGAAGGGAGCTAAATTCAAGTGGACACCGGAATGTGAGGAGGCTTTTCAGAATCTGAAGGCAAAGTTGACAAGTGCTCCTGTGTTGGCTATTCTGGATGGGAAGAGTAAGTTTGAGGTTTATACGGATGCCTGTATAGTTGGGCTGGGTGCAGTTCTGATGCAAAATGGTAGGGTAATTGCGTACGCGAGTCGGCAATTGAAGCCACATGAAAGGAACTACGCTACACACGATCTAGAGCTGTTGGCCATTGTTTTTGCTTTAAAAATCTGGAGGCACTATCTTTTGGGAGATAAGTTCGAGTTTTTTACGGATCACAAACCGTTGAAATATCTTTTCTCTCAAAAAGATCTTAATCTAAGACTGCAGCGATGGGTCGAGTTTTTGGCATCGTATGATTTGGATATTCTGTATACCCCGGGAAAGGCGAACGTTGTGGCAGATGCTCTTAGTAGGAATGCAGTTCTGTCTCTTTTGGAAGTTGTTCCATCTCTCCAGGAAAGAATCATAAGCATGCAAATGGAGGATAAAACTTTAAGGAAAATTATTCAAGGAACCAAAGAGGGACAATATTTTGATTTCGAGATTGACGATCAAGGAAATCTGAGGATTAATGGTCGTCTATATGTGCCGAATGTGGATGGGTTGAAACAAGAAGTCTTATCAGAGTGCCATTGCTCCAGACTGAATATCCACCTAGGAATTTCTAAGATGTATAAGGACATGAGAAGGATTTTCTGGTGGCCGAGCATGAAGAAAGATATTGCTAGATTCGTTAATAGTTTTGCTATCTGCCAGTAGGTTAAAGGAGATCAGCAGAAGTCAGCCGGTTTATTGCAACCTTTGGAAATCCCGATGTGGAAGTGGGAGATGATTTCTGTAACGACCCAGAATTTTTAATAATTTAAATTTGAATATTTAATTAATTTTAAATGTTAATAAGTGAATTTATAAGTCAAATAAATTTTTATTTGAATTATTGGATTTAATTGGATTATTAAATCGATAATTTAATATGTTAAATTATGGAAATAATTGAAAATTGAGTTAAATATGATTGAAAATAATTTGGAAAGTTTTATTTAATCATACTGGAGTTATAGAAATATTTTAGAACTTTTAAAATCGAATTAAAAGTTAATTTGTGAAAATTGAATATTTTAATATTTAATAATCGACTGTAAAATAGCCAATTTTTGAAAAGTCTCAGAATTGAACGAAACCAGTTTCATTGGATCCGTAATAGTTAGTTATTATCGGATTTCAATTTTCGTGTCAATCGGAGCTATCGTTTGATCGTGGCAGCTCGAAACGCATCGATTTATTTTTAATTTTAATTTGGCGAGTCAAAATAGCCATTTTTCAAAAAGTCTCGGATTTCGACGAAACCAGTTTCATCGGATCCGTAATGTGATATTATTGTAAGGTTTCAAATTTCAAGTCAATTGGATTTACCGTTTGTCCTGTACAAATTAAAACGCCTAGAAATCGACTTAAATCGGTTTAATTCAAATTGAACGTTTTCAGCCATAACTCGCACATACTTCCGAATTAGCTTCCGAAACCTGTTCCATTGTGTCCGGAACGCGGGATGAACCCTAGGTACGCTGGTTACGGCGCCTAAATCGGAGTTCGGAATTCCCGGGATGAATAGTGTTTACGCTTGCTTTTCCTATAAATACAACCTCACTCTAAAAAATAAAAAAAATAACAAAACCCTAACCCTAATACTTGCTAGCCGCCACATTCATAACCTATGGCCAGAAATTAATCTCCTCTCTCCCTTGATTTCTCCAAATCCATCAAGAATTAGCAAGAATGTTCAACTACAAAGTGATAGAGCACGACGAGAGCTACGAGATCAACGGTGGAGATCGCGAATGGCTTCACGGATTGATGGGAAATGGAGTGAAAACGTGGGCTGTTCATGGACGTGCACACGCACATCTAGGAGGCCGAACTTCAAGCTATTCATAGTGGAGATAGCTTGCGTCGTGTGCTTCGTGTTGGTGGTTGTGTGATCGAGTTTCGTCGTGCGATTGAAGAGTATAATTGAACCCTAGTTTTGCTAAATGGGTTTGGTGTGCGTACGTGATTATCTGGGGATGTTGCGTGAGGGAGATGGAAGATGGAAAGGTGCGGCTGTGATGAGAAGTTGAAGGATCCAGTGGCTCTTGTTGAATAGGTTGATAATTATATATATTAAATGTTGTAATTAGTTTAAGTATAAACTCGTGTAACTTCAAAAATTAATAACTTTTTCATACGAGGTCGAAAAAATGCAAACTCAGTTGCGTTGGAATCGTATGGACGAGCACTACGCGATGGAGTTGGTTTGGAGTCGTTTGGAGTTAGTGAGAATTTTGGGTAAAATTAAACGCGCGTTTAATTTTATTCGAAATAAAAGCTAAAACGGAAATTAAAATCAAGGTGAGAATTTCTCACTCAATCGAATAGATTTCGATTTTATTTTAAATAGTTAGATTTAAAATATTTGAATGCATGTTTGAATGATGACTGTAAATTATTGATTGTTAAAATAGACATTATACGCCGTTAGTAAGCGGATGTTATTTAATAAAAACATATACCGCGAATATTTCATAAACAGTGAAATTGGTATTATATATAATATCAATATATATATATTGGCATATGTATATATTGCAGTTGTTGATTTCCCGCATTTTTTGTTTAGCGGATGAGACCCTATTACGCCGTTATTAAGCGGATAATATTTAATAAGAACATGTACCGCGATAATTTCGTACTGGAGCGAAATTGGTACTGTGCTAATGTTTGTGGATGCAGGAAAACAGGTTGGAGGGATCCAACTGGATTCCTCAACAGTTTTTATTTGATTTCAGATATTTTGATATTTGATGGATTATCATATCGATATATGATATCGTTGTAGTCGTGATTGACTATTTGGTGTGTAGCATCATTGGACCCAGATTTTGGGATTTTTAAAATGTTTTTAAAGTGATTTTTGAAAAGATAAAATATTTTTGGAACTGATCCATTATAAATAAATGAACGTTATAATTTTTAAAGTTATAAAAATTATAATTTTTGAGAAATACGGTTAAAAGCTGATTTTGAGAAATATGAATTAATGACTTTATAAAATAGTTTAAACTGGATTTTTGAATTTATTATTAAAAGTTTAAATATAGGATTTATAAAATTTGATTATTTTATAAATCAAAATGGTGAAATTATAAAGTAATTTAAAGACGTTTTAAAATAATAATATAAATTGATTTATATTAAGAGATTTATAAACGGATATTTATAAATCGAAATAGTGACATTATAAAACGAGTTTTTATAAGTGTTTGAATGAAGTGAAAACGAATTTTGTAAATGAATGGATTTATAAAATTAAAAATGGTGAAGTTATAGATGAAATTTATAAATAGTAAGATTTATAAATTTTATAAAGTTATTGAAAGAAGGGTTTTGAATAAATCATTGAATCTTATAAGTTATAAGATTTATAATTATGAAGGTTAAAGGAACGATTTTGTAAAATAATCGTTTTATAAGTATTTAACTTATAATATGAACATTTAGTTATAATTGAGTTATAAACTGAAATATGTTAATAAAGGAATTTATAAAAAAAGAAGTTTTTATAAATAAATAGAAATGGAATTTATAAACGTTGTTTTATGAATTCGCAAACGACTGATTTTGATAAGTTAATTGTTATAACTTAGAAATAGAGTTATATTCACGTTTTTAGACAGTGAATAATTCTTTGAATTAAAATGAATAAAAGGATGAAATTTGTTAACATAATATGTTCACGATTTTTGAATAGTGAATAACACGTTAAAGAAATTGTTTTGAATGTGATGTTTTAAATTGAATTAAAACGATCTAACGATGTTTTAAAATGTGTTGAGATTCGAAACCATAGATTTCAACATTTATGGTTGAAATAGATGTTTTCGAGAAATAAAAGGAAATGGTGGACTATAACACGGTTGTTATAGTAAATGATTTCCGAAAGGAAATGTTTGTATAGTATTGGGATTTATATATCTAATTTAAATTCGAATCCCTATACTAGTGATTTTGGGTTGTCGTAACGATGTTTTACGTAACATTCGTTTTGACCCAAATAAATATGTTTAAGTGAATGATTTTCTTAAAGAATGAAATATATACTTAATTCGATTTAAGTATATTGAATATTTTCTAAGTGTTGAAAATAAAAGAGATTTGTGAATTACTTATGAATAAATAAGTATGGAAATGTTTTCCAATATTAAGTGAATATTTAGAGTTTATCTTTTTGAAGATAAATTGAAATGGATTTTGAAATCATATGCATGGATATTTTGAAAATATAAATTCACTATGGAATTTATATAAGAAAGTGGAATTGTTTAAAAATAAATATTGATTTATTTTTGAAGTGTTGAAATTATATATCTTGTAAAGATATTTTGGAAAATAAATAATTTGGAAAATTATTTGGAATCTGGTGATGTATGCATATCCATTGATAGTTCAATAGCCGACTATCAATATTTCCCTTTGAATGGGTATTTGATGTGAATTGATTGAATTTGAATGCACACTTATTTTTGAATAAGCGCTCACTATTCGGGTTAACCGGGAAAGGACCATGGGGTCGTATAACCCATTCCGAATATGTGATACGTCGTTGTGAATTGCATTGAAGATCGGTGTTGAAGACCCGGTATTTGCGAAAGCGATAGGATGACCTATCGATTGTCTCTGCACTGAGTTGCAACGGTATAGAGACTCCCTAAGTGATGGGAAATCCGATCAGGATTGTGAATATCCGGATTGCAAGGACTTCTTTGTAAGTGCCTTCGGTTCTGTTCGAGCCCGGAACAGACTTGTATGGATTGTATGTCTGACATTACAAGTTGAGATATAAAGCCGATTTCTTTCAAATATATTTCTGTTGGTGGCGGAGAATTTATTCTTTGCTTAACACCCTTCTTTGAGACGCATGTGCTCAAAGGTTATATAGTTGAAGTTATCAGCGATATATTCCCAGTTTGGTAATGTGACATGCTGAGTGATGCTGAAATGATCATTGTGTTGATTATTGTGATAGGATCATTTATTTGATCGTCTATCTTAGTGATCATTGTGTTGATCATTTGTTGACCCAAAGCATGGCTTTTGTATAAAGTATGTTTTTGTGGACGTGAATTCGTCGAGCCTCACATCCCGGAAATGGTCAAAACAGGAAAGATGCGGCAAGGTTATGAGGGGTAGCGCCCTTTAGGATATGTGCATTTCCTTCTGGAAAAGGGTGGTATCATGGTATGGAGCCCAGATACTTACTCATGTTGAAACACTTTGTTTTTTATGATTGTGTGAATTGATTAGAGAGCGCTCTCGGATAAAGGTCCCAAAGGACCGGGGGATGGCATATTCGGTCAGTTGTTACTCAGTTAGGGGTAACCCGGCCTTGTGTTGGTAGAGATCCGGTTTGGTTCTCGGGGATGTCCATCCAGAGGCATTCTCATGTGGCAATGGGAAGTTCCTTGGCCTGACCATTTGTTGGAAATCCAATTCCCAATACGAAACTTGTACGGTATTAGTTGTAGAACCTGCTATTCACTTATGGTGGTCACCACTGTTTGGATAGTAGCTATAGTAGGCATAGTTCGAAATGTCTATGTCGGCTAAGATTTATATCTTTATTTTCGAAATGATTTGTTATACATTATGCACTAGTAATAATATCAAATGTTATTTTAAATGCGTATCAAGCATCTTTGACTATCATAAGGAGAAATCTCCTCCGATTCTGCGTTTGCATGTGTGTGTGTGCGGGAGGCCTTATGGTAGTCTCATTTTTAAAAGCATTGCGAATTGATTTAAAAATATTCCTCTATTTTGATTTTAAAGTAAATAAACTGTTTTGAGTTCTCACACCAGTCACATGACTGACTCGGAGTTTATTGTTTTCCTTCCTAAACTCTGGGTGCCCACCAATTTCCACACGGGCAGTTAAGAGTTAGGTTTATCAGGATATTCTGGATATTCTGGAGTTGCTGGAGGCAAGCTGGATGGCATGGCGTATTACTAGTTTATATAGTATTTCTTTTTCCGCTGCACTGTTTATTGTTATATGTTGTTGTA
The DNA here is from genome assembly GCA_030765085.1 of Allium cepa. Taxonomy (NCBI): domain Eukaryota; kingdom Viridiplantae; phylum Streptophyta; class Magnoliopsida; order Asparagales; family Amaryllidaceae; genus Allium; species Allium cepa. The sequence continues at coordinate 689,950,541 of CM060932.1, read as the reverse complement.
CACTCTGATGTGATGATATGATGTAATAAAATGTGATGTAATGTAATAATTGATATAGTTCTTTGTTTAAAGATTATTCATTTATTATTATATGTTGTTCCGCTGCGAATTGTGAGATTCTGATGTGATTCTGTTGTTCTGTTTTCTTTCTGTTTTCTTCTATTTTAAAATGTTCTACCTTCTTTTCTCTCTTCTCTCTATTTTCTATCTTTCTATTTTCTTCTACCTTTTTCTTTTTTTTTTCTTTTCTTAAATTCTTTTTTTAAAACCCATAACATCTCGGTTTTTCGGCCTTCGATTTCTCGGCAATCGATAAAGTGAGTATCGATGTCGAATTTTCGGAAGTCGAAAATCCCTTGACGTTACATTTGGTATCAGAGCTGATGGTTAAGCGACAACCATGGTTCTGTAGGGTATTACTCATTAGAGATAGAGTCAGTAGTACTCTAGAATGAGTTTGAGTGTAATAATAGCTATGAGAGCGTATTTGTTAGTGAATATAAAATTGTTTTATATTGTGATGGTTGGTTTATTGAGTGGCATATGAACTTTCGTCAGCGTGGTCCGCAAGACTATGCCGAAGGGGTTTCTAAACACTTGAATAGAACAATTCGACACAGTATTATTTTAAATTGGGTAAATGAAATAATTTTACCTTGAGTATATTTTATATATGAAGGAATAATTTTTCAGAATTATTAAAGTGTATGTAAGTTGATTGTTAGGTTGTTTGAATAATCTAAATAAAAGAATAATTGTATAAGTAAAAGAATTATAAGTATGAATTATAATTAAAGTGATTTACAATTGTGAAATAAACTTATATATATAAGAAGTGAAATTATATGAATATGAGTTGTAAATGAAAGTGAATTCAAAGATAAATGAAATTCAACTTTTGAAATTGAATTGAATTAATGAAATGAATGTTAATCAATTAAATGTAAATTTAAGTTGATAAGAAATAATGAATATAAATGTTAATTCATTAAAATCTAATGTTATTAGAAGTTGAATGGTTGAATAAAAATCAATTTAATTAAACCAAATTGAATGAATATAAGCAAAGGAATTTGGTTATAATTAATATACATTGGTTGTTATATGATTGTTGATTGGTTGTATATAATTCATTAAGTATTAATGAAATTGATTAATGAAATTTAAAGCTAAAGTAATTGAATTCAAATTAGAAGTAAATAAATTTGAATAGAATTGAATGTGAATTAGATTTAATTAGTAAATGCAAACTAATTAAAATTGAGAATGAACGTTGATAAAATCCAATGTAAATAAATCAAATGTGATTTGAATTGAAAAAACCAATTCATTGCATATAATGAGAATATGAATGAATATTATTAGTTATGAATGATAATTGGTTGATGGTTGAATATATGTTGTTTTACTACATGTGCTATGTTGACATATAAGTTGTTATGTTGCTATATGTTGTATATTGAGATTATTGTCTATATGCATGATTCTCATGTTGTTTGTTAAGTGTTTAGTAGGTGCGGATTGCGTTTGCTTCGCATTTGGAGTTCGCTTTAGCGCTATATTAGCCGTATATGCTTGCTAATAAAATATAAGGTACATATCTCGGATTAAATACAGTACTTTTACACTTTTTTCCCTTCGGGATGCCTCATTACTTGATGAGATGTATATTTGTGATATATATACTGTCATTTTTTTTTTCGGATCGAGCCGCGCAAAGGAGACTATGGCGAATTTTTCCGAAAATTTAAGGCGTTAGAAAAATTTTGAGAAAATTGGGAAAATTTTGAAAACTTAAACTTTGATTTTGAAGTTGAAAGTTAAACAATAGTAATTGTTTTTGAAATGATAACTAAGTATGATTTGAAAACTTAGTAAAGAATTATAAGAAGTTTAATTATGAATTTTGGAAAATTAATAGATTCTATAACTTTTCTTACTTATAATTTCGAGGACGAAATTCTTTTAAGGGGGAAAGATTGTAACGACCCAGAATTTTTAATAATTTAAATTTGAATATTTAATTAATTTTAAATGTTAATAAGTGAATTTATAAGTCAAATAAATTTTTATTTGAATATTGGATTTAATTGGATTATTAAATCGATAATTTAATATGTTAAATTATGGAAATAATTGAAAATTGAGTTAAATATGATTGAAAATAATTTGGAAAATTTTATTTAATCATACTGGAGTTATAGAAATATTTTAGAACTTTTAAAATCGAATTAAAAGTTAATTTGTGAAAATTGAATATTTTAATATTTAATAATCGACTGTAAAATAGCCAATTTTTGAAAAGTCTCAGAATTGAACGAAACCAGTTTCATTGGATCCGTAATAGTTAGTTATTATCGGATTTCAATTTTCGTGTCAATCGGAGCTATCGTTTGATCGTGGCAGCTCGAAACGCATCGATTTATTTTTAATTTTAATTTGGCGAGTCAAAATAGCCATTTTTCAAAAAGTCTCGGATTTCGACGAAACCAGTTTCATCGGATCCGTAATGTGATATTATTGTAAGGTTTCAAATTTCAAGTCAATTGGATTTACCGTTTGTCCTGTACAAATTAAAACGCCTAGAAATCGACTTAAATCGGTTTAATTCAAATTGAACGTTTTCAGCCATAACTCGCACATACTTCCGAATTAGCTTCCGAAACCTGTTCCATTGTGTCCGGAACGCGGGATGAACCCTAGGTACGCTGGTTACGGCGCCTAAATCGGAGTTCGGAATTCCCGGGATGAATAGTGTTTACGCTTGCTTTTCCTATAAATACAACCTCACTCTAAAAAATAAAAAAAATAACAAAACCCTAACCCTAATACTTGCTAGCCGCCACATTCATAACCTATGGCCAGAAATTAATCTCCTCTCTCCCTTGATTTCTCCAAATCCATCAAGAATTAGCAAGAATGTTCAACTACAAAGTGATAGAGCACGACGAGAGCTACGAGATCAACGGTGGAGATCGCGAATGGCTTCACGGATTGATGGGAAATGGAGTGAAAACGTGGGCTGTTCATGGACGTGCACACGCACATCTAGGAGGCCGAACTTCAAGCTATTCATAGTGGAGATAGCTTGCGTCGTGTGCTTCGTGTTGGTGGTTGTGTGATCGAGTTTCGTCGTGCGATTGAAGAGTATAATTGAACCCTAGTTTTGCTAAATGGGTTTGGTGTGCGTACGTGATTATCTGGGGATGTTGCGTGAGGGAGATGGAAGATGGAAAGGTGCGGCTGTGATGAGAAGTTGAAGGATCCAGTGGCTCTTGTTGAATAGGTTGATAATTATATATATTAAATGTTGTAATTAGTTTAAGTATAAACTCGTGTAACTTCAAAAATTAATAACTTTTTCATACGAGGTCGAAAAAATGCAAACTCAGTTGCGTTGGAATCGTATGGACGAGCACTACGCGATGGAGTTGGTTTGGAGTCGTTTGGAGTTAGTGAGAATTTTGGGTAAAATTAAACGCGCGTTTAATTTTATTCGAAATAAAAGCTAAAACGGAAATTAAAATCAAGGTGAGAATTTCTCACTCAATCGAATAGATTTCGATTTTATTTTAAATAGTTAGATTTAAAATATTTGAATGCATGTTTGAATGATGACTGTAAATTATTGATTGTTAAAATAGACATTATACGCCGTTAGTAAGCGGATGTTATTTAATAAAAACATATACCGCGAATATTTCATAAACAGTGAAATTGGTATTATATATAATATCAATATATATATATTGGCATATGTATATATTGCAGTTGTTGATTTCCCGCATTTTTTGTTTAGCGGATGAGACCCTATTACGCCGTTATTAAGCGGATAATATTTAATAAGAACATGTACCGCGATAATTTCGTACTGGAGCGAAATTGGTATTGTGCTAATGTTTGTGGATGCAGGAAAACAGGTTGGAGGGATCCAACTGGATTCCTCAACAGTTTTTATTTGATTTCAGATATTTTGATATTTGATGGATTATCATATCGATATATGATATCGTTGTAGTCGTGATTGACTATTTGGTGTGTAGCATCATTGGACCCAGATTTTGGGATTTTTAAAATGTTTTTAAAGTGATTTTTGAAAAGATAAAATATTTTTGGAACTGATCCATTATAAATAAATGAACGTTATAATTTTTAAAGTTATAAAAATTATAATTTTTGAGAAATACGGTTAAAAGCTGATTTTGAGAAATATGAATTAATGACTTTATAAAATAGTTTAAACTGGATTTTTGAATTTATTATTAAAAGTTTAAATATAGGATTTATAAAATTTGATTATTTTATAAATCAAAATGGTGAAATTATAAAGTAATTTAAAGACGTTTTAAAATAATAATATAAATTGATTTATATTAAGAGATTTATAAACGGATATTTATAAATCGAAATAGTGACATTATAAAATGAGTTTTTATAAGTGTTTGAATGAAGTGAAAACGAATTTTGTAAATGAATGGATTTATAAAATTAAAAATGGTGAAGTTATAGATGAAATTTATAAATAGTAAGATTTATAAATTTTATAAAGTTATTGAAAGAAGGGTTTTGAATAAATCATTGAATCTTATAAGTTATAAGATTTATAATTATGAAGGTTAAAGGAACGATTTTGTAAAATAATCGTTTTATAAGTATTTAACTTATAATATGAACATTTAGTTATAATTGAGTTATAAACTGAAATATGTTAATAAAGGAATTTATAAAAAAAGAAGTTTTTATAAATAAATAGAAATGGAATTTATAAACGTTGTTTTATGAATTCGCAAACGACTGATTTTGATAAGTTAATTGTTATAACTTAGAAATAGAGTTATATTCACGTTTTTAGACAGTGAATAATTCTTTGAATTAAAATGAATAAAAGGATGAAATTTGTTAACATAATATGTTCACGATTTTTGAATAGTGAATAACACGTTAAAGAAATTGTTTTGAATGTGATGTTTTAAATTGAATTAAAACGATCTAACGATGTTTTAAAATGTGTTGAGATTCGAAACCATAGATTTCAACATTTATGGTTGAAATAGATGTTTTCGAGAAATAAAAGGAAATGGTGGACTATAACACGGTTGTTATAGTAAATGATTTCCGAAAGGAAATGTTTGTATAGTATTGGGATTTATATATCTAATTTAAATTCGAATCCCTATACTAGTGATTTTGGGTTGTCGTAACGATGTTTTACGTAACATTCGTTTTGACCCAAATAAATATGTTTAAGTGAATGATTTTCTTAAAGAATGAAATATATACTTAATTCGATTTAAGTATATTGAATATTTTCTAAGTGTTGAAAATAAAAGAGATTTGTGAATTACTTATGAATAAATAAGTATGGAAATGTTTTCCAATATGAAGTGAATATTTAGAGTTTATCTTTTTGAAGATAAATTGAAATGGATTTTGAAATCATATGCATGGATATTTTGAAAATATAAATTCACTATGGAATTTATATAAGAAAGTGGAATTGTTTAAAAATAAATATTGATTTATTTTTGAAGTGTTGAAATTATATATCTTGTAAAGATATTTTGGAAAATAAATAATTTGGAAAATTATTTGGAATCTGGTGATGTATGCATATCCATTGATAGTTCAATAGCCGACTATCAATATTTCCCTTTGAATGGGTATTTGATGTGAATTGATTGAATTTGAATGCACACTTATTTTTGAATAAGCGCTCACTATTCGGGTTAACCGGGAAAGGACCATGGGGTCGTATAACCCATTCCGAATATGTGATACGTCGTTGTGAATTGCATTGAAGATCGGTGTTGAAGACCCGGTATTTGCGAAAGCGATAGGATGACCTATCGATTGTCTCTGCACTGAGTTGCAACGGTATAGAGACTCCCTAAGTGATGGGAAATCCGATCAGGATTGTGAATATCCGGATTGCAAGGACTTCTTTGTAAGTGCCTTCGGTTCTGTTCGAGCCCGGAACAGACTTGTATGGATTGTATGTCTGACATTACAAGTTGAGATATAAAGCCGATTTCTTTCAAATATATTTCTGTTGGTGGCGGAGAATTTATTCTTTGCTTAACACCCTTCTTTGAGACGCATGTGCTCAAAGGTTATATAGTTGAAGTTATCAGCGATATATTCCCAGTTTGGTAATGTGACATGCTGAGTGATGCTGAAATGATCATTGTGTTGATTATTGTGATAGGATCATTTATTTGATCGTCTATCTTAGTGATCATTGTGTTGATCATTTGTTGACCCAAAGCATGGCTTTTGTATAAAGTATGTTTTTGTGGACGTGAATTCGTCGAGCCTCACATCCCGGAAATGGTCAAAACAGGAAAGATGCGGCAAGGTTATGAGGGGTAGCGCCCTTTAGGATATGTGCATTTCCTTCTGGAAAAGGGTGGTATCATGGTATGGAGCCCAGATACTTACTCATGTTGAAACACTTTGTTTTTTATGATTGTGTGAATTGATTAGAGAGCGCTCTCGGATAAAGGTCCCAAAGGACCGGGGGATGGCATATTCGGTCAGTTGTTACTCAGTTAGGGGTAACCCGGCCTTGTGTTGGTAGAGATCCGGTTTGGTTCTCGGGGATGTCCATCCAGAGGCATTCTCATGTGGCAATGGAAAGTTCCTTGGCCTGACCATTTGTTGGAAATCCAATTCCCAATACGAAACTTGTACGGTATTAGTTGTAGAACCTGCTATTCACTTATGGTGGTCACCACTGTTTGGATAGTAGCTATAGTAGGCATAGTTCGAAATGTCTATGTCGGCTAAGATTTATATCTTTATTTTCGAAATGATTTGTTATACATTATGCACTAGTAATAATATCAAATGTTATTTTAAATGCGTATCAAGCATCTTTGACTATCATAAGGAGAAATCTCCTCCGATTCTGCGTTTGCATGTGTGTGTGTGCGGGAGGCCTTATGGTAGTCTCATTTTTAAAAGCATTGCGAATTGATTTAAAAATATTCCTCTATTTTGATTTTAAAGTAAATAAACTGTTTTGAGTTCTCACACCAGTCACATGACTGACTCGGAGTTTATTGTTTTCCTTCCTAAACTCTGGGTGCCCACCAATTTCCACACGGGCAGTTAAGAGTTAGGTTTATCAGGATATTCTGGATATTCTGGAGTTGCTGGAGGCAAGTTGGATGGCATGGCGTATTACTAGTTTATATAGTATTTCTTTTTCCGCTGCACTGTTTATTGTTGTATGTTGTTGTACACTCTGATGTGATGATATGATGTAATAAAATGTGATGTAATGTAATAATTGATATAGTTCTTTGTTTAAAGATTATTCATTTATTATTATATGTTGTTCCGCTGCGAATTGTGAGATTCTGATGTGATTCTGTTGTTCTGTTTTCTTTCTGTTTTCTTCTATTTTAAAATGTTCTACCTTCTTTTCTCTCTTCTCTCTATTTTCTATCTTTCTATTTTCTTCTACCTTTTTTTTTTTCTTTTCTTAAATTCTTTTTTTAAAACCCATAACATCTCGGTTTTTCGGCCTTCGTTTTCTCGGCAGTCGATAAAGTGAGTATCGATGTCGAAATTTCGGAAGTCGAAAATCCCTTGACGTTACAATTTCGATGGATTTCATCGACGGTTTGCCTAGAACCAAGAAGGGAAATGAAGGAATATAGGTGATTGTTGATCGCCTAACTAAAAGTGCCCATTTTATACCAGTTAAGGCAACCCGTACTTTAGCTACCATGGCAGAGATTTTCTTGAGAGAGATAGTCAGATTGCATGGTGTTCCAGTTAGTATAGTAAGTGATCGAGATCCTATCTTCACCAGCAAGTTCTGCGAGGCTTTGCAATCAGCTATGGGAACAAGTTTGAGATTGAGTACAACATATCATCCCCAGACAGATGGGCAGACGGAGAGGCTTAACCGAATTCTAGAAGATATGCCGAGAGCCTGTGTATTGGATTTTGGTGGATCATAGGAAGACCATCTACATCTTGTGGAATTCTCTTATAATAACAGTTACCAAGCAAGTATTAAGATGGCTCCCTCTGAAGCTCTGTATGGAAGACTATGTAGATCCCCAGCCTATTGGATAGAGTCGAAAGATCGTGTTGTTCTTGGACCAGATCTGATCCGTGAAGCGTTTGCTAAAGTTGAACTTATCAAGAAAAGGATGAGAGCTGCTCAGGATCGTCAAAAGAAATATGCATATAAAAGAAGAAGACAATTGGAGTTTGAGATTGGTGATTTTGTCTATGTCAAAGTTTCCCCTATTAAAGGAGCAGTAAGATTTAGGAAGACGGGAAAACTCGCCCCGAGATATATTGGTCCATTCCGAATGCTCGAGAGGATTGCTGACGTAGCATACAGGATTGAATTGCCAATCCGGATGGATGGAATTCACAATGTTTTTCACATATCTCATCTAAGGAAATACGTGCACGATCCATCTCTTATTGTGGAACCAGCTGTGCAGGAAGACTTAGAGGTTGAGCCAGACTTATCAGTTGTCAAACATCCTGTTCAGATTGTTGATCAAGACGAGAGGCAACTCAGGAGCAAGATAGTGAAGCTCGTTAAAGTTCAGTGGAGTGAGGATTCCAGAGATTGTACTTGGGAGACTCTGGATAATTTTAGGAAGGCTTATCCGGATATGTGTACGGATAGCTAATGATGTTTGTATTAGATGTATTGTTGTTTGGATGTTTTGTTGTTGATTGCTAGTGTATGGATGATATGTATGCTTGAATTGTTGAAATGAAATGAAAGTTTTAAATTATCCTTTGTTTAAATTTCGGGGACGAAATTCTTTTAAGGGGGGAGGAATGTGATATCCCGGAATTTCAAACCAAATTTAAATGTGATAATCTCTTTAATAAGTTAATTAAAATTGATAAAATAGTTATTTTAAACAATAATAATAAATGGGTTGTGTGTGTGTATATATATATATATTAATTTTAAAATATAATTATTATAAACAAGTGGAAATAGATTTGTCAAAATTATATGTACATATCAAATTTGATTTTTTAAATTGAATTTGAAATTTAATTTGAATTTGGACTGTTAAATTGAAATTCAAAATATGGTTATTTATATCTAAAATCATACTTTGATTTTAAAAGTGTATTTTTATGATTTTATTTAGAATATAAAATTTGTTTTATATTAATTTATTTAAAAAAAAGGGATTGATTTACATAAATTAAAAATGTATTTAAAAATTAGAAAATTAATAAAAACATTTAAAAATCTATTTTGCATGAGAATTACATATGTTAATTTGTGAATCCCTCTTATAACATGTGTTAAGAAAATAAACATGTTTAGTGACAAGTGTCACATTTATATATTTTTTTAATTTTAATAAAACAAAAATTTAATCTATAAAAGTTTGCTTCATCTTCTTCATTTAAATTTTCTCATCTCATTTTCTAAAAAGCAAGAAATATATCACTCCTTCATTTACAAATCTGAATTTCATCAATCTCCACTCTTTCAACCAAAAAGTAAAACAAAAAATCAAATTCATTTCAAAGTTTCCAAATATACAAACAAAAATACAAAAGCCTGTATAAAAAAAACAAATTCCAGCAAAAAAAATTAATGACGGGATTCAAGCTTCATCAAATCTGCAGTAAGTCTTCACAAAATTGGGCTAAAAATCATCAGGAAGCCTTCTCAGATTTAAAAGCTATTAAACACTTCAACCAAGCCTTTCTAGGATCTGCAGAAAAATCTTTTCCAGATTTTACAAAAATTTTGGAAGCTCTACTTTTAAAACAAGAATCAGGTGAGTAAACACATAAATTAAAGAAATTTAGGAAGTTAATATCTTGCATGTGACCTCTTTGATGAATTTTTTGCTTGCATGTGTATGTTTAAGCTTCTATGTATATGCATGTTGATTCTGTATATATTGTAATGAATATTCACCTCTGTTTTGAAATTACAGAGTCCAGAAAAAAAATCAAATCTTCTAATCTAGTTACTACTGGACTTAGAGTTTCAAAGCAAACATGATTATATGATCATAATCTAAGTTTTAAAATTTTGTTTAAGAATTTTAAATATGAAAACTTTTTGAAACAAGAAACAAATAATAAAAATCTTTTAAATGTGATAAAATCAAGCATTTTATTTTCTAGATTCGAGTATGCAACTAGAATCAACATTGAAAAACTTGACTTTTAATAACAAAATCAAGAGTTTTAGATTGGGATTGTTGGAGCATTTCTGGGATGACCAGAAATGACATTTTGATCGAAATCTGGTGACTGGGTGGATTCGAGTGGTCGCGGCTTGATTCGGAGCTAGTATGACGCTCATGGAAGCTAGGAAAAATGGTGGAAGAAGCGTACGATCGCCGTGGCATCGGCAATTAACCAATTGGTTTTAAAACCCTATTTTTGTCGAGAGTTGGGAAATTGACTGCTGTGGTTTCTCTAGTGCATCGAGCTGCACGTTGTTTGGGGAAGATATGGCGTGGGATCTAGCGAAGAAGCTGGCAAAATATTGGTGATCACGGTGATCGGAATCGCCTCGTTGAGGCAGTTTCTGATGGTTGATGGGTTTCAGATTTTCAACTGGAAGACGAAATTATGGATTAGGCTTCGCGATGTTCGTTCGAAGGTTGGAATCGTATGTGAGGTCGATCGGCGACATGCACGTGGTGTCGCTGGAGGTGGCGGCGGCATTGGTGCTCGTGCACGTGCACGGTGTCAGGAGTTGTGTCAGAGAGGAACGTATTATGGTAACTCGAAGTGATGATCGAGTGAAGGAGGGTTTTTGCTCGCATTGATTCTCAGGTTGACGTTTGTTTTGTTCATGCCTGGATTGGTGTTTGGAGTTGTTTCCTTTCCAGTTACTTGAATTTTAAATTTTAACTTAAGCTAAATAAAAAAAGGGAGAAGAAGAAAGGAACTCGAGTTTGTTTCGAGTTTGGGTCAGATCGAACCCAAAGCAAAGTGATGTTTAGAAGTTTTTTTCAAACTAGTTTTAAAATTTTAAATTTAAATTGATTTAAACTACTTTATGATAAATGTTAAACTATTGATTTAAAGAAGTTTTATACTTTGAAAACTAAAATTGAGATGATTATGTATTCTTTGAAATTTAACCTTTAAAAAGTAATTAAGTTTAAACAAAGTGGAGATGTTTTAAATATGTAATAATTTTAAGTAACTAATGAAATTGATTTGTTTTGAAAGTTAATTAAGTTTTTATAGCTAAAGATTACTTTAATTAATAAAGTAATTAAAGTTAAATTAATTAATAACTTTAGATTGATTAATTTATAAAGGTCTAATTAATTAGTGATGGATTAATTAATTGATAATTAAGAATTGATTTAATTAAGTAATTAAGGTTTTATTTAATTATAATTAATAGATAATTAATTAAATAATTAAAGATTAATTAATAAATGATTAGTAATTAATTAATTAAGTGATTAATGATTAAGTAATTAATGATTAAGAATTAATTAATTAAATAATTAGGGTTAATTAATCAAGTAATTAAATATTAATTAATAATTAATAGTTAATTAATTAATGATTAAGAATTAATGAATTATAAATTAGCATCAATTAATTAAGTAATTAAACATTAATTAATAATTAATAGTTAATTAATTAATGATTGAGAATTAATTAATTAAATGATTAAGGTTAATTAATTATAATTAATTAAGTAATTAAGATAAATTAATTTATCATTTGCAATCAATTTAAGCAATTAAGTAAGATTAATTAATTGTTAATTAAGGATTAATTAGTAATTAATTAAGGAATGATTAATTTTTAATCAAGTTTTATTAATAAATAAATAGAGTTATTAATTAATAGTTATAGGATAATTAATTAATTAAAGATTAATTAATTGATAATGAGGTTAATTAAGAAGTGATTAATTAATTAAATGATTGTGACTATTAATGATTGGTTAAGCAAGGTAAAGTGATTAATTCAAGTAATTAATTTAATTTGAATTAATTTAGTTAACTATATTATGAATTAGAGATATGCTTGCTTATAGATGATTGTTTTAAATTGAATGTCTCGATTTGGTTGATATCTGTTGGATGATAATCTGAGATATTCTGTGATGAGATATTGTATATATATCTGCGATACATGTTTGTTATTATTTATGGATAATGCTGTGTGAATTCAATGTTTAAAATTGAATTGAATTGTTTAAATCTTTGAACAACTTGACCTTTAAGACACGTTGGATTTCGATGAGACCGGGATCAGGAATCAAGTTTGATTATCCGAAAACCACATCGATCCAAGTTAAACCTTAGGTCGTGACATCTCAAAGTGAAGATCGAGATGGAGTTTCAGAGTGCAAGGGATATTGCCGTTAACTCTGAGGGTGATTCCAAAATGAGTGTAACGAAATAATGCCTTCGGTTTCGTTCGAACTGGAATGAACTTGTATGGATTGAATGCTTTCAACACATCGTCAGGTAGACGATGAGCATTCTAAGAGATGTGTTCTATAAAGGTAATCGTAGCCTCAAGCCTCATCAACCGGGAATGGTTAAAACAGGGGAGGTGCAGCAAGGCTAAGTGGGTCATGCCCAAGTAGGACGAGATTTACCCCTGTCTAGAAGTCCCTTATTATTTCGGCTGTGTGGGCTGTTGTTGGCCACAATTGCGGGGTTGTCTTGTTCGGGACTGTTCAGTAAGGGATGGTTCCGGCTTTGTGTTGCAGGGGATCGGGAGTGGTCCTCGGTACGATGATTTAGGCCTCATACTATGACGGGCGGTATCCCAATAGCCCTGCCATTGATGGAAACTCATTATCCAATAAGCGCCCTCGGATTTGATTGTATACCTATGTATGTTGGAATTTAATAAATGTAATAATTTCGGCTATTTTCTAGTTTATTTAAAAACCCTAGACCCTATTATAATATCATTGGATTTCCTATCAAATGTTTTTGTTAGCGTAAGGTAAAAACTTACCCATATTTATATGTGGGAAGTCTTACGTGATACCTTTTGTTTCAAATGATTTTAAAGTTAAACAACTTTAACCTGTTTACTCACACCAGACCCATGTTTGACCTGGAGTTTATTTTGTTTTTCATAAACTCTTGGGCACTCAAATTTTTATGAGTAGCCAAGTGATCAGGTTGGGATTGTCAAATGTTTTGGAAGCTGGAGCTGGAGTCCAGACATGCCTATTTGCCTTTATCCACCATGTAGTGACATTTTGATGTTGTATTTTGTGTTGTATGGTTAGGCAGACTCATCTAAATGTCTAATGTAATGAAGTCGTGTTATTTTGTGTACTCTGATATGTAAAACTATGTAATGGATATGTGTAATATTATATTTTGTTCCGTTTCCGTTGTGAGATTCTGATGTTGTTGTTCTTTTCTTTCTATCTTTTCTATTTCTATCTCTTTCTTTTCTTATCGATGATACGTCTTTCTGAGGATTGAAAGACGGGTCGTCACATAATTAAACATATAAAATCAAATAACCAAAATTTTGGGTCGTTACAGAAAGTCGGCACCGAACACTATCACTATGCTCCAATATTGCACATCTAGTCGACAAAAGGGCAGATTGTTAAGGTAAATAAAAGAAAGAACAGAGAACAGAGAAAAAAGAATCTCACAGCGGAGTTGACATCATATAATAACAAGGACAAATAAAACTGTCACCCCAAACATACAGAGTATATCAGAGTTTAAAACAAAGCTTGTCAACTGGATAGTTATAAAATCCCGACCTTATAAATGCCGATAGGTATACTATATAATACGGGGGAAAATAAAATACTATGATAGGTAAATATTTAGCTCCCCTCCATGGTCTCCAAAACTTCAGAGACAGCCTTGGAAAATACTCGGTCTGACGTGAGCATTATAAGAAAATAACATCCGAATAAATATGGAAATACCAACATTAGATAACTCAAATAATGGGGAACATATAAGGTTATGTGAGACAACGCCACTATCGCGGATTAGATTTTTACCTCATAAGAATAAAATCCATACAGGAAAGAGCAGAAATAAACATCAGGAAACAAATCCAAATAAGAATGGGTATAAATAATATTATACCAGACTTGAAAAAATGAAAATAAACCGAGTAAAATCCAAACTGGACAGAATAGATAGAATAAGGAAAACAGTCTAACTTGATAGAATGGACTAAATAAGGTAACAATCCAAACTTGATAGAATGGATTGAATAAGGTAACAGTCCAACTTAATAGAATGGACTAAGTCAATAATTAAATGCCGTGATGAGGAGTTGGCTCTACTCATGGTAATTTAAAGCTAAAATAGATCTAGAGATTTCAAATCAAATAAGAAAGGAAAATATCCAACAAATGAGGAGAGTGTGGCCCCTCTTAATACCTCCGGTGATATACTCTAAAGAAGGTTATATACTCGGTGACCTCCTCGAGAAAAGTACCAGCCAGACCCCACCAAACCTTCCCGAGAATCCGAATATTTCACATCTAAACACAAACCGTTTTTCACACGACGGTACATAAAAAAGATGAGATGTGAAATACCCTTTTTATAGAAGCAACCCCACATAGCTGCACCCCCCTTAGCTCTTTAGATTTAGTCATTTCCGACAAAGGATACAAAGCTCAAAGAGCAGCAAATTGTTTTCAAGGTGACAATACACCATGAAGAAAGCTGAATCTAATAATTAATAAATCAACTATCGGGGATAATTAAAATGATCGTATATGGAAATTAAATTTCATATATTTACCACTACTCGTTGATTCCAAACAAGTCCTATCTCTCGGTTGAAAATGAAGTCCGACAAGTTGAGGTAGTGTTACCTCTAGGCATCAGCTTGATGACATTTTTAACCTTTGAGATAGAAACAAGTGCAAGCCTCAACGTTTAACGTTGAATGCATGACTAGATCTTTCCCATATAAGCGATCTCGATTATGGAACTATTGTTCTATAACCGAAACCCAATTTTAACTTTTAAAAGAATCGAACTTGTGCTTGATTTCCATATTGGTAAAACACTTTTAGAGTTAGTTTATGATTTTTAAAATGTTAAGTGGCTAATTTTTCCAAATGCATAACCCCAAAGGCCTAAACCAACATCAGACCGAACACCCAAAAGATTATCCAACTTAACATCCCAAAAATCGAGTTTAAATTCCTTTTTTAGCTTTAAAGCAATATTAGTTATCCCGAAATATTATTAATTACATTTAAAATCTCTTTTAAATAAACAAATCCATTATCTCTAATAAAATAGATAATTATTTCCAAATACTTTTATAATATTGGTAAATCAACTTTAAAATCTTGTAACGCCCCACCTCTATACCCACGCTAGCCAAGAACACTACGGTGTAGTGCTGTCAACTAGCACGGAGAATAAGGCTGTTGAGGAGCGACCATCAATAGTTAGGCCTTATACTGGTATTGGTTATCTCAATGGGAGTGGTATATAAATATATTTTCTTTCATTTTTCATCTCTGATTTATTTTCTCCCATCGACATACCCCAATTCCAGTACAAAACGAACTACGATGGTTCGTAATGGTTTAGAACAGTAAATATAAAGTAACAACACAGATAATATAAATGCGGAACACAGATGAAACAGAAAGTCTCATATATATATATATAATAACTGATGTCAGTTACAATACATTCACACGGTACATATGATACAACTACAACAGTCGACTAAGGAAGTTACATATACAAGTACATTAACGTATTTAATATACATGAACACATATCTTCCTATACAATTTTACAGACTACTACAAATGACGACGACTACTCCAAAAGATATGAAAGAACTTCATAGCTTTAGCAGCAACCCAAAGCAGAATATCTACAACCTGAAATACTCGGTCTGACCCGAGTATTAAATTCAAAAGAAAATAATACTCGGGTCAGTCTAATTCAAACTCAGTTATTAGTGCACAGAAGCAATGATAATAAAATAATGAATAGACGACAGTAATTAAACCAAATCAGAATGCAATTCAGCATATTGAATTGAAATAAACAAAACAGTTCAAAACATTTAAATATCAATTAAAATATTAAGTCGAGTAGGGCTGCAGTACACGCACGCGTGCACTGCCTCGCCACTACAGCATATGGAATATGCAAAAAGATCCATAAGTCAAAACAAATAGAATATCATAAAACCATACCGTGTGGCTGCAGTTCACGCCTGCATGCACTGCCGTGCCACTACAGTGACGATGTACCCATTGAATACCGTGTGGCTGCAGTTCACGCTTGCGTGCACTGCCGTGCCACTACAGTGACGATGTACCCATTGAATACCGTCAGCAATCAAAAACTGCAGAGGTCAAGTTTGGACGACATAAATGCGAACCCAAATGTACACAATGGACGTACACTACTGGTTGCACATGAATAAAAAGAAACTGGGGTGCAACATGGAACAGCACCAAGTAAATGGCACAAGAGACAGTATGATACAAATGCAAGTATCATACTCGAGAACAAAGTCAACATAATATGCAGACAGCAAACTCGACTAACAAGTTCAGGTCTAATGCACAGTGAAGTACAACCCCCTGCAACAGCGTGAAGGGTCACAGAGATGAATACACCAATATACAAATGCAGTTGGGAAATAGGGTAACACTGGTTAATGACATGAATGGTGCATAAAGGCTACAACAGTGCACTAGAAATGTGAACAATTTTCGACCAAATCAAAATGTATTTATGCAACCAGAAATAGGACCGTGCAGCCTTTAAAATATCAGACTCAAGCCCAATACAGTGTATCACAGTCCTATATGCTATGGACAGTGAAAAAAATATACCCCAAGCTCACAAATTGAATTGCAAACTGTATCAACATGATACAGTGACAATTATGAAGTCAGAAAAATACAACTTCAATGCTTATGTGGAAGTACCACTACTAAGTGCAACATTTTATAACAACATCAAGCTGCATGAACACAGTGTATAGGACTATCAATTTCCAGTCTTCGAAGCATGTATGAAGTAGTAACAAAATGTAGGGACAACATATAATTGTGACTGGGCAGCAATGAAATGCAACTGACAACCAGCAATCGTAAAACTTGAAACTATAGTGCTACTGGCAATATACATCTACAACTATAAGTACTGAAGTAAAGAGAAAAGACATATTGCTTCAATGAAACCCAAAAATTGCAAGTACACTAAATGCTCAATGCAAACCACCAATGTGCAAGCTACAACTTCAAGTGAAACTGTCCCAAAGCAACTAGCATGCAAGCCTCAGGTAGAGCTTTAAGGAATGCAACAGTCGAGCATCATGTCAATAATGCAACAGGTAAATGATGAAAGGCATATCTTATAGATAGGATCCCAGTTTCAAACTTAAGTATGGTGAAGCAACAACCACAACAACATGTGATAACAGGTAACTATATCAAAATCCAGGCGTATATACTTAGCCAGAAACAATACAAGTGCATTCTCAAGAGATGCAAGAAGCTAGTATGCAAAGACCAATGACTACAATTTCAAGTAACTCATGCAACATAACCAACAGACCCCACTATGCAGTGTACAAGAACAAGTCGAGATGAACAATTGCAACTACAATGTAAACTGTGAATGGCAGGGCAAGGAGGAATCACATGAACAAGTTCGAACAACCAGACAACATCATATTCAACAATGCAATGTTCAAGTGGGGACCAGAGAAGATGGCAAAAGACGAGGGCTACAAGATGAACGAAGTTCAACAGTTCAGAGAAATTCACAAAACAAATTTAAAGTCAAATGCAGTACAACCATACTTCGAGACCATGGAAAAGTACTCGAAATCGAATCCAAGTTAAACAAGGAGTCGAATGAATCAAGCCTAATCAATTTAAACAGCCCCAACAATCAGCTCGAGGCAGTAATGGATCAACCACGAACAAAAATCAAGTCGAAGTCGAAACCCGAAAACAAAATTACGCAAAACGAAATCGAACTAGGTCTAATTAGATGTGAGTACTATAAAGTACTCACCTTTGCCAAACCGAAGCAATCGAAGCTTTGAATCGCCGCCTCCCAAAAACCCTAGCTGCCGAAGAAGACGTGCGAAGGCTCCAACGAGGTTGAACTCGATCGAACTGAAGACGACGCCTTTGATTGTGAAAATGCCCTACTCTCGGTCGAAGAAGAACGAACGACACGAGCAGCCGCCATTTTTACTCTCGTTTGATTTCACTTTTTAGGGTTCGTGAATGGGAAGAATGAAAGAAAGGGGGGAAAACGGGTTATTTGCCTTAGTTAAGTTTTTCACGGCCCAAATAAAAACTCGTGGACCATTTATTATTTTTAAAAAAAAATATCAAAGCCCCTCAAACTTAATAACCATTTGTAATTTGAATTTTAATTTAAATTTTAAAAACCTCAAAATGGCAATTGACGAAAATATAATTCGTTTTAACGTCGATTATGAATTGACGCGAATATCGGGTTGTTACAGACTCCCCTCCTTAAAGAAATTGCGTCCTCGCAATCATAAGGAATAAATGGCCAAAAGGTAACAACCATAAGAGCATGAGAAGGTAAGCTTTTAATTTTGTAACAACCCTAGTTTTTGGCTATTTATTTCTTTAATTTATTTTAATTTCGAAATATATTTTATATAAATTGTGTTTAACAATATAGTTTAATTATTTAATTTGGAGATATATTTTATAAAATTTCATATGTCAATAAAATTTAATAATAACTGTGAAAATTTAAGCTATGTTTGAACTGGTAAAATTCGCGTTTAAAAGACGCGTCAATTTTAGGGTATAATTAACGTAATATAACGTGTGATTTTAAAACGTAATTTTTATAAATTTTTTTTGATGTTTTAGACTGCGTCTGTTTAACGTAGTGTAAAAATCATATTTTCAAATATTTTGGGAGTAAAATATCAGTCGGTAAATTTTAAGAAACGACTTTTGTATAACTGTCAGATTATCTTAAATTTTGTATATGCTTTCCCATCACAAAGTCTTTGCCTATTCTTGCCATTTCATTTATTTCAATCAAAGCTTGCCATTTCTTTTCTCTGCCAGATCAAAATGTATATAACTTATGGTAACATTCAAACGTGCATGCTTGATATTTAAAACGTGCATATTCAATATTCCTTCATGCTCTGCTTTCTACAGCACCACCCCAAATCACGCCTTAATAAATGAGAAAATGCAAAATCAAATACTCTTAAAATCTGGCAGCAGTTTGAATCACGCAAGCTTTAAATTTTAGAAGTAACGTGCTTTATCCACCTTTGCTTGTAACCTCTGCTCTCACCAGTTATCAAACATAAATCACGTATTCTTTTGTAACTGATGATTTCAACCCACAGCTCGATTGCCTTCCCTTTTGATCAGTATTCCAGTAGTAACGTACAGAATTAAAGACTATCAAAATTTATCAAATCAGGAATCACGCAGGCTTTAAATTGCATTATCAACCTTGCCTTTAACCTCTGTTCCTATCAGTTATCAACTTACATCACGCAAATTTGCAAAAAAAAAAAAAAAGAAAAAAAAATTCACAGTGTAAAACGGTTCCAACCTTTATTTCTTGAAACTGATACGTTTTATTACTTCCTCTGTTAAAATCTACCTATAAACTCATTCTCCTCTGCCCATTTGTTCTCTGCATCGATCCATTACTCTGCTCTTTCTCGTGAATCCATCAGGTAATTTCCTTTCTTCTTCTAAGTTCTCTTTTTTCTTTTCCACCATTGGTTTGCTCGGCTACACACCCATCTGACTGTGTCATATAGAGACATATAGGCATATAAACTGGGAAAAAGTTAGAAGTGTTGAATTAGAAGCTGGGATTTAGATGAAATCATTTGGCAGTGCATTGAAAAAAAAAAAGTGTGACTATAATAGTGGACTTTCAGTTGCACTCATATCAATAAGTTTGCATTGATACCATAGAGTAGGCTGCATGTATAATTCTCATAGTAGGATGTACACACCTTAGTATCACTGTGTGCATGCATTTAGTTATAGAGTGGTGTAGGTTGCATCTGAGAAGCGGGTTGCATTGAAATAAGAGGGCACTGTGAAACTGAAAGGTATTTATGCGTGAGTTTTAGGCACATTTTGATTTGCATAAAGGCTTGGCTTCCTGCCTGGTACGTTTTAAGGCCTGGGAAATTGCAAAACTTAGGAATGGTAAATCAAGGTTGGGACCAGTAGGAAGTGGAGTAGGAATCTGGGTTTGATAGCATAAGTCTATAGGTAAAAGGTTGGTGGATGACTGGGAGTGGTGCTAAACAAAGAAGAGGTGGGTAGTTGTTCATGTTAGTGGGCTTCAGATTGCACTCATATCAGAAGGCTTCATATGTACAAAAGGGTTATAGGCTGTGCATATCGGATCACTGTGTGCATGATTAGGGTGGTTTTAGACTGCAGTGTGGTGTAGTTGATGTTAGAATGTGAAGTAGGAGAGGTCTGTAGGTAGAGATATGGGGATATTTTGTAGCATATAAACTGAGCTTGAGGGGACATAGGTATAGAATGATTGTCTGCATATAGGTTCATAGTAGGCAGGGCTTATCTTTGTAGTTGTATCCCAGTACGCATGTTTGTCTAAGTTGAAGGGTGAGGTATTTCCAGTGTGCATGTTCAATGGATACACCTGTGCACATTCGTATCAGTGGAGATCAGCTTTGGATGAAGACTGGGCCTTGTAGCTGAGTGGAGATAATGTAGGCAACACATTTTTGGATGCAATGAGACATAGTTGCATACATGATCATAATCTGAAATGATCAGATCATAGGGGGAAGGTAGAATGTGTGACAGTGTTCATCGTAGCTGTGCATGTTTGAATCTGACATGAGTGAGGTTGGGAAATCTGGGAAGTCAGATTTGAAGACATGCAGACAAACTTAGGACAGTAACATGTAGCATTGGTTCTTGATGCCTTTAGGTTTGCAATAGCAAGATAATAATAGTGATAGTTTAAAAAAAAAAAAAAATTATGATGGTAGCAAATAGGATTGCAAAACCTGGGAAGTAAATTTGAAGTGGGACTGGGTATAAGCAGTGATGCAAAAGTATTAAATGGTGCATATGGAAGTTGATAGGAATGGATGAAGAAAGTATGTATCACTGATTGTAGAGAGAAAGAGAGAGGAGTTGATTTTATATTGGCTGTTGCATGTCAGTGTGTCTCGAAGCAACTACCTGGTTGCTCGAAGCAATTTCATTATTAACTCGAAGTATGTGCATAGCATTCTCGAAGTAAAAGGAGAGGGGCTCGGGTTTATTGAAGTAGGCTGGGTATTTTTGACATGTTCAGTGAAACAAATTTAGTACAAACTGGCTAGTGTAAGTGCATATCACGTCACGTCAGTTGTAAAGCATGCATATAGTAATGGACTGAGCTTAGTAGGGGGAAGACTGGGATAGATGAAGTATAAATTCGAAGGTAAAATTGAATTAGCAAACTAGGATTTATTTGCAGTTGTGGATGAAATAAAGTGCAAAGCTTTGAAAAGAAGTAAGAAAAAAAAAAAAAAAAAAGAGAACTGGGAAAAAGAATTGGAAGCTGGGTATGGGGTAATGTTGACGTGTACACGAGTGTATCTCGGTCCAAAGGAGAAACTTCACCATATTGTTAGTCGGCCCTTAGAAATTTTAGTTCGTCTTTAGGAAATTTTGTCGTAAAATTTTAGTGTTAACCAGTTCACGACTGTCAAAATTACACGGTGAAGTGGTCGAGCAAGTCAAATCAATTTTCGTTCTATTCTAATTTTTCTTTGACCAAAAATCTAAAGTCACGTATTCTATATTTGAATTTGTTCTAGATTTGAATCTAGGCGACATCCGAGAAATTTGATCGTTATTTTCTGTCGGTCTTTACCGGTGAATCGTCGTTTTGAAATTCAATTTTTCTGCAACTTCCAAGTGAGTATTTCTCACCAGACATACGTATTTATATTTTGGTAAATTATTGCAAGTGTATGTGTAAAATTGTATTCCACTATTATCTGTCTGCAGTGTAATATAGAATGATGAACCCCATTTAAATTGACACCTCATCAGTATTATCTGTTATATTATTTCTGTAGTTATGTTATTGTTTATTTACTGCTTAGATCACCACTGCCAGTTCCCTGTTAAATTTAGTTCGTATGGGCTGAAATGATAGGCCTAAATGATTATTGTTCATTTATTCTGTAATCTGCTTAACTGGTAACTTGGGATTGCGGGTTTGAAATGATAGAACCCGGGGTTTTGTAAATTACGGGTTGAAATGATATAAATCCGTATCACTTGACCTAGGCTAGAAAACTATATACAGGCCCGTGGTCCTTATAATATTTTCTGAAATATTAAAAAAATTTATTTTGGAAGTTAAATATTCGATTTATATCTTTAAAGGAATTTATATTGATTTTTAATAAGTTATAAATAAAAATAAATAAATGTTTGAATAAAATTTGGAATATAACTTATTTGGTAAATCGGGATTTTGAAAGGATAAGATTTCAGTTAATAAATAAATAAATAAGTTATATTTGGAAATATTTACTAAGTAAACAATCTATTACAGCATTTAAATGCCGTCTTTTGAAATTGGACTAGTTTTATCCATAACTTTAGGTAGCATTTCCTAAGTGCTATGGAATCTAGAATTTGATTGCTCTAAAATTTATGGAATTGGATAAATTTTATTTTACCTTAAGTTTTGGAAAAACTTCAGACATAATATTTATAACTGAATTTTCCTTAATAAATTAAAGATGAATATTCTGGTATTAAGTAAATTTTGAAAATTTAATGGCTAAAAATTTGGAGTTTTATTTATGGAAATTATGGGAATATTCAAGACTAAATAATAAAAACATTGATTTGGGAAAGAATAAAACCCAAACTTAGTTTTGAATAGTAAATACCCCAAATTAATATATATATGGGAATTGTAATGTTTTGGGAACATAAAATGATATTTAATTTATGGTTTAAAACTTTAAATAGAGGAATTATTTGTAAAGCTATGTAAATTCTCTTCTTTACAAAGTAACCATAAAATTAACCCATTTATTCTATATACCGTTAAATATCCGAACCATTTGTGTTTTGGGAGTTATGGTTTTAAAGTAAATTTCCAAGAATAATATGTTTTGAAGATATAATTCAAATGGTTGGTTTCCAGATATTATAAATTTTAAGCAATATAGTTTTGGAAAGAATTATATTTTGAATATAACGATATCATATTGTTTTGGGCTTTAAAATGATATCGTATCTATAGTTTTGAAACGGAAATGATTATTCTGGTTTAAAGTATAAACTGTTTTTAAATGGCCACGGGTTATAATAACGTTTGGTTGGCAAAGAGACCGGGATCGGATATGGACATACTCTCTGTCGATACCGAAAACCACTTTGACTAACCATGTACGCGGTGGAGATTCCAGAATGAAGTAGGATGGTGGTGACGGTTTCTTGAAAGGTATATACGTGGACCCGACTCCCGTGAGTTGGCTTAAGGTGGCTAAAACAGGAGCGATTCTCGGATTAATGAGGTAGCTCCTCTGATCGAACGCACTTCTTCGTATACCATTCTATTGCTTATGTGATTGTTTGGGTGCACCTTTGATTTGGGAGTGTTGTTCGAGGTGGGCGGTTGCTGCGGCTTCGCGTTACCACCGGTCCGGATAGCAATTGGTATATCTACCCTGGCATTGCCTAGTTGTGCCGTGTCACCTACCATATCGAGCCTTGTACGAGTTTGGTTTTCTCCCGTAGCCCGTGTGGTATCCTCTAGTTGCTTCCCGAGTAGGAGGAGCTATGATATTGGATGGACTACTGGGACTATTACGTGTTAAGGTGGGAAATGTAAAGCCTTAATGCTATTTAAAAGTATGTTTATTTTACCGTAGACACTATTATAATAGCGCAATATACTACATAGTAAATAGTTTAACGGATCCTTAGAGGATGGGCGATCCCAAGCATCCTTTAAGTTACTCGCTATATATTACAGTACACTTGATTTAGCTTACATTATATAAGTATGTATGTCCTGACTCGAGTGTTTTGTTTTATTGTACGCTCGGGTCAGCCTGAGTTGCAGCTTCAGTTTCTTCTCCGTAGCTAGGACACTCAGTAGATCATTCGTGCTGTTGGAAGTTGTTTCAGCCTTTATCTTTTCTGGAATTCAAGACTTTGAAGACTCTATCTCTATTTATGTTTTAAATTTTGTAATGAGTATTATAGACAATGTAAGTTCTGTTTTGTAAAGTTGTATCAGTGGCTTCATGAACCACTAAATTTTAATTTCCGCTGCGAGATTCTGATATCTGTGTCTGCCACTGCACTCGGTGCAACATGATAGGGGGTTCTCGCTTCCTGGTTTGGGTAGCGAACGGTTGACTCTTACTCCTACATGTCCTCGTGGAGGTTGGTGGTGTAGTCGAGAGGCTAGCCGTAAAGGCAGAACAGAGGTACCGTTGTATGCTACGGTGGGTGTTACCCCACTGGCGCGGCCCGTTACAGCTGGTATCAGAGCTTTGGTTCTAGGCAAACTTAGAATATATGATAAATTTGATTTATAGAATCACATTCATCCGAGCTCGGATCTCTTCCTTTTCGAATTTTGGAACATTTCCTGTGGTTCCAAGGTTCATTCGTGTCCCTCACTTTTCATCTTCTTTAGATTCTGGAGTGTCCCATAACTCCACTTCGGATAATCTTTATAGTGAATTGGCGGTCTCGCCATTATTCTAATAAAGGGGTGAAACTCCTTTACCATTAGCATTGATTCACCGGTGGTTTATACTTATCCTCGGTTTATATGCTGATATCTTGGTTATTCTGAACTCTATCTCTTTAGACCAATGTAGACTTATCCCAGCCATATCGATCTGACTCTTTAAGTCACGGTTGACCCGGTAAAGGTTGTCCGCGATTTATATAAACTTACCCAGTTCCTTATTCTGATTTTATCGGATCTTCTGATTTCAATTTATCTTGAATTCTATTTAATTTGAGTCTCTATCCTGGTTTTGAAAAAAATTATTTCTATATTTGAAAATAAAATCTATTATTATATATAAGTAAAATTTTCAGAACTCTTATAATTGATTTAACTATTTGTCAAGAAATAATAGTTTGATTTTATTTATGATTTTGTAAACCAGGTGTTTTGTCTAATATAAATAATTGAATATAAACAATGGTTATAAGTTAAATTAGAAACAGAAATGAATTTAAAACTAGAACTTGTGAATTTAATTTCTGATGATTTCAAACCTTGTGTATAAATTTTAAAAGGGTGTAATAAGTATTTTTATATAAAATTTGTTTCCAAAGAAATTTTAAATTTAGTGCTCTTCTCTTTGTCGCTGGGAAATAATTTCGGTGATGACTGCAGCATCATCGACATTCATTTTCGAGTCTCAAAGTGAAAGACCATACTGTAGTCTGGCTACAGTGTTATATTGAGATTTCAATTGATTTTAATTTCTAAAGTATGACTTAATATATATAAAGATATAATTTAAATTTGATTTGACATATTATGTATATATTTATTTATCTCTAAATGGTTTGAAGAGAATCAGAAATTTAATTCTTAAGTTTATCTTGGGGGAATAATTTCAATAAAAATAAAATTTTGGATAAGAAATTCCAACTGGAAATAATTGAATTTGAAAATTTTAGCTGTATAATACTCAATTTCATTTCAATATAACTTACCTTGATTTTCAGAAGTTAACAATGTAACTGGATAATATACAATACAAAAGGATTTTATAAATAAACTTTGAGTGGTTATAATAAATGTTATACACTTAAATTTTAGTTATAAAAGATTAATTGAGGTAAATAAGGAAAAAGGAATTTAAGGAATTTATTTAAATAACTTAATAATCAAAATTTATTTAATAAGGAACCTTAAATCTAACCAAGAGATTTTAATAAAAGTTGTTTCCTGAAATGAATATTATTTGGCATTGAATTCAAAGGGTATAAATGAAGATTATTTTAAAAGTGTTATGATTTTGTAGTATGATTTATAAATGATAATATCTATAAATTTAATGACTTTCAAAGTATTATGATTTCAAAATTTATTATCTTATTTTGTTTTCCAACTATCTTTAAAAGTCCTTGGTTTCCCTATCTGCTACGGATTGGGGAGACTATTGCTTATACCAGTCTATTTAGAAATCTTTCTATGATCTTTGAAATCTTTGTTACTCATCGGGACCTGAGCACCCATAGACTGACGGTCAAACCTGAAAGGGTAAAACCGATTCTAGAGGATCTTCTTCGTGCTTCAAATCCGGAACTATTCGTTTAAAGTTCTTGTTTATCTAGCTTATCTTCCTTTGTTTCTTTTCTTTCGCTCCTTTTCGAGGACGAAAAGTTCTTAAGTGGGGGAGAGTGTAACAACCCTAGTTTTTGGCTATTTATTTCTTTAATTTATTTTAATTTCGAAATATATTTTATATAAATTGTGTTTAACAATATAGTTTAATTATTTAATTTGGAGATATATTTTATAAAATTTCATATGTCAATAAAATTTAATAATAACTGTGAAAATTTAAGCTATGTTTGAACTGGTAAAATTCGCGTTTAAAAGACGCGTCAATTTTAGGGTATAATTAACGTAATATAACGTGTGATTTTAAAACGTAATTTTTATAAATTTTTTTGATGTTTTAGACTGCGTCTGTTTAACGTAGTGTAAAAATCATATTTTCAAATATTTTGGGAGTAAAATATCAGTCGGTAAATTTTAAGAAACGACTTTTGTATAACTGTCAGATTATCTTAAATTTTGTATATGCTTTCCCATCACAAAGTCTTTGCCTATTCTTGCCATTTCATTTATTTCAATCAAAGCTTGCCATTTCTTTTCTCTGCCAGATCAAAATGTATATAACTTATGGTAACATTCAAACGTGCATGCTTGATATTTAAAACGTGCATATTCAATATTCCTTCATGCTCTGCTTTCTACAGCACCACCCCAAATCACGCCTTAATAAATGAGAAAATGCAAAATCAAATACTCTTAAAATCTGGCAGCAGTTTGAATCACGCAAGCTTTAAATTTTAGAAGTAACGTGCTTTATCCACCTTTGCTTGTAACCTCTGCTCTCACCAGTTATCAAACATAAATCACGTATTCTTTTGTAACTGATGATTTCAACCCACAGCTCGATTGCCTTCCCTTTTGATCAGTATTCCAGTAGTAACGTACAGAATTAAAGACTATCAAAATTTATCAAATCAGGAATCACGCAGGCTTTAAATTGCATTATCAACCTTGCCTTTAACCTCTGTTCCTATCAGTTATCAACTTACATCACGCAAATTTGCAAAAAAAAAAAAAAAGAAAAAAAAATTCACAGTGTAAAACGGTTCCAACCTTTATTTCTTGAAACTGATACGTTTTATTACTTCCTCTGTTAAAATCTACCTATAAACTCATTCTCCTCTGCCCATTTGTTCTCTGCATCGATCCATTACTCTGCTCTTTCTCGTGAATCCATCAGGTAATTTCCTTTCTTCTTCTAAGTTCTCTTTTTTCTTTTCCACCATTGGTTTGCTCGGCTACACACCCATCTGACTGTGTCATATAGAGACATATAGGCATATAAACTGGGAAAAAGTTAGAAGTGTTGAATTAGAAGCTGGGATTTAGATGAAATCATTTGGCAGTGCATTGAAAAAAAAAAAGTGTGACTATAATAGTGGACTTTCAGTTGCACTCATATCAATAAGTTTGCATTGATACCATAGAGTAGGCTGCATGTATAATTCTCATAGTAGGATGTACACACCTTAGTATCACTGTGTGCATGCATTTAGTTATAGAGTGGTGTAGGTTGCATCTGAGAAGCGGGTTGCATTGAAATAAGAGGGCACTGTGAAACTGAAAGGTATTTATGCGTGAGTTTTAGGCACATTTTGATTTGCATAAAGGCTTGGCTTCCTGCCTGGTACGTTTTAAGGCCTGGGAAATTGCAAAACTTAGGAATGGTAAATCAAGGTTGGGACCAGTAGGAAGTGGAGTAGGAATCTGGGTTTGATAGCATAAGTCTATAGGTAAAAGGTTGGTGGATGACTGGGAGTGGTGCTAAACAAAGAAGAGGTGGGTAGTTGTTCATGTTAGTGGGCTTCAGATTGCACTCATATCAGAAGGCTTCATATGTACAAAAGGGTTATAGGCTGTGCATATCGGATCACTGTGTGCATGATTAGGGTGGTTTTAGACTGCAGTGTGGTGTAGTTGATGTTAGAATGTGAAGTAGGAGAGGTCTGTAGGTAGAGATATGGGGATATTTTGTAGCATATAAACTGAGCTTGAGGGGACATAGGTATAGAATGATTGTCTGCATATAGGTTCATAGTAGGCAGGGCTTATCTTTGTAGTTGTATCCCAGTACGCATGTTTGTCTAAGTTGAAGGGTGAGGTATTTCCAGTGTGCATGTTCAATGGATACACCTGTGCACATTCGTATCAGTGGAGATCAGCTTTGGATGAAGACTGGGCCTTGTAGCTGAGTGGAGATAATGTAGGCAACACATTTTTGGATGCAATGAGACATAGTTGCATACATGATCATAATCTGAAATGATCAGATCATAGGGGGAAGGTAGAATGTGTGACAGTGTTCATCGTAGCTGTGCATGTTTGAATCTGACATGAGTGAGGTTGGGAAATCTGGGAAGTCAGATTTGAAGACATGCAGACAAACTTAGGACAGTAACATGTAGCATTGGTTCTTGATGCCTTTAGGTTTGCAATAGCAAGATAATAATAGTGATAGTTTAAAAAAAAAAAAAAATTATGATGGTAGCAAATAGGATTGCAAAACCTGGGAAGTAAATTTGAAGTGGGACTGGGTATAAGCAGTGATGCAAAAGTATTAAATGGTGCATATGGAAGTTGATAGGAATGGATGAAGAAAGTATGTATCACTGATTGTAGAGAGAAAGAGAGAGGAGTTGATTTTATATTGGCTGTTGCATGTCAGTGTGTCTCGAAGCAACTACCTGGTTGCTCGAAGCAATTTCATTATTAACTCGAAGTATGTGCATAGCATTCTCGAAGTAAAAGGAGAGGGGCTCGGGTTTATTGAAGTAGGCTGGGTATTTTTGACATGTTCAGTGAAACAAATTTAGTACAAACTGGCTAGTGTAAGTGCATATCACGTCACGTCAGTTGTAAAGCATGCATATAGTAATGGACTGAGCTTAGTAGGGGGAAGACTGGGAT
Source organism: Allium cepa (assembly GCA_030765085.1). Lineage (NCBI taxonomy): Eukaryota > Viridiplantae > Streptophyta > Magnoliopsida > Asparagales > Amaryllidaceae > Allium > Allium cepa. The sequence continues at coordinate 689,921,271 of CM060932.1, read as the reverse complement.
AGATGAAGTATAAATTCGAAGGTAAAATTGAATTAGCAAACTAGGATTTATTTGCAGTTGTGGATGAAATAAAGTGCAAAGCTTTGAAAAGAAGTAAGAAAAAAAAAAAAAAAAAAAAGAGAACTGGGAAAAAGAATTGGAAGCTGGGTATGGGGTAATGTTGACGTGTACACGAGTGTATCTCGGTCCAAAGGAGAAACTTCACCATATTGTTAGTCGGCCCTTAGAAATTTTAGTTCGTCTTTAGGAAATTTTGTCGTAAAATTTTAGTGTTAACCAGTTCACGACTGTCAAAATTACACGGTGAAGTGGTCGAGCAAGTCAAATCAATTTTCGTTCTATTCTAATTTTTCTTTGACCAAAAATCTAAAGTCACGTATTCTATATTTGAATTTGTTCTAGATTTGAATCTAGGCGACATCCGAGAAATTTGATCGTTATTTTCTGTCGGTCTTTACCGGTGAATCGTCGTTTTGAAATTCAATTTTTCTGCAACTTCCAAGTGAGTATTTCTCACCAGACATACGTATTTATATTTTGGTAAATTATTGCAAGTGTATGTGTAAAATTGTATTCCACTATTATCTGTCTGCAGTGTAATATAGAATGATGAACCCCATTTAAATTGACACCTCATCAGTATTATCTGTTATATTATTTCTGTAGTTATGTTATTGTTTATTTACTGCTTAGATCACCACTGCCAGTTCCCTGTTAAATTTAGTTCGTATGGGCTGAAATGATAGGCCTAAATGATTATTGTTCATTTATTCTGTAATCTGCTTAACTGGTAACTTGGGATTGCGGGTTTGAAATGATAGAACCCGGGGTTTTGTAAATTACGGGTTGAAATGATATAAATCCGTATCACTTGACCTAGGCTAGAAAACTATATACAGGCCCGTGGTCCTTATAATATTTTCTGAAATATTAAAAAAATTTATTTTGGAAGTTAAATATTCGATTTATATCTTTAAAGGAATTTATATTGATTTTTAATAAGTTATAAATAAAAATAAATAAATGTTTGAATAAAATTTGGAATATAACTTATTTGGTAAATCGGGATTTTGAAAGGATAAGATTTCAGTTAATAAATAAATAAATAAGTTATATTTGGAAATATTTACTAAGTAAACAATCTATTACAGCATTTAAATGCCGTCTTTTGAAATTGGACTAGTTTTATCCATAACTTTAGGTAGCATTTCCTAAGTGCTATGGAATCTAGAATTTGATTGCTCTAAAATTTATGGAATTGGATAAATTTTATTTTACCTTAAGTTTTGGAAAAACTTCAGACATAATATTTATAACTGAATTTTCCTTAATAAATTAAAGATGAATATTCTGGTATTAAGTAAATTTTGAAAATTTAATGGCTAAAAATTTGGAGTTTTATTTATGGAAATTATGGGAATATTCAAGACTAAATAATAAAAACATTGATTTGGGAAAGAATAAAACCCAAACTTAGTTTTGAATAGTAAATACCCCAAATTAATATATATATGGGAATTGTAATGTTTTGGGAACATAAAATGATATTTAATTTATGGTTTAAAACTTTAAATAGAGGAATTATTTGTAAAGCTATGTAAATTCTCTTCTTTACAAAGTAACCATAAAATTAACCCATTTATTCTATATACCGTTAAATATCCGAACCATTTGTGTTTTGGGAGTTATGGTTTTAAAGTAAATTTCCAAGAATAATATGTTTTGAAGATATAATTCAAATGGTTGGTTTCCAGATATTATAAATTTTAAGCAATATAGTTTTGGAAAGAATTATATTTTGAATATAACGATATCATATTGTTTTGGGCTTTAAAATGATATCGTATCTATAGTTTTGAAACGGAAATGATTATTCTGGTTTAAAGTATAAACTGTTTTTAAATGGCCACGGGTTATAATAACGTTTGGTTGGCAAAGAGACCGGGATCGGATATGGACATACTCTCTGTCGATACCGAAAACCACTTTGACTAACCATGTACGCGGTGGAGATTCCAGAATGAAGTAGGATGGTGGTGACGGTTTCTTGAAAGGTATATACGTGGACCCGACTCCCGTGAGTTGGCTTAAGGTGGCTAAAACAGGAGCGATTCTCGGATTAATGAGGTAGCTCCTCTGATCGAACGCACTTCTTCGTATACCATTCTATTGCTTATGTGATTGTTTGGGTGCACCTTTGATTTGGGAGTGTTGTTCGAGGTGGGCGGTTGCTGCGGCTTCGCGTTACCACCGGTCCGGATAGCAATTGGTATATCTACCCTGGCATTGCCTAGTTGTGCCGTGTCACCTACCATATCGAGCCTTGTACGAGTTTGGTTTTCTCCCGTAGCCCGTGTGGTATCCTCTAGTTGCTTCCCGAGTAGGAGGAGCTATGATATTGGATGGACTACTGGGACTATTACGTGTTAAGGTGGGAAATGTAAAGCCTTAATGCTATTTAAAAGTATGTTTATTTTACCGTAGACACTATTATAATAGCGCAATATACTACATAGTAAATAGTTTAACGGATCCTTAGAGGATGGGCGATCCCAAGCATCCTTTAAGTTACTCGCTATATATTACAGTACACTTGATTTAGCTTACATTATATAAGTATGTATGTCCTGACTCGAGTGTTTTGTTTTATTGTACGCTCGGGTCAGCCTGAGTTGCAGCTTCAGTTTCTTCTCCGTAGCTAGGACACTCAGTAGATCATTCGTGCTGTTGGAAGTTGTTTCAGCCTTTATCTTTTCTGGAATTCAAGACTTTGAAGACTCTATCTCTATTTATGTTTTAAATTTTGTAATGAGTATTATAGACAATGTAAGTTCTGTTTTGTAAAGTTGTATCAGTGGCTTCATGAACCACTAAATTTTAATTTCCGCTGCGAGATTCTGATATCTGTGTATGTGATTCTGTGATTTATTTATTGTATATCTTGAGTTTTGCCAAATTTATTTTACAACGCAGTATTTTGAACACTTCAAGTCCGACAATGTGCGGATGCGAAGGGTTGAAAATACTGGGTCGTTACAAATTTCATAAGAGAAATTCCCAAATTCTCAACAAAGTTTGATTATCAAATAGATAATCAGAATAAAGAAATCTTAAAACAGCAAAATCAGCAAATCTAATTATCAACAAAGATAACTAGAAAACACAAATATCTAACTATAAAAAACGATAATCAGGAATTACCACAACGGTAATCAAATTTCAAATCACAAATATTTAATTATCACAATTGATAATCAAATCTCAAATCGCAAATGTTTAATTATCACAAACGATAATTAAACCACAAATATCTAATTATCACAAACGATAATTAGAAACAATAAATATCTGATTATCAAAAACTATAATCAGAAATCATAAATATTTAATTATCACAATTGATAATCAAATCTCAAATCGCAAATGTTTAATTATCACAAACGATAATTAAACCACAAATATCTAATTATCACAAACGATAATTAGAAACAATAAATATCTGATTATCAAAAACTATAATCAGAAATCATAAATATTTAATTATCACAATTGATAATCAAATCTCAAATCGCAAATGTTTAATTATCACAAACGATAATTAAACCACAAATATCTAATTATCACAAACGATAATTAGAAACAATAAATATCTGATTATCAAAAACTATAATCAGAAATCATAAATATTTAATTATCACAATTGATAATCAAATCTCAAATCGCAAATGTTTAATTATCACAAACGATAATTAAACCACAAATATCTAATTATCACAAACGGTAATTAGAAACAATAAATATCTGATTATCAAAAACTATAATCAGAAATCATAAATATTTAATTATCACAATTGATAATCAAATCTCAAATCGCAAATGTTTAATTATCACAAATGATAATTAAACCACAAATATCTAATTATCACAAACGATAATTAGAAACAATAAATATCTGATTATCAAAAACTATAATCAGAAATCATAAATATTTAATTATCACAATTGATAATCAAATCTCAAATCGCAAATGTTTAATTATCACAAACGATAATTAAACCACAAATATCTAATTATCACAAACGATAATTAGAAACAATAAATATCTGATTATCAAAAACGATAAATCAGAAATCACAAACATCCGATTATCAAGACGATAATCAGAGATTACCACAACGGTAATCAAATTTCAAATTACAAAATTTTCAATTAACGAGTCCGAAATTAACCGAAATAGCAAACACACATGACCCATAACCACGAGTTTTACTAAATCGTTTAATTCACTTCATCGTTTCCTTGAAAGTGCAAAATTGTGTATTTTAAATAAATAACATTTTACGTTCTCAAACGGACAAGTCCGGAATTAAGCGAATCAGTAAAAGAAAGGGGTCATAGTCCTCGGTTTTTCTGAAACGTTTAAATCGTTTCCTCATTCTTTTGAAAGCGCAAATCATAAAAATTTTGAAAACAATTTTTAAAACACGTGATTAAACAGCGACATCAGTAGCAACTTCGATAAGTGGATTTTCATTCATCAAAAATGTCACAAGAATCTTCTCAAAGATAAGAAGGGGTATCATACCCTAAACTCGTATTCATAACAAGTCAATATCACACGAATTCACCAATGCACAAAAATTGATAAAACTTATCAATAGAGATCACGAAAATTGGTGAAGCACAAATTCTAGGAATCTACACAAGAAATCCAGAAATCACAAGATGAGAGTATGAAAACTCGAACCGGAGTATGAAAACTCGAACGCGAGTATGAAAACTCGAACCGGAGTATGGAAACTCGAACCGGAGTATAAAAACTCGAACGGAGTATGAAAACTCGAACGGAGTATGAAAACTCAAACGCGAGTATGAAAACTCACCTACACGTGAGCATGAAAAATCACCAACACGTGCAACACAAAGCGAGAACGGGAGCATGGAATCTCACCTACACGTGAGCATGAAAATCACCAACACGTGCAACGCAAAGCGAGAACGGAAGCACGGAATCTCACCTACACGTGAGCATGAAAATCACCAACACGTGCAACGCAAAAACATAAAATATCCATAATAACATACTACTATAAGTATGTAAATAATGATCAACAGGAGATCAACCGATGAGAGATAATCAATATCACAAGATCTTCTCAAAGATCCAAAGAGGTATCATACCCCAAATTTGTACTCATTACAAATCAATAACATATGAATTCACCAATGCACAAAAATAGGTGAAGCATAAAATTTCCAGAAATCAACATAAGGAATCTAGAAATCACAGAAAAAGGGAAAGAGGCCTATCACATGACGGTCCGAAGACCATGGGGAGCTACCCCACATGTGTGAATGGAATCACACAGATTGAGGTCAGGACTAACCAAAAAGCAGAAAGGTATGTGTGAATGGAATCACACAAGTGGTGTCTAGTCTGACCATCAGAACGATCATCATGATCAACGAGGAGTGTCAATTACACTAAGCATGTGTGAATGGAATCACACAGATTGAGGTCAAGACTAACCAAAAAGCAAAAAGGTATGCATGAGTGGAATCACACAAGTGGTGTCTAGTCTAACCTTGCAATGAAAGAGACATCGCGCAATTGCTAGTCTAATTCATAAAGCGATCATCAAGATCAACGAGAAGTGTCAATTACACTAAGCTAATGAATATAAAAGTTTAGCTTCATGTCCCATAACCACTAGCTTAACTTAAATATTTACGAACAAATTGTAGATCTTCACTAGAAAAATGTCACATATGGTTCAATCGAACAAGTCCAAAAATTAACCGACGAAGTAAACGCAAGCGTTTCATACCACTTGTTTTGCTAAGCCGTTTAATTAGATTTCTCATACGAGTGAAATAAAGGTTTGTATATACTAATAAATTGGAAAACGGTTTAGGAAAAGATTTTGATATTGAAAATAAAGTTGAAAACATTTTGATAAAAGAGTTTTGATATTTACTACTAGTATTGAAACATTTATATTTTTAAAGTGACAAATCACAAAAATGATTGTAGAAACAATCAATCACAAGAATTCACATACGAAGACGTGAATAGAATCCAAAGAAATCGATACCGAATTCATCGAAGGGTATGTTCACAAAAATTCCGAAGAAATGGTCATCAAAGTTGCTAATAAATGATAGCAACAAATCGAGAAATAATCAAAAATCGATTAAATTTGGAAACCAAATCAATTCACTAAAATTCACATTCGAAGATGTGAATAAAATCCAAATAATTCGATTCTAAATCAATCAAAGTAGGAATATCCAAAAATTCCAAAAATAGAAGTTTTCAAAGTCGACAAAGAAGATATCATCTAATCGGGAAAAGAAGAATCGATTAACAAATGGGATAACGAAGCAGAACGAGCATAAATGCATAAATGACTTCAACAAAAATAAAAATCAAGTCGAAGTCGAAGTCAACAATTAATGGCCATAATAGAGTACAAAACGATTCAACATCATCATCAAAGGACTCAACGGCAAACAAAGTCAGAGTCTTGGAAATCAAGAAATTAGAAAATTCTCAAAAACACAGTGACCGAAGTCGAATGGAAATCAAGCCGAGGAAAACATAAAATATCAAGTTTAGAATCGCTGAGATTCGAACAAAATCAATCATCGGCTAAATCAAATCAAAGCCGAAAACACAAGAATCCAAATCAAATGCATATGAATAAGCGTTAGGAATTCATACCTAACAATTCAAAGACAATCATATGCAAATATAAGAGATAAAACGTCGACAAATAGTTGTAACACATGTACTATCTAAGTTATGTTTTATATTTGTTCTAAACCCCAGGCTCTGATACCAAGCTGTAACGCCCCACCTCTATACCCACGCTAGCCAAGAACACTACGGTGTAGTGCTGTCAACTAGCACGGAGAATAAGGCTGTTGAGGAGCGACCATCAATAGTTAGGCCTTATACTGGTATTGGTTATCTCAATGGGAGTGGTATATAAATATATTTTCTTTCATTTTTCATCTCTGATTTATTTTCTCCCATCGACATACCCCAATTCCAGTATAAAACGAACTACGATGGTTCGTAATGGTTTAGAACAGTAAATATAAAGTAACAACACAGATAATATAAATGCGGAACACAGATGAAACAGAAAGTCTCATATATATATATATATATATATATATATATATATATAATAACTGATGTCAGTTACAATACATTCACACGGTACATATGATACAACTACAACAGTCGACTAAGGAAGTTACATATACAAGTACATTAACGTATTTAATATACATGAACACATATCTTCCTATACAATTTTACAGACTACTACAAATGATGACGACTACTCCAAAAGATATGAAAGAACTTCATAGCTCTAACAGCAACCCAAAGCAGAATATCTACAACCTGAAATACTCGGTCTGACCCGAGTATTAAATTCAAAAGAAAATAATACTCGGGTCAGTCTAATTCAAACTCAGTTATTAGTGCACAGAAGCAATGATAATAAAATAATGAATAGACGACAGTAATTAAACCAAATCAGAATGCAATTCAGAATATTGAATTGAAATAAACAAAACAGTTCAAAACATTTAAATATCAATTAAAATATTAAGTCGAGTAGGGCTGCAGTACACGCACGCGCGCACTGCCTCGCCACTACAGCATATGGAATATGCAAAAAGATCCATAAGTCAAAACAAATAGAATATCATAAAACCATACCGTGTGGCTGCAGTTCACGCCTGCGTGCACTGCCGTGCCACTACAGTGACGATGTACCCATTGAATACCGTGTGGCTGCAGTTCACGCTTGCGTGCACTGCCGTGCCACTACAGTGACGATGTACCCATTGAATACCGTCAGCAATCAAAAACTGCAGAGGTCAAGTTTCGACGACATAAATGCGAACCCAAATGTACACAATGGACGTACACTACTGGTTGCACATGAATAAAAAGAAACTGGGGTGCAACATGGAACAGCACCAAGTAAATGGCACAAGAGACAGTATGATACAAATGCAAGTATCATACTCGAGAACAAAGTCAACATAATATGCAGACAGCAAACTCGACTAACAAGTTCAGGTCTAATGCACAGTGAAGTACAACCCCCTGCAACAGCGTGAAGGGTCACAGAGATGAATACACCAATATACAAATGCAGTTGGGAAATAGGGTAACACTGGTTAATGACATGAATGGTGCATAAAGGCTACAACAGTGCACTAGAAATGTGAACAATTTTCGACCAAATCAAAATGTATTTATGCAACCAGAAATAGGACCGTGCAGCCTTCAAAATATCAGACTCAAGCCCAATACAGTGTGTCACAGTCCTATATGCTATGGACAGTGAAAAAAATATACCCCAAGCTCACAAATTGAATTGCAAACTGTATCAACATGATACAGTGACAATTATGAAGTCAGAAAAATACAACTTCAATGCTTATGTGGAAGTACCACTACTAAGTGCAACATTTTATAACAACATCAAGCTGCATGAACACAGTGTATAGGACTATCAATTTCCAGTCTTCGAAGCATGTATGAAGTAGTAACAAAATGTAGGGACAACATATAATTGTGACTGGGCAGCAATGAAATGCAACTGACAACCAGCAATCGTAAAACTTGAAACTATAGTGCTACTGGCAATATACATCTACAACTATAAGTACTGAAGTAAAGAGAAAAGACATATTGCTTCAATGAAACCCAAAAATTGCAAGTACACTAAATGCTCAATGCAAACCACCAATGTGCAAGCTACAACTTCAAGTGAAACTGTCCCAAAGCAACTAGCATGCAAGCCTCAGGTAGAGCTTTAAGGAATGCAACAGTCGAGCATCATGTCAATAATGCAACAGGTAAATGATGAAAGGCATATCTTATAGATAGGATCCCAGTTTCAAACTTAAGTATGGTGAAGCAACAACCACAACAACATGTGATAACAGGTAACTATATCAAAATCCAGGCGTATATACTTAGCCAGAAACAATACAAGTGCATTCTCAAGAGATGCAAGAAGCTAGTATGCAAAGACCAATGACTACAATTTCAAGTAACTCATGCAACATAACCAACAGACCCCACTATGCAGTGTACAAGAACAAGTCGAGATGAACAATTGCAACTACAATGTAAACTGTGAATGGCAGGGCAAGGAGGAATCACATGAACAAGTTCGAACAACCAGACAACATCATATTCAACAAAGCAATGTTCAAGTGGGGACCAGAGAAGATGGCAAAAGACGAGGGCTACAAGATGAACGAAGTTCAACAGTTCAGAGAAATTCACAAAACAAATTTAAAGTCAAATGCAGTACAACCATACTTCGAGACCATGGAAAAGTACTCGAAATCGAATCCAAGTTAAACAAGGAGTCGAACGAATCAAGCCTAATCAATTTAAACAGCCCCAACAATCAGCTCGAGGCAGTAATGGATCAACCACGAACAAAAATCAAGTCGAAGTCGAAACCCGAAAACAAAATTACGCAAAACGAAATCGAACTAGGTCTAATTATATGTGAGTACTATAAAGTACTCACCTTTGCCAAACCGAAGCAATCGAAGCTTTGAATCGCCGCCTCCCAAAAACCCTAGCTGCCGAAGAAGACGTGCGAAGGCTCCAACGAGGTTGAACTCGATCGAACTGAAGACGACGCCTTCGATTGTGAAAATGCCCTACTCTCGGTCGAAGAAGAACGAACGACACGAGCAGCCGCCATTTTTACTCTCGTTTGATTTCACTTTTTAGGGTTCGTGAATGGGAAGAATGAAAGAAAGGAGGGAAAACGGGTTATTTGCCTTAGTTAAGTTTTTCATGGCCCAAATAAAAACTCGTGGACCATTTATTATTTTTAAAAAAAAATATCAAAGCCCCTCAAACTTAATAACCATTTGTAATTTGAATTTTAATTTAAATTTTAAAAACTTCAAAATGGCAATTGACGAAAATATAATTCGTTTTAACGTCGATTATGAATTGACGCGAATATCGGGTTGTTACAAATCTTTATTAAATCAGTTTATTAACTTTAAATCCGTTGATTAAAGCAATTTTATTATATTAGATAATTAATTAAATCACTTTTATTAAATCGGTTAATTATCCTTAAATATCATTGATTACAAAGGTTAATTAATACAAACAATCCTTGGTTGAAACGAATAAGTCATCTCAAACATCATTTATTAAAATGATAAATAATTCTAAATCCCATGAATTAAAAAATTAGTTAAATTAAAATAACCTTAAATTAATTAGATAATTAAATTCAAAAATTCATTGGTTAAAATGATTAATTAAAAACATCATTGGTTAAAATGATTTATTTAATTATAAAACATCATCAATTAAAATGATTTAACTAAATTCTAATTATCAATAGTTAAACCAATTAGTTAAAATTAAAACAATTAATTAAAATTTTAAAACAATCATTAATTAAAATGATTAACTAAATCTAGTCGCACTCAAATCAAAGATAATCAAATTTAAACACCATTAAATAAATTGGTTATTAATTTCTCAGGATCAGCCTCATGAAAACCTTATATTCCCTGAGGAGGTTCTACCCCGTGGAAACGCTCTTTAATGGAACTTTAGCTTTAGCTGGTCGTGACCAAGAAACCACCGGTTTCGCTTGGTGGGCCGGGAATGCCAATCTGTATATGTGATTCTGTGATTGATTTATTTACCATAGATGTTAAGTTTTGCCAAATTTCAATTAACAATCTGATATTTTGAGCAATTCAAGTCCGACATGTGTGGATGCGAATGGTTGAAAATATCAGGTCGTTACAGTTGGTATCAGAGCCAGGCTCTAGGCAAAACTTAGCATATATGGTAAATTTATTTACAGAATCTCTTTCGTTCAAGTTGAATCTCTTCCTTTTTGACTCGATTTACTTTGAATTTTGGAATGTCCACCGGTTATTTATTAAAATGATTAATTGATTTAACTTATCATTAATCAAAATGATTAATGAATTTTCAATATTCTTTTTAGCGGAAACACAAGCTCAAGTTCATACGATAGGGTTTTGGGAATAGAATTTAATAAATGATGATATAGCAAAATCGCTACAACAACAATTAACAAGTTAAATGGAATATCATGATTTAATTTAATTATAACAACATAACTAGAAAAATGGCGTATGACTGGAAGAATTATTGCAATCAAGAAAAGGGCAAGCATTTTAATTCTTATACATTTAGTTATCAATCTGATCACACATTATCATCTTCTTCTATCAGTTACACGAATTCCATCTTTAACTCTAACTCGCACAAAGGAGAAGACAGGTTTTATCATCCACAATCTCATTTTCAAAAAACTCACAAATCGAACTGGAAAAGGGGGTTTCATTGTTTTCGATGTGGTGATAAAAATCATAAGATCAAAGATTGTTCTTATTCAATTCTTTGTTTTAATTATGGAGTGGTAGGCCATAAGAGAGTGTCATGCCCCTTGAATTTTAATCCATTCCTTAATAAAGAGACCATCTTTTCTTCTTCCGATCCTTTTTTCTCTAAATCTTTGAATCTTGAAGATCATCATTTCTATTTTGTTCTTGACTTCTTGAGATTGAGAGGTCTGTTCATGGATTGTTGTGTAGGAAATAAAGATGAATGTAACTATCTGTTCAACAAAGTTTTTTGGCATTTCGACTGCTTAGCTGCTGATAATATTGGTAAATATTCGATTGTTGATAACTAGAATTGGTTTCAATCCGAAGATTTATCCAATTGTTATAATGTTGTTCAAGATTATGTTGATTCACAATGGGTGGATATGGTATAGTTTAATGTAATTGAGTCGAATAAGGAGTTTCACTCTGACATATTTTTATTGGATCCTAATGTCAGAGCCTGTTGTCATCATAATTCTGAGTTGGTGGATAGTTTTTCAAGTGATTTTCCTAAATCAAAGTTCTTTGTTTCATCAGGTATTGATGGTAGAAGGGATTTAACAAATCCAATTTCAGTGGAAAGATTATATACATGGGATTGTGTTTTGTGTGTTCCAATAATGTGTTCCTGTAGTGAGGCTAGCCTGGATCATAATATGTTTTCTGATGATCGGATAAACGATGTATATGTTCGCTTTAATCAATATAATCTAGAAAATGATGGTGATTTTCTTTTTTCTGACTGCGTTGATGAAGATTATAAGAGCAATAGTTTCAGTTTGGATTTCTTTTGTGTTGATTATGGGTAAGAAGTTACTTGCACATCTATGATTAATGATTTTTCTGGGATTATAGTAAATAGTGGATCCATTATTGATGTCGTCAATTTGACTGATAGAGCTTTTGCTGAGAACATAGATAGAGTTTCTCATGGAAAGTCATTTGGTGATTATGACTTACTGAAGTTTGTTAGCTCAGTTGGAAACAAAGATGCAGACATTTCTAATCTTTCACTCGGGTTAGCTATGGATCTTTGTGTACATTCAGCAAAAAAGGTGCTGCCACTCAGAGATGAAATGTTGAACATAAGCACTCAAGATGTGTCGAGAGTTTCAGTTACTAGAAGGGTTGCTGTTACTTCAGAGAAGAAGATAAGTGGTTCTATTTTACTCAGGGATGGTCTTGTGATTATAGAGGATATTGGGAGTTTTATTTTGGATTTTTCTAGTTTTCCGCTGCCTCATATTGATTTTCCTTTAGACTTTATTGCTATTAAATTTGGTATTCCACTATGTGTAAGTAGATTGGAACCCACACCGGAAAATATTCTTATGAATTTGAATAAGTCCGTTGTCTTTAGAAAAAAGAAAGGACCAGAGGGTGATTTTTCTATAGTTCAAGATGCAAGTGATTCAGAAAGCACTGTTAGTGTTAACTATGTAAGCGTAGATTCGCAGAGTTCCAATTTGCAGCAATCTGATCAAGCTATTTATTATTGGACCGGGGGTTTCAGATTTGTTATGTACTGCTGTCTTGTGGATATAGGTAAATTTCCTCATTCTCCTGCTCATACTAGAGAAATAATTCGTGCAGCAAAACTAAGGAGAAGAAATAATAAGAGATACTCAACCGATAGTATTAGGAGAAGTCCTCGTCTAAATCGTAAAGCTTTTTAGTATTTCAAATGAGGGTTGTTGATTTTTTTGGGAGACTTACTGTGATTTTCATTGTTTTGGAGTTCATTAGTGGTTTGTGGTGGTGTTGTATTTTATGACATTTCAGATTGGTTACTGAGGTTGCAGTTGCGGATGCAGATGTTTTTCAGTTGATCGCTGCTCTTTTGGTGTCGCTTTAGGCTTTGGTATCTGGAAGATATTGTCTCTCTAGGGTTGGTTTTTTGTCTCTTAGGAGTTTGGGAGAGTTTGATTTTTCATTTTGTATGGGGGAGTCTTTTGCTAACTACCAGGCTTGTTGGCAGCTCCTTCACTTTTGTAGTAATATATATGTGCATGTGTGCTCTCCTCTCCTGTAGAGGACCACATATTTTTCTCAATTTTTTTTAATTATAACAACATAAAGATGTAAATAAATAATTTATTGGGGAGAGACCCTTTAGGATCTCTCTACAGATTTTCCTTGCATAACAATGGTTACCAAGCAATCAATAAACATTTACAGCATCATTGATATGATAAATAGAATTTATGTGAGTTAAACTAACATTGATTTTCGTTTTTGCCAAAACGTCTAGGTTTTGAACTAAAATCGAACGACCATTCATCTTAGCCTAAATTCCAACAAGCACCAAATCGAACCAAATTAACTCCACCACGATGATCTCGACGACATGAGTCCAATGCAAAAAACGATGTTTGAATCCGACCTCGTATGAGCGAGATATTCATTTTAGAAGTAATCGAAAAAATTAAATTAAAATCCAAACAACTTAAACATATTTACACTTTTACCCCTCTTCCTATCTTCTTCCCTAAATAAGAAATGAACATGCACAACATCAAGAAATGAATATGCACAGCAATAAGAAACCCAGTTCATGTGTGCACGAAATATCCATGACACGGAGCTACGAACCTCCATTTCGCAAACCATCTTCGCTTATAACTTCTCTACTCGAACGACATTCGCTCGAACCAAAATCCACGCTTGAAGGCCACCATCCCCAACTGCAACCTGCTGCTATCCCCTACATCCACGGACTGTTCACGTGACAATATCCGACATGGAACCTTCAAAACTTCGAGCCTAGGTGCTAAATGACATCACGAGCTCGAAACTGGCCTTCGTTATGATAATCGTTGCCTAATTCCATCACAACATCGAACCCTAGATGTTGCCCAAACTTGGAGCACTCAAATTCAAAGCCGCACCCAACCATATCTATGCCAAATCGAAGCATATTGCCATACAAGTGCAAATATATTTTCTTCAAGATTTATAGTTGAGTAATTAACTAAATTTCGATTTTTAAATGTTGAGAAAGCTTCATTTCTCATTTCTCATTTACAGGCTATGTTATATAAGAGAATGGGGTATGGTCTTGTTACATGTAGGCTTATGGCTAGAACAATGAAGGCATGCGCTAAGTATGGCTGCAATGGTGCATAAGTATGTACATATATATTATTATAAATTTTATTTAATAAATAATTCAATATAACATACCCAAAAATCCTGAACTCCAAACGGGGCGTGCTGCCCGGCGTTTTATATGTTGTACCCTTATTCTAAACGCAATGGAACTATTCTCGATGTCTAATTCAATTGTGTGCTGAAGATAGCTTTTTAGACCCAGTTATTATATTAAACTTCCCATATTAATTTCAATGCGTTTCGATCTTGCACGACCAAACGATATGTCTGATCGCTACAAAATTTGACGGCATAATACAATTAACTACTACGGATCTAATGAAACTAGTTTCGTCAAAATCCAAGACTCTACACCGAAAGGTTAATTTCATAGATTTAAATATCGTTTTATATTTAATTTTTGATATTTATCCGATTTGATTATTTTTGTAAATAAACTGTACAAATTGAGTTCATTAATATTATTTGTTAATTAAAAGGAGTTAAATAAAATTATTAAATTCATTTAATTAACATTTAATTCATAATTAAAATATTTAATTATTCCCTTTATTTGAATTATAAGTTATTAAATTCCAAAATTCAATTATTTAAATACTTAAAATGCATTAAATATTTAAAATCAAATGACCAAATCTTTGGGTTGTTGCATATTTCTTCATTGATAAACATTGTATCAATTATAAATAATTGCATAAATTTATCAATATGGATTACTATAACTTTATGTAGTAAACGTTCTTACAATATTAGATAGGCTAAATGTTACCATTTTATTTATCTAATAAGGCTCTCACTAGATTTTACATTTCTCCAAACCTTAAGAAAATCGTAGGTATTTTTTGCCTTCTTCAGTGGGTGGTAGGACTTGCCTGCCTTGGGATTCTGATATTGAGTTAGCTCAACAAGTCTTAGCCCCACAAATGATGGATAACTCCTTATCGGTTGTATCATATATAACTCCTAACTATGGTTCCTTATCCTAATCTCATTTTGACCTTGAGTTTTTCAGTAGATCGAAAGAAATTATCCACTCATACCTAACATTTCACAATGATCCAAGTATAACATATGTACCTTAAGTTTGCTCAAAAAATACATATAGTTATCGTACCTTATTTAGTCAATATATTAATAATAGTGCACATAACATCTCTGGCTTGCGTTTGCCCAATACAACTAGAGAGTATGCAAGTAATATAATAATATATATGTATATATACATATTGTAGAGGATAACACTTATATTAAAGATTCATAATCTTCAGTATATTTAATTGAGTGATATCGACTTATGAAATAATGTATTTCTTATGGAATACCCTTGCGATACAAGTGTCAGACACAGTATACGTACTTTTACCTATGTATTTATTCCTTAAGTCCATTTAAGGTTTCTTTAACGTTCAACCTTTAGTTTACACATTTATATTATATAAGTTTTATTATTATATAACTTTTATCCTCTAGTTAATTTATATAATATTCTTATGCACAATCTTATATTAATTTTATTAGATAAATCTTAATTAATTAATTTAATTAATAACATTTAATTAATTTTATTTTATTCATTTTAAACATTTTAAATTGAATATGTAGACTATAACAATTATAGTTATACACATATATCTTATATATATATGTATTATATTAATTATTAATTAACATTTAATTAATTTTTTAACTAATTTTTTTTAGTTAATTATAACTAATTTTGAAAATTACATATTTGCGCATTGCCTTAACATTTACATAAGTGAATATATATGTTATTTAATTCAATGAATTAACCTTTAATTAATTATTCATTTAATCAACCTTATTAATTTATCAAAATAGTTATTTTATTTTCAAAAAATTAGAAATTATTTCACATTACTTATAAACTCATTACTTATTTTAAATTTAAAACATTATCTTTATTTCAAAATGGATTTTGAAAATTAGCCCAAGGCCCAAATCAATTTAGGCCTTTATATTGAGGATAACATTTAGAGTCACCTCATCCTTTCGGGCCAGGCGAATAGCTAGGTAGAACAAAGTACTTCATTAACCAAACCCAACCTTAGACACTACCTTTTTAGACACCCTGCTATATGAGCAAACTGTAATGAGTTAGTCCTAATACTGCTAATTTAGATCGCGTAGGCTATTTGGCTCTAATATCGTTATTGGAACTTAGCCAACACATAGCAGGTTAAATTAGTTAATTTCAAAAAATTTACCATTTTAGATCATATTGGTTGATAAAGTCTAAATTGATTTAAATCCAATCTAAATAATTTAAATTAAGATCTTTGTTTCATTTAATTAATTTATATGAAGATTTGGTTTTGTATAAATATGTAATATATAAAATGTATATGTGTATCAAATACACACATACATGAAATGTACGTGTAATATATAAATGTATACATGGTACTATGTGTCCGTATATAAGTGTTGGGATTTATACCATAATGGATACACTGGCCCTTTATATGCACAACACTACCAAAACAAATTTAAATTATAAATACATACATACATATATATAATATTTAAAATTTTGAATATTTGTTTTGTAATAAAATAAGTTATTTTGAATAAATCAATAATTTAAAATTCAAATTTCATTTTAAACATCTAATTTGTTTAATTAGTAAAATACTTTAAAAACTGATCGAGATCTATAGATTTAAATTATATATATAGTATAATATTAAATATAGATATCATAAATATAAATAAAATAATTTATTTTGAATAAGTTGACAATTATGGAATTCAAAATTCATTTTCAAAATATCTAATTTGTTTAATTAGTAAAACAATTTAAAAATAGATCAGGATCTATATTTTAAAATGAATATATATAATTAAACAAAAAATTACAAATATATTTATATCATTTAATTTTCAAAATGTTTTTTAATATATTTTTAATAATAATACCTTAAAATAATTAAAATCTATGTATTTAAATAAAACGCCTTGTAGCCAAATTAAAAATAATGTGGTGCGTGTATATAATTTAATTCTGTAAATAAAAAAGTATACTTTTATAAAATAAAAATATTAATTTATATACATATATAATACTAGTTAATACATTTTACATTAACATTAATACATATATATGTACATATAAAATTAATATCTAAAATAAAATAAAAATAATTTACGATTTTTTTGCTATAGTATTACTTTATGACACATAATCAAATTATTTTGGATATATAATTACATATATTTATTTGTTTGTTTATATTTGTAATTAAGACAGTGTTGGATCAATTTAAAATAGTTCTAATGATTAAAGATGTTAAAAATTATATTTAAAAATTCGTTAGTGATACCCACACATAATTTTTTAATGTTATCACTTCAAGCAAATAGAATCGACAGATAGATAAATTTGTAAATTTATACTTACATATACTTATTATGACAATACAATTAAACATGACAATGATTGTGCATTTAAATTCATACAAACATATATTAATTAAGTATATGGACATAATGACATGTTAATCATAGATTATAGGATGTTACCTCAAAAATATTGCCTTAGATTTGCACCTTGATTGGTAGATTTTTCTAGATTTGAACATGGTTCGAGCTTCTAGCTTTGCAACTACTTGGAGAACCACTTTTTATTTTTTTATTTGATGTTTGGATCTGATATGTTTGGCCTAAGTGGGATGGAAATGGCAATTACTATAGAGGAGAGGGACATCTAAAAAGTAATCTAAATAATAAAGGGTAATGTGGCCTTTTATAGAGAGAGAGAGTAAAAGAGATGTTCTCTCATTGATTTAATCCTTATCTATTACCAAACTAGATCTAGCTTTTTTGAATCTATAGCACTTCACTTGCTCTCTTATAGCTGCTAGATAAGGCTATATAGGCCTTAAATCATTCCAAACCCATTGGCAATTAATCAAATTTGAATCCAATTTAAATTCATGTCGCTATCGAATATCGATTCATGTGTACATATAACATTTATACATGCAACTAATTAATTACTAATGGCGCCCAAAAAACACTAATGGCACCTAACACATCAAATAAAATAATTCATATTTCATAAATATTAGTTAACCTAATTAATTTATAACAAATATAAATCTATTAAATCGTGTGGTATACCAAAGAATCTGTAACGACCTAAAATTTTTAATGGTTTTAATAATGCAATTAACTGAATTTTGTGAAAATTTTAATGATTGAATTCTAAAAAAAATTTATATTTGGAATACGTCTATTTTAACGTAGTAACTAGTTAGTTTTCATCAAATAATATTGAAGTTTATTTTCTTGTACAATTTTATTCCAATTCAAATCAATTAATAACAGTTGAATTTAAAAGTTTTCTGAAATCTAAATATGTCAACATGAGAAAATTTATTTAGAACTCACTGAATCGGACTGCGAAATTCGTTTCGTGAAATTCTGACGTTTCTAGCTCCGTTTGGATTTTTCCGTACGGAATAGCAACGTATATCAGTGTCCGTATCGACTTTTGATAGGATGATCCTACCACTGATATCTGTACGCCGTTTTGATTATCTCATCATGCTGATATCTGCGGTATATTCAATCCTGTGTTTTGAAGCCAGTATGCAGCGGAAACTGCGTAACGGTCCAATGCATCAGTACCCGTTTTAACTTTTGATTTGTGTGTCCGTTCAAATTTCCAACGGTCGAAAATATAAATTGGCACTGCTTTTTATATTCCCAGAATTGATTATCGACCGTGACTTTTCGCATTTGGTTGGTTGATATTTATTTCATTTCCTTTCATTTCTCTGTCAGTTAAATATAGTAAAATATATATTAAAGGAATTGGTATAAAGCGTCCATCTTCTCCTCTCCTATGTAACCTGCTTTATCTCCTAAATCTAAATCTACCCTCCTTCATAAACCTGACTACTCATTTATTTATTTTTCCTCATTGTCAAGCTCGGCTGAGCCTTCCTCTGCACTGACCACACCGCAACCTTAAGTGCCACCTTCCCATCGAAGCAACCCCGCCCATGTCCTCCATGCTCCGCCTACATTCGGTCCCCCCGCCTCACGTGTGTACCCACTGCCGAGTCTAAGAAACTCCCCACCCTCACCATTTCTCTCCTCCACCACGGACCTGTACCCCTTCCATAGCCGAGTCTAAGCAACCCAGATCCAGCGGTCTACCCTGACAGCCCTCTTCACGAGACCAATAGTCCTTTTCCAGTGCCCTGAACTACCCTTCTCCTCATCACAAGCGAGTGTCGTTTTTCTCTTGTATAGCTTAGTCTATACATATTGTTAGTGTGTGTGTGTATATATAATTACGTTAGTAGTTGCTAATATGATCTTTTGGTTATTATATAAAGGTTTATGTAAGTTAGTGTATATACATAGTATATAGATTTTATGTTATACGGCTATACATGTTGTGTACTGTAAGTAAAGCTATTTTGTTTATATTTTCGGTTTATATATATACGGTATAAGGAAATTTAAGATGTGTGCTCTGTGTTTAAATTTTATTAGTTGTATATACATATGTTGTTTAAATTATATGTTGGTTTTACGCTATAATTATATACTGGTTAAATTGTTTATATAATAAAATTTTGCTGTATATAAAAATATATAGTTGAGGTATGTTGGTATTATAAAATTTTATAAGTGATGTATATGTATTCGTATGTAACCTGTTGTATGTCAGTACAGTCATACATATAGATTTATAGTTGACTATATATATACATGTTTATATATGGGTTTGTTTATATAAATTATATATATTGGTCTTCGAAAATTTTGTTCTGCTTTATATTGATGCATTTATACTTTTGATTTGATAATGTTATACATATTGTTATATTTACAGTATTTTATGTTTATGGTTAGAAATTTAAAAATGAGTTAGTTTATATATATATGTATATATATATATATATCCGTTTACAATTTATATATGGCATATGAGGTTTATAAAGTTTATATTTGGATTTTTAAACACTTAAAAATATGAAGAGAGTAGATATATATTTAATGTTTCACATGTAGAGTTTATTATAGTTTATATGTTGATGTATATGTTTTACAATTCGTTAGTTTATATACGTTTGGTAAATAAGTTCCAGTTATATATTTTATATAAGTATTTATTTTGTCGGTTAGTAAACGTATAGGTTTATGTATGTATATGTGAATAAGTTCTGTTATGTGTATATATATATATTATATTAGTAGCTATTTTATGTTAGGTATATTAGCTTATTAAGCATACATAAATGTATTTATATATACATACTTTGCCAGCATTTATATTTGAATACAAATATTCTCTGCTGTAGATCTGCTATATATATAAATATATAATAGTTTCCATATATCTGAACTGTAGAGGGGTGTTATGAGTAGGTTTATAAGTTAGGAGTCCATAAATATCTAAGTATTTGGAGTGATTTTCATATAGTATGTATTATAAAGTTTATATTTAAGATTTATTTAAAATGTATATGTATTTTAAATTGAATTTTGGGTTTAAAGAAAATAATAATATAATATACTTCTCATTTCAATTTTTATTAACTGATTCTAATTAGCTCTCATCGAATCCTATTTATCACCTTGTCCGTCAAATTCGTGCCAATCCAGCTTTGCTTCGAAATTCGTGTTTGGATCCACAATTCGCTTCCATTCTCGTGCATTTCTCTAGCCTCGAAAGGTGAGCAATCACTCACGATTAATGCTTTTGTATTTATTAAATTTAATTTCAATTGAAACAACAATTGAAATTTGCTGCTGTAGTTATTTAAATTGTTATATATGTTGTTGTCTGTAACTGTCCACCTGTGGGATATGACACCATATCCTGTTGCTTATCTTATATTATTGTCGATGATTTATGTCTGTTATTATTATCATATCTGCTTTCACTCTTCTTGTTCCCTGTTAGTATAGAATTCCCTATGGGTTGAAATGATACATACCCGAACGATCTGTAGAATAGGAGAAAATTGTTATGGGTTGAAATAATAGACCCAAGCAATTTTTATTTGATTGAATTTGGGATTGCAGGTTGAAATAATATATATACCCGTATATGTTTACATTACAGATTTAAAGGATAAATATTCGTATCACTTGACCATAGGGTAGAAAATTATACACAGACACCGTTGGTCTATATATATTTGAAAAATGATTTCTATGGTTTAGAAAGGAAATATATATGGTTTTATTTAAATTTGAAAATATTACGTATATGAATAAGCTTTGATATAAAATAATATTAATACTAAGCTTTAAATTTAGTAAAAGTCTGATTTACATACGTTTAAGGATTATTTAGATTTTTATTTTAAAAATAGATTTTTAAATGATTTTATAAGTTAAGGTTGGGAAGATAAATTTTAATTTAATTGAAATTGTAATTAATTAAGAATTTTATTTAATTAAAATGATTTGAAATTTATTGAATTTGAGAATTTAAAGGATATGACTTTATAACTTGATTTTGTTGAATATTTCACATTGAAGGAAATATTTGAAAAAAATGCAATTTCAAGTTATTTAAATGGTAATGGATCTATTAAGTGAATATTTCAAAACTAAATAATAAGAAGTTGGAATGAGATATATATGAAATTATCAGCTTAGTTTTTGAGAGTGCTATAATTTGGAAATATATATATTTGAAATGAAAATGATATTTTGGTTTTGAAATATAAATTATTTTGAAATGACCATGGTGTTATAATGATGTTTAGTTGTTAATAGCATATATTTCTACATTGTAGATAGTTCTACGGATCCTTAAAGGATGAGTCTCCCAAACATCCTTTAAGTTAATTGTATTTCACTTGATATTTCACTTGAGTTGGATTTATTGATATAAGAATGTTAATCCTGACTCGATTGTTTTGTGTTTTGCTTTACGCTCAGGTCAAATTGAGTAATTCAGCATTTGAGACTCACTTTCGGAGTTTGGAGCTTCGTTTGGAGATCCAACTATCGTTTTAGCTTCCAGCTTTTCCAGTTTATTTGTTCAGAGATATTATCTGTTTGTGTTTGAGACTTCAATGTATTTGAGATATTATGCTGTATTTTATTTTTAACTCTGATGTTTATACAGTAGCTTCATGAACTACCATTTATCTATTCCGCTGCATTATTTTTATATCACTCTGTTTTTGTGATTTTGTGATTATTTTATTTACTGTATATGCTGAGTTTTGCTAAATATAAATTAACACTATGATATTTGAGCAATTCAAGTCCGGCATGTGCGGATGCGAATGGTTGAAAATATCAGGTCGTTACATTTGGTATCAAAGCTCTGGTTCAGAGCAAAACTTAGCATATGTAGTAAATTTAATTACAGAATCACTTTCGTTCGAGCTTGAGTTCTTCCTCTGATTCGAATTCCCTTTGGAATGTTCCCCTCGATTCCAAAATCTATCCTTGTCTCTCCCATTCATTCTGAAATCCATCCTTATCTTTTCTATTTGTATTTTTTTGATTTTGGAGCATCCCATAACTCCACTTCGAATGATCTCTATAAAAATCAGCGATCCTGTCAATCTTTGAATGATTTATAATGGGGTGAAACTCCTTTACAACAAGCATTGATTCACTGAAAATTTCTATACCCTCGGTTTAGATGCTGATATCTCGTGACATGCCGGATTCTATCTCTGGCGATCGAATGTCGACTTGCCTTAGAATTCCGCATCGATCATATTCTCGAAGTCACGGTTGACTCAGTCAAGGTCGCCCGTGATTTATATAAGTATATCCATCTTCCTTTTTTGTAGTATAATTATCTCATCTTCGTTCGAGCCTATCTTCGAATAGGAATTCTATTTGATTAGAGTTCCTCTAATTTAATTCTCTATCCTTGTTTTGAAATACATTCTTGATTCATCCTTTGAAAATCGAGTTTGTTTGTATTTTAGAAATTGTTTTATATATTGAAATTATTATTTTGATAAGTATGATTATATTCTATATATAAAAGTAAAAACATTTTCGATAAGGATTATATACCTTTTGTAACGACCCGCTATTTTGGACTATTCGCACCCGCACATGTCGGACTTGAATAATTCAAAATACCGAATCGTTAATTTAAATTTGGCAAAACTAAACATATATAGTAAATAAATAATCACAGAATCACAGACACAGAGTAATAATATGCAGTGGAAGCAAAAGATAGTAGTTCATGAAGCTACTATATATGTATATAACAGAGTTAAATAAGTCACAACATAAGTCTTGAATACAATAGTCAAATACAAGAATCAGAATACATCACTGGAATCAACTGAATATCTGAAAGCTGGATAGATAGCTGGATCTCCAGGCGAAGCTCCAACTCCAAAGGTGAGTCCCAAAGGCTGAACCACTCAGTATGACCCGAGCGTAAAGCAAAACACAAAACACTCGAGTCAGGATTAACATTCTTATATCAATAAATCCAACTCAAGCGAAATAACAATTGAAATACAAGTAACTCACAGGACGTTGGAATAACCATCCTCTGAGGATCTGTTAAACATTATATATACGCTAAGTAGATAATATCTATCAGTAAAATGAAGTATCAAAATAGTGTTAAGGCGTTACCATTATCCCCCTTAACACATTTTATATAAGTGTCATAGATTATACAGCACTATAAACTCCACCGTAAACTAGTGGGATATCAGGGAGTACTCCATAGGTATAACACAAAACAAATTCGTAGTGGTTGCGTATATAGGGATACAAGTATGACAAGGCACATGAAGCAATACCCAAGGTAGTGAAACTACCGTTTGCCTAATCCGGACTGGTGAAAACACATCGCCGCAACGATCACAACACCACGAAACAACACTCCCAAAAGTATGAGGGTGCACCAATCAATAACAAGTAATGAGTAGTTTACGAAGAAGTGTGTCCGCTCGAGGTGGCTAACCCCATTTGGCCCGGCACGACTCATGTTTTAGTCATTTCCAATTTGACACAAGTGTCAAGGCTATCCATTATCGTTCTCTTTCTTCAGTCATCACGTACAACATTCCAACCACTTCATTCTAGATCACACTCCGCGTATAGTTATTAAAGTGGTTTTTGGTTTAGATAGAGAGTATGTCCATAACCGATTCCGATTCCTTTAATAACTTTCGTAATTATTACACTGATTGGTCGTTTAATAAATTTCAAACCAAATCAATTTCAGTTTCAATTAAAATTCGAAAACCATCATTTCATTTGCCTTTCGATATCAATTTCCATAATTTATGTTTCAAAGCTTTCAAATTACTATTTCAAAATGTTATAATTCAATTTCAATTCTTTTATTTAAACAATTCAAATATTTGTTCAAGTGTATATAAGATTCATAACGTAATCATTTAAATTAATTTAATTTAACATTCAAATCAATTTAAATTCATTGATTGATTTCATTCAATATTCGTTAAGTTAATAATCATTCAAAACAATTTATAATTAATTTCCAATTCATTAAATCAATTACTTAAGTTCAACTTCATTATATCAAAGCTTACAAAATTTAATTAAGTTAAATTTGTCAAATCAAATTCTTTAAATTACCAGCCTTACATTTGTTTCAATAAAACGCACTTTATTTCTTGTTAAAGAAATTCAATTTCATTTGTTAACGAAGTTCAAATTCACTTAATCAAAAGTTCAATTTCTCTTATCAAAGAATTCAAATATTTATTTAATTAATTCAATCTTATTCAATTATTTAAATAATTTCAAAACTCAATTATTAAATAGTTTCAACTTAATTATTAAATAATTTCAAAGCTTTATTATAAATTCAAACTCAATTATTAAATCATTTCCACTTAATCATAAATTCAACTTAATTATTAAATCATTTCGAACTTAATTTAATGAATAATTCCAAATTTTTTCATCGAATAATTTATTTTAAAACAATGTTCTTTCAATAACTACTATGTTAATATTTTGTTTCAAATAATATATATTAACATTTTCCTTTCATTAAATTCAAATTCTAACTTATTATTTATTCAAATAAAATCTTCTTTTTATTTTTAAATCAAATTATTGACCAATCGGTTTTTATTTAATTCTCTATCCTAGGTCAAATTCATTTGGGTATTTATCATTTCAACCCGATTCAGTTTCCATTCAAAATCAAAACATAGCCAAGGAAACTTGAAGTGTGATAACTGGGATGGTGTCAAAGTAAATAAACAGGCAATAACAACAGTCAATAACAATCCAATAATTAATTTAAATAATCCCGAAATAATCGTATTAATTTACATTGTTGTTTGTGCAAAATAATATAATTATTTCTAGAATCTACACTATCATTTCATGTAGATTAAAGATTATTACACTATCAGTCTTATCCGGTTATTCACTTGTCATTCATTATTCGATTTTCATACTACATCGATTTTACAACATACTCAATGATTCAAGGTGTAATTAACCAATTACTACGTGTCAATTTAATCTAACATTTAAAGGGGTCATATTAGACAAATTTAAGTAGTCAAATTCATCACATATATCAATTTAAATTATTAACTATCCTATATCAAACTCAATTGCATATTATTTATCACTTCAATATTTACAATTTAACGTCCAGTGTGAACATCAAACAATCAATCAATTATCAGCCAAACTGTATTATCATCGCATAAATAATTAACAGATAATGGTGTCAGATGTCATAGGTGAAGTGATACGGGTATTAGCATATATACAACGGTGTAAATAAATAACAGCAGCATATTTCAATTGTCGTTTCAATTAAAATCAAATTTAATAAATAAAAGAACATTAATCGTGAGTGATTGCTCACCTTTCGAGGCTAGAGATATTTGACGATGAATTGAGTTATGAATCCGAACACGAATTCCAAAGTAAAGCAAGATTGAACGCGAATTTGACGAGCAAAGCTGATAGCTCGGAATTGACGAAATCAAATCAAAGCCGGATTGATGAAGATAAATGATATAAGTGAACCTATATATATGACCATATAACTAATTACATATATAATCATATTCTAAATTCAAACACATTTTAAATTAAATACATACATACATACATACATACATATATATATTCCAAAATCATTGTTTTAAATTAAACACATATAGAAAAATCAAACATATATACATAATATATGTGACCTTTATACATAAAATCCCAAACGGATTTATAAAAATCATTACATAATATATATACATAAGTGCTTTGAAACCATAAAGAAATCAAAATACTTCAGAGGCTCCATCCGAATATTACTATAAACAAATTTTTAAACATATAATATAACACTTTAACTATGTATCCATATATACTTACATTATATATAATAAGTATTGCAACATATATACACACACACCTTTTATATACAACAGATTTCATTTAAGCATAAAAAATTATGTATATAACTATATATATTTCAGTATTCGTTATAAAATCAATATATAAATGTGCTGGCTACTCTATGTGCAGACGCAAAAAAAGAGTAAACAAATTGACCTATGCAGGCCAATATATATAACAGAGCATATTATATATATACTTTTAAATCATATTACAACAAAGAAACCTTTTAATAAAACATATATAAAACATATAAACTAAACTGTTATATATATATATACACATATATACTTACAATATGACAAATTATTATATATATATACACTTGCAATTCAAAGTTTCAAAAATAACATGAATAACATATGTTACACAACCGATTATATATAACCTTTATATATAAAAAACAAATAGATCATTTAAAACTTATGTGTACTATATATCCAAAAGGACTAATATAAAAATCATATATTTAAACTTACGTATCAACAGACCTTAACACATACTAATATATATACAACATAATACAAATAGGGATAACTAGCCTACGCCACTTTATAGACAAAACATCATATATATCTACAACATTTCTTTATATAACACTCTTATACGATACATAGACTAACATAAATATTCAAAAAAATATAAACTGTTATATATATAACATAAAATAAACATTTATATAAACTTTATATATACAAAGCACAAATATGCCTGTACCTGCGTTTGACAAAGACCATGGGAAACACGGCACAAGAAGAAGGTCTGTTTGGATATGGAGACAGAGAATGAAGTGAAGAGAGCAGCGAGTTGAGGAGGGGAGGCCAAGGAGGATTGATAGCAGAGGAAGAACGGCTAAGGAAGGGCGGGCACGAGAGGAAGAGAGGGGAAGGAAATACAAGGAGGCGGTGGTGATGGGTCTCGGCAAAGAGAGGACGAGGCGATGAGGTGGAAGACAAAGTGGCGCGGTGGGCTATGGTATGCGGAATTTCATGCGGCATGGAGGCCTCACGTGATAGGACGGAGGACAAGGATTTGTTGATAGCAGGTTTATATACATAGGCTGTAATAAAATAATATAACTTTATTTTGGAAGAAGATTGGGGACCAAATAAAAATGAAATGACATAAGAGAATATTTTATCAAATGGGATAGGAAAGGTCACGTGTGATTTCAGGAAATTATTAAAAGCAAGTGGTTGCTGGAATATATAGCGCTAGAATATATGGCAGGGCAAGTCAAAGGACAGAGCAAACAAAATTAAATACGGAACAGATAGCCAAACGTTTTGCAGATTGTACCGCACACCGAACTCTGAAATTCACAAACAAATATACCGTAGAGATCAGCACGATAAGACAGTCAAAATGGTATGCAGATTTCAATGGTACAATCATCCAATCAAAAGTCAATAATCAGTGCCGGAAATGCTGCTAAAACGTTGAAAATAAGATAAACGGAGCAACAGCAGTCCAAATTTGACGAAACAAAATATGGCGTCTCACTTAAAAGATGATTTAAAATTTACTATATAAAAATATTCAGGTTGGAAAAATATTTTATTATCACTAAATTTAACTGATTTAAATTTAAATAAAATTACACAAGAAAAATAAACTTTCGTATTTTCAGATGAAAATTTACCATTTGCTATGTTTATATAAATGTATTCCAAATATCAAATTTTTATTTCCAAATTTTATTGTTTGAAATTTCACAAAATTTCAATTAATAACGGCTAAAATTTACGGGTCATTACACCTTTTAAAAACGAGAATTTGAGGTTTCGAGAGGATTTGAAATTTTGAAAATTATATAAGAAATTTGATTTATATAAAAATGATTTATAACTAAAGGGTTTTAAATTTTAAATTCGAGAAATTGAACTCCGGCATTTTGAAATTGGTTTTAAGATTTTTAAAATATATAATAATATGATTTGAAAGTATTTTACGAATAAGAAATGTTTCAAATGACTTCAAATGAGTTCCAATGGTTTTGAAGAAATTTGAATGAAGTTTTCAAGAAATAGAAGTCCAAAACTCACTTACGTCGTTGGAGAATAATTTCGGTGATGAGTGCATGCATCATCGACATTGATTTTCGAGTTTCAAAGTGGGGAAGATGCCACTTTAGTAGCTTTGCTATGCGAGTGATTTTGTGAAACTAATTTTGATTTCAAATTCCGAAGTAGATTTAATATTCTTTATCGAGTTTCGGATTTGATTTGGTATAACCCTATCTATTGAAATTGATTTATTGCTTCGGTTGCTGATTTCCAACTCTTGGATTGGAAATTTGATTTCTATGACTATTTGAATGTTCGAACACTTTCAAATCGAGGTTTAATTTTTCAAAGCTATGTAATTTCAAAAGGTATAAATCACTTGATAAAGTATATAAGTTTAATTTTGAAAGTTTAAACATGAAGTAATATGATTTAAATATGTTTGAAATTATTTTGTTAAGTAAATGAATAAAACTATTTTGAATTATACTAATATGGAATTTAGTTTTGAATAAAATTTAGTTTTAAATGTTTTTAACTTAGTAACATCTTTTATAAGACTATATATAGAATAAAAATTTTCAAAAGGTAAATTGGATCTTTCAAATAAAAATAAATGGTTTGATAGTTTTAAAGGGATGGTTACAAACTTGGTAATCATTTTTGGGTATAACTGATTTTAGAGAAAAATATTTGGTTTTTTAAAATGTTTTTAACATAGTAACATCTTTTATAAGACTATATATAGAATAAAAATGTTCAAAAGGTAAATTGGATCTTTCAAATAAAAATAAATGGTTTGACAGTTTTAAAGGGATGGTTACAAACTTGGTAATCATTTTTGGGTATAATTGATTTTAGAGAAAAATATTTGGTTTCAGAAATAGATTTGGAATTTAAAACCCAGTATTTATATGGTGATTTTGGAAATGAATTTGTTTGACCCAAATGTGTTGATTTGGAAACTAGGATTATTTTCTAAACCAATTATTTTGGAAACCTTAAAACTGAAGATATTTAATTTGGAAGAAATAATTTGGGAAAACTGTATATGATTTTGAAACTGAACTGATATTGAAAAAAATTGAAATTGAGAACCTTATTTTACTAAATACTTGATTTGGGAGTTATCGAACTTATATAAAATTGATTTGTATAAGTAAGAAGTTGATTTGAAACTATTATTTGGAAAGGCGCTCAATTTGAAAAGCGAAATCTTATATAACCAAAGTCTATATGAGCGTGATTTGATATACTATTGATCTTGGAAAGTATTTGATTTGAAAATGAAATCTTATATATAATGGACTTTATATAAGTATGATATTTGAGATTTGATTTGAAAAGGTACTATATGATACATATTTTCGAGGTAAAGATATGGAAAGTGCCTTCTGCTTGAATCCTCTTTGTGGCCACATTGTGGATTCATTCTATCTATATTATTCTCTCTGATTTGGGTTTTTCGAATATGATACTCGAGTGTCCTTCGAATTCCATGGCATTACCCATGGTTGCTTTGGTGGCGTAATTCACAAGGCAGAGATTGCTTAGAAGGTACGGATGTTTCCTGGTGGATCCAAGCATAACCATTGTGTATTCATAGTCTACCAGTTTTATTGTGGTAGCGTAATCTGCAAGGCAAAGATTGCTTAAAGGGTACAGATGTTTCCTGGGGGATCCAGGCGTAACCATTGTCTATCCTCGGTCTACCAGTTTTGTTGTGGTAGCGTAATCCGCAAGGCAGAGATTGCTTAATGGGTACGGATGTTTCCTGGAGGATCCAGGCCTAACCATTGTGCATCCGCGGTCTACCAGTTTTGTTGTCGTAGCGTAATTCGCAAGGCAGAGATTGCTTAAAGGTTACGGATGTTTCCTGGAGGATCCAGGCATAACCATTGTGTATCCGCGGTCTATGGGTTTTCGTTATCATGGGGAAATTAGCAAGGCAATGATTGCTTAAAGGTATGGATGTTTCCTGGGGATCCAGGCGTAACCATTGTGTATCTGCGATCCATGGTTCGGTTGATTTGTTTGGATTGTACTTTCCATATCGGTTTTGAAGGTTTTTGAAGTATTTTAACTAGATGTTGAAACAGGTCTACTAAGTACTTGAAGAATTCTAGCTTTACGTCTGATCAACGCATGGCCAGAGTCTGCAAGAACGAGGATAAACTTGTTGAAACATCAAGTTATAAAAGTATTTTCGAAGGGAAAAATTGTTTCGATATAAAAATATTCTATTATAAAAGTATTTTATTATAAAGGTATTTTATTATAAAAGTATTTCCAATAAAGAAATTTTGTATTAATATTTGAAATTGAAATTCTTATGGTTTGAATTAACTATTCGTGCCCGATACTATTCTTTTGAATCTACCTTATCTGCTCAGCTTTATTTATTCACCTATATTCTGTTTTTCTGAATCTACCTTCTTTTCCTTTTTGAATATGTCCTTTTAAAATATTGTTTATTTATATACTACATGGTTTTGATAGTAAATTATTAGTGTTATAAATATTTTAGAAATTATTAATTAAATAAAACATATTTAAGTAAATGATTATTGGTTTATTAATAATATTTGAAAAGTATCTTGAGATAAAATTTGTGAATTATGGATTTATTATTTTCAATAGCTTATTTGTAAATATAAGTAATGATGCAAATAATTGTCTTCGAATGGTTTTCATATATTCATAAGGTGTTATTTAAACATATAAATGATATTTATAAAGGAAGCAAGAAATTTTACAAATGGGTTTTGAAAAGTTTTAAAGTATTAAAGATAATTGAATTGCAAATGAAATTTTCAAATGAATATTTCAAGTAAAATTTATATAGTTTTAAATTAATTGTTTATCCTTGTCTTTTAATTGATTTTTCTTTCTAGTTGTTGCTATTCTCCCACCTTCTTCCTTTTTGGGGACGAAAATTTTTGAGTGGGGGAGAGTGTAAGGACCCAAATTATTTAATGGTTTTAATAACATAATTAACTGAATTTTGTGAAAATTTTAATGATTGAATTCCAAAAAAAAAATTATATTTGGAATACTCTATTTTAATGTAGCAACTAGTAAGTTTTCATCAAATAATATTAAAGTTTATTTTCTTGTATAATTTTATTCCAATTCAAATTAGTTAATAACAGTTGAATTTAAAAATTTTCCAAAACCTAAATATGTCGACATGATAAAATTTATGTAGAACAATCTGAATCAGACCGCAAAATTCGTTTTGTGAAATTCAGACGTTTCTAGCTCCGTTTGGATTTTTCCGTACAGAATAGCAACGTATATCAGTGTCCGTATCGACTTTTGATAGGATGATCGTACAACTAATATCTGTATGCCATTTTTATCATCTTGTCATGCTGATCTCTGTGGTATATTCAATCATGTGTTTTAAAGCCCGGTACATAACGGAAACTGCGTAACGGTCCAATGCATCGGTACCCGTTTTAACTTTTGATTTATGTTTCCGTTCAAATTTCCAACGGTCGAAACATAAATTGCACTGCTTTTTATATTCCCAGAATTGATTATCGACTGTGAATTTTTCGCATTTGGTTGGATGACATTTATTTCGTTTCCTTTCATTTCTCTGTCAGTTAAATATAATAAAATATATATTAAAGGAATTGGTATAGAGCATCCATCTTCTCCTCTCCTTTGTAACCTGCTTTATTCCCAAATCTATATCTACCCTCCTTTATAAACTTGGCTACTCATTTATTTATTTATTTTTCCTCCTTGTCAGGCTCGGCCGAGCCTTCCTCTGCACCGACCACACCGCAACCTTGAGTGCCACCTTCCCATCGAAGCAACCCCGCCCATGTCCTCCGTGCTCCGCCTACATTCGGCCCCCCTCTGCCTCACGTGTGTACCCACTGTCGAGTCTAAGCAACTCCCAACCCTCGCCATTTCTCTCCTCCACCACAGACCCGTACCCTTTCCATAGCCGAAGCCGTGTAGCCGAAGCCTATCCCACCTCTTCCAAGCCTCTTACTGCCACAACCGGCGTTGGCCACCCCGTGCTCCGCCTAGCCATGCAAGCAACCAAGATCCAGCGGCCCACCCTGATAGCCCTCTTCACGAGACCAACAGTCCTTTTCCAACGCCCTGATCTGCCCTTCTCTTCATCACAGCCGAGCGTCTTTTTTCTCTTGTATAGGTTAGTCTATATATATTGTTAGTCATATATATATAATTACGTTAATAGTTGATAATATGATCTGTTGGTTATTATATAAAGGTTTGTGTAAGTTAGTGTCTATAAATATATATAGTATATAAATTTTATGTTATACAACTATACATGTTGTATACTGTAAGTAAAGCTATTTTGTTTCTATTCTCGGTTTATATATATACGGTATGAAGAAATTTAAGATCTGTGCTTTGTGTTTAAATTTTATTAGTTGTATATGCATATGTTGTTTAAATTATATGTTCGTTTTATGCTATAATTATATATTGGTTAAACTGTTTATATAATAAGATTTTGCTGTATATAAAGATATATAGTTGAGTTATGTTGCTATTATAAAATTTTATAAGTGATGTATATGTATTCGAATGTAACTTGTTGTATGTCAGTACAATCCTACATATAGATTTATAGTTGACTATATATATACCTATTTATATATGGGTTTGTTTATATAAATTATATATATTGGTCTTCGAAAATTTTGTTTTGCTTTATATTGATGCGTTTATATTTTTGATCTGATAATATTATACATATTGTTCATAATTACAGTATTTTATATTTATGGTTAGATCTTTAAAAATGAGTTGGTTTATATATATATCCGTTTACAATTTATGTATGGCATATGAGGTTTATAAAGTTTATATTTGGATTTTTAAACACTTAAAAATATGAAGAGAGTGTGTGTGTGTGTGTGTGTATGCAACGTTTCACATGCAGAGTTTATTATAGTTTATATGTTGTTGTATATGTTTTACGATTCGTTAGTTTATATACGTTTGATAAATAAGTTCCTGTTATATATTGTATATAAGTATTTATTTTGTCGGTTAGTAAACGTATAGGTTTATGTATGTGTATGTGAATAAGTTCTGTTATATATATATATATATATATATATATATATATATATATATATTAGTAGCTATTTTATGTTGGGTATATTAGCTTATTAAGCATACATAAATGTATTTATATACATACTTTTGTAGCATTTTTATTTGAATAAAAATATTCTCTGCTATACGATCTGTTATATATATAAATATATAATAGTTTCCATATATTTGAACTGTACAGGGGTGTTATGAGTAGATTTATAAGTTAGGAGTCCATAAATATCTATGTATTTGGAGTCATTTGCATATAATATGTATTATAAAGTTTATATTTAAGATTTATTTAAAATGTATATGTATTTTAAATTGAATTTTGGGTTTAAAGAAAATAATAATATAATATAATTTTCATTTCAATTTTTATTAACTGATTCTGATTAGCTCTCATCGATTCCTATTTATCAGCTTGTCCACCAAATTCGTGCCAATCCAGCTTTGCTTTGAAATTCGTGTTTGGATCCACAATTCGCTTCCATTCTCGTGCATCTCTCTAGCCTTGAAAGGTGAGAAATCACTCACAATTAACATTTTTGCATTTGTTAAATTTGATTACAATTGAAGCGACAATTGAAATATGCTGTTGTAGTTATTTAAATTGTTATATATGTTGTTATCTGTAACTGTCCACCTGTGGGACATGACACCATATCCTGTTGTTTATCTTATATTGTTATCGATGATTTATGCCTGTTATTATTATCATATCTGCTATCACTGTGTAAGTTTCCTGTTAGTATAGAATTCCCTATGGGTTGAAATGATACATACCCGAAGGATCTGTAGAATAGGAGAAAATTGTTATGGGTTGAAATGATAGACCCAAGCGATTTTCATTTGATTGAATTTGGGTTGTGGGTTGAAATAATATATATACCCGTATATGTTTAAATTACGGATTTAAAGGATAAATATCCGTATCACTTGACCATAGGATAGAAAATTACACACGCACACACATATATATTCGAAAAATGATTTCTATGGTTTTAAGGAAATATATATGGTTTTATTTAAATTTGAAAATATTATGTATATGAATAAGCTTTGATATAAAATAAAATTAATAATAAACTTTAAATTTAATAAAGTCTGATTTAAATAGGTTTAAGGATTATTTAGATTTTTATTTTAAAATAGATTTTTAAATGATTTTATAAGTTAATGTTGGGAAGATAAATTTGAATTTAATTGAAACTGTAATTAATTAAGAATTTTATTTAATTAAATCGATTTGAAATTTATTGAATTTGAAACTTTAAAGGATATGATTTTATAAATTGATTTTGTTGGATATTTCACAAATTGAAGGAAATATTTGGAAAAATGCAATTTAAGGTTATTTAAATGATAATGGATCTATTAAGCGAATATTTCAAAACTAAATAATGATATATATGAAATTATCAACTTAGTTTTTGAAAGTTCTATAATTTGGAAATATATATATTTGAAATGGAAATGATATTTTGGTTTTGAAGTAAATTATTTTGAGATGACCACGGCATTATAATGACGTTTAGTTGTTAATAGCGTATATTTCTACATTGTAGATAGTTCTACGAATCCTTAGAGGATGGGTATCCCAAACATCCTTTAAGTTAATTGTATTTCAGTTGATATTCACTTGAGTTGGATTTATTAATATAAGAGTGTTAATTCTAACTTGAGTGTTTTGTGTTTTGCTTTATGCTCGAGTCAAACCGAGTAATTCAGCATTTGAGACTCACCTTTGGAGTTTGGAGCTTCGCTTGGAGATCCAACTATCGTTTCAGCTTCCAGCTTTTCCAGTTGATTTGTCAGAGATATTATCTGTTTGTGTTCGAGACTTCAGTGTATTTGAGATATTCTACTGTATTTTATTTATAACTCTGATGTTTATATAGTAGCTTCATGAACTATTATTTATCTATTCTGCTGCATTATTTTTATATCACTCCGTGTCAGTGATTTTGTGATTATTTTATTTACTGTACATGCCAAGTTTTGTCAAATATAAATTAACAATATGATATTTTGAGCAATTCAAGTCCGGCATGTGCGGATGCGAATGATTGAAAATATCAGGTCGTTACAGAATCTACCAATGCAGTTGTGCGACTCGCATGTGTAAATTCAGTCAGCGATTAATAATGAGCAATTCAAAATATTAACATTCACATGTCACCTTAGCTAGCGGTGTGATAGTTTAACCGAATTCATCGCTTATACATTTTTGGGTAAAATCCAATTTTACTATTTTAAGTAGTACCCAAGTGATAATTATTATAACGATCCAAATTTTTAGTAACATTATTTAGGATATTTAATTAGCAAATTAAATTAAAAAAATGATGATTAGGGGATTGAGATTTGTGATTAAACTAAGGGGTAGTCGTGCCTAAGAGAATAAATGAACCAAAATAAAATGGGTAAAGGAAATATGTGAGGGGCAAAGTTGGAATAAGAGTATTCTAGTACCCTAAACCCTTAGGAATTCATTTCATACATTCCTGCAACGCCATTAGCAACAGCATGAGGAAGAAGATAAAGAAAATCAAAGGAAGGTGTAACGGACCGGGGATTTTCGACCCTCGAAAATCGGCATCAATACATTCACTGTATAAAATGCCGAGCAGCCGAGTGCCAGGAGTACATGTTCATCAGGGGTGAAGAAGAAAAGGTAGAAGAAAAACAGAAACAACAACAACAAAATCTCACAATCGCAGCGAAACAAAAATAATATATAACAACAGATTTTTATACAAAAGAATCTGTAACTGTTTAATACTTATAATCATCAGAGTAAATAATCATTACATCAAATCTGGACAGTTATAACAACTTGCCTCGTACAGCGGAAATATTCTAGTACGTGATCTATGTCTAAACTCCTCCAGCTCATCTCCTGAGCTCCGTAGCATTTTAACCTAAATCTGTAATATTCGTTCTGACCTAAGCATTATAATAAAATAACACCCGAGTCAGTTTGGAAAACCAACATGAGAAAACACACCCAAATTGAATTATTAACCTTTCAAAATCCTTTGAAAAACAAAGGTATCTTGTAAGACCACATCACAAATTAACACGACGGGTTTTTACCTTACGATAACCAAAACATTTTTTTATCAAATCCGTCCGATATTATACTAGTGTCTGTAGAAAGTAAATAAAAATAGCTGAAATACTTGCATCTCAGGTTTCAGCATAGTTGGGCACAATAAAAACTATACGGCGCTTATTGGAGAATGGATTCCATCGAACGATTGAGCCACTAGGGTACCGCTCACCATAGTGCACCTCTAAAACAATGTACCGAGGACCATGCCGGGATCCCCTGCAACACAAGACCGGCCTACCCCTAACCTTAATAGACCGAATATGTTATCACCCCGGATGTTCCCACCCTTACCCTGGAGCACTCCTTCCATGCACATCTATATCCATAGATAATAGGTTTTCGAGGACATTTAGAAAGGTGATAACATACCCTACTTGGATGCGACTCACTTAGCCTTACCGCATCTCCCCTGTTTTAGTCGATCCCGGTTGATGAGGCTCGAGGCTAAATGTTACCTTTTTCAAGAATTTTTTTACTTAAAGTGCTCATCGTCCTCCAATGACGATGTTTTGGAAGCATTCGTCCATACAAGTTGTCCTAGGTCTGGAAAAACCGAATCATCATCTTCACGGTATTCATTCATAACGTTCAAACCGCATCGAAGTGGTTGTCGAATAATTAAATCCAATCCCGGTCTCTTCGAAACGATTAACGAAATTGGCCAAAATTGATGGTCGGTTATTTAACTATCAATACACATCCATAAAAAATCATCAGGCCTTGTTATAAAATTTTCAAAATTTAGCTCAAAATATCTTTATATGTTATTACTTCCCATACTTCAACATTTTGAAAATAGTTTTCAAATCCCTTTTATTCTCATGGAACATTTCCTACCCTTCCCAGCACTTAGAATATTTTTCCCACTTCATTTGATATTCAACACTTGAAAATATTCAACACTTGAAAATATCCCTTTTACTTTCTTTTTCTTTTCTCAAAATCATTTACAATTTTATTTGTAAACTCCTTGACTAGTTTACAACAAATTCTATAAATTTCAGAATTCCTTAATTAAGTCCCTTCAAACCAATTATACTTGCTTATAATCCCAGTTTCTCTTCTACTTCTTTTAATGAATTCTATTTCATTTTTCGAAGCCTACTTTTATTTAACTACTTCGGAATTTCTAACTTTTTCCCAAACTTCGCTTTGAGAATTCTCTTATAAGTGCAATCTATTAAATAACTCTTTTCAACTCTCCAGAAAGATTTATAAATATATTTTAAAACCCCTTTCAAAAACTCTATATATATATATACATATGTAAATAAAATAAGTATTTTAAAGAAAATAATAATGATTTATTTTTAAGACATATTCATATAATTATTTAAAATATTGAATACAACTTTTTATAACATCACTTCAAAGCAAGTTTACAAATATATGATTTTATTAAAATAAATATTAAGAATTTAAAAATTTCTTTTGAAGTTTCAATACTAACCAATTTTAAAATTTACATAGTTTAATAAATAAAAATTCCTTTTTTTTTAAAAACTTAAAACTTAACTTATTGTTAAAAATATATTTTTAAAATCTGGACAATCAAATTTCCAATTTATAAACTTCTCGATTTTCCATCACATTATTCCATTCCGGTCTCCTTAGCCATCTTCCCTTTAAAAAAATAGTATCCACTATCTTTTCTTACCATATTCCCATATTCAAATGTAAATTCTTCCTGTGATTTTATATTTTCAACTTATCACCAGATATCAATTTCCTTCATTTATAACTTCGTTTATAAATTTTTATAACTCCTTTGAGTTTCACTAAAATTATCTCATTTATAAATTCCATTTTATAAATTCAACTGCTTATAAATTCCATTTATTTTTGCCAACTTATTTTAATATCGTTTTCAACTTCTTTCTATATTTTCCCGAATATCATTTTAAAATCCCATCTTTAAAAATTCCTTCATATGTTTATTTTAAATTCTGTATTTAAAATATTTTCCCGCATTATTTTATACGATTAAAAATTCACCATTTCTTATTCAAACCAATCTCTTTTAAATAATCCAATTTCAATATGCATATTTTTATATTAAAAATCTCTTTTTAATTCCATAAAATTTTAAAATAATATTTATGGTATTTAATATACCCAAAATTAATGTCCATGCCATTATAAAATTTAGAAAATCTATAACACACAAAAATCCAGCATTTGATATATATGAAAAATAATAACCTATTTAAGGATTCTAGTTGGATCCCTCCAACCTGTTTCCCTGCATCCACAGATGTTAGATAACAATAAAAATACCAATCCCACTTCGAGGGGGATATCGCGGTATATAGGGTCATCCGCTATTATGCTGACGCATAGGGTCTCATCCGCTATAATATGCAGGAATATCACTCCAATACTAATATATATATATATATATATATATATATATATATATATATATATATATAACATCCAACCCGATAATAATTTATAAATTCAACCAACAATCAATGGTTTATTTTAGCTACTTAAAATAAATTCCAGCAATCCGAAGAGAGTGGGATTTTAATCACCTTGATTTTTTGTTGAGCATCCAGATTTTAAACCAAATTGAACAGTGTTCAATTTAAATTTTGAAATCCCAGCTATCTTCAAAAATTCTCGAATTTTTTTTTTATTGAGTGATATTCTTTAATACAGTCTCCATAATGCTTGTTTCATAATTTATTGACCTTACACGAATGAGAATTTCATTAATAAGTATTCGAATTTCAATAATATGATTAACTGAATTAATTAAACATTAACATTAAATAACCCTAATCAGCTTCTCGAAATTCGAATGGCAGACTGTGATACAGCTTCACTACCCCACCTTGCTATCTCCTATCATCAACCATCGCACGTATGAGCGCCACCATCACCTGCTCGAACCACCATCATCAAACGCGACTTCACAACGCGCTCCCATCCTCCACCAGAACTTCGTTGCACGGGAATCACAAGAAGGAATCACACCCCACATCACTCAAACGTGCCTCCAAACCCTTCCACCCGAGCCTTTGCCATCATCACGACTACGATCTCCAACCTTCCTCGCATGCGCACACAAGGGCCAAAACCCTAACTGTAAACGACGTCGAGCCTTCCACCTAGTCGCACACGAACACCTAAGTAAGCTCTACCATCTTTTCCTCCTCGCAGCCACGCCTGTGCCTACATGCCTCCCCTTCTCTTCCTCACGCAACTTAGCTAACCTAAGAGAATGCGATTCTCCCTCGTTTTCTATTTTTTTAATATTTACGAACGAATTCGTTCGATTTGAAAGAGGGGGGAAAATGCCATGAATTTGAAATGAAAAATGGAAAGAGGGAATGACACGATTTGATTTCGATCAAACAGAAAAGAAATGAGGTCGTGTGTTTTCAGAAGAAGAGAGATATGCGAGTGACTCCATTGTTCATTCGATTGACCCTTATATTTATTTTCTTTTATTCCTTTTCATCTTGAATCACCTATCGTGAAACCTCGACCTCTTATTGATGCGTGTCGCTAGGCATTCATAATGTTATATCTCTATTTCGAACGTAATGAAAAAGGTTTCAAGTCCTATTTCGATCGTATGGAGACGATAGCTTTATGGACCCAATTATTATATTGAATTTCGATATAAATTTCAATGCGTTTATGTCTCATACAGCTAAACGGTAACTCTAAAAGTTTGGAAACTTGAAATCCGATAATAATACACTATTACAGATCCAAATGGAACTGATTTCGTCGATTCCGAGACCGTGCCTCCTAAGCCTATTTTAAAAAGTCAATCTGAACCGTTATTTTTAAAATTGAACAGATCACTTTAAAATTCAGTTTTGAAACTTATTATCAATATAAATTTTACAAGCCTTAAAATAATTTTTTTTATCGGGCTTAAAACTCAAGATACAAAAATTCAACCAATATTCAATTATAAAATTCAATAATTAAGTTATCCAATAAATTTCTATATTTAAACTCTGAATTTATTTTATAAATAACGAAAAATTTTCATATTCAAAATAAATCTATAATTCACATTCAATATTTAAAACCATTTAAATATTCACAATTTACCGTTGAAAAATCTGGGTCGTTACATTCCTCTCCCCTTAAAATAATTCCGCTCTCGAAATTGCTAAGGCAGGAAAATTGCTCCAAACCCATTACTTATCCAAAACCCACTTAGCTAACTTGACATTCCACATTCCTAATCACTTAGTTTCAATCAAACAATTAGTTTTCCATCCTAACCCAAAATCCTTTATTTTGATCACAAATCCGAAATCTAATTTTCGTTAACAAAAAAAAAATTCAAAAAAATTCAAATTTTTTCTAACACCCTAAATTTCCAAATTTTTTTGGCCAAGTCTCCGTTGTATGGAGAGCCTTTTGCAATTTGACAAGTGATAAATATATATACATCGACCAACATGGTCGAAAAACAAAAATGTATATCAATATTTATATTTTTCGCGGTATTTAATCCGAAAACGTACCTTATTTAGCGTTATTAAGCATTATTTAGCAAGCATTTACTTCATATGCAAATACACAACCAAAATCTAGTCCGACATCCTCCGGTTACCTGTACTTACTCAATTTAAACATTTAAATTTCAAAAACATCAAATTCAATAACTTTCACCTATTTAAATGGATAAACACATAGATTCATAAACAATCCTGTTATAGCATGTTTTTATAGCCATTACAAGGCTTCCATTATTCGATTATTTATTTTCAATCGATTTATATAGATTTTCATTCAATCCGAATGGTATACAGCTCAACTTTCTTGCATCTCTTTATTTTTATACCAAACAACTCATATCCACTTCAAATTGATTTAAAAATCAAATTTATTCACTTTTATTAATCCATAGAATTTTTATTTACTTCCGTTTATGCCAAACGCCATTTTTTCTATGCCAATTCGGTGCTATTCATTTAAATGGACAACCATTTAAGCTTATAACTATTTTTAGTTGATTCTAAACAATTTATATTTAATTTTATTCTATTTCAAATTAATTCCCAATTAGTTTAATTGAATTCCATTCATGTCTACTCTCTTTATATTTAAATCCATTTATTTAAATTAATTTCTATTCAATCACTAA
This sequence comes from Allium cepa, assembly GCA_030765085.1. Classification (NCBI taxonomy): domain Eukaryota; kingdom Viridiplantae; phylum Streptophyta; class Magnoliopsida; order Asparagales; family Amaryllidaceae; genus Allium; species Allium cepa. The sequence goes on along the minus strand of CM060932.1, from coordinate 689,878,982 downwards.
TTAATTAATTAGTTCATTCATTTAATCCAGTTCAATTTTAATTACATACTCAAATCAATTTATTCAATATTCTAAGCCATATCAATTTATTTAGGATTCAATTAAATTTTATTTATAACTCAATTTTCATTTCCAAATTCCATTTTTAACTCACAATCCAATTTTTACTTAGCCAAATTAAATTCCATCTCACATTCATTCAATTAATTAATCATCTAATTAGTTCACTTTAAATTTATAACTCAATATCTGATTTTTATCACAAAAATCACTTCTTCTAATTTTTCTTGAATTCAAATTCCTTTTTATAATTAAAGTTTGGGTTTTTATTTTGTTTCCAAAATATTAAACTCTTTTTATTTTGGCTTATCTATTCCAATTTTAAATTTTATAAGCCACACAACTATTATTTTCATATTTCCATCAATTCCATACTCGATTTTATTCCTACTTTTATTTTTGGGTACTTTTGGCCCGGGTCCTTACTAAGTTTTAAAATTCACGAAAAGTCCTTCACTAAATTTCAGTGTAAATTAGTTCCCTGTTTTTTTATTCACGATTATTGCAGAGCATGATGCAACTTTTCATAAAATTTGCTGAAATATCAGCAATTATTTATAAAAGTTGCTGACATTTCAGCAACATTTATGTACACTGTGAACACAGTTTATGAAAGTTGCTGAAATATCATCACTTATTTATAAAAGTTGCTGACATTTCAGCAATAATTTTCTTCGTTTCCAAAAAACAGGGACCCGATTTACAATGAAACTTTGATAGGGAAAGTTGCTGAAATATCAGCACTTATTCATAAAAGTTGCCGACATTTCAGCAATAATTTTCTTCGTTTCCAGAAAACAGGGACCAGATTTACAATGAAATTTTGAGAGGGACCCGCTTTACAATATGAAAGTATGATAGGGATGCCTCCCTAATTTCCACTTTATTTTTAACTCGAGCTTATACATTTATTTATAGCCTAAATGTATTTTTATTCAATGTATTTCAATTTTATAATTTATAGTTATATATTCACTTTATAATTCTCATTTTCATATTTAATTCAATTCCATATAACTCAAATCCAATTCACCTGTTAATTTAAATTTCAATTCCTTTTTACCAATATTTCAAAACCATATTCGAATTATTCACACTTAAAGTAATGTCGCTCCAAACCATTTTTATTTTTAATTCATTCAATTTCATTATATATCCAGTTACTTCACTTGAGTTTAATTTTCATTTATTTTAACTTTACTCAAGTTAAAATTTAATCCTGAAATCCAATTTCTGTACTTTCCTTATTTAGAATCATTTCCAATTTATAAGTATATAACTTATTTCCCGATAATCTCTAAATTATTTATATAAGCATTCCAGAATTCAAACACCCAACATTTTTCCCAATCATCTTGAAATCTCAAATATTCCTGACATCACAATTTTACATTTTAAACCAAACCTGGTTTTTATCCAAAAAAAAAATTCCCTTTGGAATTTCCAAAACAAAACTGGTTTGCCCAACAAACTTAAACAGATCCATTACGGTAGCAATCGGTCACCTAGAAACTCAAAAATAAATATTGATGATGCTGCGCAGTCATCACCAAGATTATTTTCCAGCGACTAAAGTGAGTTCAGTGCTATTTCTCTTCCAAAATCCACTTTAAAACAATTTTCTTTCGGAAATATTCAAAAATAATACTCTTATTACTTTCTACACCACTTTTGATACATACATACATACATACATACATACATAGATACATACATACATACATACATACATACATACATACATACATACATACATACATACATACATACATACATACATACATACACACACACACATATATATCCAAACTTCCCAGGATTTAAATTTCCAGATTCCGATTTAGATCCAATTTTAATTATAATCCACTTATATAATTTATACTTATACAAATTTTCATTGGTTATATAAGTCATTTTCAATTTTTATGATCTTATTTGATTATAATATTATCATCCAAACACTCCAATTATATATAATAAATTCAAAAAATTATTTCTTTTATATCAAAATATATTTTTGGGTAAAATTATTTCATTTACCCTATTTCAAAAACAATACTACGTCGATTTGCTCTATTCAAGTGTTCAGAAACCCCTATCGATACAGTTGTACGGACTGTGCCGACCAAAGTTCATAAGCCACCCAATAGATCAACCAACACAACATAAAAAATACTATATTCACTAACAAATACGCGCTCATATCTACTAATACACTCAACTCATTCTAAAGTACTACAAACTCTATCTCTAATGAGTAATCCCCACCAAAGTCAAGGTTCTCGCTTAACCTTCGCTCTGATGCCAAATGTAACGGATCGGGGATTTTTGACACTCGAAAATCGGCATCAATATGTTCGCTGTATAAAATGCCGAGCAGCCGAGTGCCGGAAATACCAGTTCATTAGGGGTGAAGAAGAAAAGGTAGAAGAAAAATAGAAACAATAACAGAATCTCACAATCGTAGCGGAACAAATATATTATGCAACAACAGATTTTTTTATAAAAGAATCTGTAACTGTTTAATACTTACAATCATTAGAGTACACAATCATTACATCAAATCTGGATAGTCATAACAACTTGCCCTCATACAGCAAAAATATTCAAGTACATAATATACGTTTGAACTCCTTCAGCCCGTCTTCTGAGTTCCATAGCATTTTAACCTAAATCTGTAATACTCAGTTTGACTCGAGCATTATAATAAAATAACACCTGAGTCAGTCTGGAAAACCACCGTGAGAAACACACTCAATTTGAATTATTAACGTTTCAAAATCCTTTGAAAAACAAAGGTATCTCATAAGACCACGTCACAAATAAACAGGATGGACTTTTATCTTACGATAACCAAAACATTTTTTTTTATCAAATCTGTCTGATATTATAATAGTGTATATAGAAAGTAAATAAAAAATAGCTGAAATCTTGCATCTCACTTTTCAACATAGTTGGGCACAATCAAAACCGTACGGCTCTTATTGAAGAATGGATTCCATCGAATGACTAGGTCACTGGGGTACCGCCCACTATAGTACCCCTCTAGAACAATGTACCGAGGACCACACCGGGATCCCCTGCTACACAAGACCGGCATACCCTTGACTTGAATAGACCGAATATGTTATCACCCCGGGTGTTCCCACCCTTACCACCGAGCGCTCCTTTTATGCACACCCATATCCATAGATAATAGGTTTTTGAGGATATCTAGAAAGGTGATAATATACCCTACTTGCGTGCGACCCACTTAGCCTTGCTGCATCTTCCCTATTTTAGTCATTCTCGGTTGATGAGGCTCGAGGCTAAACATTACCTTTTTCAAGAAATCTTTTACTTGGAATGTTCATCGTCCTCCAATGACAATGTTCTGGAAGCATTCGTCCATATAAGTTGTCCTGGGTGTGGACAAACCGAATCACCATCTTCATCATCTTCATGGTATTCATTCGTAACATTCAAACCAGATCGAAGTGGTTTTCAGATAATTAAATCCGATCTCGGTCTTTTTGAAACGATTAACAAAATTGGCCAAAATTGATAGTCGGTTATTTAACTATCAATGCACATCCATAAACAATCATCGGGCCTTATTATAAATTTTCCAAAATTTATCTCAAAATATCTTTATAAGATATTACTTCCCATAGTTCAACATTTTGAAAATAGTTTTCAAATCCCTTTTTATTCTTATGGAACATTTTCAACCCTTTCCAATACTAAGAATATTTTTCCCACTTCTTTTGATATTCAATACTTGGAAAATATTCCTTTTATTTCCTTTTTCTTTTCTCAAAATCATTTACAATTTTATTTGTAAACTCCTTGACTAGTTTACAACAAATTCTATAAATTCAGGAATTCCTTAATATTTTTCAAACTAATTATACTTGCTTATAATCCCAATTTCTCTTCTACTTCTTTTAAAGAATTCTATTTCATTTTTGAATCTTACTTTTATTTAACTACTTTGGAATTTTCTAACTTTTTCCCAAACTTCGCATTGAGAATTGTCTTATATATCCCATCTATTAAATAACTCTTTTCAACTCTCGAGAAGATTTATAAATAAATTTTAAAACCCCTTTCAAAACTCCATATATATATATATATATACATATGTAAATAAAATAAGTATTTTAAAGACAATAATAATGATTTATTTTTAAGACATATTCAAATAATTATTTAAAATATTGAAAACACGTTTTTATAACATTACTTCAAAGCAGGTTTTCAAATATAGGATTTTATTAAAATAAATATTAAGTACTTGAAAATTCCTTCTGAAATATTCAATACTAACTAACTTTAAAATTTATATAGTTTAATAAATAAAACCCACCCTTTTTTTTAAAAATTTTAAAACTTAACTTATAGTTAAAAATATATTTTTAAAATTTGGATAACCAAATTTTCAATTAATAAACTTCTCTATTTCCATCACATTATTTCATTCCTGTCTCCTTAGCCATCTTCCCTTTAAAAAAATAGTACCCACTATCATTTCTTGCCCTATTCCCATATTCAAATATAAAATTCTTCCTGTGATTTTATATTTCCAACTTATCACCAGATATCACTTTTCTACATTTATAACTTTGTTTATAAATTTTTATAACTCCTTTGAGTTTCACTAAAATTATCTCATTTATAAATTCCATTTTATAAATTCAACTTCTTATAAATTCCACTTATTTTTTCCAACTTATTTTAATATAGTTTTCAACTTCTTTCTATATTTTCCCAAATATCTTTTTAAAATCTCGTCTTTAAAAATTCCTTATATGTTTATTTTAAATTCTCTATTTAAATTATTTTCCCGCATTATTTTATACGATTAAAAATTCACCATTTCTTATTTAAACCAATCTCTTTTAAATAATCCAATTTCAATATGCATATTTTTATATTAAAAATCTCTATTTAATTCCATAAAATTTTAAAATAATATTCATGGTATTTAATGTACCCAAAATTAATTTTTATGCCATCATAAGACGTAAACAATTTACTACCCTAATCAGCTTCTCAAAATTCGAATGACAGACTGTGATGCAGCTTTACCATGCCCCCCTTGCCTCTCCTCTCATCGACCATCGTGCGTACGGGCGCTACCATCATCTTCTCGAGTCACTATCATCAAAAGCAACTTCACTGTCGCGCTCCCATCCTCCACTTGAACTCTCTCGCAAGCGAATCCCGAGAAGGAATCGCACCCCACATCACTCGAACGTGCCTCCAAACACTTCCACCTGAGCCTCTTCCATCATTGCGACTACGATCTCCAACCTTACTAACGTGCGCACACAAGGGCCAAACCCTAACTGTAAATGACGCCGAGCCTTCCACCCAGTCGCACGCGAACACCTAAGTAAGCCCTACCAGCTTTTCCTTCTCGCGGCCACGCCTACGCCTACGTGCCTCCCCTTCCCTTCCTCATGTGACTCAACTAACCTAGGAGAATGCGATTTTGCCCTCATTCATTTTTTTATATTTACGAACGAATTCGTTTTTGATTTGAAAGGGGGAAAAAGTGCCATGAATTTGAAATGAAAAATGAAAAGAGTGAATGGCACAATTTGATTTTGATTAAACAGAAAAGAAATGAGGTCTTAGGAGGAAAGAGACGTGCAAGTGACTCCAATGTTCATTCGATTGATCCTTAGATGTGCGAGTGACTCCAATGTTCATCCGATTGATCCTTATATTTATTTTCTTTTATTTCCTTTTCATCTCGAATCACCTACCATGAAACATCGACCTCCGGTTGAGGCATGCTGCTAGGTGTTCATAATCTTATATCCCTATTCCAACGCAATGGAAAAGGTTTCGAGTCTTAATTCGATTGTATGGAGAAGATAGATTTTTGGACCCAATTATTGCATTGTATTTCGATATAAATTTCAACGCGTTTATATCTCGTACGGCTAAATGATAACTCCAAAGCTACGAAGCTTGAAATTCGATAACAATACACTATTATGGATCTAATGGAACTAGTTTCGTCAAATTCCGAGACTATGCCTCAGAAGGCTATTTTTAAACGTCAATTTGAACCACTATTTTTAAAATTGAACAGATTACTTTTAAATTCATTTTTAGAACTTTTATTATCTTCATTATTATTAATATAAATTTTATAAGCCTTTATATATTTTTTATCGGGCTTAAAACTCAAGATACAAAAATTGAACTAATATTCAATTATAAAATTCAGTAATTAAGTTATTCAATAAATTGCTATATTTAAACTCTAAATTTATTTTATAAATAAAAAATTTCATATTCAAAATCAATCTATAATTCACATTCAATATTTAAAACCATTTAAATATTCATAATTTACCGTCGAAAATTTTAGGTCATTACAGAAGGAAGATTAATCAAAATCAAATCCATTCAAATCTCAAACTCCTTAATCTCAAAGCTAAGGTGAATAATGACTGCATCTCATGTTTTCTAATTATTTTCATTTTTAAGTTAAACCCGATTTATCTTGCAAAATTTAGCCATGTTTTGATATGATATAATGTTTATATATGCTTGTTAATGATTTATGCTTATTCATATAGCTTTTATGATATGTTTTGATGTAAAAAAACCTATTAAATGTCATCCAAATACCTCATGAATTTATATTTAGATCCAAAATGATATTCTAGATATGGAAATTTTCATAATTTTCTGAATTAATGTGGATTTAATATTAATTTTTTAGTGAGAAAATTGATTATTTGGGCTTAAAAATTATTTACGGTTAAATATTATATGTTTTGGGTCTGAAACTATTATATGTTAGATAACATATTAAAAATGATTTTTGGAATTTTTGTAGAATTTTTCTAATTGTCTTAATAGATATATAAAATTATTTAAGGTATGGGACTATGTTTTATATATTTATAAAAGGAGAAGGGGCATTTTATAAATTATTTAATTCTAAAATTTTTGGTAGCACCTTTAGAAAAGTAAATTAGCAACCAATCATATTTTGGCAAATAAGGCAGGTTAGTTTAAAAGATTACTTTAAAAAGTTAAAAATCAATTTAATCATGCTTTTTCCATGTTTCAACACTTTAGGCATTATGCTTTCGACCCAATACACCTGCCTCCTTCACAGTCGAAATGAATGTGCCTGGTATCAATGCTTGGTACGCAGCGAATTGGTTGTATGCGGAAGGCTTGAAGTCGAAGCGATAGGTTCTAAAGGGGTCGAAGCATGTCTTTGATCCTAAATGAAAATGCGCCTGCTTTGTTTCAACTAAGTAGTTTTTGACTTAGTTGGCTTCCGACTAGTTCAAATTGATTTAAAGAATAGTTTCGAAGAGGTTGTGCGCTTTTTTAAGTAAATGCTTTCGTCGGGGTCGAAAATCCTTTTGCTTCCACTTTCTATCTTTCGAAGCGATGCCTTCAAAAGGTTTATTTTGTTTTATAAAACCCAAGACGCTTTTCCAATGCTTTCGAAGAGTTGGTTTCAACACCATCACTTTTTTACTTAGGAAATGCTTTCGAAAGAGTTCTTTCGACTTAAATGTTTTATGACCCTTTTGTTCTGTTGAAGATAAAACTCAAAGGTTTCGAAGAAGTTAATTTTAAATGGTTTTGAAAGGTTGTTCTACATGTTTTACTTAAAACCAAATGGTTTTGAAAGGTTTGATGGATTTAATGCTTTCTAAAGTTTTTAAAAGAAAGGTTTCAGAGGGGAGGTTCCCCAGTGGTTTTAAAAGGTTTAAAAGGAAGACTTCCAATGTTTTCAAAAGGCAATGCTTAAATGTTTCAAAGGTAGGATGTCTAAAGTTTTATAACTTTCAATGGTTTCGTAAGGAATTTTTTGGACTTTCTACCTAGATTATAAAGGATTTACTTGGTTTCGAAAGGGATACTTTCAACGGGATCAAAATGGGTACTTTCAAAGGCTTAAAATGTTTTCATCAACATAGGTTTATGTAAAGTATATATATAACATGGCAAGATGATTTGAATAAAGCATAGAATTTATTTCCATGTTTAAAGTATGATTTAAAAATTTAAATCAATTTGAAAAGAAAAGGTTTTCAAGGAAAATTTAAGGGAAGATTACCCTAAGTAAAATGACTCAGATGTTTGTATATCGGATGGGACTGGTATAGGGTCACACCCTATACATTAACTATTAGCCCCTAGCTAATTTAGTCCAAAATTCTAGTGTGTAGGGCTTTATCACAGGTAAGACTAAAATGATGTCACACACAGAAAGGAGTATATTTGTACAATGGTAGGTTATTGTTGAGCCCGCAAAACCATTAGGGCCAGCTGACATGGAGAAAGTAAGTTATGGACAGACCGTCCAGAAGAGGAGTATCTAACATATGCTAGATTATTTGTTTATATTGTTTGGTTGGTCCGAGTCACCCAATGGTTAGTTTTTATCCAAACAAAACTATAATGTTCAAATAGATAGTGCATTTGTTACCTAATATGTATGTTTACATGATAATTCTTTACAGTTTTAAAAATTTTGGTTGAAGGATTATGATCTGTAAAAGATATGTTTTAAAAGGATATTAGTGAGAGAAAACCCTTTCTGCTAAGTGGCGTGGTCTCACTTAATATCAAACAACCGAAATGTATAGTATTATTCACACTATGTTTTATGTCCGACTCGAAGTTTATGTTTTTTCCCTTAAACTCTTGGGTGCTCAAAATCGATTTGAGTAAGCCGATGGTTGAGGATTTACAGATTTTTAGTAGGTGGACGAATAAAGCAATTATGTTTGATCTGAACCTGGGAAATGATTGAGATTATATAATGGAATATGAAATATGTTTTGTGAAATGTAATCAAAAAGTTGGTTTCGAAATCTGTGATTTTATTTCGTATTCACGTGCTTTTGATATTATGGATACCACTAACATTAATGTATTTGGTCACTAGAAGTTAATACTATGGATGGCTGTAGCATCTGTAACGCTTAGCTTTAAGCCTCCAAATATGGGATGTTATAATTATTTGTACTAATTCTCTTCGTCAAAACTATATCACATTACGACTTATGGAATTTGATAATAGTCAGAATATCAATATCATCCATATTCAACTTTATAAACCAAACACAAAGTCCTTGGTTCAATAATAATAATAATTATTAACTGAACTGCTCTGGCAATAAACTTTGACTTTGAGTTGAGTTCAGGTTACCGTGATACTAACCTCATATAACTAAGGATACAAATTCCCTCTTCAATAGTGTTTCACTTCCAATGCTTCCACTCGACTCAACTATAGTCGTTTGATAATCATCATACCATGATTTGACTATAACCAAAGTGGAGTTTCCATATTGAAGCTTGACAGTTGTGATGACCCACCTTTTCGACCATCGAAAGTCGAGACCAAATACATCCATATATTCAAATCCCGAACATCCAATCCTTAAAAAGGAAGGTTGTTAGGGTGAAATAAAAAGAAAAGGAAAATGAACAGGAGAAATAGAATCTTATAGTGGAACAACAATATATAATATAGCAAAGACATTAAAAGCTATCACTCTAAAATACATGGTATATCAGAGTTAAAAACAAACCTCGTCAGCCTGGACAGTTATAACTTCCTAACTTTACAATTGCTGACGAATATATATAATAATATAGTGGAAATAAAATATTACGATAGGTGAATATCCAGCTCTACTCCATGAATTCCATGTCCCACCAACGACAACATGGAAAAATACTCAGTCTAACCCGAGCATTGTAATAAAATAACACTTGAATCAATTTGGAAAACCAATGTGAGAAAACCCAAGTAATGAGATGAACGTATAAAATTCAATGATATCACGCCGCTAAACATGGATTTTTTTTATCTTACAAGAACAATTTCCACATATAAATGAATGGAAACAAATTAAAACCCAAACTTAAAAGAATGGGTATAACATGGTCAAAATCCAAACATAAAGAATGTATAGAAATAATTAAACATCGAGAGGATCCCAATCACTTCTCGCTGCAATTAAGGAAACAATTCAAAGATTTGAATCAACAATAAGGAAACCGAACTTTCCAATAATGACTAGGAGGGTGCACCCTTGTCATCGAAAGTATATTTTTAGAAAATATACTAAAAAACTCCGATATCTCTCAAAAATCTCCTAGCCAGACAACACCAACCTTATCGAGTATTCGAGTATTTCACATCTTCACGTGCATACCACCGAAACCAAATCTAAAGGAGATATGAAAATACCCTAATAGGAGAAACCCCATATAGCTTGGTTTGGCCCCTACTTGCTCTTCTATTTTAGTCATTTTCGATAAAGGATATCAATGCTCAAATGAGCAACAAATCGTCTTAAATTGATGATACACAAAGAAGAAAGCTGAATCGATAGTCAATAAATCAATTATCGAGAATAATCAAAATGATCGTATACAGAAATTAAATCTCATACTCTTACCACTTCTGGTCGATTTCAAACTTGTACTATCACTCGGTTGAAAAAAGAAGCCGGGCAGGTTAAGGTAGTGTTACCTCTAGACACTGCCTTGACAATAATTTTAATCTTCAAGATAGAAAAGAATTTCCATGCCTCGACGTTTAGTGCTAAGAGTATGACTAAATCCTTTTCAAATAAGTGATATCATTTATGGAAATTAAATTTCTTGTCCTTTCCACAACCGAATCAAACTTTTAAAACCCAAACTCGTGCTTGATTTTCACATCATAAATATTTGTAAAACACTTTAGAAACACTCTTGAAAATATTCCTTTTAAAGAGAAAATTATATTTCCAAGTGTATTAAAAAGAAGAGTACATCGTTTATTATAAACCCCTAAATAATTTACACTTAGCTTTACTTTCAAACATTCCTTTTTAAAAGGTTTTCTCATTTATAAAATATCACTTACAAATTTCAAACAACATGTATTATCCCAGAAGATAATAAACCAACTAAAATGCTTTTATAAATCAAAAACTACGTTAATAATCCTGAAGGAGAATTAACCAATAATATAACTCCTTTAATAAATCAATCAATTATCTTTAAATATCATTACTAAATCAAATAGTTAATTTTAAACACCTTTATTTAAACCAATTAATTTCTTTAAACATCATTTATTAAAATGATTAATTAACCATAAATGTCATTGTTAAAATGATTAATTAACTTTAAACACCTTTATTAAATCAATAAATTAACTTTAATCACTTTTATTGAATCAGTTAATTATTTTTAATCACTTTTACTAAATCAGTAAATTAACTTTAACCTCTTTTATTAAATTAGCTAATTAACCTTAATCGCATTTATTAAATCAGTTAATTAACTTTAAACATCATTAATAAATTTACAAATTAACTTTATTATAGTTAAATAATAATTAAGAATATATTTAAACCTTTAATTCTTTTCAAATACTTATATAATGCTTACGAACCCATTTGAAAAGAATTTACAAAATATTGATAGTAAATAACCTTTATATAAATTTAAAACAACATTAATTACCCCAAAAGATAATTAATCAAATCCATGATCATTTTATATATTTTAAAACAATATTAATTACCCCAAAAGATAACTAATCAATTTATAATCTTTTTATAAATTTTAACCAACACTTTTCATTTATTTTCAAAGTTCTCAAAATACCTGAAAATATAGTCTAAACTACTTTTGAAGGGTAAAACACGACCAAACATTTATTTTGTGAAAATATAAGCTAAACTTCAACACACAACAAGAATTTGAGGGGATAATATTTCGTAAATGACAGTACAATGATAATGTTGTAACAACACTTGCACTATCAAATAACATGTCATAAATATTTTCAACCAAGCAACAACATAAATGACGTAAAATATAAGTAATGAATAAATATTGGTAAGAAAACCCTTAAAGTTTCTCTACAAAAGTCCCATATAAATCACACATATGAATGTGAATTTTCGAAGTGTTCCATACCGACCTATTCGCTACATACACTCCGACTTTTCTTTTATTTTTGTTACCTGCAACAAAATGGTAATTTATGCTTTCCGCTTTTAAAGCAGGAATTTAAATCCAAACAAACAACCAAACAATAATATAACTATTATCCAAGCATTCAACAATAATTTATAGCACCACATATATCATATAATTTATTTAGAAGTGACTAAACTCATAGAAATTCCAGTTGACGTTTTTGTATTCCGATTCGGTCTAAAATCGAACTTTAGCATGAAATTCCACTAGCTCCAATTCCAACGAATCCAATTTCAATACATAGCTGAAATTCCTACAAGTGTAACAAAATTGACTGTGTCCGAGTCTACCCTCCTATAACATAGTTATTGGTTTATTAGATTTTAGATTTAAAATACAATTAAATCACTAAATATAATTTTAATTACAGAATAAAGCCCTAATCTACATTAAAACTAAAATCCAACCGCCGTTCCCAACTCCATTCAACTTTGAACTACCATCGCCTCTGCCTACCAACTACTGCCGCACTTCACCCATTGGGAGCCCCAGCCAAGTCCAACGTCACCACCCTCGACTCACCTTGTAGATTGTAGCTCGAGAACAAGCTCTAACCAAAAGTCGCCGCTCAATTCGATGATGCTGCTGCCATAGGCCGTTTTCAACCGCCGCATTGCTACTGGAGGTAGCCCTTGCCAAGACTAACCCAATGACACCACCCATGACACCTATCATCGCCAGAAACCCACCATCGAGCCCAATAAAATGCCTTCATTCATCACCAGATCTATGCCATCTCAGGCTAAACCATGAGGATCCCATATGCCAACTTACTCCCCTCACCACAACACAACTTTCCTAGTTGGGACCTAAGCCTGAAATGGCCTCTAACATCATGGATGATCTTGGCCATTAGATTTAGGGGGCTAGGGTTAGAGTTTTTAGGCAGTTGAGAGATATGATGGTCCTTATATAGAAACCTCCTATACTATCACCCCAAAATCACGAACTCCAATTGAGGCATGCTCACTGGCATTCCCAACCAAATAACCATATTCTGAGCACAAAGGAACTAGTTTCGGGACCTAATTCTATCATATACAAAAGTTAGATTTTAGGTTATTATATTTTAAACAAAATTCCAATTCTCGCCATACAAAATCACTTCGCATATGAACTGTGAACATCATAAATAAAAATATGATCGCGCATAGAAATCGACATGATTCCAAAATAATAATAAAATACACTTGTATCTTATTTTCTAATATTTTAAAAATACCATCGTTTTCTGCAAAATATGTCAAATGAAAATTTAAATATTTTTTAAATTTAAAATTATGAAAAATCCTATAAATTCATTTAATATTTTGCCAATAAAACCAAATCATTTTATTAACAATTATTTTCCTTGTTATTTATTTAAATGATTTATTATTCTAAATAAATTTACAAAATGAGTTTGGCATCATTATTTATCAATTTAAAGGAGTTAAATAAGGTAATTAAATCCATTTAGTTAATATGTAATTCACCATAAAAATATTTAAATGATCCTATATTTGAATATAAGTTATTAAAATATAAAAGCCAATTATTTAAATATTTAAAATTAATTAAATATTCAAGAATCAAAACAATAAATTTCCGAGATAATGCATTCTCCCCCTTAAAGGAATCTCGTCCCCAAAATTCCCAAATGGAAGAAAATGTCTCCAAACCCTTAAGTTTAAAACTATAAATTAGAATGAGTAATTAAACTTTAAAGTCCTTATGTTATGGAAAACTTCGATAGCATCTCCTTTGCGCGGGTAGATCTAAAAAACTATAACTCGCCACAATCGGCCCAAACTAATCAAAAAAAACAAAAGCCAAGTGGCGTTCAATATCTGGGGCATAAAATCATCAATAAATCAAAATACCAATTTCTAAAACTGCTATGTACCTCTTTTGCGGTGGATTTTTTTTTTACAAGCAATATACCATCTTGATGCGAATGTATGTGCGCAAGAAATCAAATAGTAACGTATTGCTTCCCTATACTTACTTAATTCAAAAGAGAATCATATTGATAAAAGAGAAATTCATCGGCAACATAAACAATATAACAATCATATGCAATAACAGTATAAAGAATACTCTATAATAAAATTCTAAGCATCCAATCATTTCAAAAGATAAGTTTAGAATTAAATGCCTGGGTTTTTTATATTCAACATAATATTTTTTTTCCTTTAAATTTCTTCAAAGAGAAATAAATCAAGATCAACATTAATATGACAATGAGGGGCTTCTCCTACCGAAGCATGTTATAACTCTAAAATCAAAAGAACATGAAGCATCCAGTGGTATTTAGGTTCCTCCTAAAGTAACAACTGGTGTAAACAAATATACCTAGCGAATTTGCCAATCGAAAAACTCCCAATAGCCCAACTTTAGTCATAACTAAATATTTGAAAAACCACTTCTCAAAAATGTCCTTTCAAATATTCTGAAATACTAATACTTCACCGATACTTTCAAATTATTATTGTTTTCTCAATTCTTTTGAAATAATTCTTTAAAATTTCTCTTAACAAACAACTATTTTATAAACCATAGTCTATAAAATCACACCATTACTCAAATCAAATTTGATAAGCGAATAAACCAACACTTAACATCATTTAAAAGGTTGAGTGACTTAACAAACAATATTTAGAATTTTTGCTTAAGTTCAAAATTTTCTAAAGTCACACAACATGTAAAAAAATATATACTTAAGCCCATATGATGTACATAAATCATTCGTACGCAATATCTGATACGATCACTTGCTCAGATACATAGACTTTACTTTCGAACTAGAATCGCTCACTTGACCTCCTTAGTATGGACTCCGATTAGGTTCCTCAAGTAGAAACCTTTATTCTCCTTACATAGCCCTTTACTATGGTAGAAAACCTCATTACCATATCAAGCATCTGAATCATGTTCAATGACAAGAATCAAGTGAGAAGTCCTTTTTCGGATAGGAGCGAATCACCCAGAAGTTATGTACTTGAATCCTAGATCGAGATTCATGTGAATAAAATGATCTACGTATAACTTACGTACTAATCCGATTTGTTTCTTAACTACACCAATCTCTTTCTAGATCACTTCCATTTTCATTTATAGTGTTTTATTCAATACTAGACTTTTTTATGGGCCACTTCATAAATTTTTACTTAAGTTTATAAGTATTTTTCAAAGACACAACTTTAGAAAACATTAAACTAAAAACTTACTCCATGGTTTATTTACTTGTATAATACTCTTTTAAATCCTAAGAATACATGTAAGTGTTAGTTTTTATTTTACCTTTTGAAACTTAAATGGAGGCTCAAATCAAAATATGGGTTTTTAAAACTGAGTCAACCCTTCGACCCCTTTAATAGAGTGTACTAAGGGAAGATGTTTACATGTTGGTCCAATATCACAAAATAGTTTATGAGGCTTAAACGTTTAAACAAAAACTACATTTTCAATAAAAACATGCTTATTAAAACCTTTCTTGTAACGATTTGCCTTTCTTACATCTAAAGACAACACTTAATACATCCATGGTATTCATGTGCCGATCATTTAAGTGTTTGAAAGACAAGTCTTAGAGGTGAAAAAAGTAGATAAAAGATAGAAGAAATAAAAACAATAATAGAATCTCACAATGCAACAGAATAACATATATTAATCAACATAATACTTTACAAAGTCATTTCAAAAATGATACATCAGAGTCATACTAAAACAAATTCTACCATTGGACAGTTACAACAGCCTTTCCTTACCTAACTGATACAATATACATATTAATAGCGGAAATAAGATAATAAATAGCATCGATGAAGCCTCCTACTACAAACTCCTCCAAGATGCATCCGGCGAAAACGTGAACTACTTGACTGTCCATAAAAATTTGAGCACCCAAGAGTTTTAGGAAAAAGGAAATAAAAATCTGGGTCAAACATGAGTCTGGTGTGAATAAACTCAAACAAATGAATTATTATGTTTAAAACCCTTTTAAAATCAAAGGTATCTCATAAGACTACGTCGCACATAAACATAGATGGGTTTTTACCTTATGATAACCAAAACACTTTTTATAGAAAATCCAGTGGTATTATAATAATGTCTAAGCGTTAAAAATAAATATATGAAAATAGCCAAAATTAGTACCCTTATTAAATTCTATCATACTAGGCTCTATAACCAAACTGTAGAGGCATGTATTGGAGATTGGATTCCATACATGACAAGGTACCGAGGTACCGCCTATCATGATACACGTCTAGAAAATGTACCGAGAATCTCGTCAAGATCCCCTGCCAACACAAGACCGGCCTATCCCTAACTAGATATACCGAATATGTCATCACCGCGGTTGCTTTGCAACCCTTTTATTTGAAATCTCATGCAAAACTAATCCATGAATATATGCAGATGTATCTAGAAAGATGATGACACACCATAATGGGAGCAATCCCCTTAGCTCTGCTATATCTCCTATGTCTTAGTCACTCCCGGTTGATGAGGCTTAAGGATACACTTAACTTTTGAATAGCAACCCCATTTGAAATACTAGCACTGCCCTTTAGGCAGTAATGCAGTGCCAGCATTCATCCATACAAGTTGTCCAGGATAAGGACAAACCAAGGCACTACTGCTTACATCCATTTTGGAATATCCTCAGGATTAATAGCAAGCGGCCCTTACACTTCAATGGCTCTGTCTTCAGTTCCATACTCTTTAAGATGTCTTCATTTAGAAATGCTTGAGCTGGATCGAAGTGGTTTTCGAATAAGATATCCAATCTCGGTCTCTTTGAAAAATTTCCAATTTTTTTTTGCTTAACTCAACCTCGGTTCTTTAGAAAATAAGCAGATAAAAGATAAGAGCGGAGTTCATCTCGTAACCATTTGTGGATGGATTTCCTTATCATCTATCCTAGAAGAACGAAACGAGTTTTATACACACAGTACAACATCAATGGAGATGACTATGCCATATAACTCACATGTTTCCCTTAGATATTTTGAAAGTTACGTTTTGGTCTAATGTTGATGGTCGTTTATTTATCTATCAAATAAACAATCATTCAACATTGATTTGATCCCATATGGGATGTACCAAGCCTTTATTAATTAATCTTATATTAATTAAAATGCTTTGCAAAACTGCTCAAAAGATCTCTTCAAAACACTATTCCCAAAAAACCACTACCATCCCTTTTACACTTAGAAAAAATTTATATACTTATCTCAACGGTATAAGTATATTACCAGAAGATTTGGTAAATTTCCTCCTTTCAAGTTCCCCACCATTTTTTAAAACATTACTTACTATAAAACCAAACCTCTTATCTTTTATAACAATTCCCTTTTTAAAAGCTCACTTCATGATTTAAATAACTTATATATTTCCAAAGTCAATTTATAAAACACTTTTATAAATCTACAAGTCAATTTACAAAACCCTTTTACAAACCTCTAAATCATTTGTAAAACATTCCCCATTTAAAATTCCTTGGATAAATCTTTTTTTCAAAGTATGTTTTGCAACTCATCCTTTTCAATCACTTTAAATAAACCTTTTACTTAGTAAAACCCATTTTTATAACAAGTTATTATTTATATATACCTTTATAAAATAATAATATAACTTGAAAATCATTCATAAACTTTAATCCCAAATTGATTAAAGAATTAAAGTTAATTCTAAACCATACTTTATAAATTCAAAAAGGACTTAGAAATCCATTTGTTACTTATTTAAGTTACCATTTAGTTTCAACTTAATTCCCACTCACTTATCAATTATTTACATAGGCCAACATACGTGTAAATCAAATCCATTATCAAATTAGGGAATAACATATCAATACAACTCAACTAGCATATACAGGTCTAAACAACATTATAGCAGGATGGTGATTTGTCCTGCTAAATGAATGTCCAAAACGATTCAATCAATTTATAGTAGACGAGAATTTATTATGCTAAAACACATGTCCACACAAACAACAATTACATTATAGCAGAATGGGGATTTATTCTGCTATCAGATGTCCAAACAATCAAACAATAGTAGAACAAGGATTTACTCTGCTAACATATGTCCATACAATAAACAATTACATTATAGTGGAACATCGATTTATTTTGCTAACACATGTCTACACAATTAAATTGTTAACATAACTCTTTCACAATTATTTGCCTACTTCATGGAATCAACGTTTGAATCCCTCGCGTTCAAAATCATCTTTGAAAAAGAAGTACTTTTAAAACAATTTGATTCTTGGAAAATATGGATTAAAAACTTTAAACTCCATTTTAAATGATTAATTACAAGTTAAACTCTTATTAAATGATAATTAATCTTTATTAAATTTGAAATTATTTTAGTTATAAATTAATAAATAACCAAACCTTTAATAAATAATTTATGTATAAATTTAATTCTTAATTAATCCTTAATCAATTACTAAATAATAAGTTAAAACCTTTATTAATAATTAACGATTAACTAATCTCAATCAATTAATTAAATAATCTTTTAATTAAAAATTAAATAATAAATTAAACCTTTAATAAATAATTATTTTAAATTAAACCTTAATTAATTTATAATTAAAAATAATTAAACACTTGATTAATTGCATAATAAATAAACAATTGACCTTATATTTGATTAATAATTAGTTAAAATAAATCATATACTTAACTCATAATTAATTAAAAATAAATCTTGCTTAATCAAAAATTAATCTTACTTTTAAATTAATTTGTAATTAATCTTCACTTAATTATAATTAATAAACTTTATTCAGTACTTAATTAATAATCAACAATCAAAACTAATTAATTAATAATTAATTATTGAATTCTTATTTAAATTTCTAAAACACCGTTATTAATTTTATAAAAAATTTCAAAACACTTAATATTATAAAAACCAAACTTTGCAAAATCGGATTTTTAAGAGAAATTGCATCCCTAGCGACTATCGTTATGGATGTCGTAACTTGAAAATGTTTTGGCTTCCTTCTTTGAAAACTCAACACATTGAAAGCTTACTAACTTTCCAAAACATAAAATAAATAATTTGAAGCCAAGTTTCTAACTTTAAAATTGATTTTGATTACAACCAAAACACGCACTCTTCACAAAGGATTCTTCATCGATAACCAAATCTAATTATTAACTTTGTTAACTTTTCTTTGCACAATAACCACATAATTATGTCCATAACAAATTATTCATACCATAAAGCCAAACAAAAAAGATCACACTTTTACATCTTTTACAAAAATCCAGACTTCACATTCAAGCACATACTAATTTAACCACATGCATTCACATATATAAGCAATATATATATATGCATCCAAACCATATAATAATCCAACTAAACAATCAATTTATTTTATCACCGAATAGTAAATAAATGCAAAGGTAAAACATTGCCAAATATTAAGAAGTTTACTCGCCAAAATTTTGCAAAACTCTTTTGAAAACTTGAAATATTTTGTAACTTGCAAAGCTTGAAAAACCACAAAAAGCAACTCGAAAATGGGTCATCTTATCCTCGATTTTTTGCCACGTTACTCTCAAAATTTTGAAGGTAATAAAAATAAAAGTTCTTGGAAATTATTTTCTATATCATTTCGAAAAAATAATCACTCAATTTTGATTTTTTTGAGGGAGATATGGTCAAAATATGATGAGAAATTTTCAGATTTGAAAATCTAGTTCAAAAAATGCTCTATAAGGAAATGAGATTTGGACATGATTAAGTTCAAAATTTGAAGAAGTCATACACATGAAAGTTGTAGCCACTAGAATTTTACATGGTTTTAAAAAACTTCCACTTGGTTAAGAAATGAGAATGATATGGTAGAAGTAAGAGAAGGCAAAATTGAAGAAACTAAAGGGGTATTTATAAGCAAGAACAAATAAATTACTTAAACACCTTGATCCTTTACCCTCCACCTACTCTTGCCACATCACCATACCACCTCACATTCATGTTACTCAGCCCATACTCATGTCTCCTCTCATTTTCCAAGCTCCAACATGTTTTTAATGCATGTGTACTTTGTGTTTACTTATGTTTCCTAAGCAATCTTTATATATTAATATATTTTTCTTTTTATAAAAAAACTTGTCTTCTTTTATGTGTATACTTAAATGTACATACATTTATACATATGCATTTTCATGTCAAATTATTTATAAATGTGTTTACGTGTGTGTGCAAAAATATTTTGATGATTCTGACATCTTTTAAGCAACGAAAAGTCGAAATTTAGAAAACGAATTCCGATCACATTTTCAGTCTTTCTTCAAACTAATTATTTTTGTAAATAGAATTTGAAAACTAATACACCGTCATTATTTATTATTTAAAAGAGTTTTATTTTCATTATAAAACCTACATATTGAATATTAAAACTAATTAAATATTCGCATATTAAGTAGTGAAATTCTAGGTCGTTACATTTCTATCCAATTTAACCTATTTAAAAACTTGAGTTAGATTTCTCTTTTCTATTCAAGAGTTACAAATTTTAATTATCGAAACATTTTTTCTTCAAAATTCCTTTAAGGGAACTTAAGAACTAGATACTGGTTTTCATTCCTGAAACGACCCGCAGTTCCATACCCCTTGAGTCAACACTATTCTCCACCAATCAACTCAAAATGAACGGAAATACGAACCATTAGGGTTAAAGAAGAAAGAGGTAGAAGAAGAAAATAGAAAGAACGTCAGAATCTCACCAACGCAGTGGAATAAAATATAATACATAATAACTGATCTTTACACAAAAGCAAATCTGTTTATACATTACATCATCAGAGTACACATAACACTTAACTGGACAGTAATCATAACCAGTCCTCACACAACTGAATACACAGCCAATCAGCACAGCGGAATATTTAAAACAAGTACGGAAGTACGTATCGCCATCCAGCTCGTCTCCTGAGCTCCACAGCATCCTTTCCTGTATCCTATAATACTCGGTCTGACACGAGCATTATAGTTAAATAACACCCGAGTCAGTCTGGAATACCGGCGTGAGAAAATCACACTCAATTTGATTATTTAAGTTTTAAAATCCTTTGAAAACAAAAGCATCTCGTAAGACCACGCCACAAATAAACATGTCAGGTTTTTACCTTACGATAGCCAAAACACTTTTTATCAAATCCGTCTGATATTATAATAGTGTCTATAGAAAGTAAAATAGAATCTAGCTGAAATGCTTGCATCTCACGTTTTAGCAATAGTTGGGCACAATCAAAACCGTACAGGCGCGTAGGGAGCATGGATTTCCAACTAATGACTAGGCATTGGGGTACCACCTGTCATAGTACGTGGCCTAGATCACCGTTTCGAGGATTACTCCCAATCCCCTGCAACACAAGACCGGGACTACCCCTTACTGGATAATCCCGAGAAAGATCACCCCGCGGTTGGGATCAGCAACCGCCCACTAAGCCGAATAAAAAAAGGGACATCTAGACAGGGATGACCTTACCCAAATGGGCGCTACCCACTTAGCCTTTCTGCATAACCTCTGATTTTCGGTCATTCCCGGTTGATGAGGCTCGAGGCTAAGCGTTACCTTTTTAGAACATTTCACTTAGAATGCTCACCGTCCACCTGACAATGTTTTGAAAGCATTCATCCGTACAAGTCCATTATGGGTTTGAACGGAACCGAAGGCGCTACTCCTACTACTTCCATTTTGGAATCACCTCAGGATTAGTAGCGACTAGCCCTTGCACTTCACCGCTCCACCTTCGAATCCAAACTCTTGTTTTCCACACGAAACATTCAAATCGGATCGAAGTGGTTTTTAGGAAATAAATCCCAATCCCGGTCTCTTCGAAACGATCAGCGCATTGGCCAATATTGATAATCGATTATTGAACTATCAAATAACATTTTCAAACAACCATCAAACATAAATAATTTTCCAAATTATTTATTAGTCTCAAAATATATTCGCAAGATATATTCCCACTTCCAAACCTTTTTGAAACCAGTTTTTCAAACCTCACTCTTCTCATGGAATAAATTCCCAAATATTTATTTCCACTGAAAACACCAAGTACAAATACTTTAGATTTTTAAAATAATTTAAAAACACTTTATTATAAAATACACTTTAAACATTTAAATTTATGAACTAGTTTAATACTTTATTCAAAGATATATACTTTAAGAAAATTTAAAATAAAGCTACTTAATAAAATATTAAACTAAATTTTTTATCTTTTTTAAAACATAATACAGAGTCACCTTTAAATAATTACTACTAAAATAAATTTGAAAAATAATTACTTTAAAATTTAAACATTTAGAAATAATAAATTTTCTAAAACATACTTTTTAAAACATCTTTAAACTTTTAACTCATATTTAAAAACTTGCTTTGAAAACATACTTAGCTATCCAGGGAAATACGATTCTCTTTCACATCTTTAAAAATAAATCACTATTTATTTTTAAACAAATTTTCCCATTCCTTTAATAAATTCCCACCTTGAATTTATCCTTCCAAATATCCACTGATATATTACTTCACTTTTATAAAACCTAGTTTATAATTCTTAGTCCATCCTCCTTTATAATTCCAATTTCAAACACTTAAATCAATTTCCAAATTGATTACCAAATTACTCCATTTTGACATAAATTTCTTTTACTTACTCATTTATTTCAAAACCCATTAAATTCAGGATTTTAATTCTTACTTATGATTTAAAATCTTTTAACTGAAGATACCAATTTCCTATTTCCCAAATTCCTTCTTTATCCTTTCAAATAAATTTAAACCTTGAATTTTAAAGTAAATTCATTATTCCTTTAAATAATATCACTTGGGTTTTAAAATTCATTATTTTTCCCTTTTATTCAAAATCTCCCTTTCCATACTTGGATTTTATTTATTAAAATTTTAAAATCCACTTTTACCCTTTTCCCATTCATTCTGTGGTTTACTCCAAATTCTCTATAACATTTTACTTACAAATTCTCTTCTTTTATTTTCTTTTCAAATATCCAATTTATATATTTTTGGTAACTCATTATACCCAAATATATTCAATCAGACCGTAGCATTCAATACTCAAATTATCAATATAATTCATCACAGGATATCAAATAACCATATCACATAATATTTAAACAAATCTAAATATTTTGGGGAATCCAGTTGGACCCCTCCAACATGTTTCCCTACATCCACAGATGTTAGCTCAATACCAATTCCACTTCGAGGTGGAATATCACGTATATGGGTTTATATAATATCATCCGCTATTATGTGGCGCATAGGGTCTCATCCGCTATATAATGTGGGAAAATAAATCACTCCCATACGTACTATATATATACTACTATATATAATATAGCACATCAAATCAATTCAACTATTCAACCAATTATTTAAATTTAACCATTTAAATTTAAACAGCAATCCAGAAGAGTGAGATTAACTCACCTTTGATTTTTAATTTGCAAATCCGATCCACACCGGCTTGATTCTCTACGATTTAGACCTTGTAACAAATATCATAAGCTTTATTAATATTCGAGTTGATCGAATAAATTAATTACCATTTAAAGTTTAATTTGACTAATGATTTGATTTTAAACCAATTTTTCAATAAATAATTTTATTTTTTTTGAACCCATATACTAAAATATAACCTATGTACATTTTAAAATAATCTATACAGATTTCAAAAAAATCAGATTTATATATATGTTTTACAACATTATTAAATTCCAAAACTTTATCTATATTAAATAATTTTTGTTTTCTGTTTCCAATATATACATATATATCTTTATTAGATTAAGCACAATTGTTTTTCACCTTACTGTAAATCAAAATTTTATCTATATATTTCCCAAAAAAAAATCTGTTTTAAGCTACATATATTTAAATCTGGATATATATTTTACTAATCAAGTTAATCGAGAAAGAAGACAAGATCGCATACTTCACCGCCTCTACGCACCCACAGTTCGCAACCGCACGTCTCCCAGTCGCATCTCGACTTTGTGACAGTCCCGTCGCCGTTTAGCTCGACCCCACGCACAAGTACCTGCGACAACCCAAATGAGCATGCCGTTGCCTCACCTTGGAGCGCCGTCATCCTTCCACCTCACGACTCGCCTGCTCGCGTAGCCGCGTCGCTCTCGACTTCCACCTATCGCGATTCGAGCTACCCACCCTACCACGAAAGCGGCTCCCTCTTGACACAACTCAACGGCCATGCGAACTGCTCCCCCCATCTCCCTTCGAATTCACTCACGACCCCTTTTTTTTTTCTAACGAACAATTTCTGTTCGAATACTAAGGAGGGGAACGATTTGAAAAAAAAGGGCAGCCATTTTTGAACGATGGATTTGAAATCAATTTTAAAGCTCGGCTAAGCGATTTATAATGAAGGGGAGAAGAATGAGTTATTTTCTTTTACAGGAAGATTGCGCGAGGTAATAAAAAAGAGAGAAGGGAACACGATTTGAAATAAAGGCGACTGATTTGAACAGGTGGACAGTATTCCTTAAATGAGGTGAAAAAGCTTTGATGTGAATAGTTTTTGACTAGTTTAATAATATGTTTTAAATTTAAATTTTAAATTTAAACCATCCCGAATTCGCAGCTAAAAATCTTGACCTCCTATCGAAGCATGCCACTAGGCATTTATAATGTTAAACCCCTATTTCGAACGCAATGGAAAAGGTTTTGAGTCCTAACTCGATCGTATGGAGAAGATAACTTTTGGACTCAGTTATATATCAAATTTCCGATATGAACTTCAACGCGTTTATATATCGTATGCTCACACAACAACTCCAACCACTACGAAAATTGAGATCCGATAATAACACAATATTATGGATCCCATAAAACCGGTTTCGTCGAAATCCGAGACTGTGCCTCGGAAGGCTATTTAAATATCAATTTAAACAACATAATTTTTTTTAAACTGAACAAAACACTTTCAAACTCAAATTTAAAACTGCTATTATCTCCAGTATTATAAATATAAATTTTCCAAGCCCTTGAAACATTTTTATCAGCTTAAAACTCAAGACTAAATATTTTACCCAATCTCTTATTATTATATTCAATAAATTTAATCGCCAAATTCAAACTAATATTCGAAATCCAAGTTAAACTAACTTGCAAATATTTATAATTGATTAAATATTCCAGTTTCAAATGCCTAAAAATTTTGGGTCGTCACGTTCCTCCCTCCTTAAAAGAATTTCATCCCTGAAATTACTTGTTAAGAAGAATGATCCAATACCCATTACTGTTTTCCAAAACCAAACAGTTTTATCAACTGGCCATGACATATCTTTTATTAAAGACTCACTATTACTTCAACCAACTTTCCAAAACCTTCCATAGTTTCCAACAACATTATTTACTCCACTTATTCAAATTTAAATTTAAATCCAAATTTAATTTATCAAAACTTTCTAAAAAAATTCTAACTCTCTAAATTTTCAAAAAATTTCGCCGGCGTCTCCTTTACGCGGTTAGCTCGGTACAACTACAAAATGCCTCTATGGGCCCTCAGATTTCAAAATAAAACAAAAGCCAAGTGGCTAGACTAGAAAATCATCAAATTTCATACAGAAATTTAAATACATACCTTTGCCAAGCAAATTTCAATTTATCTTCTGAAATCAAAAATCCTAAATTTCCCACTTGCTTTTTAATACCTGTATATCCAATTTAACCATATCCAACTACAGATTCCAAAATCATTTTATACACTACTTTACAAAATTTTCAATATTCATTCCATTTAAGCCCGTACGATGTACCTATATCATTCGTACGCAATACCAAATCCGATCGCTTACTCGATTACACAATTTCATTTCCGAACTAGTATTGTCCACCCGACTTCCTAGTGCGGACTCAGATCTGGTTTCTTGATCAGAAACCATCATTCTCCTTGCATAGTCGTAGTTATGACAGAGAACTTCCAGAATCAATCAAAATCCATATCCAGGGGTCGCTGTCGAAAATCGAGTGAAAAATCCTAACTCGGATCGATATAACTATCTCGAAATTCTGTGCTCGAATCTGGATCAAACCACTATGCGAATAAATAATGTATGTACATCCTATGTATTTGCCCCAATTGATTATTAACTGTATCAATTCTCTTTTTATTCACATTATTTTGATTTATATTCACTTATCCACAATTATCCCATTTCACAACTTCACTTAACTCCATTCAAAATTACTTAGTATGTTTCCAACACCAAACTTACTTAAGAATTTCACCATTCATTTCTTAACTTTAATATAAGCATTTTATATACTCTTATATTATTACTCTACCACTATTGCCCTTATATCCACTTATTTTTAAATCGGGTCTCCAATTCCAAATAGATTCAATTTGCTTCAATTTACAAATTAATTTCAAATATTCTTTCCAAATTTTCATCCAGATTTTCATTTTCAATTCTACTTGAATTTGATTCATCTTCAAACTCTGAATATTGAATTTTATTAACTATCTTACATTCACAACTAGTTCATTCCGAATTAATTCTATAACTTCACTTCATTTTACACATTTTAAATTAAGAATTATCCAATATATAATTCCAATAAATTTGCTTACCAATTTAAATTTAATTTCAATATTAAATTTCACTTCTAAGTTGAATTTTATTTATAACACAAGTTTAACTCCACAAAATCCATTTTTAACTCATAATCCAAATTTTATTCAACTAATCAGAATTCCATTAACATACTCACTTAACTAATTTATTCCAATTAGTTCATTTCCCATTTTTAATTCAATATTTGATATTTACCCTTCAAAAATCACTTCACTTAATTTTCTTGAGTCCGATCTATTTTATAATTCAAGTTTTGGATTTTTATTCATTTTCCAAAATACAAAACAATTTTATTTTGGCTTATTTGTTCCACTTCTAAGTTTCATAAGTCACAACTTATTCATATCCATACTTTCCTCCATTTACAATCAATCCCGTTAACATTTTACCTTTTAACTCAGGATTATACATTTAATTTAGCCAAGTATATATTTTTATTCAATGGGTTTTCAATTCTTTTATAAGCCCTCGAAATCTACTTATTCCAATTTAATCTTATTTAACTTAACTCCAGTTAAATCTAACCTCATACTATTCTTTTGACTTCACACCATTCATTCAAATTTTATCAAGTAAGAACTTAATTTCATTTAATGTATCCACTACGTGATACAATTTCATCTCAATTATATTTCAACTTTAATTCAAATCCAATCACAATATTATTAAACTTAGCTTAAGTTCCTTTAATTCGACTTACCCTTCTAACTTTTTAACTTTTTACAAGTTAATTCCATTCCAGGAAATTTTCATACTTTATAAATTTCCCAATCTTTTTATAATCCATAAACATTTTTAGTTAAACCACTAGAGCTTAAGCCATTACTTAGACACTCAAAACATTTAAACCAATTCTAGAGTCTTCAATAACCACTTAAGTATTTCAAAAATCATTTGAAATCAATTATACCTAAAATTCTTTGGTAAATTAAATTACCTCTTTGAATTTCAAAACTAAACCCAGTTTTTGCAAACAATTCCAATTTAAAACAATTTGGTAGCAATTTTTCTCTTGGAAGCTCAAAAATGAACATCGATGATGCTGCAGTCATCACTGAAGTTATTTTCTAGCGACCGAAAGAGTTCAATGCTTTTATTTCTTTAAAATCCCTTCAAATATTTTCAAATTCCAAACCTCTTTAGATTTCAAATCCAATTCAAAAATACTTCTCAAATACATATTTTTTTCCAAAACCTTTTGAAAACCATTTTCAAATTCAAAGGAATTTAAATTTTCCAAATTTTCAAATTCCAAATCCTTCAACTCACATTCAAAAATTACTCTGGAATTTTATTTCAATTTATAAATCACATTTACAGTTTACATTTCCAACTCCATTCTATTAATGAATTTATTTCCTTAACCTTAAATTATTATTTTTACTTCTTATTCAGTTTCATACTTAAATGATAATAATTTAATATTATCACTTCCTAACAATCAAGCAACCATATATAACTATAATAATTTTCGAAAATTTATATCTCTTAGATACAAAAATAATTTGGGTAAAATTATTTCATTCACCCTATTTTAAAAACAATACTATGTCAGTTTATCTTGTTTAAGAGTTTAGAAACCCTTATCGATGAAATGGCGTCCCATATATCGACCAGAATCTATAAACACTTAACCGATAAGTCAACAAAGTATAAAAACAATTTTTATATTCACTAACAAATACGCGCTCATATTTATTAATACACTCAAACTCATTCTAGAGTACTACGGACTCTATTAAATAAGTAATTCCCACCAGAGCCAAGGTTCTCGCTTAACCTTCAATTCTGATACCAAGTGAAACGACCCGCAATTCTGTACCCCTTGAGTCGACATTATTCTCCATCAATCAAGTCAAGATGAACAGAAATACAAACCATTAGGGTTAAAGAAGAAAGAGGTAGAAGATGAAAATAGAAACAACATCAGAATCTCACCAACGCAGCGGAATAAAATATAATAGATAATAACTAATCTTTACACAAAAGCAAATATGTTTATACATTACATCATCAGGGTACACATAACACTCAACTGGACAGTAATCATAATCTTTCCTCACAAAACTTAATACACAGCCAATCAACACAGCAGAATATTTAAAACAAGTACGGAAGTACGTATCGCCGTCTAGCTCGTCTCCTGAGCTCCACAACATCCTTTCCTGTATCCTATAATACTCGGTCTGACCCGAGCATTATAGTTAAATAACACCCGAGTCAATCTGGAATACCAGCGTGAGAAAATCACACTCAATTTGATTATTTAAGTTTCAAAATCCTTTGAAAACAAAAGAATCTCGTAAGACCACGCCACAAATAAACATGTCGGGTTTTTACCTTACGTTAGCCAAAACACTTTATCAAATCCATCTGATGTTATAATAGTGTCTATAGAAAGTAAAATAGAATCTAACTGAAATGCTTGCATCTTACGTTTCAGCAATAGTTGGGCACAATCAAAACCGTAAAGGAACATAGGGAGAAGTGATTTCCAACTAATGACTAGGCACTGGGGTACCACCTGTCACAGTACGTGGCCTAGATCACCGTGCCGAGGATTACTTCCAATCCCCTACAACACAAGACCAGGACTACCCCTTACTGGATAATCCCGAGTGAGACCAACCCGTGGTTGGGATTAGCAACTGCCACTAAGCCGGAAAAAAGGAACATCAAGACAAGGATGACTTTACCCCAATGGTTTCTACCCACTTAGCCTTGCTGCATAACCCCAGATTTTCTGTCATCGCCGGTTGATGAGGCTCGAGGCTAAGCGTTACCTTTTTAGAACATTTCACTTAGAATGCTCACCGTCCACCTGACGATGTTCTGAAAGCATTCATCCATACAAGTCCTTTTTGGGGTTCGAACGGAATCAAAGGCACTACTCCTACTACAACCATTTCGGAATCACCTCAGGATTAGTAGCGACTAGCCCTTGCACTTCACTGCTCCACCTTCGAATCCAAACTCTTGTTTTCCACACGAAACGTTCAAACCGAATCGAAGTGGTTTTTAGGAAATAAATCTCGATCCCGGTCTCTTCGAAATGATCAGCCATTGGCCAATATTGATAGTCGGTTTATTTAACTATCAAATAACATTCACAAACAACCATCAAACATAAATAATATTCCAAATTATTTATTAGCCTCAAAATATCTTCGCAAGATATATTCCCACTTCCAAATATTTTTGAAACCATTTTTTCAAACCTCACTCTTCTCATGGAATAAATTCTCAAATATTTATTTCCACTGAAAACACCAAGTACAAATACTTTAGATTTTTAAAATATTTTAAAAACACTTTATTATAAAATACACTTTAAACATTTAAATTTAAAAACTACTCTAATATTTTATTCAAAGATATATACTTTAAGAATATTTAAAATAAAGCTACTTAATAAAATATATAACTAAATTTTTATCTTTTTTAAAAACATAATACCAAGTCACCTTTAAATAATTACTACTAAAATAAATTGAAAAATACTTACTTTAAAATTTAAACTTTTAAAAATAATAAATTTTTTAAAACATACTTTTTAAAACATCTTTAAACTTTTAACTTATACTTAAAAATTTGCTTTGAAAACGTACTTGGTTATCCAGGGAAATACGCTTCTCTTTCACATCATTTAAAAATAAATCACTATTTATTTTTAAACAAATCTACCCATTCCTTTAATAAATTCCCACCTTGAATTTATCCTTCCAAATATCCACTGATATATTACTTCACTTTTATAAAACCCAGTTTATAATTTCTTAGTCCATCCTCCTTTATAATTCTAATTTCAAACACTTAAATCGATTTCCAAATTGATTACCAAATTACTCCATTTTGACATAAATTTCTTTTACTTACTCATTTATTTCAAAACCCATTAACTTCAGGTTCTTAATTCTTATGATTTAAAATCTTTTAACCAAAAATACCAGTTTCCTATTTCCCAATTTCCTTCTTTACCCTTTCAAATAAATTTAAACCTTGAATTTTAAATTAAATTGATTATTACTTTAAATAATATCACTTAGGTTTTAAAATTCATTATTTTTCCCTTTTATTCAAAATCTCCCTTTCCATACTCGGATTTTATTTATTAAAATTTTAAAATCCACTTTTACCCTTTTTCCATTCATTCTATGGTTTACTCCAAATTCTCTATAATCATTTTACTTACAAATTCTCTTCTTTTATTTTCTTTTCAAATATCCAATTTATATATTTTTGGTAACTTATTATACCCAAATATATTCAATCAAACCATAGCATCCAATACTCCAATTATTAATATAAATCATCACAGGATATCAAATAACCATATCACAGAATATTTAAACAAATCTAAATATTTTGAGGAATCCAGTTGGATCCCTCCAACCCGTTTCCCTACATCCATAGATATTATCACAATACCAATTCCACTTCGAGGTGGAATATCGCGGTATATGGGTTTATATAATATCATTCGCTATTATGCGGCGCATAGGGTCTCATCCGCTATATAATGCGGGAAAATCAATCAATCCAATACATACTATATATATACTACTGTATATAATATAGCACATTAAATCAATTCAATCATTCAACCAATTATTTAAATTTAACCATTTAAATTTAAATAGCAATCCAGAAGAGTGAGATTAACTCACCTTTGATTTTTAATTTGCAAATCCGATCCACACCTTCTTGATCCTCTACGATTTAGACCTTGTAACAAATATCATAAGGTTTATTAATATTCGAGTTGATCAAATAAATTAATTACCGCTTAATAGTTTAATTTGACTAATGATTTGATATTAAACCAATTTTTCAATAAATAATTTTATTTTTTTGAAACCGATACACTAGAATATAACCTATGTACATTTTAAAATAATTTATACAGATTTCAAAAAAATCAGATTTATATATATGTTTTACTACATTATTAAATTCCAAAACTTTATCTATATTAAATAATTTTTGTTTTCTGCTTCCAATATATACGTATATATTTATTAGATTAAACACAATTGTTTTTCACCTTGCTGTAAATCAAAATTTTACCTATATATTTCCCAAAAAAAATTCTGTTTTAAGCTACATATATTTAAATCTGGATATATATTTTACTAATCAATTTAATCGAGAAAGAAGACAAGATCGCATACCTCACCGCCTCCATGCACCATAGTTCGCAACCACGCGTCTCCCAGTCGCATCTCGACTTTGTGACAGTCCCGTCACCATTTAGCTCGACCCCACGCACAAGCACCTGCGACAACCCAAATGAGCATGTCGTTGCCTCACCCTGGAGCGCCGCCATCCTTCCACCTCACAACTCGATTGCTCGCGCAGCCGTGTCGCTCGCGACTTCCACCTATCGCGATTCGAGCTACCCATCCTACCATGAAAGCGGCTCCCCCTCAACACAACTCTACGGCCTTATGAACTGCTCCCCCCATCTCCCTTCGAATTCACTCGCGACCCTCTTTTTCTTTCTCTTTTTTTTCTAACGAACAATTTCTGTTCGAATACTAAGGAGGGGAACGATTTGAAAAAAGGGCAACCATTTTTGAAGGATGGATTAGAAATTAATTTTAAAGCTCAGCTAAGCAATTTATAATGAATGGGAGATGAACGAGTTATTTTCTTTTACAGGAAGATTGCGCGAGATAATAAAAAAAGAGAAGGGAACATGATTTGAAATAAAGGCGACTGATTTGAACAGGTGAACAGTATTCCTGAAATGAGGTGAAAAAGATTTGATGTGAATAGTTTTTGACTGGTTTAGTTATATGTTTTAAATTTGAAATTTAAATTTAAACCGTCCCGAATTTGCAGCTAAAATTCTTGACCTCCTATCGAAGCATGCCGCTAGGCGTTTATGATGTTAAACCCATATTCCGAATGCAATGGAAAATGTTTTGAGTCCTAACTCGATCGTATGGAGAAGATAACTTTTGGACTCAGTTATTATATTAAATTTTCGAAATGAACTTCAGCGTGCTTATATATCGTATGCTCACACAACAACTCCAATCACTACGAAAATTGAATCCGACAATAATAAAAATATTACGGATCCAATTAAACTGGTTTCGTCGAAATCCGAAACTGTGCCTCATAAGGCAATTTAAATATCAATTTAAACAACATTTTTTTTTAAAACTGAACAAAACACTTTCAAACTCAAATTTAAAACTGCTATTATCTCCAGTATTATAAACATAAGTTTTCCAAGCCCTTGAAACATTTTTATCAGCTTAAAACTCAAGATTAAATATTTTACCCAATCTCTAATTATTATATTTAATAAATTTAATCGCCAAATTCAAACTGATATTCGAAATCCAAGTTAAACTAACTTGCAAATATTTAAAATTGATTAAATATTCCAATTTCAAATGCCTAAAAATTCTAGGTCGTCATAATTCCAAACCCTCTTGAATTCATACTACATATATTTCCATATATAATATAATCTTAATAATTTATTCAGTAACACTTGGATTGAGTTTGTTCGGATTTGAAATCATTTTGATCACACAATGTTAAAGAGAATAATTTACTAAGTACACTAAAATTTTCTAAGCAAACATTTGATCGTTACTTAGAAGATAGTCAGATTACCATAAAACTAAACAATACATTTTCCTCGAATTTCCTAAAGAAAATGCATTCCTCATAAATTTCTTTTCCAAAATATTTATACTCAGAAATATTCTCGAGTAATACCATCATCATTTTTCTCAAAATATTTTTGAAATCAATTCAAGCACCAGGTTTTAAAGTCTCAAAAACTCTATTAACTTATAAAACATTATTTATAAATGATGTCAATCATTTTATATATACTATATTCATATAAAAATGTACCTTTAAAATCATCTAGTATTATAGTAACTTCCTTTTATTATAATAAACTATTTTTATAACACGTTTGATAAACCATATTTATATAAAATTGCCTTTATATAAAATCATCTCACATTATATAAATTCACCTTTATCATAATAAAATTTCTCAATTATTTATCCTTTAAGTGTCCTATCTTTCCATTTAGATTATATTAAACAACTTTATTAGACATTTTGCTTTTAACTCAAACATTATTAAAAATTATTTTTTAACTTAACATTATTATCGAACACCTTAAAGCTTGTTAAATCTTTGTTTCTAATGTTTTAATGATGACAACTATATCATCATATATTTCTAGTTTATAACTATATTGTAGGAGAAAGAGCTACAACAAAGATTGATCGCATTCAAGAAATTCAAAGGTCCTTTTTCATCAAACTAGAGTACGTATATGGTCATAGAATTATATGTAAAATCACCTTGGTATCTCACACACACTTACACATACTTGCATACATAACTATATTCAAAGAGTTTGTTTATTTCTATATCTTGAAAAGGAAAAAATAAACTTATATTTTTTTTCTAAGTTTACTCAATTCAGTCGACTGAGGTATTTTCTTAGTCGACAAGGGTAGTCGACTAAAAAAAATACCTCATTCGATGGAATCTTAATATTTCACCAACATTCGATTTTTTTGAAATTTGGTGCGAACTCTTCTGTTCTTATTCAGTAGACTGAATTTTATACTCAGTTGACTAAACGTTGTATAACGACTACGTTTTGAAGTGTCACTTAGAAAAGTTGCAACCTTTCTAACAGTAATAATCATCTACGAATGATTGCAATCGTTTGCTATATCTATTTCATTTCTATAAATACACTACAAGATCAGAATTCATACCTTAACTTGCTAACTTACTTACTTTCTATTTCTATATTGTATGATCTCTTAGTACTCACTACAATTCAGTTCTCAATATTTACTCAAGCTACTTCCATAATCACAAACTATACACTTCTACATTACCAAGGAGATTATAGGAAGAACTGTACCAGTAGTCTATATCAGTGTTATTTGGAACATAAAGTTTGTCAAAGAAACTCAGTTGTATTAGCCTACTCCTCCGGGTGAACTGAGAGTTATTTGGTTAAAGGAAATACCGAAATGGAGCTTCGGGACTAGACGTAGGACAGTATGTCTAAACTAGTATAAAATATCTGGTGTGATTATTCTTATTAACTTTATACTATCATTCACAGTTGCATAGTTCTGCTTAGATTAGTATATATACACTTATTATACATATAAGCCATATTATATACGATTAACCACATCCTTATATAAAGATCTTGTGCATAATGACTGACAATTGGTATCAGAGCACGGTCATTTCAATCTACAGTAACACGTAATTGAAAAATCATTAATATGGCAAGCACTTTTCAAGAAGGTCAATCAACTGCTCATCCTCCACTATTTACTGGCTTACTAGTCAACAATAATGAGAATTTTTATAGAAGCAAATGGGTTAGAAATATGACTAGCAACTCAAAACAAATATGAAGCACCTAACATCGACATTAGCACTTTTACTGATGGACAAAAAGAAGCGGCATATAACAATGCCAAAGCTATGAATGCATTATTTTGCTCACCTGAAAAAAATGAGTTTTCACGTGTCATGCTTTGCACCGCTGCATATGATATATGGCGCACTTTACTAGTAACACATGAAGTGACAACCAAAGTCAAGCAAATTAAAATCTCGATTTTACAAAACCAATTTTTATCTTTCAAAATGAAAGCAAATGAGTCAATTATTGATACGTATGCTAAATTTCAAACCATCCAACATGATGTCATGACACTTGGAACAAAATTCATAGATTTTGATTTACTCACACGAATTTTAAACTCTTTGACAAATGAATGGGAAATAAAAGTTTTAGCTATCGAAGAAGATAATGTTCTTTCTCAACTCAAAGTCAAAAAGCTAATAGGAAATCTGATGTCGTATGAAGCCTTGTAGGCTTGGAAGGATCAAAATCATGAAAAGAAAAACATAGCATTCCAAGCAAATAATGAAGATTCAGACTTAGAAGAAGTCGAGATTGTTTTTATTACTAAGAACTCGAATAAATTCAAGAAGTTCAAGAAAATGAACAGATTTCAAAATGGAGGCAAACCAAACTCCTCAGATCAAACATCGATTAAATGCTATGCATATGAAAAATTTAGTCACATGAAAAAGGATTGTCCACAACTCAATAATGATAAAAATAAAAGCAAGGTTAAGAAATTCAAAAAAAGGAAAAGAGTCTTTCAAGTAACATGGAATGATTCAGATTCATCTTCTTCATCTACCAGTGATAGTGAAGCGACTTAGAACAAGCAAATGTGTTTTTTATTGCTAACACCGATAAGGTATGCCTTGAACTTACATATGATGAAATAATGAAAATTAGCATTGAATTAGATGATAAGTATAGTGAATAAAAAAAAATATGGAATATAGGAAAGTTAACTAGAGCAAAATTAGAAATTGGATTATTAAAAGATGAAAAACCAATCTTAAAAGAAGAATTAGAAATTACTCAAAAAATTGTACAATGTTTTATTATCTCAAAATGATATCATATTACATGATTTAGAAAATTATAAGTTAGAAAAGTTAATCTTGAAAAAGAAAAATTAGAATTACAAACAAGTTCAAATTCTAGCAATATTGAAATTTGTGATCTTAAAGGTAAGTCAGATAAAATAACAAATAATGTAACAAAATTCAACAAAGGAAAACAAAATTTAGAAAATTTTATTAAAATATATAAACCATCTAGAAATTGAAATGGATTGGGTTTTAAAAAAAAGCAACAAAATTCAAAGATTTATAGCACATAATACACCAAATTCAAAAATCCGAAGTTAGAAACAAAGATTAAAAATTCATACACAAATATGATCGAAATATGGATTCCTAAAATAAATAATAAGCTAATTAGACAAAAGTGTATTGATGAATATGTAAAGAAAGTTGTATATAACAATAATTACATTTTTAAAGGAACCAAATTCTTATGGATATGGCTACTTCTTACACTAACACGTAGGACCCTAAATAAAGAATGTGGGTACCGATTAAATTTTCTAATTTTGCAGGTACCTAAAATTAAAATAAAAAGCGAAGAAAGGTGGATACTCGATAGTGATTACTCCAAGTATATGATTGGAAAATGCTCATATGTTATTGAATATAACATATACCGGTGGTGGAATTGTGACATCAGGAGTTAATTATAAAGAACTTATCATCAAAATTGGAGAAGTCATCAATATCGGTAATTCGAATTCTCCTATAATAACTAATGTTTTATTGGTAGAAAATTTAAAACATAACTTATTAGTATAAGTCAATTATGTGATAAAGGATTTAAAATTAATTTTGAGAAAAATGAATGCAATATCTTTGACCCAAATAAAAATCTAATTTTTAAAGGATTTAGAAATAGAAACATATAAAAAAATGTCACTAATTTATGCTTAGCCGCAAAATCATAATGATCCATGGTTATGGCATAAATGTTCATGTCACATAAGTTTCAAAAATATTAATAAACTAGCTAGAAATGAATTAGTTAAAGGATTACCCAAAATCAACTACAAATTTAAAAACCTATGTGATGTTTGGCAATTTGGTAAATTAAAGAAAAGTAATTTTAAATCTGAAAAGGAAATTTCCATAAAGCAACCTCTCGAACTACTACATTTATTCGGACCAACTCAAGTACGTTCAATAATTCATAACATGTATGTTTTTGTAATTATTGTTGATTTTTCTAGATATACTTGGACATTATTTTTAAAAAGTAAAAGTGATGCTTTTGAAATTTTTTTTGCTAATATAAATTAAAAATTTAATGAATTTAAAAATCAACAGCGTACGAAGTGATCATGGAGGTGAATTTGAAAATGAACTATTTACAAATTTTTGTTACAAAAAGGGAATTAGTCGTAATTTTTCATTTTCACATACATCACAACGAAATAGTGTTGTAGAAAGGAAAAATGAACTTTACAGGAATATGCACAAACTTTACTAAATAGTAGTAACCTACCAAAAAATTTTAGGTCAAAGTTGTTCTACCACATGTTATGTATTGAATCATATAACACTCAATGAGTAAAAACACATGCTATGAAATATTTTTCAAAAAGAAACCTAAAGTACCGTATTTTCGAGTATTTGGATCATAATGTTTTATTTTAAACGCAATAGACTATCTAGGAAAATTCGATTCTAAAGCCGACGAAGGAACTTTTGTTGATTATTCGGATCGAAGTAAAGTATATAGAAAACAAACAAACATTATAGAAGAAAATCTTCATGTTTCGTTTGTTGAAAATTTTAAAAATAATGATGATGATGAAGAAGTAATAAATAAAAATAAAACTAATGTACCTATACATGAAAATATAGATAATAATATCAAAAACAGTAATGATAATATGATAACGTCTTCACTTGGGATATTAACAGACCATCCAATTAATAATATAATTGGTGATTTAAGTACAA
The DNA here is from genome assembly GCA_030765085.1 of Allium cepa. Lineage (NCBI taxonomy): Eukaryota > Viridiplantae > Streptophyta > Magnoliopsida > Asparagales > Amaryllidaceae > Allium > Allium cepa. Next base: position 689,840,809 of record CM060932.1, on the reverse strand, counting down.
GTATCAACTAGAAACAGTTAATTAAAAGAGTCATGTTGTATTCATATCAAATTTTAAACCTGAAAATTATAAAGAAGCATCAAAAGTTGATTTTTGGATTATTGCAATGCAAGAAGAACTTATTCAATTTGAAAGAAACAACGTATGGGAACTTGTATTGAGACCAAACGATCAATCGGTAATTGGAACAAAATGGATTTTTAAAAATAAAGCAGACGAGAATGGAAACATTATTCGAAATAAAGAAAGTTTAGTAGCTCAAGGATATAATCAAGATAAAGGAACTGATTATGAAGAGACATTTGCTCCGGTAGCACGTCTCAAAGCAATATGAACATTACTTGCTTTAGCATATCATCATAATTTTAAAGTTTTCCAAATGGATGTAAAAAATGCATTTTTAAATGGATTTATAAAAGAAAGAGTTTATATCGAACAACCTCCGCTATTTTTTCATGGGAAATATCCAGATTATGTGTTCAAACTTAAAAAGGCTTTACATGGATTAAAATAAGCACCTCGTGCATGGTACGAAAGATAAAAAACTTATCTACAAAATTCAGGTTTCCAAATTGGTAACATTGATTCTACTTTGTTTATAAGACGAGTAAATACAGATATATTGGTTGTACGAATATATGTTGATGATATTATACGGATCAACTGATGAAAAATTGTGTAATAAATTTTCTAAAATTATGAAAGATGAATTTGAAATATCACATATGGGTGAATTAAACTACTTTCTGGGTTTGCAAATAAGACAACTAGAAAATGGAATTTTATAAAGCAAGAAAAATACCGTCGAGATTTATTAAAATTCTTTGGAATGGAAAATATCTCAAGTAAATCAACTCCGATGAGTACTACCTACATTTAGATAAAGATGAAAGTGGAAAAGATTTCGATCAAAAATTATACAGAAGAGTGATATGATATTTGTTATACTTAACAACTAGTTGAACAGATATTATGATGAGCATATGTTTATGTGCATGATTTCAAGCACAACCAAAGGAATCACATCATCGAGCGGCTAAACGAATTTTAGGATGCTTAACCAACACCAAAGATTATGGTCTTTTTAACCGAGAGGCAGCTCGTTCGAACTCATGTCATATAGTGATGCTGATTTCGATGGTTGCAAAATGGATAGAAAAAGCACAAGTGGCATGTGCCATTTTATAGGTCAATCTTTAGTTTCGTGGTTTAGTAAAAAAAACAAAATTGTGTTTCTATCTCAACATGTGAAGCCAAATGTATCTCAGCGACCTCAGCATGTGCACAAGTAATTTATATGCAACAAACTCTTCAAGATTTCGGTAGAATCATAACAATTCTCCTATATATTATGATAATAATAGTGCTGTAAATTTATCAAAAAATCCCTATTAATCATTCTCGAATAAAATATTAATATTCATCATCATTTCGTAAGAGATAATATGGAAAAAGGAATGATATCACTTGAATTTTTGAACACTGAAAACCAAATTACAGACATTTTTACCAAACCACTGAATGAACCAACTTCTATAAAACTAAGACGAGACCTAGGAATTTGTTCTTACAATGACTTAGTAACTAAAATATATAACTAAAATAAAATTCACAAAATAATTTTGTAATAGTATTTACAAATGTTTTTATCCATACAAAACCTAGCTAACTTGTTTTAAAATTCTATGGTTAGAATTTTACCATCCTTACAAATAAACTGCCAAAAATTGTAAACAACACTTATATTAAGGAATTCTTCTATAAACTAAATAAATATGTTCTTTTTAAAACCTTCAAAACTTTACACCACTTCTATTCTGATCACGACTCCACTTATTCAACTATCGACTTTAGCTCACCTTCATCGAATAACATCTACATATCACCAACTAAAACCACACCTCCATCAATTCGATCAGACTCTCTAAACATTATTGCATCATTTATGTATCACACCGCATTCCTCCTAAGAAAAATAAAGCCAAACGAGTAATTGATCTAGAATCGACATCTTTCAACACCAAAGTGGATGCCCCTGCAATGTATCACTATCAACAAGAAATAATGGGAGTTCACTATAACGAACTGCCTTTCTTACTTCGAAAGACGAGTCATTATGAGTAAAAGAAAAAGAAGGATAAGAAGAGAATTCAACAATCATAGAATCTCACCTCGGAATGGAACAACATATAATATATAACATAGGATTATGCATAGTTACTGCTATCGTAATAAATCAGCGTCATAATAGTACAAGCTCCACACTAGGACAATTATAACTACTTGTCCTTACATCACAAGTCCAAAATACACACACACATATAGTGGAAATAGATATTAGTTAGCTATCAGTGAAGCCACCTGCTCCAGCTCCTCCAAAATGCTATCATGAAAAGCTTGGATACTTGGCTACTCATAAAAAAGTTAAGTACCCAAGAGTTTTAGAAAAAGAAAAGAAAATTCCGGGGAAGGCATGGTTCTGGTGTGAGTAAACTCTAACAATTTAGTTCTTACTTTTATAAAACAATTTGAAAATCAAAGGTAACTCGTAAAACCATGTAGCACATAAAAACAGACGTGTTTTTACCTTACGATAACCAAAACACTTTGTATTGAAATTCAATGATATTATAATAATGTCTAGGGTTTTCAAGTAAGATAGAACATGGCTAAAATGCTTGCATACCACATTTTAGCACAACTAATTTTGTATGGCACTTATTGGACAATGGATTACGTACATGATCAGGTAAGGAACTACCTTTCGAAGCTGCACCTCTAGATAAAATATACCTGGAGTTTGATAAGAACATCTTATACCCTACTACATGGAATAGGCCTACTACTTGACTAGTAGCACCAAATACATCACCACCACGGTTGGGATCAGCAATCGTACCGGAGCATATAGAAAAAATGGGTCAAATATCGATTCTCGATATGGTGGTGACATACCCTTATGGGAGCGACGCACATAGCACTGCTGCAAACCCTGTCCTGGTCATTTTCGGTTGATGAGGCCTGAGGCTACGTTTACTTTTTCTAGAGCATTTCCGCTTAGAATGTTGCACCGCCTTTCAGATGTTGACACAATGTCAGCATTCGTCCATACAAGTTGTTCAGGACATGAACGAACTGAAGGTACTATTTCCAATGAACTGAAGGTACTATTAAATAAAAATTACTTTTCTTTGTAGCTTAATTAATCATTATTTAAAACTTACTTAATAAAAATAATTTACATAGTTAATAATTTCTTAAACTCTAATTATTTAACCCAATTACTTAATTAATTAATAATTGCTCAAATTAATTTAAATCAAATAAATAAATTATTAAATAATTAAAACTAAATTTTTACTTACTAAATTAATTCAAAATGAGTTTTAAAAAACAATTCAAAATAAAATACTTAAAACTTGAAATCGTGAAATTCTCCGAACTACATCCATAGCGACTATCGCTATAAGCGCGGTTCACTAGAATTGATTTCTAGGCGAAACTTACACTTGTCTCAAGCGAGGCCATACTTTTTTTTAAACTTACATGAAATGTTTTGAAACTTTCAACAAGTTGTAACTTGGAAAACATTTCCAAAATCAAACCAAAGAAAACCTGTCTCTTTCCATCGGATCTCAAATCGCTTTGCGACCATTTCAACACTAGTTCACAACCATTTCATTACTAACTTGGGTTCCGTTTTACAACCAATACTACTAACATATCATAACCAATATAACATGTTTACAACCATATCCATATAAAACATGTACATCCAAATATATCACATATCTAACCAAATCACATATCCAATTCAAACAATCAACTTGCAATCACACATTATCCAATTCATATGGCAATTCAACATATCAACCTAGCATATTTAAAAACATATATAGCATTAAAACAAGTTGAATTTTCTTTTCCAAAAATTAGAAGTTTACTCATCAAAACTTTACAAATCTCAAAGCAACTTCCACTAGAACTTTGACATATGCTAGCACTTGGTCCTAACTTGCAAATGTGAAGCTTTTGGATGCCTAAACACCTAGATAAGGCTTGGCCATGGTCATATTTAGGCTCGAGCAGATGTGGTTTTTGGTGGAAGGGGACTTGATTTTGGAAGAGGAAGTGTAGAGATGGATGTAAAATGGTTTTAGTGAGCTAAAGAGAAGAGTTTGAGTGGAAAAGAGATATTTTTTTCTAACTTTTACAAACAATGGAATCCATGCTGGAAAGTTTTAGAAAGCGAAGAGGAGAAAGCAAATGAAAATGTGTGTGTGGAATATTTATAGGCAAAAAGAATTGGAGAAAATTACTAATTTACCCTTCAATGATTTAACATAATATGTCATGATATTGAAAAATCACATCACCTTCCTACCCCTCTCATATCACATCCCCCTTTCTTCTCTAGTCAAATTCTTAAGCTCATTATGAGTAATGATGTCTAATTATGAAAAATATTAAGACATGACAACACTTAATAATATATATATTTATATATAATGTCTATTATTTTTAAAGTTATGAATTGTCACATCACCTATTATTTATAATTAACATAAGATAATCTATTCCTAAGTGTATTATTATTTAGTTAATTATCTACTATATATGTGCACAAATGGTGCACAAAGATGAACAATATTCCTGACCACTTTCCGGTGTCGAAAGGTCGAAATTTTGAAAAACGTTCTTCGGTCACATTTTCTAGTTTTCTACCGACTATTTAATATGGTAAACAAATTTTGAAAATGATTTTTCCCTCATTAAAAATTAATTAAAATGAGTTTATTTATTAATAAAAATATATTGATTGATTATATATATATAATTTCCTACTTAAAACGACCAAATTAAGGGTTGTTGCATTCCACCCTCCTTAGAATTTCGTCCTCGAAATTACTAACAAGTTTTAACCCAAAGGATTCACATATTCATGCCATAAATTCCGTACAAAAGGTATACAAGCACCCATGAAAACAATACATACATGACACAACTACACAACAACTATTCTAGCATCCATCAAGGATAAGCTTCCTTCATTTGATCCACAGTTTCCCAAGTACAGTCTCAGGAATCATCGCTCCACTGAATCTTAGCCAGTCGCACCACATTGTTGCACAATTTCTTCTCATCTTGCTCCATAATACTAACTGGATGTCTAACTACCGTCAGATTCGTTTCTATTTCCAAGTCATCCTGAACTGACGTTTTTACCAATGAGGATGGATCATGCACGCTCTTCCTCAAATTGGAGACATGGAAAACATTATGGACTTCTGACAACCTTTCGAGTGACTTAACTTTGTAAGTGAGTAACCCAATCCTTTTTATAATCTTGAATGATACAATGTATCTAGGTGCCAACTTCCTCGCTTTTCCAAATCGATTAACTCCTTTGATGGGAGTTATCTTCACATACACATCATTGCTGACTTGAACTCCAAATCCTTCCTTCTCATGTCATCATAATTCTTTTAGCAATCTCGAGCTTCATTCATTCTTATTCTAACCTTTTCAACTTTCTCCATCTCCTCTCAAATCTTATCTGGACCAAGCACTAAACAATCTTCAGATTCTACCCAACACATAGGCAATTTGAACGATCTCACGTACAAAGCTTCATAAGGCGCCATTCCAATGCTAGCTTGATAGCTATTATTATAGGTGAACTCAACCAAGTGAATATGATACTCCTATGGTCCTCCGAAATCAAAAATATAAGCTCTCAACATATCTTCCAAAATGCGATTAACTCTTTCAGTCTGGCCATCGGTTTGAGGATGGTATGTAGTATTTAGACTTAACTTCATTCCAAAAGCTATTTGCAGAGCTTCCCAAAATTGGCTCGTGAAGATAGGATCTCTGTCACTTACTATTCTTATTGAAACTCCATGTAGACGAACTAATTCCCTCATATAAATTTCTACCAATGAAGTGCCGATTTAGTGGCTTGACCGGAATAAAATGTGCACTCTTCATTAGCCGATCAACGATAACCCACATTCCTTCATTTCCTTTTTTGGTTCTGGGTAAGCCATCGATAAAATCCATTGATATCATTTCCCATTTTCAATTGGATATTTCCAAAGGTTGTAATAATCCGGCTGTCCTCTGACGATCACCTTTGGTTTGTTGATTGCATGGAAACCTGCTAACAAAGACTGAAATGTCCTTCACCATCCCTGGCCACCAAAATACTCTTTTCATATCCTTGTACATCATGTGAACTCCTAGACGAATACTTAACTTAGACTTGTGGGATTCTGATAAAACTTCCTGTCTCAGCCCACTCACATCTGGGACACACAATCGTTCGTTCATTCTCAAAGCACCTCGGCTATCCATCTTGAAATCCGAACATCTACCCTCCTGAATACCTTGTATTAAACCTTCAAGTATCTTATCCTCCCTCTGATTGCTCATAATCATTTCCTAAAGTGTCGGGGTAATCTCCAAGAGAGTCAAAATAGCATTCCTGCTCAAAATATCCGCCACCACATTAGTCTTCCCTGGCGTATATAGAATATCCAAGTCATAAGACGCCAAGAATTCCAACCACCTTTGTTGCCTTAGGTTTAGATCCTTCTGGGTGAATAGATACTTCAAGGATTTTTGATCCGTGAAGAGCTCGAATTTTTCACCTAATTTAAAGAAAGAAATCTTACTTCTAGAATTCTAAAGATTAGAAAGAAATTAAAAAAGATAAGAAAGATCCTTACCCAACAAGTAGTGCTTCCACATTTTTAGTTCAAAGACAACAGCCAACAACTCCAAGTCATGCATAGCATAGTTTTTCTAATGAGGCTTCAACTGACCGCTTGCATACACAATCATTCTACCATGTTGCATCAACACAGTACCTAGTATCACTCCACAAGCATCTGTGTAAACTGTGAACCCCTTATTACTATCTGGAACAACCAAAATCGGTGCACTGTTAAGTCTTTTATTTAATTCCAAAAATGCTTCTTCACACTTCGAAGTCCATACAAATTTGTCCTCCTTCTTAGTCAGCGTAGTAAATTAGGATGAAATCTTGGAATAGTCTTGAATAAATCTCCTATAATATCCAGCCAATCCTGAGAAACTCCGAACCTCGGTAGGAGGTCACGGTTGCTTCCATTCTTGAACAGCCTCCACCTTCACTGGGTCTTCTGAAATACCTTCTCCCATCATACTATGCCCTAAGAATCTTACTACTGATTTCCAAAAATGGTACTTAGTGTTAGTCTTTGAGATGATGGTTTTGATGACAACAACCTTAGAATAGATTATAAAATATAAATACTAACAGTATAAGTTTAGATATATATATATATGTATATGCAGGATTTAAACATGCAGGTACCAAGAATGAAGACTGTACAATATATAGATTCAAGATATCAAGATTGAAGACTCATGAGTAACAATAATATCAAGATTATCAAGAGTTCAAGATTTCAAGTAATTTACTCTTTAATTAGGAATTTTGTTAAAAATCCTAGAAAAGCACTGGCATCTTAAAATCCAATTTATTCGTGGAATGGAATCTACTTCAAGCTCGTTAAAGGGATGGAACCCTAAGTAGGATGGAACCTACAAAAAATCTAGTGGAATATTGTTTTGTATCCGCTAACTTTTTATTCAAAATGATTTTTCAAAATTATATCTTGTTTTCAAAATGATTTCAAAACCTTCCCTTTAAAAGAATCAAAAACATCTATCCTGATTTCAAATACTTTTAGCATCAAAATAATCTTGCATTTCAAAATCAAATTATTCTTGGTTTTAAACTATCTTTTAAAATAAAAGTATATTTAATTTTTTTAATATTTATATATTTAGATTTAAATATAAAATTATAGTAAAATTTTATATATACCAAAATATTATTATATATATTTATTTATGTATTTCAACTATATTAAAGTATATTTATAAAAGTTTAAAATAGTTTTAAAATAAGATTAAAGTTATTTTCAAAGAAAAACAAAACATCAAAAATTCCTTTGGGATGTCGACATGCCCAAGTATCCCATGTCGACATAGTGTCAGTTGAGTTCAAAATTTAAATTTCAAAAGAAGTGTCTATTCGTCATAACTCTTCACGAATGAACATGGTTGTTGTTCTTCTGTAAATAGGGGTTGGTTTCAATGAATTGTAATACATATTTTCTGGTTTTTCACTCCTCCTCCTCTTCCATATTTCTACATACGTATTCTTACCATTACTCTGCCGAAATCAACATTGAATCTAACTAGATCATTTCTGGTTTGATTCTCTATCACAATCTCAGCAAGATTCTCGGTGCTATTCAGAGTTATAGATTTCTTTGTAATCAATTTAGCGAGAAAATGTGTGATTGTGACCTTGGAAATCAATCAAGCGAGATAAGGTGTGATTGTAGCCTTGGGAAATCAATTGAGTGAACTTGTTGCACGAGAAATAAAGTGTCTCTACCCAGAGGATTGTGATTCTGGAGGGTGTACCTTGTTGCCTTGAAATCGAGGGTGTAATTGTACAATTGATTTTGAAAGAAAATCCGTACTTGTTGTGCGGGACTGGATGTAGGGTAACTCTGAACCAGTATAATCCGGTGTGTTCTTTCCTTTACTGCTTTTACTTTATTTCTGCATCTGTTTTTGTTTCTGTGATCATATTTGTGTCGGAATATTGCATACATCTGTGTTCAAATTAACATAAACTTAAAAAGATTTAGTACTTCTTTATAAACACTATTCACCCCCCTCTAGTCTTAATCCTAGCCTTAAGATCTGTAATCCACATTTCTCACATTTGGTATCAAAGCAAGGTTATCAAAGTTTCATAATCTGATTTTTGAAAAAGTTTTAAAATGGCTATGTTTGTTAATACTAGTTTAGAAATATTCAGATCATCATTATCTTTTGAGTCTACATATGATCAATGTTCAAATTGAAGTTGTCTACCAAAATTGTTTGATGTGCAGGAATCATGCTTTATGGCTATTGAGGAATCAATATACAGTGGACAAATTGTGCAAATCAGAAAGGACAAATGGATACTCGATAGTAGATGTTTTATACACATGATTGGCAATCCAAAAATTTTAAATGATATAATATACAAAGACGGAGGACTGGTTAACTTTGGAGACAATTCAAAAGGATATGTGATTGGCATCGGCAAAGTCGGTAACTCTGAAACTCGTATCATTACTAATGTTTTGCTAGTTAAAAATCTGAAACATAATCTGCTAAGTATAAGTCAACTTTGCGATAAAGGATATAAAATTAAATTTGAAAAAGATAAATGTCACATTGAAGATAACAATTCAACCATAATATTTAAGGAAGTTAGGAAAAAGAATATTTATATTCTTAGTATGAAAGTTTCAAGTGATAACTTATGTCTTTTGGCAAATACAAGTGACCCTTGGATTTGGCATAAGAGATTTGGGCATTTGAATTTCAAACTTTTTATCTAGACTATCAAAACATGATCTAGTAAGAGGTCTTCCTAAAATGGATTTTAAAGTAGATAGTCTATGTGATGCATGTCAATTAGGAAAACTTAGAAAAAGTTCTTTTAAATTAAAAGATATGATTTCAACAGCAAAACCTCTTGAATTACTTCACCTTGATTTATTTGGTCCATCTCAAACTCTGTCAATAAATCATAGTAAATATGTTTTTGTAATTGTAGATGATTATTTTAGATTTACATGGACAATATTTTTGAAACATAAAAGTGATACTTTTGAATGTTTTAAAAACTTTACAAAAAGGATTCAAAATCAACTTTCTCTAAAAATTATAACCATTCGTAGTGATCACGGTGGTGAATTTGAAAATGAAAAGTTAGAGGAATTTTGCAATAAAAAGGGAATAACCCACAATTTTTCATTTCTAAGAACTCCACAACAAAACGAAGCAGTAGAACGTAAAAATAGGACGATTCAAGAGTGTGCGAGAACTATGCTTTCAGACAGTAAATTACCAAAGAATTTTTGGGCATAAGCAGTTGCTATCGCCTGCTATATTTTAAATAGAATTTAAATTAGACCTTTAACTAATAAGACATCTTATGAACTTCTTTATAGAAAGAAACCTAAAGTGACTTATTTTAGAATTTTTGGAAGCAAATGTTTTATCTTAAATACTAAAGATAACTTAGATAAATTTGATCCTAAATCCGATGAAGGTATCTTTATCGAATATTCTAATAGAAGTAAAGCATACAGAATATTTAATTTAAGAACTAACAAGATCGAAGAAACAATGTATGTTTCATTGGATGAAAATTTCAAAATTTTTGAAGATACAAATGATGAAGAGGATTTAATCACTCAAAATCAAGAGTCAGCTGAAACTTATAATGAAATTAATCATCCTAGTAAAACGACTAAACTTTTAAAAGATCACCCTATTGAAAACATACTAGGAGATATGCAATCTGTTGGAAACTAGAAATCAACAAATCAAATGAGTAATGTAGCTTTTATATCAACTATTGAACCCAAAAATTCAAAAGAAGCATCAACTGATGATTCATGGATTTTGGCCATGCAAGAAGAACTAAATCAATTTACTAGAAATGGTGTTTGGATACTTGTTCCTATTGAAAATAAAACTATAATTGGAACTAAATGGGTTTATAAAAATAAAATGAATGAACTAGGAGAGGTAGTTAGAAATAATGCATGTTTAGTCGCTCAAGGTTTTTGTCAAGAAGAAGGAATAGATTTTGATGAAACCTTTGCTCCCGTAGCAATATTAGAAGCATTAGGATTCTACTTTCTTTCGCAAATCATAATAATTTCAAATTATTTAAAATGGATGTTAAAAGTGTCTTTTTAAATGGATTTGTAAAAGAGGAAGTATATGTTGAGCAACCACCGCTTTTTGAAAACGAAAAATTACCTAATAATGTTTACAAACTTAAGAAAGCTTATATGGTCTAAAACAAACTCCTAGAGCCTGGTATGATAGACTAAGATCTTACTTATTACAATCAAATTTTGAAATTGGTGAAGTAGATAATACTCTCTTTATTAAAATAAATAAAAATGATATTCAACTAGTACAAGTTTACATGGATGATATCATTTTTGGATCAACTAACTTTGAGATGAATAAATAATTTTCTAAAATAAAGACAAAAGAGTTTGAGATGAGTCATATGAGTGAATTAAACTTCTTTTTAGGATTACAAATAAAACAATTAGATAATGGTAACTTTATTAGTCAAGAAAAATATGCTAAAGACCTAATTAATAAATTTGGTTTGACTACTGCGAGTGGAAAATCCACTCCCATGGCAACCAATGAGTACCTTAGTAAAGAAGATCTCTCGAAAGATGTAGATCAAAAGTTATATAGAGGAATGAAGGGATCACTACTCTATATTACTACTAGTAGACCTGATATCATGCATAATGTTTGTCTCTGTGCAAGATATCAATCCCAACCTAAAGAGACCCACTTAAAAGCCGTAAAACGTATCATAAGATATGTTAAACACACTTTTGACTATGGCTTATTTTACCCTAAAAATGATTCCTTTGACTTAATTTCTTACTGTGATGTTGATTATGCTGGTTGTAAATCAGATTGAAAAAGTACAAGTGGAACTTGTCACTTTTTGAAGCATTCTCTGATTTCCTGATTTAGGAAAAAGCAAAATACGGTTTCTTTATCAACAACTGAAGCAGAGTATATTTCTGCTGCTTTGGCTTGTTCTCAAGTAATATATATGCAGCAAATTAAAAGATTATGGTTTAAATATTTCAAAATCACCAATTTATTGTGATAATACTAGTGCAATAAATTTATCCAAAAATACTACTCAACATGCTCGAACTAAACATATTGATATCAGACATCATTTTCTCAGAGAAATATAAGCAAGGAAGTAATCACTCTAGATTATATCAATTTTGGGAATCAAATTGCTGATATCTTAACAAAACCTTTAAATGAATCTATATTTACTAAATTAAGAAGAGAATTAGGTATTTGTTCAATAACTGAAATATAAAATATAAATAACAAGTATAACTAAAAATTAATTTAAAATAAATTAAATAGGCAAAAATTCAAGAACCATGTCGACATACCCCTCTACCCTATGTCGACATACAACGTTTTTAAATTTTTGAAATTTTTCCCACCAAAATTCAAATAATTGGTATATATTCTTCTTATTTTCGAATTTTTGATCTTTTATTTGTTCGCTCTCTATTCTAACTTCTGAAATTAATTAATCTGTGGCCTCTTCTTCCAAATCAAACTTAAAATCAACATTTTCGTTCCCCTTTCCTATTTCTGGTCCGTTTCAACGTACTACACTCGCTCGTGTGACTAAAATGGAGGATTCTCTAAAGGATGCACTTCAGTTAATGACTGAAATCCAAGTAATGCAACTTCGAATGGCCAAGGAATAAGAAAGGCAAGGCAAAATCCTTAGGAATTTGCAAAAATTTCTAATGGATAATCATGCTAACCCAATCTTGATTGATGAAGACTCTTCAGGAGATCAAGAACAAGAGGCCAGTGAAGAAGAACCCATGGAAGAAACGCATGCGGAAGATACGACAAGGTCGTTTGCGTTGGTGAAGTGTGTTTTGACAAAAATGGGAATCTTGTCGAACAACATGGAAATTTCTATTTCCACTATCCAAACTGTTTGATTCATAGATCTCCTATGTTCAAAAACACACATTAGTTTCTTCTCCTTCTTTTCCATTGTTGTATGTTCCTTCTTACGTTTCCCACGAAAATTTAAATATAACTATATGATTAATAAATAAATTATATTCTTATATGTGTTCTTCCCTATTAATAAATATAACTATATGGTTATTATATACTTAGAATAGTTAGTAGTTTAGGATTAGGTTTCTTATTAGATCTAAGTGTTGATTATTTATGATAACACTATCATTATAATTACATGTCATAGAGTATTAGATTTAGGGGGAGTTCTATAGTTTGGTGTTATATAGTTTAGAGTTAGTTTTTTTGTTGATGACATGGGAAGAGAAATATAAAATAGGGTAGTTAGGCATAGATTAAGGGGTAGTTATTAGGATAGAAGTAATATTTTATAAACAAAGGCTGTCTGTAACGTCCCGGAAATTTTCAACTTTCGAAAATTCAACATCGATACTCACTTTATCGACTGCCGAGAAATCGAAGGCCGGAAACCCGAAATGTTATGGTTTAAGAAAAGGAAAGAGATAGAAGGAGAGAGAAAGGATAGAAAATAGGGAGAATAGAAAATAGAAAATAGAACGGAACAGAAAACAACAGAACAACATCAGAATCTCACAATCGCAGCGGAACAACATATAATAATAAATGAATAATCTTTAAACAAAGAACTATATCAGTTATTACATTTTATACATTTCATTACATCATATCATCAGAGTGTATAACAACATACAACAAACAGTGCAGCGGAAAAAGAAATACTATATACTAGTATTACGCCATGCCATCCAGCTTGCTTCCAGCAACTCCAGAATATCCTGATAAACCTAACTCTTGACTGCCCGTGTGGAAGTTGGTGGGCACCCAGAGTTTAGGAAGGAAAACAATAAACTCCGAGTCAGTCATGTGACTGGTGTGGGAACTCAAAACAGTTTATTTATCTTTAAAATCAAAATAGAGTAATATTTTTAAAGTCAATTCGCAATGCTTTTAAAAATGAGACTACCATAAGGCCTCCCGCACACACACACAATGCAAACGCAGAAACGGAGGAGATTTCTCCTTATGATAGTCAAAGATGCTTGATACGCATTTAAAAGAACATTTGATATTATTATTAGTGCATAGTGTAGGAAATATTCATTTCGAAAGTAGAATATAAATCTTAGCCAACATACGACCATTATCGTATGCCTACTATAGCTAACTATGTTCAATAGCAGGTTACCGCCACATTCCATAGTAGGTTATACAACTAAAACCGTACAAGTCTCGTATTGTTTCTTTGGATTTCCAACGAATGATCAGGCCAAGGAACTTCCCATTGCCACATGAGAATGCCTCTGGATGGACATCCCCGAGAACCAAACCGGATCTCTACCAACACAAGGCCGGGTTAACCCTAACTGAGTAACAACTGACCGAATATGCCATCCCCCGGTCCTTTGGGACCTTTCACCGAGCGCTCGCAATCAATTCACACAATCATAAAGTGTTTTCAACATGAGTAAGTATCTGGGCTCCATACCATGATACCACCCTTTTCCAGAAGGAAATGCACATATCCTAAAGGGCTATACCCCTCATAACCTTGCCGCATCTTTCCTGTTTTGACCATTCACGAGGTGTGAGGCTCGACGAAGTCACGTCCACAAAAACATACTTTACACAAAAGCCATGCTTTGTGTCAACAAATGATCATATAAATGATCACCAAGATAGACGATCAAATAAACGATCCTATCACAAATAATCAACACAATGATCATTTACAGCAACACTCAGCATGTCACATTACCAAATTGGGAATATATCGCTGATAACCTTCAACTACATAACCTCTGAGCTCGTACGTCTCAGAGAAGGGTGTTAAGCTAAAAGAATAAATTCTTCGCCACTAACAGAAATATATTTGAAAGAAATCTGCTTTATATCTCAATTTGTAACGTCAGACATACAATCCATACAAGTCTGTTCCGGGCTCGAACAAAACCGAAGGCACTTACAAAGAAGTCCTTGCAATCCGGATATCCACAATCCTAATCGGATTTCCCATCACATATGGAGAACTCAATACCGAAACAACTCGGTGCAGAGTCAATCGACAAGTCATCCTATCGCTCTCGCAAATACCGGGTCTTCAACACCGATCTTCAAATGCAATTCATTACGTCGTATCACTTTTCGAAATGGGTAATCCGAATAACGAGCGCAATAACTTAAAAACAAGTGTGCATTCAAATTCAAACAAATCACATCAATTACCCATTCAAAGGGAAATATTGATAGTCGGTTATTGAACTATCAATGGATATGCACACATCACCAGTTTCCAAATAATTTTCCAAATTATTTATTTTCCAAAATATCTTTACAAGATATATTATTTCAATATGTCAAAAATAAATCAATATTTATTTTTAAACAAATTCCCCTTTCCTTTATAAATTCCTTAGTGAATTTATATTTCAAAATATTTATGAATAAACGATTTCAATTATTCATTTCAATTTATCTTCAAAAAGATAAATTCTCAAAACATTCACTTTATATTGGAAAACATTCCCATACTTATTTAATAAGTAATTCTCAAATTCTATTTATTTTCAACACTTGGAAAATATTCAATATACTTCAATCGAAATTAAGTATATATTTCATTCTTTAAGGAAATCATTCTTTTAAACATATTTATTTGGGCCAAAACGAATGTTACGTAAAACATCGTTACGACAACCCAAAATCACTAATATAGGGATTCGAATTTAAAATAGATATATAAATCCCAATACTATACAAAACATTTCCTTTCGAAAATCATTTACTATAACAACAGTGTTATAGTCCACTATTTCCTTCTATTTCTCGAAAACGTCTATTTCAACAATAAATGTTGAAATCTATGGTTTTGAATCTCAACACATTTTAAAACATCGTTAGATAGTTTTAATCCTATTTAAAACATCACATCCTAAACATTTTCTTTAACATATTATTCACTATTCAAAAACGTGAATATATTTTGTTAACAAATTTCATCCTTTCTATTCATTTTATTTTAAAGGATTATTCACTGTCTAAAACGTGAATATAACTCCATTAATAGGTTTCAACAATTTACTTATCAAAATAAGTCGTATTGCGAATTTATAAAACAATGTTTATAAATTCCTTTTCTATTTATCTTATAAAAACTTCTTTTTATAAATTCCTTTATTAACCTATTCCAGTTTATAACTCAATTATAAAACAAAAGTTCATATCATAAGTGAAATACTTATAATTTATTTATTTTTCAAATCGTTCCTTTGAACTTCATAATTATAAATCTTATAACTTATAAGATTCAATTATTTATCCAAAACCATTCTTTTAATAACTTTACAAATTTTATAAACCTACTGCTTATAAAATTCCATTTATAACTTCACCGTTTATAATTCTATGAATTTCATTCATTTATGAAATTCATTTTCACTTCATTCAAACACTTATAAAAACTCATTTTATAATTCAAATATTTTCATTTATAAATTATCAATTTATAAATCTTTTTATATAAATCAATTTATATTATTCTTTTCAAAACATCTTTAAACTTCTTTATAATTTCACCATTTTGATTTATAAAATAATCAAATTTTATAAATCCTATATTTAAACATTTTATAATAAATTCAAAAATCCCAATTTAACTATTTTATAAAATCATTAGCCTCATATTTTCAAAAATCAACCTTTAACTATATTTCTCAAAAATCAATCTTTAATCGTATTTCTCAAAATCATAATTTTTATAACTTTAAAAATTATAACGTTTATTTATTTAAAATGGATCAATTCCAAAAATATTTTATAAACGTATACTTTCAAAAATCACTTTAAAATCATTTTAAAATCCCAAAATTTGGTCCAATGATGCTACACACCAAATAGCCAATCACGACAACAACGATATCATATATCGTATATGAAAATCCATCAAGTATCAAAATATCTGAAATCAAATAAATACTGTTGAGGAATCCAGTTGGATCCCTCCAACCTGTTTTCCTGCATCCACAAACATTAGCACAATACCAATTTCGCTCCAGTACGAAATTATCGCGGTATATGGGATTTTAAATATTATCCGCTTAATAGACGGCGCAATAGGGTCTCATCCGCTAAACAAATGCGGGAAATCAATAACTCCAATATACATATGCCAATATATATATATTGCTATTATATATAATACCAATTTCACTGTTTATGAAATATTCGCGGTATATGTTTTTTATAAATAACATCCGCTTACTAACGGTGCATAATGTCTATTTTAACAATCAATAGATAACAATCATCATTCAACCATGCATTCAAATAATTTAAATCTAACTATTTAAAATAAAATCGAAACTAATTCGATTGAGTGAGAAGTTCTCACCTTGATTTTATTTCGTTTTAGCGATTTATTTCGAATAAAATTAAATGGACGTTTAATTTTACCCAAAATTCTCACTAACTCCAAACGACTCCAATCCAACTCCATCGCGTAGTGCTTGTCCATACGATTCCAACGCAACTGGTTTCGCGCGTTTTCGACCTCGTATGAAAAAGTTATGATTTTTCAAAGTTTTACACGAATTTATACTTAAAATTTACAACATAACTTTATATTTTCAACCTATTCAATTTGGAGCCATTGGATCCACTGCAACTTCATCAAGACCGTTCCCTTCATCATCTCCCCCTACGTTCTCTACAGGCCGCACATGAACCCATTTGCAAGCTATTAGGGTTAATTTTTGCTCCGCCCACAAGCATCGATACTCCATCATACCACCGCCATCTCAAAGCACAACACCCCCACTATGCTCGGCCATAACCTTGGCACACTCGGCCACTCCCTGACACGCGCGCACGCAAGTGAACGGCCCACGCACGCGACCACTTCCCCCCCACGCGACGCCAAACCCTATCATCACCGTATAGATCGAAAGCTCTCGTCGAGCTCTACGTGTTTGTAGTTGATCACTTCTTCTAATTTTTTGTAGATTGGGAGAGATTGAGGAAGAAATGAGAGCAATTTCTGGCCTTTGGTTAAATAAGTGGCGGCTAGGTTTAGGAATTAGGGTTTGTTATTTATTTTTTAATTTAGAGAGAGGGAGGGCTATTTATAGGATTTTGAACGAACACTATTCATCCGGGAATTCCGAACTCCGATTTACGCGCCGAAACTGATGTTCCTAGGGTTTACCCCGCGTTCCGGACACAATGGAACAGGTTTCGAAAGCTAATTCAGACATCTGTGTGAGTTATGGCTACAAACGATCGATTTAAATTAAACCGATTTAAACGATTTTCTAGGCGTTTTAATTTGTACCGGACAAACGGTAAATCCAATTGACATGAAATTTTAAACCTTTCAATAATATCACATTACGGATCCGATGAAACTAGTTTCGTCGAAATCCGAGACAGTTTGAAAAATGGCTATTTTAACTCGCCAAATTAATATAAAAAAAATAATTCGATGCGTTTCGAGCTGCCACGATCAAACGATAACTCCGATTGATACGAAAATTGAAATCCGATAATAACTAACTATTACGGATCCAATGGAACTGGTTTCGTTCAATTCTCAGACTGTTCAAAAATTGACTATTTTCACTAGTCGATTAAATATTAAAATATTCAATTTTCACAAATAAACTTTTAATTAGATTTTAAAAGTTCTAAAATATCGTTCTAACTTCAACATGATAAAATAAAATTTTACAAATCATTTTCAATCATATTTAACTCAATTTTCAATTATTTCCATAATTTCGCATATTAAATTATCGATTTAATTATCTAATTAAATCCAATTATACAAATAAAATTTATTCGACTTATAAATTTACTTATAAATATTTAAAATTAATTAAATATTCAAATTTTAATAAATTAAAATCCTGGGTCGTTACAATCTTCCCCCTTAAAAGAATTTCGTCCTCGAAATTAACAAGTAAGAAAAGTTACATAATCTATTAACTTTCCCAAAATTCATTATTAAACTTCTTACAATAACTTTACTAAGTTTTCAAATCATACTTAGTTATCTTTCAAAAACAACTACTATCGTTTAACTTTCAATTTCAAATCAAAGTTAAAGTTTTCAAAACTTTCCAATTTTCTCAAATTTTTTCTAACGTCTTAAATTTCCGGAAAAATTCGCCATAGTCTCCTTTGCGCGGCTCGATCCAAAAAAAAAATGACAGTATATATATCACAAATATACATCTCATCAAGTAATGAGGCATCCCGAAGGGAAAAAGTGTAAAAGTACGGTATTTAATCCGAGATATGTACCTTATATTTTATTAGCAAGCATATACGGCTAATATAGCGCGAAAGCGAGCTCCAAATGCGAAGCAAACGCGATCCGCACCTACTAAACACTCAACAAACAACATGAGAACATGCATGTATGAAAATAGCATCAATATATAGCATATAGCAACATAATAACTATATATGCCAACATAGCAAATGTAATATATTCAACCATCAACCAACTAGCATTCATAACCAATAAATATTCATTTATATTCTCGTTAATATCCAATGAAATAGGGCTTCAATCTAGTCACATTTGATTCATTAACAGTGGATGTTTTTACTAACATTCATTTTCAATTAGTTTATATTTGCTAATTCATATTCAAGTTGGTTCACTTCCAATTCAAATTCAATTCTATTTAAGATTCACTTAACTTCCAATTGGATTTCAATTACTTTAGCTTCCAATTCCATTAACTTAATGAATTATATACAATCAACTAACAATCATATAACAACCAATGTATATTAATTACAACCAAATTCCTTTGCTTATATTCATTCAATTTGGTTTAACACCTTCACTTTTAATTGGTTTAATCAAATTGATTTTCATTCATTAGTCAATCCATTCATTCAATTCAATTTCTAAAGTTGAATTTCATTTACATAACTTAAGTTCACATTTATCACTTAACTTTAATAATTTACTTTGATACCCATATCAACTTCATTCAACATCACTTAAGTTATACTTCCATTTCTAAAGTAAATTTCCATTTAACTTTAAATTCATTTTTATTTCAAACTCATTTTTTTTATAAAATATTCGTATAGTTTCACTTCTTATATGTATAAGTTTATTTTTCAATTGTAAATCACTTTAATTATAATTCAATTCTTATAATTCTTTTGCTTATACAATTATTCTTCAATTTAGATTATTCAAACAACTAAACAATCAAACAATCTACTTACATACACTTTAATAATTCTAAAAATTATTCCTTCATATATAAAAATATAATCAAGTAAAATTATTTCATTTACCCAATTTTAAAACAATACTGTGCAGAATTGTTCTATTTAAGTGTTTAGAAACCCCTTCGGCATAGTTGTCGAGACCACGCTGACGAAGGTTCATATACCACTCAATAAACCAATCATCACAATATAAAACAATTTTATATTCACTAACAAATACGCTCTCATAGCTATTATTACACTCAAACTCATTCTAGAGTACTACTGACTCTATCTCTAATGAGTAATACCCAACAGAACCATGGTTGTCGCTTAACCATATGCTCCGATACCACCTGTAAAGACCCGCAAATCCGTACCCCTTGAATAGACACTAATCTCCAGTGATTAACTCAAGATGAACAGAAATACGAATTATCAATGTTTAAGAAAAAGAAAAAGGATAGAAGGAGAGAGAAAGGATAGAAAATAGGGAGAAGAGAAAATAGAAAATAGAACGGAACAGAAAACAACAGAACAACATCAGAATCTCACAATTGCAGCGGAACAACATATAATAATAAATGAATAATCTTTAAACAAAGAACTATATCAGTTATTACATTTTATATATTTCATTACATCATATCATCAGAGTGTATAACAACATACAACAAACAGTGCAGCGGAAAAATAAATACTATATACTAGTATTACGCCATGCCATCCAGCTTGCTTACAGCAACTCCAGAATATCCTAATAAACCTAACTCTTGACTGCCCGTGTGGAAATTGGTGGGCACCCAGAGTTTAGGAAGGAAAACAATAAACTCCGAGTCAGTCATGTGACTGGTGTGGGAACTCAAAACAGTTTATTTATCTTTAAAATCAAAATAGAGTAATATTTTTAAAGTCAATTCGCAATGCTTTTAAAAATGAGACTACCATAAGGCCTCCCGCACACACACACAATGCAAATGCAGAAACGGAGGAGATTTCTCCTTATGATAGTCAAAGATGCTTGATACGCATTTAAAAGAACATTTGATATTATTATTAGTGCATAGTGTAGGAAATATTCATTTCGAAAGTAGAATATAAATCTTAGCCAACATACGACCATTATCGTACGCCTACTATAGCTAACTATGTTCAATAGCAGGTTACCGCCACATTCCATAGCAGGTTATACAACTAAAACCGTACAAGTCTCGTATTGTTTCTTTGGATTTCCAACGAATGATCAGGCCACGGAACTTCCCATTGCCACATGAGAATGCCTCTGAATGGACATCCCCGAGAACCAAACCGGATCTCTACCAACACAAGGTCGGGTTACCCCTAACTGAGTAACAACTGACCGAATATGCCATCCCCCGGTCCTTTGGGACCTTTCACCGAGCGCTCGCAATCAATTCACACAATCATAAAGTGTTTTCAACATGAGTAAGTATCTGGGCTCCATACCATGATACCACCCTTTTCCAGAAGGAAATGCACATATCCTAAAGGGCGCTACCCCTCATAACCTTGCCGCATCTTTCTTGTTTTGACCATTCACGGGGTGTGAGGCTCGACGAAGTCACGTCCACAAAAACATACTTTATACAAAAGCCATGCTTTGGGTCAACAAATGATCATAGAAATGATCACCAAGATAGACGATCAAATAAACGATCCTATCACAAATAATCAACACAATGATCATTTACAGCAACACTCAGCATGTCACATTACCAAATTGGGAATATATCGCTGATAACCTTCAACTACATAACCTCTGAGCTCGTACGTCTCAGAGAAGGGTGTTAAGCTAAAAGAATAAATTCTTCGCCACCAACAGAAATAATTTGAAAGAAATCTGCTTTATATCTCAATTTGTAACGTCAGACATACAATCCATACAAGTCTGTTCCGGGCTCGAACAAAACCGAAGGCACTTACAAAGAAGTCCTTGCAATCCGGATATCCACAATCCTGATCGGATTTCCCATCACATATGGAGAACTCAATACCGGAGCAACTCGGTGCAGAGTCAATCGACGGGTCATCCTATCGCTCTCGCAAATACCGGGTCTTCAACACCGATCTTCAAATGCAATTCATTACGTCGTATCACTATTCGAAATGGGTAATCCGAATAACGAGCGCAATAACTTAAAAACAAGTGTGCATTCAAATTCAAACAAATCACATCAATTACCCATTCAAAGGGAAATATTGATAGTCGGTTATTGAACTATCAATGGATATGCACACATCACCAGTTTCCAAATAATTTTCCAAATTATTTATTTTCCAAAATATCTTTACAAGATATATTATTTCAATATGTCAAAAATAAATCAATATTTATTTTTAAACAAATTCCCCTTTCCTTTATAAATTCCTTAGTGAATTTATATTTCAAAATATTTATGAATAAACGATTTCAATTATTCATTTCAATTTATCTTCAAAAAGATAAATTCTCAAAACATTCACTTTATATTGGAAAACATTCCCATACTTATTTAATAAGTAATTCTCAAATTTTATTTATTTTCAACACTTGGAAAATATTCAATATACTTCAATCGAAATTAAGTATATATTTCATTCTTTAAGGAAATCATTCTTTTAAACATATTTATTTGGGCCAAAACGAATGTTACGTAAAACATCGTTACGACAACCCAAAATCACTAATATAGGGATTCGAATTTAAAATAGATATATAAATCCCAATACTATACAAAACATTTCCTTTCGGAAATCATTTACTATAACAACAGTGTTATAGTCCACTATTTCCTTCTATTTCTCGAAAACGTCTATTTCAACAATAAATGTTGAAATCTATGGTTTCGAATCTCAACACATTTTAAAACATCGTTAGATAGTTTTAATCCTATTTAAAACATCACATCCTAAACATTTTCTTTAACATATTATTCACTATTCAAAAACGTGAATATATTTTGTTAACAAATTTCATCCTTTCTATTCATTTTATTTTAAAGGATTATTCACTGTCTAAAACATGAATATAACTCCATTAATAGGTTTCAACAATTTACTTATCAAAATAAGTCGTATTGCAAATTTATAAAACAATGTTTATAAATTCCTTTTCTATTTATCTTATAAAAACTTCTTTTTATAAATTCCTTTATTAACCTATTCCAGTTTATAACTCAATTATAAAACAAAAGTTCATATCATAAGTGAAATACTTATAATTTATTTGTTTGAAAAATCGTTCCTTTGAACTTCATAATTAGAAATCTTATAACTTATAAGATTCAATTATTTATCCAAAACCATTCTTTTAATAACTTTACAAATTTTATAAACCTACTGCTTATACAATTCCATTTATAACTTCACCGTTTATAATTCTATGAATTTCATTCATTTATGAAATTCATTTTCACTTCATTCAAACACTTATAAAAACTCGTTTTATAATTCAAATATTTTCATTTATAAATTATCAATTTATAAATCTTTTTATATAAATCAATTTATATTATTCTTTTCAAAACATCTTTAAACTTCTTTATAATTTCACCATTTTGATTTATAAAATAATCAAATTTTATAAATCCTATATTTAAACATTTTATAATAAATTCAAAAATCCCAATTTAACTATTTTATAAAATCATTAGCCTCATATTTTCAAAAATCAACCTTTAACTATATTTCTCAAAAATCAATCTTTAATCGTATTTCTCAAAATCATAATTTTTATAACTTTAAAAATTATAACATTTATTTATTTAAAATGGATCAATTCCAAAAATATTTTATAAACGTATACTTTCAAAAATCACTTTAAAATCATTTTAAAATCCCAAAATTTGGTCCAATGATGCTACACACCAAATAGCCAATCACGACAACAACGATATCATATATCGTATATGAAAATCCATCAAATATCAAAATATCTGAAATCAAATAAATACTGTTGAGGAATCCAGTTGGATCCCTCCAACCTGTTTTCCTGCATCCACAAACATTAGCACAATACCAATTTCGCTCCAGTACGAAATTATCGCAGTATATGGGATTTTAAATATTATCCGCTTAATAGACGGCGCAATAGGGTCTCATCCGCTAAACAAATGCGGGAAATCAATAACTCCAATATATACATATGCCAATATATATATATATATATTGTTATTATATATAATACCAATTTCACTGTTTATGAAATATTCGCGGTATATGTTTTTTATAAATAACATCCGCTTACTAACGGCGCATAATGTCTATTTTAACAATCAATAGATAACAATCATCATTCAACCATGCATTCAAATAATTTAAATCTAACTATTTAAAATAAAATCGAAACTAATTCGATTGAGTGAGAAGTTCTCACCTTGATTTTATTTCGTTTTAGCGATTTATTTCGAATAAAATTAAACGGACGTTTAATTTTACCCGAAATTCTCACTAACTCCAAACGACTCCAATCCAACTCCATCGCATAGTGCTCGTCCATACGATTCCAACGCAACTGGTTTCGCGCGTTTTCGACCTCGTATGAAAAAGTTATGATTTTTCAAAGTTTTACACGAATTTATACTTAAAATTTACAACATAACTTTATATTTTCAACCTATTCAATTTGGAGCCATTGGATCCACTGCAACTTCATCAAGACCGTTCCCTTCATCATCTCCCCCTACGTTCTCTACAGGCCGCACATGAACCCATTTGCAAGCTATTAGGGTTAATTTTTGCTCCGCCCACAAGCATCGATACTTCATCATACCACCGCCATCTCGAAGCACAACAACCCCACTATGCTCGGCCATAACCTTGGCACACTCGGCCACTCCCTGACACGCGCGCACGCAAGTGAACGGCCCACGCACGCGACCACTTTCCCCCCACGCGACGCCAAACCCTATCATCACCGTATAGATCAAAAGCTCTCGTCGAGCTCTACGTGTTTGTAGTTGATCACTTCTTCTAATTGTTTGTAGATTGGGAGAGATTGAGGAAGAAATGAGAGCAATTTCTGGCCTTTGGTTGAAGAAGTGGCGGCTAGGTTTAGGAATTAGGGTTTGTTATTTTTTTTTTAATTTAGAGAGAGGGAGGGCTATTTATAGGATTTTGAACGAACACTATTCATCCGAGAATTCCGAACTCCAATTTACGCGCCGAAAGTGACGTTCCTAGGGTTTACCCCGCGTTCCGGACACAATGGAATAGGTTTCGAAAGCTAATTCGAACATCTGTGCGAGTTATGGCTACAAACGATCGATTTAAATTAAACCGATTTAAACGATTTTCTAGGCGTTTTAATTTGTACCGGACAAACGGTAAATCCAATTGACATGAAATTTTAAACCTTATAATAATATCACATTACGGATCCGATGAAACTGGTTTCGTCGAAATCCGAGACAGTTTGAAAAATGGCTATTTTAACTCGCCAATTTAATATAAAAAAAATAATTCGATGCGTTTCGAGCTTCCACGATTAAACGATAACTCCGATTGATACAAAAATTGAAATCCGGTAATAACTAACTATTACGGATCCAATGGAACTGGTTTCGTTCAATTCTGAGACTGTTCAAAAATTGACTATTTTCACTAGTCGATTAAATATTAAAATATTCAATTTTCACAAATAAACTTTTAATTCGATTTTAAAAGTTCTAAAATATCGTTCTAACTTCAACATGATAAAATAAAATTTTACAAATCATTTTCAATCATATTTAACTCAATTTTCAATTATTTCCATAATTTCACATATTAAATTATCGATTTAATTATCCAATTAAATCCAATTATTCAAATAAAATTTATTCGACTTATAAATTTACTTATAAATATTTAAAATTAATTAAATATTCAAATTTTAATAAATTAAAATCCTGGGTCGTTACACTGTCATCATCAAAAAGGGGGAGATTGTTAGTCCTTGAGATGATGGTTTTGATGACAACAACCTTAGAATAGATTATAAAATATAAATACTAACAATATAAGTTTAGATTTATATGTATATGCAGGATTTAACCATGCAGGTACCAAGAATGAAGACTGTACAGTATAGAGATTCAAGATATCAAGATTGAAGACTCATGAGTAACAAGAATATCAAGATTATCAAGAGTGCAAGATTTCAAGTAATTTACCTTTTTATTAGGAATTTTGTTAATACTCCTAGAAAAGCACTGGCATCTTAAAATCCAATTTATTCGTGGAATGGAATCCACTTCGAGCCGTTAAAGGGATGGAACCCTAAGTAGGATGGAACCTACGAAAAATCTAGTGGAACATTGTTTTGTATCCGCTAACTTTTTATTCAAAATGATTTTTCAAAATTATATCTTGTTTTCAAAAAGATTTCAAAACCTTCCTTTTAAAAGAATCAAAAACATCTATCCCGATTTCAAATACTTTTAGCCTCAAAATAATCTTGAATTTTAAAATCAAATTATCCTTAGTTTTAAACTATCTTTTAAAATAAAAGTGTATTTAATTTTTTAACTTTTATATATTTAGATTTAAATATAAAATTATAGTAAAATTTCATATATACAAAAATATTATTCTATATATTTATTTATGCGTTTCAACTATATTTAAGTATATTTATAAAAGTTTAAAATAATTTTAAAATAAGATAAAAGTTATTTTCAAAGAAAAACAAAACATAAAAAATTCCTTTGGGATGCCGACATTCCCAAGTACCCCATGTCGACATAGTGTCGGTTGAGTTTAAAATTTAAATTTCAAAAGAAGTGTCTATTCGTCATAACTCTTCACGAATGGACATGGCTGTTGTTCTTCTATAAATAGGGGTTGGTTTCAACGAATTTTAATACATATTTTCTGGTTTTTCACTCCTCTTCTTCTTCCACATTTCTATAAACATATTCTTACCATTACTCCGTCGAAATCAACATTGAATCCAACTAGATCATTTCTGGTTTGATTCTCCATCACAATCTCAACAAGATTCTTAGTGCTATTCGGAGTTATAGATTTCTTTGTAATCAGTTGAGCAAGAAAAGATGTGATTGTGGCCTATGAAATCAATAATGCAAGATAAGGTGTGATTGTAGCCTTGGGAAATCAATTGGGTGAACTTGTTGCCCGAAAAATCAAGTATCTTTACCCAAAGGATTGTGATTCTGGAGGGTGTACCTCATTGCCTTGAAATCGAGGGTGTAATTGTACAATTGCTTTTGAAAGGAATCCATACTTGTTGTGCGGGACTGGATGTAGGGTAACTCCGAACTAGTATAAAATTTGGTGTGTTCCTTCCTTTACTGCTTTTACTTTATTTCTACATTTGTGTTTGTTTCTGTAATCATATCTGTGTCTGAATATTGTATACATCTGTTTTCAAATTAACAGAAACTCAAAAAGATTTAGTAGTTCTTTATAAACACTATTCACCCACCTCTAGTGTTAATCCTAGCCTTAAGATCCGTAATCCGCATTTCTCACACTTAGAAAATTGCACCTTTAGGAAATGTCTCCTTAATATTTCCTACACCACTTCCAAATGATATTTATGCTCCTCCTTAGATTTGGAGTAGATAAGGATGTCGTCAATGAAAACTAATACAAACTTATTAAGAACATCTCAGAAAACATTGTTCATGAGATCTACAAAATATGTAGGTGCATTGGTTAGCCCGAACGGCATAACCAACCACTCAAAAAAACAATTAGGGCCCATAAAAGCAGTTAAGGTTGCACTGTAACGACCAGTAATTTCGCTACTTCAAAAATGAGAGATTTCGTTCGTTTTAAAATTAAAAGGAATTTAAAACTTAAATAAATATGTTATATATAATATATATAATATAATAATGGAGAAGTTTATCTATTCTCATAGTTAATAAATTAAAAAGTATAAATTTGGATTTTAGAACAAATCAACATATTATTAATAATAATAAAGGCTTAGATAAATAAGTTTAAATATTTATTTGATAAGTTAAATATTATTTAAAACATCTAATAAAGATAATAAAATTATATTAGTATATTTAAAAATATGCTAATAATCGTTTTACAAAAATAACCAAAATTTGTCACATTTTGTCAGTTTTACATACACTGTAAAATTAGAGATTTTGATATTAACTAAATATGATTCTAAAATACAAAGAGACGTGTTTTGATTTATTTAAAGAAGCAAAAAGTTCATTTTAAAATTTGGTTTACTTCGATTTATAGCTAAACAAAAAACGTTAAATTTTGACTGTAAAATTTGTCGACAAAAACACCGTTTTCAACAAAAATAAGTTGTCGTCAAATGGTTGCAACTTGATTTATTTTCTAACATATAATATAAGTTTACAGACTTTTTAAACACTTCACATTTAGCACTAAAAGATAAAAGGAGTTTACTTTTGAAAAGTTAAAATAAATATATAAAGAATTAAAAGGATATGATTTGACAAAAGTGTGTATAAGTAAACAAATAAAACAACATCATAACATATCTTTCTGTTCTCTTATACATGATGTAACTAATACACCTTAAATTGAAGCAAATGGAAAGTGAAAAGATAACTAATAAAAGGAATTAGTAACACATATGCTTGCCATTAATGCACACTTACAAACCCATTTAATGAAAATCAAATCTAAGGCAAAAGTCTCCCTTTTAAGTTCAAAGTTTAAGAAAAAAGAAAGCAGTGATTCATATCTTTAGCATCACAATTAATGCATGTACTTAAGAGGTTAAATCAAGGGTAGAAATGTAAATTAAAAGTGAAAAAATAAAGAAGGGTATTATGGTCATTTGCCATCCAAAGTTCAAGTATAAATAAGCATCCACACCTTTCATTTTACACACTTCATTCTCTCCTTCCTTCTTCACTTTCTCCGTCTTCTTCACCTCCGTTTTCATGGCTTCCTACCTCTCCATTCTCTTCCACCATCTCCATCAAAGCTGCACTCCGTCCCAACCAAGAGTAATGCGGATTACAGATCTTAAGGCTAGAATTAACACTCGTGGAGGTAAATAGTGTTTTAAGGAATTACTGAATCTTTTTGAGTTTATGTTAATTTGAACACAAATGTATGTAATATTCAGACATATATATGATCACAGAATCAAACACAGATGCAAAAATAAAGCAAAAGCAATAAAGGAAAGAACACACGGATTTTATACTGGTTCGGAGTTACCCTACATCCAGTCCCGCACACAAGTACGGATTTCCTTTCAAAAGCAATTGTACAATTACAACCACGATTTCAAGGCCACGAAGTACACCACTCCAGATTCACAATCCTCTGGGTAGAGATACTTGATTTTACGGGCAACAAGTTCAGCCAATTGATTTCCAAGGCTACAATCACACCTATTCTCGCTTGATTGATTTCACAGGCTATAATCACACCTTTTGTTGCTTAGTTCATTACAAAGAAGCCTATAACTCTGAATAGCACTGAGATCTTGTTGAGATAGTGATAGAGAATCAAACCAGAGATAATCTAGCTAGATTCAATGGTGATTTCGGCATAGTAATGGTAAAAATATATATAAAGAAATGTGGAAGAAGAAGAGGAGTGAAATCAGAGAAAGTGTGAATACAAATTCGTTCAAAGCTACCCTAATTTATAATAGAACAACAGCCATGTCTATTGTGAAAGGATATGACAAATAGACACTTCCTTTGAAATTCAAAATTTTGAAATAAACTGCTACCATGTCGACATGGGGTACTTGAGGTTGTCGACATGCCAAAGCAATTTTTGATAATTTGTTTTTCTTTGAAAATAAATTCTATCTTATATTAAAACTAATTTAAACTTTATAGATATACTTAACTATAGTTAAAATTCATAAGTAAATATAGAGAATAATATTTTGGTACAAAATTTTACTATAATTTTATATCTAAATCTAAGTATACATATTAAAAGTTAAATATATTATTATTATTATTAAAAGATAGTTTAAAAACCAAGGATAATTTGATTTTGAAGATAAAGATTATTTTGAGGCTAAAAATGTTTAAAACCAAGATAGATGTTTTTGATTCTTTTAAAAGGAAAGTTTTGAAATCATTTTGAAAACAAGATATAATTTTGTAAAAACTTTTGAATAAAAGGTTAACGGATACAAAACAATGTTCCACTAGATTTTTCGTAGGTTCCATCCTACTTAGGGTTCCATCCCTTTAATAGGCTCAAAATGGATTCTATTCCACGAATAAATTGGATTTAAAGATGCCAGTGCTTTTCTAGGAGTTTTTACAAAATTCCTAATTAAATTACTTATTATTGAAATCTTGAACTCTTGATAATCTTGATACTTATGAGTCTTCAATCTTGATACTTGAATCTCTATACTGTATAGTCTTCATTCTTGATACCTGCATGGTTAAATCCTGCATATACATATATATCTAAACTATAATGTTAGTATTTATATTTTATAATCTTATTCTAAGGTTGTTGTCATCAAAACCATCATCTCAAGGACTAACAATCTTCCCTTTTTTGAGGATGACAACCTTTGTTTATAAAATATTACTTCTATCCTAATAACTCCCCCTAAAACTAATAATTCCCCTTAATCTATGCCTAACTATCCTATTTTATACTTCTCCCCCTTTGTCATCAACAAAATCCATCCTAAAACGATAAAACTATACAACTCCCCTTAAAATAATACTATGACAAAGTATAGTAAATGGAATGTGAAAGACATTAACATAATTATATTATAATTATTCAATACATAAATATGTATAAGTATATCTCAGACAATCCAATCAACACACACATCAAATCTAATCATGTCAAAGAAAATCAAACAAATCAAAGGACAAACAAATCAATCAAGTCAAACAAGTCAAACAAGTCAAACAAGACAATTAAGTCAATCAAAACATACCAAACAAATCAAAAACTAATAATCCTAAACTATAAGACAATACTACAAACTCCACTTAAACAAAATACACTCGTTATGTATACATGTATGCAATATGTAGTATATGACATATGCAACGTAACATGAGATGATATGCAGAATGAAGTGCAACTTGTGATGCAAATGATTATGATATTTCATACATTGTAATTATGATGTAATATGCAATGAAATGTGATATGAAATAGGGTGCATAATGATATGTAATATGAAATAAAACGATAACAAAGTAAAAATAATAATATGCAGAATGATATGATGATATATACTATGGTAAGAGATATTCAGATTATAAGATAAACATGAGTGATAAGAAATATCTATTGAAAAGCATATATATGTATGTATACACACCAATTACTAGACTTAGGTTAAGGAAACTAATGAATGGGACTGAAAGAATAGTAAAGACAAGAGTTTAAAGGTAATAAATGGTATTATAACATATTCGTGAAAGGTAGTAATCAAACTTAATATCAAAATCAAATGCTAGTAAATATGGACTTAAACTATATATAATCAAATATGGTTTTTATAAAAATTAATACCCTCCTTACTTAATTCTTTTAAAATATTTTTTAACTTAATTGTTTTTTTAAGAATCCAAACTTTCATGTTTATAAAGTACTTAACTTATTAATTAAAACCTATATATTAGATTATTATTGATTAAAATATTTAGAAACATGTTTAAACACCTTTTAATTTAAAAAAAATACCATAATGAAATATGATATAACAAAGATTGAAAAACTAAAATAAACATATGTCATATTAAGGCTTCTTACATTAAAAAATTTAATTAATTATTAAAAAATATTTAAGCATTAAATTAATTTTAATATATTCTAATATAAGTTAGAAAATAATTCTAAAAGGAATATAGAAAAATACTTAATTTAAATATTATTTTTACATAGTTTAAAGTTTCAAATAAAAAAGACAGCATTTAAGAATGCTGTGAATTTTTTTTGCAGTAAAATATATTCAAAACATTTTAAACAGAAACTGCAGCATTTACCAAATGCAATGAAAATGTTTCTAA
Organism: Allium cepa; assembly: GCA_030765085.1. Classification (NCBI taxonomy): domain Eukaryota; kingdom Viridiplantae; phylum Streptophyta; class Magnoliopsida; order Asparagales; family Amaryllidaceae; genus Allium; species Allium cepa. The sequence continues at coordinate 689,808,875 of CM060932.1, read as the reverse complement.
AATGCTACAGTGCTTCAAAGCACAGAGAAGCTATAAAAACGAATTTGCAGTACTTAAGAAACGTTCCAGAAGTAAAGACAGCATTTAAGATATACTATTATTGTTCTAGGCCTAATTTTAGCATGATTTTTTACTAATTTTATGACTAGGTATTGAAATGTAAATCGTTGATTTTTTACTCAATTTTTTGTAGTATTTAATTAACATAAAAAAAATGAGAAAACATGTGTAAAGACACTTGGCATTATGCATGTAAAAATGCTTTTCTACATAGCATAGTTGTAATAAATTAGTAGTAAGATTTTATTTGAAAGAAAACACATTTTAAAAAAATTTAAAAAAAATTAGACTGGTATATCGAAATTTATACTATGGTGTGTCGATATATGGACCTAAACATCAAAACTTATAAAAGAGATAAATTTCTATACCTAATACTAAATGCATAAATTTATATTCCTAAATGCAACAACAAAGATGAAATAATAGTAAAGCGTACCAATTTTTGCATTCCATCTTTCTAACTTTGTTGTTCTTCCATTATCGTCAACCACACATTTATATCTTTCAGAATTTAACGACAAGATCTGTTCTATTGCGATAGGCTCATTTTTCTGATCAACGTAGTATGTTCATTTGCATTGACGGTTTTGCTTTCATTTTCCTCTTTGTTCACCAAAACTTCACTTGACCATAACTTGGTCATTACTTAATGGATTTGCACAATACCAGTGGCATTGTGAAGTAGATGGAGAGAAGTACAGTAGCAAGTCAAGTTGTAGATGAGAACCAAAAGTTTTGTATTGATCTGGTACCCATTCCATTGCCGATTGCTATTATATATCTATTTGTTCTTCTTAATCGATGAATGATTATCTGATATCTTTTAACCAACGTTCATTAGACATAACTCTTCTCCTGCAAAACAACATAACTTTTTAAAGAATCGAGTAACTTTTCAAAATAACTAAATATAGTTTTAAATAACAATATCATGATGATTCTGTGACATATTCATATGAAAATAGTGTTAATAATTTTATCAAAAAAATTGCCATTTTAAAATTTTTCAAAATTCATATTATGAAAACTTTGAAAACCTCACTCTGATACCAAATGAGAGAAATGCGGATTATGGATTTTAAGGCTAGAATTAACACTAGAGGGGGGTGAATAGTGTTTTAAGCAATTACTAAATCTTTTTGAGTTTATGTTAACTTGAACACAAATGTATGCAATATTCAGACAAGATATGATCATAGAATCAAGCACAGATGCAGAAATAAAGTAAAAGCAATAAAGGAAAGAACACACCAGACTTTATACTGGTTCGGAGTTACCCTACATCCAGTCCCGCACACAAGTACGGATTTCCTTTCAAAATCAATTGTACAATTACACCCTCGATTTCAAGGCCACGAGGTACACCACTCCAGATTCACAATACTCTGGGTCGAGATACTTGATTATACGGGCAACAAGTTCACCCAATTGATTTCCAAGGCTACAATCACACCTTTTCTCGCTTGATTGATTTCACAGGCTACAATCACACCTTTTCTCGCTTAGTTTATTACAAAGAAGCCTATAACTCTGAATAGCACTGAGATCTTGTTGAAGTAATGATAGAGAATCAAACCAGAGATAATCTAGTTAGATTCAATGGTGATTTCAGTAGAGTGATGGTAAAAATATATAAAGAAATGTGGAAGAAGAAGAGGAGTGAAATCAGAGAAAATACGAGTGTAAATTCGTTCAAAACTACCCCTATTTATGATAGAACAATAGCCATGTCTATTCGTGAAAGGATATGACGAATAGACACTTCCTTTGAAATTCAAAATTTTGAAATAAACTGCTACCATGTCGACATAGGGTACTTGAGTCGACATGCCAAAGCAATTTTTGACAATTTTTTTCTTTGAAAATAAATTCTATCTTATATTAAAACTAATTTAAACTTTATAAATATACTTAACTATAGTTAAAATTCATAAGTAAATATAGAGAATAAAATTTTGGTATAAAATTTTGCTATAATTTTAGATTTAAATCTAAGTATAAATATTAAAAGTTAAATATATTATTATTATTATTATTAAAAGATAGTTTAAAAACCAAGGATAATTTGATTTCGAAGATAAAGATTATTTTGAGGCTAAAAATATTTAAAACCAGGATAGATGTTTTTGATTCTTTTAAAAGGAAGGTTTTGAAATCATTTTGAAAACAAGATATAATTTTGTAAAAACATTTGAATAATAGCAGATACAAAACAATGTTCCACTAGATTTTTCGTAGGTTCCATCCTACATAGGGTTCCATCCCTTTAACAGGCTCGAAGTGGATTCCATTCCACGAATAAATTGGATTTTAAGATGCCAATGCTTTTTTAGGAGTTTTAACAAAATTCCTAATTAAATTACTTATTATTTAAATCTTAAATCTTGATATTCATGAGTCTTCAATCTTGATATCTTGAATCTCTATACTGTATAGTCTTCATTCTTAGTACCTGCATGGTTAAATCCTGCATATACATATATATCTAAATTACAATGTTAGTATTTATATTTTATAATCTTATTCTAAGGTTGTTGTCATTAAAACCATCATATCAAGGACTAACACCAACACCCCTTCCCTAAGCCAGACCCACCTCCTACACCACCTACCTGCCTCCTCCAAGCCTCTAATACCTCACTCCCACCACCCAAAGCCACGGCCGAGCCTCCCAGACCACCTACCCACCTCAAAACACACGCACACCCACCTACCTGCCTACCCAAAGCCATCTACAGAAGCGACCTTAGGCCGTACCTTCCTTCATAGGCCACACACCCTCCTCTTAACTCCACAACCAAAATAATAATAAAAAAGAGAAAAGAAGAAAATAAAAAGAAAAGAAAAAGAGAGAAGGAAAGGAAAGCGACAAAGTCGAGACGCTTGGAAACAACACGTTAGTTCATTAGCCGTAAACACACCAATTCGCCTAAAGATTGACAGAGTGGAAATAAAGGTGAGAAATTCTCATCGCTTTTGAACTTGTATTTTGGTTATGTTAAGACAATCACATTTATACCTTTATGACATAAGAATGTTTATACCAATTGATTGTTAATATGGATGATTGATAGTTTGGTTAGATAATTGAATTGTGATAATATATCCCGTTATGGTATCAATAGTAAATGTTGGAATTAAAATCATATGTTATTTGATTGATTGAATGGATGTTATGATAATGGTAAATATAGATATTGGTTATGTTCATTTTGATTTAATAATCCCTTTGTTAATAAGACCATATTTTAGTGATATGAGATATTTTGTAAAAATAAGTCTCTTTTGAATTAGAAGTGAAATAAAAATAAAAATAAAAAAGAATTTGAAATTTGAAGTGAAACGGTTCTAAAAAGCGCAGTTAAATTGAAACTGAGATGAATAGTGAAATTAAAATTAAAATCGATTTTGAAAATTGAAGTTGAGATTAAGGTTGAATTGAAGTTTGAAATGAAATCAGATTTGAAATCTAAGTTTTAAATGTGTTTAATTTGAATTTAGAATTGAACTTGAATCGAAATTGGAATTTAAAATTTAATACTACAAAATAGAAATATATTAATATTATAATATGATAATAGTGAAAATTCATTCTAAATACTTTAAAAAGTGGAAATATTGATTTAAAATGATTTTATAACTGATAAACTCGAATTTGAATAAATTATTTCAAATATTGAAAAATAAATTAAAACTAGGTGCATCGCGCAACGGTAGTTCGCGATTTCGCATCGAAAAGTTGAAATGAGTATATAGAGTGGAATATAGCTCTAAATTCCTCAAGAAAAGAAAATTCCTGACTATTATATCCATATCTTCTAAACGAAGAAAGAAAATCAAAGTTTCGTTGAGTAGATTTTGAATTAAGTTCAAATCAATTTTCTAGAAAAATCGCGCTAGTGCAGTTAAGTGACCATAACAGAAAATTTGTTTAAATGAATGCTTTTAATTATGGAAAAATATGAAATAAATTTGATAAATCTATTTAAATAGTTTAAAAGGGATTTGAATTGGAAAATATGATTATCAAATGATTATAAGTTGATTTAATCAAATAAGCTTACGTAGCACTTTCCATAGCACTTTTATGCTGCAAATTGTATAACTTTTTGAATAATGAGTTTGAATGTAATGATTTTTCCCAGAATCAATTGTGAATGTTTTTAAAAGGAAAATTAAGCATTTAAAAGATAATTTGAAATCTTTATAATCAATTCCAAAATTATGTTGAAACTCTTAGTATGTGGAAACGACTAGTACATTTGTCCCGCCTGTGAGATCTGAAAAGATAAAACAAGCTGTTTAACGAAGGTTGGGGATGGAGCAACCAGTGCCCTGAACTTATCCAGCCTATGTTATCTTTTCTTAGGCGAGGAGTGGAATAAATCGAACGAAAAGCCCGTATGCTCTTTAAAAAGATCGTATTAAGTTTTCCAAAATAAAGAAGATTGGTATTATCCAAAATTTAAGCAATCTCCAAAATGAATGATTCTATGATCCTATTACTCAAAAATGTTTGCTAAGATTGATTTAGGGTTTATCGTAAATGATATCTTAAAATAATATTGTTTTTGACCTGCCTAAAAGTTAAGGACTTTGGATTGAGAGATAAGTAAGGAAATTTGAGATATTATCCAAAGAAAAAGAATGAATTACTTAGGATTATTCTAAGTCAAAAGAAAGAGATTTCAAAATCATCCAAAAAGAATTAAAGTGAAAAGAGACTTAATAAATCCCGTATACTCATATTCACTTTTTATCGATAATTGGATTTCGAAGGAACTAGGGTCGAATTGGGTGATTCCTATCCAAAAACCACTTCGAACCAATGCATACGTTCGAATATAAAGACATGTTGAAGATGATGATTATTTAAGACCATAGATCTTCATATCGTGAGGACTTCTTGTTGACTTTCTCTGGGTCGCACCCATTATACAGTTATATATGCAGCAGTCTCCTCGTTGTGGAAATTTTTCGGATTGCAAGGACTACTCGCTACTAGTGGTAGTAGGAGAGTGCCTTCGGTTTGTCCTATTCCTGGGTAACTTGTATGGATGTTTGTCAGATATTGCATTTCTAAAGATTACGTACATCTGCTTTTACAAACGTACATCAGTGATGGCGGAGAAGGCAACTTCTCTTAGCTGAATACCCTCCTCGAGACGAGCTTAAGGGTTGTATTTTTGTGGAAGGCAATTAGTAGTCAATGGAAATGGTAATGTGGCATTTAAAGATGTGATATGTGCTATGTGAAAAGGTAACCTTTACCTCAACCTCATCAAACCGAAAATGACCGAAACAGGATTAGATGTAGCAAGGCTAAGTGAGTCATTATCAAATAGGGTATGATCATCCCCTTCTAGATATATTTCTTCCGGCTATGACGTTCGGGTTGTAAATAATTGTGGTATATGGAAACGAGCGCTCGGTTTAAGGTCGGTACTGATCGGGGATGACATATTCGGTACTATTTAGTTATAGAGGTAGGCCGGTCTTGTGTTGGTAAAGGAGCTTTGTGATGGTTCCTCGGGACATCCATCTAGAGATGTACCAATTCAAAAGGAAGATCTTTCACCTAGTCATTTGTATGGAAATCCATTTTTCAATAAGAACCTACGGTTTTTTTGTAGAGCCTAGTATGTTGGAATTTAATAATGGTAACAATTTCGGCTAAGGTAAATATGTTTATTTGCAAATGTTTTCAAAGAGATGCCATTAGTAATAATATCAAAGGTTTTGATATAAGAGTACTTTAGTTATCATAAGGTAAAAACCCGTCCATGTTTATATGTGGGCATGGTCTTTTAAGATACTCTTTCTTTTCAAAGGATTTTAAAGGCTGATATATGACACTGTCATTTATTATTGAGTTTTTCTCATGCTGGTTTATCGAGCCTAATCCGGATATTTTCAATACTCAGGTCAGATCCGAGTAGTTTCAGGTTTAGTCGAATACGGTTGGAATTTGCATAGGAGAGTTGGAGATATTCATCTACGTATGGACATATCCTATCATCCGCTTTGCTTAGTTTGTTTTTGTTCAATGTTTGTCAGCAATTGTAAGGACATATGTTTATAACTGTCCAGGCTGAATTTAGGTTAGACTCTAATATATGTATTTAAAAGTTTCCGCTGTAAAGATATTTGTTCAATATTATATATTATTTCATTCGTGTGAGATTCTATTCTATCTTTTTTCTTTATTACCCTTGATCATCCACAATTCCGTGCAATTTGGGTATGACATTTGTGGTTTATTATCGGCACAAAGGGCACAAAATTGTGGGTCGTTACATTTGATATCAGAGCTTTTGGTCGAGTGAACACCAAAGCCTGATAGGGGTAAGTCTCACTAGATATAGGATTAGTAATATTCTAGGATGAGTAACTCATTAGTGACAGGGCAAGTGATACCCTTGAATGAGTTGAGAGTATTATATATAAGCGTGTATTTGTTAATTTTATAAAAATAATTTAGTTTTAAAGAAATTGGTAAATGAAATAATTTTACCTTGGATTTATATTTTAAATATTAAATGGGATATTATTATTTATGGGTTATAAATTAATAATTGTTTGCAATTTTTGCTTTGTAAAAGTAAAATATGAATATCTTGTGATTAGAATTTCACAATTTGACTATAAGATATTTAATGGTAACATTGAAGCTAGAAGTTTTAATTAGAGAAAGTAAAATGAAAATGCACACTTAGAAAAATTCTTTTCAACAAGATAGAAAAGATATGCCTAAATGAGACTTTGGGTAAATATAATATGAAGGGGTAAGTTCAATAACTTATAAAGGAGATAAGGTAATTTGAAATTTAGACACTTTGATTAGGTTAGAATCAGAGTTAAATTTAGGAATAAGAGAGATAAGAAACATTATCCTAATATAAAACTTTGAATTAGTGATACATTTAGGATAACATTTGTAATTCATGATAAAGTAAGATTGGAAGTGGATGGGTTAGAGAAAAAAAGAGAGGAAATTTTTGAATAATATGGTTAGTAGGTTGATTGGTAGATGAAAAAGGTTAATAACAAATTCCACGTGAATTAAGTTTCACAATTTGACTATAAGGTATTTGATGGATTTAAGGTTAAGAAATTTGATTTAGAAATGGATAGGTAAATAAGTTAAGTACATAATCATAAGATTAGTAAGAAAAAGATGTACACTTAGCAAAGTTGTTTTGTTAATATATGGATATGATAAATAATATTAGCTAAATTAAGACCTTAGGTAAATAAAACTAAGGATTAAGTTTTATAGCTTATTAACTTAAGATAATTGTAGAATTCCACATTTTTTAAACATCCTAATTGAAGTAATAATGGTTTGAAGTTTGGGGATACATATATATAGTCTTAGGAAGTAAAGCTATATTGTACAAGTCTAAGTCATATTTGTATTCTTAAGTAATAATGGATTTAGAACAAAGTAAATGGCTATGAAATAAACTTGGATTAATAGGAATTTGAAAAAAAAAATTAGGTAAAAATGAATATGAATAAATATATAAGTTATACGTAGATTATTTTGGCACATAAATTGTTGATCTAAGATTTGAGTACAGAACTTTAAGGTGTTTACACCAATCCAAATAAGGATTTACCACTCGATTCTTGACGATGAACTTTGATGAGAGTTTTCGATTATGTATTCAAGTTTCCTATCAAAGTTGAGGCTATGCAAGGAAAGCAAGGATTGGTGATCAAGAAGTCTGATCAATGTCCGCACTAGAAAATCGAGGGACATATACTAGTTCGGAAGTAAAGTTGTGGATTCGAATAATGGATTGAATCAAATATCACATATAGTATGTTATTTTGGGTCTGTCTACATAGTAGTTGGATAGTTATCTTAAATAGTAGGCACTAAGATATAGTGGTTGGATCGATGTTTTGAAATATGTATATATATAAACCTCAGATGTAGTACATGCTCAGGTCAAGGGATGAGTTATGTTGGATGTATTCATTTATATTGATATAGTATCAATGCGGTTGTTTTTGGATGTATAGTCTTGTTTGGTTGTTTTATATATTACCTTAAGTGTGTAGTACGCACTAGGGTGGGTATGATAGAAGTACGACTTGATGTATGTATATATAACCTTAATTACGTGACAAGTACTCAGGTTAGTGTGGAGAATCTCTGTATGTATGTTTGGCATCATTTATTTTAATGTTGTATGATATTGACCTTCTTCTTTTCTATTATCAATATAAAAAAGTCAAAATATTTGAGGAAATGAGTATGAAATAGATTCTTTTATCTAACTTTCATTTCGAGGACGAAATGTTTTTAAGTGGGGGAAAATGTAACGACCCGTAATTTCGCTACTTTAAAAACGAGAGCTTTGGTTTTTTTTAAATAAAAGGAATTTAAAACTTAAATAAATATGTTATATATAATAAATAATAATGGAGAAATTTATCTATTCTTATAGTTAACAAAATTAAAAAGTATAAATTTGGATTTTAGAACAAATCAACAAAATCTAAGTTTTGTTAACAATAAATAAAGGCTTAAATAAATAATTTTAAATATTTATTTGATAAAATTTAAATCTTATTTAAAAATTCTAATAAAGGTAATAAAATTATATTAATATATTTATAAATATGCTAATAATCGTTTTACAAAAATAACCAAAATTTGTCACGTTTTGTCAGTTTTACATACACTGTAAAATTAGAGATTTTGATATTAATTAAATATGATTTTAAAATATAAAGAGGAATGTTTTAATTTATTTAAAGAAGTAAAAATTTCATTTTAAAGTTTGGTTTTCTTCAATATATAGCTTAACAAAAAACATCAAATTTCGATTGTAAAATTTGTCAACAAAAACACCGTTTTCAACAAAATCAAGTAGTCTTCAAGTGGTTGAAACTTGATACATTTTCTAACATATAAATACAAGTTTACAAACCTTTTAAACACTTTACATTTAGTACTAAAAAACAAAAGGAGTTTACTTTTGAAAAGCTAAAATATAAAAAAGTAAAAGGATATGATTTAACAAAAGTGTGTATAAGTAAACAAATAAAACAACGTCATTACATATCTTTCTTTTCTCTTATACATGATGTAATACACCTTGAATTCAAGCAAATGGAAAGTGAAAAGATAACTAACTAAAAGAATTAGTGACACTTACGCCATTAATTCACACTTACAAAACCATTTAATGCAAATCAAATCAAAGGCAAAAGTCTTCTTTTTAAGTTCAAAATTAAGAAAAAAAGAGTAATGATTCATATCTTTAACATCACAATTAATGCATGTTCTTAAGAGGTTAAATCAAGGGTAGAAAGGTAAATTAAAAGTCAAAAAGTAGAAAAGTATTGTAGTCATTTTCCATCCAAAACTCAAGTATAAATAAGCATCCAGGCCTTTCATTTTGCAAACTTCATTCTCTACCTTCCTTCTTCACTTTCTCCATCTTATTCAACTTCATTTCCATGGCTTCCCACATCTCCATTCTCTTCCACCATCTCCACCAAAGCTCCATCTTGGCCCAACACCCTTTCCCTAAGCTATACCAACCTCATACACCACCTACCTGCCTCCTCCAAGCCTCCAACACCTCATACCCACTACCCAAAGCCACGGTCGAGCCTCCAAAACCACCTGCCCACCTCAAAACACATGCACACCCCACCTTCCGCCTACCGAAAGCCATCTACCAAGGCTACCCTCCCCCTACTTCCTAGGCCACACACCCTCATCTTAACCCCACGGCCAAAATAATAAACAAAAAAGAAAATAAGAAAAATAAAAAGAAAACGAAAAGAAAGAAAAATAGAGAAGGAAAGGAAAGCGACAAAGTCGAGACGCTTGAAAATAGCACTTTAGTTCGTTAGCCGTAAACATGCTAATTTGCCTAAAGATTGACGGAGTGGAAATAAAGGTGAGAACTTTTGAATTTATATTTTGGTTATGTTAAAACGATAACATTTATACCTTGGTATCAATAATAAATGTTGGATTTTAAATCATATGTTATGTGATTGGTTGAATGGATATTATGATAATGATAAATATGGATATTGGTTATGTGCATTTTGATGAATAATCCCTTTGTTAATAAGACCATATTTTAGCGATATGAGATGTTTTGGAAAAATAAGTCTCTTTTCAATTAGAAGTGAAATTAAAGTAAAAATAAGAGAGAATTTGAAAGTCGAAGTGAAACAGGTTTAAAAAGAATAGTTAAATTGAAATTGAAATTGAGGTGAATAGTGAAATTGAAATTAAAATCAATTTTGAAAATTGAAGTTGAGATTAAGGTTGCATTGAAGTTTAAATTGGAATTAGATTTAAAATCTAAGTTTTAAATGTGTTTAATTTGATGTTAGAATTGAATTTGAATTGAAATTGGAATGTAAAATGTAATATTCAAATAATAGGAATTTAATAATATATAATATATGGTAATAGTGAAAATTCATTTTAAGTACTTTAAAAAGTGAAAATATTGATTTAAAATGATTTGTAATGATTTTATAAGTGATAAAATCCAATTTGAATAAATTATTTCAAGTATAGAAAATTAAGTTAAAACTAGGTGCGTCACGCGACGCAACGGTAGTTCGCGATTTCGCGCCGAAAAGTTCAAATGAGTGTACAGTGTGGAATATAGCATGGAATTCTTCGAGATAAAAAAATTCCAAACTACTATATCCATATCTTCTAAAAAAAGAATGAAAATAAAAGTTTCATTGAGTAGATTTTGACTTAAGTCCAAATCAATTTTCTAGAAAAATCGCGCTAGTGCAGTTAAGTGACCATAACAGAAAATCTGTTTAAATGAATGTTTTTAATTATGGAAAAATATGAAATAAATTCGATAAATCTAATTAAATAGTTTAAACGAGATTTGAGTTGGAAAATATCAATTATCAAATGTTTAAAAGTTGATCTAATCAAATAAGCTTACGTAGCACTTTCCGTAGCATTTTTAAGCTGCAAATTGTATAACTTTTTGAATAAGTTTAAATGTAACAATTTAACCTAGAATTAATTGTGAATGTTTTAAAAAGGAAAATTAAGCATTTAAAAGATAATTTGAGATCTTTATAATCAATTCCAAAATTAAGTTGAAACTCTGAGTATGCGGAACGACTAGTACATTTGTCCCGCTTGTGAGATCTGGGAAGATAAAACAAGGCGTAAGGTTAGGGATGAAGTAACCAGTGTCCTAAACTTATCTGGCCTTTGATATCTTTTCTTAGGCGAGGGGTGGAATAGATTGAAAGGAAAGCCTGGATACTCTTTAAAAAGATCGTATTAAGTTTTCCAAAATAAAGAAGATTGGTATTATCCAAAATTTAAGCAATCTCCGAAATGAATGATTTATATGAGTCTATTTACTCAAAAATATTTGTTAAGATTGATTTAGGATTTATCGTAAACGATGTCTTAAAATAACATTGTTTTTAACCCGTCTAAAAGTTAAGGAATATGGATCGAGAGTTAAGTAAGGAAATTTGAGATATTATCCAAAGCAAAAGAATGAATTACTTAGAATTATTCTAAGTAAAAGAGAGGGATTTCGAAATCAACCGAAAAGAATTAAAGTGAAAAGAGACTTAATAAATCCTATATACTAATATTCACTTTTTATCGATAATTGGATTTCGAAGGAACCAGGGCCGGATTTGGGTGATTCCTATCCGAAAACCACTTCAAACCATTGTATACGTTCGAACGTGAAGACATGTTGAAGATGATGATTGTTGAAGACCGTGGATCTTCATAGCGTGAGGACTGCTTGTTGACTTGCTCTGGGTCACACCCATTATAGAATTATATATAGCAGTGGTCTCCTCATTGTGGAGATTTTTCGAATTGCAAGAACTACTCGCTCCTAGTGGTAGTAGGAGAGTGCCTTCAGTTTGTCCTATTCCTGGACAACTTATATGGACATTTGTCTGACATTGCATTTCTAAGGATTACGTACATTGATTTTTACAAACGTACATCGATGGTGGCAGAGAAGGCAACTTCTCTTAACTAAACACCCTCCTTGAGATGTACGAGCTTAAGGGTTTTATTTTTGTGGAAGGCAATTAGTAGTCAACGGAAATGACAACGTGGCATTCAAAGATGTGATATATGCTATGTGAAAAGGTAATCGTTACCTCAAGCTTCATCAAACCGGAAATGACCAAAATAGGATTAGATGTAGCAAGGCTAAGTGGGTCATTCCCAATTAGGGAATGATCATCCCCTTCTAGATATATTTCTTCTTGCTATGACGTTCGGGATGTAAATTAATGTGGTGTATGGAAACGAGCGCTCGATTAAAGGTTGGTAACGATCGGAGGATGACATATTCGGTACTATCTAGTTATAGAGATAGGCCAGTCTTTTGTTGGTAGAGGAGCTTTGTGATGGTTCCTAGGGAAATCCATCTAGAGGTGCACCCATTCGGAAGGTAAATCCTTCACCTGGTCATTTGTATGGGAATCCATTCTCCAACAAGAACCTACGGTTTTTTAGAGCCTAATATGCTGGAATTTAATAATGGTAACAATTTTGGAAGATTAATAAGTTTATGTGCAAATATTTTCAAAGAGATGTCATTAGAAATAATATCAAAGGTTTTGATATAAAAGTGCTTTAGTTATTATAAGGTAAAACCCGTCCATGTTTATGTGTGGTCGTGGTCTTATGAGATACTCTTTCTTTTCAAAGGATATCTATTTCAAAGGCTAATATATGACACTGTCATTTATTATTGAGTTTTTCTCATGCTGATTTATCCAGCCTGATCCAGGTATTTTCAATAATCGTGTCAGATCCGAGTAGTTTCAGGTTTAGTCGAAGACGGTCGGAATTTTCAAAGGAGAGCTGGAGATATTCATCTACGTATAGACATATCCTATTATCCGCTTTTCTTAGTTTGTTTTATTTTGATGTTTGTCAGCAATTGTGAGGACATATGTTTATAACTGTCTAGGCCGAATTTAGGTTAGACTCTGATATATGTATTTAAAAGTTTTTCGTTGTAAAGATATTTGTTCAATATTGTATATTATTCCATTCGTGTGAGATTCTACTCTATCTTATTTTCTTTATTACCCTTGTTCATCCACAGCTCCATGCAATTTGGGTCTGACATGTGTGGTTTATTGTCGATATACCCATAACTGATGAAATCGGATAGCTTGATCCATTTGGGAAAATACCGTAGCCCATGAAGTTGATCAAAAAGGTCATCGATATGGGGTAAGGGATACTTGTTCCTAATAGTCAACTTATTTAACTCCTTGTAGTCCATGCATAATCTTAAAGATCTATTAGACTTAGCTAAAGTTAATCCCTAACTCGAATGACTGGATCTAATCAATCCTCTTCTCAGCAAATCTTGGTTTTAATCTACTAACTCCTCTCTCTCCCTCGAGGCCATCCTCTGCTTAGGTTGAACTACCGGCCTTGCACCAGAGACTAATCAATACAGGACTCAATCTCATGATGCGGGGTTAAACTTTTAATTTCTCCAAATACATCAGGAAATTTCTTAACAATTTCAATAGAACCTAAACTCTCCTTGGCTGCTTCAAGGGAATACAAGAAACTACATATATGAATAGTGGGTTCCTTACATGATACCTTAGCTTTCCTTCCTATATCAGTCATTAAGGATACAGTTCTCTTATTGCATTTTAGTACATCCTTATATTTTGATAACCAATCCATACCAAGAATAATGTCAAATCCTTTGAAATCCAAGGCATATGGGTCGCAAGAGAAGTGATGAGAAAGGTAGGAAATTGGCACATTCTTACAAATCATATTCAAATGGGTCACACCACCTATGGGATTAGACATACACATAGGGTTTTCTACAATACTAGGGATAAAATGAAATTTTCCTAATGATTCTTAGGAAATAAAGCTATGAAAGGCACCAGTATCAAATGATGCTCAAACATAAATGCCATTAATAAGTAAGGTGCCTTCAAGGACGTCTTTCCCTTCCATGTCTGCTGAAGTCAATGGATTATCCTTTATAGCATACACCTTGGGCTGTTGCACTTTCTTCATAAGTGGACAGTCTTTTACCATATGACCAGGCGAATGGAAATTAAAACAAATAGTCTTCTGGACCATCAGGGAGATGGGTTCACTTTGTGTTGTTGTTGCATTCCAGAATTCATGCAAAACTTCGCGATGTGGTCCATCTGCTGACATCTGTGGCATACAAAATCCTTAAAACGACTTCCTTCGGCTCCACTTCCAGGCTTCCCCTTTTCCCTAGTTCTTCCAACTCGTATTGAACTTTCTTTTGTTAGTACTATTTCCACTAGGTGCTACTGAGTGGGCTTCTTCTTTTCCAAGGTCTCGTACCTCAGAGCCATGTCAACTAAATCAAAAAGGTACCTTTGACATGAGCTTTTATTTTCTCATAGTATTTGTAACATCCAGCCTTTTCGCACACTTTAAAACGACACACGTGCCAATTCAAAGCATACGCAAGGACGGAGTGTTATGGGGTAAATCAGAAAAACAGAGAAGGAATAAACAAAATAGAATCTCACAGCGGAAGGATAAAATATAATAATAAATATACAGTTCAAACAGTTTACAAAACAGTTATTTCACTTATACAATGAACATCAGAGTTACACATACCAATACAACAATGCAGCGGAATATAAAGAGTGTGTGGTGCAATACTATATATAAAATAATGCTGAATCTTCGTCTTCGTCCTCCAAGCTAAATCTGCTATCCTGAAATGCTCGGACTGACCCGAGCGAATTTGAAAAGACAAAAACACTCGAGTCAGACTAGAATATCTTATGTGAGTTAAATAAACAGAAATAAATATGAGTACAGTAACTCAAGAGATGTTCGGGATTTACATCTCCTAAGGATCCGTTAAACTATTTACTATGTAGTATATTGCGCTATTATAATAGTGTCTATTTATAAAATAAACTTACTTTTAAATAGCGTTAAGGCTTTACATTTTCCACCTTAACACGTAAAATGCCAATAGTCTATACAGTACCGTAATACCTCCTGATCGGGAAGCTACCAGAGGATACTCCATAGGTACGACACAAATAGAAACTCGTAGTAAAGGCTCGATATGGTAGGTGACACGGCACAACTAGGCAATGCCAGGGTAGATATACCAATTGCTATCCAGGCTGGTGGAAACGCGTAGCCGCAGTTACCGCCCACCTCGGACTAACTCCCCAAAATCAAAATATAGAAGTGGCCACTGAATCAAATCCAAGTCAAAGTAAAATATCGAAGAGGAGCGTCCGATCAGAGGAATGACCTCATTGGCCTGAGAATCGCTCCTGTTTTAGCCACCTTATGCCAACTCACGGGAGTTGGGTCCACGTATTTACCTTACAGGAAACGTCGCCACCACCTACTTCATTCTGGAATCTCCACCGCGTACACGGTTAGTCAAAGTGGTTTTCGGTATCGACAGAGAGTATGTCTATATCCGATCCCGGTCTCTTTGCCAACCAATCGTTATTATAACACCGCGGTCATTTAAAAATAGTTTATACTTTTAAAACCAAAATAAAATCCATTTCAAAACCATAATATTACGATATCATTTCTTCTTTAAAACCCAAAAAGATTCATTTTGATATTATTTTTATAAAACCCAAATCAATGATATCATTTCCCAAATATAAATCTTTTCCAAAAATTATGCCACTTTTAAAATTTATAATTCCTTGTAACCAAATATTTGAACATTAACTTTCAACATAATACTTCGAAATCCATAGTTTTTAAAACCATTACTTTCAAAACTAAATGGTTTGGATATTCAACAATATATAAAATAAGTGATTTAACTTTATGGTTACTTTGTACGGAAAATAATTTACATGGCTTTGTGAATATTTCTTTACTCAATGTTAACCATAATCCAAAATATTATTTCAAGTCCCAACCATTCCAATTTTATATATTTTTATATCCATCTTGAGGGTTAATATTTCAACTAAAGTTGGATTTTTATTCTTTCAACAAATCAAATGTTCTATTAATTAGTTTTGAACATTCACATAAAATCCATAAATAATAAGACTTCAATTTCTAGTAATAAAATATATATATTTTCCAATTCAAATTATACTAGAATATTCATTTCAATTTATTTTGGGAAAAATCCAATTGTAAATATACTATCTTAAAATTTCCAACTTAACATTTAAACATAGGATATAAATTATCAAACTCCATTTTCTAAATTTTCTTCCATTTTAATAAAGAGATTTATACACCTTTTTATTTCAAATTTTTCAACTTCATATGTATATAAATATGGAAGAAAACATTTATTCAGTATAAAATTTAAGATTTTTATAAACCGTATTCCATCCAAACCATAGAAATCTCATTAAAAATAGTTATATATAGACCGCGGTGCCTGTATATAGTTTTCTATCCTATGGTCAAGTGATACGGATATTTATCATTTCAATCCGCAATTTAAAATAAAACTGCGGTTGTATATCATTTCAAACCGCAATCCCGAATGAAATGTAAATGCATACTAACTTGCAGTTTAATGATATCCAAATAAAACATTCATTCCACAACACATCCATCATCCAATCACAACATCGATCAATATCAATCAATAACAATTATATATATGATCATATATAACAGGTGATAACTGGCAGTTTATTCAAATTAAATTTATCAACTATTAATCTAACAGTTTATTCAGTAATAATTTATACAACTGTTAACTAGCAATTCATATGCAACAAAAATTTCCAACAGTTAATTAATACACAATAAATCAATTAAATTAACAGTTAAATTTAATAAAATGCAATTCAACAGATATGAATGAAATAAACATGCCAAATACTCATAAATAAATTTCTATTCATTTCTAAAATTTATTTAACAAACATAAAAGCTTCTAGTAATTGTGAGTGGGTTAAAACACTCACCTTTTGAATTTAAATCGAATTCAAACCCGATTTAAACCCAAAAATTCGCCCGTCTCAGAATTCGTCCAAACCAGCGTCATCGAGTCCGGAATTAAATTACGATCCTAACAAAAAAAAATTCGTGTGAATCCGACTTCGTATGAGAAAGTTATGGCGAAAAATGATGATTGAATTCAAAATTAAATATAAACAAAGTGACACATATTTAGAAACATAAACTTGCCACGTACGCACACTCTTTCTCCCCACTGACCGCCTCCATCTACAGGCCGCCGCCGCTAATAGCCTAGGGCCGAAACCCTAATGAATTTTTGCCGCAAATCTGACCGTCGAAACGCCAAACTAACCACATAGATGCGATCCCCATCGTCCACTCTACAAAACCCAGAAACAGAATCTCGATCCGATAAAGTTTTGCGCGACGATGATGAACGGTTTTGGGGCTGTTTGAATTTATTCTGGATGAACGACAGCTCCAATTGAAAAACGAATTTCACCAGTAATTTACGCGTATCGAATACTTCAACATATATTTTTTCTGGAATTTTCTGAAATTTTTGAGTTTTGACTTTTGATTTTGAACTGTGGATGGATCTGGAATTGGATCTGAGATGTATACATTTGGGGAAGAGAAAAGAGTGAAGAAATGAACTTACAGCAAATGAAAAAGAAAGGAGCTAGGGTTTATAGATGTATATTTATAGATAGGCTAGAGGTAGGGTAGCTAGACTGGATACGCGAACGTGCGTGACAAACCATGGTCCAAAAAGCCCGCTATGCCTCCGGAGTCGAATTTGTTAAAACTATATATCCAAATAGGTGTTTTAAAATATTCTGAACGCGATGGAAAAAGTTTCGCGACCAAATTCGATCGTATGAAGAATTTATGCTAAAAAAAACAAAAATTTCACATTGATTTCAAAATGCGTAAATTTCAAGGCGTTTCGAGTCCGTACGATCAAACGACAAGTCCGATCGCTACGAAACTTGAAACATTATTATAATTTCCCGTTACGGATCCGATGAAACTGGTTTCGTCGAAATCCGAGTCCGTGACAAAAATGGCTATTTTTAATATTTATTAAATAAATTAAAATAAATCAAAAAAATCCAAATTTTCTTTCAACTTTAAATATTGGCCAAATTTCATTACTTATATAATCCAATCAATTCCAAATAATTTAGCAAGCTTGGATGTGAACTAAAATTTATAAGTATATAAATTTCGCAGTGTTAACCTCTGCGTTTTCTTATTATTTGGGAATTATAAATTTCATTCGCAAAACCCAATTATTAAATCATATACTTATACTCTCATCTTAAATCTAATTATATAAATAACTTGATTTCTATTATCCAACTCAAAATATATCAATTATTCTCCAACTACATAGTTAACGTTTCTTTTATATATCACTGTGGTAATATTTCAAAATGTTCATCTTTTGTTTGCATAAATTACTGTATTTAGATAAAATTGTAATTTTGGTAACTTATCACATAAATAAACTTAAAACCTCAACTAATACATTCCACCTTTGTTTCATCTTATTCATTCACTCATCAATATTCCGTACTAACTACAAAATTTAGTGTATTCCTTTAAATTAATCAAAATAAGACTTATCAACTAATAGAAAGATTTACGTACAAAATTTATTGTCATACATCTAATTTACAAGCCTATACTTAATTATTATCCTACAATACGTTTTACGTTACTATAATGTTCATTCTTCCGTTCCTACGTTTCTATAAATTTATTCCTTTATAATTTATTTAACGCAACACTTAATCTACACCTATTGCGATGTTTCAAATTTACTTGAATGAACAATTTCTTTACTCAAAATAGTTGTTGTAAACCCTTAATTCCACATTTATAAGTGTATTATTATTTTCACTCAAATATTATACATATATATAGAGTATTGGGTTTTTATTTATTCATCATTTATCATATATATTAATTAATTAAATTCAATATTTAAGTCGGACTAAATTTATTCCCCAAACACATTTACCTTTCTCAACCAATAAATATAACCAATCAAATTCTCATTTTATTGAACCTTGGTCAATTCCACACGTTAATTTTACTTAAAGTCTCAATTAATTAATTTACCTCGGTTTCATTACCTTATTACCTTATATGCATAATTGACATGGTTATATCTTCCATTACATCAATAATTTATCATTTCATCTTACCATTTATCTACGTATCCTTTTATTGCACTGATTGAAATAAATCCACTTATTAAATTTCCAATCCCACCCTTCTATTCAAACCAAGTATCATGCTATGATAATATTTTACGTTGGTTACACAAAAAAAAAAAAATCAACTTTTATCGTTATCAATTAAACATACATTAATTGCACAAATTAAAGGAATTGATTGCCATTTATCCAATTAAATTTTTCATACATCAATCTATTTCATCTAAATCCTTACCTATGAATATTGCAACCTTTAATTCCATTAAATACCAATTAACCCAAATTATTTCATTTATCCTAAGTCATATTACTAAAATAATTCATCATAATAAACTTAAAATCTATACGTTTATTGATTTATTTCTATTTGTCTTATGTTAAATTCTAAATTTAGTAAGACAACCTAAAGTACTCCATTCAATCGACAGTCCCTTTCAATTGTTAATACGTACTTAAATTTCTACAGTTGCCTTCCATCTTCACTTCCGTTACTATGATAAAAATTAGTAACGTTTATGCCATCAATCCATCATAATTACTTACCCTTAATTGAGTTTGATTTCCAAATAAATTTGCTGACCCTTAATTAGCCAATTTATAAAAGTTTGTCATCATACCTATAGTTCTACGCTTATGCTATGTCTTAAATTTCAATAAATTTATAAATTTTGAGATGTTCATTAGGGTTTACAAATTTATTGACTTGCAATAACAGGGTTTCTTAATCTATTCAATTTATCGTTCACAATCTTTTATTGCATTAATTTGGTTTAATATTCCCATATTAAATTTTATGTCCAGGTAAGAATTTTTCTTTCTTTCTCTACTTAATTCATTTGAATTTTATTCAATGTCTTTAAATAGGTTTCTAAGTCACTCCTATATAATTTATTCTAGCCTTCATTTTAATATTTATCTACCACCTTTATTCTTTCAACTAAAATAAATTACAAAAATCCTATTAAACAAACAATTTTAAATGGTCGAACTTAACGGGTCGTTACACTCTCCCCCACTCAAAACTTTTCGTCCCCGAAAAGGAAAAGGAAGGGAGAAGGAAGAATAAAACAGTACATTTTATTTCAAATATTAATTTATAAACAGTATTTTACTGGATTAATTTCCTTTAATGAAATATACTTGTTTTATAATCATTCTATTCTTTAATACTTGAATTATTAAAGTTGGAAAAATATCTTTAACAAAATTCTAAGTCCAAAATTTACGAAAATTTTTGGCAGAGTCTCCTTTGTACGGAGGGACTCTGGAGAAAATATAATATCCAAGTATACAAATATATTACACATATTATCCAAATAAAATATCCCACATGGGAAAATATATAAAACAGCGCTTTAAACGTAATCCGAAAACGTACCTATTTGTCGGGCAATACGCTTATATTTTTATGGAACCAAAGCAATAGCAGTGGCTTCCATCACCTGTATTCACTTATATAATCTAAAAGTTAAATATTTATTTTACAGTGAAATGTTTGGATAGATTCAATCCTTCATATCCAATCAATTGCAACAACCATACATTTTAACAAACAGCACACACCACAACAAACAGTCGTTCAATCCAACAAACAATCAGTTGTTCGGGTTCAAATTTTTGAAATCATACATCAACCAAACAATTCAAACCAACATCAAGATAGCTTATTATACATTTATTTCATAATCCAGTGGTTAAATTTTCTTTTCTTCATTTATGGAGGAATTTCTTTGTTTCTTACAAGTTTTATTTTCCAACTATCACAAAATTCATTATATTTGTATTTCCCTTTTTACTTAAGTTTATAGGATAAATTCTCATTAATAACAACAAAGATTTTGAATATCTTCATTTCCTTACTCTTCACTTGTAAGATTTCCCTTAAATTCTTAATCTGCTAACTTTCATTCTTATAAGTGGAAGTTTTTTATTTATTCATCAACTATTAATTGTAGTCATTTCAATTTTTCCTACTTTCCATTATATTGGAATAGGGAAGATTAAAACATACTTAAGTCAATAATCATACAATCAATTCTTATTTTGAATTTCATTTTATATACTTAGGTTCATATCATCTATTAATAATTCTTAACCCTTTTTCAGTAAAATTTCCATTATAACCTAAGTTTATACCATTAAATTCTTATTATAACAGTAATTTATTGAATACTTCATTTTTCCTAAATTCCTACTTCTAAAATATTCAATTCCAGTTTCTCATTTAACACTTCAACTTTTATATTTGGGTAAGTTATTTATGTTAAGGAAATTGCAATTGAACTTATACAAGTTTAATCTCCATTCTTTTAATTAAATTTAATGTTTATCCATATTACTCTTTGTCTCATATGTATGCAAATTCCTCTTTATAGCTTTGCAATTATTCTCTTATTTCAATTAGAGGTTTCAATTCATTTATTACTTAACTTTTATTTCACTACAATTTAACAATTGATTAATTAATGGATAATTTTAGAATTGGATTCCGGGTCAGATTTCAATTTATTTCAAAATAATAGATAAATAAGTTCTTACAACTCAATATCTCTAATTATAGTTAGAACAACAAAAGAAATTTTTTTTTTTATAGAAAATTTCAAAATAAATCTGCAGTAGAATTTACTACAGTGGCCTTTCCCCTTCGAAACTCGAAAATGAAAGTCGATGATGCGGCCGTCATCACTGAATTTATTTTCCAGCGACAGAGAGGAAAGTACAGAATTTAATTCTTTTCCAAAATCTTCTTTAAAACAATTCTTCCAATTTATACGAAATATTTATATAAGAAAATACTTATAAACCGAACCATTATTTTTCATAAATTCTTTGAAAACATGTTTGGAAAATCCCGGACTTAAGTTCTAAAATCTCCAATTTGATTTATCATAATTTCAACTTAGCTTCAGTTATTATAGATATTTTTATTTTCTAACACCCAATCTATAGCAACCAAATATATATATATCTTTATAAAACTATTTTTATATATAGAAAATATAATAGGCAAAATTATTTCATTCACCTATATTAAAAACGGATATTATGTCGGTCTGTCCTATTAAGTGTTTAGAAATCCCTATTGATGGATAGCGTCCCATGCATCAACCAGAATTTATAAATACAGAGCGGAACAGATTAACACAATATAAAAATCTTTTTATTAATACTAACAAATACGCTCTCTCATATATATACACTCAGCGACTCCTATAGGATATTTCTACCCTATTAACAAAGAGTCGAACCCCACAAAGCCAAGGTTTATCGTTAAACCAAAGCTCTGATACCAGCTGTAACATCCAGCCTTTTCGCACACTTTAAAACGACACACGTGCCAATTCAAAGCATACGCAAGGACGGAGTGTTATGGGGTAAATCAGAAAAACAGAGAAGGAATAAACAAAATAGAATCTCACAGTGGAAGGATAAAATATAATAATAAATATACAGTTCAAACAGTTTACAAAACAGTTATTTCACTTATACAATGAACATCAGAGTTACACATACCAATACAACAATGCAGCGGAATATAAAGAGTGTGTGGTGCAATACTATATATAAAATAATGCTGAATCTTCGTCTTCGTCCTCCAAGCTAAATCTGCTATCCTGAAATGCTCGGACTGACCCGAGCGAATTTGAAAAGACAAAAACACTCGAGTCAGACTAGAATATCTTATGTGAGTTAAATAAACAGAAATAAATATGAGTACAGTAACTCAAGAGATGTTCGGGATTTACATCTCCTAAGGATCCGTTAAACTATTTACTATGTAGTATATTGCGCTATTATAATAGTGTCTATTTATAAAATAAACTTACTTTTAAATAGCGTTAAGGCTTTACATTTTCCACCTTAACACGTAAAATGCCAATAGTCTATACAGTACCGTAATACCTCCTGATCGGGAAGCTACCAGAGGATACTCCATAGGTACGACACAAATAGAAACTCGTAGTAAAGGCTCGATATGGTAGGTGACACGGCACAACTAGGCAATGCCAGGGTAGATATACCAATTGCTATCCAGGCTGGTGGAAACGCGTAGCCGCAGTTACCGCCCACCTCGGACTAACTCCCCAAAATCAAAATATAGAAGTGGCCACTGAATCAAATCCAAGTCAAAGTAAAATATCGAAGAGGAGCGTCCGATCAGAGGAATGACCTCATTGGCCTGAGAATCGCTCCTGTTTTAGCCACCTTATGCCAACTCACGGGAGTTGGGTCCACGTATTTACCTTACAGGAAACGTCGCCACCACCTACTTCATTCTGGAATCTCCACCGCGTACACGGTTAGTCAAAGTGGTTTTCGATATCGACAGAGAGTATGTCCATATACCAGCTGTAACATCCAGCCTTTTCGCACACTTTAAAACGACACACGTGCCAATTCAAAGCATACGCAAGGACGGAGTGTTATGGGGTAAATCAGAAAAATAGAGAAGGAATAAACAAAATAGAATCTCACAGCGGAAGGATAAAATATAATAATAAATATACAGTTCAAACAGTTTACAAAACAGTTATTTCACTTATACAATGAACATCAGAGTTACACATACCAATACAACAATGCAGCGGAATATAAAGAGTGTGTGGTGCAATACTATATATAAAATAATGCTGAATCTTCGTCTTCGTCCTCCAAGCTAAATCTGCTATCCTGAAATGCTCGGACTGACCCGAGCGAATTTGAAAAGACAAAAACACTCGAGTCAGACTAGAATATCTTATGTGAGTTAAATAAACAGAAATAAATATGAGTACAGTAACTCAAGAGATGTTCGGGATTTACATCTCCTAAGGATCCGTTAAACTATTTACTATGTAGTATATTGCGCTATTATAATAGTGTCTATTTATAAAATAAACTTACTTTTAAATAGCGTTAAGGCTTTACATTTTCCACCTTAACACGTAAAATGCCAATAGTCTATACAGTACCGTAATACCTCCTGATCGGGAAGCTACCAGAGGATACTCCATAGGTACGACACAAATAGAAACTCGTAGTAAAGGCTCGATATGGTAGGTGACACGGCACAACTAGGCAATGCCAGGGTAGATATACCAATTGCTATCCAGGCTGGTGGAAACGCGTAGCCGCAGTTACCGCCCACCTCGGACTAACTCCCCAAAATCAAAATATAGAAGTGGCCACTGAATCAAATCCAAGTCAAAGTAAAATATCGAAGAGGAGCGTCCGATCAGAGGAATGACCTCATTGGCCTGAGAATCGCTCCTGTTTTAGCCACCTTATGCCAACTCACGGGAGTTGGGTCCACGTATTTACCTTACAGGAAACGTCGCCACCACCTACTTCATTCTGGAATCTCCACCGCGTACACGGTTAGTCAAAGTGGTTTTCGGTATCGACAGAGAGTATGTCTATATCCGATCCCGGTCTCTTTGCCAACCAATCGTTATTATAACACCGCGGTCATTTAAAAATAGTTTATACTTTTAAAACCAAAATAAAATCCATTTCAAAACCATAATATTACGATATCATTTCTTCTTTAAAACCCAAAAAGATTCATTTTGATATTATTTTTATAAAACCCAAATCAATGATATCATTTCCCAAATATAAATCTTTTCCAAAAATTATGCCACTTTTAAAATTTATAATTCCTTGTAACCAAATATTTGAACATTAACTTTCAACATAATACTTCGAAATCCATAGTTTTTAAAACCATTACTTTCAAAACTAAATGGTTTGGATATTCAACAATATATAAAATAAGTGATTTAACTTTATGGTTACTTTGTACGGAAAATAATTTACATGGCTTTGTGAATATTTCTTTACTCAATGTTAACCATAATCCAAAATATTATTTCAAGTCCCAACCATTCCAATTTTATATATTTTTATATCCATCTTGAGGGTTAATATTTCAACTAAAGTTGGATTTTTATTCTTTCAACAAATCAAATGTTCTATTAATTAGTTTTGAACATTCACATAAAATCCATAAATAATAAGACTTCAATTTCTAGTAATAAAATATATATATTTTCCAATTCAAATTATACTAGAATATTCATTTCAATTTATTTTGGGAAAAATCCAATTGTAAATATACTATCTTAAAATTTCCAACTTAACATTTAAACATAGGATATAAATTATCAAACTCCATTTTCTAAATTTTCTTCCATTTTAATAAAGAGATTTATACACCTTTTTATTTCAAATTTTTCAACTTCATATGTATATAAATATGGAAGAAAACATTTATTCAGTATAAAATTTAAGATTTTTATAAACCGTATTCCATCCAAACCATAGAAATATCATTAAAAATAGTTATATATAGACCGCGGTGCCTGTATATAGTTTTCTATCCTATGGTCAAGTGATACGGATATTTATCATTTCAATCCGCAATTTAAAATAAAACTGCGGTTGTATATCATTTCAAACCGCAATCCCGAATGAAATGTAAATGCATACTAACTTGCAGTTTAATGATATCCAAATAAAACATTCATTCAACAACACATCCATCATCCAATCACAACATCGATCAATATCAATCAATAACAATTATATATATGATCATATATAACAGGTGATAACTGGCAGTTTATTCAAATTAAATTTATCAACTATTAATCTAACAGTTTATTCAGTAATAATTTATACAACTGTTAACTAGCAATTCATATGCAACAAAAATTTCCAACAGTTAATTAATACACAATAAATCAATTAAATTAACAGTTAAATTTAATAAAATGCAATTCAACAGATATGAATGAAATAAACATGCCAAATACTCATAAATAAATTTCTATTCATTTCTAAAATTTATTTAACAAACATAAAAGCTTCTAGTAATTGTGAGTGGGTTAAAACACTCACCTTTTGAATTTAAATCGAATTCAAACCCGATTTAAACCCAAAAATTCGCCTGTCTCAGAATTCGTCCAAACCAGCGTCATCGAGTCCGGAATTAAATTACGATCCTAACAAAAAAAAATTCGTGTGAATCCGACTTCGTATGAGAAAGTTATGGCGAAAAATGATGATTGAATTCAAAATTAAATATAAACAAAGTGACACATATTTAGAAACATAAACTTGCCACGTACGCACACTCTTTCTCCCCACTGACCGCCTCCATCTATAGGCCGCCGCCGCTAATAGCCTAGGGCCGAAATCCTAATGAATTTTTGCCGCAAATCTGACCGTCGAAACGCCAAACTAACCACATAGATGCGATCCCCATCGTCCACTCTACAAAACCCAGAAACAGAATCTCGATCCGATAAAGTTTTGCGCGACGATGATGAACGGTTTTGGGGCTGTTTGAATTTATTCTGGATGAACGACAACTCCAATTGAAAAACGAATTTCACCAATAATTTACGCGTATCGAATACTTCAACATATATTTTTTCTGGAATTTTCTGAAATTTTTGAGTTTTGACTTTTGATTTTGAACTGTGGATGGATCTGGAATTGGATCTGAGATGTATACATTTGGGGAAGAGAAAAGAGTGAAGAAATGAACTTACAGCAAATGAAAAAGAAAGGAGCTAGGGTTTATAGATGTATATTTATAGATAGGCTAGAGGTAGGGTAGCTAGACTGGATACGCGAACGTGCGTGACAAACCATGGTCCAAAAAGCCCGCTATGCCTCCGGAGTCGAATTTGTTAAAACTATATATCCAAATAGGTGTTTTAAAATATTCTGAACGCGATGGAAAAAGTTTCGCGACCAAATTCGATCGTATGAAGAAGTTATGCTAAAAAAAA
The DNA here is from genome assembly GCA_030765085.1 of Allium cepa. Classification (NCBI taxonomy): domain Eukaryota; kingdom Viridiplantae; phylum Streptophyta; class Magnoliopsida; order Asparagales; family Amaryllidaceae; genus Allium; species Allium cepa. The sequence continues at coordinate 689,781,840 of CM060932.1, read as the reverse complement.
CAAAAATTTCACATTGATTTCAAAATGCGTAAATTTCAAGGCATTTCGAGTCCGTACGATCAAACGACAAGTCCGATCGCTACGAAACTTGAAACATTATTATAATTTCCCGTTACGGATCCGATGAAACTGGTTTCGTCGAAATCCGAGTCCGTGACAAAAATAGCTATTTTTAATATTTATTAAATAAATTAAAATAAATCAAAAAAATCCAAATTTTCTTTCAACTTTAAATATTGGCCAAATTTCATTACTTATATAATCCAATCAATTCCAAATAATTTAGCAAGCTTGGATGTGAACTAAAATTTATAAGTATATAAATTTCGCAGTGTTAACCTCTGCGTTTTCTTATTATTTGGGAATTATAAATTTCATTCGCAAAACCCAATTATTAAATCATATACTTATACTCTCATCTTAAATCTAATTATATAAATAACTTGATTTCTATTATCCAACTCAAAATATATCAATTATTCTCCAACTACATAGTTAACGTTTCTTTTATATATCACTGTGGTAATATTTCAAAATGTTCATCTTTTGTTTGCATAAATTACTGTATTTAGATAAAATTGTAATTTTGGTAACTTATCACATAAATAAACTTAAAACCTCAACTAATACATTCCACCTTTGTTTCATCTTATTCATTCACTCATCAATATTCCGTACTAACTACAAAATTTAGTGTATTCCTTTAAATTAATCAAAATAAGACTTATCAACTAATAGAAAGATTTACGTACAAAATTTATTGTCATACATCTAATTTACAAGCCTATACTTAATTATTATCCTACAATACGTTTTACGTTACTATAATGTTCATTCTTCCGTTCCTACGTTTCTATAAATTTATTCCTTTATAATTTATTTAACGCAACACTTAATCTACACCTATTGCGATGTTTCAAATTTACTTGAATGAACAATTTCTTTACTCAAAATAGTTGTTGTAAACCCTTAATTCCACATTTATAAGTGTATTATTATTTTCACTCAAATATTATACATATATATAGAGTATTGGGTTTTTATTTATTCATCATTTATCATATATATTAATTAATTAAATTCAATATTTAAGTCGGACTAAATTTATTCCCCAAACACATTTACCTTTCTCAACCAATAAATATAACCAATCAAATTCTCATTTTATTGAACCTTGGTCAATTCCACACGTTAATTTTACTTAAAGTCTCAATTAATTAATTTACCTCGGTTTCATTACCTTATTACCTTATATGCATAATTGACATGGTTATATCTTCCATTACATCAATAATTTATCATTTCATCTTACCATTTATCTACGTATCCTTTTATTGCACTGATTGAAATAAATCCACTTATTAAATTTCCAATCCCACCCTTCTATTCAAACCAAGTATCATGCTATGATAATATTTTACGTTGGTTACACAAAAAAAAAAAAAATCAACTTTTATCGTTATCAATTAAACATACATTAATTGCACAAATTAAAGGAATTGATTGCCATTTATCCAATTAAATTTTTCATACATCAATCTATTTCATCTAAATCCTTACCTATGAATATTGCAACCTTTAATTCCATTAAATACCAATTAACCCAAATTATTTCATTTATCCTAAGTCATATTACTAAAATAATTCATCATAATAAACTTAAAATATATACGTTTATTGATTTATTTCTATTTGTCTTATGTTAAATTCTAAATTTAGTAAGACAACCTAAAGTACTCCATTCAATCGACAGTCCCTTTCAATTGTTAATACGTACTTAAATTTCTACAGTTGCCTTCCATCTTCACTTCCGTTACTATGATAAAAATTAGTAACGTTTATGCCATCAATCCATCATAATTACTTACCCTTAATTGAGTTTGATTTCCAAATAAATTTGCTGACCCTTAATTAGCCAATTTATAAAAGTTTGTCATCATACCTATAGTTCTACGCTTATGCTATGTCTTAAATTTCAATAAATTTATAAATTTTGAGATGTTCATTAGGGTTTACAAATTTATTGACTTGCAATAACAGGGTTTCTTAATCTATTCAATTTATCGTTCACAATCTTTTATTGCATTAATTTGGTTTAATATTCCCATATTAAATTTTATGTCCAGGTAAGAATATTTCTTTCTTTCTCTACTTAATTCATTTGAATTTTATTCAATGTCTTTAAATAGGTTTCTAAGTCACTCCTATATAATTTATTCTAGCCTTCATTTTAATATTTATCTACCACCTTTATTCTTTCAACTAAAATAAATTACAAAAATCCTATTAAACAAACAATTTTAAATGGTCGAACTTAACGGGTCGTTACGGTATTCTGCCTCATACCCAAAATAAACATCTCATTATTTTTTAATTAGGTGTTAATTAATTTTGGTTCAAAACAAAATAACACATTGAACTTCGTCTCATACTCTACTATAGATAGATCCCACCGCTTCAAATCCATGAAGTTGCGGTACATCCTTGTCTTTTTTATTGCTAGCAAGAATTGGTCCTCAGAAACTTCTTTAATACGAGCACATGAAAACTTATCTTCGGGAATATTTGAAGTAAGGTCCCACCAAGCTATTTCTCCTTCTTGTAGTTGCCATGCTGCTAAAAATTTCTTATGTTCATCGGATAAACCAAGACCTTTAAAAATCTTCTCGCAAGATCGCAACCAAGCTCGCACTTCCATGATAGACTCAAACACCTTAAATGGTTTACCTCCAAGATTATTGTAATCCTTGCATAAGGTTGCGAAATTCGCTCTCAGCTGCTCTGGTGCAGCCTCTTCGGTAATCCGAACTCCTCCAGGATTTGGAATTCGACCATTTATAGTTGTAATGCTACCTGCTTCCCTATCTCATCTGCTTCTGTACTCGTTTCTTACTACCTAGATATAATAAGAAAATTCTTAGAATTTGAATGAGATAAGACTAGAAAGAAAGTTACTAATCAAACCTACCAAGTTTATCCACCTATAAGGGTATACGAATAAAAATTTACAAATACGCTCTCTCAAGATTGACTCAACCCAAAAGCCTAGGTGTTTCGCTCAACCTAAGCTCCAATACCAACTGAAACGAACCGCCTTTCATACTTCAAAAGATGAGTCATTATGGGGAAAAGAAAATGAATGATAAGAATAAAATTTAACAATCATTGAATTTCACATTGGAAAGGGACGATATATAATGTATAACATAGGATTATACATAGTCACTGCTATCATAATAGATCATAGTCATAATAGTACAAGCTCCACACTAGGAGAATTATGACTACTTATCCTCATATCACAAGTCCAATATATATATATACACACATACACACAACAGAAATAGATACTAGCTAGCTATTAGTGAAGCCATCTGCTTCAGATCCTCCAAAATGCTATCGTGAGAAACCTGGATCACTTGGCTACTCACAAAAATAATTTGAGTACCCAAGAGTTTTAGGAAAAGAAAAGAAAACTCCAGGTCAGACATGATTCTGGTGTGAGTAAACTCAAACAACTTAATTTTTACTTTTATAAAACAATTTGAAAATCAAAAGTATCTCGTAAGACACGCCACACATAAACTGTTGAATATGCGAGTATATGATTTTTGTTTCATGATAATAAACATATGTATACTCATTTAAATGTATTTGTTAATGTACTATTTTATTTTTCACATAATTAAATAAATATTTGACGACTAAAATAAATAACATAGAATTTAAATTCAAACAGATATTTTATTCAAACAAATATTTATTACAATTTTGAATAGTATAAATTCAAGCTCTCACTATACATATACAACTTTGATTACAATACAAAATTACATCGCAATCTATCATTTACAAATACACCTCACTACATATCGCTCATTCACTTGTAATTCATCTTCAACTTTATTCTAGATTGAATCCAGCATCTGAGCAATCTACAAAAATAAATACCGACACAGCAAAATTGAAAAGGAAATATTTTTGCAGTATAAAATAAAATGTGAATTTTGAAAATAATATTTTCCTCGGTTATTTGGGTTGTTTGTCGTTATTTAAATTTGAATTCATCATGCACGAATAGCTTATGACATGCATAGTGTATCAATGTACATGCCATAAGGCCATGCACACCGATATATACACTTGATAAAATTACAAGGACATGTGAGCACAAGGTCAAACCCGAGCTACTAGCTGGATTCAACACAGGTGCAACTCCAAAAATCAAGATGAAGTTCGAGTGAAATCAAAATGAAAAATGACGTGCACAAGCATAAGAACATGTCAGAGAAGCAAGTGCACCACAAACCAAACAAGAGCAAAACTGCAAACAAAGTCAACACAACTACAAGCAACTCAGAGGATCAAGTACAGTGAAATCAAATCTATATCAGACTACATGAAGCACACATGCCTAAGCTCTAAGACATATATACAATATGTTCTGCCTCAAACAATAACAAGAACTAATGCACCATGACTGAAGGAAAAATGCAATGCATCAATGAGACTAAAGACTGCAACCATACATGAATCTCCAAGCATTGCAGACTACATAGTCAAACTACACCATACCAGTTCAAACATGAAGTGTAACAGCACATACCAAAGTGAAGCAAGAAGACTTCAATATGTAGAGGGTCAAGGAAATGTACAATGGAATGATATAGTAGCAGTTTCAAATCAATGCGGCAGTTATTGCAGACTACATAGTCAAACTACACCATACCGATTCAAACATGAAGTGTAACAGCACATACCAAAGTGAAGCAAGAAGACTTCAATATGTAGAGGGTCAAGGAAATGTACAATGGAATGATATAGTAGCAATTTCAAATCAATGCGACAGTACATATATATATATATATATATATATATATATATAACAAGCATATTGCACAGTTAAACTACAACAGAAGTGTAGTCATATGAAGAACAGACCACTTCTAATAAGAGTGAACAAAAAGGCAGTGCAATAGGATTCAACTCGAGTACACGTGAAAACAAATGAACTTAACACCAATGAAACTCAAGTCAAATACAATGTAAATGTACAAAGACTCCAAGCCTGCAAGCATTTCAAACTCAAAACAATACAACATACAGTCACAATGTGGTAGCGGTAAAGACCAACAAAGTTTCAAACATGCAGTGACAATAAATTCATAGCCACAACAATGCAGAACTACTCCAAACGGAGATGTACAAGATGATAGCGCATATATACGTACATGAATGCATATATATACATGCAAGCAATCAAGTACAATATCGAAATCATAGTAAAAAAATGCAGTGCAAAAGTACAGATTGCAGTGATGCAAAAATTACAACAGAATCAAATTCCAAAATCAAGTCAGAGCCGTGTTAATAAATGTCAAAGAAAGCCGTGTTAATAAATGTCAAAGAAAGCCGTGTTTCAAATCAAAGTCAGAGATATGATGACTAGGAAAAGATCGAACAACTCAAAATCGAAGCCATGGCAATCAAGGAAACAAGCGAGTTCAAAATCGATGCCGTGAAATCAAGTGATCAAATATACACGAACTGGAACAAGTCAGAATCAATCTCAAGCATTCAAGCAACATCGACCGGCCAAGCAAAAGCAATTGACAAATTCAAATAACTCTAGACGAACGAAAATATAGGGTATCGAACCCTATATAAACACTAACATCATCGGCAGTTTTAACCATTGAGTTCAAGCACTCAACCACGAGAGCAAAAGGCATAAATTACATATCGGAATCAAAGTCGAACTCAATCATCGAGAAGTAGCCGAGCGCAACTCAAGGAGACAAACGATCGACAAAGCAAACACGCGAATATCCATTCGATCGATCAACATTCAAGCGGCGGCTTCAAATATTTTCACAAGCCCTAATTTATTATAGTGGAACGATCGGAGAAGCCAATTTTACAAACCAAGGATAAAAGGGCCCGCTAATTTTTCTCTGTTATAATTCATTTTGGGTCGGCTAATTAAAGAAAGGGATTGGGCTTTAGTATATTCAAATTAGGGATTTATTGTTTAAATTGTTTTAAATTGTTTTTTCCTTTTTAACTTGTGTAAATTCTAGTCGTGTGACTAAGGGACAAACTACGTGGTGTAGTTTGAGAATTCGCAACTCAGTGGCTGAGTTGTGGCAGGGTTTTGAGGTTAACGTGTGTAAGCGTCTAACTGCTTAATTTCTAGTGGAAACCTTGGGGGCAGCACGTAGGCAGGGTTTGCCGAAGCTGGGTAAATTCTGTGTCGTTCTATTTTTGCATTTATTATTCTTCTATTATCTATGCTGCTATCATTAAAATTATTTTATACAAACTTCCGTATTAAAATTTTATAATTGATCACCCTATTCACCCCCCTCTAGTGTGAAATCGATCCTACATACAGACGGGCGGGTTTTTACCTTGCGATAACCAAAACACTTTGGATTGAAATTCAATGATATTATAATAATGTCTAGGCTTTTCAAGTAAGATAGAGCATAGCTAAAATGCTTGCATCTCACATTTCAACATATTTGGGAACAAATAATTCCATACGACACTTATTGGACAATGGATTCTATACATGACCGGTAAGGAACTGCCTTTCGAAGATGCACCTCTTGATAAAATACACCCGGGGTCTGACAAGAATATCTTATACCCCTGCTACACAGAACCGTCCTACCACTTGGTTAGTAGTACCAAATGCATCACCACCACGGTTGGGATCAGCAACCATACCCGAGCATACAAACAATGGATAAAATATCATTCTAGATACGATGGTGACATACCCTTATGGGAACGACCCATATAGCCCTGCTGTATACCCTATTCTGGTCATTTTCGGTTGATAAGGCTTGAGGCTCCATTTACCTTTTCTAGAGCACTGCCACTTAGAATGCTACATTGCCTTCCAGATGTTGACACAATGTCAACATTCATCCATACAAACCGTTCAGGAGATGAGCGAACCGAAGGTACTATTTCCACTACACCTGTTTTGGAATCACCCTTAGGGTTAGTAGCAAATAGTACTTGCACTTTAAAGTCTTTATCTTGGACCTTACCTTTTCTATTTTCAATTCAAACGTTTACGCTGGTTCGAAGTGGTTTCTGGATAACAACTAATATCCGATCCCAGTTTCTCCAACCCAACCTTCAATAATTTTATAGGGTCAAGTTATTTATAGTGGACTATCCCACTATCAGTGTGTGAAGATTTACATATGAACATACGTTCCCTATGCTTAGATTATCATGACCCGCTTATCAAAATTAACCCCCTTATATTTATCATGTTTCCGAAGTGCAGTATTTCTGACGAGTACAAGTCGACTTACTTTCTATAAAACACATCTCATTTTATTGTAACTACTTTAATTCATTTGGCTACTTAATAGCATGGATAAGAGATCCTTGGTTTTAGAACAATTCGCTTAAACAAGAAAAGTGGTTAAAGATAAATAACCGATAGGGTTTTTAAAGAAACCTAAAAAAATAAACTTTAACTAAATCATAAGTTCAAACGTAATCAAACCTTAATTAATCTTAATTAAATCACTAATAATCCAAAATTTATTTATAATTAAACCATAATTATATTATATTTAATTCCTAATTATATTATATTTAATTAACGTTTATTTAAGAAATTAAACCCTCATTAAGTGGATAATTAACCTTTAATTAAATAACAATTAACTAAATAATTAATTTTAATTAAAAATTAATTAAAATAAATAACTTGATTAAATGAAAACTAGTTTTCTTTTTATCTTAATGAATCATTATTTAAAACTTACTTAATTAAAAATAATTTACTTAGTTAATAATTTCTTAAACTCTAATACTTTAACAAAATTAATTAATTAATAATTACCCAAATTAATTTAAATTATATAAATTATGAAACAATAAAAACTAAACTTTTGACTTACTAAATTAATTCAAAATGAATTTTAAAAAACAATCCAAAAGAAAATACTTAAAACTTAAAATCGTGAAATTTTCCGAACTGCATCTATAGCGACCATCGCTATAAGCGCCGTTCGCTAGAATTGATTTCTAGGTGAAACTTACACTTGAATCAAGCGACACCATATTATTTTTTTTAAAAACCTTACGTGAAAGGTTTTGAAACTTTCAACAAGTTGTAACTTGGAAACATTTCCAAAATCAAACCAAAGAAAACATATTTCTTTCCATCGGATCTCAAATCGCATTGCGACCATTTCAACACTAGTTCACAACCATCTCATTACTACCTTGGGTTCTGTTTTATAACCAATACTACCAACATATCATAACCAATATGACATTTCTACAACCATATCCATATAAAAAATATACATATCCAAATATATCACATATTTAACAAAATCACTTATCCAATTCAAACAACCAACTTGCAATCACATATTATCCAAATCACATGGTAATTCAACATACCAATCTAGTATATTTAACAACATATATAGCGTCAAAATAAGTTGAATTTTCTTTTCCAAAAATTAGAAGTTTACTCACCGAAAGCTTTACAAATATCAAAGCAACTTCCACTAGAACTTTGATATATGCTAGCACTTGGTCCTAACTTGCAAAAGTAAAGCTTTTGGATGCCTAAACACCAAGATTAGGCTTGGCCATGGTCATATTTAGGCTCGGCCCGATGTGGTTTTTGGTGGAAGGGGACTTGATTTCGGAAGAGGAAGTGTAGAGGTGGATGTAGAGTGGTTTTAGTGAGCTAAAGAGGAATTTGAGTGCAAAGAGTAATTTTTTTTCCTAACTTTTACAAACTATGGAATCCATGTTGGAAAGTTTTAGAAAGTGAAGAGGAGAAAGCAAATGAGAATGTGTGTGTGTGTGTGTGGATGTATATTTACAGGAAAAAAGAATTGGAGAAAATTACTAATTTACCCTTTAATGATTTAACATAATATGTCATGATATTGAAAATTCACATCACCCTCCTACTCCTCTCTCTTGTCACATCCCCCTCCTTCTATAGTCAAATCCTTAAGCTTATGATGAGTAATGATGTCTAATTATGAAAAATATTAAGATATAATGACACTTAATAATATATATTTATATATATTGTTTATTATTTTTAAAGTTATGAATTGTCACATCACCTGTTAATTATAATGAACATAAGATAATCTATTCCTAAGTGCATTACTATTTATTTAATTATATACTATATATGTGTACATATGGTGCACAAAGACGAACAACATTCCCGATAACTTTTAATGTCGAAAGGTTGAAATTTCGAAAAACGTTCTTCGGACACATTTTCTATTTTTCTATCGACTATTTAATATGGTAAATAAATTTTGAAAATGATTTTTCCCTCGTTAAAAATTAATTAAAATGAGTTTATTTATTAATAAAAGTCTATTTATTGATTATATAAAAAATATATAAATATAACTGTCTAGGTTAAACGGCCAAATTCAGGGTCGTTGCATTCATCGAGAAATGTATTACGAATAATAACATCAAGGATCTCACCTTAACTTTCTTGAAAATTATATTCTAGCAATTTGTGGTCATTCATCAACAAAAAATTGCATTCATCAAAAATCTCCTCTTTTAACCGAAACTCCTATAAAAGCTTAAAACATTACTCTAAAAAAATTATGCAAGCCAGGACCATTAAACCAAGATTGGATTGATGCTATAGATCAATCCAGCTCGCCAAAGTTGGTCTGTATAGAGGTCGTTTGTTGAAGAGATAAAATTTGAGCCAAATTCATGGGACTTACAAGGAACTAAAAAGTCTGACTCCTCTAACAAAAACTAAAATTATGATGTCGATATGTCTAAATATTTGTTTGATGAATAATGTTTTATTCCTTTTATATATTATCGTATGCAATCATCATTTGAATTTTTCCACATTTAAATACTCGAAAACAAGACAATTCTATAAAAAAATGAATTATTGTAACAACCTGCATATTTTACGATTGTATATTTAAAATATTTCATTTAAATATAGCATCGTTAGTCGGATTAAAGTCCGGAATACTACTTTTTGCAAACAGTCGAAGTAGGACCCGAGACCACTTCCACTGAGTTCAAAATGTCGTTTGCAACTTTTTTGAGTATAAACATCTATATGTTTGGAGTTGAGTAAAATTTTGATGTTTCCATTTAGGGCTTTGGGTTTGGGTTTCAGCCCACTAGCCCAATTCATCTTATATTCTAACTCCACTCCCTCTCCTCTTCATTCATTCTATTATTTTCCAAACACTTCAAACTTTAGCAAAAATGGGGAAAGAGATTGGAAACTATAATCCTAAGCCCTATTTTCCTTTGCAAATTCAAGTTCTAGCTCCAAAATCAAAGAGAAGCTTAGGTAAGCAGCATCCTCTTCTTCTTCTCTATCTCAATCTCTCTCCAATTTCAGAAATTTCCTATAACCCAACTTAAAAAATATTTGCTTATGATCTTAGACTGGAGCTTTTAGAGTGGAGGATGAAGAGTAGTTGATCTTCCATTTGTTTTCAAGCTTCTCCTTTGTTGTTTTTGAGTTTTAAAGGTGAATTTTTGAACTCACATCTATGTCTATATCTTTGATAGTTGTTAGGTAGTGATTCCTAATATCTATTCCTTGTCCATTTGCTTTGGATTGAATTGGTTATATGAATATTCCAATTTTTGGTGTTTTGAGGTCAAATCTTTAAAAATCCCAGTTTTGTTCTTTGAACATGTTCTTGGTGGTGTATTGAAGAGCCTATAGGGCTGGGTTACCGATTGGCATAAACCCCAGCGCCCATCGCTCGTCCGATCGCAATTTGTTGGATTTTTTCTCCACTTGAGGGCTAGGCTGAAAACACTGGAAATTCCAGTTCAGTCGATTGAACCAGGAAGTCAGTCGATTGAACCGAACCCAGGAAATTTCCTAGGCCAGTATCAGTCGACCGACTACTCTAGGTCAGTCGGCTGAGCCTGGAAACCGAAAGTTTCCAGGCATGATTCAGTTGACTGACCACCCTGGTTCAGTCGACTGAACCTGGAAACAGACAGTTTCCAGGAATTGTGTCAGTCGACTGACCACCCTGGTCCAGTCACTGAATCTGCTGTCTCAGCCAAATTTGCCTATTTTGCTTGGGTTTCCAATTTTAATCGATTCATATTGATCCAATTTGTTGTTATCACCTTTGTTGACTTTGATAACTTCTTTTTTAGGGATTTTTGGGAATGTCCATTTTGATGGATTTAGTATCGATTTCTTTGGATTTGATTCACGCCTTCGAATGTGAATTTTTGGTGAATGATTGTTTTACAATCATTTTTGGTGATTTGTCACTTCGAAATACAAAGGTTTCTATACTAGTAGTAAATAATCAAACTCTTTCATAAGGATGATTTCAACTCTATTTTTAATACAAAGCTCGTTTATAAAATCGGTTTCCAACCTATTAGTATATACAAACCTTTACCTCGTTCGTATGAGAAAATCCAATTAAACGGCTTAGCAAAACAAGTGGTATGAAACACTTGCGTTTACTTCGTCGGTTAATTTTGGACTTGCTCGATTGAAACTCTTGTGACAATTTTCGAGTGGAGATCCACAATTTGTATGTAAATATTTAAGTTAAACCAGTGGTTATGGGCCATGAAGCTAGACTCATTTATTTACTAGCTTACTGTAATCGACACTTCTTGATGATCGATGATGATCATTTTATGGTTTAGACTAGCAATATGCGATGTCTCTTTGTCTGCGAGGGAGACTAAACCCCGTTTCTGTGGAGTTTCGGCTCAAAATTGGTGGGGTAGTGACCCATGGTCTTTAGGCCGTTTATGGAGCCTCAGCACAAAATTGATGGTTAGCAACCATGGAATAGCGTTCCATTTGTGATACACGTGTTGGTGAGTTTTCATGCTCCCGTTTTGTGATAGGCCTTCCCCTTTTGTGATTTCTGGATTTCCAGTTGTTGATTTCTAGAATTTGTGTTTCACCTCTTTTTGTGATTGGCAATGATATGTTTGCTGATATTTGGGGTCTGGTGAATAAAATAAAGAATTTGACATTCTTTTTAGTGCTTTGAGATTTCTTGAGATATTGTATGATTTTTTTGTTGTCTAATGTATGCTTTTCATAGTATGGAATTACTGTTATTATACGTTTTGTCATATCTCTTATTCTATCTTATTTTATCTGATATTTACAGCTAGACTGATCTGTTTATTATTTTCTTATTAAATATTACTCGGGTCAGATCGAGATGTTTCATGTGCTTCTGTTGACTCCTCTTCAGGGAACATTATCGGACTTTTGACTAACTACTCTAGTTTAGTAGTTTTTTGTTGTTATACATATGAGATAGAGACTCCTTGATGTATACTTATTCTTTTATCTAGAACTTGTACCCATTCTTTTGTGATATTATGGATCTTATTTGACCTCTACTCTGATGTACACTTCTATGTGTTATATTCATATCTGTTTCCACCTTTGTGATATGGATATTTGTGACTGATTTACGTTATGCTTATTTCTACATTTGTTTCCGAAGATCATATAGCCACTGTGTAGTAGCTTTGAGTTTGTATCGGTATATCAGATTTCCTCTTGAAAAGAAATGCATGTTATATTATCTGACATATCGATGCTCGCACAAAGCAATTACATGAATAGTCGCTCCTCAACAGCCTTATTCTTTGTGCTAGTTAACGACATTACCTCGTAGTGTCCTTGGCTAGCATGAGTATAGAGGTGGGGTGTCACAGCTTGGTATCAGAGCCAAACTTCATAACAATGTAGAATAATCTAGCAAGGATCATTGTCATAAGTCCTTCTTAGGAATCGTGTGAGTCATAGGACCCGTTCTATCCTATTTTCTTTTAGGATGCCTTATTTTATCAATCATGATTGTTTGACATTCATTTTGTGAATAACCTTTTTCTTCTTCTTTCTTAAAGAAGAGAAATGGTTAGACCAGGCCGTCTTAGCACGGGTCAATCCGGTGCTACTCCTCAGGATGGAGTATTTATGTCTGCCCAATAGCTTCTAGATCTTGTAAAGAATGCTCAAGCTGTCGGACCCATTCCAGAGCCTACTCACCTAAATCTGGGTTTGCGCGCTTGTGCAGTGATTAAACCCATTTGGGTGGAAAGCCATTCTAGGGTTCCGAAAAGCATTATCGAAGTCTAAGCTTGTCTTAGAACATGCGATCGCATATTTTCTCGCATGAATCTTATTGATTTGCATCGTGTCCAAGTGGCTTCTAGTATGCTCCAAAAAAGAGCATTAGATTGGTATGAGCTTCTGATTTCTGAAATTATTGAAGTGGATCTTACTTGGGAGAAATTCCATGAAAGATTTGAATCGAATTTTGTACCAGAAGCTAAAAAAGTGGCTCTGTCCCGTCATTTAATTGACCTTGTTCAAGGTGAATCTTTTGTGGCAAATTATATCGCATCTTTTGAATCCCTCTCTAAATATGGGGTTGAGCATATAAACACCCTATTGAAGAAAAATTAGAGGTTTATCTATGGCTTGAATAAGAATCTAAAAAAGCCTTTACTTCTGAAATTGGAAGTTTCTTTCGACCAACTTGTTGATATCGCTCTTCGACTTGAAGAGGCAGATAAAGAGAGTGATGTTGAAGTTGGGAATGCCAAACTGAACTTCAACAACAATAAGAAGAGGCCTAATAAGTTCAAAGGTCCTTATCCCAACAAGAAAGGGAAGCAAGAAACTCCGGTAGCAAAAACTTCTACCTCCAGTGGTGGGCAATGCTATAATTGTGGTTCTAAGGACAATTCTGCAAATAAGTGTTCAAAGCCCCTTGCTTGTCGCTATTGCAAAAGTTCGGGTCATTATATATCTGCATGTCCCAAACTTCAAAGTAAGAACGAGGGAAAGCTAAATGTTGTGCAAGCCTCTAATAACACTTTTGTGGTCAAGATATTTCTCATTCTATCCTTGATGGCATTATTATGTTTTGTGATCATCCTATTCGAGTTCTTTTTGATACGGGTGCATCCTATTCTTTTATATCAAAATAACTTGTTGATACTTTTTCTTTAAGTGTTATGGCTTTGATGACTTCTTTGAGAATTGCAAATCCGGTTGGTGGATCCGCAACACTCAGTTTGCTGTGTAATGATGTCGAGATTATTTTATGTGGTTTTCTTTTCAAGCCGATTTGCATGTCATGCGTTACTTGGGCTTCAGAATAATTTTGGGAATGGATTGGCTTAAACGTTATGAAGCCCATATCCTATGTCCTTAGCGGACTATTCATCTTCGACATCCTCAGTCTGTTAAGCAGATTTCTATTATTCTCAAGGATTCGGATTCTAAACTGGCAGCATCCCATTATTTTCTAAACCCTCATGATGACGATAATGATGATGAGGAAGATGTCATTTCTCTCATTCACGTTGTTCATGAATTTTTCGATATATTTGAGCCCGTTTTAGGATTACCACCTAAGCGAGTAATTGAGTTCAGAATTAATCTAATCCCTGGAGCTCTACCTATCACTCGGCCTCCTTATCGTATGTCTAATAAGGAACATGAGGAGATGCGTAAACAATTATCCGAATTGGAAGCGAAGCAATTTATTCATTCTAGTTCCTCTCCTTGGGGAGCTTCGGCTATTTTTGTGAAGAAATCCGATGGCATACTTAGGCTTTGCATTGACTACTATAAGCTTAACGATCTTACCATTAAGAATAAATATCCTTTACCTCGAGTTGATGATTTATTTGATCAACTTTGCGGTGCTAGAGTCTTTTCACAGTTAGACGTAGCAACTGGTTTTCATCAGCTTCGAATTGCAGAGGATAACATTCCTTTGGCATCGTTCCGTACACGTTATGGATCTTATGAATGGCTTGTTATGCCATTTGGTTTAACGAATGCTCCAGCTTATTTCGTTGACTTTATGAATCGATTTTTCAAAGACTTCCTCGATCGATTTGTTCTCATCTTCATAGATGACATTCTTGTTTATTCTAAAACCGAGGAAGAGCATGAAGAGCATCTTCGGATTGTGTTGGAAACTCTTAGAAGCAATCAATTGAAAGTAAAATTTTCTAAGTGCCACTTTTGGCAATCTCGTCGGCCATATTATTTCTGAATCTGGAATTTCTATAGATCCTTCAACGATTGAAGCGATTCAAAATTAGAAGAGATTGGAGAGTGTGACGGAAATCCATAGTTTTCTTGGATTGGCGGGTTATTACCGTCATTTAATAAAAGACTTTTCTAAAATTTCCGTGCCTCTTACTAATTTGACAAAGAAGGGAGTTAAGTACATTTGGTCAGACAAATGTGAAGCTTCTTTTCAGAAATTAAAAGAACTCCTTTCCGATGCTCCTATTCTTGTGATTCCCGAAGGGAACCAAGACTTTGTTGTTTATACCGATGCGAGTCGTGTTGGTTTGGGAGCCATTCTCATGCAAAGGGAACGTTTTATTGCTTATGCTTCTAGACAGTTAAACCCCGCCGAGACTAGATATGCCACTCATGATTTAGAGCTCACGGCTATTGTTTTCGCCCTTAGAATTTGGCGTCATTATCTTTTGGGAGAGAAATTTGTTCTCTACACCGATCATAAATCTTTAAAGTATTTATTTCCTCAAAAGGAACTTAATTTGCGTCAACAATGTTGGCTCGAGTTCCTTGCATTTTATTATCTTGATATTCTTTATACTTCCGGAAAGGGAAATCGCATTGCCGATGCCCTTAGTCGAAAGCAACAAGCGGTTGTTTCTATGATGATATCCGAATGGAATGATATCGGGATTTTGTCCGCTTGCGAGATTCGAGATCGTGAATCTGATTTATGTTCATCTCTTCTTCTATGTAGCCTTGAGGCTCATCCTTCTCTTTTAGATCGCATACTTGAAGCTCAAAATTTGGATCTCGAATTGGCTCTTGTTTGCCAAAGTTGTAGGGATGGAAATATCGATGGTTTGAAAGACTTTGAAATCGATGCTCGTGGGGCATTTGAAAATTTGGTAGACTTATCGTGCCAAATATTAGTAGTCTTTGTAAAGACATTTTAGAAGATTCTCATCGTTCTAAATTTACCATTCATCCCCGTAGTAGTAAAATGTACGCAGATATGAAGCGACTTTATTATTGGGAAGGAATGAAATCTGGTATTGCTATCTTTATTAAGTGTTGCACGACTTGCCAACTTGTTCAGGCCGAGCATCAAAGGCCCGATGGGTTATTGCAACCTATGGAATTTCCAATTTGGAAGTGGGATCAAGTCTTAATGGACTTTATTGACGGACTTCCCCGTTCTCGTTCCGGTCATGACAGTCTTAGGGTAATTGTGGATAGACTTACAAAATCTGTCCATTTTATTCTCGTTCGATCTAATCGGACAGTACCTCTTCTGGCCAAACTATGTATTAGAGAAATTGTTAAATTGCATGGAGTTTCTACTTCTATCGTTAGCAATCGTGATCCATTGTTCACTAGTGGATTTTGGAAGAGTCTTCAAAAGGCTTTAGGAACGAAGCTTAATTTTAGCACCGCTTATCACCCTCAGTCCGATGGACAAACCGAGCGTGTGAATCAAACTCTTGAAGATCTTCTTCGTGCATGTGTTCTTAGTTTTGGTGGAAGTTGGGAAGATCATATTTCTCTTGTTGAGTTTTCCTATAATAATAGCTTCCAATCTAGTATTGGTATGGCACCTTTCGAGACATTCTATGGAAGGCCATGCCGATCTCCTTCTTGGTTGCTTGAGGCCGGTGAGAAGCTGGTTTTAGGTCCCGACTTTGTTTGTAATTCCATAGAAAAGATTGACCTTATTCGCCATAAGGCGAAAGAAGCTCAAAGTAGAAAAAATCCTATGCCTATAACCGAAGAAGGAAATTAGAATTTTCTGTGGGAGATTTGGTGTTTATTTGTGTTTCACTTATGAAGGTGTTGTGCGTTTTAGTCGATTGGGAAAATTAGTGCCTCGATACATTGGTTCATTTCCCATCACCAAACATGTTAGTTCCATGGCTTATCACCTTTTATTACCGGCTCAATTTTCTTCTATTCAAGACGTGTTTCATGTTTCTCAATTACGGAAATGCCTTCGAAATTCTGATTCTATTCTTGAGCCCGGTGTTGTGGAAGAAATTGAAGTTTCTCCTAATTTGACTTATGAGCAACATCCTATTCGTATCATTGCTGTGGAGGTTAAACGCCTTCGAAATAAAGATGTCCCACTTGTGAAGGTTCAATGGTCCTCAAATCCTAAGGATTGTTCTTGGGAATCTAGAGAATTCATCGAGCGAACACATCCGGACTGACTCTCTCGTGCTTCTTAGAGGTGAACTTCGTATTTCAAATTTTCTTTTGTGTTGATATGCTTTTATGGTTGTTACTTTTTATTTTCTTCTTAAGTATTACGAGGATGCAATTTCTTTAAAGAGGGGAGTCTGTAACAACCCGCATATTTTACGATTGTATATTTAAAATATTTTATTTAAATATAGCATCGTTAGTCAGATTAAAGTCCGAAATACTACTTTTTGCAAACAGTCGAATTAGGACTCGAGACAACTTTCATTGAGTTCAAAATGTTGTTTGTAACCTTTTTGAGTATAAACATCGATATGTTTGGAGTTGAGTAAAATTTTGATGTTTTCATTTAGGGCTTTGGGTTCGGGTTTGGGTTTCAGCCCACTAGCCCAACTCATCTTATATCCTAACACTACCCCCTTTACTCTTCATTCATTCTGTTCTAACACTTCAAGCTTTAGCAAAAATGGGGGAAGAGATTGGAAACTAAAATCCTAAGCCCTATTTTCCTTTGAAAATTCAATTTCTAGCTCCAAAATCAAAGAGAAGCATAGGTAAGCATCCTCTTCTTCTTCTCCATCTCAATCTCTCTCCACTTTCAGAAATTTCCTATAACCTAACTTAGGAAATGTTTACTTATGATCTTAGATTGGATCTTTTAGAGTGGAGGTTGAAGAGTAGTTGGTCTTCCCTTTGTTTTCAAGCTTTACCTTTGTTGTTTCTGAGTTTTAAAGGTGAGTTTTTGAACTCACGTCTATGTCTATATCTTTGATAGTTGTTAGGTAGTGATTCCTAACATCTATTCCTTATGCATTTGCTTTGGATTGAATTGGTTTTATGAATATTCCAAATTTTGGTGTTTTGAGGTCAAATATTTAAAAAATCCCAGCTTTGATGTTTGAACATGTTTTTGGTGGTGTATCGAAGGGCCTATAGGGCTGGGTTGCCGATTGGCATAAACCCCTAGCGCTCATTGATCGTCTGATCGCAATTTGTTGGATTTTTGCCCCACTTGGGTCTAGGCTGAAAATACTAGAAATTCCAGTTCAGTCGACTGAAACAGGATGTCAGTCGACTGAACCGAACCCAGGAAATTTCCTAGGCTAGTATCAGTCGACTGACCACTCTGGGTCGGTCAATTGAGCCTAGAAACCGAAAGTTTCCAGGCATGATTCAGTCGACTGACCACCCTGTTTCAGTCGACTGAACCTAGAAACAGAAAGTTTCCAGGATTGTGTCAGTCGACCGACCACCCTGGTCCAGTCGACTAAATCTGCTATCTTTGCCAAATTTGCCTATTTTGCTTGGGTTTCCAATTTTAATCGATTTGTGTTCATCCAATTTGTTGTTATCACCTTTGTTGACTTTGATAACTTCTTTTTTGGGATTTTTGGGAATATCCATTTCGATGGATTTGGTATCGATTTCTTTGGATTTGATTCACGTCTTCGAATGTGAATTTTTGGTGAATGATTGTTCTTACAATCATTTTTGGTGATTTGTCACTTCGAAATACAAAGGTTTTTACACTAGTAGTAAATAATCAAACTCTTTCATAAGGATGATTTCAATTTTATTTTTAATACAAAGCTCGTTTATAAAACCGTTTTCCAACCTATTAGTATATACAAACCTTTACCTCGTTCGTATGAGAAAATCCAATTAAACAGCTTAGCAAAACAAGTGGTATAAAACGTTTGCGTTTACTTCGTCGGTTAATTTTTGGACTTGTTCGATTGAAACTCTTATTACAATTTTCGAGTGGATATCTACAATTTGTTTGTAAATATTTAAGTTAAGCCCGTGGTTATGGGACATGAAGCTAATCTCATTTATTTACTAGCTTAGAGTAATCAACACTTCTTGATGATCGATGATGATCATTTTGTGGTTTAAACTAGCAATATACGATGTCTCTTTATCTGCGAGGAAGACTAAACCCCGTTTCTATGGAGTTCTGGCTCAAAATTGGTGGGGTAGCAACCCATGGTCTTCGGACCATTTGTGGAGCCTCGGCTCAAAATTGATGGTTAGCAACCGTGGAATAGCGTTCCATTTGTGATACATGTGTTGGTGAGTTTTCGTGCTCCCGTTTTGTGATAGGCTCCCCTTTTTGTGATTTCTGGGTTTCTAGTTGATGATTTTTAGAATTTGTGTTTCACCTCCTTTTGTGATTGGCAATGATATGTTTGCCGATATTTGATGTTTGGTGAATAAAATAAAGAATATGACATTCTTTTTAGTGCTTTGAGATTTCTTGAGATACTGTACGATTTTTTGTGTTGTCTAATGTATACTTTTCATAGTATGGCATCATTGTTATGATAAGTTTTTGTCATATCTCTTATTCTATCTCATTTTATCTGATATTTATAGCTAGACTGATCCATTTATTATTTTCTTATTAAATAATACTTGGGTCAGACCGAGATGTTACAGGTGCTTCTGCTTGACTACTCTTTTGGGAACATTAACTGACTTTTGACTAACTACTCTAGTTTAGTAGTTTTTTGTTATTATACATACGAGATAGAGACTCCTTGATGTATAATTATTCTTTTGTCTAGCACTTGCACCTATTCTTTTGTGATATTATAGGTCTTATTTGACCACTACTCTGATGTACACTTCTATGTGTTATATTCATATCTGTTTCCGCCTTTGTGATATGGATATCAGTGACTGATTTATGTTATGCTTATTTCTATATTTGTTTTCGAAGATCATATAGCCACTGTGTAGTAGCTTTGAGTTTGTATCGGTATGTCGGATTTTCTCTTGAAAAGAAATGCATGTTATATTATCTGACATATCGGTGCTCGCACAAAGCAATTACACGGATGGTCGCTCCTCAACAGCCTTATTCTTCGTGCCAGTTGACAACATTACCTCGTAGTGTCCTTGGCTAGCATGAGTATATAAGTGGGGCGTCACAACTATATTCAAGAAATCAATCAAAAGTAAAAAAACAAGCTGATAGCAGGTCAGTCAATTGAAGATGAAGTTCAGCCGACTGAACCTAACAACTTAACTTTAAAAATATGATTTTAGCATACTGACTTCTTCCCCCATTCACTATTTTGAAATTGACCTTTTTCAATCGACTGAAATCAAGGATAAGTTGATTGAAATAGGTCTAATATTCTCTGCCTCCAAAATAACCCATTTTAGTCGACTAAAACTTGATCTCAGTCGACTAAATCGCACCTATATGCCTTTTATAAGCCAATAACTATCATTCTCTTCCTCCCATTCTTAAAAATTGTTTTCTAAATCAAAAAAACCCTAAGATCTTCTTCCTAAAAATCAATGGCTCCTAAGCTTTCCATTTCTAAGAAGAGGTCACACAAAGGCAAAGAAACAGCTAGTCCATCTCATCCTAAATTTGCTCCGGATGAACAATTACAACAATGTTTGAATGAATGTAGAAAATCTCTTTAATACTTCTACGGATTAAATTATAAGCGTACATTTCAGGAAACCTTCTACAAGATGTCCAATTTATCCATATTCAACATTGAAGCTTCGGCCTGGGTACATGCATTTCTATCACTAATCGATGCTAAGGAAAATAAGGTGAAAATTTATCCCTTTCTAGAAAGAATATTCTACGCAATCTTTCAAGGTGATTTTTACAAACCTTTATATGATAACTATGATAGGTAATTATCGGTAGGGTTTTAGGGGTTGATATAGTCTTAAATGTTAATGATTTAGGAGTTATTCTTGAGTGTAATAACTTTGGTGCAAAACTAGAGGATATCAATCACCATAGCATGGTTTATGATGAAGTAAGTTGCCTTTTCCATACCTAAAAGGCAAAAAAACATTTCAGTCAGTTTATAACCTCAAGCACGTATAATTAACAAAATGATCCTTCATACTATTCTACCCCGAACCGAAAGTTATGAAAAGATGTATGACAACAACTATAAAGTTTTGCATGCAATTTACTCAAACCAAAAGTTGAATTAGGCTTAAATCATTCTCGATGAAATAAAAAGCTTTCACTCCCGACTCCTCATACGATATTTTATAGTTCTTATCTAACGAAGATCTTCACTCATTTTGGAATTATTATTGACTCGCTACAAGACTTAATTCATCCAAAGATTACGAAGAAAAATATAAATTTCTTTGATAAAGCTTCCATTTACAATGGAAACTCTTCCTCTATATCAAGAATATGTTTCTCGTCAGTTCATGAAAATATATCACAATCTTCAACTCGACAAGTAGAACAAAAGGAGACTCAATAATAAAATCCAAGGAATCTCAATGAAGCACAGGTAGCGATCAAGGAGTTACTTTATTCAAACCTTCTAGAAATATAACTGCTTCGGACGTAAGGCTCAAAAATAGGAAATAATCTTCAATGAACAAAAGAAGTTGATCAAACACTAAAAAACTTTTGAAAAGACTACTCTTTAGTTCTTGCAGAAGATTTGGATAATCTTGCTACGTGTTCTTGCTCCTCTTCGTTATCAAATACATAGCTGGAATCTTAGATACTTGAGTGAGACTATCCACTACTATGTTTGCTGCGCATGTAAGTGTTTGTTTTCTATCTGATGTTAAGAACTCTTTTATGTTATTTTGGTATTTATTTGTTTGCTTGAACTTGTCTAAAACCAATGCATATATGTACTTGTGTTTTTGTTTCAATATTTGAATATGTAATCTCTCTTCTCTTTTGCACTAGTTAATGATATCTTTAGGAATGTACTTTTTCAATGTCAAACTGTTTACTTTTGTTGATGACAAAGGGGGAGAGATTTGAGATAAAGGGAGAAAACATATAATGAGGGAATGATCAAATATTTAATTGATTTTAAATATTGAAAAGTTAATTTTATGAGTTGAATAACTTGAATTTCAAATATAGCGATTTATTGATAATTAAATTATTGAATTTAATATTTGGAATGGCTTAAACAAGTAAATCCTAAATTCAACGTGAATAGAAAATGATTTTGGAAGTTGATTTAAATTCTATTTGAATAAGAATAAAGATAGTAAACTTTTAAATTAGATTTAAAAGTGAATTATTTGGTTTTTATAACAATTCTTTTTAATTAACGTGTAAAAATAGCCTTTCGGTGCACTGTCTCGGATTTCGACAAAACCAGTTCCGTTGGATCCATAATAGTATATTTTATATGTCGTCGAATTTTGTGGTGATCGGATGCATCGTTTGGGCATGCAAAATTGAAAAGCATAGCGATTTCAGAAAATTTATATAATAATAGGGTTTAAAAGCTAACTTCTGTATATGATGAAATTGGATCTCAATATTATTTCCATTATGTTCAGAATAGGGTTATAACATATAGAACGCCAGGCGGTATACCTTGTTTGGAGTTTGAGATTTTTGGACGTTAAGGCTTGGTTTACATAAATTAAATTAAATCAATATACATATAATATCCCATACTTCTTCAACCGTTCAGCCATACCTTACACTATTCATTCACCATACCTCCCATGCCCCCCTTCCTATATTCAGGTGCATATCAGAAGAAGTTCGCCATTTTTTTGATTTAAATCATCACCATCGAAAGACCGCGGTTCGATGGGACCATCAAAGGCCGAATCAAGCTTCGACACCAATTACAAAAATGTTCGTCTTGACAAATAGAAGAGGATATATGGTAGGATCGAGTCAAGACAGGCATGGTGATGGCAGTTCGCCTCGAATGACATGCGGTATCGGTCCCAAATTCCAATGATGGGTGGTGAGTTAGAGCATGACGTCGATGCTAGAAGGAGGTCATGGATGGGGCAAGGCTTTGGATGAGGTGCGGGAATGGAAGCCACAGGAAAGACGACACTGTGACGTTGATGACGAAGTCGAGTTTTGGGCAATCTGGATTTGCAAATGAGAAGGAATGTTATTAATTAGGTTTATATTTCATACATTAAATAATTTTAAGTTAATTATTGTTTAACTAATTCAAATGATCATTAATTCATATTTTACTTATACGAGGTTGGAATTGAATGCAACAGGTTGCGTTGTGATCGTATCAATGAATACATCGATATGGATTTGGATTTGATGGAATCAGAGCTAGTAAAAATCTAGATATTAAAATTGAATGTTGTTCAATTCTAGTTCAAATTAGAACGTCTTGATGAAACTGGAATCAATATGAGTTATTCTCATCTTTTTGGCTAACCAGATATATTTTTAGGAGATAAATTTTTGATTGGATGTGTGAATATTTTATTGTTTCCTGTATTGACTTTTTGGATAATTTACTAATTTATATTGTTGGTTTGGATATATTCTTACCCTTGGAGCAGGTAAGATCCTATTACGTTCCCATGTAAGAGCGGATGACCATTTTTATATTATACCGCATCAAAGCGGTGGACTTATTTTTTTGGTTATATATTGTATGTGATGCAAGGGGACAGATTGGAGGGATCCAAAAGGATTCCTCGCACTGTTGATTTTATTTTCATATAATTTTGATATATGATATGTTCGATGCTATGTTTGATTATATGGATATGATTTTGCTTATTTATAGCTTTAGTAGCACCGGGCCTTATTTTTGGTATTTTAAAATATTGTAAACTGTTGTCTAGATTTAAAAAGGATTTTAAACTGATCTTGGAAATCATATATATATGTTTAATATTTTTTTTTTGAACTAACTACGGGAGAAATTTATTTTAAAATAAAAGGTATGATTTTAAGACATTATAAACTTATAGTTTTATAAAATATTTTAAATAGAGATTTTTGAACGGTAAATTAAGATTTTTAAAATCTTAAAATAAGTTTGTCTTTTATAATAAAGGGATATGTTTTAAAGGAAAATAGATTTATTCTGAGTTATTAACCATTTTATATTATGTAATGTATATGTATTTATATATATTAGAATTTATTACAAATGATAGATTTATGAGTGTGATAATTTATAGAAGTGATATTTTATAAATGAAGTGAAGATTTGAAAAATCATAGTTTGTTAATAAAAGTAAGGATTTACAAATGGTGTTTATAAATTGAAGGAAACTATTATCATTTAATAAATTGGTGAAATAAATGGAATAGTGGAAAAATAGTTGATTCTATTTTAGAGATTGAAGATATGGGTAAATTAGGAATGTCAAACAATATTTTATAAATAGAAAGGAAGTTATAAAAGGAATTTATTCATATAGCGGCAACATTAAAAATGGATGGTGATTGATGTTTTTAAATGGGATTTATGAATAATTAAGATTTATAAAGGAAATAGAGTTATAAATAGAGTTCATATATAAAGTGATTTTATGAACTCCATTTATAGAAGCGAAGGAGATTTATAAATATAGTTTTATGGATATGGAAATGATCATGTTGGAAATTAAGTATGGATTTTTATTAAGGAAACATAATTATGTTTTAAAAGTTGTTTATTATATTGTTTTAAAGTCGTTTATCAATATTTTATATTTTGAAAATTTAATTATTTAAGTTATTAATATGGTTCTAAAATTAATTATAATTATTTATCAATAAAGCTGTGGAAATTAATCATTAGTATTTATAAAAATGTTGAAGATAAATTATTATTATTTTGTTTAGGATGTTTAGGAATTTATTAATTATTATTTTAAAATGTTTTAAGTTAATATTTATTTATTTCTAATGTTTATTATTATATAATAGTGTTTTTAAGAAAATGATTAGAATTTATTTATAAATGTTTTCGAGATTTATAAATAGGGTTTACAAACAGATATGGGCTTTATAAGAGGAATACGATAACATGATTTGGAAAACATAAAGCAAGATTATCTACAAGATAAAAGAGCTTATAAATGGTTTTAAATATTTATAAAAGAAATATAAAAATGAGATGAAACACCCCCACACACATTAGTATACCCAAAAGGATGCACTAAATGGCATAGTGCGTTGTATATATAACTAAAACTAGCAGAGTCTAAGATTCACAAGACAAAATTTAGATAATAATAATAATAACAACAACAACGTAGTGGAAAAAATTATAGTATTTTGCTAAAAATCAAATTCCATAATATAAGATGATTAAAATAAGTCACCTAATACCCAATACATCATATGAAAAAATACCCATACAAGTCTCATGAAATCCAAAAACCCAAAGTCTCAAATAACATCAGAGTACAATACATCCCTCTCAAAATACCAGCTTAGCAAAAGAACTAAAAACTGAAACTGAAGGAAAGAAATACACGATAGGATATCCAATAAGCCTTCACGAAGCTATGGTCTACTATCCTTGCCCCTGATTGCCTATGGGGGAAAATGGAAAATAGAAGAGTGGATCAGACTAAAAGTCTTGTGAATGGTAGTAATTATTGGAATCTTTAAGAAAAGTAAAAGTAATATACTCTACGACGGTTCTATCATGGATAAGGATAATAAAGGAAATAGGAAAGAAAAAAACTGGAAACAAGCATGATTAAATATTGCTCAATTTTTAAGATAGGTTAATTTTGATTGTTTGCACTGGTCCTTGATTTCTTCTTTGATGAGGCTGAATTCCTAATCATGTAATTTGGATGTAACCCTAATCCTACCCTTTTTTGATTGGTCTGCTACTCTATAATATCTTTCTACGGACCAACTGCTATATAACTCCCTACACAAAATATTACTATAGACCAGACGACATATATAGCTTTCTGCACAGAAGGCATTTATTTACTATCGACCAGATACCATATATAACTCCCTACACAGAATGTTACTATGGACCAGATGACATATATAGCTCCCTACACAGAAGACAATGGTGTCTACGAAAGACACCCATATTAAGTGCTTGAAACTCATAGCTATTACTGAGCACCCGAATGGAAGTCACACGCGTAACTTCCACTATGCCCATGCTACCTTTTGCTCCACCTATTGGGTCTTCTTATTACCTCAAACTCTAGCATAAACGTGCCCCTCATCTCACTTCAGGCTAATGTGAGATCACCGTGTGTCCATAGAAATAGGGGAAATGTTGTTGCTACTGGCCCGTCATCTAAACAATTCTAGTTGCGCCCCTTGTCCAAATCCCTCATGATTTGGACTTCTACTTGACTAATTACTACCATTCTTAGCATAAGCGTGCCCTTATCTCACTTCGGGCTAATGTGGGACCACCGTTTTGTCTAATAGGGAATGCTATTTGGTACATGTCATGCTTTCATCTTTGCTAATTAACTTAGGTAAATTATTTTAAATAAGCCTTTACAATTTATTCCTACTATTTTTGCTTATTAATTTATCCTATGTCTTGAAATATTATTCTGTTCTTTTTCTTATAATAACTTACGTTATAATCATGCTTATTACTTAACCCAAGATGGGAATGCTATCTGGTACAGGTCATGCTTTCATCTTTGCTAATTAACTTAGGTAAATTATTTTAAATAAGCCTTTACAATTTATTCCTACTATCTTTGCTTATTAATTTATCCTATGTCTTGAAATATTATTTTGTTCTTTTTCTTATAATAACTTACGTTACAATCATGCTTATTACTTAACCCAAGATCTAAGTGTGAAAGCTTATTTCATCTTTTACTCTTTTTAGTTATAATTCTAAGTTATAACTAGGCCAATTTTTTAACTCAGTCCAATTAACGTCATAATTAGGCATAATTTCAGTCCAATTATGCATAATTTAAGTCCAATTCCATTCATATTATAGTCTTTATACTTTACATCTTATATTCCATTTTTTCAGCTTTCTTACAATTCAGTCTATATTCGTGTTAATCCTATTCTAATCCATACGAGAAGAAGGAGGAATAAAAGAAAACTGAAAATAGAAGAATATCCTAAGCGTAGAAATAAGATGTAAATAACGTATAAATAATAGTAAAAAAACTAAAACACTATAAATAAACTGTAAATAAATGGAAAAAATATAATTAATAGAAATAAACTAAAATTACTGAAAAGAATGGCTGAAAGGAACTGGACTGAAAATAATTCTAAAAACTGTAATTAAACTACTGAAAAGGTTATTCCAAAAATCGTAGTCTTACTACAACTATTGAAAACCCTAGTATTTTAAATCACTTAAAGAAATCTTTAAATTAATTACAATCACTCACCTGTGGTCCTTAGCTCTTCCTTAGGTCTTCCCAAATCCACTTGAGGGTATAAAAACTATTTTTATTAAAAAGATTCTCTCCTTGGAAAAATATTCCTTTTAGGGTCCTTCTTGGAAAGGTGAACCAAAACGGAGAAAATCTAGAATAAGAAAAGTGTTAGGCCTAGGGTCTTATTTATAGGGATAGAAGTGGATCTCGGACCACTAGATTTGAAGATTGAATAGGATGCAACCTCATCACAGGCTGAATAGCAGCCATCGGATGGAAGCACGAAGGGACGGGATGAGCCAAAGAAACTAAAATGACGTGTTCACTAGCTACTGGAAGGAAGGAATGAATCCTTCGTTCATTCACTTGAGGTGGGTTGACCTTAGGGTTGATCGCCCACTATGCCAGGTCGACCAGCCAATCGACCTAGGCAGTGGGATGGTCGTCCCTTAAGTCGACCTCCCCATGTAATATATATATATATATGTATATATGTATGTATATATATATATGGATTCTTGATTATTTTGTAAGTCATTCATATTAGCTCAGATTCTAACGTTCTATATATGAAAACTGATCAGAAAATTACCGCTGACATAATGGTGCAACTACTGTGGCTCAATTCTAATAATTTCACAAAGTTATTTTATTATTTAGTTAATCAACGAATTAATTATTATAGGTTAAATTTCGGGTTGTTGCATGGGATCTAGATTTATAAAAGGAGTTTTATAAATGGTTTTGTGGATTTATAATGGAGTTTATAAATTATTTTAGGATTGAATAAAAAGAGAATCTCCCCTAAGGTCTGGTGAATATACTTATAACATTGAGATAAGTATATGGATATTTTTCTATGTATTGAGAAATAGGGATTTGTGGGTATATATGTACATCTTTGCAAAAAGAAATTTGATCAAAGTATTTAAAGAGTGAATTTAAACTAATGAAATATTTATTAAAAGGAGGCTATTGGTTGCTTATGTGCTTAGCTAATGTTGGTTTTCCCTATGGAATTAAATCCCGATTGAATGTTTGTTATTTGATAGTTAAATGACTGACTGTCGAGTTTGAACCTAAAACATAACTTTGGGAACGTCTAGTAGTTATATAGCACAATCATCCCCAATGATGTTTTACTATGCGTATAAATCTCATTTCGTTCTCCTAGGACAAACAATAAGAAATCCATCCACTAACGGTTAAGAGGCGATCTCCGCTCTTATTTTGACCGTTTATTTCCTAAAGAATCGAGGTTGAGTTTATGAAATTATCAAAAGATGTTCCGAAGAGACAGAGGTCGGTTATGTTATCCAAAAACCACTTCGATCAAACTCAAGCGTTCGAAGTGAAGACATCTTGAAGATGATGGAATTGAAGACGAAGCTCTTAATCGTTTCGTTCGGTCCCAAAACAAAGTTGTATGGATGAATGTTGGCATTGTATTGTTGTTGGGAGGGCACTATTAGCATTCCAAGTGGGAAATGTTATATAAAAGGTAAAATGTAGCATCGAGCCTCATTAACCGGGAAATGACAAAAATCGAGCATGCAGCAGGGTCAAGTGGATCCCTCTCATCAGGGTATGGTCATTCCAAATCTAGATCGATTACTATCTACTCATGCATTCTTCGGGGCCAATTAACAAAAGGGGTGATCATATTCGATACTACTGGTCAAGTGGTAGGCCAGTCCTGTATGGCAGGGGTACAAGATGTTTTTATCGGACCCCGGTGCATTTTATCTAGAGATGTACCATCGGAAGGTAGTTCCTAACCTTGTCATAGTTTGGAATCCATTCCCTAATACGAGCCTTTACGGTTTTAGTTGTATACCTATTATGTTGGAATTTAATTAATGTAATTTTTTGGCTAAGATTAATATGTGTTTGTAGTTTAGATACTATTATAATATCAAAGAATTTCATAAGAAATGTTTTGGTTATTGTAAGGTAAAACCCCGTCTATTTTTATATGCGACGTGGTATTACGAGATACTTTTGATTTTCAAAGGTTTTTTATTAACTTTAAAATCAAGTTGGATGTGTTTTCACGCTAGTTTTCTAAACTAACTCGGGTTTTAATTTATTATAATGCTCAGGTTAGACTGAGCATATTGTAGATTTGTTTTAGATGCATTGGATCTCAGGAGACGAGTTGGAGTTCTTCAAGTTGTATTCACGTATATGTTTATTTTTCGCTGCTTTGTTATAAAATCGTTAGCAATTGTGAGGATATGTTATTATAACTATCCAGACTGATGATTGTGATTTGTTGTCGTACTCTGATAAATGTATGTATATAACAGTTTCTCTTTTGTAAAGATCATTGATATTTTATTTTATATTGTTCCGTTGCGATCATGAGATTCTATATTTTTTTAGTTTTTTTTCTCTTCTTCTTTCTCTCATTCTTTTCTTCTTTCTTTTCCCCTAACAATCAGATTTTTCAGCATTTGATTTCTCGACGCATAATATAGTGGACATATTGGTGTCGATTTTTGAGGGTCGGAAATTGCCAGTTGTTAAACTTGGTATCAGAGCTGAAGGTAAAGCGAGAACCTTGGCTTTGGTAGTGCAACTCATTAAGAGATAAGGTAATGGAAAGCCTTATTATGAGTTTAGAGTGTATAAATATAAGGGCATATTTGTCAGTCGTATAAAAATGTTTTATACTGAGTTATTAATTTATTGAGTGGCTTATGAATTTTAGTCAGTACGTGGGATGCCACGATATTGATAGGGGTTTCTAAACACTTAAATAAGGCAAACCGACATAGTATTGTTTTAAAAGTGCGTAAATGAAATGATTTTACATAAATTATATTGTATATAGGAATAATTTCTCAAAAATTATTATAGTTATATATGGAGTGTTTGGTTGTTAGTGAATGATAACATTTGATTATAACCATTTTGTGTTGTTGTTCTAATAAAAGTTGTTATTATTATAATCTAAACAAAGATAAACGTTTGTAATTTGAGTTATATAAGAAAATAAATTTATAAGTATGAATTATATAGTGTTGATAATGATCAAAATAATCAAAGTTTGTGAAATGATATTTCATAAGAAGTGAGATTATATAAATGTGAATTATAAATGTGATTTATAAAGGGAAAGGAATTGAAATTGTATAAGTATGTGTACAGATATGATTTGTAAATGGAAATGGATTTAAAATAAGGAATTTGAGAATTTAAGTCCCATTAACTTGGAAATTATTTTTCAAAGGTTTTGGAAAAATAATAGTAGTATTATTTTAAAAATATTTTGGTTAGAAATATTTTTAAATAGGATTTAAAAGAGATAGAAAGCACTAAACTCTCAGTCATTGGAAAATAATTTTGGTGATGACTGCAGCATCATCGGCGTTAATTTTTGAGTTTCTAAGTGAGCAATTGCTACCATTGAAGTACTATTCTGGAAAAACAAATTTGTTTTGGATCTCAAAAGTATAATTTGAAATATAAAGGAGTTATGTGTACATATACGATTTCAAAATAATTTGAAATAAAACCGGGTGTTTAAAATCCTGAATTTTTTATCTAAATGTTTTGAGAAAACATAAGATAATTAGTTTTTGATCTTATAATTTGAAAATGGTATAAATAAGAAAAGAAAATTTGGAATTGAGATATGAAATTAAAATTTTAACTTAAAAAAAGTTAAATAAATTGAATAATGGATTAAGTGAAATGAAGTTTGACATAAGAAAGGCTAAACGAAATTAAAGTGGATTTGAAATGGATTAGATGAATTAATAAAGTGAATTAATTAAATGGATAATGGAATGAATGTGATTTTAGTATAGTATGAAATGTTGTTAAACATAATGTGAATAATTGAATGTGAACCAATGAATTTAAATTAATTGAATATAGATTAATTGAATGTACATTAATTGGATGAAAATTAATAGGGCATGAATGAGTTGGATATAAATAAATTGGATGTAAAGAAGAAATGTTAGTAAATGAATCGAGTGTAAATAAAGTGAACGTTGGTAATTAAATGTAAATGAAATTGAATGTAAGTAAAATCAATTGAGTGGAAATAAATTGAATCTTAACAAGAAATGAAAGTGTATAAATATATTGTTGACACTTGGAAATGCAAATTTATACGATGGTGAATAAATTGGGTGGATATTATTTATTGGATGGTTTCTCTTATTATATTTGCAAGTGGTTATTACATATTCTATGTTATATATTAATATTACTTTCTATACTTGTTCTCATGGGTTGTTGAGTGATAGTAGGTGCGGATGGCGTAAGCCTCGCATTTGGAGCACGCTTTCACATTATGTTGGTCGCATATGCTTGCTAGTACTAATATAAGTTACACATCTCGGATTATATATCGTATTTTTATATTTTTCCCTACTGGATGCCTCGTCCTCGAAGATTAGATATATATTTGGGATTATATATATTGAAAAAAAATTCGATCAAGTCGTGCAACGAAGGCGCTGGAGAAATTTTTGTAAATTTAAGGCGTTAGAAATTTTTGAGAATTTTGAAAATATTTTAATAACTAAAGTTTGATGTTATATTATAACTTGGAATAAATGAATGGATGGAAATTAGTTGGAATCTGTAAATGAAACTTAAAGGTTAAAAGAATTTGGTAATCTATTTCAATTAATTTGTTTTGAAAAGTTAATGAGTTTGGGGCATTTTTCTTACCTTGGAGATTTCGGGGACGAAATTCTTTTAAGGGGGAGGATGTAACGACTAAGAATTTCAGTCATTTGAAATTCAAATATTTAATCGATTTTGAATATTGGAAAGTTAATTTAATAAGTTGAAAATTTTGAATTTCAAATATAGCGATTTATTTGATAATTAAACTGTTAAATTTAATATTTGAAATTGCTTAAACAAGTAAATCTTGAATTTAATGTGAATAAAAAATGATTTTGGAAGTTGATTTAAATTCTATCTGAATAAGAATGTAGATAGTAAACTTTTAAATTAGATTCAAAAGTGATTTATATGGTTTTTATAATAATTCATTTTAATTATTGTGTAAAAATAGCTTGTCGAGGCATTGTCTCGAATTTCGACGAAACATGTTCCATTGGATCCATAATAGTATACATTATTATATGCCGTCGAATTTTGTAGTGATCGGACGTATCATTTGGGCATGCGAGATCAAAGCACGTAGAGATTTATTTCAAAAAATTTATATAATAATAGGGTTTAAAAAGATAAATTTGTACATGATGAAATTAGGTCTCATAATTAGTTCCATTGTGTTAAGAATATGGTTATAGCATATATAACACTATGGGACACACCTCATTTGGAGTTCGGGATTTTTGCACATTAAAGCTTGATTTTCATAAATTAAATTATAATATATATATATATATATATATATATATATATATATATATATATATATAATATCCCATATTTCTTCTACTGTTCAGCCATACCTTACACTATTCATTCACCATACTTCCTATACCCTTCTTCTAATATATTCAAGTGCATATTAGAAAAAGTTCGCCATTTTCTTGATTTCAATCATCACCATCGAACGGCTGTGGTTCAATGGGACCACAAGAGGCTGAATCAAGCTTCCCTACTACGAAAACATTCGTCTTGATAAATAAAAGGGGATGGACAGTTGGATCGACTTGAATTGAGGCATGGTGGCTACAGTTCTCATTGAACAGCATGCGGTATTGGTCTCAAATTTTGGTGATGGGTAGTGACCTAGGCACAATGTCGATGCTGGAAGGGGGTTGTGGAATGGGCGAGGCTTCGGACGAGGTGCGGCGGCAGCAGGCACAGGAATGACAACGCGGCGACGTTGATGACGAAGTCGAGTTTTAGGTTAATCTGGATTCGTGAATGAGGAGGAAGGTAGTTAATTAGGTTTAAATTTTAAGCGTTTATTAATTTTAAGTTAATTATAATTTAATTAATTCAAACGATCATTAATTTATATTTAACTCATATGAGGTCGGAATTGAACGCAACAAGTTGCATTGTAATCGTATCAACGAGTAAGTTGCTATGGAGTTGGATTGGATAGAATCGTAGCTAGTAGGAATTTGGTTAAAATTGAATGCCGTTCAATTTTAACTCAAACTGGAACGTTTTAAAGAAACTAAAATCAATGTGAGTTAATCTCACATTTTTGGTTTACCATAAATATTTTTAGTCGATAAATTTTTTGATTAGTTGTTTATTGTTGGTTGTATTGACTATTTGGATAATTTATTAATTTATAGTGTTGGTTTGGATATATTCTCGCCCCTGGAGGGGATGAGACGCTATTACATTCTCGTGTAAGAGCGGATGACCATTTATACATGATCCCGCCTTGAAGCGGTTAATTTATTTTGTTTGGTTATATATTGTATGTGATGCAAGAGGACAGGTTGGAAGTATCCAACAGAAATCCTCACACTGTTGATTTTATTTCATATAATTTGATATATGATATGTTGGAAGCTATATTTGATGACATGGATGTAACGACTCGTAAATGTAACCAGTTATAATAACGTTATTAATTGAAATTTTGTGGAATTTTAGATGATAAAATTTTGAAATAAAATTTTTATATTTGAAATGCGTCTAGTTAAACATAGCAACTGGTAAATTTTCATCCGAAAATATGAAAGTTTATTTCGCGCGTAAATTTACTTCAATTTAATCAGTTAAAAAGCGATGAAAATAAAACGTTTTCGAAACCTAAATATTTTTATATAGAAAAAATTCTAAATCATCTTCTGAGCAAGACGTCAATTTTCGTTTTTCCAAATTCGGACATCTTTAGCTTCGTCGATCTTATTTTTATGTGTTTTTTCATGCATTTTCCGCTAGTATAAAAATTTCGAATTTTTATAATTAAATCATACCCCTGATATTTGTATGCCGTTTTGATCGTCTCGTTGAGCTAATCTCCACAGCATATTCGTTGGGTTTTTCGGAGACTGGAAGACGGCGAAATCTGCGGGAACGATTTCCATATCGGTTCCATATTTAACCTTTTGTTTCCAAATGGCCTTTCGTTTGACTATTGTGTAAAATCTGAATGGGCACTAGCTTTTATTGATTCGCTGAATTCAATTAAAAATTGGCTTTTATCAGTCCTACATTTTTCAATACAACTTTGGTTCCTATTCAAAGCAAAGAAGAAACAAAATATTTGCATTTTC
This sequence comes from Allium cepa, assembly GCA_030765085.1. NCBI lineage: Eukaryota > Viridiplantae > Streptophyta > Magnoliopsida > Asparagales > Amaryllidaceae > Allium > Allium cepa. The sequence goes on along the minus strand of CM060932.1, from coordinate 689,747,289 downwards.
ATTGTCTGAATGTTTTACCAAGCTCTTCTCCAATTCATTAACCTGATGCTCCTCTTTTTCCCTTCATCTTTGCCGACTTCTCACGTGAGCAACCACAACCATACCCACCATGTACAAACACGTTCACCCTCCCACTTCATGGCTTCGAGTAACTTCGACAGCCACCCTTTCATTCGCCTCTCGCCAGCCGAGCACGAGTTTCCAGTCTTTCCTCTCACCTCCGCTCACTTCTCCAACGCACCAGGCTTCTCCTCTACCCAAAGCTTGTGCCGCAACCCACGTGCAACATCAATTGGTGCATCCTCACAGATCCACCACTCCATTTCCTTGACCTCTTCTGGCACGCAAACCCAAGACAACGCCATGCCATCTCCTCCTTCCCACGCACCGCCTAGGCCGCCTTCGACTCGGATCCACTTCAAAAACCGTTGCGATCTCCTTCTCTAGCCCAAAAACACGCCCCTCCTCCATGATAGCCGCACTTTTCCACCACGCAGTCCCTGCTCCGGCCGTGAACAGCACCGAGACCCTCCTCCACTTCCCTGATCTCTTCGGACTTGTTTTTCTGACCGCCCACCTCCGAGTGCCACCCTCTGCCGTGCGCCGGAGCCTTCCTTTCCCCAGCCGTAGTCGCCAACTTACACCTGTTTTTGTTTGTCTCGTGAGTATATGACTTGTATATGTTATTTCTTATATATTAGTCAGTTATATATATATATATATATATATATATATATATGTAAGTATACCTATATTATTATATCTATTAGTTTATACGCAATGTTTATAGAGTATAGGAACAGTAAGTAAGTTTGTTTTGAGTATAAGAACAGTAAGTTACTGACCAAGTGTTTAAGTATAGTTACCGACCAAGTGTTTGACCAATGGTTAGAGTATTATACATCCACTTTTGATATTGAAATAGATACAGTTAAGTTGCTTTATTGATAAGTCGGTTCTAGTTATATATTTCTACTGTTTATTTATCCATAGGTTAGTTATAGTTTTGCTTGAAAAGGGGTATGTGTCTAACAGTATGTATATTAAAGTATGATATATGGGTTTGTTTATATATATATATATATATATATATATATATATATATATGTTCTGGCTCTAGTTTATAAAAGAAGTTTGTATATGAATTTGTTATAAAGACACGTTAGTTTATGAAGTAATAGTAGTATAGTATGTTTTATTTATTTGTGCATATACATAGTTTATATATGTTTTATAGTTCTGTGTGTGTTTTAACCATGTGTGTAAAAAATAAAAAAAGCTTTAGTTCGCATTTTTACCTTAGAGGCATGATATACTGTTAGTTGTATAAGTGAGTTAGGATTTGGTTATATTTTCATTTACAGCTTTCCACTTTTACATATATATAAGTTTAAATTATAAGGTATAAGATTTATATATATATTTTATAAAAGTATAAGATCCGTTTGTCAATGTCTATATTTGTGAAGCCTACATATTTATTTAGCCTATATGAGTCATAAGTTACAATAGTGTATAAATGTTTACAATGTTAAAAATGAATTTTTGCTTAGTAATTTGCCTGTTGTCCTATAATATATTCTGATTTAGTCTAATTTGATTTTTTTATTAAAATGTAAACTAGGTCTATATTGAGTTATAATATAGAGATTATGATTTATGTATGGGTTTTACTATTTGTGGATACTGTGATTTTTACTTTGTATATTTCAGAGTTGATGTAAAAGAATTTTTAAGTGTACACATAGATATTTTAAGATAAATATACTTCGATCCCACTTTTTAAAGTATATATATATAAGCATTAATTTTAAATAATGATATATACACACCTTTGATATTAGGTGTTTGTATTTTAAGAATAATGATTTTATTATATATATATGTTATATTAATATTTGTCTGAAATTTTAAACATTAATCTTAAGGAAATTATAATAATAAAATCATGCATTCTCTGTTTCTACCAAACCGATTGATTTGTCTATATTAAACTTGTATTGATTTATTCCTCTAATTCCAACTTCCAGCTCTGCTTTGATTACCAAAATTCATGCCAACTTTGCCTCGCTTTGGAATTTGTGCTTGGATTCATGACTCATCTCATTATCGTCCATCTCTAGCCTCAAAAGGTGAGCAATCACTCATGATTTATGTTCTTATATTTATTAAATTTGATTTAAATTGAGACGACAATTGAAATATGCTGCTGATGGTTATTTACACTGTTATAAATGTTATTACCTGCATCAGTTCACCTGTGACATCTGACATCATTATCTGTTAATTATACGATGATAATTCCATTTGGTTGATAATTGATTGATTGTTTGTTGTTTATATTGGACGTTAAATTGTTAATGTTAAAGTGACAAATAGTATGCAATTGAATTTGATGTTGGATATTTAACGTTTTAAATGGATTTATATGTTGAATTTGATTAGTTAAATATGACCCTTTAATCGTCAGATTGATTGACATGTAGAAATAGTGTTAACTACACCTTGAACCATCGAATGTATGTTGTATACATTGATGTAGTATAAAATTGAATAATGAATATAAAGTGAAGAACCGTACAAAATATTAATGTAATAATCTTTAATCTACATGAAATGATAGTGTAGATTTTAGAAATATTTATATTATTTGTACAAACAACGATGTGAATTAATACGATTATTTCAGGATTATTTGAATTAATTGTTGGATTGTTATTGATTGTTGTTATTAATTGTTTATTTACTTTGACACCATCCCAGTTATCACATTGCAAGTTCCTTTTGCTATGCTTTGATTTTTGAATTGAAATGGAATCGGGTTGAAATGATAAATACCCAAAATGAACATGACTTAGGATAGAGAATTAAATAAACCCGATTGGTCAATAATTTGATTTAAAAATAAAATAAAGATTTTATTTGAATAAATAATAAAGTTTTGAAAAGATGTTGGGATTTGAAATTTTATGTAAAGTAATGTTAATATTTAAAAAAATATGAAACGAAATATTAACAAAGTAATTAATGGAAGCACATTGTTTAATTTAAGAAATGAATAAATTGAGTTTTGGAATTATTTAATAATTAAGTTTTGAAATTTTTAATAACTAAGTTTTGAAATTATTTAATAATCGAATAAGATTTAATTATTTATGAATTAAATAAAAACTTGAATTCTTCGTTAAGAGAAATTGAACTTTTGAATAAGTGAATTTGAACTTCGTTAATAAATGAAATTTTGTTTCTTTATTTATTAAGTTTTGGAAAATTATTTAAGTAAGTTAATGAGTGAAATTTAACTTCTCGAATATGTGAAATTTAGCTTCTTTATTAATTGAGTTTTGAAATTTGTAACTAAGTAAATAAATAAATGAAACTGAATTTCGTTAACAAGAAATAAAATGCGTTTTATTGAAACAAATGTAAGACTTGTAATTTAAAGAATTAATTTGACGAATTTAATTAAATTAAATTTGTAAGCATTGATAAAATGAAGTTGAACGTAAGTAATGGATTTAATGAATTGGAAATTAAATGGAAATTGTTTTAAGTGATATATTAGCTTAACGAATATTAAATGGAATCAATAAATGAGTTTAAATTGATTTGAATGTTAAATTTAATTAATTTAAATGATTCCAGAATAAAACTTACCTACGAATTTGAATCAATATTTGAATTGTTTAAATAAAAGTTGAAATCGAATTTTAAGATTTTGAAATGGAAATTTGGAAGTTTGAAATGTAAATTATGGAAATGACCTTTGTAAGACAAATGAAATGTGATTTATAAATTCGAATTGAAATTGATTTGGTTTTGAAATTTATTAAACGACCAATCGGTATAATAATTACGAAAGTTATTAAAGTAACCAGAATCGGTTATGGACATACTCCCTATCTAAACCGAAAACCACTTTAATAACTATATGCGGAATGATGATCCAGAATGAAGTGGTTGGAATGATGTACGCGATGAATGAAGAAAGAGAACGATAATGGATAGCCTTGACACTTGTGTCAAATTGGAAATGACTAAAATAGGAGCTGTGCCGGGCCAAATGGGGTTAGCTACCTCGAGCGAACACACTTCTTCGTAAACTTCTCATTACTTGATATTGATTGGTGCACCCTCGTAAATTTTGGGAGTGTAGTTTCGTGGTGTTGCGATCGTTGCGGCGATGCGTTTTCACCAGTCCGGATCAGGCAAACGGTAGTTTCACTACCTTGGGTATTGCCTCATGTGCCTTGTCATACTTGTATCCCTACATACGCAACCACTACGAATTTGTTTTGTGTTATACCTATGGAGTACTCCTTGATATCCCACTAGTTTACGGTGGAGTTTACAGTGCTGTATAGACTATAACGCTTATATAAAATGTGTTAAGGGGGATAATGGTAACGCCTTAACACTATTTTGATATTTTATATTACTGATAGACATTATCTATTTAGCGTATATTACTACATAGTAGATAGTTTAACGGATCCTTAGAGGATGGTTATTCCAACATCCTTTGAGTTACTTGTATTACAATTGTTATTTCACTTGAGTTGGATTTATTGATATAAGAATGTTAATCCTGACTCGAGTATTTTGTGTTTTGCTTTACGCTCGGGTCAGACTGAGTGTACCAGTATTCGAGACTCACCTTTGGAGTTGGAGTTTAGCTTGGAGATCCAGCTATCTATCCAGCTTTCAGATATCCGGTTGATTCCAGTGATGTATTCTGATACTGTATTTGACTATAGTATTCGAGACATCTGTTATACCTTATTTAACTCTGTTATGTATATATAGTAGCTTCATGAACTACTATCTTCTGCTTCCGCTGCATATTATTACTCTGTGTATGTGATTCTGTGATTATTTATTTACTGTATATGTTCAGTTTTTCCAAATTTAAATTAACGATTCGGTATTTTGAATTATTCAAGTCCGACACGCGCGGATGCGTATGGTCCAAAATAGCGGGTCGTTACAATGGATATGATTTTTCTTATTTAGTGCTTATTAGCACCGTGACTTATTTTTGGTATTTTACAATATTATAAACTAATTCTTGATTTAAAAAGGATTTCAAAGTGATCTTGGAAATCATATATATAAGTTTTATAATTTTTATTGAATTAATTAATGGAGAAATTTGTTTTAAAATAAACTGTATGATTTTTGGACTTATAAACTAATAGTTTTACAAAATATTTTAAACAGAGTTTTTTGAACTGTAAAAAAGTATTTTTAAAATCTTAAAATAAGTTTTTCTTTTGTAATTAAGGGATATGTTTTAAAGGAAAATAGATTTATTTTGAGTTATTAACCATTTTATATTAAGTAATGTATATATATGTACATATTTTAAAATTTGTTAAAAATGAGAGATTTATAAGTGTGATGATTTATAAAAGTGATATTTTATAAATGAAGTGAATCTCTGAAAAATCGTATTCTGTTAATTAAAGTAAGGATTTATGAATGGTGTTTATAAATTAAAGGAAACTATTATCATTTAGTAAATTGGTGGAATAAATCAAATGGTGGATTTATATAAGATGTGGAATGATATTTTAGAAAATAGTTGATTCCATTTTGGAAATTGGAGGTAAGGGTAAATTCGGAGTGTTAAACGATATTTTATAAACAGAAAGGAAGTTATAAAAGGAATTTATCCATATGGGGGCAACGTTAAAAATAGATGGTGGTTGATGTTTTTAAATGGGATTTATGAATAACTGAGATTTATAAAGGAAATGGAGTTGTAAATGGAGTTCATAAATAAAGGATTTTATGAAAGGAAGTTCTACAAAAGCGAAGCAGATTTATTAATATAGTATAATAGATATGGAAATTGTCATATCGGAAATTAAGTATGGATTTTTATCAAGGAAACATAATTATGTTTTAAAAGTTGTTTATTTATATTAATATTGTTTTAAAGTGGTTTATCAATATCTTAATATTTTGAAAAGTTAATTATTTAAATTATTAAGTTGGTTTTGATATTAATTATAATTATTTATCAATAAAGCTTTAGAAATTAATTTTTATTTTTATTTATAATAGTGTTAAAGATGAATTATTATTGTTTTATTTAGGATGTTTCGGAATTTATTAATTATTATTTTAAAATGTTTTATAGTTAATATTTATTTATTCATAATTTACAGTTACATAATAATGTTTTAAAGTAAATGATTAGAGTTTATTTATAAATCTTTTCGAGATATATAAATAGGGTTTACAAACAGATATGGGTTTTATAAAAGGAATGTGATAACATGGTTTAGAAACATAAAGGAAGATTATCTGCAAGATAAAAGAGTTTATAAATGGTTTTAGATATTTATAAACGAAATTTGGAAATGGTTTATAAATTTATGAAAGGAGTTTTATAAATGGTTTTGTGGATTTATAATGGAGTTTATAAATGATTTTAGGATTGAATAAAAATGGAATCTTCCCCAAGGTCAGTGGATATACTTATACCATTGAGATAAGCATATGGATATTTTTTTAAGTATTGAGAAATAGTGATTTGAGGGTACATATATATATATTCGTAAAAAGAAATTTGATCCAAGTATTTACAAAGTGAATTTAAATTAATGGAAGATCTATTAAAAGGAGGCTAGCGGCTGCTTATGTGCTTAACCAATGGTGCCTTTTCCTATGGAATTAAATCCCTGATTGAATATTTGTTATTTGATAGTTAAATAACCGACTATTGAGTTTGGACCTAAAACATAACTTTGAGAATATCTAGGAGAAATACGTGAGTTATATGGCATAGTCATCTCCGATGATGTTGTACTGTGCGTATAATTCTCGCTTTGTTCTCCTAGGACAAATGATAAGGAAATCCGTCCACTAATGGTTAGGACGCGATCTTCGCTCTTATCTTTGACTATTTCCTAAAGAACGGGGTTGAGTTTGCCAGAAATTATTGAAAGTTGTTTCGAAGAGATCGGGATTGGATATGTTATCTGAAAACCATTTTGATCCAACTCAAGCATTCGAAGTGAAGACATCTTGAAGATGATGGAATAAAGATGGAGCTCTCAAGCGTTTCATTCAATCCCACAATGAACTTATATAGAGGACTGCTAGCATTGTATTTTTGCCGGGTGGGCAGTTTAGCATTCCAAGTGGTAAGTGTTATATAAAAGGTAAAATGTAGCCTCGAGCCTCATTAATCAGGAAATGAAAAAAATCGAGCATGCAGCAGGGCCAAGTGGGACACTCTCATCAGGGTATGAGCATTCCAAATCTAGATCTTACTATCTACTCATGTATGCTTGGGGGCCCATTAACAAAAGGGGTGATCATATTCGTTACTACTAGTCAAGTGGTAGGCTAGTCCCGTGTGGCAGGGGTACAAGATGTTCTTGTCAGACCCAGGTGCATTTTATCTAGAGATGTATCATCGGAAGGTAGTTTCTTACCTTGTCATATTATGGAATCCATTCTCAAATACGAGCCTTTATGGTTTTAGTTGTATACCTATTATGCTGGAATTAAATTGATGTAAAAATTTCGAATAAGATTAATAATTATTTGTAATTTAGACACTATTATAATATCAAAGAATTTCATATGAAATGTTTTGGTTATCGTAAGGTAAAAACCCATCCGTGTTTACATGCGGCGTGGTCTTACGAGATACTTTTGATTTTCAAAGGTTTTCTATAATTTTAATATTCAGTTAGGTGTGTTTTTCTCACGCTGATTTTCCATACTAACTCGGCTGTTATTTTATTATAATGCTCGAATCAGACCGAGCATATTGTAGATTTGTTTTGGATACATTGGAGCTCAGGAGACGAGTTAGAGATCTTCAAATCGTATTTATGTATATGTTTATTTTCCGCTGCTTTATTATGAAATCATCAGCAATTGTAAGGACGGGTTGTTATAACTGTCCCTATCCAGGCTGATAATCGTGATCTGTTGTTGTAATCTAATGAATGTATGTATATAACATTTTCTCTTTTGTAAAGATCATTTATATTATATTCTATACTGTTCCGCTGCGACTGTGAGATTCTGTGTTGTTTTTAGTTTATTTTCTCTTCTTCTTTCTCTCATTCTTTTCTTCTTTCTTTTCCCCTAACGATCGGGTTTTCCGACATTTGATTTCTTGACGCACAATACAACGGATGTATTGGTGTTGATTTTCAAGAGTCGGAAATTGCCAATTGTTACATTAGTTGATGCTCCTAAACTGTCTGAGCATGAAAAATCAAACAAAAAAGATGATAATAAACAAAAGTTATCATTTTCAAACAAACAAACACAACATAACACAAATAACTATATAAATTTGAAAGTTATTCCTTTATGTATACAATCCTTGTTGAAATATTTCATTTACCAAATTTTCAAAAATCAATATCATGTCTGTTTGCCTTGTTTAAGTGTTTGAAATCTCTATCGACATCGTGTGCCATGTCTCGATCCAAATTCATAAACAACTCAATAGACCAATTAACAAAATATGTTTTTATAGCAGTAAAAAATACGCTCTCATGTATATAATACTATCAAACTCATTCTGAGGTGTCACTTACCCTATCTCTAATGAGCCATATCCTACCAAAGCCAAGGTCCTAACTAAACCTTTAGCTCTGATAGCAGCTGTAATGACCCGCCTTAAAAACCATTGAAAGTTGACACCAAATACATCCACGTATTCAAATTCCAAACATCCAATCATTGGAAAAGCGTATTGCTGGAGTGAAATAAAAAGAAAAATAATAGACGAAATAGAATCTTACAGCGGAACGACCGTATATAATATAACAAAGACAGTAAAAACCATCACTCTAAAATACAAGTATATCAGAGTTAAAAACAAACCTCATTAGCCTAGATAGCTATAACTTCTTGGCCTTATAATTGTTCATGGATATATATATATATATATATATATATATATATATATATATAATAATGTAGCTGAAATAAAATAATACAATAGGTGAACATGTAGCTCTACTCAATGAGCTCTATGTCACACTAACGACAACCTGGAAAAATACTCGGTCTGGCCTAAACTTTATAACAAAATAATACCCAGATCAGTTTGGAAAACTAACATGAGAAAACCTAAATAATGAGATGAACACACAATAATTTTATGAGACTATGCCACTAAACACGAAATGGGTTCTACTTAACAAGAACAACTTCCACACATGAATGAAAGGAAATAAATTAAAAGAAAACCCAAACTTGAAAGAATGGGTACAAACAAGGTCAAAATCCAAACTTAAAGAATGAACACAAATAATTAAACGTCAAGAAGAACTCCAGTCACTTCTCGATGCAATTAAGGAAATAATTCAAAGATTTTGAATCAACAGTAAGTAAAAAGAATTTTCCAACAATAATTAGGAGGATGCACCCTCCTCACCGAAAGTATACCACTGGAAACTATACTCTAGAACTCCGATAGCTCTCGAAAACCTCTAAGTTAGACCATACCATCCTTACCTAGTATCTGAGTATTTCACATCTACACACCCATGCCTTTGAAACCAAATCTAGAGTAGTTGTGAAAATACCCTAATAGGAGCAACCCCACGTAGCTTAGCCCCCGCTCGCTCTTTTATTTTAGTCATTTTTGACAAAGGATATCAATACTCAAATGAGCAACAAATCATCTTAAATTGATGCTGCACAAAGAAGAATGTTATTGATAGTCAATAAATCAACTATCGAGAATAATCAAAATGATCGTATATGTAAATTAAGTCTCATACCCTCACCACTATTGGTCGATCTCAAACTTGTACTATCCCTCGGTTGAAAAAAGAAGCCCGGTAAGGTAGTGTTACCTCTAGGCACTGCCTTGACAATAATTTTAACCTTCGAGATAGAAACGAGTTTCCATACATTAACGTTTAGTGCTAAGAGTATGACAAATCCTTTCCATATAAGCGATACCATTTATGGAAATTAAATTTCTTGTCCTTTAGGTAACCGAATCAAACTTAACTTCCAAAACCCAAACTTATGCTTGGTTTTCATGTCATAATTATTTGTAAAACACTTTAGAAACACTTTTCAATATATATTTTTTAAGAGAAAATTATATTTCTAAGTATATTAAAAAGAAGGGTCAAAAACAAATGTCATTAAAACATCATTTATTATAAACTCCAAAATAATTTACACTTAGCTTTATTTCCAAACAGACATTTTTGAAAGGTTTTCTCATTTATAGACTATCGTTTATAAATTTAAGACAACATTTATTATCTCGGAAGATGATAAATCAATTAAAATGCTTTTATAAGTTAAAAACTACATTAATAATACTAAAAGAGAGTTAATCAACTTTACAACTCCTTTAATAAGTCAATCGATTATCTTTAAACACCTTTATTAAATCAAATAATTAATTCTAAACGCTTTTATTTAAACCACTTAATTTCTTTAAACATCGTTTATTAAAATGATTAATTAACCTTAAACATCATTATCAAAAATGATTATTAACTTTAAACACCTTTACTAAATCAATAAATTAACTTTAATCACTTTACTTAAATTAGTTAATTAACTTTAATCACTTTTTATTAAATCTATTAATTAAGTTTAACCCTTTTTATTAAATTAGTTAATTAATCTTAATCGCTTATTAAGTCAGTAAATTAACTTTAAGCCCTTTTGTCAAATTAGTTAATTAACCTTAATCACTTTTATTAAATCAGTTAATTAATCGCTATAACGACACTAGCACAATCAAACTGTATGTCATAAACATTTTCAACTAAACAACAATATATACGAGATGAGAATATAAGTAAATAAATAAATATTGATGAGAAAACCCTTAGGGTCTCTCCATAAAAGTCCCATATAAATCATATTTATGAATGTGAATTTTCGAAGTGTTCCATAGCGACCTATTCGCTACATGCACTCCGACTTTCCTTTTATTTTTGTTACCTGCAACAAAATGGTTATTTATTCTTTCCACTTTTCAACCAGGAATTTTAATCCAAACATATAACCAAACAATAATATAACCATCATCCAAGCATTCAATAATAATTTATAGCAACATACATATCATATACTTTATTTAGAGGTGAGTAAACTCATAGAAATTCCAGTTACTATTTTCACATTTCAGTTCGGTCTAAAATCGAACAAGGTTAATTCCACTACTCCAATTCCAACGAATCCAATTGTAATACGTAACCGACATTCCTACGAGTGTAATACAACTAAACATGTCCAAATCCAACCTCGTATGAAATAGTTATTAGGTTTATAAGATTTTAGAATTAAAATATAATTAAATCATGAATTACAATTTTAATCATTCAATCAAACTCTAATCCACATTAAAACAAAACGCAACCATCGTTCCCAACTCCGTTCAACTTTAAGCTGCCACCGCCTCCGACAACCAACCGCCGTCGCACTTTACCTATAGGTAGCCCTGGCTAAGTCAAGTCCAATGACACCATCCTCAACACACTTTGACAACCACAGCTTGAGAACATGCTCTAACCAAACGCCACCACTCAACTCGACGTCGCCACCACCAGCCATTTCTGACCGCCACCACCACCAGCCATTTCTGACTGCCGCATTGCTATTGGATGAAATTGGTCTTTAGATTTAAGTGGCCAGGGTTAGAGTTTTTGGGTAGTTAAGAGAAATGAGGGTCCATATATAGAAATCTCCTACACTATCATAATAAAATCACAAACTCCAATCGAGGCGTTCTTACCAGCATTCCTATACCCTTATTCCAAACATAATAGAACTAGCTTTTAAGATCTAATTCCATCATAAACAAAAGTTTTCTTTTAGGTTCTTACATTTTAAACAAATTTTGTATCTCGCTACTCAAAATCACGTTCGCATATGAACCGCGATGTCAGAAATAAAAATATAATAGCGCATAGAGTTGCGACTTCATTTCAAAATAATTATAACAAACACTAGTTATATTATTCTCTAACATTTCAAAAACGCCCTTGTTTGTGGTAAAATACGACAAACAAAATTTTAATATTTCCAAACTTAAAATTACACAATAAAACCCAGACGTTTTATTAACAATTGTTTTTCTTATTATTTATTTGAACCATTTATCGTTTTAAATAAATTTACAAAATGAGTTCGCCATTATTATCTATCAATTAAAGGAGTTAACTAAGGTTATTAAATCTATTTAATTCACTGTCTAAATATTTAAATAATCTTATATTTGAATACAAGTTATTAAACTCTAAAACCCAGTTATTTAAATATTTAAACTTAATTAAATATTCAAAAATCAAAATGATAAATTTTTGGAAGTTCTAACAGTATTTCTGTAGCGATTGCCTTTTCGACCCTTAAATGTCGATACTAATACATCCATGGTATTCATGTGCCGAGCACCCAAGTGTTGGAAAGACAGAACGTTAGGGTAAAATAAAAAAGAAGAGAAGAAAAAGAAGAGAAGATAAGGTGCAAGAAAGAAGAGAACACAATATCATAATCTCACAACGAAACAATAACTTATAATATCAAAACGATCTTTTAAAAGGAAAACTGTATAGATACAATAATCACAGAAACCTAACCTACCACTAGCCTAGACAGTTACAACAACATGTCCTGACAATTGTTGATATATAAATAGAGTGATGTATTAGAAATAAAAACCACGTTAGGTAATGATCTAGCTCCTTTCCAAGAATCCAATGACATTAGTTGAATCTGGAAATATATATGGGGCTAACCGAGTATTATAAGAAAATAACACTTGGATCAATCTGGTAAACCAGCGTGAGAAAATCAAGTCATATGAATTATTTAATGTTATGAAATATTTCAAAATAAAGGTATCTCATAAGACCACATTGCAAATAAACACGGATGAGTTTTTACCTTACGATAACCAAAACATATCTACATAAAATACAGTGATATTATAATAATGTCTAGGGTTGAAAATAAATACAAAAAAAAATTACGTTGTGAGCGAGTGTGTAATAGAGCAGTGATGGGTATATAAATCAAACCGCTAAGGCACATTTGCTAATTGTGTTGAATTCCACGGAGAATCCCCCATTACTATGAGGTGGATCTCTTGCACAAGGATCAAATATATCCTTTCGAGCAGTATACCTCACTAGTGACGTATCATAAGGAAAACACAACCAGGTCATCAATCGAACACTCTCATGAATAATGTGCACTGATTATCGCTAACTTCAAGCCTAACAATCCCAAGCATACTCTAGATAATGGAGTTGATGTGCCCTAATGGGTTAGCTAAACCAAAGGATTATGCCTCCCTACTCTAGTTTTTGTCAATACAAATGATGAGGCTACCATTTGCATCTTCACATGAGTTTTCAACAAAACTCAATCAAATAATGAATCTCACATAGATTCCCATACTTTAGCGGGTCTCGGAATCACACATGGGTTCCAATATCTAAAATAGATCTTGGAACTCCTCCTTAGAACACGCATATAGTTCGTTGGAGTGGTTATGGTACGAGTCATCTCTTGCAAGTACACTCTCCCACTTACTGGATGTCCCAAAAACCAATCGACAATTTTCCATAATTCGCAATACCAGTTCTTTCGGAAACAAACAAACATACATAAGAGAGGAGGTCACCTCCTAACTGTTTAAGTGGATATATTTCCTTATCATTCTCCTAGAAGAGCAACAGATTTATATGTATAATATAGCATCACCGAAGATAACTGTACCATATAATTCTTGTGTTTCTTCTAGATATCTCCAAAGTTAAAAACCTTCGGTGTTAAGTAAGGAATATTTCAAAACCACCAATATTAAGAAGGATTACATGTTTAGACTAAGATTTGATTATCGGTTATTTAATTATTAAATAAAGATAAACAATCAAAACATAAATTTAATTTCATAAGAATTTAAACATGGTTAAACCCATAATCATGATCAAGTCATATAAACAACTTTCAATCTGTTTTTAACTAATTTATCCTTTATTAATTAAATACCCTTTTTTAGTTAAACACCTTTATATCTAATAAGTCTTCTTTCATTAGTAAAAACTTCCCTTATTAATTAGTACTCCTTTTATTAATTAAAACTCCCTTTATATAGTTTTATACATTTTTAACTGTTAGCACCAAAATTGGTCACTTACACCCAAGGAAAGATTTGTGTAGAGAGATTAATGAAGATAGAAAATTAAAATAAAGGAATGTATGCAATATTAACTGCAAAAACTAGGACATCGGATTTATAGTGGTTCGGCGTAACTGCCTACGTCCACTTTGAGTTTAATTTTATTGCTTTTTCAAATAATTGAATATAGATACAATCCGTAAACCAACAACTTGAATACAAGTTTTAACAGAAAAGAAGTGAGTCTTGAAGGTGGCAAAGTCTTTCCGGAGTTCATGAAAAACGGTCCCTTTTCACTGCGCCCCTACACCTCTTTTTATAGACGAAGATAGGCCGGACTTCCTTCGTGGGTCTAAGAACAAGGTACTTCATCCCATAGTAGGTGAGTTCTGCGCACCGAGCCATGCAAGCCGAATGAAAAATGCCGAGCGAGAAATGCCGAACCATCATGTCTAATCGGTGGTCGGTTACCAAATGACTCGAAGTATGCCCTCAAAAGACCCGAAGCAACTCGCGAGTTGACTCGAAGCGAAGTCATGCTGATCGCCTCACTTTGTTATAGGCCTGATAACCTACTAACTTCTCTAGCATGCATCGAACTAGGTATGCCGACCTACAATGAACGGACCTGGCTGCCCAGCGATATTGGCCAAGCGGTAAGTGCTGAGCGATACACACCAAACCATTCTCTACCTACTCGTCTACCTTGACCGAGCCATCGTTCACTTATCTTTCTCGGTCAAACTAACACCCGGTACCGAACCAGGTAAGTAGACCGAACCATGCAAATATATCGAGCTAAACCAGGTGAGTAGACCGAACGGTAGACCTTGGGTAGTTGACCCGAAGCAAAGTCATGTCGAGCGCCCCACTTTGTTGCAGGGCTGATAACTTGCTAACTGCTCTTGCATGCACCGAACCTTGTATGACTTCACTCCCTTGACCAAGCGGTGCGTGGCCGAGCATTTGGACCGAATGGCACATGTCAAGTTACTTGGCCGAGCGGTGTACTTCTGCCCTAAGACGAGCGATACGTGTGGAGTTCCTATCAACACCCCTCTTCGGCCGAGCGACATACAATCCCTTTATTTTGGCCGAATCATCCAGATTGAAACAAAGCCTCTATAACCGACATCCTATAACCGGGTCAAGCATCCGGGTAACATTTTGCCCCAAAGCGCATCGTGTGAGTCAACATGATGTGCTTTGAATCATGAGCAAACCACGTTTTTAAAATCTTTCTCCGACTTCTCATAGGCTGATTCGTGCGATTTCTTGAATGCTGCACCACATTAGGGTTTACCAAACTCACTCTTCTCCACTCAATGGATGAAATCCATTTCTCTATCATGCTATCGCCTTTGATGTGGATTGGTCGATGTTCATGCATCGAACTACTCGTTCGGCAAGTTCATTGTTGCTCGGCATAATGGCTCACCGGCCCATTGAGATACCTTGACCGGGTCAACTGGTTGATGCATGTTCACCTCCCCTTCTTCCAATATAAAAGCCAACACTTCTCTTCCTATTTTCTTTACTTTCACTTCGATTCTACAGACCTTATAACTTACCTTCTCTCGAACTTCGGCTACCTCCTCAACCTTCCTCTCTTATCCTGAATCCAGTAAGTTTTCTCCATAGCTTCCCTCCATATCGAGTCTAGATGAATTTCAATCCCAAATCTAAAAGTTCCCTAAGATTCGATCATTCTCTTAAGTATGAATTTCTCATTCGATCGATTTTTCCAAATTAGGGGTTTTGCATGAAATTCGAATGAATTTTCTTCAGATTATGGACAGTAGGAGTCGTGTAGATGAGGAAGAAAAATCTGAAGTTAGAACACATCTTAGGGCTGGAACTCGATACGGCTTAAACTAATTTCAAGGCCGTTGAGATGGAGAGGAGAAGGGAAAGGGATACCAGTGGCTTCTAGGACGTAGGCTCCTGTTGGGCCACTGAGCGAGGGAGTGTTGTTGTTAGGTGTTTGAGGTAGAGTTGATTTGGTGACTCGGTTCGATGTCTCTCGACTAATAGGGAACAAGGGAGAAGGAAGTAGAAGTGGGTCGTTGGAAGGCGCAGGCTGAGTGTTAATGTTTAGTGAGTAGGTTGGGTGGAAGCCTACTAGTCGCTAGGTCCTTAGTGGAAGGAGGGTGTTGTTCGGTGGGCAACTAGGAAAGTGTTTAGGTGATTCCAGGAAGTGAGATGGAGGAGAGTGAGTGCGTAGGTCAGCAACTCTCATTTGACCCGGTTGGTCGTATTTGGTCTAAGTTGATATTCAGTGTCTAAGTAGGTCGGTGAGTAGAGAAGGGACAAAAGGGAAGTGGGATAGGCTTTGAGGAACGACACCGAGCGACAAGTTACGATTTCGCATGCATGCACTTGAACAGACGACCGCTCCTAAGTATAGGGATCAGCATTGTCATACTTACCTCACCTCAACCCGTAGAATATAACATTGCTACTTATCTCCATACTTATTAATGTACCGATAAATCCATGTCACAAACCTAAGTCCAAAAGCACATGGAACTGATCAGGACTAATAACTTCACAATTTAAACCATAATAAGTGTGAACTTAAATCTTTCTAAAGAAGGCACCTTAAAGCTCGCCATGCAGCACTTTACTTTTTAGAACCCTAATTTATTTATATTCTTTACATGAACAATCACACTACTCACACACCACGCAGCGGGAAAATCTTTGTCATTATATCTAATATCAATTGCCTTTCGAGTATAGTTCAAACATGTGTTTTTCCAAATTCGACGCTCGTTGAGGATGTCTAGAAAGTTGAGCTCCTGATGTAGTGGGGACTTCTAATCCATCGACAACTCCAACACAGGATATTCCAAACCATCGGTGGAAACTATTGACCCGGCTCTTGATGTGATAAATGAAGTTGTTATTCTAGATAATCCTATTGACTCCCAAGCTTCAAAATCAACGAAACTGCTCTTCGCCGACTATGTTTGATTCACGGAATCCCTTTCGACGACGTATTAAGTCCATTGGGACGAGATCGTCCTCACCTACCCCTAGCTGGATATACAGCTTGCAACAAATTCATGTGCTGGGTCGGTAGCGTACCACCATTCAACTCCTTTCTTCACGAAGTGCTACACCATATTGGGATCGCCCCGTCACAGCTACATCCCAATAGTCATGCGTTCATCTATGACACTTGTATTCTCTTTGTGAGTATCCTATTCAAGCTCCCAACTCCTAGTGACATCCGTTACATTTATCGTTTCAAGAGATGGTTTGACAGTCCATCTTTCATATTCCTCAAGCCATATTCTCAGTGTTAGATTCTGATGGGGGCATGGAGTAAATTCACCCAATAAAAGCAGGAATAGTTTTATGTACGCTGCCTCCCAGGCTTTGCGAGAAGATGGCTGGAAGGGAGTAAGTTCCTTTTTCGGATCAATATCTGTCTACGACAGAAAGTGCATTCTTTCTAAACCTTTTCAATTTTTACAGGTATCAGCCCATGTCCCAAAGGCACCGGTACTCTGAGGCCATTAAGGCCATTCGCGCAACTCTGGTAGAAGACCGAGAGATCAAACTTGTCATTTCCAATGAGTCGCTCTTAAAGTTTGGGCTTTTAGTGGAAGTTCGTCGAACAAATCTTCCATCCGGTGCCACTACAGTCGGATCTGCGTCGAAGAAGAGTAAAGGATAGGCTGACCTTTAGTGCCTCCTACAAGTGGTGCCCCCGACACATCCGTGGAGGGTGAGATCAGAGAAGCTGGGTGCCAGGTAAGAATATAAGTCATGTTCCGGGACTGGTGGTTGATGCATCTAGCACTGATGAGCCACCTCCCCTTTCAAAAGGAAAAAAGAAACTAGCTTACAAGCCGAGGAAGAAGGTAGTAGGTGGAACCTCGAAAGTGACGATTACTCCAGTGGAGAAAGAGCCATCTCCACAACACTTAGAGGGTTTATTGAAAGGCTTATCAGACCTTACTATTTCTGATGACTTGCTCAATTACGGCTTCGACAATCCAGATGCCCTAAAACTTCATTCGCCCGCGAGAGGCGATGAAGGCGTTCAAGCTCATCACCAAGGAGAAAAAACTCCGATAAGTAAAGCTAAAGAAGTTGGTCCGTCGGAGGGAAACACAAGGACACACACACTAACACCTACACCTCACCTTGCACTTAAACTCCAGCCACTATGTTATTCTTGCCAACTTTTCCTCACTTAATTTCTGTGCAGGTGATATAGGACGCTAGCATGGATTTGACCACCTCCGCAGGTCCTCTATCTTCTATCATTACAGCCGAGACTCGGGGTCCGGTAAACCCAATATAGAGACGACAATAGTGATAAAGATTATCGTTCCCGAGATTCGTCATCTAGAAGGAAAAGCTATGGTCATTCTTCGTACCCCAATGTTCCTCCTCAACCAAAAAAAAGCAAGGAGAAATCGGGTTAAAGGGGTTCTCAATCTGAAGCTCCTCGCAACTAATACTCCGGTTCATCAAGCACTAGAAAAACTCATGAGCCTCACAAAAAGTCCATAGTTTCGGCTAAACAAACTTCTTCAGCCCTTGCACTCTATCAATAGCAGAAAATCTAGCTGAGCTTAAAGCCACATTCCTAAAAATATGCTTCGATGGATTGAAATTTTTTTCCTGCATTCCATCCTATTTTAGGGCACGTTAAACAGAGTGCCATTGCTTATAATAACGATGTCTACGTCCAACATGACGCGTTCATTCATTTGGACGAAAAGGTTTCTGAAGTTTCTACAGAGTGTAAGCATGAAATCGATCGCCTAAAGCTTGAGGCCATCCATGATAAGGACATTATCAAAGCTTAGGATGAAGAGCTTGCCTCGTATAAATCTCAGCTTGAGGCCGCTCAAAAGAATGCCAAAGATACTACTGAGGCAGTCAATAGCCTGGAGGCTACACATAAGAAAGAGATTGATGAAATGGTTCAATGCTACGGTGCTTTAGCTTTAGAGAAAGACTCTGTTCAAAAGGAGAAAGATGCACTCGATCAATGAGTCGAAGAATTGGAAGAGCTACTTTTCAAAGAAAAGGAAGAAAAGACAGCCGCTTAAGAGGAGTCACAACGATATTGTGACGAGATTTTTCCCACTCGAATCCTAAAAACAAAGCTCGATGAGGAGCTCTCCAAGGCTGAAGTGCTGAAGGAAGAAGCCCGTCAGGAGAGCAAAAGAATGGCACTCTCGAAAATCGATTCTCGCCTTGAGGCGGCTACTGAGGCTGGTAAGGAGGAAATCAAGTGCATGTTTGATCCACTATAGCCAAGTACAATGCTCGAGTTCTCATGCATCGCGACCTAACATTTCTTGGTCAGGGTTAACTCGAATCTATGGCCGAAGCATGAGACTCTTTAATAAAAATAAAAAAGGTTGAGTTAGGAACTGAAGAGGTTGACGAAGGAGCTTTAGTAAAGGAATTTCTTCGGGGGAATGAGCCTTTGGACTTGTCTGCAGCGAAGGCTCTTTATAGCAGAGACTCCTTCTCATCAAAAGGAAAAAAATGACACTGTCGGTCCGTCCAAAACTATGTCTCAAGCTCCTCCTCCTATTCAACCGACTGGTCGCCCATCACTTGACCACTTCGAGCAACATATTGGCTATGACCCAGATGATCCTGGTCTTGACATTCATGTTCTATCTCCTATTCCTGAGGGTGAAACTCCCTGAACAGTTTAGAGTCATCCAGATGCTGATACATAAGTTTTCTTCATTGAGTTTAAAGGGCCATCGATTTTGGCGAGTGGTAAATGTATTCTAATATTTGTCTCATATGAATTTGTGCAAGCGATTCTAATCCCGAGCCAACTCCAAGAAGTGATGTCGCCACGAAGAAGGAGGAGAAAACGGAAGAGGCAACTTAAATGGGAGAGACTCTTGGACCTGACGCTCAAGTGCTCGAGGCGCTTAACAAAGAAAAATCTAAAAATCCGTTACCCGTCGAAGAACGTGATGGAGTTGAAATCATGGTGCCTCTAAACACACTTCAAAATTGAGCAATGGAGGAGCAAATTATGGAAGAGAAGAAGAAGAAGAAATTTGAAATCAACATCGAGCCCCAAGTAGTGGAACTGGATGATCCCTTGAACAGGCCTTTGAAGGTCATTCTCCCTGGTAGGACCAGGCCATTGGAAGTTCCTCCTCCTTCCTCGGACACCACTTCCCTAGCAAGCAAGGCATCCAAGAGAAAATGCTCGGGGGAGGAGTCGTTTGAGAAACCGAGGAAGGAGAAGAAGTCAAAGAAGAAGCTGTCATGCCTTGTTCAACGAGAATCAGCCTGGATTATGTAATTATTTCTGTTTATTTTCATAGCTTTTGTAGATAGACTTTTCGCTCCAAGTTCAGGAGAAGTTGTAGTGGAACATTATTTTGGATTAATGAATAAAACATCATTTCTTTTTCTTTGATGACTTTCGCTTTTCAGCTTATTGTCTAACTTGTTGGCATAACTCGGAATTTTGTGAGTTACATAAACTCCAGTTCACCTCCATGCGACCTAGAAATTTTTGGAAACGTAAATCCTCTAGTCCACGTTCTGGGGACTTAGAATACTTTTAGTCCGCGATCCAGGGACTTAGATATGTTTTGAACCATTTATACTCTGGCCTTACTTTGGGGACTCAAAGTACTCCAGTCCGCACATTGGGGACATGGAGTTTTTAGTCATTTATACTCTAGTCCGCACTCTGGGGACTCAGAGTACTCTAGTCCACACTCTGAGGGCTTGGAGAATTTTAGTCGTTTATACTCTAGTCCGCACTCTAGGGACTCAGAGTATTCCAGTCCGCACTCTGAGGACTTGGAGATTTTTAGTCATTTATACCCTAGTCCGCACTCTAGGGACTCAGAGTACTCCAGTCTGCACTCTGAGGAGATGGAGATTTTTAGCCGTTTATACTCAAATTTGCACTCTGGGGACTCAGAGTACTCCAGTTTGCACTCTGGGGACTTGGAGATTTTTAATCGCTTATACTCTAATCCGCACTCTAGGGACTCAGAGTACTCCAGTCCGCACTCTGGGGACTTGGAGATTTTTAGTCGCTTATACTCTGTCAGCACTCCGGGGACTGAGAGTACTTCAGTCTGCACTCTGGGGACTTGGAGATTTTTAGTCATTTATACTCTTGTCCACACTCCGGAGACTCGAAGTACTCCAGTCCACACTTTGGGGACTTGGAATTTTTTAGTCGTTTATACTCTAGTCCACACTCTGGGGACTCAGAGTACTCCAGTCCGCACTCTGGGGACTCGGAGTTTTTTTGCATGTTCATACACCAGATAGAATAATGTAACTTTAACATTTGCCAGAGAATTACAGCATATGGAAACATCAATAGTTCATGGAAAAGATGGCTTCAAGCCTTTATTATTGAAAACAAACTGAATTATCTTATTACAGGCCGAAAGCTAAGAATCAACAAAATAAACATACACTGGAAATAATTGCAACAAAAATGTGAAAGAAAAAGACTAAGTATAATAACGTCGTAGATGTTCGCTATTCCATGCTCGGGGGAGTGTCGCGCCATCAACGGTCGCTAGCTTGAAAGTTCCCTCTCCAAGCCTTCGTTTAATGACATATGGACCTTTCCATGTGGGATTCATATGCGATGGGATCGGGAAAACTCGCTTCAAAACGAGATCGCCCACATTAAAGATTCTCGGTCGGATTTTTCATTATAATATCGAGCGACTCGGTGGCTATATGCAGCTGCCTTTAAATCAGCTTTTTCGCTTTTTTCGTTAACAAAATTCAATGATTGCAGCAAGAAATCCTGATTCGTCTTAGGGTCATAATGAGTTACCCGATGTGAGAGAACTTCAAGTTCCAACGTTATAATAGCTTTCGTGCCATATGCCAATGCGAACGGAGTGCGACCAGTCGTGGACTTGTGGGTGGTCCTGTAAGCCCAAAGTGTTGCCGGAAGCTCATCCACCCACTTTCCTTTAGCCTTTTCCAAACTTTTTTCAGTATGGATTTGATTATTTTGTTTACGGCCTCTACTTGTCCGTTGGGTTTTGGATGAGCAACCGCTGCAAACCTTTTCTCAATGCCATACTTTTGACAAAATTCTTTGAACTCCTTACTTTCAAACCGAGTTTCATTATCCGTAATGATAGTTCGCGGGAGGCCAAAATTACATATGATGTTTTGCACAACGAAATTAATGACATTTTTGGTGGTGATTGTAGCTAAGGACTCTGCTTCTGCCCACATGGTAAAGTAATCAACTGCAACTAGCGTATTTTGCACCACCTTTGGAGATAGGCAAGGAACCGATTATATCGATTCCCATATTGCAAATGGCCAGGGACTAACCATTTGTGTGAGTTCCGTTGACGGAGCTCTTGGGATTTTCGCATACTTTTGACATTTGCCACATCTCCTTACGTAGTCTGTAGCATCCTGGTTTACAGTTGTCCAATAATATCCATAGCGGAGAATCTTTTTTCCAATGTCTGCACCCCAGTACGGTCACCATATTATCCTTTATGAACTTCCTTCAGGATTCATTTTATCTAACCATAGGCAATGCACCGAAGTAAGGGGACCAAGAACCTTTCGATACATTATTACGTCCTACATTATATATCGTGAAGCTTTGCGAATGACTTGTCGTTCATTCTTTTTTGGGCAAAATCCCGTGTAGCAGGTATTGCTTGAAAGGGGTTATCCATAACTCCTTCTCGATTTCTGTTTCTAACAAAAAATCTACCTCCATCTCATTTATATTCAGAGCATGTAAGATTTCGACAAGAACCAATCCCATTTGTTATGCATCGCCAGTACTTGTGAATTTTGCCAATGTATCGGATGCTCTGTTCTGTTCACGCGGGAGATGCGAAATATAATATTCTAGGTCTGCCAATAGTTCATGAACTCGGACGAGGTATGGAGCAAGCCTCTGCCCCTTCTCTTGATAATCTCCCCGCACCTGGTACACCACCAATTATGAGTCACAAAAGATTCAACCGATTACACTCCAAGTTCCCTGATAAGTTTTAAGCCAGCAATCAATGCTTCATATTCGGCTTCGTTATTTGTAGTTGGAAAATCGAGCTTCATAGCATAACAAATTGATCGGTTTCTGAGTTACAAGAATTACACCAGCCCCAGAACAACGGTCGTTGGATGCCCATCGGTGTATAGTTTCCATCGAATGAGGGGAATAAGATCATCACTGTTTGGTTCATCTGATATGGTAAATTCAGCGATGAAGTCCGCCAGCGCTTGCCCTTGTATGGCACTCTATGGCAGATAGGTGATATCGAACTGACTCAACCCAATATTCCATTTTAATAGCCTTCTAGAGGTTTCTGGTCGTTGGGGTGCCTATGGCAAGGGTTGATCAGTATAAACACTAATCGGATGTGCCTGAAAGTACGGACGAAGCTTGCATGATGCAATCACCAAGTAGTAGGCTAGCTTCTCAATTTTAGGATAATTTCTTTCTGCCTCTGTTAAACATTTACTAACATAGTACAACGGCTTTTGAACTCGGTCCTCCTCACGAACCAAAGTCGTACAAATGGCATGTTAAGATACGGCGAAGTATACATACAACACTTTATGGTCTACATGCTTCGACAGCACCAGGAGACTTTCCAATTGCCTTACCAGAGCTTGGAATGCATCCTCACAGTTGGGCGTCCATTCGAAATTTCTCTTTCCTTTCTTTATTACATCGAAGAAGAGAATACGCTTATCTATCACTCTGGATATGAATCGACTCAGCAAGGCCACTTTTCCGTTCAATCTATGTACTTGCTTTATAGTTATGGGCACTTATATGTCTCGAATAGCCTGAATCTTTTCCGGGTTAGCTTCAATTCCCCGTGCATTAAAAATGAAACCCAAAAACTTCCCTGATGCAACAACAAAGGAACACTTCAGAGGATTGATTTTCTATCTAATATCTGAGTATATCAAACATTTCCACCAAGTCTCGAATGTGGTCGTTTGGCTACCATGACTTCACGAGCATGTCATCCACATAGACTTTAACATCTGATTCACTAGACGCTGATAAGTTGCCCCCGCATTTTTCAATCCGAAAGGCATCACTACATAAAAATACAGCCCAACGTCTATGACAAAACTAGTGTATTCTTGATCTGGAATGTGCATCGAGATTTGATTATATCCCGAGTACGCATCTATAAACGACAATAACTCGTGTCCCGTTGTTAAGTCGACCAGCTGATCAATTCTGGGTAAAGGGAAACTGTCTTTAGGGCATTCTTCATTAAGATCTGAGTAATCTATGCAGGTCCTGTATACCATTCGCTTTTCTCACTAGTGCGGGGTTAGAGACCCATCTGTGTAGAGGGCATCGTGGACGAACCCATTGTCTTTGAGTTTGTCCACCTCCTATCTGAGAGCAGCGGGCCTCTCCGAGTCCATGCCTCTTCTTTTTCGCTTTACCGGAACGTATTTTGGGTCTGTGTACAACATATGACTTGCAATGGTAGGAGAAATCCCGCACATATCTGAATGTGTCCAAGCGAAAACATCCATATTCGCCCGAAGGAAATCAGTAAGATCCTCGATCATCGAGGGGTTGAGTTGTGATCCAACCTTAAGTACCTACGATGGGTCATCACGGCTAACTGGAATGTCAATCGTCAGTTCATATGGTGCTGCTTTTACCTCCCTGGCTTCCTCATCATTGTCTCTTGGATCTATGTCTCTATAGATCCGATCACGTTGCCCGAGCCAAGGCTCGGGCATTACTTGTCAATCTTCAGTGACTCGGATGCCGACGGAGCTGTCCACAACCTTTCCTTTCTCTCTTCGCTGGGCGTCTCTCAGCTCAACCACATAACATGCATGACCAGTCGCCTGATCGCCATGCACAACACCAACTCTTTTATCCGTCGAAAATTTCAAGGTTAAACACCATGGGGCCATGGCTGCCCTAAACTCTGCCAGGGTCGGTCGACCCAAAAACACAATATACGGAGAATCGACATCCAAAATGATGAAAGTTAGGATTCGCACCCTCCTACTTTCACCTTGTCCAAGTTCAGCTAGCAATTCAACAAAACCCACTATATCGGTAGCTGCACCATTAAAGCCATGAATGCAGGCTTTAGGTGGTTTTAGATCCTTTATCTCCATCTTCATCTGGTCATATGCTTTTTTAAACATGATGTTAATAGAACTTCCATAATCAATTAATATCCTTCTCACAAATGATGGCACGATCGTTGCTGAGACGACCACCGGGTCAATGGTAAGAGCCTCACCTGATCAGCATCTCTACTCCTAAACACTATACCATCTGTCATCATTCGCTGCTGTTTAGTCAGGGATCCATCTTACGTGTTTGAACAATATTCAAAATCTACATGCTTTAAGGAACTAGCATAATGCTCCATCTCCTTCCAATTCTTGTCTGCCAGGTGAGGCTCACCGACTATCGTGTTTATGATTAGTCTTCCTATAGACCGAGCGGGTTCCTCAGGATGGCATGGAGCTTGCCCGCGACTAGGGTCTGATGCTCCTTGTTCGCCATCCTGCGGATTCTTGACAAACTCCTGTAACTTCTACTATCGAATCAACTTTTCTATAACATCGTGGAGGTGCCTACAATCCTCGGTATTGTGCCTGTAAGTCTCATGGAAGAGGCAATACTTCCCAGTCTGCTTTTGTTCCTTAGTGGACTCTTTTGGACGTGGCTTTCGATATTGAAAAGTATTACAAGACGACAGGTAGATATTTTCCAGAGATGCATTCAGAGGAGTGTATTCGTTGTAAGTTGGAATCCTTGGTTTCCACTTTCCTGCTTCCCTTTTCTTTTTGAGATTCCCTACCTCTGATCCTTTAGATTGCTTTGCCCTGTTCTGGACATTAACCTGAGCCTTCCCCAAGTTATCATCGGATTGTTTTTCAACAATGTTGCTCTTCATAGTCTCCTTGCCAGGCCCTGGTGCACTGTATCGCCTCGTCCACTTGGCTTCCTCTCTTTTTATAAATTGATGCGCCTTAGAATAAAATTGTTCCAGAGTAGTCAGAGGTTTTCCTGCCAGCCAATCACCAAACTCTGAATCCGTATCTACCCCTCGCATCACAACCATTAGAATAGCATAGTCATTCGGGTTGCTAACTTCGGTGGCAGCAACGTGAAATCTTTGAAAGTACTCCTTTAACGACTCCCGCGGAGGCTGGATCACACTTGACAATGACATTATGTCCTTGGGACTAGTGGCATGAATCCTGAACTGTTCCATAAATTTCATCGCTAATACTTCAAAGTTGGAGATAGACCGTGAAGGAAGTCTAGTGAACCACATGGTAGCGATTCCGGATAAAGTTATTGGGATGCATCTACACTTAGTTGCATCATTTGCTCTGACTGAATCCATCATCCACTCATATCTCATCACATGCTATCAGAGATCAGTCTTCCCTTTGTAGGATAGAATAGTAGGCATGTTAAACATGTTGGGGTACTCGGTCTGTAGGATAACATCTATGAATGGAGTATGACTCCTGGATATCCCCCAATCGTCATTAGAAAAGCCTTGATTTTCTCTCACCAGCTGTTTGAACATAAGTGATAGGTCTAGGGTTTGTATGGATGATGGAAGGTTGGAAACTGTCCTGCAAGACCATTCTGGTTGGTGCCTCCTCTGTTGGCGATCCAACTAACGTGTATCCTAGGAACCTGCTTCATTATGACCTTGGTGAGTCGGTCGTCCAGCTTCCACCCGTGCTCCATATCCTAAGTTTCCTGTTCCAGCTCGAGTGTGATTTGCCTGATGTAAGTGAGGGACCATGGCTCCAGGTAGGGAACATGGACTATCCCTGGTTGATCACTCAACAGCATTCGTTTGCGTTGTTTTAGTTCTACAGCGTCTACACTGGGAGGTTCATCAGATGAAGCATAGCTGTCAGATAAGGAGTAGGAAGTAGGACTTCCTCCAGCATTCTGGTGCTGCTGTTGATTAAGCTAAGATATGAGGTTAGCGTTAGCTTGAATTTGTTCGTTAAGTTGTCTCATGTTTTCCATGAGTTCTCTCATCAACTCGTTGAACTCTATTCTAGTGACAACTTCCATTTGGTTTGGCTGGCGGTTCCTGCGCCTAGATTAGCTTGTTGATTGCTGGGACCTATTTGTTGAACGCTAGCTGTCTCATTGACGTACGCGTTGTGAGAGGCTGATCGGGTACAAGGTCTTCCCATTGTAGAGTTATTAGTAGGAAATCTGAGTAGAATCAATGGACTTCATATGAATGACTTGGATCTCCTTCGGGGGATTTCTTCAATCTAGTAGCGATAAAGTAGATCCTAATAACTTGAGAATGCAGTTTTCAGTGAAAGCACCAAAATTGTTCGCTAACACCCAAGGAAATATTTGTGTAGAGAGATTATTGAAAACAGAAAATTAAAATAGAGGAATGTATGCAAAATTAACTGCAAAAACTAGAACACCAGATTTATAGTGGTTCGGCGTAACTGCCTACGTCCACTTTGAGTTTAATCTTTATTGCTTTTTCAAATAATTGAATACAGATACAATCCGTACACCAACAACTTAAATACAAGTTTTAACAGAAAAGAAGTGAGTCTTGAAAGTGGCAAAGTCTCCGCAAAGTTCACGAAAAAAGTTCCTTTTTCACTGCGCCCCTGCCCCTCTATTTATAGACGAAGATAGGCCGGACTTCCTTCGTGGTCCCAGGAATAAGGTACTTTGACCCATAGTTGGTGATTTCTATGCACCAAGCCATGCAAGCCGAATGACGAATGCCGAGCGAGAAATGCCGACCCATCATGTCTAGTCGATGGTCGATTATCAAATGACTCGAAGTAATCCCTCAAAAGACCTAAAGTAACTTGCGGATTGACTCGAAGCGAAGTCATGCCAGTCGCCTCACTTTGTTGTAGGCCCGATAACCTACTAACTCCTCAAGCATGCACCGAACCAGGTACGCCAACCTACAATGACCGGGCCTGGCTGTCGAGCTATATTGGCTGAGCGGTAAGTGCCGAGCAATATGCGCTGAACCATTCTCCATATACTCATCTACGTTGATCGAGCCATCGTTCACTTATCCTTCTTGGTCGAATTGACACCCAGTACTGAACCAGGTTAGCAGACCGAACCATGCAAATATACCGAGCCGAACCAGGTAAGTAGACCGAATGGTGGACCTTAGGTAGTTGACTCGAAGCGAAGTCATGTCGAGTGCCTTACTTTATTGCATGCCTGATAACCTGCTAACCGCTCTAGCATGCATTGAACCTTGTATGACTTCACTCCCTTGACCGAGCAGTGCATGCTAGAGCATCTGGACCAAACGGCACATGTCGAGTTACTTGGCCGAGCGATGTACTTTAGCCCTAAGCCAAGCGATACGTGTGGTGTTCCTATCAACATCCATCTTCGGCTGAGCAACATACACTCCCTTTATTTTGCCGAATCATCCAGATTAAAACAAAGCCTCTATAACCAGCATCCTGTAACTGGGTCAAGCATCCGGGTAACATTAATCATTCACTTATACTTTTTTCAATAATTAAAAAGTTTTAATATACTTATTCCAACGGTATAAGTAAATTCAGAAATTACTTAATAGGTTTTACTTGCTCTAAAATATAATCAAAGAGATTAAAACAATTGCTACCAAAACATTATTATAATAAACTTCTTTTCTTTTCTAAGTTAAACATATAACCTTTTCTATATTTTTATAAAAGATTCGAATACTTGTTATTATCTTTAAAATTCCTTTATTAAAGATCTAAATATATTTATAATATTTCTTTCAAAATATAATTCAAGGGTTTAAAAACAAATGTTGCTAAAACATTGCTTATTATAAACCCAAAACCATTTCATTACATCATTATCTTTAAAACTCTCCTTTAAAGGTTTAACTACATTAAGGGTTAAAGACAAGTATTGCTTAAAACAGTTATCATAACAAAACCAAAGATTTCATACTTTGAAAACATTTCTCTTTAAATCTCTCTTTTAAAGATTTAATTATTTTCAAGGGTTAAAGACAAGTGTTGTTTAAAAACATTTGTCACGACAAACCCAAAATCATTTACTTGTATTTATATACTAAATATTCATTAGTAAATATCTAATTATATTTCTGAGTATAATTAATAGTAAGGGCTAAAACTAATGTTGCAAAAATACCGCCTACAACAACCCAGAACCATTTACTTATCTATTAATAAGTTTAAACATTTATTTTAAAGATTAAAGCATGTCCAAATTAAATTTTAGCTAAGATAACACACTTTTAGTTGATTTCACAAAACCATTTATTTTAATTAAGTGTTAAAACCCAATCTCCTTTTATTATATTTATATAATACTTAATTTAATATTTAAAACTTATATATATATTTTTAAAATACTTATTAGTATTTTAAAATACTTTTAAAACTACTTGAAACATATGATAATTATTTATATATCATACTATGTAAAAATAAGGAATTTTGAAATAATAGAAAAATAAGTTTTTATTTCAGAAGTTACGTAGTTTAAGAATTCATAGTTAATTGTTAAAAATATATTTAAACTTGAAACCAATTTGAAAACATTCTACTACAAGTTATAATGCAACCCTAAAAAACTAGAGAAAAATACTAAATTTAAATATCATTTTCAAATGATTTATGTCTTCAATTAATAAAGCTAGCATTTATAGAAGTGCTACCCAAAGTTCTGTTACTAGTTTTATCACGTTGTCGCTATACTTTGTGCCTAGTTTTCGATAACTTAACAATTGATTTTAGATTCATTATTTTTACAGCAGTTAGTATAGTTTGGATACTGGAAACCATGAAGAAAATCCCATAGAATATCTTTTGATTATGTTAGAGAAATTTCCAAAAATTAGGTATTTTACCAAAGTGCTCACATAGGGACTATTTCACTATAACTTTTTCCCCTTCGTTCAACTAGCTATCAAAATAATTTAAGCTTCAAAAATTTTCCAATGAGAATAATATATATTAACTTGCTAAAAAGGTAAATAAAATCCTAATAATTTTTTCATAGAAATAAACATTATTTTCTAGAAATAAGTTATTTAAAAATGTCGTTATGGTGACTATTTTACTTCAATCTTTCTTAACTTTTTTATGTTTTTTATATCTTTTCAA
Source organism: Allium cepa (assembly GCA_030765085.1). Taxonomy (NCBI): domain Eukaryota; kingdom Viridiplantae; phylum Streptophyta; class Magnoliopsida; order Asparagales; family Amaryllidaceae; genus Allium; species Allium cepa. The sequence continues at coordinate 689,716,997 of CM060932.1, read as the reverse complement.
AATGTATTCTTTACTCCTCAAAACACTTATATAAGTTTATAAATCAACTAAAAAATTATATTAAAATATGTTGCTAAATCACCATTTTTCACAATTTAAAGTTAAAGGATTTCAAAATGCGTTTATAGCGACTGTTGCTATATGGACAATTCCGTATTCAATTCCATATTTAATATCATTTTATTTTATTTCAACCCATATTAATTACAATATATTTTAATATGTAGTCAAATCAATTGTCCATTTAAAATGTTCAAATTAACTTATCAAAATTCAATGTTTAGTAAGCAATTACTTTATCAATTTGCATACTTAAAAAAGCATATTATCAGAAGTGTGTTAATGTATATTATTTATTACTAATAGCAAGAAATATTAACATGTGATTTAGCAAGCAATTATCAAGCTATATTATCACTTATTAATTTAGATGATTAACTTCATCAAAAGTGAGAGTTACTCGCTTTTATCACCAAATATTCTTCTTACAAACATTCATTTCAAATAACACTTTGCAATCATTTGCTACTTCATCAAAACATCAATAAAACCCATCCTTTACCTTCCTAAACCATACATCCAAGACCTTCATCCCTCTTTAAGTCATGGCCATCTCCACCATCTACCTTAAATGCTTACAGCCTTGCCCTCCACCATCACCTAATTCACGTCCAGCCTCCTCTATCTCCCTCATACTCCCGGCCCTAAGGCACTTCTACCTCCACCTTCACTTTAAAACCTAAGGCCTAAGCCATTTTCCCTCACCCGAATCACATACGGCCTAAGGCCATTAAAATGGTGAAAACAAAGTGAAGACCAATGTTTAATAAATGAATTTGTTGTAGAAAATGAAAAGGCTATGTATGTGCTTATATAAGCTTAGGAAATGGGTAGAAAAGTTTGTAAAAACCCCTCCTTAACCATGAAGTGAAGAGGATTCAAGCATATAAGGCCGTACTCTTGCACATGCATGCTTTCCTTGATTTGTGCCTTGATTTAGGGGTCCTTTTTGTACCAAATATTCCCTTAATCAAATACTTAGTCTAATTAACCTTTTGTGAACATAAGAGACTTATTTAATTCTTATTAATTTTTTATATGATAATTATACAAGTTGCAAAATATTTATACAACTTGTATTGAATAAAAAGTTGATTTTAACAAAACGTTTTCCAATCCCATTTTCAGCATATATCCAAAGTGTATATTTTTGTAAACACATTTCAAAAATAATTTTTATTACATTATTTATTAATTAAAAAGTTTTTAACAGGGTTATAAATTCATATTTAATCACATAAAACCTTAGACGCAAATATTTTAATAATTCAGATATTTAAATATGAAATGTTCAAAATTATGGGTCGTTACAATTCCCAAGTTGAGGGAATTGTGTAATATTGTTACATCGATATCTTCTTCCTGAACTTAGTTATATTAACCAATAGAAAACTATTGAGTGAGTCATTCCATAATCATCCAATAACTGTCAGTACGTAACACTTTGATGCATAATATACTACCTAATATTTGGAAAGCGTTATGTACTCTAGTCTCAACTGATGTATCAATATCCAATCTCGATATCTTTACTAGGAGTATTTCAAATGTTGTGTTTAATTTCATTCCGATAAATTACTCATGGTTACAACACTTGTGTAACTATTATCACAAACATACCATTTATGGATTTTCCATCAAAAATGCTTTTAATTAAATTAATTAATTACTAAAACATATTATATCAAATATATAATAGAAAAAAAACCACCTTTTATTTCGTACGAGATTGGTTATCAAGTTAGATATATGTAACAAATTATACAATTTCCCTTAAGGCTAACCCCTAACTCTATCAGTCTCCTACTTGCACTTGGCGTAGTTATGGAATCTCTATGCATCCCTTCAGTTAGTTTGATGAGATCCGATCGGCTTAAACCATTTTTAAATGGATCTGCTATGTGTTTTAATCATCTGTTTAGTTAATCAGCTCTCTCCAATGCTGATAAACTACCTTTATCATGTGTAACTATTCGGACTATGTTTCTTGACTTCAAATGAACTCTTATTATTATATTTTACCACATAACAATGATATAGTATTCTCAATACTTGGAATCATCCTTAGCTCAGTGATAAACTTTTATATTTATATTTATACATTGTTTTTATTATGGCGCTATTAAAGGCGATGTACTTAGCCTTTCGTTGAGTTGGCCACAACCTTTCGTTTGAAACATTTCCAACTTAAAATTTCTTATATAAGGTTTGAATGACATACTACACTCTAAAGCACTTATGAAGTTCGAATCTGAACACTCCTTCATAAGGACTTCGTTGTTTCTGTAAACAATTTTGTAGTATTTTGTAAAAACTTGAGAATACTCTGAGCTACCAATTAGTGATCTTAATTTGGATTTGTTATTTGTATAATCCATCAAATACATAAACAAAATATGATATTGTAGACAGTTCAACATGTGTGATAATTCCTATTGTTAAGAGATAAGGAATTCATCTTACATGTTCCATATTAAACGTTTTAAAAACGTGTCTTTGCATATCTTTTTGGGACATTCCCAAGATCCTTTTACACTTATTATAAAAGATATAAGTTACAAATCCAATATCGAGTATTAAACAACCAAACTATTATTGATTTTAACATAAGTACATCGTTAATAATCGGTAGTATTTTGCTTATTTATAATTTACAAATATCTATGTACCTCATAATGGTTCTTTATTATGGACACATTCTTCCTTGCATCTTTACTAAAAAACAAATTATTTGCTATTTCTATCAAAATACTTACTCAATTTTGATGCTTATTGAATGATACTTTCATATCATTTTGTGGAACGTTTATGGAACTCACGGACTCAATATCGCTCCTCCTGGCTTCGAGACACTTTGATTGTTATATGAAAAAAGTCTATTATGAACCATTATTTAGAATTTTCTGTTTCAACACAAATATACCAAAAAAAGTCATATCAAGCGATAAGTTTGTAAGTAAAATCCGAATTAACTTGAGTACATCAAATGGTGAATCTGTAACGTTAATTTCAACAAATGAAATTTATGATGTTATTCTTATCAATGTTTTTCACCATATTCCAACCACGTTAATCTTTCTTTTAAAGACACATTTGCAGCCAATAGATCATATATCGTCGAGTACATCTATAAAAATCACATTCAGATAATGTACTTGGAATGTAACAACCCTCAAATTTATCACTTGATAGATTATATTTACTTTTAAAATATTAAATATAGGCTTTTTAAAACATACATTATGATGCTTTGAATAATAATATTGGTAATCTTATTTTGAATAAGTATTACAAAAATATATAATTAGGAAAAATATCGATAAAATGGCCTAAAACCGTTTTATAAATAAATAGCTCTAAAATTATCAAAAGTTGTGCATGGAGCTGGATATATACACTTATTTTTATTATTAAACAAGAATATAAAATAAAATTATTTATTTTATTTTTGGAAATTAAATTATTTATGACATCATCAATGATGCCATTATATATTTAATAATTGATTTATGATTTTAAATTGAGATTTAAGGATTTAATTATTATTTTAATTATTCTAATAATTGCTTTAAATGATAATAATTCATTTTAAATAGTTATTAGTGATAATAAATTATTTATAATATTTATGTTAAAATATATATTTGATTTGAAATTATAAGGAAAATTGATATTGCTTTATCGATATAATAAAACTTTTTGTAAACAATTGTTTAATACCGATTTACATGGTTTAATAATTCAAATGAAATCATTTTAACTAATTGATAATGATAAGAAAATAGTTTTCAATATTTGTTTACAAATATGTGTGTATTAACTAAGTAGTGAAAATGTGAACGGGAATTCGTTTTCCGATTTTCAACGGTTTAACAAACGAAAGTCGTTTCAAGTAAGTGAAACGCAAATTATTCTCTTGTGCATATACATGTCACGCTCACACATATACGTACATATAACATATATATATATATGCGTGTATAAAATATCTAAGATATTTTCCATTCTCTTAAAACTTAAGCTTCCTTAAGTCAACTCTAACCCATCAAACATCGCATCCATAGAGGCTCATGGCCTTAAGTTGACTTGGCCGTACCTAGGTAGTGGTGGAGGGAGATGGTCGTGCCATGATGATGGTGAAGGAGGTGGTGCATGTAGGCAGATGATGGTGGTGATGAAAGCACTCGATTACTTAAGATATTTGTCACCATTGGTTACGTCAAAACACCATATCCAAGCAAGCACATAACCTTTCCCATGCTTAATGAGACTTTGGCTATATTTTGGTGATGGAAGGAAGAGGTAGCATGATGATGAAGGATGGTATAAGGTGACGGGTGGTGGCATGATGATGGAGGATGGAGTAAGGTGATCGGAAGGTGGTGATGTGATGTGAGATATTTGTGTCCAAACTTGCCTATAAATACCAAGCTCGATTCTCTAATCCATTAACAAATTTTCTAAGCTTTTTCTCTTCTTCTTAAGCTTCTTTGTGAGACCTAACTTTTTCGATCCTCGAAAATCAACACTAATACATCCATGGTATTCATATACCGCAATTCCAAGTGTCGGAAAGGTGGATTGTCAAGGGTAGAAAGAAAAAGAAGACGGAATAGAATCTTACTCGAATGGAATAACATATATTATTTCAATATAAAATATTTATAGCGGAAAGTATTTTAAAACATATATCAGAGTCTAACCTAGACTCAATTTGAACAGTAATAATACACTTGTCCTTACATTTGCTAAAAAACAATCAACAAATGGTGCAATGGAAAATAGAATACGTCCATATGTTGATGAAGATCTCCAACTCTCCCTTGGGAACTCCAAGCATTTTCAATTAATCCTGAAACTACTCGGACCTGACCCAAGTATAAAAATACCTGGATCAGTCTAGCAAACAAGTGTGAGAAACATGAATCTTAAATGACAGTGTCATATATCAAAAATTGTTGACAAAAACCTTTTGAAAAGAAAGAGTATCTCATAAGATCACACCACACATAAACATAGACGGGTTTTACCTTATGATAACTGAAACATTTTTATCAAATCATTTGATATTATCTTTAACGACATTCTTTGAAAATGCTTTTCAAGTAAACATATTCAAATGGCTGATTACCATTATTAAATTCTAGCATACTAGGTTCTACAATCAAAATGGCAGGCATGTATTGAAGAATGGATTTCCAACAAGTGAACAGGTAAGGGACTACCTTCCGATAGTACATCTCTAGAGGAATGTACTAAGACCGAACTACTGGTCCTCTACCAATAGAAGACTGACTTACCTCTAATTAGATAGTATCGAATACATCATCACCCCGGTCTTTGCCGACTTATCCAATAGTTCTCTTCGCATATACCACATTATTTTAAAATCTGACGTCATGGCAGGAATAAATATATCTAGAAGGGAATGATCATATCCCAATGGTTGCGAACCACATAGCCTTGCCACATCTACCCTATTTAAGTTATTTCCGGGTGCGTGGCCTGAGGTAGCGATTACCTTTCATATAGAACATCAACTTTCCACTTTGAATGCTGCATTGCCATTCCATAATCGCAAAACTGGTTTCTACAAACGCATAACCTCCAAGCACATACATCTCGGGAAAGGATGTTAAGATAGTTGCATTATCTACCACCAAATAGATGATATGTTTATAGAGATTAATCAATGTGATTTTAAAATGCAATGTCATACATTCATCCATAAAAATTGTCCAGGAATAGGACAAAACGAAGGCACTTCTCCTACCACATTCTGTTGGGAATTACCCCTAGGATTAGTAGCGATTAGTCCTTGCAAATCGAATATTTTCATTATAGAGCACTGCTACCACCATAAGTATATGATATGGTAAATTTCACCAAGGGTCTAGTGGCAAGTAGCCATACACCATGAAGATCTTTGTCTTCAACATGTTTTACTTCAAAGGCCTAAATTGGTTCGAAGTGGTTTTCAGATAGGAATCACCCAAATCTGATCTTGGTCTCTTCGAAATCCAATTCATCAATAAAAATGTGAATATGTTTATACAGGATTTGTTATGCCTCTTTTCATTTTAACTTTTTACCCGTTAACCAAAATCCTTTTAACTTTGGAAATCTTCAGGTCACTTATTTATGAAAATTTAGTTCCTAATCTAATAAAAAATCCATCTTTTGGAACATGTCTTACTGGGTCAAAAAAATGTTATTTAAGACATCCTTTATTGTAAATCCAAATCAGTTATATTGAGTAAAAGATTAGACTAATCATACCTAGATTAATTTCCATATTCAAATCGTACTATCCGTGGAATAACGGTAAAATTATCTTTTAAATTCATGTGGATAGTTCAAATTCCCTCCATGGAACTCAATATAGAATTTGGCTAGAGTATTCCTTATACTATAAAAAAAATTAGTCTAATTAATTCCTTTGAAAATTCCTTACTTTTGGAAAAACTTAATGAGATCTTTTTAGAGCATCCGGGCTTTCCCTTCGATTTGTTTCACCCCTCGCGTAGAAAGAGAATCTACAGGCCAAGTAAGTTCATAGCACTAGTTGCCCCATTCATAACCTTACTTACACATCTTTATTTATCTTTCCCGATCATAGGCGAAACAAATGTACTAGTCATTTCCGCATACTCGGTTTGTTATTATATTCGAGGAAATGATTTCACTTATATTATTTAAGTGTTATAAACAATTTCTCTTAACCATTTATTTAAACTCTTACTAAAACTTTCAAATCATCTTTAAAATACTAATTTTTTTATTTAAAGACATTTATAAAAGATTCAGGAAAGAATACTTTAGTTTATATTTATATATCTACAGCTTATTAAACTGCTATAGCAAAGTACCGTTGATGGTGTTTTAAAAGCTCATTTGATTAAAATAACTTTTCTATCATTTGAAAATCCATATTTATAACTCAAATCTCTTTTAAAACATTTTCATATATTTATCAAATTTATTTCACATTTTTAAACAGTAAAAAATATTAATTTAGAAGAATTTTATACTTTGGTTACTTATTTGCAAAAGCGAGCTTTTACTAAAAAATTGATTGTGAAATATTTTCAAATCTACAAGTTGAAATCTTGGTTTTTCTTTTACATTTGAAAACTATGTAAGAATTTTAAAAAAAAATCTTATTTCAAAGATTTTCAAATTAATTTACACCATACACACTGATTTAAAGTTGCAGGTCAAATTACGAACGGCTTCTACGCGACATGCTCGATTTTTGACCATTTTGATGAATTTTTCGGGAACTTGTCCAAAACGCTTCAAACTTATTTTAAAACCATATTAAACTATTTTAACTCATCTAAAACAGTATTCTATCATTAAATCATATTTTTAGCTATTTATCACATATTTGAATAATATATTGTTATAATATTCACTTTAAACTTTTCAAAATAATTATGTTATTTACTTTTCCAAATTTACAATTTATGAATATTTTTAGAGTTATTAACTTGAAAATCCCAAACATTCATTTTCATTTTCTCAAAACAACTTCAAATCCCTATCTTTACTTTTCGTTTTCAATTCAAATTCTTTTTCTCCAAAATGAATTTCATTTTTATAGTTAATTCAAAAAGAGGCTTAACCATACCATGTACACCATTTAGGATTTAAAAGAAGCGTGGTTTCAAATCAACTACGGATTAACATTTTCAAACATGACTAACCAAATAATCGTAACCAATTTTAACTAAGATGTTGATAAAATCAACACTAACAACCATACATTCATACAAATTCATCCATATCACCAAATTCATTCAAGCATCCATATTTTAGCTTAATGGTATTAATTTAAACATATCATCATACGGATATAAACATGAATATCGTAGTAATAAAAAAATAGAATTTTAAAGTATAGGAGCTCACTTTCAATTTCCTTTATTTCTGCAAATCCTTTCATTACGAACTAAAGTATCTTTCTCTTGCACTAAGAACGCACAACGCTGCAAACTAAATGGAGATGCAGTTTGGCTATGGAGGTAGAGTGCTAGGATTAAGGGGCTTGTGGTGGAAGGCTTGGGTTGGGTGTGTGGATTCAGATGTGTGGGTGTAGGGCTCGGGTATGGTGGTGGTGGCCTCGGGTATGGTGGAGGGGGGGCTCAGGTGGTGGTATATAGGGCCTCGGGTGGTGGTGTGTGGGGATTAGCCAATGGTATAGGGGAAGGTGGAGGTGGAGTTGAGGTGGGTTTTGACTTTTTTGGAGTTTTTTATTTATTTATTTATTTAGAAGGAGGAAGATGGTACTGATATTGGAGGTCATGGTCATGGAAGTGATGAAGAAAGTGAAGAAGTAGTGAAGAATGAGGTGTGAAGAAGTGAATGGATGATGATGCTATTTATAGTGATGGAAGCCTTGAATCTTAGGCAACATTTTAGTAAATGTCCTGAATACCCTTCTATGTTATGTCATGATTTTGTCCCTCCTTAGGTACACTGTAAACATACTTCCTTATGCATGATTGAACCCTTTAGTGCTTAGTATTAATGTGGACAAGATATCATATTTAAGCTTTGTGCCCAAATGTAATGATTTCACCTTTTCCATTTTATTAAACATGAATTTAAAACAAAATTGCTTATTTTCTTTGCAGATTTGACTCTTAAGCACTAGCATTAAATGAAGAAGGGAATGTTGACTTGAATTTAGTAATCATAATGTTTAAAATGGATTTTTTACAATAAATCAAATCAAAGTCTTTTCCTTACCAAAAATAAACTCTTTTTTCTTTCTTTGTGCTAAATGTATAAGTTTGCAAATGTGTTAATATGTAAGTATATATGTTTAAAACAAATCATGTTGCAAAACGTTGATAACAACTTTTATTTGGAAATTGGTTGTAAATCTAAAATTGGATTTCCGGTCATGTTTATAGTTTTTATTTAAACTATTTATTTTTATAAACAAAATTTGAAAATAAATTTTATATCATTTTTAAATAATTAAAACAAGTTCATTTCAGTTATAAATCCATATTAAATAGTATTAAAATTCCATAACGAAATACGACGTCGATTTGACAAAATATGACGAAGTTTGAACATCTTTATAAACAAGTTGATATATTCATCAATCATTATAAATTAGTAGCTATTATCAACTATTATTACAATTGGTATGGATTATAAATCAAAAAAGGATTTAAAATGATTAGTTGAATATATATACTTAACTTTATCAAAAATTAACTTTTGTCAAATTTATGGCGGAAGTCCAAAATCTTTATTCTTTGTGACTAATTCTAAAAAAAATAAGTTCTCCATTTTTATTTATCACAAATATCATGATTATTTGTGTTTACAAAACCTGTATTTGAATATTTAAAATTAATTAAATATCTTATTTTCAAAATGGTAAAATTACGGATCGTTACATTCTCCCCTTCTTAAAAGGATTTTGTCCTCGAAATTAAAATTTAGACTTATAAGGAAACCTACCCCGCAACTGAGTCTGAATAAAAATTCTACTTTCATCTATTTTCAAAATAAGGTAATAAAGGGAGAGAGAGAGATCTATTGTCAGGACCCAGTTCTTCGACTTTTGAAAATCGACATCAATACATCCACTGTATCAACTGCCGAGAAATTGAATGTCGGAAAACCGAACCATGAGGGTTAAAAGAAGAGGTAGAAGAAAAAGATAGAAGAAGTAAGAAAACAGAACAGAAACAATATCAGAATCTCACAGTCGTAGCGGAACAACATATAATAGATAAATGAACATCTTTAAAACAAAGACACTATATCAGTTATTACATTACATCACTTTACATACATTATCAGAGTTTACAACAGCAAACAGCGAAAAAGAAATACTATATACTAGTGAATACGCCATGCCATCCAGCTTGCCTTCAGCAACTCCTGAATTCCAGAATAACCTGATAAACCTGACTCTTGATTGCCCATGTGGAAATTGGTGGGCACCTAGAGTTTAGGAAGAGAACAATAAACTCCGAGTCAGTCATGGGACTGGTGTGAGAAATAAAACAGTTTATCTTTAAAACAAAGAACAGGATAATTTTTAAAATAAATTCGCAATGCTTTTTAGAAAATGAGACTACCATAAGGCCTCCCGCACACACACACAATGCAAACGCAGAATCGGAGGAGATTTCTCCTTATGATAGTCAAAGATGCTTGATACGCATTAAAAAGAAATATTTGATATTATTACTAGTGCATAGTGTAGGAAAACAATTTCGAAAGTAAAGATATAAATCTTAGCCAGCATAGGCATTCCGCACTTATGCCTACTATAGCTACCATGTTCAATAGCAGGTTACCGCCACATTCCATGGCAGGTTATACAACTAAAACTGTAATGACCCGACTTCCTACGCTCAGGAAGACGTATCGCTAATAAAGAAAGAAAAGGGTGAGAAGATAGAAAAGATAGAGAAGAAAGAACAACAACATCAGAATCTCACTGCGGAAAGGAACAAAATATAATATATCACATAACTATTACATAATTTTACATATATCAGAGCTATACAGATCATACATCACATACTAGACAGTTATAACTCCTGTCTAGTTAACACAAGTCAATATACAATACAGATAAACAGTTCAGAGATATCAACACAGCGGAACACCATAAATATACATATATCTACAACGTAGAAGCCTCCTGCTCCATTGCTCCTCCAGAATTCATCAAATCTAACCCGAATCCCTTGGCTACCCGTAAAAATTTGGGTACCCGAGAGTTTATGAAAACAAAAATAAACTCCGGGTCAGACATGGGTCTGGTATGAGTAAACGGTTTAAGGTTGTTTAACTTTGAAAAAAAACATTTGAAAATAAAGGTATCACGTAAGACTCCCTGCAAATAAATACGGGTAAGTTTTTACCTTACGCTAACCAAAACATTTTATAGGAAATCCAGTGATATTATAATAGTGTCTAGGGTTTTTAAGTAAATAGAAAATAGCCGAAATTGTTACATTCATTAAATTCCAGCTACTAGCCACAAAAGTGGGTAATACAAATCAAAACCGTAGGGTCTCGTAGGGAAAATGGATTTCCAACAATGGCAGGGCTACTGGGGTACCGTCCGTCACAGTACGGGGCCTAGATCACCGTACCGAGGATTACTCCCTTCATCCCCTGCAACACAAGGCCGGAACCATTCCTTACTGAACAGTCCCGAACAAGATAAACCCCGCGGTTCTAGCTAGCAAACCGCCCACACAGCCGAAATAAAAAGGGACATCTAGACAGGGGAAATATCTTGTCCTGCTTGGGCATGACCCACCTAACCTTGCTGCATCTCCCCTGTTTTAGCCATTCCCGGTTGATGAGGCTTGAGGCTACGATTACCTTTATAGAACATATTACTTAGAATGCTCATCGTCCGCCTGACGATGTGTTGAAAGCATTCAATCCATACAAGTTCGTTCCGGGTTCGAACGAAACCGAAGGCATTATCTCGTTACACTCATTTTGGAATCACCCTAAGAGTCAACGACGATAACCCTTGCATTCTAAAAACTCCAACTCGATCACCATTTGATAAGTCACAACCTATCGTTTAATTTGGATCGATGTGGTTTTCGGAGAATCAAGATTGATTCTTCCGATCCCGGTCTCATCGGATCCAAACGCCATTTTAAGGGCCAAGTTGTCTATTTAACTTAACAGTTTAATTTAAATATCAGAATTTACATAACAGATATATCAGATAAATCATATACGGTTATCATAGATATCCATAATATATCATAACATATCACAGAATAATCATCAACAGATATCAAAGTCAATCAAACATAATTATCAATGCATATCAAACAGTTTAGCTTTACTTAACCAAATTATTTGTCCAAGAATAAACTATTTTATTTGTTTAATTAATTACTGATTAATTAGCTGATTAATGATCAATTAATTAATTAGTTAATCATTAATTATTAATTTATTAATTATCTAATCTTTAATTACTTATTTAAATTAATTAACTTTTATTCATTAACTGTTACTCAGTTACTCAATTAATTAGTTGATATTTAATTATTAATTATTAATTAATAACTTACTTATTAAAATGAATTACTTATTTAATTAATGAACTTCTATCCATTAACTGTTAATTAATTAATTGATTCTTGTTAATTATTAACTTACTTATTAAAAATTAATTACAAATTACTTTAATTAACCAATTATTATTAATTTAATTAGTTAATAAATCTTTAATTAATCACTTAAGTTAATTATCATTTGTTAATTAACTTTTAAGTGATATGCTAACATTCCTTAAGATTTAAATTGATTTAACATGTAATTACATTTTAATTCCAAACTCAATTAAAAACTCAAATATAAATTAATCAACCTTCTAGCTACTAACTGTTAATCACCTATTCCTTACATATCTACCTAAATCAACCTTTAATTAAAATACTAACTTAATTAATTAACAATTGTTTAATTAACTTAGTTATATACTTGTACATAAATCAGTACATGTCCATTTGGGAAAGCACCGAGATCGCTTCGTTCCTTACTCGAGAAAACTCGAGTTTTCCCTCGTCTCTCTATCGTGTCACTCTCCCATCCCCTTCCCTGTTCTTCTCCCCAGCCCATCTTCTCTTTTTTTTTAAAGCATCAGTTAAATGTCGAACTGCAGTAGTTTACTCACGCAAACGCACGGTCCTCGCTCGAGTCACCCCACTCTTAAACCCGAGAATCCATTCGAGTGTCACTCGAATACGAAGCCACCCATTCTCACCGACACGCCCACGCCACCGTGCACGTGCACGGTGGTCCGCCTCCCCTGCGGCGACTCGCGTCCATCCCCACAAACCACAAAACACCCCTAGGCTCGAAATCTAAACCCCGATTTCGATTTCGAGAAGGAAACAAAAATACGACCTCATGGCTCAAATATACGACAGCAACTCCACTGTCAAATCGATCGTGCGGCCACCACACATCACCAGAGGCGATGAAAATTCATCTGAACGTCACTCACATCACCCTCTAACTCCACCAAAAATCACGACCCACTTGGTTTCATGATGATGCCGCAATCACTATTTTACAGAGCCTAGAAAAATATGGGCTTAAACCCTATTCTAGATTCAAACCCAAAATTTATACATCTTAAAATAATTTCACATTTTTCTAGTGTTAATATATCTTCAACCTTGCTTCATGCCAAATTCCAGAAATTAAAATTCACTCGAGCTTCCAAATTTGACAAATATTTAGTAAAACTTCTATGTAAAACTGCTCTACAAATCTTTGATTATAAATCAAAAAATTTATGTTAAAAATCATAATTATGTTTATGAAAACTAAATATGCTATTGGATTCACAAATTTAAACACTTGAATTTTCAACTTTGATTTCTTTTTACCTGTAGTTTGATAATACAGTGTTGATAACATGCTGTTAAACTTTAAACTTGTATGCAGGCTTTTGTTTCATATAAACAAACTTGAATTATCTCACTACCAAGTTCAAATGGTTATATAAATAAGCTTTGTAAATTTATTTGCTTTATTTTGTACAAAAATTGAAATATTGATCAACAACAACTATGAAAGCTTCCAGTGCAAACAAACATACACAGAACAGTATGTTTAAACTACATCCACACATATCACAAATAAGCAATATGCAAGCTAAAGTTGAAAATTAGTTTGTTTACTCACCAAAACTGTTGACAACAGAGGCTATATTGATGATGAAGCAACCTGCAGTTGAAGTGTTGCATTTCTGTAAACTTCCTTTTTGCTTTCAACTGGATATGCAGTTTTTTTTTATATTACTTTTGCTATCTCTCAGGCTTTGCTCTCATAAGTTAATAACTGAATTAAAAGATAAGAAGTGGTGAATACATATACTTATAGCTTTGAACAATATGTCTTCTTACACAAGCTTTCACTAGATAAAAATATCTTGCTTTATTTTATTTTATTTTTGTACTAAAACCTGAGATGCATTAAAAATTTCGGCTAGCAGCTATTTTTCTCAGAAATAAAAGTGGCTAATTAATGTTTGTGTTAACACTTATGCTAACATAACCACTATTTACTGACACATATATTTGAATAAAGATATTTGCAGGCTTAAGATTGTACTAATATGTTCCGTATGGGTTTACACTAATTAGTATTTGCTGACAAACTTGTTTACAAAGATATTTGTAGGTCTTTGATTTCTTATGCATATACAAGTTACAGGTTTTTCATTCGTCTTCATACTTATGTCAACATATAAGTAATGTTTGCTGTTAACTTTGTTTTTGTCTTATTATTTTAAACACAAATTTATACACTGAATCGACTAATTACTTTCATATGTTTGTCTTCACATAGTTCACATTTTTATTTATATCTTATTTACATCATATTTTGTACTTTTGTTTATGTATACTTATGCTTATAACTACATTTTATGTTATACTTATTTTAACTATTTATAAGCATATTATAAATATTATTGTAAATATTATTCTTAATCATACAATAGGGTCAACTACTTAAATCTTATTTTTATTTAAAGTTTAATCTTTCAAATTTGATTAGTAACTTATATTTGCATTAAGGTATTTATATTTAATATTAATGTTAAAAGAATTGTATTATTATACTTGTTATTATTAACTATTTTTATTACTTTTGATATTAAGTGTCATCCATACATAATTTTAATTCAATTAAATAAAATAGATTTAATTTTAAATGTTGTTAAAGAGTCTATTTTACATTTTGAAATTATATCCCTTTATAACACATATACAACCAATAATATCTAATATCTTATTTATTTTTAATGAAAATTTTTGTATGTTATTTAAATTTGATCAAAAACCTATGATAATAATCGGGTCAAAATTCCGGGATGTCACATTCCTCCCCCCTTAAAAGAATTTCGTCCCCGAAATTTAAAACAACAGTTAATTCAAAAGCTTAATGTTAACAATCCAAACATACATATCATCCATACACAAATAAACAATCAAACAATCAATTCTAACAGCATTACTAGTTATCCGGACATAAATCTGGATAAGCCTTTCTAAAACTGTTGAGAGTTTTTTTCTCAATGATCAACAATCCAAACTGGATTCCTGACCATAGTTAAATTGGATTTAAATTTCCAAATTCCTGAATTACTGGTTGAACAAACAATGATGAATCATAAACACATTTCCTTAGATGGGATATATGGAATACACAATACATTCCAGATATTCACTCTAGCAGTTCAATTCTGAAATCTACAGTATTAACTCTTTCCCAGATTTTATTGACTTCTTTACAGAATTCCAATATTTATTTTAAATCAAGCCCGTACGATGTACATATATCATTCGTACGTAATATCAAATCCGATCGCTCGATCACACAATTCCATTTCCGAACTAGTATCGTCCACCCCACTTCCTAGTGCGGACTCAGAACTGGTTTCTTGATCAGAAACTGTCACTCTCCTTGCATAGTCACAACTATGATAGAGAATTTCCAGCATCAATCAAAATCCAAATCCATGGTTCGTCGTCGAAAATCGAGTGAAAAATCCTAATTCGGATCGATATAACTATCTCGAAATTCTGTGCTCGAATCTGGATTTAATTGCTACGTGAATAAAATCATATACATACATCCTACGTATTTATATCTATTGGTCATCAACTATATCAATTTCCTTTATTCACATTATTTTGATTTTTATACACTTGGAATAATTAATATTTTTTTCTTCCAATTTCAAATTTTACTTAAGAATTCCACCATTCATTTCTTAAGCTTAATATAAGCATTATATATACTCTTATATTATTACTCTACCACTATAGCCTTTATATCTTCTTATTTCCAAATTGAATTTCTAATTCAATATGAATTCAATTTTCTTAACCCTGACTTTTATTGACTATCTCCATTTATAACTGATTCCTACTATTATTTTGAATTAATTACATCCACTAATTTATTGTCAGTTTTCAATTTGAAAATCTTTTTATTGCTAATTTAATTTAATTTAATTTTTTTTTTATTTATAGCTTTCAAATTCTGAAAAGTTTAACAGAGTCTCCATTTGTTTAACATTACATATTTCCATAAGCACATATGTAAGGTTCCAATTCTCATCACAATTAATTTCAATCAACTCTCAAACCATTCCCATTCGGTTAAAAGGAATTTACAACTTACTTTGCTTATGTAATCCATTTAAGCAAAACAAACACATATCCAAAATCATCTTATTTTGCTTCCAATAATTCATAGAATTTTATCTAATTCTCATTTACTTCAAAACAACTCATTTTGATATGCAATTTGACAATATTATTATGAATAAATAATTACTTATGCTTTATAACAAATTTTAAATTGATTCCAATTCAATTTACACTTGATTTCATCCCAATTAAATTATTCACAATCCTTTCATTACATTTTCTTTCATTTCAACAGGTTTGATTCCAAACCATTTTATTAATCTTGACAACCAATATTTTAAATAATCATTTCACTATTTACTTCATTTATTTTCTTCAAACTGTTCCACTCAACAACTTAGGTTTATTCTATTACACCAATTTCCATTCAAATCTTTGATTTGATTTTTCCTTTAATCAAATCTCAACTATTTACTAATCTATTTGATTAGTTTATTCTTTTATCCATCCTTAAATCTTAATTTACATTAACAATTCATTATTGAATTTATAATAAAGTCATTCAATTTATGCTTGAATTAGATTTATTTACAACTCACACCATTACTAATTAAATCCAATTCAATACTTACTTTGGTTTACATTTTCTTATTTACATAAGAATTTTATTTCATTCAATATTATCTATAACTTGACTGAATTCATTTAAATTCTATTTTATTCTAACTCAACTACAGTTAAATTTAGCTACTTACAAACCTTTAAATTTATTTCTTAATATATGAGCTCAAAACTTATTTATTTACCTTAAGGTTTATATTACTCATTTGGGTTATTTCATCTTATAATCACAATTGCAGATTTTATATATATATATATATATATATATATATATATATATATATATAACACTTAGCATCTTAAGGTATAAATTTCCATCTCACATTTACAATCATTTTACCTTCAAACTTTATAGCCAATTAAGTTCATTTGGAACTGCAATTCCATTTAACTTATCTCAGGTTAAACTCAAATATATTTCTTATTTTCATTTACTTAAGTTAAATTTTAATACCGGGATCAAAATTCCCGATTTCTTCTTATTAATATCAACTTTACTATATAAGTTCAATAGTTGATTTATTCAAACCCTTCACATTATTAAATAGATTTTTTTTTTAAATTCAACTTCCCGGTTTTCATTTCCAAAATCATTTTAAAATGATACTACACATACCTACTTGGTATATCAAATCAAATTTTCAACTTCCAAACACTTGTTTTCACCAAAACAAATTTTCTCTTTGAAAATTTCTAAAACAACTTGTATACTCCACAAGCCCAAACAATATCATGACAAATATCCTGATAGCCATCCATCACTTTAGAAACTCGAAAATGAATACTGATGATGTGGCCATCACTATCAGGATTATTTTCCAACGACTTGAAGTGAGTTCAGTGCTTCCTTACCTTTCCAAATTTTCCCAAAATAATTTCCATTCAATAATATTTTCCAAAACAATATTCCAATATTGCCTTCAAATTTTTGGAAAAACATTTTAAATATTCCCAAGATTTTTAAATTTCCAAATCCTTTTGTTTAAATTCATTTAAACACTTTCAAATTTCCGGGACTTAAATTCTGGTTTAATCAAATTTCAGTTATATTCCTTTTTATTTAAAATCATTCTTAAATAATTTTATTTGGTTATAAACCACTCACATTTAAATTTTATTTGATTGTACTATTAACAAACAAATATCCAAGTATATATAGTTATTTCAAAAAAATATTTATTTTATATTAAAATACAATTTTGGGTAAAATTATTCCATTTACCCTACTTTTAAAAACAATACTGTGTCGAATTGCTCTATTCGAGTGTTTAGAAACCCCTTCGATACAGTTTTCGAGGCTGTGCCGATGAAGGTTCATATACCACTCAATAAATCAATCAACGCAATATAAAACCATTTTATATTCACTAATAAATACGCGCTCATATCTATTAATACACTCAAACTCATTTTTAGAGTACTGCTGACTCTATTATATGAGTAATTCCTACCAGAGCCAAGGTTATCACCAACCTATGCTCTGATACCACTGTAACGACCCGACTTCCTACGCTCAGGAAGACGTATCGCTAATAAAGAAAGAAAAAGGGTGAGAAGATAGAAAAGATAGAGAAGAAAGAACAACAACATCAGAATCTCACAGCGGAAAGGAACAAAATATGATATATCACATAACTATTACATAATTTTACATATATCAGAGCTATACAGATCATACATCACATACTAGACAGTTATAACTCCTGTCTAGTTAACACAAGTCAATATATAATACAGATAAACAGTTCAGAGATATCAACATAGCGGAACACCATAAATATACATATATCTACAACGTAGAAGCCTCCTGCTCCATTGCTCCTCCAGAATTCGTCAAATCTAACCTGAATCCCTTGGCTACCCGTAAAAATTTGGGTACCCGAGAGTTTATGAAAACAAAAATAAACTCCGGGTCAGACATGGGTCTGGTATGAGTAAACGGTTTAAGGTTGTTTAACTTTGAAAAAAACGTTTGAAAATAAAGGTAACACGTAAGACTCCCCGCAAATAAATACGGGTAAGTTTTTACCTTACGCTAACCAAAACATTTTATAGGAAATCCAGTGATATTATAATAGTGTCTAGGGTTTTCAAGTAAATAGAAAATAGCCGAAATTGTTACATTCATTAAATTCCAGCTACTAGCCACAAAAGTGGGTAATACAAATCAAAACCGTAGGGTCTCGTGGGGAAAATGGATTTCCAACAATGGCAGGGCTACTGGGGTATCGCCTGTCACTGTACGGGGCCTAGATCACCGTACCGAGGATTACTCCCTTCATCCACTGCAACACAAGGCCGGAACCATTCCTTACTGAACAGTCCCGAACAAGATAAACCCCGCGGTTCTAGCTAGCAAACCGCCCACACGGCCGAAATAAAAAGGGACATCTAGACAGGGGAAATATCTTGTCCTGCTAGGGCATGACCCACCTAACCTTGCTGCATCTCCCCTGTTTTAGCCATTCCCGGTTGATGAGGCTTGAGGCTACGATTACCTTTATAGAACATATTACTTAGAATGCTCATCGTCCGCCTGACGATGTGCTGAAAGCATTCAATCCATGCAAGTTCGTTCCGGGTTCGAACGAAACCGAAGGCATTATCTCGTTATACTCATTTTGGAATCACCCTCAGAGTCAACGACGATAACCCTTGCATTCTAAAAACTCCAACTCGATCACCATTTGATAAGTCACGACCTATCGTTTAATTTGGATCGATGTGGTTTTCGGAGAATCAAGATTGATTCTTTCGATCCCGGTCTCATCGGATCCAAACGCCATTTTAAGAGCCAAGTTGTCTATTTAACTTAACAGTTTAATTTAAATATCAGAATTTACATAACAGATATATCAGATAAATCATATACAGTTATCACAGATATCCATAATATATCATAACATATCACAGAATAATCATCAACAGATATCAAAGTCAATCAAACATAATTATCAATGCATACCAAACAGTTTAGCTTTACTTAACCAAATTATTTGTCCAAGAATAAACTATTTTATTTGTTTAATTAATTACTGATTAATTAGCTGATTAATGATCAATTAATTAATTAGTTAATCATTAATTATTAATTTATTAATTATCTAATCTTTAATTACTTATTTAAATTAATTAACTTTTATTCATTAACTGTTACTCAGTTACTCAATTAATTAGTTGATATTTAATTATTAATTATTAATTAATAACTTACTTATTAAAATGAATTACTTATTTAATTAATGAACTTCTATCCATTAACCGTTAATTAATTGATTGATTCTTGTTAATTATTAACTTACTTATTAAAAATTAATTACAAATTACTTTAATTAACCAATTATTATTAATTTAATTAGTTAATAAATCTTTAATTAATCACTTAAGTTAATTATCATTTGTTAATTAACTTTTAAGTGACATGCTAACATTCCTTAAGATTTAAATTGATTTAACATGTAATTACATTTTAATTCCAAACTCAATTAAAAACTCAAATATAAATTAATCAACCTTCTAGCTACTAACTGTTAATCACCTATTCCTTACATATCTACCTAAATCAACCTTTACTTAAAATACTAACTTAATTAATTAACAATTGTTTAATTAACTTAGTTATATACTTGTACATAAATCAGTACATGTCCATTTGGGAAAGCACCGAGATCGCTTCGTTCCTTACTCGAGAAAACTCGAGTTTTACCTCGTCCCTCCCCCGTGTCGCTCTCCCATCCCCTTCCCTGTTCTTCTCCCCAGCCCTTCTTCTCTTTCTTTTTTAAAAGCATCAATTAAATGTTGAACTGCAGTAGTTTACTCACGCAAACGCACGGTCCTCACTCGAGTCACCCTACTCTTAAACCCAAGAATCCATTCGAGTGTCACTCGAATACGAAGCCACCCATTCTCACCGACACGCCCATGCCACCGTGCACGTGCACGGTGGTCCGCCTCCCCTGCGGCGACTCGCGTCCATCCCCACAAACCACAAAACACCCCTAGGCTCGAAATCTAAACCCAGATTTCGATTTCGAGAAGGAAACAAAAATACGACCTGATGGCTCAAATATACGACAGCAACTCCACTGTCAAATCGATCGTGCGGCCACCACACATCACCAGAGGCGATGAAAATTCACCTGAACGTCACTCACATCACCCTCTAACTCCACCAAAAATCACGACCCACTCGGTTTCATGATGATGCCGCAATCACTATTTTATAGAGCCTAGAAAAATATGGGCTTAAACCCTATTCTAGATTCAAACCCAAAATTTATGCCTCTTAAAAATAATTTCACATTTTTCTAGTGTTAATATATCTTCAACCTTGCTTCATGCCAAATTCCAGAAATTAAAATTCACTCGAACTTCCAAATTTGACAAATATTCAGTAAAACTTCTATGTAAAACTGCTCTGCAAATCTTTGATTATAAATCAAAATTTTTATGTTAAAAATCATAATTATGTTTATGAAAACTGAATATGCTATTGGATTCACAAATTTAAACACTTGAGTTTTC
Source organism: Allium cepa (assembly GCA_030765085.1). Lineage (NCBI taxonomy): Eukaryota > Viridiplantae > Streptophyta > Magnoliopsida > Asparagales > Amaryllidaceae > Allium > Allium cepa. The sequence goes on along the minus strand of CM060932.1, from coordinate 689,695,602 downwards.
AACTTTGATTTCTTTTTACCTGTAGTTTGATAATACAGTGTTGATAACATGCTGTTAAACTTTAAACTTGTATGCAGGCTTTTGTTTCATATAAACAAACTTGAATTATCTCACTACCAAGTTCAAATGGTTATATAAATAAGTTTTGTAAATTTATTTGCTTTATTTTGTACAAAACTTGAAATATTGATCAACAACAACTATGAAAGCTTCCAGTGCAAACAAACATACACAGAATAGTATGTTTAAACTACATCCACACATATCATAAATAAGCAATATACAAGCTAAAGTTGAAAATTAGTTTGTTTACTCACCAAAACTGTTGACAACAGAGGCTATCTTGATGATGAAGCAACTTGCAGTTGAAGTGTTGCATTTCTGTAAACTTCCTTTTTGCTTTCAACTGGATATGCAGGTTTTTTTTATATTACTTTTGCTATCTCTCAGGCTTTGCTCTCATAAGTTAATGACTGAATTAAAAGATAAGAAGTGGTGAATACATATACTTATAGCTTTGAACAATATGTCTTCTTACACAAGCTTTCACTAGATAAAAATATCTTGCTTTATTTTATTTTATTTTTGTACTAAAACCTGAGATGCATTAAAAATTTCGGCTAGCAGCTATTTTTCTCAGAAATAAAAGTGGCTAATTAATGTTTGTGTTAACACTTATGCTAACATAACCACTATTTACTGAAACATATATTTGAATAAAGATATTTGCAGGCTTAAGGTTGTACTAATATGTTCCATATGGGTTTACACTAATTAGTATTTGCTGACAAACTTGTTTACAAAGATATTTGCAGGTCTTTGATTTCTTATGCATATATAAGTTACAGGTTTTTCATTCGTCTTCATACTTATGTCAACATATAAGTAATGTTTTCTGTTAACTTTGTTTTTGTCTTATTATTTTGAACACAAATTTATACACTGATTCGACTAATTACTTTCATATGTTTGTCTTCACATAGTTCACATTTTTATTTATATCTTATTTACATCATATTTTGTACTTATGTTTATGTATACTTATGCTTATAACTACATTTTATGTTATACTTATTTTAACTATTTATAAGCATATTATAAATATTATTGTAAATATTATTCTTAATCATACAATAGGGTCAACTACTTAAATCTTATTTTTATTTAAAGTTTAATCTTTCAAATTTGATTAGTAACTTATATTTTCATTAAGGTATTTATATTTAATATTAATGTTAAAAGAATTGTATTATTATACTTGTTATTATTAACTATTTTTATTACTTTTGATATTAAGTGTCATCCATAAATAATTTTAATTCAATTAAATAAAATAGATTTAATTTTAAATGTTGTTAAAGAGCCTATTTTACATTTTGAAATTATATCCCTTTATAACACATATACAACCAATAATATCTAATATCTTATTTATTTTTAATGAAAAATCTTGTATGTTATTTAAATCTGATCAAAAACCTATGATAATAATCGGGTCAAAATTTCGGGATGTCACAAAAACCGTATAAGGATCGTATTGTTTCTTTGGATTTTCCAACAAATGGTCAGGCTAAGGAACTTCCTACTGCCACATGGGTTCGCCTCTGGCGGGACGTCCCGAGAACTTAACCAGCTCTCTGCCAACACAAGGCCGGGTTACCTTTGTCACTAGGTAACTCCTACACGAATATGCCATCCCCCGGTCCCTTTGGACCTTTATCCGAGCGCTCGATAACCAACATCACGCAGTAATAAATATAGTGTGTCAACATGAGTAAGTATCTGGGCTCCATACCATGATACCACCCTTTCCAAAAGGAAATGACATACCCTAAAGGGGGCGACCCTCATAACCTTGCCGCATATTCCTGTTTTGACCATTTCCGGGGAGTGAGGTCTGACGAAGTCTCGTCCACAAAGCTACATTTTTTCACAAAGCCACGCTTTGATCAACAAATGATCAATAAATAATCATCACACAGCAACACTCAGCATGCTACATTACCAAATTGGTAATATATCGCTGATAACCTTCAACTACATAACCTCTAAGGATGTTAAGCTAATAGAATAAATTCTCCGCCACCAACGGAAATTTTTATTTTTTAATTTTCGGCATCTAACGATACCAATTATATTCGGCTAAATTTTAGCCTTTAACCATTTCAATCACAAAGATAATCATGTTGATTATAAACAGATCAACAAATAGATCAACACACAACATTGAAACCAATTCAATCATTTGAGGAATCCAGTTGGATCCCTCCAACCTGTTTCCCTGCATCCAAAGATGTTAGCACAATACCAATTTCGCTTCAAGACGAAATATCGCGGTATATGGGATTTATAAAAAACTATCTGCTATTATGCGGCGCAGTAGGGTCTCATCTGCTATATAATGCGGGAAAATCAACTCCAAGTACATAAATAATACCAATTTCACTTCGCAGTGAAATATTCGCGGTATATGTTTTTAATAAATAACCTCCGCTTACTAACGGCGTATAATGTCTATTTTAACAATCAATAGATAACAATCATCATTCAAACATACATTCAAGCAATTTTAAATCTAACTATTTAAAATTTTAATCGAAACTGATTCGATTGAGTGAGAAGTTCTCGTCTTGATTTCAATTCCGTTTCAGTGTTTTATTTAGAATAAAATTAAACGGACGTTTAATTTTACCCGAAATTTTCACTAGCTCCAAACGACTCCAATCTAGCTTCATAGCGTAGTGCTCGGCAAAACGATTGCAACGCAATTCGTTTCGTCCAAAACGGGCCTCGTATGAAAGAGATATCAATTTTTAAAGGTTTATACAAATTAAAATACAACAATTATTTTATATTTTTATAATTAAACCCTCACGTAAATCCCAGCCGTTGATCTCGTGCCCCAATCCAGGCTGCACGCGCGTGAAACATCTTCTTCCCAGGTGAAAAAAAACGCGACTAACCCATACGCCGTTCGACTTCGTTTACATCGCCCCCCCCCCACCTCCACGTTTGTCGAAACCCCATCAAACCACCACCATTCGAACGCCATCGCCCAGAGCTACCCACGGCCAGAGGCCGCACCTTCCAAGCTTTGCCCTTGCCTCATAATTTGTGAACGAACGTATGGACTTTGAACGAGAATTCCCACTGATTCGATCAATAAAAATTGATCACAGCCGTTGGATATGTAGAGCTCATTGGCCTCTACAATTTCCCAGTTGAACATTCTTCAAATCGATTTGTGGATTGAGAGAAAATTTAGGAAGAAGATCGCTCATTCTCGGCCATTGTTTTTCTAACTGGCGGCTACGTCAAAGCCCTTAGGGTTTTGGAGCAAGAATGAAGATAAGGGTCCTTTTTATAGAAATTTACCAAAAACACTATTCACACGAAATTTTCTAACTCCAAATCTAGCGCGGTGATCGGCGTTTCTATGGTTTACCCCTCGTTCCGAACACAATGGAATAGGTTTCGGAGGCTAATTCCATCATATGTGCGAGTTATGGAAATAAACGATCAAATTTAAATTAAATCGATTAAACGAATTTCTAAGCGTTTTGGCTCGCCCCGGACAAACGGTAAATCCGATTGACACGAAATTTGAAACCATACAATAATATCATATTGCGGATTCGATGAAACTGGTTTCGTCGAAATCCGAGACTGTTTGAAAAATGGCTATTTTAGCTCGTCAATTAAATATTAAAATATTCAATTTTCACAATTTAACTTTTAATACGATTTTAAAAGTTCTATAACATTATTATAACTCCAACATGATATAATATAAATTTACAAATCACATTTAATCATATTAAACCCAATTTCCAATTATTTCTGTAATTTCAACTACTAAATTATCGATTTAATTACCAAATTAAATCCAGATATTCGACAAATAAATTATTTGACTTACAAATTTTACTTGTTAATATTTAAAATAAATTAAATATACAAATTTTAATTGATAGAAATTCTGGGTCGTTGCAAACTTTCCCCCTTAAAAGAATTTCGTCCTCGAAATTACCAAGAAAAAGTTTTGAAATCCATTAACTTTTCAAAACAAACTGTTCAATTTGATTTACAAATCTATTAAGTGTTTAACTTTCTCAAAATTCATAGTTAAACTTCATACAATAACTTTACTAAGTTTTCAAATCATACTTAGTTATAGTTTTCAAAATTTTCCAAAATTCTCAAAAAAATTCTAACGCCTTAAATTTTCGGAAAAATTCGCAATAGTCTCCTTTTCGCGGCTCGATCCGAAAAGAAATGACAGTATCTGTATCACAAATATACATCTCATCAAGTGATGAGGCATCCCGTAGGGAAAGAAGTGTGAAAGTACGATATTTAATCCGAGATATGTACCTTATATTTTTATTAGCGAGCATATACGGCTAATATAGCGCGAAAGCGAGCTCCAAATGCGAAGCAAGCGCAATCCGCACCTACTAAACACTCAACAAACCATGAGAAACATGTATATATGAAAATAATATCAATATACATCATATAGCAACATAACAACTGCATGTGCCAACATAGCAAATGCAATAAATGCAACCATCAAACAACTATCATTCAACTAACATCCAACAAATTCATAACCAACTCTATCTACTTCCATTTCATTAATATTCATTGAATTGGTTTTCAATTTAATCACATTTGATTCTTTAACATTGGATTTTACTAACATTTATTTTCAATTAGTCTACATTCACTAATTTATATTCAAGTTGGTTCATTCCCAAATCAAATTCAATTCTATTTAAGATTCAATTTACTTCCAATTTGATTTTAATTACTTTAGCTTCCAATTTATCAATTCAACTTCATTAACTCTTAATAAATTTATATACAATCAACTAACAACTAAATAACAACCAATGTATTTTCAACACAACCAAATTCATTCAATTTACTTTCAACATTCAATTTGGTTCAACGCTTTTAATTAGCTTTAATGAATTAACATTTACATCCATAATTTCATATCAATTTATTCACATTCAATTGATCTACATTCAATTCATTCATATTAGATTGATTAATATTCAATCCGTTTATTAATTCAATTGCTAATTCATTTTACATTTCAAGTTGAATTTCATTTATATAACTCAAGTTCATGTCCATAATGACTTCATTTCATTAATTCACTTATTAGTTTACTTTGACACCAAAATCAACTTCTTTCAACATCCCTTAAGTTATATTCCATTTCAACTTCATTTACATTTTACTTCCACTATACAACTTAAGTTCAATTCTTATTTATTTCAAATTCTATTTCATTTAACTTTTACTTAAGTCAAATTCATATTAACATTCAAATTCATATTTCATTTTACTTATCAAAATTATTTAACCATTTATCATTTGGTTTCACTTACATCTTCTCACTTTACAAGCTATACAACTTACTTATTTAAACTTCCAAATCTAATTTAATTTACTTAACTCCCTTTAGTTAAATTCCGAATCATATGTTTTGTTATGCCAACTCAAATTCTTTAACTTTACCAAAGCTAAAAAAATTATCTCATAATATAGGTTCAAAACTATTTTTACTTATATTTATCAATTTCAACTTGGATTTTCAATTTCAAAGTTGTTTATCCCAAACAAAACTTAAAATTTCAATTTATTATGGTAGCGAATCAATCACACAGAAACTCGAAAATGATACTGATGATGCTGCAGTCATCACCCTTATTATTTCCCAGTGACAATAGTGAATTCGGTGCTTTTAAATTCTTTCAAAAAAATTCCTTTTCATTGTTTATAAATCACATTTATAATTTTTTTTCCTCATATGATTTCGCTATTTATATATAAGATTATTTTACAATTGTAAATCATTTTAATTATAACTCCATACTTTATAATTCATTTGCTTATACAATTCATTCTTTTACAACTGTTGTTTTTATTTAACTTATTCAAACAACATTTATTGACTTATATATATTTATATTTTCAACAACCAAGCAATCAATTATATACACTTTAATAATTCCTGAAAAATTATTCTTTTATATATAAAATATGATCAAGGTAAAATTATTTCATTTACCCAATTTTAAAACGATATCGTGTCGAATTGTTCTGTATAAGTGTTTAGAGATCCCAATCGATAGAGTTGTACAGACTATACCGACCAGAATCCATATACCACTCAACAAACCAATCATCACAACATAAACAATTTTATATTCACTAACAAATACGCGCTCATAGCTATTATTACACTCAAACCCATTCTAGAGTACTATTGACTCCTTCTCTAATGAGTAATTCCCCACAGAGCCATGGTTGTCGCTTAACCATATGCTCTGATACCACGTTGTTAGGACCCGATTCTTCGACTTTCGAAAATCGACATCAATACATCCACTGTATCAACAGCCGAGAAATCGAATGCCGGAAAACTGAACCATGAGGGTTAAAAGAAGAGGTAGAAGAAAAAGATAGAAGAAGTAAAAAAACAGAACAGAAACAATATCAGAATCTCACAGTCGCAGCGGAACAACATATAATAGATAAATGAACATCTTCAAAACAAAGATACTATATCAGTTATTACATTACATCACTTTACATTACATTATCAGAGTTTACAACAACAAACAGCGGAAAAGAAATACTATATACTAGTGAATACGCCATGCCATCCAGCTTGCCTTCAGCAACTCCTGAATTCCAGAATAACCTGATAAACCTGACTCTTGACTGCCCATGTGGAAATTGGTGGACACCCAGAGTTTAGGAAGAGAACAATAAACTCCGAGTCAGTCATGGGACTGGTGTGAGAACTAAAACAGTTTATCTTTAAAACAAAGAACAGGATAATTTTTAAAATAGATATGCAATTCTTTTTAGAAAATGAGACTACCATAAGGCCTCCCGCACACACACAATGGAAACGCAGAATCGGAGGAGATTTCTCCTTATGATAGTCTAAAAAGAAACATTTGATATTATTACTAGTGCATAGTGTAGGAAAACAATTTCGAAAGTAAAGATATAAATCTTAGCTAGCATAGGCGTTCCGCACTTATGCCTACTATAGCTACCATGTTCAATAGCAGGTTACCGCCACATTCCATGGCAGGTTATACAACTAAAACCGTACAAGGATCGTATTGTTTCTTTGATTTTCCAACAAATGGTCAGGCTAAGGAATTTCCTACTGCCACATGGGATCGCCTCTGGTGAGACATCTCGAGAACTTAACCAGCTCTCTGCCAATACAAGGTCGAGTTACCTTTGTCACTAGGTAACTGCTACACGAATATGCCATCTCCCGGTCCCTTTGGACCTTTATCCGAGCGCTCGATAACCAACATCACACAGTAATAAATATAGTGTGTCAACATGAGTAAGTATCTGGGCTCCATACCATGATACCACCCTTTCCAGAAGGAAATGACATACCCTAAAGGGCGCGACCCTCATAACCTTGCCGCATATTCCTGTTTTGACCATTTCCGGGGAGTGAGGTCTGACGAAGTCTCGTCCACAAAGCTACGCTTTTTCACAAAGCCACGCTTTGATCAACAAATGATCAATAAATAATCATCACACAGCAACACTCAGCATGCCACATTACCAAATTGGGAATATATCGCTGATAACCTTCAACTACATAACCTCTAAGGGTGTTAAGCTAAGAGAATAAATTCTCCGCCACCAACGGAATTTTTTTATTTATTTTCGGCATCTAACGATACCAATTATATTCGGCTAAATTTTAGCCTTTAACCATTTCAATCACAAAGATAATCATGTAGATTATAAATAGATCAACAAATAGATCAACACACAACATTGAAACCAATTCAATCATTTGAGGAATCCAGTTGGATCCCTCCAACCTGTTTCCCTGCATCCAAAGATGTTAGCACAATACCAATTTCGCTTCAAGATGAAATATCGCGGTATATGGGATTTATAAATTACTATCCGCTATTATGCGGCGCAATAGGGTCTCATCCGCTATATAATGCGGGAAAATCAACTCCAAGTACATAAATAATACCAATTTCACTTCGCAGTGAAATATTCGCGGTATATGTTTTTAATAAATAACCTCCGCTTACTAACGGCATATAATGTCTATTTTAACAATCAATAGATAACAATCATCATTCAAACATACATTCAAGCAATTTTAAATCTAACTATTTAAAATTTAAATCGAAACTGATTCGATTGAGTGAGAAGTTCTCGCCTTGATTTCAATTCCGTTTCAGCGTTTTATTTCGAATAAAATTAAACGGACGTTTAATTTTACCCGAAATTTTCACTAGCTCCAAACGACTCCAATCCAGATTCATAGCGTAGTTCTCGGCAAAACGATTGCAACGCAATTCGTTTCGTCCAAAACGGACCTCGTATGAAAGAGATATCAATTTTTAAAGGTTTATACAAATTAAAATACAACAACTAACATTTTATATTTTTATAATTAAACCCTCACGTAAATCCCAGCCGTTGATCTCGTGCCCCAATCCAGGCCGCACGCGCGTGGAACATCTTCTTCCCAGGTGAAAAAAAACGCGACTAACCCATACGCCGTTCGACTTCGTTTACATCGCCCCCTCCCCCCCCCCCCCCCCCCCCCCCCCCCCCACGTTTGTCGAAACCCCATCAAACCACCACCATTCGAACGCCATCGCCCAGAGCTACCCACGGCCAGAGGCCGCACCTTCTAAGCTTTGCACTTTCCTCGTAATTCGTGAACGAACGTATGGACTTTGAACGAGAATTCCCACTGATTCGATCAATTAAAATTGATCGCAGCCGTTGGATATGTAGAGCTCACTGGCCTCTACAATTTCCCAGTTGAACATTCTTCGAATCGATTTGTGGATTGAGAGAAAATTTAGGAAGAACATCGCTCATTCTCGGCCATTGTTTTTCTAACTTGCGGCTACGTTAAAGCCCTTAGGGTTTTGGAGCAAGAATGAAGATAAGGGTCCTTTTTATAGAAATTTACCAAAAACATTATTCACACGGAATTTTCTAACTCCAAATCTAGCGCGGTGATCAGCGTTTCTAGGGTTTACCCTGCGTTCCGAACACAATGGAATAGGTTTCGGAGGCTAATTCCATCATATGTGCGAGTTACGGAAATAAACGATCAAATTTAAATTAAATCGATTAAACGAATTTCTAAGCGTTTTGGCTCACCCCGTACAAACGGTAAATCCGATTGACACGAAATTTGAAACCATAGAATAATATCATATTATGGATCCGATGAAACTGTTTTCATCGAAATCCGAGACTGTTTGAAAAATGGCTATTTTAGCTCGTCAATTAAATATTAAAATATTCAATTTTCACAATTTAACTTTTAATTCGATTTTAAAAGTTCTATAACATTATTATAACTCCAACATGATATAATATAAATTTAAAAATCAAATTTAATCATATTAAACCCAATTTCCAATTATTTCTGTAATTTCAACTATTAAATTATCGATTTAATTACCAAATTAAATCTAGATATTCGACAAATAAATTATTTGACTTACAAATTTTACTTGTTAATATTTAAAATCAATTAAATATATGAATTGTAATTGATAGAAATTCTGGGTCGTTACATCTACTAAATTCCAATATTACATAATGGTGTCATCATATATGTACTTAAAACAAGATAGATCCACATCCCTAGCCTTAGAATATACTACACACTTAAGGTAATATACATAATCACAAGATATACATCACCAATATAAACAATATTCCCCAAAATGAATCATCCTAACCATACCATAGAACTTTCGAAAATATCATCTATACTAAACATTCCTACTCGTCAAACTCCTCGTCCATTGGTCCTCCCCAATCCAATACATCTGGCATATCCTCCTCTCCTTCTTCCTCTTCAGGCTCCTCATCCTCCATCTCATCCTCTTGTACCATGTTCCAACCTCGTGGCTGCCATGGTTGTCCTGCTGAAACCCAAGGGATTTGACCTATCTCTGCTGGAACATACCCATCTATCTCCTCCAAACTAAGATCCTCAATTGGCTCTAGGATTGGTGATCCCATCTTCAGAATAGGAGTGCCCATCTTCCATATAATATCCTCGTCACTATCTAGTGGGATATCGTACAACCAAGTGTCATACATCCCGGAATCCTCTCCTGAAGGCTCCTCCTCAATGAGCTCATCTCCTACTGTCTCCATCATGACGTGCTCTTCCTTCGCTGGCTCATCCTCCTGACCCTCCTCACTCAAAGAGTCGAAAAACCAAAGATCTGAATCGTCTGCCTATGCATCTGCCTCTGATCCTACATCCACCTCTAAACATGCCTCTATATTCACATCTACCCGAGGTATCATAATAGTATCCTCGTCGTTCGATATGACCAACGGATCTTCTGCTGTACCCAGGCCAACCCTAGATAGCTCCCTGGTTTGAACATCCTCCTCCTCGTCACTAGTAATACGAGTATCTAGTACCTTTAAATCCCCATACTTTGCTAATACTATCCTAAATCTTTTACTTATCTCTAGATGCTCTACTTAGGTTACTTTCTATTAATGATAGAAAACTTAGAATTAAATACTAAGCCTTTTTAAATTCTCATACTTGAAAATTTTACAAGGTCTTATCTTACTTAAACTTTCACTCATTGTTTTATTCTTGTTTCTAACTTTTTACCCAATGTCTTAATGACTTATTTATAACTTATGCAACTTAAGCATACTCCATTTGTTCGCATGTTAACAAGGAGGAAAATTTTGCTAAGTGTATATTTCTGCTTAATTAATCATCTAATCCATGTTACCTACTGAATCGGGAAGTTTACTTATCTAATTGAATTGTTTTTAACTTAGCTTTTCTAAACCTTTATGTTTTAACCCATGTTAAATCTTTAAATGCTATATATATTTTCCTTGGAAAATGTTAGATTTTAAAAGAATTTCCTTGAAATCGGTTTTTTCTCTTAGATTCCTTAGAAATTCAAACTTCCAAAATTCCTTTCAAAATTTATATACAAAATTATTTTATTTGCAAAACATGCTTATAAGTTTATCTTAAACAAACTTCTTAACCTTAAACTAGTATTATTTTCGAACACTTTATATTTAAATCATGAAATTCAATTCACAAGGTATTTGTACCTAAAATTTTAAATCAAACATCAATCAATTAGTGATAATAATCTAGTGTTATCATCCCTTAATAACCAAATATTTAGGAGCATATACTAAGTATTTTAATTATGTTATTAAATATTAAATTTCAACTAATTCTTACTTATAATTTTTATTTATGGAACATCTTATAGTCAAACTGTAAAATTCTAATTATTAGATGTTCATATATTTAAGTTTTTTTTACTAATCTAGTTTCAAACAATCCTTCATATTATAACACACTTGACTATATATTATTTCGAAAATATCTTTTATATCAAAATATTATTCTAGGAAAAATTATTTAATTTTATTGTGATGACCCAACTTTTATATAACATTAATAAATACGCACTCATATATATAATATTCTCAACTCATTCTATTGTGTCACTTACCCTATTCTAATAAGTTACTCATCCTGGGGTATTATTAACCCTATCTCTGATGAGTCTTTAACCCTATAAGGCTCAGGTGTTCGCTCAACCTAAGCTCTGATATCACGCTGTGATGACCCAACTTTTTCAAGCCTCGAAAATCGACACTAATACATCCACAATATTCATGTGCTGTAATCCCAAATGCCAAAAAGATAGATTGTCAAGGGTAGAAAGAAAAGAAGATTGAACAAAATCTTACTCGAATAGAATAGTATATGTTATTTCAAAATAAAATCTTTACAGTGGAAAATCTTTTAAAACATATACCAAAGTCTAACATAGATTCAGCTTGGACAGTTATAATACACCTGCCTTTAAATTTGCTAAAAAACAATCGACACATAGTGAAGCGGAAAATAGAATACGTCCACACGTTGATGAAAATCTCGAGCTCGCATTTAGGAACTCCAAGTGTCTTCAGCTAATCCAATAACTACTCGGATCTGACCCGAGTATAAAAATTCCCGGATTAGTCTAGCAAACCAACGTGAGAAACATGAATCTGAAATGACAGTGTCATAGATCGGAGATTGGTGACAACATTTTGAAACGAAAGAATATCTCAGAAGATCATGCCGCACATAAACAAAGACTGGTTTTTACATAATGATAACTGTTATCCCGCCTTCTGGCAAGGCCGTGACATCGAAAATTTAACTGAAAACCAAAGACAGTTCTCCTCGATTGCCAGTTATGCATGGGTTCACTATGAATATCGATGAATTTTGTTCGAGACCGGATCAAGCTACAAATGACAAGACATGACAAGCAAAGCTATGAAAGCCAACGTTCCAAATTTCGAGTCAATCCAAGTTCGTATGCTCAAGATATGATCGATCCAAGTCAAGGAAACCAGCTCGTTCATGCCCATCATTTCGTATCGATCAGGCCACAACCCATTTCTTCGCATCGGTCGCTTTCGTATCCATCACATACCTATCTATTCGTGTCCATCACCATACAGCTGTCTTGTTCGTATCCATCGAAGACCGTCCTGTTCATATCCATCGAAAACGGTCTACTTCGTATCCATCAACGAAACCGCGAGTGTCTAGCTCGTATCAATTAAGTTATGATATCGATCGATGCGAACAGAACAACGCAACCAATCGATACGAACAAGGCGGCACAACCGATCGATACGAACAAGGCAATGCGATCGATGCAAACAGAACGGTTAAGATCGATACAAACAAGGCGAAAACCTTGGAATGACTAAGTCAATTCAGCATCGAAAGTGGATCGATCAAAGAATTCATTGCCATGTCAACATGCAGACACATGCTCGGTCGATACGAATAGAGTGATATGAAAGGATCAATACGAACCAAATAGCCTACCGAAAACACAAACTTGCATCGATCATATCTCACAATCTACAAGTCCAAATGCTATGAAATTTTCACAGGAGCTTACATACAACCTAAAGGATGTTCATGCCAAATTTTGACTCGATTGGATCGAATCTTAATCGATACGAAATTCGTTTGTATCGATCACAAATTAAGTCGAAATCACCTAGGATCGATCGAGTGGCCCCTGTAACAACCCGCATATTTATCGATTTTTATATTTAAATATTTTATTTAAATATTTTATCGTTAATCGGATTTTGGTCCGAAGCTACCTTTTGCAAACGGTCAAATTAGGACTCGAGACCACTTCCATCGAGTTCGAAACGTCGTTTGCAATCTTCTAAGTATAAACATTGATATGTTTGGGGTTAGTAGAATTTCACCACTTTTTCACTCGAGCCTTTGGTTTGGACTTTTAGCCCATTAGGCCCAAGTTCCACACCCCTTCTTCTTCATTGCTTCATTTCATTTCCTAACACCAAAGCTTCAACAAAAATGGTGAATGGAATGAGAAATTAAAACTCCAAAGTCTTTGTTTTATTGCAACTCCAACATTCAACTCCAAATTCAAGAAGAAGACATCGGATTCAAGCTTGTGGTTGCTTCTCCATTTGCCTTCAAGCTTTGTTCTTCATTTTCATTGGGTTTTGGAGCAAAGGTGAGATTTTTATCTCACAAATCTAGTCTATAACTATATTGGACTATTGGGAATGATTCCCTATCACTTTTTCATGCACATTTGCATTTGGTTTGGATTGGATTGGCGAAAAAACTCTAATTTTTAGCGTTTTGGTGAAATTTCTGCATTTAGGTCGTTCTGGCCATTTTCGTGTTTTCGGAGTTAGGTCGCTCAGGACCTTAGGTCGTAGGTCGCTCGGGACCTTAGGTCGTAGGTCGTATGGTCGTTAGGTCGCTCTGCTTTGACTCTGGCCATTTTTGCTCACTCGCAGTTAGGTCGCTCAATACCTAGGACTTAGGTCGCTCGCGAGTTAGTGGCTTAGGTCGTTGGGTCATATAACCCATTAAGTCGCGCTCCTTTAGGTCGCGCCTCTTTTAGGTCGCGCCTCTTTTAGGTCGCGCCTCTTTTAAGTCTCCCTTCTCTGGACCTTGTTAGGTCGCTCAACATTGACCTCGTTAGGTCGCTCAACACACCGTGTCGCTAGGTCGCTCGACTCTGGACTTCATTAGCTCGCTCAACCGTCTACCTTTATAAGTCGTAGGTCGTCTCCGACCTTAAACCACTCAGCCACATTAGGTCGTGTACCTTTTAGGTCGCGTGTTGCACTAGGTCGTATGACCTTAGGTCGTTAGGTCGTATGGCTTTAGGTCACTAGGCCGTATGACCTTAGGTCGTTAGGTCGTTTGGCTTTTAGGCCGCTTCCACGCTAGGTCGTTCGACTCTTAGGCCGTAACACTTAGGTCGCTCGCCTCTTAAGTCGCTAGGTCGCGTGCCTTTAGGTCGCGTTTCTTTATTAGGTCGCGTGTCTTTGTTAGGTCGCTGACCTTCTTAACTCGCATGACCTAACCCCTAGGTCGTTGGGCCTCGTTTCTTCTTAGGTCGCTGCTTCTTATAGGTCGCTCGGCTCCTTAATTTCTTTAGGTCGTTTGAGTGTTAGGTCGCGAACCCATTTTAGGTCGCATGACCTATACCCTTTAGGTCGCTGGACCACTAGGTCGTGCCCCTTAGACCCCTAGGTCGCAACCATTAGGTCGCTCGACCCTATCCCTCTTAGGTCGTTAGACCTCATTTTGTCTTCACTAAGTCGTACCGTTTTGGACGAGGCGCTGCCCCGCACCCCGCCGGGGGCGCTGCCCCCTGGACCCCCGCGACCTGACCGGGCAGGTCGAACCCCGTAAGCGGTGGCGTTGCCCCCGCACCCCCACCTTGGGGGGTTGCCACCCCCCCTGGACCCCCCCTCCGTAGGGGATCTTATCTGAAAAATATACAACAGAACTTGCTGAGCTGATTTCCTTGGATTTTTATCACATCTTCGAATGTGACCTTTGTGATTGATTATTTCTACAATCGCTTCTGTGATTTGTCACTTTAAAATATAAAGGTTTCAAAACTAGTAGTAAATATCAAAACTCTTTCAACAAAATGATTTCAACTCTATTTTTAATAACAAAGCTCTTTTCTTAAACCGTTTTCCAATCTATTAGTATATACAAGCCTTTACCTCACTCGGATGAGAAATCTAATTAAACGACTTAGTAAAACAAGTGGTATGAAACGCTTGCGTTCACTTCGTCGGTTAATTCTTGGACTTGTTCGATTGAACCTCTTGTGACAATTTTATTAGTGAAGATTTACAGTTTGTTCGTAAATATTTAAGTTAAGCAAGTGGTTATGGGACATGAAGCTACACTTCTATATTTACTAGCTTAGTGTAATTGACACTTCTCGTTGATCTTGATGATCGCTTTATGAATTAGACTAGCAATTGCGCGATGTCTCTTTCATTGCAAGGTTAGACTAGACACCACTTGTGTGATTCCATTCACACATACCTTTCTGCTTTTTGGTTAGTCTTGACCTCAATCTGTGTGATTCCACTCACACATGTGGGGTAGCTCCCCATGGTCTTCGGACCGTCATGTGATAGGCCTCTTTCCCTTTTTATGATTTCTGGATTTCTTGTGTTGATTTCTGGAATTTATCTCTTTGACTTGTCATGAGTACAAGTTTAGGGTATGATGCCCTCTTTGGATCTTTGAGAAGATTCTTGTGATATTGATTTATCTCTTATCGGTTGATCTCCTGTTGATCATTATTTGCATACTTATAGTAGTATGTCAGTATGGATATTTTATGTTTATGCCATATCTTTTATTTTATATCATGTCATCTGATATTTATAGCTAGACTGATCCGTTTATTATTTTCTTATAAATAATACTCGGGTCAGGCCGAGATGTTACAGGTGCTACTGCTTGACTCCTCCCCCAGTGATTCACTACTCAGACTTTTGGCTACTTGTTTAGATTAGCAGCTTTTGTTGTTTACACTTGAGATATAGACTCATCGTTGTATTCTTTTGTATAGCACGCGTTGCTATTCTTTTGTATTATCGTGGATCTTTTTAGACCACTACTCTGATGTACACTTTTATGTGATATATATTCATATCTCTTTCCGCCTTTGTGATATGGATATCTGTGATTGATTCGCATGTTATGCTTACTTCTATATTTGTTTCCGAAGATCATTTTATAGCCACCGTGTGATAAGAGATTACATGGATGGTCGCTCCTCAACAGCCTTATTCTCCGCGCTAGTTGACAGCACTACATGGTAGTGTTCTTGGCTAGCGTGGGTATTGAGGTGGGGCGTCACAGCCCCATTCACGTGCAAGAAGAGGCCTCCCAAGAACTGAGCGAGATATTTGCATCCTAAGCCTATAAATAGCATTCTAGGGTCTAAAGAAAAGGGGGCTTTTGGACTCTTCTACTTCCAGACTGTGCCGAATTCATTTTTGCACTCCAAGGCTACTGTTGTACTCAACATTCATCATTGTAATCCGCTGTAATCAATTGTGATTAGCAAGAAAACATCAATAAAGTAAACAACTTCGAAGTGGACGTAGGTTAGATTGCCGAACCACTATAAACTCTGTGTTCTTTACTGCATTCTTCTTAATTTCCTCAGCGTTCTTCATTTTTAAATCTCTACATACTTGTTATTTGTGACCTGTGATTGTGAACTGTTGCTTTCATCAACAATTGGGTGTTTGTGACCAATTTTGGCACAAACATTTTGGTGTTTCACTGAGAAGGCTCGCGCTCAGGGATTCTACAACTTAGACTTCGAATCTGAAAGCTTAAAGACTCGGATGTGGAAAGTTATGGCAAGACAATCAATAAGAAGACAGAGGACTGAGAGGAGTCAGCATGAAGGGGTCAGGAGGCATCCTCAGGAGCATACCAAGCCTCGGTCTTCATCACCAGAGATGAGATGGAGATGATGATGGGAGCTATGCATGAAGATCTTCTGAAAAGATAAGAAGAGATGATGAAAAATCTACTTCGACAAACTCGACAAACTGGAGTGTAGAATCAAGCTAATGTAGCTGCAGGAGATGCTAGAGATAGGAGTCAGGAGCATGGAGCAACCAGGACCCAGAACAAAGCGGGACCATTAAGAGCGCATCTAGAGCTAGGGGGCACTCACCAGGAGCGTGTTGATCCAACCTCAAGCAAGATACCAGGTGGAGCTGTTCAACATGGAATTGACAGAGGAATGGATGCCCGTCCAGGAGACCAGATTCCAGGATTCCCTCGTGAACTCGAGGGGCAGGTCAGAAGCAACGGACAAGGAACACTGCTTGGTGATAGCGACAGACTGGCGAAGATGGTCAAGCGATCCATGAGAGGTGGATTAGTGAATAGAGATCTGGAAGACGTGAACAGGAGCCCATTCGCTCCCGCAATTAGACAGGATAGGAATCCGCTAGAATTCAATCTACCAACACTGGAGACGTACGATAGGAGGACGGATCCTGCAGTTCATCTGACATGATACATAAGGCATATGGAGATGTTAGGGGCATCGGAGGAGGTCATGGCCCGATGCTTCCCCTTGTATTTGATAGACATTGCAGCGCTATGGTTCAGACAACTGGAGAGCGGCTCCATTGGAACATGGACCAATTTGATTGAGAAGTTTATGAGGCAATTCAAAGTTCACATTTCAAGACCCAAGAATGTGATGAGTTTGGAAACACTAAAGTAAAGAACAGGAGAATCTTTGAGGAGCTTTCTGACGCGATTCAATGTAGCGGCAGCATCGGTGGATCGACTAGATCCATCCATGGTTTTGATGGCAGCTCTATCTGGCATAGCTGATGGCACATAATTCAAGAATTCATTGTCAAGGGATCCACTAGGGATACAGGAGAATTTTATCATGAGACTGAAGGATTTCTACGATTGGAGGATGCAAATGCTGAAAGAGAGGAAGGAGAAGGAGTCGATGTTTATGCAGTCAAGCGCGGATATACTCCTAAAAAGGACTTAGGAACTGATAAAGGGAAACGAAAGGCCGAGGACAACGATGATGGACCAAAGTGACCACAAAAGGAATCGAGATTCACCTCCTATTCAGAATTAAATGAAACTTTGGAACGGATTTACAAGACACAAAGGGCAGATTCTTTATCGAAAGCCAATAAGGAGAGATTCAACCAGCAATGAAAGAAGATCAGACAGGTACTACATATTCCACGAGCTAAACGATCATAGCACGAATGATTGCAGGCACTTGAAAGATGAGGTTAAGGGGCATATCCGAAATGGTATGCTATCGCAGTATGCGAGAAGGGGAACATCAACGGTGGAACGAGCGCGGCCACCACCTGCATCAACTAAGAACGGCTCAGGGTCGGGGCGTCAACTTGTCATCATTTGATTGAAATAATGACAAATAAGTGGCAAACTCCACACCAATATGATTAATTCATTTACGCAAGTACAGGATCACGAACGATTCTCAGGCATGCTCTATACTACTACTAATCATGTCGGTGTATGTGTTTACACTTTAACGTCTCTGTATTGCTTTTGTTTTCCATTTCTTATGTTTGGACTTGATTTTGTCGGACATATCTGTTGAAAGACTCATTTTGAATGTAAATCTGCTATTTGTGATTCCGTAACAGCTAAGCCACTTAGACATGTACGGGGTCGAACGGTCCTCGGATATGCTTTGAGATGGCGATAAACCGCCATAACAAACAAGTCAGAAATTCACTCGAACGTGAAATCTGACATTAATAATACCAAGCCCCCTCGGGCACACACAAATCGCCTCGAACGGCGCTCGACCGCAAACGGTCACAACTCACCTCGAATGGCACCCGACCGCGAACGGTCACAAATCGCCTCGAATGGCACCCGATCGCGAATGATCACAACTCGCCTTGAACGGCACCCGATCGCGAATGGTCATAAATTGCCTCGAATGTCACCCGATCACGAACGATCACAAATCGCCTCGAATGGTCACAACTCGCCTCGAACGGCACCTGATCGCAAATGATCACAATCGCCTTAAACTGCACCCCGACCGCGAACGGTCACCATTCGCCGCGAACGGCATCCGACCGTGGACGCTCAAATACCACCTCAAATGACATACGATCGCCATTCACAGTCAGATAAAACTGTCAGTCTCTTTTACATGTCATCAACACGATATGAACATCTAGTTTATGGCATTACAAAACACATCTTCCTATCGAAGGCATTTTTGAGCGGCAAGTGCTATCCCGTCTTCTAGCAAGGTCGTGACACCAAAAATTTAACTGGAAACCAAAGACAGTTCTCCTCGATTGCCAGTTATGCACGGGTTCACTATGGATATAGATGAATTTTGTCTGAGATCGGATCGAGCTACAAATAACAGGACATGACAAGTAAAGCCATGAAAGCCAACATTCCAAATTTTGAGTCAATTCGAGTTCGTATGCTTAAGATATTATCGATACAAGTCAAGGAAACCAGCTCGATCGTACTCATTATTTCGTATCGATCAGGCCACAACCCATCTCTTCGCATCGGTCGATTTCGTATCCATCACATACCTATCTATTCGTGTCCATCACCATGCAATGTCTTGTTCGTATCCATCGAAGACTGTCCTGTTCGTACCCATCAAAGACAGTCAACTTCGTATCCATCATTGAAAGTGTGAGTGTCTGGTTCGTATCGATTAAGTTATGCTATCGATCAATGCGAATAGAACAATGCAACCAATCGATATGAACAAGGCAATGCGACCGATCGATGTGAACAAAACGGTTAAGATCGATACGAACAAGGCGAAAACCTTGGAATGACTCGGTCAATTCGGCATCGAAAGTGAATCGATCCAAGAATTCAGTGCCACGTCAACATGTAGACACGTGCTCGGGTCGATACGAACAGAGCGATACAAAAGCATCGATATGAACCAAACAGCCTATCAAAAACACGAACTTGCATCGATCATATCTCACGATCTACAAGTCCAAATGCTATGAAATTTTCACAGGAGCTTACGTACAACCTAAGGGATATTCATGCCAAATTTCGACTCGATTGGATGGAATCTTGCTTGATACGAAATTCGTTCATATCGATCATGGATCGAGTCAAAATCACCTAGGATCGATCGCGTGGGCCCACTCACGTGCCAGAAGAGGTCTCTCGAGATCTGAGCGAGATATTTGCATCCTACGCCTATACGTCTCAGGGTCTACAGAAAAGGGGACTTTTGGATTCTACTACGTCCAGACTCTGCCGAATTTGTTTTTGCACTCCAAGGCTACTCTTGTACTTGAAATTCATCATTGTAATCTGATGTAATCAATTGTAATCAACAAGAAAACATCAATAAAGTGATCAACTTTAAAGTGAACGTAGGCCGAATTGCCGAGCCACTATAAACTCTGTGTTCTTTACTGCTTTCTTCTTATTTTCTAAGCGTTCTTCATTTTTAACTCTCTACATACTTGTTATCTGTGATCTGTGATTGTGAACTGGTGCTTTCATCGACAATTGGGTTTTTGTGACCAATTTTGGCACAAAGAATAACTATTTTTTTTATCAAATCATTTGTTTTTTTTAATGACATTATTTGAAAACACTTTTTAAGTAAACATATTTAAATAGCCAAAATTGTTACCATTATTTAATTTCAGCACACTAAGCTCTACAATCAAAATGGAAGGCACATAGTGGAGAATGGATTTCCAACAAATGACCGGCAAGGGACTATCTTTCGACGGTACATCTCCAGAGGAATGTACCAAGGCCCAACTGATGGTCCTCTACCAACACAAAACCGACCTACCTCTAACTAGATAGTACCGAATAAGTCATCACCCCAGTCATTATAGACCTATCTGAGAGCTCTATTCGCATACACCACATTAATTTAAAACCCGATGTCATAGCATGAAAAAATATATCTAGAAAGTGATGATCATACCTTAATATTTACGAACCATGTAGCTTTGCCGCATCTACCATGTTTTAGTCATTTCCAAGTGTGAGGCCTGAGGTAGCGATTATCTTTCACATAGAACATCAACTTTCCACTTTGAATGTCGCATTGACATTCCACAATCACATAACTAATTTCTACAAACGCATAACCCTTGAGCTTGTACATCTTAGGAAATGGTGTTAAGCTAAGAGAAGTTGTCATCTCCACCACTAAACATATAATACATTTATATAGATCAATCAATGTTATTTTAAAATGCAACGTTGGATATTCTTCCATACAAGTTGTCCAGGAATAGGACAAGCCGAAGGCACTTCTCCCACCACATCCTGTCTGGAATTACCCCTAGGATTATTAGTGATTAGTCCTTGCAAATCGAAGATTTTCTAACAGAGCACTACTGCCACCATAAGTATATGATTGGTAAATTTCACTAAGGGTATAGTGGCAAGTAGCCTTACATCATGAAGATCTTTGTCTTCAACATGTTTTACCACGAAAGTGTAAATTGGTTAGAAGTGGTTTTCGGATAGGAATCACCCAAATCCTATCTCGGTCCCTTCAAAATCCAATCATTGGTAAAAATATGAATATGTGTATACATGATTTGTTATGCCTCTTTTCATTTTAACTTTTTACCAGCTAAACAAAATCCTTTTAACTTTGGAAATCTTCAAGTCATTTACTTAGGAAAATTTAATTCCTTATCTAATAAAAAAATTCATCTTCTGAAACATGTCTTAACAGGACTAAAAACAATGTTATTTAAGATTTTCCCAAACCAATTATATTGAGTAAAAGATTAGATTAACTGTACCTAGAATAATTTCCATATTTGACTTGTACTATTCGTGAAATAATGGTAAACCTTTTAAATTCAAGTGTATAGTATAAATTCCCTCATCGGAACTATATATAGAGTTTGGCCAGGGTATTCCTTATACAGTTAAAAATCTGGTTGAATTAACTCCTTTGAAAATTCCTTACTTTTTGGAAAAACTAATACAAGATCTTTTTAGAGCATCCTTGCTTTCCCTTCGATCCGTTCCACCCCTCGCGTATAAAGAGAAAACACAGGCCAGGAATGTCTCGAGCACTACTTGCTCCATTCCTAACCTTAGTTACATACCTTGTTTTGTATCTCCAGATCGCATAGGTGAGACAAATGTACTAGTAGTTTTCGCATACTCAGTTTTTTATTATATTCAATGTTAACTGGGTTTTAAACCCAGCAGAATTCAACAGGAGTAACATCCAGACTAAGCCAGAATGACTCGAAACTTGAACAAGGCATCTAAAATAACAAGCCTATGGAACTTAAGAGAAACAAGCCAAAAATCAACAAAGTAGATGGATCGCTAGCGATCCAAAAAGAAGCATAATTAGTTCCAAAGCATCCCATATCATGATCTACTAACTCTTCAAAGAATACTTGCCAAGTTTCATAGCATGCTATACAATCTAACTCAAGAAGTGAAGACTCATCTGATTCAAGTTGTTTAACCAAAAGCATCTAATTTAAAATGGACATAGAGAACTCATATGGATTCAAATTGACTTGAAATTTTGAGGGCACGCTTACAAGATATAAAAGAAGGCTCATGAAAAAATAGGATCATTTGGAGGTGGTCTGAAGGATCGTTGGTGACCTAACTAGATGGATCGCTAGCGACTTAACTAGATGGATCGCCAATGATCCATGTAGAATGGGCCCCACTACTTGAAATTTTTAGAGTAAGTCGCATATTCGCTAAAAGAGTGCCCATAAAGTTTCGTCTTATTTCATTAAGTTTTGAACGAGTTATGGATGATTCTTCTCCGAATTAGGCCAGTTTGATCCATCAGGTCTGACCTATGAGGATTGGGCCATATGACCTATGATCCATAGGGGAGGCTCCACTATTTATCTACATTGCATGTGTGAAGTTTCATGTGATTTTGTTTAGTATTGAGCAAGTTATGAACGATTCTTCAGGACCAGATGACCTATAAAGATGGATGATCAAACAAACCCAAACGACTTGATATTTGGATATGGCACTTAAATAGAAGGTAGGAAGACAACCAAACTAAGATCACTTAAAAATATTCTAAGTGGACGGATAGCTGGCGATCTATCTAGATAGGTCGGATCGCCCTCAAATTTTCCAAGCTCCTTCATAGCACTAAGTAAAGGCTTCTAGTAGAAAAATATGCTAATTTGATGGATAGCTAATGATCCATTCCCTATGGATAGCTAGTGATCCATCCCTTACGGATAGCTTGTGATCCATATAAATGACTTAGATTGATTTTAGATTTTCGGTGATGACTTAGCGTAACAAATGGACTCTTCTAAACTTGGGCTTTTGGCCCAATACTCCTGCAATCCCCTATAAATGCTCACTTATCAGCAACATAAAGAGGATCTTCTGGACTAGCTGTTGGAACTCTGCATAATTCTTCACTCTTCTCCACCCACATAATAGTCATCTAGGGGTTCGCTGTGATTCTCCAGTGAACTCTTGTACTTGTGACTTGATCTAACTTAGAAGATTCAGTCATATTGTAATCTGATTGAACTTGTAACAGAAATCAGTTAATAAAAAGTTATAAAGTAGACATATGCTTCATTAACAGGTAAACGACTATAAAAATATTCTTGTCCTTTTACTATTTTTGCTCTTTTTACATTTGTTTTCTATATTATTGCTTTGTAAGAACATGGCTGGTGCTTTCACAATCAATCCAGTGTGTTGATCCACTATTTGGGTTAACATTTTGGTATTTTCACTGAGAACCCAACTCAGGCTTAGATCTAGCTATCTACTTTGGATCGGATAGGTTCAGAAGTTAGATCCTTAATCTCTGATTAAATGATTTTTTGTTGAGAATCAATGGCACTAGAAAGAAAGAGAACAACCTCCAGAAGATCCATAGGAGCTACCATCGCTGGAGAAGAAACAAACCCTCAGCAAATTGAAGTTAACAACCCCAACAACCTACTGTTAGGAGCTAACTCTAGAGATAACGTTCCATGATCCTCCATACAGCATGAAGTTATGACTAATGGAGAATTGAATAAGATAGTTGATGAAATTGACCAAAAAATGGCAAACAGTCAAAAGGCTCTTATGGAAAAGATAGATGCTCTCTTAGCGTTCCAACCACTAATTACTTCCAGAACCGTGCCTAAAATCATGGCTGGTATGGAGCAAGAGCATTCTTCTATTTCTAGCTTGAACGGAAGAAATAGAAGGCAAAAGCAAAAGGAAGTAATGGGGGAGCTCCAAGAATCATGACGGAATAAAATGTTAGCGCTCCACCATCTGCAAAAGCACCTGCTACAAACCCGAACTTAGGGGTGAAAACCTCATGGGGAGATATAACGATGGCTCTCTCTGGCTCTGAAGATGATAAACAATTTGAGGAAGACAAATTGGATCAAAATGCTAACATTCAAAACGCTAGAAGAAGCTCTAAAATCCATTTCACAATACAGTGCTAAGAAATGGTCGAGAAACTGCTACACAAATGGTACTCTTAGAGTCAGAAGAACTAAAAAGATATGACACAAACTGGGATCAATTACAAGGTCAAGCTTCCATGGTATATTATGACCATTCCAAACTGATTAGCATCCAATCCCATCATAAAGCTCCCATCATCGAATTATGAATGGTCGTCATTGAAAATCATCAAAATGGTCGTTGAAAACTCACTTCAGGGTTGACTCGAAGTCGAACTCGGGTAATCGC
Organism: Allium cepa; assembly: GCA_030765085.1. NCBI lineage: Eukaryota > Viridiplantae > Streptophyta > Magnoliopsida > Asparagales > Amaryllidaceae > Allium > Allium cepa. The sequence continues at coordinate 689,670,908 of CM060932.1, read as the reverse complement.
CTATTTGACTCGAAGCAGGTTTTGGAAGTCCTGACTTGAAGTCAAACTCGGGTAATCACCTATTTGACATGAAGTAAACCTAGAAAATTTTTGCCCGAAATCAGACATTGGTAAAACCAATATTTTCTCCAAGCAAACATGTAAATGACTCCAAGCAACGTTCGTCACCAACCCAGCATTTCAAATTCTATAACTCCAAGCGAACCATGTGTTGACTCTAAGCAAATGGCAACTTTTCTCGAGTCGCACTCTAAGTAAAATACCACCGATCCATCAACGTCGATCCATCTTCTTTTGCCTGTAACTTGAACATGCGAACTCCAAATGCCTTGAAATTTGGAATGAAACCTTATGAGGCCTTCCTTGCCGTCCTAGACTGATCTCACCTAGTTTGAATTTTTTTAAGGATCATTACTGATCCATGACCCCATCCTAAGTGAGTTTCCATTCAATCGGCATTTCCAATCATTCAAGCATAGGAAAATTATGCATATATCATTCTCAAGCATTATAAACAGCCGTAACTTTAACGGACTGGACTGACGCTGATTAAAGAATCCTCCTCAATCGAAACTCATTCACCGAAGCCATTCAGCATGTAGAATATCCAAAATATGACTAGCATATGGACGAAGCGAGGGTGGTGGATGCAGTCTACTGTAAGGCCCATGGGAATCATTAAAGGATTAAAAATCCTACTGCCTTAGAAGAATTCTATAGGAAGGAAAACTAGATCTAGAGACTAGAAGTAGTGCAATTGGCAGAAGGAAAACCCAGCAATTTGCCAAAGAACATACCAAACAGTGAAGGAGCTATAGGACCTCAAGGACTTTCTACCCAAGAAAGGACACTAAGACTCAATAGAAAAGTACCCCAGCTAACTGACGAAATCAAACGAAATAATGATTATCAAATAACATTATGGCAAGCTAGCTACTAAGGAATAAGGCAGCAACCTAAAGAGATGCCTTCCCATCCATCCTTGTCTACTTTCCTTTTCCAAATGAGCCGTACCGGGACACTGTGGCATTGTAGGCAGCATGGCGAAAGAAATGTTTCTATTCCCTCGACGAGTCAGGTCTATCCCCCTTTGAGAACCGGTTTTGCTCTGGTAACATTGAGAAGGCTTGTCCTTTGGATCGACGAACAAACAGACTCAAACCCTAGTATCCAGGAATCGATAAAACTGTGTTCCCACGAGCCAAATCCCAAAAATCCCTCTTGAAGTCACTGAATCATCGCTTTAATACCGTTGGACGCACAACCTAGAACTCTTCTTGAAGTCGATGAATTATCATTCCAAGGCCATATGTTCGATGGACATCCAACCAAAATTTCTTTTAAAGTCGATGAATCATCCTTTAAGACCGCCAGGTTGTCGGACATATGACTTAAAACTCTTCTTGGAGTCAATGAATTATTGCTCCAAGATCGATTGGTCGCAAGACATCCAACCAAAACTCCTTTTGAAGTCGATGAATCATCGCTTTTAGACCGCCAGGTAGGTGGACACAAGACCTAAAACTCTTCTTGGAGTCGATGAATTACCACTCCAAGGCCATCTGGTCGTTGGACATCCGACCAAAATTCTTCTTGAAGTTGATGAATCATCGCTTTAAGACTGCTGACCAATCGGACATACAACCCAAAACTCTTCTTGGAGTTTATGAATTATCGCTCCAAGGTCGTCTGGTCATTGGACATCTGACAAAATTTTCACTTAAAGTCGATAAATCATTGCTTTAAGACCGTCGGGCTGTCGAGCACACGACCAAAACCTTTCTTGGGGTCAATGAATAATCGCTCTAGGGTCATTTGGTCGCTGGACATCCAACCAAAATTCCACTCGGAATCGATAAAGTATCGTTCCAAGGCCATCCGGTCGCTAGACATCCGACCATAAAAACTCATTATGAACTAAAGCATCGTGAAGGTCCTTCACGAATTAAAGTGTCTTGAAGTTGAATCGGTAGATCAGCAGTCATCTGATGCAAAAATCCTTCACAAATTAAAGCATCACGAAGGCTAACTGGAAGATCAATGGTCATCTCATCCAGAACTGCCTGAAGTTAGTGAAGTTATGCTCTAGGGGCACAAATCGACAATCACATCAGTCACTTAGCTAAATTAATAGAATCACTTCCAACAACCAATGAGACGAACAGTGCCGAATTCCAGAGCTTTAAAGTTGCTCAAACAAACTAAGCCAAAACTAAACCGACCTTGTGATCAATCAGAGGCCTACTCGAATCAACAAAAGATTCGGTACATGGGGTCTCAAATCCCTAATATTTAAGTCTCCGAAGATAGAGGCTTTCCCATACTTTAATCATTTAGAAGACACGGTTGCATCCACTGGACCGCATGAAACCAAACGGGTTATGGAGAAACCGGGATCCAGTTTAAGCATGCGAATAGACCTATGGCATGGGGGCACCATAGATACTTGAATAGATACCACGAAAGCCAAGACTAATCATAACACAGTTTTGTTACACTCGATCGAAAATTCTAGCATTCTGACAACTACGTACTTAACGACCTAGCTAGCACAAAAAACAAAATAGAAGCACAATACTTGCTTACTTCTCCCTAACTCCTCCTTTACCACCATTGGTGACCAGTTCCTTTTCCTCTTAGAGTGTGTGTGCCAGTTGAAGTCCAATTCTCTAAAATCAATTTGGACCAAAAACTGAGAGTCTTGCCCTGAACTCCCACGAGCTCTTTCTTCGTAACCATCTCCAAGCAGTCGGTTGTAGATCTAGCCACCCTGACCATATCTGTTTGGCCATGCACATCTTCCCAAAATATGGAAGGATCGTCCAAAGCCACTTGTGACGCCCCACCTCTATACCCACGCTAGCCAAGAACACTACGGAGTAATGCTGTCAACTAGCACGGAGAATAAGGCTGTTGAGGAGCGACCATCCATGTAATTGCTTTGGGCGAGCACCGATATGTCAGATAAAAATATAACTTTTCATCACAAGAGGAAATCCGACATACCGATACAAACTCAAAGCTACTACATAGTGGCTATAGTAATCTTCGAAAACAAATATAGAAATAAGCATAACACAAATCGTTCACAGATAATTCATATCACAAAGGCGGAAGAAGATATGAATATATATTTAACACATGGAAGTGTATGTCAGAGTAGTGGTCAAAAAGATCCACAATAATACAAAATAATAGCAACACGTGCTATACAAAAGAATACAACTATGAGCCTATATCTCAAGTGTATACAACAAAATAAACTACTAATCTAAGTAGTTTGCCAAAAGTCAGAGTAATGAATCCCAGGGGAAAAGTCAAGCAGAAGCACCTGTAACATCTCGGTCTGACCCGAGTATTATTTAATAAGAAAATAATAAATGGATCAGTCTAACAATAAATATCAGATGAAACGATATAGAGTAAGAGATATGACTAAACACATAATAAACACAATGCCAAGCCGTGATATATATAAGTAGTTGAAAATCATCAAGGGATTAATCAATGTCACAAATATACACAAGAATCAAAGAAATGTCATACTCCTTATTTCGTTCATCAAACCACAATTATTGACGATTATATCAATGTCAATCACAAAAGTCAATGATACACAAATTCACCAATGCACAAATATTGATCAAACGTATCAATGGAAATCACGAAAATTGGTGAAGCATAAATTCCAGAATACAACACATGAAATCCAGAAGTCATAAAAAAGGGGGGAGGCCTATCACACGAACAAGAAGCTATCTCATGGTAGCTAGCCATAAATTTTTGACACACGAACGAGAAGCTATCTCATGGTAGCTAGCCATTAATTTTTGACACACGAACGAGAGGCTATCTCATGGTAGCTAGCCATTAATTTTTGACACACGAACGAGAAGCTATCTCATGGTAGCTAGCCATTAATTTTTGACACACGAACGAGAAGCTATCTCATGGTAGCTAGCCATTAATTTTTGACACACGAACGGCCCAAAGGCCATGGGGAGCTACCCCAAAAAGAAATGAGACGAAGCTCAATAAAATGAGTTACTGTCCTCCACGTGGACAAAGAGACATCGCACAATTGCTAGTCTAAATCACAAAAATGATCGTCATGATCATCAAGAAGTGTCAATTACAGTAAGCTAGTAAATATATGAGCTTAGCTTCATGTCCCATAACCACTAGCTTAACTTAAATATTTACGAACAAATTGTAGATCTCCACTAGAAAATTGTCATAAGAGTTTCAATCGAACGAGTCCAAGAATTAACCGACGAAGTAAACTCAAGTGTTTCATACCACTTGTTTTACTAAGTCGTTTAATTAGATTTCTCATACGAGTGAGGTAAAGGTTTGTATATACTAATAGATTGGAAATCGGTTTGAGAAAACGAGCTTTGTAATAAAATAGTGTTGAAATCGTTTTGATGAAAGAATTTTGATATTTACTACTAGTATTGAAACCTTTATATTTTTAAAGTGATAAATCACAAAGAAGATTGTAGGAACAATCAATAACTAAAATTCACAATCGAAGACGTGAATAAAATCCAAAGAAATCGATACCGAATCCATCAAAATGGATATTCCCAAAAATCATGAAGAAAATGTCATCAAAGTCGATAATAAGTGATAATAACAAAAGGGAATCAATACGAATCGATTAACGTTGGAAATTCAATCCAAAAGGTAAAATGGACTGAAACAGCAGGTTCAGTCGACTGAACAGAGTTTTCAGTCGACTGACCCTGTACCTGGAAATTTTCCAGGTTTAGGAAACTTTCGGGTTCCAGGTTCAGTCGACTGAACAGACTTTTCAGTCGACTGAATCTTGCCTGGGCTGTTTTTCAGCCTATCCAAATGAAGAGCAAACTTTTCCAAAATGCATCCGGACGAACATTGGCTCTAAGGGTTTATGCCAATCGGCAACCCGGCCCTATATGCTCCTCGATGCATCACCAAAAGCATGATCAAACATCCATAAAAGGATTTCACACAAATTTGACTTAAAAACCCAAAAATTGGAATATTCACAAAACCAATCCAAATCAAGAGCAAATTCACATGAAGAAGGGTTAGGAATTCAAACCTAACTACCAAAGATAATTATAGTCATAGATGTGAGATAAAAATCTCACCTTTGAAATCACACAAATAAAGAAGAAGCTTGAAAGCAAAGGAGAATCAACCACTCTTCAAATGCAACCAAAGAAGCTTGATTCTAAGCTTTAAAAGAAGAACATTCCCAAAGTTAGGTTTAGGAATTTCTGAAATTGATAAGAGATTGAGTTGGAGAAGAAGAAGAGAAGCTTACCCATGGGTTCTTCTATTAGTTTGGAGCTAGAACTTGATTTGCAAAAGAAAACTAGGGTTTTGGAGTTTTAATTTCTCATCTCTCCCACCATTGATGCTTTAAAACTGAAAAGAGGAGAAAGTGAGGGTGAATGGGGAGGAGTGGCTCAGATTTGAGTATAAGTTAAACATAGGGCTGAGCTCAAACCCAAACCCAAAGTGAAAACGTAGCAAGAATCAACTTTTTCCAAACATATCGAAGCTTATACTCAAAAAGGTCGCTAACGGCATTTTAAACTCAATGGGAGTGGTCCCGAGTCCTAATTCGACCGTATGCAAAAAGTAGCTTTTCGGACTAAGTTTCGAGTATCGATAAAATATTTAAATAAAATATTAAATATAAAATCGATAAATATGCGGGATATTACAGACTCCCCTCCTTAAAGAAATTGCGTCCTCGCAATATTTAAGAAGAAAATATAAAGTAACAACCATAAAAGCATATTCAACACAAAAGAAGTTTGAAATAAGAAGTTTACCTCAAAGAGTACGAGAAAGTAAGTCCGGATGTGTTCGCTCGATGAACTCTCTAGATTCCCAAGAACAATCCTTAGGATTTTAAGACCATTGAACTTTCACAAGCGGAACATCTTTATTTCGAAGACGTTTGACCTCCGAAGCAACAATTCGAATAGGATGCTGCTCATAAATTAAATTAGGCGAAACTTCAATTTCTTCCACAACACCGGGCTCAAGAATAGAATCGGAATCTCGAAGACATTTCCGAAGTTGAGAAACGTGAAACACGTCATGGATAGCAGAAAATTGAGCCGGTAATAAAAGGCGATAAGCCATGGAACCAATACGTTCAGTGATAGGAAATGGCCCAATATTTCGAGGCGCTAATTTTCCCAATCGACTGAAACGTACAACACCTTTCATAGGTGACACACTAATGAACACAAGATCTCCCACAGAAAATTCTAACTTCCTTCTTCGGTTATCGCCATAGGATTTTTGTCTACTCTGGGCTTCTTTCATCCTATGACGAATAAGATCAATCTTTTCTGTGCAATCCCGAATAAAATCTGGACCTAAAACTAGCTTCTCACCGGCCTCAAGCCAACAAGAAGGAGATCGGCATGGCCTTCCATAGAGTGCCTCGAAAGGTGCCATACCAATACTAGATTGGAAGCTATTATTATAGGAAAATTCAACAAGTGAAATATGATCTTCCCAACTTCCACCGAAATCAAGAACACATGCACGAAGGAGATCTTCAAGAGTTTGATTCACACGCTCGGTTTGTCCATCGGACCAAGGATGATAAGCGGTGCTAAAATTAAGCTTCATTACCAAAGCTTTTTGAAGACTCTTCCAAAATCCACTAGTAAACAATGGATCACGATCACTAACAATAGAAGTAGGAACTCCATGTAATTTAACAATCTCTTTAATAAAAAGTTTGGCTAAAAGAGGTACGGTTCGGTTAGACCGAACGGGAATAAAATGGGCGAATTTAGTAAGTCTATCAACAATCACCCATAAGCTATCATGACCCGAACGAGGACGGGGAAGGCCATCTATAAAATCCATGGAAATTTGGTCCCACTTCCAAATTGGAATTTCTAAAGGTTGCAATAACCCACCGAGCCTTTGATGTTCGGCCTTAACGGGTTGGCAAGTCATGCAACGCTTAACGAAGTTAGCGATGTGAAGTTTCATTCCCTCCCAATAATAAAGTCGCTTCATATCCGCGTACATTTTGCTACTACCGGGATGAATGGTGAATTTGGAACGATGAGAATCTTCTAAAATATCTTTTCGAAGACCACTAATATTTGGCACGATAAGTCTACCAAACTTTCGAATGCCGCCACGAGAATCAATATCAAAGTCTTTCAAACCTTCAATACCAATTTTATCCTTAACATTTTGGCCAAGAAGAGCTAATTCAGGATCTAGCCCTTGAGCTTCAAGAATGCGGCCAAAAAGAGAAGGATGAGCCTCAAGGCTACATAAAACAAGTGATGAGCACAAATCGGATACGCGGTCTCGATTCCCACAAGTGGATAAGATCTCGAGATCGTTCCATTCGGATATCATCATGTAAACAACTGCTTGTTACTTACGGCAAAGAGCATCGGCGACACGATTACCCTTACCGGGTGTATTAAGAATACCAAGATCATAAGAAGCAAGGAACTCGAGCCAACGTTGTTGACGCAAATTAAGTTTCTTTTAAGAAAATAAATATTCCAAAGATTTATGATCGAGGTGGAGAACAAATTTCTCCCCCAAAAATGATGATGCCAAACTCTAAAAGCAAAAACAATAGCCGCGAGCACTAGATCATGAGCGGCATACCTAGTCTTAATCGGCTTTTAATGATTTAGAAGCACAAACGGTAGCACGTTATCTTTTGCAAGAGAACGACATCCAAACCAATATGACTAGCATTGGTACAAAATATAAAATCTTGGTTCCCTTCAGGAAACACAAGAATAAGAGTATCGGAAAAGAATTCTTTCAAATAATCTTCTTTCTCGAAAAGCTAAAACTTTCAAAATTACATTTATCCTTATGTAATAATATTTTTAGAAAATTTTACATAAGTCATTTTATTGTGTCTGACTGTCACATCCAAGCATTTAGGAAATTCCTATCGATAACATTGATCAGGCGCATCGACCAGAATTCTTAAAGCACTCAACGGACAATACAATCACAAAATCATCTTCTATATGATAAAAATATCTTTTAAAAAGTTTAAGAATATTCTTTGCTCGTTTAAGAACAAAATCAAATCGTACTTGTAAATAAATCTTACCAAAAAGATTTACAAAATTTTAAATTTCTATTTTCATCCAAAATCAATAAATACAAAAATGAAGTCATCGAGATATTCATAGAACACTCGATTTATAAAATGGATGAAATAAGCTGGACACACTGAATGATATAATAAGTCATTCATAAGAATCGTAACGAGTGCGGAATGCGGTAAATGGAATGTTAACTCCCGCACCTCGTAGCCAAATGAAAATCGGTGGCAAGGTCGAACTAGAAAGACCTTAACACCACACAAAAGATTTCTTAGGTGATAATCCTAAGACAAACTCAAAAATTACCAGAAAATTCTCAAACTACATGAATGAGAGAAATAACACTTTCCCCATCATGTGAGCTTAAAGTGTAAAATGATGCCTTCAGAAATATGAAATCGGAATCTCAAGAAAAATAGAAATCTGCTTAACAGATAGAAAACGTCGAAGATGAATAGTCCACACGGAAAATAGGATATGGGCTTCACAACGAGTAAGCCAAACCTTACAAAAAAAATCAATTCCGAAGCCTAAGTAGAAATCGGCTCGGAAAGAAAAATCACATAAAATAATTTTGACATCAATGGAAAGCAAATTGAGTGTTGCAGATCTACCATCCGGATTCGCAACTCTCAAAGAAGTCATCAAGCCCAAAATATTTTCAAAGAAAAAAAAAATCATCAAGTTCTTTTGATATAAAATAGTGAGATGGAACCCATATCAAAAAGAACTCCAATAAGAAGATCACGAAATAAAACATTGCCATCAAGGATTGAATGTAAAATACCTTGACCAAGAGAAGTGTCACAAGGGGCTTGCACAACTTTCAACTTTCCCTCCCTCTTGCTAGGGAGTTGGGACATGTAGATAAGTAATGACCCGAGCCTTTGCAATAGCGGTAATAGAGGGGTTTCGGGCACTTAATTACATAATGGTCCGTGGAACCACAATTGTAGCATTGTTTACGACTTGGGGTAGGAGTCTTGGCTACCGAAGTTTCTTGTTCCACCTTCTTCTTGCTCTGAAGTCTGGGACATGAAGACATATAATGGTCCGTACCTTTGCAATAGCGGCAAGAGATAGGTCTAGGACACTTATTTATATAGTGGTCCTTAGAGCCACAATTGTAGCATTCTCCACGATTAGGGATTGGAGTCTTTGCTACAGAAGTAGTTTGCTTCACTTTCTCATTGGGATTAGGGCTTTTGAACATAATATGCCTCTTCTTGGAAATCCCCATATCACAAACACTTCCTTTACCAACCTCTCCATGAAGAAGAGTAACATCCACAAGCTGGTTGAAAGAAACTTCAAGTTTCAAAGGTAGAACCATTTCGGGGTTCTTACTCAAAGCACAGATAAACTCTTGATTCTTTACAAGATCCAAAAGTTGTTGGGCAGACATGAATGCGCCATCCAGAGAAAGGCTACTGGATTGACCAGCGCTAGGACTGCTAGAACTAACCATTTCTCTTCCTTAAGAAAGAAAGAAAGAAAGAAAGAAAGAAGAAAAAGGTTATTCACCAAATGAATATCAAGCAATCTTGATAGATAAAACAAGGAATCATAAAGAAAATAGGATGAATCGGTACGAAGACTTGAATTAAATCCTAAAGCACGACTCCTAATAAAGACTTAGACGATGATCCTTGTTATAATATTCCATATTGTTCCGAAGTTTCGCTCTGATACCAAGCTGTGAAGCCTCACCTCTATACCCATGCTAGCCAAGAACACTACGGAGTAATGCTGTCAACTAGCACGGAGAATAAGGCTGTTGAGGAGCGACCATCCATGCAATTGCTTTGGGCGAGCACCGATATGTCAGATAAAAATATAACTTTTCATCACAAGAGGAAATCCGACATACCGATACAAACTCAAAGCTACTACATAGTGGCTATAGTAATCTTCGGAAACAAATATAGAAATAAGCATAACACAAATCGTTCACAGATAATTCATATCACAAAGGCGGAAGAAGATATGAATATATAATTAACACATGGAAGTGTATGTCAGAGTAGTGGTCAAAAAGATCCACAATAATACAAAATAATAGCAACACGTGCTATACAAAAGAATACAACTATGAGCCTATATCTCAAGTGTATACAACAAAATAAACTACTAATCTAAGTAGTTTGCCAAAAGTTAGATGTAACGACCCTAGATTTTTATTTAATTTAAATTGATAATTAAAAGAAATTTTGAATAAAAATTATATAATTAATTATAAATAGAAGCGAATTTCCTCGATTCAAATTGAAAAGATATATAAAGTCATATGGATTGAAAATTTGTATATATGTGAATATATATGTATATGTTGGAATTTAAATAAATTCTTAAATAAATGATTTTGAAAAAAATAAATAGTATACTTTAGACACAAGTATAGAAATAAATAAATAAATTGATTTAAATTTTTTTTTATAAATGATGATAATTTGAGTTATATAAAATATATGTGTATATAGAGAAATATAAAACAATAATTTTTAAAGTAAAATTTATGATAATTATTTAAACTAAGAATAGAAGTAAATTTAAAATGCAAGAATAAACAAAGCTCGAATACAAGTAAAGTAAACTAATAATAAAGTAAGTAAATAAACCTTAACATCATAGAACAAATATTAACAAACAAATTAATCAAAGTAACATATAGCTATATACAAACAAATACAAATACAAACTTGGCAATGCAAATAAAAGTATTCAAACAAATAAATAAGCAAAGTAAACAATACAAAATAATAAAACAAGACACCTGCATTTAATGAAACATAAAGTACTTGGCATTAATGCTGGCACAAAGAAAATAAAAGAGATGTTATGCAGGCAAATAAAAAGTGAAGCAATAAAGCTGTCAGGCCTTATTATATACAAGTATGGATTGTACAAGGCAGTTAATGCCATTATCTTTAGCCACGAAATATAGGTTATATCAGCCATGACTTGTTGTACAAAATGAAAACATCCTGTATACTTCTTCTTATATATCCATCCTCATCACATTGGATCAGTTCAAGGCTAAGAAAGAAAAAAATGAATGAAGTAAACAAAACTAAAACAAAACATAACAATACAAATCAACTCAGCAAGTAAATTTCAAGCCTGTGCTAAAAAAAGTGGAAACTCTGTTCTCTGTTCATCTTCTCAAAAGTGAGTAAACTCACTTATAATTGGCCTATATTTTTTGATGTTGTGATAAATGCTATAATTATGTTTTGGAAATGTTGTTTGGTATGTCTGTGTGCTTGAATATATTAGTGCATTCCTGCCATACAGATATATGTATGTCTGTTTCTATGTTTACAGAGAAAAAAATCAAAACTCTCTGTAACCAATTGTTATAAGCTGAGTGTATAAATAGAAGATAACTGAAATAGGATAACATCAAATGTTAAAAATAAATTCAAATTTCTATATTAAGGTTTTACTGCAAAAATAAGAAATAAAAGCAAAACATCGCTATTGTTTACAAAATTCAATTCCAGTTTTTACAACAAAACATAAGAAGGGAAAAGAGGAAGATCAAAACTGTTCTTTCTCAAAACAGAAGCATCCCTGTTTCCAAATTTGGTTCACAGGCTCAAGTTTGAATAAAAATTTGATTTTTTTTCCTCAATAAGTATTTACCCGTAAGATTTAAACAAATGTTATTTGTTTAGACATACTTCAAGTAAAAAAAAATGACTTCAAGAAGTTGAATTGAACTGTTGAAAAGTGGAAATTACAGGTAAATGCAGAAATTGGTGAAAATTTGATTATCGTAATTTTTGTTTTCAGGTATGTAAATCGAATGGTCTTTGGAAATGATGATTTTTAAAGATAAAATCAAATTTATTTTACCAAGTGTTCACTGAGAAAACGGAGAATGAATGAAAGGGCTATTTTCTCGAAAATCTGGTGATCGAGGTGTTGTAAATTCTCGAGATCGAAGTCGAAGCATGCTTAGATGTTGGTGATCATCAGAAAAATACCCAATAATTTTTTAATTCGCTAGAATAGGCTGACGATGTGATTTTAGGGTTTAAATGTTTATTTTAGACAGGGGAGCAAAGAAGGTTGACGCGACGTCATCACGGCATCGAGTGCTACGGGGACTTGGGGAGTGGTAGAGGGATTAACGACGAGTGTTTGGCCGGAGTTACGCCATCTCTGGTGATCGACGTAGGGAGAGAGAAGCGATTTTGTTTTCTGGGTTTGGGTTCCAGGTTGTGCGCATTAGCTCGAATTCGATTTTGGGGTGGTTTGGGTTTTTGGGTTGTCCGAACTAGTTTGGGTGGTCGTGGGTGGTCGTGGGTGGCGTGCCGGTAGCATCGACGTCGATCGGAGAGAGGCGCTGCGGTTGTGCACGTGCACGCTATTGCTTGGTGTCAGGGAATGGATTTCCCAGTAAAAAAAATGGTGAATGTTTTCAGGTGGGAGCGTGAGACGTACGAGCCTACATCCTATGGTTTTAGTTTGAAAAGTTAAGTTAATTTCAACTCTTACTGAAAAGAGAAAAGAAAAAAAAAGGAAACAAAAGAGAGAGAGGAAGAAGAAGGAGGGTCACGAGAAAATGGGTGAAGTAGAAGTGATACTCAAGTAACAGAGAGTGAAGGATTCATTTTTTTGTAGTGGATTAACTTAATAAAGTTTTAAGACATTTTTGTTAAACAAAGTCTAGTATTTATTAAGTAAACATTGTTGACAAGTCTTAAACTAAGATTTGATTTAAAAATCTATTAAAAAGATTTGCTAATGTAAAGATGATTAACGAATTTAAAGTGTCAGTAATTAAGAATGTAAATTAATCTATACTTGAAATTAAGTAAGTAATTTAAGATTAAGCAAAATTTGAAATTAAAGATTGAGATTTATAATCTTGTGTTTAGTCAATTTGAAATTTGAAATTTAATTAACTGCTTAAAGTTAAATAATTAAATAATTTGTAGTTAGCTAATTAAGTGACTAATTAAAGATTAATGATTTATTAATTGGAAATTAATGATTAATTAAATAATTAGTGATAATTAAATGTGTAATTAAGTTTTATTAATTATTAAATTAATTACCTATTTGTGATTGTGATGCTATGTGAACTGCCTTATGCTGTACTGTGAATTTCAATTTGTTTCTGTATATGTGTGAAAACCCCTTTGCCTGTAAAACGGCATTTTGAAATTCGATGCGACAGGGAGCCGGATTCCAATTAGTTGTCCGAAACCCACATCGAATCGTAATGATGAATCTTTGTAATTGATAAATTTATTTTATCTGCGACTCTGTGAATGAAGATAAGCGCTGTGGGTTATATCGCTTATCGATACTGATATGTTTTTAATCTGTGATGATGATGATGCGCACTATTGTATTAAAACCCTGGACCACACCATACACACACAAATATGGATTTCACGAGGAAATCGATTAAGTCACTGATTTTTTTGAAAATAGTTTTGTATTTGAATTTTTAAATTCAAATGTTTTGAAAATGGATTGGGTTTGAAGTGAAAAGCAATTGAAAAGGGAATTTCAAAGATGGAAATTTATTTTGAATAACTGGATTAAGTGTTGAAATTTAAATACTTTGATTTAAAATTTGAATTCAATATTCAAATTGAATTCTGTAATTTGAACTAGGGATTAACGATATTATACTAGTTATATATATGAGTTAAACCATTTTTAAAGTATTATTTTTTTGGAATTTGAATTTAACCCAAGGATTTCAGCTCGTATAAATGAATCAGATTTCCAAAATGAAAACTGTTGTTTTCAAATGATAAACACTTTTAGATAAGAACTGAGATTCCAGTTAATTAGGGGAATTTCAAGATTGAATAGAGAAATGATTTTCCTAAGTTATGAATGAATTCTTTTTGAAAGCTATGAATTAAATCTGTTTATTTTTAACAGATTTAAATTGATGATTTGTTTAAATCAAATTGAAATGAAATTGTTTTGAAGGCTATAAGTTAAATCTTTGATTTAAAGATTTAACGGGTTAATTAAATTGATTTGGAAAATCTGTGAATGAATCTTTTGTTTAAAAGATTAAAATGTGAAAATGGTTTAAACCGTTAAAGGTTGTGAAAATGAATCTTTTTGTTTAAAGATTGAAATGGTAATTGGATTAAACCATTTGAAATAAAGTTTTGAATTATTAAGTTGTGACTTAATTGAAATCCCATTATCCATTTGTTTTTTTTAAATATCGTGCTCACTATTCGGGTTAGCCAGGAAAGGACCTTTGGGTCGTATAACCCATTCCGAATATGTGATTCGACGTTATGGATAGCATTTGAAGACCGGTGATGAAGACCGGGTATTTGCGAAAGCAATAGGATGACCTATCGATTGTTTCTGCACCGAGTCGCGCCGGTATAGAAACTCCCTAGGTGATGGGAAATCCGATCAGGATTGTGAATATCCGGATTGCAAGGACTTCTTTGTAAGTGCCTTCGGTTCTGTTCGAGCCCGGAACAGACTTGTATGGATAGTATGTCTGACGTTACAAATTGAGATATAAAGCCGATTTCTTTCAAATATATTTCTGTTGGTGGCGGAGAATTTATTCTTTTAGCTTAACACCCTTCTCTGAGACGTACGAGCTCAGAGGTTATGTAGTTGAATGTTATCAGCGATATATTCCCAATTTGGTAATGTGACATGCTGAGCGTTGCTGTGAAATGATCATTGTGTTGATTATTTATGATAGGATCATTTGGTTGATCGTCTATCTTGGTGATCATTCCTATGATCATTTGTTGACCCAAAGCATGGCTTTTGTATAAAGTATGTTTTTGTGGACGTGACTTCGTCGAGCCTCACATCTCGGGAATGGTCAAAACAGGAAAGAAGCAGCAAGGTTATGAGGGGTAGCGCCCTTTAGGATGTGTGCATTTCCTTCTGGAAAAGAGTGGTATCATGGTATGGAGCCCAGATACTTACTCATGTTGAAAACACTTTGTTGTGATTGTGTGAATTGATTACGAGCGCTCGGTTGAAAGGTCCCAAAGGACCGGGGGATGGCATATTCGGTCAGTTGTTACTCAGTTAGGGGTAACCCGGCCTTGTGTTGGTAGAGATCCGGTTTGGTTCTCGGGGATGTCCATCCAGAGGCATTCTCATGTGGCAATGGGAAGTTCCTTGGCCTGATCATTCGTTGGAAATCCAAAGAAACAATACGAAACCCTGTACGGTATTAGTTGTAGGACCTGCCATTTACTTATGGTGGTCACCACTGTTTAGATGGTAGCTATAGTAGGCATACGATAATGGTCGTATGTTGGCTAAGATTTATATTCTACTTTCGAAATGAATTTTTCCTACACTATGCACTAGTAATAATACAAAATGTTTCTTTTAATGCGTATCAAGCATCTTTGACTATCATAAGGAGAAATCTCCTCCGATTCTGCGTTTGCATTGTGTGTGTGTGTGCGGGAGGCCTTATGGTAGTCTCATTTTTAAAAAAAAGCATTGTGAATTGACTTTAAAATTCTTTTGTAGAATGTTTTAAAAGATAAATTGTTTTTGTTGCTCACACCAGTCCCATGACTGATCCGGAGTTTATTGTTTCTTTCCTAAACTCTGGGTGCTCATTATTTTCTACACGAGCAGTCTAGAGTTGGGTTTTTCAGATAGTCAGGTTTAGTAGATTATCTGGAGTTAGTTCAGTCTTTGGATCGCACCAGTCTTGTTTATCTAGGTGCATCGTTATTGGGAGTTCGAGCTATTGCTGGATTGATTATTGGAAATGGAGTTGCAGTTCTCGGAGTTCTCTTTTGAAGACTGTCTTAGAGTTATTTGTTTCGCTGCTAGATATTATCTATTTTCTTTCCGCTGCTGTTTTATTGTATCATATCTCTGATGTATATTGATATCTATTGGATCATCTGTTGTATCAGATATTGTATCAAAGCTGTATATCAATGTATTATTCTTTTATTCCGCTGTGTTGTTTACTTAATGATTGTTATAAGCTCCGGCGAATCGGATTTGAACGGTCGAATCTATGGCATTCGAGTACGATTTGAAGTACGGATGTCGATTTTTGAGCGGGCAAAATCCGAGTCGTTACATTTGGTATCAGAGCTAAGGGTTGAACTTTAGCTCAGGAGTATAACACATTAAGTAGCTCATTATAGATAGGGTGAAGTATCCCTAGAATGAGTAATCCCTAAGATATCCGTTTTAACGCCTCAGTAAATTCTCTTACTATCCACTGATGGTGAGTATGAGTGCAAGAAGAGAACGAGAAAGGGGACAGGTAAATACGACTATAATTGGTTAATACCCTGTGATAGTGGAAACAACTTTCTTACCAATTTTCTTTGATTCGTTCTAAATTCTTTTGATTACTTCGTGACAGCTCCAGAATTAGTTCGGTGCGTTGATGCTCTACGAATCGTTATAGAAGATCCTTATCTTTATCGATTTCTTATCAGTTTTCGATTTAAACTTTGATGAATACAAATTTGAAATTAGGAATTTTAAATAAATTGGAAATTTTAAATTGAGTTAAATTAATTAATAGAATATGAAGAATAAATTGAATTGTATTGATAAAGCGATTTCGTTAAAACCAAATTTTGAAATTCTATTGTAATTTCTTAGGTTAATCGAAGTCCGAAGAGGGACAAATTGGTATATAATTTGAGATATTCCGACTTGAATTTGGAATTCATATCTTAAGTTTGAGGAATTGTAGAGATTGAGTCTATCTCTGTGTTGTTTCCGTGCCTGCAAATTTCGAGGACGAAATTCTTTTAAGGGGGGAAGTTTGTAACGACCCTAGATTTTTATTTAATTTAAATTGATAATTAAAAGAAATTTTGAATAAAAATTATATAATTAATTATAAATGGAAGCGAATTTCCTCGATTCAAATAGAAAAGATATATAAAGTCATATGGATTGAAAATTTGTATATATGTGAATATATATGTATATGTTGGAATTTAAATAAATTCTTAAATAAATGATTTTGAAAAAAATAAATAATATACTTTAGACACAAGTATAGAAATAAATAAATAAATTGATTTAAATTTTTTTTTATAAATGATGATAATTTGAGTTATATAAAATATATGTGTATATAGAGAAATATAAAACAATAATTTTTAAAGTAAAATTTATGATAATTATTTAAACTAAGAATAGAAGTAAATTTAAAATGCAAGAATAAACAAAGCTCGAATACAAGTAAAGTAAACTAATAATAAAGTAAGTAAATAAACCTTAACATCATAGAACAAATATTAACAAACAAATTAATCAAAGTAACATATAGCTATATACAAACAAATACAAATACAAACTTGGCAATGCAAATAAAAGTATTCAAACAAATAAATAAGCAAAGTAAACAATACAAAATAATAAAACAAGACACCTGCATTTAATGAAACATAAAGTACTTGGCATTAATGCTGGCACAAAGAAAATAAAAGAGATGTTATGCAGGCAAATAAAAAGTGAAGCAATAAAGCTGTCAAGCCTTATTATATACAAGTATGGATTGTACAAGGCAGTTAATGCCATTATCTTTAGCCACGAAATATAGGTTATATCAGCCATGACTTGTTGTACAAAATGAAAACATCCTGTATACTTCTTCTTATATATCCATCCTCATCACATTGGATCAGTTCAAGGCTAAGAAAGAAAAAAATGAATGAAGTAAACAAAACTAAAACAAAACATAACAATACAAATCAACTCAGCAAGTAAATTTCAAGCCTGTGCTAAAAAAAGTGGAAACTCTGTTCTCTGTTCATCTTCTCAAAAGTGAGTAAACTCACTTATAATTGGCCTATATTCTTTGATGTTGTGATAAATGCTATAATTATGTTTTGGAAATGTTGTTTGGTATGTCTGTGTGCTTGAATATATTAGTGCATTCCTGCCATACAGATATATGTATGTCTGTTTCTATGTTTACAGAGAAAAAAATCAAAACTCTCTGTAACCAATTGTTATAAGCTGAGTGTATAAATAGAAGATAACTGAAATAGGATAACATCAAATGTTAAAAATAAATTCAAATTTCTATATTAAGGTTTTACTGCAAAAATAAGAAATAAAAGCAAAACATCGCTATTGTTTACAAAATTCAATTCCAGTCTTTACAACAAAACATAAGAGGGGAAAAGAGGAAGATCAAAACTGTTCTTTCTCAAAACAGAAGCATCCCTGTTTCCAAATTTGGTTCACAGGCTCAAGTTTGAATAAAAATTTGATTTTTTTTTCCTCAATAAGTATTTACCCGTAAGATTTAAACAAATGTTATTTGTTTAGACATACTTCAAGTAAAAAAAATGACTTCAAGAAGTTGAATTGAACTGTTGAAAAGTGGAAATTACAGGTAAATGCAGAAATTGGTGAAAATTTGATTATCGTAATTTTTGTTTTCAGGTATGTAAATCGAATGGTCTTTGGAAATGATGATTTTTAAAGATAAAATCAAATTTATTTTACCAAGTGTTCACTGAGAAAACGGAGAATGAATGAAAGGGCTATTTTCTCGAAAATCTGGTGATCGAGGTGTTGTAAATTCTCGAGATCGAAGTCGAAGCATGCTTAGATGTTGGTGATCATCAGAAAAATACCCAATAATTTTTTAATTCGCTGGAATAGGCTGACGATGTGATTTTAGGGTTTAAATGTTTATTTTAGACAGGGGAGCAAAGAAGGTTGACGCGACGTCATCACGGCATCGAGTGCTACGGGGACTTGGGGAGTGGTAGAGGGGTTAACGACGAGTGTTTGGCCGGAGTTACGCCATCTCTGGTGATCGACGTAGGGAGAGAGAAGCGATTTTGTTTTCTGGGTTTGGGTTCCAGGTTGTGCGCATTAGCTCGATTTCGATTTTGGGGTGGTTTGGGTTTTTGGGTTGTCCGAACTAGTTTGGGTGGTCGTGGGTGGCGTGCCGGTAGCATCGACGTCGATCGGAGAGAGGCGCTGCGGTTGTGCACGTGCACGCTATTGCTTGGTGTCAGGGAATGGATTTCCCAGTAAAAAAAATGGTGAATGTTTTCAGGTAGGAGCGTGAGACGTACGAGCCTACATCCTATGGTTTTAGTTTGAAAAGTTAAGTTAATTTCAACTCTTACTGGAAAAGAGAAAAGAAAAAAAAAGGAAACAAAAGAGAGAGAGGAAGAAGAAGGAGGGTCACGAGAAAATGGGTGAAGTAGAAGTGATACTCAAGTAACAGAGAGTGAAGGATTCATTTTTTTGTAGTGGATTAACTTAATAAAGTTTTAAGACATTTTTGTTAAACAAAGTCTAGTATTTATTAAGTAAACATTGTTGACAAGTCTTAAACTAAGATTTGATTTAAAAATCTATTAAAAAGATTTGCTAATGTAAAGATGATTAACGAATTTAAAGTGTCAGTAATTAAGAATGTAAATTAATCTATACTTGAAATTAAGTAAGTAATTTAAGATTAAGCAAAATTTGAAATTAAAGATTGAGATTTATAATCTTGTGTTTAGTCAATTTGAAATTTGAAATTTAATTAACTGCTTAAAGTTAAATAATTAAATAATTTGTAGTTAGCTAATTAAGTGACTAATTAAAGATTAATGATTAATTAATTGGAAATTAATGATTAATTAAATAATTAGTGATAATTAAATGTGTAATTAAGTTTTATTAATTATTAAATTAATTACCTGTTTATGATTGTGATGCTATGTGAACTGCCTTATGCTGTACTGTGAATTTCAATTTGTTTCAGTATATATGTAAAACCCCTTTGCCTGTAAAATGGCATTTTGAAATTCGATGCGACAGGGAGTCGGATTCCAATTAGTTGTCCGAAACCCACATCGAATCGTAATGATGAATCTTTATAATTGATAAATTTATTTTATCTGCGACTCTGTGAATGAAGATAAGCGCTGTGGGTTATATCGCTTATCGATACTGATATGTTTTTAATCTGTGATGATGATGATGCGCACTATTGTATTAAAACCCTGGACCACACCATACACACACAAATATGGATTTCACGAGGAAATCGATTAAGTCACTGATTTTTTTGAAAATAGTTTTGTATTTGAATTTTTAAATTCAAATGTTTTGAAAATGGATTGGGTTTGAAGTGAAAAGCAATTGAAAAGGGAATTTCAAAGATGGAAATTTATTTTGAATAACTGGATTAAGTGTTGAAATTTAAATACTTTAATTTAAAATTTGAATTCAATATTCAAATTGAATTCTGTAATTTGAACTAGGGATTAACGATATTATACTAGTTATATATATGAGTTAAACCATTTTTAAAGTATTATTTTTTTGGAATTTGAATTTAACCCAAGGATTTCAGCTCGTATAAATGAATCAGATTTCCAAAATGAAAACTGTTGTTTTCAAATGATAAACACTTTTAGATAAGAACTGAGATTCCAGTTAATTAGGGGAATTTCAAGATTGAATAGAGAAATGATTTTCCTAAGTTATGAATGAATTCTTTTTGAAAGCTATGAATTAAATCTGTTTATTTTTAACAGATTTAAATTGATGATTTGTTTAAATCAAATTGAAATGAAATTGTTTTGAAGGCTATAAGTTAAATCTTTGATTTAAAGATTTAACGGGTTAATTAAATTGATTTGGAAAATCTGTGAATGAATCTTTTGTTTAAAAGATTAAAATGTGAAAATGGTTTAAACCGTTAAAGGTTGTGAAAATGAATCTTTTTGTTTAAAGATTGAAATGGTAATTGGATTAAACCATTTGAAATAAAGTTTTGAATTATTAAGTTGTGACTTAATTGAAATCCCATTATCCATTTGTTTTTTTTAAATATCGTGCTCACTATTCGGGTTAGCCGGGAAAGGACCTTTGGGTCGTATAACCCATTCCGAATATGTGATTCGACGTTATGGATAGCATTTGAAGACCGGTGATGAAGACCGGGTATTTGCGAAAGCAATAGGATGACCTATCGATTGTTTCTGCACCGAGTCGCGCCGGTATAGAAACTCCCTAAGTGATGGGAAATCCGATTAGGATTGTGAATATCCGGATTGCAAGGACTTCTTTGTAAGTGCCTTCGGTTCTGTTCGAGCCCGGAACAGACTTGTATGGATAGTATGTCTGACGTTACAAATTGAGATATAAAGCCGATTTCTTTCAAATATATTTCTGTTGGTGGCGGAGAATTTATTCTTTTAGCTTAACACCCTTCTCTGAGACGTACGAGCTCAGAGGTTATGTAGTTGAATGTTATCAGCGATATATTCCCAATTTGGTAATGTGACATGCTGAGTGTTGCTGTGAAATGATCATTGTGTTGATTATTTGTGATAGGATCATTTGTTTGATCGTCTATCTTGGTGATCATTCCTATGATCATTTGTTGACCCAAAGCATGGCTTTTGTATAAAGTATGTTTTTGTGGACGTGCCTTCGTCGAGCCTCACATCTCGGGAATGGTCAAAACAGGAAAGAAGCAGCAAGGGTATGAGGGGTAGCGCCCTTTAGGATGTGTGCATTTCCTTCTGGAAAAGAGTGGTATCATGGTATGGAGCCCAGATACTTACTCATGTTGAAAACACTTTGTTATGATTGTGTGAATTGATTACGAGCGCTCGGTTGAAAGGTCCCAAAGGACCGAGGGATGGCATATTCGGTCAGTTGTTACTCAGTTAGGGGTAACCCGACCTTGTGTTGGTAGAGATCCGGTTTGGTTCTCGGGGATGTCCATCCAGAGGCATTCTCATGTGGCAATGGGAAGTTCCTTGGCCTGATCATTCGTTGGAAATCCAAAGAAACAATACGAAACCCTGTACGGTATTAGTTGTAGGACCTGCCATTTACTTATGGTGGTCACCACTGTTTAGATGGTAGCTATAGTAGGCATACGATAATGGTCGTATGTTGGCTAAGATTTATATTCTACTTTCGAAATGAATTTTTCCTACACTATGCACTAGTAATAATACAAAATGTTTCTTTTAATGCGTATCAAGCATCTTTGACTATCATAAGGAGAAATCTCCTCCGATTCTGCGTTTGCATTGTGTGTGTGTGCGGGAGGCCTTATGGTAGTCTCATTTTTAAAAAAAGCATTGCGAATTGACTTTAAAATTCTTTTGTAGAATGTTTTAAAAGATAAATTGTTTTTGTTGCTCACACCAGTCCCACGACTGATCCGGAGTTTATTGTTTCTTTCCTAAACTCTGGGTGCTCATTATTTTCTACACGAGCAGTCTAGAGTTGGGTTTTTCAGATAGTCAGGTTTAGTAGATTATCTGGAGTTAGTTCAGTCTTTGGATCGCACCAGTCTTGTTTATCTAGGTGCATCGTTATTGGGAGTTCGAGCTATTGCTGGATTGATTATTGGAAATGGAGTTGCAGTTCTCGGAGTTCTCTTTTGAAGACTGTCTTAGAGTTATTTGTTTCGCTGCTAGATATTATCTATTTTCTTTCCGCTGCTGTTTTATTGTATCATATCTCTGATGTATATTGATATCTATTGGATCATCTGTTGTATCAGATATTGTATCAAAGTTGTATATCAATGTATTATTCTTTTATTCCGCTGTGTTGTTTACTTAATGATTGTTATCAGCTCCGGCGAATCGGATTTGAACGGTCGAATCTATGGCATTCGAGTACGATTTGAAGTACGGATGTCGATTTTTGAGCGGGCAAAATCCGAGTCGTTACATCAGAGTAATGAATCCCAGGGGAAAAGTCAAGCCGAAGCACATGTAACATCTCGGTCTGACCCGAGTATTATTTAATAAGAAAATAATAAACGGATCAGTCTAACTATAAATATCAGATGAAACGATATAGAGTAAGAGATATGACTAAACACATAATAATCACAATGTCAAGCCGTGATATATATAAGTAGTTGAAAATCATCAAGGGATTAATCAATGTCACAAATCTACACAAGAATCAAAGAAATGTCATACTCCTTATTTCGTTCATCAAACCACAATTATTGACGATTATATCAATGTCAATCACAAAAGTCAATGACACGCAAATTCACCAATGCACAAATATTGATCAAACGTATCAATGGAAATCACGAAAATTGGTGAAGCATAAATTCCAGAATTCAACACATGAAATCCAGAAGTCATAAAAAAGGGGGGAGGCCTATCACACGAACGAGAAGCTATCTCATGGTAGCTAGCCATAAATTTTTGACACACGAACGAGAAGCTATCTCATGATAGCTAGCCATTAATTTTTGACACACGAACGAGAGGCTATCTCATGGTAGCTAGCCATTAATTTTTGACACACGAACGAGAAGCTATCTCATGGTAGCTAGCCATTAATTTTTGACACACGAACGAGAAGCTATCTCATGGTAGCTAGCCATTAATTTTTGACACCGGGCCTTTGATGTTCGGCCATAACGAGTTGGCAAGTCATGCAACGCTTAACGAAGTTAGCGATGTGAAGTTTCATTCCCTCCCAATAATAAAGTCGCTTCATATCCGTGTACATTTTGCTACTACCGGGATGAATGGTGAACTTGGAACGATGAGAATCTTCTAAAATATCTTTTCGAAGACCACTAATATTTGGCACGATAAGTCTACCAAACTTCCGAATGCCGCCACGAGAATCAATATCAAAGTCTTTCAAACCTTCAATACCAATTTTATCCTTAACATTTTGGCCAAGAAGAGCTAATTCAGGATCTAGCCCTTGAGCTTCAAGAATGCGGCCAAAAAGAGAAGGATGAGCCTCAAGGCTACATAAAACAAGTGATGAGCACAAATCGGATACGCGGTCTCGAATCTCACAAGTGGATAAGGTCTCGAGATCGTTCCATTCGGATATCATCATGGAAACAACTGCTTGTTGCTTACGGCTAAGAGCATCGGCGACACGATTACCCTTACCGGGTGTATTAAGCATACCAAGATCATAAGAAACAAGGAATTCGAGCCAATGTTGTTGACGCAAATTAAGTTTCTTTTAAGAAAATAAATATTCCAAAGATTAATGATCGAGGTGGAGAACAAATTTCTCCCCCAAAAATGATGATGCCAAACTCTAAAAGCAAAAACAATAGCCGCGAGCACTAGATCATGAGCGGCATACCTAGTCTTAATCGGCTTTTAATGATTTAGAAGCACAAACGATAGCACGTTATCTTTTGCAAGAGAACGACATCCAAAACAATATGACTAGCATTGGTACAAAATATAAAATCTTGGTTCCCTTCAGGAAACACAAGAATAAGAGTATCGGAAAAGAATTCTTTCAAATAATCTTCTTTCTCGAAAGCTAAAACTTTCAAAATTACATTTATCCTTATGTAATAATCTTTTTAGAAAATTTTACATAAGTCATTTTATTGTGTCTGACTGTCACATCCAAGCGTTTAGGAAATTCCTATCGATAACGTTGATCAGGCGCATCGACCAGAATTCTTAAAGCACTCAACGGACAATACAATCACAAAATCATCTTCTATATGATAAAAATATCTTTTAAAATGTTTAAGAATATTCTTTGCTCGTTTAAGAACAAAATCAAATCGTACTTGTAAATAAATCTTACCAAAAAGATTTACAAATTTTTAAATTTCTATTTTCATCCAAATTCAATAAATACAAAAATGAAGTCATCGAGATATTCATAGAACACTCGATTTATAAAATGGATGAAATAAGATGGACACACTGAATGATATAATAAGTCATTCATAAGAATCGTAACGAGTGCGGAATGCGGTAAGTGGAATGTTAACTCCCGCAACTCGTAGCCAAATGAAAATCGGTGGCAAGGTCGAACTAGAAATACCTTAACACCACACAAAAGATTTCTTAGGTGATAATCCTAAGACAAACTCAAAAATTACCAGAAAATTCTCAAACTACATGAATGAGAGAAATAACACTTTCCCCATCATGTGAGCTTAAAGAGTAAAATGATGCCTTCAGAAATATGAAATCGGAATCTCAAAAAAAATAGAAATCTGCTTAACAGATAGAAAACGTCGAAGATGAATAGTCCACACGGAAAATAGGATATGGGCTTCACAACGAGTAAGCCAATCCTTACAAAAAAATCAATTCCAAAGCCTAAGTAGAAATCGGCTCGGAAAGAAAAATCACATAAAATAATTTCGACATCAATGGAAAGAAAATTGAGTGTTGCAGATCTACCATCCGGATTCGCAACTCTCAAAGAAGTCATCAGGCCCAAAATATTTTCAAAGAAAAAAAAATCATCAAGTTCTTTTGATATAAAATAGTGAGATGGAACCCATATCAAAAAGAACTCAAATAAGAAGATCACGAAATAAAACATTGCCATCAAGGATTGAATGTAAAATACCTTGACCAAGAGAAGTGTCACAAGGGGCTTGCATAACTTTCAACTTTCCCTCCCTCTTGCTAGGGAGTTTGGGACATGTATATAAGTAATGACCCGAGCCTTTGCAATAGCGGCAATAGAGGGGTTTTGGGCACTTAATTACATAATGGTCCGTGGAACCACAATTGTAGCATTGTTTACGACTTGGGGTAGGAGTCTTGGCTACCGAAGTTTCTTGTTCCACCTTCTTCTTGCTCTGAAGTCTGGGACATGGAGACATATAATGGTCCGTACCTTTGCAATAGCGGCAAGAGATAGGTCTAGGACACTTATTTATATAGTGGTCCTTAGAGCCACAATTGTAGCATTCTCCACGATTAGGGATTGGAGTCTTTGCTACAGAAGTAGTTTGCTTCACTTTCTTATTGTGATTAGGGCTTTTGAACATAATATGCCTCTTCTTGGAAATCCCCATATCACAAACACTTCCTTTACCAACCTCTCCATGAAGAAGAGTAACATCCACAAGCTGGTTGAAAGAAACTTCAAGTTTCAAAGGTAGAACCATTTCGGGGTTCTTACTCAAAGCACAGATAAACTCTTGATTCTTTACAAGATCCAAAAGTTGTTGGGCAGACATGAATGCGCCATCCAGAGGAAGGCTACTGGATTGACCAGCACTAGGACTGCTAGAACTAACCATTTCTCTTCCTTAAGAAAGAAAGAAAGAAAGAAGAAGAAAAAGGTTATTCACCAAATGAATATCAAGCAATCTTGATAGATAAAACAAGGAATCATAAAGAAAATAGGATGAATCGGTACGAAGACTTGACGATTAATCAATGTCACAAATCTACACAAGAATCAAAGAAATGTCATACTCCTTATTTCGTTCATCAAACCACAATTATTGACGATTATATCAATGTCAATCACAAAAGTCAATAACACACAAATTCATCAATGCACAAATATTGATAAAATGTATCAATGGAAATCATGAAAATTGGTGAAGCATAAATTCCAGAATTCAACACATGAAATCCAGAAGTCATAAAAAAGGGGGGGAGGCCTATCACACGAACGAGAAGCTATCTCATGGTAGCTAGCCATTAATTTTTGACACATGAACGAGAAGCTATCTCATGGTAGCTAGCCATTAATTTTTGGCACACGAACGAGAGGCTATCTCATGGTAGCTAGCCATTAATTTTTGGCACACGGAGAAGCTATCTCATGGTAGCTAACCATTAATTTTTGACACACGAACGAGAAGCTATCTCATGGTAGCTAGCCATTAATTTTTGACACACGAACGGCCCAAAGGCCATGGGGAGCTACCCCAAAAAGAAATGAGACGAAGCTCAATAAAACGAGTTACTGTCCTCCACGTGGACAAAGAGACATCGCACAATTGCTGGTCTAAATCACAAAAATGATCGTCATGATCATCAAGAAGTGTCAATTACAGTAAGCTAGTAAATATATGAGCTTAGCTTCATGTTCCATAACCACTAGCTTAACTTAAATATTTACGAACAAATTGTAGATTTCCACTAGAAAATTGTCACAAGAGTTTCAATCGAACGAGTCCAAGAATTAACCGACGAAGTAAACGAAAGCGTTTCATACCACTTGTTTTACTAAGTCGTTTAATTAGATTTCTCATACGAGTGAGGTAAAGGTTTGTATATACTAATAGATTGGAAATCGGTTTGAGAAAACGAGCTTTGTAATAAAATAGTGCTGAAATCGTTTTGATGAAAGAATTTTGATATTTACTACTAGTATTGAAACCTTTATATTTTTAAAGTGACAAATCACAAAGAAGATTGTAGGAACAATCAATCACTAAAATTCACATTCAAAGACGTGAATAAAATCCAAAGAAATCGATACCGAATCCATCAAAATGAATATTCCCAAAAATCACGAAGAAAATGTCATCAAAGTCGATAATAAGTGATAATAACAAAAGAGAATCAACACGAATCGATTAACGTTGGAAATTCAATCCAAAAGGCAAAATGGACTGAAACAGCAGGTTCAGTCGACTGAATAGAGTTTTCAGTCGACTGACCCTGTACCTGGAAATTTTCCAGGTTCAGGAAACTTTCTGTTTTCAGGTTCAGTCGACTGAACAGAGGATTCAATCGACTGAATCATGCCTGGAAACTTTCGGGTTCCAGGTTTA
Organism: Allium cepa; assembly: GCA_030765085.1. Lineage (NCBI taxonomy): Eukaryota > Viridiplantae > Streptophyta > Magnoliopsida > Asparagales > Amaryllidaceae > Allium > Allium cepa. Next base: position 689,643,284 of record CM060932.1, on the reverse strand, counting down.
GTCGACTGAACAGACTTTTCAGTCGACTGAATCTTGCCTGGGCTGTTTTTCAGCCTATCCAAATGAAGAGCAAACTCTTCCAAAATGCATCCGGACGAACATTGGCTCTAAGGGTTTATGCCAATCGGCAACCCGACCCTATATGCTCCTCAGTGCATCACCAAAAGCATGATCAAACATCCATAAAAGGATTTCACACAAATTTGACTTAAAAACCCAAAAATTGGAATATTCACAAAACCAATCCAAATCAAGAGCAAATTCACATGAAGAAGTGTTAGGAATTCAAACCTAACAACCAAAGATAATTATAGTCATAGATGTGAGATAAAAATCTCACCTTTGAAATCACACAAATAAAGAAGAAGCTTGAAAGCAAAGGAGAATCAACCACTCTTCAAATGCAACCAAAGAAGCTTGATTCTAAGCTTTAAAAGAAGAACATTCCCAACGTTAGGTTTAGGAATTTCTGAAATTGATAAGAGATTGAGTTGGAGAAGAAGAAGAGAAGCTTACCCATGGGTTCTTCTATTAGTTTGGAGCTAGAACTTGATTTGCAAAAGAAAAATAGGGTTTTGGAGTTTTAATTTCCCATCTCTCCCACCATTGATGCTTTAAAACTGAAAAGAGGAGAAAGTGAGGGTGAATGGGGAGGAGTGGCTCAGATTTGAGTATAAGTTAAACATAGGGCTGAGCTCAAACCCAAACCCAAAGTGAAAAAGTAGAAAAAATTAACTTTTTCCAAACATATCGAAGCTTATACTCAAAAAGGTCGCAGACGGCATTTTAAACTCAATGGGAGTGGTCCTGAGTCCTAATTTGACCGTATGCAAAAAGTAGCTTTTCGGACTAAATTCCGAGTATCGATAAAATATTTAAATAAAATATTAAATATAAAATCGATAAATATGCGGGTTGTTACACCACTGTTTCCCGACCCAAAAACCACTTACTCTTAGAACTAACGGAATCGCGTTCCTGTGAAATAAAATCGTCGGATTGACGGGGAAACTCGGTCCTTACATTTTAAGAACTTGTATCGCTCCTCCAACACCGAGAAGGCCAAAACCATGTGCGCATCCCATAAGCTGCGCATCACTTCTTGAGCCATGGAGCCACACTCCCGAAGCATGAACTCCTCATGTTACCCAAATATTGGCAATGTCGAGATGTTCAAAACCATTTCGGATCGATGGTCGTATCGATCTCTTATGCCGTCCACTCCCATATGTCGTGCATCACTTCTTGAGCTATGGAACCACGCTCTTGAAGCATGAACTCGTCATATTACCCAAAGATTAGCAACATTGAGAATTTTCAGACCATTCGGGGTCGATGGGTCATATCGATCTAATAAGCTGTGCACTCCCATAAGTCGCTCTCTCCCATATGCCATGCATCACTGCTTAAGCGTGGAACCACGCTCTCGAAGCATGAACTCCTTACATCGCTCCAAGATTAGCAATGTCGAAAAGCTTTAGACCGTTCCAAATCAACAGATCGTATCGATCCTATAAGCCGTGCATTTCATATGCCGCGCATTTCATAAGCCACGCACTCTCAAAAGCCGCACATTTCATAAGTCATGCACTCTTAAAAGTCCTGCATTTCGCAAGCCGTGCACTCTTAAAAGTCGCGCATTTCATAACCACACACTATTAAAAGCTGTGCATTTCATACATCGTGCAAGTACTGCTTGATGTTGCTACAGCATCATCAGCAGACTGTTAAGACTTTCTAAGTATTGGTATTGTCCTGACAACACCGGGAAATTTTTCGATTGTTGATTTACAGATTCCCGCTACTCGAAAGAACCGACATTGCTCCGGTATTGCTGCAAAGTTCACAAACCAAGAAGTCGGCAAAGAATCGTGATCTTTGACTAAAGTTAATGTACAAAATGTCTAAATTCAAGACATTTAAGTCATGAGTTCCCAAAGGTAGGAGCTGCGATGCACCATTGACTAGGGCCATCCAGGGAGCCACCCAAAACATCAAGTCTCACATCAATTGTTCAGAATAATCAGCCCTATGGATTGAGGGGCACATAACAAATTAACACTTGGTCAATATAAAAATTGCTCCAACTTGCAATAAAATGAGGAACTTATCGTCATCCAGAGATAGATGACGACGGAAGTCATTTCCAGAATCAAATCATCAATGCATCAGTTACCAAAGACTGAAGCAGGTACTCGATTGAGGTCTCAAACCCCAACTTGCAGAAAACCAGCTATTATCCAAAGACAGACAACGACAAGGAGAGAATTCTCGAAATCGAGCAGCTAAACCATTTATTCTCGAAGATTAGAACCAACGAATAAGGTTTACATCCACAACAGTGCTATCAGCCCAACATAACACATATGCCCTGAAATAAACAAAGTTAAGTGTCATAGATTCAAGACAAACATGCCGAAATCTACCGATCCGTGATCAGGATAGGTATGAGTGTAGTCGTACTAGAGGAAATGTGATGACTTGCTCAACTATTTCTAATTTTCTATAAGAACCTAGAATTTGACACCTAAAAATGAAGGGTTCCGCAAATAGAAGTCAGATCATAACCAAAACCGGTTGGAGGAAATTCCTTTTTTCATGAATAAGAATAACCATGGAATTGGTTAATCAACAACCCTACATTTCCATGGGTAACACTTGACGGTGATAAACAAGGCTAAGCTACGGAAACGCCTAGGACTCCCATTCTTCCAGAACAAAGCTAAACAAGGATCGAATAAATGATTCAATCTTAACCAACGTGACTTTAACATTGCCTAAAGACAGGCAGCACTAAGAAAGACTTCTACAATCCAATCATTGAAGTGCAAATTTTCGAAGACTGAAACCAGTGCCTACCTGGATTAAAAGCATTGTCGGATCGATGGTGAAAACCGATCCCAAACTCCTGAGTGTCGGTATTGCATTAGCAACGCTAAGGCCTCCTTTCCTAAGTACCATTGTTTCCCCGGCAACATCGAGAAACTTTCTATTTCAAAAGTATTGGTGTTCCCAAGGAAAAAATAGGGAAACCCTCTATTTCCTAAGTACCAACATTACCCTGGCAATGCCGGGAAATCGCTATTCACAATTCACTGGTGTTGCCTTGGCAATACTAGGAAAACTTTAATCTATAGTTCGATGAGAAACACTCATCGTAGAAAATCATCAGTGCACTAGCTTTCGGAGATAGAACTTGGTCATACTGATATTCTACCCCTGTCTTTACAAAACTACGTTGCCCGAAAATTGGCAACAATAGAAAGACGTAACCTTTCATAGGTCAGCTGGATGGTTCGACCTTTCATCACAGGAATCAGCCACTGCACGGGAATGAAGCAGCGCCGAAAGGAAATCCCAGGATTGAATTGCTCGTATGTTAATTTCTAAGGACGAAAGCTAGTGCACGGCCAAATTTCCTGAATTCAACTTAGAAAGAATTTAGATACGGCCAAAAGATAAGCAGCCTCGAGGAAATGTTGCTTGGAACCAAGCAGCTTGGTTATCAATTACCAAAGATATGAATTGGCTTAAGAACAGAACTTCCGTAACGACAGCAATCAAGCAAAGCATACACAACTAAGGACATGTAGGGACAATCGTGGAAGGTTGTAACTAAAACCATTGGACATCCTCAATCATAGAATAGGATTGAGAGCCAGAACAGGGGAAATCGAATCATTTGTCCCAAACCTCTTTATCTTTCATAATCGACCAAATAAAGGCATACGAAATAGTTAGTCCCTCGAGTAGGGATAGACACACAAATACTTGATCAGAATAAATATTCAAAGTCCAAACATGAATAACCGTAAGGTTGGTCAGGTAACGGTTTTGTATCGCAAAACAGAGCATTCTAACAGCAAAATTACCAGCAAGGAAATGAAGAATTTGACGTTCAAAAATCAACCGTCCCTCGCAGTTGGCAATGATGAGAAGGATCAATGATTTACTTACGATGGATCAATGACCTACTTACGATCTGACTAGATCATTTAGTCCTAACTGGCAGGATTATGCCATCACCTGAAGTTTGGAAATGCTAAGAAGAAACCCCCAAAGTAAAACTATCGATGCCTCGACTTTTGAAAACTAAAGCAGAAACTTGATTGAACCTTCAGCCCTACCTTTTGGCACCTTATGCCATTTGAAGATTCACAACATCAAGGAATAATCCATGGAATTGAGTCATCCACGCATGAGTTTCTGAAGATAGAAACTGATACATGATTAGGGTCTTAACACTGGACTTGGAAGAATTCACTCCAGCAAAAGATATCGACGATGCGTCTTTCTAGCACATGTAGCAAGAATGACATTGGATGGCGATGTTAACTTGGAGGAACTCAATTATAGGCAGGGAACAAACATCATTAAAAAAATCAGAGCAAGGAATCAAGCAGCAAAGTCCTAAGTTTTTGGAGATAAGGGATATTGTGTCAATCAAACTAGGGCAACTGAACATATGATCCAGGAGACCTAGTCTTTCAAAAACATATAGACATGTTATTCAGAGTAATCAGCCTTATGGACTAGGGCATATACGCCAACGCTTTTTTGAATGAACTCAATGGAGCATAAATAGTAATAGCCAAAGAATTGCTGGACTAAGCAACCTCTTAGTTATGAATAAAGCTATAAAATAGAATATGCCAAAATGACCGCAGAAGTATTAGTTACGTGTATAGAATTATAGTAAATGAGTATGCCACACATGAGCACAATAGGTGCAAAAGCAAGGAAAAACAATGCTTGAAATTAGCAACTAAACTAGTAGTCCTCAAAGACAGAGGCTGGGGTGCAGGATGAATTTCGAAAAACACAAAGGAGGGATAATCGCAATTGAACAAGTCATGTGCTAGTTTTCAAAGACTGAAATTGTGCCTGATCGAAATTCGACTACAACTCTACAAGAGCAGCCGTGCCTTGTAATTTAATTATGATCCGTCATCTCAATGTTACAGGAATAATAAGCGAAGCCTAAGTTATAAAGGACCCGATTTCTACAGGAGTAGAAGTCCCTCCGCCAGACTAAAGATTGGATGATCGAAAAGTCATTTTCAATAATAAAACTTGGCATTCAACCCTATCAGGTATGTTTTTTAATATTATCCTCAAATGACCAACTCCCGAAATCCAAGGGAAGTCAGCGTATGTTGACTAGTCGGATTCTAAGCGTTGACCGGGCAAATGAAGTGTGTTATCTACATGAGAAGAGTCTAATATCCCAAATACTGCAAACGAAAAAATTCGTGTAGATAGCTTGCTTACATTTGAAAAACAATCCATATCGTCCTTTGAAATTATCTTTTCTACACTTACCTGTTATCGATCAACGAATGATAACAAAGCCGCTGTCCAAAGCGACATGAGAAGCTTTTCTTTTCAAGATTACTAGAGTATAGAAATAGGAAGAGAGATATGATTGAAACATCCACTATATCCCATTTTGGAATAAATTGTCGCATTAGAATTCAAAACGGCGACAGGCACTTAACAAATCCTTGAAACAAAATAGTTAGAGACAAAGTGCAATACTTGGCTCTAGAATCGCATCCAATCATTTGAGACAAAACTTAGCTTCACCATCGGTCGAGTTAAAACTACATAGGTCGAATCCAAACCTACATCGTTCACTCACTTACCGACATAAACCCTTGTGTAAACTACGGAGCAAAGATTACACTTTCAATACCAGGAATAGAAATTTAGATCAAAATAAAAAAGAACAGCTGTCAGAAGTTAGTCAATTGAAAACAACATCTTGAGATGGACTCCGATGATTCACTGAAATTTGTAGAATAGTAATACGAAATTTGTATTGTTCCAAAGCACACTTTATTTCCAACAAAGCATGCTCTGTGGGGGAAATGTCAACTGTATTTTTTAACCTAGCAGAATTAAATAGGAGTTAGAACATCTAGTCTAAGCCAAAAGGACTTTAAACTTGAACAAGGCATTTAAAAGAACAAGCCAGTGGAACTTAAGAGAAACAAGCCAAAAACCCACTAAGTAGAGGGATCGTTGGCGATCCATCATCCAAGGATTTCTAGCAATCCAAAAGGACACATAATGAGTTTTAAAACCTATTGCATCATGATCTACTACCTCTTCGAAGAATACTTGCCAAGTTTCATAGCATGCCAAACAATCTAGCTCGAGAAGAGAAGACTCATATGATTCAAGCTGTTTGACCAAAAGAAGATAACTTAAAATGGACCTATAGAATTCATATGGAGTCAAATTGACTTGAAATTTTGGGATCACACTTATAAGACATAAAAGAAGGCTAAAAAAATAGGATCATTTGGAGGAAGTTTGATGGATCGCAGGCTACGTAACAAGATGGATTGCTAACGATCAAAATGGGCCACGCAACTTGAAATTTTTAGGCTAGGTCCCACAAACCCTAGAGAGAGTACCTGCAAATTTTTGTCTGGTTTCGTTAAGTTTTGAGTGGGTTATGGATGATTCTTCTCCAAATTAGGCCAGTTTGATCCAACAGGTCTGGTCCATGAGGATTGGGCCTCATGACCTATGATACATAGGGGAGGCTCTCATACTCATTTACATTGCATGTGCGAAGTTTTGTTTGATTTTGTTTAGTATCGCATGAGTTATGGGTGATTCTTCTGGACTAGATGACCTATGAAAATGGATCATCAAATGAACTTCAAAAGACTTGATATTTGGACAAGGGACTTAAATAGAAGATAGAAAGACAACCAAACTAATATCACTCAAAAATATGCTAAGTGGATGGATAGCAAGCGATCCATCCTCTATGGATAGCTAGTGATCCATATCCTATGGATAGCTGCGATCCATACAGATAGGTCGGATCGCCCTCAAACTTTTCAAGCTTCTTTGTAGCATTAAGTGAAGGCTTCTGGTAGAAAAATATGCTAAGTTGATGGATAGCTAATGATCTATCCTTTATGGATAGCTAGTAATTCATTCTCTATGGATAGCTAACGATCCATAGAAATGACTTAGATTGTTTTGAGATTTTCAATGATGACTTGGCATAAAAACTGGACTCTTCTGCACTCAAACTTCTAGCCCAATACTCATGGAATTCCTCTATAAATATACACATTTCTGCAATATAAAGAAGATCTTATGGACTAGCTGTTGGAACCCTACAGAGATTATTCTTTACTCTTCTCCACCCACACAATAACCATCTAGGGGTTCACTGTGATTCTTCAGTGAACTCTTGTACTTGTGACTTAACCTAACTTAGAAGATTCAATCATATTGTAATCCAGTTGAACCTGTAACGGCAACCGGTTAATAGAAAGTTATAAAGTGGACGTAAGCTACATTGATAACCGAACCATTATAAAAATCTTCTTGTCTTTTTACTGTTTTGCTCTTTTTATGTTTATTTTCTATATTACTGCTTTTTTAGAATAGGGTTGGTGCTTTCACAATCAGTCCATGGTGTTGATCCATTTTTTGGGTTAACATTTAAAGAAATTATTTCAATTATATTGTTTAAGCGTTATAAACAATTTCTCTTAACCATTTATTTAAAATCTTATTAAAACTTTCAAATCATCTTTAAAAGATATTTATAAAAGATTCGGTAAAAAATAGTTAAGTTTAAATCTACATTTCTAAATCTTATTAAAACTGCTGTAGAAAAGTGCCGCGGATAGTGTTTTAAAAGCTTATTTGATTAAAACAATTTTTCTATAAACAATTTTTCTATCGTTTAGAAATCTAAATTTATAATTCAAATCTATTTTAAAATATTTTAACATATTTATCAAATTTATTTCATACATTTAAAAATATTCATTTTCAATAATGTTATACTTTGGTCTCTTAACTGCAAAAGCGCGATTTCTTTGAAAGTTTGATTTTTAAATATTTTAAAATATACAAGATGAAATTTTGGTTATTCTTTTCCATTTGAAAACTATTGTGACAACCCAAAAATTTTAGATATTTGAAATTGGAATATTTAATTGATTTTAAATATTTGGAAGTTGGTTTAACTTGTATTTCAAATATCTTATTATTTGGCAATTAAATTTATTGAATTTAATAATTAGAGATTGGGTAAATTATTAAATCATGAGTTTTAAACTGGTAAAAATATTTCAATGGCTTATAAAATTTATATTGATTTTACCGGAGATAGTTGAAATGTTAAATTTGAGTTTGAGGGCATTTTGTTCTGTTTTGGATTTATATCATTTAAATCGATATATAAAAATAGCCTTCCGAGGCACAGTCTCGGATTTCGAAGAAACCATTTCCACTGGATCCTTAATAGTGTATTATTACCGGTTTTCAATTTTCGTTGTGTTTGGAATGATCATTTGGTCGTGCGGTAGATAAACGCGCTGAAATTAAATCGAAATTCAGTATAAATATAAGGTCCAAAAGGCTATCTTCTGTATACAATCGAATTGGGACTCGAAACCTTTTCCATTGCATTTGGAATAGGGGTTTAACATTATAAACGCCAAGCGATATGCCTCGATAGGAGATCGAAATTTTTAGCTCGATTTCAATACGGCTGAAATTCAAATTTAAATTTAAATTGTAAATGGTGACTAGTCAAAATTTGTAGCCTGGGATTCAACACATAGCTTACCTCTTCAAGCACGTGTTCAATAGGGTTAGCGGTGCCTTTTGCAATTAAACACACGTCTCCTTTATCAAAAGAAATATTGCCGAACAAACGAAATTGCAGAGAAATGTTTTCCCTCCTTTTTTCTATTGCGAGTTCGTCCTCCTCATTTTCACGCCCTAGTTCGCAACCTGGACCAAATCCACATTGAATTCGAACCCTTTCTCTGATTTCATAAGTTAAGTCATGCCCTCTTCTCATTTTAATCAATCAACCACAGAACGAAATCGCAATCGAATCTATGGGTGGCTGAGGCTCGACTACGACTGGTAAACAATGGCGACTCCATCCCTAATTAACAGTGGTCAGCGAGTTATCTTCGAATCGGCTTCAGTTCTCACAGCGATTAGATCGATGGAGGCTCGATGTTAGCTACATCGATAGCAATTTCTTCAATTTCGACTGTGTTAGGGCTCGACTGGACAGTGGCACGCCGTTGGGTTCTTCCATGTTGCGAAGATGGACGCACGATGGTGGCAATTTCGGTCATGTTTGGGAAGGGGAGGGATTGTTGCGTGGAGAGTGGGTGGCGGTTCGTCGTTAGGTTGGCTTAGTGCTTTTTTTCAGTAAGGTATAAACCTCTTTTTATTTTTTTATTTTAATTCTATGTATATATACAGTAAAGAAAGTATAATATTTATATAAATGTGTGTATACATATATACACATATTTACACATACCTATTCTTTTTATTTAAAAGTATATAGATAAACAGAAAATAAAAAATTTATTACATATAGAAAAGATTTTGGTAAAAATATATAAGAAATTTTAAGTGTTGAAAAGTTTTATAAAAACTTTATTTTGAATCTATATAAATTAATTTTATAAATGTATGGGTTTCAAAGGATAGAAAAGAAAATGTAGGTATATATATCTATCTAAGAACATATATATATATATATACATATATATATATATATATTTGTACTTGCTAGTTATTTTAAAATAATGGATTCAAGGAGATTAACTTGTTAAATTAGCTTATTTATTTATTTTAGTTATTAAAGATTTCAAGGGAAAATCAGTTTAAATCAAATTATAAGTTAAATTAAAATAAGTAAATGGTGATTAATTGTTTGATTAATTCAAAACAATAATAAATCGTGAATTATTATACAAGGTCAAAACCTGAAAAGAGGCAAGCCGGTTTGGAAATGGGTTGCATGAGTAATCAAAGATGAGTTAATCTCACTCATCTGGATTGTCATTTAAATTTAAATAGTTAAATTTAAATATTTGGTTGAATGATTGAAATGATTGGATGTGGTACATTATATAGTAGTATATATATTAGAGTGATTGATTTCCCGCATCGTATAGCAGATGAGACCTTATGCGCCGCATAATAGCGGATGAGATGATATAACCCCATATACCATGATATTCCACCTATATTTTATCTTGTGCTAACATCTATGGATGTAGGGAAACAAGTTGGAGGGATCCAACTGGAGTCCTCAAAATTATTTAGATTGTTTTAATATCCTGTGATATGGTTTATTTGATATTCTGTGATAAATTATATTGGTAATTGAAAATATTGAATGCCATGGTTTGACTAAATATATTTGGGTTTGCCGAGTTATCAAAATATATTGTAACGCCCCACCCCGAGACCCACGTTAGTAAAGGGAATTAACGAGTAATTCTGTCTACTAACGCAGAGAATAAGGCTGAATAGGAGCGACCAACATAGTATACAATAGCTATGAACTAAACATGTCAAGTATGTGTCAATTTTTTTTTCATAACCTCATGTGTGGTTGACACGTCTAGTGCATAACTATTGCACACTACGGTGGCTATATAGCATTTCAGAAACAATGTAATATAATGTGCGGAATAATCAAAGTCACAGAAAAGCAAACCCAGATCAGTTATATACATACATAACCGTCACCATACATATCCATATAATACATCATACAAGAGTAACTACTAGGTAGCTAAGTGTCAAAATATACATCCCAAAAATATACAAATGATCATAAAGGAGTAGTCCCAAAAGACGAAGACTAGCTAGCCAAAATATACATATATGCGTCCCACAAAAAGTATCAAGCTGAACTGGAGGCAAAAGAAATCCAAGCTAACCTGCAACTCGGTCTGACCCGAGTGAATAAAACACACGGGTCAGGCAACTAAACTCATCAGTAGATAAGGAACTCTAGGATAATAAGTAAAGGGAAGCATTCATTCTGTTGTACCCAACAAAATAAATGAAAGGTTCAATGATAATCAAGGGAGGTGTCAAGCTAATATTCTAATGTCATGCGTAAGGGGAAATGTGATTAAGTTAAGTAAATTATTAATAACATCCATGAAATCATAAAATCTCATAAATCTCCAACAAGTCATGAAACGATATAAATAATCATGGACCATAAAATAATATCGCCTTATTCATATATAAGGCTATAGAAATCATCAAATTCCGATAAATCATAAAGCATCAAAAGATAATTTTGCACGTGCTTTTGAATCTCCACTAGTACTATACTTTGGTACCAACAATCGTGATGATCGGGATCATGTCATCTAGATAAATCTTGACAATCTTGACGACTACGTAGCCTATAATTTAATCAATCCCAATCGGTGACGTCAAAGACCCGAGTAATAGTAAATTCATGATTTGGGGCATAATTTCAAATCTTGATTCCCCAACAAACTCGTGGTCTCATAGTACTAGTCCAATCTTGAATGTGTATCAACATCGAGACTAGGAACCCATAAGGGTATAACCCACGTCCCATACCATGAGTTATCACCTAATGGTTTACTAATCACTTGTTGGTTCCACATTAGGAAAAATCATAAATCAATACAATCACAATGCCTCATTTCATCGGCGAATGTAAATAATCCAGTCGTAGCAATTCCGCTACGATAAACCAAAAATAAATTCAAACTTGTCTCATTTCATCGACAAGTGAAAACCTAATCAAAATTATAAAATCATAATCAACCATAATTGGTTTTGCCTCATTTCATCGGCGGGAGCACTACAATCTTGATAGTCCATAATCAATATACTCCAATCGGGAGTTTTCGGACTACTTCCACATATTAGCTAATCTTGTTAATACGGGACAAATGCTCTAAATAAATCTCAAGGTACCACATAGTGGTTAACAATCTTGGAGGATCTCAAAAGATTCCTCGAATTCATTTCGATCGTACAAGTTTGTATTTAAACGATAAAGCAATTACGCACGAGTCCCATACCTCGCGGTTTTTACTAAATCGTTTAATATACTTTCTCATACGTCCGAACATTCACGAAAAATGATTAAAATAACTAAAATTATACATAAAAGATTTTAGAAGAGAAAACGGGATTAAAATATATAAAATATAGGTTAAATATAAAATAATTGTAGTATAATACTTTTAAAATGTTTAAAATGAAATGTTTAACATCATATTAGTGAGATACAAATTGCATATACATGTTCATAGATGCAAACCATTTTTAATAGTTTAAAATCAATATTAGTCCATGCAACCAAAACACAGGACAGCGAGAAACATTTGCAATTTTAGCATAGCAAACGTCAAAATCACAGAAAACACAACAAATGAAAGTTGTAGCCACTGAAATAAGCTTTCCAAAACATCCAAAATTATCAAATTCCGATTAAAAACGAAAAAGTTATGGAAGATTTCATTTCTGCATCAACAACAGAGCAGGTTTGATTTTTGCTCTCGGGTTAGCAGTAGAAAGGTTCAATTTTGACACAGATAACCTCAAAATTGCAGAAAGCTCAACAAACAAAAGTTGTAGCTTATTCTCTGGGGATTTCAGAACATCTAAAATTTCAATATTCCGATCAGTAACGTGAAAGTTATGGTCAAAATACTATCCTATGAATTTTATGTACAGTAGCTAACAACTACAGGCTAGAGACAAACATTCACGATTTCAGCATAGGAAACATCAAAATTTGGCAAATTGATTCAAATAAAAGTTATAGCATATTCTCTGGTGATTTCAGAACATCTAAAATTTCAATATTCCGATTTGTGGTTCAAAAGATATGCTCAAAATACTACTTCAGCAAAAGAGTATTTCTGTGCCGAAAGCCATTCGACACAGCAACTTCTAACTCAATTTTCCGGCACCAAATGAAATCCAAATGCCATAAAAATTGGCATGAATATACTACAGTCAATAAGCTTCGAAACGAGACCAAAATCACCTCAATCCGATAAGGGATGAGGGAGATACAAGCAAATGAAATTAGGGTATTTTCAGGATTCAATATGAACAAACCGAACTAAATTGACATACAGAAATTAGATTTTTCTCCACAACTTTGGATGATTTAGCTTGCTGTAAGATAATTCTTACCTATTGCAGCGAAGAGCGAAGAATTGAATAGCAAGGGGAGGTCTTCTAGGCTTGCAACGAAGCTCCGGAGGCTGCTACTACAAGAAGAGAGACATGCAAAACAAAAGCAAACCCTAAACATGAATATGCAATAAAATCACAAATGAAATCACAAATCTGAGATTAACATGATGGAGATTACCTTGCTCTCTTTAATTTGGCTAATTACTCTTTTAATTTCAGCTATAATTTGATTTATTAGGGGTTGGATAAGAAAGAGGACATGGATTTTGCTTTGTGAAGCTACAACTAATTTGAGGAAGAAGACTGAAAAAAAAAAGGAACGGTGAAAATTTTGTACGTACAAGATTTTTTTTCTTCTTCTTTTTCCATCCAGATGTTTCTTATGGGCTGACCTGGGTTGGGGCTAAACCCATTTAGACTTAATTATTTATTTGTTTTATTATTTATGTGTTCATAATTTACACAATATACAAATGTACATAACTTACACATATTTGATTGGATTTTCACGATTTTGGATGCGTTGGATTTGTCTTGCCATCTAGTTTCCAATAAAATTATTAAAACTTATGTTTCAACAACTTTATTATTTTATATTCATTTATTATCAAATTTAACCAATTTTCTTATTTTTGCACAATAAATTGCAAAATTAACACAATTGGTTAAATTATATTATTTTACTCATCTAATAACAAAACAAATACATGTTTTGTCACTAATAAATCATTTCTCACTAAATTATCCACATTCTTCATGATTATTAATTTATTTACTCATTTCTCCATATTTAAATTAATAAAATGCCAATATTATTTTAAATAAACACAATATTGAACAAATCATTAATATTTATCCATCTTAAACAATATTCTACATTCATTAACCCAATACATCTCAAATTCATCATTTATCTCAAATAAAACATCTCATTTTTCTCTTAATTAATTAATTACAATATTAAATTATAATCTCCATTATAATTTAATATTTTCGGTAATCTCCAAAAGCAGGGTTGTTACATATATAGATTGGATTTTAAAAGAGACATAAAGGAAAATTCTTAAGTAAATAATTATAGAGGGATAAATGAATTGGAAAAGGATAAAAAGATTTTTAAATTATAATAAATAAATTTCGAGTATGGGAAAGGGGATTTTGAATAAAAGGGAAAATAATGAATTTTAAAACTTAAGTAATATTATTTAAAGGAATAAAGAATATATTTTAAAATTCAATTTGAATTTATTGGAAAGGATAAAGAAGGAATTTGAAAAAGTATGAAATTGGTATTTTCAGATAAATAAGATTTTATATCATAATTAAGAAGTAAAATCCGAAGTTAATAGGTTTTGAAATAAAAATGGAGTAAGTAAAGGAATTTATTTTAAAATGGAGTAAAATCTGAAAATCGATTTGGAAATTGATTTAGAGTTTGAAATTGTGTTTTAAAAGAAGATGGGACTATGGAATTTATAAACTGGGTAAATAAAGGGAAATAAGATATCAGTGGATATTTGGAAGTATAAATTCATGGTGGTAACTTATAAAGGGATGGGTTAAAAAAATTTAAAAATAAATAGTGGTTTATTTTTAGAAGGTGTGAAAGAGAAGTGTATTTCACTAGAAAGCCAAGTATGTTTTCAAAGAATTTTTTTAAGTATAAGTTAAAAGTTTTAAAGTTGTTTAAAGGATTGTTTTTAAGAAATAATTATTAATTTGTTAAATTTTTAAAGGTAAAGATTTATTAAATTAGTTATAATGGTAATTATTTTTAAAGGTTAATTGGTATTATGTTTTAAAAAGATAATTATTAATATTTATATTTTATAAAGTAATTTTATTTTAAAGATAGTTTGGCTAAGTTTTATTTTAAAAAAAACTTATATAGAATTTCGTAACTCTTATTTCAAATTTAGTTTGGCCTAACTTTTATTTTAAAATTAGTTTTACATTTTACAAAGTACTTTTATTTAATTATTTTTATAGTATATATTTTTGAATAAAGTATTTAAGTAGTTTAATTTAAATGTTCAAAGTATATTTTAGAATAAAGTGATTTAAATTATTTTAAAACCAAAGGTATTTGGACTTGGTGATTTTCAGTGGAAATAAACAATTTTTGGGAATTTATTCCACGAGTGAAAAGAGATTTGAAACTGATTCCAAAAGATTGAAGTGTATAAGATATCTTGCTAAAATATTTTGAAAAGGAAATAATTTGGCAAATTATTTTAATATGATGGTTGTTTGTAATGTTATTTGATAGTTAAATAACCGACTATAAATATTGGCTAATGCGTCGATCATTTCGAAGAGACCGGGATCGAGATTTATTTCCCGAAAATCACTTCGATCCAGTTTGAACGTTTTCGCGAGGAAGATAAGAGCTTGGAGTCGAAGATGAAGTAGTAAAGTGCGGGCTAATCGCTCCTGAGGGTGATTCCAAAATGGATGTAGTAGGAGTAGTGCCTTCGGTTCCGTTCGAACCCGGAACGGACTTGTATGAACAAATGCTTTCAGAACAATCGTCAGGAGGGCGATGATCATTCAAATTGTGTGTGTGCTAAAAAGGTAATGCATAGCCTTAAGCCTTGTCAACCGGGAATGGCTAAAACAAGGGAGGTGCATACAAGGCTAAGTGACTAGCAACCAATTAGGGTAAGGTCACCCCTATCTAGATGTCCCTTTATTTTGGTTGTGTGGGCGGTTGCTGATCGCAACCATGGGGTGAACTTATTCGAACTATCCAGTAAGGGGTAGCTGCGATCTTGTGATGCAGGGGATCAGGGTGGAACCCCGGTATGGTGATCTACACCACATACTGTGATGGGCGGTGTCCCAGTAGCCCTGCCATTAATGGAAATCCATTCTCTCTATGTGCCTTTACGGTTTTTGTTTGTAGAACCCACTTTGTGGCTAGTAGCTAGAATTTAATGAATGTAACAATTTTAGCTATTTGAATAATTATTTGTATATAGATGCTATTATAATATCAGAGGATTTTATAAGAAATGTTTTGGTTATCGTAAGGTAAAAACCCGGCATGTTTATTTGTGGTGTGGTCTTACAAGATACCTTTGATTTCAAATGATTTTGAAAACTTTAATAATCCAATTGAGTGTGTTTTCTCACGCTGGTTTTTCAGACCGACTCGGGTATTATTTAACTATAATGCTCAGGTTAGACCGAGTATTATAGAGTACAGATTCTGGATGGACTACTTTGGAGCTCATGAGACGAGCTGGATGACGAGACGTATCACGTACTTAATGTATTACCGCTATGCAGTATAAGCTGTGTATAGTCAGTTTTTGTGGGGATGAGTTATCATAATCGTCCTGAATTGTGTTGTTGATTTTGTTGTACTCTAATGATGTAATGTATAAAAAGATATAATTCTTTTATTTTAAAGATGATTCATTTATCTGTTATATATTGTTCCACTGCGTTTGTGAGATTTTGATATTATTTTCTATTTCTTCTTCTACCTCCTTCTTCTTAGCCCATAATGGTTTGGTTTTCCGGCATTCGATTTTTTGGCATTTGATACAGTGGACGTATTAATGTCGATTTTCAGGTGTCGAAAAATCGGGTCGTTACACTTGGTATCAGAGCTGAAGGTTAAGCTAGAACCTTGGCTCTGGTGGGTATTACTCATCAAAAGTAGAGTCAGTAGTACTCTAGAAAGAGCTTGAGAGTATTAACAGACATGAGTGCGTATTTGTTAGTGAATATAAAAATTGTTTATATATTGTGTTGATTTATCGGTTGAGTGTTTATGAATTCTGGTCGATATATGGGATGCCATGTGATCGATAGGGGTTTTAAAACTCTTAAACAAGATAAACCGACACGTTATTTTTTTTAAATAGGGTAAATGAAATAATTTTACCCTAATTATTTTTGTATCAAAAAGTTCTAATTTTTCAAAAAATTATTATAGATATATATGGTTGCTTGGTTGCTAGGAATGATAATATTAAACTATTATCATTGTTATGTAGAAATTAAAATAAGAAATTAATGTTATAACCAAAAAAGTTAAGAATAAATTCATATACAAACGGAATTTGTAAATGAAAATGGTGAATGTGATTTATAATTTGAAATAAAATTCCAGAGAAATATTTAAAAATAAATTGAAAGAATTTGGAATTTGGAATTTTGGAAAAAGTTTGAATTCCTTTGGGTCTGAAAATGGTTTTCAAAGGTTCTGGAAAAATAATAGTGATATTATTTCGGAAATATTTTTGGAATTGGATTTGAAATCTGGTGATATTTGGAATTTAAAAATATTTAAAGGTTTTTGAAGAGATAAAAGCATTGAACTCTTTTCGGTCGCTGGAAAATAACTTCGGTGATGACTGCAGCATCATCGATGTTCATTTTCGAGTTTCCAAAAGAGAAATTGCTGCTAAATTGTTTTAAAATGGAGTGTTTGCAAAATTAAGTTTGGTTTTAAAATTCAAAAGATGATTTGATACCAAAGGATTTTGGATATAATTGATTTCAAAATGATTATTGAAGACTCTGGAATTGGAATAAGATGTTTTGAGTGTTTATGTAGTGGTTTGAACTCTGGAAGCTTGACTAAACTAGGATTTTAAACAGGTTTGGAAACTTATAAGTTATTGAAACTGGATATTGAAATTAAATTTGAATAGTGTTAAATAAAGTAAAATGGAAAATATAGTTGAGTTGGAATAAATAAAACTAAAGAAGGTTAGTAGAGGAATGGAAATAAATTGAAAAACTTATAGAAATTTAAAATTTAAAATTGAATTAGAGAGTAATTAAATATAATTAAGTAAAGTGAATTTAAAGAAAGTCTAAGGAAACTAAGAGAAATAGTTACTTAAATAAAATTGCGGATAGACAAGTGAATTTGCATTTATAAGTAAATAGTGTTGAATATGCGCTTTGCGCTTATACGATTTTTGTTTGATGATAATAAACATATATACATTCGTTTAAATGTATTTGATAATATACTATTTATTTTCACAGATTAAATAAATATTTGCTGAATAAAATAAATAACACGAAATTTGAATTCAAACGAATATTTTATTCAAATAAATATTTATTACATCTTTGAATAGTACAATTTCAAGCTCTCACTATAACTATACAACTTTGATTACAATTACATCACATTTCACATTTACAAATGTCCTCACTACATATCACTCACACTCGTATTTATCTTCAACTCCATTCCAGTTTGAATCCAGCAACTGAGCAATCTGCAAAAATATTCACTAACGTAGTAAAATCGAAAAAGAAATATTTTTGAAATTCAAAAATAAAAGATGATTTTGAAAATATGATTTTCCTCAGTTATTTGGGTTGTTCGTCATAATTTAAATTTGAATTCATCATACACGAACAACTTGTGACATACACAGTGTATTACTGTATATGCCACAAGGCCGTGCACACCGATATATACACTTGATTGATTTACAGGGACAGGTGAGCACAGGTCAAACCCAAATGAAAAACCGGGTTCAACTCACGTGCAATAATATAAATGACACAACTCTCAGCACAAGGTCAAACCCGAGTTTTTAAAACTGGATTCAACACAAGGCAACATGACATGAATGCAACGAAGACCAACAGCCCCAACAGAAATATGAAATGAATCAAAGCAATGATCAGAGAACATGCATGAAGACTGAATGAAATGCACAGCATGCATTGTTGAATATGTGTTACAGTGGTGATGCAAGTGCTAACCAGAATGAAGTCCAATACAATTACAACTGACTACATGCAGGAGAACAAACACAACACTGCAGCCAACTTATACACTATGAATCAGAGATTACAAACTCGAGTGTGCAAGTGAACATGACAGGAAACAATTCAATATGAACTGATGAAACAGTACCAATGAACATGCAGTTAAACTCAGTGACAACATACAAGTCAGACTAACATAATGCAAGACAGTGGTCATAAATGGAATAACAACATCGAGCCAGAGCCGTCAAGTTCAAATATCACACAAGTACAGGCTGATCAAAATTTCAAAAATGACCAAAGCCAAATGTGACAGTAGTTTTAAAAAATCAAGTCAAAGCCGAGTACAACAAGAAATAATCAAACAGCCAAGCAAATCGAACCAAGTCAAGATCAACACCGTATTGACTAAGCAAATTGAACAAGTCACAGGGGAGTTCAATATCGTAGTCAAAAACCAGTGCTACCAAAAGTCAAGAACATAGCCGAGAAATTCATCACGAAATCAACAGAACAGAGAATTTTCAAAGCAAGTCAATCATCTCAAAGCACATGGTAAACAAATGTCTCGAATTCAAAGCATATTGCAATCGGGTCAACAGAGAGATTCACGGCCATAGTCAATCAACACAAATTCAAAGGCCGAAGCCAATTGTGAACCAGTCAAAAATCAAAACCGTGTGTGCCAAGCATCAAGTATACGAATTTGACAAAGTCAGATTAATCATCAATCGTTCAAGCATAATCAAGCGGCAGAGAAACGAAAATGACAAATTCAAACATGATTATACGAACAAAAATAAAGGAGATCGAACTCCTATAAATACCCAAAATCATCATCGGCATAAAGCATCGAGTTCGAGAAAGCCAAAATCAGCAGAGCAAAAGGAATAAAACACATACCAGAAAATCACATACGAACTCGATCCAAATCGAAGAGCCGTGAGCTAATAGAAGAGAAACGAAGTCTACAACTATCTGTATCAAGCGGTGACTTCAATTTGCACAAACCCTAATTTGGAAATCAGGGACGAAGCCCTAAATTCAGAACTGAGAGGAACGAAAGAGAAGAACAGCCGCCATTTTTCACAAGGAGATAAAGGAACGGGCTAACAGATAGTGAAGGGGGCCGGCCTTGTTTATGTTAAAAGGGGGTTTTGTTTTTAGGCTTTAATTAATTAGGGTTGTTTATCTTTTAATTATTGTTTAAATTATTTTTACTTTTAAAATCAAGAACTGGTAAATCACCACCTAGGGTTAGGTAGTGTCAGATTGTCTAGTTAGAATTAGTTCAGTGAGCAGGGTGTGCGAGTTTGCAAAGCTGTATAGGCGGGAGCAGAGTTTGCGAGTAAGCGAAGCTCTATAGGCGGGAGGCAAAGTTTGCGAGTAAGCGAAACTCTATAGGCGGAGCAGGGTGTGCGAGTCTAGTAGAGTGTTTGTGAGCGTGGAGCAAATGTTTGCGAGCAGGGTGTGCGAGTCTAGTAGAGTGTTTGTGAGCGTGGAGCAAATGTCTGCGAGTCTAGTAGAGTGTTTGTAAGCGTGATGCTGTTTAATTCTAATAGAAATCTGTGAATGCAGCAGTAGGCAGGTTTTGCCGAAGCTGGGTAAATTTTGTGTGTGATTTACTTTTCTGCATATTTATTTTTCTGTGTATAAAATCGATAAAATTTGCTATAACCCTATTCACCCCCCCTCTAGGGTTAAATCTAGATCCTACAAGTGGTATCAGAGCCCGGTATATATTTTTTTTAACTCTAGAGCCATGAGTCTACAAAATAATGCTTTTTCTAAGGGGCAATCTATTGCTAGGCCACCCATGTTTAACGGGAACGATTATGCTTATTGGAAAGTTAGGATGGGTATCTATCTTAGTTCTGTTGATTATGATGTTTGGGATATTATTGAAACTGGCTATAAATCTCCCACTATAATCGTTGGTGATACTGAGATTCCTAAACCTAAGGATAGGTGGGATGCCAACGATAAGAAATTGAAAACGACAAATGTTAAAGCTATGAATGCTTTGATATGTGCTCTTGATAAAAATGAATTTAATAGAATTTCTCATTGTACAACAGCACAGGAAATTTGGCACACTTTGGAGGTGACACATGAAGGAACTTCTCAAGTCAAGGAGTCTCGTCTAGCCCTATTCAGCAATGAATACGAAAACTTTGTGATGGACAAAGGCGAAAGCATAAAGGATATGTTTGGACGCTTTTCAACCTTGGTATACAACGCTAGAGCGCTTGGGAAGGTATTCACTGAGGTAGAGCTTGTGAGGAAGATACTACGAGTCCTACCAATGAACTTTGAGGCAAAAGTCACGACAATACAAGAATCGAAAGATCTGAGCAAACTAAGCATGGAGGAGTTGATTGGCAATTTGATGACATATGAGCTTGAGTTAAAAGCAAAGGAAGAACGCAACAACTCCGAACCAAAGAAGAAGACGATTGCCTTAAAGAGCAAAGAAGAAAGCGATGAAGAAGATCCAATTGAAGAGCTTGCAATGGCTGTCAATAATCTTAGAAGATGGTCTAGATTCAAGCCACGCAAGAAGAAAACAAAGGGCAATAGGTCAAAAGATTCCGAAAATTCCGATAATGAACTGACGTGTTATAACTGCAACAAGCCTGGCCACATCAAACCAAAATGCCCACTTCTCAAAAACAACAAAGAAAAGAAAAAGGCGAAGAAGGTATTTGCAGCGACTTGGGATGATGAAGAAGGAGAGGAAGCTTCGGATAGCAGCTCAGAGGAGGCTAACTTGTGTTGCATGGCAAAATCAGAATCAGAAGCACTCTCCGACGAATCTAGTGAGGCAGGTGAGTTTTCTTATAAAGAACCATTTTTTATGTGTTCTGATCTTACTAAAGTAGTTGATGCTCTTGAATCTAAAATTGAAAAACTGAAAACTGATAGGAGAGAACTTGCTCGTAAAAATTTTAGGTTAGAAACCGAACTTGAAAATATTCAAAACCTAGAATGTAAAAGATATAAAGTTTTAGATTCAGAATTGACAAGACTTAAGAATAACTCTGAGAATCTTGAAAAAGAAAACTTGAATCTTAAGGAAACCATCGACACTAGGAAAAAGGATTTTATAAATCGATGCACCTCACTTGTCACTGAAAATACAACACTAAAAACCAAAGTCCAAAATCTTGAGAAATCTTTGAATAACTTTTCAAGTGGCGAAAAATCTTTCAACATGCTATTGGGAAATCAAATTTTCGCTAACAATAGAAAAGAACTAGGCTTTGGGAAATCACAAAATGATGATAATGCAAAAAGTAAAAGTGTTTTTGCTCGATCTGAAATAATTGGAAATCATGTTGAAAATCATAGTCATAGGAACACAAAATTTAATCAAGTCAATTTAATGAGCACGTTTTGTAGAGAATTTGGACATAATCAAAATAATTGTTGGTATAGATCCAAACACGTGAAAACTATACCAATTTGGGTTCCAAAAGGCACAAATATAAAATCTTTGAAAGTCAAACAAATTTGGGTGCCAAAAGGAACATATATAAATAGTTTTGGGTCTCCAAAAACATATTTTTCATATTCTGCCACTAACAACAATGGACCTATAAAAACAAATAGGTCACATAAATCTTTTATCGTGTAGGTGTGGTGGCAGGCTAAGGAACAACAACAGTGTTCTCTGGATTTCGGTTGTTCCAGAAACACAACGGACGATAAAGCAAAGTTCCTTAGCCTAGTATAAAGGTGACAGAATCACAATGGGCAATCACGAAAAATTATCGTAAAGGTAAAACAGGTAATTGTTATTAAATATGATTATCTGCACCATACTCTAAATTAAAATCAGCCAATATTGAGATAAACAAAAGATGATGATTTTGATGCTATGATTTTTTTTAAAATATTGACTAACCATCTTTAAATAGAATTACTTGGAGTAATTATGATGGTTGACTGATTCGGACTTAATTGATATGATTTTTTGACTTGTTCTTATTTATGACATTGATTTGTGCTTAATTGATGACCAATCAGATTTTCAATTTTGAACTAATTTATATAAATTTGTTCGGTCAAATGCTGGTTACTCATGCTACACGTAGATATATTTGTTTTGATATTTTGGTCACTGCTTGTAAATTTGCACGATTTCAAATTCATGTGAAAAAGTATTTTAAAAAGTTGTTGAAACCTTAAGAAATTGTTTTTGAAATAATTATGATGTTGATTGACTGTTGATTACTCATGAACTTGTTTATCCTATAGTTTTTGAAATTAACACCATGATATGTGTTTGAGTGTTAACACGGCTTCAATTCAAATTCAAAAGAATGATGTTAAGTTTGAATTTTTTTGGTGCACACTTCATGGTTTGATTCAACAAGTGAATATTGAGTGAAATTTAAATTCAGATGCAGATTACACTGGTAATATAGTTGATAGAAAAATTACTAGTGGAACGTGATTAATTTTTTTTTGAAACATTCATTTGCTGCATCGTTTTTTTTTTCAAAGAAAATATCTGCATATTTTTCATTTGAAATAATTTTCAAATAGCAGAAAATTTTCTTATAAAACCCCCTCGAGAAAATCATGTTTGACCATATTTACAGCTTAATCATTTTTGAAAAATTGATTTTATAATTTTAATTTGATTTTAAATGACAAATTTTGACTAATCTGACTCCCTTTGATTATCGAAAAGATGAATAGTGATTGAAAAAGAGATGAGTGTTGATATTTATCATATATTATAACTCGAGAAAGTATAATTAGAAAATTTCTTTAGAATTTCATAACAAGAGTTATAAAAACTTTTTGTTGGGTAATAATTCCATGACCATTTCTATTTCTATCATCTTTCTATCGACCATCACTCATCAAGATCATATTTAGTATGTAAATTTGTGGTAGTTTACAAAGGAAATCATTTGTTCTTCAATATATTTAAATTTGTGAAGGAAATTATTTGTGCTTCAACTTATTATATTTAGCAATAAAAATAAATATCCAAAGTATTCACTCTCATTTAAAAGTCCTCACGGTTATGCTTGGGTGAATTACTTGGATTTTTGATTATGTGCTTCCATGCTCATTTAAAAGTCCTCACGGTGATGCATGTATGGAACGCATATCAAAATTAATTGATCCAAATAGACAAGTTGATTCTAATCCCATTTAAAAGTCCTCACGGTCATGCGTGATTAGAAGATACTTGATTTCATTTTTTAAATAAAAATTGTGAATACTACTAATCTCATTTGAAAGTCCTAACGGTTATGCATGGTTAGTAGATATTCAAATTTCCTGAAATAAATATACCACAAATAGACAGAATTGTATGATTTTTGGTGATTTTATCCCCATCACTTCTGAAAGTGGAATATGCGCTTGACAAGGGTAATTATGATTTTTGTTTGAGTTTTATTGAAATTTGATATTTATATTTAATTGAGTTAAATGTTTGATTCATGTCTATCACTTCATCCCTATTTTATAACACTATTATTCTTTTGCTGATAACAAAAGGGGGAGAGAAAAGTTAAGATTTTGTCGAATAGAATCAAGCAAAGGTTAAATAATTTCCAATTTGCATATAGGCTCATTTACATATTTTTATTTGTATGCATATATGTAGGGGGAGTATTGTGTAGAGAGGAGCATTCAAATAGGGGGAGCAAATTGAACGATCAAATACATTTAATACATTCAAAATCTTAAATATATGTTTGTTATCATCAAAAGGGGGAGATTGTTGAATATGCGCTTTGCGCTTATACGATTTTTGTTTGATGATAATAAACATATATACATTCGTTTAAATGTATTTGATAATATACTATTTATTTTCACAGATTAAATAAATATTTGCTGAATAAAAGAAATAACACGAAATTTGAATTCAAACGAATATTTTATTCAAATAAATATTTATTACATCTTTGAATAGTACAATTTCAAGCTCTCACTATAACTATACAACTTTGATTACAATTACATCACATTTCACATTTACAAATGTCCTCACTACATATCACTCACACTCGTATTTATCTTCAACTCCATTCCAGTTTGAATCCAGCAACTGAGCAATCTGCAAAAATATTCACTAACGCAGTAAAATCGAAAAAGAAATATTTTTGAAATTCAAGAATAAAAGATGATTTTGAAAATATGATTTGCCTCAGTTATTTGGGTTGTTCGTCATAATTTAAATTTGAATTCATCATACACGAACAACTTGTGACATACACAGTGTATTACTGTATATGCCACAAGGACGTGCACACCGATATATACACTTGATTGATTTACAGGGACAGGTGAGCACAGGTCAAACCCAAATGAAAAACCGGGTTCAACTCACGTGCAATAATATAAATGACACAACTCTCAGCACAAGGTCAAACCCGAGTTTTTAAAACTGGATTCAACACAAGGCAACATGACATGAATGCAACGAAGACCAACAGCCCCAACAGAAATATGAAATGAATCAAAGCAATGATCAGAGAACATGCATGAAGACTGAATGAAATGCACAGCATGCATTGTTGAATATGTGTTACAGTGGTGATGCAAGTGCTAACCAGAATGAAGTCCAATACAATTACAACTGACTACATGCAGGAGAACAAACACAACACTGCAGCCAACTTATACACTATGAATCAGAGATTACAAACTCGAGTGTGCAAGTGAACATGACAGGAAACAGTTCAATATGAACTGATGAAACAGTACCAATGAACATGCAGTTAAACTCAGTGACAACATACAAGTCAGACTAACATAATGCAAGACAGTGGTCATAAATGGAATAACAACATCGAGCCAGAGCCGTCAAGTTCAAATATCACACAAGTACAGGCTGATCAAAATTTCAAAAATGACCAAAGCCAAATGTGACGGTAGTTTTAAAAAATCAAGTCAAAGCCGAGTACAACAAGAAATAATCAAACAGCCAAGCAAATCGAACCAAGTCAAGATCAACACCGTATTGACCAAGCAAATTGAACAAGTCAAAGGGGAGTTCAATATCGTAGTCAAAAACCAGTGCTACCAAAAGTCAAGAACATAGCCGAGAAATTCATAACAAAATCTACAGAACAGATAATTTTCAAAGCAAGTCAATCATCTCAAAGCACATGGTAAACAAATGTCTCGAATTCAAAGCATATTGCAATCGGGTCAACAGAGAGATTCACGGCCATAGTCAATCAACACAAATTCAAAGGCCGAAGCCAATTGTGAACCAGTCAAAAATCAAAACCGTGTGTGCCAAGCATCAAGTATACGAATTTGACAAAGTCAGATTAATCATCAATCGTTCAAGCATAATCAAGCGGCAGAGAAACGAAAATGACAAATTCAAACATGATTATACGAACAAAAATAAAGGAGATCGAACTCCTATAAATACCCAAAATCATCATCGGCATAAAGCATCGAGTTCGAGAAAGCCAAAATCAGCAGAGCAAAAGGAATAAAACACACACCAGAAAATCACATACGAACTCGATCCAAATCGAAGAGCCGTGAGCTAATAGAAGAGAAACGAAGTCTACAACTATCTGTATCAAGCGGCGACTTCAATTTGCACAAACCCTAATTTGGAAATCAGGGACGGAGCCCTAAATTCAGAACTGAGAGGAACGAAAGAGAAGAACGGCCGCCATTTTTCACAAGGAGATAAAGGAACGGGCTAACAGATAGTGAAGGGGGCCGGCCTTGTTTATGTTAAAAGGGGGTTTTGTTTTTAGGCTTTATTTAATTAGGGTTGTTTATCTTTTAATTATTGTTTAAATTGTTTTTACTTTTAAAATCAAGAACTGGGAAATCACCACCTAGGGTTAGGTAGTGTCAGATTGTCTAGTTAGAATTAGTTCAGTGAGCAGGGTGTGCGAGTTTGCAAAGCTGTATAGGCGGGAGCAGAGTTTGCGAGTAAGCGAAGCTCTATAGGCGGGAGGCAAAGTTTGCGAGTAAGCGAAACTCTATAGGCGGAGCAGGGTGTGCGAGTCTAGTAGAGTGTTTGTGAGCGTGGAGCAAATGTTTGCGAGCAGGGTGTGCGAGTTTAGTAGAGTGTTTGTGAGCGTGGAGCAAATGTCTGCGAGTCTAGTAGAGTGTTTGTAAGCGTGATACTGTTTAATTCTAATAGAAATCTGTGAATGCAGCAGTAGGCAGGTTTTGCCGAAGCTGGGTAAATTTTGTGTGTGATTTACTTTTCTGCATATTTATTTTTCTGTGTATAAAATCGATAAAATTTGCTATAACCCTATTCACCCCCCCCCCCCTCTAGGGTTAAATCTAGATCCTACAAATAGAATTGGAAACTGGATATTGGGAATTAATTTGAATTGTGTGTAATGGAAGTTAGTCAAGATTTGGCTAAATAAATAAAGAACTGAAATAAAATTAGTGAGCAAACTAATTGATTTAAGTAGGTAAGGAAATGATTTGGAATGAGATTTGATTTGAATCTTGTTGTATAAAATGTAGTATTAAATTTGTTTGGGAATAAATGGGTGGAAGGAAGGAAAATTTAATTCAAGTGGAATTGAAAATGGAAATTTGAATAAAAGAATTGAGATTTAGAAATTTATTTGGTTGTAACTGAATGAAATTGAGAACTGAATATTAAAATTTAAAATTTAATTAAGTAGAGTGAAGTTGTAGAACTAGTTCTAGGTAAACTAAAATAACAAAAGTGGTGAAGTAAAAATAGTTATAAGAGGTATATAAAACATTTGTATTATACTTAAAAAGAAATGGTGAAATTCTTAAGTAAATTTGATATTGGAAATATTCTAAGTAATATTGGAATGAAAATTAAGTAAAGTGGTGAAACGTGATAATTGTGGATAAGAGAATGGAAACCAAAATAATATGAATAAGAGAGAATTGATTTAGTTGATAATCAATGGATATAAATATGTAAGATGTATGTATATTATTTTATTTGCATAGCGATTTGATCCAGACTCGGGCACATAATTTCGAGATAGTGAATCGATCCAAGTTGGAATTTTTCACTCGATTTTCGATAGCGAACTCTGGATATGGATTTTGATTGATTTGCGAAATTCTCTATCATAGTTTGTGGCTATGCAAGGAGAATGACCGTTTCTGATCAAGAAACCAGATCTGGGTCCGCGCTAGGGAGTCGGGTGAACGATACTAGTTCGGAAGTGGAATTGTATGATCGAATGAGCGATCGGATTTGATATTGC
Organism: Allium cepa; assembly: GCA_030765085.1. Lineage (NCBI taxonomy): Eukaryota > Viridiplantae > Streptophyta > Magnoliopsida > Asparagales > Amaryllidaceae > Allium > Allium cepa. Next base: position 689,615,301 of record CM060932.1, on the reverse strand, counting down.
GTGTGGATGATATATGTATATCATACAGGTTTAAATGAAATAGATATTGAAAATTTTGTAAAGAAATGTGTAAAGCGATTTTGAATGTTGTAATTGAACATTATTGATTGGTCAGATACAGGTGTTTAAAAGGCAAAAGAAATCGGGATTTTTGATTTTAGAAGATAAAGGAATTGCTCAATAAAATGTATGTATTTAAATTTTCTGTATGAAATTTGATGGTTTTCTGGTCTAGCCACTTAGCCTTTTGTTTTCTTTTGAAATATGAGGGCCCGTAGAGGCATTTTGTAGTTGTAACGAGCTAACCGCGCAAAGGAGATGATGGTGAAATTTTTCAAAATTTAGGGAGTTAGAATTTTTTTGAAGAAGTTTAGATAATTTAAAATTTAGTTTTAAATTTAAATTTGAATAGCTGGTAAGTGATATTGGTGGGAACCCATGGAAGAAGTTTGGAAAGTTTGTAAGGGTGGTAATGTCTTTTAAAAAAAGATTGTTTGGGTGGTGTTAAAACTGTTTGGTTGTGAGATTAATAGTTAACGAGTTGTGGACCATTCTTCTTAATTAGAAATTTCAGAGAGAAATTCTTTTAAGTGGGGAGGAATGTGATAAATCAAAATTTTTAGATATTTGAAATTGGAATATTTAATTGATTTTAAATATTTGGAAGTTGGTTTAACTTGAATTTCAAATATCATTATTTGGCAATTAAATTTACTGAATTTAATAATTAGAGATTGGGTAAAATATTAAATCTTGAGTTTTAAGCTGGTTAAAAATATTTCAATGGCTTATAAAGTTTATATTGATTTTATTGGAGATAATTGAAATGTTAAATTTGAGTTTGAGGGTGTTTTGTTTAGTTTTGGATTTATATCGTTTAAATCGATATCTACAAATAGCCTTCTGAGGCACAGTCTCGGATTTCGACGGAACCAGTTCCACTGGATCCGTAATAGTGTATTATTATCATATTTCAATTTTCGTAGAGTTTGGAATGATCTCTTGGTCGTACAGTAGATAAACGCGCCGAAATTAAATCGAAATTCGGTATAAACATAAGGTCCATAAGGCTATCTTCTCCATACGATCGAATTGGAACTCAAAACCTTTTCCATTGCGTTTGGAATAGGGGTTTAACATTATAAACGCCTAGCGGCATTCCTCGATAGGAGATCGAAATTTTTAGCTCGATTTCAATACGCTTGAAATTCAAATTTAAATTGTAAATGGTGACCATTTAAAAATTGTAGCCTGGGATTCAACACGTTGCTTACCTCTTCAAGCACGTGTTCAATAGGTTTAACGCGTGTCCTTTGCAGTCAAACACGCATCTCCTTTATCAAAAGAAAATATTGTCGAACAAACGACACTGCAGAGAAATGTTTTCCCCTCCTTTCTTCTATTTCGAGTTCGTCCTCCTCATTTTCATGCCCTAGTTCGCAACCCAGACCAAATCCACATTGAATTCGAACCCTTTCTCTGATTTCATATGTTAAGTCGTGCCCTCTTCTCATTTTAATTAATCAACCACAGAACAAAATCGCGATCGAATCTATGGGCGACTGAGGCTCGACTACGACTGGTAGGCAATGGCGAATCCATCCCCAATCAACAGTGGTCAGCGAAATATTTTCGAATCGACTTCAGTTCTCGCAGCGATTGGATCGACGGAGGCTCGATGTTAGCTACATCAATAGCAATTTCTTCAACCTCGACTGTGCTAGGGTTCGACTGGACAGTGGCGCGACGTTGGGTTCGTCCATGTTGCGAAGATGGACGCACGATGGTGGCGATTTCGGTCATGTCTAGGAAGGGGAGGGATTGCTGCGTGGAGAGTGGGCGGCGATTCGTTGGGTTGGCTGGATGCATTTTTTTCAGTAAGGTATAAACCTTTTTTTATTTTTTTATTATTTTATTTTAATTCTCTATATATATACAGTAAAGAAAGTATAATATTTATTTAAATATATATACACATATTTACACATACATATTTTTTTTATTTGGAAAGTATATAGATAAACAGAAAATAATTTTTTTTATTACATATAGAAAAGATTTTGGTGAAAATATATAGGAATTGTAAGTGTTGAAAAGTTTTATAAAAACTTTATTTTGAATCTATATAAATTAATTTTATAAATGTATGGGTTTCAAAGGATATAAAAGGAAATGTAGGTGTATATATATATATAAGAATATGTGTGTGTGTGTGTGTGTATTTTGTCTTACTAGTTATTTTAAAATAATAGATTGAAGGAGATTAACATGTTAAATTAGCTTAATTTAGTTACTAAATATTTCAAGGGAAAATCATTTTAAATCAAATTATAAGGTGAATATAAATAATAAATGGTGATTAATGGTTTGATTAATTCAAAATAGTAATAAATCTTGAATTATTATACATGGTCAAAATCTGAAAAGAGGCAAGCCGATTTGAAAATGGGTCGCATGCGTAATCAAAGGTGAGTTAATCTCACTCATCTGGATTGTTATTTAAATTTAAATAGTTAAATTTAAATATTTGGTTGAATGATTGAATTGAGTGGATGTGGTATATCATATAGTAGTAAATATATATATATATATATATTGGAGTAATTGATTACTCGCATTATATAGCGGATGAGACCCTATGCGCCGCATAATAGGATGGGATGATATAACCCCATATACCGTGATATTCCACCTTGAAGTGGAATTGATATTTTGTCTTGTGTTAACATCTGTGGATGCAGGGAAACAGGTTGGAGGGATCCAACTGGATTCCTCAAAATTATTTAGATTGTTTTAATATTATGTGATATGGTTTATTTGATATTCTGTGATAAATTATATTGGTAATTGAAAATATTGAATGCCATGGTTTGATTCAATATATTGGGTTTCCCGAGTTATCAAAATATATAGATTGGGTTTCAAAGATACATACAAGAAAATTCTTAAGTAAATAATTTTGGAGGTTGGGATAAATGAATTGGATAAGGATAAAAGTGGGTTTTTATATTCTAATAAATAAATTCCGAGTATGGAAAAGAAGATTTTGTATAAAAGGGGAAATAATGAATTTTAAGACTTAAGTAATATTATTTAAAGGAATAAAGAATTTGTTTTAAAATTCAATTTAAATTTATTGGAAAGGATAAAGAAGGAATTTGGAAAAGTTTGAAATTGGTATTTTCAGTTAAACAAGATTTTAAATCATAATTATGAAGTAAAATCTGAAGTTAATAGGTTTTGAAATAAAAATAGAGTAAATAAAGGAATTTATTTTAAAGTGGAGTAAAATTTGAAAATCGATTTGGAAATAGATATAGAGTTTGAAATTGTGTTTTAAAAGAAGATGGGACCATGGAATTTATAAACTGGGTTTATAAAGGGAAATAAGATATCAGTGGATATTTGGAAGGATAAATTCACGGTGGGAATTTATAAAGGAATGGGTAAGTTTGTTTTAAAAATAAATAGTGGTTTATTTTTATAAGGCGTGAAAGAGAAGTGTATTTCACTGGAAAGCCAAGTATGTTTTCAAAGCAAATTTTTAAGTGTAAGTTAAAAGTTTTAAAGTTGTCTAAAGGAATGTTTTGAGAAATAATTATTGAATTGTTAAATTTTTAAAGGTAAAGATTTATTAAATTAGTTATAGGGGTAATTATTTTTAAAGGTTAATTGGTATTATGTTTTAAAAAGATAATTATTAATATTTATATTTTATAAAGTAATTTTATTTTAAAGATAGTTTGCTTAAGTTTTATTTTAAAAAAAAACTTGTATAGAATTTCGTAACTCTTATTTTAAAACTTAGTTTGGCTTAACTTTTATTTTAAAATTAGTTTTATATTTTATAAAGTAGTTTTATTTTAATTATTTTTAAAGTATATATTTTTGAATAAAGTGTTTAAGTAGTTTAATTTAAATGTTTAAAGGATATTTTAGAATAAAGTGATTTAAATTATTAAAAATCAAAGGTATTTGGACTTGGTGATTTTCAGCGGAAATAAACAATTTTTGGGAATTTATTCCACGAGTGAAAAGAGATTTGAAACTGATTTCAAAAGATTGAAGTGTAGAAGATATGTTGCAAAGATATTTTGAATAATATATAATTTGGGAAATTATTTAAATCTGACGGTTGTTTGTGAATGTCATTTGATAGTTAAATAGCCGACTATCAATATTGGCCAATGCGCTGTTCGTTTTGAAGAGACCGGGATTGGGATTTATTCCTCGAAAACCACTTCGATCCAGTTTGAACGTTTTCATGAGGAACAAAGAGCTTGGAGTCGAAGATGGAGCAGTAAAGTGCAAGGGATAATCGCTACTAATCCTAAGGGTGATTCCAAAATGGATGTAGTAGGAGTAGTGCCTTCGGTTCCGTTCGAACTCGCAATGGACTTGCATCGACAAATGCTTTCAGAACAATTATCAAGAAGGCGATAAGTATTCAAAGTGTATGTGTGCTAAAAAGGTAACGCATAGCCTTGAGCCTCATCAACTGGGAATGGCTAAAACAGGGAAGTGCACAAGGCTAAGTGGCTAGCAACCAATTAATGTAAGGTCACCCCCTGTCTAGATGTCTCTTTATTTCAGCTGTTTGTGCGGTTGTTAATCCCCACCGTGGGGTGAACTTATTCGGACTATCCAGTAAGGGGTAGCTCCGGTCTTTTGATGCAGGGGGTTAGTGTGGATCCTCAGTACGGTGATCTAGACCACGTATTGTGACAGACGGTACCCGGTAGCCCTGCCATTGATGGAAATCCATTCTCTCTACGTTCCTTTACGGTTTTTGTTTGTAGAACCCACTTTGTGGCTAGTAGATGGAATTTAATGAATGTAACAATTTCGGTTATTTGAATAAGTATTTGTATATATACACTACTATGATATCAGGGGATTTTATAAGAAATGTTTTGGTTATCGTAAGGTAAAAACCAGGCATGTTTATTTGTGGCGTGGTCTTAGGAGATACCTTTGATTTCAAATGATTTTGAAAACTCTAATAATCCAATTGAGTGTGTTTTCTCATGCTGGTTTTCCAGTCTAACTCGGGTGTTATTTAACTATAATGCCCTAGTCAGACGGAATATTATAGAGCACAGATTCTGGATGGACAGCTTTGGAGCTCAGGAGACGAGCTGGATGGCGAGACGTATCACGTACTTAATGTATTATCCGATGTGCAGCATAAGTTGTGTATAGTTAGTTTTTGTGGGGACAAGTTATCGTAACTGTCCTGAATTGGGTTGTTGATTTTGTTGTACTCTGATTATGTAATGTATAAATAGATATAATTCTTTTTTTAAAAGATTAGTCATTTATCTATTATATATTGTTCCGCTGCGTTTGTGAGATTCTGATATTGTTTTCTATTTCTTCTTCCACCTCCTTCTTCTTAGCCCATAATGGTTTGGTTTTCCGGCATTCGATTATTCGGCATTTGATACAGTAGACGTATTAATGTCGATTTACGGGTCTCGAAAAATCGGGTCGTTATAACTATGGTTATAAGGATAAGAAAAAAAATTATTTCAAAAATTTTCAACTTAATTAGCACCATATACATTGATTTAAACTTACGGGTCGAAAATTACGAACTACCGCTACGCGGCAGGATCAATTTTTGACAATTTTAGTGAATGGTTTTAGAACTTGTCCGAAACACTTCAAAATTGTTTTAAAATCATGTTAAAACTATTTTAACTCATTTAAACAATATTCTATCATTGAATCATATTTTTAGCTCTTTATCACATATTTGAATATTATATTATTATAATATTCACTTTGAACCTTTTCAAAATCATTAAGTTATTTACTTTTCCAAATTTGCAACTTAAGAATACTTTTAAAGTTATTAACTTTAAAATCCAAAATAATTATTTCCATTTGTTCAAAACAACTTCAAATCCCTATCTTCGCTTTTAGTTTTCAAATCAAATTCCTTTTTACAGAAATAACTCTTAATTTACAGAAAATTTCATTTTCAAAACAAATTCAAATCCCTATCCAAAAAATTTATAACTCTTAAATTTACAGAAAATTTTGTCAACATCTCCTTTGCGCGGCTCAATCGGAACAACTATAATTGGCCTCTACGGGCTCCAAACCAATCAATGAAAATAAAAGCCAAGTGGCCTCCCATATCTAAAGCGTAAAATCATCAACTAATTTAAATTTTCTAATTTTATTACGTACCTTTTTGCGCTTGATTTATATTTTGGCAAGTAATTTGTTATCTCTATGCAAATGCAGGTGCACAGGAAGTCAAATAGGAATCTCTTGCTTCACTGTACTTACATAGTCTAAAAGAGAATCAGGTTAAAAAAGCAATATGATGTAACTCTACATGCAAAAATTATCATGGTATAAATGCACATGCAACCAACAACCATATCTCAATCATATGTGACAAAACATAGAGAATATTCTACAATAGATGCTATGCATCTAGTTATTTCAAAAGATAATTTCAGATCTAAATACCTGGGTTTTTCAATTCAAAAATTTATTTTTCAAATTTCTCAGACGAGAAACATCAATGATCAAAAATCAAAATGACAAGGAGGGAACTCTTCCTAATAAAGTATGATGAAACTCTAGAATCAAAACAGCATGGAGCGTCCAGTGGTATTTCGGTTCCTCAAAAAACATCAACTAGAGTGAACAAGTAGCATTTCTTTCCCAAAATCTTTCAAAAAATTCTTTTCTAAAATAACCAGGATTTAGGTCCTTATAACAACAATTCAAAATCCTTTGTCCATAAATTTAAACTTTATAAACAATGGTATATGCAATCACACAACCGATTAATTCAATCAAATCAAATTCTATGAAGGAATAAACTAGCACTAATAGTCAATCAAATTCAAATAGGGAAAACTTGTTGTAACGACCTACAAATTTATCGCTTGGATAAATTATATTTACTTTTAAAATATTCAGATATGGATTTAAATGTAAGAAATAATAGCATTTTAAGTAGTAAACAATAATATTTATTTTGTTTGGGAAACATATTTGCAGACAAATTACGGTGGTAAAATATAGATAATTTGTAAATATCGTCCAAGGTAAAATATTGATAAAACAGCCGAAAATCATTTTATCAATAAAACAACTTTTTAACAATAAGGATTATGTATGGCTTTGGATACATATACTAGTATATGTATTCAAACAAGATTATGAAATAAAATAATTATTTTATTTTTAGAAAATAAAATGTACCTATGACATTGGCAGTTGATATCATCGGTTTTATATATTTCTTCGGGAATTCAACTTAAGTTTAAATATTAAATAAATGGGATTTTACTAACAAATAAACCTATTATAATCATTTAAAAATGATGGAAAAATGGTTTTAATTATTTTTACCAAAATAGATAGTTCGTAGAAAAATAGAAAACGTGACCGAAGAACGTTTTTTGGAATTTCGACTTTTCGACACCGGAATGTTATCGGAAACATTTCTCCTCTTTGTGCACTATACATGCACATATATAAGAATTAATTAACCATATAATAATACAATTAATAATATATTATCTAATGTTAATTATGTTCAGCAAGTTATGTGACAAGTCATGGTTTTAAAAATAATAACTTATATATAAGTACATATCATTACCTCTTGTCATATCTTAGCCTTATCTTCATTATCCATCATGACCTAGAGGATGACTAGAGAGGGGGGATGTGACATATGAGGGGAAGGAAGGTGGTGCTGTGACTTGTCAAGATAATGACATGTTATGATATTTTAATCTAAGGTTAGTTTGGTAATTTTCCTACTTTCTTATGCCTATAAACACACATCCATTTCACCATATTTTTATTTACTTCTACATTTTTATTTCCCTAAAGCTTTATTCACAATTCTATGGCTTCTTATATTAGTTTTAAGTTTTTTTAAAATCAAATTATGTAAATTGCTTTAAAGATGCAAACTTGTTTTTAAATTCTTTCTTCTTCATTTTCCCCTACTTTATTCGGCTATAAATTCCTCTATTTTAAACCAAATCAAGATTTTATTTTTTTAAAATCGTAAAAAAAAAATTAAGTCACTACAACTTTCTCTTTTAATAGTTTTTCTAATTTCAAGCTTAGGTTAGTCAAAATCTCATTTCCTTGCAGTATGCTTTTAAACCCAGAAATTTAGGTCAAAAAATAGCTCTCCTTCTTTTGACCATATCTACCTCAAAATAAATCTGATTTGAGTGATTCTTTCTATTAAATTGTAGAGAAAATAATTTTATAAACCTTTTATTTTGATCACTTTTTCAAAATCTGAGAGTAATATGTCTAAAAATTAAGTGGAAGTTGACATATCTTTGTGGTGATTTTTGGTGCATCTAAGGCATTTCAGGTTTTAGAGATTTTCGGTGAGTAAAACTACTTTGTTTTGGAATTTTTTTGACTTTATTTTGTTGTTTATTGTGGTGATAATATGATGATAAAGTTGGATGGCTATTATGTGGTCGATGGTGATTTGATGGATGCTATGTTTGGTATTAAATTTAAGATTTGAATGTGATGTTGTCGAGTTAGTATGCTTACAACCTTATGTTTATATGTGTGTTTCACAATGATTTTAATAGTATGTTAGTATGGATGCAAGGTTGTGATTTAAGAATCAACGTATGTTGAGTTGAAATAAAGTTAACAACTTTGTGTGTTGCGATGGACGTGAGATCCGATTTGAAATCAAAACTATGATTTCTAGTTTCAAAATTTGGAAATGGTTTTAAGTTTTATCTTGGTTTAAGGTTTCAAAAACTTTCTACATATTATTTAAAAATATATAGGAGCAAGAATTTAAGTGAAGTATTTCACTTAAAATAAGTAGAGCGAACTACGCTCATATCGATAGTCGCTATGGACGTAGTTCGACAAAAATTCACGATTTCCGTCTTTAAGCGATTCATTTTGGAATTGTTTTGCAAAAGTTTTCCAAACTTAATTAGTAATATAAAAAGATATTGTGTTTATACTATTTAATAATTTATATATTTAATAAAATAATCAAAGGTAATTAGCACTTAATTAGTAATTAAGCAAGTGATTAAGGTAAAGTAACACTTAAAAAAGGTTAATAATCAATTAGCTATCAATAAAGTTTTTAATTAGTGATTAATGAAGATAAGAAGTAATTAAATGGTTAATTATTATTTAATTAAGTTAAGTTCCTTAATTAATTATTAATAAATTAAGTGATTATTAAATTATTTTTTAATTAATTAGGGTTTAACTAATAATGAATTGTTTGAACCTTAACTAAGATACATTAGGAAGTTAATTAGGACATAACTAAGTTCATTAAGTTAATTTAATTTTAATTAAGATTTAATCTTCATTTAGTTAAGATATAATTAGGGTTTAAGCTAATTGAATATACTTTAATCCTTTCAAAACTTTTTTAAACTTAATCGGTTATATTTTAAATCGGTTTTCTTTTTAAGATTAATTGATTTTAAATCAAAGGATCTCTCGTCTGGACCATTAAGTAGCCAAATGAACTAAAGTAGCGATTATAAAAAGTTGACATGTTTTATGGGAAGTAAGTGACTTGTGGTTAGCACAATCTTGAATATCGATAATGTGATAAACACAAGGAAGTTAATTTCAATAGGGTCATGGTAACTTAAGCATATGGAATACATTTCTATACGTAAAAAATTTACACCCAATAAAGGATGTATCCATATTTGTAACTTGGACATCTACCTATGAATGATTGTATGTTATTTGTGAATCCCTTACATATCTGATGTTAAGCAATACCCATGATGTAACTTGGATAAGTAAACCCAAATTTAATGATCCATTGTAGTCATTAAGCCTCCGTTTGGTTTTAGAAAGTTAATATTTCACTCTCTTTTAAAATGATCTTCAAGGTTATTCTATTTTGAATAAGATATTTGAAGAATGATTTAAAAAAAATTTATGAGTATTATATAAAGAATTTTATGAATAATTTTGGGGTATTCATAAAAGGAGTTTTAGAAATAGTTTTGAATGTTTATAAAAAGATTTTATAAATGGATTTGGATGTCTATAAAGGGAAGTTTTATACAAGGTTTGAGAGTTTATAAAGAAGATATATAGCCATGTTTGAATAATTATAAAGAGTCTCATAAATGAGTATGGAGGATGATAAATGATTTGTAAATGGGTATGGTTTAAAGAAAAAGGATTTCATGGGTAAGGGAAATTTATAAAAGGATTTATTGAAGATAATTACAATAGGAATTTGAGGTTTGGATTTTTCGAGGTTGAACTTTTAAAGAAATAGGGATATGGAACATCCGTTCCATACTAAACACCGAAGGAATAGTGTTTAGAGTTATCATTCTCTCCAATTTGGAAATGAGAAATCTTACAAATTTTGTGTGAATATACTTATGTCAGAAAGATAAGTATATGAATGTTTTTGAAAAATATTTATTAACCAAATATTTTAAGGCTTAGTGATTTCTATGGATAAATAAATCTCAAATGGAATTGGTTGTTGTTTGTTTTTTTGATAATTAAATAAACAACTATCCAGTTTGACCTAAATTGACTTAGGAAGTATGAATGTAAATTCGAGTTTTCCAATAAAGACTCGTAAACTTACTTCTAAACGAACAGGGAATAGTCAACTGGAAATTATCGCTTATTGATACGTAGAAACTGGGATCGGATTTATATATCCGAAAAACACTCCGAACCAACATGTACGTTCGAGTGGAAGACATCTTGATGATGATTGAAGACGGTGCTCTTTGAAGTGCAAGGGCTACTACTACTAATCCTGAGGGTGATTCCAAAATGGATGTAGTAGAGTTAGTGCCTTTGGTTTCGTTCAGACCCAGAATGAACTTTTATTGATGAATGGCATTGCACTAACACCTAGAGGTTAGCGTTAGCATCCCACGATGGTTTGCTATTCAAAAAGGTAAAACATAGCCTCAAGCCTCATTAATCGGGAATGACTAAAATATAGGATATGCAGCAAGGCTATGTGGGTCGCACCCATTAGGGTATATCATCACCCTTCTAGATATATATACACAATCATCAATGAATTCGTGTACATGGGAGTGCTCAGTTAAAGGTTGCAAAGCAACCAGGGTGATGATATATTCGAAACTATCCAGCGAGAAGTAGGCCGGTTCTGTGTTGGCAGGGGTCGTTAGGTATGACATCAATACATTTTTCTAGAGGTGTACTGTGGCGAATGTTGCCTCAGTAGCCCAGTCATTAGTTGGAATCCATTCTCCAATACAAGCCTTACATTTTCATTTTTAGAGCTTAGTATGTTGGAATGTGAGATGCAAGCATTTTAGCTATTTTATCTATTTACTTTATACCTAGATACTATGATAATGCCACTGGATTTTGATGTAAAATGTTTTGGTTATCGTAAGGTAAAAATCTACCTTTTTATGTGCGGTGTGTTCTTACGAGATACCCTTTGTTTGAAAGGTTTTCAAATGCAAAAATCAGTTTGGTTGTTACTTGTTTTCGAGTTTTACTCATGCTGGTTTACCAGACTGATCCGGGTGTTATTCCATGTAACGCTTAGGTCAAACCGAGCATGTTTTCCCAGGTTTAGATGGATACTTTAGATTTGAAGAGGAGCTGGATGGTCAAGACGTATTCACCACTTTATTATAGAGTCATATGTTTGTCAACGTAAGGATAGGTTTCTATAACTTTCCAAATTTAGGGTAAGTCTAGTGTACAATGATGTTGTATATATGAATACAGATGTTTCCTTTCTGTAAAGGTCATTATTGTATAATATATTATTTGTTGCGCTGTGAGATTCTGTGTGGTTTAGTTTTCTTCTATCATCTACCTTTTTCTTTCATCCTAACAAATCAGTATCTTCGGCACTTGAATGTTCGGCATGCGATACAGTGGGGGTATTAGTGTCGATAATTGAGAGTCAAGAATCTGGTTCGTTACATTTGGTATCAGAGCTGAAGGTTAAGCGTGAACCTTGACCCTTGTGGGGTAAACTCATTTGGAATTGGGTAAATGAGTCCCCAGAATGAGCCTGGGTGTATTATAAATATGAGCGCATATTTGTTAGTGAGTAAAAAGGATTTATATTTTGTTGTTGATCTATTGAGTGGCTTAAGAATTCTGGTCGATGCATTTGGCCAACGTTATCGATAGAGATTTCTTAAACACTTGAACGAGTCCAATTGGCATAATATTGTTTTAAAATTGGTAAATGGAATAATTTTACCTGGGATATATTTTATATATATAAGAGAATGATTTTCAAAATTCTATATAGTTATCCATGAGATGTAGAGTTAAAATTGGATTTAGAATATAATGTGTTTAGGTAAAAGAAAATCTTTAGATGACCTTATAAAAATGAAAAGGATTGCGAGAATATTAAATCTAGGTGGCTTTGATAAAGATTTAAATGGTTTTGGAAAAGTTGTAGTCATTGTACTAAAAGAGATTTTAAGATATAAATATTATAAAATGGATTTGAAAGTAAAGTTTTCTTTAGACAGTTCGGGAATTAATCTGTTTTGTGATAATCAGAATAATCTTTTAAGTGAAAATCAAATGTTTGTGTAACGAATCGATTTTGTCGAGATCCGAAGGTCGGCTTCTTACGTCCACTGTATCAAATGCCGCATAATCGAATGCCAGAAAACTGAATTGTTAGGGTTAAAAAGAAGAGGTAGAAGAAAAAAAAGATAGAAGAAGTAAGGAAACAGAACAGAAACAATATCAGAATCTCACATATCGCAGCGGAACAACATATAATAGATAGATGAATAATCCTTAAAACAAAAGAACTATCTCAGTTATTACATTACATTACATCATCATCGGAGTGTACAACAACGATATACAACACAACAAAACAATGGACAGTTATACAAACATGTCCCTACAAGTGAAATTACAGCGGAAAGATAATATCATATACAAGTAATACGTCTCGCCATCCAGCTCGCCACTTGAGCTCCATAGCACTCTTGAATCCAGAATGACCTGATAATCTGACTCTAGACTGCCCGTGTGGAAAATTTTGGGCACCCAGAGTTTAGGAAGAGAACAATAAACTCCAGGTCAGTCATGGGACTGGTGTGAGAACTCAAAACAGTTATTTATCTTTTAAAACAACAACAAGGGAAGTGAAAAATATCCGCAATGCTTTTGGAAAATGAAACTACCATAAGGCCTCCCCGCACACACACAATGCAAACGCAGAATTGGAGGAGATTTCTCTTTATGATAGTCAAAGATGCTTACTACGCAAAACAAATCATTTTTGATATTATTATTAGTGCATAGTGATGAAAGCATTTCGAAAATAGAATATAAATCTTAGCCAGCATAGACATTCCGAACTATGCCTACTATAGCTACCATCCAAATAGTGGGGCGCCACCATAAGTGAATGGTAGGTAATACAACTAAAACCGTACAAGGCTCGTATTGTTTCTTTGGATTTCCAACAAATGGTCAAGCTAAGGAACTTCCTACTGCCACATGGGATCGCCTCTGGCAAGACGTCCCGAGAACTAAACCATCTCTCTGCCAACACAAGGCCGGGTTACCTCTGTAACTAGGTAACTACTACACGAATATGCCATCCCCCGGTCCTTTGGGACCTTTATCCGAGGGCCCTCTATCACCAAGCAACAACCACACAGAAAATGAGATTGGAGCAACCACATAGGTTAAACATCAGGGCTCCATACTTGACACCACCATTTTCCAGAAGGAAATGACATACCCTAAAGGGCGCAACCCTCATAACCTTGCCGCATATTCTTGTTTTGACCATTTTCGAGGCATGAGGTCTGACGAAGTCTCGTCCACAAAGCTACGCTTTTTCACAAAACTACGCTTTGATCAACAAATGATCAATAAATAATCATCACACAGCAACAATCAGCATGCCACATTACCAAATTGGGAATATATTGCTGATAACCTTCAACTACAAAACCTCTGAGATCGTACGTCTCAGAGAAAGGTGTTAAGCTAAGAGAATAAATTCTCCGACACGAACAGAAATGTATTTGAAAGAAATCTGCTTTATATCTCAAAATGTAATGTCAGACACGTAACCATACAAGTCTGTTCTGGGTTCGAACAGAACTAAAGGCACTTCAAAAGAAGCCCTTGCAATCCGGGTATTCACAATCCCGATCGAATTTCCCATCACAAAGGAAATCTCTATACCGTAGCTAACGGTGCAGAGACAATCGATAGGTCATCCTATCGTTTTCACAAATACCCGTTCTTCACCACCAGTCTTCAATGTTATCCATTGCGTCGTATCACTATTCGGAATGGGTAATCCGAATAACGAGCGCAATAATTTAAAAATAAGTGTAGCATTCAATTTCAACCAATTCACAACAAATAGCCATTTAAGGGTTAATATTGATAGTCGGTTATTTAACTGTCAATCAATATTCACAACATAATCCGATTCCAAATAATCTTTCCAAATTATTTATTTCCAAAATATCTTTATAAGATATATTTTCCACACTTCAACCATTTAAAAACAAATTTCAAATCATTTTTCACCTTTACAACTTTCATTTCAAAATGGTTCATTTAAACCAATTAAATAAATCCTTACCGATTTACTTTAAATTTACGTTCCAAATCCGTAAATTTATTCCCACACTTTTAAAAATAAATCAATGTTTATTTTAAAAACAAATTTCCCTTATAAATTTCCATTGTGAATTTACATTTCCAAATATTCGCTTTTTTATACGATTTTTCAAATTGATTTCAATTATTCACTTTCAATTATCTTTAAAAGATAAAATCTCAAAACATTCACTTCATATTGGAAAATATTTCCATACTTATTTAATAATAAGTAATTCACCAATCTATTTATTTTCAACATTTGGAAAATATTCAATATACTTAAATCACAATTAAGTATAAATTTTATTCTTTAAGGAAAACATTCCCTTAAACACATTTATTTGGGTCAAAACGAATGTTACGTAAAACATCGTTACGACAACCCAAAATCACTAGTATAGGGATCCGAAATTAAGATAGATATATAAACCCCAATACTATATAAAACTTTTCCTTTTTGAAATCATTTACTATAACGATAGTGTTATAGTCCACCATTTCCTTCTATTTCTCGAAAACGTCTATTTCAACAATGAATGTTGAAATCTATGATTTCGATACTTAATACATTTTAAAACATTTTTGAATCATTTTAATTCTATTTAAAATATCACTTTCCTAAAACATTTCTTTAATATATTATTCACCGTCCAAAATCGTGAATATATTTCATTTACCAAATTTATCATTTCTACATATTTTATTTAAAGGATTATTCACCGTCCCAAAATCGTGGATATATTTCCTTTAATAAGCTAAATAATTAAACTTATCAAAATAAGTCGATTTCAGATTTATAACACAACGTTTATAAATTCCATTTATACTTTATAACAACTTCAACTTATAAAATCACTTTATTAACAAATTCTATCCAATCCCATTTACACGCCAAAATCTAATTTATAAGTGAATTACTTATAAATCTTTTATTTTACAAAATCTATTCATTTTATAACTTCACAATTTATAAATCTATAGATTTCATCCACTTATGAAATCCATTTATACTTCATTTTTAACACTTATAAAACTCGTTTTATAATTCCAATATTTTAATTTATAAATATCAATTTTATAAATCTTTTATATATATATCATTTATAATAATTCAAAAATCCCAAATTTAAACCATTTTATAAATAAATCAACTACTTATTTCAAAAATCACATTTCGGTTATGTTTCACAAAAAAAAATCATAATTTTTATAACATAAAATCTCAACGTTTATTTATTTAAAATGAATCAATTCCAAAATCAAATTTTATTATGAATTCTCAACTTAAATTTCCAAAAATCAAATTTCATTTATTTTCGGCATCTAACGATACCAAAAATATATTCGGCTAAAATTTAGCCTTTAACGATTTCAATCACAAAGATAATCACGCAGATTATAAATAGATCAACACACATGAAACCAATTCAATCATTTGAGGAATCCAGTTGGATCCCTCCAACATGTTTCCCTGCATCCAAAGATGTTAGCACAATACCAATTCCGCTTCAAGACGGAATATCGCGGTATATGGGATTTATAAAATATTATCCGCTATTATGCGGCGCAATAGGGTCTCATCCGCTATATAATGCGGGAAATCAACTCCAAGTACATATATAATACCAATTCCAATCAAGTTGGAATTATCGCGGTATATGTGTTTGATAAATAACCTCCGCTTAATATACGGTGTATAGGGTCTATTTCAATATAACAGATAATAACTATCATCCAATCACACAATCAAGAAATTTTAAATCTAACTATTTAAAATTTAAATCGAAACAATTTGATTGAGTGAGAAGTTCTCACCTTGAGTTTCCGATAACAGTTGTAGCGTTTTATTTCGAATAAAATTAAACAAGCATTTAATTTTACCCAAAATTATCACTAGATCCAAACGACTCCAAACCAGCTCCATTGCGTATTGCTCGACAAAACGAAGCCAACGCAATTCGTTTCGTGCAATTCCAACCTCGTATGAAAAAGTTATACACTTTTAAAGTTTATACAATTTAATATATTAATTAATTTCCATTTTTCTTTTTAATTTTATAACCCTACCCATCCACGGCCGTTGATTCCCTTAGCTCAAAATCCAGGCCGCTGAAAACATCTTTTTCCCAAACGTGAATATCACATACGCCCCTGAACCCAAGCCGCCGTGCTAACCCTAATACATGCGGCCTCTACGATCGAATCCAGGTCGATCAACTAGCGCCACACGAATGGCCACGACAAGAGCTACCCACGGCTAAAGCAAGGTGGACCTCGGTCCTCCCTGGACCTCGTGATGCGTGCGTGAAACTTAGATGAACGGGGTCAAATTCCCAGCGATCTGTAGCTTGATTTTCGATCTCCACCATTGAGATGGTAGATCTCATTGCGCTCCATCCTTTTGTAGTTGTAACTTTTATGAATCGATCGATGGATTGCAAGAAAAATGAGGAAGAACGAGGATGTACTTCGGCCATTGACAGATGAAAGTCGCGGCCGGAACTTTGAAGCTAGGTTTTAGTGAAAAATTTAAGATCTTAGGTCCTTTTATAGAAATTTCTCAAATTACTATTCATCCGAAATTTTCCGAACACCAAATCTCGCGCGGTGACCGACATTTTTAGGGTTTACCCCATGTTCCGGACACAATAGAATATGTTTCGAAATCTAATTTGGTCGTATGTGCGAGTTACGGAAATAAACGATCAAATTTAAATTAAATCGATTAAACCAAATTTCTATGCGTTTTGGCTTACCCCGAACAAACGGTAAATTCGATTGACACAAAATTTGAAACCATACAATAATATAACATTACAGATCCGATGAAACTGGTTTCGTCGAAATCCGAACTGTTTGAAAAATGGCTATTTTAACTCGTCAATTAAATATTCAATTTTCACAAATTAACTTTTAATTCAATTTTAAAAGTTCACAAACATTGTTCTAACTCCAATGTGATTTAATGTAACTTTATAAATCAATTTCAATCACATTAAACCCGATTTCCAATTATTTACGCAATTTCAGATATTAAATTATCGATTTAATTATCCAATTAAATCTACATATTCAAAAAAATTATTCGACTTATAAATTTTACTTGTTGATATTTAAAATCAATTAAATATCTGAATTTCAAATGGCAGAAATTCTGGGTCATTACAGTTTGTTTAGGCAGATATAATGGTGCACTTAGTAAATTATCCTCTTTGTTATTGTACAATGAAAAAGAGTTCGAATCCGAATGTATCCAAAGCAAGTGGAGGATTTTTTTTAAAAACTATTTGTCTATAAATAGTATTGTTTTGAAAGGAGTTGGAAAAGGAAGGAATATTCTTATGATTAACTAGTTTGAGTGTCTTGGTAATTATTAAAAATGGGTAAGAGATGTGTTTGGATGGTAAACACATCTCTTGATTATTTCCCTACTTAGTAAATGGGACATATAATACTATTTGGTGGCGCCCGGTTCCGTGGTGTCATTTTAGAGTTACTCGGGCTATATATTATGTTTTTAAAAAGGATTGAATATAAAGTATCATTTCAAAAGATTTTTTGAAATAAAATCTAGGTATTGTGTTCTTGAATCCTTAAAAGAATAGAGTTTTAAAAATAAAAGGATATCTTGATTAAGAGCGGGTTAATAACTAAAGTTTTAAATTTGTTGAACATCCTAGGTTAAGCAAAACTAATTTAAGATTTGTATATACTCTTTTGGACATAGAAGAGTATCATACTAAAATGAATTTGAGTTATAAAATGTTAATAAACTTAAGTAATGTTCTAAAGTAAATGATGATTCTTTAAAAAGTGTAATAATCTTGGGATGTAGGAACCGATGGAATTAGAACGTTGGTTGTATGTAGATCATTTCTCCTTTCCACATAGTTCTCGATCCAAGATTCGAGTACATTGCTCGAGGTGTTCCACACCATTCCGAATAGGGATTCATCGCCTGATTTTTGAAGTTGAGCATTGATGAGGGTTCTTATGTGGAACCAAAGGTTTCCAATTATAGTTTATGGCTATGCAAGAAGAATAGAGGTTTCTAATTAAGAAGCTTGATCAAAGTCCACACTAGGAAGTCAAGTGAGCATTACTAGTTCGGAAATAAAATTACGTATTCGAGTGTGTGATCAAACTAGATACATAGGAATTATTTATGTACATCATATGGATTGATGAATAGTTTTAAGTATTTCTGGGAATAGGGTTGTGGTATAATTTTAGGGACGAAATTCTTTTAAGAGGGAAGAATGTAAAGACCCACAAATTTATCACTTGGATAAATTATATTTACTTTTAAAATATTTAGATGTAAGTTTAAAGTAAGAAATAATAATGTATTAAGTGGTACACAATAATATTTATTTTGTTTGGGAAAAATATTTGGGGAAAAAAACTACCGGGGTAAAATATTGATAGTTTGTAAATATTGTCCAAGGTATATCGATAAAACAGCCGAAAATCATTTTATCAATAAAACTACTTTTTAACAATAAGGATTAAGCATGGATTTGGATACATATACTAATATATGTATTCAAACAAGATTATGAAATAAAATAATTTATTTTATTTTTGGAAAATAAAATGTATTTTGACATCGACAGTAGATATGGTTTTATATATTTCTTCGAAAATTCAAGTTAAGTTTAAATATTAAATAATGTGTTTTTAGTAATAAATAAACCTATTATAATCATTTAATAATGATGGTAAAATCGTTTTTAATTTTTTGTACCAAAATAGATAGTTCGTAGAAAAATAGAAAATGTGATCGAAGAACCTTTTTCGGAATTTCGATTTTTCGACACCGGAAAATTGTCGGGATTTGAACACTATATACACACATATAAGAGTTAATTAACCATATAATAATACACTTAATAATATATTATCTTATGTTAATTATATTTAGCAAGTGATGTGACAAGTGATGGTTTTAAAAATAATAACTTATATAAGTATATATCATTATATCTTTTCATATCTTAACCTTATCATCATTATCCGTCATGACATAGAGGATGTGACTAGAGAGGGGGGATGTGATATATGAAGGGGATGAAAGTGGTGATGTGACTTGTCAAAATAATGACATGTTATGATATTTTAATTTAAGGTTAGTTTCATAATTATCCTACTTTCTTGTGCCTATAGATACACATCCATTTCACCATATTTTCATTTACCTCACCATTTATATTTACCTAAAGCTTTCTTCGTAATTTCATGGCTTCTTATGTTAGTTTTAGGTTTTTAAAAAAAATCAAAAGATTTAAATTGCTTTAAAGATGCAAACTTGTTTATAAACTCTTTCTTCTCCATTTTCTCCCCCACTTTATTCGGCCATAAATTCCTCTATTTTAGACCAAATCAAGATATTCTTATTCATTGTAAAAAAATTCAGAAGCTACAACTCTAATTTTTTTCTACTTTTTCTAATTTCAAGCATAGGTTTGTCAAAATCCTATTTCTTCGCAGTGTACTTTTAAACTCAGAAATTCAGGTCCGAAAATAGCTCTCCTTTTTTTGACCATATCTACCTCAAAAAAAATTTGATTTGAGTGATTCTATTTTATAAAATTGTAGAGAAAATAATTTTCTAAAACTTTTATTTTGATTACTTTTTCAAAATCCGAGAGTCATATATCCAAAAATCAAGTGGAAGATGACATATCTTTGGGGTGATTTTTGGTGCACCTAAGGCATTTTAGGTTTCAAAGATTTTCGATGAGTAAAACTACTTTATTTTGGAAATATTTTTGACTTTATTATGATGTGTTATTGTGGTGATAATATGATGATAAAATTGAATGGTTATTATGTTGGTCGATGGTGATTTGATGGATGTTATGTTTGGTATTGAATTTAAGATTTGAATGTGATGTTGTCAAGTTAGTACGCATATAACCTTATGTTTATATGTGTGTTTCAGTGTGATGTTAAGAGTATGGTAGTATGAATGTATGGTTGCGATTTAAGAATCAAAGTATGTCGAGTTGAAACAAAGTTAACAACTTTGTGTGTTGCGACGGACGTGTGATCCAATTTGAAATCAAAAATATGATTTCTAGTTTCAAAGTTTGGAAATGGTTTTAAGTTTTATCTTAGTTTAAGGTTTCAAAAAAAATTCTACATATTATTTCAAAAAATGTAGGAGCAAGAATTTAAGTGAAGTATTTCACTTAAAATAAGTAGAGCGAACTACGCTCATATCGATAGTCGCTATGGATGCAGTTCCACAAAAATTCACGATTTCCATCTTTAAGTGATTCATTTTGAAATTGTTTTGCAAAAGTTTTCCAAACTTTATTAGTAACATAAAAAGAAATTGAGTTTAGAATTTTTAATAATTTATTTATCTAATAAAATAATTAAAGGTAATTAGCACTTAATTAGTAATTAAGTGATTACAGTTAAGTAACACTTAAAGAAGGCTAATGATTAATTAGTGATTAATAAAGTTTTTAATTAGTGATTAATGAAGATAATAAGTAGTTAAATGGTTAATTATTAATTAATTAAGTTAAGTTGGTAACTAATTATTATTTAATTAAGTGATTATTAAATTATTTTTTAATTAATTAGGGTTTAACTAATAATGAATTGTTTAAATCTTAACTAAGATACATTAGGAAGTTAATAAGTTAATTAAAGTTTAATTGTTATTTAATCTTGATTTTATTAAGATATAATTAGGGTTTAAGCTAATTGAATATACTTTAATTTTTCAAAACTATTTTAAACTTAATCGGTTATATTTTAAATCGGTTTTCTTTTTAAGACTAATTGATTTTAAATCAAAGGATCTCTCGTCTAGACCATTAAGTAGCCAAATGAACTAAGTAGTGATTATAAAACGTTAACATGTTTTATAGGACGTAAATGACTTTTGTTTAGCACAAATGTTGAATATCGATAACGTGAAAAACACAAGGAAGTTAATTTTAATAAGCGGCTCGTGGTAACTTAAGCATATGGAATATAGTACTATATGTAAAAAAAAACTTTACACTCAATGAAGGATGTACCTATATTTGTAACTTGGACACCTACCTATGATTGATTGCATGTTATTTGTGGATCCTTTACATATCTGATGTTAAGCAACACCCATGATGTAACTTACATAAGTAAACCCAAATTTAATGATCCATTGTAGTTATTAAGCCTCCTTTTGGTTTTGGAAAGTTAATATCATTTTCTTTTAAAATGGTCTTCAAGGTTATTCTATTTTGAACAAGATATTTGAAGAATGATTTAACGATTGTTTTGAATATAATATAAAGAAGTTTATGAATAATTTTGGGGTATTCATAAAAAGAGTTTTAGAAATAGTTTTAAATGTTTATAAAAAGATTTTATAAATGGATTTGGATGTCTATAAAGGGAAGTTTTATACAAGGTTTGAAAGTTTATAAAGAAGTTATATAAGCAGGTTTGAATAATAATAAAGAGTCTCATAAATGAGTATGGAGGGTGATAAATATTTTACAAATGGGTTTGGGTTAAAGCGAAAAGGATTTCATGGGTAAGGGAAATTTATAAAAGGATTTATTGAAGATAATTACAATAGGAATTCGAGGTTTTGGTTTCGCGAGGTTGACCTTTTGAAAAAATGATGGTATAAAACATTCATTCCACACTTAACATCGAAGGGATAGTGCTTAAAGTTATCATTCTCTCCAATTTAAATAATATAGTTAAATCTGTTTAAGAGATTTGGAAATGGGAAATCTTACAAATGTTTTATGAATATACTTATGACGGAAAGATATGTATATGAATGTTTTTGAAAGAGATCTATTAAACAAAGGTAAATTTTAAGGCTAATGTTTGCTACGGATAAATAAATCTCAAATGGAAATGGTTGTTGCTTGTTTGTTTGATAGTTAAATAACCGACCATCAAGTTTTACCCAATTTGACTTTGGATGTATGAATGTAAATTTGAGCATCCCGATGGAGACTTGAAAACTTACTTCCAAAATAACTGGGAATGAGTCAACCGAAAATTATCGGTTGTTGATACGGAGAGACCAGGATCATATTTATATATCCGAAAGCCACTCCGAACCAACATGTATTTTCAAGTGGAAGACATCTTGATGATGATTGAAGACGGTGCTCTTTGAAGTGCAAGGGCCACTGTTACTAATGCTGAAGGTTATTCCAAAATGGATGTAGAAGAGTTAGTGCCTTCGGTTTCATTTAGACCCAGAATGAACTTGTACGGATGGATGCTGACATTGCACTAACGCCTGAAGGCAGTGTTAACATCCTAAGATGGATTACTTTCAGAAAGGTAAAACATAGACTCAAGCCTCATTAGCCAAGAATGACTAAGATATGGGATATGCAGTAGAGCTATGTGGGTCGCACCTATTAGGGTATATCATCGCCCTTCTAGATATATACACCACCATCAATGAATTCGTGTACGTGGAAGCGCTTGGTTAAAGGTTGTAAAGCAACCGGGATGATAATATATTTGGTACTGTCTAGCAAGGAGTAGGCCGATTCTATGTTGGTAGGGGTCGTTAGGTACGACCTCGATACATTTTTTAGAGGTGTACTGCGACGGACGGTACCTTAGTAGCCCAGTCATTAGTTGGAATTCATTCTCCAATGCATGCCTTATGTTTTCGATAGTAGAGCCTAGTATGTTGGAATGTGAGATTCAAACATTTTAGCTATTTTATCTACTTACTTTAAACCTAGACACTATGAAAATATCACTGGATTTTGATATAAAATTTTTGGTTATCGTAAGATAAAATACTCATCTATTTTTATGTGCGATGTGGTCTTACGATAATTCACTGTGTTGTGAGATTCTTGTTGTTTAGTTTTATTCTATCTTTTATCTTCTTCTTTCACCCTAACAAATAGGTATGTTCAGCACTTGAATGTTCGGCATGTGATATAGTGGGCATATTAATGTCGATATTCGAGGGTCAAAAATCCAGTTTGTTACACTAATCACTTAACATTGTTTCAAAATTCCAAATGACAGACCAAAAAATTCTCAAATTAGGTTCAAAACTTTCTTAGTTGTCCTAGAAGGTTCAAAATTCTCAAATTCTCAAATCCAGTTTGTTACACCAATCACTTAACATTGTTTTGCTCATTAGCCTTTGGTTATTGCCTAGAAGGTTATCCAACTCACTCGGATAAAATGGAAAGTTCTACTCTATATTTTATCAGTTTCATTGTATATTAATTTTTTCTATCGCTTAAATTTTTACATAGTATTTTATTCAATACTTAAATTATTTATGAATTATTTCATAAATTCTCACCCATGTTTTTTTAAAAATATTTTACAAATTTATTTCTTTATAAACATAAAATAATAACTTATTCCACTTTATTTACTTATATAATACTCTTCTACATCCTAAGAGAACATAAAAAATTTATTTTAACCTTTTCAAAGATCTAGAAGGAGATCAAATAAAATTATGGTTTCTTAAAACCAAGTTAACTTATTAAACTTTTTAACAAAGAGTGTTAAATGAATAATATTCATGGGTTGACCCAATCTGCAAATAGTTTCCACTACTTAGATGTTTAAACAATTATATGGTTTTAATAACACAATGTTTATCAAAACCTTCTTATTTAATTTAACCCAATTTACCAATGTTAAATTATCTCGTATCTTATTTAAGGGAAAATGTATTTATTTATCAAAGCAATCTCTTATTATAAATACATTTTATAGTTAAACTAATTTCCTTTTAGGGAACTTAAAAGCTGGATAGCCGGTTTTAATTTCAAAAAATCATTCTTTTGAAAGCATATTGTATATATTTTGATATATAATAACTTCAGATGATTTATTCTCTTAAACTTACTTTGGTTCATCAGGATATGAACTCATCTCGGCCAAACAATGATAAAGATAGTAATTTACTAAGTATTACACAACGTTCGTCTAAACAAACATCCGTTCGTCACTTAGAAGATTATTCGGATTACCACAAAACTAACCGAAACAATTTCCTTTTAATCATCCCTAAGAAAATACATTCCATTTAAAAAAATTACTTCCCAAAATTATTTAGTTTCAATTATTTTTAAAAGTACACTATTTCATTTCTCAAAAACCTATCTGACATTATTTTAAAAAAATTCGGGATTTAGGTTCAAAAATCCTTTCTAAACACATTTTATAAACTAAATTTATATAAGATTTCATTCATATAAAAAACATTTCGTATTATAATAATCCTTTATTATCATAATATAATTATCTCGAATATTTATTCTCTAAATATCTTATCCCACTATTTATATTATATTAACAACTTTTTATTAAATTTTAATCCTTAACCCACCATTATTAAAAGGTGAATTTTCAAGTTAACATTTTCCTTCGAACGCCTTTATAGTCAAATTATGAAAATTAAATTCAAAAGGGTTCGTTTTAAATCAAAGCGATAAATGCTCCTAAATAAACCGAGCACCGTTTTTTTACCTAACAAACAATAGTCGATGCTTCTTATTTTAATTAAGCATAACCGAACAAAAAGTGGTGATAATAAATAAATATTATCACATTTAAACCAACACATTTTATAATTGTATAAACTTTTTAAAATTGTTCCTTTATATATATAAAATATAATCCTAGGCAAAATATTTAATTTGCCAAAATTTTCAATACGATGTCTATTGGCCTTGGTTCAAGTGTTTAAAAACATCTATCAATATCGGGGCATCCCGCATCTTGACCAGAATTCATAAAAACTCAATAGACTAATTAACATAATAAGTTTTTATAGCATTAACAAATACGCTCTTATATATATATATATATATATAGCTCTTAAACTCATTCTAAGGTGTTGCTTACCCTATCTCTCACGAGCCAAACCCTACCAAAGCCAAGGTTCTCGCTTAACCTCACGCTTTGATACCAAAATGTAACAACCCGCTATTTGACCATCGAAAGTCGAAACACCGAACACTACCACTGTATTCCAATGTCGTGCATCCAATCGACAAAAGGGCAGATTATCAGAGTAAATAAAAAGAAAAGAATAGAGAAGGGGGAAAACAGAATCTAACAGTGGGATCGACAACATATAATATAACAAGGACAGTAGAAATTGTCACTCCACACATACAAAATATATCAAAGTTAAAAAAACCTTATCAGCTTGATAGTTATAAAGTCTCGACCAAGCAAATGCTGATAGGTATACTATATAATACAGCGGAATATAAATAGTACAATAGGCGAATCTCCAGCTCCCCTTCAAGATCTTCATATCACCAAAGCCAACCTGGAAAAATATTCAGTCCGAACCGAGCATTATAACAAAATAACACCCAGATCAGTCTGGAAATACCAGCCTGAGCTAACTCAAATAATGGGGAACATATAAAGTTCTGTGAGACAGCACCGTTAACGCAGGACAGGTTTTCACCTTACAAGAATAACATACAGACATACAGGCAAGAGCAGAAATAAATATCATGAACAAATGGAAATGTGAATGAGCATAAGTAATATTAAACTAGACTTAAAAGAATGGAAATAAACCGAGTAAAATCCAAACTAGACAAAATAGTAGATTAAGGAAAACATTCCAAATTTGATTGAATGGACAAAATAAGACGATAGTCCAAACTTGACAGAATGGACATAATCAATTTAAAGATAAACAGATTCAGGGTTTTCGAATCAAATATGGATAGCAAATTTTCTAAAAAAGGACTAAAAAGGTGCAGCCTTCTTGGAATATACCTCTAGTAATATACTCATGAGAAGCTCATATACTCTGTGACACTTCTTGGACAACACCAAGCCGGACCACACTAGACCTTACCAAGAATTTGAATATTTCCACATCTAAGTGAACAACCGAATCCAAACTAGATGTGATGTGAAAACACCCTATTGGGAGGAACCCCTTGTAACTTAGCTTCCTCTCGCATTTTTTGTTTAGTCATTTCCGACAAAGGATAGCAACGCTCAATGGAGCAATAAATCGTCTTAGAATGACGTTAACAAAGTAGCTGAAGTAACCAATAGTTGAGATACCAACTATCAAGGATATAAAAAGATCGTATATGGAAATTAAGTCTTGTATACTTATCACCACCTATTGAATTCAAACTTGTACTATTTCTGGGTTAACAATAATACCGGACAAGTCAAGGTAGTGCTACCTCAAAGTCATGTCTCACGATTATTCTTAACTTTCAAAATGGTGACCATACCCCTCCACTATTCCTTCATCTTCCCCAAAATTAAAATGTGCACATAGATATCTCAAACCCATTCCTATGTGCACAAATTATCAACGATATGGAGCTCCGATGCTCCGTTTTGCAAACCGTCTTTGCCTACAAACTGCTCTCGACGAACCGCATGCCATAGACCCACTCAATTAGAGCTCGACTACCCTAGAGGTACGTGACCTGGACGTGACTCCATGCTACCCCAGAAAGTCGCGCTTCCCATTTCAAGGCCGCACCTCGCAAAACTTTGGCCAAAGCATAAATTTTCATCGCTAAACCTAAATCCAAGCCTCCGCTCGTCGAATCGATGACCAAAATCACCACAAAACCCAACTGTAGTTGTAATGCAATTCAGGCCATCCTCGAAAACACGATCGGTCTTCACCATACCATACCCTGATCGAAGCTAATCACCATACGACCCACTGGAAAACGCTTCATGATTTTACAGTGGGTATAGAATTTTATTTTGATTTTTTTGAATTCTTGAAATTAAAGAAGGAAGCCTCTGCTTTGATTTATAGTGAGGCATATAAAAGAGAGAGGGGGTATAGGCTTGCATATTGGTATGGGCACGATTATGGTTAATGTTGATTGGTTATGGAGTTAAAAAAACATGTACACATATTATTTTATTTAATAAAATATTCCGATATGACATATCCAAAAATATGGAACTCCAAACGAGACATGCTGCATGGCGTTCTATATGTTATACCCCTATTTCGATTGATATGAAACTTATCCCGAGCCTCAATTAGATCGTATACAGAAGATAGCTTTTTAAACCCAATTATTATATAGATTTTCGAAATTAATTTCAATGTGTTTCAATCTCACACGACCAAACGATGCATCCGATCGCCTCGATATTTGATGGCATACAATAAATTACTATTACGGATCCAATAAAACAGGTTTCGTCGAAATCCATGACAATACCTTGAAATGATTATTTCATAGATTTAAAATGTCATTTTTATATTTAATTATCGATATTTATCCAATTTATTTTTACAAATTGGATTCACCAATATTATTTATTAATTAAATGGGGTTAAATGAAGTTATTAAATCCATTAAATTAACATTTCACAATTAAAATATCTTAAACATGCCCTATATTTGAATTTTAAGTTATTAAATTATAAAATCCATTTATTTAAATATTTTAAATTAATTAAACATTTAAAATCAAGTGACCAGAATTTTAGGTTGTTATATGCTCCCCCACCCTAAGTGAATTTCGTCCTCGAAATTCTCAAGGAAGAAAATGTTTCTAAACCTTTAGTTCTAAATTTTCAAGTCTTTCTAAATCACCTACCTATACCAACTAATTCCCTTTCAAGTTATAACTCAAATATCAAATTTTAATTATCAAAATTTTTCCAAATTTCTCAAAAAGTTTCTAACTCTTAAATTTACAGAAAATTTCGCCAATGCCTCCTTTGCGCAGCTCAATCGGAACAACTATAATTCGCCTCCACGGGCTCCAAACCAATCAATGAAAACAAAAGCTAAGTGGCCTCATATATCTAGGGTATAAAATCATCAACTAATTTAAAATTTACAATTTTATTACGTACCTTTTTTCGGTTGATTTATATTTTGGCAAGTAATTTGTTATCTCCATGCAAATGCAGGTGCACAAAAGTCAAATAGGAATCTCTTGCTTCATTGTACTTACACAGTCTAATAGAAAATTAGGTTAACAAAAGCAATATGGTGTAACTCTACATGCAAAAATTATCATGGTATGTTACCCCGCATTTTGGACAAAGCTGGGATATCAACAAGTTGGCTAAAAAAGGATGGATGTATGGATTGGAGGTCGATCGGAAACAAGACTGTGATTGATACCGTCAAAACTTGACCAAGCTCCCATCAAGATGGGATCAAATGGGAATGATGAACAAGGCTAGTAGAGGCTACATTTCAAATTTCGTGTTAAACGGAGTTCGTATGCTCGAGATATGGATGGATCAATATTGGAGACGGGCGGTTTGATATCGATACTTTCGTGTCGATGCAATTCATATCGATCAAGACGGAGTTGGTCGTCAACTTCGGATCAATAGTCTTCGTATCGATGTAATGCAAATCTGCTGGATGGATGCATAAGTGCATTTCGTATCAATACGAGGGATAGAACAACCAATGGACGCGAGGTAATGACTGCATGGATTTAAAAGAGCACTTCGTACCGATCGATACTGATCGATATGAAGGGCATGCACGGGAGCAGGTCTGATGGATACGAAAGCATGTGCTTTCGGAGTTTTCAATGATCAATACGAACAAGGTATCCCCAAGAACAGGGAATTGATGTGAAAAGGATGGCAGGCATGTATGGATCGATACGAAAGGGGGCTTGATGGATGGATACAAATAACATATATCAAAGGATACAAAGACTGTAGATTGGTGAATGGTATATGACGGATATGAAACATTGATGGATATGAAGAATGGAGCACATCAGGCCGATACGAACGAGAATATGTTCAAGAGGAAGGCTCGGTCACACGGTATAAAAAAGTGGATCGATCTAAAAAGTTAGCGCCACATCATCAATCATCACGTGTCCAGAAGCAATGCGCATAGATGGATGCTAACAGAAGCGATGCGAACTCAGCGGTCTTCAACAAACACATACTTGCATCGATCATAACTCAAAATCTACAAGACCAAATGCTACCAAATTTTCACGAGAGCTTTCGTACAACCTCAGGAATGTTCATGATCGATCTCGGCTCGATTGGGCAAGATTTGGATCGATACGTATCTCATTCGCATCGATCATGGATCAAGTCAAAATGACCAGGGATTGATCATGTGGGCCCACCCACATGAGAGAAGGAGTCTACCGAGATCTGAGCGAGATATATGCAGCCTACACTTATAAATAGCAGCCCAAGAGCTTCAGAAAAGGGATCCTTCTGGTTCTTCTACGTCGTTACTCTGCAGAACTCCATTGTAACTTGATTATTATCATCTATACTACTTGTAACCAGCGAATGATAATCAATAAAACAGCAACTCTTCAAAGTGGACGTAGGCTACAATGCCAAACCAATATAAATCGTGTGTTTCACTGCTTTCCTTTTTAATTTAAGTGTTCTTCACCTTTATATTCTCCACATACTTGCTATCTGTGATCTTTGATTGTAAATTGGTGCTTTCATCGATAGTTGGGTGTTTGTGACCAATTATGGCACAAACATTTTAGTGCTTTCATTGAGAATTGAACTCAAGGATTCTAGAGCTTCGATTTCGGATTTGAAAGCTATGGCAAGGCAATCGATAAGAAGACATAGGACTGAACAGAGTCAGCATGAAGGGAGTCAGGAGGCTTCCTCGGGAGTGAATCAGGCCTCGATCTTCATCACTAGAGACAAGATGTAAATGATGCTGAAGTGACAAGAGAAGAGGATGCAGAATCTACTTTGACAAGTTGGAAAAGTTAGAGTGCAGAATCAAGGGAACGCAACTACAGGAGGTGCTGAAGAAAGGGATCTAGGAGCATGGAGCAACCGGAATTCAAAATAGAGCAGGACCATCAGGACAGCACCAGAACTAGGGGGCACTCACCCGGAGCATATTGATTCAATCCCAGGAAGAGTACCAGGTGGGGCTGTGCAACACGGCGTTGATATAAGAATGGATGCTCGTCTAGGAGAGTAGATTCCAAGAATGCCTCACGAACTCGGGGAGCAGATTGGAGGCAACGGACAGGGACTGCAGCTTGGCGGCAGCGATAGATTGGCAAAGATGGTTAGGCGAGCCATAAGAGGTGGATTGGTGAATAGGGACTTGGAGAATGTGAATACTCCAATGATTAGGCAAGCTAGGAACCCGTCGGATTTTAAACTAACAACACTGGAGTTGTATGATGTGAGAACAGATCCTGTTGTTCACTTAACGAGGTACATGAGGCATGTGGAGGTACTGGGGTCATCGAAGAGGTCATGGCGCGAAGCTTCCCTTTGTATTTGACGGATATAGTATCATTATGGTTCAGACTGCTGGAGAGTGCCTCTATCGGCACATGGACAGAGCTGATTGAAAGGTTTATAACGCAGTTTCGGGTCCACATAGTCAGGCCTAAGAACGTATGGCTTTGACAACGATGAAATAATGGAAAGGAGAGTCACTCAGGGATTTCTTAACCAGATTCAATGTGGCGGTGGCTTCGTTGGATCGACCTGATCCATCGATGGTTTTGATGGCGGCAGTTTTAGGAATTGCAGATAATTTGAATTTCAAGATATCGTTGGAACAGGACCCACTGATGGATCTCGGAGAGTTCTACCATGAAGCAGAAAGGTTTCTAAGGCAGGAAGATGCGCAGGATGAGAGAGAAGGGAGAGAGGCTGAAGCTTATGCAGTAAAGGGTGGAGGTCCACCCAGGGAGGATTCAAACAAAGATAATAAAGGAAAATGAATGATAACGGTAGCACTTCAAAAAGGCCACGGAGGAATCCAAAGTTTACTTCCTAAAAGGATTTGACTGAGACTCTGGAAAGGATTTACTTGGATACTCGAGGGCGCCTCCAGTATCGAAGGCCGGCAAGAAGGGAACCTTCTGTATATGAGCGAGCAACGGGAAAGCATTGCATATTCCATGAGCTAGATAGGCACAACACGAACGACTACAGGCATTTGAAGGATATCGTTGAGGAGCATGTAAGGAATGGTCATCTACAACAATATGTAAGGAATCGAGTTGTGGCAGTAGAACAGGAGCGGCCACCGCCCACCTTGAATGAGGATGGCACTGAATCTAGGCATCGCCAACTCGTTATCAACTAGATGGATTTATGACTTTGAATAAGTAGTAGAATTCGAAGTAATACGACTAAATCACGTACACATGTACGGGATCGAGGACGGTCCCTAGGCATGCTTTGAGACGATGATAACTCATGTCGCTCGAGTCTATGAAATCCTGTTTTTCTTTTCGTTTTCCTAAAAACTTTGGTTTCTCCTTGGTTGTACAGACATTTATTTGGTTTTTCCTGACTATAATTTTTTTTATTTTGGATGATTAGATTTGGATTAATGCAAAAAATAATACAGGTTTACATTACAGTCTCGACCGGAGAGACTGGGTAGTGATAGCAAGTTACGAGTCCCTTCGCCGGAGTGCGATGAGATGCACTCAAACACAGTGTAAAAGTCCTCGACCGGAGGGCTAAGGCTAGTGAATATAAAAGTCCTCGGCCGAAGAGCCAAGACAGGAGAATATGAAAGTCCTCTGTCGGAGAGCCGAGGTCGGAGAATATAAAAGTCCTCGGTCAAAGAGCCGAGGCCGGAGAATATAAAATTCCTCGTCCGGAGAGCTGAGGCTGAAGAATATAAAAGTCCTCGATCGGAGAGCCAAGGCCGGAGAACATAAAAGTCCTTGGCCGGAGAGCCGAGGCCGGGAAATATAAAAGTTCTCGGCTGGAGAGCCGAGGAAAAATAAAATACAAGCCCTTGACCGAAGAGTCGGGGCCGGAACAAGATAACATAATCCGAAGAGGTTATGGATTCGGATTTTGGCTTGGGGTAAATGGACCCAGAAAGGTCCTGGATTCGGCAAAGGGACCCGAAGCGGTCCTGAATATGGATATCAACCTATAAAGGTCATGGATTTGATTATTGGTTATTGGATGTAGATGGATTAAAACTCGGTTGACGAGTTTGGATGGCTATGGAATTGGCTAAGGATTTGGCTACTGGATTTGGAATCAGACATCGACTCGAAGCAGTCATGGACTTGGATAAGGATATGGCTATGGTACTTGGATAGGATGGCTTGGTAATGGATTGAATTATGGATCGAATGGTATAGCTATGGATGGAATATAAACTTTGGATAACAGATTTAAAGCTATTCAAAACATGTCTTCCTATCGAAAGGCATGTTTCGGGGGGCAAATGTTACCCCGCCTTTTGGACAAAGCCGGAATATCAACAAGTTGGCTAAAAAAGGATGGATAGAATGGAGATCGATCGAAAACAAGACTATGATCGATACTATCAAAATTTTACCAAGCGTCCATCAAGACGGGATCAATTGGGAATGATGAACAAGGCTAGTAGAGGCTATGTTTCAAATTTCGGGTCAAACGAAGTTCGAATGCTCGAGATATAGATGGATCACTATTGGAGAGGGACGGCTTGATATTGATACTTTCATATCGATGCAACTCATATCGATCAAGACGGAGTTGGTCATCTACTTCGGATTAATAGTCTTCATATCGATGCAATGCAAATCAGCTGGATGGATGCATAGGTGCACTTCGTATCAATATGAGGGATGTCACAACCAATGGACGTAAGGTAATGACTGCATGGATTTAGAAGAGCACTTTGTATCGGTCGATACTGAACGATCCGAAGGGCATGCATGGGAGCAGTTCTGATGGATATGGAGGCATGTGTTTTCGGAGTGTTCAATGATCGATACGAACAAGGCAACACGAAGAACAAGGAATCGATATGAAAAGGATGGCAGGCATGTATTGATCGATACGAAGGGGAGCTTGATGGATGGATGCAAATAGCGTATATCTATGGATATGAAGACTATAGACTGGTGAATGGTATATGACAGATACGAAAGATTGATGGATACGAAGAATGGAGCACATCAGGTCGATACGAACGAGAATATGTTCAAGAAGAAGGCTCGGTCACTCGGCATAAAAAGTGGATCGATCCAAAAAGTTAGCGCCACATCATCAGGCATCACGTGTCCAGAAGCAATGCGTACAGATCGATGCGAACAGAAGCGATGCGAACTCAGCGGCTTTCAACATGTTATTTCTTGAGATGATGGTTTTGATGACAACAACCTTAGAATAGGATTATAAAATATAAATACTAACATTATAGTTTAGATATATATGTATATGCAGGATTTAACCATGCAGGTACCAAGAATGAAGACTGTACAGTATAGAGATTCAAGATATCAAGATTGAAGACTCATGAGTATCAAGAATATCAAGATTATCAAGAGTTCAAGATTTCAAGAATAAGTAATTTAATTAGGAATTTTGTTAAAACTCCTAGAAAAGCACCGGCATCTTAAAGTCCAATTTATTCATGGAATGGAATCCACTTCGAGCCTGTTAAAGAGATGGAACCCTAAATAGAATGGAACCTACGAAAAATCTAGTTTAACATTGTCTTATATCCACTAACTTTTATTCAAAATGTTTTTACAAAATTATATCTTGTTTTCAAAATGATTTTAGAACCTTCCTTTTAAAAGAATCAAAATCATCTATCTTGGTTTTAAATACTTTTAGCCTCAAAATAATCTTTAATTTCAAAATCAAATTATCCTTAGTTTTAAACTATCTTTTAATAATAATATATTTAACTTTTAAATATTTATACTAAGATTTAAATATAAAATTATAAGTAAAATTTCATTTATACCAAAATATTATTCTCTATATTTATTTATGTATTTTAACTATAGTTAAGTATATTTGTAAAAGTTTAAAATAGTTTTAATATAAGATAAAAGTTATTTTCAAAGAAAAAAAACACCAAAATTTCCTTTGGGATGTCGACATACCCAAGTTACCCATGTCGACATAGTGTCAGTTGATTTCAAAATTTTGAATTTCAAAAGAAGTGTCTATTCGTCATATCCCTTCACGAATGGACAAGGCTGTTGTTCTTCTATAAACAAGCGTTGTTCTCAACGAATTTCTAATCATATTTTCTGGTTTTCACTCCCCTTCTTCTTCCACATTTCTTTATACATATTCTTACCGTTACTCTGCCAAAATCAACATTGAAACTAACTAGATCATTTCTGATTTGATTCTTTATCACTATCTCAACAAGATCCCCGGTGCTATTCAGAGTTATAAACTTCTTTATAATCAATTTAGTGAGAAAATGTATGCTTGTAGCCTTGGAAATCAATCAAGTGTAAAGGTGTGATTGTAGCCTTAGAAATCAATTGGGTGAACTTGTTGCCCGTGAAATCAACTATCTCTACCCATAGGATTGTGATTCTGGAGGGTGTACCTCGTAGCCTTGAAATCGAGGGTGTAATTGTAAAGATTGCTTTTGAAAGGAAATCTGTACTTATGTGTTGGACTGGATGTAGGGTAACTCCGAACCAGTATAAAATCCGGTATGTTCTTTCCTTTACTGCTTTTACTTTATTTCCGCATCTGTGTTTGCTTCTGTGATTGTATCTGTGTTTGAATATTGCATATATTTGTGCTTAAATTAACATAAACTCAAAAAGATTTTGTAATTCGTTAAAACACCATTCACCCTCCCTCTAGTGTTTATCCTTGCCTTAAGATCCATAATCCGCATTTCTAACATTTGGTATCAGAGCAAGGTTTTCAAAGTTTCGTAATCTGATTTTTGAAAAGGTTTTTAAATGCCTATGTTTGTTAATACTAGTTTAGAAATATTCAGATCATCATTGTCTCTTGAGTCTGCATATAATCAATGTTCAAATTCGGGTTGTCTACCAAAATTGTTTGACGTGCAGGAAACATGCTTTATGGGGATTAAGGAATCAATCCTTAATGAACAAATTGTGCAGATCAAGAAGAACAAATGGATACTCGATAGTGGATGCTCTAGACACATGACTGGAAATCCAGATATGCTGAATGATATAATATACAAAGACGGAGGGCTGGTTAACTTTGAAGACAATTCAATAGGATATGTGATTGGCAACGGCAAAGTCGGTAACTCTGAAACTCCTATTATTACTAATGTTTTGCTAGTTAAGAATTTGAAACATAATCTGCTAAGTATAAGTCAACTTTGCGATAAAGGATATAAAATTAAATTTGAAAAAGATAAGTGTCACATTGAAGATAACAATTCAACCATAATATTTGAGGGAATTAGGAAAAAGAATATTTATATTCTTAGTGTGAAATTTTCAAATGATAACCTGTGTCTTTTGGCAAATACAAGTGACCCTTGGATTTGGCATAAGAGATTTGGACATTTGAGTTTCAAACTCTTATCTAGACTATCAAAACATGATCTAGTAATAGGTCTTCCTAAAATGAATTTTAAAGTAGATAGTCTATGTGATGCATGTCAACTAGGAAAACTTAGAAAAAGTTCCTTTAAATTAAAAGATATGATTTCAACCTCAAAACCTCTTGAATTCACCTTGATTTATTTGGTCTATCTCAAATTCTGTCAATAAATCATAGTAAATATGTTTTTGTAATTGTAGATGATTATTCTAGATTTACATGGACAATATTTTTGAAAGATAAAAGTGATACTTTTGAATGTTTTAAGAACTTTACAAAAAGGATTCAAAATCAACTTTCTCTAAAAAATTATAACCATCCGTAGTTATCATGGTGGTGAATTTGAAAATGAAAAGTTTAAGGAATTCTGCAATAAAAAGGGAATAACTCACAATTTTTCATTTCCAAGAACTCCACAACAAAACAGAGTAATAGAATGTCAAAATAGGACAATTCAAGAGTGTGCGAGAACTATGCTTTCAGATAGTAAATTACCAAAGAATTTTTGGGCAGAAGCGGTTGCTACCGCCTGTTATATTTTAAATAGAATTTTATTCAGACCTTTAATTGATAAGACTTCTTGTGAACTTCTTCACTCAAAGAAACCTAAATTATCTTATTTCAGAATTTTTGAAAGTAAATGTTTTATTTTAAAGACTAAAGATAACTTAGATAAATTTGATCCTAAATCCGACAAAGGAATCTTTATCGGTTTTTCTAATAGAATAAAGCGTATAGAGTATTAAATTTAAGAACTAACACCATCGAAGAAACAATGCACGTTTCGTTCGATGAAAATCTCAAAATTTTTGAAGATACAAATGATGAAGAGGATTTAGTTACTCAAAATCAAGAGTCAACTGAAACTAATAATGAAATTAATCATCCTAATAAAAGGACTAAACTTTTAAAAGATCATCCTACAGAAAATATACTAGGAGACATGCAATCTTCTGTTAAAACTGGAAATCAACTAAGTCAAATGAGTAATGCTGCTTTTATATCAACTATTGAACCCAAAAATCCAAAAGAAGCATCAACTGATGATTCATGGATTTTGGCTATGTAAGAAGAATTAAATCGATTTAATAGAAATGATGTTTGGGAACTTGTTCCTAGACCTGAAAATAAAACTATAATTGGAACTAAATGGGTTTATAAAAGTAAAATGAATGAACAAGGAGAGGTAGTTAGAAATAAAGCTCGGTTAGTTGCTCAAGGTTATTGTCAAGAAGAAGGAATAAATTTTGATGAAACTTTTGCTCCCGTAGCAAGATTAGAAGCCATTAGGATTCTACTTGTTTTCGCAAATCATAATAATTTCAAATTATTTCAAATGGATGTTAAAAGTGCCTTTTTAAATGTATTTGTAAAAGAGGAAGTATATGTTGAACAACCACCACTTTTTGAAAATGAAAAATTACCAAATCATGTTTACAAACTCAAGAAAGCTTTATATGGTCTAAGGCAAGCTCCTAGAGCCAGGTACGATTGACTAAGATCTTACTTATTACAATCAAATTTTGAAATTGGTAAAATATATAATACTCTTTTTATTAAAAGAAATAAAAATGATATTCAACTAGTACAAGTCTACGTAGATAATATCATTTTTGGATCAACTAATTTTGAAATGAATAAAGAATTTTCTGAAATAATGACAAAAGAGTTTGAGATGAGTCATATGGGTGAATTAAACTTCTTTTTAGGATTACAAATAAAACAATTAGATAATGGTATTTTTATTAGTCAAGAAAAATATGCCAAAGACCTAATTAATAAATTCGGTTTGACTACTGCGGGTGGAAAACCCACTCCCATGGCAACCAATGAGTACCTTAGTAAATAAGATCTCTCGAAAGATGTAGATCAAAAATTATATAGAGGAATGATTGGATCACTACTCTATATCACTGCTAGTAGTCCTGATATCATGCACGGTGTTTGTCTCTGTGCAAGATATCAATCCCAACCTAAAGAGACCCACTTAAAAGCCATAAAACGTATCATAAGATATGTTAAACACGCCTCTGATTATGGCTTATTTTACCCTAAAAATGATTCTTTTGACTTAATATCTTATTATTATGCTGATTATGCTGGTTGTAAATCAGACCGAAAAAGTACAAGTGAAACTTGTCACCTTTTGGGGCATTCTCTGATTTTCTGGTTTAGTAAAAAGCAAAACACGGTTTCTTTATCAACAACTGAAGCAGAATATTTTCTACTGCTTTGGCTTGTTCTCAAGTAATATGCAACAAACTTTAAAAGATTATGGTTTAAATATCTCAAAATCATCAATTCATTATGATAATACTAGTGCAATAAATTTATCCAAAAATACTACTCAACATGCTCAAACTAAATATATTGATATCAGACGTCATTTTCTCAGAGATAATATAAGTAAGGATGTAATTACTCTAGATTGTATCAATTCTGAGAATCAAATTGCTGATATCTTAACAAAACCTTTAAATGGATCTATATTTACTAAATTAAGAAGAGAATTAGGTATTTGTTCAATAACTGAAATATAAAATATAAATAACAAAGTATAATTAAAAATTAAATCAAAATAAATTAAAAAGCAAAAAATCAAGCACCTTGTCGACATCCCCTAGTACCCCATGTCGGCATATAACGATTTTTTATTTTTTGAAAATTTCCCCCACCAAAATTCAAATAATTGGTTATATATTCTTCTTATTTTCAAAATTCTATTCATTCTTTCTGTTATTTCTCTGTTCTATCTTCTGAAATTAAATAATCAATGGCCTCCTCTTCCAAATCAAACAAAAATTCAACCTTTTCATTCCCTTCTCCTACTTCTGGATCGTTTCAACGAACAATGCTCGCTCATGTGACGAAAATGGAGGATTCTTTGAAGGATGCACTTCAGTTAATGACTGAAATCCAAGTGATGCAACTTCGAATGGCCAAAGAACAAGAGAGGCAATGCAAAATCATTAGGAATTTACAAAAATTTCTAATGGACAATCACGCTAACCTGATCTTGATTGATGAAGACTCTTCAGGAGATCAAGTACAAGAGGCCAGCGAGGAAGAAGAAGAAGAGGAAGAAGAAGCCCCCATGGAAAAAGTGCACGCCGAAGATGACGACAAAGTCGTTTGTGTTGGCGAAGTGTGCTTTGACAAAGATGGAAATCTTGTCGAACAACGTGAAAATTTCTGTTTCCACTATCCAAGCTGTTCGGTTCATAGATCTTCCGTTTTCAAAGACACTCATTAGTTTCTTGTCTCTTTTT
The DNA here is from genome assembly GCA_030765085.1 of Allium cepa. Classification (NCBI taxonomy): domain Eukaryota; kingdom Viridiplantae; phylum Streptophyta; class Magnoliopsida; order Asparagales; family Amaryllidaceae; genus Allium; species Allium cepa. The sequence goes on along the minus strand of CM060932.1, from coordinate 689,576,094 downwards.
CTTATTGTTGTATGTTCTTTCTTACATTCTCTACGAAAATGTAAATATAATTGTATAATTAATAAATAATTTGTGTTCTTATATGTGTTCTATTAAAAGTATTATTATATGGATACTTTGTTAGGATAGTTAGTAGTTTAGGATTAAGTTTTAAGTTTTAGAGTTAAGTGTTGATTATTTATGATAACAATACCATTATAATCACATGTCAAAGAGTATTAGATTAAGGGGGAGTTCTATAATTTGGAGTTACTTTTTGTTGATGACAAAGAGGAGAAATATAAAATAGAATAGTTAAGCATAGATTAAGGGAGGGTTATTAGTTTTAGGGGGACTGATTATGATAGAAGTAACATTTTATAAACAAAGGTTGTCACCATCAAAAAGGGGAAGATTGTTAGTCCTTAAGATGATGGTTTTGATGACAACAATGTTAGAATAGGATTATAAAATATAAATACTAATATTATAGTTTAGATATATATGTAAATGCAGGATTTAACCATGCAGGTACCAAGAATGAAGACTGTACAGTCTAGAGATTCAAGATATCAAGAATGAAGACTCATGAGTATCAAGAATATCAAGATTATCAAGAGTTCAAGATTTCAAGAATAAGTATTTTTAATTAGGAATTTTGTTAAAACTCCTAGAAAAGCACTGGCATCTTAAAATCCAATTTATTCGTGGAATGGAATCCACTTCGAGCCCGTTAAAGGGATGGAACCCTAAGTAGGATGGAACCTATGAAAATCTAGTTTAACATTGTTTTGTATCCACTAACTTCTATTCAAAAATGTTTTTACAAAATTATATCTTGTTTTCAAAATGATTTTAAAACCTTCCTTTTAAAAGAATCAAAATCATCTATCCTGGTTTTAAATACTTTTAGCCTCAAAATAATCTTTAATTTCAAAATCAAATTATCCTTAGTTTTAAACTATCTTTTAATAATAATATATTTAACTTTTAAATATTTATACTTAGATTTAAATATAAAATTATAAGTAAAATTTTATTTATACCATAATATAATTCTCTATAGTTATTTATGTATTTTAACTATAGTTAAGTATATTTATAAAAGTTTAAAATAGTTTTAATATAAGATAAAAGTTATTTTCAAAGAAAAAAACAACAAAATTTCCTTTGGGATGTCGACATACCCAAGTTACCCATGTCGTCATAGTTTCAGTTGATTTCAAGATTTTGAATTTCAAAAGAAGTGTCTATTCGTCATATCCCTTCACGAATGGACATGGCTGTTGTTCTTCTATAAATAGGGGCTGTTATCAACGAATTTCTAATCATATTTTCTGGTTTTCACTCCTCTTCTTCTTCCACATTTCTTTATACATATTCTTACCATTACTCTGTCGAAATCAACATTGAATCTAACTAGATCATTTCTGGTTTGATTCTCTGTCACTATCTCAACAAGATGCTCAGTGCTATTCAGAGTTATAGACTTCTTTGTAATCAATTTAGCGAGAAAAGGTGTGATTGTAGTCTTGGAAATCAATCAACTGTAAAGGTGTGATTGTAGCCTTGGAAATCAATTGGGTGAACTTGTTGCCCGTGAAATCAAGTATCTCTACCCAGAGGATTGTGAATCTGGAGCGTGTACCTCGTAGCCTTGAAATCGAAGGTGTAATTGTAAAGATTGCTTTTGAAAGGAAATCCATACTTGTGTGCAGGACTATATGTAGGGTAACTCCGAACCAGTATAAAATCCGCTGTGTTCTTTCCTTTACTGCTTTTACTTTATTTCTACATGTGTGTTTGCTTCTGTGATTGTATCTTTGTCTGAATATTACATACATTTGTGTTTAAATTAATATAAACTCAAAAAGATTTAGTAATTCCTTAAAACACTATTCATTCCCCCTCTAGTGTTTATCCTAACCTTAAGATCCATAATCCGCATTTCTAACACAACAAACACAAACTTACATCGATCATAACTCAAAATCTACAAGCCCAAATGCTAATAAATTTTAACAGGAGCTTATGTACAATCTCAGGAATGTTCATAATCGATCTCGGCTCGATTTAGCAAGATTTGGATCGATACGAATCTCATTCGCATCGATTATGGATCGAGTCGAAATGACCAGGGATCGATCATGTAGGCCCACCTACGTGATCGATGGAGTCTACCAAGATCTGAGCGAGATATTTGCAACCTACACCTATAAATAGCAGTCCAAGAGCTTCATAAAAGGGATCCTTTTGGATTTTCTACACCGTTACTTTGCAGAACTCCATTGTAACATGATTATTATCATCTATACTCCTGTAACCAACGAGTGATAATCATTAAAACAACAACTCTTCAAAGTGGACGTATGCTATAACGCCGAACCACTATAAATCATGTGTTTCTACTTCTTTTCTTTTTAATTTTGAGTGTTCTTCGGCTTTATATTCTCCATATACTTGCTATCTGTGATCTATGATTGTAAACGGGTGCTTTCATCGATAATTGGGTGTTTATGATCAATTTTAGAGCAAACATAGTATAAATCCACATGCAACCAACAACCATATCTCAATCATATGTGACAAAATATAGAGAATACTCTACAATAGTTACTATGCATCCTAACGATAATTTTAGATCCAAATACCCGGGTTTTTCAAATCAAAATTTTATTTTCCAAATTTCTCAAACGAGAAAAATCAATGATGAAACTCTAGAATCAAAACTACATGGAGCTTCTAGTGGTATTTCGGTTCCTCCAAAAATATCATAGAGTGAATAAGTATCATTTCTTTCCCAAAATCTTTCAAAAATATCTTTTTCAAAATCACCAGGATTTATGTCCTTATAACAACAATTCAGAATCATTTGTCTATATATTTAAACTTGATAAACAATGATATATGCAATCACACAACTAATCAATTAAACCAAATCACATTCCATGAAGGAATAAAATAATACTTGTAGTCAATCAAATTATAATAGGGAAAACTTATCACTTAACATTGTTTCAAAATATCAAATGTTTCAAAATATCAAATGACTAACAAACAAATCTCAACTTAGGTTCAAAAATTTCTTGATGGTCCTAAAATATAGATAATTATCTAAGCGTACCGTTTTTCTCATTAACCTTTGGTTATTGCCTATAAGGTTATCTAACTCACTCAGGCAAAATGGAAAGTTATACTCTATATTTTATATGTTTCTTAATTATATTAATTTATTTTCTAAATCATTTATATTTTTACTTATTATTTTATTCAATACTAAAATTATTTATGAATTATTTCATAAATCCACACCAAAGTTTAAAAAAAATTATAAAGTCATTTCTTTATAAAACATTAAATAATAACTTATTCCACCTTATCTACTTGTATAATACTCTACTACATCCTATGAATACATACAAAATTTATTTTAACCTTTTCAAAGATCTAGATGGAGACCAATCAAATTATGTTTTCTTAAAACCGAGTCAACCTATTAACCTTTTTAACTTAGAGTATTAAACGAATAATATTCAAGGGTGGACCCAATCTGCAAATAGTTTGCACTACTTAGATGTTTAAACGATTATTTGGTTTTAATAAAACAAAGTTTATTAAAACCATCTTATTTAATTTTACACAATTTATCTGTATCAAATTATCCCATATCTTATCTAAAGGAAAAATCTTATATATCAAAGCAATCTCTTGTTAGTAATATTTTTTATTGTTAAACCGATTTCCTTCTAGGGAACTTAAAAGCTGGATGCCCAGTTTTAATTTCAAAAACTCATTCTTTTGAAAGCATATTGCATATATTTTGATATATAATAACTTCAAATGATTTATTTATTAAAACTTACTTTGGGTTCATTAGGATGTGAACTCATTTCAATCGCACAATGATAAAGAGAGTAATTTACTAAGTATTGCACAATGTTCATCTAAATAAACATTCGAGCATCACTTAGAAGATTATTCAGATTACCACAAAACTAATTGAAACAATTTCCTTCTAATTATCCTTATGAAAATACATTCCATTTAAAAAAATTACTTCCTAAATATTTTTTACTTTCAATATTTTCAAAAGTAATGCTATTTCATTTCTCAAAAACCATTTTGAAATTATTTTCAAAAATTCCGGGATTTAGATTCAAAAATCCTTTCTAAGCACGTTTTATAAACTAAATTTACATAAGATTTCGTTTATATAAAAATCATTATAATATCCTTCTTTATTATAACAGAATTATCTCGAATGTTTATTCTCTAAATATCTTATCCTGCTATTTAGATTGTATTAACAACTTTTTATTAAAGTTTAATCCTGAACTCACCATTATTAAAAGGTGAATTTTCAAGTTAACATTTTCCTCTGAACACCTTTATAGTCAAATTATGAAAATTAATTCAAAAGGGTTCTTTTTCAATCAAAGTGATAAATGCTGCTAAATAAACCGAACACCATTTTTTCACCTAACAAACAACAGTTGATGCTTCTTATTTAAATTAAGCACAACCGAACAAACAATAGTGATAATAAATAAATATTATCACATTTAAACCAATACACTTTATAACTATATAAAGTTTTGAAAGTTATTCCTTTTTATATTTATAATTTAATCTTAGGTAAAATATTTCATTTGCCAAAATTTTCAAAAATTTCAATATCGTGTCCATTGGCCTTGGTCAAGTGTTTAAAAACCCCTATCGATACCGTGGTGTTCCACGTCTCGATCGGAATTCCTAAAAACTCAGTAGACCAATTAACATTATATGTTTTTATAATATTAACAAATACGCTCTCGTATATATTATACTCTTAAACTCATTCTAGGGTGTCGCTTACCCTATCTCTCATGAGGCAAACCCTACCAAAGCCAAGGTTTTCACTTCACATCACGCTTTGATACCAAAATGTAACGGCCCGCCTTTTTGACCATCGAAAGTCGAAACACCAAACACTACCACTATGTTCCAATGTCGCATATCCAATCGTCAAAAGGGAAAATTATTAGGGTGAGTAAAAAAGAAAAGAACAGAGAACAAAGAAAAATAGAACCTCACAACGGAATCGACACCATATAATATAATGAGGACCATAGAAACTGTCACTCCAAACATACAAAGTATATCAGAGTTAAAAACAAACCTTATCAACTGGACAGTTATAAAGTCCCGATCTTACAAATGTTGATAGGTATACAATATAATACAGTGGAAAATAAATACTACAATAGGTGAATCTCCAGCTCCCCTTCAAGATCTCTATATCACTAAAGCCAACCTAGGAAAATACTCGGTCCGACCCGAGCATTATAATAAAATAACACCCGGATCAGTCTGAAAATACTAGCGTGAGATAACTCAAATAATGGGGAGCATATAAAGATCCGTGGGACCACGTCGCTAACGCGAAATGGGTTTTCACCTAACAAGAATAACATCCATACAGGCAAGAACAGAAATAAATATTAGGAACAAATCCAAATATGAATGAGCATAAATAATATTAAACCAGACTTGAAAGAATGCTGATAAACCGAGTAAAATCCAAATTGGATAGAATGGATAGAACAAGGAAAACAATCCAAATTTGATTGAATGGACAAAATAAGATGATAGTCCAAACCTGATAGAATGGATAGAATAGTGTAACCATCCAACTTGGTAGAACGGACAGAATAAGGTAACAGTCCAACTTGATATAATGGACTAATCAATATTTGATGCCGTAAAGTAGAGTTGGCTCAACTCATGGCAATTTAAAAATAAACAGATTCATGGTTTTCGAATCAAACAAGGAAAGAAAATTTTCCAACAAATGACTAGAAAGGTGTACCCCTTGGAATATACCTCTAGCAATATAATCCTGAGAAGCTCATATACTCTGTGGCACTTCTTGGACAATATCAAGCTGAACCCTGCCAGACCTTACCGAGAATTCGAATATTTCCACATCTAAGTGCACAACTGAATCCAAACCATATGAGATGTGAAAATACCCTATTGGGAGAAACCCCACATAAATTGGCTTCCTCTCACGCTTTTGGTTTAGTCATTTCCTACAAAGGATAGCAACGCTCAACGAAGTAATAAATCATCTCAGAATGACGTTATTAAAGTATCTGAAGTAACCGATAGTTGAGATACCAACTATCGAGGATATAAAACGATCATATATGAAAATTAAGTCTTGCATACTTGTCACCACTCATTGAATTCAAACTTGTACTATTTCTGGGTTAACAATAATATCAGACAAGTCAAGATAGTGTTACCTTAAAGTCATGTCTCACAATTATTCTTGACTTTCGAAATAGCGACAAGTCTACTTATTCGATGTTTAGTGCTAATTATACAAATAAATCTTTTCCAAACAAGTGATTCATTTTACAAAAATAACTCATTTCCACAAACAAATCAAACATTTTCTTTTAAAAACGAACCGAACTTGTACTTGATTTCCATATTCTAGTATTGGTAAAACATTTTTAGAAATACTCTTTCAAACCATTCTTTTATAAGACAAAATTTGTAATAATAAGTGTATTAAAAACAATAGTAAAAAAATGTAGTTAAAACATTGTTTACTATAAACCCAAAAAAATAATTCACACTTCGCTTTATTTAAAATAATCCATTTTAAAGGATTTTCTCATTTATGAACCATTATTTATAAATTTTAAAACAATATTAATTATCTCAAATGTACACAGAATTGTTAAGCCTCATTCAGTTAATTGCTTAACCCCTTGCTTTCTTATTAAAATTAGCTCATGATTGTAAAACGTTAACAAAATAATTTTTCCAAGCACTCGACGCCGAAGGCCTAAACCAACATCAGACCGACACCTAGAAGATTATCCAACTTAACATCCCAATAATCGAGTTCCAATTCCTTTTTAACTTACTCAAATCACTTTTATTAAATCCATTAATTAACTTAAAATATCATCTATTAAAAGATTTATTCAATCCAAATAATAATTGGTTAAATTGAATATTTCATCTCAAACATCGTTGGTTAAAATGATAAGTAAATTTTAAATACCATTAATTAAAACGATTCAATTAAATTCAAACATCATTGATTAGGATGGTTAACTACATTTCAAACACTATTAGTTAAACAACTATTAATTAAAACAATTAATTAAAGTTCAATATCATTAATTAAAATGATTATTAATTTTAATTATCATTAATTAAAATAATTAATTAAACTCAAGAAATCATTAGTTAAAACGATTAATTAAGTATAAAACATCATTAGAAAAAATGATTAATTAAATCCAAAGATAAACTAATTTTAAAATATTATTTATTAAATTGGTTAATAAATCTAAAAATCATTAGTTAAAATGATTAATTATTTTAAATTATCATTAATAAAAATAATTAATGAATTTTAATATTCCATTTAGTGGAAACACAAGCTCAAGTTCACACAACAGGTTTTGGGAATGAAATTAAATAAATGACGATATAGCAAAATTGCTATAATGACACTTAACATTTTAATCGGAATATTAGGATTTATTTTAATTAACCATCAATATAACACCATAAGGATGTAAATAAATAATTATTGGCGAGAAACCCCACAAGGTCTCTCTACAAATTTCCCTGCAAAACAATGATTATGGATAATATATAATCATATGGGTTCATAAAGATCAAATTAATATGCCATCCATTTTCCAAATGGAAATTCAACCGAACAATCAATCAAACAATTTAACAAACATTCAAGCAATCAATAAATGTTTATAACACCATAGACATGATATAATAATATTTAATGTGAGTTAAACTCACGTTGATTTTCGTTTTTGCTAAAACGTCCTGATTTTGGAATAAACCGAATGGCCGTTTGATTTTAGCCAAAATTTTCACTTGCTCCAAATCCACTTAAACAAATTCCATCATGAAGATCTCGATGAAATGGATCCGATGCAAAAAACAGCGTTCGAATCCAACCTTGTATGAGCAAGATATGAGTTAATGATCATTCGACGAATTAATTAGCTAATAAATTAAATAATCAACTTAATTACAACTATACCCATCCACTATTCCTTAATCAACTTAATTACAATTAAACCCATTCCAACATGCACAAATTATCAATGATACAGAGCTCTGATGCTCTATTTTGCAAACCGTCTTGCCTATGAACTACTCTCGACAATCTACATGCCATGGACCCACCCAATTGGAGCTCGACCTACCCTAGGTGATCACGACCTGGACGCGATTCCCTGCTGCACCATAAATCGTTCTTCCCATTTCAAGGCCGCACCAGCGAATCTTTGGCCAAATCGTTAATTTTCATTGCTAAACCTAAATGCAAGCTCCGCTCGTCGAATCGACGACAAAAATTGCAACGAAACCCAACCCTGGTTGCAATATAATTTTGGCCATTCCCAAAAATACGATTCGTCATCACCAGAGCATACTCTAATCGAAGCTAATCACCATATGGCGCTTTGGAACAAGTTTCATGATTTTACAGTGGGTGCAGAACTTTATTTTGATTTTTTTAAAATTTTTTGAAATTAAAGAAGGAAGCCTTTACTTTGATTTACAGTAAGGCATACAAAAGGAAGAGGGGGTATGGGCTTGTATACTATTACGGTCCATAAATTTTAACGCTTTCTTTATAACATAATTAATTGAAATTTTTCTTGAAATTAAACAGTAAAGTCTTAAAATGAAAATTTGGTATTTGGAATAGTCTATTTAAATGTAGCAAATGTCAAATTTTCATCAGAAAATACAAAAGTTAGTTCTATTGTGAAATTTCCAATTTCAATTTGAAACCGGTTAAATTGATGAAAATAAAATATTTTCGACACCTGAATATTTTTATATAATAAAAATGTAAATCATTTTCTAAGTGAGACGTCATATTTCGTTTCTTCCAATTTGGACTTCTCTAGCCCCGTTTATCTTATTTTCGACATTTTAGCGGCATTTTCGGCAGTGAAAAATCGAGTTTGGATAACTTGGTTGTATCACTCATATATGTGTACCATTCTATTCGTCTTGTCGTACTGATCTCCATAGTATATTCGTTTGTACATTTCGGTGTCTGATACGTAGCGAAATCTGCGTAATGGTTAGTTGTATCGGTACTCTTTGCGTCCATTGATTTCCCAATGACTATTCATTTATCTATCGTGTAATCCAATGGTCACTACCTTTTTATATTCCCAAAAGAAATGTTTGACTATTACTATTCCTATTGTTACTAATATATTTATTGTTTCGTTTCCTTTTTTGGGTTCGTTCGTTTATCTCGTTCGCTTTGTCTCTTATTCGTGCTCTCTGCCATCTTATAAAAAATGAAACCAAATAAAATAAAAAATCACGAAAGCATATATAATTGTTTCAAGGGTTTCTCGACACTTTCCTTCCACAATACCTCCCTCTGCCATCGTTTTGTCGCCGCCCACTGTGCTCCTCCAATCGCCGACCTATCCTTGTCACCTGTGCCCAGATCCTAAACACAGCCCTGCATCAAATACGTACGACACCTCACTTGCCGCAACCATGTTTTCTCCTATCTCCACCCTCCATTTCACCTTAGCCTCGCCTCACCACAATCACCTAACAACCTTCCACCCAAAACTCCATGCGAACCAATGCCTCCGAGCTCCTCGTTCCCCCTTCCCTTGGCCGCCACATCCCTTCCTTCCAGAACCAAGCACCCACCAGCAATCGACCATCATTTCTGAAAAGTGTGATAGTGTACGAGTGCACGTGCTAATATAGTACACACGGATCGTGTAATATGGAATATAATATAAATGCGGAAATAGATGATAATAGCAAAGTAAATAAAAATAGAAAATCACACCAGAGATTTTTATACTAGTTCGGAGCACCGTCCTACATCCAGTCCCAGACTTCTATCTGGATTTTCACTATTAACTACCTCGCTTCACCCGGAGGAACAGGTTTACAACACCCGAGCAAACGAACGGGATTTCACGCCTCTAATACACCGAGGACTTCAACACTTGCCTCTTACGACACCGAGGACTTCAACACTTGCCTCTTACAACATCGAGGACTTCAACAAAGATGAATATAATTGTTTGTTGACGGTATGTGTTCTTACTAACACAGTTTTGTCACTTGTAGTACAAACTTCCTATAATCTTATCCTCAAAATATGTGAATGATGTTTTGTGAAGATTAAGGGAAGTATATTACTTATTGAATCAAAAGATATGAAATAATTTCAATGATTCAATAAGCAATTAAAATAATTGAGAGCTTTTAGAATGCAGAAGTATTTAGAAAGTAAGATCAGAAATTAGAGTAAAAAACATATGTATTCATATCTTGAATCAATGATTTAGATGAGTTTATATAGAGAAAAATGGTTGTAACTCTTTGTGAACAGTAGCCATTAATAGATATGATCATTGATGAAAGGTAAGAGATGCAACCATTGGAGAAAGAAGTGTCTTTTGGAAAAGGTTGCTCTCTGTTTAAAAACGGTCGACAGGTCAAAAAATGGCCAGTAGACAGGATTTCAAATATATAGTCGTTATGTGCATGTGTGCACGTTCATTGTGCATTTTACACAGAAACAGTCGACCGCCTGATTTAATACCGGTCCCTGTCAAATTGCTCAATGAATGTGTAATGCTATTCAAATGTATATATATCGATTATATTGAGGTGCATGATTATTTAAGGATAGATTTTAACAAGTTTATCACTATTACAATATCAAATAATCAACCTATAATCTAGAGTACCATATGTAGCTCTTTTGTGCCTCTTTATTGCCATGATGTCTGTGTTTTGTCGATCGCCTTTATTTCTTTGTCAAAAATCAAAAACTTCATAGAACCTGTGACTCAACATTCTCCCCCTTTTTGATTGATGACAACATATATCTGAAGTTCTGAATCTCCCCCTGAATATGTGATCTCCCCCTGAGATTTTGTTTGTATTCTTTATATATATATATATATATATATATATATATATATATTCCTGCAAATAATTGTTAGCACTTTCTCCCCCTTTGTCATCGACAAAAAGGAATAATAGATAATGGAATAATATAGGAGTATATCAACCAGAATATCCACTTTCCTCTTTTCTTAAGTAGGTCCTGCAAAAAATAGAATTAAGTCCATGGTACCCACTTTTTATAGGGTCCTAAGAGTTAGGTCTTAGGAGTCCAAACCCATACGGGTCTGGTATCCCCTTTATATACATAATTAATATTAAGATGCACAGTATTCATGAAATTATGAATATATTTGTTCCTAATCAAATTGTTATTTGTTTTAGGAACCCATATTTTGATAGTCTTGACATTTTTCTTTTGAAATTTCACAACTGGTTTTGGTTTCGAATATAATAAACTAAGATTTTTCTTAGCTTCAGTTTTTTGTACTTTCTTCTTCCTTTTATTTCCAAGATGTTTCTTGATTTCTTGTTTCTTATATCCCAACCCTTGTTTATCCGAAATAGATTGTGAACTTTCAATGATTTTTGTCAAATTTTCTCGACCTTTGTTAAAGTTAGAAACATTTTGAGTAATGTTATCTAACTTAGTTTGTAAACTAGCCTTTTCTAGGTCCAGAATTTTGACTTTTGCCTCAAGCTCATGATTTTTAGTAGTGAGAGCATCATTTTTCTCTTTTTGAGTTTCAATTTCTTGACTCAAAAGAACTAGTTGAGAGTCAACATTAGATGATGATACTTGAAATTTTTTCAAGTTCTTCTTCTAATATTTTCTTCTCGTCTTTTAACATATCTCGTTCAAATTCTGCTCTACTCAAATCTGCTTTGGTTTCTTTTAGCTGTCGTTTTATGTCTTTATATTTGACTATCAATTCAGCATTAATATCAAGCATTTCATCGAATGTAGGAATTTGTACCTCATCTTTTGTTGCCATGAAACATACATTTGCTTGTTCATCTTCCGTATCACTATCACTTTCTGATGAGTCTGTATCATCCCATGTTACCGAGAATGCTCGTTTCTTTGATTTGTCCTTCTTATATCTTAATTTGTCATTTTCTGACTTCTTCTTTTGCTCCGAACAATCCTTGTGCATGTGCCCCTTTTTGTGACAGTTGAAGCATTCTATAGAGGATGATGTTGGTTTATTTGATCCAGATTTCTTTCTTTTATAACGACTGGCTTTTTGCTGTTTTAGGAATTTTTTGAAACCTTTTGCTATGAATGCCAGATCTTCGTCTTCAGATTCTGATTCATTTTCGTCTTTTTCAGCATGGAATGCCATGTTTTTCTTTTCTTCTTTTTGTTCCTTTCTAGTCTGCAAGTTAGCTTCGTAGGACATTAGATTTCCTATCAATTCATCTGGTTTCATGACAGAAAGGTCATTAGCTTCTTCAATCGCTAATACTTTTCCTTCCCATTCACTAGTCAGAGAATGTAGGACTGTTGAAACAACATCAAAATCAGAATACTTTTGTCCTAAGCCAATAAGTGCATGGTGGATAGTTTGAAACCGTGAATACATATCATTGATTGTCTCATTTGGTTTCATTTTGAAATTTTGAAATTGACTTTTCAGCATGGCTATTTTGGCTTGTTTAACCTTGTTAGTACCTTCATGAGTGATTTTTAGCGTTTGCCAAATTTGATATGCAGTAGTGCAGATACTAACACGGTTATATTCATTTTGGTCTAATGCACAAAACAACATATTTATTGCTCTTGCATTTACGGCTGCTGCCGTTTTCTCAGCCGCAGTCCATTCTGAATAATCAGTCGTAGGATTCACTATTTCTTTTTGAGTTGCATTCCAAGCATCATAACTATTTGATTGCATCAAGAATGACATACGTGTTGCCCAATAACTATAGTTAAGACCATTGAAAAATGGAGGTCTTTGTGTCGATTGACCTTCCATGTAAGTGGTGTTTTGAGTGCTAGTACTTGCGTTATTTGCCATATTACAAGAATATATCAAATAACTGTGTTACGGTTATATGATGGCCGTGCTCTGATACCAGTGAAAAGTGTGATAGTGTACGAGTGCACGTGCTAATATAGTACACACGGATCGTGTAATATGGAATATAATATAAATGCGGAAATAGATGATAATAGCAAAGTAAATAAAAATAGAAAAATTACACCAGAGATTTTTATACTGGTTCGGAGCACCGTCCTACGTCCAGTCCCAGACTTCTATCTGGATTTTCACTATTAACTACCTCGCTTCACCCGGAGGAACAGGTTTACAACACCCGAGCAAACGAACGGGATTTCACGCCTCTAATACACTAAGGACTTCAACACTTGCCTCTTACAACACCGAGGACTTCAACACTTGCCTCTTACAACACCGAGGACTTCAACAAAGATGAATATAATTGTTTGTTGACGGTATGTGTTCTTACTAACACGGTTTTGTCACTTGTAGTACAAACTTCCTATAATCTTATCCTCAAAATATGTGAATAATGTTTTGTAAAGATTAAGGGAAGCATATTACTTATTGAATCAAAAGATATGAAATAATTTCAATGATTCAATAAGCAATTAAAATAATTGAGAGCTTTTAGAATGCAGGAGTATTTAGAAAGTAAGATCAAAAATTAGAGTAAAAAAACATATGTATTCATATCTTGAATCAATGATTTAGATGAGTTTATATAGAGAAAAATGGTTGTAACTCTTTGTGAACAGTAGCCATTAATAGATATGATCATTGATGAAAGGTAAGAGATGCAACCATTGAAGAAAGAAGTGTCTTTTGGAAAAGGTTGCTCTCTGTTTAAAAAGGTCGACATGTCAAAAAATGGCCAGTAGACAGAATTTCAAATATATAGTCGTTATGTGCATGTGTGCACGTTCATTGTGCATTTTACACAGAAACGGTCGACCGCCTGATTTAATACCGGTCGACCGGTCCCTGTCAAATTGCTCAATGAATGTGTAATGCTATTCAAACGTATATATATCGATTATATTGAGGTGCATGATTATTTAAGGATAGATTTTAACAAGTTTATCACTATTACAATATCAAATAATCAACCTATAATCTAGAGTACCATATGTAGCTCTTTTGTGCCTCTTTATAGCCATGATGTCTGTGTTTTGTCGATCGCCTTTATTTCTTTGTCAGAAATCAAAAACTTCATAGAACCTGTGACTCAACAATTTCCACCCAGCCCATATCCTCTCCACGACCAAACAACCCTTCTTTTTTCACGCAATCACTCCACCATCACCGCATGACATAGCAGTAGCCTGTCGAACATCCACCAAGAGCAGTGTCTCTACGACCTGCACCACCATTCCGAGGCAGCTCTGCCCTTCCTCTTCCTGCTATGACAGCCCTTGTACTCATCACCCTGCGAACCCGACCTCTCCTCTTCCCTAAGATGCAACTATTGTCATAACCTGTTGCTTTTGTATAAATGAATATATATATATATATATATATATTAAAATTTTTACCTACTTTGATTCTTGCTTTTAAATATGAATGTTTATAATAAAAATAATAATAAGTAAGTTATATATATCTCTTTCTGTTACTTTTTTTCTCTCTCAAAGTAAACCTTATCAAATTTCATATATACTAGCTGTGCCTACTTTATATATACTATATGTATGTTTCAACGTATATGTTTTACGTTATGGATACTGTGTTTTTAAACGGTTGTATGCTATATGTTATACGTTCCAGATGTTTATTTACAATGTATATATATGTATATGCTATATTATATGTACACGGTGTGTTTAAATGTTTATTTGAATATTTTAGAAATAAATATAATATATAATAATTTTGGTATGTGTTTAAGGAAAGATTTTGAAACAATATATATTGATTTTGTTAATATGTGTCGTGATTTTGATATTGATTTTAAATAAGTAATATATGTACAGGAGTTGTTTTGATATGTGCGACAAATTGAATTTTATAAATATTAATTTCGAAACACAAATATAAAGATTTATTTTGATGTTGGTTTAAAATATATGATATAGAAATTTTATTTATATTTGTGTTGTAAATGGACAAATATAAAAATCTCATTATAATTGAAGTTTATATTTTGTTTCATCAATTCGAGTTCGTTGTGTCGTGCTTTGTTCATCGAATTCATGTTCATTATGTGTTGTTTTGAATTTGTGCTTGGATTTGTAGCTCAATTTCATCGTCAAATCTCTCTAGCCTCAAAAGTAAGCAATCATTCACAATTAACATTCTTGTATTTAATAAATTTCATTCACGTGAAATGATGATGGAAATATGCTGTTAAATTTGAATTGTTAGGTTATTTTGATTATTAAATATGATATGCCATTATCTGCAATTGTTTACCTATGATGTATGATACATAACCTGTTGTATATATCATATTTAAATTTGTTGCTGATGATATATGCATGTTGTTGATATGTTATGTTATTATCATATTTGTCCTCACTCTACAAGTTCCTTGTTAGTTTAGAATTCCCCATGGGTTGAAATGATACATACCCGAACGATATTATAGATTAAGGGAAAATCATTATGGGTTGGAATGATAAACCCAAGCAAATTTCATTGATTTTGAATTTTGGGATTATGGGTTGAAATGGTATATATCCGTAGATATTAAATTTAAATTGTAGATTGAAATGATAAATATCTATATCACTTGACCATAGGATAGAAAATTATATACGGACACCATTGGTCTATTTTAAAAAATGATTTTTCGGGTTTGGAAGGAAATATATGGATTTTAATTAATATTTATTTTAATATAAGGTAAAGATATTTTACTTTGTAAAATTTAGAATTTTTATTATATGTTTGGAAATTTTAAATTTATAAGTTAGTTTTGAAAATATAAATTATTAATTTTCACTTATAATTTTATATTTTCAAATATGTATAAAATAAGATATAAATTTAATTTAATTTAATAAAATTTAATTTACTTAATATGTATATAATATATTTAAAATATTTAACTAAATATATATTAATAATTTTAAAAATAAATTTTGTAATAACTTTAATAAATTATGGTTGGAAAGATAAATTGAAATTGATTTTTAACTTAATTTGTTTAAGAATTGTATTTACATAGATATTAATTTGAAACCTATTAATTTGAGATTTTTAAAGATGGGATTTTATAACTTGATTTTGATAAAAGGTAGTGAAATGAATATTTTTAAATTTAAATAATTTAAAAATAGAATATTTAACTTGATTTAAAGGCGTAATTGGGAATTTTATTGTTCTTATTAAAATGATTCAATGAATATTTTCCAATTTGAAAAAAATTAAAGTTAAATATTGAAATATAAATAAACCTTATATTGAAAATGTTTGAATATTTAACTTTGAATCTTAATGGACTTGAAATGATAGATCAAACTTGGATTTGAAATTGATAAAAATTAAAATGGTTTATTGAGAATTTGAATTGAATCTTTAACCTTTTAAATTGAAATGTTGAACAGGGATTGATTTAAATTGAATTTTGGAATTTAAGTTGATTTGAATCGATTTATGGGATTGGATGAAACAATTCTAATTGGGAAACTATTTCAGTATAATCTTTTTAAATAAATATATAAACCATTTTAATTTATAACTATTTTAATATATAAATTATTTTAATATGTAAACTATTTTAATTTATTACTATTTTAATATATAAATTATTTTAAGGGGATTTTAGGCTTAAGGAAAAAGTTGCAGAAAAATTTAGTTCTAGGGACAAGAAGTTTGATTTTTAGGCTGAATGACACTTTTTAGTGTAAATCACAGAATAATAGTTGTAACTATCATTTTCTGTTTACACTAACAAATGTCCTTCGGACTAAAAAGTAAACTTGTTGTCCTTGAGACTAAATTTTTTCGCAACTTCTTCATTGCGCCTATTTTCCTGTTATTTTAATATATAAACTATTTTAATTTATATCTATTTCAATATATATACACTATTTTCAATATTTAAGCTATTTAAGTTGGAAGTGTTATTATCACGAAAGCGTTATGATTTCAAAAGTGTTATGATTGCAAAAGTGTTATGATTTTTAAAGTTTTACGATTCTGGAAATGAATATTATTTATAGTAAATAATGATATCGAGTTGATATGGTTTTGAAATGAATAAGATATTTTGATATGAAGTACGAACTATTTGAAATGTAATGGCCACAGTGTGAAATAAGCGTTTGGTTGTTAAAGAGACCGAGATCGGATATTGTCATAATCTCTGCCAATATCGAAAACCACTTTAACAACTGTGTACGTGGTGGAGATTCCAGAATGAAGTAGTATGGTTTGGCGACGATTTTATATGAGGTATTAATGCAGCCCCGACTCCCGTAATTCAGCTTGATGTGGCTAAAACATAAGCTATACCGGGCCAAGTGAGGTCGCATCTCCGATCCGCCACATTTCTTCGATACCATTCTATTACTTTGTGATTTGATTGGGTGCACCTTTGATTTGGGAGTGTGTCTCGAGGTAGGCAGTAGTAGCTGCTATGTGTTACCACCAGTCCGGGAGTGCAAACGGTAGAATCCTACCCTGGCAATACCTGTTGTGCCGTGTTCACATGCCTTATCGTGCCTTCTACGAGCTTGGTTTGTACCATACCTATGGAGTGCCCTCCTATAGCCCTCTAGTTTACGGAGGAATTACGGTGCTGTATAGACTATGGGAATATAGAAAATGTGTTAAGAGGGATATGGTAACGCCTTAATGCTATTTTAATACTTTACTTTACTGATAGACATATTATAATAGCGTATATTATTATATAGCAGATAGTTCCACGGATCCTTAGAGGATGGGTATCCCAAACATCCTTTAGATTACTCATATTTCAGTTATTTCATTTGAGTTAAATTTACTGATATAAGAATGCTAATCCAGACTCGAGTGTTTTGTGTTTTGCTTTATGCTCGAGTCAGACTGAGTGTCACAGCATTTAAGACTCACCTTTGGAGATTGGAGCTTTGTTTGAAGATCTATCTATCCAGCTTTCAGTTATTTCAGTTTATTCCAATCATTTATGTTCATACTCGTCAGTTACTTATGTATTAGAGATTTATTTATATTTGAGATTCTATTTATTTTGTTTCAGACTTTGATGTTTTATAGTAGCTTCATGAACTACTATTTATCCATTCTACTACTTATTATTGTAATACTCCATGTCTGTGATTCTATGATTGATTTATTTACTATATATGCTAAGCTTTGCTAAATATAAATTAACAACATGTTGTTATGAGCAATTCAAGTCCGATATGAGTGGATGCTTGTCGATTTGAACGGTTCGAAATACCAGATCTTTACATATGCAGGGTATGGGCAAGGGTTTTGTAACGACCCGTAATTTTCGATAATTAAAATGTTAATTTAATTAGGAATTGTGAATAAATATTGGAAGATATAAACATTTTGTAATTTATTTAATGAAATAATAACTGAAGTGAAATGCAACGGTGTTATTTAGAGCTAATTATTATGAACTTGAATGAAATCCCAATTAATTGAAAAGGGGTAAATGTATACTTGGTAATAAATTCAATACAAGAAAACAAACATAGATATTGAATTAATTAATGAATTAATAATAATAAATAGTAATTATAATATTTTTTGGAAATAATGTTAATGGTATTTAAATAAAGATTTATCAATTTATTGAGATTTGAACTATAATAATTGGATTAATTGCAAATAAATGAAACTAAAATATCTAAATATTACGTTATTTGAAATTAAGATGGAATGTGAGGATATTAATGTAATAGTTTTGAATCCAATGTTAAATCCATCTATTTGACAATAATGAATGGAATAATTATTAATTTATTTAATTAAATGGAATTATTAGGAATTATATTTATAATTTCTAAATTTAATGAAATTGAAATTAAACTCTGCAATTGCTGGATTAATCAACTTTAAATTGACATCTAAATTTATTTCAATTACTGTAATTGTTTAAGGAATCAAAAATGATAAGATTTGTTAATTATGGAATTGAAATTGAAAAAGTGATTTAATTATTTAATTATTTAATTAACTGGAAAATAGCCATTTTGGCCACTGACTCGGATTTC
The DNA here is from genome assembly GCA_030765085.1 of Allium cepa. NCBI lineage: Eukaryota > Viridiplantae > Streptophyta > Magnoliopsida > Asparagales > Amaryllidaceae > Allium > Allium cepa. Next base: position 689,556,995 of record CM060932.1, on the reverse strand, counting down.
GATGAAACCAATTTTATCGGATCCGTAACGGTGAATTATTATAGGATTTCAAGTTTCGTAACGATCGGACTTGTCGTTTGATCGTATGGACTCGAAACGCCTAGAAATCAATTCAATTGAAACCAATTTGAAATAACTTGATTTTAGCATTACTTTTTCATACGATGGAATTTGGACGTGAAACCTGTTCCATTGCGTTTAAAATATTTAAAAACATCTATTTTGATATATGAGTTAACCCAATTCTGCTCCGGAGTTAGAACGGGCTTTTCGGGCCATTTATCGTCCAGCGTGTGAACCAATCTTGTCCATTCATCTCCATTTCTGACCTACCTATATATATATGTCGATATAAACCCTAGCCTACTTTTTATTCCTCATTTCTATACGTACAATTCAGTTGTCTCTCCTCCTCAATGACAGACAAACAAATTCTCACTTCCAAATACAATTGCAATTCAAAATCAAATCAAAATTTCAAACTCTACAAACTATATCGAATTATATATGGATTTGAAGCTCTCGACGAGCGCAAGTCAGATATACGATTTGTTTTTCAATTTGAGTTTCATTGTGTCCAAAAATCGATGAAACATTCATGACCGTTCATCGCGCGTCGATGAACATCGGCTGATCGACGAATTGATATATGGGTTTTGTAGAGTGTACGATGGGGAGTTCATCGACGTAGTTTTTGTGTTGAATCGAGGGTCAGATCGACGAGAAAAATTCACCTAGGGTTTAAAAAACCGACGGCGGCTGTTCTTTTTGTCATGTGCGCGAAGGTGGAAGTGGCGCCGTGGTGGTCTCTGGTGTCTCGAAGGGTTGGAGGTGAGCTCATCTTGGGTCTTGAGGCTTGGCCGATCGCCTGTGGGCGGCGCGATGGGGAGGCGGCAGCGTGTTGTAGCGCGTGCGAATTTGGGTATGGTAGGGCTTTAAACAGAAGATGAGGACGTGGCTTCTGGTGTATGGTCTTTTTTTAAATTTTAGTTATTTGTTTAAATTCAAATTGTATAACTTCTAATCTAAATAACTTTGCATACGAGGTCCGTTTCACGCGCGGTTTTCTCCTCTGGGTTCGTATTGGAATTCCAAACATTTTGGAGCTAGTTTAGATGAATTCTGAGACTGTTCAAATTTTGGATTTAAATTGGATTTAAATTCAATTTAAATTCAAAAGGTGAGTGTTTAATCCACTCACAACTTCTAAAATTTCTTATGTGTATTAAATTAATTTCTGATGTGATTAGAAATTTATTTATGGATGTTTGGTATATTTTTATCATCATTCCAGTTAAATTGAATTTATTGAATTAAATTGTTATTTAATTTATCATTGAATATAAACTGCCAGTAAATACCTATTATTTATTATTTGTTCTATATTGATGCTATTGTTTGAATTGGATGATGATTGTGATAAATGGTTGATGATTGATATTGGATGAATGGATGTTGTATTTATATTATTATAAACTGCAAGTTGTTATGCATTTTTATTTCATTCGGGATTGCGGTTTGAAATGATATATAACCGTATTTTTATTTTAAATTACGGATTAAAATAATAAATATCTGTATTACTTGACCATAGGGTAAATAATTATATACAGACACCGTGGTCTATATCTAAAATATTTTGAAAATGATTTCTATGGTTTTGGAAAGATATATATGGTTTAATGAATATTGATTTTTGATATTATATAAATATTATTTTTATATATAGTTAATTGCTTGAATTTAAGCTATGTATAAGTTTGTTAAATAAAAATTCAGTTTAATAATAGAGTTTGACTTTTTTTAAAATAAATGTGAGTAAGTATTTAAATTTTATTTTAATATAGAATGTATAATGATTTAAATAAATTAAGGTTGGGAGATAAATTGGAGATTTATTTGAAATTAAATTTATTCAAGAATTAAACTCAAAAAGGTTGATGTGAAATTTATTAAATTGGAAATTTTAAAAGGTATAATTATTATATCTTGATTTTGGGGTCAAGGTGAATTAAATGAGTATTTCAAGTATAAATGAATTGAAGGAAATATCAAGTTATTTGTAATTTGAGTTTTATTTAAATGAAAAGAGATTTATTATGTAAATTATTTCAAAACTAAATAATAGAAAATTTAATTGTTGAATCGAAATTATCAAATTTAGTTTTGAAATTTTGGAATATTTAAAGCCTTGAAATATATCGAAATTGAAATGTTTTATCGAAATTGAAATTTTTCGAAGTTATGAATTTCAAAGTATTATGTTTTAAAAGTGTTATAATTTCAAATGTTTGGTTTCAAAGTGTATAAATTTGAAAGTGCTATGATTTTGGAAAAGGAATATATTTGAAATAAAAATGATATTATATTGATTTGGGTTTTAATAAAAATGATATCATGTTGATTTAGTTTTTGAAGTGGAAATTATATCGTATTTATATGGTTTTGAATGGATATTATATTCTGGTTTTGAAGTATAAACTACTTTGAAAAGACCGCGGTGTTATAATAACGTTTGGATGTTAAAGAGACCGGGATCGGAAGTTGTCATACTCTCTGCCAACTCCGAAAACCACTTTAACAACCGTGTATGTGGTGGAGATTCCAGAATGTAGTAGGATGGTGGCGACGTTTCTTTGAGGTATATACGTGGACCCGACTCCCGTGAGTTGGCAAAAGGTGGCTAAAACATGAGCGGTTGACGGGCTAATGAGGTAGCACCTTTGATCGGACACATCCCTTCGATATTATACTTTGACTTTGGGATTGATTCGGTGGCCACTTTTGATTTTTTTTTTGATTTAGGGGTGTGGCTCGAGGTGGGCGGTAGCTGCGGCTATGCGTTACCACCGGCCCGAAAGCGTAATTGGTAAATCTACCCTGGCATTGCCTAGTTGTGCCGTGTCACCTACCCTAGCGCGTCTTATACGAGTTTGATTTGTGTCATACATATGGAGTATCCTCCGGTAGCCTCCCGATCAGGAGGTATTACGGTACTGTATAGACTATTGGCACTATTACGTGTTAAGGGCTATATGGGTAAACCTTAACGCTATTTAAAAGTAATTTTATTTTAATATTAGACATTATTATAATAGCGAAATATTACTACATAGTAAATGGTTTACCGAATCCGTAGGAGGTGTGAATCCCGAGCATCTCTTAAGTTACTGCACTCACGTTAGACACTGGATAGGAGATATCAAATCCCGTAAACATCTCTGACGATGTTCCACTCATATTGTTTACTGTTGATTTAGCTTACATGAGATCTTTTAGTTCTGACTCGAGTGTTTTGTCTTTTCAATTCGCTCGGGTCGGTCTGAGCATTACAAGTATCGAAGACCTTATGTCTGGAGGACGAAGATTTTATTATTACTGTTAGTTACTACATTGTTCCGCTACACTATTGTATTCCGCTGCATTAATTATTATTCTCTGGTATGTCTAACTCTTATATGTATTGTATAAATATAATCGAATATTTTTTAAACAGCTTCATGAACTGTTTATTTGATTATTATATTTTATCGTTCCGCTGTGAGATTATGTTTTGTTTTATTTCTTTCTCTGCTTTTCTTATTTACCCCATAACAATCCGCCCTTTTGTATGGGTTGAGTCTGACGTGTGTGGTTTGTCGTCGATTTAAAACGTAAAAAAAGGCGGGATGTTACATCTGGTATCAGAGCTTTGGTTTAGCGAAAACCTTAGCTTTGTGGGGTCCGACTCTTTATTAATAGGGTAGAAATACCATATGTTGAGTCGCTGAGTGTATATATACGAGAGATCGTATTTGTTAGTGTTATAGAAAGGGTTTTGATATTGTGTTAATTTGTTCCGTTTTGTATTTATAAATTCCGGTTGGTGCATAGGACACTATGACATCAATAGGGATTTCTAAACACTCAATAGGACAGACCGACACAATATTTGTTTTGAATATAGGTGAATGAAATAATTTTGCCTATTATAGTTTCTATATATGAAATGATTTTTTTATAAAGGTTATATTTGGTTGTAATGTATTGGTTGTTAGGTAATGAAATTCATAAATATTGATTGGAAATAAGATTTCAAATAAAATAAATGAAAATTGGAAACTTAAAATCTAAGTCCTAGGGTTTTGAAAATTTCTTTTGAATGATTTTGAAATATAATGATAATATTATTGGAAGTATATTTTGATATAAATATTTCAATATAATTTGAAAGAATGGTTTTAAAGAAATTTTAGAAGGAAATAAGTTCTGTACTCCCCTCTCTATCGCTGGAAATAATTTCGGTGATGAGTGCACGCATCATCGACCTTCATTTTCGAGTTTCGAAGTGGGAAGACCACTGTAGTAGTTTTACTATAGATTTATTTTGATAAAAAAATATAAATTTCAAATTATTTTAAATATAATTGGATACATAAATTGTAAGTGTATACATCTATCTATTATTTCTTTTAAATGGTTTGAAATTTTACCCAGTATTTAAATTCTTAAGTTTCCATTAATTAATGGTTTCAATTGCTTTAGTGAAATGGAATTTGATTAATAAATGGGAACCTCTAAATGAAATAAGAGATTAATGCTAGTTTATGAATGAAATTACAAGCAAGTTGAAATTGTAACTTATAAGACAAAAGATAAAATTTTGAACATTGAATTAATTAAAAGAAATGGAATAGAAATAAAAATTTATAAAGAAGTAAATGTAAATTAAAAAGATAAATCACTATATGAATGAAAAGGAAACCAAACAACAAAGGTTATGAAATGAAATTGAAAAATTAATTTGATCTCTTGTTTGGAATTGTCGTTTGTTTGGTTTATGATTGTTTGGGCAAGGATACTTTAAATTTGCTTGGATGTATGAATAATCTATTGAGTTTATCTAAGGCTGCTGAGTAAGTGGAGTACTTCATAGTTACTTGTCATTCTATGTGATTTAAAGCGTCTTAACCCGAACAAACCAATTGTTTGTCTAGCTTGGATGGTTGATTTGTATTTGATGTATTTGCCGTTGGTTGCAAATGATTGTTGCTATATTGATTTGTTTGTTAGTGGTTGAAACAACTTTAAATATTTCATTTTATATAATTAGTAACCCTTTTTGGATTATATAAGTGAAATACAAGTTACGGAAGCAATTGCTACTGCTTTTGGTTTCATAATTAAGCGTTTGTTTGCCCGACAAATAGGTACGTTCTCGGATTACGGTTTTATTTACATTATTATATTTTTCCCGTTGTTGGGATATATTATTTTGAAATATTTTATTATATATTGTTATACTGGATATTATATTTTCTTCCGAGCCTCGCCATACAAAGGGGACTCTACCGAAATTTTCCGTAAATTTTGGACTTAGAAAAAATATTGAAAAATGTTTCCAAACTTTATTAATTTAAGTATAAAAAGATTTAATGGTTATAAATTGATATATCTTATTTAAATTATTAAACTTTGTAAGTTTATTTGTTTATAAAATTTATATTTTGAATAAGATGTATTGACTGCTTATTTCTTTCTTTACCCTTCTTTTTCCTTTTCGGGGACGAAAAGTTTTGAGCGGGGAGAGTGTAACAACCCGTAATTTTCGATAATTAAAATGTTAATTTAATTCGGAATTGTGAATAAATATTGAAAGATATAAACATTTTGTAATTTATTTAATGAAATAATAACTGAAGTGAAATGCAATAGTGTTATTTATAGTAAATTATTATGAACTTGAATGAAATCCCAATTTGTTGAAAAAGGGTAAATGTATACTTGGTAATAAATTTAATACAAGAAAACAAACGTAGATATTGAATTAATTAATGAATTAATAATAATAAATAGTAATTATAATATTTTTTGGAAATAATGCTAATGGTATTTTTTGGAAATAATGCTAATGGAGAAGATGAAGATGATGCTTACATAAGCTTCTCTTTGATTTTAGAGCAAGAACTTGAATTTTCTAGCAAAACTTGGGTTTAGGAATTCTAATTTCCTATCTCTTCCCCCATTTTTCTTTTAGTTTGAGTGTTAGGAAATAATAGAACGAGTGCAGAGCAGTTGGATGAAGAGTTTGGGTATTAGATGAGTTTAAGGGCTGAAACCCAAAGTCAAAGCCCAATAGAAAAATAGCAAAATTCAACTCAACTCCAAACATATCGATGTTTATACTCAAAAAGGTCGCAAATGACATTTTGGACTCAATGGAAGTAGTTTCGAGTCCTAATTCGACTGCTTACAAAAAGTAGTATTTCGAACTTTAATCCGACTAACGATGCTATATTTAAATAAATCATTTAAATATACAATCGTAAAAATATGCAGGTTGTTACATTTAATCTGTATGTATTATTCTAAACTTGGGCTCTAATACTAAAAATTCAATGATGTCTTCCTAAAGTGACCATCACCGGTACTGCTGACCTAGATTTCACGATTGTCCTCTCGACTCAACCAACCCTAGGCTGAGGCATGTAGGGGAAAAAGCCACTACTTTTACCTCCACTTCACTGCACTTGATCATAATTAGAGAACCTTTATCACATAAGCATACACCTATAATCATGTTAGCTAATGATAAGAATTAACTCATTTTGATACAAAAGTCTTATTTACCCTTAAAGTAATTGATTTTTTTCATATAACCAAAAACATTAGCATTTTCAAAGTACTAGCAAAATGTCAACTTTAATTTTTTTTCCATAAACACGATATACGAGGACATCATGTCAAACACAATAATTTTAGATAATATCATAAAACAGCAAGATATAAACAATAACGACTTAGGCCTCGTCAGAAAATTCTTTGCTTAACTGTAGCTAAAAGTAATATTAACTCAACTCTATGGATGATATTTAAAATGAAACTATTTGTTAAATTTACAATAGTGAGAAGATAAAAATTCACCGTTAACTAATTTTCCCTGCCCTAATGAAGATTTCAACACTTATAAGGGTTTTGGATGTATGAGCTCCTCTTACCACACGCTTTTCGAAACGCTTTTCGAAGTAATATTTGATGCAATGGTTTGAAAATTAGTTTGTACTTCATCCTTGGTTTCAGTGGTAGACAAACCAATCTGAGTGGAGAGCATGACGCGTTCTCCAACGGCAACATTTATGAATATTTGCTTCAAATATTCCAGACATGGTATATGAATATCTCTCAATTTCAGAACTATACCCCCGACGTCCTAAAAAAATAACAAAATTTTGAACAACCGGTATGAAAAGTTGATGGTAAATTAGCGAAACTGTAAAAGAAAAAGTGAAAACTTTAACTCGATTCGTCCACCAGTCCTTGTTCACGAGCAACCGTGTTTCTTTGACCATCCTAGCTCGCTCTGGTTCTGTTTCATAACTTCTCATAATTGATGAAGTATTTGAAATTGCTATCGTATTTGTTTTTGACGGCCGCTGCATAGCAGTTAAGAAGTCTTTTTACATGGTTAAATCTATCAGCACTCTTATGATAGACCATCATTTAGTCTTTTTCTTATTTGTTTCAAATTCTTCCGAACATCTTTTGCGAACTGAGTGATTAGTTCGACATTCCAGTAAAAACGTATATTATTATTATTATTATTATTTTATACGGACCAGCTGCAGTGAAGCCATTGTTAAGATGGGAAGAGTAAAATGTAAAATGTGGAGAATGTGTGAAGTTAGAAGTTTAGATTTACAAAAAAAAGAAGTTTTAAAGAATTAAGCCCGATGCCTCACCAGTTATGTCCGATGTGATTAATAGATCCGGCTTCACCACTCCATTTTGGAGCGGGCAAGCACTTTTGCATATAAATGCGAATGTAAATTGAAGAAAGAGTTCAAAAGTTAAGTCAAAATTCTACCTCCACACAGACAGGCCTGCGTACAGCATGAGCTGGGAGAGCTTTGAGTCTCACCTACCCTAGAATAGTCCCACCAAATCATATTCCTTTCTCTCGTTTTGGCTGAAAGGATAACAACCAAATTCGGGTTTGAGTTTCCAAAGCTCTTTTACGTCGGTGCCAACTACTCAAAAACCTTTAATAAGATCTCAAAACAAATAAATTATTAGATAACAAATAGTAGGAAAAATTATGAAGGTTTCGGTTAAAGGGAGATACGAAGATGAAAAGAGTTCGTCGGCGCTGGCGACTTTTACGGTCAACGCTGGAGATGTGAATCTGAAAGCGTCATTGACTGATGCTACTTTCGTTAAAGGCCCCAGCTTTGATGGACTCACTTTGTCTGTGGATAAACCTGGCGCCTTTATCATCGATTATAACGTGCCTAAGAAGGTACATTTACCTGTGTTTTGCCTAAACTTTTCCTTGAATTTCAGTTTTTGGTGGAAAAATATTTGGTTATTTTTAGTGTTTTATTTACGATATACTTGTTTATCCCAATTCCCAACACTTGCTCTTAGCTTGTATTAGTAGTACTATGGCACAGACGACAGGAACCTACGGATAAACTAGTTTATAGCTGAGGGTGTGTTCTTGTGACACGAAAGGGGCACGAAAGAGAATGGTTCGCGAAAGGATAACGCGTGCTTGTGTACGAAAGGGGCAGCGTGAAAGGGGCATTTTAATCGTTTTGTTATAAATAATTGTTTTTGTTATTATTTTATTTTGTTTTATCTTTTTAAATTAATACAGTTAAGTAAATTAGGGATGGAGCCTTGGCGCAACGGTTAAGTCACCCGTATGATGATCTGGACGCTCAGGTTCGAGTCTGAAAACAACCTCTTCGCAATGCGAGGGAAAGACTGCGTACATCATCGACCTCCTCAGAATGCGCTATCGTGCGAAAGCCTCGTGCACTGGGTTCCACATGTACAATTAAATAAATTTATATTGTTGATAAGTTATGAAATGTCAAATAAATGCAATAATTTTTTTATATTACATATTAGTAAATCTACATTTATCCTAAATTTCTCTAGTGGACACAAAACAAGCCGTCTAAGCTCTTTGGATTGTCCATCAACACACAGACAATTATGTAGTAAGTCTTACTGTTAGTCGGAATAATTGCAATTTCCATTTAGAAAACAGGTCATTCTCCTGTCGCATCTCCATAATTCGACGAACGGTCTCTTTCCTCTCTTTCTCACGAGACGAAGCTCCACTCGACTGACATCTACGAGAGAAAGTAGCAGCTGAGCGATGCAGATGTGCAGAAGCGCGAGAAGTACGAGTGCTGATCTTTGGAGCATGCCCAAGAGAAAGTCAGCGTACATCTGAATGTCGAACGGGGCATTGGTAGATGCGCCTCCAGAATCTCAAACTTATAGGCTGGAGTTTCGATGCGGCCTTTAAATATCACATTCGGCTCTCTGAATTTCGGAGGCCAGTCCACTTTGAATTTTCTGTACCTAGTGGAAAATCATTATGGACCATGTAATATGAAGTATTTTACTAAATAAAGACTTGTATACCAATAGCTTAAATAAAGTCTATATAATTAATCACTAGTAGATAAGCAATGGAATAAATAAAGTAAAGAAAGTAAAAAACGATCACACTAGAGATTTTTATGCCGGTTCGAACTTCTCATTCTATGTTCAGTACCAGACACCTTCTATATTTAATCAACATCCTCACTTAACCCAGAGCGGGTATATTACAAACCGTTTGAGCTGCCGAACATGACTTCGTGCCTAAAGATCTCCAACATGACTTCGACTACAAAAGGTAGTTAAATATTTGACTTTACGTGCTCTTGAATAACACAAATGAGTCAATAGAGTACACCCTTCCTATAATCTCATTGAGATGGTGATTTGAATGTGCTGATTTAGGAAGTTGAAAGTTGAATGCTTTGTAATTCACATGAATATTGAAAGTAGAAAAGCAAATTAGAATTCATGTTTGAAAAGGATAGATTTTAACTCTATTTATAGTTGTGAAGAGTTCTAGTTGAAAGGTACAGCCATTAGAAAGATTGCAACCTTTGGGGAAGAAGACAACTATCCAGAATTTGAATTTATGTGAAGACAATTCTTCTCGTATAGGCCAGCTGACTGAATTTAAAAATCAGATGGCTGGAATTATACAGAAAAAGACAGAAACAAACCAGTTCAAAAAACAATTATTTCAAACGGCTGAAATTAAATTTCAGACGTCTGCAATTTGTTTCAGACGTCTGAAATTATATTTCAGCCGTCTGAAATACCATTTTGCAATGTATGTTTTCTACCTTTTTAATTTTTAAATTGCTTTTGAATATCTTAATTTCTTGTGTGTGGAAAAATTTTAAAAACTTAAAATATAATTTTCTGAAAACAAATTTTCAAAGCAATATTTGTGTGTGTGGAGGCATCATATAGATATTATACATTATAACTAAATCAACTATAACGTACGACAAACTCTATTTTTGTCTTTAATATTTAAGCTCGATTTCAATGTTGATCGTCATTTTTGATACTCATGTATCTACAAATTAGTTTAGAGGTTCTTTTGCATAATTGTATTATTGTTATTATTAAAATCCAACAAAAGATGTTCTAACACCTAGTAGCCAAGTCCCACCACTCGTCAGGTCCTCCGCCAGTGTCCTTGTCCACATTTCGGAACTCATAATCAATCTGCAGCAGTTTGTTCCACGGGTTCCATTCACGCTTAAGGTTGTCAAACTTGTTCTTCATCTGACTATAATTGTAATCGACGTCCATTCATGCATTGAAGACAACAATAGCCAATCCGACCTTTTCGAGTTACAATGTGTTCGTAGCAAATATCTATAAACATTAGTGTTCTCTATACAATCTACGATGTGCCAAGTAGAGCTGGTGGATTCATGAGTCGATATTCTGTACAAAAAATAAAAAAATTCGAGAAAAATAGAGGAGGTAGATAGTACTATGATAAGCATAAAAGCGAAAAAATTTACTTCAAAAACTTAAACGTAGAATTGGCAAAAAAGCTTGAATTTTCAAATTTGGGATGGGAAGCAAGGTGGGGGGAATGAAGGAGAACAGAAAATATATAGGGAGAAAATGAGACGAACTTTGGAAAAGCCAGTGTCATCAGACGCTTTCGACGCCAACCGTTGGTTTTTCAATGGTTGGCTCAAATGGTGTATTTTGTGGGACCCACTTCAGACACGTTTAACGCATCCAATTTGACGCCAGCGTCAAGTAGCAAAAAAAAATGATGCAAGCGCACTAAATGGTTTAAGAATATAACTTTTAAAGATTTACACAAAGATTGATTTTATTGCAGATTTTTGATAATTTTTTACTTTGTTAATAAAAAATGACAAAATAAATATGTTAATCCTATTGTATCCTTTTGGAAAAAAGGATATTCTTTTATACATTTGATTTGTTATATGTTTATGAATTTTGATGAACAAGCTTGAATTTTATTCAATTTTTTAGAATCTTTCTAAACATTTTTTTGGAAGAAAAACATATTGTTGATCAAATTTGGAATTTTCTTTTCATAAATGAACTTTTTAGCACAATTTGAACCTTTCTTAAAAAAGAGTTTAAAATATTTGATTTTAGAACAAGATTGGATTTTTTTTTGAAAAAATCAAACTTTTTTGAAAAATAATAATCTTCTTGAAAATATTTGATTTCAGAAAATATTTTGATATTTTCAATAAAAGCATTTGGTTAAACTATAATTATATTAAATTTACATTTCTTAAAATATCAAAAGATTGAGATATATGCAGAAAGAACCAAGTTGGCAACTTCAGAGAGATTTAAGAGCACGCTGAAATGAAATATTTGATGTTTCGGCATTTGTGTGTGTATAAGCGTTCAATAACATCCCAAATAGTGCAGCATCCCATCAGTCCCTTGTTTTCCACCACAAGTTTCGATTGAAATAATATGTGCAAGGGGAAGAGAGAAAAGCAATTATTTCGATTGGTGCACTATTTGGAGTGCCACTGAATGCTCATATATATATATAATTTCAAAAGGTTTTTTTTGGCCTCCAACACACCTTACAATACACAATTTGATGCTTAACCATTTGGCCATCTTCGGAGAATTTTGTTAGAATCCAAATATTAGTTTAGATCTAGAAGATTGAATTAAAATGAAATTTGATTTTATGCTTAAATAGGAAGTGCTTATCATATATCCCCATCAATGTTTTTTTGATTTTAGATAATTAAAAGTGAATTTCAAAAATGTAATGTCTTTTTATTGGAAGGTCGAGCTATAAGTCATTTTTTACTATTAAATCAATTATTTCTAGAAGAAATACCATTATTTGCTAAGGAGTGCAAATTTTTAGTAATTTCTTTTGTCTTAAGAGGGAGGATCAATAAAAAATTGTTCCCCTTCGTAGTTAATTCCTCCAAGCAGTCTCATTTTTTCTTTCCTCTTTTATCCAAATCAAATCAATCACTTTCTAAGTTTTCATTAAACCCTAATTAATTTTTAAATCTTTCTTTTTTACAAATTTATGGAGTGAAAAGGGGAATTAATGTAATAAATCAAAATTTTCAATGATGATGAAATTCTTAATATGTTTATAAGCCAATCTTAAATCAAATTCTCTAATTTGAAAGCATCAACATTCAAATCACAACAACCATAAACGATATCAAATCCAATCCCCAATTCAAAACAATTATAACAATAGTTGATTGCATTTTTAACGCACTTCAAAAACTTCTAATCCCCTTTGATAATTGTTTCAAATTGCATTTTTTATATCCGACCATCGTATTTTTCCTTTGTTCTTTTCTTATTTTCCTTTGTTCTTTTCTTATTTGAGTAACAGAATGATGATTTTTCGGAAAATGATATAGAATGCAAATTTAATAACAATGGGGAAAAATGAATACGAAGATGATGGGTTATGTTAATCGAGGGTAATCTGTAACTTAATAATTGTACCATATAAGTAGTGGTGTCCGTTTAATAAAATTACATTATAATAAGGTTCAAATAAAATTTCCTTTTAACAAACAATTTTGTCCTTATGATAGAGCCCTTAAATTCCGTATATTATAAAATATTTAATGATAAGCCTTTTGCATATAAAAATCAAATCATTAAAATTAAAACTTAATATGAGTATCTTATTCTTCAATCATACAGGTCTCATACAAGTCGAAAGCTTTTTAGTGATATAAAACCATGGCAAAAGCCAAGGTAAAAATTGAGAGGGTCGACTTCAAAGACAAACATGCTTAAAATGTAAAATAGTTTTATTTATTTATTTTTCATAATAAAGTTATTTTTGGACCCAAGTGGTACTACAAACTATTTGATTTGTTCTAGTGCATTATCAAATTACACTGATGTCAATTAATAGCCCATTTGATGGATATTTTATCAAAAGAGCGTCAAAATTATTTTGATAAAACTATTTTTTATAACAAAGTTTAAACCAAATAAGAAGCAATATAAAGCAATTTAATAGACATGCATCTAAAAGAGTTATCTTACAAGGCAATTGATGAGCTATTAACAAAATAGAATGTGATTCGTGTAGGAGCATTAATCTAGGTAAGACTATATTATTAATCCAGAGTTTTTGGATTTGAAACCATGGTCCATGGACATCGATTACTAATTTTAAGCAAATATAGAATGAATATAATTCCTAAGTTTTAACAATCCAAATTACACATAAAATTCAACAAATAAACTAAGCTCAAAGTTCAAAATACAAGAGTTTGAGTGAAAAGGTTTAAAAATGAAAAGAGCAAAAGGATTATAAGAAAAGATGTAATGTCCATGATTGCTCATCTTTTTCATCACTACAACAATTTTTTTGCCTCTCATATTTCCAAATTCATAACTAAGTCGCAAAATATCTCAATCTCACAACGAAAATAAAAACTGGGGAGATCAATCAACTTTACTTTACTCTTTGAACACCTAATTTCACAAAACTTCATCCTTGAAGTTCAGTCTCTCAGTACTCAAAAAACTTTAGCGGGATCTGTTCCTCCTCGCTATTAGTGGCAAAACTCAACTTCATCCTCTCACAACGTTCAACATCCTCCAATGAAGCTCAACTTCTACTCCAAGGATGGTCAACTTCCTCTATTAAATGCAATTTTTTTTTTTGCATTGGTTTATGAGTTGAATAAGGCATGCCTTTTTTTGCTAATATAAAATAAGTTTTTACTTAAAAAAAACTTTAAAATCCATATAACTTATGAAAAGGATTTCAATTTTCTTTTGAAAATATTCATTACAGGCATCGAGTTTTGTGTTGTTGAAGCACGTAATTGAATAATAATAAAAAATTCTTCAATCCTATTTTTTCTATATCATGATTAAATTTTTTTGATTTTTATAAATTTCATTTTCCATATGCAAAATGCCTAACATTAAAATGCTCACAGTGCATGAATTAACGATGAAGACCGATATTCTCTCCATGGTTTCTATAAATATAATATTATAATTTAAAAACTAATGCAATATTTCATGATTTATAGAAAGGAGGTTATTTGAAACAATTATTGCATAGGAGTTTATTTGAAACAATTAGTGCATAGGTCAATCGGGTGATGACATTAAAACGTAGAAAAATGGTTTGCATAAGTGGAATATCATATTTTAAAAATTAATGTGACTTTTTATGATTTACAGTGCATTGATTAAGAATGGATTTTATGAGAGGCAGTTATTGCATAGGATTAATCGGGTAATGACACTATAACGTAAAAACATGGTTTATGTTTTCAAGCTAGTTTTTTGTTTTCTCTAGAAAAAAGGTATATAGTCTTTGTGAATTTAATAAAAAACAATTTTATATTTATATGCGTTTTACATTCTATTGATAAATAACCTCTTCATTGTATTTTGTGCTGTACACACAACACCAAAGACTTTAACCTTAATACACAGTGACATGTCTTTTCACTAATACTATGTTAAAAACCCAAATAATATTTCATAATTAACTAACTAGTCCTAAAGTGTGACCTAATATGAATTCATTCATGTTTGTAAAGGTGCATTTGTAACATTTTTAATACATGACTATTCTTAAACTGGAAATTTCATAACATAAACATTCATTAATATATGAAGAGACCATTTGTAGTTTGTTAATTGGTACAGAGGATATATACTTAACCTGATACAAAAAGTCAGGTCCAACTTAACCACTATGAAAACACTATGCTTACTTATATAGATACCAACATGTTAGTTTACGAATACGCCGTATGTAAAAGATCTTGTTTGCAGTTTTCTTACAGTAGAAATTGATAACGAAGCGCGCATGCACTTATGTATGTGTAACACAATCTCCGTTTGCCGTCTAGCATCTGCCTAGCGATTTTTACAACCTTGCTCCCAACTCCTATCATATTATGATTGTGAATGAAATTGTTTTCACATACATGAGACAATATGATGTAAACAATGTCAGTGCAGTATCAATTTAAAATGTTAAGCGATGTGATTGTAAAGTTTCTGTCTGTTTTTGCACTGGACTCCGTAATGCTTCATCTTCACTTCAATATTGGAACGCTTCATCTTCACTTCAATATTGGAACTTTTGTGTGCAAAATAAATGTCATGTTATCAGAAGTAGTTTATTTAAACTTTTGCATTGGACAAGATTTTCTTTTTTATGTTTGTTGTAAACAGTAGTTCCATCAAGAATAGATATTGTATTCTATCTAATACCGCGTTAGAATCACATGAGAATAGATAAAATCATAAAGTAGTAGTACAGGAGGTGCTCAAAAGAATATTTTTAGTTTGGAGGGACATTTTCTAAGCAATTTTGTCGGAGAGATTATTTGTTTTTGAAATGGCGATTTATAGAAATGAATACATAATAGCTTCAAGACAAGTTTATCTTTTGTTTTTAAGATGATCTTTGTTCTTACTATACGTGGTGTGTAAAGTACTAGTAAAATCACCTCTAGGATGCATTGGAGCTCAAGAACTATCTTTATATTGATTGGCTTTGCTGTACTGAGATGAGGTTTATAAGACTATCTTTTAGATACTACAATGACAAAAGTTCATATTGATTGGTAAGTGCAGAAAGTACATTTTATCAGAATAGAAGAGAATTATAAATTTTAAAAGAAAAAAAAATAGTTAAAAGACTGTAGACTTTAATGTGCATATTCATCTGAGATGCGTTTCTTCTAACAATACAAATCTATTTTAAGTAACCGTTGGAACACTTTAAAAGAGCAAATTAGTCCAAACATGTATGGTCTTGATTCAATGCTCCAATCCTTTGCTACGAGTGTCAAATACACTATTATAGCATCAGATTGTGACCATGCACATGTGTACACATGTGTTTTCAATGCTTCACACTATTTCATGGAACATCCCTTGTTTTTCCAATTTATTTGAAATCATTCATATACACAACTTTCATTTTCATTTTTCAATAGGAGACTACAATGATTTTCTTTTTTCATTGAAACTCCATTTTCTTCTCTAAATAAAACCAAACTTCCATAGCAAAACATCAAACCTAGAAAAAATATTTCTTAGAATTATCCGACAATATCTTAATACTTTTGCTTCTTTGTCAACCCTCACTTAATGAATACTTATGCATATATATGTGTCCCATTGAAACCTATTGAAGTTTGGTGGATTGAGTGATTAGAGTGGGCTAAATCATCAATCCTTTTCGACTCATTGAAAATGTATGTAGAATCATCATAGCGCGCTATTGCGCAAATTGACCATGCACAGGGTTTGCGCTATTTGACATTTAATAGCATGCGTGTCATCTATAATGCAAAATAGCATGCTATTTTGTTAAAGCGCAAAATAGCGAATAACCCAAAACTGCGCGCTTTTTTGTTTATTTACTTTTTATAGGTATGTACATTTAAAAAACCCAAATAAAATTGAATGACACAAACTAGGACATGAGTACACTAACAATCATATGTCTTCAATAATAAATCAATAGTTTATCGAAGAATGACTATGATTTCTTCAAATAAAATTGAATTTATGTTTTTGGTAGGGTATCATACTTAAAATGACTAAAGTGTAAAGTTAATACTTATTTTTTCTCTAGCTATATTAACAGGTAAAACTTTATAACCTTAAGAACCCATTTTGAATTTGTCAGTTTGTTCTTTGCCTCATGTAATGTTTTTTTCTTCACAAGACTTAATAGTTTGCAACATTAGACTTTATTTTTAATAACGAGAAAGCAAAAATATAAAGGTTGAACATCATTTTCTTTTAAATTCTTTTGAATAAATTCTTGAAAACGAAGTTTTTTCATTTGATAAATCTCTCATACATCAGAACTATTACTTAACAAATAATTTGAAAATATCTGAAATCCAAAATGGATACGAATATGATAGTATCCACATCCGAAAATTATCCACCCAACTTTTATCAAGATACTAGATGAGTTTATGTATATTTTACTATGTAAAATTATCGATATCTATCGTCCTATCATGATAATAATTGTTCTATCATGGTAATAATTCATATTATGCATGTATAAATGAATATTTGCTATCAAAAATTGATTAGTATTATTGTATTTATTGTTTTTATTTCTATTTCAAATTTTTTAATGAAAATGAGTTATGTTAGATTAGAAAATTTCATTTATTTTTTTACTTAATTAATTATGAGCAAAGCATATAAATATCCGATATCCGTCCATATATGCAGATACAAATATCAGACATCGAATATCCGAAATTGATTTCAGATGCGGATATGACATTATCCTCATCCGAAGATATCAGTTAATAGGCCTAGATACTATATATTATGGGTGTTATGGTTGTGGTAACCGTTGTTATTACCTTTAACTGCAACTGTAACCATTGTTCACGGTTTTAAGAATTTCTAATCATTACCATAACCATTTATATGGTTAACCGTCATATATCATAATTTATAACATTATATATATTATAAATTATATATGCATTATTATTGAAATAAATTATAGTTATGACTTTACAAATAATTTTTTTTATAAAATAAACAATGAATGCACATATAATTAGTGGATGAAGACCATATGTCATTAACGTGCATGTCATTAACGTGCATGCAGGCTAAGCCAATGGGTTGGGGCAACCCCTAAGTTCAGGCAACACAAAACGATTTACACTTATAAATATTCTAAATATTAAACATCGATAGAAATTATCATTTACGGTTCCGACCAGGTTGTTTGTGCATGCAGTTAACACTATGGTGGCCTAGGTTTGACACCTGTGCTTGGAAAAAGTATTCTTTTCATATGCACTAGTATTATATTTCATACCTTGGAATTTTTTTCCCAAATATGAATGGGCTTGGGCAACCTAATGTTTGGCCCGGCTCTGCGTGCATGTTAGTTCTCAAATTTACATTACTAAATTGCATACTTTCTATAATATAACATAAAAAAAATCATGTACGGTAGTAGATGATAGCCGTATGAATAATTGAGTACGACTGAGAGGTTGATGGTTCAACCATAACAGCCTGACTATATATCACTATTTTTTCATTCACTAAATAGTTAAAAATTTTGTTTTGATAAATATAAATTTTTATAATGTCAAAAATCTCAAAACAAATGAAATCAAAATTTACATTAATAAAGTGAAAAAAAAGGTTTCAAATTCAACATTGAAAAAACATATTAAAAATAATCTAAAGATATATTAAATTTTATAAAATTACGATTCAACATAGAAATTTAGGAAAAATAATCATTTGAATGGCCGATCTCAATTAGGAAAAAAATAAATACGACGAGGATGATAAATCCCTAGAAACAACAAATAAATTGTTAAATGGAAGTTCCAATCCATGATTATATTGCAACGTAAGTTCCAATTCATAATTAAATTATAGTGTAAAATTTAATAAAATAATAATGATAATCATAAATGAGTGATTAGATATTTACGTAAACGTGGACCGCGGCTACTTTAACCCCGGTATAATATAAGAAATGCAAATTTTACAAAAGCGAACAAAATAGTACGTGCTATATAGTGCATAATGCAAGCTTTATACCATTTGTTGTCGACTACCTTGAAAGTATTGCATATAAATTTAGTTATTATTTATATAACTCCATCTATCAACACATGGAATGTTTATATTTTGGTTTCACTGCTTTAAGAGACAAGTATATTACTAATTTAAGGTGACACCATATTCAACATTTATATAGTAGGTTTATCTAAAACAATATAAATTTACACTTAACAAAAGTACAATTATAAACTTATCAAGCACTAATTAACTCAAACTTTTCTTTCTCAACAATGTATTAAACACTTTACCTTGAAATTACAATCTTGCAAGTGATTTGTATGCAATCACATCATATAAAGTATTTTTGCGTATTGAACTCAAGATAATAAGGTTCCATTTCCATAAGAGAGACTATGGTTTTTATGTTGGCTCGCCAAGCCTATCACAATTATTCTCCTTTATCTTGACTTGAAACATGCTGCATAGAAAACTACACATGCATAGTTGTGCTAATTGGCGAAAATAAGATATGGGTTGATAGACAACTGGAGTTGTGGTGGCATACTTTAGACTTAGCAGAACTAAAACAGAGTATATGAAGTGTGAGTTCAGTGGTGTCAGGTCAGAGGATGGAGATGTCACTCTGGCCGGACAAGTAGTGCCCAAGAAGAAATCCTTTCAATATATAGGATCAATGTTGCAGAACGGTAGTCAGGCCTGCGATGTTGTATGGTGCAAAATGTTAGCCTATTAAAAGGCAACACACCCAAAAGATAAGTGTATCAGAGATGCGCATGCTGCGATGTAGTTGTGGTCATACAAGACGAGACCAAATTAGAAATGATGATATACGTGACAAACTTGGAGCAGCACCAATTGAAGAGAAGGTGATCCAACACCTCTTAAGATGGTTTTGTAACGACCCGCCTTTTCAAACTTCAGCAGTTGACATTAATACATCCACGGTATTCACGTCTCGAACAACTAAACGACGGAAAGACAAATTGTTAGGGAAAAGAAAAGAGATAGAAGATAAAAGAAACTAAACAATCACAGTATCTCACAACGCAACGGAATAACATATATTACTCAAAATACTTTATAAAGTCATTTCAAACATGATACATCAGAGTCATAATAATATAATTCTACCCTAGAACAGTTATAACAGTCTGTCCCTACATGTCAGATATATGATACATATAATACAATGGAAAACAAGAAAATAACTAGCTATCGATGAAACCTCCTGCTTCAGGTTTCTCCAAGATGCATCCGGGGAAAATTTGAACTACTTGGCTGACCATAAAAATTTGAGCACTCAAGAGTTTTAGAAAAAGAAAAGAAAACTCCAAATCAGACATGATTCCGGTGTGAGTAAACTCAAACAACTGAATTATTATGTTTAAAACCCATTTAAATTCAATGGTATCTCGTAAGACCATGCCGCACGTAAACACAAACGAGTTTTTATCTTCCGAATAACCAAAACACTTTCTATAGAAAATCTAGAGATATTATAATAATGTCTAACGGTTCAAGTAAAATATGAAAATAGATGAAAGCTCGCATCTCACATTTCAACATAGTTGGATACATCTAAAACCATAAAGACACATATTGGAGAATGAATTCCATACCGTGACAAGGTAATGAACTACCTTCCGATGGTACGTCTTTAGATAAAATGCACCGGGGTCTGACAAGAACATTTTGTACCTCTGCCACACAGGACTGACCTACCACTTGACTAGTAGTACCGAATATGATCACACCTCTGTTTGGGCCCCGAAGCATACATGAGTAGATAGTAACCGATCTAGAGTTCTGATGAACATACCCTGATAAGAGCGGAGATTACCTTCTAACCATTAGTGGACGAATTTCCTTATCATTTATCTTAGAAAAACAAAATAAGATTTATATGCATAGTACATCATCATTAGAGATGACTATGCCATATAAGTCACGTGTTACTCCTAGATATTTTCAAAGTTACGTTTTGACGTAGATTTGATAGTTGGTTATTTAACCATCACATAAACAATCATTCAACATTGATTTGATTTCATATGAGATTTACTAAGCCTTTATTAATTAATCTTTAATTAATAAAATCATTTTATAAAACTTGATCAAAAGATCTTTACAAAATACTATTCCCAAACCCCTTACATCCCTTTTATACTTTGAAAAACGTTTATATACTTATCTCAATGGTATAAGTATATTTACCAAACTTTACAAAAGTTTTCTTCTTTTCAAATTCCATATTAAATGGCTGACAAATTCCGTTTAAAAACATTTCTTCCTATAAAACCAACTCACTTATCCTTTATAAAAAATTTCCTTTTTGAAAGCTCACTTCATATTTCAAATGACTTATAAATTTTCCATATAAATTTATAACTCACTTTTAATATTCTCCAAATTAAATTATAAATCCTCTTTACAAATCTCTAAAATCATTTTCCTATTTCAAAAACTCTTTTTATAAATCTTATTAAAGAAAAATCCGTTACAAAATATCAGTTACAAAACATCCTTTGAAAATCACTTTAAATAAAACCTTTTATTTAGTCATACCTTTTTTTATAAACAAATTATTATTTATAAGTACCTTTATAAAATAATAATATAACTTGAAAATCATTTATAAACCTTAAACCCAAAATTGATTAAAGGATTGAAGTTAATTCGAAATCATACTTTATAAATTCAAAAAGAGGCTTAGCAATCCCAATGGTATCAGTAAAGTTATCATTTAACATCAATTTCACTTTCAAGTCATTAACAATTTATTTAAATAAGTCAACATATATGTAAATATACTTCATATCCAAATCAAAAAATAACATGTCAATATCAACTAACCAGCATAAACATGTCCAAATAACAATAATAGCAGGATGGTGATTTGTCCTGCTAACTAGATATTCAAAACAATTCAATCAATTTATAGCAAAACGAGAATTTATTCTGCTATCAAATGTCCGCACAATCAAACAATCAATTTATAGCAGAACGAGGATTTATTCTGCTATTAGATGTTCATACGAACAAACAATTTACATTTTAGCAGAACGAGGTTTTATTCTGCTAATAGATGCCCACACCATCACAAACAATCATATCATAACTCATTCATAGTCATTTGTTTACTAAATAGTACCAACATTTGAATTCCTTGAGTTCAAAACCATCTTGGAAAAAGAACTACCTTTTAACAATTTGATTCTTTGAAAACACAGAATTTAATACTTAAAACTCCTTTTATAATTATTTAAAATTTAAACCCTTATTTAAATCATGATCAATCTTAATTAATTCTTAACTTAATTTAATTATAAATCAAGAAATAATTAAATCTTAAATAAATAATTAAACAATAATTAATAAGTAATTAAACCCTAATTAATCCTTTATCAATTATTACACAATAATTTAAATCTTCATTAATAATTAAACATTTATTTATCTCAATTAATAATTTAAGTAATCTTTAATTAAAACTTGTATAATAATTAAACCTTAATTAACCTTGGTTAAGTCCTAATCAATCACCAATACTTAACCTTATTAATTTAAAATTGATTAAATAATTTAATTCTAATTAAATATTAATTAAGTAATTAACTTAATTAATAATAATTGATTAAATTAATTTAAACTTGATTAAATAAAAATTTAAAACTTAATTGTTTCCTTAATTAATTAATAATTAATTTAAAACATTTTTAATTCAACCAATCTTAATTAGCTTGCTTAATTAATACTAAGTGTTAACTAATTACTAATTACTCTTAATTATCATTAATAAATTAATAAATAAATTGATTAATTATTATCCTTGTCTTAAGTAAACTTTAATTAATTTTTATCTCAAATTAAAAACTTGAAAAAAAAATATCGTTTCCAAAAGTTTAGTTTAAAAAAACACTTTACTTAAAAATGTTGATTTTTCCTCGAACTACATCCATAGCGACTATTGCTATGGATGTAGTAACTTTGAATTTATTTCTAAGTTACTAACCTTCAAAACTTCTTTTAACTTTGTTTTAAACTTAAATTCAAATAAAAGATTTGAAACCAAAAACAAAGTTTAAAACTTTAACCTTTAATAAATTTAAACCAAATAAACAACATTTTCCAAAGGATTTTAAAATCTCACTTAACACAATATTTGTAAACTAGTTTTCATAAAACATCACATACAAATTTTACCTACAACATCATAACCAAAAATCCACATACACATCATGCCTTAAGATCACACACAATATCACATCCAAGTTCACAAATTCAAACCACACTAAGTAGACTTTATTTCAAGTCCACTTTTACCATCTCATATCAACATATCCACACATATCCAAACCTATAACCATCCAAACATAATCCAACATACACATATAGCCAATTTATACAACATATATTTCAAGCTAATAACCTTGAACTTTAAACTAAAGTTTACTCACCATATTTTGGAAACTTTTTGAAACACTTCAAAAACTTGAATTTTTGAGCCATAGAAATGCAAAACAGGTTCGGCCCTACATGTTTTTACATGTTTTGGGCTCGACCTAGTGCTATGGATGCTACTGATCGTGGCTCCATTAGATACCCAACATCTAGTCAAGTCTAGTGCATCCCAACCGTTATTCTGGTGTAGTTTTGTTATTGTAAATATCAAACATTATGTTGGTCACTGCATTACATGGATTAGCTTTTAAAATGTAATCATTCTGTTCCCACCTCAATCTTTCTTTTGTTGGTGTATTTCTTCTTCCTAGGTATCCATTTAAGAAGTTTTCATAACATGGACCTCTTTGAGACGTGCATCTTCATTTCTCATAAAGGAAAATCAGCATCATTGTTCTTTTCCAATTTTGTTAGTCCCTAGCAAATTCTTTCAAATTATACGGTAGCGTTGATCTGTTTTAACTCTTTAAGATTGTAAAAGAGATCTTCTTTTTGTTATTGAAATAGTGATGAAAAATGATAAATACAGAATCACTACATGGATATTATTTTGTAGCTCTTTTAAGTTGTTATTGATCATCACCATGTGTGCAGTGAGTATAAACAACTTTGCCTTCAAAATACTATGAATTCCGAGACAGAACTCTATATTCGATTATGTATGCATTAACAAAATCGATTAGAACTATTTTTAGGTTCTTTTGTGACAAGAATATGAGTTTTATTATCTATTGGATCAGAAAAGCCATAGTAATTTGTAATTACAGAGAAATTTCATCAGTATAAGAAATTAATAATGCTAGAGAGTTGTCCTTTTCTTGACGAATTGAAGACTACATATAAAGCTTTAGTGTTGTACGCTCATTCAAAAGGTGCATGTTCTCAAAGATCATTTCTGCTTGAATTTAAATGTTAAAAAACTTAATGTCAACAGTTGGATATAGACAGAATTTAGAAATGAATCAATGCAAAAATGATTGGTCTTGATTAATATGATTCTCTTCTTTGAT
This sequence comes from Allium cepa, assembly GCA_030765085.1. Classification (NCBI taxonomy): domain Eukaryota; kingdom Viridiplantae; phylum Streptophyta; class Magnoliopsida; order Asparagales; family Amaryllidaceae; genus Allium; species Allium cepa. The sequence continues at coordinate 689,532,588 of CM060932.1, read as the reverse complement.
GCTTTGTGCCTAGTGTCAAGTGCATCATCGAAGTGTCACAATGCGATCATGTGCATATGTGTTCTTTATGCTTTGTATAGTTTCAAAGCTCAAAACTTTTTGTAGCTAATTGAAAGGAAAGAAATACTTTACCATTGTTTCAACTTACTATTTTTTAGAAGTTGGGAGGAAATACTCTTTTCTCCCCGAAACTCCAATTCTTTCTTCCATGTACCCAGTTCCTATAATGAAAAAGCAAAACCCAAAATAGGTAAAATTCCTAAAACTAATCTAACAGAATTGAGTGCCAAGGTTATACTGTGAACTGAATTATGAGAAAACGTGCCTGGGAATTGATTATTCATGCAATTAGGGAGAAGAAATGGAGACCATATTTTCATTAGTAGCTAAATTTGGCGTACTGTCATACGTAGGCACTCCATGAAGATATGGCATAGATGGCTTGGCTTGGCAGCTTAAACAATATGAACTAGGATGGAAAAGGCTATGATACAATCTTACTGTATCAAACTTTGATACAACATGACTCAACTTTTGATATGTGTACTGTATGACAAAAGTACGTGCATGAAATTAGTGCTCACACGCACCAAATTTTGCCATGTAGCATACATGTCAAAAGGTAAGGTAATATGTATCAAATTTTAATACATTCCATCGAAGTCATGCTATAACTATAAATACCACAATACAATTAACCGTGACAGTGAGAAATCAAAGAAAAAGGATGAAGTAGTTGAAACTCTAATATCAACAAGCTTATTATATCTCTTTGTTATCTGTTTTCGTCTTCTTAAAAATGACTGAAACAGTAAAAAGATGCTATTTTAGGTCTTTGAATATATTAATAAATGGAAGGAGTAATTAATATAAACAATCTTATTCGAAAAAAGGTTTTTAAAGGATGGAGCAATATTGGATATACTAATGCACACCATGCTACTTCTTTGTTCATACACTTTGCTGCGTATTAATGTCCATTTTAACCTGTATAGGATTTTAGATTCCAATTCATGAACAAATTGAAAGTGCTAGAGAAACCACTAAATGTAACATACATACATGCTTATGGAGACAAAAGGACTGCTGTAGATACATCAGTTACATTAGATCCAGCAAACAAGGTGACAGTGAGTTACGCTTTTGGATCTGGGAACTGCAAAGTGAAGTATGTGTATGCTCATGGTTTGATGAAGAGGACTACTTTTGAACCATGTTATGATGTGTCGAAGAATGTATGGGATTTTGCAGTGTCGAAGAAATTTGACGGTGGCGATGCAATCAAAGCTACCTACCAGGCTTCAGCCAAAACCCTTGGGCTGGAATGGAATAGGGACTCTAAGTTTAATGGGTGCTTTAAGGTTATTTTCTATCCTTGCTCTCCTTATTTCCTACAGTTCTTATGCAATGAATTGAAAAGTGATAAATTAGAGTAATACTTTCGTAATTACATACTCGTCATTGATGTTCTCATCTAATAAAACAACTGGCAGAAGTTAAAAGATTTATAAGTTTCCACAACTCATTTTACGAACTCTAACCTTTTTATGCTGCCTCATTAGTTTTAAGTGCAATTAGCCATCTTTTTAAGAAGCTGATTTTGTTTTAATATTCCTGGACTGTAAATCTGGATTCAACATATCCATAGACAATCAATATACTCAATCCAAGAATTGTATGTTATTTAATTGTCTATTTTGTCAATATACATAAGGCTAGTATTATGTATGTGCATTTGGCTAAAGATTTCTATTTTTTAACATTTGGAAAATAGACATCACTAGAAACATCACGGTCTGTGCATTATAATGGCGATGTCAGATTTACTGTTCAACTTTTACTCTGAAGAGTTGCAGTTTTTTAGCGCAAGTTCAAGTTTAAAACCGCTACTATGTGAATCTAGTTTTACATGTCTGTTACAGATAAAAGTATATTTTTAAATTTAGATGTCTTCAAAAATTAAACTACACTATGGTCATCTTTTGCCGATTAATTATTTGACCATTTCATCGGTTTAAGAAAGGTTTTAAAAGTATTGACACATTTATGCTTTACGAACTATTTATCCCTTCTATTTACAGTAATAGTACAGATATATCCATTAAGACAAATGTATCCAAATATTTTGATGCACAATGTCATCATTTATTTATTTTAGGCTACAACTTATACTTCTTATGTTGCTTATATGCTTTTGTCCTTTGAATTCTGATAGATCATTATTATTTTTAATTGTTAAGATGCAAAATTATAGTATATCATCGTCAAGTTTTGTAGGCAACTGCTACTTGCTTATTAACATCTGTGTTCTCTCCTTTATCAGCTTTCTGCTTCGGTCAACCTGGAGGAGAAAAATTGCAGACCAAAGTTAATGGCAGAGAGTACAATGAACTACGAGTACCTCTTTTAGATGTTTTGATATTTATCATCATCAGCATCAATCTTTGGTTTCTAAGATTCAATTTTTAATTTTATTCATCCAAAGATCGAACTTAAGTTTTTCATTACTTATACAGATGTTTTGTCCAACATTGTCATTTTTGATCTGAAAATTGCAGTTGCAATTCTACAGTTAAGTCGATAATACCTTCTGCTGTCTATGGCTACTAGTTTGAAATGTAATTGCTCTTATCATTGAACCATCATTTCTCTTACACTGAATGCATATCCGATCACATTCAAACTCAACAAAGAAATTTCTGTAAATGGAACCACCAGTCAAACTTACATATATCTATTCAGAACACGTTACATCATATTAAAAAGTACAGCAACAATCAATGATGCATACAAAATATCTGTTTATATAATCTAATTAGGTGGCTTAAAGAACTTAAGCTTAAGACCACTGTTCACAATGCTCCAAATACCACCAGCTGAGAAGGCCAAGCTAAATGCAATCCCTAAAACACCCAAACTCCAATTCAAATACCAACTAGAACTGAATTTGGTAGGCTTTTTGATGAGCACCCACATGAAGCAAGGATAAGCAAAAGTCACAGGAAGGGTGAGACCACCCAATAGTCCAGCTAGACTCGAAAGAAAAGGAAACGCAACTCCAATCAGCAAAGAAATGAACCCATAAAATACACGAAAACCCGAGCGAATCCATATCGAGCAAGGCCGGTTTGTACGGCTTGTGTATCCCGCTTCAAAGCTGTCGAAAACTGGCATGGAGTAAATCTGGAAGCTGCTTAGGCAGTTGAATACGACTAAGAGAAACGTTGCGGCTAGCAATCCCCTTGGTAGGTCGTGGATGTGAAATGCATATAATGCATTCAGCATTCCACCTGTTGGCATCTGAAAAAAATAAAAGAAAAATCAAAGTTAATGCATTTTAGCATATTCAACCAGAACAAGCAATAGTTGAAAAGAGTGAATTACTTACTAGATTTCCATAAGCCCAGTAACCTCCAATGGCAATAGGGAACAAGCACATAGCGATTAGAAGGTTCGCGACCTTTGCTCCTCTCCACATGGGTACATGAGCAGGATGCTTGAATGTCGACGGCATTGTAGCCTATAAAATCACATTTCAGCACCAGAATTATTCACAAACATGTAACTGTAATTCAAAGATTTACCTGAATTTCCAGTGCTAGATTATGGCCCCTGAACGAAAATGCAATAATACCAAAGGCATTCAAAATGGAAAAGACCGATGCGTCAAAGGAAGGCGATGTTATAGGATCATAAGATATGGAAGGTGGCCTTTCTCTACTGACAGAGAGAACCCAGGTCATGGTTGCGTAAGTGATTGCGGTTACAGCTCCGATGAGAGAAAGACCGGCTATGGAGTTTAGGTTTGGTAGCTGAGAGAGAACGATGCATAGGGACGTGAATACTAGGTACCATTCTACTGTTGTTAAGGGGTTCGATGAGCAGTAGGGGCCGCAGACTAACTGGAAGAATAACTTCATGGTTTCCCCTCCGATTAGTATTAGTGCGGTTGCTGTTCCTGCTGAGAGGTATACTGTTGGGAATAAAGCAAGCCATACGCCTAGCCTTTCGCCTGAAAAGGAGATGCTCATGCCTTTATTACTCTATAGAGAAATAAGAGTTACTACTAGATCATATACCAATTGAGAACAAAACATGAATAAACAATTTGAAAATATAGAACATGAAAAAGTGCAAATTTGTTTGTTAGAAATGGATTCTAAGTCATAATCTCATCATTTACCAAATGTTCTAACTAAAATAAACTTGTAGTAACCAATTAACAAAATTTAGACCGTGTTTGGTTTGCCACTTTTAGTTTTGGGTTTTGGTCCATACATAATTGCGTAAGACGCATGTATATCGTCGAAAACGATCAATTTAAAAAACGAAATTGACATAAAAAACAGATAACAACTTTTTTATTTTCCACGTTTTAGAAAATAACCGAAGTACGAGAAACAATCCATCATTCCGTCGTCCCTCCATCCCCTCCCTCCTCTCCGCATCCTCCTTCCATTTTCACGGTTGTCATTTCATTCATCTCATATTTGACATACATATTTCAAAACAGAAAACTCAATACTCGTTTTGTAAATCAAACACCAGCTTAGCTTCTAATCTTATAGAAAATAGGTAAAGAAAAAAAGAATACATCCTTCAAAAATGGTGTATGGCCGTTGCTGCTATCAAGGTTCAAACTCATAATGTTTTACAAGCAAACTCCACAACAATCTTAACCTCATTTGTTCACACTAAATGCATTTTGAAACTTGATGATTGATCGAAAAGTTGGAAAGGATCACTAAATTTTTTTACAAAATTTTGAAGAATGTTGTAGGCTATTTTATTTATGTGTTGGAATTTTCCAAAATATGGTTACAACGACAAAGGAAGCTTCCTGAGATAACACACTATAGGAGCAAACACCAATTGGATGGGATTGAGATCATCTACAAGTAAGGATGCACTTATTCTATATCGATGTCGCATTTGATGCCCAATACGGGGCTGGGTGTGGATGAGTTGCATTTCAATAATCATCATATGCAAAACCCAATAGGGGGCTGGTGGATGAAATTTCACCTATCAGTCTAACACCATGAGGCGTTGATGTTGTTCGTTGTACATAGTTGATGACTTGATGTTTAAAGACTCAAATCCGTATTTGCAACTACTCAAAAATAACGATAAATCTAGTTGGATTTTACCAGCTTTTCGTTGATGGAATTATACCAAACATCTACATTTTTTTACTACTAAACCACATATACATCCATAGTCAAATTTTCTTCTCCCAGCATTATTCTTCTCCAACTATACATTTCAATTTTTGAACCAAATTTCATCAAACTCCAGAGGTGGGGGGAAAAAAATACATTAAACTCCTCTTGTATACCACATTTTTAAAACCAATGTTTGATTCCTAATTATCAACCAGAAATCCTAATCCAAAATAAAACTCCTCATCTTGGATGTAAAATTAGCTACATAAAATCCAAAAGTATGTCAAATCTTTTTGAGTATCCATACAAACATCTCCAGTAGCATGTATCAAAACCAATATCAAGTGTATCATTGAATTGTACAAAATTTATACTGTAATCTTAATAATTATTTATTTATTTCCTCACTCAAAGAGATTAACTACAGTAATAAAGATGACAACCGAGGTCTTTTGGTAGGTTTGTTGATGGTAACGAGAGAAATAAAATTAGATAAAATAACATGTCATTGTGATCAACTGCCTCAATCTTGGGTTTACTCTAAATTATATTGCATGATTATTTGTGAATCCAAAAAACCATTCACATGCATATTCAAAAAATGAAAATATATTTGATATCCCTAAAGTGAATACAAATATAAATAGGATGGTCTTCGCATCCAAAAAAATATCCTTTCATTTTTTTATCAAGATTCTAGTGTATGTTATGTGCATTTCAATGAAACAGATGGTTGAGAACTGTATTGTTTTATCATGTTCAAGACTCAAATTTGTTGTTTAATATTATTTTTATTATCTATTATTTTTTAGTAGTTTTATTAATAATTGGAATTGAAATGGTTTGATATAGAGTCATGTTTATCTATGTATATTTTTGAATTATCTAGTGTCTGAATCACGAAAATCTAATATATTTTGATATCTGTGAAAATGTAGATTTTGCATTTACAATTGATTTTAGACATGAATCTTACATTTGCAACAATTGAAAGTATGCGTTCGGTCTATGCATTACCTAATATGGTTATGAAAGTCTTAAATTCACTATTAATTTCTGTTTAAATCTAAGCTAAAAAGAACAAAGATAAACATACAATTAAAATGTCTACATTTTAGTTTACATAACAAAAGGCTTAAACATTAAAATTTAAAAGCACCTATGGTTGCTGTCTTATGTACATGTCATGTTTTGATTAATTGATTCATTAACCGTTAAACTTTGGACCATTCTCTTAGGTGTATATAAGGTGCTGACAGGATTATATCATCTACAGTACACTGCAAATTTGTACCGTATTCCTACTCTTAGAGTGTAAACCCGTGTACTTCAGCAAAATTTGTGTATTTTAGTTTTAGCGTGTTAACCCGCGTACTGTAGAGTAGGAATACACTCCAATTTTGTAGTGTAGAAGATCTAATTCCGTGTGCAGTGCATACCTCATCTTTTTTTAAATGGTCGTCGATCATTAAATTGCCTGGGCTCATTGATGGAAATATTACCCAACAACTTCCTTGAACCCTCCGACTTACTGCTCATCGACACAAATGATAGGATTAGCAAAACAAAACCAAATCAAACCTTGTAACTTCTACTGTTATATTCTTATATGTTTCAATCCATTAACACAAGCTGAAAGCGATGGTTAAGCATCAAAGTCAGTGAAGAGCTGTGCAGCATTTGGAGTACGGCTAGGTATGTCAAGATCGTACATCACGTGGGTCTTTAATTTTCTAATACAGTAAACAGCTGAATCGAAAGGAAATTTTTTTTACCAAATGCAGCCTGAGCCAGCTCGACATAACGATTATACCTCCTTCCAGGCACCGCCTCGTGCAACCTAACAAGCAGCCACATCGTATACAGCTGCCAGAAGTACGCCACCACCACCGCAATGACCCCCCACGTCCATCCCAGAAACGCAAACCCCACCGGCAGCAGCAGCGCCTGAAACCCTATCCCCGCGTTCAGGTTGTGGAACGCCGCGTAATGCGCGTTCCCATTCCTCGACTCCGTTATCGGCAGCCACGCGTCCTGCGGGTTCAGCTTCGTCAGATGCCCCACCTCCTCCAGATACCCTTTCAGGTTTATCAGCACCTTCTTCATCGGCGTCCCCACCAACGCCGGACTCAGAAACCGCGGCGACACTATCGATGATGACTTCGACCCATTAGTTGCGTTTGGTTGTACCCGATTAGCGTTTGGAGTTTGTGGTTCCGGGGTTGATGAAAAGTCTTTCGGGGTCGCTGGCATTGAGATCAGTTCAGAATGGTCTATGTTCAGTGGAGCTAGCCTGCTGCTGCTGCTGCTCTCTTCCATTGCTTTTCTTTTAAGAAAAACATGTACTGTGATTGATTTGTTCTTAAACGGAGAAGATGGAGGGTGTTTTGGTAAATGTGGAGAAAGGGTAGCAGCTGCTTTCAGACAATCAGATGTCAGTAAGCACGAGAGGAGTCCCGGTCTCCGAGACAGTGATTCCACGCTGGTGGGGTCTGCTTCTGCACATTGCTACTCGAATTGACCGTATTGCCCTGCACGTTATGTTTTGAAGTTAATGCACAATGAATGGGAAATTTATGCATGAAAAGATGTTCCGTCTTGTCTGGAAATGCACCGAAACTGATGACTGCTCTCCACCCAATTTTATCATATTTCTTTTTTTTTTCTACGTTGTCGTGAAAATGCGCGCACATTATTCCTGGCACATGATGATGTTGGTGGGCTAAAGATGTTCTTTAATTGACGGGGTGTACTTTCTCTTTAAGTTAAACCTGAGAGTAGATCAAATGCAAGTGATATAAACCCTTGGTTTAGTACACATATATTTAATACAAAGGATTTGGTAACATGTGAGAGAGAATCCGATGCAAGCGGCAGTTGGCATGAGGGGATTAAAGTAAGGATGCCTTCTCCGTTAATTCTCGACCACTTTAAGGGGCCCGATCTTTTATAAACACACGCCCCTTCCCCTTCAGTACTTGTTCCCCTTTGTATTTTATCTCCTCTTTCCTCCCCAACCTCCCATTTTTTCACTTTATGTTGTTGCAAGATTTGTACCGAGTGAATTTTTAGCTAAGCTGCGGACAAAGTCGATTTCTTCAAATCGTGTTGTGTGCACAACAGTTGTTCTATCACGAATCTACCACGAAATTTCCAACATAAACACCCAATTTCAATTTTCCTTTGCATTAAGGGAAATTAATTCACGTACATCTTTTTAATTGTCAGTTAGCTCAAGAATTTTCAAATCCATTTATCGCAGAGTTTCAAAAGTGGATGAATATTGTAACGATCCACACTTTTAAGCAGATTTAGATAAAATATAATTTGCATAATCGAACGTGATTTCCCGTTTACAAATTAGAGATTTGTATCTATAAAAGGAGATGTTTCTCTTCCTTTTCCCTTTATTTAACCTTCATGAATCCGCCGTCAAATTACTCTCAAGATCTTAGTTTTCACACGTTCTTCGAGAATCTTGCATCACTACAGCTAATAATTTTTTTTAATTTTATTGCCATATTTTTACATGTTCTAATTACCTAAGGTCAAGATTTCTTGCCTTAGTCGCATATGCCTTCTTCTTTCCTTTTTAATTTTCCCATATTTAGATTCTTATTTCCTCTGAACGAGACGTCAATCGGTCGATACTGAGTGGTTGACCGACCGACACGAACTATTCAAGTTATTACTTAAAAACCAAAACTCAAAAATAGTTGTTAAATTACAGAACCATTCCTTCTCCATTAGGAAAAAGATGTTTACATTTAGGCTATGTCCCATTAATATTAGAATAGGAATTCAACGTCTAAGTTAGATGGGCTGTATGGCTCGACTAGGAAATAGGCTGCCCGGGATAATGCCCTACTGCAGTGATCGAGCCACTTGTTGTAGGGATTCTCTTTGGAGTGCGTCGAAGTCTGAGTCGCCTAAATTCTCGCGGGAGAGTATGCTTGCCTCCGAGTTTATTCTAACCCTTTAGCTCTCATCAGGTCAGTCCAGTAACCAAGGCTGTTCTTGTGTTATTACAGATGGCTAAGGGAAAGAAAAAACTATTAGCAGTACCTTCGAAAGTGGTCACACATTTGAAAGTGGCCCATATAAATTAAAGGAGGACCGTGATAGGCTTCTTGAGGCTCTCACTTGGCATGACGTACTAGGAGTTGATCCACAGCCCCCTCTTAGGCGGTAGGCCAAACCATCTCTTCATTGGTAGTTTACATGGGTCATATGTCGTACACGAAGTGCGGTCCGATCTAACCTCTCTACTACTATTCATTCGATTTATCAATGCGCACTAAATGACGTCTGCTTAACATAACCCATATGTGTATAATCTCTTATCGGGTCTCTGTATTGCTTACCACGACCTTCCAAAGCCCTCCCCGATTTTCATCTGATCCATGTTCAAACTGTCGAAGCAAGCCAATGCCCTAGAGGTTAGGTATTATTGTCTCTAGAGCAGCGTCATCCCAGCTCCTTTCTTGGGTCTCCCAGGTAAGATCGTCGGGTATCAAGACCGATACTTCTTCGTGCCAACAACTGTCAACCCCTCCCACCAGGTGCGGAACTTCCAGGTTCCATGCACATCACATTTCTTGTCCTTTCCTATGATAGTTTTCATAACTATTCCCAACTGTGTGTTCTTTTGATGTAGTGCCCCAAGAGGAGTCTGGAGAGGGCCAAGTGTCGTTCATCGACTGAGCGGAATGCATCTGTAAGAAGGAGATGTTGGGAGCGTGGAAACATGCCCTAGACACATTGAAGAGCATATGCTTCTCTGACGAAGTCCCTCTCCTACCTCGTTTGCCAAACAAACTAATTAACACACAGCTGTGCCCTCTAGTACATGCCCATCTAAAGGGGAAGATAATAGTGGTAATGGCACTGAGTTCTTCTATTTGTCCCTAATGGGAAAGAGGTGGTAGGTCTATCTTGAGGCTAGATAGATATTCCAATAAAAGCTGCCTTGTAGTTGCATAGTTTATTTTTCATACCTTTTTACCTTAAATTTCCAATGGCTAACTCTCATTTTTTTTATGTTGTAGTGGTTCAACTCAACTTCGCTCCTTTGGGCACCTCCGCCCAAGTCGATACCACCTCGGTCTAGGTTCTGCTAGGACGTTGAGAATCTTTAACAAAATACCCCCCTAGCTCCTTATGGGGATAACATACCTCTGGCTACTCCATAGGGGACTATCATTTTTCTTGGCTCAGTCCTTCATTTATAGGAATGTTTTGACATTTTCTCTTTGTTTCTTCATAGTACTAATGTCGAGTTGATCTTCATTCGCTTCTACAAGCGGCCAAGGATGATGAGGAGTTAGAGCATTCGAGTAGGGCATATCCTATTTTTTCAATTCCAAGGAGGTTGAGTTGTTGGATGGCTAGCAGATGTGGTTTGGGTGAATAGTTTCATTGTCGCTTACTTGAAAAATGAGGTGGGGCTGAATGGGGTAATCTGGATGCTCGCCAAGATGATTGTCGAAGTTATTAAGCAATCTCACCATCCGGAGTCTAGTTGGCCCAGGCATGATATGGAGGTGGTCCTAGACATGAACATTCAAGGAGCCTTTCGGGTGAGATCCCATATGCATGTTTAAAAAGCCTTCTTCCATTCTCCCCCTTTTTTGTTAATTGTTTTCTATGTTAGAACCGCACCAGCCTACAGCGGAGTAATTGGGTAATTTTTTTTTTACCAATTTGGGTCTTTAATGAGCTTATGTACATTGAAAAGTTGAACTGACCCCCTTTAATTTATTCACAAATCAGAAGTTACTAGCTTCCGAACCGCCTTACCACCGACGATCGAATCGAAGAGTTTTGATGTAATTTTGTACTTGGATTTTTTGAGTTTAGGAAGGTTGTTTGCTGGTCAAAAATGATAGAGAGGGAGGAAAAAAATAGTGTAAAAGAAATGATGTAAAAAGTTGGCATATAAATAGGAAGTTAAGGGAGTGAAAATTGGATCTCACCGTCGTATCTTTCTCTTCCTATTTCCACTCTTCTAATCATTAGAAATCCTTTCTAATTGCTATTATGTGGCCACCCAAATCAAGCCTCTTCCAGCCAAAAATATCATGCCCGTATGGGCCTCAAATCTGATCTAAATCCGAACAATATTCAATGCAATTTTAAATCTTATTTAACCCCATCGCAATATTGTATATCGATCAATATATTTATAATTATTATAAACACACTATTTAATATCGTTCAATATAGGTAAAATAAAACTTTATAATTAATATTTCACAAATATTAATTAATTTAATTAATTTGCGATTATTTATGAATTAATTAAATCAGAAGGTAAAAAGAAAATTCAACATTTCGGTTGTGTGACTCATAGGTGTATATCTGGTCAATAATTAATATTGAACATTTGAAATATTAACATTCATACGTCACTTAGCAAGTCGACATTATGACTAAATTTATAGCTTACTTAATTTCATTGAAATTCAATTATACTTTATTAAGTGTTAACCAGTAGCGATAATTATTTAAACCAATTCTCTTTGTCAAAACTATATCACTTTTGACTTATCGAATTTGGTAATGGTAAAAATTTCAATATTGTCCATATTCAACTCTATAGTTCAAATACAAAGTCTTTGGTCTAATAATAACAATTATTATTAACCGAACTACATTGGCTAGAGATTTTGACTTTGAGTTGACTTTAGTTGACCGTGGTACTAACTCCATATAACCAAGAAGATGAAACCTCTCTTAAATAGTGTTTCACTTCTAATACTTCCATGCGTCCAACTATAGTTATTCGATGGATTTCGTGCCATGATTTAACTATAATCAAAGCAGAGCTTTTATATCGAAGATCCACAGTATTCTCAAGTCAAAAGAACTATGTTAATTTGTTATGTCGATATTTTCAGTTTGACCTTAGTTATTTTAACCAATAGAAAACTATAGTGTGAGTCATTCCATAAGTATCTAATAACTATCAGTACGTAACCCCTAAGTGCCTCCAGTAGTCATAAGTAATGCACTATCTAATATTTGAAGAGCATTGCATACTCTTATCTCAACGAATGCATCAATATCCAGTCCTGATGCATCTTGATTTGGACTATTTAAAATGACGTGTTTATTATACTGTGATTGATACAATACTCTTGATTATAACTATTTGTAATTACTATTACAAAACATACCATTTACAGATAATATACTTTAATTTAAATTAATTAATTAATACATAGCACATTATATTAAGTATATAATAGAGAGAAAACACCTTATATTCGAATAAGATTGATTATCGAGTTAGACATATGTAAAAAATTACATAATTTCCCCAAGGGATATCCCTAACACTACCATCCTATTTGTAGGCCAGGGCCTGTACCTTAGGTTTTGATAATAGACAGTGGCACTAAAGAAGCACACCGTGAATGAGACGAAGGTTAGGTTGCAAGAGGTGAAGAAGCGGAAGGAGGTCGAGGCAAAGGTAGTTGAGGCGAGATAAGGGCGACAGGTGCAGAAGTGGCATGGGATGTCGAGGTAATGGAGAAGGTGCTTAATGAGGAGGCCTCTAGCCATGAAGGGTTGAAGAAGGAGTTAGATCAGCTAAGGGCCCTACTAGAGGCAATGGCAAAGGAGGTCGACGACCTATGGGGGTCTCTTCTCCTACACTACCATTGTATCACTGTTGAGACCCATAATGCGGAGGTGGCCAAGGCAGAGATAGTTTGGTAGGCCTGACTGATGACGATGCTCAAAAGGACATTCTTAGCAGACTATCACCTATAGGCGATCGTTGATTTTCTCAACGCTCAGCAGTATAGAGAGGTTTGATAAGAACTGGCTACTTAAAATGGTTGTAGCTGGTCGGACCCCTCCCCTCATACTGACCCCAGAGTAAATTGCCTTACTAACGGGAATCTCCATCTAGACCTTTCAATGGTATGAGTTTTGGCCCGAGCAATGCCTTAACCTGCCCTATTAATACGAGTATGGGTTTAGATTCAACTACACAGGCTCGAACTCAGGATCAATGTGATTATCATTAGGTTGGGTATGGTATCATCACTTCTTGGACTAAATTAGGACCAACCTTATTAATATCTGCATTTGTACAAAAATATGAGTGTATATATCATTAGTCCACTAATAGTTTATCTAGATGCAGAACATTTTATATTCTTTTTTTTGGAACTTGATTTCATCACTACCCAATTTATTTGTAACTTTTGTTTGTGTAGCATTTTAAAAAGTTATGAGTTGAGATAATGATTATATTTCGATATTTTAGGTTGGTGTTTGGTTTTTAGCCTATGGGTTTAAAAAGCACGATGGGTCAAGCTTGGATAATGGGTTTGAAATATCCAGTGAGTTCAGACTGAGCTTGGGTTTTTATTTTAGTAAATAGACCCAGGTCTGGATTTTAATCTATATGAACTGAACTTGACCCATTGACATGCCTATCTCCAGCGCCTCACCCCATCTCTAAAGGTTGATAAAGAAATGACATTTGATGACAACTGCTACATCATAGAACAATGTTAGCTATTTTTTGTTGAAATAACTTATAAGTATTTTTGTATGGTGGGCGAGGCTCCTTTTTTTTAATAACTCGTATGTTCTTTCTTTTCTTATGAAATAATATTTTGTTTAAGTGCCTATGTTCTATTCTTTTGTTTTTTATATGTGTTTCTTTTATATATTTAAGTATATATGTATGTGCTTGTGTGTGCATGCGTGCGTATTGATGGACAACCTATGGAGCTCCCGACTTTGCTTAGCAAGCACTTAGACTAGGGCAAATTTACAAAAATGTTGTAAAGAGTTAGGTAAGAGTAAGGGTAGGAACTTAGTTTTGTAGTCGACCCCATCAATGGTTGGTAATAAATGATGAGTTGTGGCTCGTTCTCATGTGTATACCCCCAAGTGCTTGGATGACTTCATCATCCAGGAGACCTAGCCATCGTTTGTATTCCTATACATTTTCCTATGTCTAGGAGCTCATTATTTAATGCCAAACCATTTAATGCAAGGTTGCTTTAGTGATGGTTACAAGTGGGCCTTCAGTGGCATGGGCTCGTTGTGGAGGGGCCATTCTGATTGGTCAGAGTGTGTAGCACTACGGGTGTAAGAATCGAGATTAGTACATGAGTAACCGTGCCCATCTTTGCATCAGTGCCACATTTCATACTTAAGGGATTTGAAACATCACAAATGAAATAATTAGGAACACTACGTAGGTGGTTACACCATTGTTTCATCAGTGCCCCCGGTGTAGACGGGATTGTTGCTGGACTCATGCATCCTTATAGAGTGGTACACCATAGATGCATGGTTTAGGACTACAACATTGTGGTCTCGCCATCTATGCACTAGTTCCCTGCACGAAAGTGAGCATTGTCAGGGTTACACATTCTTACAGAGTAGTACACCATGTATGCATGAATAGGGTCCACAACGCGAGTGGTCTCGCCATATATGCAATGGTTTCCTTAATAGGGATGAGAGCTTTGTCAAGCTCACATAGTCTCACAAAGTAATACAACACGGACGCATGAATCAGGACCATAACGTAGGTAGTCTTGCCATCCACGTAGTGGTGTCCCTGGCATGGATGAGAGCATTATTAGGCTCGCATATCCTCATGGGAAAATCTTATTTTCATGGGTCTCCCATAGCACGGGCCAAGGCATCGCAGGTTTGTACCCTCTCAAAGTGGTCATCTACGCATTCGTTAGATAGTTTGATTGACGGGTTGTAAGAATGAAGTGCCCTATTTATTTAACACAAAATAAGACATTCAAAGTTGGTCGCTTTATAATATGGCGTACATGTCTTGTTATGCCTTATAATTGCAGCTTATAAGGTAATTTTAGACATAATAGGCTCGGAGGTGCTTAGATTCCATGTGGAGGGAAGTTGGTGCTATCCGAATGAGTGAAGTGGTATGTTCTGTTAGTTAAGGCGATGCTGACCATATACGGTTCTTCCTTATTGGGTCATAGCACCCTCTCGGAGGGGTTTTTGGTGTTTATGAAGACCCACCGTAAGACCTCGGTGATGAAGTTGCGCTATTTGACCCTCACTTTATAGCGGTTCACAATTTTCTCGTGCAAGCTTCAGTCTGAAGCTTAGCTTTCTCCCTTCTTTTGTCTAGGGCATCGAGACCCGATCGCAACAACTCTTTCTTTGTTTGGCATTATGAGCGAGGCATCTCCGGGAGGGGAAATCCACCTCCATAAGCCACATAACCTCATACCCATAGGCTAGGACGAAGGGGGAATGACCATTTGAGGTTTTTCTTATGGTTTTGTATGACCAGAGCACCAGTGATTGATCTTCAACCTAGCTTCCTTTGGCTTTGGTGAGGGCACTTCATTAGTGTTGCTTAATGGTCTTATTTACCTCCTTTACCTTCCCATTGGCTTGAGGGTGGACGTTAGATGAGCACTTCTCGATTCTGTTCCTTTTACAAAATCTAAGGAACTACCCGCTTGGAATTAGGTGCCATTTTCAGTGGTTATTTTCTTTGGGAGTTTTAAACATAAGACAATGTTCTTAATGAGAAAATTGAGAATTTTGGGAACCGTGACCCTAATAAGGGGAACTACTTCTACCCACTTAGTGACTTAGAAGATGATAACTATAGTATGATTGTATCCTCCTTTCACATTTAAGATTTTTCTAGTTAAATTAATCCCCAAGTGTCAAATGGCCATGTGGACATCGTAAGGGTAAACAAGTTGGGGGAGGCCCTCGGGATCTTAGCGAATTATTAACAGCATTCACATTTCTTGACATTTTCCAGAGAGTCTTTGATAATTGTTGACCAAACCCTTGCTAGAAAGCCTTCTTAGCTAGCCTTTACACCCCAACATAGCCCTGTAAAAACCCCAATATGGTTCCATGAATATTTAATCGACTTCTTCCATAGTAACATAGCATTAAAGAGGGGTAGAATACCCCTTACCGAAGAGTTTGCCATCCATGATTGTATAGTTAGTTGCTCCGTAAAGGATTTTTCGGTCCTCCTTTCGATCTATCGGTAGCTCCCTGCTCGTTAGTTATTTCAAGGGCGGGGTCACCCAACTGCCTTGTAGTTCGTCGCTAATTTCCATGGTGGTTTCACCCATCTTAAAATATAAGGCAGATCGGACGTCCAATAGGCTTAGGGCTTAGTTTCTACAGGTTTCTTGCCGCCTTAGCCAAAAAATGGCCTTTGCATTCTTCTCATTGTTTATTTGTTCCAGCCTAAAGTTGGTGAAGATGCTAATGAGCTTCTTTGCTTTTGCAAAATAAATGGCCATAGTTTTTCCCTTTACCTGAAAGCACTCGTCGATTTGATTGACAGCAAGTGAGTAATCACTTAGACCTTGATTGAATCAATCTTAAGTTCTTTATCCATCTTAAAACTGGTTTTATACTTAGCTTTGTTATTAGTTTCCTTGAAATTCAATGTATGGCGAAACAAATGTCATATCTATCAAGTGTGACAAGGATCATACCTACCTCCGTCCCTTTTTTATCTAATGCACCATCGACATACAGCTTCCACGAGCGTTGACGGTTGTCTCCTCATTGCCATTGTCTAAGTTGGAGCATTCTGCAATAAATTCAATCATAACTTGGCCCTTCAAGGAGGTGCGAGGGTGGAAAGTGATATGTTGTTTTCCAAGTTCCACTGCCCACTGTAGGAGGTGGACTAGTGTGTTTTATGGACTCAATACTTGCTTTATAGGTTAGTTGGTGAGAACATTGATAGGGTGCTCCTAGAAGTGGGGTTGGAGTTTATGAGCATCCATAAGCAAATAGAAAGCTAGTTTCTCTAATCTCAAATATCTCATTTATAGGCCGGTATCGTTATTTTACGTAGTATATTGGCCACTCGTATTTCTTTTCGTCCGGTATCAATGCATCATTGATCACATAGTTCGTAACTGCAATGTAAAAGAACAAATCCTCCCCATTTATAGGTTTGGAGAGAACTGGGGGTATTGCCAGCTGATGTTTCAGTGCTTCAAATGCCTTAGTGCACTCGACTTCCTCTACGTTATGGGATCAAAGAGCGAGATGCAGCTTTCAATGACTTAGGACATGAAGTGGCTTAGAGCAATGACCATCCTTTCAGGCTTTGAGCATGCTTGACGGTGTAGGGGATTTGCATATTTTCTAGGGCTTTAATTTAATTGGGGTTAGATTCGATTCCTTTAACTCTTACCACATATCCCAAGAATTTACAAAGCAAACTGCGAAGGAGCATCTATTGGGATTTAGCTTCATGTTGTACCAGCGGATAATGCCAAAATTCACAACTAGATTTTTCACATTCCCACCTGCATTTTCGAACTTGACTAGCATGTCATCAACCTAGAACTCCATCGATCCCCCAATTTGTTTAGCAATCATAGTATTAATGAGCCATTAGTAGGTGGCTCTCGAATTTCAAAGACGTAAGGACATCACTCTATAATAGTACAATGCTACATTGGTAATGAATGACGTGTGATCTTGATTAGTACCGTGCAAGATGATTTGATTATATCCGGAGTAGACATACATAAACGCGAGTACCTAGTATCCGCTGGTTGTGTCCATAAACTGGTCAATGCATGGAAGGAGGAAACGATCTTTCAATCAAGCTTTATTGAGGTTGGAGAAGTTAATGCACATTCTCAGAACCCCAATAGAGTTTCAAAACTAACACATGGTTGGTCTCCCATATCGGGTATTTGGACTCTAGGATGAACCCATTACCAAGAAGCTTCTCTACTTTTTTTAAAAGTTCCTTACACCTTTTTAGGTTGAGCTGCCACCTCTTTTAATAGACGAGGTGAGATTTGGGATTAATATTGAGGGCATGGTATATGATGGAGGGATCTATGCTAGTTATATCAACATGTCCCCAAGCAAACACACACATGCTTTATTTAAGATAAACTACGAATTCCACCCTCCCTCTAGGTATAGCTCAGTTCTGATTGGACGACCTTACTAGGATCATCACTATCTATTACGACAACTTCAAGTAGGATAGCAGGACTACCATCTTGGTCAATGTCCTCCATGTAGGGTCAAGTGGGTCATGGTTCTCGTTCCCCACATTTAATTCTAAGTTCCACCAATCCAAGGCATGGATCATATGATGGATGGGGTCCTCGGCCTGGTTGGATATTTGCACATGAGAAAAGGAGCTTTAGCTCCCTGACGCTCATAAATGTGTCCACTAGTGTTGCGAGGAAAGTGGTTGTTGTGTCAATGGTTCTTGCTTTCTAGCGAGGGTAGGCTAGTTTATTCGATATGGCTGTGAGTTCTTTGGTATTGTCTGGGTTGGCTAGGGAAAACTGCTTTTTATTGCTCTTGGAATGAATTGGAGCATTGTATGGCTCTCGTATTGTAACATCCCGTATCTGGAGGACAAAAGCTAAGCACTACAAATGTTGCTGTCATCCATAGTATTAACTTCTGGTGACAAAATACGGTAACGATAATGGTATCCATAATATCAGAAGCACATGAATATGTAAAAAAAATCATAGATTTCAAAAAAAACATTTTGCCGATTACATTTCAAAACAATAATTCATATCCATGTTATGTAATTCCTTAACGTTGCCTAGGCAATGATTAAATATATCATTACAAAAATACGCCAAGAGCAACATATGACGACGCCCCTTGGTTAATTAAAGCAATAAAGTCATATCCGACTTAATATACACAGCGGAATCAAAATAAAATGAAAATGCAAATCCTAATTAGCTATCCGTCAGCCACCTGCTCGTCTTCGGATGCTTTATTCGTCAAATGACTAAAACCAAAAACCTTAACCCTTAGCATGCTCAAATCAATTTTGAGTTCCTGAGAGTTTAAGGGGAAACAAAAACTTCGAGCCAGACATAAATCCTAGTGTGAATAATTCTGTTACATCTCGGTTTATTGATATTAAGTGAGACTATGTTGCTTAGCGGAATGGTTTTCCCCTCACTTATATCCTTTTCAAAGCATATATTTTGCAATCCTTTGCTACAACCAACTAGTTAATCAAACTGATTATACCAAAATAACAATATCCTTTATGCTGATAAATGGACTATATGTTCGTAAAATAAGTAATATATGAACTATCTACCCGCATATAATAGCAAGGTTCGTTATTCTACAAATGGACTATCTGTCCAAACAACTGGGCTGACTGTCTACAAACTGGACTAACTGTCCGAAGTCTAGGCTGACTGCCTGCAAAATGTGTAGAATATACTAGTATATGATTTTTGTTTGATGATAATAAACATATATATATATATATATATATTCGTTTAAATGTATTTGCTATTGTACTATTTTATTTTTCCACATAATTAAATAAATATTTGTTTAATAAAATAAATAACTCTGAATTCATATTCAAACAAATATTTTATTCAAATAGATATTTTATTACGAATTCAAATAGTACACGTTTGAGTTCTCACTATATTTACACATTTTCAATTACAATACAATTTCAATTACAACACAATTTTCAATTTATAACTTTCACCTCACTACATATTCACTCTCACTCGTATTTGATCTTCAACTCTGTTCCAACCTGTATGCAGCATCTGAACTTCTGCAAAATAAACACCGACACAGTAAAATGGAAAAGGAAACAAATTTAAATTGTAAAAATAAAATTGAATTGAAAATTTGTTTTTGCCTCAAGTATTTGGGTTATTTCTTTTCATATTTTCTAACAGGGACCAAATATATGTACACAAACAACTTGTAATATTCATAGCGTATCATTGTGAACATCACAAGGCCGTTTCCTAATTCCATCTCACAAACTAGTGCAAATGCACATATGTACAAATTGAATATAAATGGATACGGCACATGTACTACACAATTACACATATATACATGCATATGTATGCATGTATATACATAAATATGTGCATGATTTTCAAAATCAATGAGAAAATGCAGGTTCAGAGGCAACCCAATCAGACTTCAAGTGCAAAGTAAAATGGAACAAGGCAGTAGTCTTTCAACTAGACATGTGCAAGTTCAATGCAATGGTCAGGAGAAACAAAGGCAAAATGAACACACTTGAATAACAAGTCCAGACTGCAACAAAACAGAAAGTGCAAGCAGTTCAAATGGATGAATTCGAGGAACTAGACATTTAACTCGAACCATGAAATCATTGCACACAATCAAAGGCAACATGAGTATGCAACAGTCACATATACACATGTATGCATATATATGCATATATACATACACATGTCACTTCAGGTCCATGAAATGACTCGAAGCAATGCAGTAAAAACTCGAGTAAGGCAATAAGACAGAAGCTCAAAAGCACAAACACAAGACCAGATATAATAGCAAAACACCACGTTCAAACCAGTTCAAGTGGTGAACAAAAAGACTCCATCAAGACATGTATCAAGGCAGTTTTCAAATCAATGTACACATGAACTCTCAACCAGACTACAAGAAACCAGACTTAAGTGGAACCATATACCAGACTCAACAAGCTAGTGCAACAAGAACAGACCGACATACATATATACATGCGTGAACACACACATGTGTGTGTATGCAGTGATAACACACATGAATACATGAAGACTCAAATGGAACCGGACACACAAAATTCTTAACAAGGCAGTTTTGTTAATACTACAAGGAAATGAACATGGAAATCGAAAAGCAACTACCACAAAATCAAGACTCCAGAGAATACAAGTGCACAAGGATAGAAAATTGAAATGCACCAGACCCACACAAGCACAGTGATGCAACAGAGGTTACAATAAACGATGAACAAGTCAAATTGCCAACAAAGAATGGAACGGAACATGATGAACAAGTCATAGCAGTAAAGAGAGGATAAAATTCAAATGCCAAAAGTCATAGCAGTAAAGAACGAAACAGGATTCAAATTCATGGAGTAATACGTATGAAATGAACAAGTCAAAAATCATCACCATCGTTCAAGCAAAAATCGAAAAAACCAAGCAAATCAACTGAAAGTTTCAAACCAAAAATATACAAACAAAATATACGGTATCGTTCCTTATTAATTAAACCCAAAAGTCATCATCGGCAATTATTCGTGTTCATGCTCGTGTTCATGCAAAATAGAGAGCATGCTTACAATAAATCAAAACAAATCCAAAAACTCGAATCATATAAGTCGAGCACAATCCAAATTGAAAAGGGAAAAATCACATACCAAATTCATACCAGTCGAACTCGATGCAGTTCAAGCAGCCGCGAACTATCAAAGCCAGGAGTTGATTGACGAAGATAATCAAAGCAAAAGAATCATGCAATCGATCATTTGTAGCAGCGACTTCAATTTGAAGCAAAAACCCTAATTTTGGAGTGTACCAAAAGATCAGCCAAGAGAATACACGAACGAAAGAAAAAAAGTTTCCTTTTACTATCTATTGGGCTGGTTTTATCTTTTTTATTGGGCTTCATTTTTTATAGGGTTTGGTTTAATTAGTTTTGTTTGTAATTTCCTTTTAAATTGTATAACTTTCTAGTTGTGTAACTAGGTACAGACTAAGGGGTTTAGTTTGAGAATTTGCAACTCAGTGGCTGAGTTGTGGCAGGGTTTTGAGCTTACAGTTGGGTTGATCGAGTTAGCGGGCGTCGCTAGTTTACATTTGTTTGTAAGTGTCTGATTACCTAATTTCCAGTAAAAACCTTGGGAGCCGTACGTAGGCAGCTTATTGCCGAAGCTGAATAAAACTGTTTATGATCTTTTCTGTTTGTTTTATGTTTTTGTTTTTATTTCCGCATTAGTTTTTATTAGCACACCCTATTCACCCCCCCTTAGGGTGAAAACGATCCTATAAAATGGACTAACTATTCGAATTATTTTCATAGGGTTAACTACCCTTTAAATTTTTCTTGAAAACCTTTTCAAAATGATTAGTCCTTCAAAGCATACATACATACATATACATACATACATATATATATATATATATATATATATGGAAAATAAATCTTTAGTTTTACTCTAAGCCATTTTGCCATGTTATATATACTTTACTCAAAATAATGTTGATGAGATTTAATGAGGATTAACTATCCTTCTAAAACAAGTTAAAATCCTTTTTAACTTGGAAATACTTAGGCTACATTGCCTATTTAATACTTTCGAAACTTTTTTTAAAACCGTTAATTAACCCTTTCGAAAGCATAAAAGATAACCCATTCGAAACCATTGAAAGACCCTTTTGAAATCATTAGAAAACCTTTCCTTTCTTTTCTCCGAAAGCTACAAAATATCAAACATCCTCCTTTAAAACCATTAAAATATTGCCTTTCTAGGAAAAATCCTTCCTTTCAAACCTTTAGAAACCCTAGGGAACCACCACTTTCGAAACCATTCATTAAAACCTTTCAAAACGGTCTAAAATCTATCCTTTCGAAAGCACTTTGGGTTCAATTTAAAACATGTGGAAACCTTTCGAAATCATTGAATAACATCTCGATCGAAACCATTTGGATTCTGCCTTCAAGTAGAGCTAAAGGATCAGAAACCCATTAAAGTCGAAAGCATCTGTTTCGAAACCATTTAAAACTATCTCTTTCGGAACCATTTGGGTTTTACTTTACATATAGAAAAAGGTATTAAAAACATTTAAGTCAAAAGCAACTGCTTTGAAACCATTTCCTAAGTAATGAAGTGATGACGTCGAAACCATCCCTTCGAAAGCATTGGAGAGGTGGCCAAGTTTTTAGAAAATAAAACAACCCTTTCGAAACCATCTGAGTCGAAAGGTAAAAAGGCGGTAGTAAAAAGGTTTCAACTTAGTCAAAAGAAATTACTTAAAAATAGAGGCGCAACCCAATCAAAACCATTTTTCCTTAAATCATTTGACTTGGTTAAAAGCTACTTTGTCGAAAGCCATTTGGTCGAAAGCAAGCAGGCGTGTTTCTAATTTAAAACAATGGACTGCCTCAAACCCTTCGAAACTTTTGGTTTCGACTCCCTACCTTTCGCCTACATCCAATACATTACATACCAGTAGACTTATACCATGTGCATTGGTTTCTACTATGTCAGTGGAGATAGTATAGAGGTAGAACCTGGTGTCGAAAGAGACGAAACAGTGAAAAACATGTAGCAAATAGTTCTTTTCACTTAACCCACCTTACGTGTTTAATTGTGATTGGTGGCCACTTTCTTTACCAATAAAAAGTACCACACTTTGTTAGAAGGGCTTCCGACTTTCCAGATTTAATAATTTAAGTTATTTTACAAAAAGCTCCTTTCTCCTCTTTAAATTATATAAAACATTTAAGTCTCATACCTTAAATAATTTTACATAACCCTTAAAAAACTTAGGAAAAATCCACAAAAAATCTATTTTAATATGTTTTCAACCTTATAAAAATTTCAGACCCAATCTTTTATTATTTAACCGAAAATAGTTATTAACCCAAATTAACATTTTCTTTACTAAAAAATTCATATAAATTTCACATAATTTCATAAAATTCTAAAAATTGAAACCCATCTTCAAAATAATATTTATAATCGTCATAAAAATTCACAAGGCATTTGGATATCATTTTATAGGGGTTTTACCTTTAAAATATCATAAAATCAATATGCATATACATAAATCATCAACATTTATATATAATCATTTCATCATTCAAAAACATGCAAATATTGCAAAATACTCGGAATTCATATTAAAACCAAAAAAACAATCAAAAATGAGATGTAAACATTATTCACCTTATCTTTAGAGATTATGTAGATTGTGATGTCAATAGATTGATTTGAATTAGCTTCTTCCTAGCTCTTCTTCTTCTCTTCCTTGTTAATGGTGGCCAACCCCTTAATTTAAAATTTGTGAATGAAAAACGAACATATAAATTTTGACACAGCTAAGATTTGGAGGATATAGAAATGGCCTCTTTCCTATTTTACCCCTCCTCTATTCCAATTTAAACTTCTTCTTTTAATTCATTGTCAAATGGCACGGCTACCTTAATTAAATCAATTCTTAATCCACTAATCAACACATTATTTTACTTTATTTAGCTAATTATATATTCTAAATAACGTTACCAAAAATATGGGGTGTTATAGACTCTCCTCCTTAAAGAATTTCTTCCTCGAAATTACGATAAGGTACACAACAAATCAAACAGGAAGGAAAAACATACCATCAAACAAGTCAGGATAAGTATCTCTAATCCTGCTCTCAATCTTCCAAGTACAGTTCATGTCATCGTCGCTCCACTGGACTTTGACTAATCTGACCGTCTTGGTTCTAAGCCTCTTCTCATGTCTCACAACTATGCGAATTGGCCTTCTTACTATGGTCAAATCTGTATCTACCACTAAATCATCTAGCACAATCGGTGCAACAGTAGTCTTCGGGTCTCTAACACACTTTCTAAGATGAACATGAAAAAC
Source organism: Allium cepa (assembly GCA_030765085.1). Lineage (NCBI taxonomy): Eukaryota > Viridiplantae > Streptophyta > Magnoliopsida > Asparagales > Amaryllidaceae > Allium > Allium cepa. Next base: position 689,507,988 of record CM060932.1, on the reverse strand, counting down.
ATCGTGGACTCTTGCCAAACTGCTCGGTAACTCAACTCTATATGTGAGTTTCTCGATCCTCTCAACGATAGCAAAAGGTCCAATGAATCTCGATGCTAACTTCCCTGATTTTCCAAACCTAATCACATCCTTCATCGGTGATACTTTGACGAAAACCTGATCTCCAACTGAGAACTCTAGATCTTTTCGTCTCTTATCTGCATAACTTTCCGGCCTAGACCGAGCCTCCTTCATTCTAGCTTGAATGTCCTCGATCTTTTCTGCAGCTTCTTTGACTAAATCTAGACCAAGAACCAACCTATCCCCTGTCTCTAGCCAAAAATGGAAGATTTGCATGGCCTTCCATACAAAGCTTCAAACAGTGCCATCCCAATACTAGTCTGATAACTGTTATTATACGAAAACTCGACTAAATGCAGATGGTCTTCCCATTATCCCTCGAAATCTTGAATACAATCTCTCAACAAATCTTCCAAGATTTTGTTAACTATTTCCGTTTTCCCATCTTTCTGCGGATGATATGCTTTACTCGTCTTAAGCTTGGTTCCCAAAACTTTATGCAAACTCTTTCAGAATTCACTAGTGAATAAAGGATCTCTATCATTAACTATGCCACTAGGAATTCCATGCTGTCTAACCACATTCTTCAGGAATAACCTAGCCAAAACAGGTGCCATTCTAGTTGACCTAACTAGAATGAAATGGCCACTCTTGGTCAATATGTTCACTATGACCCATATACTATCATTTTCTCTGCTCGACATTGGCAATCCGTCGATAAAATCCATGGAGATAAAATCCCACTTCCATACTGGAATATCCAACGATTGAAGCAACCCACTTCGTTTCTGGTGTTCGGCCTTTACCTGCTGGCAAATCATGCACTGCTTCACATACAACCTAATATCTCACTTCATACCTTCCCAGAAGAGACTTCTCTTCATATCCTGATAATCTTAGTACCTCCTGGGTGGATAGAAAATTTTGAACGATGACATTCCTCCAAGACTTATTTCCTTATGATTCCTACACTTGGAACACATAATCTTCCTTTCTTTCTCAACCTCCTATACTGGTCAAGACTGAAATCTTTCAAATCATCGCTTTCGGTTCCATCTCTTAACTTCCTAATCTGTTCAACTAATACCAGATCCTCTTCTTGTTTAGAAGCAATCCTTTCGATCATCACTGGTCGAACCTCCAAACAAGATAATACAACTGTATCTCCACTAGGCCCAGCCTTGGATCTCCACTGTACTCTACAATCTGCTAATGCTTCAAAATCTTTCCACTTAGCAATCATCATCAAAACTGCATTATGATGTTTCCTGTTAAGTCCATCCGAAACCTTGTTGCCTTTCCCTGGTGTGTACTCAATTCTAAAATCATAAGCAGCAATAAACTCTAACCACCTCTGCTGTCCCATGTTCAACTCCTTATGAGAGAACAAATACTTCAACGACTTATGATCTGTATATAACTCAAACCTCTCCCCCAAAAGGTAATGTCTCCACACTTTCGAAGCAAAAATCACTATAGCCAATTCTAACCATGCATCGGATATCCGATCTCATGCAGTCTAAGCTGTCTAGAAGCGTAGGCAATCACTTTACCTCTCTGCATCAGCACAGCTCCTAATCATAATCCACAGGCATCGGTGTAAACCACCAAATCCTGATTCCCATCCGAAACAACCAAAACAGGTGCATGGGTCAATAAGTGTTTCAAACTATGGAATGCTTCCTCACACCTATCAGTCCACACAAACTTTACATCCTTTCTCGTGAGCTTGGTCATTGGTGCCGCTGTCCGCGAAAAATCCTTAATGAACCTCCGATAATAACCAGTCAACCCGAGGAAACTCTTTATCTTCGTCACTATCCCGGGTCTCTTTCAAATATTCACTAATTCAAACTTAGTCGGATCTACTGACAATCCTTCCTCTGAGACTACATGACCTAGAAACTTCATTTCTTTCTTCCAGAAACGACGCTTCGAAAACTTCGCTTTTAGCTAATGCTGCCTCAGCATCTCAAGCACCACTCTGAGATGAAGTTCATGCTATTTTTCATCCTCAAAGTATATCAAGATACCATCTATTAAAACCAATACGAACCTATCCAAGTGCTCTTGAAAAACCCAGTTCATCAAATACATAAAGAAAGCTGGCGCATTAGTCAATCCGAACGACATAATTAACCATTCGTAGGACCCATATGTGGTCTTAAATGCCGTCAAAGGTATATTATCCTCTGCTACCCCGAGCTGATGGAATGCTATCGCTAAATCGAACCCCGAAAATACCTTGGCCCCACTCAATTGGTCGAACAAATCGTCAATCCTTGGCAATGGATATCTATTCTTTAACATCCTCTCATTCAACTTACGATAATTGATACATAGCCTTAACGATCCATTCGGGTTCTTAGCAAACACTGCGACTGCTCCCCAAGGCGAGCTACTCGGCCTAATAAAACTTTTGCTTTCTAAATCCACCAACTGCACCTTTAACTCCCTCATCTATGAAGGGGTTATCCTGCTTGGCGGCCTACTCACTGGTTCTTCTCCTCGAACTAAATCTATCTAAAACTCAATGGCTCATTTTGGTGGCAATCTAACTACAGGCTCAAAAACATCTGCGAATTCTTTAGCCACGAAAGCTTGACTCAACTCATCGTCCGGTTCCGTAGCACCCAACAAAGCATACATCTCAACCCAAGAACCTTCTACAGTATAAACTATCAGATCACTACAATCTGGGTGTCTAAGAGATATTTTTCTATCCTAACAAAATATCTTAGCATCACATTCACTCAACCAATCAATACCAAGAATAATTCCAAACTCCACAAAATCAAACACATGCAAACTGCAAACAAAAGAATGACTTAACAGGTCAAACTTTAACTGTTCAAATCTCATCTCTAGAGTTGCATACCCTCCTATTGGATTAGCAACCCGTAAGGAAGTAACTAAATAAGTGGATTCTAGGTTAAGCTCATCTATCAAACATCTAGATATAAAAAAATGCGATGCACTAGTATCAAATAAAACACTAACAGTCATACCATGAATTTGAAGCGTACCTCCCAAGACTGCCTTTACTTTTTTCCGAGCTTTTAGCTTAGAAGCAGTGGGCTCTAATGCATACCCTTTCCATTTCCATCCTTAGCGGACTCCTTACATTGGCTTTTGTAGTAGCCTAGCTGGTCACAGTTGTAGCACCTGACACTCTTCTTTCCAGCTTCCTTAGCCTTTCCAGCACGACATTCATTAGCAAAGTTCCCCTTCTTATTGCACTTGAAGTAGACAATCTTAGACTTCTCCTTCTTAACTGCTCCACCATTATGAGCACCTTTCTTAGGAAAGAACTTATCTTATGATTCTGCCCGACCTGGACTTCTATAGCCTTACTCTTCTCTAGAGAATCAAGCAACTCCTTATGCCTTAAGGCCATCTCTACAACAAAGTCAGAAGGATCTCTAATATGAGGTAATGTTGCCTTGGCCAACTAAGGCTTCAACCCTATAATAAACTCTCGTTCCTCTTCATGACTGTATCCACTGAAGCATACCCATATCGGGCCAACTCCTCGAACTTTCTAGCATACTCCAGAACTGACATCTTCCCTTGCTCTAATTCAGTAAACTTCCTGATCAGAGCTGACTGTGCCATTGCCGACATGAACCTATCCTGGAACCTTCCCTTGAAATCTTCGCAGGTCATAGTTTCCTCATCCACTGCCGCAGTCACATTATTCCACCAAAACGGAGTTGCTCACTGAAGCTGCCTACATGCCAACCTCCTCTTTTGCTCATCATTGAGCCTCAGATATGCAAAATTCCTTTCACAGTGCAACAGCAAATTCTCTACCTCAATGGCATCTTCCATTCCAACAAACGGCTTCCCTCCAAGCTTAGTGTAATCTCCACTCAGCTTAGCATAATGGTTGACTACCGAAACCCTTGCTTCTGCAGCATTTCCTCCTAACACTCCAGCTGCAACTCCCGCCTGCACCATATTCTTGAAAAACTGATACATAGCTTCCATTCCAACCTACGGGACTTCAGCATCCACATTCTCAGCTTGTGCTTGACCTTGACCTCTTCTCATATTAGGCCAGGCATTCCCATCGGTGCGTTCCCTTCCTGGGTTAACTCTTCCTCTTCTACCTTTTATATCTGTATTCAAACATTATGAGATATAGAAAAATAACCTAATAAGGATAGGAGATTGGAGATAAAGCATCTACTTATATGTAACAAATACAAATACGTTATTATACCGTTTTCTATATCCAATCTTACTCTAATTCCTTAAGATTATGTTTTAAAAATCACTTTTAATTTAATGTTTTTCATAAACCATGCTCTGTTACCAAGTTGTAACATCCTATATCTGGAGGCCAAAAGCTAAGCGCTACAGATGCCGCAGTCATCCATAGTATTAACTTCTGGAGACAAAATACGATAATGATAATGATATCCATAATATCAGAAGCACACGAATATGAACAAAATCACAGATTTCAAAAACAATATTTTGCTGATTACATTTCATAACAATAATTCATATCCATGTTACATTTCCTTTAACATATCCCAAGCAATGATTAAATATATCTTACAAAATATGCCAAGAGCAACATATGACGATGCCCCTTTGGTTGTTCAAAGAAATATAGTCATACTTGACTTAATATACACAGCAAAATCAAAATAAAATGAAACTGCAAATCCTAATTAGCTATCCGTCAGCCACTTGCTCATCTTCGGATGCTTTATTTGCCAAAAGACTAAAACATGAATACCTCAACCCTAAACCTACTCAAATAAATTTTGAGTACCCAAGAGTTTAATGGGAAACAAAAACTTCGAGTCAGACATAAAGCCTGGTGTGAATAATTCTGTTACATCTTGGTTTACTGATATAAAGTGAGACCACGCTGCTTAGTGGGACGGGTTTCCCTTCACTTATATCCTTTTCAAAACATATATTTTGCAATCCTTTCCTGCAACCAAATTGGTTAATCAAATTGATTATATCAAAATAGCAATATCCTTTATGCTAATAAATGGACTATCTATCCATAAAACAAGTAACATGTGAACTATCTAGCCGTATATAATAGCAAGGTCTGTTATGCTACAAATGGACTATCTATCCAAACAACTAGGCTGACGGCCCGCAAACTGGACTAACTATCCAAAATCTAGGCTGACTGCCTGCAAAATGGATTAACTGTTTGAATTATTTTCTTAGGGTTAACTACCCTTTAAATTTTCCTTGAAAACCTTTTCAAAATGATTTAGTCCTTCAAATCCTATATATATACAAGGAAAATAAATTTTAGCTTTACTCTAAGCCATTTTGCCATGTTATATATACTTAACTCAAAATAATGTTAATGAGATTTAATGGGGATTAACTATCCTTCTAAATCAAGTTAAAATCCTTTTTAACTGGAAAATACTTAGGCTACATTGCCTTAATACTTTCGAAACCTTTGTTTAAAACCATTAAACAATCCTTTCGAAACTATAGAAGGTAACCCTTTCGAAACCATTGAAAGACTCTTTCGAAAACATTGGAAAAACATTTCCTTTCTTTTCTTTGAAAGATTCAAAATATCGGACATCTTCCTTTAAAACCTTTTAAATATTGTCTTTCGAAAACATAGGAAACCCTTCCTTTCAATCCTTTCGAAACCTTGGGGAACCAACCCTTTCGAAACCGTTCATTAAAAACTTTCGAAACAATCAAAACTCAATCTTTTAGAAAGCGCTTTGGGTTCAATTTAAAACATGTGGAAACTTTTAAAACCATTAAAAAACATCTAGGTTAAAACCATTTGGATTCTGCCTTTAAGTAGAGCAAAATGATCAAAAACCCATTAAAGTCGAAAGCATCTGTTTCGAACCATTTAAAACTATCTCTTTTGGAACCAATTGGGTTTTACTTTACTTATAGAAAAAGGTCTTAAAAACATTTAAATCAAAAGCAACTGCTTCAAAACCATTTCCTAAGTAACGAAGTGATGGTGTCGAAACCATCCATTCGAAAGCATTGGAGAGGTGGCCAAGTTTTTAGAAAACAAAACAACTCTTTCGAAACCATCTGAGTCGAAAGGTAAAAAGGTGGCAACAAAAAGGTTTCGAATTAGTCAGAAGCAATTACTTAAAAACAGAGGCGCGACCCAATCGATACCATTTCCTTTAAATAATTTGACTTGGTCGAAAGCTACTTTGTCGATAGCCATTAGTTGAAAGCAAGCATGCGTATTTCTTTAATTTAAAACAAACGATCGCCTCAACCCCTGATTCCGACTCCCTGTCTTCCACCTACATCCAATTCACTACGTACCAGTAAACTGATACCATGTGCATTGGTTTCAAAGCTGATACCATGGAGGCGGAACCAGGTGTCGAAAGAGACAAAACAGTGAAAAACATGTAGAAAATAGTTCTTTTCACCTAACCCGCCTTATGCCTCTAATTGTGATTGGTTACCTTTTTCTTTATCAATAAAAAGCACTGCACTTTGTCAAAAGGGCTGCCGACTTTCCAGATTTTATAATTTAAGTATTTTACAAAAAGCCCCTTTCTCCTCTTTAAATTATATAAAACATTTAAGTCGCACACCTTAAATAATTTTATATCACCCTTAAAACACTTAAGAAAAATCTACAAAAATTCTAGAAAATCTATTTTAATATGTTTTCCAACATATAAAAACTTCAGAGATCAATCTTTTATTATTTAATCGAAAATAATTATTAATCCAAATTGGGATTTTCTTTACTAGAAAATTCATGTAAATTCCACATAATTTTAGAAAATTCTAAAAATTGAAACCCATCTCCAAAATAATATTTGTTATCTGCCTAAAAATTCCCAAGGCATTTGAATGTCATTTTATAGGGTTTTCATCTTAAACATATCATAAAATCAATATGAATATACATAAATCATCAATATGTATATATAATCATTCCATCGTTCAAAAATATGGCAAATCATTGCTAAATACTCAGAATTCATATTAAAACCGAAAACACAATCAAAAATGAGATGTAAACATTATTCACCATTGCTTTAGAGATTATAGAACTTGAGGTGTGAATAGATTTGATATGAATTAGCTTCTTCCTAGCTTTTCTTCTTCTCTTCCTTCTTAATGGTGGACGACCCCTTAATTTAAAATTTGAGAATGAAAAATAAATGTGTAAAATTTTACACGGCCAAGGTCTAGAGCATATAGGAATGGCCTCTTTTCTATTTTACCCTTCGTCTATTTTAATTTAAACTTCTTCTTTTAATTCATTGTTAAATGTCATGGTTATCCTTGATTAAATCAAATCTCAATCCCCTAATCAACACATTATTTTATTTTATTTTATTTTATTTAGCTAATTAAATATTCTAAATAATATTACCAAAAATCTGGGGTGTTACATGTATTCTCTCAAGGATGAGGGGAGATGCATTTATTGCTGCTTGGATAGGGTTTCTAGCTTGAGTAGAAGCCTTATGGGTTTTTTGCACTCTCTCGAAAATTTCGCTATTGTTGATGGCCCAAACATGAGTTGGAGCATTATGCAGCTCTTGTACTCTATATGGCTGAATGCTATTAAGTGTTGTCGCCTCTTGTCAAAGCATAAGATCCTTTTCTTGGCTTGTTGTAGGGAGATACTACAACAATCCCTAATAGCTTGTTGATTTATACGAACACAGCCAATTCCTCCCTTGATAGGGAATTTCATAGTGAGGCATTGATATGCTATAAAAGCATTCAACACAACTAGCGTCGGCCCAGCTAAAAGTATTTTATAAGCGGATATGCAATACATTATAATAAAATTTTCCTATATATTAGCAGAGAAGGATTATATTCCTCGCAAATGTGACTTTATTAAAATCAAGCCCAGGCAATGATCTTAATGCCATCGAAGCCATAGATAGATATTCCACATGGACCGAGGCTAGATAATGGAAGTTTCATTGATCAAATACGTTGTTGAACATGACGTTAACTAAGTTTCCCCTATCAATGAAGACTCGATGCACTTTGGCACCAATAATGATGATTAAGACGACCATGGGTCGTGGTGGGGGTAGCCGACACCTTTCTTATCCTCAACCGAGATTGTGATATCTGCTTCGTCTTCCTCTACCCTTTTAACTTTTGGGGTTAGAAGCTCTTATGAATATATTTGGTTTTCTTGGGCGTTCTCCTTTCTGTATCAGACTTGGGCCCCCTACTGCTTTAGGCCACATATATGCGACCACTGATTGATATGATTTCAGTGCCATTTGTGGCTACACTTTAACATTCATTTCTTTTCTCTACGTATTGTCTTACATATTGCATAAGTACACATTCACGACTAAACCACTCCATCTTATCTTTTAAGAGGCAAAGCTCATTGGTAGAATGGCCATTAAATTGGTGGAACTTGCAATATTTCCTATTCCATGGAGCTCCTCCTTTAGCGTGAAAGGCCTTTAGTATGAACTGTGATCTCTTATGGCAAGATAAATAGTTTCCATATTGCAAGCTAATAAGGCATACTTAGCTTTGAACCGAGAGCTGTCTCTGGTGCGTTTTATGCTATGTTTTTATGAGCATTCTTCAATGCGAAGGCTTTCCTCTCGCGAGTTACTCTCTTGCCTCACCATCCCTCCATGTTGCTATTAGACAAGTCAGCTTCTTCTACCCACACGATTCCATTGGATTTTTTAAAGAAGTTAGTTAAGGATGAGGTGCGCTGCTTTTGTAATTCCTTATATATTTTAGACTAGCTCCTTATCTTAGAGTAAAGGGTGACCATATGTTGTTCTTGTTCACTCCTCTTATACGGGTCGACTCCTTATTGAAGCAATTGATGTAGGGGTAGACGGATTCGGTCGGTCCTCATTGTATATTACACAGTTCACTAGCCATCATGAGTTTGGTTATAAGATGCAAGAAATAGGTTTTAAAATCAGTGTGTGGTTAGGTCAAGGAGTGAACACTGCCTGCTTATATATGTAAAAACCAATGGAAGATCGGTCTGATCAATGTTGAGAGAAACATGAGGCACTTTGCATTATTAGAGAGTTAACCGGCTTAGGTGATGGAGTTATGACGTGATCGAAAGGATCAATGCTTCTATCGTATTTTTCAATAGGAGGTAGAGCATATCGTCGATCTATGTAGGTCTCAATATTTATTTTGAAAGCGATTCCTTGTTCTCATCGTCGGATAACTCTTCTCCATCCTAATTCCTAGTCTGAATTCTAAGCAATTTCTATTAATGTGATTAGATTTCCTAGTAGAGACCCACCTCCACCTCTTGTGAATGCCACGGGGCCCTAGCCAGGGATGGACTCCTTTGGTTCCTAGTCAGATAGGTACATCTATGGCGACTATAAGTGGCGATGGTGGACGAGAGTTGGAGACCTCCTATTCTTAATCACAAAAGGGCACTTGGAATATTGGCCTTGCCTCTCTTGAGCACGAGGTCTAGGGATTTCTCCCTAGGGTCCAAAGTAAACTGCAAATTCTCAACATTCGTTATTTCTAGCTCATCCATCATCACATAAGTGATCAAAATGCAAATCTTGTCCCCTTGTTCACATCATGAACCCACTCAAAGGAAGAACGTCTTTCAACAGAGAGGGATTAATAAGTAGAATGGCTCCTTTGTGTGGGGAAGGTTTGGGCATGGGGATATCATGAGCAAAGTCTTGATCATGTGTGATAAGTGTACCACTGTTACGGGCGGGAGCAGCCCTAATAGGGGTCTCTAGAATGACCATTTTGCAGTCATCATGCATGACTTTTAAGGTGCTGGGGATAGTGGGCTGGTTTGGATTTGGTCCATAGCAATTAGGTCTCTTAGACCATAGTTAATAGTTTAATGGGTGTCCATCCTAGCCCTGAATTCATTCAAGTTGCAGGCCATAGTGAAACCATTGATCAAGCTGAGCCACATATTGTTATTGATGTTTAGAATGGGACAGATGGCATTGGCTCATGTGCTACCATTGGTGTTGTGATCACTAGAGTTGTCTGCCTCATTTTCCCCCTTGGCCTGCATGGCAAACTTTCTGAGTGGAGCAGGATTTTTTTAGAAGAATAAAAGTGATGAAAGTTGAGCATTTTTTAGGGGTGGACCCTCATTCTAGTACCAAAACGTTGACTAAATTTCTAGCCAACATTGAAAGTATTATTAGAATAAGATATTAGCAAAGATAATTCACTAATGTCATATTTAATAAATGTAAAATGAGGGGTTATGAGATAAAGTGCGAGAAATACAAATGAAAGAAGGTTTAGAGTAGTTCGATCATGATAAAGATCTATGCCCACCATAGCAACTAATTTTATTTCTATATGTCTTTGATTACCAAAGATTTTTTACAAGAGTATTAAGCTAATGTTTCATGGAAGAATGAAAAATTCAATTCTTGTACAAATGCATGTAAATATATATTCTATCAAGATTGAGTTCTAGTAGCCTCGAGTTGGAGCATCAAATCTTGGGAATCCTCGTGGTCATTGATGATGATTTGTGGCTTATATGTAGACTAACTAGAGTGCTAGACGAAGATAACAACTTACACGAGAGCTAGTTGGCTGCCTATACCAGGGCGTTTCTATGTTAGAAAGGCGATATGGAGGTAGAATGATGTTGGTGAGTAGTGACATTATTGCCATGTGGACTGTGAAGTACAGAGGATTATTGCTGCAAAGTAATGCTTTTGTCAAATGAATAGTGTCATTTATTGCTGATCTTGTCGAGGGTACACTATGGATTCATCGTTTCATTATGCAGGAATGACGAATGCTTTTGTTAGAAATCTACCGAGTCATAGTAAAGTAAGATGGATGGGGTATGTAACATGCAATATTATATTAACTAATTTATGGAATGTTTAGGGTAAAATGAGTGATCCTTTCAAGAAGGAGATCACTCATATAATTTTATTCTATATTTAAAAGAGATGCTACCAACAGTCCTAGGTATAAACCTCCTTTATAGACATAAGTTAAGAAAAACCTCCTCCAAAACCTAAAAACTAGGATCCTAAAGAAGATACTAGGATTAAAAGTGGAGCTTAACTAAAAATTGGACAAGGATAAAAAAAGATAGCCGAAATAATAATAGTGTGGCCAGAAGCTAACTCAGCAGGTAGAATCCATAACAGGCCAACAAAATGAACGTAATCACAGTATATCAGCCTTCACAATCCACATGCAATAACTCCATATTATATTCAGCTCAAACCATAGCAACCTACTAAACCTAAATAAACTTAACTAAACACGTGATTCCATGACATATATAAGTATATAGAAAATGTTTATAAACATAGACACATACACACATATATGTGTGTGCGTGCGCGCATGAGCGCATTCATGCGTGTGCATGTGCATGCTTAAGAGGTAAAGCTAGAAAGATATAAAAAAGAACTTAGTTGTCAAGCAGGGGTGAGATGTTCGAGTAGTTGACCTCATTAAAAGAATCAACAATGTAGACGCTTAAAGCCATATTATGTCTTCCGTTGTTGTAAACAAATTTTACCTTTAAGATGCCAATGCTATGTTTTCCCTTTTTAAGAAATTCCTTGAAGAATACATTTTTAGAGAGTTTGTAATTAGGATTTATAATTCAATTAAAACTGAAAGATGCAATATGTAAGTCAAGTTATCAAAAAGAGTGTTAGCATTACTAAACATTCTTTGGTTCCTTTTAATCTATAAATACCAACAAGTAATTGTAAGTATAGCATATAGTACAATTTTATAACATTTAATATGTTAAAGTCTATTTTTTTTCCCAATAATCACAACTAAAATCAGCGTTGTTCATGTTATATATACGGTGACTCATGCTTAACATAAGAGAATGATTATGACAATCACATATTAAAGGTATTAATAAGGAGAACCCATTAAGGAAAAAAGATAAGGAGATCAAATAAAACTTATTTGAAATAATTAAATAAGAAATAGAGAATAAAGTGTTGATGGCCCAACCTATTATAAGATAATGAACTAACTACTCTCCCTATTCATTCTACTCTCACAAAAAAGTAAGCTTTAGGAAATTTAATGGTGGTGGCCTAAGTGAGAAAGTGGAAAAGAAGGAGATTAAATATAAGGAAACTAAAAGTGATCGAAGATCAAGTCAACCAAGAGATCTAAGTGAGTAATATAACTCCTATTTTACCATTTTGATCTATAATTGAACACGACCAGGATTTATAACAGTTTCACATGTGTGTAGTGATTAAATTGACATGAAGATTTTATATGTTGATCCAAACTTGTTTTTATAAATGGGTTTTGATTTTGGGAGTTTTTCCAAGAATAAATAATTGGCTTTGAAATTTTAAAGGAACCTTCCCATGTAGAAAATGGCTAAAATATAGAGTTTAGAAAATTTTATGCAAGGAAAATATATTCCTGAATTTTCTAAGATTTACTAGAATTATTGTATTCGATTTTTCAAATCAAAGAACACTTAGCTAGAAGGAAAATATGAGTGCCGAAAGGAAAAATCTAGAGGGATAAGGAGTAATTTATAGGAAAAAGTATACGATAAATAGTCAAGTGACCAGATCCACAAGAAGTGCTGAAAAGTCAGAAAAGTGCAATACTTATTGAAAAATGAAAAAGTTGGAACGAATGCGGGACGACATGAGTAAAAGTGGCGTCGGATGCATTGAATGTTATTTTTAATGTGTTTGAGAGAGGATATATTGATGCTAGAGCAATCGAACCAAAAGAATAACGAAACAAAGAAAACTACATACAAGACTTAAGTAAAATGAACTAGGAAATGTGAAGTATCAGTCTATGTATAATAAGCCAAGGGCGATGGAGGATTCATAAGTAGAGGAGGTGATTTCCAAGACCTAGCAAGGAGACTCAACATAACGATGAAATGAAATCATATTCAAGTCAAGCTTCCTTAGACAAGACCGAGAGTAGTGATTATCGAGACTATTAACTTTTGTGGAAATTTAATACTGAAATCTATTAACTTCTAGGGGGAGAGTTAATACTAAGGTTTAAGATGGCTGAAATAAATAATTAAACCATTCTGAAATATAACGTGTAGCTAAGATGGTTTTGGGGTTTAGATGACCAAAGATAGTTTCGAAACTCAAAGTAGTTTAATGAATAGCTAAAGATTGATCCTAATAAATGAATAATTAGGCAAACATTTGGTAGATGGTGTATGTTCTAAAGTGGAAACTAAGAACCAAAAGTATTGATGTAAGGCCCGGTGTGGCAACCTAAACCGAAAGTGTTAGTGTAAGGCGTAATGTGGCAACCAAAACCGAAGGCATTGATGTAAGTCCTAGTGTGACAAACAAAACCAAAAGCGTTGGTTTAAGGCCTAGTGTAGCAAACCAAAAGCATTGGTTTAAGGGTTAGTGTGGCAACCGAAACTGAAAGCGTATGTGTAAGGCACGAATGGCTATCAAGATAGAAATTAAGGCAAAGGCCTTAGTGGCTGCCGAAAGTATAATTAAAAATACACAAAGAAGAGGGGGAAGGCAAATGGCTTTGGTAGCCGCCAAATGCATCATACTATAGGTTTTGAAATGAAAAGAGAATAAGGCCTAAGTGGCAAACTAGGTGAATTGACTATGAAGATTAGTCATGGTATGATTTTATGCAGAAGGCTCACTTAGGTATGTAATAATGATGTGTATTCATGATTTATATTGGCAAATGGACGTTTTGTAACGGTGAGAGGAAAACCCATTCCATGATTCAGCAGTGTGGTCTCACTGCATTTTCAGATTAAGGTAATGTAGTACTTATACCAGACTTTGTGTCTTACCCATGTTTTTATTAATGTTTTTCCATAAACTCATGGGTACTTATTCAAGTAGGTTGTGTTTATAGGAGCTGACAAGTTGCTTTCGAAAGTCAAAGGAAGAATTTTTAAGATGAAGCAGGAGGCTTAGCTAATATAAATATTTGTGTTTATTTTGAAAAATGAAATATTCAAGTCAACATCTTTATATGTTGGACTTGACACTATTATCTATGTTATTTTGTATTTTTGATCCCTACATGGGCAAATTTATGGGAAACTCTTGGGAACATAAGGAATGATTATGTATGACATTTATTAGCTGTTTCGTTCACTTAAACTGTTGAAAATAATATATAGTTGATCTCATTTCATCATTAGAAGATAATTCCAGGGTGATTACAGCACAGTGGGGTGCCCTATTTTGGTTTCGAAATGAAGGATGTTACAGGGTAGTTCAAATGACTAAGCGAGAGTTGGAACTAGAAATACGAGGTGAAACGACCCGTATTTACATATCAAAGGATCATAGTTTTGTATTTAATTCATATGAGATCATATGACTCTAAAACTTGGGAAATAACTACTAGGGACGTTTTCCATCTTTAAAACTTCTATCAAACATATCAGACCCATAAGTTATTATAACGCCTATAGGGATTGAATTAGTGTCTGAAAACACTTTCCTTAGATCTGGCTAGTTGTTTCGCTATCCATAGAGTAGTCATAATTGAAAAATGGACTTTCCATCTAGAAGATATGACCATTTTAAATCATGTCTGCCGTGGGACAGATTAATGGCCAATTTAACTAAGTTCGTACCCAGGCCCACTAATTATTTTGTGAATTGTGCCTAATTAGGGGAGTTGGGACAGAACCAAATCATTTTTCACTTTCTGAAAACAATTCCATACCTCCATTAGCCCTAATTTCACTAAAAAGATCATCTTTTCCTTCCAAATCTTTGTGAAATCCATTATTAGAAAGGTATATAGAAAAAAGATCGTAGATTCATCATTTGGTGCTTGGAAATCCATGCTCATGGCTGTTCATATTAGATTTGAGGATCTAAAGTGATAATTTGGGTATTGGGTGAGTGATTCTAGATCTCTCACTCGCTGGCCTTGGACATGTGTACTAGCATGAGGATAAAATACTTTTGACAATTTGAGTTTACCTTGTGTATATGTGTGTGTATGGATATATTTTGTATGGGATGCTATGCATATTACTTTAGATAGTAGCCTTGTACTAGTTTGAATGTGATATTGTATATATTAGATATGTGGGTTTAGTATTATCATTTTGTAGACCCATATTTTGTAGTACTATGATGTATACTATTTCATAGTGATTTGGGATTCCGTGACTGATATTGTACATTTTTCTGGTCTATTTTAACCTATATGTTATTGTTTTGTGCTGAAATTATACATCGTAGTTATTTAGTTTAGATCCTCAAATATTTTGGTAAGAATGACGTGTCAGTGTTAGCCCAATGTAGTAATAACATCAGGGCACTCTTAACAGACCTCATTCTCTGTATTACTAGACGATATTACTAAGTAATACTCTTTAGTACTATAGGTATATAGGCAGGGCATTACAACTTAGTATCTGTGCTTGTCTATGTAGTTAAAATAGGTGCTTTTAACATGATTTTGATATTAAAATGTTTTCTCGCTTTAATTACATCTTTAAGAATGATTATGACCAAAATTAAAAAAAATTGGATTTAATTTAGATGGTTTCACAACTTCTTTTGGACCATATTGTCATGTTAATGCAAAGTTAGATCTAGACTATAATTTGTATGTTAATCTTATTTGAATTGCTTGTATACGTTTGATGTATGATTTGTATGCTTGGATGGATAGTTTGACATGGTCTGCTACTGTTTTAGTGAAGTTAGAAAAATAGGTCATCAAATTTAGCAAAAACAAAGGCAAAAGTGATTTAAATTAGATGAAACTTGGTGGAGGGGCTCAGGAGGAGTGGTGGAGCCTAAGATTCTAGTCGCAAGTCAATTGGAGTTGGTAGGAGTGATCGGTGATGACATGACTTCAACTCAATGGAGATAGTTGTAAATCCAGTTGGTACGAGAGAAAGATTAGGGACTTAGACCATGAAACTTTGAGGAAAACTTAAGTTAAAGGTAGGAAAAGATCTAGAAGTTTGAAGTTGATAAAGCAGCTAAGTACATAGGTCGATAATGATCACTTTGATCGGTATCGAGTTGTTTTTCTAGCATGTGGGGTGAAATTTGGAGCTTGGAGGCTTAAGGAATGAAGCAATTGGTTCTAAGCATGCCTAGAAGTGGTCAGGGAGAGAAATACTTTCCAAAATTTCGCTAAGTATTGGGTTGTAGATTTAGGTCGGTGCTGACCTCTTTTGGTCAGTATTGACATAAATCTGTCGCACTAGAGTGGACGAAATTTCCACAGGGGAGCTCGGGGGATTTGCAGGTCATCCTGAAGGTGGTTGTTCATTTTCTTAGGGTTAAATGGCGATGTAATGGCACAATGAATGATGGTAGCTTCAAGACTTCGATAGTGGTAACTCGATGGTGAACAGAGTTGGGTTCCGATGAGGGCGACTCGATGTTGAAACGAGTCATGGGGATGATTATTCACATAGGGTGGGTTCTAGGAATGGTGACTCGTGGATAGAATTCTTAATGGTTATATCATGAAAAGAAAGGAATGTTGAATGGTTCCTTAAGAATGAATGGAAACTGGATGGAGCAAAGAAAGGACTCGGATACGCATGTTAAGGGATCATTGATACTCGAAGTGTTTTCTGATATACTCAAATGCAGAGGTATTGTGAAGATCCTTATAGTTATTTTAAAAGGCTACCCGGACCAATTGAATGGATCTGTATTCCCTAGATCGGGAGAATGGTTCTTCTGTCAACTTCGGGCCATGAACAAGTACATTGAAAATAAGGATTTCCATTGATCCCTGACAAGGGAAAGTTCATACGAGTTATCATATATCCAGGGCACATTGAGTTATAGCGAGGATTTTTTGATGGATGTTATATTTGTTTTGGTTACTTTCTTCTGTAGTGTATCACTCTAGAGATGTCACATGAGATATGTTTTGTGGATAGGGATACTTGGACACCCGTCATTGTACAGGTTATAGTACACCTTTATGATATTTATAGAGTAGCATATTATGTTCATTATGTGCTAACTCTTTGGTTGTAGGGACATGGAGGATTTGGTTTATATACCTTTGTTCCTCACAATATCGACTTGTATAGGATTTTGAAATTCAATTATCGCTTACACCAAACTATTGTCTGACTAGATGTTTTTTGCTCTACTTCTTATTATCTTGGGTACTCTTAATGAGTACCAGATAGCAGGTCTAGGTGATACATGGTGGCTATGTAGAGGATGAGCAAGATGGAGCTTTCTCATATTATATGTGAATATACTATTGCTTATTTTATTGTACAATACTTGGGAGCCTATACGGTGGTTGTTTTACTATTGAGATAGTTTTATCTAAGTACCAATTGAATAAACTCTACTTCTATGTTGTATAACTTTGTGAACCCGCATTCACTGATATTATGGTTCATCTTAGTTATACAGCCTCGTCTATGTTATATTAATGATGTTATTATTATGCATTATGATATAAGCGATAGGTTTTGTGATGTTCCTTGACAATCGTCCTACATTGGTCAGGGACTACAACAATGCAACATTTATTTATATTGGGTGCCGAAGGTGTAGGGAGATCGTCACATTTGGTTTTAGATCTTAGGTTACAGGATTAACCTGAGTTGATACCGTGATCTAGTAGAGATAGGAATGAAGTTATCACCATAGAATGGATTAAGAGTGTGTATATATATCTATATAAGTGAGAGCGTTCTTGTTATATATTTTGGTTTTCAAAACTATATAGTAGTATATATACTTTATAAGTCACATGCGCACACATGAGTGCCATAATGCAGTTTTCTTTATGCGATTCTAATCATTCTTCTTACAGATAAAGAATGAGCTAGCATACAAGAAACATTATAAGGAACTCTGTAACTAGAGTCAAAGAAGGAGCTGGTTCGATGGCTGCTAACCTTGACTTGCAAGCGATGTTCAACACAATAATAGTGAACATAATGAAAAATGCCCAAGCGCCCACTCCAAATGTTGCTGTTGTTGGGGGTGCTTGAATGTAAGTGCTCGAAGTTGATATACGAATAAGGTTTTTCAGCCTTGGTGGCTAACCATTCCAAGGAGTCAGTTATGGAGGTGCAGGATAGGGGATTTTTGATGTCCTCGAAATGGATGATGCAATGAAGAGGAGGTTAACTTTCCGACAACTTCAGGGTAGAGTCATTAACTAGTGGAACACTATTAGAGTTTCTACTTCTAAGGCTTAGTTTTTTAGGACTATTTCAACACCTAGTTTGAGGAGAAATTTATTCTTGTTGCTTAGAAGTCGATGCTATTCTGGAAGTTTGCTAGTTTGAAGCAGGGAGACATGTCTGTTTCTAAGTATGTTGTTGAGTTTGATGCCTTGTTAAAATATGGGATGTCTTTCATTGACACTCCGCCAAGGAAGAATGTGAAGTTTCTTATGGGTTTGGATGACTGTTTATAGGAGAAGTTAGTGAGTCATGTCGATGAGCCAATTGAGAGACTTGTCAAGAAATCTCTTTGCCAGTAGAGTTTGTACCCCAAGTCCACGTAAGCTATTGTGTTTAAGGAAGAGCCAAAATAGCAACAGGACGGTAGATCCAAAAAGAAATGGAATGGTAAAAGGAAGCAGTTTTAGGGAAAATGCTCTGAAGAAAACAATGTGGGGTCTTTCCTGTTATAGTTGTGGAGACAAGGGCCACTTGATTCGAGACTGCAAAGCTGATGGAAAGAAGTTGTGCTATAACTATGGTACGTTCAGATATATGCAGAAGAAATTCCGAAAACTAGTATAGTAGAAGAAAGTGGGGAATGCATATGCTTTGGATCTAGCCCGACTTCGTCAAGTGCTCCCTCGGCAAAGGAGAAGGGGAAGAACGTCATTATTCAAGGTATGCATTCCATTTATGATGTTTCCTTTAAGTATATTGTTTGATATCGGGGCTTCACTTTCTTCACATCTAGTGAACTGATAGATATATGTGATTGAAACCCAACCTTTGGTTGTGACAAACCTTGTTGGAGGCTCCACTAGCCTGTGTATGGTTTTTTGTGGTTTAGTCTTATTGAGTTATGGATGTCCTTTTGTTTATGATTGCTTTATTTTGAATTTTGTTGGGTTCGAGATTATCTTAGGGATGGACTAACCGGGGAAGTATCTGATAGTGATGGATTATGAGAAGCCGTTGGTGACGATTGAGGCTGTTGATGGGTGGACGGTAGCAATTGGCTACCTATAAAAGGATGGGATTATGGCGAGCTTTCTATATTCACTCAAGATTCCACATGATGAGTTATTACATGTACTTATTGTTAGGGAGTATTCGAACGTGTTTGAAGTGGTGACCGAATTACTACCACATCGAGAGATTGAGTTTCGAATATAATTAGCGAAGGATGTTAGATCGATAGTTATACCTTTGAGATGTATGGAACCAGAGAGCAGAAGGGGTTGGAGGTGAAAGTGAATGGCCTATTGAAGTGATGGTTCTTTCATAAGAATATATCTAACTTCTAAGTGGGGTGCACTTGTAGTATTCGCTACTAAGGAAAATGGCTCTCTAAGTTTGTGTGTAGATTACAATGAGCTGAATAAGGCGACGAGGAAGAACAATATCCACTCCCAAGTATTGATGACTTGCTCGTGACTTGTTCGATCAGCTCCATATTGCTAAGGTATTTTGTCAGTTAGATTTTGCGATAGGATTTCACCAATTGAGAGTAGCGAAGGTGAGTGTACCGATCACTGTGTTTCATATGCCGTATGGTTTCTATGAGTGGTTGGTTATGGCATTCAGGCAAACCAATACTTTGGCCTACTTTGTTGAGTTCATGAACTGTGTCTTCAAGGATTAGTTGAAAAAGTTTGTATTTGTATTCATGGATGATAATCTGGTCTATTCCAAGATGTAGGAGGAACACAAGATGCACTTGAGGGTTGTGCTTGAAATGTTGAGGAAGCACAAGTTAAGAGTGAAGCTTTTGAAATATTTCTTTTGGAGGAGAGAAGTGATATTCTTGGATCATGTCATCTCTAAGAATGGAATCACAGTAGAACCTGCCAAGTAGGTAACGGCTCAAGGTTAGAACCAGCTTAAGAATGTAATGATATGATAAGCTTCGTTGGATTAGTGGGCTACTATAGACATTTTATCAAGGACTTCTCTAAGTAGTAGTACCATTAACTAATTTGATGAAGAAGAATCATACTTTTATTTAGGACAATAAGTGTGAGTCTGAAGGAGAGGCTGACGAGTGCACCAGTGTTGACCATTCCAAGCGAAAATGTGAAGATGATAGCATACACAGACTCCTGTGGTACTAGACTTGGTGCGGTGTTAATGTAGAGGGAAAAGGTTGTTGCCTACGCCAGTCGATAGCTGAAACTGCACGAGAAAAAAAAACCTAAATCATGATTTGAAGTAGGCAGCAATAGTGTTTACTTTGAAGATTTGGAGGCATTATCTATTAGGAGAGAGGATCGAATTGTTCATGGACCTCAATTCTTAAAGTACCTTTCCCCTAAAAGGATCCCAACCTTTGCCACAACGAGGGGTGGAATTCTTGGCCTCCTACGACTTTGACATTTCCTACATGTCTAGTAAGGGAAATGATACTGCCGATGTATTGAGTAGAAGACATGCCAGTTTGGGAGAGATGTTCCTAGAGTAGAAGAAGTTGGAGTATATCGCTGGTTATGACCTCAGACCTCATTGCGAGTTAGAGCTAAAGATGTTGGAAAATTTGACCATTGGACCTAATTTGATTAAGTAGATCGACACTATTCAGAATAAAGATGCTAGATTAATAGAGACCATGATGAAGATTGAAGAAGGAGTAGATTCTGAGGAGATGGAGCAGTACAGACTCGATCGAGATGGTTGGCTCCGTAAGGACAAAAGATTTTTTCCTGATGTTGATGGATTACAGGACGAGGTGCTACAAGAGTGTCATCACTCTAGATTGACTATACATCCCAAAGGTAATAAGATGTATTGAGGGTAATAAGATGTACCACGATATGAAATAGACTTACTATTATAAAGGGATAAAGAAGGATGTCAGACATTCATCTCGATGTGTATGAATTTCCAATTGAAAAGGTAGAGCAAAAAAAGCCGAGTGGGTTGATGCAACCACTTGGAGTTCTCAAGTGGAACTGAGAGCAAATATCGATGGACTTTTTTGATGGATTATCGAGGACCAAAGGAAGGGATGTCAACATTTTGGTCATAATCAATAGATTGACGAAGAACGTCTGATTCATACCCATCAGATCTAGTAGAATAATATCCAAATTGGCCAAATTATAGGTGAAATGGTGGTGTAATGACATGGTGTGTCAAAAACCATTGTGAGTGACCAAGACCCTTTATTCACTAATGAGTTTTGGAAGAACTTACAAGAGGCATTAGGGATAGAGCTGCACCTTAGTATAGCTTATCGCCTACAAACTGATGTGCAAACTGAAAGGGTATCGTATATTGGAGAATCTCTTGCAAGCTTGCATTCTTAATTTTAAAGGTGTGTTGGACGATCATTTGCATTTGGTGGAGTTTGCATACAACAATAGTCTCATCTAACGGTATGGTACCATATGAAGCATTGTATAGCTGACCATGCAACGCTTCTTCAAGTAGTAGGAAGCAGATGAGAAACTGATACTTGGGCCAAATATGATTATGAGACATTGGAGAAGATTGAGATCATTTAGCAACGAATGAAAGATACTCAGGATAGGCAAAAGAGAAACACTGATAAGAGACATCGACATTTAGAGTTCTCTATCAGTGTTATGGTGTTTATAAAGATTTCTCCTTTGAAGCACGTTATTTGATTCGGTAGTATGGAGAAGTTGGCATCAAGATTCATAGGTTCTTTTCTGATAGTAGAGAGGATTGAGAATGTAGCATATGGGGTCTACTTAGCTCAGAAGATGGCGGAAGTGCACAAAGTATTCTATGTCTCTCAATTGCAAAAGTTATGCATGAGTTAGACATGACAATTACACTGGATACCAAGATTGAACCAAAGGATTCGAGACCTCGTAGGCCACTTTGTATTGTCAGATGTGATACAAAATAACTTATGAGGAAGATGATGGAATTAATAAAGGTTCAATGGAGCAAAAGTGAAAGCAGTTGCTCGTAGGAATCTGAGAAGAACATGAGGGCTTCATACCCCGGAGCTCTTTTCATGGTAAGGCCTATTGTTTATCATTATCTACTATCGTTTTATTATCATATAAGATAGTTGAGTATCCCACATGCTAGGATAGGATACTATTGGTTGCATAGCTGTCTGTTTGATATGTTTGATGGTTGCGTATGATTGTTAGGCATGACTAATCTTTGATTTGTTCAATGATTTTGGGGGAAAAAATCCTAAAGGTGGGAAAGTGCAACGACCCGTATTTTACGTATTAAAGGATTGTAAAATATTTTTATTTAATTCATATGAGGTCATGACTCTAAAACTTTGAAAATGACTACTAAGGACAATTTCATCTTTAGAATTTTTATTGGACATTTCAGACATAGAAATTTTTATAAGACCTACAACTTTTGATAGCGATTAAATTAGGATTTGCAACCACTTGCATTAGATCAGGCTTGTGGTTTCTTTTTCTATATAGCGGTTATAATAGAAAAACGGACTTATCGTTTATGAGATATGGTCATTTTAAATTACGTCTGCTGCTAGCCAGATTAATGGGCAATTAAACTAAATCCATACATATACTAATTATTTCAGGATATGCCTAATTGGAGGAGTTAGGACAGAATCAAATCATTTCCTACTTTCCCAAAATAATTCTATACCTCAATAGCCCTAATTTCATCAAAAAGCTCATCTTTTCCATACTATTCTTAGCCAAGTCCATTATTGGAAGGGTGATTAACAAAAGGGATCACAGATTCATCATTTTGATGCTTGAAATTTCTTGTTCTTGGCTGTTCATATCGGATTTAAGGATCCAAATTGGTATTTTGATTATTGGATGAGTGATTCAAGGTCTCACATTATTCTATGCTTGTCTAGATAATTAAAATAGGTGCTTTAACATGATGTTGATATTAAAATATTTTATAAATTTAATTTTAGAATGATTATGGCCCAAATTAAAAAGTGGATTTAATTTTAAATGGTTTTACAACCTCTATTGGACCATATTTTCATGTTAATGCAAAGTTAGACCTAGACTAGAATTTGTATATTAATATTGTTTGAATTGCTTGTATATGTTTGATGAGTTCTTATGCATGATATGTATGCTTGATTGGATTGTTTTGATATGGGTTGTTCCTATTTTAGTGAAGTTTGAAAAAGAGGTTGTCGAATTAGGCAAAAACGAAGGCAAAAGTGATCGGAAATGGATGAAACTTGGAGGATGGCCTCTGCAAGAGGGGTAAAGCCCAACATTCTAGTCGTAGGCCAAGTGGAGTTGGTATGAGTGATCGGTGATGAGATGATTTCAGCTTGGTGGAGATAGTTGCAGATCCAATTGGTACAAGAGCAAGGCTTGGGGACTTAACCCACAAAACTTTATGGAGACTTCGTGTTGGAGGTAGGAAGAGGTCCTGAAGTAAATTTGAAAATTTGGCTAATTATAAAGACCGATCATTGTGATTGGTACGAGTTGTTTTTCTGGCACGTGGGTTGGAGCTTGGAGGTTGGAAGCTTGGAGAATGAAGCAAGGGGTTCTATGCTTGTCGAGATGAAGTGGTCAAGGAGAGATGCTTAGCCAAAATTTGGCTAAGTATTGGATTGTAAATTCAGTTCAATGCCAACCTCTTTTGGTCGATACAGACATGAATCTATTGCACTAGAGTGAATGAAATTCTAAAGGGAAGTTTAGGGGTTCTACAGGTCGTGATGAAGGTGATTGTTCGTTTGCTTAGGGTTTGATGGCGATGTAATGGCACGATGAATCATGGTAGCTTCGGTACTTCGATGATGGTAACTCGATATTGAATGGAGTTGGGTTCGGTTGAGGGTAGCTCGATGTGTAAATGAGTCGTGGGGATGATTATCCATAAAGGGGGGGTTCTAGGAATGGTGGCTAGTGGACATAATGTTAAATGGTTATATTGTGGAGAGGAAGAAATGTTGAATGGTTCCTTGAGAATGAATGGAAACTGGATGAAACAAGGAAAGGGCTCAGTTATGAATGTCAAGGGATCATTGATACTCAAAGTGTTTTCTGATGTACTTGAAAGTAGGGTTATTGTGGGGATCTTCATAGGTACTTTGAAAGGCTACCCCGGATTGGTTGAATAGATCCATACAACTTAGATCACGGATATGAGTCTAGTATCAGCTTAGGGCTGTGAACGAGTACACTTGTATATCCAAGGCACACTGATTGGTTGTGATGATTGTTTAATGGATGCAACGTTCATTTTTGTTGCCTTTTCTCATAGTCTATGACTCTAGGGATGTCACTTTGGTATCATAGATAGTGATACTTGGGCATCTGCCATTGTACTTAGGTTGCAGTACACCTTTATATATGATGTTTTAGTGCAGCATATTATGTTCGTTATGTGCTAACTCTTTGGTTGCAAGGATAATACATGTATGGTTCGTATACCATTGTTCTTTACTGTATTGACTTGTATAGTACTTTGAGATTCATTTAACGCTCACACTAGACTGTTGTCTGACTTGATATTTTATTTTCTGCTTCTTATTATCTTGGGTACTCTTAAATGAGTAGACTAGATAATAGGTCTAGGTGATATGCGGTGGCTGTACAGAGGACAAGCTGGATGGAGCTTTCTCATATTGTATATGAATATACTATGACTTATTCCGCTGTGCAACACTACGAATCCTAGACAATGTTTGCTTTACTATTGAGAAAATTTTGTCTGAGTTTATTTCCACTTGTATAAACTCTACTTCTATTGTATAACTCTATGAACCTGTGTACTCTAATATTATAGTTCATTTTAGTTATTGCTCTCTATCTCTCATATTTTATATTAGTGATGTTACTACTACATTTTATTCGATATATAGTGAGATATATGATAGATTCTGTGATTTTTTATTTCATTTCAACCCTTGATAATCATCCTACATTAGCTGAGAACTGAAGTAACACACTACAGTCATATTAAGTGCCGGAGGTGTAGTGCGATCATCACTCGAGGTGCTCGGATGGACACCTAGGAGACTAGGCTCTCTTGTTGTGGCCCGATCATCTTTGGATGGGGTGGGGTGGAGTTTTTTGTGAGGTTCCTCAACTCTACTGATAATGGCGCTTCAACGAGCCACTGTCCAAACCTAAGAAGCGATGGGGCTCCCTAGTCTTCAAGTGTAGAGCCATTCGAAGTGCATATGTAAGTTTCGATTGGGAGCAATCTCTAGTGGAGTCGCATAATGTAGAATTGTGCTGTCTGGCCTATAGTTGACGGGCCCAGTGTCTATTGCAAGAAATCCAAGCAACATACCTATTATTGTGCCATCCTGGCCTTGTGATTTTTTCTTTTAATTTTTTTTAGGATTGTGCCTTCTTTGGTATTCTATCTTATGTGAGTATTTTGGTGAGTGGTAAACGTGAGTCTTGTATGAGTTTAAGTGATTGTTTATGAGATTTTTATTTGCAACATGGTTGATAGTTATTACTCTTTATGCATATGTGTCGATGTTGTTGAGGTTTCATTCCCACACCTATCTTACTCGTGTATTTATAAAAGTGGACATGCCATTATAAAAATTGGCTTGCATTTGAGGAAAACCCCCATATTTTGATTCTTGATATTATTTCTAAACGACATTTTACTGATTTCAAATGGATTAAAAAATGTGTTAGAACGATATGGGCTTATATGTGTACCCTAGGTGTTTGTTGAAATGCTTGAATGATGTGCTAGGCTTTATTTGACGTTTCTTGTCGTATATGGTGATTGGATGTATGTGAGAGTGGATGATTACATGAGATTTGAGGTGGTAGATGTTTATTTTATTGATGGCTAACTCTTGAAAGTTATGGAGTGGACCATATCGAGACGTCCTTCAGATAAGAGAATGGAGTTTGGATCATATAATAACTTGATGGTAGACCTTGGGATTTGGAGCTAATCTATGTGTCCTAGAGTTTGTGCGCAATATGAGGCGAAGGGGTGAAAGATGGAACAATACATAATTCGAGAAGAGAAAAACTTACAGAAATTCTTTAATTCATCAATCGATATCATTTATATCGGTCAGGGCCGTTTAATGTGAAAATTGGCTCTCATTGATATTGATTGTCACTATCGATGACTAATCCAATATGGATGCATGGCAAAGAATCCAGAGTCAATGTACGATAGGGGATCAAGTCTATAGGAGTTCAAAGAAAAAAATATGGCCAAATGATCGACTGGTACCCATCGATAGATGATATTGGGAAATTGGTCATTTTTTGGCATGGGGTTTTTCTAGTTTGAAAATTCCTATTTAGGATGACTTGTAGGGGAAAAACATATGTGTGCGCTCCTATCATTAGCCTTTTCATAAGAGGACTATGAGTAGATGTTAGAGCTAGATTACCTTTAGGAGATCATTTACCGGGGGAAGACGCTCGCGAAGGACAGCTGGTGGTGGCATGACTTAGTGTGTCATTAGCAGGGTTGGCCGAACCTTTACGAAGGAGGATTCCCATCAAGGAGGGTGCTAGTGGTGTGACTAAGTGAATCACTAGTAGGGTCGTCGATATGGTATTTCCATTAGGCTAAAGGAGCCATCATATAACTTAATCATTATTATTGACTAAAAATTTAGCCAACATTGAAATCGTATGTGAGAAGGATTATTAGAAAAGATTAGTCACTAATAATTTAGTTTAAAAAATATATAACGAGGAAGTAAACTTGTAACAACCTTCTAGTTCGGACCATTGGTTTAGGACATAAAATAATGACTATAACTTGAAGGGTTAAAAGCAATAGATTGTTAGGTACTTGATATAAGAAAAACAAAACAGAAACTATCTATTTGTCTTTCAGAACTCACAGAGAAAGGAACACAAAATATAATAATCAAATAACACTATGTCATTTTCAAACCAATCTATTCATAGTTTTCACACATCATTGATATGTACAATACAAATCTAAACCCATACAATACGTCAAGTGTATTATTTATACACATATTATCATACACACACACACACCAATATGGATAACACGCCTTCATCACCTGAACCTCCAGCGTCATCGTAATCCATCCCTTCTTCATCAACTTATCATATATCTCTACAACTAATAAAGAAAATTGGTTGAACTAGTTTACTCGGTGTTCTTTTGAAATTCCAAAAATGCCCTTCCTATATATTTACATGTTTGCACTCAAACAAAATATTAACGTATACAATAATACAACCAGCCCGATGCGAATTACGGGCCCATACTACTCATAAATAAGGGAAACTTGGTGGAGAGGGGGTCAGACACAAAGTCTGGTGAGTGAATATAACTAATTCAATATTTACTATGCTTGTTTCATAAATAGTATGATCAAAAATGATAAACTACCATATCATTATACATTTTAGTAGCTATATTTGCTCTAAAGTGAGATGACTAAATTCACACTCATCCGTACATTAAGTTGCATAGTCATATCATGGATAAACCGAACAAACCATGAACCCGCTATACCCAATAGCAATTGTGTTGCTGCCAACCCGCAACGTCCATAATCATGACTCCCTCCAATTCTGACTCTATTCCAAATAAATAACCAAACCTTTGTTGTGTAACTTGTCAACACCACCCCTTTACGGCATGCGGTATCCGTGTACTAACACACAATGCCACTTAGGCTACGGTATGTCATCTACCACTTCACTCAGACCAAACATACTTTGGAATTCTAGCACAAGCCTTTAGGTTCAATTTGTTGCAAATACTCGGCGACTAGTACACCAATGTGGACCACTGGTGTTCTTCCCCGAGGCAATTCCTGGGTTATTCTCGGGTGCTAATTCTTTTATAAAATTTGCATATTTTCATTTTTTTATATCTTTATTCTTGTGATGCCTTAACATCTTGATTTCATACTTATGTAACATACATTCATATACATCATACTATTTTTCCCATAAATTTTATCACCATTTACTATTTTTAAACTGTAATTTCTTTGAATTTTATATATTAAAATACATTGTGTAAATTCATAATAAATTTTTATTTCTAATTGAAATATATATACTAAATCTTCAGAAATTAGATCGTAATTTTTAAACTATATATTATATATATATAGAAATCATACATACATTCATACATACATATTATCACCATTAATGTATTTCACTAAATAAATCACATCTATTGAAGCATATCTCTATAAATTCGATAAAATTTCTAAATTCATACAAACATATACTTTAACTTCAAAAATCATTTTCGTGCCATTATGATATGATCATATACATTATTATTAATTTAGAAATCCAGGCTGATTTTCACATATTATGAAACCATATATATATATATATATATATAAAATAAATTATGAAATAATTTATTATATATGTAAATTCTAAAAAATGGCAAACAAGGCTTCCATTCAAGAGGAATAGTTACAAGCAATAATCTGCCTCCCAAACCACCAGATCCGGTCACTGGAACTTCCTTTACATTCCACCATGCACTAATGACCAAAGCACATTCATGGGCAGAGACAGTTAAATAATTTGGTGCAACTGTAAGTCACGAATCCATCACCGACCTATAGTTCTTCAAGCCAATCAAGGATGGAAACAATCCTATAGTTTTTATGTCGGATGAGGTTATAATTGAAAAGGTAGGAAGATGAACTAACACTATTTTTACATACATTATGGGACATTGACTAGTGTTTGATCATTTTAGGAAGTATGTTGAAAAAGCTATAAAGCCTGTATCAGGTTTTGAAATATTTTATAAGCATAATGGTTTTATCTTGATTTAGTTATCATCTTCTGTTGATGTTGATAATATTATCAATGGTGGCCCTTATAATTTCAACTCTAAAATCATTATTCTAAAAAATGGTCCCTTGATTTGAAGTTCATTAGAGATTATTTTTCCACAAGCCATATGGAGCAGACTTGCAGATATTAATTTACTCTATTGGAATAAGGTAGGTACTAGTCGTGTGGCTAGCACGCTTGGTAATTCGATTAAAATGGATAACACAACTACGAATGAGCTGAGATTAAATTATGCCTGGGTACTTGATGAAGTTTATTCTAAGTTTAACTATCCTAACACAGTGAAGGTAGTGCATACGAATAATCAAAGTGACTATATCCAGTTAGAGTATGAGTACAAGCCAAAAAGTTGCACAGTTTGCAAATTATATGGTTATAACTCAGATCACTGTATAGTTGTAGTTAAGAAATCATGGAAACCAACGGTCCCGCATATAAAGACAGATTCAAATTTTGACAGTGCTAAAATTACATTAGGGAGATACAACTAAAGATACAAATGCACGTCCAACTTCTACTACAAGTAACGATTATAATGTGGAAAAAGACAAAGGGAAGTCGAAAGATATGGAAACAAGTAACTCTGGTTCTAACATTTCTGCATCGAATCGATTTGCTTGTCTTGATGCTAATTTCGGTCCTTCATCTTCATATTCATTGCATCCATAATGTGACCCTTCACACGAGACACAGTAGCTTAAAACTGTGATTGAAATGCCAACCTCCCCATCAGCAGTTACTCATGGTGCATCAGATAACAAGACATACTCAACTAAAACACATTGGAGTTCCTCAAGTCATACCGCAACAGTTCATCATGGTGTCCCGCCTATAGATTTACCTACACGCAAAGTTCTAATATAGATGAAGTAATAGTGGAAGAGTACAATTCTGATGATTCTGAATTTGATAGTTTTGCCCCAGCAGTTGATGCTTTTGACACTATACAACAGTTTGTTGAAAATGTGGCCTCTGAAGTTCAAGAAATTCCAGAAAAGCGAACAAAACCAAATGTTTCCCACTTTATGGCATCTAATCCTGCATATGAAGCATCATGAAAATTCTCCCAAAGTTATAGGTCCCTCTAAAAGGCGAACAAGGAGCTCGATCTCGATTAAATTAGTCTAATGTCTTGGAATGTCGGACTTCTGCATATCCACAAACCCACACTAATGAGTTTGGTGAAAAATAAATTGGGAACTAATAGCATTTTCAGATTACAATCTTTCTTACCAAGGCAGTGGGAAACCATTCATGATAATGATTTAGGGTGTAAGGGTCATATTTTAGTTCTTGTTGATTCAGCGGTTTGGACTTAAGAAATTTTACACAAAAGTAAACAACACATAACTATTCAAATAATAAACAGAAGGGGTATTGAATGTGTTTTCACATTTTTTGTATGCAAGTAACTTATACAGAGAAAGAGAAACACTTTGAGAGTATCTACTTATGAATGCTATGACCATAGAATTGTCGTGTTTGGTAATGGGAGATTTTAATAATGCTTTAAGTCCTAAGGACAAAAAGGGAGGGTTTTCTATCCCTTTCTCCCATATTACTAAGTTTAAAATGATTAAAGCTTATTAATTTAATACATTAAAATTGAAGAAAATCATTTATCATCATTCAATCAAGTTTATCAAAATTCAAAACATCAAAACAAGGTTAAATCCAAACCCAAATGGGTTTGTGTGGTTTTAGTGGAAGACTCACCAATGTTTCGAAATGTTTTGGAAAACCTTAATTAACTATTCTCTTCTCCTTTAGAATTTGAATGCTTTATCTTTGGTTTGATTTCCAGTTCTTTCCCTTGTAAATGTTGGTTGAACTTGGTATGGGGGTTTTGTTTTTATTTTGCAAATGAAAATGAATATAAAGAAGAGAAGATACATGAGGGGTTTATATATCAATGGATTTTATTTGGATAAAATCCTTCTGTACAATCCCATTAATAATTTCCTTAATATAAAATTTTCTTCATTCAACATTCAAAATTTAAAATTTGCCCCTTATACAAAATCCTTTTTAACTCAAAATTCAAACTTTTTTATTCTCTTTGACAAGTCTAACTTTAATTGCTCTAATTACTTTCGGTCTATTTAGTTAACTTTTTAATATGTCCTACACTTAATTAATCAAATCTTCCCTAGATAATTCTTGCAATTAAATTGTTTTAATTATCCTTTTAATAATTTATTATTATTTGTTTAATTCCTATATTGTGGTACTCAAAATATGCATTGTTTCAAGTATACGTACCGATCAGATTAACCATACGTAAAGACATAACTAAATATATAGTATCTAATTCCAACCATCCACCAAATCTTTTGAAATGAAAGAATGTGTATCACCTGTATCAAAAAGAACTCTAACCAATGTACAAGATCGAGATCATATCTCTAAGTACCATTTTGTTCCCCTTTCCTTTAATCATTGGTCCAGTTGGTGGTCCTTCCAAAAAGAACATATTGGCTGCTTTAACTCGGGATAAACTTTCTTCTTGTGCCCGGGTTTGTCACAAATAAAGCACTTCACTTGGCCGCTCTTGCAAGCTTCAGAAACTTATTGGCATAATGCCCCTTCTTTCCATAGTTATAGCAGGTCACTTTAGCCCCATCTTTCCGCTCTCCATTACCCTCAGCCTTTGCATTTTGTTGTTGGATTTCTTGCCTTTTTGATAAGGACCAAACTTCTTCTTCTTATCGGCTTGAGCCTTCTACCCCATACCTTACCTCTCAATGAACATCAACTTAAACCTCCTTGCTGTGTCCTCCACTTCATTGGATAAAAGTGCTAGATGAACCATTGTCTGATCACTCATTCTAGCCTTAGTCTTTGAATAAACTTCTCCACCTTCTTCCTTAGAGTTCTAATCAAGTCAGCTTCATATTTGGACAAAGCACTGAACTTACTTACATACTCTGGCACTGTCAAACTCTCTTATTGCAAGTCAAAAATCGCTTGGAACATTACCGTTAGCTCTGATCCTGGAATATACTGTTCTACAAACATTTCTATGAATCTCTTCTAAGTAATTTTATGCTCAGGTATCTCTGCCCTCATTGTCCCTCTCTAAACACTCATTGGCCCCTTAAACTATCACGAGGCCAGCTTCACTTTATAGGCATTTGTTAGTTCTAAATGCTTATAAGCCCACTCACACATGACCAACCAGTCACTAGCCTCGAGTGCCTGTTTTGTCCCATCAAACATTTCTCCTTTCAAACTATGAAAGTACTAGTTCATTTTTCAAAAATCTTACCTAACTGCTGCATCGGGCCTCTTGGTACATTGTGGTCCTGTGGTGGTACTTGTTGTTGTAATAAGCCTACCAAAACTATTTAAAGAGTGCGTTCATATTCATGTTTCCTACAGCCTGGCCAGGCATTTTAGTAACAACTCTAGCACAAACTTCTTGGGCTATCTCCCCTCCTTGGCTGTTAGTTTTATTATTAGCAAGTCCTTTATTAGAGTTTATTTATTCGCTTCCTAAAGTCAAGCGTATGATTCGCGTATCCATTCTGCCTTTCTATGTATATAAGCATTCATAAGAAACAAAAGTAAAAGAGAGATTAATAGTAGAGGGATGGATATATCCACTTATTTTTTTTATCAAAATGCAAATATGTTTTATAGTATACTCACACACATATACATACATAGATGTTGTTAATCGAGTTTTTAATCCAGCAAAAGTCAGTAGGAGTTAGAACATCGATATGAAGACGGAACAATGTGAAACCTGGCAATAACACTCAGAAAGACTAAAGAAAGAACCCATGAAAGTATGAACCAAAAATGATCCAAGTCCCTAATTTAGCTCGAATTAAGGAACCTTAATTCGATATCGAATATAGTAGTTGGCCTTGGCACTTTTATACTTAGCACAAGTAATCTACTAGTCATTCTATGCATATTCGTGAA
Organism: Allium cepa; assembly: GCA_030765085.1. NCBI lineage: Eukaryota > Viridiplantae > Streptophyta > Magnoliopsida > Asparagales > Amaryllidaceae > Allium > Allium cepa. Next base: position 689,475,099 of record CM060932.1, on the reverse strand, counting down.
GTTTCATAGATTTCCAAAGAGCTTGTCATCAAGAATGAAGACGCGATGATCCAAACGACAGGATAATCCAAGTTAGAAAACACAATGATCAAAACTCATCAACAACATACCAAATTACATCGAAAGCATCTAAATGAAGCAAGAAACTCAAATCAGAAGAGTTTGATCATCCAAAGCCTAAGGATTAGATTCGGTACCGAATTAAGGATCCTAATTCAGCATTCAATCTAGCCCTTGACTCTGGTGGTCAGCATTTTCCTAGTGCTATTACGGGTTACTTCCTTGACTTCTCTGCTAGCGGGCTTCTAATCCAATATGGCTGCTACCATTATAAATAACCTAAGGGAAAGTAATACGAGAATTGGGTTCTGCTATTACTACGCGAAAGCCATGTCTTTTCTTCAACTCTTTCGCGACTCTATGTTCACCAATGCAGTTCATTTAGGCCATTCTAGGGCTTAGAATATATCTAACACTTGTACTTGTGACTAACTCTCCCTCAATCACTTTGTAATCATATTCTATCAAGATCAAAAAATAAGCAAAATTATAAAGTGGACGTAGGCTTAGTTAACAGCCAAACCACTATAAAAATCTATGTCTCTCATTTACTTTTCTGTTATTTTCCATTATATTTGCTCTAATCTAACAGGATTGGTGCTTTCACATCATACTCCAGGGTATTGATCCATTTTTTGGGTTAATATTTTGATGCTTTCATTAAGAACAGTGAGTCCAGACTTAGATCCAGCTCTCCACTTTAGATTGGATAGGTTTAGAAGTTAGATCCACTAAGTCTACTTTGAAAAGAGTTTGAAGACTTGCCTTTGAAAATCAATGGCGGGAAGAAAGAGAATAGTTTCTGGGAGATCTACAGATGTAACATTGATAGTGATGGACCAAACTGCTAGTAGGTTGAAGTCAACAACACCACCAACTTACCAACGGGAGTTATTACTGGAAATCAAGCACCGGAATCTTATGCTAACTATGAAATTGTGACAAAAGGAGAATTTAACTAGATGGCTGGTTAGCTTAATCAAAAGATGCCCGATAGCCAAAAAGTTCTTAAGGATAAGATAGATGCTTTGCTAGCGCTACAGCCACCAACTACCTTAAGAACTTGGCCGAAAAACGCAAAGGCTGTAGAACTAGAAAATTCCTTCGTCTTAGGCTTGAACAGAAGGGTGGCAAGCAAAAGGAGATAGCTGGTGGAGCGATTGGAATTTTTACTTAAGATAATGGAGCTACCTCTCTCGTCGAAAGACATCTTACCGCAAGCCTCAACCTTGGAGCAAAGGCTCCATAAGGGAATATTGCGACGCTTCTCTCTGATTCTGAAGATGACATGCAACTCGATGTTAAAGGACTGGAACTAAATGTTGAAGTAAATCGACAGAATGTCGGAAATGAAGTTCAAACTGCCGCTACCAGGCCAACCATGTGCGAATGGAATTATGCAAGAGTGGTTCTTATGAGGAATGGAGAGCCTATGCTTCAACTGGCAAACCAAGACCATTTGTAGAGCCATCCGCTTAGTGTAGCCCCTGATAGTCGACCTGTAGATTACCAGACTAATGAGGCATGCATATCAAATATGGTCAATCGCTTGATGGAAGAAAGTAAGGGCAGAAATGATGATGATTGGGGTTCTACATCGAGCCACCATTCACTGAAAATATCATAAGGGAGGAATATCCCAAGAAGTTCACTATGCTCACTATATCAGCCTATAATGGGATGATGGACCCTAAACCACACTTGTATAAGTGCAGTTGCCACATGGACAGAGCTAGGGCAATGGATGCAGTCCACTGCAAATGTTTTCCTATCTTCCTGGAAGGTGTTGCTTTAATGTGATTTATCGGACCCCCACCAAGATCCATTTCTATGTTTGACAAGTTAGCAACGAAATTCTTAGAACAGTTCAGGCTTCAAATGGCACATCCAAAAGATGTGATATCTCTATCTTGCCTTTTCGAGGGATCAAATGAGTCATTACAAACCTTTATATGCTGGTTTAATAACGCAGTTATTAAAGTGTGTGATCCTAATGAAGACATGGTATTCATGGCTTTAGTCTTTGCTGTCCATCCGAACACAGATTTTGGAAGATGGATTAAGATGAAATAACCAACCACAATGAAGGAGTTCAACTGGATGGCAAGTCAATATCTAAGATTGAAAGAGGTGGACGCATTAGAGGGCAAGACTACCGTTGTGCAATCGAAGGAGGTGGCTCAGAGCAATGTATCGGTCAACCAAGATGGAAATAATTCTGGAGCTGTGCTAGGAAATGTAGAGGAAGATGGAAATTAGAAAAGGAAAACAAAAAACATTGGTAGGCATGATGGGAATGGAAACTGGATTAGGAACCTATGACCTGAAGATTATATGCCGTTGAATGACAACCTGGAGAATATCTAACTTGCAACTTAGGGAACTGAGCGATACAACAATCCCCCCAGGAAGAAAGAATCCAAGTGACAAAGGTAACCAGGGAAGTTCTGTCGCTTCCACGAGACTCACAGGCATAACACGAACGAGTGCCGACATTTGAAAGATTTGATTGAGGAGTTGATTAGGAACAATTGGCTCCAACAATATATGAAGAAATCACAAAACTCTAACTAGCCCACTGGACCTCAAGTTCCAAGTACTCAAGGGAACCAAACTGGAAAAAATAAAGAAGGATCCAAATGGATAGAACAGGTACAAGCTATCGACAATATTTCCAGAGGATCTCACCCATCGTAGAAAAGTCAAGGGGAGATAGAGCGATATGCAAGTTCACTAAATCATGCTTCGAAAGAAATTTGTTTTGCAATTGAAGATGCTTCCCCAGCCAAGCAGAAAAGGACACTCATTGATGATATAATGTTTCAAAACCGAGAAACCGAAAGAATAGAAGTGCTCAGTCTCGACCCGATGGTGGTAACCGTTAGAATCAACCTAGAAATTGTATGCCGAGTCCAGGTGGATAGTGGAAGTAACATAACATCTTGTTTCGGCATATGTTCGATCAAATGAATATTAGCATGAAGGATGTGTTTGCTTGTCGAATGAAAATCCTGGGTTTTACGGGAGAACCAAGATAGCCAGTTGGTGCGATTGACTTGCCTTTCGACGGGAAGGAGAACGAAGGGTAGTTCTTATCCAAGCCTTTATGATCGTGGATGAAGTGTTAGCTTACAATGCTTTCTTGGGTCAACTGGTCCTTGTTGATTTTAGGATCACTTTGGCTCCGTGGTGCCTTACCATGAAATTCTCGATGGAGAATGGAGTTATAAAAAGAGATCAAAGCGTCATTATAGAATGTTACGTCACTGAGTTACACGAATCGAAATTAAAGGAAAAGGGAAATAATGTGGGAAAGTCTCTCCACATTTGCATACCATCAGCCTCGCAATTACAGAACCGCCCTCGCTCCAGGACCGTCGGCATTTCGACAAGGCTTTGGACCCTAGGAAGAAGAGTTCAGGGAAGGAATGAGTGGCACTAGTAGAGATTACGGTGTTAGTCCCTATTGATATGGATGACCCAACTTGAATCTTAAAATAGGGTCATAACTTAGGATCAAAATGCAACAAAAATTGATCAAATTTATTCGCGACAATCTGGGCGTGTTCGTTTGGATGCATTCCGATATGTGTGGGATATCATTGGAGATAGCATGTGACACACTTAATTTCGATCACAAGTACACTCCAATGAGGCAGAAGCGACGCATCCCGTGTCTGGAGCGATCCATTGCACTAAAGGAAGAAGTGGATAAGTTGCTGGCTAACGACTTCATCCATGATGCAACCTATCCTTAATGGGTGTCAAACTAGCTCTAGTTAAAAAGTCCAATGAGAAGTAGCAAACTTACATTAATTACTAAGACGTAAACAAAGCATGTCCAAAGGACAGTTTCCTGTTACCTAAAATCGACCAGCTTATAGGCGGAACTGTAGGCCATGAACAACTTTTAATCATGGATGCCTACTCAGGATTCAACCAAATTATGATCCATGAACCTGACTAGGAGAATACCTGCACTGTCACTGACCATAGATTGTATTGCTATTGAATAATACCATTCGGCCTAAGGAATGCCAAGGCAACTTTACGACGGTTGGCAAACACAATGTTCAAGGATCAAATCGGATGAACAATGGAGGTCTATGTGGATGACATGCTAGTCAAGTCACGTGTGTTAGGAAATCACTTGGCTAACCTCTCGGAAATATTTGAGATTCTTCAAAAGTATGGAATGACGCTTAACTCGCCGAAGTGTTCTTTCGACGTAGCTTCTGGGAAATTTCTAGGTTTCATCGTGAATGCTAGGGGTATTGGAGCTAATCCTGAGGAAATCACCACCCTATGGAATGTCACTTCCCCTATGACCAAAAAGGAATTGAAAAGGCTAAATGGAAAGATCATAACACTGAGTTGATTTATTTCCAAAGCAACAGACAAGTGTAAACCATTCTTCGACGCATTGAAGAAGGGCTAAAAGAATTTTGAATAGAATCAGACCTGTTAGGCCGCCTTGAGGAATTATTATGACATATGAAGACCCCACCAGTTTTGTCCAAATCGGTGGATGGGGAAGACCTATTCATTTATCTAGCCATGTCAGCTCATGCCCTGAGCACATCATTGTTACATGAAGAAGTTAGAATCCAACGACCTGTTTACTACATCAGTAAGAGATTCATTGGACCTGAGAAGAACTACCCAAAGTTAGAAAACTAGCCTATTTCATATTGATCACATTAAGGAAGTTACATCATACTTCCAGGCTCACCAATCAAAGTGTTGACAGACCAACCTTTGAAGTACGTATTGTCTTGCCCAAAGACATTGGGATGACTTCTTAAATGGAACATTGAGTTGAGTTAGTACGACGTCACTTATCACCCCAAAAGGGCAATCAGTGGACATGCTTGGTAGATTTCATTGCTGAGTTCACAGTAAGAGATGGCGAAGAAGAAAACACTCTAGAAGTAGTGTCACAGTGGAAGCTATTGTCGAAGGTGCATCAAATGATTTCTGCTTAAGAGCTAGAGTCTTTCTTGAAACTCCTGAAGAAAGGTCAGTTAGCTTGACTTGAAGGTTGGAGTTCACAGCTACTAACAATGAGGCGGAGTATGAGGCATTAATAGCTAGGCTATGAAGGAATTAAGTATAAAGGCTATGTACATCTACAATAACTCTCAGCTAGTTTCCTATCAGGTAAAAGGGGAATAAGCAAAAGGGGAAAACCTTGCCCCTTATCTGTCAATGGCATGGGAATTGCTAAACGACATTGAACACTATACCATAAGTCATATTATGAGAGAGCAGCGAATGAAAGAAGATAACGTAGCTAAAATAGCCAGTTCCGTAGAAGCACAATCAATGGGGCAGGTTCCAGTTGAGATGCTGACGGCTCCTAGCGTAGGTCAGATGGAAGTTGATTAGATTCTATAAACTATAGAGGAAGATAAATCATGGATGACACCGATCGGAAACTATCTGCTCAGAGGGACACTCCCCAGGGATCCAAATGAGCAGAAGAAGCTTCTTCGAAAGGCACCATAATTCGTACTATAAGACGGAGAGTCTACGGGAGGGGATTCTCCACCCCTTTGCTTAGATGCATAACCAGTTGCAAAGCAAAGAGGATCCTCTAGGAAGTTCACAAAAGCAACTGTGGAGACCACATCGGGGGGTAGACACTAGCAAAGTAGGTCCTTCGTTATGGATTTTGGGTCTACAGTCAACCGAAATGTAGCAGACTATGCTAGATGTTGCGATCAATGGCAGAGATTTTCCAAAATTATGAGAACCTCGTCCATAGAGCTAACACAAATAGTCAGCTCATAGCCGTTTGCAATCTAGGGTATCGACCTAATTGGCGTATTACCGATAGATAAAAGGGGAGCTAAGTATGCTATCGTCGCAGTTGATTACTTCATCAAATGGGCCGAAGCGAAACCGCTAGCCACCATCACTACTAAGAAAGTAATTAACTACATTACCAAAAATATTATTTGCAGGTTTGGAGTACTATAGAAAATCACCACAGACAATGGAGCTCGGTTCAAGGGTGCCAAATTTAAGAACTTCTACGAGTGTTTCTAGATCTAAAAGTGCTTCTCCGCGGTGGCACACCAGCAAGCAAATGAGCGAGTGGAGGCAACGAAAAAAAATCATCAAATCCACTATCAAGAAATGGCTAACCAAAGAAAAAGGAAATTGGGTTGATGAACTTCCACTTGCATTATGGACTTACAGAACGACTCATAAATAGACAATCGGGCACTCACCTTTTGCCTTAGCGTATGGTTCAAAAGTAATGATTCAAGTGGAACTGGATGTCCCCTCTTATTGGAGACAACACTTCATTCAAAGTGAGAACAGCGGCTCCTACTCGAATCGTTTGATAAAAATGATAAGAAGAGGGAGAAAGCTGAACTAAGGGCTGCTCTTCACCAGAAAAGGCAGCATGTCACTTCAACTCTAAGTTTCACAATCGTACCTACGAAGTGGGGGATCATTTCCTGAAATGAATTTGTCCCGCTATAGGAGAACTTGGACCAAATTAGGAAGGACCCTATATGATCGGCCAAAAACTTGGAGAAGGAACTTTCTAGCTAACAAAGATCGAGGAAATTCAGATTCCACATGCTTGGAACAAGGACTCGTTGTAGCACTATTTTATTTAGTATCTATCTATGTATTTCCTATTTTTGCAAATAAGCCATCCAGTGACACTGGGGAATTGTAAATAGACGGGATTTTCCTTTCTCTTATTATTTTATCAACAAAGCTGTGTAGCTTCTTAAACCACTGGAGTCATGTTCATGTAAGCAACCCGATGAGTCGATGGAAGCAAATTGACTGAAACCATCAAATCAATAGGGAAAACTTAAATAGGGAAAACTCAAATTCGATCTTGGTTACTTTGTACGAACCATCGAATAAAAGACGTTAAGTGGTTATTTAACATTCAAAGAATTTATTTCTTTTCTTTTATCTCGGAAAAAACTTAAATATGATCTTTTAGAGTATCCGGACTTTCTTTTCGATCTATTCCACCCCTCGCCTAAAAAGAGAAAACATAGGTCAGGTAAGTTCATGACACTGGTTGCTCCATCCCTAACATTAGTTAAACACATTGTGTACCTTCCCAGATCTCACAGGTGGGACAAATGCACTAGTCGTTTTCACATACTCAGATTTTCAACTTTATTTTAAAATTACTTCTAAATATTCCATATTATCTTTCAAAGCGCTTAATTATTCTTTTTAAAACATTCACAATTGATTCTGCGAAACAGCGTTACATTTAAACTCATATTCCAAAAGTTTATAGAATTCGCAGCATAAAAGTACTGTAGAAAATGCTATATAAGCTTATTTGATTTAAACAACTTTTTAATATTTGAAAATTCATATTTTCCATTCAAAATATCTTTTAAACCATTTTAATAGATTTATCAAATTTATTTCATAATTTTAATCATTTAAAAATATCATTTATAAAAGAAATCCCGTTTTGGATTCCGAACTGCAAAACGACGATGTTTTTAGAAAATTGTTTTGGACATATTTCAAACTCTACTTGATGAAATCTTGATTTTCTTCCTTCATTGGAAAAATATTATCATCGTGGACCAAAGAATTTTTATTTCGAAGAAATTCGACTTATAAATCATTTTCTACGTCAATTTGAAGTTACAGGTCGAAATTTACGAACTGCCGTTACGCGACAAGCTCGATTTCGACCAATTTTGTGAATTGCTTCGGAACTTGTCCGACACACTTCAAATTTATTTTAAACCATTTTTAAACTTATTGAAAATCATTAAGAGGCTAAATAACTTCCATACACCTATTTCTATGTATTTAATTCTCATTTAATTAACTATGGTTAATTACTAATCATTTCTCTTATCATTTATCAAACAAGTTATCAACCACATCAACAATCGTATTATCAACCAATTTTGCAACCAAGTTATCAAACATTCAATCATTCAATATATTTAAACTTTTAAATCATTATATTTGAAATAACTTATGGATTTATTAGTAAATAAGAGTACTCACCTTTAACCAAAATATTAACTTCCTACCAACATTCTTTCTAACAACACTTCACTTAAACTTCAACTAATCAACTTCTACTCTATTTCTTTTGCTTTATACCATCAACATCTTCTTTCATACTCTCAAAAATCCGACAGAGCTTCCGCAGTACCTTGAATTTGCTCCTACCTCTTTGGAATGAAATCGGCAGCACTTCCTTCTCTTTTTCTTGCTCCAAAGCTTCACGATTTGCTCCTCTTCCTCCATAGGTTCAGCCATGCCCTATTCCACTCCTTCCACCATTATTTCTTCACTTCTTAGATGCTAAACCATGTTCTAATGGTATTCTAAATTTGGTGGTGCTTGGAGTTGATTTGTATGGCTTTGAAAAAGTTAGTAAGGATTTAGAAGAGAAGAAGAAGCCATTAAAGAGAGCTTCAAGGAAGAAGAAGGTAGAAAATGGTGTGAAAAAAGTGAGAAAGTGATTGGTACTTATAGAAAAAGAAATGAAGTGGTAAATTATCAAAATATCTCTTTACCAAATTACCAAAATAATCTTACTTACTTCTAAAGTAATCATATTTTTTTCAACACTTAACATCACATTTCAAATCATTACTTTATGTTATTTTTACTTAGATATTACGTAAAATGGATAATAATTATGTTTCTTTAATTTGATGTTTCACTTTTTGCTTTGAAATGACATTTTTGTCTTTTTGTGCTTACTTTTTCTTTATTGTTTTCTAGAAGTTTCTAACCTTATTTAGTAAAAGTAAACTTGATTAGTGAATTGTTTAATACTTGCACTATTTGAATATATGTTCCTATATAAGAAAATAAAGGTGCGATGACGTTGCGACAACTTTAAATAAACAAAACGTCGTTTTTCGACAAAATGTTTTACGGTCACATTTTGACGTTTTAGTTAAACTATTTATTTATGTAAACCAAATTTAAAAATGAACTTTTTACTTCTTTAAATAAATTAAAACATGTCTCTTTATATTTTAAAATCATATTTAAATAATATCAAAATCTCTAATTTTACGGTGTATGTAAAACTGACAAAATGCGACAAAATTTGGTTACTTTTGTAAAACGATTATTAACATACTTATAGGTATTTTAATATACTTTTATTATCTTTATTAGATGTTTTCAATGATATTTATCTTCTTTAAATAAACATTTAAACCTTTTTATTTAAGCATTTATTTATTTTTAACAAAACATAACTTTTGTTGATTTGTTCTAAAATCCAAATTTATACATTTTGAATTATCAACTATAAGAATAAAGTAATTTCTCTATTATTATCTATTATATTTAACTTATTTATTTAATTTTTAAACCTTTTTAAATTTAAAACAAATGAAATATCTCATTTTCGAAGTAGCGAAATTACTGTTCGTTACATTCTCCCCTACTTAAAAGAAATTCGTCCTCGAAATTACCTAAAATAAAAGTTTTCCTAAAACATTTATATTTAAACTTAATTGCATATAATATGTACAGATCATCCGTATGAAATATCTTATTCGATCTACTATTCAAATACACAAATTTATTTCCGAACTAGTATCGATCCCCCGATCATCTAGTGTGGACTTTAACCAGGCTCTTTGCTAAGAAACCTTTGCTTTCCTCGTATAGCTCTCAACTATGATAGAAAACTCAAGTACCCAACCATAAATCCTAATCAATGTTCGTCATTAAGAATCGAGTGATAAATCCTTTTTGGATCGGTGTATACACCTCAAAGTACCGAACTCGAATCATAGATCAAAATTTGTGTGATGAATTTTTTTACATATAACATATGTATTTATTAACCCACAAAAACTTTCATAAAAACTTAATCTAAAGCTCAAACATTTTATAAAGCTGTTTCTTTATAGAATCCTTTTAATTATTTATTTCCAAATATTTTTAATAAAGGAAAATATCCCAAAGAAACCATTTTTTTCACTCAAAAATAATTTTTCTGTATTATAATTCCCATAATCCTTTAACTTAGTATATTTCCTTTAACACCAATGTTATTTATGAATCATTTCATAAAACTATTACTTAAGTTTATTTCATCTTATAACTTATGTGAATCAATCACTTTTAAAGACTTAAGTCCAAATCCTTAACTAATGCTGGAATTCATTAATAAAACATTTTCTAGGTTATAATTTCCCATTTGGTTTACAATCATATTTATAAATTATACTTATCCAATCTCATTTACTCAGAATATTTCATAATCTTTTAGTTTTCATGAATTCCTTAGCCCCGAGTTAGGTATGATTCGCAAATTTTCGATTGTCCAAAATCGTCGAGAATCCCGCTTTATCTTATCAATTAGCGATCCCAATTTATCTTTAGTTTAAACACTTTTATAAAGATTACTAATCAATGATTAACATTATTTCTTTAACTTAAGAAAATTATATAGATCGAGTAACTCCAAAACAATCCAAGGAACTGGGTACTACCAATAGTATCATATATCCTCTAACAAGAAGAGTAATACTTAAGAGAAGCGTTTACCATCCGAACACATCACTTGCCCATTTTTTTGTTTATTTTCGAGCCAATCAAATTAGTTAACATAAAATATCTCTTTTTATATTTGAAATAATACCATTTTCAAAATCCTTTAGAGATTACTTTGTAAAACCTATCTTATGAATTTATTTTATCTTATATTAATTAACTTCATTTAAATTACCTGTAACGACCCAGAATTTTATTTAATTAAAATTTGAATATTTAATTAATTTAAAATATTAATAAGTGAAATTTATAAGTCGAATAAATTTTATTTCGAATAATTGGATTTAATTGGATAATTAAATCGATAATTTAATAGTTGGAAATACAGAAATAATTGAAATTGGGTTAAATATGATTAAAAATGATTTGTAAAATTTTATTATATCATATTGGAGTTAGAATTATGTTATGGAACTTTTAAAATTGAATTAAAAGTTTATCTGTGAAAATTGAATATTTTAATATTTAATCGACTAGTGAAATTAGCTGTTTTTCGAACAGTCTCAGAATTGAACGAAACTAGTTCCAATGGATCCGTAATAGTTTTTATTACCGGATTTCAATTTTCGTAGCAATAGGAGTTTTCGTTTGACCGTGGCAGCTCGAAACGCATCGAAATTGTTTTTTTAATATTAATTTGACAAGTTAAAATAGCCATTTTTCAAACAGTCTCGGATTTCAACGAAACCAGTTTCATCAGATCCGTAATGTGATATTATTGTATGGTTTCAAATTTCGTGTCAATCGGATGTATCGTTTGTCCGGGGCAAGCTAAAACGCCTAGAAATTTGATTTACCGATTTAATTTTAAATCGAACGTTTATTGCCATAACTCGCACAGATGACCGAATTAGCTCCCGAAACATGTTCCATTGTGTTCGGAACGCGGGGTAAACCTTAGGAACGCCAATCGGCATGCTTCGTTTGGAGTTCGGAAAATCCGGGATGAATAGTGTTTGCAAAATTTTCTATATAAACCCCTTCACTCTTCATTTTTGCAAATAACCTAAAACCCTAACCCTAACTATTCAGAGCCACCACTATTGTTCTGAATGGCCAGAAAACATTCTCGTTTCTCCTCGATTATCTCCTCGTCCACTCCCCGATAGACTTCGACTTCAACTAGAAACTTGTAGATCTCGTCGAGACGAATGTATCCAATGGTGGAGATCGCATTTGGAGCTATGGATCTTCATCAATGTAGCCGCGTTCGTGGCCAGCTGCGCACGACTTTCAACGAGCTACAGGGGGCCGAGCTTGCTAGTATTGCGGCCGAGGGTGGTGTTCGTGGAGGCGCGCGACGTGAAGGTGGTTGATCAACTTATCGATGCTAGTAAAGGTCGTATAATCTAACCCTAAATTTGAAGATTGGGTTCGGCCGTGCGCGTGATATTACTGGGTTGGGGAAGAAGGTGGGGTGCGGTCATGATTGCAGGGAGCAAGATCCAAGGGCTGTGATGAAGTGTAGGTTAATAAAATTAAAAAAAGAAATTGTAAATTTAGTTTATATAAATTCGTGTAACTTTGAATATTCGTATCTTTTTCATACGAGGTCGAAAACGCGCGAAACCAGTTGCGTTGGAATCGTATCGACGAGCATTACGCTATGGAATTGGATTGGAGTCGTTTGGAGTTAGTGAGAATTTCGGGTAAAATTAAACGTCCTTCGAAATAAATCGCTAAAACGAAATTGAAATCAAGGCGAGAACTTCTCACTCAAATCGAATCGGTTTCGATTTTAATTTTAAATAGTTAGATTTAAAATTCTTGAATGTATGTTTGAATGATGATTGTTATCTATTGATTGTTAAAATAGACATTATACGCCGTTAGTAAGCGGAGGTTATTTATTTAAAACATATACCGCGAATATTTCACAGTACAGTGAAATTGGTATTATTTATGTACTTGGAGTTGATTTTCCCGCATTATATAGCGGATGAGACCCTATTGCGCCGTATAATAGCGGATAATATTATAAATCCTATATACCACGATAATTTCGTGCTGGAACGGAATTGGTATTGTGCTAACATCTTTGGATGCAGGAAAACAGGTTGGAGGGATCCAACTGGATTTCTCATATTTGATTATGGATATTTTGATATTCGTTGATTATTATATCGATATATGATATCGTTGTTGTCGTGATTGACTATTTGGTTTGTAGCATCATTGGGCCAAATTTTGGGATTTTTAAAGTGATTTTTGAAGAGTATACGTTTATAAAATATTTTTGGAATTGATTCCTTTTAAATAAATAAACGTTATAATTTTAATGTTATAAAAATTATGATTTTTGAGAAAAAATAGTTAAAAGTTGATTTTTGAAAATATGGGGTTAATGATTTTATAAAATGGTTTAAATCGGGATTTATGAATTTATTGTGAAAAGTTTAAAAATAGGATTTATAAAATTTAATTATTTTACAAATCAAAATGATGAAATTATAAAGGACTTTGAAGACGTTTTGAAATAATAATATAAATTGATTTATATAAAAGATTTATAAATTGATAATTTATAAATTAAAATATTTAAATTATAAAACGAGTTTTTATAAGTGTTAGAATGAATTGTGAATGAATTTCATAAATGAATGAAATTTATAGAATTATAAACAGTGAAGTTATAAATGGAATTTTATAAGCAGTAGGTTTATAAAATTTGTAAAGTTATTAAAGGAATAGATTTGGGTAAATAAATGAATCTTATAAGTTATAAGATTTATAATTTGGGAAGTTAAAGGAACGATTTTGCAAACAAATAAATTGTAAATATTTAACTAAAATTATGGACTTTTGGTTTATAATTGAGTTATAAATTGAATAGGTTAATAAATGAGATTTATAAAAGGAAGTTGTTATAAAACAAATAGAAATGGAATATATAAACATTGTTTTATAAATTCGCAACGACTTATTTTGATAAGTAAATTATTGTAACTTATTAATGGAATTATATTCACGTTTTAGACAGTGAATAATCCTTTAAAATAAAATGAATAGAAATGATGAAGTTGGTTAACGAAGTATATTCACGTTTTGGATAGTGAATATTATGTTAAAGAAAATGTTTTGGATGTGATATTTTAAATAGAATTAAACGATCTAAAGATGTTTTCAAAATGTGTTGAGATTCGAAACCATAGATTTTAACATTCATTGTTGAAATAGACGTTTTCGAGAAATAGAAGGAAATGGTGGACTATAACACTGTTGTTATAGTAAATGATTTCCGAAAGGAAATGTTTTGTATGGTATTGGGATTTATATATCTATTTTAATTTCGAATCCCTATACTGGTGATTTTGGGTTGTCGTAACGATGTTTTACGCAACATTCGTTTTGGCCCAAATAAATATGTTTAAGAGAATGATTTCCTTAAAGAATGAAATATATACTTAATTTAGATTTAAGTATATTGAATATTTTCCAAGTGTAGAAAATAAAAAGATTTGTGAATTACTTATTAAATAAGTATGGAAATGTTTTCCAATATAAAGTGAATATTTTGAGAATTTATCTTTTTGAAGATAAATTGAAAATGAATAATTGAAATCGTATATTCGTAGATATTTTGGAATGTAAATTCACTATGGAATTTATAAAAGAAAGGGGAATTTGTTTAAAAATAAATATTGATTTATTTTTGAGGTATTGAAATTTTATATCTTGTAAAGATATTTTTTGGGAAATAAATAATTTGGAAAATTATTTGGAATCTGGTGATGTTGTGCATATCCATTGATAGTTCAATAACCGACTATCAATATTTACCTTTGAATGGGTATTTGTTGTGATTTGTTTAAATTTGAATGCCACACTTATTTTTGAATAAACGCTCACTATTCGGGTTAGCCAGGAAAGGACCTTGGGGTCGTATAACCCATTTCGAATATGGGATTCGACGTTATGGATAGCATTTGAAGACCGGTGTTGAAGACCGGGTATTTGCGAGAGCGATAGGATGACCTGTCAATTGACTCTACACCGAGTTGCTCCGGTATAGAGTTCTCCATATGTGATGGGGAATCCGATCAAAATTGTGGATATCCGGATTTCAAGGACTTCTTTGTAAGTGCCTTCGGTTCTGTTCGAGCCCAGAACAGACTTGTATGGATTGTATGTCTGACATTACAAATTGAGATATAAAGCTGATTTCTTTCAAATATATTTCTGTTGGTGGCGGAGAATTTATTCTCTTAGCTTAAGACCCTTCTCTGAGACGTACGAGCTCAGAGGTTATGTAGTTGAATGTTATTAGCGATATATTCTCAATTTGGTAATGTGACATGCTGAGTGTTGCTGTGAAATGATCATTGTTTGATCATTTGTGATATGATCATTTGTTTGATCACTTATCTTTGTGATCATTTCTTTGATCATTTGTTGACCCAAAGTACAGCTTTTGTATAAAGCGTGGCTTTGTGGACGTGACTTCGTCGAGCCTCACACCCTGGAATGGTCAAAACAGGAAAGATGAAGCAAGGTTATTGGGGGTAGCGCCCCTTAGGGTATGTGCATTTCCTTCTGGAAAAGGGTGGTATCATGGTATGGAGCCCAGATACTTACTCATGTTGAAACACTTTATTTATTACGGTGTGATGTTGGTTACGAGCGCTCGGATAAAGGTCCCAAAGGACCGGGGGATGGCATACTCGTGTCAGTTGTTACCTAGTTTGAAAGGTAACCCGGTCTTGTGTTGGCAGAGATCCGGTTAGGTTCTCGGGACGTCCTTCCAGAGGCGTTTCCATGTGGCAATGGGAAGTTCCTTGGCCTGACCATTTGTTGGAAATCCAAAGAAACAATACGATCCTGTACGGTTTTAGTTGTAGAACCTATCATTCACTTATGGTGGCGCCCCACTGTTTGGATGGTAGCTATAGTAGGCATAAGTGCGGAATGCCTATGCTGGCTAAGATTTATATCTTTACTTTCGAAATGATTTTTCCTACACTATGCACTAGTAATAATATCAAATGTTCTTTTTAATGCGTATCAAGCATCTTTGACTATCATAAGGAGAAATCTCCTCCGATTCTGCTTTTGCATTGTGTGTGTGTGCGAGAGGCCTTATGGTAGTCTCATTTTTAAAAGCATTGCGAATTGACTTTAAAAATATTCCTCTATTTTGATTTTAAAGATAAATAAACTGTTTTGAGTTCTCACACCAGTCACATGACTGACTCGGAGTTTATTGTTTTCCTTCCTAAACTCTGGGCGCCCACCAATTTCCACACTGGCAGTCAAGAGTTAAGGTTTATCGGGATATTCTGGAATTCAGGAGTTGCTGGAGGCAAGCTGGATGGCATGGCGTATTACTTGTATATAGTATTTCTTTTCCGCAGTTTGTTGTTGTTTGTTGTGGTACACTCTGATGATGATGTAATGTAATGTGATGTAATGTAATAACTGACATAGTTCTTTGTTTAAAGATTATTCATTTATTTATTATATGTTGTTCCGCTGCGATTGTGAGATTCTGATATTGTTCTGTTATTTTCTTTCTGTTCTATTTCTTTTTCTCTCTTCTTCTATCTCTTTCTTCTTCTTTAACCATAACGGTACGGTTTTTCGGCCTTCGATTGCTCGACAGTTGATACAGTGGACGTATTGATGTCGGCGTTCGTGGACGAATAATCGCTAGCGTCACAATACCACAATTGTTTTAATCGAACTTAAATCTCATTTCTTTTATATATAACTTTTACAAAATCATTTTCTATTATTTAAATACATTTTCATCTTATATGTTCATTCCTTAAACAAATCTTATTATTAAATACCTTATAGTCAAATCGTGAAACTTAATTAACAAGATATTTGTACTTAAACTTTTTAAATCAAACAATTGATCAATTTATGATAGTAACTTAACATTATCATTTCTTAATTTATTATTTTGGAATAGATATTAAAGATTTTTATTACCTTATCAGATTTCTTACTTATAGATTATCTTTATGAAACATCTTATAGTCAAACTGTGAAATTCTGATCACAAGATGTTCATATTTAAATTTCACTAATCCTGATTTCTAATTATACAACATTTCAAAATATATACTTTATATTTGAAATATAATCCAAGGAAAAATTATTTCATTTACCAATTTTTTCAAAATCAGGGCGTCAGTTCGCCTTGTTTAAGTGTTAGGTACCCTCATCGATAACGGTGATCAGGCGCATCGATCAGAATCCATAAATCACTCAATCGATAAATCAACAAACAAATACACGCTCATATATAATACACTCAAACTCATTCTAGGGTGTGACTAACCCTATCTCTAATGAGTTACTAATCCTATCTCTGATGAGTCTTTGCGCAACCAAAGCCAAGGTTCTCGCTTAACCTTCAGCTCTGATACCAAATGTAATGGCCCGTTTTTCTATACGGTTTGAATGGACAATAAACAGCACATGTCCGACTCAAATTGCATGAATAAGTGGATCATTAAGGGTAGAAAGAAAATACAGACATAACAGAATCTCACATGAATGGAATAACATATATTATTTCAACAATAATCTTTACAGCGGAAAATTTTAAAATACAATATCAGAGTCTAACCTAAATTCAGCTTGGACAATTATAAACATATGTCCTTACAATTGCTGACAAACATCAAACAATTGCTGACAAACATCAAACAAATTACACTAAGTACAGCGGATAATAGAATATGTCCATACGATGATGAAGATCTCCAGCTCTCCTCTGAAAACTCCAACCATCTTCAACTCAACGTGAAACTACTCGGATCTGACCCGAGTGCTGATAATACCCGGATCAGGCGTGATAAACCAGCATGAGATACTCGAAACTTAAAATGACTATGTCATCAAAATCTTGAAAAGAAGGGTATCTTATAAGACCACGCCCACACATAAACACAAACCAGTTTTTACCATATGATAACCAAAATACTTTTATGGCAATACCTTTGATATTATTTCTAATGACATCTCTTTGAAAACATCTACAAATAAACTTATTCAAATAAGGTATCAATATTTGGACTAAGTCTAATGGAATATATTCGGACGGGGCCAATGGAATATACCGAATAGAATATATAGTACCAGAAAGGGGTAGCTGAAACGTTTGCAAGTCATTAGAGCTATTTTAGGACTACAATCAAAATCATAAATCTTGTATTGGGATTGGATTTCCAACATGATAGGAAACTAGTGGAAAGATCAATCTATATCCGTGGTATGTCCATGACTCAGACGCCATTATACAACAATACAAATGGCTAAAAGTGGATACAATCTGCGAATAACGTCCAAGGACTCCGACTTCGCACATCCCTTCCATGAGGCCTAGACATGTCTGGTACCTAGGGCTCAGAACATCCGATAACCCAAATCACTACTATCCGAAATGCGAGCATACATCTGAACACATGGAATCCCATCATAATCGGGGATTGAGGCTCGTGAGGCTACGCTCAATTTCTTTAAAGCCACATTTTTCATACGAATCCATGCTTTGATCATAACAGGTTCCACTTTGAATGCCACATTGTCATTCCACATCACACAACTGATTTCTAGAAAAGTATAACTTCCTGAGCTCGTATGTCTCGGGAAAAGGTGTTAAGCTAAGAGAAGTTTCCTTCTCCGCCACCAACTGATATACGTTTATAGAAACCACTCAAATGTGATTTAGAATACAATGTCAGATAAACATCCATACAAGTTTATTCTAGGACTGAACGAAATCGAAGGCACTTTCCTCGGCCATTAATAGGCGAGAAGCCCTTGCAATCCGAAAATCTCCATCACGAGGAGACCACTGCTATAAATAACTCTATAATGGTGGCCAACCAGAGCATGTTCAACAAGCAGTCTTCACGCTATGAAGATCCATGGTCTTCAATAATCATCATCTTCAACATGCCTTCACTTTCGAACGTATACATTGGTTCGAAGTGGATTTCGGATAGGAATCATCCAAATTCGACTCCGGTTCCTTCGAAACCAATCGTCGCTTTTAAAAAAATGTTAAGTTCATATGTGGATATCAATCATCAATCAATTACTTCATCTTCTATTTAAATCATATATCTTTCTTAGATATTTTCTTTTCAATTTATTCCATTTTCTTTTCAAATGTATATGGAATCATTAAGCCTCATTTATCAAATCATTTGATTTATTAAACCTATTAAATCCTGGAATAATTCCAAATCATTTTCTCTTTTACTTAGGAAAATCTTTCCAAATCATTCATTAAATCTTAATCAAAGATTTCATATATTCAAGTTAGAAAATATTCCAGAATCATTCATTAAATCTTAATCAAAGATTTCTTTCTTAAGTTCAAATCATATTCTTGCGAATCGAAGATTTTCATAACAGAGCACTACTGCCATCTTAGATATGGTAAATTTCACCTCCAAGGACTAATGGAAAGTTTCACCTCTAGGGACTAATGGAAAGTTTCACCTCCAGGGACTAATGGCAAGTTTCCCCTCCATGGACTAATGGTAAGTAATCCTACATCATGGATACCTTTGACTTTAACGATCATTGTCTTCAATATACTATATTTCCAAAATTATTTTGAAGAGATTTTCGGATATGAATCACCCAAATCTGATCTCGGTTTCTTTGTACGAACCATCGAATAAAAGATGTTAAGTGGTTATTTAACATTCAAAGAATTTATTTCTTTTTTTATCTTGTAAAAACTTAAATATGATATTTTAGAGCATCCGGGCTTTCTTTTCGATCTATTCCACCCCTCGCCTAAAAAGAGAAAACATAAGCCAGGTAAGTTCAGGGCACTGGTTGCTCCATCCCTAACCTTAGTTAAACACCTTGTTTACCTTCCCATGTCTCATAGGCGGGACAAATGTACTAATCGTTTCCACATACTCAGATTTTCAACCTTATTTTAAATTGCTTATAAATATTTCAAATTATCTTTCAAACGCTTAATTATCCTTTTTAAAACACTCAAAATTGATTCTGGAAAACTTTGTTACATTTACACTCATATTCCAAAAATTTATAGAATTCGCAGCATAAAAGTGCTGTAGAAAATGCTATATAAGATTATTTGATTTAAACAACATTTTAATATTTCAAAATTCATATTTTCCATCCCAAATCTCTTTTAAACCATTTTAATAGATTTATCAAACTTATTTCATATTTTTAATCATTTAAAAATATCATTTATAAAGAAATCTCGTTTTGGATTCCGAACTGCAAAACTGCGATGTTTTTAGAAAATTGTTTTGGACATATTTCAAACTATACTTGATGAAATCTTGATTTTCTTTCTTCATTCGAAAAATATTATCATCGTGGACCAAAGAATTTATATTTCAAAGAAATCCGACTTATAAATCATTCTCTACGTCAATTTGAAGTTACGGGTCGAAATTTACGAACTGCCGTTACGCGACAAACTCGATTTTGACCAATTTTGTGAATTGCTTCGAAATTTGTCTGAAACACTTCAAATTTGTTTTAAACCATATTTAAACTTATTTAAAATCATTAAGAGGCTATATAACTTCCATACACATATTTCTATGGATTTAATTCTCATTTAATTAACTATGGTTAATTACTAATCATTTCTCTTGTCATTTATCAAACAAGTTATCAACCACATAAACAATCGTATTATCGACCAATTTTGCAACCAAGTTATCAAACATTCAATCATTCAACATATTTAAACTTTTAAATCATTATACTTGAAATAACTTATGGATTTATTAGTAAATAAGAGTACTCACCTTTAACCAAAAGATTAACTTCCTACCAACATTCTTTCTAACAACACTTCACTTAAACTTCAACCAATCAACTTCTACTCCATTTCTTTTGATTTATGCCATCGACCTCTTCTTTCAAACTCTCGAAAATCCGGCAGAGCTTCCGTAGTACCTTGAATTTGCTCCTAGCTCCTTGGAATGAAATCGACGGCACTTCCTTCTCTTTTTCTTGCTCCAAAGCTTCACGACTTGCTCCTCTTCCTCCATACGTTCAGCCATGCCCTATTCCACTCCTCCCTACATCATTTCTTCACTTCTTAGATGCTAAACCATGTTCTAATGGTATTCTAAGGTCTTTGGCAAAGTTTGGTGTGTTTGGAGTTGATTTGATATGGTTTTGAAAAAGTTAGTAAGGATTTAGAAGATAAGAAGAAACCATTAAAGAGAGCTTCAAGAAAGAAGAAGAAGGTAGAAAATGGTGTGAAAAAAGTGAGAAAGTGATTGGTATTTATAGAAAAAGAAATGAAGTGGTAAATTATCAAAATACCCCTTTACCAAATTACCAAAATAACCTTACTTACTTCTAAAGTAATCATATTTTTTTCAACACTTAACATCATATTTCAAATCATTACTTTATGTCATTTTTACTTAGATATTAAGTAAAATAGGTAATAATTATGTTTCTTTGATTTGATGTTTTACCTTTTGCTTTGAAATGACATTTTTGTCTTTTTGTGCTTACTTTTTCTTAATTGTTTTCTAAAAGTTTCTAACCATATTTAGTAAAAGTAAACTTGATTAGTGAATTATTTAATACTTGCACTGTTCGAATATATGTTCCTATATAAGAAAATAAAGGTGCGACGACGTTGCGACAATTCTTAATCGTCAAAACGTCGTTTTTCGACAAAATGTTCTACGGTCACATTTTGACGTTTTAGTTAAACTATTTATTTATGTAAACCAAATTTAAAATGAACTTTTTACTTTTTTAAATAAATTAAAACCTGTCTCTTTATATTTTAAAATAATATTTAAATAATATCAAAATCTCTAATTTTACGGTGTATGTAAAACTGACAAAATGCGATAAAATTTGGTTAATTTTGTAAAACGATTATTAATATACTTATAGGTATTTTAATATACTTTTATTATCTTTATTAGATGTTTTCAATGATATTTATCTTTTTTAAATAAACATTTAAACCTATTTATATAAGCATTTATTTATTTTTAACAAAACATAACTTTTGTTGATTTGTTCTAAAACCCAAATGTATACATTTCGAATTATCAACCATAAGAATAAAGTAATTTCTCTATTATTATCTATTATATTTAACTTATTTATTTAAGATTTAAATCTTTTTAAATTTAAAACAAATGAAATCTTTCATTTTCGAAGTAGCGAATTTACGGGTCGTCACATTCTCCCTACTTAAAAGAATTTCGTCCTCGAAATTACCCAAAATAAAAGTTTGCCTAAAACAGTTATCTTTAAACTTAATTCCATATAGTATGCACAGATCATCCGAGTGAAATATCTTATTCGATCTACTATTCGAATACATAACTTTATTTCTGAACAAGTATCGATCCCCCGATCCTCTAATGCGGACTTTAACCAAGCTCTTTACTCAGAAACCTTTGCTTTCGTTGCATAGCTCTCAACTATGGTGGAAAACTCATACCTAACCATAAACCCTAATCAATGTTCGTCATCAAGAATCGAGTGATAAATCCTTTTTGGATCGGTGTAAACACCTCAAAGTTCCGAACTCGAATCTTAGATAAAAAATTGTCTGATGAAATGATTTACATATAACATATGTATTTATTAACCCACAAAAACTTTCATAAAAACTTAATCTTAAGTTCAAACATTTTATAAAGCTGCTTCTTTATAGAATCCTTTTAATGATTTATTTCCAAATATTTATAATAAAGGAAAATATCCCAAAGAAACCATTTTTTTCACTTAAAAATAATTTTTCTGTATTATAATTCCCATAATCCTTTATCTTAGTATATTTCCTTTAACACCAATGTTATTTATGAATCATTTCATAAAACTATTACTTAAGTTTATTTCATCTTATAACTTATGTAAATCAATTACTTTTAAAGTCTTAATCCCAAATCCTTAACTAGTGCTGGAATTCATTAATAAAACATTTTCTAGGTTATAATTTCCCTTTTTGTTTACAATCATATCTATAAATTATACTTATCCAATTTCATTTACTCAGAATATTTCATAATCTTTTAGTTTTCATAAATTCCTTAGCCCCGAGATAGGTATGATTTAGAAATTTTCGACTGTCCAAAATCGTCGAGAATCCCGCTTTATCTTATAAATTAGCGATCCCAATTTATCTTTAGTTTAAACATTTTTATAAAGATTACTAATCAATGATTCACATTATTTCTTTAACTTAAGAAAATTATATAGATCGAGTAACTCCAAAACAATCCAAGGAATTGGGTACTACCAATAGTATCATATATCCTCTCAACAAGAAGAGTAATACTTAAGAGAAGCGTTTACCATCCGAACACATCAGTTGCCCATTTTCTAGTTTATTTTCGAGCCAATCAAATTAGTTACCATAAGATATCTCTTTTTATATTTGAAATAATACCATTTTCAAAATCCTTTAGAGATTACTTTGTAAAACCTATCTTATGAATTCATTTTATCTTATATTAGTTAACTTCATTTAAATTACCACAATTGTTTTAATCGAACTTAAATCTCATTTCTTTTATACATAACTTTTACAAAATCATTTTCTATCATTTAAATACATTTTCATCTTATATGTTCATTCCTTAAAAAAATCTTACTATTAAATACCTTATAGTCAAATCGTGAAACTTAATTCACAAGGAATTTGTACTTGAACTTTTTACATCAAACAGTTGATCAATTTATGGTAGTAACTTAACATTATCATTTCTTAATTTATTATTTTGGAATAGGTATTAAAGATTTTAATTACCTTATCAGATTTCTTACTTATCGATTATGTTTATGAAACATCTTATAGTCAAATTGTGAAATTCTAATCATAAGATGTTCATATTTAAATTTCACTAATCCTGATTTCTAATTATACAACTTTTCAAAATATGTACTTTATATTCGAAGTATAATCCAAGATGAAATTATTTCATTTACCAATTTTTTCAAAATCAGTGCGTCGGTTCGCCTTGTTTAAGTGTTTAGGTACCCCCATCGATAACGGTGATCAGGCACATCGATCAGAATCCATAAATCACTCAATAGATAAATCAAAACAAAACATTTTTATTAGTCACTAACAAATACACGCTCATGTATAATACACTCAAACTCATTCTAGGGTGTTACTAACCCTATCTCTAATGAGTTACTGAACCTAGGGTATTACTAACCCTATCTCTGATGAGTCTTTACCCAACCAAAGCCTAGTTTCTCGCTTAACCTTCAACTCTGATACCAAATGTAATGGCCCATTTTTCCATACCGTTTGAATCGACAATAAACAGCACATGTCCAACTCAAATTGCATGAATAAGCGGATCATTAAGGGTAGAAAGAAAATAAAGACAGAACAGAATCTCACAAGAATGGAATAACATATATTATTTCAATAATAATCTCTACAGTGGAAAATTTTAAAATATAATATCAGAGTCTAACCTAAATTCAGCTTGGACAGTTATAAACATCTGTCCTTACAATTGCTGACAAACACTAAACAAATTACACTAAGTACAGCGGATAATAGAATATGTCCATACGATGATGAAGATCTCCAACTCTCCTCTAGAAACTCCAACCGTCTTCAACTCAACCTGAAACTACTCGGATCTGACCCGAGTATTGAAAATACCCAAATCAGGCTTGATAAAATAGCATGAGATACTCGAAACTTAAAATGACTGTCATCAAAATCTTGAAAAGAAGGGTATCTCATAAAACCATACCCATACATAAACACGGATATGTTTTTACCTTATGATAACCAAAATACTTTTATAGCAAAACCTTTGATATTATTTCTAATGACATCTCTTTGAAAACATCTGAAAATAAACTTATTCAAATAAGGTATCAATATTTGGACTAAGTCTAATGGAATATATTCAGACGGGGTCAATGGAATCTACTGAACGGAATATATAATACCAGAAAGGGGTAGCTGAAATGTTTGCAAGTCGCTAGAGCTATTTTAGGACTACAATCAAAATCATAAATCTCGTATTGGGATTGAATTTCCAACATGATAGGAAACTAGTGGAAAGATTAATCTATATCCATAGCTTACGTCCATGAATTAGACGCCGTTATACAACAACACAAAAGGCTAAAAGCAGATACAATCTGCGAATAACGTCCAAGGACTCGGACTTCGCGCATACTTGCTATGAGTACCAGACATATCTGGTACCTGGGGCTCAGAACATTTGATAACCCAAATCACTACTATCCGAAATGCGAGCATACATCTGAACACATAGAATCCCATCATAACCAGAGTGCGAGGCTCGCGAGGCTACGCTCAATTTCTTCAAAGCCACGTTTTTCATATAAAACCATGCTTTGATCATAACAGGTTCCACTTTGAATGCCACATTGTCATTCCACGTCACACGACTGATTTTTAAAAAAGTATAACTTCCTGAGCTCGTATGTCTCTGGAAAGGGTGTTAAGCTAAGAGAAGTTGCCTTCTCCGCCACCAACTGATATACGTTTATATAAACCACTCAAATGTGATTTAGAATACAATGTCAGACAAACATCCATATAAGTTTGTTCTGGGACTGAACGAAACCGAAGGCACTTTCCTCGGCTATTACTAGGCGAGAAGCCCTTGCAATCTGAAAAATCTCCATCACGAGGAGACCACTGCTATAAATAACTCTATAATGGTGGCCAACCAGAGCATGTTCAACAGGTAGTCTTCACGCTATGAAGATCCACGGTTTCAATAATCATCATCTTCAACATGCCTTCACTTTCGAACGTATACATTGATTCAAAGTGGTTTTCGGATAGGAATCATCCAAATCCGACTCCGGTTCCTTCGAAACCAATCATCGCTTTAAAAAAATATTAAGTTCATATATGGATATCAATCATCAATCAATTACTTCATCTTCTATTTAAATCAAATATCTTTCTTAGATATATTCTTTTCAATTTAATCCACTTTCTTTTCAAATGTATATGGAATCATTAAGCCTCATTTATCAAATCACTTGATTTATTAAACCTTTCTTAAATTCTGGAATAATTCCAAATCATTTTCTCTTTTACTTAGGAATTTTTTTCCAAATCATTCATTAAATCTTAACCAAAGATTTCATATGTTCAAGTTATAACTTTTAACTTAGGGAAAATATTCCCGAATCAGTCATTAAATCTTAATCAAAGATTTCTTTCTTAACTTCAAATCATATTCTTGCAAATCGAAGATTTTCATTACAGAGCACTACTGCCATCTTAGATATGGTAAATTTCACCTCCAAGGACTCGTGGCAAGTTTCATCTCCAGGGACTAATGGCAAGTTTCACCTCCAGGGACTATTCCCCTCCAAGGACTAATGGCAAGTAATCCTACATCATGAATACCTTTGACTTTAACGATCATTGTCTTCAATATATTTTATTTCCAAAATTAGTTTGAAGAGATTTTCGAATATGAATCTCCTAAATCTGATCTCGGTTTCTTTGTACGAACCATCGAATAAAAGATGTTAAGTGGTTATTTAACATTCAAAGAATTTATTTCTTTTTTTTTTATCTTGGAAAAACTTAAATATGATATTATAGAGCATCCGGGCTTTCTTTTCGATCTATTCCACCCCTCGCCTAAAAAGAGAAAACATAGGCCAGGTAAGTTTTTTCTCCATCCCTAACCTTAGTTAAACATCTTGTTTACCTTCCCAGATCTCACAAGCGGGACAAATGTACTAGTCGTATCCACATACACAGATTTTCATCTTTATTTTGAAATTCCTTATAAATATTCCAAATTATCTTTCAAAACGCTTAATTATCCTTTTTAAAACATTCATAATTGATTCTGGAAAATTTCGTTACATTTAAACTCATATTCCAAAAGTTTATAGAATTCGCAGCATAAAAGTGTTGTAGAAAATGCTATATAAGCTTATTTGATTTAAACTACTTTTTAATATTTGAAAATTCATATTTTCCATTCCAAATCTCTTTTAAACCATTTAATAAATTTATCAAATTTATTTCATATTTTTAATCATTTAAAAATATCATTTATAAAGAAATCCCGTTTTGGATTCCGAACTGCAAAACTGTGATGTTTTTAGAAAATTGTTTTGGACATATTTCAAACCCTACTTGATGAAATCTTGATTTTCTTTCTTCATTGGAAAAATATTATCATCGTGGACCAAAGAATTTTGATTTTGAAGAAATCCGACTATAAATCATTCTCTACGTGAATTTGAAGTTACGGGTCGAAATTTATGAACTGCTGTTACGCAACAAGCTCGATTTTGACCAATTTTGTGAATTGCTTCGAAACTTTTCCGAAACACTTCAAATTTGTTTTAAACCATATTTATACTTATTTTAAATCATTAAGAGGCTAAATAACTTCCATACACATATTTCTATGGATTTAATTCTCATTTAATTAACTATGTTTAATTAACTATGTTTAATTACTAATCATTTCTCTTATCGTTTATCAAACAAGTTATCAACCACATAAACAATCGTATTATCAACCAATTTTGCAACCAAGTTATCAAACATTCAATCATTCAACATATTTAAACTTTTAAATCATTATACTTGAAATAACTTATGGATTTATTTGTAAATAAGAGTACTCACCTTTAACCAAAAAATTAACTTCCTACCAACTTTCTTTCTAACAACACTTCACTTCAACTTCAACTAATCAACTTCTACTCCATTTCTTTTGATTTATGCTATCGACCTCTTCTTTCAAACTCTCAAAAATCTGGTAGAGCTTCCGAAGTACCTTGAATTTGCTCCTAGCTCCTTGGAATGAAATCGACGGCACTTCCTTCTCTTTTTCTTGCTCCAAAGCTTCATGACTTGCTTCTCTTCCTCCATAGGTTCGGCCATGCCCTATTTCACTCCTCCCTCCATCATTTCTTCACTTCTTAGATGCTAAACCATGTTCTAATGGTATTCTAAGGTCTTTGGCAAAGTTTGGTCGTGTTTGGAGTTGATTTGATATTGTTTTGAAAAAGTTAGTAAGGATTTAGAAGAGAAGAAGAAGCCATTAAAGAGAGCTTCATGGAAGAAGAAGAAGGTAGAAAATGGTGTGAAAAAGTGAGATAGTGATTGTTATTTATAGAAAAAGAAATGAAGTGGTAAATTACCAAAGTATCCCTATACCAAATTACCAAAATAACCTTACTTACTTCTAAAGTAATCATATTTTTTTCAACACTTAACATCACATTTCAAATCATTACTTTATATCATTTTTACTTAGATATTAAGTAAAGTAAGTAATAACTTTATTTCTTTGATTTGATGTTTTACGTTTTGCTTTGAAATGACATTTTTGTCTTTTTGTGCTTATTTTTTCTTAATTGTTTTGTAGAAGTTTCTAACCTTATTATTTAAAAGTAAACTAGATTAGTGAATTTTTTAATACTTGCACTATTTGAATATATGTTCCTATATAAGAAAATAGAGGTGCAACGACGTTGCAACAACTTTTAATCGACAAAATGTCGTTTTTCGACAAAATGTTTTACGATCACATTTTGATGTTTTAGTTAAACTATTTATTTATGTAGACCAAATTTAAAAATGAACTTTTTACTTCTTTAAATAAATTACAACCTGTCTCTTTATATTTTAAAATCATATTTAAATAATATTAAATTTTTACGGTGTATGTAAAATTGACAAAATGCGGTTATTTTCCTAAAATGATTATTAACATACTTATAAGTATTTTAATTTACTTTTATTATCTTCATTAGATGTTTTCAATGATATTTATCTTTTTAAATAAACATTTAAACCTATTTATTTAAGTAGTTATTTATTTTTAACAAAACTTAACTTTTGTTGATTTGTTCTAAAATCCAAATTTATACATTTTGAATTATCAACTATAAGAATAAATAATTTCTCTATTATTATCTATTATATTTAACTTATTTATTTAAGTTTTAAACATTTTTAAATTTAAAACAAATGAAATATCTCATTTTCGAAGTAGCGAAATTACGGGTCGTTACACTATTATCATTTACGGGAGAGTAATCGTTTTTATCATAGATCGTAAGGATGAATTGAAGTACGGAATGTAAAAAGGAACATAGTATCGAGAGGAAATGGTGGGGTGGGCAACAAGGCATTTGAAAACACCGACATGCAGGTTTTGTTTACACAAAAGATGATGAACATGATACAGAACGAACCAGAAGGAGCCACTAGTGTAGTGGCCGGTGGTGGTGCACAATTGTAAACGCAAAGGATTGGTTTTGCTAAGTCGAATAAGGACTATGCCGGCCTAAGAGAAACCATTCATGGGGAGGGAATGTGCTGTGGAGGTGTAGGACTAGGTAGAGACTTGTGAATTCATCTTTGATGACTTAGAATTGGATGATGCACATAATAGGAAGTCAGCCTTATGATAACTTCAATGTCGGACTACGGGTTGGTGGAATGCAACCAAGGCTTCCTCTCCTTAGGAACATTTCACTTGGGATTAGTTTAAGGCATTCTTTGAAGAGAATTTCATTCCTGCTACACAGAAGTCCATCTTGTTTAGGAAGTTTGCTAATTTGAAATAAAGGGATGCAATTGTATCAGTATATGTGGCTGTGATACTCTTTCAAAGTTGAGATGTCGTTCATCAATACTCCAGTAAAGAAGAATGAGAAGTTTAACACTGGAGTGAATGACTGTCACTTGTTGAATTATATGGATGAGAGGTTTGAAAATACTACAGAGAAGAATTTAAGGTCTGGGAGCTTGGATTTAAAACCAAAGCTAATTATCATCCCTAAAGAGGTACCTAAATCATAGGTAGGCAGAGGAAGAAAGAGGAAGTTTCAAGGGAATAACAAAGGAAAGAAATAGCTATGGAACAAAGAAGGTTAAAGGTAGGAATGATTTGGCCTAAGTTGCTATAGCTGCAAGAGAAGGGGCATATCTCAAGGGATTGTCCAACTGCAAAGAAGTTCTTTAATTGTGATAAGCTTGGGAATTTCAAGAAGGATTTTCTAGAAATGGTCCAGCGAAGGCATATAACTGAGTGTTGTTCCCAACTCGTCCACCGCGCCGTCAACGAAGGAGAAGGGAAAGGGCATTAAAATTTAAAGTATGTTTTCTATTTGTGATATACCTATTCATGTTTAATTTGACATGGGAGCTTTACCTTCCTTTTTCTTTAGCAGCCTGGTAGATAGATTAAAATTAGACCCCAATCTTATTGATAGACCTTTGATAGTGTAAAATCCCATAAGAGGTTCGGCTAGTTTGTGTATGGTTTATCATGGAGTTATGTTATCAAGCCATGGATGTATGCTTGTATGCATTTGTTTATTCTTGGCTTTGTTAGGTCAGGGATTATTTTATAGATAGATGGAGTTTAGAGATATAGAGTAGTAATCGATTGTGATAGTTTGTTAGTGCAATAGAGAGTGATGATTAGCATAAGCTAGAGTTTTGTTGCATGCCAAAGGATGTAGTTAGTTGTTCACATTCACTCGATATCTCGCACGATGAGTTGTCATCGGTACCCATTACCAGGGAGTATCTTTATGTTTTTAAGGAGTTACAGGTTTGCCTCTACATGGAGAGATCAAGTTCGAGATTGATCTTATGAAGGATGTTGGACTAATTTATGCCTTTGAGGTGGATGGCACTCAAAGAGAAATGATAACTAGAGGTGCAAGTTGATGAGTCACTGAAGAAAGGATTTATTCAGAGAAGTACTTTTGAATGGGAAGCACCTGTAGTTTTTGTCATTAAGGAAGATGACTCTTTAAGGACTTGTTTTGATTACCATAAGTAAAATAAGGTAGCAAGAAAGAACAAGTATCCCTTTCCTTGTATATACGACTTATTCAACCACCTCCATAGTGCAAGGATATTTTCTTAATTTGTCTTTCCGATGGGTTCCCACCAATTGAGATTAACAGGGGATAGTGTACCAATTATCGTATATGTAAAACATTAGGATTTTATTAGTGGTTGGTTATGTCATTCAGGGTTTGTTGATCTTATGAATTGTGTTTTAAGAGATCAACTTAGTAAGTTCATACTTTTGTTCATTGACGATATGTTATTCTTTTCTTGGACCAAACATGAATACAATACACACTCGAGAATAGTGCATTAAATGTTGAGAAAGCATTAGCCAAATGCTTAAATTTTGAAGCACCACTTATGGTGAAGGAAAGTTAGGTTCTTAGGTCATGTTATTTCGGACAAGGTATTGTTATTGAACCCGCTATGTTAATAACAGTCCAAGGTTGGGAATGACCTAAGAATACACCGAGTGTAATGATTTTTGTGGTATTAATAGGTTATTATAGGACATGCATTGAGGAGTTCTCCAGGGTAATTGCACCTTTGACATTGTTGACCAAGTAGAATCAGACTTTTACTTAGGAAGCAAAGTGTAAGCATGCGTTCATTAGTTAGAAAGAGAAGTCGAAGAGTATAACAATATTAGTTTTTTAAAATAGGCCGAAGAGTTAACAGTCTACAAAAATGTATGTGGAACTAGTGTTAGGGTAGTGTTAATGTAAAGAGGTAATTATCACTTATGCATGCACGGAAATGAGGCCGCTTGACAAGAGATATCCAGCCCATGATTTGGAGCTAGCAACTGTAGTGTTTTGCATTGATGACTTGGAGGCATTACTTTCATGGAGAAACATACGAGTTATTCATTGACCATAAGTCAATAAAGTTCCTTTTCTCACATAACAAGCTTCACCTAAGGTAATAGAGATGGATAGAGTTCTTAGCCTCTTAAGACTTTGACATTTTCTATACACTAGGTAAGTGAAATATAGATGAAGATGCACCGAGTAAGAGATACGAATTCTGGAGCTATGACCTAGAATGAGCGTAGTTGGAGTTAGCTGGATATGATTTTGACCTAACTACGAGCTTGAGCCGGAGAAATTAGTAAGTTTAACTGTTATCCCACTTTTTGGCAAGGCCGTGATACCAAAAAACTGATCGAAAACCAAGGACAGCTCGTCTCAGAGATTGGTTACACATTGCTTCGCTATGGATATCGATGAATTTTGTTCGAGCCCAGATCAGGTTATAATTGATAGGACACGGCAAGCAAAGTCATGGAAGCCAGCACTTCGAATTTCAGGTTAATCGGAGTTCGTATGAATGAGATATGATCGATACAAGTTAGAGAAAATACGCTGTTCGTATCCATCAAAAGGTCGGGGTGTTGGTTTATTCGAATCCATCGGGTTCGTATCCATCGGTATGACTCCGCCTCGCCCCGTTCGTATCCATCAGGTTCGAATCGATGGCGTGCGCATCGATCAGTTCACACCGCTTCGCATCCACTGATGCATCCTACTTCGAGTCGGTCGGTCTCGTATCCATCACTAAGCACTGCTTCGCATCGATCAACTCCGCATCCATCAACTGGTAACATGCTTTGTATTGGTCGACCGGTGACTACTTCACATCCATCAACAACGAAAAGTCACTATTTCGCATCCATGAATCATCTGCCCTGTTCGCATCCATCCACCAAGGAACCTCGGTTCATCTCGATCCAGTTCGTATTGATCACTACCATTCGTATCCATCGATGCAAACTGGGTGACGTCGCTTAATACGAACAAGGCGAGATTCATGGATACGACGTGGTCAACTCGGAGTAGAAGCCGGATCGATGCGAGGAGTGCGTGCCACATCGCCACAATGATACGTGCTCCATTGAGTCGAACAGGATGGACACGAAGGCATGGATTCGAAATCAGCAGCAAACGAAAATCGCAATCTTGCATCGATCATATCTCCTAAACCACAGATCCAAATGCCACGAAATTTTCACAGCAGCTTCCATACAAGGTAAAGAATGTTCCTGCCAAGTTTCAGCTCGATTGGATCATTTTTTGATGGATAAGAAATCATTTCGTATCTATCACAGATTGAGTCGAAACTTGGTGGGGTCGGTCGCGTGGGCCCATTCACGTGCCAGAAGAAGTCTCTCGAAGTTTGAGCGCGATCTCAGCCTCCTACGCCTATAAATAGCTCCCTGAAGCCTATAGAAAAGGAATCTTTTGATGATTGGACGCCCAGACTCTGCCGGATTCAATTCTACATCTTTATATCACCATTGTGTTCGAACATCAGAGCGATAACTTACTGTAATCTGCTGTAACGGATTGATATCATCAAGTGAATCAATAAAGTCATAAACTTCAGAGTGGACGTAGGCAAGATCGCCGAACCACTTTAAATCCTGTGTTTCTGATCGTTATTTCTAAATTATTGTGCTTGATATTGCTTAGCTCTGAGAATTGTGTTTGAATATTGCTGATTTGTATTCATATACTGGTGCTTTTGCGATACTGGGGTTAGTGACCATTTTTGGTGCAAACACTTTGGTGCTTTCACTGAGAAGCTAATTCAGGAGAAGTTGAATTTGAAGATTTGAGAATTCAGATCTAAGAAGCTATGACAAGACAAACAAGTAGAAGGCAGAGACCAGAAAGAAGTCAACACGAAGGAAGTCAAGAGGCTTCCTCAGGAGCGAATCAGGCATCGATCTTCATCACCAGGGATGAGATGGAGACGATGATGAAGCGACATTAGGAGTTGATCCAGAGTTTGTTTCCACAGATTGGGCAACTTGGAGCGCAGAACCGAGGAGCAGGTTGAGTTCAGAATAGAGCAGGACCATCCGGCGTAGCACCTGGATTAGGGGGCACACACTTGGAGCATGTTGATCCAATCCCGAAGAGAGAGATAGAGGCATCTGCGCAACCTGGAGGTAGTAGAGGGATGAACGCCCATCCAAGGGGGCAGATTCTAGAAAGCTCTCATGGACTCGGGGGGCAGGTCGATAGCGATGAATGAGGATTACATCTTAGAGACAATGATAGATTGGCGGAGATGGTCAGGAGAGCCATTAGAGGCGGATTAGTGAATAGAGATCTTGAAGACGTGAACAAGAGTCCCTTTTCTCCTACAATTAGGATGGCTAGGAACCTACCAGAGTTCAAGTTACCATCAGTGGAGATGTACGATGGGAGGACGGACCCCGCGGTCTATCTGACAAGGTATATGAGGCACATGGAAGTGTTGGGGGCACCACATGAAGTTATGGCCCGGTGCTTTCCATTATATCTAACGGATATCGCAGCGTTATGGTTTACGTAGCTGGGGAGCGGCTCCATAGGAACGTGGGCAGATTTAACTGAGAAATTTATAAGGCAATTTAGGGTTCACATTGAAAGACCCAAGAATGTGATGAGTTTGGAAATTTTAAAGCAAAACGCTGGGGAGTCTTTGAGGAGTTTTCTGACGTGATTCAACGCGACAGCAGCATCGGTGGATCGACCAGTTCCATCCATGGTTATGATGGCAGCTGTGTCCGAAATAGCTGATGGCACAGAGTTCAAAAATTCATTGACTAAAGATCCGCCTATGGATCTAGGAGAATTCTACCACGAAGCGGAAAAGTTCTTGCGATTGGAAGATGCAAGTGCAGAAAGAGAAGAAGGAGAAGAAATTAATGTTTATGCGGTCAAAGGTGGAAATCCCCCTGAGAAAGGTATAGAAACTAGCAAAGGAAAACGAAAGGCTGAGAATAACGATAACAGATCAATGCGACCGCGAAAGGAACCAAGATTCACCACATTCTCAAAGCTGAATGAGAGTTTGTAGCGAATCTATCAGGATACCAGAGAGCAGGTTCCATATCATAGACCAATGGGAAGGGATCCAACTATTGACGAGAGGAAATCAGATAAATATTGCTTATTCCATGAACTAAACGGTCGTAACACTAATGATTGTAGACATCTGAAGGACGAGGTGGAGGGGCATATCAGGAACGGTAAGCTACTTCAGTATGTGAGGAGGCAAGCTCCAGCGGTGGAGCCAGAGCGACCACCGTCTACATCAGCTAGAGGTGACCCTGAACCGGGACACCGTATGGTTATCAATTTATTGATTGATTGAAATAACGATGAACAAGTCGTGAACCTCTCACTACCACGGTTAAATCATTTACACATGTATGAGATCACGCACGATCCATAGGCATGCTCTGAATGACTACTGACCGCACCATAGTAAGAGTTTACGCTTTGACATCATCGTCTTGCTTTTGCCTTGATTTTGATTTGGATATTTGGACTTAGTTTGTTTGGACATTTATGTTGTGCAATTCGTATGATCATTGCTTTAATATTTGCAATTCTATGAAAATTTTTACTTGTATACCCGTTGGATCGCGAACGGTCCACGAGCACCTCTTGTATGGCGATGAACCGCCAAAGTCTTTGATTCAGAAACTCACCCGAACGTGAAATCTGGCATCGATAATACTAAGTCCCCCCGGCACACCAATTTGCCTCGAACGGCACACGACCTCGAACGGTCACAATTAGCCTCGAACGGCACCCGACCTCGAACGGTCACAAATCCCCTTGAACGGCACACGACCATGAACGGTCCTATTGCATCACTTCGCCTCGAGCGGCACCCGACCTCGAACGGTCACAGTTCACCTCGAACGTCACCCGACCTCGAACGGTCACAATTTGCCTTGAACTGCACCCGATCGCGAACGATCACCATTTTCTGCGAACGACATCCGACCACGAACGGTTCCATTTCACCATTTGCCGCGAATGGCATCTGACCGCGAACGGTCCCATCCCATCATTCGCCGCGAACGGCATCGACCGCGAATGGTCCCGATTCACCTCAAATGGCATACGATCCCAAACGATCGTCATTCGAGGTCATATGAAACTGTCGAGTTCTTTGCAGGTTGTTGACAGGATATGAACATCCAGCTTATGGCATTACAAAACACACCATCCTATCGCAAGGAATGTTTTGGGGGGCAAATGTTATCCCGCTTTTTGGCAAGCCCGTGATACCAATAGACCGATCGAAAACCAAAGACAACTCGTCTCAAAGATTGGTTACGCATTGCTTCGCTATGGATATCGATGAATTTTGTCTGAGCCTGGATCAAACTACAATTGATAGGACACGGCAAGCAAAGTCATGGAAGCCTGCACTCCAAATTTCAAGTTAATCGGAGTTCGTATGAATGAGATATGATCGATACAAGTTAGATAAAATACGATGTTCGTATCCTTCCAAAGGTCGGGGTGTCGGTTTATTCGAATCCATCAGGTTCGTATCCATCGGTATGACTTCGCCTCGCCCTGTTCGTATCCATCAGGTTCGAATCGATGGCGTGTGCATCGATCAGTTCGCACCGCTTTGCATCCACTGATGCATCCTACTTCGAGTCGGTCGGTCTCGTATCCATCACCAAGCACTGCGTCGCATCGATCAACTCCGCATCCATCAACTGGTAACACGCTTCGTATCGGTCGGCCGATGACTACTTCGCATCCATCAACAGCGACAAGTCACTATTTCGTATCCATGAATCATCTGCCCTGTTCGCATCCATCCACCAAGGAACCTCGGTTCGTCTCGATCCAGTTCGTATCGATCGCTACCATTCGTATCCATCGATGCAAACTGGGTGACGTCACTTAATACGAACAAGGTGAGATTCATGGATACGACGCGTTCAACTCGGAGCAGAAGGCGGATCGATGCGAAGAGTGCACGCCACGTCGCCACAATGTCACGTGCTCTATCGATTCGAACGGGATGGACACGAAGGCATGGATTCGAAATTAGCAGCAAACGAAAGTCGCAATCTTGCATCGATCATATCTCCTAAACCACAGATCCAAATGCCATGAAATTTTCACAGCAGCTTCCATACAAGGTAAAAAATGTTCCTGCTAAGTTTCAGCTCGATTGGATCATTTTTTGTTGGATACGAAATCATTTCGTACCGATCACAGATCGAGTCGAAACTTGGTGGGGTCGGTCGCGTGGGCCCACTCACATGCTAGAAGAAGTCTCCCAAAGTTTGAGTGCGATCTCAGCCTCCTACGCCTATAAATATCCCCCTGAAGCCTATAGAAAAGGGTTCTTTTGACGATTGGATGCCCAGACTCTGCCGGATTCAATTCTACATCTTTATATCACCATTGTATTCGAACATCAGAGCGATAACTTACTGTAATCTGCTGTAACGGATTGAAATCATCAAGTGAATCAATAAAGTCATAAACTTCAGAGTGGACGTAGGCAAGATCGCCGAACCACTA
This sequence comes from Allium cepa, assembly GCA_030765085.1. Lineage (NCBI taxonomy): Eukaryota > Viridiplantae > Streptophyta > Magnoliopsida > Asparagales > Amaryllidaceae > Allium > Allium cepa. Next base: position 689,438,340 of record CM060932.1, on the reverse strand, counting down.
TAAATCTTGTGTTTCTGATCGTTATTTCTGAATTGCTGTGCTTGATATTGCTTAGATTTGAGAATTGTGTTTGAATATTGCTGATTTGTATTCATATACTGGTGCTTTCGCGATACTGGGGTTTGTGACCATTTTTGCTGCAAACATTAACCGTTAGACCTACTCTTGTAAATGTTAGCCAGAGGCACGATGCGAATTATTTGAAATGAATAATAAGTTAGAGATAAGAGTAGAGTTTGAGGATATGTGAATTTCATCATGATGGTTAACTTCATAAGAATGGGAGTTTGAACGTTCCCGATGAGCATAGGCTTAGATATGAGATACCAAGAGAGTGTCATCATTCGACGTTGGAAATCTGTCATAGATGCAATAAAATGTAGATATGAGGCAAACATTCTGTGGGAAAAGAGTGAAGCAGGATGTTGGGACATTCATATCCGAGTGCATTAATTATCAGCCAGTTGAAGCTGAGTAGTAAAAACCAAGTGGTTAGCATCAACCGCTTGAAGTTCCACAATGGAAGTGGAAGAAGATATCATGTGGGTTGAGGAGGTAATGATATTATTTGGGTCATTATTAGGTTGAAGTGGTTAGCATCAACCACTTGAAGTTCGACAAACTTTAACAGTAGATTACCTAGGACTAGAGGAGGTAATGATGTCATTTAGGTCATTATTGATTGATTGATGAAGAGTGTCTATTTCATACCTTTAAAATATAATAGAATGACCATGAAACTGGTTGATTTCATGTGCATTGGGAAATGCACTTCCACGAAGTACCAAAGAGCATCCTTAGTGATAGATATCCATTTTTCCCTATATGATTTTGGAGAATCTTAAAAGATGCATTGGGGATGGAAATGAGTTTGATCACAGCTTACCACCTATAGAAAGATGGTAAGATGGAAAAGGTGAATCAAGCGTATTACGATCTTTTACAAGCTTGTATATTTGATTTAAGAGGCTTATAGAAGGATCATTTCAATTTGGTAAAGTTCACATAGAGTAATAGCTATCAGTTGAGCAACGGTATATCACCGTTTGAGGCTTTATATGTCTGACTATGCAATACTCCTTCTTGTTTGTGTGAGACGACGAAGAAACCGATACTTGGGCCAACTATGGTAAGGGAAATTTAGATAAAACAAGGAATATTTAGAAATGAATGAAAGCTAGACAAAATAGATAAATGAGTTATGATGAGAGAGACATTGCTATCTTGAGTTCTTTGTTGGCGATATAGTGGTTGTTTAAATTTCTCCATTGAGCAATGCAATTCAGTTTGTCATTAGAGGAAAGTTGGCACCAATAATCATAAGGCCTTTATCGGTACTCGAGAGGACCATGAACCTAGCATACTGAGTCAACTTACCTCCAAAGATGATGGATATGCATAATATCTTCTATGTTTTGCATCTTCGGATGTTTGTGCATGAATCAAGTGTGGTAACCAAATTGGATTGATTAAATGGCATAGACATTAAGCCAAAGTGACATAACCTTTAAGGCCTATTAGTGTAATCAAACAAAGTACAAAACATATTAAGAGCGATCAATATATAAAAAACAAAAGTGATTGTACTCAAGCGACCAGGGAGAGCATGCATGCCACATACCGGAAGCATTCGTTTGGTAAAGCTACCTTTATTTTATTTGCTAGTATTTTTGCATTAGAGGTGTTAGTATAGATTAGTTGGTATGCTTCTGCCTAGATGTTTTGGATATGCATTTGTATGAAGATAAAATTTCAAGTGTGAATTTTTAAAAAGGGCAAATTTATAATCCCATACCATTAAGTGGGGTTAGAAATTTTGATTACATAACCAAATGTCATAAACTTATGCTAAAAGTTGGCAAATAGTGTAATTTGGCATTTTTTTGATATAAGGCCGAATTGTATTAGTTTTTTAGACTGAAATATCGTAAATGGCATATTTTTTGATAAAAAATCAAGGGCTCATTATTATTCTAGTTGAAAGAATAGGTGGTTTTGTAATGCCCCGCCTTGAGACCCACACTAAGGATATTATTATGTAATATCGTCTGCTAGTGTAGTGAATAAGGCCGGTTAGGAGCGACCAAACAGGAATATTCCTTGGACTAACATCGACATGTCTTTCTTACCATAATAATCTTGAATCTGAACTGAATATATGACGTGTACGATGTTGACATAAGGCAATAAACACGATGGCTATAATAAGTTTAGAACAATGTATAACATCTCAAAATACAGAATCACACAACAACGAAAATTTAACAATACGACTCAAATATCAATTTATGGTGTGAGTTTATGATAAGGAACTATTAGATCCACATATTCATAATTAAACACATAGACTTCACTAGGTTTCAAAATATACACCACAACATAAATTTACATCTCATATAAGTATACAACATGTCTATAGTCTAGAAATGAATAACACATCAACATATAAATAACAAAGTATTTAACATCTTAAGGTAGACCACATCCAAGGTCACTGAGTCTATGAACCTGTCAAGTATTAGTCTGACTCAAGCTTTACAAGAAAATACAACCCGGGTCAGACTATCTCTAAATATCAAAAAAGGTGAGATCTCGTAATGAACATGTATAAACATCAAAGATACGGGAATATCCAAACAGTGTTCTTTACTAAACATAATAAGGCTTCTTTATTAATACATCATACATAAAGTTAAATTATAACCATAGATTTTACTTCATTGACATAATAATGCATCATTAAAACTTCATGACTTATAGTGAAATTTATGCTCATTCACAACAAAACATCAATGTAATAACAACCATCAAAATAACAGCATAGAAATTCACAATCATATGCAAGCGAAAGATAAGTACTTCGCAAGTCAATGATCATCGATGTGCACTTCATACATAATTAAATAAGCACTTCGTTAGTCGACTATAACACAATTCGCAAGTCACCCCAAGAGATAAGTGCTTCGCAAGTCAAAAATAATAGCTAGACTAATAGACAAGCACTTCACAAGTCAACACAAGAGACACGTACTTCACGCGCCAACACAAGAGACGAGCACATCACAAGTCATAACTCATTTGTAAATGAGTGTCCCAAGATAGGCCTGAAATCCTATTTAATCTGCCTAAAATGGATTACCCAAAGACGTGTATGAAAGCTCCACAAAATAAGTGTTATGTACTTCCTGATAGTAATCATTCGGGTAAAGACCATGCACCCCATACAACACAGGTTTATTGGAATATTTACCAGAAGTTAGTAAATTCCACTACTTAAATGTTCTACAAAACAAGTCATATTGTAACATCCCAGATTTTTAAGCCGTTGAATTTGAACATTTAATTCGTTTTAAATGTTAATGTGGATTCTTAATTGATTTTGAAATGGATGGATTCGGGTTAATCAATGAAATAAGCTATAATTTTTAATTATAGTAATTCCGGTTGAATTTAAATAATGGAAAAATATAATTAGATATCCGGGATTTAGATAAAAAGGTAAATTTGGATGTAAATAGTGATAAAAATGGTTTTAAAAATTCATTTTGAGTTATTTGAGTGTAAATAGTGTGGTGGGAATTTTAGTTGAATTTTAAAGTTGATAAATTAATATTTGGAATTTTATATCAATTTAAAAATGAATTTAATATTATTAAAATGCAATTAATCAGATTTTGGATCCGGAATGAGTCAAAATGAATTTCTATGTGCTTATAAATTTCATATGATTTATTATTAAGTTAACAAAATTTTAAAAGTGAAATTTTGAGTGATTTCGACAATTATGAAAATTGCTCGATTTAATCGACGAGTTAAAATAGCCTTCCGGGGCACAGTCTCGGAATTCGACAAAACCAGTTCTATTGGATCCGTAATAGTTAGTTATTATCGGATTTCAATTTTCGTAGCAATCGGAGTTGTCGTTTGACCGTGGCAGCTCGAAACGCATAGAAATCGTTTTAATCGATTTAATTTTTAAATTGATCGTTAAATTCCGTAACTCACATGTATGGCTGAATTAGCTTACGAAACATGTTCCATTGTGTCCGGAATGCAGAAAAACCTTAAGAATGCCTGGCGACATGTCGGATTTGGAGTTCGTTTGAGAACGTTCGTTAAAATTGAATTTAATATTAATTTAATAGGTATATACGTATATATATATATATATACACGTTTAAGCTAAAGAAGCCCTAATCCTTTTCACCAGCCACCGCTGTATGGTTTCAATGGACGAAACCCTCAATTTTTCATCATAAAGTTTCAACCAATCCCCAATCTTTTGTTAAAAACCTTCAACACGAGAATTGTAGAGCTCCCCGAGCTCTTCACATCCAACGGTGGCGATCGAATATGGGGTTGTAGATGGCCGGCAAATCATGGTGAAAGGGCCGCCGTTCGCGCACGATTTCTGGTGCGAATATGGGGCCGAGCTTGAAGAAATTGTTTTTAAATCTTTAATTGAACTTTAAAAATTCATATCCTGTACATACTTGGTCAGAATTCGACGATTTTGGTGGCGTTGGAACTGCAGAGAAGAGTACTACGCAATGGTGCAAATCCGGATTCATTCCGGACAAGTAGAAATTTGTGTTAAATCGAACGTCGTTCGGTTTAATTTGAATTTCGAACGCTCACCGAAACTCAAGGTGAGTTAATCTCACTCACATCTGGAATGTTAGCTGATTCAAGTGGTTAATATTTAAACAATTGTGTGATTGGTTGGAATGTTTATTTATATCAGCTTGGATTGATATATATGTTGTGCTAATATTTGTGGATGCAGGGAAAACAGGTTGGAGGGATCCAACTGGATTCCTCACACTATAGTAATTATCTTTATAATTGGTGTTGTAACCTGTTATATATTGTGATTGATAACTCTGAATTAAATTGTACTGTGATATTGCTGGATAAGAATATACACAAAATTTTAAAACATAAAATAAATTAAATTGGATTTTTAAAGAAATAAAGGAATTGGTTTTAAAATAAAAAGAAGTGGGTGAATTAATAAATTACTTATAATTCCAAATATGGTAATCCAATTGGAATCTGGGTTGAGTGAAGAATGGAAAATTTGTAAATTTGGAAATAAAAACAAGTGGAACATTTATTTGTTGATTAATGAGAAAGTATGGATTTCTGGTGATAATTTCGATAAGAAATTATAAATTGTTAAAAATAACAATGGGGTTATTTTGATAATAATGTTCCATGGAAATTAAATATGATTTCAAAAGAAACTCTTCAAATTAAATTAGCAATTAATTGCAAATTGGAATGTTGCAGAAATATTATTTAAAACCATTGAAAATTTAAGTGGGTATTTAGTTAAGCAATCCTTTAAGTATGATTTCATTACATAAATTTATAATAGTTTATTTAAAAAGACTTTTAAACTTATACTTTGGAAGTGAATTTCCGGGAATGGAAATATGGTTGAGCTTCGTAAGAAGTTATTTTAAACCTGGGAAAAACCAAGTTCGAGTTTTAAACAGATTTTATAAAAATAAAAAAAAAGTTAAATAATTCAAACTTGTTTAAAAGAGTGTTTTGGAAATTATTACTTTAAAGAAATTATTAATAAATTATCAATAGTAAATTTTTATGGATACCTTAGTAATTATTTTACAAATGGATTTAGTTAAAGGCTAGTTTTGAATAAAGTTATTTGAAATTATTATTAATCCTTTTAAACTACTTTTAAATTTAGTATAACTAAACTTTTATGTAAAATCAATTTTAGATCTTAATAAATAGTTTTACTTCACTTATTTTAAATTTATATTTTTTTGATTAAGTAACTAGAAGTAAATTTACGCATTTTAAAGTATATTTCAGTATAAAATGTTTTAATTGTTTTAATTCTAAATTGTTTATGAACTTGGTTATTTCCAATGGAAATAAATGGTAAAGGATTTACCTTGTAAGGGAAGAGCTTTGGGAATTGTTTCAAATGAGCTTTGAAATTTGAAATATATCTTTTAAAGATATCTGAGGCATATAAATAGTGTGGAAAATTATTTATTGTGTGATGGATGTTTGGGAATATTAATTGATAGTTAAATCACCGACTATCAATATTGGACAAATGCGTTGATCGTTTCGAAGAGACCGGGATCGAGATTTATTTCTCGAAAACCACTTCGATCCGGTTTGTACGTTTCGTGGAAAAACGTGTTCGGAGTCGAAGATGGAGCAGTGAAGTGCAAGGGCTAGTCGCTACTAATCCTGAGGATATTTCCAAAATGGATGTAGTAGGAGTAGTGCCTTCGGTTCCGTTCAAACCCGGGACGGACTTGTATGGACGAATGCTTTCGGAACATCGTCAGGTGGGCGATGGGCATTTTAAGTGAAATGTTCTAAAGGTAACGCTTAGCGTCAAGCCTCATCAAATGGGAATGACTGAAAATCATGGGATATGTAGCAAGGCTTCGTGGGTAGCCCCCACTGGAGAGTAAGGCCATCCCTGTCTAGATGTCCCTTTTTATTTCGTCTTAGTGGTGCGGTTGCTGATCCCAACCGTGGGGTGATCTTATTCGGAACTGTCCAGTAAGGGATGGGTCCGGCCTTGTGTTGCAGGGGATCGAGAGTGGTCCTCGGTACGGTGATCTAGGCCCCGTACTGTGACAGGTGGTACCCCAGTGCCTAGTCATTAGTTGGAATCCATTCTCCCTACGGGCCTTTTACGAATTTTGTTTGTGTTCCCCACTTTTGTGGCTAGTAGCTGGAATTTAATAGATGTAACAATTTCGGCTATTTTATAAGTATTTGTATTTAGACCCTATTATAATATCAGAGGATTTCTATAAATAGTGTTTTAGCTATCGTAAGGTAAAAACCCGACATGTTTATTTGTGGCGTGGTCTTACGAGATGCTTTTGTTTTCAAAAGGATTTTGAAACTTTAATAATCAATTTGGATGCATTATTATCAGCTGGTATTCCAGACTGACTCGGGTGTTGTTTCATATAATGCTCGGGTCAGACCGAGTATTATATGTACATGACAGGATGCTTTGGAGCAGCAGAGGAGCTAGAGTCCGAGACGTATTATCTGTACTATATATATATTCCGCTGCTATGATTGTATGATTGTCTGACTGGTAAATATTGTGTGTATGAGATATTCTGATGATATGATGTATAAAACAGTTATAGATTTCATTTTGTGTAAAGTTCTATATTTACTATTATATTTTATTCCGCCGCGACTATGAGATTATGATATTGTTTAGTTTCTTCATCTTCTATCTCTTCTTCTTTAACCCTAATGGTTCGTAATTCTATGCCACTTGAGTTAATAGAGGTAGAATAATGTTGATTCAAGGGGTACGGATTTGCGGGCTGTCACACTTGGTACGAGAGCTTAGGTTGGCGACAACCTAGCTTTGGTGGGAAAATTAGTCATCAAACAGAGTCAATAGTACTCTATAATGAGTTTAGTGTAATAATAGATGTGAGAGCGTACTTGTTAGTGCATATAAAATTGTTTTTATACTGTGTTGATTTATCGGTTGAGTGTTTATGAATTCTGGTCGGTGCGGGAAGTACAACCGTATCGATAGGGGTTTCTGAACTCTTAAACAAGATAAACCGACATAGTATTGTTTTTAAAGTGGGTAAATGAAATAATTCTACCCAAATTATATTTTGATATAAAAGAAATAATTTTCTGAAATTATTATATATATATTTGGTTGATTGGGTGTTAATACAATAAGTAAATAAGAATCTAAAAGTTAATCTAAATGTGAAATGGATATAACCAAATAAATTCCGTGAGTATAAAGTATACAAAAGAGAATAACTAATTTAAACCATACCAGAATTTAAATCCCGGAAGTTTTGGAAAGAATTTTAAATGTATTGAAAGCAAAGTTTGGAAATTTAAAATCCTGGGAAGGTTTGAAATGTTTTCCAAAGTATTTGAAGGCGATGATGAAATATTATTTTGGGAAGTATTTTTGTATGGAAACTATTTTAAAATGAATTCGGGGAAGTAAGAAGCATTGAACTCACTTCAGTCGCTGGAAAATAATCCTGATGATGCTGGCCACATCATTAGAATTCATTTTTGAGCCTCTAAAGTGATGGATTGCTACCAAAATAGTTGGGTATGACATTGTTTGGACTTGTTTGAGAAACAAGTGACTTTAGAATTTTCAAAAGGGGAAATTGTTTTTACCAGATTGTTTTAGAATTTGGGATTTGATTTGAATATCAAATGGAAATGTGTTGATTTATATTTCAAATCGGTTTCGAAATTAAATCGGGTAATTGAATTCTGGGAATCCTGTTTACATTAAAATGTAAAATTGAAATAAATCAACTATAACCTTGAAAGTAAAGTTGATTTAAGTAAAAAAAAATGAAAATGAAAATGTTAATCCTGAAATTAAAATTTAATTTGGGTAAATGGAAGTGAATGAATATATTGAAGTGGCTAGAGATTTGAATTTAATTTGGATAAGTTAAATAAATTGGGCTTAGAATTAAATTGATTTGGGTTAGATTAAAATGTAAGTTGACTTTGAAATTGTGGATTTAAAATTTTACTAAGAATTAGATTGAAAGAAAATTTGTATCTTTAAGAATTCAGTGATACATATATATATAGAATTTGCAATTGTGATTACAAGATGTAAATGGATTAAAATGAGCAATATAAACTTTGAAGTAAATAATTGGGTGAACTTATAAATAGAAAATGGAATTATAATCACTAATGGGAAATAGTTGAATGGTATAATAAATTCAAACTTAATCTTAAAAGGAATGTGAATTAAGATAAGGAAAGTGAGATATAAAAGGATGAATGAACTTAAGCTTGTAAATAATTTTTGAACTTGTATATGGAGAATTAAAATTAGATTGAATTGGATTTAACTTCGGTTAAATGGAATTGAGTTGAATTTGGGTTAATTATAATCAAAATTTAGTTGTGTTATGAATAAAAATGAATGGAATTTAATTCTTATTTAAGATAGTAAAGGAAATGGTATGAATTCAAGATGGCTAAATAAAGTTGGTTGAACTTAAATTAGAATTGGAAAAGAATCGAAAGAAAATTTAATTCAGGGAAGTAAAAATGATATTGTGTAAATAAAATTTTAACTCAACTAAATTCAAAGGAATTGTTTGAGAATGAATTAAGCGTAAGCTAAAGTAAATAAAGAGAAGCATGAAGGTGAATTTAGTGTAAACTAAATTAAAGGGGATTTGTATTGGCATGGATAAGATTTTGGGGGTTTGTTAAGGGAGTTTTGGAAAGAAAATGAAAACCCAGTTCTGGTATGAAGGTTAATTTTGGCAATAAAAAGTTGAAAGTGTGAATGAATAATAGAATTGAATTATAATTGTGATGGTTTGAATTGTAAATAAATTCCAGTGAGTGAAATGATTTGAAGTGGCCACATTGTTAATAAAATAAATCTAAAATGGATTGAATAAGTAAACAAAGGGCATTTGAATTTGTAAATGGATTGGAATTTGATTGAATGAGAATCAAATGGAAATAAAATAAAATTTATATAAGAAGATAATGAAAATGTTGTGAAAGAACTTAAGCAACTTGAAAGAGAAAAACAAAATGATGGTGAATAAGCTTTATTAAGTACTCTTGAATGAAATTTGTTAGATAATAAAATTTAATTGCAAGTGAAATGGAATTAATTAATTATTGTGATAAATTAAGAATGTCTGGGTTGTAAATAATCCAGGATGGAATGAAATTAATATAAACCTGAATTGGTTAATGAAATAAAAATGTAAGGAAAATTTAATTTAACAATTGCATTGGAATAAAAATACTTGGCTTGTGAACTAGGCAAAATTGAATAAAATTAATATAAATTTAAGTAGAATTAATTTTAATGGGTATAAACTTAAGTGGTGGTTATTTAGCTCGAATGACATGAAAATTGCATGTATTCGAAATTAAGTTGTTTAACAAGCAATTGAAATTGATTTTTTAAATAAATTGATATGGATTGGAATAAAATTCAAAGAGTTTGTATATGGATGCAGGTGAATTGATTGAGGAAGCAAATAAAGATGGTTTTAAAATTAATTAGATAAATGCAATATAATTAAGTGATTTTGCATATGAATGGAAATGGATCATAAAAGAAATGCAAATGTTTCAAGTTTAAGATAAAATTGGATTGTAAATCAAATTGGGAATGTAAGTTAAAGTAAAGAAATGCAAGTAAGGCATATGTTAATCATATTGAAATAGAAATGAATTGGTTGTAATAACTATGGATTGTATATAGTGAACTTGAATGTGAATCATTCAAGTGAAATAAAATGAAGTTTGTTTTTGGATGAATTGGAATGGGTTAAAATCTTGGTAAGTGGATTTGTGTATAAATGTAAGTAAGTTATCATAGAGACGCAAATGCAACAAATTGAAATGAAATTTGCTTGGTGAATCAATTCGAAAATTGGGTAAAGTATAAACTGGAATTGCGAAACTTGTATGTAAATCCTTGTGTGAAATAAAATGGAGTTTGGCATTAGAAAAGGAACTTGTGCATGTTATAAAATATGGTTTTATGTTGATTTGATTATGAAATGAATATGTTTGGCTTAAATTTATATTGGAATTGTTGTTAAAATGTTCATATCTTTGAAAATTGATGAGTTTGTTGAGTAAGTACAGGTACGGGAGGCGTTTGAGAGAGTTGGAGCGCGTATATGCGTTATATTAGCCGCTTGCTATTAAAATTTGCCAAAAAGGTACGCCTACGCAAATATAATTGGGAAATGATATATATTTTGTGATATATTTTGGTTTCCGACCGTGTGGGTCGATGTATATATATATATATTTATATCGCGATATCGCGAAAGCTCCTCCGTACAAAGGGGACTCTGCCAAAACTTTTTGGAAATTTTGGGAGTTAGAAAATTTTTGGGAATTTTGAAAAATTTATTAACTTGGAAAGTTATTTTGAAATACGTTAGAATTTAAAGCTTTAGAGTAAGTAAAACAAATGAATGAGGGATTGGGTTAAAGGATTTTGGAAAGTGAATATAAGCTTTTAACTAAGCAAATTGGATGAGTAAGTAAGTTTGAGCATAGTTTCTACCTTAGAAAATTTCAGGGACGAAATTTTTATAAGCGGGAAGGAATGTAACATCTCAGATTTTTAAGCCGTTGAATTTGAACATTTAATTCGTTTTAAATGTTAATGTGGATTCTTAATTGATTTTGAAATGGATGGATTCGGGTTCAATCAATGAAATAAGCTATAATTTTTAATTATAATAATTCCGGTTGAATTTGAATAATGGAAAAATATAATTAGATATCCGGGATTTAGATAAAAGGGTAAATTTGGATGTAAATAGTGATAAAAATGGTTTTAAAAATTCATTTTGAGTTATTTGAGTGTAAATAGTGTGGTGGGAATTTTAGTTGAATTTTAAAGTTGATAACTTAATATTTGGAATTTTATATCAATTTAAAAATGAATTTAATATTATTAAAATGCAATTAATCAGCTTTTGGGTCCGGAATGAGTCAAAATGATTTTTTATGTGCTTATAAATTTCATATTATTTATTATTAAGTTAACAAAATTTTAAAAGTGAAATTTTGAGTGATTTCGACAATTACGAAAATCGCTCGATTTAATCGACGAGTTAAAATAGCCTTCCGGGGCACAGTCTCGGAATTCGACGAAACCAGTTCCATTGGATCCATAATAGTTAGTTATTATCGGATTTCAATTTTCGTAGCAATCGGAGTTGTCGTTTGACCGTGGCAGCTCGAAACGCATAGAAATCGTTTTAATCGATTTAATTTTTAAATTGATCGTTAAATTCCGTAACTCGCATGTATGGCCGAATTAGCTTACGAAACCTGTTCCATTGTGTCCGAAACGCAGAAAAACCTTAAGAATGCCTGGCGACATGTCGGATTTTGAGTTAAATAGAACGTCGTTCGGTTTAATTTGAATTTCGAACGCTCGCCGAAACTCAAGGTGAGTTAATCTCACTCACATCTGGAATGTTAGCTGATTCAAGTAGTTAATATTTAAATAATTATGTAATTGGTTGGAATGTTTATTTATATCAGCTTGGATTGATATATATGTTGTTGTGCTAATATTTGTGGATGCAGGGAAAACAGGTTGGAGGGATCCAACTGGATTCCTCACACTATAGTAATTGTCTTTATAATTGGCCTTGTAACCTATTATATATTGTGATTGATAACTCTGAATTAAATCGTATTGTGATATTGCTGGATAAGAATATACACTGAATTTTAAAACATAAAATAAAATAAATTGGATTTTTAAAGAAATAAAGGAATTGGTTTTAAAATAAAAAGAAGTGGGTGAATTAATAAATTACTTATAATGCCAAATATGGTAATCCAATTGGAATCTGGGTTGAGTGAAGAATGGAAAATTTGTAAATTTGGAAATAAAAACAAGTGGAACATTTATTTGTTGATTAATGAGAAAGTATGGATTTCTGGTGATAATTTCGATAAGAAATTATAAATTGTTAAAAATAACAATGGGGTTATTTTGATAATAATGTTCCCTGGAAATTAAATATGATTTCAAAAGAAACTCTTCAAATTAAATTAGCAATTAATTGCAAATTGGAATGTTGCAGAAATATTATTTAAAACCATTGAAAATTTAAGTGGGTATTTACTTAAGCAATCCTTTAAGTATGATTTCATTAAATAAATTTATAATAGTTTATTTAAAAAGACTTTTAAACTTATACTTTGGAAGTGAATTTTCGGGAATGGAAATATGGTTGAGCTACGTAAGAAGTTATTTTAAACCTGGGAAAAACCAAGTTCGAGTTTTAAACAGATTTTATAAAAATAAAAAAAAAGTTTAGTAATTCAATCTTGTTTAAAAGTGTGTTTTGGAAATTATTACTTTAAAGAAATTATTAATAAATTAGCAATAGTAAATTTTTATGGATACCTTAGTAATTATTTTACAAATGGATTTAGTTAAAGGCTAGTTTTGAATAAAGTTATTTGAAATTATTATTAATCCTTTTAAACTCTACTTTTAAATTTAGTATATCTAAACTTTTATGTAAAATCAATTTTAGATCTTAATAAATAGTTTTACTTCACTTATTTTAAATTTATATTTTTTTGATTAAGTAACTAGAAGTAAATTTACGCATTTTAAAGTATATTTCAGTATAAAATGTTTTAATTGTTTTAATTCTAAATTGTTTATGAACTTGGTTATTTCCAATGGAAATAAATGGTAAAGGATTTACCTTGTAAGGCAAGAGCTTTGGGAATTGTTTCAAATGAGCTTTGAAATTTGAAATATATCTTTTAAAGATATCTGAGGCATATAAATAATGTGGGAAATTATTTATTGTGTGATGGATGTTTGGGAATATCAATTGATAGTTAAATCACCGACTATCAATATTGGACAAATGCGTTGATCGTTTCGAAGAGACCGGGATCGAGATTTATTTCTCGAAAACCACTTCGATCTGGTTTGTACGTTTCGTGGAAAAACGTGTTCGGAGTCGAAGATGGAGCAGTGAAGTGCAAGGGCTAGTCACTACTAATCCTGAGGATATTTCCAAAATGGATGTAGTAGGAGTAGTAGGAGTAGTGCCTTCGGTTCCATTCGAACACGGGACGGACTTGTATGGACGAATGCTTTCGGAACATCGTCAGGTGGGCGATGGGCATTCTAAGTGAAATGTTCTAAAGGTAACGCTTAGCCTCAAGCCTCATCAAATGGGAATGACTGAAAATCAGGGGATATGCAGCAAGGCTTCGTGGGTAGCCCCCACTGGAGAGTAAGGTCATCCCTGTCTAGATGTCCCTTTTTATTTCGTCTTAGTGGTGCGGTTGCTGATCCCAACCGTGGGGTGATCTTATTCGGAACTATCCAGTAAGGGATGGGTCCGGCCTTGTGTTGCAGGGGATCGGGAGTGGTCCTCGGTACGGTGATCTAGGCCCCGTACTGTGACAGGTGGTACCCCAGTGCCTAGTCATTAGTTGGAATCCATTCTCCCTACGAGCCTTTTACGAGTTTTGTTTGTATTACCCACTTTTGTGGCTAGTAGCTGGAACTTAATAAATGTAACAATTTCGGCTATTTTATAAGTATTTGTATTTAGACCCTATTATAATATCAGAGGATTTCTATAAATAGTGTTTTAGCTATCGTAAGGTAAAAACCCGACATGTTTATTTGTGGCGTGGTCTTACGAGATGCTTTTGTTTTCAAAAGGATTTTGAAACTTTAATAATCAATTTGGATGCATTATTATCAGCTGGTATTCCAGACTGACTCGGGTGTTATTTCATATAATGCTCGGGTCAGACCGAGTATTATATGTACATGACAGGATGCTTTGGAGCAGCAGAGGAGCTAGAGTCCGAGACGTATTATCTGTACTATATATATATTCCGCTGCTATGATTGTATGATTGTCTGACTGGTAAATATTGTGTGTATGAGATACTCTGATGATATGATGTATAAAACAGTTATAGATTTCATTTTGTGTAAAGTTCTATATTTACTATTATATTTTATTCCGCCGCGACTGTGAGATTATGATATTGTTTAGTTTCTTCATCTTCTATCTCTTCTTCTTTAACCCTAATGGTTCGTAATTCTGTGCCACTTGAGTTAATAGAGGTAGAATAATGTTGATTCAAGGGGTATGGATTTGCAGGCTATCACACATATGATTAAACAATGATGTAATAACTAATGTCCCATAACCACTTGTTACTACTGATTGTTTAAGTATATTTCTAATATCATAGAAAAGAAAATAATTATTTGCCATGAAAGCTAGTTCACATCAATATTCATCAAATAGCCAATTATCAAAAGAATTCATTATTTTCAGATAGATTTTCTAAAATGATACCCTTTCTTCTAAACTTAAGATTTAACAAAGATAAATGCCAATATGAATTTAGAAAAGAGTTAAAGAGCGACGCATTGGCAAAAGAAGGATTGGAGAATCATCCAGTATTTCTCTGTATCACTGCAATTGTGCACGGCTATGACTGGGTTGTTATGTTTCACTGTGCACATTTGTTAAGGAGGAAGAAGATTGCAAATTTGGGTTAAATAAAGTAATTAGTGTTATTTAATTTTTCAATTAAATTGAAATCTTATAAATCGAATAACTTTTGCATACGAAGTCAAATTCGAACGTCGATTTTTGCATTGGACTAGTAGCGACGAGGGCTACGCTATGGAGTTAGGTTTGATTGGATTAGGAGCTTATTGGAATTTATGCTAAAATCGAATGGACGTTCGACTTTAGTCCAAGCTGGAATGCTTCGGCCGAAATTGGAATCAATGCGAGTTTATCTCACATTCAATTTAACTATATCATATTTATGATGCTATAAACTATTATCGATGGCTTAGACATTAGTTAAATTGTTTGATTGATTGTTTGGTAGAATTTTCGTTTGGAAAATGGATAACACATTAACTTGATTGTTTTGTACCCATATGATTATATATAATGTCCTTAGCCATTGATTTGCAGAGAGAATTTATAAGGAGACCCCGAGGGGTTTCTCGCCAATAATTATTTATTTACATTTTATGCTATTATATTGATATTTAACAGAAATAAATCTTGATATTCCATTTAAATTGTTTAAGTGTCGTTATAGCGATTTTCACTATATCATATTTAATGATTTTCATCCCCAAAACCCTATCTTGTGTGTTTTGAACTTGAGTTTGTGTTTTCATTTAATAGAATTTTAAAGTTCATTAATCAGAATGATTAATGGTATTTTAAATTAATTGACCATTTTAACTAATGGTTATTTAAATTAATGTACTGTTTTAACTAATGATGTTAAAAGTTAAACTAATCATGTTACCTAATGATTTTTGAATTATTTAATTACTCTAATTAATAATGTTTTGAATTTTATTAATCTATTTGATTAACGAGATTTGAATATTATTAAATCATTTTAATTAATGGTTTTAAACTTTAATTTAATTAATAATCATTTTAATTAATGATATTTAAAAGCAATTAATAATTAATGATATTTGATTTTAGTTAATTATCTTAATTTCTGATTTTTGAATGTAATTAATCATTTTTATTAATGATGTTTGAAATTTGCTAATATATTTGATTAATGATATTTGAATATTAATTAAGTCATTTTAAACTTTAAATAGTCATTTTAATTAATGATTGTTTTAAATTTAATTAATTATTTTAACTAATGATTTTGGAAATTTAGTTAATTATTTTAATTAATAATGTTTTATAGTTAATTAATCATTTAAAAAAATGATTTTTTAATTTACCATTTTAACTAATGACGTTTGAGTTTAATCAATCCAATTAATTTATGATTATTTAAACTTAGTTAATTGTTATAATTAATAGTATTTAAAATTTGTTAATCATTTTAATTAATGATGTTCGAGATTAATTATTCATTTTAACTATTATTATTTGAATTCAATAAATCTTTTTTATTAAAGATATTTAAAGTAAACTAATCAATTTAATAGAACTGATTAAAATAATGAACTAATTCAATGGAAGTGTTTTAAAGTTAATAAACTGATTTAATATATGTTTTAAAGTTAATCTAATGATGATATAAAAGTGTTTGGAAATTAAATATTTTATTAAGATAATGAATTTTTTTTATTTGAAAGAGATTATAAACGAGATTAATTATCTTTTGGGATAATTAATATTGTTTTAAATTTATGAAGGTATTTAAATTGTTTTGTTTTATTTTATTTTACGATAATAAATATTGTTTTAAATTTACAAATGATGGTTTTAAATGAGAAAATCCGTAATTATTTATAAATAAGCTGATTGTAAGTCGTTTGGGTTATAGTGAACAATGTTTTAATGAAACTGTATTTGACCCTTGTTTTAATACAATTAGTATTGTGACGTTTCAGATTTTTCCCGCTCGAAAATCGACATCCATACTTCAAATCGTATTCGAATGCCATAGATTCGACCGTTCAAATCCGATTCGCCGGAGCTTATAACAACATTCAGCAAATAAGACAGCAGAATAAAAGAATAATACATTGATATACAGCTTTGATACAATATCTGATACACCAGATGATCCAATAGATATCAATATACATCAGACATATGATACAATAAATAGCACCGGAAAAGAAAATAGATGACATCTAGCAGCGGAACAATATAACTCTAAGATAGTCTTCAAAAGGGAACTCCGAGAACTGCAACTCCATTTCCAAGAACCAATCCAGCAATAGCTCGAACTCCCAATAATGATGCACCAAGACAAGCAAGTATAGTCCATATCCAAAGATTGAACTAGCTCCAGATAACCTACTAATCTGACTATGTGAAAAACCCAACTCTAGACTGCTCGTGTAGAAATATAATGAGCACCCAGAGTTTAGGAAAGAAACAATAAACTCCGGATCAGTCGTGGGACTGGTGTGAGCAACAAAAACAGTTTACCTTTAAAAACATTCAACAAAAGATTTTCAAAGTCAATTCGCAATGTTTTTTTAAAAATGAGACTAACATAAGGCCTCCCGCATACACACACAATGCAAACACAGAATCGGAGGAGATTTCTCCTTATGATAGTCAAAGATGCTTGATACGCATTAAAAGAACATTTGATATTATTACTAGTGCATAGTGTAGGAAAAATTCATTTCGAAAATAAAGATATAAATCTTAGCCAGCATAGACACTTCGAACTATGCCTACTATAGCTACCATCCAAACAGTGGGGCCCCACCATAAGTGAATGATAGGTCCTACAACTAATACCGTACAAGATCGTATTGTTTCTTTGGATTTCCAACGAATGGTCAGGCCAAGGAACTTCCAATTGCCACATGAGAACGCCTCTGGAAGGACGTCCCTGAGAACCAAACCGAATCTCTGCCAACACAAGACCGGGTTACCCCTAACTGGGTAACTACTGACACGAGTATGCCATCCCCCGGTCCTTTGGGACCTTTAACCGAGCGCTCGTAATCAACATCACACAATCATAAATAAAGTGTTTCAACATGAGTAAGTATCTGGGCTCCATACCATGATACCTCCCTTTTCCAGAAGGAAATGCACATACCCTAAAGGGAGCTACCCCTCATAACCTTGCCGCATCTTTCCTGTTTTGACCATTTCTGGGGTGTGAGGCTCGACGAAGTCACGTCCACAAAGCCACACTTTATACAAAAGCTGTGCTTTGGGTCAACAAATGATCATAGAAATGATCACAAAGATAAACGATCAAACAAATGATCCTATCACAAATGATCAACACAATGATCATTTCACAGCAACACTCAGCATGTCACATTACCAAATTGGGAATATATCGCTGATAACCATCAACTATATAATCTCTGAGCTCGTACGTCTCAGAGAAGGGTGTTAAGCTAAGAGAATAAATTCTCCGCCACCAACAGAAATACATTTGAAAGAAATCAGCTTTATATCTCAATTTGTAATTTCAGACATACTATCCATACAAGTCTGTTCCGGGCTCGAACAGAACCGAAGGCACTTACAAAGAAGTCCTTGCAATCCGGATATTCACAATCCCGATCGGATTTCCCATCACTTAGGGAGTCTCTATACCAGCGCGACTCGGTGCAGAAACAATCGATAGGTCATCCTATCGTTCTCGCAAATACCCGGTCTTCATCACCGGTCTTCAAATGCTATCCATAACGTCGAATCACATATTCGGAATGGGTTATACGACACAAAGGTACTTTCCCGGCTAAACCGAATAGTGAGCGAAAATATTTTTAAAACATATGGATATGGGATTTCACTTAAGTCACAACTTAATAATTCAAAACTTTCTTTCAAATGGTTTAAACCAAATACCATTTCAAATCTTTTAAACAAAAGATTTATTTCACAAAATTCCATTTATGGATTTCAAAACAATTTCTATTTCATTTGGATTAACTCGTTTAAAATCTTTAAATTAAAGATTTATCTTATAGCTTTCAAACCGTTCCCAAATGTTCACTTTCAAAATTCATTTCCAAATATTCATCAATAAATTGGTAAACTATTTCAGTTTAAACTTGAAATCTCTTTTATATAATTTGAAATTCGTTTCTCCTATGAAAGCCTTTTTATCACTTAGAAACAACAGTCTTATTTCGAAAAACCCGATTTCATTTATACAAGTTACAATCTTTGGGTTAATTCAAATTCCCAAAAAATACTTTAAAAATGGTTTAACTCATAATGACTAATATAATATCGTTAATCCCTAGTTTCAAATTACAGAATTCAATTTGAATATTGAATTCAAATTTAAATTAAAGTATTTAAATTTCACCATTTAATCCAGTTATTCAAAATAAATTTCCATCTTTGAAATTCCATTTCAAAAGCTTTTCACTTCAAACCCAATCCATTTTCAAAACATTTGAATTTAAAAATTCAAATTCAAAACTATTTCAAACATCTGTGACTTAATCGATTTCCTCGTGAAATCCATATTTGTGTGTGTATGGTGTGGTCCAAGGGTTTAACACAATAGTGCACAATCATTCAGTCATCACAGATTAAAACACAGAAATATAATTGATAAGCGATATAAACTATAACGCTTATCATACATTCACAGATTCACAGATAATATACAAATATATCATCAATAATTGAATAAATACACAGCTCAATTCACAGAACAAAATATCACAGATCAGATAGGACAATCAATTCAAGGCATCACATATAATACGATCATCCATAAGTAAGGTCAAGCATTTAATAATCATTTATAAGTAGGATTTATTATTTATTTAATCCTAATTAATTCAATTTATTTTTTTCAATTAAAATTAATTACTTATGAATAAGTTCTCCAATCTTGATTAATTAATTACAAATCATTTGATATAAATAAATTTACCAAACACTTTAATTAATTAAATTAACCCTTTAAACCAGTTACATAATTAATTATCTTTAATAACTCAAAATATCCAACTTTAATTTCAATAAGTGATTAATCCTTAAAATCATTTCTTAATTAATTGTTATATCTTAATTTCTTGATTACTTTATTTCACGTTATTTAATTAATTACTTCTTAATCAAGTTATTCAACTTTAATTACTTAATTGATTATCCTTGATCATTAATTAATAACCTTAATTATTTATTAATAAAACTTAATTACCCATTTATAAATCACACATTTCTAAATTAATCAATTATTAATTGTTATTACTTAATTGATTAACTATTAATCATTTATCAATTAACTTTAAGTAGCTAATTAACATTTTATTATTTACTCAATCCTTAATCAATTTAAACTCTAAATACCGTTATAAAGTAATCAGCCTTAACTGCTCTCCAAAACAATCAATCAATATTAATTAGTTATCTTAATTAACATTTTAAAGTCCTTCTTGAAAACTTTGAAAATCAAATCCTTATTAAGTATAAACTTAATTGTTAATAAACTTTAGAGACTTGTATTACATTTTTAACTCAACAGTTAAACCTTTATTAAGCTATAGTATTTAAACTTGTAGAAAATAAGTTACTTAACTTTATTTTTTATGTACAGTATTGCAATTTAAGGATAACTCGAGTATCTCCTGGTTAAACTCGAGTACTGCTTCGAGTTATTCACCCGATTCCCTAAGACGTTCATTCTGTACGTGCTTCTTCTCCCTTTTTTTTTTCTTTTAAACTCGTTTTGATTTAAAAATTTGAAGCTGTTTAAAACTTATAATCTCCACGCGAATAGGCTCCAGAATGTAGACGAGTTCCAGGAAACCCACTATCATCTTTGAGACCAACCCTTGCATCCTTTATCTTCCCCAAATCACAATCATCTGGACACCCCCATAGCCGTGTACGTGCATGTGTACGACCGGCCGCCGCCGCTCTGGCGAACTTCGCCTCCACTCACACATCGCGAAACTCCCCTATACTCGAAAGCAAAGCTCACTTCGATGCAAAAACTCGAGATCACAAATCTGGCCTTTCGTTCGAACCTGAACTCAAACCCATTAAACAAAAACACCTCGCGATCGCACCTACGGCCATCAGAGGCTCAACGCCGCCAGCCACGGCATCGTCACCCACCATGCCCCCTTTTCCCAAACCCCCGCATCACTCGATGCTCCACCGTGATCGCGTCGATCATAAATTTAGCTACAGGAAAATTTAGGTTTAAAAACTAATTTCTATCGCCACCGTCACCTCCGAAGTCGTGACCACCTCCCATTATTTTTCCCATCACCGTGGTACGCTCCTCCACCACCAGCCCAAGCCCCGACCCCTCTGATCAACGACATCGACCGTGGCGACCAGAAATGCCCAACTCAAACAAAACCAAACTGCTCTCCACTCCTCCATTTAAAAATCATGATTTTAACTTTAAAAATCATATTTTGTTTTAAGAATTCAGTTTACATTCCTGAATTTATAAATTAAAATGTTTGAAATTTGGCTTATAATAAGATTGTTCAGCCTTTCTTGACTTCCAAAGGTTCCACCAATTTAATTTTTACTTAATTAAGTTTTAAACCTCAACCTATGATAAAACAAGTAATTTTTTATTTAAATGCTAAATACTAATGATAACTAGATCAGGGAATAGAACATTTCAAATCGGATCGTAGATTTGAAACTGGGAACAGGGTGTCAGGCATGCATTCATATTTCACCTGAATATGCACAAAATTTCACTACTATATACATACAAACATATTTATCTTTATATATTAATCATGCAACCTTATTTCATAAACTTAAAATTTTAACAGTGATGCTACTCACCTGTCATGGTTGAATAGAGGGCAGAGAACAAAAGGAACAGAGCATATTTTGAAAGCAGCTTTATTTTTGTTGAAATCTTTCACTTGATTCTCTGGCTCGAGTTGATTGTATTATTTAAGTTGAGATTTGTTTATGTTTGAAATGGTGTTTACTTCAGACCTTTTAGCTTGAAGGAGATGAACTGATGAGTATGATTGATATATATAAAAGAAGTTGATATATATGGGTTTACTGTAAGTATTATTTGTACAGGGATAGCATGTTCTTTTTCTCAGTTTCTTTCTTAGCTTCGAATAAATGAGACTGAGGTGGTATAAGCCTTGATATATTTAAGAAAAGGAATGCACAGGGATATCACTTTGTTTGTACAATAGGCATGGGTGAATGTGCTTGCTTGTACTTGTTTATACATATAAATGTATTCGTTTGTATTTTTTTTCTTTTGTTTAGTTTACTTTGTATTGCAAATAATTTTCTATTTTAATTATGTTTGTTTGCTTACATTTGTTTGTAATTTATTTTATTTGAGTGTATTTGAGTGTATTTCTTATTTATTTCCAAGTAAATTATTATTATCTTCTTTTGCTTTTTATTTATTCTATAACTTTGTTATAAATCCCAATTCAATACAAATTCAATATTTCAAATTCAGATTCCAAAGTCAAAAATCAAATTTTATTTCAAAATTTGTTCAAAATCTACATTGACTACCAATTTAAATTAAATTAAAATCTAGGGTCGTTACAAACTTCCCCCCTTAAAATAATTTCATCCTCGAAATTCGCAGGCACGAAAACAACACAGAGATAGACAGATTCGTTCTCCTATAATTTCTCAAATACAAGATATGGATTCAAAATTCAAATCGGAATATCTCAAAATATATACCAATTTGTCCCTCTTCGAACTTCGACCAACCCAAGAAATCACAACAGAATTTCAAAATTTGATTTTGAACAAAATCGCTTTATCGATACAATTCAAATTATCTTCATATTCTATTAACCAATTAAACTCAATTTAAAGTTCAAATTTTCAATCTCTAATTTCAAATTCATATTCATTAAAGTTTAAATCAAAAATGGAAAAGAAATCGATGAAGATACGAAATAAAAATTTCCTACAACGACTTATATAGCACAATCATATCGAAACTTCTTTCTGGAGCTGTCACGAAGCAATCAAAAAAAGAAATTTAGAATCGAATTAAAGAAATTGATAAGAAAGTTATTTCCACTGTTGCAGGGCATTGACCATTTATAGTCGTATTTCCCTGCCCCCTATCTCGTTCTCTTTTTGCCCTCATACTTACTATCAACGGATAGTAAAAGAATTTACTGAGACGTTAAAACGGATATCTTAGGGATTACTCATTCTAGGGATACTTCACCCTATCTCTAATGAGTTACTTAATGTGTTACACTCCTGAGCTAAAGTTCAACCCTTAGCTCTGATACCAAATGTGACATTTAGGATTTTGCCCGCTCGAAAATCGACATCCATACTTCAAATCGTATTCGAATGCCATAGATTCGACCGTTCAAATCCGATTCGCCGGTGCTTATAACAACATTCAGTAAATAACACGGCAGAATAAAAGAATAATACATTGATATACAGCTTTGATACAATATCTGATACCCCAGATGATCCAATAGATATCAATATACATCAGACATATGATATAATAAATAGCAGCGGAAAAGAAAATAGATGACATCTAGCAGCGGAACAATATAACTCTAAGATAGTCTTCAAAAGAGAACTCCGAGAACTGCAACTCCATTTCCAAGAACCAATCCAGCAATAGCTCGAACTCCCAATAACGATGCACCAAGACAAGCAAGTATAGTCCATATCCAAAGATTGAACTAGCTCCAGATAACCTACTAATCTGACTATCTGAAAAACCCAACTCTAGACTGCTCGTGTAGAAATATAATGAGCACCCAGAGTTTAGGAAAGAAACAATAAACTCCGGATCAGTCGTGGGACTGGTGTGAGCAACAAAAACAGTTTATCTTTAAAAACATTCAACAAAAGATTTTCAAAGTCAATTCGCAATGTTTTTTTTTAAAAATGAGACTACCATAAGGCCTCCCGCATACACACACAATGCAAACGCAGAATCGGAGGACATTTCTCCTTATGATAGTCAAAGATGCTTGATACGCATTAAAAGAATATTTGATATTATTACTAGTGCATAGTGTAGGAAAAATTCATTTCGAAAATAAAGATATAAATCTTAGCCAGCATAGACATTTCGAACTATGCCTACTATAGCTACCATCCAAACAGTGGGGCGCCACCATAAGTGAATGATAGGTCCTACAACTAATACCGTACAAGATCGTATTGTTTCTTTGGATTTCCAACGAATGGTCAGGCCAAGGAATTTCCCATTGCCACATGAGAATGCCTCTGGAAGGACGTCCCCGAGAACCAAACCGGATCTCTTCCAACACAAGGCCGGGTTACCCCTAACTGGGTAACTACTGACACGAGTATGCCATCCCCCGGTCCTTTGGGACCTTTAACCGAGCGCTCGTAATCAACATCACACAATCATAAATAAAGTGTTTCAACATGAGTAAGTATCTGGGCTCCATACCATGTTACCACCCTTTTCCAGAAGGAAATGCACATACCCTAAAGGGAGCTACCCCTCATAACCTTGCCGCATCTTTCCTGTTTTGACCATTTCCGGGGTGTGAGGCTCGACGAAGTCACGTCCACAAAGCCACACTTTATACAAAAGCTGTGCTTTGGGTCAACAAATGATCATAGAAATGATCACAAAGATAAACGATCAAACAAATGATCCTATCACAAATGATCAACACAATGACCATTTCACAGCAACACTCAGCATGTCACATTACCAAATTGGGAATATATCGCTGATAACCATCAACTATATAACCTCTGAGCTCGTACGTCTCAGAGAAGGGTGTTAAGCTAAGAGAATAAATTCTCCGCCACCAACAGAAATATATTTGAAAGAAATCAGCTTTATATCTCAATTTGTAATGTCAGACATACTATCCATACAAGTCTGTTCCGGGCTCGAACAGAACCGAAGGCACTTAAAAAGAAGTCCTTGCAATCCGGATATTCACAATCCCGATCGGATTTCCCATCACTTAGGGAGTCTCCATACCGGCGCGACTCGGTGCTGAAACAATCGATAGGTCATCCTATCGTTCTCGCAAATACCCGGTCTTCATCACCGGTCTTCAAATGCTATCCATAACGTCGAATCACATATTCGGAATGGGTTATACGACACAAAGGTCCTTTCCCGGCTAAACCGAATAGTGAGCGAAAATATTTTTAAAACATATGGATATGGGATTTCAATCAAGTCACAACGTAATAATTCAAAACTTTCTTTCAAATGGTTTAAACCAAATACCATTTCAAATCTTTTAAACAAAAGATTTATTTCACAAAATTCCATTTACGGATTTCAAAACAATTTCTATTTCATTTGGATTAACTCGTTTAAAATCTTTAAATTAAAGATTTATCTTATAGCTTTCAAACCGTTCCCAAATGTTCACTTTCAAAATTCATTTCCAAATATTCATCAATAAATTGGTAAACTATTTCAGTTTAAACTTGAAATCTCTTTTATATAATTTGAAATTCGTTTCTCCTATGAAAGCCTTTTTATCACTTAGAAACAACAGTCTTATTTCGAAAAACCCGATTTCATTTATACAAGTTACAATCTTTGGGTTAATTCAAATTCCCAAAAAATACTTTAAAAATGGTTTAACTCATAATGACTAATATAATATCGTTAATCCCTAGTTTCAAATTACAGAATTCAATTTGAATATTGAATTCAAATTTAAATTAAAGTATTTAAATTTCACCATTTAATCCAGTTATTCAAAATAAATTTCCATCTTTGAAATTCCATTTCAAAAGCTTTTCACTTCAAACCCAATCCATTTTCAAAACATTTGAATTTAAAAATTCAAATTCAAAACTATTTCAAACATCTGTGACTTAATCGATTTCCTAGTGAAATCCATATTTGTGTGTGTATGGTGTGGTCCAAGGGTTTAACACAATAGTGCACAATCATTCAGTCATCATAGATTAAAACACAGAAATATAATTGATAAGCGATATAAACTATAACGCTTATCATACATTCACAGATTCACAGATAATATACAAATATATCATCAATAATTGAATAAATACACAGCTCAATTCACAGAACAAAATATCACAGATCAGATAGGACAATCAATTCAAGGCATCACATATAATACGATCATCCATAAGTAAGGTCAAGCATTTAATAATCATTTATAAGTAGGATTTATTATTTATTTAATCCTAATTAATTCAATTTATTTTTTTCAATTAAAATTAATTACTTATGAATAAGTTATCCAATCTTGATTAATTAATTACAAATCATTTGATATAAATAAATTTACCAAACACTTTAATTAATTAAATTAACCCTTTAAACCAGTTACATAATTAATTATCTTTAATAACTCAAAATATCCAACTTTAATTTCAATAAGTGATTAATCCTTAAAATCATTTCTTAATTAATTGTTATATCTTAATTTCTTGATTACTTTATTTCACGTTATTTAATTAATTACTTCTTAATCAAGTTATTCAACTTTAATTACTTAATTGATTATCCTTGATCATTAATTAATAACCTTAATTATTTATTAATAAAACTTAATTACCCATTTATAAATCACACATTTCTAAATTAATCAATTATTAATTGTTATTACTTAATTGATTAACTATTAATCATTTATCAATTAACTTTAAGTAGCTAATTAACATTTTATTATTTACTCAATCCTTAATCAATTTAAACTCTAAATACCGTTATAAAGTAATCAGCCTTAACTGCTCTCCAAAACAATCAATCAATATTAATTAGTTATCTTAATTAACATTTTAAAGTTCTTCTTGAAAACTTTGAAAATCAAATCCTTATTAAGTATAAACTTAATTGTTAATAAACTTTAGAGACTTGTATTACATTTTTAACTCAACATTTAAACCTTTATTAAGCTATAGTATTTAAACTTGTAGAAAATAAGTTACTTAACTTTATTTTTTATGTACAGTACTGCAATTTATGGATAACTCGAGTATCTCCTGGTTAAACTCAAGTACTGCTTCGAGTTATTCACCCGATTCCCTGAGACGTTCATTCTGTACGTGCTTCTTCTCCCTTTTTTTTTCCTTTTAAACTCGTTTTGATTTAAAAATTTGAAGCTGTTTAAAACTTATAATCTCCACGCGAATAGGCTCCAGAATGTAGACGAGTTCCAGGAAACCCACTATCATCTTTGAGACCAACCCTTGCATCCTTTATCTTCCCCAAATCACAATCATCTGGACACCCCCATAGCCGTGTACGTGCACGTGTACGACCGGCCGCCGCCGCTCTGGCGAACTTCGCCTCCACTCACACATCGCGAAACTCCCCTATACTCGAAAGCAAAGTTCACTTCGATGCAAAAACTCGAGATCACAAATCTGGCCTTTCGTTCGAACCTGAACTCAAACCCATTAAACAAAAACACCTCGCGATCGCACCTTCGGCCATCAGAGGCTCAGCGCCGCCAGCCACGGCATCGTCACCCACCATGCCCCTTTTCCCAAACCCCCGCATCACTCGATGCTCCACCGTGATCGCGTCGATCATAAATTTAGCTACAGGAAAATGTTGGTTTAAAAACTAATTTCTATCGTCGCCATCACCTCCGAAGTCGTGACCACCTCCCATTATTTTTCCCATCACCGTGGTATGCTCCTCCACCACCAGCCCAAGCCCCGACCCCTCTGACCAACGACATCGACCGTGGCGACCAGAAATGCCCAACTCAAACAAAACCAAACTGCTCTCCACTCCTCCATTTAAAAATCATGATTTTAACTTTAAAAATCATATTTTGTTTTAAGAATTCAGTTTACATTCCTGAATTTATAAATTAAAATGTTTGAAATTTGGCTTATAATAAGATTGTTCAGCCTTTCTTGACTTCCAAAGGTTCCACCAATTTAATTTTTACTTAATTAAGTTTTAAACCTCAACCTATGATAAAAAAAGTAATTTTTTATTTAAATGCTAAATCCTAATGATAACTAGATCAGGGAATAGAACATTTCAAATCAGATCTTAGATTTGAAACTGGGAACAGGGTGTCAGGCATGCATTCATATTTCACCTGAATATGCACAAAATTTCACTACTATATACATACAAACATATTTAGCTTTATATATTAATCATGCAACCTTATTTCATAAACTTAAAATTTTAACAGTGATGCTACTCACCTGTCATGGTTGAACAGAGGGCAGAGAACAAAAAGAACAAAGCATATTTTGAAAGCAGCTTTATTTTTGTTGAAATTTTTCACTTGATTCTCTGGCTCGAGTTGATTGTATTATTTAAGTTGAGATTTGTTTATGTTTGAAATGGTGTTTACTTCAGACCTTTTAGCTTGAAGAAGATGAACTGATGAGGATGATTGATATATATAAAAGAAGTTGATATATATGGGTTTACTGTAAGTATTATTTGTACAGGGATAGCATGTTCTTTTTCTCAGTTTCTTTCTTAGCTTCGAATAAATGAGACCTTGGTGGTATAAGCCTTGATATATTTAAGAAAAGGAATGCACAGGGATATCACTTTGTTTGTACAATTGGCATGGGTGAATGTGCTTGCTTGTACTTGTTTATACAAACAAATGTATTCGTTTGTATTTTTTTTTCTTTTGTTTAGTTTACTTTGTATTGCAAATAATTTTCTATTTTAATTATGTTTGTATGCTTACATTTGTTTGTAATTTATTTTATTTGAGTGTATTTGAGTGTATTTCTTATTTATTTCCAAGTAAATTATTATTATCTTCTTTTGCTTTTTATTTATTCTATAACTTTGTTATAAATCCCAATTCAATACAAATTCAATATTTCAAATTCAGATTCCAAAGTCAAAAATCAAATTTTATTTCAAAATTTGTTCAAAATCTACATTAACTACCAATTTAAATTAAATTAAAATCTAGGGTCGTTACAAGTATTATAAGTTTGTCTTTTAAAAGAATATTTTTAAAGAGTATTTCCAAAGTGTTTTTACCAATATTTGTAATATGAAAATCAAGCACAAATTTAGTTTTTAAAAAGTAAAGTTCAATTCGGTTATGAAAAAATAATTTCGTAAATGATATTGCTTATATGGAAAGGATTTTGTCATACTTTTAACGCTTAACGTTGAGGCTTGGACTCGTTTCTATCTTAAAGGTTAAAAACATCGTTAATGCGATGCCTAGAGGTAACACGACCTCAACTTGCCTGGCTTCATTTTCAATCGAGGGATAGCACTTGTTTGGAATCGATGAGTAGTGGTAAAAATATGAAATTTAATTTCCATATACGATCCTTGTAATTATCCCCGTTAGTTGATTTATTAGTTATCAGATTTAGATTTCTATAAAGTATAACGTCACCTTCAAAACGATGTCCTACTCTTTTGAGCTTTGTTATCCTTTGCTAGAAATGACTAAATCCAAAGCGCGAGAGGGGGCCAAGATACGTGGGGTTGCTCCCATTATGATATTTTCATATCGCATCTAGATTGGATTCGTTTATGCACTAAGATATGAAATATTCAAATACTCGGTAAGGTTTGGCGAGGTCCGACTTGGAGGTTTCCAAGAAGTGTCATAGAGTAAATGCGCTTCTCAAAGGTATGTTACTAGAGGCATACTTTATGTGGGGTGCACCTTCCTAGTCATTTGTTGGAAATTTCCTTTTCCTTATTTGATTTGAACCTTTGAATCTGTTTTTCTTTAATTGTAATGGGAAGAGTCAACCACTCTTTGCGGTGCTTAATATTGGTTTTTGTCCATTCTATCAAGTTTGGACTGTTGTCTTGTTATCCATTCTGTCCAGTTTGGATTTTGCTCAGATTATTTTCATTCTTTTAGGTTTGGGTTTTAATACTATTTATGCACATTCTTTTTTAGATTTGTTTTCTGACGTTTATCTCTACTCTTGCGTGTATGAATGTTATTCTTGTGAGGTAAAAACCCTTCCGTGTTAGCGGCGCAATACCAAGAACTTTAATATGTTCCCCATTATTTGAGTTATCTCACGCTGGTATTTTCAAACTGATCTAGGTGTTATTTTAATATAATGCTCGGGTCAAATGAGTATTTTTCCAGCTTGTCTCTAATGTTGTGGCGATCTTGAAGGGAGCTGGAGGTTCACCTATCGTAGTGTTTTATTTTCTGCTATCTATATAATAAAATCCCTTGGTATATAAACAAAAGACAAAGGACGGTTGAGATTTACTTTTAAACTAAGACATCAGATGGCTGTAGACGAAATGCATATAAACAAGATGAGAATTGCCACCGTGTCATCAAACAACACGTTCAACTATTTTCACCCTACACGTTTCAACACACGTTTTACAACCCACTTAGTCCCCCCTTTATTTATGCCTCTTCCTCCATCTTATTATTTACCTCACAGCATTTATCAAACAAACTGTACGTTGTTTTCTCCTTTCTCCACTTTCTCCTCCCTTCTTATATGTTTTCCTTTTCCTACCGTTTACTGATATGAATTTATCAAATTTACATTTTCCCTTCTCCCTATCTCACATATGAATTGTTTGTCAAAATTATATGACCAACCTGTACTGTATCATCTTTTCCTGCTTTGTTTCCTTTCTTCCGTGTTTTTTCTTTTCTCCATGCATACTGATATAATTTCCTTTTTTCTTTTTCCTTTTTCACCGTCTTGCATATTATATGTTTGTCCAGTTGTCATAACCATTATCTACTGTATTATGCTAACATGGTACTGTTTTTTCTCTGCATATAACTTTGCTTTAGCTGTTACAGAGAACCACCATCAACATCAAATGGGTTTCCTCATATCTACAACTTTCATTACCTTTTAATTATCATCACATGTTCTTTTGAATGTAATTGTTGTGTTATTTGCTGAAAAGAGTAGTAGCTAAAGGGGATGCAAAAGCGGTTGTCGCACCACCGACCGCCGAAACCAAGGGCACTATTCAAAATTCAACCACTAACTCTATGTCATCTATAGCTGTGATCACAACTGCTACCTGTGATTATGGATGAACCAAATGAGAGTGGTCTAGAGAAGCAACAAACAACCACTTTTCCTGACCGCAATGAAATGAATGACATTAACAATTCAGTTGACATTGTTGCACAAGACCGGCAGAACACCAATGTTTCTCAACTGAATGAGTCAGAAGAGAACGATCCACTAGAGCCGCAGAAAACCATGTTTTGTGATTGGATTAATTCAGATGATGAGTTCATTAAGGTAGTGGTAATATATTTTTATTTCTTCAACTGGCAGTGGGACAAATATTTCCAATTGCTTTTAATTCTTTGCATTTACAGATCGAGTGGGCGGAACAAAACGGCTACTGATTCTGTTTGATCTTCACATGTTTCTTACGATCATCATGTTCACATCTTTGTTCTCGCAAATTACTCCACATTGTACTTTTTTTCACTTTTTTTCTTTTTACAGTTTGTAAATTTTTGTTTCATGTATTCCCTTCTATGTAGTATTTGTGTTCAATGTATGTATTTATGTTAATGAGGTATTTCTGTTCCAAATCTGTAATGTCTCAACATTTGTGCACATTTCAAATTTTTTCCCTCTTTACTACATTTGCATGTGTTTTTTGTTTGCCATGAAGTACCTTTTTTCTCAAAATCAGTGCCATTACTTATCTATATGTAGTTGGAATGATACTTCATATTTGGTGTTAACCTGAATGTTGCTCCAGCAATAGTTTCTGTTGTATGTTATTATTTAGTTGTGGCTTGCAAGTGATTTTATTATACAGATAAAACAAACATATAAAGTACAATGTACCAATATGTACGGTTATTCAAATTAGTACCATCTTGGTAGTGGATTTAAATTACATGACATAAGGTTTATTTGGAGTAAGGTAGTGAATCTAAATTCATTTGAAATGCCATAAACAGAAATATTGTGTTTATTTATTGTTTTCATTTTGATGTTACTACGTTGTTTCCAAAAATCAACGCAAGGAAATGGTAGCCCAACACTATGAGAATTAGTTATTATAAATGTGGATAATCATCACCGTGATGATCAACAATAGTAAAATGGTATACATATCCAACAAGAATGTGCACAGTCATTGTACTGAAGGAGGAAACATATTTTCATCATAATACAAAATATATCTCTAATTTGATTATTTTCTTTGTACATCTTCCTATGACTAGACTGTATTAATAAACCTAAAAATCATTAATTACAATACTTCCAATCTATCGTACTATTTAAATTTTATTTCCATATTATTGGTCTTGTCATTAAACTACAACATTACAACGTTCAATGGATCTTGCAAATAAAACAAATACAATATTTATATTCCCATTTTTTACTAATTCCGTAACATAAATAGGTTTAAAAATAACTATATCCTTTTGTTTTTAGATGCAAACATCTTGCAATAACTTTTTATTGACCACCTCTGTATATTGCCTACCTTTAATATGACACAATTACAGTTGTTACATTATTTATCCAAGCTAAGGTTGAATATTCTTTTCATGGTAAACCATAGCTGACTATTCATTCATATCTTGCTTTATGCTACGACAAATAAATTGCACAACTTCATACAAATAATAGATTTACAAAACCCAATGTAGCTTACATTCAAGTGGATTAATGTTAATAAGTATACTAAGTTCTCATTGAACAACTTAAAGCTAAACAGGATCGCATGATGGAGTTTCCTGATGATGTCAATGCTGCCAATGAGGAAGGTCGTTTATTCTTGGAAGTAAATCAAGCACTGCAACTGGAAGCAAGTATGAAATGCCAAAAGCTGTGCAACAGTTGGTATGAAGAAGGTGACAAGAACACAAAATATTTCCATGACTCACTTCGGGTCAAACATGCTAGAGAAACATATAGAACATAATGGATGACCATGGTAATGAGTACTCTTCTCCTGAAACTGTTGATCAAGCCTTTATTAATTACTTCACTAATATTTTTAGCAACAGTTCTGGATTCACTCCTAACATTAGCCTCATTTCTTCCCTACCCCTACCAAGTATTTCAGCAATGCAAGCCCAAACATTAGTTAAGCAAGTTTCTGATGAAGAAATCAAAACTGCCCTTTTCTCCATGAACCAAAATGCTGCTGCTGGACCTGATGGTCTGAATGTAAAATTCTTCATTGTTACGTGGCCGGTGCTTGGCCATGAATTTTGTAAAGCTATCCATAACTTCTTCAATAAGTGTAAAATGCTAAGACAGATTAATGCAACGAACATTGCATTAATCCCTAAGGTATCTCCCCCTCACAAAGTATCATCCTTTAGGCTAATTTCGTGTTGTAATGTTATATATAAATGTATTTCGAAAATACCTACAACTAGGCTTGGATGTGTTCTCCCTTCACTTGTGTCTCACAACCAAGCTGCTTTCACTCCTACAAGAAACATTCTCGACAATGTTCTCATTGCTCATGAGTTGATGAAAGGATATGGAAAATGCTATGCCACTCCTGCTGCTGCTCTAAAAATTGACATTTCTAAAGCCTATGACTCCATCCACTGGGTTTCAATTGTGAGGATTATGGCAACTATGGGCTTCCCCAAAGTATTTGTTTCATGGATATACACTTGCATTTCATCCCCTTCTTTCTCTGTTATTGTGAATGGTAGGCCTGTTGGTTACTTTGGTTGCCAAAAGGGTATAAGACAGGGTGACCCGATATCATCATTTATTTTTCTTTTAGTCATGGAAGTGCTCACTGTTATTCTTAATATCAAATATTCTCAAAAAAGGATTAAATACCACCCCAAGTGTTCTCTGCTTAACATATCCTCCATTATGTTTGCTGATGATGTGATGATATTTACTAAGCCTGATGCATCATCTTTAAGTGAAATACTGAGTGCTCTTGATACCTTTCATCTTATGACTGGGTTATCCATCAACAAGGCCAAATCCTCCTTGCTGTTTGCTGGTATCAGTGATGTTCAGGCGGCTTGTCTGTATCAGCATAGTGGGTTTTCTAGTATGCATGATGATATGAGGTACCTTGGCTTGCCCATTATAACTAAAAGAATTACCATAGCTGACTGCCTTCCCCTTTTTAACAAAATAACTAGTGTTATGAATGCATGGGAAAATCGTAGAATGTCTCAAAGTGGTAGGCTTGTGCTTATTAAATCGGTTGTTTTCCCATCTTTGGTATATTGGGCACGATCTGTGATTCTTCCTACCAAGCTTCTACTCCTTGTTCGATCTGCCATGATCAGATATTTTTGGACTGGTAGCATGTTCAATAAGAAACTTCTGCCGTGTTCTTTTGCAAAATGTGAAACTGCTCTTAAATTGGGAGGTCTTGGTATTATTAATGCAAAAATTTGGAATAGAGCTGCTTTCAGTAAACACTTCCATGATGTAATAATAAAGAAAGACTGTCTATGGGTCAAATGGACATGGGCGTATAATATTAAGATTGGGCGTTTCTGGTTGATGGATATAGCTCAGGATTGCAGTTGGACGTGGAGGAATATCCTCAAACTCAGGGTTGAGTTCCTTCCCATGATCCAATACCACGTTCATCATAACACTAGTACGAGTTTTTGGGATGAACTCTGGTTATAGTCTGGGATGATTCTGTCTTCTTTTATTGATCATGCTATGATTTTCCAATCTGGAGTTCATCGTGATGCCAATGTCAGTGATTTCTTAACTGATGGTAGAATACACCTTCCATACAATAGTAGCCATGTTATTAGGCAGCTGTGGAATTCTATCCAGTGTATTATGTTTAGTACTGAACAAACTCCAATCGTGACATGGAATAATAAGCACCACAGTATTAAGCTTGTGTCTAAACTCCTGAGTAATGGCATAGAATTCCCTACCGCAAAGTGGTTCCCTGTTCTATGGACTAATGATTCACCGCCGCGTGAAAATTTAATGTTTTGGAAGGTTGTTAGCAGTGCTCTCCTTACCAGAAATGTATTAATTAATTATGGGATTAGTAGTACACCGGACTGTGTTTTTTGTGAGCAGCATGATGAAACAGTTGATCATCTGTTTTTTGAGTGCCCTAGTTTACGTCCCCTTGTTGTTTTGCTTTTGTGTAATCTTCAAAGAACAGTTGCTGCCCCCTTCTCAGCTGTAGTTTGGAATTTATTTCTAAAGGCTACGAAATGGAAGAACGGTGGTAACCGCGTTTTAGTCATTTGCATTAAAATTTATATGGATGTGGTTTGGAAAGAGAGAAACACCATTATTTTTGAAAACAAGAGAAGAACTGTTAGTTCTCTATGGGCTGAACTGAAGCATCGTGTGTGCATGCAATTGATTAGGAAGGTGTGCATGATCCCTGACATTGTGATTGATTGTTGGAGATAATGTTACTCCCTGTTTTTTTTCTTCTTTGTGTTTTTCTTTGTTAATCCCTGTATGTTTTCTTTCTGATTCAAAGCTTGTTTTGAATCATTTTTTTATTGTGTTGCAATAAACTGGTAGGGGACCAGTTAACCCCGCTGGCTTTGCCAAAAAAAAAAAAAAGTTCCCACCAAAAACTTCATATTCACAACTGCAAGATAATACATCAATGTTTGTTGACATATACCACCATGAAGATAATTAATTATATAATGACATTACTAGAAAGGTTAGATTACCAAAATTCATGTTATTAATACTAAAATGAAACATTATTATACACGGTAATGAATTTAAGTTTTTTGTTGCAACCATGATAAAGAAAAAAATTAACATTTAAACATCGGTTACTGTGCTAATAGCATTCATTGCATTATGTACATTTTCTACGTATAGGATTACTTCACACTATGATTACACCTCTATCTACACCAAACCAGTATTCTGAAATTCACAAACAGTTCGAATGTCACATTACAGTAATTTTTTGTGAAAGCATAGTAGTAGTCAAAGGTATAACCTCATTCAAAAATCAACTGTAGTTTTTGGTCTATAAAATTGCATTTTTTACACCTTACCATGACCATAAAGTTATGTTAACTTCAACTCTGATGCACAATAGATAGCCCACAGTTTTATTCAACTACGACATTAAGTGGTATGGCAACCGATGATAATACTACTTCATCTTCTAATATCAACCATCGTTTCACTTCAAATCCGGAAAGCCCTAACCGTGCGAAGGTTTGTTAATTGTACAACCTATATTTACATACACTGTACAAAACTCACCCATGCTGTTAATTTCCACAGACTAACAATACTCCTTTGGCGAGTCGCAACAGCACTAACCAAAGATCCACTAACACCTCGAGGTAAGTACTTGTTCTTCTTATTTACACATGCATCATATTAAATCATATTCATTAAAGCAAATGTCACTGTAAATAGTGATTCTCTAACACTTTTTCCCATGCTGCTACAAATAATATGAAGTCATGGGCCAAGTTTACCATCAAATCGTTCGATTGCTCAAACCTACTCACTCAATCATCCATATGCATGTTCCACCTCAAACAATGCAAACACAACCCAATGTTTCCAAACTATTGTTGAAGAAGCAAACAAATACAGTGAAGAGTATAGATTCAGTCATCATACGTCTAACCCAGCTAACATCAGCATGTAAGTCTATCACCACTTACATACGGTTACTAAATTAATTACAAAGCTATATCCTAAATGTAAACTAAATACTCTCCTCCTCTTTTACTCTATCTTATTAGGTTTATAAATGATGACATGGTTAGTACATTATCAAACCGCTCCATTGCTCAAAAGCGACGTAGGGACAGAGAAAGGGTTTCAAAACTAATAGGATGGTCAAACATTGTAGAAGGCAACATTGCTTATCATCCGCAAACATATCGGACGTCATTTTTTTGGAATAATGAACATACCATGCCCATTCTGCAAAGCTCTTCACTGGATTGATGAGCGTTTGAAAGGTACTTCTATTTGTAATCCTATTTTTGGAATATGTTGCAAATCTGGTAAGGTAAAACTGCCTTCGCTAACACCACCTCCACTAGAGTTTCGACAACTATACGATGGAAATGATTCATTGTCTAATTCATTTTTGGCGTATATTCGAGAATATAATGCCGCAAATGCATTTATAAGTCTTGGTTGGAAATTAGATGATAGAACTCTTAGTACATGAGTGATCAAGTCTTTTACAATACTGGAGAATTACGACAAAGGGCAGGTGCATTATTACCTGATATTGGCAGTCCACCTGTCTATTCACAACTTTATATCTACGATCCAAATACTGCCTTGAGTTTTAGACATGAAAGAAATAAACGACTTAGTAAGAAAGTTTTGGAAATAATTCAATGGGTTCTTCTTAGAGACAAAGACTTTACAAAATTATATCGTCAAGCATATGATATTTTAATAAAGTCAGCTAAAGAAGGTCATGATTTATCCTTACGTCTTCAATATAATAAAACAAATGACAAACGTGTCTATAACATGCCAACAGCTGATGAAATAGCTATTATCTTACCTGGCGATGGATCTCAAATCAGCAGAACTAGGGATATTGTAATACACCTTAAAGAAGGTACACACTTGGAAAGGATTAGTGAATGCCGTCCCGCTTACCTACCCCTTCACTATGTTCTGCTTTTTCCAAAAGGTGATCTTGGCTGGGATATTAATCATATGAAATGGAATCCATCTTTAAACTGTCCTGGTAGTAAAAGACTGACTCAACAACCATATTACTGTTATTGGCTCTTTGAAAGAGAGGGCGATCCTTCCATAATTTTGCGTGCATGTAAATTATTAAAGAATTTCTTGTAGATGGTTGGGCATGTACTGAACAAAATCGATTATATTGGGCTAGGACTCATCAAACCGAGCTGCGTAAGGATCTATACTGTGGAATTACTGATATTGAGTTAGACGTCTTACAAGTAGATCAAACTGGTAAACGATTTGTCTTACCATCCACTTATATTGGTACTCCTAGACATATGTATGAAATATATCAAGACTCTCTAGCAATAACAAGATATAACAATCATCCAGATATCTTCTTAACAATGACTACGAATCCTAGCTGGCCAGAAATTGAGCAAGCTTTGAAACCAAAACAAAGACCAATGATCGTCCATACAGTATTTCTCGGGTGTTTGAATTGAAACGAAGAAGTTTAATGGATGAAATTTATAAACACCACATTTTTGGTTCAATCGCTGCACATGTGTATACCATAGAATTCCAAAAATGGGGTTTGCCACATATGCATGAACTTTTTTCCTACAATCCACGGACAAATTACGAACGGTGGATCAAGTTAATAATTTGATTTCTGCAGAATTCCCTGATGAAAAGGAACATCCATTACTTTTTGAAACCATTAAAAAGTGTATGGTACATGGACCATGTAAGAGTAACAAGCTCGCTCCATGTATGGAAAATGGAAAATGTTCGAAACGTTATCCAAGGGACTGGGCTGATAATACAACAATGGATAAAGACGGGTATCCAATATATCGTCGACGCAATGATGGGAATTATTTTGAAGTGAAGGGAATGCCTACAGATAATAGAGATGTTGTTCCTTATAATCCAAAACTTTTGGAGATGTTTAATTGTCACATAAATGTTGAAGGATGCGCGAGTGTGCGAGCTGTAAAATACACACACGAGTATATATATAAGGGTCATGATCGAGCAACTGTTGTGATGGGTCAAGAAGATGAAATAAAGCAGTATCTTGACTCAAGATACATAAGTCCTCCTGAAGCAGCATGGCATATTTTTGGTTTCCATATGCATGAAGAAAAACCATCAGTTATTCATTTACAACTTCATCTTCCTGGAATGCACCAGGTCACTTTTGACCCAGCAGACTCTGTGGATGCTATCAAATTAAGAGCAGAAAACCAAACATCTACTTTGATTGAATTCTTCAACTTCTACAAAGAACATCCAAAAGCAAGGAAATATACATATCAACAATTTCTCGAGTATTATACATGGAATAAAGGTATGCATATGTGGTCCCCAAGACTTTCAAATTCCACTGCAGTTGAGAGAATGTATTTCGCAAGCCCAAACTCCGGTGAGCAATTTTTTCTACGACTGCTACTTACCATTACTAAAGGTCCTACATCCTTTGAGGATTTACGAACAATAAATGGTATGGTGCATGAAACATTCAAAGATGCACATGTTGCTAAAGGCATGCTTGAAGACGATGAAGAATGGGTCACATGTTTGGAAGAGGCATCAGTTATGAACGCTCGATATCAACTATGAAGACTTTTCTCTATTATCCTCACTGAATGCTACCCTTTACAACCACATAACCTTTGGAGAAAATTCGCTATGCACATATGTGATGATCTAAGACACGTCATTACAAATCTATTCTACATTCCTAATCCTACAGAATATGAAATCCAAGACTATGGCTTACATATTCTAAACAAATTACTCCAAGAATCAGGAAAAAGTCTACTAGATTTTCCTCCAATGCCTCTACAAACTAGAAATTGGGATGTTATTATGCAAAATAGTCTTATAACAGAACATAGACAACTACAGTATGAAGGACAAGATGTAAAGGCAGAAATAAACATTCTTACCTTCAACGATGATCAACGGTCGTCATATGAATGAATATTTTCGTCTGTTCAAAATGAAGAAGGAAAAACTTTCTTTTTAAATGAAGGATCTAGGACTGGGAAAACATACTTATACAACACAATTGCAGACAAATGTCGAAGTCTAGGACATATCGTTCTTACTGTTGCTCCATCTGGTATTGCTTCTTCATTACTTCTAGGGGGTAGAACAACACATTCAACATTTTGCCTCCCGCTGAATATCTTAGAAGATTCAGTGTGCAGATTTACAAAACAATCTATCACAGCCGAGCTCATCCGACAAACACGCCTCATTATATGGGATGAAGTGCCAATGCAACATCGATTTTGTATTGAAACAGTTGACCGATCGTTGAAAGATATTCGAGATAGCACGAAGCCATTTGGTGGAGTCACGGTAGTTTTGGGAGGAGATTTTCGTCAAATTTTACCAGTTATCCCAAAGGGA
Organism: Allium cepa; assembly: GCA_030765085.1. NCBI lineage: Eukaryota > Viridiplantae > Streptophyta > Magnoliopsida > Asparagales > Amaryllidaceae > Allium > Allium cepa. Next base: position 689,398,339 of record CM060932.1, on the reverse strand, counting down.
ACGCGTGAAGATATCGTTGCATCAATGCTAAGGCGATCGACATTGTGGCCTCTTATTCAAGTGTTATCACTAAACAAAAACATGCGGCTAAATTCGAAAGAGGTTGAGAGTTGTGCTTTTGCTGAATATTTAACAAGGTACAACTTTTATCACACCTACTATTACCCTGATATTATGCTAAATATGTCAATGTCTAATATGATCTGTTTTTTTTTCAATTTTATTCTTATATAGATTGGATCAACGCCTGAATAACTCGTTGATCTATCAATGATACACAAATGTAGTAGCCTTGCTAAATTAATTGACACTATTTACCCACAATTTAATGTTGAACAAGGATCTCCAACTTTTTTAAAGGATAGAACTATTCTCTCAGCACATAATGAAGATGTGAGCGTAATAAATTATGCATGTCTACAAAAATGCCCGGGTGATGTTTACGTTTTCCTTGCCGCTGATAAGTTAGTGGAAAATAAGGAAAATGATCGTTATCCAAGCGAGTTCCTAAATTCATTAGAATGCACTGGATTACCACCATCCAAACTTTAACTTAATGTTGGATGCCCAATTATGCTACTTAGAAACTAGCTCCAAAAGAAGGACTCTGCAATGGAACATGACTAATAGTACTCCGATGTGCAACACGGATTATCGAAGCTCAAATACTTACTGGGGATAGAGCTGGTCATTTTGTTTTCATACCCAGAATATCTCTTCAACCATCATCCTCTGAATTAACTATAAACATGTCAAGGCGTCAGTTTCCTATCAAGCTTGCTTATGCACCGACTATCAATAAAGAACAGGGTCAATCCGTGAAGTACGTCGGTATTGATTTACGCACCGAAGTGTTTAGTCATGGACAATTATATGTTGCACTATCTAGGTGTACAACGTTTAGTAGCATTTCAATCTTACTACCATCACCTGAAGCAACAACCACTACAAATATCATTTACGCAGAGGTTTTATTGTGATTCTCCATGAAAGGTCAGACTGAAAACGTACATTGTTCTTTACTCAAAAGTTCACTTTTGCTAAATCATCATGTATTTTTCTACAAAATAATATAAACATTTATTTTTTCAGGTTTTCATTTCCACTACAAAAGATTAGGAACAAAAATAATGCTATTGCCGCGGACAAACTCATCAACATCCTTTTTTTTGTTCACTCTAATTAACTGCAATTCTACACTTTCATCACTGTCATCACACAATTGATATAGCATGAAACCTTTGTGCTTTTTATTAATTGGTAGTTAAATCTTTCATTGTGGAAGAAAGGATATTTTTGTGGTGTTAAATTTTTATTATCCATGCACTTTTATTATATAGATTCCCAAACGAGTGAATTCAATCTACTGCTATACTCTATTGGTTTTCATGTGTGTAAAAATGGAAAACATAATTTTTAGGTGCATGTCGTATGTGTTTTAACATTACAAAACAAATTCTTACTAATCATGTTGTTAACAATTTTACCACCAATCAAATTATACATATTCAACACATTATACTGTAGATTATGTCAATCAATACTTGAACCCGTGCCATCGGCATGGGCTACATACTAGTATTATATAATATCCATATCATTAATTGTAAGGTCAAGATTTTATAACTGTCCAACTGATAAGGTTGTTTTTTTAACTCAGATATACTCTGTATTTTTGGAGTGATAGTTTTTACCACCCTTATTATATTATACATTGTCGACTCCGCCGTAAGGTTCTGATTTTCTCTATTCTCTGTTCTTTTCTTTTTATTTACCCTAAAAATCTGCCCCTTTATTGATTGGATTCTCAACATTTGAACACAGTGGTTGTATTCGGTGTCGACTTTTGATGGTCAAAAGGTGGGTTATTGCAGCATGGTATCAATGTGCAAGGTTAAGCGAGAACCTTGGCTTTGATAGGGTCTGGCTCATTAGAGATAGGGTAAGCGACACCCTAGAATGAGTTTGAGAGTATTATATATACGAGAGCGTATTTGTTAATGTTATAAAAACGCATTATGTTAATTGGTCTATTGAATTTTTATGAATTCATGTGGAGACGTGAGACGTCGTGGTATCGACAGGGATTTCTAAATGCTTGAACATAGCCAACGGGCATGGTATTGGATTTTTGAAATTTGGCAAATGAAATATTTTGCCTAGGATTATATTTTATATATAAAGGAATAATTTTCAAAACATTATATAGTTATAGAGAGTGTTTGTTTGAATGTGATAATATTTATTTATTATCACTATTGTTTTATCAGTCATGCTCAATTAAATTAGGAGCATTGATTGCTATTGGTTGATTGTTGATTATTTATGTTTGGCTTATTTATAAGAATTTGTTGTTTGAGTTTATAAACAAACCCTTTTGAATTAACTTTCATAGTTTGACCATAAGATGTTTCGAGAATATGTTAAGTCAAATTTTACCTTTAATAATGGTGAGTTAAAAAAAATTCTAAGAATTTTTTTATATAATCTAAATGGTTGGATAATACCTTTATAGAATAGATATTTCAAAAAATTCTGTTATAATAAAGAAGGGTTATTATAATATGAGATGATTTTATATGAAGGAAAAATTATATAAAGTTAGTTTATAAAATGTGTTTAAAAGGATTTTTGAATCTATAAATTTAGTTAAAAATGTGTTTAAAAAGGATTTTCGAATCTAAATCCCGACATTTTTGACAATAATTTCAAAAGGACTTTTGAGAAATGAAATAATGATATTTTTGGAAATAATTGAAAGTAAAAATATTTTAGGAACTAGAATTTTAATTGGAATTCATTTTCTTTAGGATAATTAGGAGGAAGTTATTTGATTAGTTTTGTGGTAATCTGAATAATCTTTTAAGTGACGATCGGATGTTTGCTTAGACAAACGTTGTGGTGTACTTAGTAAATTATTCTCTTTATCATTGTGCGATCGAAATGAATTCAAATCCAAACGAACCCAAAGTGAGTTTTAATAAATAAATCATTTGAAGTTATTATATATCAAAATATATGTAATATGTTTTCAGAAAAAAGAGTTTTTGAAATTAAAACCGGGTATTTAATTTTTAAGTTCCCTTAAAAGGGAATTGTTTTCCAAAAAAAAGTATTCCTGATAAGAGATTGTTTTAATAAATGAGATTTTTCCCTTAGATGAAATATGAGATAGTTTAACACAGATTTAAAATAAGTTAAATTGAATGAGAAAGTGTTGATAAACATTGTTTTATTAAAACCATACAATTATTTAAAATATCTAAGTAGTGTAAACTATTTGTTGATGGCGTCAACCCATAAATATTTTCCAATTTAACACTCTAAGTTAAAGAGGTCGAGAAGTTGACTCGGTTTTAAAAGACCCAAAGTTCGATTAGATCTTCACCTAAATTGTGAAAAGTAAATAAAATCTGTATGTACTCTTAATATATAGAAGAGTATTATACAAGTTAATAAAGTGGAATATGTATTATTTGATGTTTTATAAAGAAATGATTTTATATAATATTTTTAACTTATGTGAAATTTTACAAAATAATTCATAAATAATATTAGTACTAAATAAAATACTAAGTGAAAATTTAAGTGATTCAGAAAAAATCATGTAGTTAAGAAACTAATGAATTTAGAGTATAACTTTCCATCTTGTCCGAGTGAGTTTGGATAATCTTCTAAGCAATAACCAAAAGCTAATGAGAAAAAAGGTACACTTAGATAATTATCAATAATTTTGGACAACTAAGAAAGCTTTGAACCTAAGTTAAGATTTATTTGTTAGTCATTTGACATTTTGAAACAATATTAAGTGAAAAGATTTCCCTTACAGAATTTGATTGACTGTTAGTGTTAGTTTATTCCTTCATGGAATTTGATTGGTTTAATTTGATATAATTTGATTAACCGATTGTGTGCTTTTATATACCATAGTTGATAAAGTTAAAATTTATAAACAAAGGTTTTTGATTTGTTATTATTAGACCTAAATCCCGGTGATTTTGAAAAAAAAAGGAGATTTTGAAGATTTTGGGAAAGAAATAATATTTATTCACTCTAGTTGATGTTTTTGCAGAAACCGAAATACCATTGGATGCATCATGCCGTTTGAATTCTAGAGTTTCACCATACTTTATTAGTAGGAGTCCCCTCCTTGTCATTTTGATTTTTGATCTCTGATTTGATTCCCGTCCGAGAAATTTGAAATGAATTTTAAAAAAATATCGTGCATTTAGATATAAATTTATCATTTGAAATTATTGGATGCATAGCATCTATAATAGAATATTCTCTGTGTTTTGTCGTATATGATTGAGATATTTTTGTTGATTGCATGGCGAGTTACATCATATTGTTTTTGTCAGGCTGATTTTCTTTAGATTTCATAAGTACAGGCATGCAAGAGATTGTTATTTTGATTCTTGTGCACCTGCATTTGCATAGAGATAATAAATCACCTGCCAAAATATGTAACAAACACAAGAAGGTATGTAATGTAGTTAGAAATTTAAATTGGTTGATGGTATGCCCCAGTAATGGGTAGTCACTTGGCTTTTCTTTTTTTGATTGGTTTAGAGCCCGTTGAGGTGACTTATAGTTGTTCTGATCGAGCCTTGCAAAGTGGACGCCGTCAAAATTTTTCGTAAATAGTTATAAACTTAAGGGATCGAAAACATTTCCTACCTTGAAAATTTCGAGGACGAAATTCTTTTTTTGGGAGGAGGAGAATGTTACAACCCAAAATTTTGGTCATTTGATTTTAAATGTTTAATTAATTTTAAATATTTAAATAATTGGATTTTAGAATTTAATAACTTATAATTCAATTATAGGGAATATTTAAATATTTTAATTGTGAATCGAACATTAGTTAAAGGGATTTAATAATTTTATTTAACTCCTTTTAATTAATTGATAAAATGGGTGAATTCAATTTGGAAAATCTATTTACAAAATAGATCGAATAAATATCGACAATTGGATCCAAAATATAAGTGATACTTAAATTTGTAAAATTAACATTCTGGGGCACTGTCTTGTCTCAGATTTCGATGAAACTAGTTTCATTAGATGCATAAGCCATCAAATTTCATGGCAATCAGATCTATCGTTTGGTCGTGCGAGTTCGAAACGCGTAGAAATTAATTTCAAAAATTTATAATATAATTGGGGTTGAAAAGCTATCCTCTATATATGATTGAATTAATTCTCGAGACTAGTAGGGATATAACATATAGAATGCCAGGCGGCATGTCTCGTTTAGAGTTCAAGATTTTTGGGTATGTATTGTTGAATATTATCGAATGAAATAAATATATATCCTATTTTATATGTCCATACCCTGTTAACTCATCCATAATTCATCACATTCCCCATACCTTCAAAGATCTATGCAATACTCCTCTTCTTTATAAATATACGTGCTTGTGTAATGAAAATGGGAATTTTTCCTTTTCAAAATAAATCTAAGAAAAATTCATTTCTCCACTATAAATCACGATTCTTGATTCATTAGGTTCGTATGCTCGAGAACTACATCTCCATATGCTCAAAATCTTGTGCATCGTCATTTGGGAGGGGTAGCCGATTTGGGGTAGGGGAGCTAGGGTTTGTTTTAGTTGGAATTTTAGGCATCGTTAGGTGAATTGAAGTGTGGATTTGGTTTTTTCGAAGGTCTGTGCATCGTTGGCCATGTTTTGGTGTTGGGTGGTTCGTGTACATGGGTAGCGACAATAGAATCGACGAGGGCAAGATGAGTAGGACGCATTTTGATAAGGAATGGTGGGCGCAGGATTTAGGGTTCAGGTGAGTTGAGTTCGCGTAGAGCAACGCGATGGCGAAGATGGATTGGAGAATCGTCGAGTATTTCTCCATATCACAACAATTATGGATGGCCATGATTGGATTGATGTGTTTAACTGTGCACATTTGATAAGGAGGAAGAAGAAGATTTTTAATTTGGAATAAGTAAAGTAATTAGTGTTATTTAATAATTTACTTATAAATCGAACGACCTTTGCATACAAGGTCGGAGTTGAATGCCTTTTTTGTAGTGGACTTGTAGCGATGATGGCTATGTAATGGAGTTGGTTTTGTCGTAGTTGGAGCTTGTTGGAATTTATGCTAAAATCGAACGACCGTTCAGTTGTTGGAATTTATGCTAAAATCGAACGACCGTTCGGTTTTTGTCTAAATCGGAACGCTTCGGGAGAAATTGGAATCAATGTGGGTTTATCCCACACTAAATTTTACTAGCTCATATCTATGATGCTGTAAACTATTATTGATTGCTTAAATATTAATTAAATTGTTTGATTGATTATTTGGTTGAATTTCTTTTTAGAAAATGGATGACATATTAACTTGATTATTATGAACCTTATATAATGTCCTTAACCATTGTTTTGCAGAGAGAATTTGTAGGGAGAACCTGAGGGATTTCTCGCCAATGATTATTTATTTATACCCTTATGCTGTTATATTGGTATTTGTGAAATAAATCTTGATATTCCACTTAAATGGTTTAAGTGTCGTTATAGTGATTTTAGCTATACCATCATTTAATGATTTTCATCCCCAAAACTTTATCGTGTGTGTTTTGAACTTGTGCTTGTGTTTTCTTTGAATAGAATTTTAAAATTCATTAATCATATTGATTAATGGTATTTTAAATTAATTAACCATTTTAATTAATGGTTATCTAAATTAATTAACTATTTTAACTAATGATGTTAAAAGTTAACTAATCATGTTAACCAATAATTTTGGAATTAATTAATTACTCCAATTAATGGCATTTTGAAATTTATTATTTTATTTGATTAACGAGATTTGAATTTAATTAAATCATTTTGATTGATGATTTTAAACTTTATTGAATCATTTTAGTTAATGATATTTGAAAAGTAATAATCATTTTAATTAATGATATCTAAAAGTAATTAATCATTTTAAGTAATGATATTTGATTTTAATTAATCATCCTTATTTGTGATATTTGAATGTAATTAATCATTTTAATGAATGATGTTTGAAATTTGTTAATCTATTCAATTAATGAGATTTGAATATTACTTAAGTCATTTAAACTTGAATTAATCATTTTAACAAATTTAGTTAATCATTTTAATATGATATGTTTTAGAGTTAATTAATCATTTTAACAAATGATGTTTTAATTTATCATTTTAACTAATGATGTTTGAATTTAATTTAATTAATCCAATTAATTTACGATTATTTGAACTTAGTTAATTGTTTTAATTAATGGCATTTAAAATTTGTTAATCATTTTAATTAAAAAAATTAGATTAACTATTCATTTTAACTAATGATTATTTGAATTTAATAAATATTTTTAATTAATGATATTTAAATTAAACTAATTAATTTAATAAAAGTGATAAAGTAATTAACTAATTTAATGGAAGTGTTTTAAAGTTGATAAATAATTTAATAAATGTTTTAAAGTTAATTTACTAATGATATAAAAGTGTTTGGAAATAATAAACTATTTTATTCAAAATAACAAATTTGTTTATTTGAAAGAGATTATAAATGGGATTATTCGGGATAAGTAATATTGGTTTTAATTTATAAAGGTATTTAAATTGTTTTATTTTCTTTTGGGATAATAAATACTATTTTAAATTTACAAATGATGGTTTTAATGCGAAAATTCTTTAAAAGGAATTATTTATAAATCAAGCTGCGTGTAAGTTGTTTAGTTATAGTAAACAATGTTTTAATGACATTTGTTTTTGACCCTTGTTTTAATACACTTAGTATTATAAGTTTGTCTTTTAAAAGAATATTTTTAAAGAGTATTTCCAAAGTATTTTTACGAGTATTTGTAATATGGAAATCAAGCACAAGTACAGTTTTTAAAAAGTAAAGTTCGATTCGATTATGGAAAAGTATAAATGATATCGCTTATATGGAAAGGATTTAGTCATACCTTTAACGCTAAACATTGAGGCTTGCACTCGTTTCTATCTTAAAGCTAAAAAATGTCGTCAAGGCGATGCCTAGAGGTAACACTACCTCAACTTTCCTAGCTTCATTTTCAATTGAGGGATAGCACATGTTTGGAATCGATAAGTAATGGTAAAATATGAAATTTAATTTCCATATTCGATCATTTTAATTTTCCCCAATAGTTGATTTATTAGTTATCGGACTCAGCTTTCTTCATAGTGTAATGTCACCTTAAAAACGATTTGTTGCTCTTTTGAGCTTTGTTATCCTTTGCCGAAAATGACTAAATCCAAAGCACGAGGGAGGTCAAGCTATGTGGGGTTGCACCCGTTAGGATATTTTCACATCGCATCAAGATTGGATTTGGTTATGAACATAGATATGAAATATTCGGATACTCGGTAAGGTTTGATAGGGTCCGGCTTGGAGGTTTCCAGGAAGTGTTACAGTATAAATGAGCTTCTTAGAAGCTCTAGAGGTATACTTCAAGGGAGGTGCACCTTCCTATTCATTTCTTGGAAATTTTCCTTTCCTTATTTCATTCGAAACTTTGAATCTGTTTCTCTTTAATTGCAATGGGAAGAGTCAACCATTATTCGTGGTGTTTGATTATTGGTTTTTGTCCATTCTATCAAGTTTAGACCGTTACCTTATTTTGTCCATTCTATCGAGTTTGGACTGTTATCTTGTTATCCATTCTGTCCAGTCTGGATATTGCTCAGATTATTTTCATTCCTTCAAGTTTGGGTTTTAATACTATTTATGCCCATTCTTATTTAGATTTGTTTGCTGATGTTTATTTCTACTTTGCCTGTATGGATGTTATTATTGTGAGGTAAAAACCCGTTCCTTGTTAGTGGCGTAGTACTAAGAACTTTAATACGTTCCCCATTATTTGAGTTATCTCACGTTGGTATTTTCAAACTGATCTGGGTGTTATTTTATTATAATTCTTGGATCAAACCGAGTATTTTTCTAGGTTATCTCTGTTATTATGGAAATCTTGGAGAGGAGCTGGAGGATCACGTGTCATAGTGTTCTATTTTCCATTGTATTATATAGTATCCCTATCAGCAATTGTAAGGTCAGGATTTTATAACTGTTCAACCAATTAGGTTGTTTTTAACTTTGATATACTCCGTATTTTTGGAGTGACAGTTTTTACCGTCCATGTTATATTATATATTGTCGATTCCGTTATGAGATTTTGATTTTCTCTGTTTAAAAAGGTGAGTTGTTACAGCATGGAATTTAAATTCAAACCATCATTACTACCAATATATTTCAAAATTTTGAAAAGCGACGAACACAAAAGTTGTTAGATTTCAAAATATCTTTCAAAAGAAAAATGTTCCACTTGGGCTGCAGACTCAAAATTTATGACTATTTTTCTATAGACCTTAGAATGTTAAATTTTTTCATGTTCAAACTTTTCTTCTCTTTTTTATCGTGATATAAACATGCTAAAAACAAAAACATAAAACTCAAACTTCAAGCCAAACCAGCCATAAGAATTTAGAACAAAATAAAAAAAGTCTCTGCTAATATGCCTGAAACCTTTCATTGGAAACTAACATGAAATGAAAGAAAAGTGCATGTTGTAATTCAAGGTTTCTACATGCAAATCATAACCACCTCATTCAATAAGGAAGATGGATATATTTTATGACTTGGTAGAAAAATTTAACATCCAATTATCTTATAACCAAATTCTTTTTGAATTTCTTTCCAAGAATTAAATATCAAATACTAAATCAAAGCTGACAAAATTTTAATTTCAAATTATCAAATATTACTTGAATTTTCATTTTCAATCATCTAAGAACCTTTGCCAAGCGATAATCCACTTTTGAAATTGAAATTTGAATTCATCTTTTTTTTTCAAATCTATTACTTCCTTTTGAAAACCTTAACTCCTACTTTTATTTTGTCAATATTTAAATTTGATATCAACTTTTTTTTCATATGTACAATTTGAGAAGGAAAAAACACTTAACACTTTCACTTCAATTTTCTTTTCCCCCCTTTAAGCATGCAATTTATTTTGTTGTTTTAATCTTCTTTTTGATAAACTAAGAGTTGAAAACAAATCAGGGCCACTTTAGTAAATTATCTTATACAGTTAAAAATAATTTTCTAATACTTAACCTTTGTTCCGAAGACAAACAAATATATATTTTTTCAAATGAATTTTTATTTCATTCAAAAGGATTCAAACATTTTTACATAATTTCTTTTTCAAAACATGTCTAAATTATATATAACATCCTCTCATACATTCTTGACATATCTTCACTTCAACAAATCTATTATACACGCACATATATTTCAATAGGAAATTTCTTTTATTTCAAACTTAACCAAATTTATATTCACGTAGAATAATCCACAAATTAATTTGTATTAAAATACGCAGGGTTGTTGTGCCATAAATTTTTGGCGATTCGTCTAGCTAAATGGCTGCATTTTTGACCATCCAAGATGATACATCAACATTGCCTCGTCATTGATCTCAACTTTACACTAATATCTAAAGGTTGCAAGCGTTGTCCTAAAATATTTAAATCATGAAAAACAATATCTTCATTGACTAATAACATATTACTTTGTAAAATAATATACAATTCTACATAAAATATTTCTTATATCAATTCCAAAATACTGTGTCGCACTACCCGGTATAAGCATTTAAGAATTACTATTGATAACACTGATCAAAGTAACGATCAGAATTCTTAAAGCACTCAATAGAAAAATTAACACTGATATAAGCTATCAAAACATTTTCAATCACTTTATAAAATAAAATTCATATTTTATCAAATCATTTGCATACTGTATGAAAATATTTATTTATGAAATTAGTACATATATCCAATTCATCAACAACCAACACTCAAAATCATCAGCCCTCATCCATCATAATATCAAATAAACATATAATGCACACATTTTCAAACAAGTAAGCCAATGGCTTCAATGGAAAACTGTCAATCAATTTCTACTGTGCAACTTTAATCACTACTAGATCCTTTTACTCAATCCACCTAATCACATTTGGAATAGTGAAGTATTCAATACGAGATTCCAATTAGGGTCTTTACAACTTTTCTAACCAACCTACTTCATTTTCATTCAAGCCACACTGAGGTTTAATATTCACTATCAACACGGACATTACTAGTCAGATTAGTTACTACCTTTACTACCTTCATCAGTCACTCTACAGATACAGAGACTTACATTCGAAAAAAGGTAAAATAAATATGTTGTTATACAATATGAAAAATACAATACATCTCTAGATGGCTGCCCCGGTAATCGTCGTATGTTCCTATTATCACTTAAGTATAAAAAATATCACAAACTCATGAGGATATGGACTCTAAATCTTATCTAAGGCCATGGCTCGTTTAGCTTATACTTCGTATTGACCGGAACCTACTCTGATACCAAATGTAACAACCCATCTCTATACCTGTACCACCAATATTATTACTAGGAAATACCGTCCGATAATATGAAAAATGATATGATATTGGACTGTCACATGAGAATATTCTCTTAGGCTGATATTGGTATGTATTCAAAAATCATATACTGCTTATCTATATATACCCAGTATTGGCACAAAGTCAATAAACATGTGTGCATCCAGGATAGAATAATACACAATTTGAAATAAATCACAGAGAACATAGAATCATCAATGCAGCGGTAATACATAATGTAAAATATGCACAAGCCTGAGTGGGATATAAAACAGGTCAAATTCCAAATCTCTCAGAAATATACAATGTATAATCCTATACATACATCTAAAAATAATTAATATACATGGGATTACAAAATATATAATGGTTCACTTGTCAAGTACTAAACTAGCCTTCGTTTACATCTAACAATAATAATCTGGTCTTTTTATGAACCCATAATGTCTTGGATTAACTCGAATATCGTATAAATAACACATGAATCGGACTATGTATAGAATGTAGATGTCAATATATGTTAATGACTAACATGATTTAGCATGTGTCTCAAAAGTAGCCTACGTTCATTATATGTATAAATGTATATATTAAATCATACAACTAACCAACATAACCATAACATGGCGAGTGAATCAACCAAACATCCCAAATCATCAACCAACACACATAACACAAAAAGGAAATCATCTATCAACAAGCACACAATCAAGAGAGGTACCACTAGTATGGTACCATATGTCTCTATATATCTCAATCATGCATTCTAGTTGGAGCCTCACAACGAAGCATGTTCCAATGGGTTAAGAGTCCTCGCCTCTGAAAAGATGTCTAGAAGGGGTATCTAAATAATATAATATAATTATATAATCTCACATATTCCAGATAAGTGCCTTATAGCATAAAACAAGCTTCAAGAGATAGCACAGAGCATTGACAACATACATCCTACCCCACAGTATTGGTTACTCCTCGTCATCATGACTCTATGTCTATCTATACTCTATGGTAATGAGCCTACTGCCCAATGGTAACAAACTTTTTGGCTAATGCGGCATTGGGAATATCATCATGCAATCTAGATAGTGCACAACACCTACAATAAGGTGGTGCCAGGGATCCAGGGTGCGACCTGGCATTCAACCAACTAGGATGGACGTTAATCTCTCTGGATAAATAGTATACATAATAAATCCTTCCTCTGGACATTAACCTATAAAATAAGAGTTTACCTTACAGAAAGTAATGGAACAAATATCAATGTAGGCATCCCATATGTGACAACCTTGTATTTTGTAATTATTTTAATTGTATATTTTAATTATTTTAATTTAAATTTTGATATAAAAAAATTATTTTACTTATTGAAATGATTAAATTTTGTTATTTAAATATAAATCTTTATTTTTATATGAATTATAATTCCAAAACTTGTGTAAGTTGAATATTTCCAGAAAAAGTGAATTTTTGGTCAAATAGTCAAACTTTGACTTTTAACTTAAAATTTAAAAGTTTGAAATTTTAAATTTTATCTTTTATTATGAAAATAGATTTAATAACTTGAACACTGCTTTTTGTTTCGTGGAAAACGGAGTTAAACTGCAAAAGATATGTACTTTTCAATTTTGAGTATAAATTGTTTATTTTGCAATTTTGTTATTTTAAATTGTATAAATTTTATTTTTTGCTTTGTCATATTTTATTTTAATATGTTATATTATGTATATTTTGACTTTTAAATATTTTTAAAATGATAATAGAATTTTTCTAAAATTTACTATGATGATTTCCTATTTTTAAAAGGCTGTTTTTCTTTTTCTGCTATTTTCTTCATCTAAACTATATTTAAATTAAAATTTATTATTTACTTTTGTGATTTCCTTTTTATTTTGTGTTCTTATCTTTATTTATAAATACTTTTAAGTACATAAAAATTTTCCCAAGTTCATTGCACTTATTTTTCATATTTTCAAGACTAGTTGCAAATTTTGTTGATTTATTTAATTAAACTATATATAATTAATAATTAATTAATTTATTTTTGTTTATTTACTAAATTTTCATATTTTATCTGATTTTATATATATATTTCAGTTATATAAGGTTTAAACAGAAAATAATGGAAATTTGAAGAGTTTGTGTCTCTTTAGTTGCTCAAGGCTCTTTGTTTTCCCGCCTTTTTGTTTTCCAACCTTTTCATTTCTAGCCTTATCCGACCATATCTTTTTGCTATTGCCGTGACTCCCTCTCATATTCACGTGAAAAATGTTTCTCAACTCCTTCTAAAAACTCACGGCATGATAAGAGAGAAAAAAAATTGCAAATGGCTTCCTTTATCTCTTCTCTTCTTCACAATTTCAATGATTTTGCTTCCTCCTTTGCAAAGCTTTGCTTGGCCCCACTCTCCACCATCATCACCGACCATCACCTCCTCCATCTCCAGCTGCAACATCATCCTCTCCTCTGTCCATGTCAAGCCGTGGCATCCCAAAGATGAAAACAACACAAAAACTCCTTGAAACTATGCTAGCCTAGCCACAAAACATCACCTACCTCTTCCTATACACTTTGGCCACCCCTAGAACCACCACCACCAGCCACTACCTGACCTTTGGCCGCTGCTACACCATCTCCAGATATGACCTGAAGAAAGGCCGTGAGCCCTAGGCCAAAACCCCACCATCCAAACTTGTAGAACCATGAACAAACCATCCATTCACCAAATCCCTTCATGTTGCTTGCCTTATCACCTCACAACAACCACATATGGCCTTGGCCGCCTCCTATTTCTCCACCACCACCATGATACCACCTCTGACCTTCCACCTCTCCACTGTCCAGACCTGTACTTGCCTTTGGCCGAGCCCCACTTGCTTTTGGTCGAGCCAAAAATGCACCAAAACCCTACCTATTGTTGCCTTGACTTAGTATGCTTCATGTTGTAACTCCTCCATCTTCATCCACTTGTTGCCATGTGTTTTGATACTAAACCCAAGTTATGTTGACACCTAGGCCGAGCCTAGTGTGATGAGAACAAGCCCAATTGATCATGTGACAAGCCATGTTGTCGTGGTCAGGCACTTTCATGTTAAAGCTGGGTAATGTTCTTTGTTGATTTAAAGTTTCCATTTCGTTTAAATTCATATTTGTATTGCATGCATATGTTTATATGGTCTTGTTTATTTGTTGTATACAAGATCATTATCAAGGCTTTCCATTTCATTCAATTCAAATTGGGTTTGTTGTGCTTTTGGAATCGCTCTTGTGTTTGTTGTTTTGGTCTCTAGCTTCGAAAAGGTGAGTCTTTCTCACTCTGACATTTATACTTATGAAATAGTGAATTGATGACAAGTGTTTGGTAATATAAAATGTTTATGCAAGTTAATGATGATCATACGATATGCTATGCCATGTTGTTACCATGTTAAAACTGTTAATTATAACCTGACATCTGATATATGACATTATATTGTGACATTGACATTGTTTATATTGTTTATGCATATATTCACACTGCAAGTTCCCTGTTAGAATATAATCATTATGGGTTGAATTGATACATACCCGAACGGACTTTAGAATAGGAAAAAATCGTTATGGGATGAAATGATAGGCCTGAGCGATTTTTATTGTATTTTATTCGACTTGGGATTGCAGGTTTGAAATGATAGAACCCGGGTTTTCTTTGTAAAGTGTGGATTGAAATGATATATATCTATATCACTTGACCTAGGTTAGAAAATTATATACAGACCCCGTGGTATATTTTTAAATGATTTTTATTAAAAATATATATTTTCAAAAGTAGGAAATTTTGATTTAAAATATATATATATATTATAGTTTTAAGAAAGTTAAATATTAAATCTTGAAATTGTGAATTTAAGTGAATTCAAGTATGTAAATTTGGAGTAAATGTGACGTTTGACTTTAAATTTAATTTTAAGATGTAAATAAATAATGAAAATGAAATTTAAAGTTTTGAAATGATATTTGAAGTAAAATTTTAAGTTTATTAAATTTATAAATTAATAAACAGTGAATTTTGACTTAATAAATGAATGGAGTTTGCAAAATTGAATATTTGATCTTAAAATTTTATTGTGTTAAATCATATGCTAAAATGATTTTAATGTGAAATTTTGAAGTCTAGAAATATGATTTTTAAGTTGTAATAATAAAAATTTGGAGTTTTATTATTATTTTTGAAAAGCTAAAAAGAAACCTGGAATTTTATAGCATTTTCAAAATGCTTTAGTCTTTTGACAGCATTTTAATGCTATTGTTTTGAATCTAACAATGTTTGAAATAACTAAATATCTGTTACGACATTTTATAAATGTCGCTATTCTTGAAATAAACCATTTTGGAAAATATAAGCTACGATAGCACTTTATAAATGCTGTCGTTGCTATAATTTGACAATGTTTTGAAATGTTATAGATTTTAACACTGTTTGGGCTATATTTTAAAGTGTTAAATAATTTAACTTTTGAAATGGATTATCTGTGAAATTTTAGAAATTTTGAATATTTAAATTCTAATTTTGAAGGAATTTAAATTGAATTTGAATTTAAATAAAGTTTACTTGGTTATGTGTTAAACGGAATGAAATGTAATATAATAAATGAATTTTTGAATGGAATTTTGGAATGTATTTTTGGTAATGATGTTTGAAATAATAAATGAATGACATATTTGATTTTTAAATGATATTTAACTTTGAATATTTGGATTTGAATTCAAATAATGATTTGATTATGAAGTTTTGAAAGGATGCAATATTTCAATGATTTTGAAATGGTTTGGAAATGATTTGATCTTTATTTTAATAAAGAATGTGAATGTTGAATGATATTTGATTTTGCTTTATTTGATAAAGGAATATTTGAAGTTTATATTTGTATGAAAAGATATTTGGTTTAATTGTAATTTAAGTTTATTTTAATAATATTGGATTTATGAAATGAATATTTCAAAACTACATAATAATGAAATTAGATTTGAGATATGAATATATGGAATTATAAAGTTTAGTTTTGAAATGTGGGATATTAAAGTTTGGAAACATATTAAAATTGGATAGCTTATTTTGTAGATCAAATCTATATTTGAAATTTATAAGATTTGAAATGTTTTGTTAGAAAACGGAATTGAATTGAAATTGATGGTTTGATTTGAATTAAATTGGAAATTTGAAATTTTGAATTAAATTGGAAATAAATTTGTAAAATGTCAAGAATTAAATGAATGTTTCATGATTTCAAATGTATGATTTCAGAATGTTATGATTTTCAAAGTGTAATGATTTCAAGTATTTTGGTTTCGAAAGAGTTATAACTTTGAAAGTATTATGATTTTTGGAAGTGAATATAGGTTTGAGAAGGAAATGATAAAGTATAAACTATTTTGATTTGAATATAGTTTTGAAATAAAAATTATTTTGGTTTCGAAGTATAAACTATTTTGATTGAATAAATAGTTTTGAAATAAAAATGGTTTTGGTTTCGAGGCGTAAACTATTTTGAAAGGAATATAGTTTTGAAATGAAATGATTTGATCCTTTTGAAATATAAACTATTTTGAAATGACCACGGCGTTATAATAACGTTTGGTTGTTAAAGAGACCGGGATCGAAAGTTGTCATACTCTCTGCCAACTCCGAAAACCACTTTAACAACCGTGTACGCGGTGGAGATTCCAGAATGAAGTAGGATGGTGGCGACGTTCTTGAGGTATATTACGTGGACCCAACTCCCGTGAGTTGGCATAAGGTGGCTAAAACAGGAGCGATCTCGGGCCAAAGGAGGTAGCACCTCTGGTCGGACACATTCCTTCGATACTATACTCTTACTGGTGATTGATTAGATGGCCATCCTCCGATTTTGATTGGGAGTGTGTTCCGAGGTGGGCGTATGTGGCTGCTGCGTTACCACCAGACCGTGTGCGTAATTGGTATATCTACCCTGGCATTGCCTTGTGTGCCGTGTCACCTACCATACCGAGCCTTTACTACGAGTTTGTTTTTCTCCCGTAGCCCGTGTGGTATCCTCTGACAGTCACCCAGAGTGGAGATGGCATGATATCGGATGGACTACTGGGACTATTATGTATGAAGGGTGATATGGGTAGCCCGGAACGCTATTTAAAAGTATGTTTATTTTACTGTAGACATTATTATAGTAGCGCAATATTACTACATAGTAAATAGTTTAACGGATCCTTAAAGGATGGGCGATCCCAAGCATCCTTTAAGTTACTGATGCATTTTTGTTACTGTTCACTTGAGTTGATTTACAGTTCATAAGTATTTATGTCCTGACTCGAGTGTTTTGTGTTTTGCTTTACGCTCGAGTCAGATTGAGTGAGTTAGCATTCAAGATTCACCTTCGGAGTTGGAGCTTTCCTTGAAGATCCATCCATCTATTTTGCTTTCTGTATCCAGTGATTTCAGTGATGTATTCTGATTTGTACCTGATGTATCTTGTTACTTTTTGTTGTATCATGTTTAACTCTGATGTATCTTATTTTTATATAGTAGCTTCATGAACTACTATTTCTTTTAAATTCCGCTGCATTATTAAATACTCTGTGTCTGTGATTATGTATTTACTGTATATTCTGAGATTTGCCAAATTTTATTTACAACGCGGTATTTTGAGCAATTCATGTCTAACATGTGCGGATGCGAATGGTTGAAAATATCGGGTCGTTACAGTTGGTATCAGAGCTTTGGTAGCTCTAGGCAAAACTCAGCATATAGAGTAGATGTATTTACAGAATCACTTTCATTCGAGTTGAATCTCTTTCTTTTGACTCGATTCCTTGGAATTTTGGAACGTTCCCTGCGGTTCCAAAATCCATTCTTATTCCCCACTATTCATCTTCATTTGATTTCGGAGTATCCCATAACTCCACTTTGAATGATCTTTATAGTGAATTGGCGGTCTCACCAGTGTTCTAATTTTCTTGTAAAAAGGGTGAAACTCCTTTACAATTAGCATCGATTCACCAGAGATTTATATTTATCCTCGGTTTAGATGCTAGTATCTCCTATTATCCCAAACTTTATCTCTTGAGGTCGAATGTAGATTTACCCAGAAAATCCACATCGATCTTATTCTTTAAGTCACGGTTGACCCGGTTAAGGTTGGCCGTGGTTTATTTCAGCTTATCCACCTCCCTACTCTGTATTTTATCATCCTGTCTTTTGTTTCCAATCTATTCTTCCAAACATTTTGAATTGTACTTATAAATCTATATTTGTTTTATATATTGTGTTGTTTGAGTTGTTGATGTTGGATTGGGTTTCTGATCGATTCGTCTGATCAACGCTATCGATAAGATTTCCAAAACACTTTGACAGAACAAACTGACACAATATTATTTTAAAAATTTGGGAAATGAAATAAATTTTGATATATAAGTAAATTTATGGAACTTAATAAATTGATTTAAATTGATAATTTGAAATGATAATACTTGATTTATCATTCATTGTTCTACAAATGAATTTATAAATAGTTGTTTATAAATTGATTTGGGAACTGGCATTAATTTAAACCAAGAATTTGAGAATTTAATTTCCGATGGATTTCAAACCTTATGTTTAAAATTTTAAAAGGATATATTATTTAAAGTATTTTCAAGTAGAAAGTTGTTTCCAAAGAATTTTAAAGTTTAAAATTAGTGCTCTTCTCTTGGTCGCTGAAAAATAACTTCGGTGATGACTGCAGCATCATCGACATCCATTTTCGAGTTTCGAAGTGAAGAGACAGTTCTGTAGTCTTACTACAGCTTTGTTTTGGGAATTTAATTGATTTGAATTTCTAAAATATGACTTGATTCTAATATATATAGATATATGATTGAAATTTGATTTGACATATTATGTATATATTATCAGTTATCTCTAAATGGTTTGAATGGAATCAAAAATTTAATTCTTAAATTCTATCTTAAAGAATAATTTCAATTATGAAAGAAAAAAATTATTTAAAAATTTGGATAAATGATTCAAACTTGAGATAATTGAATTTGAAAGTTTTATTTGTATAACACACAATTGCATTTCAATATAACTTACCTTAATTTTTTTAAAAAGTTAACAATGTAATTAGATAATATACAATATAAAAGGATTTTATAAATAAAATTTGAGTGGTTATAATAAATGTTATACACTTAAATTTTGGTTCTAAAAGATTAACAGAGGTAAATAAAGAAAAAGAAAATTTAAAGAGATTTTATTTAAATAACTTAATAATCAAATTTGATTTAATATGGAACCTTAAGTCTAACCCAGAAATTTTAATAAAAGTTATTTCCTGAAATGAATATGTTTGTATACTAAACAATGTATCTTTGAATAGAAAATAAAATATATTTGAATGGGATATTTTGTAATAAGGTTTATTTAACTTGAAATCATAGTTTAATTGATGTATAAATGAATAAAGGTGTAAAGAAATTTGATTGCTGTATTAGCTATGATATCTATTTTATAAATAAAATATTTTATTTATAAAATAGATATGTCTTGTAAAATGAATAATTTTGATTTAAATAGTTAAGATGTATTTTTAATATCACTAAAATTTGATTATTGAGAATTTGGTTTTCAAATGGAAATTTAAAGTGTAACTTATTGAAGGAATATCCTATTTATGAAATGAGTATTTTAAATAAAGTGTTAGGTTATTTGTTAAATTAAGAAATAGGTAAAATAATGAACTTTTGACTTAATAAATGAAGTATAGTTTAAATTGGATATTCCATTCATAAAAGTTGTTTTAATAAATATAAGTAAATGATATCCAAATGAATATTTCTAAAATTGAACTTATTTGAAATACTAATATGTCTACTGTAACATATTATAAGTGTTGCTGTTTCTAAAATAAAATGTTTTGGAAATTTTATAATTGAATAAATGAACTTAGAAATGTTACAACTTTGAAATGAGTATTATTTGACATTGAATTTAAATGGTTTAAAGGAAGATTATTTTAAAGGTGTTATGATTTCAAAGTATTATGATTTCAAAGCATAATGATTTCAAATTTATTATCTTATTTTGTTTTTCAAACTATCTTTTCGTTGTCCTTATTTTCATTACCTTTCCATAGAATGGGGAGGCTATTGCTTATACCAGTCTGTTTAGAAATCTTTCTATAATCTTTGAAAATCTTTGGTACTCATCTGGATCTGAACACTGCTTACCATCCACAGACTATCAGTCAAACGGGAAGGGTGAATCAGATTTTAGAGGATCTTTTTGTGCTTGTATTTTTTATTCTGGAGGATCTTGGAAGATCATCTCCACCTTGTTAAACTTACCTATAACAATAGTTATCAGGTATGATTCGAATATGCTTGTCATCTTATCTAAATCTTGTCTCATTCTATTTTTTTTTCCATGCTTTCCCGTACCACGTTCCTTTTCGGGGACGAAAACTTTTGAGGGGGGGAGAGTGTAACAACCCTGTATTTTGTAATTATTTTAATTGTATATTTTAATTATTTTAATTTAAATTTTGATAAAAAAAACTTATTTTACTTATTGAAATGATTAAATTTTATTATTTAAATATAAATCTTAATTTTTATATGAATTATAATTCCAAAACTTGTGTAAGTTGAATATTTCCAGAAAAAGTGAATTTTTGGTCAAATAGTCAAACTTTGACTTTTAACTTAAAATTTAAAGTTTGAAATTTGAAATTTTATCTTTTATTATGAAAATAGATTTAATAACTTGAACATTGCTTTTTGTTTCGTGGAAAACGGAGTTAAACTGCAAAAGATATGTACTTTTCAATTTTGAGTATAAATTGTTTATTTTGCAATTTTGTTATTTTAAATTGTATAAATTTTATTTTTTTCTCTGTCATATTTTATTTTAATATGTTTTAATATGTTATATTATGTATATTTTGACTTTTAAATATTTTTAAAATGATAATAGAATTTTTCTAAAATTTACTATGATGATTTCCTATTTTTAAAAGGATGTTTTCCTTTTTCTGCTATTTTCTTCATCTAAACTATATTTAAATTAAAATTTATTTATTTACTTTTGTGATTTACTTTTTATTTTGTGTTCTTATCTTTATTTATAAATACTTTTAAGTACATAAAATTTTTCCCAAGTTCATTGCACTTATTTTTCATATTTCCAAGACTAGTTGCAAATTTTGCTGTTTTATTTAATTAAACTATATATAATTAATAATTAATTTATTTATTTTTGTTTATTTACTAAATTTTCAAATTTTATCCGATTTTATATATATATTTCAGTTATATAAGGTTTAAAAAGAAAATAATGGAAATTTGAAGAGTTTGTGTCTCTTTAGCTGCTCAAGGCTCTTTGTTTTCCCGCCTCTTTGTTTTCCAACCTTTTCATTTCTAGCCTTAGCCGACCATATCTTTTTGCTATTGCCGTGACTCCCTCTCATATTCACGTGAAAAATGTTTCTCAACTCCTTCTAAAAACTCACGGCATGATAAGAGAGAAAAAAATTTGCAAATGGCTTCCTTTATCTCTTCTCTTCTTCACAATTTCAATGATTTTGCTTCCTCCTTTGCAAAGCTTTTCTTGGCCCCACTCTCCACCATCATCACCGACCATCACCACCTCCATCTCCAGCTGCAACATCAGCCTCTCCTCTGTCCATGTCAAGCCGTGGCATCCCAAAGATGAAAACAACACAAAAACTCCTTGAAACTATGCTAGCCTAGCCACAAAACATCACCTACCTCTTCCTATACACTTTGGCCACCCCTAGAACCACCACCACCAGCCACTACCTGACCTTTGGCCGCTGCTACACCATCTCCAGATCTGACCTGAAGAAAGGCCGTGAGCCCTAGGCCAAAACCCCACCATCCAAACTTGTAGAACCATGAACAAACCATCCATTCACCAAATCCCTTCATGTTGCTTGCCTTATCACCTCACAACAACCACATATGGCCTTGGCCGCCTCCTATTTCTCCACCACCACCATGATACCACCTCTGACCTTCCACCTCTCCACTGTCCAGACCTGTACTTGCCTTTGGCCGAGCCCCACTTGCTTTTGGTCGAGCCAAAAATGCACCAAAACCCTACCTATTGTTGCCTTGACTTAGTATGCTTCATGTTGTAACTCCTCCATCTTCATCCACTTGTTGCCATGTATTTTGATACTAAACCCATGTCATGTTGACACCTAGGCCGAGCCTAGTGTGATGAGAACAAGCCCAATTGATCATGTGACAATTGTCGTGGTCAGGCACTTTCGTGTTAAAGCTGGGTAATGTTCTTTGTTGATTTAAAGTTTCCATTTCGTTTAAATTCATATTTGTATTGCATGCATATGTTTATATGGTCTTGTTTATTTGTTGTATACAAGATCATTATCAAGGCTTTCCATTTCATTCAATTCAAATCGGGTTTGTCGTGCTTTTGGAATCGCTCTTGTTTTTGTTGTTTTGGTCTCTAGCTTCGAAAAGGTGAGTCTTTCTCACTCTAACATTTATACTTATGAAATAGTGAATTGATGACAAGTGTTTAGTAATATAAAATGTTTATGCAAGTTAATGATGATCATACGATATGCTATGCCATGTTGTTACCATGTTAAAACTGTTAATTATAACCTGACATCTGATATATGACATTATATTGTGACATTGACATTGTTTATATTGTTTATGCATATATTCACACTGCAAGTTCCCTGTTAGAATATAATCATTATGGGTTGAAATGATACATACCCGAACGGACTTTAGAATAGGAAAAAATCATTATGGGCTGAAATGATAGGCCTGAGCGATTTTTATTGTATTTTATTTGACTTGGGATTGTGGGTTTGAAATGATAGAACCCGGGTTTTCTTTGTAAACTGTGGATTGAAATGATATATATCCGTATCACTTGACCTAGGTTAGAAAATTATATACAGACCCCGTGGTATATTTTTAAATGATTTTTATTAAAAATATATATTTTCAAAAGTAGGAAATTTTGATTTAAAATATATATATATTATAGTTTTAAGAAGGTTAAATATTAAATCTTGAAATTGTGAATTTAAGTGAATTCAAGTATGTAAATTTGGAGTAAATGTGACGTTTGACTTTAAATTTTATTTTAAGATGTAAATAAATAATGGAAATTAAATTTAAAGTTTTGAAATGATATTTGAAGTAAAATTTTAAGTTTATTAAATTTATAAATTAATAAACAGTGAATTTTGACTTAATAAATGAATGGAGTTTGCAAAATTGAATATTTGATCTTAAAATTTTATTATGTTAAATCATATGCTAAAATGATTTTAATGTGAAATTTTGAAGTCTAGAAATATGTTTTTTAAGTTGTAATAATAAAAATTTGGAGTTTTATTATTATTTTTGAAAAGCTAAAATGAAACCTGGAATTTTATAGCATTTTCAAAATGCTTTAGTCTTTTGACAGCATTTTAATGCTATTGTTTTGAATCTAACAATGTTTGAAATAACTAAATATCTATTGCGACATTTTATAAATGTCGCTATTCTTGAAATAAACCATTTTGGAAAATATAAGCTACGATAGCACTTTATAAATGCTGTCGTTGCTATAATTTGACAATGTTTTGAAATGTTATAGATTTTAACACTGTTTGGGCTACATTTTAAAATGTTAAATAATTTAACTTTTGAAATGGATTATCTGTGAAATTTTAGAAGTTTTGAATATTTAAATTTGAATTTTTAAGGAATTTAAATTTAATTCGAATTTGAATAAAGTTTACTTGGTTATGTGTTAAACGGAATGAAATGTAATATAATAAATGAATTTTTGAATGGAATTTTGGAATGCATTTTTGGTAATGATGTTTGAAATAATAAATGAATGACATATTTGATTTTTAAATGATATTTAACTTTGAATATTTGGATTTGAATTCAAATAATGATTTGATTATGAAGTTTTGAAAGGATGTAATATTTTAATGATTTTGAAATGGTTTGGAAATGATTTGATCTTTATTTTAATAAAGAATGTGAATGTTGAATGATATTTGATTTTGCTTTATTTGATAAAGGAATATTTGAAGTTTATATTTGTATGAAAAGATATTTGGTTTAATTGTAATTTAAGTTTATTTTAATAATATTGGATTTATGAAATGAATATTTCAAAACTACATAATAATGAAATTAGATTTGAGATATGAATATATGGAATTATAAAGTTTAGTTTTGAAATGTGGGATATTAAAGTTTGGAAACATATTAAAATTGGATAGCTTATTTTGTAGATCAAATCTATATTTGAAATTTATAAGATTTGAAATGTTTTGTTAGAAAACCGAATTGAATTGAAATTGATGGTTTGATTTGAATTAAATTGAAATTTTGAAATTTTGAATTAAATTGGAAATAAATTTGTAAAATGTAAAGAATTAAATGAATGTTTCATGATTTCAAATGTATGATTTCAGAATGTTATGATTTTCAAAGTGTAATGATTTCAAGTATTTTGGTTTCGAAAGAGTTATAACTTTGAAAGTATTATGATTTTTGGAAGTGAATATAGGTTTGAGAAGGAAATGATAAAGTATAAACTATTTTGATTTGAATATAGTTTTGAAATAAAAATGATTTTGGTTTCGAAGTATAAACTATTTTGATTGAATAAATAGTTTTGAAATAAAAATGGTTTTGGTTTCGAGGCGTAAACTATTTTGAAAGGAATATAGTTTTGAAATGAAATGATTTGATCCTTTTGAAATATAAACTATTTTGAAATGACCACGGCGTTATAATAACGTTTGGTTGTTAAAGAGACCGGGATCGAAAGTTGTCATACTCTCTGCCAACTCCGAAAACCACTTTAACAACCGTGTACGCGGTGGAGATTCCAGAATGAAGAAGGATGGTGGCGACGTTCTTGAGGTATATTACGTGGACCCAACTCCCGTGAGTTGGCATAAGGTGGCTAAAACAGGAGCGATCTCGGGCCAAAGGAGGTAGCACCTCTGGTCGGACACATTCTTTCGATACTATACTCTTACTGGTGATTGATTAGATGGCCATCCTCCGATTTTGATTGGGAGTGTGTTCCGAGGTGGGCGTATGTGGCTGCTGCGTTACCACCAGCCCGTGTGCATAATTGGTATATCTACCCTGGCATTGCCTTGTGTGCCGTGTCACCTACCATACCGAGCCTTTACTACGAGTTTGTTTTTCTCCCGTAGCTCGTGTGGTATCCTCTGACAGTCACCCAGAGTGGAGATGGCATGATATTGATGGACTACTGGGACTATTATATATGAAGGGTGATATGGGTAGCCCGGAACGCTATTTAAAAGTATGTTTATTTTACTGTAGACATTATTATAGTAGCGCAATATTACTACATAGTAAATAGTTTAACGGATCCTTAAAGGATGGACGATCCCAAGCATCCTTTAAGTTACTGATGCATTTTTGTTACTGTTCACTTGAGTTGATATACAGTTCATAAGTATTTATGTCCTGACTCGAGTGTTTTGTGTTTTGCTTTACGCTCGAGTCAGATTGAGTGAGTTAGCATTCAAGATTCACCTTCGGAGTTGGAGCTTTCCTTGAAGATCCAGCCATCTATTTTGCTTTCTGTATCCAGTGATTTCAGTGATGTATTCTGATTTGTACCTGATGTATCTTGTTACTTTTTGTTGTATCATGTTTAACTCTGATGTATCTTATTTTTATATAGTAGCTTCATGAACTACTATTTCTTTTAAATTCCGCTGCATTATTAAATACTCTGTGTCTGTGATATGTGATTATGTATTTACTGTATATTCTGAGATTTGCCAAATTTTATTTACAACGCGGTATTTTGAGCAATTCAAGTCCGACATGTGCGGATGCGAATGGTTGAAAATATCGGGTTGTCACACCATACCACCCAGTGTTACTTTCTCATGTACTCATTGCTCGTAAACTACACTCCCTACCCTTAATAATATTCTATACCATTAGTTAAAAGGGTGACCAGAATAATACTGCCGAATGTCTAATACAAGACGGTGCTACCAATCCGTTCACTCAAATTTCTCACCGTACAGAACTTCACAAAATAATATCTTATATCATATGTCTAAAGAATAATCAGAATAATATTACCGAATGTCCCACACTAGACAATGTCATTAATCCTTTTACTCAAATTTCTCATAATCTAGAATTTCATAAAATATTATTCTGTATAAAAAAGTCCATAGATTAACCAGAGAAATATTACCTAAAGTCTAATACTAGATGATACCATAACTCCATTTATTCTAATTCCTCGTTACACAAAAATATCAATCATTCAAAATGTAACGATCCCGTTTTTAAACCAAATTTAATTTAGAAATTAATACAAATTTTTGGATTAGTTTGTGAATTAATTTGAATGTTTCTAAAAAAAAGGAGAAGTGTTTGTTTTGTGATTGAAAATGGATTGTAAATAGAATTAAATATCTTATAAATAAATTGGATTTAAAACTTTGTATTTTAAAACTAATAAAATTTTGTTTTGTAAATTATAATATATGTATATGTATATGTATATATATTTTGGAAGTTATATATTGAATTTAATATAATAAAATTTTAAAAGCTATTTAAAGGGTTAAATTCTAATGTCATATATATATGTGTGTTTATTTATTAATGTCTAATTAAATTTCAAATCATTTTCTTTAAGGTTATAAATTTAAATAAAAACGAAATGCATTAATTAATTATAGAAAATATAAAAAGAATATATATATATATATAAATATATAACAAATTGAAAATGTAATATAAAAATACATTTAAAACCTTTAATACATGCAAATTACATGTGTAAGCATTTTAATATGAGAATTAACAAGTGTAAACTATTTTAACATCTGTAAAGTTTAATATCATGCAAATATAACAAGTGTCACATACTTTTAAATTTTCTTTTCATTTTAAATTTAATAAAAAAGGGATGGACAAAGTTATATAAACACATCTGAACCCTAAACTTCATTTTCTTTCATATTGTCTCAAAATCCAAAACTAAGCAAACAACCTTCAACCTGAAGCAAATTCAAAACATCAGGCTTCAGATCAACGATCAAGCAGATCAAAGTTCAACAACAATTTCAGTTTCAACCTGAGCAAGATTTAAAGAAATTCAGTTTCAAGTTCAAAATCAAACCTCAAGTTGTAATTCAAACTCAAACTTAAAGTAGATTCAATTCAGTTTTATCAAGCAAGGCAAGATCACTTTTCAGTTTCAAATTCAAAGTAGCAGGATCAAATCAAATTCCAGTCTTTCATAAACTTCTCTGTTTCTCTATTATCAACAAAACAGGTGAGTAAAACTACCTTTACACAATCTTGTTATATCTTGATGGCATGTGATAATACTTGAAATATGTTGTGAAAAAAATGTTGTATGGATGTAAATATGCCTGCATGTATATGTATATATGTGGATGATTGGGTGCATGTTTGTATACTGATATATATATATATACCTCTGTTCAATACTTACAGGCTTCAAACAATTTCAAAATTTAAATCCTCGTCTCTAATTCTTTTAGGGTTTGAAGTTTAAACAAAAAGTGATTAAATTTACCAGATCTTAGTTTTAAAAATACTTTTAAGCATAGTTAATAAGTAGTTTGACTTAGAAGGAAAAATTATAGTAAAACTCAAAAGTATGACAAAATTTGACTTAAATGATTTACTGTTTCATTTATGTAATCTGTTTTGTAATCGTAAACTATGATTTTTAAAAATAGTTTCAAGACTTTTAGTTTTGATGTGAGATGGAATTTGCGAGTTGAACATAAACCACGTTTTAGGTGATTTCTGGTGATCGGAGGTTGTTTGGGTCTCGGGATCGTGGGTGAAGTTGGCTAAGAGGTCAGAGATTTCGGTTAAAATGGTGGATGGATTTATCCACCACCGTGGTGGCCGGACGACAACCATTTAGGGTTTTATACCTAAGTATGGTCACCGTCGAATTTAAGCCTGTTTGTCGTCGTTGATGCATTGGACTGGACCAGGATGGGGGAAAAAGTGAGGTGATCGTGTGGCAAAGGAATGGTCGTGTGGACGCGGCTCCAGGTGGTCGGAGGTCGTGGCACGAGGGAGGTTTGGCAATCGAGGTTCATTTGCCTGATGGTGCTCACTTGTTCGATTTCGATTCAGGTTGTCGACGAGGATTCTGGGTGGTTGCTTAAGTGGAGATGGTCGTTGTTGTGGATGGTCGCGGCACTAGTCGAAGATAACTAGATCGGTGTGCATGGTGCACCGATGTCATGTGCGTCAGTAGGATTGGGTAAAGGAGAGTAGAAGAAGGAAGCTAGGGTTTTGTCTCGGGAAGTTTGGGTTTTGACTCGTGTCTGGTTTTGGGATGACGTGCGAGTGTTTTAAACTGATAATATTTTTTTAAATTTAAAATCAAAACAGGTTTTAAATAAGAAAAGAAGAAGGAGATGATATGACTCGGGTTTGAGTAGGATGAAAGTACGGATGGTGTCGGGTTCATGTTATAAACAGTTTTGGAATTTTAAATAAAACAAGTTTTTTCATTAAATCAAGTTTAGACATTTTCTTGTTTAATTCTTTTAAAATAATAAATGCTTTATTTTGGTTTTGGAATTAGTTAAAGGTTTAAAATAAATTATTTTAGATTTATTAAGTTTAAGGTATTTTATTATATACCTTTTGTTTTAAATCTATTCTTAAGTTTATTTAAATAAGTTTAAGTAATGTAATAGTTAATTAAAGAAGGTGAAAAGACTTTAATTATTAAGTAACTTAAAAGGTTTAAGTTAATTTGTATGTTATGAAAATTAATTCCAAAAGTTTATTTAATAAGATTTAAACATTGTAATTAAGAAATTAATTAAGGTAATTGGTTATCTTTTGATTAATTACAGTCTTGTTTCTCAATGTAAGTAATTTAAAAGATGATGATAATTATTAATGTAATTAATTAATGGTTGATTAATTAATGTGATTAATTTTAGGATAATTGATCAATGATTAAAGGTTAGTTAATCAATTGATTATAGGACAATTACTTAATTAAAGGGTGATTAATTAATGATAAGTAATTAAAGGATAATTACTTAATGAAATTAATTAAGTATAATTATTTAATGTAATTAATAAAAGATTATTACTTAATGTAATTAAGGGATAATTACTTAGTGTGAATTATTAAAGGACAATTAATTACTTAAAAGGTAATTACTTAGTGAAAATAATTAAAGGTTAATTACTTGATTAATTAAAGTTATTAATTATTATAGGTTAATTGATTAAACTAATTAAAGGATAATTAATGCAATTAATTATGGGTAATTAATTAATTAAAGGGTTATTAATTAAGGGTTAGTTAATTAATGTAATTAACTTAAGGATAATTAATTTGGTAATTAATTGGTAATCAAAGGTTAATTAATTTGAGGATAATTGACCAATATGATAATTACTTAATGAAAGTAACCGAGGATAATTAGTTAAGATGGATGACTAAGGATTATCAATTAATTTCATAATATCAAATGGTTTGTAATTTACTAATGTTAATTAAGCAGGATTCTAAAAGTAATTAAAGTAATTAATTCAATTTATTTGGAAATTAAACTGAATTAATTAGGGATTAAGCAACTAATTGATCTTGCTTATGGATGATTAGATTATATTGAATGCCTTGAATTGTTTGATATCTCTAATATGTAATGTTCTGTGATATGAATTGCTTTGAATTGAGCTGTGAAATGTGATTTATTTATTTGTGATGAATTTACTTGTTTATCTGTGAATGAAAGGTAAGCGTTATAGGATTATACCGCTTATTGATATTGTTATGCTTGATTTCTGATGGTTGTTTATTATTGTATGCAAAACTCCTACACACAACACACACACAAATATGGATTTCATGGGAAATTGGTTAAGTCACGGGTGTTTTGAATTTAATATTATTTTATTGAAAATGGTGAAAGATTTAAAAGTTGAAATTTGAATCCAAAATGGTTTGGAAGTGAAATTGGGTTAAATATGAAAATCTTTTGAAATGGAAGTTTTGAAATTAAAATTATTTTGGGAATTTAAACTTAACTCAAAATAGGGCTTGCCAAGAGTACGGCAGTTCACTGATTTTCCAATTTATACTTTAAAAGGCTATAACTTGAGCAAATTTAATCGGATTTTCCAGAAACGAGAGACCTTTGTTTTCAAATGATAATAGCTTTTAAATAAAGAAAGAATTTCTAGTTTTTGTCTAAAGAATTTCGAGTTATGGGTAGATCAAATTTGAATGAAAATAGTTTTGAAAGCTATGAATAAATCTTTGTTAAAGATTTTGTAACGACCCGATATTTCGACGCCCAAAAGCCGACACCGATACGTCCACTGTATCAAATGCCACACAGTCGAATGCTGGAAAAACTAAACAATTAGGGTTTAATAAGAAGAAGATAGAAGAAGAAACAGAAACAATAACAGAATCTCACATTCCGCAGCGGAACAAATATAATAGATAAATGAATAATCTTTAAAACAAAGAACTATATCAGTTTATACATACATCATCAGAGTGTTACAACAACAAACAGTAGAAAATAATATAACATATACAATTAATACTCCTCGCCATCCAGTTTGAACTCCAGATCTCCACAGCAACTTCTTGACTTCGCTCCCGCCACACACACAATGCAAACGCAGAATAGGAGGAGATTTCTCCTTATAATAGTCAAACATGCTTGATACGCAAAATTCTTTTTAATATTATCATTAGTGCATAGTGGAAAACATTTGCAAATATAATATTAATCTTAGCCAGCATACTTACCATTATAATATGCCTACTATTGCTACCATATTAGATGGCAGGTTCTAAAACAAAAACCGTACAACGCGCGTATTGGCGATCAGATTTCCAACAAATGGTCTGGCAAAGGAACTTCCTAGACCACATGGGTATGCCTATGGAGGGACGTCCCGAGAACCTAACCGGATCTCTACTAACACAAGGCCGGGTTACCTCTGTAACTAGGTAACTACTACACGAGTATGTCATCCCTCGGTCCTTAGCGACCTTCATCCGAGGATCCTCAACCACAAAGCATCAACCATAAAGCAATAAACTTGTGGCAACAACATAGGTAAAATATCTAGGCTCCACACCATGATACTACCCTTTTTCAGAAGGAAATGGACATACCCTCAGTGGGCGCTACCCCCAAATAACCTTGCCGCATCCTTCCTGTTTCAACCATTTTCGGATTGTAAGGTCCGACGAAGTCTCGTCCACAAAGCTACGCATTTCACAAAAGTCATGCTTTGATCAACAAATGATCAACAACACTTTGTATGCCACATTACCAAATTGGGAGTATATCACCAGTAACCATCAATTACATAACCTCTTAACTCATACGTCTCAAAAAAGGGTGTTAAGCTAAGAGAATAAATTCCCTACCACCAACAGAAATGTATTTGATAGAAACCAGCTTTACATCTCAAAGTGTAACATCAGACACACACCCATACAAGTCCGTTCCAGGATCGAACGGAACCAAAGGCACTTCATAGAAGCCCTTGCAAATTCGGATATTCACTAATCACATCTGGGCTCCCCATCACAAAGGGTGATAAAATCTCTATACTGGAGCAACCCGGTGCAGAGACATTCGACAAGTAATCCTTTTGCTTTCGAAAATACCCGGTCTTCAACACCATCTTCAAATGCAATCCCATTTCATTGTATCATTATTCGGAATGCGTTTTATGACACAAAATCCTCTCCCGCTAATCCGAATAACGAGCGCTTATTTTAAAAATAAGTGTTATATTCAAATTTCAAGAAAATCACAACAAATTTCCACTTTGAACTTTTAAACAAAAGATCCATCACAAAGATTCGATGTGGTTTTCGAATTTCCATTTGGAATCCGACCCCCGGTCGCGTCGAAATTCAAATGCTGTTTAAAAGCCAATATTGATAGTCGGTTATTTAACTATCAATCAACATTCACCAGATTTCAAATAATTTTCCCCTAATTGTTTATTTTCAACATATCTATGCAAGATATAATTTTAATACTTCAAGACTTTGAAAACAAATTTCAAATCACTTTCCTCACATGGAGTAAATTTTCAAATATTTATTTAATTCGACTGAAATTTTTTCCAAGTTCGAATACTTTAAAATAATTTAAATCACTTATCCAAAATATACTTGGAAACATTTTGAATAAAACTACTTATAAATAGTTATTTAAATATTAGCTATGAAAACATTATACCAATATCTCATATAAAATTTCAAGTCCAAGCTAATTTTAAAATAAAATTAGTAGATAGGGTATAACCATTCAAATAACATTTTCTAAAACAAATATCAATTTAGTCTTTAAATAATCACTTTTGTAATTTACTAAATAAATCTTTTACTTTAAAGATTTAAAAACAACTTAAGAAAATAATTTCTCTAAAACATTCATTTTAAAAACCGCTGGGACGCCCCACCTCTATACCCACGCTAGCCAAGAACACTACGGCGTAGTGCTGTCAACTAGCACGGAGAATAAGGCTGTTGAGGAGCGACCATCCATGTGATTGCTTATCACACAATGGCTATAAATAATCTTCGGAAACAAACATAGAAATAAGCATAACACAAATCAGTCAAAGACATCCATATCACAAAGGCGGAAGAAGATATGAATATATAACTAACACATGAAAGTGTACATCAGAGTAGTGGTTAAAAAGATCCACAATAATACAAAAGAACAGCGACACGTGCTATACAAAAGAATACAACTATGAGTCTATATCTCAAGTGTATACAACAAAAACTGCTAATCTAAATAGTTAGCCAAAAGTCAGAGTAGCAAATCCCGGGAAGAAGTCAAGCAGAAGCACCTGTAACATCTCGGTCTGACCCGAGTATTATTTAAGAAAATAATAAACGGATCAGTCTAGCTATAAATATCAGATGACATGGTATAAAATAAAAGATATGGTATAAACATAAAATATCCATACTGACATACTACTATAAGTATGCAAATGATGATCAACAGAAGATCAATCAATAAGAGATAAATTAATATCACCAGAATCTTCTCAAAGATCCAAAGAGGGCATCATACCCTAAACTTGTACTCATAACAAGTCAATGACATAAATTCCAGAAATCAACACAAGAAATCCAGAAATCACAAAAAAAGGGAAAGAGGCCTATCACATGACGGTCCGAAGACCAAGGGGAGCTACCCCATATGGGTGAGTCGGAATCACCCAGATGAGGTCTAGGCTAACCAAAAAGCAAAAAGGTATGTGTGAGTGGAATCACACAAATGGTGTCTAGCCTAACCAAAAAGCAACAAAAAGGTATGTGTGAGTGGAATCACACAAATGGTGTCTAGACTAACCTTGCAGACAAAGAGATATGTGTGAGTTGGAATCACACCCATGAGGTCTAGTCTAACCTTGCAAACAAAGAGACATAGCACAATTGCTAGTCTAAATCATAAAATGATCGTCATGATCAACGAGAAGTGTCAATTACACTAAGCTAGTAAATATAAAATTTTATGTTCGTGTCCCATAACCACTTGCTTAATTTAAATATTTACGAACAAACTGTAAATCTTCACTAGAAAATTGTCACAATAGGTTCAATCGAACAAGTCCAAGAATTAACCGACGAAGTGAACGCAAGCGTTTCATACCACTTGTTTTACTAAACCGTTTAATTAGATTTCTCATCCGAGTGAGGTAAATGTTTGTATATACTAGTAGATTGGAAAACGGTTTAAGAAAAGAGCTTTGTTATTGAAAATAGAGTTGAAATCATTTTGTTGAAAGAGTTTGGATATTTACTACTAGTATTGAAACCATCATATTTCTAAAGTTGTTATCCCGCCTTTTTAGCAATGCCGTGATACCATAAAATCAACCAAGAAGCCAAAGATAGTTAGTCTCGAAGAATGGTCAACTCAGCATCTCAACAAAGCAAGTTCTGTTGAATGTTTTTCAGATAAGATCCCCTATGGAGGGGGGGTCCGGGGGTGGCAACCCCCCAAGGTGGGGGTGCGGGGGAAAAACCCCCGCTACGGTGTTCGACCTGCCCGGTCAGGTCGCGGGGGTCCAGGGGGCAGCGCCCCGTCCAAAACGGTACGACCTAATGAAGACCTAAGGGAGTATAGGATCGAGCGACCTAATGGTTGCGACCTAGAGGTGTTCGCGAGTTAGCAGAAGCGAGCGACCTAACAGAGGCGAGCGACTTAAGGGACTCACGACCTAACAAAAGCACAGGCCAAGCGACCTAACATTTTAAGGCCGAGCGACCTAATTAAACTCGCGACCTAATGGTGTGAAAGTCGTGCGACCTAAAGTGTTACGACCTAAGGGTCGAGCGACTTAGTGGAACAAGGTCATACGACCTAATACTTGTAGTAGGGTTGAGCGACCTAACGGAGTAAATGGTCGAGCGACTAACAGGTTATAGGTCATGCGACCTAACAGGAAACGAGGCCGAGCGACCTAACGTCTCAACAAAGCCGTGCGAACTAGTGAGGGGTCATGCGACCTAGCGACTCAAGGCTAAACGACCTAACGACTCAAGCCAGAACGACCTAAAGGGTTAACACAAATATGCAGGCCGAGACTCCTCGAGGCAGAGCGACCTACGACCTATCGACCAAGCGACCTAATTCCGAACGACCTAAGAGCGAACGAAAATATGCAGGCCGAGACTCCTCGAGGCAGAGCGACCTACGACCTATCGATCAAGCGACCTAGCGACCTAATTCCGAACGACCTAAGAGCGAACAAAAATATGCAGGCCGAGGGTTCAAGGCAGTGCGACCTAAGCCCAGTAATTCACCAAAAACACAAAAAATTGGAGTTTTTCGCCAATCCAATCCAAACCAAATGCAAATGTACATGCTAAAGTGATGGGGAATCATTCCCAACAGTCCAACATAGTTATAGACTAGAATTGTGAGATAAAAATCTCACCTTTGCACCAAAAATCAATGAAAATGAAGACCAAAGTAAAGCAAGAATCAATCCATTTCAATCTCAACACAAGAAGCTTGAATCCTATGTCTTCACTTTGATTTTGGAGTTGGATGTTGAATTTGCTAATGAACTTGGGCTTGGAATTTTAATTTCCCTTTCCCCTCACCATTAATGCTAAAACTAGAGTTAGGTTGGAATTTATGAAGAGATGAGGAGAAGGGGTTGGAACTTAGGTTTAATAGGCTAAACCAACCCAAATTCCAAAGCGGGAAAAGTTAGTGAAATTCCACTAACCCCAAACATATCAAAGTTTATACTTAAAAAGATTGCAAACATCATTTTGAACTCAATGAAAATGGTCTCGAGTCCTAATTTGACCGTTTGCAAAAAGTAGCGTTTCGGACCAAAATTCGATTAACGATGAAATATTTAAATATAAAATCGATAAATATGCGAGTTGTTACAGACTCCCCTCCTTAAAGAAATTGCGTCCTCGCAATATAAAAGATGGAAATAAATGGTAACAACCATAAAAGCATATTAACACAAAGGAAATTTGAAATAGGAAGTTCACCTCAAAAAGCAGGAGTAAGCAAGTCCGGATGTGTTCGCTCGAAGAATTCTCTGGATTCCCAAGAGCAATCCGTAGGATTTGAGGACCATTGAACCTTCACAAGCGGAGCATCTTTATTTCGAAGTCGTTTGACCTCCGAAGCAATAATTCGAATAGGATGCTGCTCGTAAGTTAAATTCGGCGAAACTTTAATTTCTTCCACAACACCAGGCTCAAGAATAGAATCGGAATCTCGTAGGCATTTCCGTAATTGAGAAACATGAAACACATCATGCATAGCAGAAAACTGAGCCGGTAATGTAAGGCGATAAGCCATAGAACCAATACGTTCAGTGATAGGAAATGGCCCAATATATCGGGGTGCTAACTTTCCCGATCGACTGAAACGTACAACACCTTTCATAGGTGAAACATGAATAAAAACAGAATCTCCCACAGAAAATTCTAACTTCCTTCTTAGTCAAGCCAGTAAGAGGCATGACAATCTTAGAAAAGTCTTTAATGAAACGACGATAATAACCCGCCAATCCGAGAAAACTACGAATCTCTGTCACACTCTCCGGTCTCTTCCAATCTTGAATCGCTTCAATCTTTGAAGGATCCATGGAAATTCCGGATTCGGAAATAATATGACCGAGAAACTTCACACGAGATTGCCAAAAGTGGCATTTAGAAAATTTCGCCTTTAATTGATTACTCCTAAGAGTTTCCAATACAATCCGAAGATGCTTTTCATGCTCCTCCTCGGTTTTAGAATACACAAGGATATCATCAATGAAGATGAGAACAAACCGATCGAGGAAAGCCTTGAAAACTCGATTCATGAGGTCAACGAAGTAAGCCGGAGCATTCGTTAAACCAAATGGCATAACAATCCATTCATAAGATCCATAACGAGTACGAAACGATGTCAAAGGAATACTATCCTCAGCAATACGAAGCTGATGAGAACCGGTAGCCAAGTCCAACTGTGAAAAGACCCTAGCTCTGCTAAGCTGATCAAACAGATCGTCAATCCGAGGTAAAGGATATTTATTTTTAATAGTCAGATCGTTAAGCTTGCGATAGTCAACGCAAAGCCTAAGCGTACCGTCGGATTTCTTCACGAAAATAGCCGAAGATCCCCAAGGCGAGGAGCTAGAGCGAATAAATTGCTTCGTCTCCAATTCAGATAATTGTTTGCGCATCTCCTCATTTTCCTTATTAGACATGCGATAAGGAGGACGAGTAATAGGTTGAGCTTTAGGGGTAAGATTAATTTTGAACTCAATTGCTTGCTTAGATGGTAAACCTAAAACGTGCTCGAATATGTCGGAAAATTCACGGACAACGTGAATTCGAGAAATGACGTCTTCCTCATCATCGTCATCATCGTCTCGAGGATTTAAAGAATATAAAGATGCAGTCAAAGAAGAATCCGAATCTTTAAGAATAATAGAAATCTGATTTACAGATTGCGGATGTCGAAGATAAATAGTCGGCTCAGGACGTAGGATATGAGCTTCATAACGGTTAAGCCAGTCCATACCCAATATCATTCTGAAGCCTAAGTAACGCATAACATGCAAA
This sequence comes from Allium cepa, assembly GCA_030765085.1. Classification (NCBI taxonomy): domain Eukaryota; kingdom Viridiplantae; phylum Streptophyta; class Magnoliopsida; order Asparagales; family Amaryllidaceae; genus Allium; species Allium cepa. The sequence continues at coordinate 689,360,683 of CM060932.1, read as the reverse complement.
TCGGCTAGGAAGGAAAAATCGCATAAAATAATCTCCACATCTTTACAAAGCAAACTAAGAGTTGCGGATCCACCAATAGGATTCGCAATTTTTAAAGAAGTCATTAATGCAGTAACACTTAAGGAAATAGTGTCTACCAGTTCCTTTGATATAAAAGAATGGGATGCACCCGTATCAAAGAGAACTCTAATAGGTTGATCATGAAATAAAATAATACCATCAAGAATGGAGTGAGAAATACCTTGGCCACGAGATGTGTTGCCAGGGGCTTGAGCCACATTCAACTTTCCTTCCTTCTTGCCTTCACGTTTGAGGCATTGATGTATGTAATGATCCGGGCTCTTACAATAGCGACAAGATTTGGGCTTAGAGCACTTATTCGCAAAATGATCCCCAAATCCACAGTTGAAGCATCTCGCACCACTAGGAGAAGGAGACTTCGCCGCAGGGGTTGCTTGCTTACACTTTTTGTTGGGATAAGGGCCTTTGAATTTACTGGGCCTCTTTTTGTTGTTGAAGTTGGGTCTGGAAGCTACTACTTCAGCATCACTTTCTTTATCAGCCTCTTCCAAACGAAGAGCGATATCTATAAGTTGGTCGAAATGAACTTCTAACTTTAGAAGTAATGGCTTCTTGAGGCTTTTATTTAAGCCATAAACGAACCTCATGTTCTTCTTCAATGGGGTGCTGATGTATTCAACCCCATATTTGGAAAGCGACTCAAAGGCCACGACGTAATCAGTCACAGAGGACTTACCTTGAACAAGGTCTATAAAGCGTCGAGCCATAGTTACCTTCTCTGCTTCTGGTACAAATTTTAACTCAAAGCATGTCCGGAATTGCTCCCAGGTAAGGTCCGCTTTGTTGACTTCAGAAATAAGAAGTTCATACCAGTCCAATGCTCTCACTTGGAGCATACTGGAAGCCACATGAACACGGTGAAGATCGACCAGATTCATGCGAATGAAGATTCGATCGCAGGTCCTCAACCAAGCCTGGACCTCGATGATATTTTCAGAACCTTTAAATGGCTTCCCACCCAGGTTGGTGTAATCATTGCACAAACGTGCAAACCCAGATTTAGGGTGAGTAGGTTCCGGATCAGAACCAGCTGCTTGAGCATTCGTGACAAAGTCAAGAAGTTGCTGGGTAGTCATAAAAACCCCATCTTGGGGTGGAGCACTAGATGGTCCAGCTCTGGGACCACCAGGTCTAACCATTTCTCATCCTTAAGAAAGAAAGAAGAGAAAGAAGAAGATTATTCACTAATGAATATCAAGCAATCTTGCTAGATAAAACAAGGAATCATAAAGGATATAGGATGAATCAGTACGACGACTCGAATTAATCCTAAGAATAACTCCTAAGGTGGACTTAGGACGATGATCCTTGTTAAGTTATTCTACATTGTTATGAAGTTTGGCTCTAATACCAAGCTGTGACGCCCCACCTCTATACCCACGCTAGCCAAGAACACTACGGTGTAGTGCTGTCAACTAGCACGGAGAATAAGGCTGTTGAGGAGCGACCATCCATGTGATTGCTTATCACACGGTGGCTGTAAATAATCTTCGGAAACAAACATAGAAATAAGCATAACACAAATCAGTCACAGACATCCATATCACAAAGGCGGAAGAAAATATGAATATATAACTAACACATGAAAGTGTACATCAGAGTAGTGGTCAAAAAGATCCACAATAATACAAAAGAATAGCAACACGTGCTATAAAAAAGAATACAACTATGAGTCTATATCTTAAGTGTATACAACAAAAACTGCTAATATAAATAGTTAGCCAAAAGTCAGAGTAGCAAATCCTGGGAAGAAGTCAAGCAGAAGCACCTGTAACATCTCGGTCTGACCCGAGTATTATTTAAGAAAATAATAAACGGATCAGTCTAGCTATAAATATCAGATGACATGGTATAAAATAAAAGACATGGCATAAACATAAAATATATATACTGACATACTACTATAAGTATGCAAATGATGATCAACAGAAGATCAATCAATAAGAGATAAATCAATATCACCAGAATCTTCTCAAAGATCCAAAGAGGGCATCATACCCTAAACTTGTACTCATAACAAGTCAATGACAAAAATTTCAGAAATCAACACAAGAAATCCAGAAATCACAGAAAAAGGGAAAGAGGCCTATCACATGACGGTTCGAAGACCATGGGGAGCTACACCATATGGGTGAGTCGGAATCACTCAGATGAGGTCTAGGCTAACCAAAAAGCAAAAAGGTATGTGTGAGTGGAATCACACAAATGGTGTCTAGCTTAACCTCGCAACAAAAAGGTATGTGTGAGTGGAATCACACAAATGGTGTCTAGACTAAGCTTGAGGACAAAGAGATATGTGTGAGTCGGAATCACACCCATGAGGTCTAGTTTAACCATGCAAACAAAGAGACATCGCACAATTGCTAGTCTAAATCATAAAATGATCGTCATGATAAATGAGAAGTGTCAATTACACTAAGCTAGTAAATATAAAAGTTTATCTTCGTGTCCCATAACCACTTGCTTAACTTAAATATTTACGAACAAACTGTAAATCTTCACTAGAAAATTGTCACAATAGGTTCAATCGAACAAGTCCAAGAATTAACCGACGAAGTGAACGCAAGCGTTTCATACCACTTGTTTTACTAAGCCGTTTAATTAGATTTCTCATCCGAGTGAGGTAAAGGTTTGTATGTACTAGTAGATTGGAAAATGGTTTAAGAAAAGAGCTTTGTTATTGAAAATAGAGTTGAAATCATTTTGTTGAAAGAGTTTTGATATTTACTACTAGTATCGAAACTTTCATATTTCTAAAGTTGTTATCCCGCCTTTTTAGCAATGCCGTGATACCATAAAATCGACCAAGAAGCCAAAGATAGTTTGTCTCGAAGAATGGTCAACTCAGCATCTCAACAAAGCAAGTTCTGTTGAATGTTTTTCAGATAAGATCCCCTACGGAGGGGGGGTCCAAGGGGTGGCAACCCCCCAAGGTGGGGGTGCGGGGGAAACACCCCCGCTACGGGGTTCGACCTGTCCGGTCAGGTCGCGGGGGTCCAGGGGGCAGCGCCCCGTCCAAAATGGTACGACCTAATAAAGACCTAAGAGAGGATAGGATCGAGCGACCTAATGGTTGCGACCTAGAGGTGTTTGCGAGTTAGCAGAAGCGAGCGACCTAACAGAGGCGAGCGACCTAACAGAGGCGAGCGACTTAAGGGACTCACGACCTAACAAAAGCACAGGCCAAGCGACCTAACATTTTAAGGCCGAGCGACCTAATTAAACTCGCGACCTAATTGTGTGAAAGGCGTGCGACCTAATTAAACTCGCGACCTAATGGTGTGAAAGTCATGCGACCTAAAGTGTTACAACCTAAGGGTCGAGCGACTTAGTGGAACAAGGTCATACGACCTAATACTTGTAGTAGCGTTGAGCGACCTAACGGAGTAAACGGTCGAGCAACCTAACAGGTTATAGGTCATGCGACCTAACAGGAAACGAGGCCGAGCGACCTAACGTCTCAACAAAGCCGTGCGAACTAGTGAGGGGTCATGCGACCTAGCGACTCAAGGCTAAACGACCTAACGACTCAAGCCAGAACGACCTAAAGGGTTAACACAAATATGCAGGCCGAGACTCCTCGAGGCAGAGCGACCTACGACCTATCGATCAAGCGGCCTAGCGACCTAATTCCGAGCGACCTAAGAGCGAACGAAAATATGCAGGCCGAGGGTTCAAGGCAGTGCGACCTAAGCCCAGTAATTCACCAAAAACACTAAAAATTGGAGTTTTTCTCCAATCCAATCCAAACCAAATGCAAATGTACATGCAAAGTGATGGGGAATCATTCCCAACGGTCCAATATAGTTATAGATTAGAATGTGAGATAAAAATCTCACCTTTGCACCAAAAATCAATGAAAATGAAGACCAAAGCAAAGCAAGAATCAATCCACTTCAATCTCAACACAAGAAGCATGAATCCAATGTCTTCACTTTGATTTTGGAGTTGGATGTTGAATTTGCTAATGAACTTGGGCTTGGAATTTTAATTTCCCTTTCCCCTCACCATTAATGCTAAAACTAGAGTTAGGTAGGAATTTATGAAGAGATGAGGAGAAGGGGTTGGAACTTAGGTTTAATAGGCTAAACCAACCCAAAGTCCAAAGCGGGAAAAGTTAGTGAAATTCCACTAACCCCAAACATATCAAAGTTTATACTTAAAAAGATTGCAAACGTCATTTGAACTCAATGAAAATGGTCTCGAGTCCTAATTTGACCGTTTGCAAAAAGTTGCTTTTCGGACCAAAATTCGATTAACGATAAAATATTTAAATATAAAATCGATAAATATGCGAGTTGTTACAACCAACTTTTAAACTTTAAATTTATAATATAAAAGTTACTTTGAAAACATACTCGGCTTTCCAGGGAGAATACACTTTCCATTTCAAAATGGTCATTTAAATCGATTAATAAATCCTTTTCGATCTATTTTTAAATTTACATTCCAAATCCGTAAATTTCTTTCCGCACTTAAAAATAAACCAATGTTTACTTTAAAAAAAAAATTATTTTTCCTTTATAAATTCCCATTGTGAATTTAAATTTTCAAATATCCATTGATATACGATTTTCAAAATCGATTTCCAAATATTCACTTTCAACACCAAATCAAATTCCAAATTGATTTTCAAACAAATTTTTCAAACACCAAAAAAATTTTCAAATTGATTTCCAAATTTATTTCAAACACCAAATAAAATTCTCAAATTGATTTCTAAATTGATTTCAAACACCAAATCAATTTTCATATCGATTTCCCAAATATTTATTTTTAAACACCAAATTAATTTTCAAATTGATTTATGAAATCTTTTCAAACACCAAATTAAATTCCAAATTTAATTTCTAAAATTTATTTCCCTTTAAAAATAAATCCCTTTATCTCTTCTAAACTATTTAAAATCCGTATTTTAAATAAATTCCTCAACTTTTGAATAATATTACTCGAAATCCATTTATTAAACCTTTTTCCCATATTTTGGAATTTATTCGATAAGGTTACAAAAGTTAACTTTTATACTATTAAATTCGTTCTTTTAAATTTATCCAATTTTCTAAGATAAATTTACTTAAAGTTTCCTATTTTAATTACCAAAAATCCAATTTTATATTTCTGGTATCCTACGATGCCAAAAATATATTCGGCTAAACTATAGCCATCAACTATTTCAATCACAAATATAATCATACACAGATTATAAATAAACCAACACACAACATTGAAACAAATTCAAATGTTTGAGGAATCTAGTTGGATCCCTCCAACCTGTTTCCCTGTATCCACAGATGTTAGCACAACAATTAAATACCAATTCCACTTCTAGGTGGAACATCGCGGTATATGGGATTAAATAATGTCATCCGCGATTATGCGACGCATAGGGTTTCATTCGCTATATAATGCGTAAAATCAATCTCTCCAAATACATATATAATACTAATTCCACTTCGAGGTGGAATATCGTGGTATATGGGTTTATATAATATCCTCCGCTATTATGCCTCGCATAGGGTCTAATCCAATACAACTGATAATAATTTATCATCCAAGCACACAATCAACAATTTTAAATTTAACTATTTAAAATTAAGTCGGAAAATCCGGTTGAGTGAGAAGATCTCACCTTTGTTTTGCAATCCATTTCCAAACTGGCTTGCTTCTTTACAGATTTTGACCTAGTTAAAAAATTCACAATTTTATTAATATTTGGACTAGACGAACAATTAATTTCCCATTTTAAATTAGAGTGAATTAACTAATTATTAAATTTCCTTTTAATAATTATTTTTAGAAACTAAAACCATTAAATAGATTTTAATAACAAATCTATCTTTATCATCTATATATATATATACATATATTTACCAATTCAAAAATTAAATAGATTAATACCTTACTGCATGTTTATACTATTACTACAAATGTTTTATGTTTATTCACGAATAACCTTACTGTTACTTTTCTTCTTTTACCTAACATTTACTACATACATATATCTATATGTATAAAATTTCCAGATTCTACTTAAATAACTAGCTGTAAAGCTTAAATAAATTTTCAGTTTAAAACTAATTATCCAAAAGCCTTTCGATTGCCGTACTCCGCATGCATGCAATCACCTGCCTCCATGCCCTAGCATCACGACTCTCACGCTCAAGAACAGTCGAACCCTTCCGCTTGCGATACTCCTTAGGTCGATCATCGCAGCCAAAACCACAGATGCATCGCAACTCCTCTTCCTATGCTCAACATCGTCGCCATTGTCGTCGCGTGCGCAATCCGTCGCTTCGGCCGCGCCATCGCGACTCCACCATCGACTCCTCCTGCCTCGACGAGAACACAACAACATCAAATCTTCACCTCACGCTTCAATAACGCGCACGTATCCACGAGATCTCGAGCTCGAGATCGATCGAACGAATTTACGTTCGATCCCCTTTTTCATTTATGAATTGATTTTAATTCGAGCTTAATTTGAGAATGGAGGGGAAACGAACGAAGGCAGAGAAATGAATTCAAATTTTGTTTATCTGAAATTTTGAGGAGCTCGACCATTATTGATGAAGCCATCGTTTTTTTCTTTGATTTCGTTTTGGTTCTGAGTTTTTATTTATTTTTTTCTTTTCCTTTACTTTAGACGAGATTTTTGATCAATATTTAATTCAAACGAACGCGCTTCCTTTTTAATTTGCAAAGTGTTTGAAGTGAGATAAAACGTGTAATTGCCTTATGATAATAGTATTATATTAAGTACTACATACATACATACATACATACATACATACATACATACATACATACATACATACATACATACATACATACATACATACATACATACATATATATGTATATATATATATATTAAATTCAAATCCAAATCGTCGCGATATCTGCAGCACACAATTTCGATCTCCCATCTTGGAATGTCGCCAGGCGTTTATAATCTTATACCTTATTCTGAACGCAATGGGAAAGGTTTCGAGTCCAAATTCGATCGTATGTGGAAGATAGCTTTTTGAACCAGCTATTTAATTAAATCTCGATATAGATTTCAATGCGTTTTCTTATCGTACAACCAAACGATAACTCCAAACACTATGAAAATTGAAATCCGTTAATAATACACCATTACGGATCCAATGGAATAGGTTTCGTCAAAATCCGTGACTATGCGTCGGAAGGCTATTTTTATATATTTGATTTTAATGATATAAATTAAAAACTGAACAAATCATTTTCAAATTCAATTCTGAAGCCTCCATTATCTTTAGTATTATCAATATAAATTTTCTAAACTACTGAAATAATTTTAATCAGCTTAAAACTGAAGACAATTTTTTTTATCCAATGTCATATTACTAAATTTAAAAATTTAATTGCCAAATTCATAGTTATATTTGAAATTCAAGTTAAACTATCATTCAAATTTTTAAAATCAATTAAATATTCAATTTCAAATGTTCAAAATTCTGGTTCGTCACATTCTTCCCTCCTTAAGAGAATTTCTTCCCGAAATTACAAGTTAAGAAGAATGATCCTTAACCCGTTTATCATTTTCCCAATCCCAAACAGTTTTAACTTTCCAAGACAATCTTTTTCTTAAAGTCCCATTATCGATTCAACTAACTTTCCAACCTTTCATAGTTTTCAAAAAACATTATTCATTCCACAATTCAAATTTAAATTTTCAAAATTTTCCTAAAATTTTCTAACTCCTTAAATTCCCGAAATTTTTTGCCAGCGTCTCCTTTGCATGGCTAGCTCGGTACGACTACGAAATGCCACAATGGTCCTCCAGATTCAAAAAGAAAACGAACAAGTGGTTAGACAAGAAAATCATCAAATTTCATATAGAAATTTAAATACATACCTTTTTCGAGCAATTTAAATTTATCTTCGAAATCAAAATCCTAATTCCTTTTGCATTTAAATCACCTGTATATCGTACTATCCATAGTGTCCAATTTCAACAAAAATTCATTTTTCACATTTCTTTACAAAATTTTGAATATTTATTTCATTCAAATCTGTACGATGTACTTATATCATTCATACGCAATATCAAATTCGATCGCTCACTCGATTACAAAAATTCTCTTCTGAACTAGCATCGTCTATCCGACTTCCTAGTGCGGACTCAGATCTAATTTCTTGATCAAAAACCATCATTCTCTCTGCATAGCCTTAAACTGTGATAGAGAATTTCCAGAATCATTCAAAAATCCACATCCAGGTTCGTCGTCGAAAATCGAGTGAAAAATTCCAACTCAGATCAATATAATTATCTCGAAATTCTGCGCTCGAATTCTGGATCAAATTGTCATGCGAATAAAAGAATATACGTACATCCTACGTATTTATTCCAATTGATTATTAGCTATATCAATTTTCTTTTCTATTATTCACATTGATTTTCATTCACTTATTCACAATTACCGTTTCACAATTTTCCAGTTTAATCTTCATTTAATCATTAACTTAGAATATTTTCTTAACACCAAATTTTACTTAAGAATTACACCATTCGTTTTCTTAAGTTCAATATAAATAATTTATATACTTCCTATATTTACTTTCAATCAGCCACTTCAGTTAATATCTACTTATAGTTAATCTGGATTTTCAATTCCATATGAATTCAATTTACATTTCAAACCATATTTGTCTTGTCATTTCTTAAATTAGTTTCACTTACTAATTTTATTTCAATACTCTGCTTCATTTGGTCCAATTTGACAAATTTCCACTTTACATTGTTTATCCCAAATCAAATTCAATTTCCAATATTCAGCTTGAATTTCAACATAATTCAATTTCACTTTCATTTACCTGCAATTGTAAATTCATTTATTCATTCATAATTTTATTTTCCACCTTAATAAATTTTATTGCATAACTATTTTTATCAGATTCCAGATTCCTTCCAACATTTCAAAATCATTTTTGAAATCAATTCAAATTATCCTTTGAATTTCCAAAACCAACCCTAGTTTTCCAAATAACTTCAAATTTTAAATAATTTAGCAGCAATTCCTCTCTTGGAAACTCAAAAATGAACAACGATGATGTCGCGATCATCATCGAAATTATTTTCCAGCGACCGAAAAGATTTTAGTGCTTTTACTCCTCCCAAAACATTTTTCCAAAACCTTTGAAAACCATTTCCAAACTCCAAGGGAATTTAATCTTTTCCAAATTTCAAAACTTTCAAGCCCTTTCAATTTTTATCAAAACATTTCTCTGGTATTCTATTTCAAATTACAAATCACATTTACAATTTACATTCTCGAATTCCATTTGTATGTGAATTTATTTCTTAACTTTTGAGTTACGATTTCAATTTTCTATTCAATAATCAATGATAATTATTTAATATTATCACTTTCTAACAACCAAGCAACCATATACTGTAATAATTTACAAAGATTATTCCTTTTATATACAAAAATAATTTGGGTAAAATTATTTCATTCACCCTATTTTGAAACATTACTGTGTCGATTTATCTTGTTTTAGAGTTTAGAAACCCCTATCGATAAAATGACATCCCACATATCGACCAGAATCTATAAACACTCGACTGGTAAGTCAACACAATATAAAAACAATTTTATATATCCACTAACAAATACGTGCTCATATCTATTATTACAGTCAAACTCATTCTAGAGTACTACTGACTCTATCTCTAATGAGTAATCCCCACCAGAGCCAAGGTTATCGCTTAACCAATTGCTCTGATACCACTTTATAACGACCCGATTTTTCGACGTCCGCAAGTTGACATCGATACGTCCACTGTATCAATGCCACACAGTCAAATGCCGAAAAACCGAACCATTAGGATTTAAGAAGAAGAAGATAGAAGAAGAAACAGAAACAATAACAGAATCTCACATTCCGCAGCGGAACAAATATAATAGATAAATGAATAATCTTTAAAACAAAGAACTATATCAGTTTATACACACATCATCAGAGTATTACAACAACAAACAGCGGAAAAGAATATAACATATACAACTGATACGCCTCACCATCCAGCTTGAACTCTAGATCTCCACAGCAGCTTCTTTACTTCGCTCCCGTTCAACTGATAACCTGACTCTAGGCTGCCCGTGTGGAAAATTATGGGCACCCAGAGTTTAGAAAGGGAACAATAAACTCCAGGTCAGTCATGGGACAGGTGTGAGATCTTAAAAAAAGTTATTTTCACAAAGAAAGGAAAAGAAATCCGCTATGCTTTTGGAAAATGAAACTACCATAAGGCCTCCCACCACACACATAATGCAAATGCAGAATTGGAGGAGATTTCTCCTTATGATAGTTAAACATGCTTGATACACAAAATTATTTTTAATATTATCATTAGTGCATAGTGGAAAACATTTGCGAGTATAATATTAATCTTAGCCAGCATACGTACCATTATAATATGCCTACTATAGCTACCATATTAGATGGCAGGTTCTAAAACTAAAACTGTATATGGCACGTATTGGTGATTGGATTTCCAACAAATGCTCAGGCAAAGGAACTTCCTGGGCTACATGGGTACGCCTCTGGAGGGACGCCTCGAGAAGCTAATCGGATCTCTGCCAACACAAGACCGGGTTACCTCTGTAACTAGGTAACTACTACACGAGTATGCCATCCCCCAGCCGTTAGCGATCTTTATCCGAGGATCCTCAACCACAAAGCAACAAGCATAAATTAATAAATTTGCAGCAACAACATAGGTAAAATATCTAGGTTCTATACCATGATACTACCCTTTTCAAGAAGGAAATGAACATGCCCTTAGGGGGCGCTACCCCTAAATAACCTTGCCGCATCCTTCCTGTTTCGACCATTTTCGGGTTGTGTGGTCCGACGAAGTCTCGTCCACAAAGCTACGCTTTTCGCAAAAGCCATGCTTCAATCAACAAATGATCAGCATCACTTTGTATGCCACATTACCAAATTGGGAGTATATCACTAGTAATCATTAACTACATAACCTCTGAGCTCGTACGTCTTAGAGAAGAGTGTTAAGCTAAAAGAATAAATTTCCCGCCACCAACAGAAATGTATTTGATTAAACCAGCTTTACATCTAAAAGTGTAACGTCAGACACACATCTATACAAGTCCGTTCCAGGATCGAACGGAACCGAAGGCACTTCAAAGAAGCCTTGCAAATCCAAATGCTCACTAATCACGTTCGGACTCCCCATCACAAAGGGTGATAAAATCTCTATACTGGAGCAACCCGGTGCAGAGACATTCGACAAGTAATACTTTCGCTTTCGAAAATACTCGGTCATCAACACCATCTTCAAATGCAATCCCATTTCATCGTATCATTATTTGGAATGGGTTTTATGACACAAAGTCCTCTCCCGGCTAATCCGAATAACGAGCGCTTATTTTAAAAATAAGTGTTATATTCAGATTACAAGCAAATCACAACAAATTTCCACTTTGATCTTTTAAACAAAAATCCATCACAAAGATTCGATGTGGTTTTCGAATATCCATTTGGAATCAGACTCTCGGTTGCATCGAAATTCAAATGCCGTTTAAAAGCCAATATTGATAGTCGGTTATTTAACTATCAATCAATATTCACAACAATTACCGGATTTCAAATAATTTTCCCCCAATTATTTATTTTCAACATATCTTTGCAAGATATAATTTTAACACTTCAACACTTTGAAAACAAATTTCAAATCACTTTCATCACGTGGAATAAATTTTCAAATATTTATTTAATTTCACTGAAAAATTTGCCAAGTTCAAATACTTTAAAATAATTTAAATTACTTATCCAAAATATACTTGGAAATATTTAGAATAAAACTATTTCTAAATAGTTATTTAAATATTAGCTACGAAAACATTATACCCATATCTCATATAATACTTCAAGTCTAAACTAACTTTAAAATAAAATTAGTAGATAGGGTATAACTATTCAAATAACCATTTTCTAAAACAAATATAAATTTAATCTTTAAATAATCACTTCTATAATTTACTAAATAAATCTTTTACTTTAAAGGTTTAAAAACAACTTAAGAAAATAATTTCTCCAAAACATTCTTTTTTAAAGACCAACTTTTAAACTTTAAATTATAATATAAAAATTACTTTGAAAACATACTCGGCTTTCCAAGAGAATACACTTTCCATTTCAAAATGGTCATTTAAATCGATTAATAAATCCTTTTTGATTTATTTTTAAATTTACATTCCAAATCTGTAAATTTCTTTCCACACTTAAAAAAATAAACCAATGTTTATGTTAGAACAAATTTCGCTTTCCTTTATAAATCCCATTTTGAATTTAAATTTTCAAATGTCCATTGATATAGATTTTCAAAATCGATTTCCAAATATTCACTTTCAACACCAAATCAAATTCCAAATTGATTTTCAAATATATTTTTTAAACACCAAACAAATTTCCAAGTCGATTTTCAAATTTATTTCAATTACCAAATCAAATTCTCAAATCGATTTCTAAATTTATTTCAAACACCAAATCAATTTTCATATCGATTTCCCAAATATTTATTTTTAAACACCTAATTAATTTTCAAATTGATTTCTCAAATCTTTTCAAACACCAAATTAAATTCCAAATTTAATTTCTAAAATTTATTTCAATGTAAAAATAAATCCCTTTATCTATTCCAAACTATTTAAAATCCGTATTTTAAATAAATTCCTCAACTTTTGAATAATATTACTCGAAATCCATTTATTAAACCTTTTTCCCATATTTTGGAATTTATTCGATAAGGTTACAAAAATTAACCTTTATAGTATTAAATTCCTTCTTTTAAATTTATCCAATTTTCTAAGATAAATTTACTTAAAGTTTCCTATTTTAACTACCAAAAATCCAATTTTATATTTCTGGTATCCTATGATACCAAAAATATATTCGGCTAAACTATAGCCATCAACGATTTCAATCACAAATATTATCATACATAGATTATAAATAAACCAACACACAACATTGAAACAAATTTAGTAGTTTGAGGAATCCACTTGAATCCCTCCAACCTGTTTCCCTACATCCATAGATGTTAGCAGAACAATTAAATACCAATTCCACTTTGAGGTGGAACATCGTGGTATATGGGATTAAATAATATCATCTGCTATTATGCGGCGCATAGGGTCTCATCCGCTATATAATGCGGGAAATCAATCACTCCAAATACATATATGATACCAATTCCACTTCGAGGTGGAATATCGTGGTATATGGGTTTATATAATATCCCGCTATTATACGACACATAGGGTCTAATCTAATATAACTGATAATAATTTATCATCCAAGCACACAATCAACAATTTTAATTTTAACTATTTAAAATTAAGTCGAAAAATCTGATTAGGTGAGAAGATCTCACCTTTATTTCGCAATCCATTTCCAAACCGGATTGCTTCTTTACAGATTTTGACCTAGTATAAACAATTCACAATTTTATTAATATTTGGACTAAACGAACAATTAATTTCCCATTTTTAATTAGATTGAATCAACTAATTATTAAATTTCCTTTTAATAATTATTTTCAGCAACTAAAACCATTAAATAAATTTTATTAAAAAATCTATCTTTATCATATATAAATATATATGTATGTACATATGCCAATTCAAATATTAAATAGATTAATACCTTACTGCATGTTTATACTATTGTTGCAAATGTTTTACGTTTATTCACGAATAACCTTACTGTTACTTTTCCTCTGCTGCCTAACATTTGTTACATGCATATATCTATACTTATAAAATTTAATTAGCTATTGAAATTTCCAGATTCTACTTAAAATAACTAGCTGTAAAGTTTAAATAAATTTTCAGTTTAAAACTAATTACCTAAAAGCCTTTCGATTGCCGTACTCCACATGCACGCAATCACCTGCCTCCATGCCCTAGCATCACGACTCTGACGCTCAAGAATAGTCGAACCCTTCTGCTTGCGATACTCCTCAGGTCGATCGTCACAGCCAAAACCCTAGATGTATCACGACTCCCCTTCCCATGTTCGACATCGTCGCCATTGTTGTCACGTGCGCAATCCATCGCTTCGGCCACTCCATCGCGGCTCCACCATCGAGCTCCTCCTATCTCGATGAGAACATAGCGACATTGAATCTTCACCTCGCGCTTCAATCATGCACACACATCCATATGATCTCGAGCTCGAGCTCGATCGAATGAATTTATGTTCTATCCTCGTTTTCATTTATGAATTGATTTTAATTCCAGCTTAATTTGAGAACGGAGGGGAAACGAACGAAGGCAGAGAAATGAATTTGAATTTTGTTTCTCTGAAATTTTGAGGAGCTCGGCCACTATTGATGAAGCCATCGTTTTTTTCTTTGATTTTGTTTTGGTTCTGAGTTTTTATTTATTTTTTTCTTTTCCTTTTCTTTAAACGAGATTTTTGCATCAATATTTAGTTCAGACGAACGTGTGTCCTTTTTAATTTGCCAAGTGCTTAAAGTGAGATAAAACATGCAATTGCCTTGTGATAATAGTATTATATTAAATACTGTGTGTATATATATATATATTAAATTCAAATTCAAATCGTCGCGATATCCACAACACGCAATTTCGATCTCCAATCGAGACGTGCCACCAGGCGTTTATAATGTTATACTCCTATTCTGAACGCGATGGAAAAGGTTTTGAGTCCAAATTCGATCATATGGAGAAGACAGCCTTTTGAACCAGCTATTTAATTAAATCTCGATATAGTTTTCAATGCATTTTCCTATCATACAGCCAAACGATCACTCCAAAACACTATGAAAATTGAAATCCGATAATAATACGCTATTACGGATCCAATGGAACTGGTTTCGTCGAAATCCGAAACTGTGCCTCGGAAGGCTATTTTTAAATATCGGTTTAAATGATATAAATTCAGAACTGAATAAATCATTTTCAAATTCAATTATGAAGCTTCCATTATCTTCAGTTTTATCAATATAAATTTTATTAATCTTTGAAATAATTTTAATCAGCTTAAAACTGAAGATTCAAATTTTTACCCAATTTCATATTACTAAATTCAAAAATTTTGATTGCCAAATTCATTTTTATATTTGAAATTCAAGTTAAACTATCATTCAAATATTTAAAATCAATCAAATATTTCAATTTAAAATGTTCAAAATTCTGGGTCGTCACAAATTTGGTGAACCTTGTTTCAAACTGAAGAGGATTTTAAGGAGTGGATCTTTTGTTTAAAAGATTTAAAAGTGGAAATTTGTTTAAACCATTCAAAAGAAAGGTTTTGGGAAATAAGGGCTAAAAGTTATGACTTAACAAAGATCCGAATGTATCCATATGTTTTAAAAACAAGCGCTCATTATTCGGATTAGCCGAGAGAGGACAATAAATCATAAAACCCATTTCGAATTATGATACGACGCAATGGATTGCATTTGAAGACGGTGATTGAAGACCGGGTATTTTCTAAAATGAAAGGATGACCTGTTGATTGTCTCTGCACTGAGTTGCTCTAGTATAGAGATTACCCTAAGTGATGGGGAGTCTTGACGTGATTAGTGAATATCCAGATTTGTAAGGGCTTCTTTCCTTAATTGGAGGAAGTGCCTTCGGTTCCATTCAGACCCAGGATGGACTTGTATGGATGTATGCCTGACATTATACTTTAAGATGTAAAGCTGGCTTCTATCAAATACATTACTGTTTAGTGGCGGAGAATTTACTCTCTTAGCTTAATACCCTCCTCTGATACGTACGAGCTCAAAGGTTATGTAGTTGACATTCACTAGTGATATATACCTAATTTTGTAATATGACATGCTAAGTGCTGACCATTGGTTGATCGAAGCATGGCTTTTGTGAAAAGCGTAGCACTGTGGGATGAGACTTCATCGAACCTCACACCCTGAAAATGGTTGAAACAGGAAGAATGCAGCAAGGTTACGGGGGTCGCGCCCTTAGGGTATGTGCATTTCCTTCTGGATAAAAAGTGGTATCATGGTACGGAGTCTATATATTTTACTTATGTGGTTGTTGGAATTTGTTGTTGGAATCCTGGGATAAAGGTCGGTTACTACTGGGGGATGGCATACTCATGACAATTAGTTACCTAGTTACAGAGGTAACCCGACCTTGTGTTGGCAGAGATCCGGTTAGGTACTTGGGGCATCCCTCCAGAGGCGTACCCATTCGAAAAAGGAAGTTCCTTAGCCTTGACCATTTGTTGGAAATCCAATCATCCAATACGAGCCTTTTATGATTTTCAGTTGTATAACCTGACACCTCAGGTGGTAGCTATGGCAGGCATAATATAATGGTACCTATGCTGGCTAAGATTAATATTATACTTTCAAAATGTCTTTCCACACTATGCACTAATAATAATATCAAAAGGATTTTCGCGTATCAAGCACGTTTGATTACCCTAAGGAGAAATATCCCCCATGTGTGCGATTGCATTGAGTGTGTGTCGGGAGGCCTTATGGTAGTTTCATTTTCCAAAAAGAATAACAGATTTTTTTTTTGTACATATAACTGTTTTTGTCTGCTTATACCGATCCCATGACTGACCTGGAGTTTATTGTTCCCTTTCTAAACTCTGGGTGTCCATAATTTTCCACACGGGCAGCCTGGGTCAGGTTATCAGATAGTCAGCCAAGAGGTGTAGCTTTTGGCAGTCTTTAGAGTCTTCGGTTTGGGGATCGAATTTTCCATATTCCAGCATGATTATGGTTTTGAGATTTTTGGTTTGGAGCTTTGGCAATGAAGATATTATCTTTCCGCTGCTGTGGCTGTTGTTTTCTGCTGCTATGTTTTTCCACTATTGTATATACCTCTGATAATTTTGATCACTTCATATTGTATCATTGTTGTAATCAATTGTTGTGTATCAACAAAAGTTATTTTTCTTCTGTTTCCGCTGTGTTGTTTTCACCTAATGTGTTATAAGCTCCGGCGAACCGGAGTCAACATTTGAATCTCCGGGATTCGAATACGGGTGATGTATTAGATGCCAATTTTTGAAGGTCTGAATCCGGGTCGTCACACAAAATCCACAATACTACTATTTATTAATTCGTAAAGGGATTT
This sequence comes from Allium cepa, assembly GCA_030765085.1. Lineage (NCBI taxonomy): Eukaryota > Viridiplantae > Streptophyta > Magnoliopsida > Asparagales > Amaryllidaceae > Allium > Allium cepa. The sequence continues at coordinate 689,343,470 of CM060932.1, read as the reverse complement.
ATCATAAAATTCAATTTTCCTAAAATTTTGAATACAATTTCAAATATCAATATTCACTATTATTTCGGAAATAATTTATTTAATTCAAACCTTCACCTTTTGATTCAGTTACCCTATTTCTGTTCAATTTTAAGTGTTGTGTTCGACTAATACCATCGTTAAATTCAACCAAAACATACACAACATAACTTGACCAAGGTACACAACCCTCTTTCAATCAACATCATCCAATAACAACCAATTCATCCAATTATTCCATGTCAGCCAAGGATCCATTACTAAATAAGAATCTAAAAAAGCAATGGAAATAAAAAAGTAAACGATCATAAGTACATTAGTTGCGAGTCAAGAAAATAATTCACATAATAATTGCTTGAAGTTCACTAATCGGAGCTCTATTCCTTCAACCAAGTTGGCAATAAACATCACATACAAGTAGCTCCTCGTCACAACCGGCAACTCACAACAGGTCCAAGCCTTCACCTTCAACCGTCGTCGACGCCTCATCAACCACCTTTGGCACAACAGCCACCATTGATTCTAGAAAACCATGCAGTTGCTCAAGCCTTCATTGTTGATACCCTTTTCAATATCGTTTCCTCCTCCTAGTCGACTGCCAGGCACATGCGCACAAAAGCTTGGTCACGGTTGCCAAGCCGAGCCTTCCTTCTATAATGTTAAGGGCTCATGTGCATTCCTCCATATCGCCTATGGCATCATCACCATTGCCAGGTCATGCCCCGTGTCCTCTCTTTCATCACTGTCACGATTCTTATGCACCGTAATTAATTTTTTGTTGAACTGAGAAATTATTGCAATATAAAGGCGGGGGATTTGGAATCGAGTTTGTGTTGGCAAAACAAGGTGTGGGCTTGGGCTGTTAAATTATTTTAGGCCATTAGTTTAAATTAATTCACTTCTATTTTCTTTTATTTTAATTAATTATTTTATTTATTTGCAAACAAATTTCAGTTTAATTTAAATTGATCCATACTTCAATTACGAAATATATCTTGATGGTTGCACAATATTATTCAATTCAATGCTTATATATTCTTTTTTTTTTTGAATTACCTAGAGAACCAAGCTTCGCTTGTAAACTCTAGGGAAGTATGTGCCTGCCAAACACATACTTCGGGTACTTGTTACAGGGTTGTCAGTTTCGGGGCTCGAACTCGTGACCTTCGATCACGCAGTCCGGACCATCAACCAACTGCGCCAACCCTGTTGGCATGCTTATATATTCTTATTTACTCATTCAATGTATTGTTTCAAAATTAAATTCATTTTCTAAGCATTTCGATCATATGAAAATTATTTTCACTTATAAAATATTTTATATTTAATAAAAACATTTTATTCAATTCCAATATATTATCTAAAAAGAATTTGATAATTTAATTCAGTTTATTAAAAAATCTTTTATTAAATAGAATTTAGTTAACTAAAAGTTTATTTTCAAAATATTAATTATCATAAATCAAAATCGAACAATTTTTTTAATTTTAATTTATTTATTTTATGGTGTGGAAAAAATTGTTGTTACATTTCATATGTTGAATATTTGTACATACACGTTTTATGTATATATATATGTATATGAGTATTTTACTTTATTTATGTTATTAAACCAATTCACATATTAATAAAAAACATATATTGTTAATATGTGTTTGTCATGAAACGCATTAAACGTATTAGTTATGGTAGTATATTGAAGTCCCATAATATGTTTTTATACAAAATAATTTGTGCAACTGTTATTTGGATTAATGTTTTTTGTAATGACCCATAATTTGATCGCTTTAACTAAAGATGTTTAAATTATTTTGAATATTAAAATATAGATTATTTTTCAACAAATAATCAAGTTTAAGTAATTAATAATAATAGCAAACTTGTTTTGGAAAAATGTTCAAAAAATATGTACTATGGAAAAATAGCGATAAAATAACCGAAAACCTTTTTGTCGTTCAGCAGCTCTATAATTGTAAAACATCACTCATGGGCTCTGATACATACACTTATTTTTATAATTTAACAAGAATATGAAATAAAAAAATTATTTTTGGAAATTAAATATGTTTATGACATCATTAGGGATGCTCTTATATTTAATATTGATTTATGATTTTAAAATTAAGATTTAATGATTTAATAATTATTATTTTTATTCTAATAATTGTTTGTAAATGATAATAATTCATTTAATTAGTTATCAAGTGATAATAAGTCATTTAAAATAGTTATATAAAGATACTTAATTGATTCGAAAATATTAAAAAAATTCGTATCACTTTATCGGTATAATAGCAATTTTTGTAAATAATTGTTAGTATTGATTTATATCATTTTATAGTTTAAATGAGATCATTTTTATTTACAAAAAATGATTAGAAATTTATTTTCAAATCTTGTTTACATTTATATGTAATTTTAAATATAAGTGAAAATGTAACTGGGAAACGGCTTCCCGATTTTCAACGGTTAAACAAATAAAAGTCGTTTCATGTCGCTGCAACATTGTAAATGACAATGACACATATTTATATGCATGTATACATATCACATACTCACATATACATACATATTTAATACACACACACACACACACACATTTAAGAAAATATATTATCTAAAAACTTCGCCATTAAGCAAACTAAAGTCAAACCCACATGCATAAGGACATGAATGGATGGCTTAAAAGAGAGTTAAGTGATGGAGGCACATGGAGGAGGGGGTAACGTGGGGAACATGATGGAAAAGGAGGGGGTGGGTGCACATGGCGATGGTTGTGGATAATGATTGTGTTTTAGATATTTTTTTACAACTCTTTAGCCTATAAATACAAGCATCCATTCACTCCTTCATTCACTCATTTCATTCATCTCCTTCCTTTTCTTTATTTATCTTTAACGGCTTCCACCTTAGGAAAATTATGAAGAAATAATATTAAAGAGAATATATATATGTATGTATGTATATAAGTTATCATTCAACCTCAAAACCAAGTGCAAACACCTCCCTATCCCCCTACAACTCACGCCACCCTATATCCTAAGCTAAGCTGAGCACCACTCATCCAAGGTCAGGACTAAGAGCGCCAAAGGAGGAGGAAGAAAGTCGGGGAGCTCTAGTGCAAGGAAAAGAGGATAAAGTGCTGCCGAAGTGCCGCCGGTTCGATTTAGAAAGCTATGAAAAAGTTTTATGGAGTGGATATAAATAATGAGTACTCAATCTTAGTTTTATTTAAAAAAAACTTATAGTGATAATATACATGTTAAACTAGAGATTAATATGTTGAATATGGATTGATATTGGATGATAACTTGGTTGATATTATGATTCATTATATGGATGTTAATATGGTTGATAACTTGGTTGTGATAAATTATGAGAAATCATAATAAAAATGGTTAATTGATAGAAAACGAATTCATGATAACATATGAAATGAGTTTTTTTAGCCTCTTAACGGTTTTAAAATATAAAAAGTTTGAAAATGAATATTATAATAATATAATATCATGAAATGGTTTAAAAGCGAACATGAGATTTAATATGGAAAATATTTGTTTAAATGATTTAAAATGGTTTATAAATGTTTTATAAACAATAAAGCTCAATTTGAAGAAGTTTTGATAAGTTATGAAAAATAAGTCAAAATAAGATGTGTTGCGTAACGGTAATTCGCAATCTGGCGTCGAAAAAGTTAAACGAACGTTTAAAGTGCAATATAGCTCAAAGAATTTTTCAAACTATTATGTTTATAATTTCCAAATAAAAGAAAAAAATTGAGATTTCGTTTAGTAGATTATGAAATATGAGCAAATCAAGTTTTCAAGATAATTGTGGTTTTGTAGTTAGGAATCCACAAAGGGAATTCCTTTAAAATGATACTTTTAAATTTTAAAAATATGAAATAAATTCTATAAATCTTTTAAAATGTTCTAAAATATATTTGATTTATATAAACGAATTTTCAAGAGATAGAAAAGTCGTTTTGATCAATATATCTTTGGAAACACAATTTGCAGTACATTTTCATAGCACTTTTTAATAACTTTTGCAAACAATGGTTTTAACTTAATTATTCTTTCCCAAATCTTTTGTTAATCTTTTCAAATAAATAACTAAGTAATTTATATATGATTAATAGGTTTAAAAATGAGTATGCAATAACGACGAGTATGCTTGTTCCATTTGTGAGTGTCATAGAAAATCTGATAGAAGAATGGTAAACATCAAAGGGAAAGCCTGGATACTCTAAAATAATTAAAATTTAATTATGTTAAATGATTTAGAGTCGATCAAATAACTTGATCACCTTATCAGTGATAGAGAGATATTCTCTAGGCTTGGGTTTGGAAACCAAATGACTACCCTCCCTAGCTACCCGGACTGGCCCGACAGAGGGGATAGTTAATTTGATTTACCCAGATTAAAATTTCTCAAACTATAAAAGATATAATTTTCCAAATTTAAACAAATTGGATTACATAGAAATGATCCTCTTATATTTGGTACTAAATTCTAAGGAGGGAATCCGTACTATCCATATGAATTTAACAGGTGATTTCATTGTTATTCAATGGATAGTAAAGGTTGAATACGAAAATAAATATTGAGTACAATTGGTATAATTTGCATGATCTTTTTTACTCAATAATGTTTTCCAATATGAGATTTAAATAAATGATTTGGAAATGTTTTAAGGAAAAATGATTTGAAAGTATTCCAAGATTCAAAAAGGTTTAATTAACCAAATTATTTCATAAAGAAGGCTTAATGATTCCATATACTGTCAAGAAGATAAATGGAATAATTGAAAATAATATGTCTCTCTAAGATATTTATGAATGAATAAAAAGTTGAATTAAATTGAAAGATGATTGATAATCACATATGAACTTAACTTTTAATCAATGACTGCTTCGGAGGAACTGGGGTCGAATTTTGGTAACTCCTATCCAGAAACCCCTTCAAACCAATGTATACGTTCTGAAGTGAAGACCTGATGAAGATGACAATTTTTGAGGATAAGAATCTTCATGATGAAGGGCTGCTTCTCATATCATATATTTATGGTGACGGTAGTGCTCTATTATGAAAATCTTCGATTACAAGGACCAATCGCTACCAATCCTATGGATAATTCCTGATAGCATGTAGTAGGAGGAGTCCCTTTAGTTTCATTCAATCTTAGAACGAACTTGTATGTACGAATGTCTAACATTGCATTTCTAAGATCACAACGTTGACATTTACAAATGTACATCTGTTTGGTGGTGGAGAAGGAAACTTCTCTTAGCATAACTGTAGGATCGATTTAACCCTAGAGGGAGGGAGGACGTGAATAGGGTGATACTAATAATGATAAAAATTAATGCGGAAATAAATATAATAATTGCATCATAGATTATAGCAGAATAATAAAAGCATAAATAGAACAACACACATTTACCCAGCTTCGACAAAACCCTGCCAACGTGCCGCCCCTAAGTTTTCTACTAAAAATAAAGTAGTCAGACGCATACACACGTAAACTTACGACACCCGCTAATGACTAACCTAACTCTATGCTCAAACCATGCCACAACTCAGCCGAATTCTGGAACTACACCATCGTAGTTCATAACTAGTCACACCACTAGAAAGTTGCACAATTTAAAAAAGAAAATTACCCAAATAAAAATAGACTAAAACAAATTAAAAACTAAACCTTATTGTTTTCAACTAAATCCCAATATAATAGTAGAAGATCGACCCATAAAAATAACACTGTGATAAAAATTAGTCTGTTTCCTTTTTTCTTTTTAATGCCTTCGACCTTTCTTTCTTTTTTTTTCTTCAAAGAGGAACTAGGGTTTCATTCGACTAAGGCCGCCATTTGAATTTGACGTTTCAACTGAATTAATCTTTGCTTCTGGTTGCTTCATCAAACGATTCATTGGCTATGATTTGCTCTCGGTGGATTTTAGGATTGAGTTTGAAACTTTGAATTTGGTATGTGATTTTTGTCATATAATTTTTCTATTGCAGTTACTTGTTTTCGAACTCGATTCGAGTTATTGATTTGTGATTTAATTGGTATCTTGCTCTAGTTTTACTTGAACTCGAACCATAATCATTTTGCCGATGATGTAAATTAGGTTTTATAGGGATTAAAGCTCCTATATTTGCGTTTATATAATTTTCTTGGAATTCTTCACTTTATTTGCTTCGCCGTTCGATTATGCTTGAACGATGCAATGAACTCTTGACTTGTTCATGTTACCGACTTGTTGGCATTTGATTTTGTTTCTCGTTCTTTTCCTCTATAACTTCTGAAAGTAACTTGTTAATACGTGTTATTACCTCTGTTCCAATCTACGATGGCGCTATGACTTCTTCAATTCATGTTATCGGCTTGACTTTGGCATTTTGGATTGTTGTGATAAACTTGACTTTTCATTTTGAACTCCCCATGACAATATTTTGTTTGAACCGCTACATATCATTTCTCTTTGAACCGTGACTTGATTTTCTCTGCGACCATATTCACATTGCTACTATTAATAACTCTGCACATATAAACATGTGTGTGCATACATACATGTATGTATATATATGTATAATTATTGTGCCTATCCATGTGAACTTGTTGATGTGTGGTTCCTCTTGAGTCTGGTCTGTGGTTCTAACTCTGTTAGTTCCATGTACTTGTGCCATTTGATGTTGTCTGCATTTGCTCATTCATTTCTTAATAAAGTTCATATTTTTGAGTCTACACTATTTTGGTTCCTGGTGCTTTTAATTGTGTAGATAGCATCCATACATATATATATATATATATATGCATATATGTGTGTCATTGCTTTGTTTGCTTTCTGATTCTTTGGCATCATGATATGTTTGCATTTGAGTTTTGGTTGTACATATTTGTACATGCCTTTGTACTTGAAAACTTGTCACTGCATATTTGTTTGGTTCTCTAGCATTGCGCTTTGCACTTGAGCTCCATTGTACGTATAACTTGAATTTTGTGAACATGGTTCTATCGTGCCTCTTAAAACTTGTTTATATTCTACCCGTTGAAGTTTGCATATAAACTTGTACATGTCTGGTTCAGTGGTCTCCTCTTGAGTTGTAGTCTTGGTTATATTGTTTGTGTGTTTCTCTGGTCTCTGTTGCAATTGAGTCTAGTTGGTTTTCGAAATGTTCTGGTCAGCACTGTGTATTTATGGCTTCACATCTGGTTCAATATGTTGTTGATGACTTTGTACATTTGTAGTCTGGACTATTTCTCATAATCTAGTTTCATGTGCATGCATACATCTCTATTGCATTAGTTTCTACATGTATGCATGCATGTATATATGTATGTTGAGGCTTTTCTATTTATGCAGAGTTGTATGTATGTGAACTTGTTGTTGCACATTTCAAGTCTGATTTCCTTTTGAAGTGATGTGTACATTTGAGCACTTTGAATATGTGGTCTTGTCTAGTGTTGTTTAGTTCTGAACTGTTTACCTCTGAATGTTTGCATTGTGCATGATTTTGAAGTCTGGTTCAGTTTCTTGTACCATTGATAGTTTTGTTTGGTCTGGTCTGTTCCACCTTCATGTTAAAAACTAAATGCATGCATTTATGTCAGGTTGCTTTGAGTACTCGATCTTCATGTTGCACTGGATTGTTCTCGAGTCATGTATCATGTATCATGTGGAGTTCCTGCTTCTTTATACATCACTTTATACATGTGCACTATATGTTGCTTTGACCATATAATTTGAACATGCACATGTTTGGTTTCGGTTGATTTGATTCAAATGTGAAGTCTTGTCTATGTTATCATTGCTCTATTGTTGTTTTGAATTATTGTTGCATGAGAACTTATATTTGACCATTTTGTGATGTTTTTGTATTGGACCTGAGTTGAATCCAGCTTATGGATCAGTTTTGACCTGGTGCACACCTGTCCCTATAGTTTTATTAAGTGTATATCGGTGTGCACGGCTTTGTGGCATGTACAACGATACACTGTGCATGTCACAAGTTGTTCGTGTATGATGGATAAAAATAAGTGATGACGAACAACCCAAATAATTGAGGAAAATAACATTTTCAAAACAATTCTTCATTATACACTGTAAAAATATTTCTTTTTCAAATTTACCGCATCGGTGTTTATTTTGCAGATTCAGATGCTGGATACAGGTTGGAACAAAGTTGAAGATAAAATATGAGTGTGAGTGAATATGTAGTAAGGTGAAAATTGTAGATTGGAAGATGTGTTGTAATTAATATTGTATTGTAATTGAAATATATGTAGTGAGAGCTCAAATTTGTACTATTTGAATTTGTAATAAAATGTTTGTTTGAATATGAATTCTGTGTTATTTATTTTATTTATCAAACATTTATTTAATTATGTGAAAAATAAAATAGTACAATAACAAATACATTTAAATGAATATATATATATATATATATATATATTATCATCAAACAAAAATCATATACTAGCATATTCAACAATAACATCCTTCTCTGAGACGTGCGAGGTCGGAGGTTGTATGTTCATAAAAGTCAATAGTGATCAAAGGAATGACAATGTGGCATTCGAAGTTGAACATGATATGATCAAAGCGTGACTTTGTGAATAAGAACGTGGTTTTGTGGAAAGTAACCTCACGAGGCTCATATCCTAGAAATGATACGGGATACTATGTGGCCCGAAGGACAAATTTCAGGCTATTATTAGGGAAAGATGTCCCTCCAGGCACTTATTGCCTTATGTATCAATGGAAAGGTATGGAGGCAAACGAAGATCGTGTAAAGCTATTGAGTAATACTTTGGTCCATGGTAGTGTAGTAGTATAGTTCGAAGGCTGATGGAGATCGTGTAATGCCACTAGTGTGAACTAGGATTCTTATACATGGATTTTTGGGTCTGAGTGGCCACTAGTTCCCTACCATGTTGGAAATCCAATTCCAATACATTGCTTTCACTGTTTTGATTACAGAACCTACTTTTAAAAAGTGTCTAATAAGCCGTCAAATTTAATCAATGTAACAATTTTGGCTATTTTGATAGATTATTTGAGAAGTGTTTTCAAAGGAATGTCATTAGAAATAATATCAAATTATTTTGGTATAAAAGCATTTTGTTATAATAAGATAAAACCCCGTCCGTATTTATGTGTGGGCGTGGTCTCATGAAATACCCTTCTTTTCAAAGGTTTTGATTGACATCAGCATGATCTATACATTAGAAAAAACTTTGAGAATCTCGTGCTGGTTTATCAAGATTGATCTGAGTATTTTTAATACTCGGGTCAGATCCGAGTAGTTTCAAGTTCTTTTGAAGATAGTTTGAGTTTCCAGAGGAGAGCGGGAGATTTTCATCTACGTATGGACGTATTCTATTATCCGCTACATCTAGCGCATTTGTTTTTATTTTTCAGCATTTGTTTGCACAGAGGGTTTATAACTGTCTAGCCTGAGTCTAGGTGAGACTCTGATATTGTATTTAAAATTTTCCACTGTAAAGATTATTGCTGAAATGATATATGATATTCCATTTGTGTGAGATTTTGTTCTATCTTTATTTTCATTTTCCCCTAACAATTGGGCTTTTTGGCACTTGGATTTGTGACACGTGCATACCGAGGATGTATTAGAGTCGATTTTCGAGTGTCAAAGATCTAGTTCGTTACATTTGGTGTTAGAGCTTAGGTTGAGCGAACACTTAGGCGTTGTTGGGGTAAATCTTGTTATAGATAGGGCTAGTAATGCCCTAGAACGAGTGAATCCTTAGAGATAGGGTTAGTGATGAAAGTCTATCAGATCTTATGTAATGCAACTTATATACTAATGTGAGAGTAAATTATAGAGTATAAATAAGATAGATAACAAAAGCGAGCATACTAGAGTTTTTATACTAGTTCAGACCTCCCATCCTATGACCAGTCCCAAAACTCCCCTACTGTAATTTTTAACCAATAATCCTCACTTCACTTGGAGGAATAGGCTATTACGAAAGTATTTCTTCGACAATGTTATGTTCCAAATAACACGGATATTGACCAATAGTACAACCCTTCCTATAATCTCCTTAGAGTATGTGAAAGTGAATGCTTTGAATTGTAGGAAGTTATCTAACCAAAATAATATTTTGTTTATGATTAATTGAGGATATGTAAGCAAAGAGTGAACAAATATGAAGATAGAAAGTAGTAGAAATCAAGAGAAAGGTTAGTTAATTGTAATCTCAACCTTTGATGTATTTATAGAATCAACGAGATGCAAATGAAGAGTTGGTACTGCTAGATAAAATGTCTCTTATCTAATGGCTGCAATATTTAAGGAAGAGAGGAGTTCTTTCAATATTAACAGAAACATCCATCCATAATTTTGCATTTACCCAAATGACAAACGTCTGTTGGAAAACCACAAACGTCTGTGGCTTTGGGGATAATAATCTCGAGCCTTGCCATGGACATCTGTTGGTTTTCCACAAACATCTGTGGCTTTAGGGATAAAAATCCTAAGCTCGTCATAGACGTCAATTGGTTTTCCACAGATGTCTGTTGCTGGTAATTCCAAAAATAAAGCATGTTTTGATGCAAACCATTGTATATTTGAATTTATGTGTGTATGTGTTCTCAAGGAGATCTTACATTGTTTATCTAAGACAATTAACACATTAGTACAGCTTAGTATGGTCCATAAATGTTTGTTTGTCTTCAAGTCTCGATATCTTTGAGTATTGCAATCTCTTGTAGTGTATACCTGTAAATTGATAAGATATTTAATATATGTGATTGTATGGTTGTTTTCATTGAAACCAAAGAGTGGATGTTCTAATAAGTGACACCCTAGAAAGAGTTTGAGAGTATTATATACATGAGCACGTATTTGTTATTTGATATGAAATTGTTTTGTGGTTATTAATCAGTTGAGTGGTTTATCCATCCTGGTTAGTGCATGAAGAGCTCCATATGATCGATAAGGATTCCTAAATATTTAAACAAGGCGAATTGACACACTGTTTTGAAAACGTTATGATTTATATAAAAATGATATATATATATATATATTTGTGTGATTATAAGATGTCATCCCTTTGAAAAATTTGGAGAATAAGGTTTTGATCTATTTGGTGATGGTGGGAATAATCTTCTAGTATCGATTATATGTTGGCTTGGGTAAATGGTACCGAACACTTGGTAAATTATTCTTCTTATCATTAGCGGATGAAGGCAAGTTCAAATCCGATTAAGTTGAATTAAGTTATTTGGATAAATGGTTTTTAAGTCAAGAAATAAAGGGTTCTTTTGGAAAAGAGATAGAAATATTTTATGTATAAATATGTAACAACCCAAAAATTTTAATAAATAATTTTAATTGAAGCTTGATGTTTAATTATTTAAAATTTGAAATTTTGGAATTTTCCAATATAAATTTGGATTTTGTTTATAAATTATTTTCCAAATAGAATAAAATAAGTATTTTCTGAAATTTTTAAATTTTGGTCAACTGAAAATCAAAGTTTGACCACAGTTGAAAATTTTAAATTTGAATTTTTAAATTATAATCTTTTTTTTTCGAAACTGTATTTTATTTTAATATTAGTTTTGCTTTTCGTTTCGTTAAATTATGCTTTATATTTTTAAAATTTGATAAAATACAGCGTTTTATACGCAATTATTTTCTGTATTTTATTTTCTATTTTTCCTACTTCATTTCTATTTTTATATCTTATTTTCTTTTTCCATTTAATTTTGTTTAGAATTTGATTTTATTTATTAGATTTTGATTGGTTTATTTGTGATTAATGGCTTGGAAATTCAAAGAGTCTTCGGTTTATTTGCTTGGAAATCAAGTTAGGCCTCTTCATTTGCCTAGCCTTTCATCTCCACATCTTAGCCGTTCACACCCTTCCCATAACCCTAGCCGCCATCTAGTTTTGTAAATCATATACAAAAGAAAAGTTCCTCATCTAAAAATTCATTTGCGTTTAGAAAGAAAAATACTGTAAGTTCATGGCCTCCCCCTCCTTCTTTTTCCTTCTTCTCTTTTCTCTTTTCTTTTTCTCTTTGCTTTTTCTCTTCTATTTGTTTGTTCGGCCACAACCCTAGCCGACCTCATCTCTCCTCTCCACCACCAATATGCTCAGCCTCTAATACCTCATCGTCTCCACCACTTATACCATGAAACCCCAGATCCAAAAACCCTTCACAAAGCATGATCTAAACCCTAGACGAAGTCATATTGATCATCATCTCCACCTTGCTTATCTCGGCCTCAACACAAACTCCATCACCTAGTCATGCCTTATGACCACATAACTAAGCCTAGTTGCCTTTAACACATCATGGCCGAGCCGTGTAGGGGTATGGCCGAGCCTATAGGTGATTTGGCCGAGCCCACTTGTGGTTAAAATCCATATTTTGTTCCAAATTGATTCATATTTATGTTGTTGAATTCTTATCTTGTTCGTATTAAGTCATATACTTATATTTGTTTTATTTATTTGATTACAAGATTTGAATTTGGGTGTTACTTCTTCTCGAATCTAGTCGTGCCTTTTCGTACTTTGCAGAGTTTGGATCTTTGTGTTTTGAATTGATCTCTAGCTTGAGAAGCTGAGTTTATCACTCTCGACATCCGTACTTATATAATTGTGAAACGATGATAAGTGAATATGTAATGATTGATATACTATGTTCATATATTCCTGTGATATGTTAATATGATGTATAACCTGGTTTTATACCTGTTACATCATCTGTTATAATATTATATGCTATACTGTTATTTTATTTTCTCTATCTCACACTGCAAGTTCCCTTACCACTATGGGTTGAAATGATTCATACCCGAACGGACTTTAGAATAAGGAAAAATCATTATGGGCTAAAATGATAGGCTCGAGTGATTTTTATCGCATTTGATTTACTTGGGATTGTGGGTTTGAAGTGATGGAACCCAAATTTTTCTTTTTAGATTACGGATTGAAATGATATATTATCTGTGTCACTTGACCTAGGTTAGAAAATATTATACAAACCCGTGGTTAATTATATATATATATATATATATATATATATATATTTGAAATTTATAAGTATTTTTAAATGTAAATATATGATATTTTAACTTAAATTGGATTTAAAGGAACTTATAGTGTTTTTTCTATAAGTTAAAATGTATTAAGAATTAAATGGAAAGGTATATTTTAAAAATATGACTTAACTTGGAAATTGAAATTTTGGTTTTAAATGGAAAATTTTAAGTTAAGTAAATGAATGGAAATTTAGTTTTATTTATGAAATGGGTATTTTAAAATAAAGTATTAAGTTAATCGTTAAAAATAAAAAGTTGAGAAAATAGTTTACTTTTGACTTAATAAGTGAATTATTGTTTAAATTGGATATTTATTTATTAAAGGTTTATTTTATTGAACCATAAGTTAAATGATATCCAAATTAATATTTTTGAAGCGAAAAATATGATTTTTATAAGTTAAATTGGCTAAAATTGAAGTTTCAATGTTTTTGAAATTTTATATTAAATCTGATATGTATTGGTAGCACTTCAGAAATGCTGTGGTTTTAAGACAACATTTGTTAAGTGCTATCATTTCTGAAAATAAATTAAGTTCTGGAATAATAAAGAACTACTGCAGCACTTTATAATTGCTGTTATCGCTGAAACTAAACTATATTGTGAAATAACTAAATAACTACTGTGGCACTTTGTAAGTGCTGTTGTTGCTGAAGGTAAACTGTTTTGAACAATTAAATAGCTACTGTAGCACTTGATAAGTGCTGTTGTTGCTGAAATGAAACTGAACTGTTTTAAATTACTAATACCTACTGTAGCACTTTGTGAGTGCTGCTGTTTTTTAAATTGAGTTGTTTTGAAATAAATAAATACCTACCGTAGCACTTTATAAGTGCTGCTGTTTTTGAATCTGACAATGGTTTTGAAATATTACTATATCTACCATAACATTTTATAAGTGCTGTTATAGCTGAAATTTACAAAGTTTTGGAAATTTTAAAATTGAATGACTGAACTTAAAAATGTTACAACTTTGAAATGAATATTATTCGATATTGAATTTAAATGGTTTAAATGAATATGTTTTGAGGCGAAATATAAACCATTTTTGAAATTTATAACCACAGGTTATAATAACGTTCAGTTGTTAAAGAGAACGGGATTGGATATGTGCATACTCTCCGTCGATACCGAAAACCACTTTAACAACCGTGTATGCGGTGGAGATTCCAGAATGGAATAGGATGGCGGTGACGTTCTATTGAGGTATATACGTGGACCCCGACTCCCGTGAGTTGGCATAAGGTGGCTAAAACAGGAGCGATTCTCGGGCCAATGAGGTAGCTCCTCTGATCGGACACACTTCTTCGTATGCCATTCTATTACTTTGTGATTGATATAGTGCGCACCTTTGATTTTTGGGAGTGTGGCTTGAGGTGGGCGGTAGCTGCGGCTATGCATACCACCAGTTCGGATGCGTAATTGAAATATCAACCCTGGCATTACCTCGTTGTACCGTGTCACCTACCCTAGCGCGCCTTGTACGATTTTGGTTTTGTGCCGTTGCCTGTGGAGTATTCTCTGGTGGCTTCCCGATCAGGAGGGACAATGATACTGGATAGACCACTGGGACTATGTATGTGTTAAGGGTGATATGGGTAACTCCTTAATGCTATTTTAAAGTAAGTTTACTTTACTTCTAGACACTATTATAGTAGCGTATATTACTACATAGTAAATAGTTTAATGGATCCTTAGAGGATGGGAGGTCCCAAGCATCCTTTAAGTTACATGTACATTTTATTACAGTTCACTTGAGTTGGTTTACATTGTATAAGTATGTATGTCCTGACTCGAGTGTTTGTGTTTATTTTCTTACGCTCGGGTCAGCCTGAGTTTCAGCTTTGGATCTACCTTTTGGAAGCTAGAGATTTCTGGAGTTTATCCGCTTATCTGGTTTATCTATTTCAGTTCGGTCACTCTGTTTCAGCTTATGTATTAGAGACTTATGTATTTGGGATTTCTACTATATTTGTTTCAGAACTGTATTTGTTTTTCAGACTATGTATTTTGTACTTGTTTGAGACTAAGTATGTAGTGGCTTCATGAACCACTATGGTTTTTTTTATTTCCGCTGTGAGTATTCTGATATTCTGTGTCTGTGATTCTGTGATTGGCTTTATTTGCTCCAAATTTTATTACAATCTATTGTTTTGAGCTATTCAAGTTTGACATATTTTGGTTTTATTGTCAAATTTGAATGGTACAAAATAGTGGGTTGTTACATTTGGTATCAGAGTTTGGTTTTAGGCAAACCTTAGCCTATGGAGCAAAAACTCATTAAAGATAGGGTAGCACTACCCTGGAATGAGTAAAATCATCCTTAGAATCCTTTCTTTGTGAGAGAACGTATTTTAAAGTATAAAATGGATTTTCAAATGATTTTCAAAGGATTTTAAAGACTATTTTGATATAAATACTTTTCTTGTTTTAACATCAAATATTTCTAAACATCCTTCTTTTCCTTATCCACCTTGTGAGTAATTTCTGTGTTCAGGATATTCAATTCCCATTGCATCTTATCTTATCTAATCTTGTCTTTGTTTCTAAATTACCTCTGTCCTAAGATTCATTCTTGATTTTTTCCAGGATGAGGCATAGGAATGCAAGAGGAAGGGGACATGGTGTTGCCCCAGCTCCTGAACCTGCTGCTCCAGTCAGGTTCACGAAACTCTGTAAGGAATACACTGAGCTTGGTGGCACCAAGTTCACCGGATCTGAGAGCTTTATTGAAGCTCAACAGTGGTCGAAGGATTAGCGAGGATTTTCTCCGGTCTTGAGATCACTAATGCCCAGTAGTCAATTGGCAGCTTGGCAATTGAAAGGAGCAGCCTTAGATTGGTGGTAGTCCGTCACAACCCACACTGCCGAGGCTGATATTTCTTGGGAATAGTTTAGGTATCATCTTCTATTTGTCTTAAATTTGGTTCAGTTTCTCTTTGTGAAATCTGTCTTATATTTCTTTATTGTGCTTTAGGGTTGCTTTTCTTGTGAATTGGATACCCAAGGCAGGAAAATCTCAGCTGTATCGAGAATTCATGGATCTGAAACAAGGTGATATGTCTTTTGCTGAATATGAGAGGGAAGTTCAATGAACTTTCTAAGTTTGGCCTTAATCTGATTGACACTCCTCTCAAGAAAAATGAGAAGTTCATTGCTGGTGCTCATTCGGAGTACTATGATTGACGCAGCGGATTAACAGAAAATCGATATAACGATGAAAGTAGCAATCGGTGGATTGATGAATACCAAAATGCCCAAATTCGTTGATCCGAAGATACCGAATTCTAGCTATCTCAAACACGTTGATAGCGCACTATACCGTGTTCAAAGATCTACGATTCTTCGTACGTTGATTTAGCGCACTAGATACCGTGAATCGGCTTCTACGATTGTTGAATCGAGCGCACTCGATTAACCGAAAGAGGAGATAGGAGATTACACTCAACTACCAATTTAAGATGAAAGCACACAGCAATCAACAAGAAATTTTTATTCAAAAACCAACTGCCAAAAAGTTACAACTCACTCCCTATTTATAGTATTTCACCAACTGGCCCTTAAGTCGTATGCGACTTACGACTCAACATAAGTCGGCGGCAACTCAACGCATACGGTTTATCACTTACACACAATACCGACTCAATGAATCCACGAATCAACAGACTCACGCCTCACGACTTAGGAGCATTACAACACATACATGCATCAGAACATAGTACACGACATACGACTCAAGGCAATTACGACTTAACAGTTTACAACGACTCATGACTTAGTACAAACAGTTTGACCTGTGACTTACGACTTAGCTTAAGTCGGCGGCGACTTAAGGAATGCCTTCAGAAACTCCATACGACTTATCATGAGTCGTAGCTCGTGACATATCAATATCTTCCCACAACTTATCCCCGAACGACTCAACCCCAAACGGCTTCACTAGGTCGTGCCCTTCCTCCGACTCAAGGCCTTTAATAGCTGGAACTTTCCCCTGCTTCATGTTAAGTCGTAGACGACTTATGGATGAGTCGTTGTGTCGTGTACGACTCATCACACTCGAACACCTCAAACTCCTGTTAAGTCGTAACTCCTTCTCTTCATTCTTGTTAAGCCGTAGCTCTTTCCTCCAAGCTTTGTTAAGTCGTAGATGACTTAAAACTTCCTCATTAACTCTGTTAAGTCGTAGATGACTTAAAACTTCCTCATTAACTCGCAGCTTCCCCTTAGGTCGTAGACGACTCATGCCACTAACTTGCAATTCGTTGACCCAGGTCTGAGCTGCGTCAATGATCGACTCATCACTCATGTGCATAGTCATATCACTACTCTGATGGATATGGCCATTAGATACGAGAATCGTACTTCTAAGGATCCTCCAGCTGCTCGTTCTGCTTCATCTCGGTCTTACTTTAGTAATCCTAAGAAGAGAAAGCCCAACTTTTACCATCATAAGAAGAATTGGAACAAGACTCCATGATTGGGATCTTCTTCATCTCAGAGGCAGTCCATCGACCTATCTTTAATTACTTGCTTCCATTGTGATCAGAAGGGACATTATGCTAATAGTTTTCCTACGTTGGGTGCTACTATTCCTCCAACTCAGTGACCATTTGTGACCTCTGCCACATTCGTCTACAGCCTGGACATTTCAAGAAGGACTGCCCTACTCAGGAGAAGGGCAAGTCTTCTGGTATTTTTGCTGTTACCTCTGCATCTTCACCAACTCCACCTCTTGCACTTGCTTCTGCTCCTAGTGATTCACAAGGTACTCTTCAATGCACCTTTACTTTTTTTAAATCTCCTATTCGTGTTTTATTTGATACTGGAGCTTCTCATAGTTTTATTTCTATGGACCTTTGTGATAAATTCGAGCATCTACTTTCTCCTAAGTTTGTTTTTGAGCCTTTATGTGTTTCAAATCCTATTGGGGTCCCGCGAACCTTAGTAGGATTTGTAGAAATGTTAAACTTCTCTATTTTCATCACCTTTTCAGTGGTGATTTCTATGTTCTGGGTTTTGATGCTTTTAATCTATTGCTTGGCGGTGATTGGATGAAGAGGCATGATGCCTTTATCTCTTGTAGTGCCCGAATTGTTTTTCTTGTGGATGATATTGGTGATTCTTTGGTGATTCGGTGTAGTTTACCCCAGGATTTTGCTGGCAGCCTTATTTATTCTCTTGATGCTTCTTCTGGTGATATTCATTCGACTTCTATAGTCAAACTCTATCCCGATGTATTTGGTGAAGTCACTTCTTTACCTCCTATGTTGAGATTGATTTCCATATTGACCTTATTCCTAGAGCTCGACCTGTAGTTCTTCCACCTAGAAGAATGGCACCCCGTGAGAAAGTCGAGTGAAGGAAAAAAATTGAGGACTTGTTCTCCAAAGGTCTGATTAGACCTAGCCATTCCGAATGGGGAGCAGCGGTGGTTTTCATCACCAAGTCCGATGGTTCTTTGAGGATGTGTGTTGATTATAGGGAGCTGAACAAGCTCACTATGAGAAACAGATATCCAATGTCTCGTATCAATGACATGTTTGATCAGCTCCATGGAGCTACTGTTTTCTCTCAGCTTGATCTTGCCATAGGTTTTCACCAGCTCAGAGTTGCTGAGGAAAGTAGTCCCAAGACTGCTTTTCGTACTGAGAATGGATTTGATGAATGGTTAGTTATGCCTTTTGGTTTGACTAATGCTCCTGCTTTCTTTGTTGATTTGATGAATCGTGTTTTTCGTGATGTGCTTAATAAGTTTGTTGTAGTCTTTGTTGATGATATCCTTGTTTTCTCTAAATCAAGGGATGAGCATGAGTCACAATATAAGTTTGTTCTAGAGACTCTTCGATGTCATCAGTTGAAGGCCAAATTCTCTAAATGCCATTTCTAGAAGGTTGAAGTCCGATTTCTTGGGCATATTATTTATAGTAATGGAGATTTTGTTGATCCAGTCAAGATCGCTGCGATCAATGTGAGTCTTCTTTCTTCCTCTTTCTGTGTTGTGATCATTCTATTTTTCTGTGGTCCTTATTTCTCCCTATTCTGTTGTAGGATTGGGAAACTCCTAGGACTCCAACTGATATTCGTAGTTTTCTAGGCCTTGCCGGTTACATTCGGAGATTCATTGAGAATTTTGCTTGGATTTATGTACCTCTTACTACATTAACTCGAAAGAATGCTAAGTTTATATGGAGTGATAAGTGTAAAGCTGCATTCAGTGAGTTGAAGCGTATGCTTACTTCTGCACTAGTGCTTACCGTTCCAAATGGGAATGAGGGATTAATGGTGTATACTGATGCTTGTCGTGAGGGTTTGGGAGCTGTTCTGATGCAAGATGGAAGGTGATTGCTTATGCCAGCCGCCAACTGAAGACCCATGAAGCTAATTATGCGGCTCATGATTTGGAACTACTTGTCGTTGTCTTTTCTTTAAAGTTTTGGAGGCATCATCTTTTGGATGCTAAGTTTGAGCTCTTTACTGATCATCGGTCTTTGAAATATATCTTCACCCAAAAGGATTTGAATCAGCGGCAGGTTCGGTGGCTTGAGTTTCTTGCTTCTTATGATCTCGACATTAGCTATACCCTGGAAAAGCTAATGCTGTGGCTGATGCTTTGAGTAGGAAGAAGGCCATATGTGTCAGCTTGTTGTTTCTTCTTCTCCTCTTTTGGATCATATCATTGCTAAGAAGGATGAGGATGAGATGCTTAGGGGTATGAAGGAGAGTGTTCGTAGCAGAGTTGGTGGTAGTAATCCTGATGGTAGTGGAGCTAAGATCGGTGATAGAGATATTTTGAGGATTAATAATCAGATTTGTGTCCCGAATGTTGATGGATTGTGACAGGAGTTACTTTGAGAACATCATCGATCTAGAATTTCTATTCATCCTGATGTGACGAAGATGTATCAGGATATGAAAAAGCTGTATTGGTAGAAAGGTATGAGGCAGGATATCTCTATCTTTGTTGGTAGGTGTGCGACTTGTCGGCAAATCAAGGCAGATCATCAGAAGACCCCTGCTTTGTTGCAGACCCTTGAGATTCCCAATTGGAAATGGGAACAGGTTTCCATGGATTTTATTGATGGATTACCAAGGAATAGGAAGGGGAATGAGAGTATCTGGGTTATTGTGCATAGACTGACCAAATCAGCTCATTTCATTCCGGTCAAATCTACCCGTTCTACTTCCAGTCTGGTTGAGATTTATACGAGGGAGATTGTTCATCTCCATGGTGTTCCTATCAGCATTGTTTATGATCGAGTTCCTGTCTTCACCAGTCAGTTTTGGGAAGCTTTTCAGGAATCTTTGGGTACTTGTCTGAATTTGAGCCGAGCCTATAGGTGATGTGGCTGAGCCCACTTATGGTTAAAATCCATATTTTGTTCCAAATTTATTCATATTTATGTTATTGATCTTATCTTGTTCGTGTTAAATCATATACTTATATTTGTTTTATTTATTTGATTACAAGATTTGAATTTGGGTGTTACTTCTTCTCGAATCGTGCCTTTTCGTACTTTGCGGAGTTTGGATCTTTGTGTTTTGAATTGTTCTCTAGCTTGAGAAGGTGAGTTTATCACTCTCGACATCCTTACTTATATAATTGTGAAACGATGACAAGTGAATATGTAATGATTGATATACCATGTTCATATATGCCTGTGATCTGTTTATATGATTTATAACCTGATTTTATACCTGTTACATAATTTGTTATAATATCATATGCTATATTGTTATTTTATTTTCTGTATCTCACACTGCAAGTTCCCTTATCACTATGGGTTGAAATGACACATACCCGAACGGACTTTAGAATAAGGAAAAAATCATTATGGGCTGAAATGATAGGCTCGAGTGATTTTTATCTCATTTGATTTACTTGGGATTACGGGTTTGAAGTGATAGAAGCCGGATTTTTCTTTTTAAATTATAGATTGAAATGATATATTATCCGTATCACTTGACCTTGGTTAGAAAAAATTATACAAACCCGTTGTTAATTATATATATATTTTTTGAAATTTATAAGTACTTTTAAATGTAAAAATATGACATTTTAACTTAAATTGGATTTAAATAATTTAAATGAATTTATAGCGATTTTTCTATAAGTTAAAATGTATAAAGAATTAAATGGAAAGGTGTGTTTTAAAAATATGACTTATCTTGGAAATTGGAAATTTGGTTTTAAATGGAAAATTTTAAGTTAAATAAATGAATGGAAATTTAATTTCATTTATGAAATGGGTATTTTAAAGTAAAGTATTAAGTTAATTATTATAAATAAAAAGTTGAGAAAATAATTTACTTTTGACATAGTAAGTGAATTATTGTTTAAATTAGATATTTATTTATTAAAGGTTTATTTTATTGAATCATAAGTTAAATGATATCCAAATGAATTTTTTTGAAGCAAAAAATATGAGTTTTATAAATTAAATTGGCTAAAATTGAAGTTTTAATGTTTTTGAAATTTTATATTAAATCTGGAATTAGTATTGGTAGCACTTCACAAATGATGCGGTTTTAAGACAACATTTGTTAAGTGCTATCATTTCTGAAAATAAACTAAGTTCTGGAATAATAAAGAGCTACTGCAGCACTTTGTAAGTGTTGTTGTCGCTGAAACTAAACTATATTGTGAAATAAATTAATAGCTACTGTAGCACTTTGTAAGTGCTGTTGTTGCTGAAGGTAAACTGTTTTGAATAACTAAATAGCAACTGTAGCACTTGGTAAGTGCTGTTGTTGCTGAAATGAAACTGAACTGTTTTAAATTACTAATACCTACTATAGCACTTTGTAAGTGCTGCTTTTTTTGAAATTGAGCTGTTTTGAAATAACTAAATACCTACCGTAGCACTTCATAAGTGTTGCTATTTTTGAATTTGACAATGTTTTTGAAATATTACTATATCTACCGTAACATTTTATAAGTGCTGTTATAGCTAAAATTTACAAAGTTTTATAATTGAATGAATGAACTTAGAAATGTTACAACATTGAAATGAATATTATTTGATATTGAATTTATATGGTTTAAATGAATATGTTTTGAAGTAAAATATTAATCATTTTTGAAATTTATAACTACGGGTTATAATAACGTTTGGTTGTTAAAGAGACCGGGATCGGATATGGGCATACTCTCTATCGATACCGAAAACCTCTTTAACAACCGTGTACACGGTAGAGATTCCAGAATGAAGTAGGATGGTGGTGACGTTATTGAGGTATATACGTGGACGTGACTCCTGTGAATTGGCATAAGGTGACTAAAACAGGAGCGATTCTCGGGCCAATGGGGGTAGCTCCTCTGATCAGGCACACTTCTTCGTATGCCATTCTATTACTTTGTGATTGATATGGTGTGCACCTTTGATTTTTGGGAGTATGGCTCGAGTAGGCGGTAGTTGCGGCTATGCGTTAGCACCAGCCCGGATGCATAATTGATATATCTACCTTGGCATTGCCTCGTTGTGCCGTGTCACCTACATAGCACGCCTTATACGATTTTGGTTTTGTGCTGTAGCCTGTGGAGTTACTTCTGGTGGCTTCCCGATCATGAGGGACTATGATACTGGATAGACTACTGGGACTATGTATGTGATAAGAAGGATATAGGTAACTCCTTAACGCTATTTTAAAGTAAGTTTACTATACTTCTAGACACAATTATAATAGCATATATTACTACATAGTAAATAGTTTAATGTATCCTTAGAGGATGGGCGGTCCCAAGCATCCTTTAAGTTGCTTGTATATTTTATTACAGTTCACTTGAGTTGGTTTACATTGTATAAGTATATATGTCCTGACTCGAGTGTTTGTGTTTATTTTCTTACGCTCGGTTCAGCCTAAGTTTCAGCTTTGGAACTACTTTCCTGAAGCTAGAGATTTTTAGAGTTTATCTGCTTATCTAGTTTATCTATTTCAGTTCAGTCATTCTATTTCAGCTTATGTATTAGAGACTTATGTATTTAGGATTTCTACTATATTTGTTTCAAAACTGTATTTGTTTTTCAGACTATGTATTTTGTACTTGTTTGAGACTTAGTTTGTAGTGGCTTCATGAACCACTATGGTTGTTTTTATTTCTGCTACGAGTATTCTGTTATTCTGCGTCTATGATTGGCTTTATTTGCTCTAAATTTTATTACAATCTATTGTTTTGAGCTATTCAAGTTCGACATATTTTGGTTTTATTGTCGAATTTGAATGGTGCAAAATAGTGGGTCGTTACATAATATGTTGATGAAATAAAAGGTTTATAAAGGTATTTAAAATAAAAATAAAAATTTATGAGATGTTTTCGTAAATATTTGAAAATGTTAAATAGGTTATAAGTAGATTATTTTGTTGCCTGATTTTGATCTAAGATTCGAGTATGAAACTTTGAGGTGTTTACACAGATCCAAAAAACGGTTCTTTCTTTCGATTTTTGATGACTAACATTGATGAGGGTTTGTGGTTGGATACTTGTGTTTTCTATCATAGTTTAGAGCTATGCAAGGAAAACTAAAATTTTGATCAGAATCAAAGGTCACACTAGTGGATCGAGGGATCAATACTAGTTCGGAAGTAAAGTTGTTGATTCGAATAAAAGATCGAACCGAATGTTATGGCTGATCTGTGCATATCGTATAGAATTGAGTCTATAAATTAATGTTTTAGGTAAGAATTACAGGGTTTTTCTGGTGTAATTTCGGGGATGAAATTCTTTTAAAGGGGAAGTATATAACGACCCGTAATTTGATCGCTTTAGTTAAACATATTTAAATTATTTTTAATATCCAAATATAGATTATTTTTCAAAAAAAAATAATGTTCTAAGTAATGAATAATAATAATAAATTATTTTGCAAAAATGTTCACAAAAAATGTACTTTGGAAAAATAACGATAAAATGACCGAAAACCATTTTATCGATAAACAACTTTATAATTGTAAACGTCGTGCATGGAGCTAGATACACACACTTATTTTTTTAATTTAATAAGAATATAAAAAAAATATTATATTTTTGGACATCAAATGTGGTTATGACATCATCACGGATGACCTTTTATTTAATGATTGATTTATGATTTTAAATTGAGATTTAATGATTTAATAACTGTTTTAATTATTCTAAAAATTGTTTTTAACACTACACCAAAAAGGTGTATTTGTAACGAATATAGTCGTTACAAATGAAATTTATAACAGATATAGCCGTGAGCGTTACAGGCGTGAGGTATGTCGTTACAAATATTTATAACGGCCTCTACCCGTTATTAGATATATCACTTACCAACGGACTTTGTCGCTAGAAATCTAATTTTTTGTAACGAAAAAGTTTGTTATTAGTTGCATCGGTTTGTAACGGGTATTTTCCGTTACTTAGTTTCCTCTTTCATGGTAGAAGAAGGGGCTGTCATTTTAAATTATCACGACCTTGTCCGTTACAAATTTCATCATTGGTAACGCACTTGTTCGTTACAAATTTAATCATTGGTAACGCACTTGTTCGTTACAAATTTCATCAATAGTAACGACTATGCTCGTTATAAATTTTGTCTGTAGTAACGAATATGTTCGTTACAGCTACCAAACCATGTAGAGCTGCATTTTTGTTAGCATTTACACTACAGAATTGTCTATTATAATACAGTAGGTACATACATATCAAAAATTACAGAATTTCGATAACAATAAGCAATTACGCATCCAAACGTACAACTTAAATTGCACAAATATTTGACAACAAATTAAAGGAAGATTCGAAATTTCACAAGTTCATCATACATAACTAAAGAGTATGAAATCAAAATATTACAAGTTCTAACATTACTTCAAAATAAAACTGTTCCCTCTTCCTCCTTGCCACCTTAGCTGCCAACCCCTGTCCATCTTCCTCATCTATCTGCTCATCTCCTAAATGGGCACATTGTATCGCCATGATCTAATAAATTGGTTAGGTTGTTCAGGATGGTTACTGTAGCAACATTTATATACTTCAAACCGAATTCCAAAGTCAGCATTTATATACTTCAGACTGAATTGTGCATAGGAATTTTACTATAGCAAGCCTTGAATCATACTTGAACATGCTAGTCACTAGCATGCCAACATATATAATGCTTACAAGGACCGAAACTCGAACAAGCTTCCATGTGAGCTTATTTGTCGAAACTATTCCAAATAATCCTAGCGCTACCACAATAGCAACTGATAATAAATTCTGCATTGAAGTGATAAAATATGTTAAATTTGCTAAGAATGCCGAGTTATCTTTTCTCAACTCAATATGTAAATGAAGTCATACCTTTTATTAGACGTGTTACTTTCATCATCTGGATCAACTTGGATTAATGGCATAATTTCTTGCTTGATTGAATCATCCACATTCTTTTCCATTGTAAAATCACCAATTTGGAAAATTCTATCCACATCTTTATGTCTTAGAAAAGGTTCCTCGATGTCATATGAAGTTGGTTTGAAATACGAAGACATCAAAGCCTGAAGAGACAAAAAAACATAATTTAAAAGCCTTGTTCCTCATTTGGATTGATCTTAGTTGCTTGTCATGCAATCAAGTCAAATGAATTTGGACTATATGAATATAATGAAATAATTACATTAATGATAGACATGCCAGCATATTGTCCAAGCATCAGTACATATTAAGAAATTCATTTCTATTGATACTTGAGCTTATGATACTTCTATATTTCTGTACACTCAAATTCAAACAAATAACAACTGTGCATGAGCCTAATATTATATACATATAACAGTAAACTTAAAATCATAGCAACTTTGGGAATAAATTATTTCAAAACTACTTAAAAGTAATTTTAAGTAGTTTTGGATAAATACTCAAATGTAAAAATTGTTACCAAACATAATACATATTTGGTTTCTTATATGTTGCTACCAGACATAATACTTAGTTCAACAGTTCTTTGCATGCCTTTAGTTTATTCTTTATATCTGGTTAGCTTCAGCAGTATTTCTCCCCCTCATGCGCATATATGCAGTATACTCTCCACCAGGGCATAACCAGGAAATTGGTTTATAGTGGGCGAATTATATGAGTGATCAAACATTTTATGTAAAAAATTGATTTAGCTAAACTACTATAGTTAATTTTGTCACTTTCGTGCACATCAAAATAACTAAGTTCAACTAATTACATTAATATAAATAATTTTGACAAACATCCAACACTTAAAGTTAGCATAGAATGGTTAAAACATTAACACACTAAGATCAGATTTTTTTAGAATGAATACTTAGTTTTCGTTGGTCTTTTGAATATAGCCTTAATCAATAATAATATAAATACGTTTAACACTATTTTTTATTAAATGATTAAGTATAGTTGAATACTAATTTAATCTACCAACAAATGTAAATACTAACGAAAAAAATTTCACTGTTTATTTAATTCATTGTTAAGTGTTGACAAAAATTTACATGCGAATAAGTTAATTTAATTCACCGACAAATTCAACAACAATTAAAATACCAACTAATTTGGATACTTATTTAAAGTAGTTTGAAAAATTAGTAACTGGGAGTTTTTTGCTATTGTTTTTTTGAGTAAAGCAATTTGTTTTGCTGCTCTGTATCACTTATTACCAAAAAATAGTTGACATAAAGTTAGAAGAAAAAACAAAGAAATACCTTTAAAGGATGAAACGATTCAAATAACAATATCAAGTCAAGTGAACAAAGGTGCTAGGGACCTAGGTTTTGATTCTTTATTGAAGATTGCAAGAAAGTTAAATTATCGCCAGGTGTGCCCTGCCATGATTGAAATATCGCGAAGCAGAAAATTGGACATGTGGCACCAGATCGAGATGAAAGCAAGATCGAGATGAGAGACAAAAGATGAAAGCAAATTTTCTGCTTCCCGATCAAGTTATAAAACAAGCAAACTGTATTTAATTATGGGCTAAGTGAATTTTATACCTTGTCCAACTATGCAATGCATGAATGATCATTGTTTATTGCTAAAACACATATTGATCAACTGAAGTATTTTCAATAAAATTTATAAACAGATACTTTTTTTCTCTTTACATGGGTTATTCTAGTGGAGCTGCTTTAGGATACTAGCTGGTGAAAGCATTGATTGTAGAGTAGGGCATGCGTTATCAATGTGATTTCTGTTCTTATTTCGTGATATAATGGACCAGATTAAAAAAAATTAGGAGTATAACGTTTATGTTTCCTGTAACAATTTTGAACCAAACATGAACATGTTTTATATATTGAAACCTGGTTATCATCTCAAGTTCTTGTAATTTACTTTATCTATCATATTTTACAAAGAAACAGATAGCTAAACTAGTCCAGTGTGCAATGGCCATATCAAATTGTCAGAAAAGGAAGCACATAAATGGAAAGAAAGAAAGCAATAAGCGAAAAACTCGTAGAAACTGGAGTTAGAAAAGGATTTTGGTGTGGACTTGCATCTTTAGTTGTTCAAAGCAATGGACTAATGAAACTGGAGTAAGCAAACAAGTTATAAAACAAACAAGGTAATTGCATCTTTGTTTGAGTGTACTCAAATTTCCTAAGCCAACTATGCAATGCATGAATGATTTCTAAACAACAGAGCATGAATGTATGAAAGCATGGAAAAGGCATAAGGTGCGTGACTAATTTTCATAGCAACAGAGTTAACAAGGAAGTACGAAGCAAAGCAGCAATAAAACGCACAATATCAAAGCAATGCACGACCAATTTCCAAAGCAACAAGGCATATATACTGTAAATATGCAACTACAAAACATAGATTTTGTTATATCCAAACATATAATATTTGTAAATAGTTAAGGTTACCAACTCCGAATGTTGAATTTGTATCTACTATTTTTCTAAAGATTTTAATTCAAGGAGATCATCCTGGTCATCAATAAACTGCCAAGTGCAACTAACACTGGTTAGGAAAATTATGATGTGCTATAATGAATACCAGTTATATGCAGGTACAGTTTTTGATAGCCTATTTGAAGTGAAAAGGTTCAAAATGGTGCATCCCGTGAAAAGCAAGCAATAACTAAAGTACTAAGCAATATTCAAAGAATATATATACATCCAAAATTCTTAACATCTTTAAATTTGAATGGAATTGATTTAAACATCCAACAGCCATATTCAAAGCTCAAAATTTTAAAATAAATCAAATTTCACAAAATTATAATAAAGTAAGAAAATTCGCATTATTTTGTTTTTGTACGGTTGATATACCTTGGTGAAACATGTATAGCAGTGTTATTTTAATAGTTTACTTGTAACTATGCATATAATGTGATCAACAGTCGGAGTTTAACATTATCCAAGTGGTTTTAATCCCCTTCTTCAGACATGTAAAAGAACCTGACATCTTTGCTTAATCATAAGTGCAGTAAACTAATCTAATTACCTATACAAATTACCTTTATGCCTCAATAAATAAAAAGCAAGCAACAACTAAGTACCGCTGGTTTTAAAACTTCAAAGTTCAAATCAAAATAGTAATTTCGAAAAAGTAACTAAGACGCTATCATTAGAAGCAGCAGTTAAATTTCAAAAAAAACCCAAAATTAAATCAGCTTATTTCCCAAAATTTACGTTCAAGCTCACAAATTTCTAAAATTTTTAAATTCGAACCAAAGTTTCAAATCTAATTTTGAAGCAATTCATTAATTTAACCAAAATAAAAAAACACTTACTACTACGTCAAGCGTCTCCCTTGCCAGCCGCTTGCTTTCCCTTTGACCTAACCATTATATCTGAGCAGTTACTTGGTTAGTTAGAGATGGAATGATTTTGAAGGAAGGAAGTAAAAGCGATCTTGAAGCGCGAATTTAGGGAGGAAAAAAGGATTTGGCGGAAAGTGAAAATAATTTGGAGATTTGGCGGCCAAATAAAGTGGGAAGCGTAATGAGCTTAAGCGTTGTGAGTCCAGTTTTCATCTTTTACCCTTTTGTTTTCAATTTATTTTCATTTTTACCAAATTTTATAACGGTGTAAAGCGGTGATAAACTATTTACAGCTCCTTTTACAACGGCTTTGAAATTTTTATAATGGGATTTAAGTGTTATTATTTTATAACGGCATTTGATTGTTAGTAATTCAGAAATATTTTTGTTGGGAATTTCATGTTTTGGTGTAGTGTAAATGATAATAATTCATTTTAATTATTTATGAAGTGTTAGCACCAGAATTGGTCACTAGCACCCTTGAGAAAGATTGTGTAGAGAGATTAATTAAGAAAGTAAATTAAAATAGAGAATTGTATGCTAAATTAAATGCAAAGACAAGAACACCAGATTTATAGTGGTTCGGCATAACTGCATACGTCCACTGTGAAGTTAATATTTATTGCTTTACTCAACGATATATTACAGATGCAATCTGTATACAACTACTTGAATACAATTCCTAAATAAAGAGAATGAGTCTTAAATGCGGCGGAGTCTCCCTAGTATTCTCCAAAAAAGGTCCCTTTCACTGTGCTCCTGCCCTTCTATTTATAGACGAAGATGGGTTGGACTTCTCTAATGGGCCTAGGAGTAAGATATCTCGGCCTGTGGTGAGTGACTTCTGTATGCCGAGCCATAAATGTTGAACGGAAAATGCCGAGCCATATATCCAAGCCAAACAGTACCTCTATGCTGAACGAGACAGTGTGTTGAGTGAAGTGTGTAGGCCGAACGAGATCCGACGCCGATCGAGGGGAGATGCTGAATGACATACTTATGCCGAGCGAGGATGGAATACCGAAAGAGGCTGGAATGCCGAACGAGGTTCACGCCAAACGACCTTGTTATGACGAACGGTGCTGGAATGACGAACGAGGCTGGAATGTCGAACGAGGTTCATGTCGAACGACATTGCTATGCCGAACAGCCCTATCATGCTAAACGAGGTTTCATGCCGGTCGAGGCTTCTGCCGAACGAGGTTCATGCCAAACGATATTGCTATGCTGAACGACCCTGTCATGCTGAATGAGGTTTTATGCCGGTCGAAGCTTCTGCCGAACGAGGTTTATGCCGAACGATGCTTAAAACGAGCCTCTTATTTCCTGGTCAAACATCCAGGTAACACTTGGCCCCCAAAGCGTATCATGTGGATGAACATGATGCGCTTTGAACCATGAGCACTCCGTGTTTTTCTTTAAGCCCTTATTCTGTCCTCTCCATAGTGATCCCCTAAATGCCGGACGAGGTCTCGATGCCGAATGAGGCCTTGATGTCGAACGACATAGTGATGCCAAACGACTCCTTAATGCCGAAGGACATGTTGATGTTGAACAACACATTCGAATGCCGAGCGACATACTGAATACAGAACGAAATTGATGTCGAGCGAAGGAGGTGCCTTGACCGATTTTATCGGTCCTGACCATTCGCCTTCCTCCTTTCTATCTATAAAAGTCGATACTTCACCCCTTCTTCCCTTTTTACTTTTTACCTCCACTTTAATCACCCTCATGAACTCAACTTTTCCCAAACCTTTGCTAAAACCTCAGCAGCTTCTTTAATCCCCGAGTCTCTTTGGTTGCTTTCTGATTGCCTTCAACAACAAACCTGACTAGATCTCTACATCCAATTCAAGTATCTCGCCAGATTCCAACCCCTTCTCTTAGGTATTAAACTACCGCATACTTGACCTTCTTCGATTATAGACTTTGGACAAGACTTGAATTTTTGACCTTCCTTTAATCCATAAATAACGGAAGTCTCGTAGATAAGGAAGGTGGATTCGAAGTTTAAACAAGCCTTAGGACTAAATGGAGAGGAAGATGGAAGAAGGTGGTGGCCCAATGAGAGCCGGTGAGGGTTGATATGTTCGGTTGCAGGTGCCATGCAAGTTGAAGTGTGGGAGTATATGTGTAAAGTTGAGGTTGGGCCTTTCGTGCCGAGCGATGCGATTTGATATAGCTGCGGCTCGGCATAATCCTCTATGCCGAACGAGGTAATTGGGAGCGTAGGAGTGAAGAAAGTATGGTTGTGGCTCAGCATGAACTTCGTGTGCCGAACGATGTGAGGGAGTGTTGGAATGAAGTTGGAGTTAGGTTCATTATGCCGAGCGATGCGACCTGGTAAGACCACGGCTCGGCATGATCCCCTTATGCCGAACGATGGTCGTAGGAGTGCAAGTGAAAAATGGGAGATGGGTAGAGTGCCGAACGAGGCGGCTCGGCATGACTTGCTAGGTGACTCGCCTATGCCGAGCGGTAAAGAGGGTGTGTAGGAAGGGAGTTGGCGTTAAGGGTGAAGTGCCGAGCGATGCGGCTCGGCATGATTGCGGTTCGGCATGTCTGGCCGCATGCCGAACGGTAATAATGGATGGTAGGAAAGTGGCGTACAATAACAACACTAGTCAAACATAATGCATAGTTGACTCAACCTATTCTTTATGCCCGAACATATGACAGTGAACAAGTACATGGACTTAAGCAATTAGGCATATCGGACAATACAGACTGATAACTCCTCTGTTCTGATAACTACAAGCTTTAATTGAACATGATTAAAACGGATAATAACCTTCAACGCACAGTGATGATGTCGAGTTCGAAACATAAACCTTCTTATGATAAGCTTTCACAGACGGTCAGCGATGACGATCTTCGAAGATGATAATCCGAAGCCTAACTTTATTTCACCAACTCAGTGACTTTTAGTTTCTTGGTACTTATATTTGAATGATCGCACTAGTTCACACACCACACTGGGGAGTGTTTCTATTGTTAAGTTCAATGTCGATTGTTTTTCAAGTATAGTTCAAATAGGTGTTTCGTCAAATTCAGCATTCACTAGAGATGTCTAAGAAATCTAGTTCTGCCACAATCTTGGATAGACTGGGGCTATCTTCTCAACAAGAAGTAGTTGGAACTTCAAATCCATCAACTACTCCTGTACAAAGCTTGCTGAGCCCCACGAACGCATCCATCGACTTGGCTCCCGATGCCTTGGATACAGCGATCTTTTTGGATGATCCGGTCGATTTCCAAGCCTCGAAGATTAATGAAAGCACACTTCGCCGTATATGCTCAGTACATGGGATTCCTTTCGATGATATGTTGGTTCCGTCAGGACATGGTCGTCCTTACTTTCCCCCAGTCGGATATACAGCCTGCAACAGATTCGTGTGTTGGGTTGGTAGCGTGCCGCTATTCAACTCATTTCTTCGCGACTTGTTACAGTATATCGAGATCGTCCCATCGCAATTACATCCAAACAGCCACATGTTCATATATGACACTTGCATTCTCTTCCTGAGTGTCCTTTTCAGGCTCCCAACCCCCTGCGATATCCGCTATATCTATCGCTACAAGAGATGGTCAGATAGCCCATCCTTTGTATTCCTCGAGCCGCATAACAAGTGTCAAATTCTAACTGGGGCATGGAGCAAGTTTGCCCAGTATAAGCAAGAGTTGTTCTACGTACGCCGTCCTCCCGGCTTCGCAAGGAGATGGGTGGAAGGGAGTAAGTCTTTTTTCCTGGATTAATACTCGTATTCAGTGGAAACTGCACCTTTCCTAACTCTTTTCTCTATTGTTACAGGTATCGACCCACATCCCGATGGCTCCGGATATTCTAAAGCTGTCGAAGCTATCCAAGATATCCCCACAGAAAACCAGGACATTGGATCTCTCATTTCAAACGAATCGCTCATGAAGTTTGGGCTGCTGACGGAAGGACGCCGAATAAGTCTCCCTCAAGGCGTCACTATAACCAGGCCTAGTTCGGGCAAAGGAAAAAAGCAGGATGGGTCTTCAGCACGTGATGCCCTTAACACACTAGAGGAGGGGGAGATTAAAGAAACTAAAACGCCCAAAGTACAGGGTGAAAATGTAAGTCCCACTAGGGACCTAATAGTCGAGGTTCATGATATCGAAAGGACACCTTCCCCTTTGAAGGGAAAGAAGAAATTAACCTACAAGCTGAGGAAGAAAACTGTGGGTGGAACTCCTAAGGTCACCCTTATTCTAGTGGAGAGAGAGACTTCCTCATAACACTTAGAGAGTTCTTTGAAAGGCCTGTCGAACCTCGCTATACCTGATGATCTGCTTGACTATGGTTTCAACGATCTGGAGGCCCTTAAGCTTCATTCTCCCACGAGAGGTGATACAAGCGCTCAAGCCCAAAATCAGGGAGAAGAAACTCCCATTAGTAAAGATAAAGAAACTGGTCCGTCAGGGGAGAACACTAGGACACACACAAACACGTCCACTTCACCTTGCACTTAAATTTCTGCCATCACTCTACTCTTTGCTGACTTGTCGTTATTTAAATTCTATACAGGTGACATGGGGCATACACATGGACTTGACCGTCTTCGAGGTTCATCTATTTTCCACCACTCCGGCCGGGATTTGGGTTCTGGAAAGCGTCAAGACAGGGATGACACCAGGGATCGGGACTACCGCCACCGAGAATCATCCTACCGGAGAAAGACCTATAGCCAATCTTCTTATCCTCGCGATCCTCCTCCTCAATCAGTGAAAAGCAAAGAGAAGCCCGCACACAAGGGGTCATAGCCTGAGGCCCATCGGGATCAACACTCCAGTTCATCCAGTACTAGGCAATCTTGAGATCCCTATAAAACACCCGTAGTCCCTAAACAGACTCCTTCCGCTCCTGTATCTGATCCATCAGTAGCAGAACGACTTGTTGAGCTTAAAGCCGCGTTCCCAAAGATTTGCTTTGACGGCTTGAAATTTCTCCAGGCCATTCATCAGATTCCGAGACATTTCAAACAAAGCACTAATGCTTGTACTAATGACGTCTTTGTCCAACATGATGCGTTCGTTCACCTAGCCGAAAAAGTCTCAGAAGTCTCTGTTAAACGTCAACACGAAATTGATCGACTAAAGCTTAAGGCTATTCATGATAAAGATATTATCAAAGCTCAGGACGAAAACTCTCTTCGTATAAGTCTCAGCTCGAAGCCGCCCAACAAAGTGCTAAAGAACTATGGAGGCCGTCAATCGTTTGGAGATAACTCATAAGAAAAAACTTGATAAAGCAGTCCAACGCTGCGGGGCCCTGGTTTTAGAGAAAGATCCAGTTCAGAAGGAAGGGGATGCATTTGCCCTTCGAGTCAAAGAGCTAGAGGATCAACTCCTCAAAGAAAGAGAGGAGAAAACTGCTGCCCAAAAAGAGTCGCAACGATATTACGATGAGATCGTTGCTACGCGACTTCTGAAGGCAAAGCTCGACGATGAGCTTTCTAAGGTCGGGATCCTAAAGGATGAGGCAAGTGAAGAGGGAAAGAGAATAGCATCCGTGGAGTTTGACTCTCGCCTTGAGGTGCTTACAGGGGCTGGCAGGGAGGAGATTAAGTGCATATTTGACCCACTGATAGTAGAATTCAATGCCCGTGTCCTCATGCATCGGGACCTAACATTTTTTGGCGAGGGCTACCTTGAATCTCTAGCCGAGGCATGGGGGACTTTAATAAAGATCAGGAAGGTTGAGATGGGCACCGTAGGGGTCGACAAGGGGACCTTGGTGAAAGAATTTCTCAGGGGAACGAGCCTTCGGACTTGTCTGCAGCGAAGGTTCTCTACTGCAAAGGTTACCCCTCGTCCAAAGAAAAAGACGTCATTGTTGGTTTGTCTAGAACCGAGTCTCCAGCCCTTCCTCCTACTCAAATGGCTGATCGGCCAGTGCTCGATCCATTCGAATAACATGCTGGTTATGACCCGGAAGACCCTGGCCTCGGCATTCACATTCTATCTCCCATTCTAGAGGGCGAAACCCCATGAACAGTTGAGAGCCAGCAAGAAACCGGTAAATAAATTTCCCTTTAAAGTTCGAAGTGCTGTTGCTTTTGGCATAAGTTCATTAAATTCTAACATTTGTCTTTTGTGATCTTGCATAGGTCGCTCTGACCGCGAGCCCACTCCGAGGAGCGGTAACACGAAGGAGAAGAAGGAGAAAACAAGCGAGGCTACTCATGCGGGAGAGACACCCGGTCCGGATGCTCAAGTGATTAAGGCACTCGATGAGGATAGGTCTAGGACTTCATCTCCTTTCGAAGGTAGTTATGAAATTGAGATCACAATTGCCTCTGAGCATACTTCTAAATTAAGCATGAAGGAGCAACTCGTTGAGGAAAAGAAAAAGACAGCTGAACTCAAAGTCGAGCCCGAGTTGTAGACCTAGATGATCCTTTGAACAAGCCTTTGAAAGTCATCCTCCCTGGTGGGTCCAGGCCACTGGAGGTCCCTCGTACTTCTTTGGTTATTACCTCCCTATCAAGGAAAACTTCCAAGGGAAATGCGTGGGAGAGGAGTCATCAGAGAAGACGAAGGAGGAAAAGAAATTGAAGAAATCAAAAAAGTAGCTGTTACACTCGTTCAACGAGAGTCTGCTTGGATTATGTAATTAATTTTATTTATTTTCAAAGTCAATGTAGATAGACTTTTGACCTCGAGTTTTGGAGGAGTCGTAGTAAGACCCCATTTTGGATTAATAAATAGAGTTTAGTTTCTTTGTCTTTCAAATGACTTTTGTTGTTCAGCTTTCTGTATTATTGCGGTCGAAATCCGAGCTGTCGGGAGTTACATAAACCCATAATTCATCTTCATATAACTCGGGAATTCTTTGAAATTGTATATCCTCTAATCCACGCTTCGAGTACTTAGAATTTTTTTCAGTCCGTATGCTGGGGACTTGATGACTTCAAGTCATTTGTATCATAGTCCACACTCTGGGGACTTAGAGAATTTTAAACCATTTACACTCCAATTCGCACTCTGGGGATACAGAGTACTCCAGTCCACACTTAGGGGACTTGGAGAATTTAGTTCGTTTATACTCTAGTCCGCACTCTAGGGACTCAGAGTATTCCAGTCCGCA
Organism: Allium cepa; assembly: GCA_030765085.1. Classification (NCBI taxonomy): domain Eukaryota; kingdom Viridiplantae; phylum Streptophyta; class Magnoliopsida; order Asparagales; family Amaryllidaceae; genus Allium; species Allium cepa. The sequence continues at coordinate 689,307,506 of CM060932.1, read as the reverse complement.
CTCAGGGGACTTGGAGATTTTAAGTCGTTTAAACTCTGGTCCGTGCTCAAGGGACTCATAGTACTCTAGGCCGCACTCTAGGGACTTAGAGGTTTTTAAGTCATTTATACTCTAGTCCGCACTGAGGGGACTTAAAGTACTCTAGTCTGCACTCTAGGGACTTAGAAGTTTTTAAGTCATTTATACTATGGTTTGCACTCAGGGGACTTAGAGTACTCTAGTCCGCACTCTGGGGACTTGGAGATTTAAAGTCATTTATATTCTGATCTGCACTCAGGGGACTCAAAGTACTCTAGTCCGCACTCTGGGGACTTAGAGGTTTTTAAGTCATTTATACTTTGGTTCGCACTCAGGGGACTCAGAGTAATCTAGTCCGCACTCTGAGGACTTAGAGATTTCAAGTCATTTATACTCTGATCCACACTCAGGGGACTCAGAGTACTCTAGTCCGCACTCTAGGGACTTATAGGTTTTTAAGTCGTTTATACTTTGGTCCGCACTCAGGGGACTCAGAATACTCTAGTCCGCATTCTGTGGACTTAGAGGGTTTGAGTCATTTATAATCTAGTCCACACTCTGGGGATTGAGAGTACTCCAGTCCACACTCAGGGGACTCAGAGGTTTTAATTCATTTATACTCCAGTCCTCACTCTAGGGACTCAGAGTACTCCAGTCCGCACTCAGGGGACCTAGAGATTTTAAGTGTTTGTGTGTGTTCATACGTTAGACAGAATAATGTAACTCTAGCTGTTTGCCATAGAATTATCATTCATAGAAACATAAGTAATTCGTGGAAAAGATGGCTTCAAGCCTTTATTAATGAAAACAAGCTAAATTGTCTGATTACATGCCGAAAACTAAGAACAAAAATATGTTGGAAAATAACTGCAACTAAAATAAGAAAGAAATGGGCTAAGTATAATAATGCCGCAAATGCTCGCTATTCCATACTCGGGGGAGTGTCACGCCATCAATGGTTGGTAGCTTGAAAGTTCCCTCTCCAAGCTTCCATTCAATGATGTATGGACCTTCCCATGTGGGATTCATATGCGATGGCACCGGAAAAACTTGTTTCAAAACGAGGTCACCCATATCAAAGATTCTCGGCCGGACCCTTTCATTATAATATCAAGCGACTCTATGTCTGTATGCAGCCACTCTCAATTCAGCTTCTTCACGTTTTTCATCAATGAAGTCCAGTGATTCCAATAAAAGATCCTGATTCGACTCAGGGTCGTAATAAGTTACCCAATGTGACGGAACTTCAAGTTCTATAGGTATAACAGCTTCAATGCTATATGCCAATCCGAAGGGAGTGTGGCCAGTCACGGACTTGTGGGTGGTTCTATAAGCCCAAAGCGCTGTTGGAAGTTCATCCACCCACTTGCCTGTAGCCTTTTCCAAAGGCATTTTCAATATGGACCTGATTATTTTATTGACGGCTTCCACTTGTCTATTGGCTTTTGGATGAGCAACTGCTGAAAACCTTTTTTCAATGCCATACTTATGACAAAATTCTTTGAACTCTTTGCTTTCGAATTGAGTTCCGTTGTCTGTAATGACGGCCGATGGAAGGCCAAAATGGCATATAATGTTTCGTACAACGAAATTAATGACCTTCTTGGTGGTGATCGTGGACAAAGGCTCTGCTTCTGGCCACTTAGTAAAGTAATTGACCGCAACTATCGCGTATTTTGCACCTCCCTTGGAGATGGGTAAAGAACCGATTATGTCGATTCCCCACATTGCAAATGGCCAGGGTCTAACCATTTGCATGAGTTCCATCGGCGAAGCTCTCAAGATTTTTGCATACTTCTGACATTTATCACACCTCCTTACATAGTCTACACCGTCTCGATTTACAGTTGGCCAATAGTATCCACAACGGAGGTTTTTCTATGCTAATGTCTACCCCCCAGTATGGTCACCGTATTCTCCTTCGTGGACTTCCTTCAGGACTCGTTTTATCTCATCATGGGCAATTTACTAGAGTAAGGGGGTTGAGAATCCCCTCCGATACATTATTCTGCCCCGCATTACATATTGCGAAGCCTTACGAGTGACTTATCGTCTTTCGCTCCTTCTTTTGGGCAAGACCCCGTGTAACAAGTATTGCTCGAATAGGGTCATCCATGATTCTTTCTCAATTTCTATTTCTAACACGAAATCTACCTCCATCATATTTATACTCGGAGTATGTAAGGTTTCAATGGGAACCAATCGCATTTGCTATGCATCGTCAGTGCTCACAAATTTTGCCAATGAATCGGCTTCTCTATTTTGTTCACGCGGGACGTACAGAATATCGTAATATTATAGTGCTAGCAGCTCTTGAACCTATGAAAGATATGGGGCAAGTCTCTATCCCTTCGCTTGATAGTCCCCCCGCACCTGGTATACCACAAGTTGCGAGTCACAAAAGATTTCAACCGATTTTACCCCCAGCTCTCTGATAAGTCTCAAGCCAGCAATCAATGCTTCATACTCGGCTTCGTTATTTGTTGCTGAGAATTCGAGCTTCAAAGCATAACAAGCTGATCGGTTTTCAGGAGTCATAAGAACTATGCCAGGCCCCGAGCAACGGTCGTTAGATGCCCTATCGGTATACATCTTCCATCGAACATGAGGTATGACATTGTTACCTTCTGATTCGTTTGACACTGTGAATTCAGTAATAAAGTCTGCTAGTGCTAGCCCTTGTATGGTTCTTCGTGGCAGGTAGGTAATATCCAACTGACTCAACCTGATATTCCATTTTAACATCTTTTCAGAAGTTTTCGGTCGTTGGAGTACCTGCGACAAGGGTTTATCGGAATAAACACTGATTGAATGTGCCTGAAAGTATGGTCGGAGCTTGCATGATGCAATCACTAAGCAATAGGATAGTTTCTCAATCTTAGGATAATTTCTTTCTGCTCCTGTTAAATGTTTACTGACATAGTACACCGGCTTTTGAACTCGGTCCTCCTCGCGAACCAGAGCCGTATTGATAGCATGCTGGGATAGAGCCAAGTACACGTACAATATCTCATGGTCTACCGGTTTCGACTGTATCGTGGGACTTTCCAAATGCCTTACCAGAGCTTGGAATGCTTCCTCACAGTCGAATGTCCACCCGAAATTTCTCTTTCCTTTCTTTATTACATTAAAGAAAGGAATACATTTATCTCTGGCTCTGGATATGAATCGACTCAGCACGACCACCTTTCCATTCAAATTTTGCATTTATTTTTATAGTTTTAGGCACTTGTATGTCTCGAATAGCATGAATCTTCTCCGGATTAGCTTCGATTCCGCACACATTCATAATAAAACCCAAAAACTTCCCCGACACAACGCCGAAGGAACATTTCAAAGGATTGATCTTCATCCCATAATGTCTGAGTATATCAAACATCTCTACTAAGTCTCGAATGTGGTCGTTTGACTGTTGTGACTTCACGAGCATGTCATCCACATAAACTTCCATTGTTCTACCAATCTGGTCTTTAAACCTTAGATTCACCAGACGCCGATAAGTCATTCCCACGTTTTTCAATCCAAAAAGCATTACTACATATCAATATAGCCCTACGTCTACGACAAAATTGGTGTGTTCTTGGTCTGGAATGTGCAGCGGAATCTGATTGTGTCACGAGTATGCATCCATAAATGACAATAACCCATGCCTAGCAGTAGAGTCGACAAGCTGATCGATTCTGGGTAAAGGAAAACTATCCTTCGGGCATGCTTTGTTCAAATCAGAGTAATCAACGCAAGTTCTCCACTTTCCATTCGCTTTCCTTACTAGCACAGGGTTGGACACCCATTGAGGGTAGAGGGCGTTGCGGACGAACCTATTGGCTTTGAGTTTGTCCACCTCCTCTCTGAGAGCAGCGGACCTCTCCGGGTCCATGCCTCTTCTTTTTTGTTTTACAGGAACGTACTTCGGGCCTATGTTCAATATGACTCACAATAGCGGGAGAAATCCCGCACATATCGGAATGTGTACAAGCGAAAACATCCAGGTTCGCTCGGAGGAAACCAGTGAGATCCTCGGCCATTGACGGGCCGAGTTGCAATCCAATCTTAAGAACTCATGACGAGTCATCCTGGCTGACTGGAATGTCAATCATCAGTTTGGCCGGTGCTGCTTTTGCTTCCCTTGGTTCCCCATCGTCATCTCTCGGATCTATGTCTCGATAGATCCGAGAGTGTCACCCAAGCCAGGGCTCGGGCACTACTTGTCCATCGCTAGTATTCCGGATGTGGACGGAGCTGTCCACAACCTTTCCTTTCTCTCACCGCTGGGCCTCTCTAAGCTCAGCTACATAACATGCGCGACCGGTCGTCTGATCGCCGTGCACCACACAGACTCCCTTGTCTGTCGAAAACTTTAACGTCAAACACCATGGGGCCAAAGTTGCCCTAAACTCCGTCAGGGTCGGCCGACCTAGAAACACATTATATGGAGAATCAACATCCAACACTATAAACTAAAGGATTCACACCCTCCTACACTAACCTTCTCCCAGTTCAACTGGCAATTCAACATAGCCCACCACATTAGTCGTTGCACCATTAAAGCCATGGATACGGGCTTTAGATGGCTTTAAATCTTTTGTCTCCATCTTCATTTGGTCGTATGCCTTTTTGAAGATGATGTTAACGGAACTTCCACAATCAGTTAAAATTATTTTGACATATGTTGGCCCAATCGTCACAGATATGACCATCGGGTCGATGGTAGGAGCCTCCACCTTGTCCGCATCTCGGCTCCTAAACACTATATCATCTGTGATCATGCGTTGCTGCTTTACGGGGGTCCCATTCTCCACATTCGAACAACACTCATAATTTGCATGCCCTAAGCAGTTAGAAAATCGCTCCGTCTCCTACCAATTCTTGTCTACAGGGTGAGGTCCACTAACTATCATGTTTATGACCAATCTACCTACGGTTCGGGCAGGTTCCTCTGGTTGGCGTGGAGCCGGCCCACGTCCGGGGTCTGATGTTCTTTGCCTGCCCTCTTGTGGGTTCTTGACAAATTCCTACATCTTTTTCTATCTGGTCAACTTTTCTATGTCATCATGGAGGTGTCTACACTCCTCTATATTATGCCCGTAAGTCTCATGGAAGCAACAGTACTTCCCCGTCCGCTTCTGTTCCTCTGTGGACTCCTTTGGGCATGGCTTTCTGTATTGAAAAGTGTTACAGGTTGATAGGTAAATGTTCTTAAGAGATGCATTCAGTGGGGTGTATTCTGGTAAGATGAAATCTTTGACTTCCATTTCCCCGCTTCTCTTTTCTTTCTGAGATTTCCTCCTCCGGACCCTTTCGATTATCCAAGCTTGTTCTGGACGTTGACTTGAACCTTTCTCGAGTTATCGTCGAATTGTTTTACGATGATATTGCTTTTCACAGTCTCTTGAACAGGCACTCATGCCTTATCTCACCTCGTCCATCTGGCTTCTTCTCTTCTTATGAATTGATGAGCCTTTGAATAGAAACGCTCCAGCATTGTTGGAGGCTTTTCTACCAACCAATCTCCAAACTCCGAATCCGGATCTACTCCTCGCATTACCGCCATCAGATTGCAAGGTCGTTGGGGTTGCTAACTTCAGCAGCAGCAACATGAAATCTTTGCAAGTACTCTTTTAATGACTCCCCGGAGCCTGGATTATACTAGATAGGTACATCACATCCTTGGGACGAGTGGCATGTATCCTGAACCGTTCTACCAATTTCTCGCTAATTCGTCGAAGCCGGATATAGACCGTGGGGAAGTCGAGTGAACCACATGGTGGGGATTCCGGATAAAGTAATTGGAAAGCGTCTACACTTGGTCGCGTCATTTTCTCTAGCCGAATCCATCATCCATTCGTGCTTCATCATATGCTATCTGGGATCGGTCTTTACTTCGTAGGCTGGGATAGCTGGCATGCTAAACTTCCTAGGATACTCGGCATGTAGGATGGTATCGGTGAATGGAGTATGACCCCTGGATATCCCTCAATCTTCGTTGGTTAAGCCTTGATTTTCTCTCATTAACTACCTAACCATAGCTGATAAGTCCAGAGTTTGTATGGAGGATGGAAGACTGGGCTCTATTTTACGAGACCGCTTGGGTTGATGTCCCCTCTGTTGGCGATCTGCCAGACATGTATCTTGAAGACCAGCTTTATTAGGGCCGTGATGAGCCGTGCGCCTGGTCTCCACATGCATTCCAGCTCCTAAGTTTCCTGTTCCGGCTTGGGTATGGTCTTCAAGATGTGAGTGATCCCTACTTGATCGATCAGTAGCACCGGCTTGTGTAGTTTCAGTTTTACGGCATCTATGCCGGGGAGGTTCATCGGATGAAGTCGAGCTATCAGATGAAGAATAAGGAGCAGTGTAACATCCCACTATTTAGGACCATTCAAGTCGACAATAAATCCACATATGTCAGACTTGAATACTTCAAAACAGTGGATTGTTAAGAAATTTGGAGCAAATAAAATCAAATACAGAATCACAGACATAGAATATCAAAATAACTCGCAGCGGAAATGAAATATCACAGTAGTTCATGAAACTACTATATATACATACTCTCAAAACATATACAAAATATCATAGTTTAAAATGGATACAATAGAAGTCTGGATACATAAATCACTAATACAGAAGCAATACCGAACAGAAAATAACTGGATTTGAAAATAAGAAATAACAGATGGACAAGCTCCAACCAATCTCTAGCTCCAGAAGATGAATCCAAAGTTGTGATTCTTAGGATGACCCGAGCGTAAAGTAAAACACAAACACTCGAGTCATGACATACATACTTACACAATGTAAACCAATTCAAGTGAACTGTAATAGCAATGCACAATGACTTAAAGGATGCTTGGGATCGCCCATCCTCTAAGGATCCGTTAAGCCATCAATTAAATAGTAATAAACATTGTCATAGAAATCCATATTAAAGTAAACTATGCAAATAACAGTGCTAATGTGATTAGGGTAGCGCAGAGTTGCAGCCATCACTCACCTCTAGTCACACTCTTAAGTTGAAGGTTTGCATCCAAATGAATCACAAGGCAATAAATGGCATACAGAGAAGTGTACCCGTGGTTAAAATTTCAAAATGGCTTATAATTTCAAATTAAAATCAATCATTTAAACCATTAAAAGGTGAAGTCGTTATACCTACAAATCAAATATTCCATTTCTAAAATTTAGCCTTTTTCTGAGCTTATGTATTCAGTTGAATACTACAAAACATTGAAATTTCAGCTTTCACAGCACTTAGAAAATTGCTGCGGTAAGTTCTATTTGAAAACAATTCATTTAAGCAAAGATAGCATTTAAAAACTGCTGTAGTAGTTCAGTTTCATAAACAATTCATTTTAGAAAAGACAGCATTTAAAAACTGCTGTAGTAGTTCAGTTTCATAAACAATCCATTTTAGAAAAGACAGCATTTAAAAACTGCTGTAGTAGCTCAGTTTTATTGGCTTCAGATTTTAAATTTTCTTTCTGCAGCCACAACACTTACCAAGTGCTGCAGTATCTCTTAGTTAAATTTCAGCCATAGTTTATTTATAGCAACCACGGCACTTACAAAGTGCTGTAGTAAGTATTTAGTTTAGATTTTAGTTAGTTTTCAGAAACGATAGCATTTCTGAAGTGCTACTAATTCAATTTCCAGATTTTAAATAAAATTTCAGAAACTAATAAACTTCAACTTTAACCATTTTTAAATTATAAAAATCATATTTTCCCACTCAAAATGTTCATTTAAATACCCTTCAACTCATGATTTTATAAAGTAGAATTTTTATAATAAAATCCAACTTTCACTAATTCATTTATTAAGTCCTAGTGCATAATTTTCCTATTCTTTGCATTGACTTCACACTTTAATTTAAATTACCACCCCACAAATAAAACTTAATTTCCATCTTATTTTCTTAACTTAAACTTTCATTTTTAAAGCAAATCTCACATTTTCAAATTAAGTTATATTTCAAATTATAATTTACCATTTATTTATTTAACATTTTAACTTATAGAAAAATCACTAACACTTTATTTAATCATTTTAAGTTTAGTTTAATTCAAAATATCAAAAATTTACATTTTTTTAAAATACTTGAATTTTTCCAGGAAAATATATAAAATAACAACGGTCTGTATAATATTTTCTAGCCTAAGTCAAGTGATACGGATAATATATCATTTCAATCCATAGTTCACAAAGAAAAATCCGGGTTCTATCATTTCAAACCCGCAATCCCAAGTAAATAAAATAAATGAAAATCGTCCAGGCTTATCATTTCAGCCCGTAATGATTTTTTCCTATTCTAAAGTCCGTTCGGTTAATTCAACCCATAGTGATTCTGTTCTACAGGGACTTACAATATGAGAAACAGAATAAAATAAACAATATAGCAAAATATAACAATATCATACGATGTGACAGGTTTATAAACAAGGGTTAACATCATATAATTCATATCAAAGGCAGGTATAACATGATATAATAATTCTACACATTCACTTGTTATCACTTCATAATTGCGCAAGTATGAATGTCAAGTGTGAATACTCACCTTTTTGAGCTAGAGTAAGCAAATAAAACACGGATAAATTCCAGAAAGCACGATATAGCACGATTTAGATTCAAGTGGGGAAAGAGCCAAGATTTTGTTCTGGTATACAACAAATAAAACAAAGCAATATAAATATATATTCAACACAAAATATAAATTGAACAAAATGGAAATTAAAATTTACTAAAGAGAAAAATGGCTTAACCATGCTTTAACCACTCAAGTGCTCGGCCATGAAGGGTCATAGGCTCGGCGATGATGGCTTATTGGGGGTAAGAGGCTCGGGTATGGGTCAAAACACATGGCTAGGCTAGGAATTTGAAGGGGTTGGAGCTACAAACATGGAATCCAAAGGGTCAGGGCCAAAAAGGTGGAGTTTGGTGCAACATAGGCTCGTCCTATGTCAATATTTGGCTCAGCCATGGTTGCTACAGGTCAGGTGCTGAGGTGATGGCCAGAGGTCATGGCAGTAGGTGGTGGTGGTGTTATAGGAGGTGGCCGAGGCTAAACATGAAGGCGATGGTGGAAATATGCTCGGCTAGGCAATTTGCAAGGGGTTTGCAATGTTTTGTGGTGATGGCTCCACTTGGTGGTCACGGCCAGGTCTGGGCAAGGGATTAAGGTGGTTGGCCATGGATGATGAGCGGGAGGAGATGATGGTGGTGGTCGGTGAAGGTGATGGTGGTTATGGCGGAGCAAAGCTTGAAGAGGAGCAAGGCAAAAATCAATGAAAAGAAGAAAAATGAAAAAAATGGAAGCCATGAATCATACAAATTTTCCTTCAGGAAGGAATAACCGTGAGTTGTGAAGTATTGAGAAGTTTTTTTCACGAATAACAAAGAAAATACACGGCTAAAACAAAGAAGTGAATGACCAAGGCAAGTGAAAAGACTAGGAAATGAAAAGTCACAAGTTAAAGTGAAACATTTATCTCATTGAATTTCCAAATCTATCTATTCAAAATAAACAAACAGAGAATCAAGTAAATAAAATAAAAGTCAAAAAAAATAAAGTAGAAATGAAAATAAATAAATAGTCTTAGGGAAATAAGAAATAAATACATAAAATAATTTATTTTATTGAAATTGGAATTAAAATTGTAAACAAAATACAACTTACACTGGAAAATTCCAAACTTCAATTTGAAATTATTTAAAAAATCAAAGTTTCAGAATAAAATTTAATTTAAAATATTTATTAAAATTATTGGTTGTTACACTCTCCCTCACTCAAAGCTTTTCGTCCTCGAAAAGGAAGAAAATCGGAGGAACAACTAGAAAGACAATAGCTTGAAAGACACCCCAAAAAAGAAGAAGGTAGGAGAATAGGAATAGCTAGAAGGGAAAACAAAAGAATAGGAATAGCTAGGAAGGAAAATAGGTTGAAAGACAAGGATGGACCATTATTTTAAAGCTATATAAATTTCAATTAGAATTTTTAATATTTATAACATTTAAACATTTTATAATATGATGAATTGTCATTTGATTCAAATTTGTTAGTTTGAATTAAACAATATTTAAAACGTTTTAAATTATTTAGAAAGGTAAAATAAATGATCAAAATATCCTTTATATAATAGTTTATAAAAAGAATACTTTTATAACTCGACGTCTTAACAAGTTTATCCTTTTTCCTGTAGACTCTGGCCATGCATTGATCAGACGCAAAACTGGAATTCTTCAAGTAATTAGTAGACCTGTTTCAAAACCCAATGAAAATAATTGAAAATTTTCAAAACCGATACGGAAAGTACAATCCAAACAAATAACCTGGATCACAGATACATAATGGTTACGCCTGGATCCCCCATGAAACATCCATACCCTTTAAGCAATCACTGCCTTGCAAATTACGCCATAATAACCAAAACTATGGACCGTAGGATACACAATGATTATGTCTGGATCCCCCAAAAAACATCCGTACCCTTTACGCAATCTCTTCCTTGCGGATTATGCCATGACAGCAAAACCAGTAGACCGTAAGACACACAATGGTTACGCCTGGATCCTCCAGGAAACATCCATACCCTTTAAGTAGTCTCTGCTTTGCGGATTACGCTACCCAAAAAAACAACCATGGGTTACGCCATGGTAGGACACCCGAGTATCACATCCGAAAAACCAAAATCAGAGAGAATAATATTGATAGAATGAATCAACAATGTGGCCACAAAGCGGATATCAAGCAGAAGACACTTTCCATATCTTTATTTCGAAAATATGTATCATATGGTACCTTTTCAAATTACTTTCAAATATCATAGTTATATAAAGCCCATTATATATAAGTTCCATTTTCTAAATCGAATACTTTCCAAAATCAATAGTATATCAAATCACACTTATATAGACTCCGATTATATAAGATTTCACTTTTCAAATCGAGTACCTTTCCAAATCAATAGTTTTCAAATCAACTTCATACTTATAAAAATCAATCTCTATATAAGTTCTATAACTCCCAAATCAAGTATTTTGTAAAACAAGGTTCTCAATTTCAATTCGTTTCAATATCAGTTCAGTTTCAAAATCATATATGATTTCACAAAAATTATTTCTTCCAAATTAAATATCTCCAGTTTCAAAGATTCCAAATAATAGGTTTAGAAAATAATCCTAGTTTCCAGATCAACACAGTTCAGGTCTAACAAAATTTCATATCGGTATAATTCAAAATAGTCTTATTCATTTACTTAGCAAAACAGTTTCAGACTTATTTAAATCATATTACTTAGCTTTGAGAATTTAGGCCTCGATTTGGAAGTGCTCGAACATTCGAAATAGTCGAAGAAATCAATTTTACAATTCAGAATTGGAACTCAACAACAAATCAGTATATCAATTTCAATATATAGAGTTATACCAAATCAAATTCGAAACTCGAGGACTGAACACCCTGTCCACTTCAAATCATTTCAAATCTATATACATTTATCTTTTGAACATCAAATCATACTTCGGGACTTGAAATCAAAATTCGCTTTCACAAAATCACTTGTATAACAAAGCTACTAAAGTGGCCTCTCCCCCACTCTGAAACTCGAAAACAAATGTCGATGATGCATGCACTCGTCACCGAAATTATTTTTCAGCGACATCAGTGAGTTCTGGACTTCTATTTTCTTAAAAACTTCCTTAAAATTCCTTCAAAATCCTTGAAACTCATTTGAAGTTATTTGAAACGTTTCTTATTTAGAAAATACCTTTTTAAATCATATTATTACATATATATTCAAAATCTAAAACAAATTTCAAACATCGGAATTCAACCCCTTGAATTTCCAATAATAACCCTTCAGTTATAAATCATTTTAGATAAATCAAATTTCTTGTATAGTTTGCAAAATTTCAACACCTTTTGAAACTGCAAATTCTCGCTTAAAATGGTATGTAGTTCTTATCGAAAACATTTCACTTTTATATATAGAATATAATCCTACTTATAAAAATTTCGATATATAAAGCGGTTTCTAGAATACAAACAATCCCGATTTTTCAAAGGATGATTCAAGAATGGATTTCAAAACAAAGATAGAGTTTCAAATTAGAGGAACTCTAATCAAATAGAATTCTGGTTCAAAGATAGGCTCGAAGAGAGATGAGATAATGAAATTACCAAATAGAAGATGGATAAGCCTATATAAATCACGGGCGACCTTAACCGGGTCAACCGTGACTTTAGGCATATAATCAATGCAGAAATCTAAGGAAAATAGACATTCGATCGCCAGAGGTAGAATTTGGGTATAGCAGAAGATAAATAGCATCGAAATCCAAGGATACCGAATTCTCCGGTAAATCAATGCCAATTGTAAGAGAGATTCAACCCTTTACAAATCATTCAAAGATTTACGGAATCACCGATCTTTATAGAGGTCATTCAAAGTGGAGTTATGGAATGATCCAAAATCAAAGAAATACAAATAGGGGAGACAGGAATGGATTTCAGAACAAGTGGGAGCGTTTCAAATTTCAAAGGAATCCTAATCGACAAGAATCCTAACCAAGATTAGATATATATAACCTATATCAATACGAAAGAGTTCACATTCATTATTTGAAAAAAAACTCAAATTCATATCATACGAAAACAAGAGCATAAATATCCCTAGTTTGACAACTTTAGCTAAGCAAAAGATACACTAGAGTTCACTTAATGCAACTTAACATACTACAGATAACAAACAGATCCACAGAATACCACTCCTACATAAACAAAGCATCAGTATTAATTCTTTCGAGTAGTACTTCAACGGGTCCAGAACACTCCCCCTCAATGTGTTCCCAACTTCTACATTTCCGGCATAAATGCACTACACTCCCATCTTCCTTAGTGAACCGCGGGTACAAAGCTTTCTTTTCGTGCTGTCTCTCAAAACAATCTCTGGTTATATGCCCAGCCCTCCTACAGTGGTAGAAGTTAGTTGATAGGCCGATTGATGTAGGACGTGCAGGTTTAACTTTCTTCACCTTCTAGAAGCGACTTGGAAAGTTTCCCCTCTTCCGGCATTTAAAACGGAAAATCTTGGATCGAAAACGCTTGCCCTCCATGTTCTTTCCTTTATCTCTCTTCCCACACATGGCTGCATAATGTCCCTTTTCCTGACACCGATAACAAATGATATGGTCATAATGACCAGGTCCTGCCCTTCCCATCCACAGCCTTTCCCACTTCTCGATTGTTTCCTCCCGTTCCTTATGGGCCAGTGCTCTTCGTGCTCGACGAGCTTCCTTCTGCTCTTCCAATTTTGCCATATCCAAAATAGCTTCCCATCAACCAAAGGGTCTGGATCACCAGGATAGAAGTTAAAAATTCTAGTGAATCCTAATCAAAGAGATTTCTAACAAGGTGGATACAAAAGGGATGAAGTTTAGAAAATCTTGATTTCAAAATAAGAAAATTTATACCAATATAATCTTTGAAAATCCTTTAAAATCATTCGAAAATCTACATTCTCTTATAAAGAAATGATTCTAAGATTGATTTCACTCATTCTAGGGTATTTCTACCCTATCTCTAATGAGTTTTTGCTCCGTAGGCTAAAGTTTTCCAAAAACCAAAGCTTTGATACCAAATGTAACATCGCACTATTTAGGACCATTCAAATCAACAATAAATCTACATATGTCAGACTTGAATACTTCAAAACAGTGGATTGTTAAGAAGTTTGGAGCAAATAAAATCAAACACAAAATCAAAGACATAGAATATCAGAATAACTCGTAGAGGAAATGAAATATCATAGTAGTTCCTAAAGCTACTATATATACACACTCTCAAAACATTACAAAGTATCGTAGTTTAAAATGGATTCAATAGAAGTCTGGATACATAAATCACTAATACATAAGCAATACCAAATAGGAAATAACTGGATTATAAAATAAGAAATAACAAATGGACAAGCTCCAACCAATCTCTAGCTCCAGAAGATGAATCCAAAGTTATGATTCTCAGGCTGACCCGAGCGTAAAGTAAAACATAAACACTCGAGTCAGGACATACATACTTACACAATGTAAACCAATTCAAGCGAACTGTAATAGCAATGCACAATGACTTAAAGGATGCTTGGGATCGCCCATCCTCCAAGGAACCGTTAAACCATCAATTAAACAGTAATAAACGCTGTCATAGAAACGTCCATATTAAAGTAAACTATGCAAATAACAGTGCTAATGTGACTAAGGTAGTGCAGAGTTGCAGTAATCGTTCACCTCTAGTCACACTCTCAAGTTGAAGGTGTGCATCCAAATAAATCACGAGGCAATAAATGGCATACAAAGAAGTGAACCCGTGGTTAAAATTTCAAAATAGTTTATAATTTCGAATTAAAATCATTCATTTAAACCATTAAAAGGTGAAGTCATTATACCTACAAATCATATATTCAATTTCCAAAATTTAGCCTTTTTCTAAGCTCATTTATTCAATTGAATACTACAAAACATTGAAATTTCAGCTTTCACAGCACTTAGAAAATTGCTGCGGTAAGTTCTATTTGAAAAAATTCATTTCAGCAAAGACAGCATTTAGAAACCGCTGTAGTAGTTCAGTTTCATAAACAATTCATTTCAGAAAAGACAACATTTAAAAGCTGTTGTGGTAGTTCAGTTTCATAAACAATTCATTCCAGAAAACGACAGTATTTAAAAACTGCTATAGTAGTTCAGTTTTATTTGCTTCAGAGTTTAAATTTTCTTTCTACAACCATAGCACCTACCAAGTGCTGCAGTATCTCTTAGTTAAATTTCAGCCATAGTTTATTTACAGCAACCACAACACTTACAAAGTGTTGTAGTATCTATTTAGTTCAGATTTTAGTTAGTTTTCAAAAATGATAGCATTTCTGAAGTGCTACTAATTCAATTTCCAGATTTTAAATAAAATTTCAGAAACCAATAAACTTCAATTTAACCATTTTTAAATTATAAAAATCAAAATTTTCCCACTCAAAATGTTCATTTAAATACCCTTCAGCTCATGATTTTATAAAGTAGAATTTTTATAATAAAATCCAATTTTCACTAATTCATTTATTAAATCCAAGTGTATAATTTTCCTATTCTTTGCATTGACTTCACACTTTAATTTAAATTACCACCCCACAAATAAAACTTAATTTCCATCTTATTTTCTTAAATTAAACATTCATTTTTAAAACAAATCTCACATTTTCAAATTAAGTTATATTTCAAATTACAATTTGACCATTTATTTATTTAACATTTTAACTTATAGAAAAATAACAAACGCTTTATTTAATCATTTTAAATTCCATTTAAATCTAAATATCAAAAATTTACATTTTTTTTCAAATACTTGAAATTTTCCAGGAAAATATATAAAATAACCACGGCCTGTATAATGTTTTCTAGCCTAAGTCAAGTGATACGGATAATATATCTTTTCAATCCATAGTTTACAAAGAAAAATCCTGGTTATATCATTTCAAATCCGCAATCTCAAGTAAATAAAATAAATGAAATTTAACAACTCGCAATTTTCGATCCTGAAAATCCCAGATAGTTAAGAAAAAGAAGAAAGAGATAGAAGAATAAGAAGAACAGAAACACCAACATCTCACATTCGCAGCGGATAAGATATAATAACAATTAATAACAGTTATACAAAGGAAAACAGTACTTATCAAATTTCACTTTAACACATCAGAGTTACACATATATACAGACATAGGATATACACAATCTTCATGTCTCAGATATACAACAATAAAATACAGCGGAAACACTCCATATGTTCTTGCCATCCAGCTCGCCTTCTGAGCTCCATAACGAGTTGATTAGAAAGCCGCTTCCCTTGTAGTTGTCATCCTTACCTGAAAATCTGTAATACTCGGTCTGAACCGAGCATTACATCAAAGTAACACCCGGGTTAGGCTGGAAACCAGCGTGAGTAACCCATCTAACATAGAATTCAAAGCATACAACTTATATAAAACCCGAGTAACTCGTATCAATCTACAATTCACAATTAGTTATAGACATCACTTATTTCACCCATCAATTTTCTAAGTACCAAAATTTAGTTTAAATAGTCCAATTCACTTAAATCATTTCATTCCAGCCTATTGATTTCACATATCAAGCTATAAAAATTCAAAATGGTTTCGAGTATTTTCTAATACCCGACCACGGTCCCTTCAAGTCTCACGTCATCCTAACCCAAGTTGTCCAAATGAAATACACTTCAAACTTTAAATACAGGATTTCACTTTACACAACAATTCATCATTGATAGGTAACCACAATATCCTCTCCGCCCAAACATATGTTACCACAAAATATTTTATATCAAAGACATCAACTCATTCAATGCATCCAATACCACCCAATCATACGTAAGCAAACTTGATCACTTCCAAAATAAATTTAATCACTTCTAATTGATTTACTAACCCCAATCACTTAGATTCCTTCACTTGACATTAATTAATTTCAAATCAATTAACTAATCATCCCTTAATTATCCATCTTAATTAATCACCCTGGATTAATTATCGTTCAATTACATTCAAGTAATTATCTTTAATTAATTACACAATTAATTATTATTAACCAAAAACAGTAATTAATCTTTAATTACTTCACAAATTAATTATCTATAATTAATTACATTAATCCTTAATTACTTATATTAATTAATTTCTCATATATCACTTATCATTTTAATTTATACTAATCTAAATTAATTAATTAAATCACAATATTAATCACTCTTGATTAATCTCAACCTATAATTAACTATCTTTTTATTTACTTCATAAAATAAATAAATTACTCATTTTATAAAGGAAGTTTAAAGGAATTTAAAACCAAATTCGTTTTTAAATTCAAATCAATTTAAAAATGCACTTTAACATTCAAGTTGTTAAAACAATTTAAATTTGAAAACTTTATTTGTTTAAAAACTGAGATTCACTAACTTGAATTCTAGATTTAACTTTGATTTAAAACTTGTTTTAAATCTCTACTTTACAATTTAACTTCAATTTTTAAAAATCACTTTTATTTCTTTCCAATTCATTCTTATTTTTTATTATATAATTATTTCACTTCCAAAATTTACACTTATATTTCTTCCCAAAAATACAATTCTAAATATTTTGATGACCCAGTGTGCTGAAAAATATTCAAGCAAACCACAGTATTCAATATTCCAATTATCAATATAATTCATCATAGAATATCAAATATTCATAACACAGAATATTAAACAACTTAAAAAATTTGAGGAATCCAGTTAGATCCCTCCAACCTGTTTCCCTACATCCACAGACGTTAGCACAACATAAAATACCAATTCCCCTTCGAGGTGGAATATCGCGGTATATGGGATTTATATAATATCATCCGCTATTATGCGGCGCATAGGATCTCATCCGCTATATAATGCGGGAAATCAATCACTCCAATATATACTATATACTACTATATATAATATAGCACATCAAATCAATTCAATCATTTAACCAATTATTTAATTTAACTATTTAAATTTAAATAGGACTCCGGAAGAGTGAGATTAACTCACCTTTTTTTTGCTGTTTGCAATCCATTCCAACTAGCTTGCTTCCGTGATTTAAAACCTTGTATAAACAATTTTTTTCAGTTTATTAATATTCGAAACGATCGAACAATTATTTGCCATTTATTCAACTTAACTAAAATTAGTTTTAAACTAATTTTCCTTTTGATAAATTATTATTTAAACATCTTTAATTGACTAATTATTTAACTTAAACAAATACCCTTTTAAAATCTTTTAGTATCTAAAATAATTTGGATAAGTTAAATTAAACAATTTAATCTCTATAATACGTTATTTTTTTTAAATAACTAGTAAATGAAAAATATGTATATACATATATATTTATTCAAAACCTCTTTTCAAATTTGCATGCACTGAAATATTAACCTATATGCATTAAAAATCAATCTTTATTCATTTTACAACTTTTAAAAATATCCTAAATTTCCAAAAATCTTATATAAATTAAATTCAAACAAAAATAAATTATATATCTACTGTAAATATATATATAAAAACTGCATATATATTCCTTATTTCGGTTTTTGTATATTTTTCAGATATGAATTAAATTAAGATTGTCTTAAAATAAAAATAAAAATAAAAAGGTAAAAATAAAAATAAAAACTGCTTAAAAGTTTCACCTTACTGCATAATGAACGAAACCCTGGCTCGAACTTCCAAAAATCGTGATCGCCTCTCTAAGCCGCGAGCTACCAATCCTCGCGACTGCTGCTCACCACGGCGACACAAAGTCGCACGACCCCACCGAGAACCGCGTGCCACCAACCTTGCCCCTCAGGTGTGCCTCCACCTCCACGAAGTCGCTCGGCCCCTAATCGCGACCTTTTCACTGACACCGCGACTGAGAGACTCGCCGCACCTCCCATTGCGGTTGCGACCAAACCCTAATCTTTGAACACCTCCACGAGTTCCACGTACACGCGAGAGAGATCGAAGCTCATCCTCTAGCCCTCGATTTTGCAAATCGTGATTTGTCACGCCTCCCCCCATTTTTTCAAAAATGAGTTCGATTTCAGTTTTGATGTATTGAGGGACGAGGGGAATAAATAGATGGAGACGACATGAATTTGAATTCGAGCAAGAGATTGTCGACTTTGATTTGATTTTGGCTTCTGAGGGAAGACAAGGAGTATGTGATTTTGCAGATAGGAGTAGGTCGGCTTGCTCAGGAATAGAGTGGCTAATGAAAAGAAATCTCAGCCATTGACTAAAATATATATATATATATATATATATATTAGTTTAAATTGAAATTGTCTCGATAAATGCAACTCAAAATCTTGACCTCCTATCGAGGCATGCCGCTAGGCGTTCATAATGTTATACCCCTACTCCGAACACAATGGAATAAGTTTCGAGTCCTAAATCGATCGTATGGAGAAGATAGCTTTTTGGACCTAGTTATTATATTAAATTTTCGATATAGATTTAAGCGCGTTTTTATATCGTACGATCACACGACAACTCCAAAGACTACAAAATTTGAAATCCGATAATAATACAATATTACAGATATAATGGAACTGGTTTCATCAAATTCCGAGACTGTGCCTCGAAAAGCTATTTTTAAATGTCAATTTAAACGGTATATTTTCAAAACTTGACAAAACACTTCCAAATTCAATTTTAACACTTTTACTATCTTCCGTACTATCAATATAAATTTTACAAGCCTTTAAAATATTTTTATTCAGCTTAAATCCAAGATTTACCACTTAAACCATTTTCAAATGATTTAATTTAATAATTAAATTATCTAATAAATAGTGATATTCGAATTTAAGTTAGAAACTAACATGAAATATTTAAAATCGATTAAATATTCCGATTTCAAATAACCAAAAATTTCGGTTCGTCACATTCCCCCCCCCCCCCCCCTTAAAAGAATTTCGTCCCCGAAATTACTAGTTAGGAAGAATGGTCCAATGCCCGTTTACTATTTTCCCAAAACCAAACAGTTTTAACAACAACCAAACAATCTTTATTAAAGACACACTATCCATTTTACAAACTTTCCAAACTTTTCCATAGTTCCCAAACAACTTTACTTATTCATCCATTTAAATTATAATTCCAAATCAAGTTTTAAATTTTCAAAGTTTCACAAAATTTTCTAACTCCCTAAATTTTTGAAAAACTTCGCCAGCGTCTCCTTTGCGCGACTAGCTCGGTACAACTACAAAATGCCTCTACGGGCTCCCAAACTCCAAAAGAAAACAAAACGCCAAGTGGCTAGATCAAAACCCCAATCAAATTTCATATAGAAATTTAAACACATAGCTTTTTGTTGAGCAATTCAAATTTATCTTCTGAAATCAAAACCAATTTTCCTTTCCCTTTATAATACCTGCATATCCTACTTAGCAATAATATCCAATCATAGCTTTTAAAATCATTTTATACATTTCCTTATAGAAGTTTCCATATCTACTCCTATTCGAATTAGTTTTCCCATTTCCATATGAATTCAATTTATCTTCAACTCTGAATATTGAATTTTATCTTCCATTTATAACTAATTCATATCATTATTTTAAATTAGTTTCATCCACTAATTTATTTCAGTTTCCAATTTGAAATCGTTTTGCCGCTAATAAAAATTTTCCCAAAATTTTTTCTAACTCCCAAAATTTTCGAAATTTTTTGGCAGAGTCTCCTTTGCACGGAGGAGCTTCTACAATTTAACAAGAGATATAAATATATATACATCGACCCACACGGTCGGAAAAAAAACAGTTCATATTTCCTATTTTATTACGTAGGCGTACCTTTATTTAGCATTTTTAAGCAAGCGGCTTATTATTTTAGCAATTAGCGCAACCAAATCCAACCAAACAGCTTCCCAGTACCTGTACTTACTCAATTTAAACATGTAAACTAAATATATAAAATTTATTAATATTTCACTTACTTTCAATAGCTAAACACATGCATTTCATAAGCAACACGCACCAAACACTTCCATAAGCTATTTATATGATTTTAAAGCTAACTCAATTGCTTTCAACCAATTCATATGCCATTTTATTCGATTTTAATGGTTTAAACTCAATTTCTTACATTCAACTTATTTTTAATCCAAACAAGCTCATATTCAATTCAATTGATCTTAAAAATAAGTTTATTTAATCTCTATCAACTCATAAAAATTTAATTACCTTCATTTACATCAAACGACAATTCATTCTATGCAATTTGATGGTATCCATCTGAATAAATAATTACTTAAGTTTTATAACCAATTTAAATTGAATCTGACTCAATTTATTTCAATTCAATTTTATTTAACTTAACTTCCGTTAAATCTAGCTACATACCTTTCTTTTTAGTCCACTCAATCCACCGGGGTTTAAATTAAGTAAGATCTTACTTTCACTTAATATCATCTATATTTCAATTTATTTCATTTCAATTTAAATTTCAACTTAATTCAAATCCAATTCATTATTAGTAACTTTGCTTAAGTTAATTTAATTCTAATCAATTTTATTTCTCAATCCAAATTGAATTCTTTATTTGTTTAAAATATTACCATCCAAACATCCAAGTTATACAACAATTTAAGAAAAAAATTCTTTTATATCAAAATATATTTTGGGTAAAATTATTTCATTCACCCACCTTAAAAACAATACTGTGTCAATTTATCATGTCAGGTGTTTATAAACTCTTCTCAAATAGCGGATTACTCTTTTATTTTAAAATTTTAGAAATACTTTTAAATTCACATAATACTAATAAAATAGCTTTTTATAAAAATACTTCTTATAACTCGATATCTCAACCAGTCCATCCTTGTTCTCACAGAAATTTGGTCATACGTTGACCAGGCGTAGGACTGAAAATCTATAAGTACTTAGCAAACCCATTTTCAACATCCAGTGAAAATACTTGGAAAATAATTTTATTGAAAACATAGAAAACGGTTTTTTTCTTGAAAATAGAGGAAATATCTTTGGTGAGAATGCTCTGGAAATCATCACCCTCATCCATGGTCGTAGTTACATCCTGGGTTACGTTGCCATCGCAGCAAAAGTCCATGTAACTGTAGGCACTCCGAGCCCTTCGATTATGCCATGGAACCCACAACAGATCGCAGTTACATTCCAGGGTTACGATGTCGTCATAGAAAAAGTCCATGTAACTGTAGGCATTAGTGCCCTCGATTTCGCTGTCAAAAATGAAACTTCTCCATTCCCACATAGGTCGCAGTTTACCAATGTAAAATCAAACGTAGACCGTTGGCTCTCAGCGGCACACACGACTTTCGCTTTGTTACCATAGATCGCAGTCTACCGATACAAAATCAAACGCAGACTGTTGGCTCTCAGCGGCACACACGACTTTCGCTGTGGTCTGCAATAGATCGCAGTGACATCGAGTTACACTGTCATCACAGCATAATCCAAATGTC
Source organism: Allium cepa (assembly GCA_030765085.1). NCBI lineage: Eukaryota > Viridiplantae > Streptophyta > Magnoliopsida > Asparagales > Amaryllidaceae > Allium > Allium cepa. The sequence continues at coordinate 689,285,436 of CM060932.1, read as the reverse complement.
TCTGTAGGCATCAGCTCCCTCAACTTTCGCTACACACTGCACATAATCCACGAGAACTAGTTTTTTCTGGACTCCTCACAGGATCAACTTTAGAACCCCCTTTAGGGTTCAAGGCAATACCACCCTATGGCACTCCTGAGAAGTTCATTTCAAGGGAGCGCCTTTTTCCCCAGAGCCATTATAAAAACACTTTATACTATACATATACAGTATCTCCCAAATTATACACCTAGTATGAATCTCATATAAATCTCTTTTTCCCAAAATCGATTATCCCAAAATCGATAATTCTCAAACTAGGCTTTTCAAATTCCAATACTAATTTTACCCAAAAATCAAAAGCCTTTCCAAATCCAAAGGTTCCAAAAACCTTTTTCCAAAATCCTCATAAGATTCTTTATATATATATATATATATATATAAGTTTTTTTTAAAAACTTTGGATCATTTCAAACTTGTATAAAATTCCCTTTATACTTCAAACACTTTCAAAATCATTTTCTTCCGGCACTAGATTCAACAAGGGAAGATTTATCTTATATAACAAAGATATATAACTCTGTTTATTCAAAATCAAATATTCAAATTTGATTACTCTATAAAGTCACTTACCATTTTACTTACTTCCATAAAGTAATTTTTTACCATAGAAATATCCAATTTCCACTTTACTTCATCGTATGTTTCACAAAATATACCTTTCATTTCGAAAACCATTTCACATTTCTTATCCACAAATTTCCAATATCGATTTCATTCAAATCCATACGATGTACACCTATCATCCGTACGTTATACCAATCTGATCGCTCACTCGATGACACAATTTCACTTCCGAACTAGTATCGTCCACCCGACTTCCTAGTGCGGACACAGATCTGGTTTCCTGATCAGAAACCGTCATTCTCCTTGCATTGCCATAACTACGATAGAGAACATCCAGAACCAGTCAACAATCCATATCTAGGTTCGCCATCGAAAATCGAGTGAAAAATCCCAACTCGGATCGATATAACCGTCTCGAAATTCTATGCTCGAATCAGGATCAAATCACTATGCGAATAGAATAATATACGTACATCCTACGTGTTTAACTTCATTGATTATTAGCCAAATCAATTTCCTTTCTATTCATCCCCACTTTGATTTTATTCACTTATTCACATTTGCCTTAATCCCTATTTGGATTATCACTTCAATTCTTATCTTAGTTGGGTATTTAATCAATAACAGTTTGAACTCTGACCAGTCTATATTTAGAAAATAGCTTGAAAATTTTAAAAATAGATAAGTAGTTGAAAAATAATTATTAGTTTGCAAAATAGCTGTAAAATAGTTAACTAATTGGAAAATAGTTGGAAAATAGTTAAATAGTTTTAGAAATTTTAGATAATTGCAAAATAGTTGTGAAATAGTAATTAATTTGTAAAATAATTGAAAAATAGTAATTAGTTTATAAAACAGTCGAAAAATTGTTAAATAGTTTCAAAATAATTGTAGAATAAGTACAAAATAGTATGGGGTTTAAAAAGAAAGGTTGTATATAGTAAATAGATAGCAAAATAGATTAAAAACAGTTTATATTAAAATATTTTATTTGGAAAAATATTTCAGAGCCAAACTGTTCAATTCCCAATCTCCATTTCCAATTAATTCAATTTAAATTTCCACTCCCATTTAAATTGACCCAACTCCAATTTAAATAACTTCAACTTCCATTGAAATTGATTTAACCCCAATTCAAGTTGAATCAATCTTGATTTGTTTCCAAATTCAAATCAAATTCCATTTGATTTTAAACCTACTCAACTTTAATTACAATTCCAAATTATTCCAATCAAATTGGACAAATATCAATTGAACCCACTTCAACTTCAAATCATTTCAATTCAATCCAATTGAAATTTTCCATTAATTTTTTTAAACTTATACATCTTCAATCACAAATCCAATTAATTCAAATCAGATTCAATTTGAACGAATTCAATTCAAATATCAAATTTAAACCATCCCGAATTATATAAATTCGAGTTAAATTTTTAATTGTTGTTTTAATCCTTTAAATCAAATCAACTTATCTCTTTAAACCATTTAATTCTGAATCCATTTCAAACTTATCTTCATTTAATTTTGATTTGGTTGTATTTCTATTACCACTTAATTCTCACTGTTAAATTTTCAAATAATATAACAACCAATTACTTTAATATTTATTAGAAAGAAATATTGCTTTATATATAAAAATATATTCTTATATAAAATCATTTAAAACCTTTATATAAGAAAATAACAAGTACGTGCTCATACACACACACACAACACATTCTAGGATACCATTGACCCTATCCTTAATGAGTAATCCCAACAGAGCCAAGGTTCTCGCTTAACCTTCAGCTCTGATACCAACTGTAATAACCCGAAATTTTCGATGTCGAAAATCCAAGATAGTTAGGAAAAAGAAGAAAGAGATAGAAGAACAAGAAGAACAGAAACACCAACATCTCACATTCGTGGAAGGTAAAATATAATAATAATTAATAACAGTTATACAAAGGAAAACTGTACTTGTCAAATTTCACTTTAATACATCAGAGTTACACATATATACAGACAAGGGATATACACAATCATCATGTCTCAGATATACAACAATAAAATACAGCGGAAACACTCCATACTTTATATAGAATCTGTAATACTCGGTCTGACCCGAGCATTACATCAAAGTAACACCCGAGTCAGGCTGGAAACCAGCGTGAGTAACCCATCTAACATAGAATTCAAAGCATACAACTTATATAAAACCCGGGTAACTCGTATCAATCTACAGATTCGCAATTTGTTATAGACATCACTTATTTCACCCATCAATTTTCTAAGTACCAAAATTTAGTTTAAATAGTCTAATTCACTTAAATCATTTTATTCCAGCCTATTGATTTCACATATCAATCTATAAAAATTCGAAGTGGTTTTGGGTATTTTCTAATACCCGACCCCGGTCCCTTCGAGTCTCATGTCATCCCAACCCAAGTTATCCAAATGAAATACACTTCAAATTTTAAATACAGGATGTCACTTTACACAACAATTCATCATTGATAGATAACCACAATATCCTGTCCGCCCAAACATATGTTACCACAAAATATTTCATATCGAAGATATCAACTCATTCAAGGCATCCAATACCACCCAATCATCCATAAGCAAACTTAATCACTTCTAAAATAAATTTAATCACTTCTAATTGAATTACTAACCCCAATCACTTAGATTCCTTCACTTGACATTAATTAATTTCAAATCAATTAATTCATCATCCCTTAATTATCCATCTTAATTAATCACCCTGGATTAATTATCCTTCAATTACATTCAAGTAATTATCTTTAATTAATTACACAAATTAATTAAGCCAGTTTTGGTATGTTGGGAGATTCAATATTGCTGAAACTAACGCGTACATTGCTTTCGCAGGTAAAAGAGTAATTGAACAAACATTGAATAAAACAGCACCCGACGGTTCACAAGCAGCTGAGTAGTTATTCCATAAGGGTTTATTCGACCCAATCATACCGCGATTCTTAACCAAAAATAGTAACTAATCTTTAATTACTTCACAAATTAATTATCTATAATTAATTACATTAATCCTCAATTACTTATATTAATTAATTTCTCGTATATCACTTATCATTTTGTAACGATTGCCATTTTTCGTTGCCGAAAAACCGAATAGTTAGGGTTTTAAGAAAGAGAAAAGAAGAAGAAAGAGGTAGAAGAAGATAAATAATAGAACAAAAAGAAAACAGAAAATAGAACGGAACAGAAAACAATATAACAAAAACAGAATCTCACAATTCGCAGCGGAACAACATATAATAGATAAATGAATAATCTTTAAACAAAGAACTATATCAGTTATTACATTACATTTCATTACATCATATCATCAGAGTGTACAACATCAAACAATAACAACAATGCAGCGGAAAAAGAAGTACTATACTAGTAATACGCTATGCCATCCAGTTTGCCTCCAGCAACTTCTCAATTCCAAATATCCTGATAAACCTAACTCTTGACTGCCCGTGTAGAAATTGGTGGGCACCCAGAGTTTAGGAAGGAAAACAATAAACTCCGAGTCAGTCATGTGACTGGTGTGGAACTAAAACAGTTTATTTTTCTTTAAAATCAAAAATAGAGGAATATTTTTAAAAATCAATTCGCAATGCTTTTAAAAATGAGACTACCATAAGACCTCCCGCCACACACACAATGCAAACGCAGACTTGGAGGAGATTTCTTCTTATGTTAGTCAAAGATGCTTGATACGCATTAAAAAGAAACATTTGATATTATTACTAGTGCATAGTGTAGAAAATCATTTCGAAAGTAAAGATATAAATCTTAGCCAGCATAGACATTTCGAACTATGCTTACTATAGCTACCATCCAAACAGCGGGGCGCCACCATAAGTAGATGGCAGGTAATACAACTAATACCGTACAAGGCTCGTATTTGAAGAATGGATTTTCCAACAAATGGTCAGGCCAAGGAACTTCCCATTGCCACATGGAAACGTCTCTGGTAGGACGCCCCGAGAACCAAACCGTTCTCTGCTAAACAAGGCCGGGAACCCCTTTTCCCAAGGGATATTACAAACCCTCAGATATGCCACCCCCGGTCCTTTGGGACCTTTAAACGAGAGCTCTCTAACCAACATCACACCATAATAATAAGTGTTTCAACATGAGTAAGTATCTGGGCTCCATACCATGATACTACCCTTTTCCAGAAGGAATGGCCATACCCTAGGGAAGCGATCCCTGGAAACCTTGCCGCACAATTCCTGTTTCGACCATTACCGGTTTGTGAGGCTCGATGAAGTCACGTCCACAAAAACATACTTTATACAAAAGCCATGCTTTGGGTCAACAAATGATCATAGAAATGATCACCAAGATAGACGATCAAATAAATGATCCTATCACAAATAATCAACACAATGATCATTTCACAGCAACACTCAGCACGTCACATTACCAAATTGGGAATATATTGCTGATAACTTCAACTATATAACCTCTGAGCTCGTACGTCTCAGAGAAGGGTGTTAAGCTAAGAGAATAAATTCTCCGCCACCAGCAGAAATATATTTGAAAGAAATCGGCTTTACATCTCAATTTGTAATGTTAGACACACAATCCATACAAGTCTGTTCCGGGATCGAACAGAACCGAAGGCACTTACAAAGAAGTCCTTGCAATCCGGATATTCACTAATCACGCCCGAATTTCCCATCACATATGGAGATCTCTATACCGGGGATCAGCCAGTGCAGAGACAATCAACAAGAAACCCTTTCGTTTTCGAAGATATCCGGTCTTCAACACCGATCTTCAAATGCAATTCATATCGACGTATCATATATTCGGAATGGGTTATACGACCCCAAGGTCCTTTCCCGGTTAACCCGAATAGTGAGCGCTTATTTTAAAAAAATAAGTGTGGCATTCAAATTCAAGCAAATCACAACAAATACCTATTTAAAGGTAAATATTGATAGTCGGTTATTGAACTATCAATAGATATGCCAACATCACCAGATTCCAAATAATTTTCCAAATTATTTATTTCCCAAAAATATCTTTACAAGATATATTCTCCATTCTTCAAAAATAAATCAATATTTATTTTTAAACCCTATTTCCAATTTCATTTATAAATTCTATATTGAATTTACATTCCAAAATATTCATGAATATACGATTTCCATTCGTTTTCAAATATTCATTTTCAATTTATCTTCAAAAAGATAAATTCAAAATATTCACTTAATATTGGAAAAACATTTCCATACTTATTTATTTATAAGTAATTCACACGTCTTTTTATTTTCAACACTTGGAAAATATTCAATATACTCTAATCAAAATTAAGTATATATTTCATTCTTTAAGGAAATCATTCTCTTAAACATATTTATTTGGGCCAAAACGAATGTTGCATAAAACATCGTTACGACAACCCAAAATCACTAGTATAGGGATTCGAAATTAAAATAGATATATAAATCCCAATACTATACAAAACATTTCCTTTCGGAAATCATCTATTATAACAACAGTGTTATAATCTACCATTTCCTTCTATTTCTCGAAAACGTCTATTTCAACAATGAATGTTGAAATCTATGGTTTCGATGGTTAATATATTTTAAAACATCTTTAGATCGTTTTAATTCTATTTAAAACATCACATTCAAAAACCATTTCTTTAACATATTATTCACTATTCAAAAACTTGAATAAACTACGTTAACAAATTTCATCATTTCTATTCCTTTTAATTTAAAGGATTATTCACTGTCTAAAACGTGAATATAACTCCATTAACAAGTTACAACAATTTACTTATCAAAATAAGTAGTTGCGGATTTATAAAACAATGTTTATAAATTCCATTTCTATTTCTTTTATAACTACTTCCTTTATAAATCTCCTTTATTAACCTATTCGATTTATAACTCAATTATAAACCAAAAGTTCATGTTATAAGTTAAATACTTAGAATTTATTTGTTTGCAAAATCGTTCCTTTCAACTTCATAATTATAAATCTTATAACTTATAAGATTTATTTATTTATCCAAAATCTATTTTTTTAATTAACTTTACAAATTTTATAAACCTACTGTTTATAAAATTCCATTTATAACTTCATCGTTATAATTCTATAAATTTCATTCACTTATGAAATTCATTCACAATCCATTCTAACATTTATAAAAGCTCGTTTTACAATTCTAATATTTTTTTATTTATTTTTATTTATAAATATCAATTTATAAATCTTTTAATATAATCAATTTATATTACTATTTTAAAACGTCTTTAAACTCCTTTATAATTCATCATTTTGATTTATAAAATAATCAAATTTCATAAATCCTATATTTAAACTTTTTTATAATAAATTCAGAAATCCCAGTTTAAACTATTTTATAAAATTATTAATCCCATATTTTCAAAAATCAACTTTTCACTATATTTCTCAAAAATCATAATTTTTATAATACTAAAATTATAACGTTTATTTATTTAATGAATCAATTTCAAAAATATTTTATAACGTATACTTTCAAAAAATCACTTTAGAAATCCCTTAAAAATCAAAATCGTTATTTTTAAACTTCAAAATTGGATCTGATGATGCAAAACATCAAATAGTCAATTACGACTTTCAAACATCATATATCATCCTTGATAAACAATCAAATATCACAATATCTAAATCAAATAAATATTTGTGAGGAATCCAGTTGGATCCCTCCAACCGGTTTCCCTGCATCCACAGACATTAGCACAATACCCATTCCACTTCGAGGTGGAATATCGTGGTATATGGGATTTTATAAAATATTATCCGCTTAATAGGCGGCGCAATAGGGTCTCATCCGCTATACAAGGTGGGAAATCAATCAATTGCAATATATACATATGCCAATATATATATATATATATATATTGCTATATATATAATATAATACCAATTCCACTTCGAGGTGGAATATCGCGGTATATGTGTGTAATAAATAACCTCCGCTTACTAACGGCGTATAGGGTCTATTCACATCCAATATATATATATATATATATATATACATATATATATATATAACAATCATCATACAAGCATTCAATCAACACAACTAAACAATTTTAAATCTAACTATTTAAAATTTAAATAAACCCTTTTGAGTGAGAAGTTCTCACCTTTGCTTTTATTTTGCAATCCATTTCCATCCTGACTTGGTTTTCTCTTGATTTATACCTTGTATAAATATTTACACAATTTATTAATATTCGAACAGATCGAATAATAAATTTCCATTTGATAATTTTGATTCATCGGTGATTTCATTTTAATAGTTAAATTTCCCAGTGGTTTTATTTTGAACAAATTTTTCTTTTAATAAATTTAAATTTTCCAATGATTAAATTTTAAACCAATTTTCTTCTTTAATAAAATATTTAACTAAAGATTAAATTTTATACTAATGATTTTATTTAAACGAATCATAAATTTTTAACTAATTATTTTGCTTTAAATTAATATCTTCAAATCAACTTCTTTTAATAAATTAAACTAACTATCAATTTTCACTTTAAGGAAATATTTTTATTTTAGAACAAATTCCTTTTTAAATAATTATCCTTTTGATAAATTACAACTATTTATTAGTATTCAATATAAATCGAAAAATCGATTTCTTTTCAATAGGTTAAATAAATTAACACTTTTAATTTAACCCAATCAAAAAAAAAATTAATTTACTGTAATGTACACCATTATTTATAAAATTAAATTAATAAAACAATATACATCACTGTTACAGCCCTTAGCCACCGCTGCCAATAGCACTGACGTCGCCTTCGCCATCACATCACAACCCCCATGCAAGCACCCACTGACCCACTCGAGCACGCGGCCCAATCCACTTCGCCCTCTATCGATCGCACGCCGCTCGATCGCCACTGCCATGAACGCGAACCCAAATCGCCGCCGACATCGATGTCGCGTGTACTTAAACGCGAGCGCCAATCGCGAGTTGCCCACCGCCTCCACAACATCTTGCGCGCGCCTCGAATTCGACGCACGCCCCAAAATTCACGGCCAAGCCGCCGCCCAACCCCCACGTGAATCGCGATTTCGATTTGGGGCTTCGGCCCTTTTTTTTTTATAATACTACATTTCGATTTTTTTATGCGAACAGATAGAAGAGGGGGAAGGGATTGAACTGAAGTGAGGAAGGAAGGGAAGGTTTTGATTTGAACGATAAAATCTATGTGAGGATCGATTCCAGGCTTCGGCCATTTTTTTGTTCTTTCTTTTGTGAATTGATTTTTGAAAGTGAGGGAGGGAACGTGTTTTATCAGAGAAGAGGCATGCTTGCACGATCTTTTCTTCATGATCGTAGGCGTGAGTTTAGGCATGATATTAGGGAAGAACCTGTTGTGTTTGACTAAGTTTTAAATTTAAATTTAAATTGAATCCGATTCAATTGCAATGCGTTTACTCACCGTGTGCTCACATACCAACTCCGAAAAATACGAAATTTGAAATCCGACAATAATTCAATATTACGGACCCAATGGAACTGGTTTCGTCGAATTCCGAGACTGTGCCTCGGGCTATTTTTAAATATCGATTCAAACGATTTAATTTCAAAACTGAACAATTCACTTTCAAATTCAATTCTGAAGCTTCTATAATCTTCAGTATTACAATTATAATTTTTTCAAGCCTTTGAAATATTTTTAATCGGCTTAAAATTGAAGATTTAAATTATTATTCAACTTTCAATAGATTAAATTCTATAATTTAATCACCATTTTCATAATTATATTGAAAATTCAATCCAAACCATCATTCAAATATTTAAAATTAATTAAATATTTTCAATTTAAATTGTTCAAAATTCTGGGTCGTTACAATCTTCCCCCCTTAAAAGAATTTCGTCCCGAAATTACAAGTTAAGAAGAATGCCCTTATCCCATCTATTATTTTTTCACAATCCAAATAATTTTATCAACTTACTAACCTAAATCTTTTTACTAGAGATTCACTATCATTTCAACTAGCTTTCCAACTTCACTTATAAGTTTCAACCAACATTCTTTTCCTAACAATTCAAATTCAAATTCAAATTTCAAACTTTCAAATTTTCTCAAAATTTTTCTAACACCCTAAATTTTCGAAAAATTTCGCCAGCGTCTCCTTTGCGCGGCTAGCTCGGTACGACTACAAAATGGCACCACGGCCCCTCAGAATCAAAAAGAAAAGAGAAAGCCAAGTGGATGGAGAAGAAAATCCTCAAATTTCATACTGAAATTGAAATACGTACCTTTTTGTCGAGCCATTTAATTTTTTATCTTTAAAAATCAAAATCCAATCCCTTTATAATACCTGTATATCCTGCTAGTCATAATATTCAATTCCAATATACAAACCATTTTGCCAATTCATTACAAAAATTTCCAATATATGCTTCCTATACACTTTTACTTCACTATTGAAGTTACATATCCATTCTTATTCAATTTAACATTTCAATTCAATTCACAATTTCAATTCTATTTGAATTCAATTCATAATTTAAATTTCATTCGAATTCAATTCTCAATTTAAATTCTATTCTATTTGAATTCAATTCAATTTCAATTCTCAATTCTAAATATTGAATTCTAACGATTAACTTTCATTTGCTCATCCACATTATTACTTTAAATTAGTTTTATTCACTAATTCTTTTCAATTAGTACATTCACTTATTCATTTTAAATTTATTTCCATATTCAATTCATCTCGAATTTACTTAATTACTAACAAAGAGAATTTCAATTTATTTCTTTTACTTACTTGAATTTATATACAAATTCAAATTTATCTTCAAATTTAGCTCACAACTAAACTTTAGTTTAACTAATTCAAATTCCAATTCATTAGTCCATGATGAATTAATAATTTATCAAGTTAGTTTACTTGAATTCAATCCATTTTATTTCTTATTTAATTCCATATAATAATGATAATAATTTGATATTATTAACAACCATGCAATCATATACTATAATAATTCATAGAAAATCATTTCTTTTCTATACAAAAATAGTTTTGGGCAAAATTATCTTATTTACCCGATTCAAAACAATTTTATATTCACTAACAAATACGCGCTCATATCTATTATTACACTCAAACTCATTCTGGAGTACTGCTGACTCTATCTCTAATGAGTAATACCCAACAGAACCATGGTTGTCGCTTAACCATAGGCTCTGATACCAAATGTAACGATTAGTGGTCACAACCGGTAGGCTTTTCAACCATCCCAGCCCCACCGTGGTTCACAAAGGTATCCCAAACTTGCTTTTACGGCCACCCTTTCGAATGTCACGGCTTCGCCTAACCAACCCCGTAAAGAGGACGTGTAGGGGTAAGAGTCTCCCGTTCGCCACTAAACCGCGAAGCGAGAACCCCCCATCACATATCACCTAGCATAAGCAAAACTGGTGTGAGAACTAAAATAGTTTATTTTTCTTTAAAATCAAAAATAGAGGAATATTTTTAAAAATCAATTCGCAATGCTTTTAAAAATGAGACTACCATAAGACCTCCCGCCACACACACAATGCAAACGCAGACTTGGAGGAGATTTCTTCTTTTGTTAGTCAAAGATGCTTGATACGCATTAAAAAGAAACATTTGATATTATTACTAGTGCATAGTGTAGAAAATCATTTCGAAAGTAAAGATATAAATCTTAGCCAGCATAGACATTTCGAACTATGCCTACTATAGCTACCATCCAAACAGCGGGGCGCCACCATAAGTAGATGGCAGGTAATACAACTAATACCGTACAAGGCTCGTATTTGAAGAATGGATTTTCCAACAAATGGTCAGGCCAAGGAACTTCCCATTGCCACATGGAAACGTCTCTGGAAGGACGCCCCGAGAACCAAACCGTTCTCTGCTAAACAAGGCCGGGAACCCCTTTTCCCAAGGGATATTACAAACCCTCAGATATGCCACCCCCGGTCCTTTGGGACCTTTAAACGAGAGCTCTCTAACCAACATCACACCATAATAATAAGTGTTTCAACATGAGTAAGTATCTGGGCTCCATACCATGATACTACCCTTTTCCAGAAGGAATGGCCATACCCTAGGGAAGCGATCCCTGGAAACCTTGCCGCACAATTCCTGTTTCGACCATTACCGGTTTGTGAGGCTCGACGAAGTCACGTCCACAAAAACATACTTTATACAAAAGCCATGCTTTGGGTCAACAAATGATCATAGAAATGATCACCAAGATAGACGATCAAATAAATGATCCTATCATAAATAATCAACACAATGATCATGTTATCCCATTTTTTGGTCAAAACTGGAATATCAACAAATTGGCAAGGAATTATGGATATCAGGACTGGAGATAAGGCTACAATGGATATCGTCAAAATTTTGTTGAACTCCGATCGGGACGAAATTGATTGGAAATGATGATAAGGACTATGAAAGGCTATGTTTCAAATTTCAGGTTAATCGGAGTTCGTATGAAGGAAATATGACGGATTCAAAGTAGGAATAGTACGTAGTTCGAACCCATCAGGTTCGAACCCATCAGGTTCGAACCCATCAGGTTCGAACCCAGGAGGTTCACATCGATGACGCTTCGAATCGATGGGAACATGATGGGTTCGAAAGGAGTAGCTTCAATGCAATGGAGATGGATTCGAAGTGGGCATGGATTCGAAGAAGGAGATGGAGTCGAAGTAGACATGGATTCGAAGAAGGAGATGGAGTCGAAGTAGACATGGATTCGAAGAAGGAGATGGATTCGAAGTGGACATGGATTCGAAGAAGGGGATGGATTCGAAGAGGATATGGATTCGAAGATGATGGATATGAAGCAAGGGATATGGATTCGAAGGACGAGGATTCGAAAGGGATGGATTCGAAGAGGATGGACTCGTAGGATATGGACTCGAAGGAGGCGGCTTCAGAAAGCATGGATTCGAACAGCATGGGTTCGAAGGGTATGGATTCGAAGGAGTCGGCCCTATGGATTCGAAGAGGATGGTTTCGAAGTAGATGGTTTCGAAGCATGGGTTCGAACCATTCAGGACGCACGGATTCTTGAACTTGGATCGATCATATCTTCCAAACCGTTGATCCAAACGCAATGAAATTTTTACAGGAGCTTACATACATGTTGAAGAATGTTCACACCAAATTTCAGCTCAATTGGATGGATTCTTGATCGATTCGAACGTCACTTCGAATCGATCCCAAACTGGGCACGGATTCCGAGAACACGGGCCTGTGGGCCCCCCTTACGTGCCAAGCAGTCTCCCTAGGTTTTAGGCGGGATTTCGGCCTTCCACACCTATAAATAGAGCCCCTGGTCATTCAGAAAAGGGGTCGGAAAATTTGGAGAGGAAAGGCAAGCCCAGACGCTGCTAAAATTATACCATAGCATCATTACTGCAATTTTCTTCAGATTTGGTCACTACAACTATGGTAATCACTTGTAATCTTCAAGGATAATCAATAAAAAGGAAAAAAGATTGGAGTGGACGTAGGCCGGAGATAGCCGAACCACTATAAAACTTGTGTCTCTGTTCTTTACTTTTGGATTGCTGTCTATTATTTGTTGAGATTTGTTGTTTGTGTTTGAATATCACTAATTTATATTCATACACTGGTGCTTTCACGGTATTGGGTGTTTGTGACCAATTTTGGCGCAAACAGATCATTTCACATCAACACTCAGCACGTCACATTACCAAATTAGGAATATATTGCTGATAACTTCAACTATATAACCTCTGAGCTCGTACGTCTCAGAGAAGGGTGTTAAGCTAAGAGAATAAATTCTCCGCCACCAGCAGAAATATATTTGAAAGAAATCAGCTTTACATCTCAATTTGTAATGTCAGACACACAATCCATACAAGTCTGTTCCGGGATCGAACAGAACCGAAGGCACTTACAAAGAAGTCCTTGCGATCCGGATATTCACTAATCACGCCCGAATTTCCCATCACATATGGAGATCTCTATACCGGGGATCAGCCAGTGCAGAGACAATCAACAAGAAACCCTTTCATTTTCGAAGATATCCGGTCTTCAACACCGATCTTCAAATGCAATTCATATCGACGTATCACATATTCGGAATGGGTTATACGACCCCAAGGTCCTTTCTCGGTTAACCCGAATAGTGAGCGCTTATTTTAAAAAAATAAGTGTGGCATTCAAATTCAAGCAAATCACAACAAATACCTATTTAAAGGTAAATATTGATAGTCGGTTATTGAACTATCAATAGATATGCCAACATCACCAGATTCCAAATAATTTTCCAAATTATTTATTTCCCAAAAATATCTTTACAAGATATATATTCTCCATTCTTCAAAAATAAATCAATATTTATTTTTAAACCCTATTTCCAATTTCATTTATAAATTCTATATTGAATTTACATTCCAAAATATTCATGAATATACGATTTCCATTCGTTTTCAAATATTCATTTTCAATTTATCTTCAAAAAGATAAATTCAAAATATTCACTTAATATTGGAAAAACATTTCCATACTTATTTATTTATAAGTAATTCACACGTCTTTTTATTTTCAACACTTGGAAAATATTCAATATACTCCAATCGAAATTAAGTATATATTTCATTCTTTAAGGAAATCATTCTCTTAAACATATTTATTTGGGCCAAAACGAATGTTGCATAAAACATCGTTACGACAACCCAAAATCACTAGTATAGGGATTCGAAATTAAAATAGATATATAAATCCCAATACTATACAAAACATTTCCTTTCGGAAATCATCTATTATAATAACAGTGTTATAATCTACCATTTCCTTCTATTTCTCGAAAACGTCTATTTCAACAATGAATGTTGAAATCTATGGTTTCGATGGTTAATATATTTTAAAACATCTTTAGATCGTTTTAATTCTATTTAAAACATCACATTCAAAAACCATTTCTTTAACATATTATTCACTATTCAAAAACTTGAATATACTACGTTAACAAATTTCATCATTTCTATTCCTTTTAATTTAAAGGATTATTCACTGTCTAAAGCGTGAATATAACTCCATTAACAAGTTACAACAATTTACTTATCAAAATAAGTAGTTGCGGATTTATAAAACAATGTTTATAAATTCCATTTCTATTTCTTTTATAACTACTTCCTTTATAAATCTCCTATATTAACCTATTCGATTTATAACTCAATTATAAACCAAAAGTTCATGTTATAAGTTAAATACTTAGAATTTATTTGTTTGCAAAATCGTTCCTTTCAACTTCATAATTATAAATCTTATAACTTATAAGATTTATTTATTTATCCAAAATCTATTTTTTTTAATTAACTTTACAAATTTTATAAATCTACTGTTTATAAAATTCCATTTATAACTTCATCGTTATAATTCTATAAATTTCATTCACTTATGAAATTCATTCACAATCCATTCTAACATTTATAAAAGCTCGTTTTACAATTCTAATTTTTTTATTTTTTTAATTTATAAATATCAATTTATAAATTTTTTAATATAATCAATTTATATTACTATTTTAAAACGTCTTTAAACTCCTTTATAATTCATCATTTTGATTTATAAAATAATCAAATTTCATAAATCCTATATTTAAACTTTTTTATAATAAATTCAGAAATCCCAGTTTAAACTATTTTATAAAATTATTAATCCCATATTTTCAAAAATCAACTTTTCACTATATTTCTCAAAAATCATAATTTTTATAATACTAAAATTATAACGTTTATTTATTTAAGATGAATCAATTTCAAAAATATTTTATAACGTATACTTTCAAAAAATCACTTTAGAAATCCCTTAAAAATCAAAATCGTTATTTTTAAACTTCAAAATTGGATCTGATGATGCAACACATCAAATAGTCAATTACGACTTTCAAACATCATATATCATCCATGATAAACAATCAAATATCACAATATCTAAATCAAATAAATATTTGTGAGGCATCCAGTTGGATCCCTCCAACCTGTTTTCCTTCATCCACAGACATTAGCACAATACCCATTCCACTTCGAGGTGGAATATCGCGGTATATGGGATTTTATAAAATATTATCCGCTTAATAGGCGGCGCAATAGGGTCTCATCCGCTATACAAGGCGGGAAATCAATCAACTGCAATATATACATATGCCAATATATATATATATATTGCTATATATATAATATAATACCCATTCCACTTCGAGGTGGAATATCGCGGTATATGTGTGTAATAAATAACCTCCGCTTACTAACGGCGTATAGGGTCTATTCACATCCAATATATATATATATATATATATATATATATATATATATAACAATCATTATACAAGCATTCAATCAACACAACTAAACAATTTTAAATCTAACTATTTAAAATTTAAATAAATCCTTTTGAGTGAGAAGTTCTCACCTTTGCTTTTATTTTGCAATCCATTTCCATCTTGACTTGGTTTTCTCTTGATTTATACCTTGTATAAATATTTACACAATTTATTAATATTCGAACAGATCGAATAATAAATTTCCATTTGATAATTTTGATTCATCGGTGATTTCATTTTAATAGTTAAATTTCCCAGTGGTTTTATTTTGAACAAATTTTCCTTTTAATAAATTTTAATTTTCCAATGATTAAATTTTAAACCAATTTTCTTCTTTAATAAAATATTTAACTAAAGATTAAATTTTATACTAATGATTTTATTTAAACGAATCATAAATTTTTAACTAATTATTTTACTTTAAATTAATATCTTCAAATCAACTTCTTTTAATAAATTAAACTAACTATCAATTTTCACTTTAAGGTAATATTTTTATTTTAAAACAAATTCCTTTTTAAATAAATATCCTTTTGATAAATTACAACTATTTATTAGTATTTAATATAAATCGAAAAATCGATTTCTTTTCAATAGGTTAAATAAATTAACACTTTTAATTTAACCCAATCAAAAAAAAAAATTACTGTAATGTACACCATTATTTATAAAATTAAATTAATAAAACAATATACCTCACTGTTACAGCCCTAAGCCACCGCTGCCAATAGCACTGACGTCGCCTTCGCCATCACGTCACAACCCCTACGCAAGCACCCACTGACCCACTCGAGCACGCGGCCCAATCCACTTCGCCCTCTATCGATCGCACGCCGCTCGATCGCCACTGCCATGAACGCGAACCCAAATCGCCGCTGACATCGATGTCGCGTGTACCTAAACGCGAGCGCCAATCGCGAGTTGCCCACCGCCTCCACAACATCTTGCGCGCGCCTCGAATTCGACGCACGCCCCAAAATTCACGGCCAAGCCGCCGCCCAACCCCCACGTGAATCGCGATTTCGATTTGGGGCTTCTTCCCTTATTATTTTTTTTTTTTATAATACTGCGTTTCGATTTTTTTATGCGAACAGATAGAAGAGGGGGAAGGGATCGAACTGAAGTGAGGAAGGAAGGGAAGGTTTTGATTTGAACGATAAAATCTATGTGAGGATCGATTCCCAGCTTCGGCCATTTTTTTGTTCTTTCTTCTGTGAATTGATTTTTGAAAGTGAGGGAGGGAACGTGTTTTATCAGAGAAGAGGCATGCTTGCACGATCTTTTCTTCGTGATCGTAGGCGTGAGTTTAGGCATGATATTAGGGAAGAACCTGTTGTGTTTGACTAAGTTTTAAATTTAAATTTAAATTGAATCCGATTCAATTGCAACGCGTTTACTCACCGTGTGCTCACATACCAACTTCGAAAAATACGAAATTTGAAATCTGACAATAATTCAATATTACGGACCCAATGAAACTGGTTTCATCGAATTCCGAGACTGTGCCTCGGACGGCTATTTTTAAATATCGATTCAAACGATTTAATTTCAAAACTGAACAATTCACTTTCAAATTCAATTCTGAAGCTTCTATAATCTTCAGTATTACAAATATAATTTTTTCAAGCCTTTGAAATATTTTTAACCGGCTTAAAATTGAAGATTTAAATTATTATTCAACTTTGAATAGATTAAATTCTATAATTTAATCACCATTTTCATAGTTATATTGAAAATTCAATCCAAACCATCATTCAAATATTTAAAATTAATTAAATATTTTCAATTTAAATTGTTCAAAATTCTGGGTCGTTACACATTTTAATTTATACTAATCTAAATTAATTAATTGAACAACAATATTAATCATTCCGATTAATCTCAACCTGTAATTAACCATCTTTTTATTTACTTCATTAAATAAATTAATTACTCATTTTATAATGGAAGTTTAAAGGAATTTAAAACCAAATTCATTTTTAAATTCAAATCAATTTAAAAATGCACTTTAACATTCAAGTTGTTAAAACAATTTAAATTTAAAAACTTTATTTGTTTAAAAACCGAGATTCACTAACTTGAAT
The DNA here is from genome assembly GCA_030765085.1 of Allium cepa. Classification (NCBI taxonomy): domain Eukaryota; kingdom Viridiplantae; phylum Streptophyta; class Magnoliopsida; order Asparagales; family Amaryllidaceae; genus Allium; species Allium cepa. The sequence goes on along the minus strand of CM060932.1, from coordinate 689,267,352 downwards.
TCTAGATTTAACTTTGATTTAAAATTTGTTTTAAATCTCTACTTTACAATTTAACTTCAATTTTTAAAAATAACTTTTATTTCTTTGCAATTCATTCTTATTTTTTTATTCTATAATTATTTCACTTCCAAATTTTACTCTTATATTTCTTCGCAAAAATCCAATTTTAAATATTTTGATGACCCAGTGTAACGAAAAGTATTCAAGCAAACCACAGTATTCAATATTCCAATTATCAATATAATTCATCACAGAATATCAAATATTCATAACACGGAATATTAAACAACTTAAAAGTTTTGAGGAATCCAGTTGGATCACTCCAACCTATTTCTCTACATCCATAGACGTTAGCACAACGTAAAATGTCAATTCCACTTCGAGGTGGAATATCGCGGTATATTAGATTTATATAATATCATCCGCTATTATGCGGCGCGTAGGGTCTCATCCGCTATATAATGCGGGAAATCAATCACTCCAATATATACTATATATTACTATATATAATATAGCACAACAAAGCAATTCAATTATTCGACCAATTATTTAAATTTAACCATTTAAATTTAAATAGATATCCAGAAGAGTGGGATTAACTCACCTTTTTTTTATTGCTGTTTGCAATCCATTCCAACTGGCTTGCTTCCGTGATTTAAAACCTTATATAAACAATTTATTTTCAATTTATTAATATTCGAAATGGTCGAATAATTAATTGCCAGTTATTCAACTTTACTAAAATTAATTTTAAACTAATTTTCCTTTTGATAAATTATTATTTAAACATCTTCAATTGACTAATTATCTAATTTAAATAAATACCCTTTTAAAATCTTTTAGTATCTAAAATAATTTGGATAAGTTAAATTAAACCATTTAATCTATAATATGTTATTATTATTTTTAAATAACTAGTAAATGAAAAATATGTATATACATATATATTTATTCAAAACCTCTTTTCAAATTTGCATGAACTGAAATATTAACCTATATGCATTAAAAATCAATCTTTATTCATTTACAACTTTTTAGAAATATCCTAAATTTCCAAAAATCTTATATAAATTAAATTCAAACAGAAATAAATTATATATCTACTGTAAATATATATATATAAAAACTGCATATATTCCTTATTTTGGTTTTTGTATATTTTTCAGATACGAATTAAATTAAGATTGTCTTAAAAAATAAAAATAAAAATAAAAAAGCAAAAATAAAAACTGCTTAAAAGTTTCACCTTACTACATAACGAACGAAACCTTGGCTCGAACTTCCAGAAATCGCGATCGCCTCTCTAGGCCGCGAGCTACCAATCCTCGCGACTGCTGCTCACCACGGCGACACAAAGTCGCGCGACCCTATCGATAACCGCGTGCCACCAACCTTACCCCTCAGGTGTGCCTCCACATTCACAAAGTCGCTCGGCCCGTAATCGCGACCTTCCCATAGACATCGCGACTGAGACACTCGCCTACAACCGCGCCGCACCTCCCCTTGCGGTTGTGAGCAAACCTTAATCTTCGAACACCTCCACAAGTTCCACGTACAGGAGAGCGAGATCTAAGCTCATCCTCCAGCCCTCGATTTTGCAAATCGTGATTTGTCGCCCCTCCCATCATTTTTTTAAAACGAGTTCAATTTCGGTTTTGATGTATTGGGGGACGAGGGGAATAAATAGATGGAGACGACATGAATTTGAATTCGAGAAAAAGATTGTCGACTTTGATTTGATTTTGGCTTCTGAGGGAAGACAAGGAGTACGTGATTTTGCAGAGAGGAGTAGGTCGGCTTGCTCAGGAATAGAGTGGCTGATGGAAAGAAATCTCAGCCCTTGACTAATATATATATATATATATACACATTAATTTAAATTCAAATTGTCTCGATAAATGCAACTCAAAATCTTGACCTCCTATCGAGGCGTGCCGCTAGGCGTTCATAATGTTATACCCCTTATTCCGAATGCAACGGAGAAGTTTTCGAGTCCTAAATCGATCGTATGGAGAAGATAGCCTTTTGGACCCAGTTATTATATTAAATTTTCGATATAGATTTAAGCGCGTTTGTATATCGTACGATCACACGACAACTCCAAAGAATACAAAATTCTAAACTCGATAATAATACAATATTACGAATATAATGGAACTGGTTTCATCGAATTCCGTGACCGTGCCTCAGAAAGCTATTTTTAAATGTTAATTTAAACGGTATATTTTCAAAACTTAACAAAACACTTCCAAATTCAATTTCAACACTTTTAATATCTTTCATACTATCAATATAAATTTTACAAGCCTTTAAAATATTTTTATTCAGCTTAAATCCAAGATCTGCCACTTAAACCATTTTTAAATGATTTAATTTAATAATTAAATTATCTAATAAATAGTGATATTCGAATTCATGTTAGAAACTAACTATGAAATATTTAAAATCGATTAAATATTCCGATTTCAAACAACCAATAATTCTGGGTCGTCACATGAAAATCGTCCAGGCTTATCATTTCAGCCCGTAATGATTTTTTCCTATTCTAAAATCCGTTTGGGTATGTATCATTTTAACCCATAGTGATTCTATTTTACAGGGAACTTGCAGTATGAGAAACATAATAAAATAAACAATATAGCAAAATATAACAATATCCGACGATGTGACAGGTTTATAAACAAGGGTTAACATCATATAATTCATATCACAGGGAGGTATAATGTGATATAACAATTCTACACATTCACTTGTTATCACTTCACAATTGCATAAGTATGAATGTCAAGTGTGAATACTTACCTTTTCAAGCTGAAGTTAGCAAATCAAACACATAGATAAATTCCAGAAAGCACGATATAGCACGATTTAGATTCAAGTGGGGAAAGAGCCAAGATTTTGATCTTCTATACAACAAATAAAACAAAGCAATATAAATATATATTCAACACAAAATATAAATTGATCAAAATGGAAATTAAAATTTACTAAAGTGAAAAATGGCTTAACCATGCTTTAACCACTCAAGTGCTAGGCCAAGAAGGGTCATAGGCTCAGCCATGATGGCTTATTGGTAGTAAGTGGCTCGGGTATGGGTCAAAACAAACGGGTAGGCTGGGAATTTGAAGGGGTTGGAGTTACAAACATGGAATGCAGAGGATCAAGGCCAAAAAGGTGGAGTTTGGTGCAACATAGGCTCGGCCTATGTCAATATTTGGCTCGGCCATGGTCACTACAGGTCAGATCAGGTGCTGAGGTGATGGCCAAAGGTCATGGCAGTAGTTGTGGTGGTGTTATACGTGGTGGCTGAGGCTAAACATGAAGGTGATGGTGGAAATATGCTCGGCTTGGCAATTTGCAAGGGTTTTGCAATGTTTTATGGTGATAGCTCCACTTGGTGGTCACGCCAGGTCTGGGCTGGAATGCCAAACGAGGCTGGAATGCTGAACGAGGTTCATGCCGAAGGACCTTGCAATGCCGAACGGGGCTGGAATGCTGAAGGAGGCTGGAATGCTGAAGGAGGCTGGAATGCCGAACTAGGTTCATGCCGAATGACATTGCTATGCCGAACAGCCCTGTCATATCGAACGAGGTTTCATGCCGGTCGAGGCTTCTACCGAACGACATTGCTATGACGAATAGCACAGTCATGCCGAACGAGGTTTCATGCCGGTCGAAGCTTCTGCTGAACGAGGTTTATGCCGAACGATGCTTAAAAAGAACCTCTTGTTTCCTGGTCAAACATCCAGATAACATGAAGTGATAGTAAATAATTTATAAAGATATATATATGAATTGAAAGTATAAGAAAATTTGTATCGCTTTATAGGAATAATAGCAATTTTTGTAAATAATTATTAATATTGATTTACATGATTTTTTAACTCAAATGAGATCATTTTTATTAATTAAAATGATTAGAAATTTATTTTCAATTTTTTTACGTTATGTGTTATTTAAAATATAAGTGAAAATGTGATAGGGAATCAGCTTCCAGGTTTTCAACGGTTTAACAAACGAAAGTCGTTTCAAGTTGTTGCAACAATATAAATGACACTAACACATATTTATATGCATGTATACATATCATATACTCATATATACATATATATAACATATATACAAATATATATACGCACACATTTAGGAAAATATATTTTCTAAAAACTTCACCATTAAGAAAACTAATGCCAAGCCCACATGCATAAGGACATGAATGTATGGCTTGGAAGAGAGTGAAGTGATTGAGGCACATGGAGGAGGGAGCTAAAATATGGAACATTATGGAAAAGGAGGGGGTGGGTGCACATAGTGATGGTGATGGATAAAGATAGTGTTTTAGATTTTTTTTACAACTCTTTAGCCTATAAATACAAGCATCCGTTCACTCCGTCATTCACTCATTTCTTCATATCCTTCCTTTTCTTTATTTACCCTTTTAATGGCTTCTATCTTAGGAAAATTATAAAGAAATAATATCAAAGAGAATATACACACACACACACACACATGTATATGTTATCATTAAACCTCAAAATCAAGTGTAGACACCTCTCTATCCCCTCTACAACTCACGCCACCCCTATATCCCAAGCTAAGGCCGACCACCACTCATCGAAGGTCAAGGCTGGGAGCAACAAAGTAGAAGGAAGAGTTTTGGGGTGCTCCGAAGAAAGGAAAAGAGGAGGAAGTTCTACCGAAGTGATGTTAGTTCGATTTACAAAGCTACAAAAAAATTTGGTGGAGTGGATATAAATAGTTCTTAACTTTATTTAAATAAAACCTAAAGTGACAATATACATGTTAAATTAGAGATTAATATGTTGGATATGATTTGATATTGGATGATAACTTGGTTGATATTATGATTGATTATATGGATATTGATATGGTTGATAACTTGGCTGTGATAAATTATGAGAAATCATAATAAAAATAATTAATTAAAAGAAAATGAGTTCATAATAATATATGTATGGAGCCATTTAACTCTTAATGGTTTTAAAATATAAAAAGTTTGGAAATGAATTATACTAATATAATATTATGAAATGGTTTAAAAGTGAACACGAGATTTAATATGGAAAATATTTATTAAATTGTTTAAAATGGTTTATAAATGTTTTATTTGGAAAATTTTTGATAAGTTATGAAAAATAAGTCAAAATAAGACGTGTTTTTAATGGCAGTTTGCGATTTCGCACCAGAAAAGTTAAATGAACATATAGAGTGGCATATAGCTCGAAATTCATTGAGATAAGAATTTTTCGAACTATTATATTTCGTAATTTTCAAACATAAGAGAAAAATAAAGATTTTATTTAGTAGATTTTGAAATACGAGCAAATCATGTATTCAAGATAATTGCGGTTTTGTAGTTTGGAATCAATAAAGTGAATTCGTTTAAAAAGATATTTTTAAATTCTTTAAAAATATGGAATAAATTCTATAAATTTTTTAATTTTTAAAAAATTATATTTGAATTATATAAATGAATTTTCAAATGATAGAAAAGTCGTTTTTATCAATATAGCTTTTGAAACACTATTTGCAGCATTTTTCCGTAGCTTTTGCAAACAATGATTTTAACTTAATTATTCTTTCCCGAATATTTCGTGAACAATTTCAAATAAATTATCAAGTAATTTAAATATGATTAAGAGGGTTAAAAATGAGTATGCGGAAATGGTTAGTACTTTGGTTGCATTTGTGAGTGTCATAGAAAATCCGACGGAGGAATGGAATAGATCGAAGGAAAAGCCCAGATACTCTAAAGTAATTAAAAGTTAATTAAGTATGTTAAATGATTTAGAGTCGAACATATAACTTGACCATCTTATGGGTGATAGAGTGGTAATCTCTAGGCTTGGGTCTAGATAACCCATTGCTTGCTCTTCCTAGCTACCAGGACTGGCCCGACGCAGGGGATAGTAAATTTGATTTACTCAGCTCAAAATTTTGCAAAATATAAAAGATATAATTTTCCAAATTTAAACAACTTGGATGCATAGAAATGATCTTATTATACTTGGTATTAAATTCCAAGGAGGAAATCTGTACTATTCATATGAATTTAGAAGGTGATTTCACCATTATTCAATTGATAGCAAAGGTTGGACACGGAAATTAATATTGAGTAGTAATTTGCATAACCCTTTTTACTCTATAATTTTTTCCAGTATGATATTTAAATAAATGATTTGGAAATGTTTTACTAAATAAAAGGTGAAACGATTTGGAATTATTCTAAGATTCAAAAAGGTTTAATTAACCAAATGATTTGATAAATGAGGCTTAATGATTTCATATATTGTTAAGATAAATGGAATAATTAAAAATAATATGTCTCCCTAAGATATTTATGAATGACTAAAAAGATGAATTAAGTTGAATGATGATTGATAATCACATATGAACTTAACATCTTTTTAATCGATGATTGGTTCGGAGGAACCAGGGTTGAATTTTGGTAACTCCTACCCGAAAACCACTTCAAGCCATTTTATCTGTTTGGAAGCGAAGACCTGGTGAAGATGATGATTTTTGAAGATGGGGATCTTCATGATGAAGGACTGCTTTCCATTACTCCATCGGGGTAAAATTTACCATATCATATATGGTGGGAGTAAAGCTCTATTACGAAAATCTTCGTTTACAAGGACTAGTCACTACTAAGCAAGGGATAATTCCTGATAGGATGTAGTACGAGGAGTGCCTTCGGTTTCGATCAATCCCAGAATGAACTTGTATGGATGAATGTTTGACATTGCATTTCTAAGATCACAGCGTTGACTTTTACAAACATATATCCATTTGGTGGTGGAGAAGGCAAATTCTCTTCGCTAAACACCCTTTCATGAGACGTATGAACTTGGAGGTTGTATGTTTATGAAGGTCAATAGTGATCGAAGGAATGACAATGTGGCATTCATAGTGAAACCTGGTATGATCAAAGAGTGGCTTTGTGAAAAAAACATGGTTTTGTGGTATGTAACCTCATGAGCCTCACATCCTAGCAATGATACATGATACTATGTGGTCCAAAGGACAAATTTTGAGCTATTATTAGGAGAAGATGTACCTCCAGGAACTTGTTGCCTTATGTATGAATGGAAAGATATGGAGGCTGGCGGAGATCGTGTAAAGCCATTGAGTAATACTTTGTTCCATGGTAGTGTTGTAGTATAGTTCGTAGGCTGATGGAGATTGTGTAAAGCCACTTGTGTGAACTAATATTGTTATACATAGATTTTCGGGTCCGAATGGTCACTAGTTCCCTATCATTTTGGAAATTCAATTCCAATACGTTGTTTTTACAGTTTTGATTGCAGAACCTACTTTTAAAAACTAGCTAATAAGCTGTGAAATTTAATAAATGTAATAATTTCGGCTATTCTGATAGATTATTTGAAAAATGTTTTCAAAGAAATGTCATTAGAAATAATGTCAAATTATTTTGGTGTAAAAAAATATGGTTATCATAAGGTAAAAACCTTTCCGTATTTATGTATAGGCGCGGTCTTATGAAATACCCTTCTTTTTAAAGGTTTTGATTGGTATCCGCATGATCTATACATTAAAAAAAACATCGAATATCTCACACTGGTTTATCAAGCATGATCTGGATATTTTTAATAATCGGTTCAGATTCGAGTTGTTTCAGGTATAGTTAAAGATGCTTGGAGTTTCCAAAGGAGAGCTGAAGATCTTCATCTACATATGGACGTATTCTATTATCCACTACATCTGTTGCATTTGTTTTTATTTTTCAGCATTTCTAAGGGCAGAAGGTTTATAATTATCCAGGCTAAATCTAGGTTAGACTCTTATATTGTGTTCAAAATTTTCTGCCGTAAATATTATTATTGGAATAATATATGATCCATTCATGTGAGATTCTGTTCTATCTTTATTTTCTTTTTTCCTTAACAATTGGGCTTTCTAGCACTTGGATTTGCGGCACATGAATACCGGGGATATATTAGAGTCGATTTTTGAGGGTCAAAAATCCAGTTCATTACCGTTTTCTTGTCATTTATTATATGCATAAATTATATTTAAGTCAGAATATAAATATATTAACACACACAGATATATATATATATATATATATATATATATATATATATGTCTATGTGTAACGACCCAGAATTTTATTTAATTAAAATTTGAATATTTAATTAATTTTAAATAATAATTAGTGAATTTATAAGTCGAATAAATTTTAATTCGAATAATTGGATTTAATTGGATAATTAAATCGATAATTTAATATGTGAAAATACAAAAATAATTGAAATTTGGGTTAAATATGATTGAAAATGATTTGTAAAATTTTATTTTATCATGTTGGAGTTAGAATGATGTTATAGAACTTTTAAAATCGAATTAAAAGTTTATTTGTGAAAATTGAATATTTTAATATTTAATCGACTAGTGAAATTAGCCATTTTTCGAACAGTCTCAGAATTGGACGAAACTAGTTCCATTGGATCCGTAATAGTTTGTTATTATCGAATTTCAATTTTCGTAGCAATCGGAGTTATCGTTTGATCGTGGCAGCTCGAAACGCATCGAAATTGTTTTAATATTAATTTGGCGAGTTAAAATAGCCATTTTTCAAACATTCTCGGATTTTGACAAAACCAGTTTCATCGGATTCATAATGTGATATTATTGTAAGGTTTCAAATTTCGTGTCAATCGGATTTACCGTTTGTCCGGTGCAAGCTAAAACGCCTAGAAAATCGTTTAATCGGTTTAATTTTAAATTGAACGTTTATTGCCATAACTCGCACAGATGACCGAATTAGCTCCCGAAACACGTTCCATTGTGTTCGAAACGTGGGGTAAACCTTAGAAACGCCAACCGGCACGCTTCGTTTGGAGTTTGGAAAATCCGAGATGAATAGTGTTTGCAAAATTTTCTATATAAGGACTTATAAATTTCATTTTGCAACAAAAACTAGAAACCCTAGGTCCATCTTCAGGGCCGCCACCTTCAAACGACCAATGGCCGAAAATCTTGCTTCTTCCTCCTCCATTTACTCAAAATCCACGCCTTATTTCCAGAAAACTCCAACTGACAAATCGTAGATCTCCTCGATTACTTCACATCCAACGGTCATGATCAAATATGGGAGAGTAGATCGTGGGATAATGAGCCATTAACGTCGTGAATTTGATGGCAATTTTCTCGACAATGGCAGCAGTAGGTGGGGCCGGTCTTAGGCCGAAGGTAGCATGGGTGAAGGGCTTCGAAGCTATGGTGCTTGATCGACCTGAAAGTGATGGTGGAAGGTCACGGTTCGAAACCCTAGAAGTTGCGTTGGGTTTTCTTTTGCGCGGCCTGGAATTGAACGAAGAAGAAAGGGAGATGGAAGGTGACGGTGGAGATTTGCAGAGGAGGGATCATGCGGCTATGATTTAGTTAGGTTGAAAATTGTAAAATAAATTATAAATTTATATAGTTTAAAATCGTGTAACTTCTAAAAATCATATCTTTTTCATACGAGGTCGAAAACGCGCGAAACCAGTTGCGTTGGAATCGTATCGACGAGCACTACGCTATGGAAATGGATTGGAGTCGTTTGGAGTTAGTGAAAATTTCGGGTAAAATTAAACGTCCGTTTAATTTTATTAGAAATAAATCGCTAAAACGAAATTGAAATCAAGGTGAGAACTTCTCACTCAATCGAATCGGTTTCGATTTTTATTTTAAATAGTTAGATTTAAAATTCTTGAATGTATGTTTGAATGATGATTGTTATCTATTGATTGTTAAAATAGACATTATGCGCCGTTAGTAAGAGGATGTTATTTATTAAAAACATATACCGCGAATATTTCATAAACAGTGAAATTGGTATTATTTATGTACTTGGATTTGATTTCCCGCAGTATATAGCGGATGAGACCCTATTGCGCCGCCTATTAAGCGGATAATATTTTAAATCCCATATACCGTGATAATTTCGTACTAGAACGGAATTGGTATTGTGCTAACATCTTTGGATGCAGGAAAACAGGTTGGAGGGATCCAACTGGATTCCTCAACAGTATTTATTTGATTTCAGATATTTTGATATTTGATTGATTATCATATCAATATATGATATCGTTGTTGTCATGATTGACTATTTGGTATGTAGCATCGTTGGGCCAATTTTGGAATTTTAAAAGGATTTTTGAAAGTATACGTTTATAATATTTTTGGAATCGATTCATTTTAAATAAATAAACGTATAAATTTTAATGTTATAAAATTATGATTTTTGAGAAATATAGTTAAAAGTTGATTTTTGAAAATATGGGTTAATAATAGTTAAATTGGGATTTCTGAATTATTATAAAAAGTTTAAAAATAGGATTTATAAAATTTGATTATTTTATAAATAAAAACGGTGAAATTATAAAGGAGTTTAAAGACGTTTTAAAATAATAATATGAATTGATTTATATAAGGGATTTATAAATTGATAATTTATAAATTAAAATATTTGAATTATAGAATGAGTTTTTATAAGTGTTAGAATGAATTGTGAATGAATTTCATAAATAAATGAAATTTATAGAATTATAAACGGTGAAGTTATAAATGGAATTTTATAAGCAGTAGGTTTATAAAATTTGTAAAGTTATTTGAAGAATAAGTTTTGGGTAAATAAATGAATCTTATAAGTTATAAGATTTATAATTTGGGAAGTTTAAAAGAACGACGTTGTAAACAAATGAATTATAAGTATTTAACTTATAATGTGAACCTTTGGCATATAATTGAGTTATAAATCGAATAGGTTAATAAAGGAGATTTATAAAGGAAGTAGTTATAAAATAAATAGAAATGGAATTTATAAACATTGTTTTATAAATTCGCAACGACTTATTTTGATAAGTAAATTGTTATAACTTATTAATGGAGTTATATTCACGTTTTAGACAGTGAATACTCCTTTAAAATAAAACGTATAGAAATGATGAAATTGGTTAACGAAGTATATTCACGTTTTTGAATAGTGAATAATATGTTAAAGAAAATGTTTTGGATGTGATATTTTAAATAGAATTAAAACGATCTAAGGATGTTTTCAAAATGTGTTAAGATTCGAAACCATAGATTTCAACATTCATTGTTGAAATAGACGTTTTCGAGAAATAGAAGGAAATGATGGGCTATAACACTGTTGTTATAGTAAATGATTTCCGAAAGGAAATGTTTTGTATAGTATTGGGATTTATATGTCTATTTTAATTTCGAATCCCTATACTAGTGATTTTGGGTTGTCGTAACGATGCTTTACGCAACATTCGTTTTGGCCCAAATAAATATGTTTAAGAGAACAATTTCCTTAGAGAATGAAATATATACTTAATTTAGATTTAAGTATATTGAATATTTTCCAAAGGTTGAAAATAAAAAGATTTGTGAATTACTTATTTATAAATAATTATGGAAATGTTTTTCCAATGTGAAATGAAACGTTTTGAGAATTTATCTTTTTGAAGATAAATTGAAAATGAATAATTGAAATCGTATATTCATAAAAAATTTGAAATATAAATTCACTATGGAATTTATAAAAGAAAGGGGGAATTTGTTTAAAAATAAGTATTGATTTATTTTTGAAGTATTGAAAACATATATCTTGTAAAGATATTTTTGGGAAATAAATAATTTTGAAAATTATTTGGAATCTGGTGATGTTGTGCATATCCATTGATAGTTCAATAACCGACTATCAATATTTACCTTTGAATGGGTATTTGTTGTGATTTGCTTGAATTTGAATGCCACACTTATTTTTGAATTAGCGCTCACTATTCGGGTTAGCCGGGAAAGGACCTTGGGGTCGTATAACCCATTCCGAGTATGTGATACGTCGTTATGGATTGCATTTGAAGACCGGTGTTGAAGACCGGGTATTTACTAGAGTGATGGGATGACCTGTCGATTGACTCTGCACCGAGTTGCTCCGGTATAGAGTTCTCCATATGTGATGGGGAATCCGATCAGGATTGTGATATCCGGATTGCAAGGACTTCTTTGTAAGTGCCTTCGGTTCTGTTCGAGCCCGAAACAGACTTGTATGGATTGTATGTCTGACATTACAAATTGAGATATAAAGCTGATTTCTTTCAAATATATTTCTGTTGGTGGCGGAGAATTTATTCTCTTAGCTTAACACCCTTCTCTGAGACGTACGAGCTCAGAGGTTATGTAGTTGATGGTTATTAGCGATATATTCCCAATTTGGTAATGTGACATGCTGAGTGTTGCTGTGAAATGATCATGGTTTGAACATTTGTGATATGATCATTTGTTTGATCGTTTATCTTTGTGATCATTTCTATGATCATTTGTTGACCCAAAGCATGGTTTTGTATAAAGCGTGGCTTTGTGGACGAGACTTCGTCGAGCCTCATACCCGGGAATGGTCAAAACAGGAAAGATGCGGCAAGGTTATGAGGGGTAGCTCCCTTTAGGATATGTGCATTTCCTTCTGGAAAAGGGTGGTATCATGGTATGGAGCCCAGATATTTACTCATGTTGAAACACTTTATTCATTATGGTGTGATGTTGATTACGAGCGCTCGGTTAAAGGTCCCAAAGGACCGGGGGATGGCATACTCGTGTCAGTAGTTACCCAGTTAGGGGTAACCCGGCCTTGTGTTGGAAGAGATCCGGTTTGGTTCTCGGGGACGTCCTTCCAGAGGCGTTCTCATGTGGCAATGGGAAGTTCCTTGGCCTGACCATTTGTTGGAAATCCAAAGAAACAATATGAGACTTGTACGGTTTTAGTTGTAGAACCTGCCATTTAATATGGTAGCTATAGTAGGCATAATATAATGGTACCTATGCTGGCTAAGATTTATATTCTACTTTCGAAATGTTTCCTACACTATGCACTAGTAATAATATCAAATGTTTCTTTTTAATATGTATCAAGCATCTTTGACTATCATAAGGAGAAATCTCCTCCGATTCTGCGTTTGCATGTGTGTGTGTGCGGGAGGCCTTATGGTAGTCTCATTTTTAAAAGCATTGCGAATTGACTTTAAAAATATTCCTCTATTTTGATTTTTAAAGATAAATAAACTGTTTTGAGTTCTCACACCAGTCACATGACTGACTCGGAGTTTATTGTTTTCCTTCCTAAACTCTGGGTGCCCACCAATTTCCACACGGGCAGTCAAGAGTTAAGGTTTACCAGGATATTTTGGAATTCAGGAGTTGCTGGAGGCAAGCTGGATGGCATGGCGTATTATTAGTATATAGTATTTCTTTTCCGCTGGTTGTTGTTTGTTGTACACTCTGATGATGATGTAATGTGATGTAATGTAATAACTGATATAGTTCTTTGTTTAAAGATTATTCATTTCTCTATTATATGTTGTTCCGCTGCGATTGTGAGATTCTGATATTGTTCTGCTGTTTTCTGTTCTGTTCTATTTCTTTTTCTCTCTTCTTCTACCTCTTTCTTTTTCTTAAACAATGAGAATTCGTATTTCTGTTCATCTTGAGTTAATCTATGGAGATTAGTGGATATTCAAGGAGTATGGATTTGCGGGTCCTCACAGGTGGTATCAGAGCATATGGTTAAGCGACAACCATGGTTCTGTTGGGTATTACTCATTAGAGATAGAGTCAGTAGTACTCAAGAATGAGTTTGAGTGTAATAATAGCTATGAGAGCGTATTTGTTAGTGAATATAAAATTGTTTTATATTGTGATGATTGGTTTGTTGAGTGGTATATGGATTCTGGTTAATACGAGTAATTAACGTTGTTGATAGGGATCTCTAAACACTCGTACAGAACAATTCGACGCAATATTGTTTTAAATTGGGTAAATGAAATAATTTTACCTTGATTATATTTTATATATAAAGGAATAATTTTTCAAAATTATTAAAGTGTATATAAGTTGATTGTTTGGTTGTTGAATAAGATGTTTGAATAATCTAAATAAAAGAATAATTGTATAAGTAAAAAGAATTATAAGAATTGAATTATAATTAATGTGATTTACAATTGTGAAATAAACTTATATATATAAGAAGTGAAACTATATGAATATATTTATGAATATGAGTTGTAAATAAAAATAAATTTAAGGTTGAATAAAAATTTACTTTAGAATGGGAATCTGAAATTGATTTATAAGTGGGAATTTAATTCATGTAAAACCAAGTGATGTTTGTAAAATGGAAATATAACTTAAGAGATTTTGAATGAAGTTAACATTAGTATCGAAGTAAATTAATAAAGTTAAGTGGTAGATATGAACTTGAGTTATATAAATGAAATTCAACTTGAAATGGTTAGCTAATTGAAAGTTAATCCATTGAATGTGAATAATTGGTATGAAATAATGAATGTAAGTGCTAATTTATTAAAATCTAATGTTATTAGAAGTTGAATAATTGAATGAAAATCAATTTAATTAAACCAATTGAAAGTGATGGTGTTAAACCAAATTGAATGAATATAAGCAAAGGAATTTGGTTGTAATTAATATACATTGGTTGTTATATGATTGTTAGTTGATTGTATATAATTCATTAAGAGTTAATGAAATTGAAAGCTAAAGTAATTGAAATTCAATTGGAAGTTAAGTGAATCTTAAATAGAATTGAATTTGATTTGGAATTGAACCAACTTGAATATGAATTAGTGAATATAAACTAATTGAGAATGAATGTTAGTAAAAACATCCACTGTTAATGAATCAAATGTGATTAAATTGAAAACCATTTCATTGAATATTAATGAGAATATGAATGAATATTTATTGGTTATGGATGATAGTTGGTTGATGATTGAATATATTGCTTTTACTACATTTGCTATGTTGGCATATATAGTTATTATGTTGCTATATGTTGTATATCGATACTATTGTCTATATACATGTTTCTCATCTGTTTGTTGAGTGTTTAGTAGGTGTGGATCATGTTTGCTTCGCATTTGGAGCTCGCTTTCGCGCTATATTAGCCGTATATGCTCGCTAATAAAATATAAGGTACATATCTCGGATTACATACCGTACTTTTACACTTTTTTCCCTGCGGGATGCCTCATTACTTGATGAGATGTATATTTGTGATATATATACTGTCACTTTTTTTTTGGATCGAGCCGCGCAAAGGAGACTCTGGCGAATTTTTCCGAAAATTTAAGGCGTTAGAATATTTTTGAGAAAATTGGGAAAGTTTGTGGAAACTATAACTTTGAATAGAAGTTGAAAGTCAAACAATAGTAGTTGTTTTTGAAAAGATAACTAAGTATGATTTGAAAACTTAGTAAAGTATTATAAGAAATTTAACTATGAATTTTGGGAAAGTTAATAGATTCTGTAACTTTTCTTACTTGTTAATTTCGAGGACGAAATTCATTTAAGGGGGGAAGTATGTAACGACCCAGAATTTTATTTAATTAAAATTTGAATATTTAATTAATTTTAAATATTAATTAGTGAATTTATAAGTCGAATAAATTTTAATTCGAATAATTGGATTTAATTGGATAATTAAATCGATAATTTAATATGTGAAAATACAGAAATAATTGAAATTTGGATTAAATATGATTGAAAATGATTTGTAAAATTTTATTTTATCATGTTGGAGTTAGAATGATGTTATAGAACTTTTAAAATCGAATTAAAAGTTTATTTGTGAAAATTGAATATTTTAATATTTAATCGACTAGTGAAATTAGCCATTTTTCGAACAGTCTCAGAATTGGACGAAACTAGTTCCATTGGATCCGTAATAGTTTGTTATTATCGGATTTCAATTTTCGTAGCAATCGGAGTTATCGTTTGATCGTGGCAGCTCGAAACGCATCGAAATTGTTTTAATATTAATTTGGCGAGTTAAAATAGCCATTTTTCAAACATTCTCGGATTTTGACAAAACCAGTTTCATCGGATTCATAATGTGATATTATTGTAAGGTTTCAAATTTCGTGTCAATCGGATTTACCGTTTGTCCGGTGCAAGCTAAAACGCCTAGAAAATCGTTTAATCGGTTTAATTTTAAATTGAACGTTTATTGCCATAACTCGCACAGATGACCGAATTAGCTCCCGAAACACGTTCCATTGTGTTCGAAACGTGGGGTAAACCTTAGAAACGCCAACCGGCACGCTTCGTTTGGAGTTTGGAAAATCCGAGATGAATAGTGTTTGCAAAATTTTCTATATAAGGACTTATAAATTTAATTTTGCAACAAAAACTAGAAACCCTAGGTCCATCTTCAGGGCCGCCACCTTCAAACGACCAATGGCCGAAAATCTTGCTTCTTCCTCCTCCATTTACTCAAAATACACGCCTTATTTCCAGAAAACTCCAACTGACAAATCGTAGATCTCCTCGATTACTTCACGTCCAACAGTCATGATCAAATATGGGCGAGTAGATCGTGGGATAATGGGCCATGAACATCACGACTTTGAAGGCAATTTTCTCGACAATGGCGGCAGTAGGTGGGGCCGGTCTTAGGCCGAAGGTAGCATGGGTGAAGGGCTTTGAAGCTATGGTGCTTGATCGACCTGAAAGTGATGGTGGAAGGTCGCGGTTCGAAACCCTAGAAGTTGCGTTGGGTTTCCTTTTGCGCGGCCTGGAATTGAACGAAGAAGAAAGGGAGATGGAAGGTGACGGTGGAGATTTGCATAGGAGGGATCATGCGGCTATGATTTAGTTAGGTTGAAAATTGTAAAATAAATTATAAATTTATATAGTTTAAAATCGTGTAATTTCTAAAAATCATATCTTTTTCATACGAGGTCGAAAACGCACGAAACCAGTTGCGTTGGAATCGTATCGACGAGCACTACGCTATGGAATTGGATTGGAGTCGTTTGGAGTTAGTGAAAATTTTGGGTAAAATTAAACGTCCGTTTAATTTTATTCGAAATAAATCGCTAAAACGAAATTGAAATCAAGGTGAGAACTTCTCACTCAATCGAATCGGTTTCGATTTTTATTTTAAATAGTTAGATTTAAAATTCTTGAATGTATGTTTGAATGATGATTGTTATCTATTGATTGTTAAAATAGACATTATGCGCCGTTAGTAAGCGGATGTTATTTATTAAAAACATATACCGCGAATATATCATAAACAGTGAAATTGGTATTATTTATGTACTTGGATTTATTTCCCGCAGTATATAGCAGATGAGACCCTATTGCGCCGCCTATTAAGCGGATAATATTTTAAATCCCATATACCGTGATAATTTCGTACTGGAACGGAATTGTGCTAACATCTTTGGATGCAAGAAAACAGGTTGGAGGGATCCAGCTGGATTCCTCAACAGTATTTATTTGATTTCAGATATTTTGATATTTGATTGATTATCATATCGATATATGATGTCGTTGTTGTCGTGATTGACTATTTGGTATGTAGCATCATTGGGCCAATTTTGGAATTTTAAAAGGATTTTTAAAGTGATTTTTGAAAGTATACGTTTATAATATTTTTGGAATCGATTCATTTTAAATAAATAAACATATAAATTTTAATGTTATAAAATTATGATTTTTGAGAAATATAGTTAAAAGTTGATTTTTGAAAATATGGGTTAATAATAGTTAAATTGGGATTTCTAAATTTATTATAAAAAGTTTAAAAGTAGGATTTATAAAATTTGATTATTTTATAAATAAAAACAGTGAAATTATAAAGGAGTTTAAAGACGTTTTAAAATAATAATATGAATTGATTTATATACGGGATTTATAAATTGATAATTTATAAATTAAAATATTTGAATTATAGAATGAGTTTTTGTAAGTGTTAGAATGAATTATGAATGAATTTCATAAATAAATGAAATTTATAGAATTATAAACGGTGAAGCTATAAATGGAATTTTATAAGCAGTAGGTTTATAAAATTTGTAAAGTTATTTGAAGAATAAGTTTTTGGTAAAAAAATGAATCTAATAAGTTATAAGATTTATAATTTGGGAAGTTTAAAAGAACGACTTTGTAAACAAGTGAATTATAAGTATTTAACTTATAATGTGAACCTTTGGCATATAATTGAGTTATAAATCGAATAGGTTAATAAAGGAGATTTATAAAGGAAGTAGTTATAAAATAAATAGAAATGGAATTTATAAACATTGTTTTATAAATTCGCAACGACTTATTTTGATAAGTAAATTGTTATAACTTATTAATGGAGTTATATTCACGTTTTAGACAGTGAATAATCCTTTAAAATGAAACGTATAGAAATGATGAAATTGGTTAACGAAGTATATTCACGTTTTTGAATAGTGAATAATATGTTAAAGAAAATGTTTTGGATGTGATATTTTAAATATAATTAAAACGATCTAAGGATGTTTTCAAAATGTGTTAAGATTCGAAACCATAGATTTCAACATTCATTGTTGAAATAGACGTTTTCGAGAAATAGAAGGAAATGATGGGCTATAACACTGTTGTTATAGTAAATGATTTCCGAAAGGAAATGTTTTGTATAGTATTGGGATTTATATATCTATTTTAATTTCGAATCCCTATACTAGTGATTTTGGGTTGTCGTAACGATGTTTTACGCAACATTCGTTTGGCCCAAATAAATATGTTTAAGAGAATGATTTCCTTAAAGAATGAAATATATACTTAATTTAGATTTAAGTATATTGAATATTTTCCAAAGGTTGAAAATAAAACGATTTGTGAATTACTTATTTATAAATAAGTATGGAAATGTTTTTCCAATGTGAAATGAAACGTTTTGAGAATTTATCTTTTTGAAGATAAATTGAAAATGAATAATTGAAATCGTATATTCATAAATATTTTGAAATATAAATTCACTATGGAATTTATAAAAGAAAGGGGGAATTTGTTTAAAAATAAATATTGATTTATTTTTGAAGTATTGAAAACATATATCTTGTAAAGATATTTTTGGGAAGTAAATAATTTGGAAAATTATTTGGAATCTGGTGATGTTGTGCATATCCATTGATAGTTCAATAACCGACTATCAATATTTACCTTTGAATGGGTATTTGTTGTGATTTGCTTGAATTTGAATGCCACACTTATTTTTGAATTAGCGCTCACTATTCGGGTTAGCCGGGAAAGGATCTTGGGGTCGTATAACCCATTCCGAGTATGTGATACGTCGTTATGGATTGCATTTGAAGACCGGTGTTGAAGACCGGGTATTTGCGAGAGCGATAGGATGACCTGTCGATTGACTCTGCACCGAGTTGCTCCGGCATAGAGTTCTCCATATGTGACGGGGAATCCGATCAGGATTGTGGATATCCGGATTGCAAGGACTTCTTTGTAAGTGCCTTCGGTTCTGTTCGAGCCCGGAACATACTTGTATGGATTGTATGTCTGACATTACAAATTGAGATATAAAGCTGATTTCTTTCAAATATATTTCTGTTGGTGGCGGAGAATTTATTCTCTTAGCTTAACACCCTTCTCTGAGACGTACGAGCTCAGAGGTTATGTAGTTGATGGTTATTAGCGATATATTCCCAATTTGGTAATGTGACATGCTGAGTGTTGTTGTGAAATGATCATGGTTTGATCATTTGTGATATGATCATTTGTTTGATCGTTTATCTTTGTTATCATTTCTATGATCATTTGTTGACCCAAAGCATGGTTTTGTATAAAGCGTGGCTTTGTGGACGAGACTTCGTCGAGCCTCACACCCCGAAATGGTCAAAACAGGAAAGATGCGGTAAGGTTATGAGGGGTAGCTCCCTTTAGAGTATGTGCATTTCCTTCTGGAAAAGGGTGGTATCATGGTATGGAGCCCAGATACTTACTCATGTTGAAACACTTTATTTATTATGGTGTGATGTTGATTACGAGCGCTCGGTTAAAGGTCCCAAAGGACCGGGGGATGGCATACTCGTGTCAGTAGTTACCCAGTTAGGGGTAACCCGGCCTTGTGTTGGCAGAGATCCGGTTTGGTTCTCGGAGACGTCCTTCCAGAGGCGTTCTCATGTGGCAATGGGAAGTTCCTTAGCTTGACCATTTGTTGGAAATCCAAAGAAACAATACGAGACTTGTACGGATTTAGTTGTAGAACCTGCCATTTAATATGGTAGCTATAGTAGGCATAATATAATGGTACCTATGCTGGCTAAGATTTATATTCTACTTTCGAAATGTTTCCTACACTATGCACTAGTAATAATATCAAATGTTTCTTTTTAATACGTATCAAGCATCTTTGACTATCATAAGGAGAAATCTTCTCCGATTCTGCGTTTGCATGTGTGTGTGTGCGGGAGGCCTTATGGTACTCTCATTTTTAAAAGCATTGCGAATTGACTTTAAAAATATTCCTCTATTTTGATTTTTAAAGATAAATAAACTGTTTTGAGTTCTCACACCAGTCACATGACTGACTCGGAGTTTATTGTTTTCCTTCCTAAACTCTGGGCGCCCACCAATTTCCACACGGGCAGTCAAGAGTTAAGGTTTACCAGGATATTTTGGAATTCAGGAGTTGCTGGAGGCAAGCTGGATGGCATGGCGTATTATTAGTATATAGTATTTCTTTTCCGCTGTTTGTTGTTTGTTGTACACTCTGATGATGATGTAATGCAATGTGATGTAATGTAATAACTGATATAGTTCTTTGTTTAAAGATTATTCATTTATCTATTATATGTTGTTCTGCTGCGATTGTGAGATTCTGATATTGTTCTGCTGTTTTCTGTTCTGTTCTATTTCTTTTTCTCTCTTCTTCTACCTCTTTCTTTTTCTTAAACAATGAGAATTCGTATTTCTGTTCATCTTGAGTTAATCTATGGAGATTAGTGGATATTCAAGGAGTATGGATTTGCGGGTCCTCACACTGTGTGTGTGTATGAATTAATGTAATTATACAAACACATAATTATATACATACATACATACATACATATATATATATATATAGCTAGAAATCTCATTAGCTATATGTATACATTATATCATCTATACATTTATTTTATTATCATATTTTTATGCTTTCATAAATTAAACTAATACATATTTTGAGTATATCGATACCCATATAATATAATTAAATTTATTTAACAAAACGATTTTTTAATCAGATCAAAATAAATATATATTTAATATGATTAACATAATTTGCACATTTTTTTCATAATAAGAGAAAATTGATTTTTGAATAAACGTAATAACAAGAATTCCTTTTGAAATTAACCCTTTACTCCACTGCGTGAAGCTCTTGATCCAACAATTCCAAGATATAATCCAGTAACACCAGATAGATATTCATTATCACAACGAGCTTTCCATGAGTGATACTATAACATAATGCTACTTGTTTTCTTTATATGGTACGATGGGCCAATAGATTTCTTTCCAAAGCTGGAAAGGAAAACCTTACAATTCCTTCTCCTCGAAGGACCTTTAAAACAACTCAAGTATAATTCTCATATCTCCAAATAAATATCCTTTTCATTTTCATACAACACTTCCTATAAACCACTGATAACAAATATTATTTGAGTACTAAGGGGATATAATGACCAAAACAGAAATTTAGTTGAGTATGAAATCAGTATCACACTCTCTTAAATTGGTTGATTATTAATCCCAAAAGAAATTGAATGAATGAATGTGGGTTTGTAACGAGTATATGAAGCAAATAGAATATGTCAAGTGTACAAATGTATAAGGGTTATCATGTTATCTCAACACCTAAAATTAGTATCTAACATCGACAGAAATGCTTGTGATTTAGTATTTTATGTTAAAAACAACGGGTCATTAGGTGAATGATAAAATAGATATTTTTCAATACATCTAATTATTTTATGATGGAATCAACATTTTAGCATAACTTTTTAATATTGTATAATTAAAGAGCCAACATAATATTATATCTACTGATTAACTATATTTACATTACATGAAATACAATCTAATACTACTTATTGTGCAAAATAAAATATCAATGACTCATTAAAAGTGTACTAAATAAGCAACCTGTAGATATGATCCATAATCAAACTTCCTTCTTTACCCTCGGCTTCTCTATAAATCGAAAAAGTATGTAGGAATATGTAGATACATATACTTACTAAAAAAGTTAAAAAAGGGTGAAATAACTTGTTAGACAACGTCCTTATGTTTACGCACTCTAGCCTAAATGTCTGTGGTCTCATACAGACTGGCAACGTACACTTTTTGGGATGAAGCCAACATAGTTCTTTTCATAATTGGCCCACTATTCCTTTGTAGTCATAAATGCTAGCAAATAACAATTTCTATTACTAACAATCGCAAAACTAGAATTATAGCATAAGCATAGCTATAATACTATCTATAACCGAGTGGTCAAATATGTTGAGCGATATCTTAACATACATACACAAATAAGTGCCATTCAAACAATATTTCTACCTAGTGTAAATATGAAGTATTGAGAAAAAAATAAAAGTCAATATAAAGATGAGTACACAAATCCCATGAATGGTAACTACATTCCTAACAAACAACATATGTATACACCAATAACACTAATTGTACACCAACCAAAGACATATCAATTTTTAGTGAATACCAACAATTTCATATGCTAATAAATGGTAAATAGTATCAAATTTATATACCAACACTAGTAAATACCAAAAAATAGGAATTACTCTCCAACAAACAATAGTTTCCTTCACATGGTAAATGGATGTTGGCATATACCAACATTTAGTAATATCCACTCAAATGTCATGCCAACAAACGGTAAAATCGATGCAGACGAATAAATAGATATTAGTATATATAACACTTCTCTTTTAATATGGTTTAATCTTTTTATTAATATCTACTCAAAATATTGTTCATTTATTCTAGATAATATAAGTCATCTTATTATTGTTAACAAACTTCAATAGTAATAATAATGCTTAATTTCAAACATTTAAATGTCATTTTATCATATTTACTCAAAATAATAACATTAATCCACTTTAAATTATATAAAAAACCTCACACTACTATTTTCCCAAATTATAATAATTATCACTTAACTTTTATAAAAACATACATTATCATTTTTCTCAAAATAAGAATTTTTCAAAAAAATTGCTTTATTATTTTTCAACGCACATTTAACAATAGTCAAATCCATCTCCTTCAGAAATATTGTGAAATACCCAAGAAATTTTAGTAATAATAGAAAGGTTATTTTGGTCAACATGATTAATAAGGGAAAAATGGTAATTTTCATACATGATGGAGTTTGATGATCAAAGTTACACCATTGTATATGCAAGATTTATTTCATAGATTTGACTATAATCTTGTTTGAATTGGAGATAATATAAAGGAGGTATGGGGAATTAGGGTTGTAGATTTTTAACAGATTGAAGTAGATTAGGCGTATTTTTCAAATTTGGAAATCCGATGGTTGTTTCCCATCATTACATATACTACTCATTTTGAATGCACGTGCTTTCTTTTCTTATTTTCATTCTTCTCCAAAATGACATTTTCATTCCCTTTCCTCTTCAATATTTAAAAAGCCATATTTCACTTATTTCTTAACATAATTAGGAAATATTTATTTTGAAATGATCAATGGAGCGAGGACTATGTGTAGACAAAGGATTCAAGGGAAATTGAGGAGAATTCTAGGTGCAGATTTCTAGACAATGGAAAACTCTTCTTTGAAACTTGATTTGGGTTTTTAATTTGGTGGGTGGGATGATTCTATTCATTTATGATGCAAACATGATAGTTTAATATAGTTATTAGTTTGACTAGGGAAAAATTTCAAATTTAATTGAAGTTTAGTTGCTGATTAACTATATGAAATAAGATATTAAGAAATAAATTACATAAAATATTTGATGAAGAAGATTAATTGATTTATAATCTCGATTTGATAAAATGAATTTATAAAACCCTTAAATAATGTTAAATGCCTATAAACTAATGTGTAATAGATGTAATAATCAAAGCATATTATAAATTCAATTGGAGAGGAAATAGTAAGACAAGTACGAAGACAGACAAAAAAAGAACATATGAGGTAAAACAAAGGCATAGGGAACGCACCATTGTACTAGTAACTGTGAGCTAGTGTGTAACCATCAACTAGTAGGGTCTCGTTAGGCCATGTTGAACCTAGGCCTAGAATCCAATTCAAATAGGGACTATTCCATAGAGCCATGACTTCATATGACTCTTTTGGCTACTTCAAGAGCGACTTTCCTAGATAAGATTATGATATGGCAAGGCAATTATACTATTGGATGTTTAGATGCTTGGTGTATGAACTTTAGTGTGTCTGATGTAGTTATTGATGTTGGTGATCATATCAATTATGAATTAACGTTTAGTGGATCCAACGACTTACTATGGTGTCATGTGTCATACATATTGTAACGACCCGATTTGTCGACATCCGAAAATCGACATCAATACGTCCACTGTATCAAATGCCGTACAAACGAATGCTGGAAAATTGGACCGTTAGGGTTAAAGAAAAAGAAGGTAGAAGAAGAAATAGAAACAATATCAGAATCTCACAATCAGAGCGGAACAATATATAATAGATAAATGACTAATCTTTAAAACAAAAGAACTATATCTGTTTATACATTACATTATGAGAGTACATCATCAACAAAATACAACACTATGCAGTCATGATAACTTGACCACATGGAAACTAAATTTGCATCAAACCATACACAGCGGATAATACATCATATACGCGTGATACGTCTTGCCATCCAGCTCGTCTCCTGATCTCCACAGCATACTTTCCTGACTTAGCTTCAGAACTACTAATAACCTGACTCTAGGCTGCCCGTATGGAAAATTAAGGGAATCCAGAGTTTAGAAAGGTGAACAATAAACTCCGAGTCAGTCATGGGACTGATGTGAGATCTAAAAACAGTTATTTGTACTAAAAGAATTCTGTTCATGCTTTTGGAAAATGAAACTACCATAAGGTCTCCCGGCGCGCACACAATGCAATCGAACACTTAGGGAAGGTTTCTCCTTATAATGGTCAAACATGCTTGATACACAAAAATCCTTTGGATATTATTATTAGTGCATAGTGTGGAAAAACATTTCGAAAGTATAATATTAATCTTAGCCAGCATACGTACCATTGTAGTATGTCTACTATAACTACCATGTTAATTAGCAGGTTATACAACTAAAACCGTACAGGGCACGTATTGAGTGATTTGATTTCCAATAAATGGCTAAGGAACTTCCTTTATTCGAAGGGTACGCCTCTGGAGGGAACCTAACCGGATCTCTGCCAATGCAGGGCCGGATTACCTCTGTAACTCGGTACCTAACTATCACGAGTATGCCATCCCCCGGTCGTAACCGACCTTTACTGAGGCGCCTCAATTCCAACAATCACATAAGTAAATATTTGGGCTCCATACTATAATACCACTTTTTATCCACACAAATTAAATATCTGGGCTCCATACCAGAATACCACTTTTTATCCAGAAGGAAATGCAAATACCCTGAGCGACGCGACCCACAGAACCTTGCTGCATCCTTCTTGTTTCGACCATTTTCGCGGTGTGAGGTTCGATGAAGTCTCGTCCCACAAGCTACGCTTTTCACAAAAATCATGCTTCAATCAACCAACGCTCAAAACTTAGCATGTCACGTTACCAAATTGGGAATATATCACTAATAACTATCAACTACATAACCTCTGAGCTCGTACGTCTCAAAGAAGAGTGTTAAGCTAAGAGAATAAATTCTCCGCCACCAACAGAAATATATATGATAGAAACCAGCTTTATATCTCAAAGTGTAATGTCAGACATACATCCATACAAGTCCATCCTGGGTTTGAATGTAACCGAAGGCAATCCATCTAATTAAGGAAAAAGTCCTTGAAAATCCGAATATCCCCTAATCACGTCCGGACTCCCCATCACATAGGGTAATCTCTATAAGGGAGCAACTCCGTGCAGAACAAGCAATCCTTTCATTTTTGAAAATACCCGATCTTCAACCCCGTCTTCAAATGCTATCCCATTTCATCGTATCATTATTCGGAATGGGTTTCATGACTTAATGTCCTCATCGGCTTATCCAAATAATGAGCGCTTATTTTAAAATCAAGTAGATACATTCAGATCTAAATTAAGTCACAACAAATTTCCATTTTTGATCTTTTAAACAAAAGATCCACCTTTAAGATTCAATGTGGTTTTCGGATAACCATTTGGAATCCGACCCCCGATCTCATCGAAATTCAAATGCCGTCTTAAAGGCCAATATGATAGTCGGTTATTTGACTATCAAATAACGTCCATAAACAACCATCATATTTAAATAATTTTCCAAATTATTTGCTTCAAAATATCCTCGCAAGATACAAATTTTTCTATACATCAACCCTTTTGAAAACAATTTTCAAACTACTTTTCTCTCATGGAATAAGTTTCCAAATATTGTTTATTTCCACTGAAAATTTGCCAAGTCCGAATACTTTAAAATAATTTAAATCACTTATCCAAAAATATATACTTGGAAACACTTAAAATAAAAAATATTTTAAACATTTTATTTAAAATATTAGTTATGAAATTTTATACTTATATCTCATGTAAAACTTAAGCCCAAACTAATTTTTAAAATAATTTTTTGGATATAGCATAATTATTTAAATGACCATCTTCTAAATCAAATACTAATTAAATCTTTAAAATAATCACCTCTATAATTAACTTAATAAATATTTACTTTGAAAATTTAAAAACAATTTAAGAAAATAATTTCTCCAAAGCATTCTTTTTAAAACCAACTTTAGAACTTTTTATTTATACTTAAAAGCTACTTTGAAAACATACTCGGCTTTTTAGGGAGAATACACAATACATTCCAAAATAGTCCATTTTAATCAATTAATAAATCCTTCTTGATTTATCTCAAATTTACATCCCAAATTTGTAAATCTTCTTTCCATACTTTTAAAAATAAATGAATATTTATTTTTAAAGCAAATTACCCATTCCTTTATAAATTCCTATCCTGAATTTACACTTCCAAGTTATCTTCTGATAAATATTTCACTTTATTTATAAACCCCATTTATAAATTTCATAGTCTCATTCTTCTTTCTTAGAAAACAGTTTCAAATACTAAATCGATTTCCAAAATTTACTTTCAAGCACTAAATCAATTTCCAAATCGATTTCCAAAACTTACTCCACTTAAAAATTACTCCTTTACTTATCCAAATTTATTTCAAAACCCATTAATCCAATATTCACACCCATATTTATGATTTAAATTCCATTTAAATCAGAAAAACTAATTTCATTCTTGATTTCAAAATTCTCCCTTTATTTCTCCCAAACCATTTAAAATCCGTTCCAAATTCCTTATTTTAATTTATATAATTCTCAAAAATTATTTCACTTAAAATTCTCTACTTCAACTTCCTTCCAAAAAAATCCAATTTTTATATTTCTGGTATCTTAAAATACCAAATATATTTCGCCAAACCATAGCCTTTAAAAAATTTAGTTACCAATAAAATAAATCACAGATTATCAATAAATCATATCACAGCATATGAAATAAATTCAAACATTTAAGGAATCCAGTTGGACCCCTCCAACCTATTTCCCAGCATTCACAAATGCTAGCACAATATAAAATAACAATTCCACTTCGAGGTGGAATATCGCGGTGTATGGGGTCATCCGCTATTATGCGGAGCGCATAGGGTCTCATCCGCTATATAATGTGGGACAACAATCACTCCAATATATATACACTACTATATATAATATCACCCAACAGATAAATTATCAAATTTATTCAAGCACATCCAATAATTTAAATTTAACTACTTAAATTAATCTAGATAATCCAATTGAGTGAGAAGATCTCCCCTTTGCTTTTGTTTTGCAATCCATTTCCATTCCAGCTTGTTTTCACGATTTTTAAACCTTGTAACAAACATTGTATGGTTTGTTAATATTTGAAATAAATCTAATCAATTCCCATTCTAAATAATTTAAATTACCAATAACTTATTTTAAACAATTTTTCTTTAATAAATTATTTTTAGCGGCTAAAATAATAAAATAGGTTAGTTTAAACTAAACTAGTAAATTAAAAGTATATACTTGTATATATATTTTTCTTTTGAACTACATATATATATACACTTATAAAATAATATATAGATTTAACTATATGATTTTACATTAACCTAAACATTTTAAATATTTCCCTTTTTAAATATATATATATATATATATGTATATATTTACCAAGTTCAAATTAGATTACGTATGTGAATATATATACATGTATTTATTAAATTTAAAAACAGAATTACCTTATACTTTATTGTATTATCTTTCTACAACTATATATATAAATTTGAAAAAAAAATTCATTTACTTTACTGTTAATTTTTTTTCTTTACTGTTAATTTAAAACCGTATCTGTATATAAATTTAAATTTAATAAAATAAATAGACAATACCTATCTGCCAAAAGAGAACCCAGAACCCACCAACGTCGCAGCCCCGAGATTGCCCACCTCCTCAGCCCCATTACGCCTCCCGCCATCCACCCATGCGAGAACCCCACATGTGCCTCATCAAATTGCCGCATCGTTCGCGCGCCCACTTTCGCCAAGTTCTTCTTCTACTCGCGCGCAGACTTCCCAAAATTATCGAACCCTACCGACTCTTCTCCCACTTTGCTATTTGGTAAAGATTTTCGAACGAGTCTCGTTCATATCTCTATTCCGCCATTAAAGATTTTCGAATTAATTTGAAAAAAGAAACGTGCTGAGATCGTGAATGTGATGACGAACGTGGCTCGCTCTGGATTTAACTTCTCTTCGCCATTGATTTATTTTATTTTATTTGCCGAGATAAAATGTTCGGCCACTTCTTTCTTTTTATTTTATTTTATTCTATTCTGTTTTCTCAGCTAAATGAAAAGAAAGAGAAGGGGTGTCACGACCCGAAATCTAATGTTCGAAAATTGACATCAAATACCTTACTTGTATTCGACTGCCAAAGATTCAAACATCGAACTCCAGTCGGATGGAGCTTATAACAACATTAGATGAATATAAAAACAGCGGAAACAGAATGAATAACATTCATTACATCACAGTTACAACATCATCATAATATCCATTACAACATCAGAGTGTTTTTATACATATATCACAACTCCAAATAGAACATTATAATAGAACCACAAGTGATCATATGCCAAAAAGTCTTCAAGGAAATAAAGTGATAGCGAACTTCCAAAACTAAGCACCTTGAGATCCAAAAGCTTCCAAAATATCTCCAAGGTAAAGGCCTCCAAAATCCGATGGCCTCCAAACCAAAAGACTTCAAAATCCAGTTAACACCAAACACGGAAAACCTGCTACTAGGCTGCCCGTGTGGAAATTATGGGCACCCAGAGTTTAGAAAGGAAACAATAAACTCCGGGTCAGTTATGGGACTGATAGGAGTAAACAAAAAAAAAGTTTCTTTTAAATAAAACAAGATTTATAAAAGAAAATCCGGTATGCTTTCTGGAAAACGAAACTGCTTTCTGGAAAACGAAACTACCATAAGACCTCCCGCCACACACACAACGCAATCGTAGAATTGGGGGAGATTTCTTCTTATGATAGTCAAATATGCTTGACGCGAGAAAAATCCTTTGATACTATTACTACGGCATAGTATAGAAAACCATTTCGAAAGTATAATATTAATCTTAGCCAGCATACAACCATTATTGTATGCCTACTATAGCTACCATGTTTTGTGGCAGGTTACAGCCACGCTGCATGGCAGGTTATACAACTAAAACCGTACAAGTCTCGTATTGTTTCTTTGGATTTTCCAACAAATGGTCGGGCTAAGGAACTTCCTACTACCACATGAGTACGTTTCTGGAGGGACGTCCCGAGAACTTAACCAGTTCTCTACCAACACAAGGTCGGGTTACCTGTAACTAGATAACTACTACACGACTATGCCATTCCTCGGTCGTTTGCGACCTTTATCCAAGGGCCCTCTATCACAAAGCAACAACCACACAGTAAATGAGATTGCAACAATCACATAGGTAAAGTAGCTGGACTCCATACCATGATACCATCTTTTTCCAAAAGGAAATGACATACCCTGAAGGGTGCGACCCTCATAACCTTGCCGCATCTTTCCTGTTTCAACCATTTCCGGGGTGTGTGGTCCGACGAGGTCTCGCCCACAAAGCTACGCTTTACACGAAAGCCATGCTTTGATCACAAATGATCATCGACATACAGAAGCACTTAGCATGCCAGACTACCAAATTGGGAGTACATCACTGATAACCTTCATACATAACCTCTGAGCTCATACGTCTCAGAGAAGGGTGTTAAGCTAAGAGAGTAAATTCTCCACCACCAACAGATATGTCTTTGAAAGAAATCTGCTTTATATCTCAAAGTGTAGTGTAAGACATATAACCATACAAGTCTGTTGATGTGCACGTAAATATGCATATTTTTACCACCATATTTAATCTATTTAAATTGAATAAATGATCATATTGGGTATTTTTACTTGTTTAAACCAAATTCAAATTGTTTTCAAACTGTCACATATTCATCTTCATATAGGGGCAAAATGGTCATTTTTTTGCATATATCAAATTGAGAAAATTTAATGGGAAATTTCTATATTATTTTGTAGGAATTTAAACTCAATTACAAGTGGTTTCATGAAGGAATATGCATGTACAAAGAAGATACAAAAGAATGAAGATGGAAATAATTCAAAGTGAAGAACATGGATGACCCCACCTACCCACTACCTTAATGTACAAATTAAAGGCTAATGCACATGCTAAAAGACATTTAAAGCTTCATGTACATTTAAGTGGGGGATTATTAAAGCTAATGATAACTTGGCCACCACACTTCCTCCAAGGGCATTTTGGGTACTCCCCAAAAATATGCATTAGGGTTTCTAACTTGAATAAATACCCCTTATGTTTCATGTAGCCATCTTCCTCTTAGTTAGTTAGTTTTAGTTTAGAAAATAAATCAAAGTTCTCTTTCTTTCCATGGCTACTTAGCCATTTTATTTCATGTAATTTTCTTTTCTTTTATGCAATGTTAATTCTTTTTATTTACATGCTTCTTCTCTTCTTATGTAATAGTGTAGATTTACCTTTATGCAATTAGATTAGTTGTATTTTCCATTAGCTTTCATTTTCCTTTCTTTTTGCTTTCATGTTGCTTTCTACATTTGTTGATTTGATAACAAATATGAGAGCTTAATCCTTAAATTTAGGGGTAATGAAGCTTTCTAGTATGTAGATGCAACATTTTGATGTTTATACTCTTTTTTTGTGCTTTAATGGAAACACTTGAAGTGGTTTAATGATGTTGTTTAGCTTTGAATTTGATAGTCTATGTTGTTCATAACAAATAGGCTATGCTTAAACAAACATAACACAAATTGCCTCTTCATCTAAATATGATTATGCCAAAGAAGTGAATGTTGAAATTGAAATTTGATAGCCTATATTTCTAAACAATAGTTAATAGGCTATGCTTAAAATAGATTTTTATTTCAACTTTGTTGTCATATATCATGAGAGTTAAATGTGTATTAGTGGTTGTGTTATAGTTTGATGGTTTATATTGGGCTAATTAATAGCACAAATATATCATACTTATGATAAGCACATCAACTAATTACACTAATGAAAAGAAAAGAGAGATCATAACTTCATTTTGTTGATTTATATGATCTAGAGAGTGGATTATCTCTAAATTATCCCCAAACTCTCATATTTTTATCAATTTTCTTTTAGTTAGTTAGTTAATTTTCTAGCTTTAACTTTCACTCGACTTTGGTTTAATTTGATTGAGTGGGAAATTTAAATCAATCAATTCCCTACGGATCGACCTGTATTCGCCGCGTGCTACATTCGTACACCATGCGCTTGCGGTTTTTTTTATTTCTAAATTCGTTCGATGGTTTTCTAAACCGATAGAATTTCCGTCGACGAACATCTGTTCCGGGTTCAAACAGAACCGAAGGCACTTCGTCCAATAAAGGAAGAAGCCCTTGCAAAACCGGGTATCCACAATTCCGACTGGACTCCCCATCACATGTGGAGATCTCTATACTGGAGCATCTCAGTGCAGATACATTCGATAGGTTATCCTATCGTTTTCGAAGACACCCGGTCTTCAACACCGTCTTCAAATGCTACTAATTTCGTCATATCATTATTCGGAATGTGTGAAGACCCGCATATCCGTACTCCTTGAATATACACTAATCTCCATAGATTAACTCAAGATGAACAGAAATACGAATTCTCAATGTTTAAGAAAAAGAAAAAAAAGTAGAAGAAGAGAGAAAACGATAGAAAATAGAGAGAAAAGAAAATAGAACGGAAAGAAAAACAGCATAACAACATCAAAATCTCACAATCGCAGCGGAACAACATATAATACATAAATGAATAATCTTTAAACAAAGAACTGTATCAGTTATTACATTTCATTACATCAGAGTGTACAACATCAAACAATAACAAACAACGGAAAAAAATACTATATACTAGTAATACGCCATGCCATCCTTCTTGCCTCCAGCAACTCCTGAATTCCGGAATATCCTGATAAACCTTAACTCTTGACTGCCCGTATGGAAATTGGTGGGCACCCAGAGTTTAGGAAGGAAAACAATAAACTCCGAGTCAGTCATGTGACTGGTGTGAGAACTCAAAACAGTTTATTTATCTTTAAAATCAAAATAGAGGAATATTTTTAAAGTCAATTCGCAATGCTTTTAAAAATGAGACTCCCATAAGGCCTCCCGCATACACACACATGCAAACGCAGAATCGGAGGAGATTTCTCCTTATGATAGTCAAAGATGCTTGATACGCATTAAAAAGAACATTTTATATTATTACTAGTGCATAGTGTATAAAACAATTTCGAAAGTAGAATATAAATCTTAGCCAACATACGACCATTATCGTATGCCTACTATAGCTACTATGTTCAATAGCAGATTACCGCCACATTCCATAGCAGGTTATACAACTAAAACCGTACAAGTCTCGCTTTGTTTCTTTGGATTTCCAACAAATGGTCAGGCCAAGGAACTTCCCATTGCCACATGAGAACGCCTCTGGAAGGACGTCCCCGAGAACCAAACCGGATCTCTGCCAACACAAGGCCGGGTTACCCCTAACTGGGTAACTACTGACACGAGTATGCCATCCCCCGGTCCTTTGGGACCTTTAACCGAGCACTCGTAATCAACATCAAACCATAATAAATAAAGGGTTTCAACATGAGTAAGTATCTGGGCTCCATACCATGATACCACCCTTTTCCAGAAGGAAATGCACATACCCTAAAGGGAGCTACCCCTCATAACCTTGCTGTATCTTTCCTGTTTTGACCATTCCGGGGTGTGAGGCTCGACGAAGTCTCGTCCACAAAGCCACGCTTTATACAAAAGCTGTGCTTTGGGTCAACAAATGATCATAGAAATGATCACAAAGATAAACGATCAAACAAATGATCATATCACAAATGATCAACACAATGATCATTTCACAGCAACACTCAGCATGTCACATTACCAAATTGGGAATATATCGCTGATAACCTTCAACTACATAACCTCTGAGCTCGTACGTCTCAGAGAAGGGTGTTAAGCTAAGAGAATAAATTCTCCGCCACCAACAGAAATATATTTGAAAGAAATCAGCTTTATATCTCAATTTGTAATGTCAAACATACAATCCATACAAGTCTGTTCCGGGCTCGAAAAGAACCGAAGGAACTTACAAAGAAGTCCTTGCAATCTGGATATCCACAATCCTGATCGGATTCCCCATCACATATGGAGAACTCTATACCGGAGCAACTCGGTGCAGAGTCAATCGACAGGTCATCCTATCGCTCTCGCAAATACCCGGTCTTCAACACCGGTCATCAAATGCAATTCATAACGACGTATCACATATTCGGAATGGGTTATACGACCCCAAGGTCCTTTCCCGGCTAACCCGAATAGTGAGCACTTATTCAAAAATAAGTGTGGCATTCAAATTCAAACAAATCACAACAAATACCCATTCAAAGGTAAATATTGATAGTCGGTAATTGAACTATCAATGGATATGCACAACATCACCAGATTCCAAATAATTTTCCAAATTATTTATTTCCCAAAAATATCTTTACAAGATATATAATTTCAACACCTCAAAAATAAATCAATATTTATTTTTAAACAAATTCCCCTTTCTTTTATAAATTCCATAGTGAATTTACATTCCAAAATATCTACGAATATACGATTTCAATTATTCATTTTCAATTTATCTTTAAAAAGATAAATTCTCAAAATATTCACTTTATATTGGAAAGCATTTCCAAACTTATTTAATAAGTAATTCACAAATCTTTTTATTTTCTACACTTGGAAAATATCCAATATACTTAAATCGAAATTAAGTATATATTTCATTCATTAAGGAAATCATTCTCTTAAACATATTTATTTGGGCCTAAACGAATGTTGCGTAAAACATCGTTACGACAACCCAAAATCACCAGCATAGGGATTCGAAATTAAAATAGATATATAAATCCCAATACTATACAAAACATTTCCTTTCGGAAATCATTTACTATAACAACAGTGTGATAGTCCACCATTTCCTTCTATTTCGCGAAAACGTTTATTTCAACAATGAATGTTGAAATCTATGGTTTCGAATCTCAACACATTTTGAAAACATCGTTAGATCGTTTAATTCTATTTAAAACATCAAATCCAAAACATTTTCTTTAACATATTATTCACTATTCTA
Organism: Allium cepa; assembly: GCA_030765085.1. Taxonomy (NCBI): domain Eukaryota; kingdom Viridiplantae; phylum Streptophyta; class Magnoliopsida; order Asparagales; family Amaryllidaceae; genus Allium; species Allium cepa. The sequence goes on along the minus strand of CM060932.1, from coordinate 689,232,462 downwards.
AAACGTGAATATACTTTGTTAACAAATTTCATCATTTTCTTTAACATAATATTCACTACTCAAAAACGTGAATATACTTGTTAACCAATTTCATCATTTCTATTCATTTTACTTTAAAGGATTATTCACTGTATAAAACGTGAATATAACTCCATTAATAAGTTACAACAATTTACTTATCAAAATAAGTCGTTGCGAATTTATAAAACAATGTTTATAAATTCCATTTCTATTTATTTTATAACTACTTCCTTTATAAATCTCCTTTATTAACCTATTCGATTATATAACTCAATTATATACTAAAAGTTCATATTATAAGTTAAACACTCATAATTTATTTGTTTGCAAAAATCGCACCTTTAAACTTCCCAAATTATAAATCTTATAACTTATAAGATTCATTTATTTACCCAAATCTATTTCTTCAAATAACTTTACAAATTCTATAAACCTACTGTTTAAAAAATTCCATTTCTAACTTCACCGTTTATAATTCTATGAATTTCATTCATTATGAAATTCATTCACAATTCATTCTAACACTTATAAAAACTCGTTTTATAATCCCATCATTTTAATTCATAAATATCAATTTATAAATCTTCTATATAAATCAATTTATATCATTCTTTTAAAACGTCTTTAAAGTCCTTTATAATTTCACCATTCTCTTTGATTTATAAAATAATCAAATTTCATAAATCCTATATTTAAACTTTTTATAATAAATTCAGAAATCCCAATTTAAACTATTTTATAAAATCATTAACCCCATATTTTCAAAAATCAACTTTTAACTATTTTTCTCAAAAATCATAATTTTTATAACATTAAAATTATAACGTTTATTTATTTATAACGGACCAATTCCAAAAATATTTTATAACGTATACTCTTCAAAAATCACTTTAAAAATCCTTTTAAAATTCCAAAATTGGCCCATTGATGCTACACACCAAATAGTCAATCACGACAACAACGACATCATATATCGATATGATAATCAATCAAATATCAAAATATCCAAAATCAAATAAATATTGTTGAGGAATCCAGTTGGATCCCTCCAACCTGTTTTCCTGCATCCAAAGATGTTAGCACAATACCAATTCCGTTCTAGTACGAAATTATCGCGGTATATGGGATTTAAAATATTATCCGCTTAATAGACGGCCTAATAGGGTCTCATCCGCTATACAATGTGGGAAAATCAACAACTGCAATATATACATATGCCAATATATATATATTGCTATTATATATAATACCAATTTCACTGTTTATGAAATATTCGCAGTATATGTTTTTAATAAATAACATCCGCTTACTAACGGCGCATAATGTCTATTTTAACAATCAATAGAGAACAATCATCATTCAACATACATTCAAGAATTTTAAATCTAACTGTTTAAAATTAAAATTGAAACTGATTCGATTGAGTGAGAAGTTCCCACCTTGATTTCAATTTCGTTTTAGCGATTTATTTCGAATAAAATTAAACGGACGTTTAATTTTACCCGAAATTCTCACTAACTCCAAACGACTCCAATCCAATTCCATAGCGTAGTGCTCGTCCATACGATTCCAACGCTTCCTGTTTCGCGCATTTTCGACCTCATATGAAAAAGATATGAATTTTTGAAGTTTACACAAATTTATATTCATAATTTACAACATAAACTTTATAATTTTAAACCTTCATCTAATCCTAGCCACAAGATCTCACTCCTGCAAATCACGGCCCTCCACTTCATCTCCTTCCCCACGCGTTCACGTACAGGTTTCAACATGAAACCGAACCCATATTTGGCCGGCCCTAACCCTAATTATCGCCACCAGATCCACCACTTCCAAGCCGATCAACGACTTCCACGCGAATGCCCATCTCCCCCTCAACCTTCGGCTGCCACCTTGCAAAGTTCGGCCCCCTGTAGCTTCCAGAAAGTCGTGCGCAACTGCAAGTCTTTGAGCCACGATTTCGACCACCCCACTGCTCCATTCACCATCTTAACCGTTGAATACGTAGAGCTCGAGACGCTCTACAAGTTTCATGTTGAACGTTTCTTGAATCGTTGCACAGATTTGAAGAAATTTGAGGAGATAGATAGGAAGATTTCGGCCTTTGATTGCTAAGGGTGGCGGCTGCTGTTAGATTTAGGGTTTTATTTATTTATTTATTTTTTGTGAAGAGAGGGGGCTATTTATAGAAGTTTGAATGACACTATTCATTCCGGAATTTCCAAACTCCGATTTACGCGTGGTGACCGGCGTTTCTAGGGTTTATCTCGCGTTCCGGACACAATGCAACAGGTTTCGGAAGCTAATTCGGTCATCTGTGCGAGTTATGGCAATAAACGTTTAATTTAAAATTAAACCGATTAAACGATTTTCTAGGCGTTTTAGCTCGCACCGGACAAACGATAAATCCAATTGACACCAAATTTGAAACCATACAATAATATCACATTACGGATCCGATGAAACTAGTTTCGTCGAAATCCGAGACTGTTTGAAAACTGACTATTTTAGCTCGTCGGATTAATATTAAAACAATTTCGATGCGTTTCGAGCTGCCACGATCAAACGATAACTCCGATTGCTACAAAAATTGAAATCCGATAATAACTAACTATTACGGATCCAATGGAACTGGTCTCATCCAATTCTGAGACTGTTCAAAAAATGGCTAATTTCACTCGTCGATTAAATATTAAAATATTCAATTTTCACATATAAACTTTTAATTCGATTTTAAAAGTTCTAAAACATCATTCTAACTTCAACATGATATAATAAAATTTTATAAATCATTTTCAATCATATTTAACTCAATTTTCAATTATTTCCATAATTTAACATATTAAATTATCGATTTAATTATTCAATTAAATCCAATTATTCGAAATAAATTATTCGACTTATAAATTCACAAATTAATATTAAAAATTAATTATATATTCAAATTTTAATTAATAAAAATTCTGGGTCGTTACATACTTCCCCCCTTAAAAGAATTTCGTCATCGAAATTAACAAGTAAGAAAAGTTACATAATCTATTAACTTTCCCAAAATTCATAGTTAAACTTCTTACAATATCTTTACTAAGTTTTCAAATCATACTTAGTTATCTTTTCAAAAACAACTACTATTGTTTAACTTTCGATTCCAAATCAAAAGTTAAAGTTTTCAAAAATTTTCAATTTTCTCAAAAAAATTCTAACGCCTTAAATTTCCGAAAAAATTCGCCATAGTCTCCTTTGCGCGGCTCGATCCGAAAAAAATATGACAGTATATATATATCACAAATATACATCTCATCAAGTAATGAGGCATCCCGCAGGGAAAAAAGTGTAAAAGTATGGTATGTAATCCGAGATATGTACCTTATTTATTATTTGCGAGCGTATACGGTTAATATAGCACGAAAGCGAGCTCCAAATGCGAAGCAAACGCGATCCGCACCTACTAAACACTCAAAAAATAGATGAGAAACATGCATATATGAAAATAGTATCGATATACAACATATAGCAACATAATAACTATATATGCCAACATAGCAAATGCAATAAAATCAATATATATTCAACCATCAACCAACTATCATCCAACTAGCATTCATAACCAATAAATATTCATTCATATTCTCATTAATATTCAATGAAATGGTTTTCAATTTAAATCACATTTGATTCATTACAGTAGATGTTTTTACTAACATTCATTTTCAATAAGTTTATATTTACTAATTCATATTCAAGTTGGTTCACTTCCAAATCAAATTCAATTCTATTCAAGATTCACTTAACTTCCAATTGAATTCCAATTACTTTAGCTTTCTAATTTCGCTAATTCAATTTCATTAATACTTAATGAATTATATACAATCAACTAACAATCATATAACAACCAGTGTATATTAATTTCAACCAAATTCCTTTACTTATATTCATTCAATTTGGTTTAACACCATCACTTTCAATTAGTTTAATTAAATTGATTTTCATCCAATTATTCAACTTTCCAATAACATTAGATTTTAATGAATTAACACTTACATTCATTATTTCATATCAATTATTTACATTCAATTGATTAACATTCAATCCATTAATCCAATTCAATTACAAAAGTTGAATTTCATTTATATAACTCAAGTTCACATTTATCACTTAACTTTATTAATTTACTTTGATACCAATATCAACTTCATTCAACATCTCTTAAGTTATATTTCATTTTACAAACATCACTTGGTTTTACATAACTTAAATTCCCACTCATAAATCAATTCAGATTCTAAATTCTAAAGTAAAATTTCCATTTAACTTTAAATTCATTTTTATTTACAACTCATATTCATAAATATATTCATATAGTTTCACTTCTTATATATATAAGTTCATTTCACAATTGTAAATCACTTTAATTATAATTTCATACTTATAATTCTTTTGCTTATACAATTATTCTTTTACTTAGATTATTCAAACAACCAAACAATCTACTTATATACACTTTAATAATTCTGAAAAATTATTCCTTTATATATAAAATATAATCAAGGTAAAATTATTTCATTTACCCAATTTTAAAACAATATTGTGTCGAATTGTTCTGTACAAGTGTTTATAAACCCCTTCAGCATAGTTGCGCATACCGTGCTGACGAAGGTTCATATGCCACTCAATAAACCAATCATCACAATATAAAACAATTTTAAATTCACTAACAAATACGCTCTCATAGCTATTATTACACTCAACTCATTCTAGAGTACTACTGACTCCATCTCTAATGAGTAATACCCAACAGAGCCATGGTTGTCGCTTAACCATATGCTCTGATACCACCTGTGAAGACCCGCATATCCGTACTCCTTGAATATACACTAATCTCCATAGATTAACTCAAGATGAACAGAAATACGAATTCTCAATGTTTAAGAAAAAGAAAAAAAGTAGAAGAAGAGGGAAAACGATAGAAAATAGAGAGAAAAGAAAATAGAACGAAAAGAAAACAACATAACAACATCAGAATCTCATAATCGCAGCGGAACAACATATAATACATAAATGAATAATCTTTAAACAAAGAACTATATCAGTTATTACATTACATTACATTTCATTACATCAGAGTGTACAACATCAAACAACGACAAACAACGAAAAAAAATACTATATACTAGTAATACGCCATGCCATCCTTCTTGCCTCCAGCAACTCCTGAATTCCGGAATATCCTGATAAACCTTAACTCTTGACTGCCCGTGTGGAAATTGGTGGGCACCCAGAGTTTAGGAAGCAAAACAATAAACTCCGAGTCAGTCATGTGACTGGTGTGAGAACTCAAAACAGTTTATTTATCTTTAAAATCAAAATAGAGGAATATTTTTAAAGTCAATTCGCAATGCTTTTAAAAATGAGACTCCCATAAGGCCTCCCGCACACACACACATGCAAACGCAGAATCGGAGGAGATTTCTCCTTATGATAGTCAAAGATGCTTGATACGCATTAAAAAGAACATTTTATATTATTACTAGTGCATAGTGTATAAAACAATTTCGAAAGTAGAATATAAATCTTAGCCAACATACGACCATTATCGTATGCTTACTATAGCTACTATGTTCAATAGCAGGTTACCGCCACATTCCATAGCAGGTTATACAACTAAAACCGTACAAGTCTCGTATTGTTTCTTTGGATTTCCAACAAATGGTCAGGCCAAGGAACTTCCCATTGCCACATGAGAACGCCTCTGGAAGGACGTCCCTGAGAACCAAACCGGATCTCTGCCAACACAAGGCCGGGTTACCCTTAACTGGGTAACTACTGACACGAGTATGCCATCCCCCGGTCCTTTGGGACCTTTAACCGAGCGCTTGTAATCAACATCGCACCATAATAAATAAAGTGTTTCAACATGAGTAAGTATCTGGGCTCCATACCATGATACCAACCTTTTCCAGAAGGAAATGAACATACCCTAAAGGGAGCTACCCCTCATAACCTTGCTGCATCTTTTCTGTTTTGACCATTCCGGGGTGCGAGGCTCGACGAAGTCTCGTCCACAAAGCCACGCTTTATACAAAAGCCGTGCTTTGGGACAACAAATGATCATAGAAATGATCACAAAGATAAACGATCAAACAAATGATCATATCACAAATGATCAACACAATGATCATTTCACAGCAACACTCAGCATGTCACATTACCAAATTGGGAATATATCGCTGATAACCTTCAACTACATAACCTCTGAGCTCGTACGTCTCAGAGAAGGGTGTTAAGCTAAGAGAATAAATTCTCCGCCACCAACAGAAATATATTTGAAAGAAATCAGCTTTATATCTCAATTTGTAATGTCAAACATACAATCTATACAAGTCTGTTCCGGGCTCGAACAGAACCGAAGGCACTTACAAAGAAGTCCTTGTAATCCGGATATCCACAATCCTGATCGGATTCCCCATCACATATGGAGAACTCTATACCGGAGCAACTCGGTGCAGAGACAATCGACAGGTCATCCTATCGCTCTCGCAAATACCCGGTCTTCTACACCGGTCATCAAATGCAATTCATAACGACGTATCACATATTCGGAATGGGTTATACGACCCCAAGGTCCTTTCCCGGCTAACCCGAATAGTGAGCGCTTATTCAAAAATAAGTGTGGCATTCAAATTCAAACAAATCACAACAAATACCCATTCAAAGGTAAATATTGATAGTCGGTTATTGAACTATCAATGGATATTCACAACATCACCAGATTCCAAATAATTTTCCAAATTATTTATTTCCCAAAAATATCTTTACAAGATATATAATTTCAACACCTCAAAAATAAATCAATATTTATTTTTAAACAAATTCCCCTTTCTTTTATAAATTCCATAGTGAATTTACATTCCAAAATATCTACGAATATACGATTTCAATTATTCATTTTCAATTTATCTTTAAAAAGATAAATTCTCAAAATATTCACTTTATATTGGAAAACATTTCCATACTTATTTAATAAGTAATTCACAAATCTTTTTATTTTCTACACTTGGAAAATATCCAATATACTTAAATCGAAATTAAGTATATATTTCATTCTTTAAGGAAATCATTCTCTTAAACATATTTATTTGGGCCTAAACGAATGTTGCGTAAAACATCGTTACGACAACCCAAAATCACCAGTATAGGGATTCGAAATTAAAATAGATATATAAATCCCAATACCCCATACAAAACATTTCCTTTCGGAAATCATTTACTATAACAACAATGTTATAGTCCACCATTTTCTTCTATTTCTCGAAAATGTCTATTTCAACAATGAATGTTGAAATCTATGGTTTTGAATCTCAACACATTTTGAAAACATCGTTAGATCGTTTAATTCTATTTAAAACATCAAATCCAAAACATTTTCTTTAACATATTATTCACTATTCTAAAACGTGAATATACTTTGTTAACAAATTTCATCATTTTCTTTAACATAATATTCACTATTCAAAAACGTGAATATACTTGTTAACCAATTTCATCATTTCTATTCATTTTACTTTAAAGGATTATTCACTGTATGAAAGGTGAATATAACTCCATTAATAAGTTACAACAATTTACTTATCAAAACAAGTCGTTGCGAATTTATAAAACAATGTTTATAAATTCCATTTCTATTTATTTTATAACTACTTCCTTTATAAATCTCCTTTATTAACCTATTCAATTATATAACTCAATTATATACTAAAAGTTCATATTATAAGTTAAACACTTATAATTTATTTGTTTGCAAAAATCGCTCCTTTAAACTTCCCAAATTATAAATCTTATAACTTATAAGATTCATTTATTTACCCAAATCTATTTCTTCAAATAACTTTACAAATTCTATAAACCTACTGTTTAAAAAATTCCATTTCTAACTTCACCGTTTATAATTCTATGAATTTCATTCATTTATGAAATTCATTCACAATTCATTCTAACACTTATAAAAACTCGTTTTATAATCCCAGCATTTTAATTCATAAATATCAATTTATAAATCTTCTATATAAATCAATTTATATCATTCTTTTAAAACGTCTTTAAAGTCCTTTATAATTTCACCATTCTCTTTGATTTATAAAATAATCAAATTTCATAAATCCTATATTTAAACTTTTTATAATAAATTCAGAAATCCCAATTTAAACTATTTTATAAAATCATTAACCCCATATTTTCAAAAATCAACTTTTAACTATTTTTCTCAAAAATCATAATTTTTATAACATTAAAATTATAACGTTTATTTATTTATAACGGATCAATTTCAAAAATATTTTATAACGTATACTCTTCAAAAATCACTTTAAAAATCCTTTTAAAATTCCAAAATTGGCCCAATGATGCTACACACCAAATAGTCAATCACGACAACAACGACATCATATATCGATATGATAATCAATCAAATATCAAAATATCCAAAATCAAATAAATACTGTTGAGGAATCCAGTTGGATCCCTCCAACCTGTTTTCCTGCATCCAAAGATGTTAGCACGATACCAATTCCGTTCTAGTACGAAATTATCGCGGTATATGGGATTTAAAATATTATCCGCTTAATAGACGGCGCAATAGGGTCTCATCCGCTATACAATGCGGGAAAATCAACAACTGCAACATATACATATGCCAATATATATATATTGCTATTATATATAATACCAATTTCACTATTTATGAAATATTCGCGGTATATGTTTTTAATAAATAACATCCACTTACTAACGGCGCATAATGTCTATTTTAACAATCAGTAGACAACAATCATCATTCAACATACATTCAAGAATTTTAAATCTAACTATTTAAAATTAAAATCGAAACTGATTCGATTGAGTGAGAAGTTCTCACCTTGATTTCAATTTTGTTTTAGCGATTTATTTCGAATAAAATTAAACGGACGTTTAATTTCACCCGAAATTCTCACTAACTCCAAATGACTCCAATCCAATTCCATAGCGTAGTGCTCGTCCATACGATTCCAATGCTTCCTGTTTCGCGCGTTTTCGACCTCGTATGAAAAAGATATGAATTTTTGAAGTTTACACAAATTTATATTCATAATTTACAAAAAAAAACTTTATAATTTTAAACCTTCATCTAATCCTAGCCACAAGATCTCACTCCTGCAAATCACGACCCTCCACTTCATCTCCTTCCCTACGCGTTCACGTACATGTTTCAACGTGAAACCGAACCCATATTTGGCCGGCCCTAACCCTAATTATCGCCACCAAATCCACCACTTCCAAGCCGATCAACGACTTCCACGCGAATGCCCATCTCCCCCTCAACCTTTGGCTTCCATCTTGCAAAGCTCGGCCCCCTATAGCTTCCAGAAAGTCGTGCGCAACTGCAGGTCTTTGAGCCACGATTTCGACCACCCCACTGCTCCATTCACGATCTTAACCATTGAATACGTAGAGCTCGAGACGCTCTACAAGTTTCATGTTGAACGTTTCTTGAATCATTGCACGGATTTGAAGAAATTGAGGAGATAGATAGGAAGATTTCGGCCTTTGATTGCTAAGGGTGGCGGCTGCTGTTAGGTTTAGGGTTTTATTTTATTTATTTTTTATTTTGTGAAGAGAGGGGGCTATTTATAGAAGTTTGAACGACACTACTCATTCCGGAATTTCCAAACTCCGATTTACGCGTGGTGACCGGCGTTTCTAGGGTTTATCTCGCGTTCCGGACACAATGGAACAAGTTTCGGAAGCTAATTCGGTCATCTGTGCGAGTTATGGCAATAAACGTTCAATTTAAAATTAAACCGATTAAACGATTTTCTAGGCGTTTTAGCTCGCACCGGACAAACGATAAATCCAATTGACACCAAATTTGAAACCATACAATAATATCACATTACGGATCTGATGAAACTGGTTTCGTCAAAATCCGAGACTGTTTGAAAAATGACTATTTTAACTCGTCGGATTAATATTAAAACAATTTCGATGCGTTTCGAGCTGCCACGATCAAACGATAACTCCGATTACTACGAAAATTGGAATCCGATAGTAACTAACTATTACGGATCCAATGGAATTGGTCTCGTCCAATTCTGAGACTGTTCAAAAAACGGCTAATTTTACTAGTCGATTAAATATTAAAATATTCAATTTTCACATATAAACTTTTAATTCGATTTTAAAAGTTCTAAAACATCATTCTAACTTCAACATGATATAATAAAATTTTATAAATCATTTTCAATCATATTTAACTCAATTTTCAATTATTTCCATAATTTAACATATTAAATTATCGATTTAATTATTCAATTAAATCCAATTATTCGAAATAAATTATTCGACTTATAAATTCACAAATTAATATTAAAAATTAATTAAATATTCAAATTTTAATTAATAAAAATTCTGGGTCGTTACAGAATGGGTTATATGACATAAAGGTCCTTTCCCGCTAAACCGAATAGTGAGCGCTTAATTTTAAAACACATGGATGTATCAATTACAAAGACTCGTATAATATTAATCTTAGCCAGCATACAACCATTATTGTATGCCTACTATAGCTACCATGTTTTGTGGCAGGTTACAGCCACGCTGTATGGTAGGTTATACAACTAAAACCGTACAAGGCTCGTATTGTTTCTTTGGATTTTCAAACAAATGGTTAGGCTAAGGAACTTCCTACTACCACATGAGTACGCCTCTGGAGGGACGTCCCAAGAACTTAACCAGTTCTCTGCCAACACAAGGCCGGGTTACCTCTGTAACTAGGTATACACGACTATGCCATTCCCCGGTCGTTTGCGACCTTTATCCGAGGGCCCTCTATCACAAATCAACAACCACATAGTAAATTAGATTGCAACAACCACATAGGTAAAGTATCTGGGCTCCATACCTTGATACCACCTTTTTCCAGAAGGAAATGACATACCCTAAAGGGTGCAACCCTCGTAACCTTGCTGCATCTTTCCTGTTTCGACTATTTCCGGGGTGTGAGGTTCGATGAGGTCTCGTCCACAAAGCTACGCTTTACACGAAAGCCGTGCTTTGATCACAAATGATCAACAAATGATCATCGACATACAGAAGCACTTAGCATGCCACACTACCAAATTGGGAGAACATCACTGATAACCTTCAACTACATAACCTCTGAGCTCATACGTCTCAGAGAAGGGTGTTAAGCTAAGAGAATAAATTCTCCGCCACCAACAGATATGTATTTGAAAGAAATCTGCTTTATATCTCAAAGTGTAGTGTCAGGCATACAACCATACAAGTCTGTTCCGGGTTCGAACAGATCCGAAGGCACTTCGTCCAATAAAGGAAGAATCCCTTGCAAATCCGGGTATCCGCTATTCCGATTGGACTCCCCATCACATGTGGAGATCTCTATACCGGAGCAACTCAGTGTAGAGACATTCGATAGGTTATCCTATCGTTTTCGAAGACACCCGGTCTTCAACACCGTCTTCAAATGCTATTAATTTCGTCGTATCATTATTCGGAATGGGTTATATGACACAAAGGTCCTTTCCCTGCTAAACCAAATAGTGAGCGCTTAATTTTAAAACACATGGATGTATCAATTACAAAGATTCACATTCAGGGTTCGATGTGGGTTTCGGATAACTAACTGAAATCTGATTCTCCTTGTCGCATCGAAGTTTAAATGCTGTTTTATGAGCAAAAGGGTTTTCACATAAATACAGAAACAAATCACAAATCACAGTTCAGCACAAAGCAATTCGTATCACACAGTATCACAATCACAACAGAAATATCAATCCAGTACACAACATTTGATAATAGTTAATCATCTTTAATTAAATTGAGTGTGATTTAAGTGAATTAACCACATAACTATTTTTTTAATTATTTTTAAATCAATAATTAATTATTCTTAATGATAAATTAATTAAATCTTAATCAACTTTATTAATTAATTATTCCTTAATTAATCATCTTAATTAACTACTAATTATAAATTAAATAACTTTAATTATCTAATTAACAATTCTTAATTACAAATAAATTAGACACTTAATTATTAATTAACCAATCTTTAATTACAAATTGATTAATCTCTAATTACTCAGTTAATTACAAATATAAATTAATTCACCATTCTTAATTACCCTTTTTAAACAATTAATTAATAATGATTATTTATCTCAATTAACATTTAAAAATCTTCCTTAAACTTTGAAATCAAATTATTACTACATTGAAAATTTTAATGGTAATTAACTTTAACACTTAACTTAAGTTAACTACTTAATTAAACGATTAATTATGATTTAAAAACATTCTTACGTATTCACTTAGTTAATTAAAACTTGAAATAAATTCTTAACTCAAAATAGTCAAACATTAATTACTTCATTAACACTAAAATTTGTTTAACATTATTAACTTTAAATTTATTGGGCTTAACCCCATTTCAAACAAACCCGAGAATACCCCCAGATTTACTCGAGTAATCACTTGAGTTTCCCACCATTCCACCCGAGTCATTCTTCTCTTTCTCACGTACATTCTTCTTCTCCTCTTTTTATTTTTCCAGTTAAGTTGAGTTTAAGTTTAAGTTTAAACTATAGTATCGGGTAAACATGCTCACGTGCTCAGGTTATAACCCGAAGCAATCGACCACTTTCCCGAGTATTAACTCGAGTCGCTCACCCCCCACAAGCTTCTGACATCAAAACGATATCATGCACGGCGTCGCGCCGTCGCTTCGGCGAACTTCCCGACCTCCAACAAGTTGCGAATCACCCCTATATTCGATTCCCACAATCAACTCGACGCCAAAGTTTCCAAATCGAAATTTAGAATTTCGTACGAAAAACTACAACTCAACCCATCCAACAAAATCACCTCGCCCCAGTTGCTCAGACCACCAGAGATGCTCCAACTCCATCCACACCACGTCAACGCCCCATTCTACCATTCCCTAGAATACCACGCAACTCAATGCATTAGAGGAGACGAAATCATCTCATTTCCAGACATGTCCAAAACTCGAATATAAACCCTAAATTCGCCTCGTCCTATCGATTCTTGCAATAGATAATTTTTTTAACAATTTTCCTGTCTTCGTAAATCAACAAGCTAGCCTTCAAACAAAAATTCAACATCTAAAATTTGTTTGATCACCAGAAATTGATTAAAAAGCATATTTGGTTCAACTAGGAACTGCACTTAGAATACCTAACTAAAAATCATCATATTAGTTTTAAAAATCCTATCTTTGAACGTTTATTCAAGTTATATAATCAAATCAAAATTTTAAAATACTCGAATTAATCATATGATTTCTTTTTTTTTTTACTGTAAAACTGAGTTTACAGAGTCAAGTTCTTCATTATCAAGCTTAAACAATTTCTAGGCCATGATATAAGTTTAAACAAACTTATTTTGTTTAAAATCCTAAGTTTATAATGTTTGTATGAAGATTTATTAGATTTTTTTCTAATTTGCTTTGTTCTGAAACTAGAACTAAAGGAGAACAACCCATATAAATTTCTCAGTACAACCGAATTACACAGAACTTCTTATTTAAAATATACAGCAAAGCATAAGTTATTCATGAATCAAACACACAAATTTAAAATTTTAAAACAGTATGTCTACTCACCTGAAAACAAGTTTGAACAGAGAACACTTCTGCTTTGAAAAAGTGCAGTTTTGATCTTCCTGCTTTTTTTCCAGCATATTTGTGTTTAAGTTTGTAATATAGTGATGCTTATATTTTTTCCTTTTCTCTGATTTGCTAAGTTGTCTTTTTGAATGAATAGGAATAAGAAGATACACATATATATAGAAGAAAGGTTTTGTACAGGGGTAGGTGTTATATGGTATAAGCATTTCTTTTGGTTTGATTTTTTTTCTTTTGTTGACTAGACTAGATTTTATTTTTTGAAATTGAAAGGATTTGAAAATATTTGAAATTACTTTGTTTTGGCTGAGATGATAGTATTTAATGTAATTGTTTCCTTCTAGGTTTACATACTTATGCTATTTGAATTTTTTGTATGTACATTTTTTTGTTTTTTTCTTATCTTCTTGCATACATAATTCACATACAAATCTACATGTATTTCATATGTTATATAGTTCTAGAATTATCTCATGTGTTTTGCTTTATGTTTTTCTTATTTCTGGAATTGTCTGATGTATCCATATACCATATAATTTTAACATATATATTCACATATATATAAGATTAAAATTCAAATGATTTTTAAAAACATTTATTATTTCAATCAAAAGACATTGAAGTTTTATTCATATAAATTAACACATATTTTATTTGTTTTGAAACTTTTCAAATTAAATTCCAAAAGTTCAAATATACCAAATTTAAATTAATAAATTTCGAGATGTTACAAATATCCCTCTTTAAAAAAAATTCGTCCTCGAAATTTGAAAGAGGAAGAAAAGCAATAAAGAATATACGAATTCAGAAAAGGATAGAGAAATGGCTTACCAGTTTAAGCCGAAATATCCACTCTGCAATTGGGATATGATTTCTGCATGCTATCTTCAGTTTCCCAAGTGCAGTCCTTTGGATCGCCGCTCCACTAAACTTTAACTAGTTTCACAACTTTGTTTCTCAATTGCTTTTCATCACGATCTACAATCTTTATCAGTTCTCTTTTAACTGTTAAATTGGGAGTGATTTCGAGCTCCTGCTGAGCAACTTCTTCAATAATACTATCTGGATCGTGCACATACTTCCGAAGATTAGAAATGCGGAATACATCATGCACGCCAGATAACTGCCTAGGCAACTGCACTCGATAGGCTAAAGAACTGATCCTCTCCAGAACAGGAAAAGGACCAATATATCATGGTGCCAGCTTACCGATCTTCCCGAACCTTAATACTCCTCGCATTGGAGATACTTTGAGAAAGACAGAGTCTCCAATCTGGAATTCCAAATCCCTTCTTCTGCGATCATAATAACTCTTTTGACGGCTTTGAGCCGTTCTCAATTTCTTCCGTATAAAATCATCTTTCTCTGTGGCTTCTTTAATCATATCCGGTCCAAGGACAAGTCTATCACCTGCCTCAATCCAGCATGTAGATGATTGACACGGACGACCATATAAAGCTTCAAAAGGAGCCATCTCCATACTGGCCTGATAGCTATTGTTATATGAGAATTCGAACAGATGTAAATGGTCCTCCCAAGAACCACCAAAATCAAGTATACAAGAACGCAGTAGATCTTCCAAGATTCGGTTAATCCTCTCAGTCTGCCCATCAAACTGTGGGTGATAAGCAGTGCTAAAATTCAGTTCTGTTCCCAATGCGTCTTGAAATGCCTCCCAAATCTACTAGTGAATATCGGGTCACGATCACTCACTATACTTCTAGGAATACCATGGAGACAGACAATTTCTTTCACATATAACTCGGCTAAACTTGCTGCCATCCGGGTAGACTTCACTGGCAAAAAGTGGGCTGTCTTAGTCAAACGGTCCACAATGGCCCATATTGCTTCATTGCCTTTTCGAGTACGAGGCAACCCGTCGATGAAATCCATCGATACTTGGTCCCATTTCCACTTAGGTACCTCTAAAGGCTGAAGTAAACCCGCCATTTTCTTTTGATCGCTTTTGATTTGTTGGCAAGTAGCACATCGACTCACATATATAGATATGTCCCTTTTCATTGTCTTCCACCAGAAAGTTCTTTTGTATCACGATACATTTTATTGACTCCTGGATGGATGCAAAGTCTAGATTTGTGACATTCATCTAAAACTTCATGTTTGAGATCAGGAATTTCCGAGACACAAATCCTGCCTTTCATCCTTATAACTCCATTATCATCAATTGCAACACTGGAATCTTCACCTCGACATGTTCTTCTACGAATTTCCCGAAGAAACTTGTCTTATATTTGCTTGTTGGTGATCTTTTCAAGGAGAGTAGGAGTGACAACAAGATATGCAAGAACAGCATGTCTCCTACTTAAAGCATCGGCAACTACATTGGCTTTTCCGGGCGTATATTGAATATCTAGGTCATAAGATGCCAGAAATTCCAACCAACGTTGTTGTCGCAGATTTAGAACTTTCTTGGTGAATAGATATTTCAAAGATTTATGGTCGGTGAATAATTCGAAATTTTCACCCAAAAGATAATGTCACCATATTTTCAAAGCGAAGATAACAGCTAAGAGTTCCAAATCATGGGTTGGGTAGTTTCTTTCATGAGGACGTAATTGTCTACTCGCGTAGGCAATTATCTTCCCATTCTGCATTAATACTGCACCCAAACCATCACCACAAGCGTCGGTATAAATAGATAATCCCTGATTCCCGTTGATAATAGAGAGAACGGGAGCGGTGGTTAATCTCTTCTTCAACTCCTAAAATGCTTCGTCACACTTCGGAGTCCAATTGAATTTTGCATTCTTCATCGTTAGCTTAGTCAATGGACTATCTATCTTAGAAAAGTCCTGAACAAACTTCCGATAATAACCTGCTAAACCTAATAATCTTTGAACTTCTTTTGGGGTAGTGGGTTTCCTCCAATCAAGAATAGCGGAAATTTTGCCAGGATCAACAGAAATTCCTTCTTCATTAACAATGTGGCCGATAAATTTAACTTCTTTGACCCAGAATTGGCATTTGGAAAATTTTGCGAATAGAATATTCCTCCTTAATATCTTCAAAATGATTCTAAGATGCTCGTCATGCTCCCTTCGGTCTTGGAATAGACAAAAATATCGTCAATAAACACAAGCACAAATTTATTCAATACTTCCTGGAACACACAGTCATAAGATCTACGATGTATGCTGGAGCATTAGTTAGCCCGAAAGGCATGACTAACCATTCATAGAACTTATTAGGACCTCTGAAAGCAGTCAAATGAACACAATCTTTGGCAATTCGTAGTTGATGGAACCCTTGGGCTAGATCCATCTTTGAAAAGAAACGAGCGCCGTGCAATTGATCAAACAGATCATCAATTCTAGGTAGTGGAAATTTATTCTTGAGAGTCAGCTTATTGAGATCGCGGTAATCCACACACAATCTCAAAGATTCATCTGATTTAGCAACAAACACGATGGCTGAACCCCATTTAGAAACAGTAGGAAGAATTAACCCTTTATTTAGCAAATCATCGGTTTGCTTGACTAATTCAACCCTTTCCTGGGTGCCATACTGCGACTTGCATGAACGACAGGATGAGCATTGGGTACTAGGTCAATCCTGAATTCTATTTCTCGATGTGGAGGTAAGGATTTCACTTCTTCGAACACGTCCGAAAAATCTCTAACAATGGGTATGGACTCCAGACTGGGTTCGGGATAACCCAAGTTATACATCAACCCATCTCTTTTAGGACTAGGGTCCTCACAAGAAATCTCAATAAAATCTTCAAATTTGGTTTTAATCGAAATCAATCAATTATTGCAATCCAATTTGGCTTCATATTTTGCTAGCCAATCCATTCCGAGTAAGACTTCAAACTCGTTAAAATCAAGGACAAAGAGACCGATAGGGAATTGGTAACAAGAATATGAGATAGGAACGTCTCTACATCGAAGACAAAGGTTCGCGGGACCTCCAACTGGATTCTTTACACATATAGGCTAATTAACAAAATCAGGTTTAAGATTTAATTCATTAAAAGCTTGCTGAGAGATAAAACTATATGTAGCGCCCGTGTCAAACAGAACTCTAACAATGCTATAATAAATAGTGAGATTACCTTCCAGAACTCCTTTCCCCTTTTCTGCTTTGGAAGATGCAGGTTTATCTTTGACTGTGTACACCTTGGATGTCCGAGCTTGCTTCATGACTGGGCAGTCTTTAACTTCGTGTCCTAATTTCTGACAATAATAATATTTCTTTGGTTTTTCTTGAACGGATTGATTGACTTATTTCTTAGGCTTCGTACATCTGCTCGAATAATGGCCCTTTTCTAAGCAATCAAAGCAAGTAACATTCTCTGCCGTGCTTCCCTGATTGCTCTTCTTTTCTCCTTACCCTAACATGGTTTCTTGCTTCCAAATTTCCTCTTCTTCCAATTTTGATTGCTCGAATTTCCTTTCTCCAGCGGGGCTTCTTGCAGGTCAACTGTAGCATATCTGTATCCCATATCAACCAAATCTGAAAAAGATTCTTTGACGTGGCCAGTCATCCTTCCGTGGAACTTCTTATTCATCCCACGAATGAACCTTTCATTCTTCTTTAAAGGTGTGTTCACCAATTCTGGACCAAAATGAGATAATTCATTGAATTTTTTTAGATACTCCTCGAATGAAAACTCCCCTGCTTTAAGTCCATGAATTCCTGGTACATTCGAGAAATTCCAGCTGATGGCATATAATGCTTCTGAAATACTTCTTTAAATCTCTCCCAAGTAAACTCGTCTTCTGGCTTATCTATAGTAACTTCTCCCACCATGCTAAGGCTTCTTCTTGAAGTTGCCAAGAAGCTATGAGTCGCATCTGATCGTCTTGCAACTTTAGCCCTCTAGAGATTCTTTCACATGATCTGATCCATGGTTGGGCCTCAACAATCGACTCCTTGCCGGTGAACGGCTTACCACCAAGCCTTGAGAAATTCTTATATAAATCAGCCAGATTCGGCTGATGCTGAATAGATAAAACTGCTTCCGCTGTTGGGGGAACTTGGCTAGATGCTGTGGAATTTCCTCGCCCCCCAGCTCTTCCTCTTCGTCCGCTCATCCTTACTATCTGTAATTAGTAAGAAAATTGGTTTAGATATTCGGACGAGATATCTTAAGGAATATCAGCAGTTAAAGGAAATAGACTAAGAAAATTTGGGGTTTCAGTCTCGGTTATACTCATTCTACGGTATACCTTACCCTACCTCTAATGAGCCATCTAATGTGTTATACTCCGTAGCTAAAGTTCTTACTCAACCTTTAGCTCTGATGCCATATGTCACGACCCGAAATCCAATGTTCGAAAATTGACATCAAATACCTCACCCGTATTCGACTGCCAAAGATTCAAATATCGAACTCCAGTCGGATGGAGCTTATAACAACATTAGATAAATATAAAAATAGCGAAAACAAAATGAATAACATTCATTACATCACAGTCACAACATCAGAGTGTTTTTATACATATATCACAACTTCAAATAGAACATCATAATAGAACCACAAGTGATCATATGCCAAAAGTCTTCAAGGAAATAAAGTGATAGCGAACTTCCAAAACTAAGCACCTTGAGATCCAAAAGCTTCCAAAATATCTCCAAGGTAAAGGCCTCCAAAAACCAATGGCCTCCAAACCAAAAGACTTCAAAATCCAGCTAACACCAAAACACGGAAAACCTGCTACTAGGCTGCCAGTGTGGAAATTATGAGCACCCACAGTTTAGAAAGGAAACAATAAACTCCGGGTCAATCATAGGACTGGTATGAGTAAACAAAAAAAAGGTTGCTTCTAAATAAAAGATTTATAAAAGAAAATCCGGTATGCTTTTTGGAAAATTAAACTACCATAGGACCTCCCGCCACACACACAATGCAATCGCAGAATTGGAGGAGATTTCTTCTTATGATAGTCAAATATGCTTGATACGAGAAAAATCCTTTGATACTATTACTAGTGCATATTGTAGAAAACTATTTCGAAACTATAATATTAATCTTAGCCAGCATACAACCATTATTGTATGCCTACTATAGCTACCATGTTTTGTGGCAGGTTACCGCCACGCTGCATGGCAGGTTATACAACTAAAACCGTACAAGGCTCGTATTGTTTCTTTGGATTTTCAAACAAATGGTCAGGCTAAGGAACTTCCTACTACCACATGAGTACGCCTCTGGAGGGACGTCCCGAGAACTTAACCAGTTCTCTGCCAACACAAGGCCGGGTTACCTCTGTAACTAGGTAACTACCACACGACTATGCCATTTCCCGGTCGTTTGCGACCTTTATCCGAGGGCCCTCTATCACAAATCAACAACCACATAGTAAATGAGATTGCAGCAACCACATAGGTAATGTATCTGGGATCCATACCTTGATACCACCTTTTTCCAGAAGGAAATGACATACCCTAAAGGGTGCAACCCTCGTAACCTTGTCGCATCTTTCATGTTTCGACCATTTTCGGGGTGTGAGGTTCGATGAGGTCTCGTCCACAAAGCTACGCTTTACACGAAAGCCATGCTTTGATCACAAATGATCATCGACATACAGTAGCACTTAGCATGCCACACTACCAAATTGGGAGTACATCACTGATAACCTTCAACTACATAACCTCTGAGCTCATACGTCTCAGAGAAGGGTGTTAAGCTAAGAGAATAAATTCTCCGCCACCAACATATATGCATTTGAAAAAAATCTGCTTTATATCTCAAAGTGTAGTGTCAGGCATACAACCATACAAGTCTGTTCCGGGTTCGAACAGAACCGAAGGCACTTTGTCCAATAAAGGAAGAAGCCCTTGCAAATCCGGGTATCCGCTATTCCGATTGGACTCCCCATCACATGTGGAGATCTCTATACCAGAGCAACTCAGTGTAGAGACATTCGATAGGTTATCCTATCATTTTTGAAGACACCCGGTCTTCAACACCGTCTTCAAATGCTATTAATTTCGTCGTATCATTATTCGGAATGGGTTATATGACACAAAGGTCCTTTCCCAGCTAAACCGAATAGTGAGCGCTTAATTTTAAAACACGTGGATGTATCAATTACAAAGATTCACGTTCATGGTTCGATGTGGGTTTCAGATAACTAACTAAAATCCGATTCCCTGTCGCATCGAAGTTTAAATGTCGTTTTACGGGCAAAAGGTTTCTCGCATAAATACAGAAACAAATCACAAATCACAGTTCAGCACAAAGCAATTCGTATCACACAGTATCACAATCACAACAGAAATATCAATACAGTACACAACATTTGATAATAGTTAATCATCTTTAATTAAAGTGAGTGTGATTTAAGTGAATTAACCACATAACTATTTTTTTAATTATATTTAACTCAATGACTAATTATTCTTAATGATAAATTAATTAAATCTTAATCAACTTTATAAATTAATTATTCCTTAATTAATCATATTAATTAACTACTAATTATAAATTAAATAACTTTAGTTATCTAATTAACAATTCTTAATTACAAATAAATTAGGCACTTAATTATTATTTAACCAATCTTTAATTACAAATTGATTAATCTCTAATTACTTAGTTAATTACAATTATAAATTAATTAACCATTCTTAATTACACTTTTTAAACAATTAATTAATAATGATTATTTACCTCAATTAACATTTAAAAATATTCCTTAAACTTTGAAATCAAATAATTACTACATTGAAAATTTTAATGGTAATTAACTTTAACACTTAACTTAAGTTAACTACTTAACTAAAAGATTAATTAAGATTTAAAAACATTCTTACGTATTCACTTAGTTAATTAAAACTTGAAATAATTTCTTAACTCAAAATAGTCAAACATTAATTACTTCATTAACACTAAAATTTGTTTAACATTATTAACTTTAAATTTATTGGGCTTAACCCTATTTCAAACAAACCCGAGAATACCCCAAGATTTACTCGAGTAATCACTCAATTTTCCCATCATTCCACCCGAGTCATTCTTCTCTTCCTCACGTACGTTCTTCTTCTCCTCTTTTTATTTTTCCAGCTAAGTTGAGTTTAAGTTTAAACTATAGTATCAGCTAAACATGCTCACGTGCTCAGGTTATAACCCGAAGCAATCGACCACTTTCTCGGGTATCAACTCGAGTCGCTCACCCCCCACAAGCTTCTGACATCAAAATGATATCGTGCACGTACACGGCGTCGCACCGTCACTCCGACGAACTTCCCGACCTCCGGCAAGTCGCGAACCACCCCTATATTCGATTCCCACAATCAACTCGATGCCAAAGTTTCCAAATCGAAATTTAGCATTTCGTACGAAAAACTACAACTCATCCCATCCAACAAAATCACCTCGCCCCAGTTACTCAGACCACCGGAGATGCTCCAACTCCGTCCACGCCATGTCAACACCCCATTCTACCATCCCCTAGAATACCATGAAACTTGATGCATCAGAGGTGACGAAATCATCTCGTTTCCTGACATGTCCAAAACTCGAACATAAACCCTAAATTTGCCTCATCCTATCGATTCTTGCAATAGATAATTTTTTAACAATTTTCCTGTCTTCATAAATCAACAAGCTAGCCTTCAAACAAAAATTCAACATCTAAAATTTGTTTGATCACCAGAAATTGATTAAAAAGCATATTTGGTTCAACTAAGAACTGCACTTAGAATACTTAACTAAAAATCATCATATTAGTTTTAAAAATCCTATCTTTGAACGTTTATTCAAGTTATATAATCAAATCAAAAATTTAAAATACTCGAATTAATCATATGATTTCTTTTTTTAATGTAAAACTGAGTTTACAGAGTCAAATTCTTCATTATCAAGCTTAAACAATTTCTAGTCCATGATCTAAGTTTAAACAAACTTATTTTGTTTAAAATCCTAAGTTTATAATGTTTGTATGAAGATTTATTAGATTTTTTCCAATTTTCTTTGCTCTGAAACTAGAAATAAAAGAGAACAACCCATATAAAATTTCTCAGTACTACAGAATTACACAGAACTTCTTATTTAAAATATACAGCAAAACATAAGTTATTCATGAATCAAACACACAAATTTAAAATTTTAGAACGGTATGTTTACTCACCTAAAAACAAGTTTGAACAGAGAACACTTCTATTTTGAAAAAGTGCAGTTTTGATCTTCCTGTTTTTTTCAACAGATTTGAAATTAAGTTTGTAAATATAGTGATGCTTGTATTTTTTCCTTTTCTCTGATTTGCTAAATTATCTTCTTGAACGATTAGGAATAAGAAGATACACATATATATAGAAGAAAGGTTTTGTACAGGGGTAGGTATTATCTGGTATAAGCATTTCTTTTGGTCGGATTTTTTTTCTTTTGTTGACTAGACTAGATTTTATTTTCCGAAACTGAAAGGATTTGTAAATATTTGAAATGACTTTGTTTTGGCTGAGATGATAGCATTTAATGTAATCGTTTCCTTTTAAGTTTACATACTTATGCTATTTGAATTTTGTATGTACATTTTTTTGTTTTTTTCTTATCTTCTTGAATACATAATTCACATAAAAATCTACATGTATTTCATATGTTATATAGTTCTAGAATTATCTTATGTGTTTTGCTTTATGTTTTTCTTATTTCTGGAATTGTCTGATGTATCCATATTACCATATAATTTTAACATATATATTCACATATATATAAGATTTAAATTCAAATGATTTTTAAAAACATTTATTATTTCAATCAAAAGAAATTAAGTTTTATTCATATAAATTAACACATATTTTATTTTTTTTGAAACTTTTCAAATTAAATTCCAAAAATTCAAATAAGTTACCAAATTTAAATTAATAAATTTCGGGATGTTACATGAGGGACAAAATGGAAACATGTTCGATTGTTTATTATAAAGGGGACACATGTTGTTGAGGAGGAAACGTGTTGAATTGTTTATTGAATGTGAATATATATATATATATATAATTTAAATTCAAATTTAAATCGTCTCGATAAATGCAACTCAAAATCTTAATCTCCAATCGAGGCGTACCGCCAGGCATTCATAATGTTATACCCCTATTCTGAACGCTTTGGAAAAGGTTTCGAGTCCTTACTCGATCGTATGAAGAAGATAGCTTTTGGGACCTTATCGTTATATTGAATTTCGATTTAAATTTCATCGCTTTTATTAACCGTACGATCATAGGATAACTCCGAATTCTACAAAAATTGAAACCGATAATAATAATACAATACTATGGATCTAATGGAACTAATTTCGTTGAATTCTGAGACTGTGCCTCGGAAGGCTATTTTTTAAATTCAATTTAAACTATATATTTTTAAACTGAACAAAAACATTTTAGATTCAACTTTTAAAAGTTTTATTATTTCCATATCATCGATATAAATTTTCTAAGTCTTTTAAAATATTTTTAACAAGCATAAAACTAAAGATTCAATATTTTACTCAACTTTCAATAATCTATTACTTAAAAAGGAAAGCAGAATCCACTCTTCTAACGTGCTTACGCGTGTCCTATTATTTTACTTGCCATATTTCTTTAGGACGGCTTGAAGCAGTTACTTATTTCTCCCCTCTTCCTCCTACTTCCCATTCCGGATCACAATCGTCATCTCCTCAAACGATACTCCCCATTTCTTCTCTCCAGATAATAATATTAATTTTTCGTCAATCTAAAATACATCCACTTAAGTAAAACCACCATACCTCTGACCGAAGCGGTTACTTACTTCTCCCCTCTTCCTCCTACTTCCCATTCCGGATCACAATCGTGAATTCCTCAAATGATACTCCCCACTTCTTCTCTCCAGATAATAATATTAATTTTTCGATAATCTAAAATACATCCGCTTAAGTAAACCCACCATACCTCCGACCGGAACAAGATACATCCCTATGAAAAATAACCCTGGATGGATGGGCATCCGTTTGAATCAAACAACAGTTGGTGGTTTTCAACTTTCAACAGTTTTCAACAACTGATTTTCATGCCGTTGGTTTTTGCTTGAAATTTGGATCCATTTCTAGAATTCACGACTACGATTGTTCCAAGATATCATAAGGTGAGTTTTAATCAACAGACTTAAATGTATAGTATTTTGGGTTTAATTTGTTAGTCCTTATGCCTGAGAGGGATATAACAGTTTTGTAAATATGAATTTGACATTTTATTCTATCAATTTAGTAATTTTTAATGCCACTTGCGTATGAATGACAATTATGATAAATCCTTTTAATACTGTAGTTTTCTTTAGATTACTTATGCCACACAGTTCTATATGTGTATATTAGTTGAAGTTGCTTTATTAGAATTGTAAGGGTTTTGCAAGTTAAACATTACAACACAGAAAGACAGAATTGACATTATACCGTAAATTAACATGCCTCACTTTGCCGCGGAGAATTCAAAACATTTTTATTTATGTGAATCAAAGTTTCTTCCTGTTATTTTGCTTACTTTATGTGTTATGTCTCGTGAACTATAGGGTCATTAATATTTCATTTGGTTGCCTGGGGATATGACAAAGAGAATTTGTTCAAAACTGTTTACATTGTGGATTAGTTAGACAGCAAGCACATTTATCTGCATTGTGAATAAATTATTCTCCAACTTATTAACTTAACAGCCTTCTATTTGAACTTTGGAGTGCGGTTCATGATTGCAGTGTGTGTGTGTGTTCATCATGCATTTTCCATAAAGAAATAGAGTTGAAATTTATTTCTTCCCCCCATTTATCATATAAAAGTGTTGCTTCATATTAGTTTTGTCCTACTGTATTTATTCTTCAATACAGTTTTTACTGAGAATTTCTTAGAAATGAGTTTTATTCGGTTATTATTACTTTTAATCATTTTCTTACTCCAGAGATATATTTTTATTCAATTTTCATCGTCTAATTACTTTATCAGCTCCCGTCAGCACTATTCTATATATATTATATATATAGAATGACATGTGCATCTAACTTTTTACATTATTTCCACTGCGCACTAAATAGCACAACATGGTTAATAAGGTTTAACATATATAGGTCGACGTTATTCATTCATATCATAATGTTATTAAATTTACTAAATACTACATACGTTTACTGTGTTGCTGTCCTATTTCATGGTCATGCTTGCTTAATTAATTTAATAACTATTTGATATTTATGCACATCTTTAAATACATGTCGTTAAATTTTCTCATTTTTTTACGTTACTGTGAAATGCAATTACAATGCTCGGCAGTTACCTGATTATAATGTTCAATATTTAGTTAATTATAAGTTTAAATCAATGATTAATTGTTACATATGTAATTTGTGCCATTGATCAGTAATTGAAATATAAAATTTCTTACGTATATTATTTACTGAATAACTTTGTTATATAATTTTGATTTTTAAAGTTAATGTGTATTATTTGGACCTCATATGGGTTTACTGTCCTGGTTTTATACACTGCCAAGATCTCAACTCAATGTTTAACAATGTAAACAACGGTTGGCTGAGACTGTAAATCAATATGCACTTTTGATTCCTCCATTGACCGTAACCTCTTTCAATTTACATTTATTATTTACCATGGATTTAATTCAATTTTAAATATTGGCGCATCCAAGCATTCTTAGTTAGCATTACTCTAACTGTTAGTCATATCACTACGGTAATAGTCATTTATCACCTACCGCAGTGGTTCGCTATTTGTTTTTTTCCTTGATAATATCATCTGCTGCTCATTTCCTGTTTTTCAAGAACTAAAAATATAATTTTCACTCTCAAATATAATATATATTTTTAAACAGCTGCAATTTTAAAACAAAAATATGACAACATCATTTTCTTCTTCAAATCAACTTTATTCTGTGTTCTATAATCCATGTTAGTATTTTGACTTCTTTAACTACTTTTGGGTTTTCTCAATTAAGTTCATGTAAACGCGGGTCATGGAAATTTTAAACCGACTGAGTTTTAACCGTGATAATTATGAATTCAGTTTTTTTTACTGATGTTGTACTATTTTGTAGTTTGAAAAAAGTTAATCAGAATTTTTTATCTGCTTCTCTTTGCATTCGAACCACCTTCATTTATTGTAACTGAGTTGGGGGTCAATGATGTTTTTAAATCAAACAATTGCTTTTATAGCAGATAGGGTCAGTATTTATACCAGATTTGTTTCATTTTCAGCATAGCATATATAGCCATGTAACATACTCTATGCACTCTTTTTCAGGAAATCAAGTAGGATGATATTGTATGCCAAACAACGGAGAGTTATAAATCCTGCCAATGTATTTATTCTTTCTCACTTTTCCTCTGAACCTATTCAATCTCAGTTTTGTCCTACTGTATTTATTTTTCAACATAGTTTTTAAAGTGAATTTCATAAAAATAGGGTTTTTTCCAGTTTTTACTACCTTCAATCAATTTTCTTAATCTACGGATATACTTTTAATCAATTTTCACCATATAGTTACTGTATCAACTCCTGTCAGTAATTTTTTTCATCATTTCCACTTCGCAATAAATATCATGACTTGCTTATCAAGGTTCAACGTTGATCGCTTGATGTTATTCATTTCATACTGTTATTGAATTTGCTGCGTACACATTTACCGTACTGCTGTCCTGTTTGCTGGCCCTGCTTTTTTAACTGTTTCGAACAGTTTCTTCAACTTAAGTAAGTTAAAACAGTTTTTGAAATTTATGCACATCTTGATATACACGTCGTTAAATTTTGTCATTTTTTTAATTAAATGTGTAATACAATACAATGCTCGGTAGTTAGTTAATTATAATGTTCAATATTTAGTTGATTAGAATTTTAACTCAATGACTAACTGTAACATACGGTAAATTTTTACACTCCTCGGTAATTAAAATATAAAATTACTTAAATAGTAACCAAGTGTCGTTATCTAAGTTTAATTTTTACGGTTAATGCATATAATGTGTACGTCGTCTCGGTGTACTCCTGATTTTATACATAGTTAAGAACAGAACTTGGTATTTAACATTTAAAACAACAGTTGTATGAAACTGTAAATCAATATGCACTTTTGTTTCCACCACCGACCGTAACCTCTTTCAATTTACATGTATTATTTACCATGGATTAATTTCATTTTTAAATATTGACGCTTACAAAAATTCTCGGTTAACATTTCTCTAACTGTTAGTCATGTCACTATGGTAATGGTCATTTATCACCTACTATAGTAGTGTATTGTTTTCTCCTTTTCTTTTCTTTGATAGTATCATCTGCTGCTCAGTTCCTACTTTTCAACAACTACAAATAGCATTTTTTATATCAAATTGAATATGGATTTTTTACCAGTTAAAATTTTAAGACCAAAAATATGACAACTTCCTTTTCCTCTTCAATAAAATTTATTTTGTATTAATTTGCATATAAACTCCATTGTATATGATGTCTAAAATTTCTGTTTACTTATAAACTGCATTCTATGTGAAGTTTAAACTTTCACTCAGCAACATGTAAACATGTTTTTTTTCTTTACGCAAAGCCACATGGTGTACGTATCCCTATATTTACTATTATACAATGAAAATGGTAATAACGATCTATTCCATTTCTATATAAAAATATCAGTTTCGATCTATGTGTAACGGTGCAAGTGCATGTCCCTTTTTTAACTATATATATTTCTATTTGAACATGGTTGGAACCCTATTGGAACAGGAAAAATGGTTGAATCATGGACTTTTGGCGGTCCTACCTATGCATGTTCACACTGTGACGCAACAGATGCAACATTTTCTTGCCAATTAATGATGTCAATATTATACTTTCTAACATTGCAACAATGCAGAAAGCCGAAGAATTAGTGCACACAGAAACTGGCTACAGTACGGAACCTAGAACTGCAGCTCAACGTGGCATAATCACTGTGGTACTGATCTTACTACAATATTGTTTGATAACATAGATACAAATTTTGTAATATAATACTGTACTTTTCAGGCTGACTCAAAAAAGGATCGTGGTAAGCAGAAGATCCGTGGAAGAACTTCAGAGAAGAAAAGGAAGAAGTGATGTCCAAACGGTTGACCACTATGAGAAACCACTTTGTCCACCAACATATGCATTGTGTGTTCTTTGTCCATTTTTTATGTTATTTGCAAACTCTTTGTTTTATTCAGTTTGTGCTTTCATTTGCTGTAAAACTGTTACTCTTGCTTTCTGTTCTTTATTTCCCATTTGAACAACACTTCATGTTTGTATCAATACCAATCTTTGTCAATAAAACCATTAGTTTAATAAAATATTAGCATGTTGCCTTAAATAAATCTTTCCTTTCGATCGTGACACGATTCAATCTGTATGTTATCACACTGTAAATTTGAGCTCATTGTGAAGTTGCAGTTTACCTACCGTGGCTTGAAACTCAATTGTATACTGTTACTTATATATTCAATGAATTCAAAATGTGTAGCATTTTACTCTACTTATTAATTTATATTCAAAGGGAATATGCAACTGTACTTTTATTTCATTAATTTATATTCATTATGATTACAATATAAGTTATATACGATGTTTCAATGTAGAGCGTATATATAAGTTATATAACTTAAGTCATATTACTATGTTTTCATTATGATCACTTATTTCACAAGTATGACTTAAAACAGTAATACGATAAAACAGTAATATGACTTTATACAGCAATACGCTGTTTCAGAAAGAAATATAACTTAAGTTATATTTGTTGTTTCATTGTAATCCCATGTCTGTACACTTATATATACGTGTAGGAGTTGTGACTACTAATTTTTTTATAGTTGTTTAACTTAATAAATACTGTGAGAATAATGTACATCTTATTCTGTCAGCACTGGCATTGACTAACTCAAACTTTGGGTTTTCATCAATCAACGCTGTCTGCTTAGATGTGCAATACTCTTTTGATTTTAACATGGCACAAGACAGTGGATGAACTTGGGATTTGCAGTGCTAAGTCTGCTTGCTTACTGAAGATTAGTTTTTTATTTTTTGTTGTCCCTTTTTTTACCACAACAGCTATGCTACAGTCCATGTCAAATTTCATACTTTATGGTGCGTCCCCTTTTCGTTTTTGTTTCCAAAATTAGTTTTTAGTATATGTATTTACTTCTTCTTCAATATAAATATACTGTTGTTTTCGTTATAATTTTGGTTATACTATATTTAGCTTACTGTTACAAGCATACTAATGTCCAATTCTTTTGTACGTCACAAGCACTGCTGCAAATAGGTCCCAATACCGATGTCGCTTACTCTTCTTAAGTATGGATACAATTATGAGAGAGGGGGGGAGCAAAGAGGAGGTTTGCATGACTCTTTACTGAACTATATCACCCATAGACACATTTTAGTTCGTTCTTCAATCTCTTTCTTGCTCTGTCATATACATATAGTAAACTACTTTATATCTACAAACCTCTGGCCATTGTTCATATCATGTACCACATCATTATGCATGCACATTAGTATTTTAACATTTAGATAAGATATTCTGTTTTATGGTTAAAACTGATGGCAGTGGATCATTAATAGCCTGCACTACATTTGTTTCACAGGTTATCATCACTTCTTTTTACACTGTACAAACTTAATTGTGTACTTCAGTCAACACAAATTTCTTTCTATTTTAACAGGACATTGCACCCATTATATTTATATTTGAAAATACAATTGGTAGAGAATATATTGATCAAGTATTACCATTTTCGACTGTTTGGATTTATAACTAGAGTTCTTAAAAAATTGGATAAATTTTAATTTTAGGCAAAATTCATAAAATAATTACAAATTTAAAACAGTTTTATAACTTATTACGAAAATAGGCAACTTCATGCCACATCAGCGTCACGCGTACTGGCGGCATTTCAAATGCCAACGGTTCATTTTTTTTATTCTTTAAATAGTTTGCGGCATTTCAAATGCCGCAACCTTTTTCTCTTAAAAAAAATTCTGGGCGCATTGCAAATGCCGTCCACTGGTGGCATCTCAAATGCCGCCAACTATTTTTTTTTAAATTGTACTGGCTGCATTTAAGATGCCTCCAATACGTGTAGCGCTGATTTGGCCAAAGTGGTCTATTTTTGTAATAAATTATTCAACCATCCTAAATTTATAATTAGTTTTTAAAATTAGCCTAAATTTAAAATTTATCCTAAAAATTCCAAATCATTGTTCACGTTGTGTTAACTTACTACTGCTTTTCCTTATTTTTCCCAACATTAACTTTATTACAAATAGTTTAGCAGCCACATTTGATTATTGTTACAAACCATCCACTTTGATACAACACATCACCTTTATTTTGTGAATTTCATTCCAATTATTCTTATGAAACAATTTATGGTCTTTGCAAATTTAAATGATACTGTTTTTTAATTTACAAGTTAATTATGGATACAATGTTTTCATATGAAGTAACTATGTACTGTATTGTCAAGATTGATGCAAAGTTGGATGAAGTTATGAAGAATAGTCGCGGACGAAACATGGATAAAAGACGGACTTAGCTACGGAAAACCGACATCTGTGATCTACAACTACTTTTTAATTACTTCAACTGGACATAGTTAAACTCTATTTGCATCTTTGTATTTTGTTTCACAATTATTTAGGATAGGAACACTGTATCTACCATTGTTATTCTATATGTAAATTTTAATTTCCATTGCAATAGTCGTGGTCCACATTTCAATAATTAAACTGTGTTGATCACGAACGTTTACTACTACAATATTATTTACTCTCAGTGCATTTGCACCTGGAACATTTAATTTCAACCAACATAAATTAATTGCACGTTCATCATAACAGAAAGTTGATGCAATACTTTAATTTTAATATCAAACTCCAATATGAGAGTATGACTCGACAAATACTAAATTAAAAAAATTTAAATAATAGATTACAATCAATAAATTTAAACTTACATCAATCTAACATACTCGGCTGCCCGTGTGCGTAGCACGGGCCACGCACTAGTTAAATTCAATAATTTATTAGCCAAACAAATAGTGATATCTGAAATTCAAGTTAAACTAACTTTCAAATATTTAAAATAAATTAAATATTTCAATTTCAAATATTCAGAAATTTTGGGTTGTCACATTCTTCCCCATAAAAAGAATTTCGTCCCGAATTTACTAGTTAAGAAGAAAGATCCATAACCCGTTCACTATTTTCCCAATCCAAATAGTTTTTTTAACAACTTCCCAAAATCCAACAGTTATGTAACGACCCAGGATTTTGGACATCCCGAGTTGTGAATATTAATTCATAATATTCAATAATATTGTATTCTTATATACAATATTTCCATAAAGTAATGGTTAATAATCTTATGCAATTTTCCAAATCAACATAATTTGAATTTTCAAGTCTATATTAAATTATAGATTAGTTTAAATGGAATTTCTTACATATTTTGTTTTGGATAAAAAAATATATATGTGTAGACTGTTTTGGAAACATATATGCATTTTGTTTAAAGATTAAATGTGTATATTTTATTCTATAAGATAAACTATATTAGAGAATTTAAACTTATTAAAATCAAATAGTCATATATATCAGAAATAATAAGTTTACACATAATGATAATAGGAATTCATGGCATTAAATTAAATTGAGATATATATAAAATTTGGGCAAAAATTCATAATGAAGTAGAAATGAAATTTTTGATTCCGGTATATATATATATATAAAAACAATGTTGTCTATATTAACTAAATAGAAGTATTAAGATTTCTAAAATAATAATATATATTGAATTAGAAAAGTGTGAATGTGTAATGATAAGTTGAAAAGAAAATTTAAATATTTAAATTGGCGGAATGTTATAAATAAATAGATGTGTATATGAATCAAATAAATAATTGGAAAGAAACTATATACACATTAAATAAGGAATTTTATAATACTTAATTGATAAGATGTTATAAATAAATTTAGATGTATAACAACCACTTAAGTATAATAAGAGGGGTGTATATAATTGAGAAACTATATACACATAGATAACAAATGATTTAAAATATTTGTAGATAATATATGTCTATATTATAAATGAAATTTTGGATATGGTTATATATATAAGAAGGATTTAAAAATAATTTTTATACCACTATGAAGTTTTATAACACACCAAGTATTTAATATTGAAAGTCATTCTATTTATACCATATGTATATGGGGTATTTGACATAGAATGTTACGTTCTGTTTAAAAACCCTATGTATTTTTACAAAACAAATGAGACAAGAGGTTATTTTAATTTACTGAGTTTTTACCTTTATTTCATTGTATGAATGACGAATGCAAATTCAACTAAGTCAAAAGCAAAGATAAGATTTTAGCTATTTTGTAGTCTTTATTTAAATTAATATATATATATATATATATTTATAAGATAAATTAATTAAGTAATGTTATTTCAATATAGTTTCTCATTTTTATTTTTATTTTTAAACGTATAGAAACAATACAAATATTACTTTGTCTAATAATGTAAATTATAAGCTGTTTAAATCTTGAATATATTTACATACGCTTTTAATAGTGTATGATTTATATTATTATAAATATATGATAAGAGGAAGGCTGTAAATTATCTGCTGTAAGTAAGAAAACAGAAAACAATAACAAGTAGCAATTATTTATCTTATCAAAAGAAGTAAGAGAAAGAAATAATAATAATAATAATAAATATTAATCTAAGTCGAGTAAGCTGGAAAGAACCAAAATACTAATTCAATTACTTTTCAATTTTTCATTTCATCCTAAAAAGGCATACATTTATTTCAACAACCAAGGGATTGTTTCCATCCATTACTTAAATATAATACATACATATATTTGTCTTACACTAAAATATAATACATACATATATTTGTCTTTGTTCAAACCTAAATATTAACATCTTTGCCAGCAAGAAGCTGCAACATAGTTAAGAAGATGGCAAAACCTATTACTGTAAGTAAAAATGAAGGGAAAACTGGTTAATGTAAGTATATGGAAAACAAATACATACGGCAGTAATTTTGTCTGACCAAAGGAGGAAATATCTAACAAAATCCATATTCTTTTCACAATCTTTTCAACAAAAAGAAAAAAAATCAATTGCAGACCAACAAAATGGCAACTCCAGCAAACAAATTGTCAACTCTGTTTACTATCCTTGATTGCAGCTACATGCATATATCTGAACCATCTCAGGTTCGAGTTATTGGGGATTGTAAGCCTATAATTTGAGAAAAACAAAGCTCTGTTAAATTTCTTAAGCAATTAAAGATCAAAGTTTTAAGGGTGAGAAGAAGAAAAACAGTGTTCTGTTTATCAGGAAGAAACACTTTGGTGTGTTTGCTGTTCAAATTCAAAACACGGGAATTTTAAAGAAGCAGTTCAAATTTCAGATTTCAACTTTTAGTCAAGATTTCAACTTCAAGTTTTGAAGAATCTGAAATCAATGTGGAAGGTGAGAAACTAAGTTTTCAAAACCTGGAAATTTAAATTTACTCTGATAACTGTAAATATAATGTTCATTTAGCCTTCAAAAATCTTAATCTTTTCACCTAGTCTATATTTCATGTTGATGCAAACTAGGAGTTTGTTTACTTTCGATTATAGTTTGTGGAAAAAATAAATTTGTGTAGAAATAGGTTGTGAAGCTTGATAGGGTACTGTTTTACAGTGGAAACCCAATTTTGGTCGAAATTTAATGTTTTTATTTCTAGGATTTAAGTATGTAATCTCGATTCTTATAAGAAAACATGAATTTTAGTGGTTAAATTATAATTTTTTGTGATGGATATTTTGAGAAATGAAAAGATGATCATTTTTCACTCAAAAATATTTTTCTGACGTTTTCGTCGAAGAGGGGTGATATGGCCTGTTCTGATAGGAGTAGGTGATCATGGTGGAGGCATCTACCGTGGCCGTTTGTTGATTTTGGATTTGGTTCGGTTGTTCGAATCAAATTTAGGGTTTGGTAAGGTTTTGGGAAATGGTGGAAACGTTGTTGATTTTGGAAGTGATGTGGTGACCGAGTTCTTTGATTTTTGGTAGGGAGTAGGAGTAATGGATGGGCTTTCGTTTGTGATAGGCGGCGTGCCAAGTTGTGGCTGGTGGTTGGCGCGGTGGGTCAAAATATGGGTGTATGTTGGATGTGCCTGTTTCCTGGAGTGGGCTGTTGATCGAGTTTTCGATCAGAGGGACGAGGGACTTCGGTGAGATATCGAATGGAATATGGAATTGAGATGTTATTAGGCTTGGACGTTGCTGCGGTGTGATGGTCGTTGACGAGGATATGCACGTGCACGTACATTACCGTGCACAGGTGGTTAAGGTGAGGAGTCTCCGTGTTTGATGTTATGTTCGATCGGTGATGGTGTCGAGCTATCTACGGGGTGATGCTTGAATTTATCAAGCTTGAGTTGTGTAACGACCCGTATTTTACGTGTCGATATATCGTAGAATTGACAGGTTGTTAGTGTTGTTGATGTTGTCTCTAGCCTGAGTCGTTTAGGAAGTTAATTCGTGTGCTTAAGTGTTAAGTCGTGGCCGAGTTAACAAGGCTTGGGTCGTGTTCGAGTTAGGAAGTGAGTCGCATACGAGTTAACAAGTTAAGGCAGTGAACGGCTCATGGATGAGTCGTGTACGACTTAAGGGAATGGGTCGTGCACGAGTTGTAAAGTTAACTCGTGTGATGATGAGTCGTGACCGAGTCAGTGGAGCCATAGGCTTACGAGTTAACATGATATGAGTTGAGTCGTTAACGACTTATAGGTGTTAGCGAGTTATAGGTTAGACCGACTCATAGCTTGGACGAGTCAGTGGCCTTGAGTCGTTAGCGAGTTATAGTGTGCAGGGTAGCTAACGAGTTAGTGTTCTTTACGTGTTACCGGGTTAAAGAGTTACCGAGGTAAGGATTAACTCGTGTACGAGTTAGTAGATATGGCCGAGTTAACAGGTTAGAAAGTTAGGTCGTAAGTCGTCTGGAACGACCTAACGTGTTTGCGACCTAACGAGTTAGTAAGGCTTGTGTGTTAGCGAGTTACGAGTTAGCAGAGTGTTAGGTCGGCGGCGAGTTAAGGAGATAGGTTGTTAAGTCGTTTGAACGACTTAAGGGTTGAGTCGCTTTGGTGTTAGGTCGGCATATAGTTATCTCGTATCTCGTAGCTCGTCTCCGAGTTAGGGTATATGTCGTTAGGTCGTAAGCCTTTTAGTGTTGGGTCGTATCTTTGATAGGTCGTTGGGTTCTTGAGTCGGCAGGGTTGATGAGTCGTTAACGACTCATGGCTTAGGTCGTGACCGACTCATGGGCGTACGAGTTAGTGAAGTTTCAGCCTATAAATAGTGGACTTTGGCTCACTTTTTGGCACCGGTTTTTGAAGCGATGAAGTGCTGCCATTTTGGAGACTCGACTACAGCATTTTTCTTCACTTCTTTCTCCACTTCAATCAAGTGCTAACATCCATTGAAGATTGAAGATCAAGATCAAAGATCAAGAGCCAAAGTTGAAGATTTTCATCCGAAGAAGCTAGATTTCATCGTTTTAAGCGAGGTTTTGCCGGATCAAACCTTGATCTTCGCTGTCCAGATCTGAAGTGTTTAGTTTTTTGAGGTGTTTGGGTGATTTGGTGAGTGGTAGTTATCTCTCACGCGGATCCAAGGGAGTATATTGGATTGGTGGCATGTTTGGGTGTTAAAGTTAGAGATTTCATGCATTTTTCTTAGATCTAAGTGTAGATCCATGGTTTTTGAAGATGTTTACTTATGCAAGTTTATTTAATAAGTGTTAGAGACAAAATCCCATGTTTTATAATTGATAGATCTATGCTAAAAACCATGATTTCACATATGTTGGACTTTTGCTCGTTTATTTACGAAATTCCCATTATAGTTGATATTGCTTAAATTGCTTAATAGATCTTGTTTGAATGATTGATTATTTGAATGTATGATTGATTTGATTGTTTCCAAGTTAGCTAGTAGTTGATTTGGAACAAGATGATGAAAGAGGATTCAAAAGCTATGGAAGAAGGCTCTTGAATGGTGAAAGCTGCTTAAGGCATATGTAGCGGATGTTGAAGCTCATATGTATAGATTGGATGACGTTGAGATGGGACTTTGCCATGATTTGATGAGGCAAACCATGTTGTTGAGTTGAGACTTTGCTTTGATGCGATGAAGCGAAGTATGATGTGAGTCTTGGCTTAATCCAAGCAGGGATCATTCCAAGCATGTTGATAACTTGAAGAGTAGTTCAAGTTGGTTGATAATGGATTGTTCAAGAGGTAGCTTGAGCTTGTATGAGGATAGTCGTCAAGAAGGATGGCTAGGAGGCTTGGATCTCGTCGTTGTTGAAGGTTCTAGCATGCTCAAAAGCAAGAGTACATGGGGCGCCCATAACGACTACAGGTAGGTAGTCGGGACACCCAAAAGACTACAGGTAGGTAGTTGAGTACTCTGGGCAAAGTAGATAAGTCCTAGGCACAAGGCAGTGTGCGGAGTTATGGTTAGAACCGGGGTTACCATTAGCCCTTGACAGATGGTCATTCAACTAACGGTGAAATCGAGGCAAGGATAACAGTGATAGCCAGAGTCATGGATGTTTGGTTGTATTATCATTCGGCTTCAAGAGCGGTGTTTTCTGGGTGCTTATCTGATCTTGGTTTAGGCCTTGGGGGTTTGTATTTGGAAAACATCGTCCTTGACTCGAGTGGTATTCGCTTTACCTTAATTGTCTATGTTGTTATGCTTGCTTCTCCTTAGTGTATGTCTGGGGCTATCACTGTAGAAAGAGGTGGAGTGGGATGGTTTGGTTCCTATTCCTTTTATCCTTTATGCTCTTTTGGTATGCTTGATAGTTGATTTACTGCTCACTAAGACTTTGTCTGACTCAAGGTTTTATGTCTCCTCTTATTACCTTGGGCTGTTCATCCATGTTGGGATGGGCAGACTAGGTAGCAGGTGACAGGTGCTGTGCTAGGAGTTCTACGATGAAGATGTCGAAGACGAGCAGGAGGCTTTGCATATTAGTTTTCTTACTATATGTACTGGGTATCCGCTGCTGTATTTGGTTGAGTGATTTGTAGTGAGGCTTTCATGTATGGATTTGAGTAGATGATTGTATGAAACAACTGTGATGCTTATATGATGATGTTCTGTTCTATGGAGCTTCACTATATTATATTTCTCTATTGTATTTTATCCATGCGCTGTGAGTTGTACGATAGAGATTCTTTTGTTTTGTTTTACCCTGACTATCGTCCATGGCTGCCTGGCACGCCTTTCAGCGCATTATTTCCTTGTTTTGGTGCGGGAGTCATGGGCGGTCGTCACATTTGGTATCAGAGCCTTGGTTAATCGATTTTAGCCAACGCTCGCTGACGTAACTACGTAAGAGAGACGTAATTGTATTTTGATGGATGATTACTATATATAATATAGTAGCTTAGACAGATTTGAACTCCTTTTGCAGTTGTTTCTCAAAGGCGTTCTAATCATTCCTTTTTGTAGATATTAAGGATGAGTCGAAGTGAGAGACGAGCTGCTAGGGAAAGCCGAGCTGCTGGGGAATCTGCTGATTATGGGGCTATGTTCGAAGCAATGA
Organism: Allium cepa; assembly: GCA_030765085.1. Taxonomy (NCBI): domain Eukaryota; kingdom Viridiplantae; phylum Streptophyta; class Magnoliopsida; order Asparagales; family Amaryllidaceae; genus Allium; species Allium cepa. Next base: position 689,194,112 of record CM060932.1, on the reverse strand, counting down.
TGACTTCGATCATGAGGAGGATGCCGGCTCCAGGGCCAGCTGTTGATGTTGGAGTTCAAGTCCAAGCTCCAAGGCCCGTGGATTTTGCTAAGCTGTGTAAGGATTATACGGCTCTTGGAGGAAGGGTTTTCTTGGGGACGGAGTCTACTATTGAAGTCCAAAGATGGATTGATTCTTGTAGGAGGATCTTTGGAGACTTGGGTATTGATGATGCAACAAAGAGGAAGCTTGCATCGAGACAGCTTCAAGGAAGAGCTGCTGATTGGTGGAATTCTATCACCATAGATACAACAGAGGAGGAGATTACTTGGGTGCAGTTCCAAGCAAGATTTGAAGCCAAGTTTATCTCTACTGCTCAGAAATCGGTCTTGTTTAAGAGGTTTGTGGAGCTCAAGCAAGGGGGAAGGCCTGTTCTTGAGTACATTTCTGAGTTTGAAGCTTTGTCTAAGTATGCCAGATCGTATATTGATTCTCCCTACCAGAAGAATGAAAAGTTTGTGACTGGTCTGGATGCTTATCTTGGGAGGCAGTTAGTGGATCATCTGGACGATCCATTTGAGAAGCTTGTGGAAAAAGCTCTTAGGCATGAGAGTTTGTTTCCTAGGGAAAGTTCTGTTGTTTCTGTAACCAGGGAAGGATCTAAACCACAGCAGAGTGGCAATAAGAAGAGGAAACAACAGCAACAGAGGGGTAGGGATGGCCAGAAGAAGCCGAAGAGTGAAGTGACTTGCTATAACTGCCAGCAGAAGGGCCATCTTTACAAAGATTGTAAGAATCCCAAAGTGCCGGGAAAGTGTTACAACTGTGATAAGCTGGGACATATCAAGAAGGACTGTCCAGAACCGAGGAAAGATAGGCAGGTTGTGCAAGCCTATGCTTTGGGGGCTGTTCCATCGTCTTCGAAAGCTCCTACTGCTGAAGAGAAGGGGAAGAGTGTGGTTGTTCAAGGTACTCTTTCTATTTGTGGTGTTCCAGTTAGAGTGTTGTTTGATACTGGAGCGTCGCATTCTTTTGTTTGTGATGATTTGGTAAGCCGGTTAGGTATGAAACCGGATATTGTTGATAGGCCATTGGTTGTGACTAATCCAGTGGGGGGTTCGTCATGTTTGTGTATGATATGCCGTGGTCTAGTTGTGTCGAGTCATGATTGCTCGTTTGTTTGTGATTGCTTTGTTCTGAACTTTGCGGGGTTCGGAATTATTTTGGGTATGGACTGGCTTAGGAAGTATGCGGCAAGGATTGATTGTGAGAGGCTTGAGGTGACAGTCGGGAATGTGGAAGGGCGAAAGGTTGTGATACGATGTAAGCATGAAGAAGGCGTCTTCATGAGCTTCATGTATTCGCTAGTTGTTCCACGGGATGGACTGTCATTGGTGCCTATTGTGAATGAGTTTGAGAATGTCTTTGAGGAAGTCAAAGGGTTGCCGCCGCATAGGGAGATCGAGTTTCGTATCGATCTAGTTGAGGGAGCCAGACCTGTTGTGATGCCTCTTAGGCGGATGGCACCGAGGGAGCAGCAAGAGCTGAAGGTGCAAGTTGATGACCTTTTGCGGAAAGGATTCATTCGGAGAAGTGTGTCCGAATGGGGTGCGCCCGTTGTGTTCGCAACCAAAACGGATGGATCGTTGAGGTTGTGTGTTGATTATCGTGAGCTGAATAAGGTGACTAGGAAGAACAAGTATCCATTGCCGAGAATAGATGACTTGTTTGATCAGCTTCACGAGGCTAAGGTGTTTTCTCAGATGGATTTGGCAACGGGATTTCACCAGTTGAGAGTGGCGAAGGATAGTGTGCCGAAGACTGCTTTCAGGACACCATCCGGGTTTTATGAGTGGCTGGTAATGCCGTTTGGATTGACTAACGCACCAGCATATTTTGTGGATCTTATGAATAGAGTATTCAGAGATCAGTTAGATAAGTTCGTGCTTGTGTTCGTGGATGATATTCTGATTTATTCCAGAACTGAAGAAGAGCACAAGACGCACTTGAGGATTGTTTTGGAAATCTTACGGAAACATCAGCTGAAGGCTAAGTTTTCGAAGTGTCACTTCTGGAAGAATGAAGTGAGGTTCTTAGGTCATGTTATTTCTGGAAATGGAATAGCGGTTGATCCCACTAAGGTGGCAGCGATCCAGGATTGGGTTAGGCCTAAGAATGCATCTGATGTGAGAAGTTTTCTTGGATTAGCAGGATATTATCGTCGGTTTATCAAAGACTTTTCCAAGATAGCTGCACCGTTGACAGGATTGACGAAGAAGAACCAAGTGTTCAGATGGGATGATAAGTGTGAGCAAGCTTTCGTGATCCTGAAAGAGCGACTGACAAGTGCTCCTGTTTTGACTATTCCGAGTGGGAATGATGAGATGGTGGTTTACACCGATGCATGTGGCACTGGACTAGGAGCGGTGCTAATGCAGAAGGATAAAGTTGTTGCGTATGCTAGTCGACAACTAAAGCCGCATGAAAGGAATTATCCGACTCATGATTTGGAGTTAGCGGCGATTGTGTTTGCTTTGAAGATGTGGAGACACTATCTATTGGGAGTTAGATTCGAGCTGTTTACAGATCATAAGTCGTTGAAGTATCTGTTTTCCCAAAAGGATTTGAATCTTCGACAGCAAAGGTGGCTAGAGTTCTTAGCATCGTATGATTTTGGTATAGCCTATACTCCAGGGAAAGGTAACGCAGTGGCTGATGCGTTAAGTCGAAGACATGCAGGATTGGGAGCCATGTTTTCGGAATGGAAGAGTCTTGAGTATTTGGCTGGATTTGATTTCAGGCCTAGATGTGAATTGGAACCTGAGATGTTGGCAAACTTATCGATAAGGCCTACTCTTGTGGAAAGAATTGGCGAGAGGCAAAGGAGAGATGATAAGCTTATCAAGATTATCCGTGATTTGGAATCCGGATTGGATCCAGAAAAGGATAAAGGATTTGAAGTCGATCGAGAGGGTTGGCTTCGAAAGCAAGGGCGACTAGTTGTTCCCGATGTAGATGGATTGAGAGATGAAGTTCTGAGGGAGAGTCATCACTCGAAGTTGACAATTCATCCAGGTGGAAATAAGATGTATCGGGATATGAAGAGAACCTACTACTGGGAAGGTATGAAGAAGGATGTTGGAAATTTTATTTCCAAGTGTATGAATTGCCAGTTGGTGAAAGCTGAGCAGAAGAAGCCCAGTGGATTGCTTCAGCCATTAGAGGTTCCTACATGGAAGTGGGAGCAAGTGTCGATGGACTTTATCGATGGTCTACCTAGAACTAGGGCAGGAAATGAAGGGATTTGGGTCACAGTAGATCGTTTGACCAAGAGTGCAAGGTTCATTCCTGTTCGATCGACTAGGACTGCATCGAAGTTGGCTGAATTATATGTGAAGTGGATAGTTCGTTTCCATGGTGTTCCGAAGAGTATAGTGAGCGATCGAGATCCATTGTTCACTAGTAGATTTTGGAAGAGCTTCCAGGAAGTTTTGGGAACTGAGTTGTGTTTGAGTACAGCTTATCACCCTCAAACAGATGGTCAGACTGAGAGAGTCAACCGAGTTTTGGAAGATCTTCTTAGAGCATGTGTTTTGGACTTCGGAGGATCATGGGAAGATCACCTTCATTTGGTGGAGTTTGCTTATAATAACAGTTATCAGTCGAGTATTGGTATGGCACCATATGAGGCATTATATGGAAGACCGTGTAACTCTCCGACATGTTGGTTGGAAACTGGAGAAAAGCTGATACTTGGGCCAGAGATGATTCGACAGACTTCAGATTGTATAGAGATCATTCGGCAACGAATGAAGGCAGCCCAAGATCGTCAGAAAAGTTATGCCGATAATCGTCGTAAGGATTTGGAATTCGACGTAGGTGATATGGTTTTTGTGAAGATTTCTCCTCTGAAGAGTGTCATTAGATTCGGGAAGAAAGGAAAGTTAACTCCGAGATTTGTTGGACCATTCCCGATTATCGAGCGTATTGGAAAGCTCGCTTATAGATTGGAGTTACCGGAAAAGATGGCGGGTGTGCACAGTGTTTTTCATGTATCTTATCTACGGAAGTATGTGCACGACCCAACTACGGTGGTTTCTGCTGATAGCTGTGAAGACTTGGAGGTTGATCCAGTTGTTTCGAGACCTCGTAAGCCGCTTCGTATTGTTGAAACCGATACGAAACAGCTTAGGAGAAAGACGATTACACTTCTCAAGATACAATGGAGTGAAGATGTTAACGACTGTACGTGGGAGGAGGAAGAGAGGATGAAGGCAGCTCATCCAGAACTCTTCGAGGTATGGCCCTAAGGTGTCGTGACATCTCATGAATTTGCATCTTGATTTCTATCTTAGAATTCTGCATGCTAGGCTAGAATTGGATGCATGGTTTGTTGTTTGCTATGGATGGTAGGCATGCGGAATATCTTTGATTGCTGTTGTTTGCTTGGAATTTCGGGGGCGAAATTCCTAAGGGGGAGAGAATGTAACGACCCGTATTTTACGTGTCGATATATCGTAGAATTGACAGGTTGTTAGTGTTGTTGATGTTGTCTCTAGCCTGAGTCGTTTAGGAAGTTAATTCGTGTGCTTAAGTGTTAAGTCGTGGCCGAGTTAACAAGGCTTGGGTCGTGTTCGAGTTAGGAAGTGAGTCGCATACGAGTTAACAAGTTAAGGCAGTGAACGGCTCATGGATGAGTCGTGTACGACTTAAGGGAATGGGTCGTGCACGAGTTGTAAAGTTAACTCGTGTGATGATGAGTCGTGACCGAGTCAGTGGAGCCATAGGCTTACGAGTTAACATGATATGAGTTGAGTCGTTAACGACTTATAGGTGTTAGCGAGTTATAGGTTAGACCGACTCATAGCTTGGACGAGTCAGTGGCCTTGAGTCGTTAGCGAGTTATAGTGTGCAGGGTAGCTAACGAGTTAGTGTTCTTTACGTGTTACCGGGTTAAAGAGTTACCGAGGTAAGGATTAACTCGTGTACGAGTTAGTAGATATGGCCGAGTTAACAGGTTAGAAAGTTAGGTCGTAAGTCGTCTGGAACGACCTAACGTGTTTGCGACCTAACGAGTTAGTAAGGCTTGTGTGTTAGCGAGTTACGAGTTAGCAGAGTGTTAGGTCGGCGGCGAGTTAAGGAGATAGGTTGTTAAGTCGTTTGAACGACTTAAGGGTTGAGTCGCTTTGGTGTTAGGTCGGCATATAGTTATCTCGTATCTCGTAGCTCGTCTCCGAGTTAGGGTATATGTCGTTAGGTCGTAAGCCTTTTAGTGTTGGGTCGTATCTTTGATAGGTCGTTGGGTTCTTGAGTCGGCAGGGTTGATGAGTCGTTAACGACTCATGGCTTAGGTCGTGACCGACTCATGGGCGTACGAGTTAGTGAAGTTTCAGCCTATAAATAGTGGACTTTGGCTCACTTTTTGGCACCGGTTTTTGAAGCGATGAAGTGCTGCCATTTTGGAGACTCGACTACAGCATTTTTCTTCACTTCTTTCTCCACTTCAATCAAGTGCTAACATCCATTGAAGATTGAAGATCAAGATCAAAGATCAAGAGCCAAAGTTGAAGATTTTCATCCGAAGAAGCTAGATTTCATCGTTTTAAGCGAGGTTTTGCCGGATCAAACCTTGATCTTCGCTGTCCAGATCTGAAGTGTTTAGTTTTTTGAGGTGTTTGGGTGATTTGGTGAGTGGTAGTTATCTCTCACGCGGATCCAAGGGAGTATATTGGATTGGTGGCATGTTTGGGTGTTAAAGTTAGAGATTTCATGCATTTTTCTTAGATCTAAGTGTAGATCCATGGTTTTTGAAGATGTTTACTTATGCAAGTTTATTTAATAAGTGTTAGAGACAAAATCCCATGTTTTATAATTGATAGATCTATGCTAAAAACCATGATTTCACATATGTTGGACTTTTGCTCGTTTATTTACGAAATTCCCATTATAGTTGATATTGCTTAAATTGCTTAATAGATCTTGTTTGAATGATTGATTATTTGAATGTATGATTGATTTGATTGTTTCCAAGTTAGCTAGTAGTTGATTTGGAACAAGATGATGAAAGAGGATTCAAAAGCTATGGAAGAAGGCTCTTGAATGGTGAAAGCTGCTTAAGGCATATGTAGCGGATGTTGAAGCTCATATGTATAGATTGGATGACGTTGAGATGGGACTTTGCCATGATTTGATGAGGCAAACCATGTTGTTGAGTTGAGACTTTGCTTTGATGCGATGAAGCGAAGTATGATGTGAGTCTTGGCTTAATCCAAGCAGGGATCATTCCAAGCATGTTGATAACTTGAAGAGTAGTTCAAGTTGGTTGATAATGGATTGTTCAAGAGGTAGCTTGAGCTTGTATGAGGATAGTCGTCAAGAAGGATGGCTAGGAGGCTTGGATCTCGTCGTTGTTGAAGGTTCTAGCATGCTCAAAAGCAAGAGTACATGGGGCGCCCATAACGACTACAGGTAGGTAGTCGGGACACCCAAAAGACTACAGGTAGGTAGTTGAGTACTCTGGGCAAAGTAGATAAGTCCTAGGCACAAGGCAGTGTGCGGAGTTATGGTTAGAACCGGGGTTACCATTAGCCCTTGACAGATGGTCATTCAACTAACGGTGAAATCGAGGCAAGGATAACAGTGATAGCCAGAGTCATGGATGTTTGGTTGTATTATCATTCGGCTTCAAGAGCGGTGTTTTCTGGGTGCTTATCTGATCTTGGTTTAGGCCTTGGGGGTTTGTATTTGGAAAACATCGTCCTTGACTCGAGTGGTATTCGCTTTACCTTAATTGTCTATGTTGTTATGCTTGCTTCTCCTTAGTGTATGTCTGGGGCTATCACTGTAGAAAGAGGTGGAGTGGGATGGTTTGGTTCCTATTCCTTTTATCCTTTATGCTCTTTTGGTATGCTTGATAGTTGATTTACTGCTCACTAAGACTTTGTCTGACTCAAGGTTTTATGTCTCCTCTTATTACCTTGGGCTGTTCATCCATGTTGGGATGGGCAGACTAGGTAGCAGGTGACAGGTGCTGTGCTAGGAGTTCTACGATGAAGATGTCGAAGACGAGCAGGAGGCTTTGCATATTAGTTTTCTTACTATATGTACTGGGTATCCGCTGCTGTATTTGGTTGAGTGATTTGTAGTGAGGCTTTCATGTATGGATTTGAGTAGATGATTGTATGAAACAACTGTGATGCTTATATGATGATGTTCTGTTCTATGGAGCTTCACTATATTATATTTCTCTATTGTATTTTATCCATGCGCTGTGAGTTGTACGATAGAGATTCTTTTGTTTTGTTTTACCCTGACTATCGTCCATGGCTGCCTGGCACGCCTTTCAGCGCATTATTTCCTTGTTTTGGTGCGGGAGTCATGGGCGGTCGTCACAAGTTGTTGCTTCGTGTTGGTCGTTTGGCTGTGTTACCAATATTGGAGATAGGATCAGGTGATGGGAAGAAGAAGGTTTTGAGGAGGAGCAGTTTTTTTGGGCTACGGCCCGTTTGAGTGGAGTGTAATTATGTTCGGTTGTTACTTTCTTTTAGTTGAGGGTTGGGCTTGGGCCGATATGTTGGGTTGATTTTAAAGCTGGTTTTAAGAATATGAGGGTATGGTTATAACGCAAGGGAATTTGTAAGTATTGTTCCATAGCATGTAGCATGTAAGTGAAAGGAGTATATGGGTTGAATCAATCGTCTGTAAAGAAACAAATAGGGGTTACTTAAGTTTTATTATTGACAGAGAATTTATTTTAAAGATAATAAGTGTGTCTACTTTAAGTCTATTTAAGGTAGTTAAATAAAAAAATTTATTTCAAACTAGTCAAGCTTTTAAAATAGTGATTTATTTATTATACTTGAGTGTTGAATAAAGTGAAGTATAGATTGAAAATAATTAAGGAAAAATAAATAAATGTTATACTTTTAAGTAACAAAAAATTCTTGAGAAATCTTATAATAATTATTTAATTTTCCATAAAATAAAGTGTTATTAAGAAGATTGTTCGTATCACTGGAAGTTACGCCGTTGTACGATCTATTGTTATTGTGTAGATTAAATAAGAAAATTCACAGATTTTACAGGCAGAATTAAAATACCGTCTGAAGATAAGTGTTGTTCTGATATTTTACACGGCTTGTTTGTCAAGATGTTCCCAAAATGAATATATGTGTTAATAGTATATTATTCAAACTGTTTGACATCCTGACAGTGGAAACCGACACCATTCCACTGAATTGTAAAAATTTAACTCTTGTGGATTGTATAAGCCATCTATCTGATATTATCTATGTAGTTGTTACTAGCATTGTTAAATTATGATCTGTTATTCATACATGTACCTGCATTTCCCTATTAATTATATTTGGGAATATGATATCGATCTATGGAAGCTGATTGATTGAATATTTGAAATTGTAACATGTGCATGGTGAATTGATAAGTACCATTGAGACTGATAAGCCTTGTTCTATTTTGATTGATTTTGAACGTAGTTTTGTTTAAAATAAATATTATTTAGAATGTATTAAAACAATTAATAAATATTTTGAAATATCGAACGTAATTTATATATTATTGTGAAAATCGTTTTAAAAGGTATAATTTTTATAAGTGTGTATTATTTAAATTATACCAGGTATTAAACTATTTTGTATTGGTTCCTTAAAGGATAATTTTTATTAAAATAATATTCAAGTGTATTTTCTTCAATATGCATCTATTTTATATAAATGCTGTTTAATTAAATAGTTTTATAAAGAGTATTTTACTAAACTTGTAAATAATATTTGGTAACTTCATAAGTATGATTTGGAAAGAAATTGTTTTATATATATATCGAATGGAATAAGCTTTCTTAGTAAATTTTAATCCGTTTGGATTCGAAATGTGAACAAGGCTTAATGGTTGCAATGGGAAATAACTTGGTTGTATTTGTTGGTTATTTGATAGTTAAACAACCGACTATCAATATTGGACAATACGTTGATTGTTTCGAAGAGACCGAGATCGAGATTTATTTCTCGAAAACCACTCCGATCCGATTTGTACGATTCGTGGAAAAACGAGTTCGGAGTCAAAAATGAAGCAGTGAAGTGCAAGGGCTAGTCGCTACTAATCCTAAGGATATTTCCAAAATAGATGTAGTAGGAGTAGTGCCTTCGGTTCCGTTAGAACCCGGGACAGACTTTATGGATGAATGCTTTCATCACATTGTCAGGTGGACGATGAGCATTCTAAGTGAAACGTTCTAAAAGGTAACGCTTAGCCTCAAGCCTCATCAACCGAGAATGACTGAAAATCAAGGGTTATGCAGCAAGACAAGGTGGGTGGCACCCACTTCAGGGTGAGGTCATCCCTGTCTAGATGTCCCTTTTATTTCGGCTTAGTGGTGCGGTTGTTGATCACAACCGTGGGGTGATCTTACTCGGGATTATCCAGTAAGGGATAGTCTCGATCTTGTGTTGCAGGGGGTCGGGAGTGATCCTCGTTACAGTGATCTAGGCCATGTACCGTGACAGGTGGTACCCCAGTGCCTAGTCATTAGTTGGAAATCCATTCTCCCTACGTGCCTTATACGAGTTTTGTTATTATTACCCATGACTGTGGCTAGTAGTTGGAATTTAATGAATGTAACAATTTCGGCTATTTTAATAAGTATTGGTGTGTAGACCCTATTATAATATCAGAGGATTTTAATAAAAATGTTTTAGCTATCATAAGGTAAAACCCGACATGTTTATTTGTGGCATGGTTATACGAGATGCCTTTTATTTTCAAAGGATTTTTGAAACTTTAATAATCAATTTGAGTGTGGTTTTCTCATGCTGGTTTTCCAGACTGACCCGGGCTTGGTGTTTTTCCTATATACTTGGGTCGGACCGAGCATATGTATTCCAGGTTTAACTGGAAGAGTTGAAGCTGTTCAGGGAAGGAGCTGGATCAGTAACGTATTCTCGTAAATGATTATATTCAGTCTATTTGATCGTGTGGTTATGGTTGTAAGGACAGGGTTGATATAACTGTCCGAGTTGTATGGTTGTAACTCTGATGTAAAACCTGTATATGTTATGTAAAGTAACATTTTGGTTTCACGTAAAGATTTGATTATATTATAATTTAGTCGATCCGCTGTGAGATTCTAATTTGTTCTCTTTCCTTCTATCTTCTTTATATTTCTACCTTCTTTCTTTCTTTCTTTCATTATTCGTCTTTCCGAACGGTTCAGCTGACAAGAGTCGATTTAAATCGGCACGGAAAAATCGGGTCGTGACAAGTTTCAACTTTCCAAAACAACTTTATTAAAGACACTATCATTCTTACTAACTTCCCAACCTCAAATATAAGTTCCAAACAATATTGTTTTCTCAACAATTCAAATTTAAATTTAAATCCAAATTTTAAATTATCAAAATTTTCTCAAAATTTTTCAAACTCCCTAAATTTTCAAAAAATTCTTCAGCGTCTCCTTTGCGCGGCTAGCTCGGTACGACTACAAAATGCCTTTACGGGACTCCAGATTTCAAAAAGAAAACGAAACGCCAAGTGGCTAGGCTAAAAAATCATCAAATTTCATACAGAAATTTAAATACATACCATTTTGTCGAGCAAATTCAATTTTTCTTCGAAGTCAAAAATCCCAATTTATCCTTTGCCTTTAACACATCTGTACATCCTAATTAGCAATAATGTCCAATTACAACATTCAAAATCATTTTGCACACTTCTTTACAAAAATTTCAATAATTATTTCATTCAAGTCCGTACGATGCATATATATCATCCGTACGCAATACCAGATCTGATCGCTCGCTTGATCACATAATTTCACTTACGAACTAGTATCGTCCACCCGACTTCCTAGTGTGGACTCAGATTTGGTTTCTTGATCAGAAACTATCATTCACCTTGCAAGCCGTAAACTATGATAGAGAATTTCCAGAATCAACCAAAAATCCATATCCAGGGTTCGCCGTCGAAAATCGAGTGAAAAAATCCTAACTCGGATCGATATAATTATCTCGAAATTCTATGCTTGAATTCTGGATCGAATCGCTCCGTGAATGAAATAATATATGTACATTCTATGTATTTTGTCCCCATTGATTATTAGCTAAATCAAATTTCTCCTTATTCACTTTCATGTTTATTTTTATCCACTTATTCTCAATTTTCCGATTTCATAACTTCCAGATTTTACTTAAGAATTTCACCATTTATTTATTAAGTGCAATATAAGTATTTTATACACTTCTTATATTTATTTTCTCTTCATCACTTTGATTTTATGTCCATTTATATTCACTTGCGTTTCAGTTTCATTTGAATCCAGTTTATTTTAAAAATCTGAATACTGAATTTTTATCAACTATCCTTCATTCATATCTATCCATATCATCATTTTATTTGACTCAAATTTCCAATCCCATTCTGAATTCAATTTTTGTCTTCAATTCCTAATTTATTTCCAAATCAAAATAAATATTGAATTCTATTCACCCTTTCACAAATCCATTTCTTTAATTAGTTCCACTTACTAATTTGTTTTTAAATCTCAATGGTTTTTATTTCCAAACTTTAATTTATTTTTAGTCTACTTTGACTTAATTCCACAACTTCACTTTACTTACACAATTCTAAATTAAATATCAGCCTAATATTCATTTTCAATTTATTCCAATTAATCTTTTCCAAATCATTATAAGTTTTTAAACTTATAAATATTCCATAACCATTTTTTAATAAGATTCCAGAGTTTAAATAATCACTTAAGTATTTCAAAATCATTTTTGAAATCAGTTATATCCAAAATCAACTCTTTCAAAATCAAACTAAATTTCGCAAATATTCCCAATTCAAAACATTCGAGTAGCAATTCATCCTTTGGAAACTTGAAAATGAACACCGATGATGTTGCGATCATCATCGGAATTATTTTCTAGCGACCGAAAAGAGCTTAGTGCTTTTGTCCCTTCAAAAAATATTTTTCCAAATATGTTTAAATTCCAAATCCCATCTGATTTCATATCTAATTCAACAATATTTCCCAAATAATTTCACCAATTTTTTCCAAAACCTTTGAAAACCATTTTCAAATCAAAGGAATTTAATCTTTTGAAATTTCAATCCCAAATTCTTTTAATCGCTATCAAAAATTACTCTGGCATCTTATTTCAATTTTATAAATCACATTTATAATTCACATTTCAAATTCCATTTTGTTATCGGAATTTATTTCCTTAACCTTTGGTTATGATATCAATTCCTATTTTTTAAATTTTTACACAACAATGATAATAATTTAATATTATCACTTCCTAACAACCAAGCAACCATATATAACTATAATAATTTACGAAAAATTATTTCTTTTATGTACAAAAATAATTAGGGTAAAAATACTTCATTTACCCTTTTTTTAAAATAATACTGTGTCGGTTTATCTTGTTTAAGAGTTTAGAAACCCCTATTGATAAAATGGCGTCCCACATATCGACCACAATCTATAAATACTCAACCGATAAGTCAACGCAATATAAAAATAATTTTTGTATTCACTAACAAATACGCTCTCATATCTAATAATACCCTCCAACTCATTCTAGAGCACTACTGACTCTATCTCTAATGAGTAATCCCCACCAGAGCCAAGGTTCTCGCTTAACCTAAGCTCTGATACCAAAACGAACCGATTTTTCGACATCAATACGCCCAGTGTATCATATGCCGAACAATCGAATGCTGGAAAACCGGACCGTTAGGGTTAAAGAAAAAGAAGGTAGAAGAAGAAATAGAAACAATATCAGAATCTTTCAATCGCAGCGGAACAATATATAATAGATAAAACGAAAGAACTATATCTGTTTATACATTACATTATCAGAGTACAACATCAACAAAACGTAACACTGTGCGGTCATGATAACTTGAACACATGGAAACTGAATTTGCAGCAAACCATACGCAGTGGATAATACATCATATACATGTGATACGTCTCGCCATCCAGCTTGTCTCCTGATCTCCATAGCATACTTTCCTGACTTATCTCCAGAACTAATGATAACCTGACTCTAGGCTGCCCGTGTGGAAAATTAGGGGTACCCAGAATTTAGAAAGCCGTACAATAAACTCCGAGTCAGTCATGGGGCTGGTGTGAGATCTATAAACAGTTATTTGTACAAAAAGAAATACATTCATGCTTTTGGAAAATGAAACTACCATAAGGTCTCTCGGCACACACACAATGCAATTGCACACTTGGGGAAGGTTTCTCCTTATAGTAGTTAAACATGCTTGATAAGCAAAAATCCTTTGGATATTATTATTAGTGCATAGTGTGGAAAGGCATTTCGAAAGTATAACATTAATCTTAGCCAGCATATGTACCATTATAGTATGCCAACTATAGCTACCATGTTAAATGGCAGGTTCTACAACTACAACCATACATGGCTCGTATTAAGTGATTGGATTTCCAAAAAATGGTCAAGGCTAAGGAACTTCCTTTATCCGAAGGGTACACCTCTGGAGGGACGCTCCGAGAACCTAACGGATCTCTGCCAACACAAGGCCAGGTTACCTCTGTAACTAGGTACTAACTATCACGAGTATGCCATCCCCCGGCCGTAACCGACCTTTACCGAGGCACCTCAATTCTAACAACCACATAAGTAAATATCTTGGCTACATACCAGAATACCACTTTTTCTCAACACAAGTTATATATCTGGGCCCCATACCAGAATACCACTTTTTATCCTGAAGGAAAGCACATACCTTGAGGGGCGCGGCCCCCATAACCTTGCTGCATCCTTCCCATTTCGACCATTTTCGGGGTTTGAGGTTCGATGAAGTCTCGTCCTACAAAGCTACGCTTTTCATAAAAGCCATTCGATCAACTAATGCTTAACACTTAGTATGCCACATTACCAAATTGGAAATATATCACTAATAACTATCAACTACATAACCTTTAAGCTCGTATGTCTTAAAGAAGGGTGCTAAGCTAAGAGAATAAATTCTCCGCCACCAGCAGAAATATATTTGATAGAAACCAGCTTTATATCTCAAAGTGTAATGTCAGACATACATCCACACAAGTCCATCTTGGGTCTGAATGGAACCGAATGCACTTCGTCCAATTAAGGAAAAAGTACTTACAAATCCGGATATCCCCTAATCACGTCCGGACTCCCCATCATATAGGGTAATCTCTATACCGGAGCAACTCGGTGTAGAGACAATCAAAATGTAATCCTTTCGTTTTCGAAAATATGAGGTCTTCAACACCGTATTCAAATGCTATCTCATTTCGTCGTATCATTATATGGAATGGGTTTTACGACTTAATGTCCTTCCCCATCTTGTCGAATAAAGAGCGCTTATTTTAAAAACAAGTGGATACATTCAGATCTAAATTAAGTCACAACAAATTTTCATTTTTGATCTTTTAAACAAAAGATCCACCTTTAAGATTCGCTGTGGTTTTCGGATAACCATTGGAATCCGACCCCCGGTCTCATCGAAATTCAAATGCCGTCTTAAAGGCCAATATTCATAGTCGATTATTTAACTATCAAATAACGTCCATAAACAACCATCAGATTTAAATAATTTCCCAAATTATTTGTTTCAAAGTATCTTCGCAAGATATAATTTTTTTCTACACTTCAACCATTTGAAAACAATTTTCAAACTACTTTTCTCTTGCGGAATAAGTTTCCAAATATTGTTTATTTCCACTAAAAATTTGCCAAGTCCGAATACTTTAAAATAATTTAAATCACTTATCCAAAAATATATACTTGGAAACACTTAAAATAAAAACTATTTTAAACATTTTATTTAAAATATTAGTTATGAAATTTTATACTAATATCTCATGTAAAACTTAAGCCCAAACTAATTTTTAAAATAATTTTTTTGGATAGAGTATAATTATTTAAATAACCATCTTCTAAAACAAATACTAGTTAAATCTTTAAAATAATCACCTCTAATTAACTTAATAGATATTTACTTTAAAATTTTAAAATAAATTTAAGAAAATAAGTTCTCCAAAACATTCTTTTAAAAATCAACTTTAGAACTTTTAATTTATACTTAAAAGCTACTTTGAAAACATACTCGGCTTTCCAGGGAGAATGCACTTTACATTCCAAAATAGTCAATTTTAATCAATTAATAAATCCTTCTTGATATATCTCAAATTTACATCCCAAATTCGTAAGTCTTCTTTCCACACTTTTAAAAATAAATGAATATTTATTTTTACAACAAATTACCCATTCCTTTATAAATTTCCATCCTGAATTTACACTTTCAAATTATCCTCTGATAAATATTTCACTTTATTTATAAACCCCATTTATAAATTTCATAGTCTCATTCTTCTTTTTTAAAACACAATTTCAAATACTAAATCAATTTAAAAATAGATTTTCAAAATTTACTTTCAAACACTAAATCAATTTCCAAATCGATTTTCAAAACTTACTCCATTTAAAAATTACTCCTTTACTTATCCAAATTTATTTCAAAACTCACTAATCCAATATTCACACCTATATTTATGATTTTAATTCCATTTAAATTAGAAAAACCAATTTCATACTTGATTTCAAAATTCTCCCTTTATTTCTCTCAAACCATTTAAAATCCGTTCCAAATTCCTTCTTTTAATTCATCCAATTCTCAAAAATTATTTCACTTAAAATACTCTACTTTAATTTCCTTCTAAAAAAATCCAATTTTCATATTTCTGGTATCTTAAAATACCAAAATATATTTGGCCAAACCATAGCCTTCAATAATTTCAGTTACCAATAAAATCAATCACAGATTATCAATGAATCATATCAGAGCATATGAAATAAATTCAAACATTTGAGGAATCCGGTTAGATCCCTCCAACCTATTTCCCTGTATCCGCAGATGCTAGCACAATATAAAATACCAATTCCACTTCGAGGTGGAATATCACGATATATGGGGTCAACCGCTATTATGCGGGGCGCATTAGGTCCCATCCGCTATATAATGCGGGAAATCAGTCACTCCAATATATATACACACACTACTATATATAATATCACCCAACATATAAATTATCAAATTCATCCAAGCACATCCAACAATTTAAATTTAACTATTTAAATTAATCTAGGTAATCCAATTGAGTGAGAAGATCTCACCTTTGCTTTTGTTTTGCAATCCATTTCCATTCCAGCTTGTTTTCATGATTTTTAAACCTTTAACAAACATTGTATGGTTTGTTAATATTTGAAATAAATCTAAAAATCAATTCCCATTTTAAATAATTTAAATCACTAATAATTTATTTTAAACAATTTTTCTTTAACAAATTATTTTTAGCGGCTAAAATAATTAAATTGGTTAATTTAAACCAGACTAGTAAATTAAAAGTACATACTTGTATATTTATTTTCTTTTGAACTACATATATAAACTTATAAAATAATATATAGATTTAAATATCTGATTTTATATTAACCTGAATATTTTAAATATTTCCAGTTTCAAAATTTTCCATATATATATATTTACCAAGTTAGAATTAGATTAGTATGTGAATATATATACATGTATTTATTAAATTTAAAACAGAATTACCTTTTAATTTTTCGTATTATCTTTCTGCAACTATATATATAAATTGAATAAAAAAATGCATTTACTTTATTGTTAAATTTTTTATCTTTGCTGTTAATTTAAAACCTTATCTATATATAAATTTAAATTTAATAAAATAAATAGACAGTACCTATCTGCCAAAAGAGAATCCAAAACCCAGCAACGTCGCCGCCACGAGACTGCCCACCTCCTCAGCCTCGTCGTGCCTCCCGCCATCTACCCATGTGAGAACCCCACCATTTGCCTCGTCAATTTGCTGCATCGTTTGCGTGCCCACTTTCGCCAAGTTCTTCCTTCTACTCGCGTGCAGACTTCCCAAAAATCGTCGAACCTACTGACTCTTCTCCCAGTTCACGATTTGGTAAAGATTTTCGAACGAGTTTCGTTAGGATCTCTATTTTTCCATTAAAGATTTTCAAATTAATTTGAAAAAAAGAAAGGGGCAGAGATCGTGAATGTGACGACGAACAAGGCTCGCCCTCGATTTAACTTCTCTCTGCCAATGATTTCTTTTTTTATTTACCGAGATAATATGTTCAGCCCATTCTTTCTCTTTTTTTATTTTATTCTGTTTTCTCAGCTAAATGAAAAGAAAGAGAAGGGGGACAAAATGGAAACGTGTTCGATTGTTTATTATAGAGGGGTCACATGTTGTTGAGGAGGAAACCTGTTAAATTTGTTTATTGAATGTGAATATATATGTTTAATTTAAATTCAAATTCAAATTGCCTCGATAAATGCAACTCAAAATCTCGATCTCCAATCGAGGCGTGCCACCAGGAGTTCATAATGTTATGCCCCTATTCCAAACGCACTGGAAAAGGTTTCGAGTCCTAACTCGATCGTATGGAGAAGATAGCTTTTTGGACCTTGTTATTATACTGAATTTCGATTTAAATTTCAGCGCATTTATTAACAGTACGATCACACGACAATTTCGAATGCTATGACAATTGAAATCCGATAATAATACAATATTATGGATCCAATGGAACTGATTTCGTTGAATTCCAAGACGGTGCCTTAGAAGGCTATTTTTTAAATTCAATTTAAACTATATATTTTTAAACTGTACAAAATAGTTTTAGATACAACTTTTAAAAGTTCTATTATTTCTAGTATTATTAATATAAATTTTCTAAGCCTATAAAAATATTTTTAACCAGCATAAAACTGAAGATTCAATATTTTACCCAACTTTCAATAATTAAGTTCAATAATTTAATTGCCAAATAAAGAGTGATATTTGAAATTCAAGTTAAACTTACTTTCAAATATTTAAAATCAATTAAATATTTCAGTTTCAAATATCCAGAAATTCCGGGCCATCACACATATCGAGCATGTGGACCACAAGAGAATGGGGATGTCCATATTGTAGGCTTATACGTCCTATGACGGATGTATCTATGCCCAGACTACGGGTTGAATAAGTAGTGAGTGTAGAATATGCCTTGTTGTGTCATTTTTATGTCAATAATTGGTTGTAACATGACCTTAATTGAGTAGTCAAACCTTTTATAGTGTTGAAAATTATTTCTTGAGTGCAGGCACGGCAAGTCAGTATGTTTACACACATATTTTACAATAATGATGTTGTAACATTATTTTTGTAGTATATATAAGATATGCTTGTTTCACTCACTTAGACGTATGACTAATCCCGTCCAAATTGTTTTGTATCTGTTATTGATAAAGTTGATGGATACGGAGTCAAGCCAATGTAGATGATGTCGAAGATGTAGTTAATGGAGACCTTCTCAATGTATATATTATAAATATCATCTAACAATATGCTTTAATAGTGTGTATTGGTTTTATTGTACATACATGATTATACTATTGGCTTGGTTTGAATATATGAATATTTTATATCATATTATGTTTCTTCCACTATGAGCTCCAAAAAATATAGTTAGAACCTATTTTGTTTATTATTATCATCATTTAACTATCCGTTGTTTTTGGCTTTTGTAGTTTGAATATAAACATGTGCATTAAATTAAAAGGACGAAAATGATGGGTTGTTGCATCTGGTATAGAGCGAAATTTTCCTCAGTTTATGGACTAGGACGTTTGAGAGAGCATATTTGTGTATCTATCAACATATATATAATAAAAAAGTCAAGTACATGGGTATATACCATTTATTGATCTAATTGTGTTGGCTATCTATTGGAGAGTTACTAATGAATCTGATTTATAAATATTCGAGAATGAGTAACTCGAAAAAAACTGGAATAGAGGAAAATGTTGGTGAGGTTGAAACCAAAGTTGGAAATAGAATTGGAGTAGATACTATCGATATTATAGGTGTGTACATTCCCGTTTAGTCTACTGATATATGTAAGTGATAAGCCAAACCAGTGTTAACCCGACAGAACATTAACCTATTGCATGAGGAGTAGTTCCTATCCGACCACCGTTGGCTGTGAATCTGCCCAAATTGTGTAGAGACTTCTCCAGCTTGGATGGTATGCCCTATGTAGTGACACAGACATGGCTAAGAACATGTGAGGAAATCTTTAATCTTTTAGGTTTGATTGGTATTACAAAAGACAACTGACTTCTTGGCACCTATACGGAGAAGTGGTGAACCGGTGGAAGATTTTTACCTTAGATGTAACATCCCGCCCTTTCCGCACACTTTAAACCGACACTTGTCCCAATTCCAAGCATACGCAAGGGCGGATTGTTATGGGGTAAATAAGAAAAATGGAGAAGAAATAAAACGAAAATAGAATCTCACAGCGGAAGGATAAAATATAATAACAAATATACAGTTTCATAAACAGTTTACAAAAGCTTGATTCTTCTTTTACAATAAATATCAGAGTTGCACATACCAATACAAGCAATGCAGCGGAATAGAAAGAGTGTGGTGCAATACTATATGTAAAATAATACTGATTCTTCGTCTTCGTCCTCCAATGCTAAAATCTGCTATCCTGAAACGCTCGGACTGACCCGAGCGAATTTGAAAAGACAAAAACACTCGAGTCAGACTAGAAAATCTTATGTGAGTTAAATAAACAGAAATAAATATGAGTACAGTAACTCAAGAGATGCTCGGGATTTACATCTCCTAAGGATCCGTTAAACTATTTACTATGTAGTATATTGCGCTATTATAATAGTGTCTAATTGTAAAATAAACATACTTTTAAATAGCGTTAAGGCTTTACATTTTCCACCTTAACACGTAAAATGCCAATAGTCTATACAGTACCGTAATACCTCCTGATCGGGAAGCTACCAGAGGATACTCCATAGGTACGACACAAATAGAAACTCGTAGTAAAGGCTCGATATGGTAGGTGACACGGCACAACTAGGCAATGCCAGGGTAGATATACCAATTGCTATCCAGGCTGGTGGAAACGCGTAGCCGCAGTTACCGCCCACCTCGGACCAACTCCCCAAAATCAAAATATAGAAGTGGCCACTGAATCAAATCCAAGTCAAAGTATAATATCGAAGAGGGGCGTCCGATCAGAGGAATGACCTCATTGGCCTGAGAATCGCTCCTGTTTTAGCCACCTTATGCCAACTCACGGGAGTTGGGTCCACGTATTTACCTTACAGGAAACGTCGCCACCACCTACTTCCTTCTGGAATCTCCACCGCGTACACGGTTAGTCAAAGTGGTTTTCGGTATCGACAGAGAGTATGTCCATATCCGATCCCGGTCTCTTTGCCAACCAATCGTTATTATAACACCGCGGTCATTTAAAAATAGTTTATATTTTTAAAACAAAAATAAAATCCATTTCAAAACCATAATATTACGATATCATTTCTTCTTTAAAACCCAAAAAGATTCATTTTGATATTATTTTTATAAAACCCAAATCAATGATATCATTTCCCAAATATAAATCTTTTCCAAAAATTATGCCACTTTTAAAATTTATAATTCCTTGTAACCAAATATTTGAACATTAACTTTCAACATAATACTTCGAAATCCATAGTTTTTAAAACCATTACTTTCAAAACTAAATGGTTTGGATATTCAACAATATATAAAATAAGTGATTTAACTTTATGGTTACTTTGTACGGAAAATAATTTACATGGCTTTGTGAATATTTCTTTACTCAATGTTAAAACCATAATCCAAAATATTATTTCAAGTCCCAACCATTCCAATTTCATATATTTTTATATCCATCTTGAGGGTTAATATTTCAACTAAAGTTGGACTTTTATTCTTTCAACAAATCAAATGTTCTATTAATTAGTTTTGAACATTCACATAAAATCCATAAATAATAAGACTTCAATTTCTAGTAATAAAATATATATATTTTTCAATTCAAATTATACTAGAATATTCATTTCAATTTATTTTGGGAAAAATCCAATTGTAAATATACTATCTTAAAATTTCCAACTTAACATTTAAACATAGGATCTAAATTATCAAACTCCATTTTCTAAATTTTCTTCCATTTTAATAAAGAGATTTATACACCTTTTTATTTTAAAATTTTTCAACTTCATATGTATATAAATATGGAAGAAAACATTTATTCAGTATAAAATTTAAGATTTTTATAAACCGTATTCCATCCAAACCATAGAAATCTCATTAAAAATAGTTATATATAGACCGCGGTGCCTGTATATAGTTTTCTATCCTATGGTCAAGTGATACAGATATTTATCATTTCAATCCGCAATTTAAAAAAATAAAACTGCGGTTGTATATCATTTCAAACCGCAATCCCGAATGAAATGTAAATGCATACTAACTTGCAGTTTAATGATATCCAAATAAAACATTCATTCAACAACACATCCATCATCCAATCACACATCGATCAATATCAATCAATAACCATTATATATGTGATCATATATAACAGGTGATAACTGGCAGTTTATTCAAATTAAATTTATCAACTATTAATCTAACAGTTTATTCAGTAATAATTTATACAACTGTTAACTAGAAATTCATATGCAACAATAATTTCCAACAGTCAATTAATACGCAATAAATCAATTAAATTAACAGTTAAATTTAATAAAATGCAATTCAACAGATATGAATGAAATAAACATGCCAGATACCCATAAATAAATTTCTATTCATTTCTAAAACTTATTTAACAAACATAAAAGCTTCTAGTAATTGTGAGTGGGTTAAAACACTCACCTTTGGAATTTAAATCGAATTTTAAATTCAATTTAAACTCAAAATTTTGATGTTCTCCAAATCCGTCCAAACTAGCGTCATTAGATCCGGATTTTAAATACGAACCTAACAAAAAAAATTTCGCGTGAATCCGAATTCGTATGTAAAAGTTATAGCGATTTGAACAATTATGATTAAAAATTAAATTAAATAAAATAACCCTCCTATACCACGTCAGCACGTGAATACGCCCCTCCTGCTTCTCACGAGACCGATGCCTCCAGGTTGCCAACCCTAGCCGCCAGCACTTCAAGCCATCTTCATCGAAATTTTTGCCACCGCGCGGCCTCCAGAACCACGATCAGACGACTCCATCGTCTCCACTACCACCGGCCGCGCCTGGCCTTGGTCCAGCGACCACGAACAACGCCTCTGGCCCACGCTGCCGCCTGACCTTCAAACCCCAATAACGACGAACCTCAACCCCCTGACCCCAAACTAACCGTACCGATGACCAAGTCTTGATGCCCTCTTCCTTCCCATACGACCCGATTGAGCTAAAGTCGAAGATCTGCCGCTGATTGAACGTGTGGCCTATGAACGGCCGGGAAAAATTCGATGATTTCTGGTCAAACGACAAACTGAATCGAGAAACTAATCACACCAGCAGATTACGCATATCGAAAACTTCAACATATATTTTTTTGGAATTTTCTGAAGAGTTTGAATTTTCACTTTTGATTTTGAACTGTAGATAGATCTAGGTTTTTGCAACCATTGAGGAAGAGAAAGAGATGAAGAAAATGAACGTATAGACGAATGATAGAAGATGGAGGCTAGGGTTTATCACAGCATATATATAGACAAATTGGTAGGCTAGGTGGGCACGAATTACAAACGTGCTAAACGGTAGTTGGCCCAAAAAGCCCGTTCTGACCCCGGAACGAAATTTATTAAATCTATATATCCAAATAGGTAATTTAAAATATTCTGAACGCGATGGAAAAAGTTTCACGTCCAAATTTGATCGTATGAAGAAGTTATGCTGAAAACAAAATTTCCAAATTGATTTCAAATTGATTTTATTAAAATTGATTTCAAGGCGTTTCACGCCCGTACGATCAAACGACAAGTCCGATCGATACGAAACTTGAAACCCTATAATAATTCACCGATACGGATCCGATGAAACTAGTTTCGTCGAAATCCGAGTCCGTGACCAAAATGGCTATTTTTAATATTTATTAAATAAATTAAATAAATTATAAAAATCCAAATTTTTTTACATTTCAACTTCTAATATTGGCCAAATCTCATTATTAATATACTTCAATCAATTCCAATGATTTTCCAAGCTTGGATGTGGATTAAAATCTATAAGTATATCAATTTGCAGTGTTAATTTCTGCACTTTCTTATTATTTGGAAATTATAAAATTTTTATTCTCAAAAACCCAATTAAATAAATAACTTGATTTCCATTTCAACTCATTTGATTTCAAATAAACTTTTTACCATAAATAAAATTCCAAATTATTAATAACTTTATTCCTATTTCCTTTATTTTTCTTAACTATCTATTAATTCCAATCTTAATGAATTCAACATTATAAGTTTGATTGATTTATTAAATTCACTTTCTTTCTATTATCCAAAGTTATTGCTGTCAATATGACGAAACTAACATTAGTTTAAGATTTCACTCAATTGTTTACAAATTCCATTTTAAATTCAATAACGTAATATTTTACGTTTAATTCCATGTTATTTGTAGTAAATACCATTTGTTGAATTTAATACTCAGATTATAAATATAACCTTGCTTTCTAAAGTTATATCAACAGTAGTCCCATTTAAAATTTGAATTAGCTTTAACTTTATTTTATGGAATTAACTTATTGCAATAAATCCAAATTAATAAATACGCCTTAATTCCTATATTAACTTCTTTGGTTTCAATTAACCTTTTATGGTGAGTATGAATTCCAATGTATAATTGAAACCCTTATATCCATTTTATTTCACTATTCCATTTTTATTATTAAATCCATTATAGCCAAATGCATGAAATTAACATACATAAATATATTTTATAAGTCTGCACTTAATTATTACCTTACAATATGTTTTTACGTTACTATAAATTTATACACTCTTCCGTTTCTACATTAATAATTATTACGGTAACGTTTCTCTTAATTAAAACTTTCTCCATAATTGAATGAACTTTATATTTAATACATACTACAGAATTACAATCACCTATGTTCTATCCAACATACATTAAAAGTTCACTACCATAAATTTACCATACATTTATCCAATGGTTACATCCTGAAATTAACAATTTAATCCCATTATACAATTGCAATTCACACTATTTATTGTTACATTAATACTATTTCGAATTTTAATCTTTTAGTATTAATTTAACAATCGTATTAAATTAAGAGGTTATGATGATTTTCACTATATATATACACACTACATTTAAAACCCAACAGTCGTTTCAACTCCTTTGTATTGTATTATATTGGTTATCCATCACTGCCTTTTATTTTACTACCTAGATTCACATATAGTTACAATATTACCAATATATATATATATATAAACACATAGGAAATCTAAATTCTTGTCATAAATTCTTAAATTTATATTATATTAATGAAACCCCCTTTTGTTAATATTTTTATTAACATCTTCAATTACAACATTTATTGGTTCCTTAAAATAAATCCTTTAACCAAATGCGACAAATTTCACTACCCAAATCTATTGTCATAAAATCTTGTTGTTACATTAAATTCCAATTACTATAACAAATCACTACGTTTTCTCAAATAAATATCTAAACTTTTGTTTTATTCTCAATTAGATTAGAAATTATATTAAGTTAATCCATTTAATATTATCCAAATTTACGGGTCGTTACAATCTCCCCCACTCAAAACTTTTCGTCCCCGAAAAGGAAAAGAAGGGAGGAGGAAGAATAACAGTACATCTTATTTCAGATATTAACTTATAAACAATATTTTACTGGATTAATTTCTTTTAATGAAATATACTTCTTTTTATAATCATCATATCCTTTAATACTTGAATTATTAAAGTTGGAAAAATATTTTCACAAAATTCTAAGTCCCAAAATTTTCGAAAATTTTTGGCAGAGTCTCCTTTGTACGGAGGGACTCTGGAGAAAATATAATATCCAAATATACAAATATATTACACATATATCCAAAATAAAATATCCCAACTCGGGAAAATATATAAAAAGCGCTTTAAACGTAATCCGAAAACGTACCTATTTGTCGGGCAAAACGCTTATATTTTTATGGAACCAAAGTAGTAGCAGTGGCTTCCATCACCTGTATTCACTTATATAATCTAAAAGTTAAATATTTATTTTACAGTGAAATGTTTGGGTAGATTCAATCCTTCATATCCAATCAATTGCAACAACCATACATTTTAACAAACAGCACACACCACAACAAACAGTCGTTCAATCCAACAAACAATCAGTTGTTCGGGTTCAAATTTTTGAAATCATACATCAACCAAACAATTCAAACCAACATCAAGATAGCTTATTATACATTTATTTCATAATTCAGTGGTTAAATTTTCTTTCCTTCATTTATGGAGGAATTTCTTTGTTTCTTACAAGTTTTATTTTCCAACTATCACAAAATTCATTATATTTGTATTTCCTTTTTATTACTTAAGTTTATAAAATAAATTCTCATTAATAACAACAATTATTTGAATATCTTCATTTCCTTACTCTTCACTTGTAAGATTTCCCTTAAATTCTAAATCTGCTAACATTCATTCTTATAAGTGGAAGTTTTTATTTATCCATTGACTATGAATTGCAGTCATTTAATTTTTCCTATTTTCCATTATATTAGAATAGGGAAAATTAAAACATACTTAAGTCAATAATCATACAATCAATTCTTATTTTGAATTTCATTTTATATACTTAGGTTCATATCATCTATTAATAATTCTTAACCCTTTTCAGTAAAATTTCAATTATAACCTAAGTTTATACCATTAAATTCTTATTATAACAGTAATTTATTGAATACTTCATTTTTCCTAAATTCCTACTTGTAAAATATTCAATTCCAGTTTCTCATTTAACACTTCAACTTTTATATTTGGGTAAGTTATTTATGTTAAGGAAATTGCAATTGAACTTATACAAGTTTAATCTCCATTCTTTTTATTAAATGTAATGTTTATCCATATTACTCTTTGTCTCATATGTATGCAAATTCACCTTTATAGCTTTGCAATTATTCTCTTATTTCAATTAGAGGTTTCAATTCATTTATTACTTAACTTTTATTTCACTAACAAATTTTAAACAATTAATTAACGGAAAAATTTAGAATTAAGTACCGGGTTAAATTTCAATTTATTTTCAAATAATAGATAAATAAGTTCTTACAACTCAATATCTCTAATTATAGTTAGAGCAATAAAAGAAAATTTTTTTAGAAAATTTCAAATAAATCTGTAGTAGAATTCACTACAGTAGCCTTTCCCCTTCGAAACCCAAAAATGAAAGTCGATGATGCGGCCGCCATCACCGAAATTATTTTCCAACGACAGAGAGGAAAGTACAAAATTTATTCTCTCCAAAATCTTCTTTAAAACAATTCTTCCAAATTATACTAGATACTTATATAAGAAAATACTTATAAACCAAATCATTATATTTCATAAATCCTTTGAAAGCAGATTTTCAAAATCCCGGACTTAAGTTCTAAAATCTCCCATTTGATTTATTATAATTTCAACTTAGCTTCAATTTATTATAAAATATTTTTTTTCCTAACACCCAATCTATAGCAACCAAATATATATATATATATATCTTTATAAAATATTTTTATATATAGAAAATATAATAGGCAAAATTCTTTCATTCACCTATATTAAAACAAATATTATGTCGGTCTGTCCTATTAAGTGTTTAGAAATCCCTATTGATGACATAGCGTCCCATGCATCAACCAGAATTTATAAATACAAAGCGGAACAGATTAACACAATATAAAAATCTTTTTATTAATACTAACAAATACGCTCCCTCATATATATACACTCAGCGACTCCCATAGGATATTTCTACCCTATTAACAAAGAGTCAAACCCCACAAAACCAAGGTTTATCGCTAAACCAAAGCTCTGATACCAACTTGTAACATCCCGCCCTTTCCGCACACTTTAAACCGACACTTGTCCCAATTCCAAGCATACGCAAGGGTGGATTGTTATGGGGTAAATAAGAAAAATGGAGAAGAAATAAAACGAAAATAGAATCTCACAGCGGAAGGATAAAATATAATAACAAATATACAGTTTCATAAACAGTTTACAAAAGCTTAATTTTTCTTTTACAATAAATATCAGAGTTACACATACCAATACAAGCAATGCAGCGGAATAGAAAGAGTGTGGTGCAATACTATATGTAAAATAATACTGATTCTTCGTCTTCGTCCTCCAATGCTAAAATCTGCTATCCTGAAACGCTCGGACTGACCCGAGCGAATTTGAAAAGACAAAAACACTCGAGTCAGACTAGAAAATCTTATGTGAGTTAAATAAACAGAAATAAATATGAGTACAGTAACTCAAGAGATTCTCGGGATTTACATCTCCTAAGGATCCGTTAAACTATTTACTATGTAGTATATTGCGCTATTATAATAGTGTCTAATTGTAAAATAAACATACTTTTAAATAGCATTAAGGCTTTACATTTTCCACCTTAACACGTAAAATGCCAATAGTCTATACAGTACCGTAATACCTCCTGATCGGGAAGCTACCAGAGGATACTCCATAGGTACGACACAAATAGAAACTCGTAGTAAAGGCTCGATATGGTAGGTGACACGGCACAACTAGGCAATGCCAGGGTAGATATACCAATTGCTATCCAGGCTGGTGGAAACGCGTAGCCGCAGTTACCGCCCACCTCGGACTAACTCCCCAAAATCAAAATATAGAAGTGGCCACTGAATCAAATCCAAGTCAAAGTATAATATCGAAGAGGAGCGTCCGATCAGAGGAATGACCTCATTGGCCTGAGAATCGCTCCTGTTTTAGCCACCTTATGCCAACTCACGGGAGTTGGGTCCACGTATTTACCTTACAGGAAACGTCGCCACCACCTACTTCATTCTGGAATCTCCACCGCGTACACGGTTAGTCAAAGTGGTTTTTGGTATCGACAGAGAGTATGTCCATATCCGATCCCGGTCTCTTTGCCAACCAATCGTTATTATAACACCGCGGCCATTTAAAAATAGTTTATATTTTTAAAACCAAAATAAAATCCATTTCAAAACCATAATATTACGATATCATTTCTTCTTTAAAACCCAAAAAGATTCATTTTGATATTATTTTTATAAAACCCAAATCAATGATATCATTTCCCAAATATAAATCTTTTCCAAAAATTATGCCACTTTTAAAATTTATAATTCCTTGTAACCAAATATTTGAACATTAACTTTCAACATAATACTTCGAAATCCATAGTTTTTAAAACCATTACTTTCAAAACTAAATGGTTTGGATATTCAACAATATATAAAATAAGTGATTTAACTTTATGGTTACTTTGTACGGAAAATAATTTACATGGCTTTGTGAATATTTCTTTACTCAATGTTAAAACCATAATCCAAAATATTATTTCAAGTCCCAACCATTCCAATTTCATATATTTTTATATCCATCTTGAGGGTTAATATTTCAACTAAAGTTGGACTTTTATTCTTTCAACAAATCAAATGTTCTATTAATTAGTTTTGAACATTCACATAAAATCCATAAATAATAAGACTTCAATTTCTAGTAATAAAATATATATATTTTCCAATTCAAATTATACTAGAATATTCATTTCAATTTATTTTGGGAAAAATCCAATTGTAAATATACTATCTTAAAATTTCCAACTTAACATTTAAACATAGGATCTAAATTATCAAACTCCATTTTCTAAATTTTCTTCCATTTTAATAAAGAGATTTATACACCTTTTTATTTCAAAATTTTCAACTTCATATGTATATAAATATGGAAGAAAACATTTATTCAGTATAAAATTTAAGATTTTTATAAACCGTATTCCATCCAAACCATAGAAATCTCATTAAAAATAGTTATATATAGACCGCGGTGCCTGTATATAGTTTTCTATCCTATGGTCAAGTGATACGGATATTTATAATTTCAATCCGCAATTTAAAAAAATAAAACTGCGGTTGTATATCATTTCAAACCGCAATCCCGAATGAAATGTAAATGCATACTAACTTGCAGTTTAATGATATCCAAATAAAACATTCATTCAACAACACATCCATCATCCAATCACACATCGATCAATATCAATCAATAACCATTATATATGTGATCATATATAACAGGTGATAACTGGCAGTTTATTCAAATTAAATTTATCGACTATTAATCTAACAGTTTATTCAGTAATAATTTATACAACTGTTAACTAGAAATTCATATGCAACAATAATTTCCAACAGTCAATTAATACGCAATAAATCAATTAAATTAACAGTTAAATTTAATAAAATGCAATTCAACAGATATAAATGAAATAAACATGCCAGATACCCATAAATAAATTTCTATTCATTTCTAAAACTTATTTAACAAACATAAAAGCTTCTAGTAATTGTGAGTGGGTTAAAACACTCACCTTTGGAATTTAAATCGAATTTTAAATTCAATTTAAACTCAAAATTTTGATGCTCTTCAAATCCGTCCAAACCAGCGTCATTAGATCCGGATTTTAAATACGAACCTAACAAAAAAAATTTCGCGTGAATCCGAATTCGTATGTAAAAGTTATAGCGATTTGAACAATTATGATTAAAAATTAAATTAAATAAAATAACCCTCCTATACCACGTCAGCATGTGAATACGCCCCTCCTGCTTCTCACGAGACCGATGCCTCCAGGTTGCCAACCCTAGCCGCCAGCACTTCAAGCCATCTTCATCGAAATTTTTGCCACGGTGCGGCCTCCAGAACCACGATCAGACGACTCCATCGTCTCCACTACCACCGGCCGCGCCTGGCCTTGGTCCAGCGACCACGAACAACGCCTCTGGCCCACGCTGCCGCCTGACCTTCAAACCCCAATAACGACGAACCTCAACCCCCTGACCCCAAACTAACCGTACCGATGACCAAGTCTTGATGCCCTCTTCCTTCCCATACGACCCGATTGAGTTAAAGTCGAAGATCTGCCGCTGATTGAACGTGTGGCCCATGAACGGCCGGGAAAAATTCGATGATTTCTGGTCAAACGACAAACTGAATCGAGAAACTAATCACACCAGCAGATTACGCATATCGAAAACTTCAACATATATTTTTTTTGGAATTTTCTGAAGAGTTTGAATTTTCACTTTTGATTTTGAACTGTAGATAGATCTAGGTTTTTGCAACCATTGAGGAAGAGAAAGAGATGAAGAAAATGAACGTATAGACGAATGATAGAAGATGGAGGCTAGGGTTTATCACCGCATATATATAGACAAATTGGTAGGCTAGGTGGGCACGAATTACAAACGTGCTAAACGGTAGTTGGCCCAAAAAGCCCGTTCTGACCCCGGAACGAAATTTATTAAATCTATATATCCAAATAGGTAATTTAAAATATTCTGAACGCGATGGAAAAAGTTTCACGTCCAAATTTAATCGTATGAAGAAGTTATGCTGAAAACAAAATTTCCAAATTGATTTCAAATTGATTTTATTAAAATTGATTTCAAGGCGTTTCACGCCCGTACGATCAAACGACAAGTCCGATCGATACGAAACTTGAAACCCTATAATAATTCACCGATACGGATCCGATGAAACTAGTTTCGTCGAAATCCGAGTCCGTGACCAAAATGGCTATTTTTAATATTTATTAAATAAATTAAATAAATTATAAAAATCCAAATTTTTTTACATTTCAACTTCTAATATTGGCCAAATCTCATTATTAATATACTTCAATCAATTCCAATGATTTTCCAAGCTTGGATGTGGATTAAAATCTATAAGTATATCAATTTGCAGTGTTAATTTCTGCACTTTCTTATTATTTGGAAATTATAAAATTTTTATTCTCAAAAACCCAATTAAATAAATAACTTGATTTCCATTTCAACTCATTTGATTTCAAATAAACTTTTTACCATAAATAAAATTCCAAATTATTAATAACTTTATTCCCATTTCCTTTATTTTTCTTAACTATCTATTAATTCCAATCTTAATGAATTCAACATTATAAGTTTGATTGATTTATTAAATTCACTTTCTTTCTATTATCCAAAGTTATTGCTGTCAATATGACGAAACTAACATTAGTTTAAGATTTCACTCAATTGTTTACAAATTCCATTTTAAATTCAATAACGTAATATTTTACGTTTAATTCCATGTTATTTGTAGTAAATACCATTTGTTGAATTTAATACTCAGATTATAAATATAACCTTGCTTTCTAAAGTTATATCAACAGTAGTCCCATTTAAAATTTGAATTAGCTTTAACTTTATTTTATGGAATTAACTTATTGCAATAAATCCAAATTAATAAATACGCCTTGATTCCTATATTAACTTCTTTGGTTTCAATTAACCTTTTATGGTGAGTATGAATTCCAATGTATAATTGAAACCCTTATATCCATTTTATTTCACTATTCCATTTTTATTATTAAATCCATTATAGCCAAATGCATGAAATTAACATACATAAATATATTTTATAAGTCTGCACTTAATTATTACCTTACAATATGTTTTTACGTTACTATAAATTTATACACTCTTCCGTTTCTACATTAATAATTATTACGGTAACGTTTCTCTTAATTAAAACTTTCTCCATAATTGAATGAACTTTATATTTAATACATACTACAGAATTACAATCACCTATGTTCTATCCAACATACATTAAAAGTTCACTACCATAAATTTACCATACATTTATCCAATGGTTACATCCTCAAATTAACAATTTAATCCCATTATACAATTGCAATTCACACTATTTATTGTTACATTAATACTATTTTGAATTTTAATCTTTTAGTATTAATTTAACAATCGTATTAAATTAAGAGGTTATGATGATTTTCACTATATATATATATACACTACATTTAAAACCCAACAGTCGTTTCAACTCCTTTGTATTGTATTATATTGGTTATCCATCACTGCCTTTTATTTTACTACCTAGATTCACATATAGTTACAATATTACCAATATATATATATATATATATATATATATATATATATATAAACACATAGGAAATCTAAATTCTTGTCATAAATTCTTAAATTTATATTATATTAATGAAACCCCCTTTTGTTAATATTTTTATTAACATCTTCAATTACAACATTTATTGGTTCCTTAAAATAAATCCTTTAACCAAATGCGACAAATTTCACTACCCAAATCTATTGTCATAAAATCTTGTTGTTACATTAAATTCCAATTACTATAACAAATCACTATGTTTTCTCAAATAAATATCTAAACTTTTGTTTTATTCTCAATTAGATTAGAAATTATATTAAGTTAATCCATTTAATATTATCCAAATTTACGGGTCGTTACATTAGAGATCAATGAAGAGAGTCACATGGATTGAATTTAAGAGGAAGTTCAGGACTAAATTCTTCTCTATGCCTAAAATGGGATTGTTGTAGGAGAAATTCATTAATTTGAAACAGAAAGAATTGTCAGTTAAAGATCATGCGAATCAACTTAATGAGCTTATGATGTTTGGATTTACTTTTATTGATACACTGGATAAGGAGCGAATGAAGTTCATAAAAGAATTGAGTTCGCTATTTAAGGATTTTTTTATTTAATCAAATTCCATATGGTACCATTCGAAGATTTGGTAGGAGCGTCTTTGTTAAGGTCTATCAATGGAAAGATGACTAAGACTCTGCCAAAGAAAGAAGCGAACAAACTTGAAAACTATAAAAAAAGAAGAGCCTAAAGTAAGATGAGAATAGAGAAGGTGTAACCGACATCGAAAGAAAGGACATGTAGTAAAATACAAGAAGTTTGAATTTTCACAGATCAAGTGTTACAATTATAACCGGTTAGGTCAAACAAAGAGGGAATTCGCAGCTTTAGAAAAAGAAAGTTAGATAATCAAAGTCTATGCAAGAGAAGCAGTCTTAAGTGTTAGTTAGCCACCATCTTCTTAGGAGGAAGGGAAGAAGATTGTGATTCAATATGAGTTATTACTTTTGGATATGAAGTATAATATTTGCTTGATTGTTATGGCAAGGCACCAACCCGTGTTGAGTTATCTTGTAACATCCCGCCTTTTTGTATGCATTAAATCGACGATAAACCACACACGTCGGACTTAAACCATACAGAAGGGAGGATTGTTATGGGGTAAATAAGAAAAACAGAGAAAGAAAGAAAGAAAAAAATAAAATAGAATCTTTTAGCGGAATGATAAAATATAATAATCAAATAAACAGTTCATGAAGCTGTTTTACAAAATATTTGATTATACTTATACAATACATATCAGAGTTAAGCATACCAGAGAATAATCAATAACAATATAACGGAACAATGTGATGCAGCGGAACAATATAGTAAATAATAGCAATACAATCATCGTCTTCGTCCTCCAGAAATAAAGTCTTCGAATCCTGAAATGCTCAGACTGACCCGAGCGAATTAAAAAGACAAAACACTTGAGTCAGAACTAAAAGATCTTATGTAAGTTAAACCAACTGTAATAATATGAGTGGGACAGCGTCATAGATGTTTACGGGATTTGACATATCCTATCCAGTGTCTAACGTGCGTGTAGTAACTTAAGAGATGCTCGGGATTCACATCCCTTAAAGATCCGTTAAACTATTTACTACGTAGTAATATACGCTATTATAATAATGTCTATAGTAAAATAAACTTACTTTTAAATAACGTTATGGGGTTACCCATATAACCCTTAACACGTAATAGTCCCAGTAGTCCATCCAATATCAGCGCATCTCCATATCGGAAGACTACCCAAAATACTCCACGGGCTACGCAAGAAAACCAAACTCATACAAGGCGCGCTAGGGTAGGTGACACGGCACAACTAGGCAATGCCAGGGTAGATATACCAATTACGCTTCCAGACCGGTGGTAACGCATAGCAGCTACTACCGCCTACCTCGAGCTGCACCTCCAAAATCAAAAGGGCCCCAAACAATCACAAAGTAATAGAATGGTATCGAAGGAGTGTGTCCGATAAAAGGTGCTACCTTCTTAGCCCGTCAATCTCTCATGTTTTAGCCACCTTATGCCAACTCACGGGAGTCGGGTCCACGTATATACCTCAAAGGAAACGCCGCCACCATCCTACTTCATTCTGGAATCTCCACTGCGTACACGGTTGTTAAAATGTTTTTCGAAGTTGGCAGAGAGTATGACAACTTCCGATCTTAGTCTCTTTAACAACCAAATGTCATTATAACACCGCGGTCTTTTCAAAGTAGTTTATACTTCAAACCAGAATATAATATTCCTTTCAAAACTACATAAATACGATATCATTTCCATTTTAAGACCAAATCAATATGATATCATTTTTATTTCAAATCAATATAATATCATTTTATTTCAAATATATCCCTTTTCCAAAATCATAGCACTTCCAAATTATACACTTCGAAGCCAAACATTTGAAGTTTTAACACCTTTAAAACATAATACTTTGAAATTCGTAACTTCGAAGCATTTCAATTTTGATAAAACATTTCAATTTCGATATATTTCAAGGCTTTAAATATTCCAAAATTTCAATACTAGATTTGATAATTTCGATTCAACAATTTAATTTTCTATTATTTAGTTTTGAAATATTTTACATAATAAATCCCTTATCATTTAAATAAAAATCAATTTACAAATAACTAAATATTTCCTTCAATTCCCTTATACTTGGAAATAATCATTTAATTCACCTTGACCCCAAAATCAAGTTATAATAATTATACCTTTTAAATTTTCTAATTTAATAATTTCCAAGTTATAATAATACGATGATCTCCCCTCCGTCCACTCTTCCAAACCCATAAATCAATTCGACAATCCGACAACGTTCATCGACGCGCGATGAACGACCGAGAACTATCCGATGATTACTGATCAAAGATGAATCAAAACGAAAAATGAATTACAATTCTGAAATGCGCTCGTCGAGAGCTTTCTGACGATATAAAATATGATATAGTTTGAAGAGTTTGAATTTTTGGCTTTGAATTTTATTTGAAATTGCATTTGAAATTTGGTTTTGGGAATCTGTCTGCCATTATGGAAGAGGAGCAGTTGGAATTGTACGTACAGAAAAATGAGAAATAGAGGCTGACAGGGTTTATAACAGGGTATATATAGGCAAGATGAAATTAGGATGGACCAGATCGATTGGATTGAAAACTGAACTCCAAATGGCCCGAAAAGCCCATTCTGACTTCGGAACGAAAATGGAATAACCCATATATGAAAATATACGTTTTAAAATATTTTAAACGCAACGGAACAGGTTTCAGGTCCCAATTCCATCGTACTAAGAAGTTAAGCTAAAATCAAATTATTTCAAATTGATTTCAAGGCATTTCAAGTCCGTATTATCAAATGACAAGTTTGATCGCTACGAAACTTGAAATCCAACAATAATTCATCGTTACGGATTCGATGAAACTGGTTTCATCGAAATCCGAGTCAGTGGCCAAAATGGCTATTTTCCTATTAATTAAATAAATTAGTATTAAATTAAATTAAATCACTTTTCTCTTCAATTATTATTTCAATTTTTATCAATTCGGATTGCTTATAAAAAATCACAATCCTTCGTAACAAATTTTCATATGGATTAAATGTTGCGTATTCCACACTTTCAAAAGATTTAAATTTCTATTTCAATTATTTATAGATTATAAATTAAATTTCCAATAATTCAATGGAATTAGCTTTCCATTTATTTTCAACACATTCTTCTTATGGAATAACTATTTTGTTTTATATCTATTGCCTTAATGTTACACAATTTCTTCTTTGTTCTAATCATCGTAGTAATGAATTTCATTTGCTACAAAAAATTCCATTTATTATAAATTAAATTTCAATAAATTGGTTTGTTTCAATTCCTATCTTTTTATTAAGTTCATTACTACTCTATAATTTGGTTAACCTTTGTTTAATCTTTCATTACTTTACTATACTCTAATTTGACAACTTTTTATTACATCAATTACTGCCTTATAAAAAAATTACGTTTCTATTCAATTTAAATTCACCCTTTCCATTATTATATTAATTATCATTAAAGTAACATTTAATTAATTTTATTTTTAAATTGGTAAATTACTGGTAACGACAACCATTTGTCACCATTATACCCTGTATAATACTTGTAAGTTATTCTTCACAAACAACTACTATCTATTATAATATTTCACATATTAATTCAATAATTACACTTGTTTTTCTCATATTCCCATTATAACTAAGTCATAACATTTAAATTATTTTATTTAATTGGAATTTCATTCAAAATTAT
Source organism: Allium cepa (assembly GCA_030765085.1). Classification (NCBI taxonomy): domain Eukaryota; kingdom Viridiplantae; phylum Streptophyta; class Magnoliopsida; order Asparagales; family Amaryllidaceae; genus Allium; species Allium cepa. Next base: position 689,157,663 of record CM060932.1, on the reverse strand, counting down.
TAATTATTAACTTTAATTATCCCTATTACATTTCCTCTTAGTTATTTTCATTATTACATAACAACTTTTATTAATAATTCACTAATTTTTCTTCAATATTAAATTTCAAAAATCTTATTAAATTAACAATTTTAATTATTGAAAATTTACAGGTTGTTACACTCTCCCCCGCCAAAGCCTTTCGTCCCCAAAAAGGTAAAAGAAGGGAAAAGAAAGGATTAAATAAACAATACATTTTATCCGAAAATATTAACTTTATAAACAATAAATTTACAAAATTAATTAATTTAAATAAAATATACAAATTTACAACCATAAAATCGTTTTATACTCAAATTAATAAAGTTTGGGAAACATTTTCCAAAAAAATTTCTAAGTCCAAAATTTACAGAAAATTTCGGCAGTCTTCTTTGTACAGAGAGGCTCGGGAGAAAATATAATATCAAATATAAAAATATATAACATATATTCTACAAAATAATATATCCCAAAACAGGAAAAACAATATAATAATGCTATAAACCGTAATCCAAAAACTTACCTATTTGTCGGGCAATTAACGCTTAATTATGAAACCAAAAGCAGTAGCAATTGCTTCCATAACCTGCATTTCACTTGTATAATCTAAAAAGAGTTAATAATAATATAAAATGAAATATTTAAAGTTGCTTCAAACCGTTCAGTATCAAACAACAATTATTGCAACCAACAGCATACACATCATATACAAATCAACCATTCAAGCAAAACAAAACAATTGGTTGGTTCGGGTTAAGACACTTTAAATCACATAGAATGACAAATAACTATGAAGTATTCCATTTACTCAACAGTCTCAGATAAATTCAATAGACTATTCATACATCTAAGCAATTTTAAAATATCCTTTCCCAAACAACCATAAACCAAACAAACAATAATTTCAAACAACCGATCACATTCATTCTTATTAATTTCATTTCATAACGTTTTTTGTTTGACTTCCTTTACACTCATATAATGATTTATCTTTTTAATTTACATTTATTTCTTGCAAATTTCATTTCCATTCATTGATTCAGTGTTTATCTCACTTATTTGCACTTATACTTACAAAATTTTCATGTTTAATTATTTATATCGAAATTTTTTCTTTTTATTGCATTACATTCATTTATTAATAGTATTCATGTTCAATTCAGTTACTTGGCTTATTAATTTCATTAACTTAAGTTTATAGTCATTTATTTACAGTATTCATCCTTTCTACTTAATTTATTTAGAAATATCTTCAACCTATTTACTTAAGTTTATAATTACTTACTTACAATACCTAATTTCTATTATATTTAATTAGTAGCATTTTACTTATACTTAAGTTTATAACCCTACAACATCAAATTCTTATTTATTAAGGTGATTCATTGAACCCTTTCATTATATAAGTTTTTCTTGTACAATTTTCCATTACATTTTCTTATTAACCATTATAAGTTTTAAATCTTTTGGTAAGTTATATACATACATACATACATACATACATACATACATACATATATATATATATATATGCTTTTTAGGAAGGTAATTGAAAATCATACAAGTTTATCTTATTTCTTTATTTACTTTAATGTTCAATAATCATATCTTTTGTCTTAGAGATTACAATTTCAACTTTCTTGTTATTTCATTTATAACTTAGCATTTAATCTCCTATTTTAAATTAGAGGTTCTAATTTTTAATTAGTCAAATTCCATTTCACTACAATAATTGAAACTATTAATTAACGGAAATTTAAGAACTAAATACCGGGTTAAATTTCAAATCATTTTAAAATAACATATAGATGTATACACTTACAATTTATATATCCAAATATATTTAAAACAATTTGAAATTTATATTTGTTTATCAAAATAAATATGCAGTAGAACTACTGCAGTGTTATTGCCACTTCGAAACTCGAAAATGAATGTCGATGATGCATGCACTCATCACCGAAATTGTTTTCCAGCGACAGAGAGGGGAGTACATAACTTATTTCTTTCCAAAGTTTCTTTAAAACACTTCTTTCAAATTATACTGAAATATTTATATCAGAAAATACTTCTAAAAATATTATTATTATATTCTAAAATCATTCGAAAGAAATTTTCAAAACCCCAGGACTTAAGTTCTAAATTCCTAATTTCATTTATTTTATTTTCAACATTTCAACTATTATTTATAAATTTCATTACCTAACAACCAATATATTACAACCAAATGCAACCGTTTTAAAAAAAATTATTACTTTATATACAGAAAATATAATAGGCAAAATTATTTCATTCACCTATATTCAAAACAAATATTGTGTTGGTCTGTCCTATTAAGTGTTTAGAAATCCCTATTGATGTCATAGCGTCCTGTGAACCAACCAAAATTCATAAATACAAAGCGGAACAAATTAACACAATATCAAAACCTTTTATAACACTAACAAATACGCTCTCTCATATATATACACTTAGCGACTCATCACAGGGTATTACTACCCTATTGATAAAGAGTCACACCCCACAAAGCTAAGGTTTATCACTAAACCAAAGCTCTGATACCGAATGTAACATCCCTCCTTTTTGTACGCTTTAAATCGACGATAAACCACACACATCAGACTTAAACCATACAGAAGGGCGGATTTTTATGGGTAAATAAGAAAAACAAAGAAAGAAAGAAAAAACAAAATAGAATCTTGCAGCGGAACGATAAAATATAATAATCAAATAAACAGTTCATGAAGCCGTTTTACAAAATATTTGATTATACTTATACAATACATATCAGAGTTACACATACCAGAGAATAATCGATAACAATACAGCGGAACAATGCGATGCAGCGGAACAATATAGTAAATAATAGTAATATAATCTTCGTCTTTGTCCTCCAGAAATAAAGTCTTCGAATCCTGAAATGCTCAGACTGACCAGAGAAAATTAAAAAGACAAAACACTCGAGTTAGAACTAAAAGATCTTATGTAAGTTAAATCAACTATAAATAATATGAGTGGGACGGCGTCAGAGATGTTTACGGGATTTGACATCTCCTATCCAGTGTCTAACGTGCATGTAGTAACTTAAAAGATGCTCGGGATTCAACCCCTTAAGGATCCGTTAAACTATTTACTATGTAGTAATGTAGGCTATTATAATAATGTCTATGGTAAAATAAACTTACTTTTAAATAGCATTAAGGGGTTACCCATATAGCCCTTAACACATAATAGTCCCAGTAGTCCATCCAATATCAGCACACCTCCAGATCGGGAGACTACCCTAAATACTCCACGGGATACGGGAGAAAACCAAACTCATACAACGCGCGCTAGGGTAGGTGACACGACACAACTAGGCGATGCCAGGGTAGATATACCAATTATGCTTCCGGACCGGTGGTAACACGTAGCAGCTACTACCACCCACCTCGAGCCATACCCCTAAAATCAAAAGGGGCCCGAAAAATAACAAAGTAATAGAATGGTATCGAAGGAGTGTGTCCGATAAAATGTGCTACCTTCATATCCCGTCAATCGCTCCTGTTTTAGCCACCTTATGCCAACTCACTGGAGTCGGGTCCATGTATATACCTCAAAGGAAACACCGTCGCCATCATACTTCATTTTGAAATCTCCACTATGTACACGGTTGTCAAAATGGTTTTCGGAGTCGGCAGAGAGTATGACAACTTCCGATCCCGGTCTCTTTAATAACCAAACGTTATTATAACACCGCGGTCTTTTCAAAATAGTTTATACTTCAAACCAGAATATAATATTCCTTTCAAAACCGCATAAATACGATATCATTTCCATTTTAAAACCAAATCAATATGATATCATTTTTATTTCAAATCAATATAATATCATTTTATTTCAAATATATCCCTTTTCCAAAATCATAGCACTTCCAAATTATACACTTCGAAGCCAAACATTTGAAATTTTAACACCTTTAAAATATAATACTTTGAAATACATAACTTCGAAGCATTTCAATTTCGATAAAACATTTCAATTTCGATATATGTTAAGGCTTTAAATATTCCAAAATTTCAAAGTAAATTTGATAATTTCGATTCAACAAATAAAATTTCTATTATTTAGTTTTGAAATATTTAACATAATTAATCCTTTATCATTTAAATAAAACTCAAATTACAAATAACTAAATATTTCCTTCAATTCCCTTATACTTGGAAATAATCATTTAATTCATCTTGACCCCAAAATAAAGTTATAATAATTATACCTTTTAACATTTCCAATTTAATAATTTTCACATCAACCTTTTTGAGTTTGATTCTCAAATAAATTCAGTTTCAAATAATCTCAAATTTATCTCAGTTTCAAATCAAATTTATTCGAGTAAAATTCTTAAATAATTTGATTCAAATCAATTTCATATTTATCTTCCAAGCTTAATTTTATTTAAGTCATTATATCCTTTACATACAATATAATTTAAATAAATACTTAACTGTATTATATCTTAATGAAATAAACTTTGTTATTAAACTTATTTTATACTTTACCCCAATTTTATACATAGCTTAAAACCAAGAATTTAACTATATATAAAACAATATTTATGAAATATCCAAATCAATATCTCAGAAAACCGTATATTTCTTACAAACCATAGAAATCATTCTAAAAATATTTGTATTTATGGACCAAGGTGTCTGTATATAATTTTCTACCCTATGGTCAAGTGATACGGATATTTATCATTTCAATCCGTAATTTAAAATAAAAATACGGTAGTATATCATTTCAAACCACAATCCCAAATGAAATAAAATGCATAACAACTTGCAGTTTATAACAATATAAAATACAACATCCATTCATCCAATATCAACCATTTATCACAATCATCATCGAATTCAATCAATAACATCAATATATAATAGATAATAAATCACAGGCATTTATGGTAGTTTATATTCAAAAATAAATTAAATAACAACTTAACTGGCAGTTTATATGCAATACTAAATTAAATAACAAATTAACTGCCAGTTTATATGCAATACTAAATTAAATAACAATTTGATTCAATAAATTCAATTTAACCAAGATGATGATTAAAAATATGCCAAACAGTCATAAATAAATTTCTAATCACATCAAAACTTAATTTAACACACATAAGAAATTTAGAAGTTGTGAGTGGGTTAAAACACTTACCTTTTGAATTTAAATCCAATTTAAACCCAAAATTTGACCAATCTCAGAATTCGTCCAAAGGGTGCCAAAATGTCCGGAATTCCAATACGAACCTAGCGGAGAAAACCGTGCGTGAAACGGATGTCGTATGCAAAAGTTATTAAAATCAGAATATTTGAACGAATTTAAATATATAAATAAAATAATAAAAACAACAAGTCAACATCCATTACCACGTCAGCTCCTTCATCCAGACGTTCAACCTAATTCACGTGACCGAACATCGCGCATAGAACTCGGAACCGCCACCAACGGCAGCACCGTATGTCACCTACGGCCACGCGCACCCTCCCCAGGCGAACCGCCGTGCTCCACGCTACCCTGCCTCGCGTCGATCACCGCCGATGATGCAAAAATTTGAAGCAGTCACCGCCTCCGCATCAACCCTAATCAAATTATTGCCATCGATCTGACCATCAAAACGCCAAACAAACTATGCGGATGAACTCCCCTCCGTCCACTCTTCAAAACCCATAAATCAATTCGACGATCCGACAACGTTCATCGACGCGCGATGAACAGCCAAGAATTCTATGATGATTACTGATCAAATGATGAATCAAAAATGAAAAATGAATTGCAGTTTTGAAATGCGCTCATCGAGAGCTTTCCGACGATATAAAATATGATATAGTTTGAAGAGTTTGAATTTTTGGCTTTGAATTTTATTTGAAATTGGGAATTTGTCTGCCATTGAGGAAAAGGTGCAATTGGAATTGTACGTATAGACAAATAAGAAATAGAGGCTGTTAGGGTTTATAACAGGGTATACATAGGCAAGATGAAATCAGGATGGACCGGAACGATTGGATTGAAAACTGAACGCCAAATGGCCCAAAAAGCCCGTTCTGACTCCGGAACGAAAATGGATCAACCCATATATCAAAATATATGTTTTAAAATATTTTAAATGCAATGGAACAAGTTTCAGATCTAAATTCCATTGTATTAAGAAATTATGCTAAAATCAAATTATTTCAAATTGATTTCAAGGCATTTCGAGTCCGTACGATCAAATGACTAGTCCGATCACTACAAAACTTGAAATCCTACGATAATTCACCGTTACGGATTCGATGAAACTAGTTTCGTCGAAATCCGAGTCAGTGGCCAAAATGGCTATTTTCCTATTAATTAAATAAATTAATATTAAATTAAATTAAATCACTTTTCTCTTCAATTATTATTTCAATTTCTATCAATTCGAATTACTTATAAAAAATCACAATCCTTCATAACAAATTTTCATATGGATTAAATGTTGCATATTCCACACTTACAAAAGCTTTAAATTTCTATTTCAATTATTTATAGATTATAAATTAAATTTCCAATAATTCAATGGAATTAGCTTTCCATTTATTTTCAATACATTCTTCTTATGGAATAACTATTTTGTTTCATATCCATTGCCTTATTGTTACACAATTTCTTCTTAGTTCTAATCATCGTAGTATTGAATTTCATTTGCTACAAAAAATTCCATTTATTATAAATTAAATTTCAATAAATTGGTTTGTTTCAATTCCTATCTTTTTATTAAGTTCATTACTACTCTATAATCTGGTTAACCTTTGTTTAACCTTTCATTACTTTACTATACTCTAATTTGACAACTCCTAACATTGTAGTACATTTCCCATCACACTAATATACGCCTATTTACATCTTACATTTGTATTAAGTTACATTAATATATTCAAATTTCTAACTCCTTTGTTATTAGCTATCCTGTTTCCATTTATTATATCTTTGCCAAATATATACATTAATTACGATTAAATATTCTCAATAAATTTATTTACTTGGTTTCATGCTTTTATTACATCAATTACTGCCTCATAAATAAATTTACGTTTCTATTCAATTTACATTCACCCTTTCCGTTATTATATTAATTATCATTAAAGTAACATTTAATTACTTTTACTTTTAAATTGGTAATGTGACAACCCGGAATTTTCTAGCAATATCAATTTAATAATCTGTATTAAATATTAAATTGATTTGATATATCTTTATTAATTAAATCTGAATTGATACTTTTCTTTTAATAAATATGTAATTGGTAAATGATATCTGTTAAAATTAATTGAATTGTTTTCTACTTATAAATGTATATATTTGTATACATTGTAAATAGGAAAGCTTTGTTTTAAAGTTTAACTAATAAATTATGTTTCAGATGCTAATATACATTTTAGTGAATTAGGAATTATGATTTATTTAATATAAACTTTTCAAAGCTAAATAAATAAATATAGGGTTTTAAATACATAGGATAAATGCTTAAATAGTTTGAAACTTATTTTAACTTAAGTTTAAATTTAGAATTATTAACAAAAAGATTTGTTTTATTTTATTTTTAGTATAGCTTGATAAAAATATGAATTTAAAATTATATATGAGTTTTAATATAATTTTGTCAAACAGTACTTTAACATATATTATAAAATATGTAGTTTATAATAAAAAGATAAATTGGAAAAATATAAGTAAGTACCTTGGTTAAATTATAATAACATAACAACTATAAAGTTCATTTAGTTTTCAAACAACAAAACAAAAATGATAACATTCTCATACATTTCAAAAAAAAAAAAAATAACAAGTCAATGATAAAACTAGAAACAAAAGAGTCTTCAAGTTTGTAAACTAACATAAAAATGAACTGCAGTATACATGTATATATAAGTGTAAAGCATCAAGACCAATATATGATTGTACAAACAAAATCTAGGAACAAATCTAAAGTGTGCAGGCTGAAATAAAACAAAATAAAGATATAAAAATATATGTGTGTGAAGGCTTGTTAAGGAAGACATTGTTTTGCATTCTTAAACAAACAAACAAAAGAAATTAAACAAAAATCTGCAAATATCTTTATTTATTGTAGTGTCTGAATAGTGTATACTAATACAAGGACACAACCCTTTAATTAGCACACATTTCTGTCTGAAAATTTCTTATAGCCGAAATATTTATCTTAGCTCAGTTTACAGTACATTATTACAAATAAAACTAAAGCAATATTTTATCAAGTCAAAGCTTGTTCAAAAAGACAACTTGTTCAAAGTTATATATATATATATATATATATATATGTATGTATTCATCACTTCCTATCTTTTAATTCAGTCATTCAGTAATTAAGCAAAGCCTGAGAAAAAGCAAAAGAAAAATAATAAACAAACAAAATTCAGAAAGCAAAAAGGAAGTTTACAGGAATTCAACACTTTAACTGCAAGTTGTTTCATTATCAAAGTAGCCTTTGTTCTTTTACAATTGCAGGTGAGTAACATAAATCAGTTAGATGTTTTAAGTATATATTAAATGGTGGTATGCTTATTCCCTGAATTTAAGAATGATTGCAAAGATATTTCTGTGTGTATTTGAATAAGTGTGTGTACATTGCTCTGTGTCTGGGTTGTTTCCTGACTTTGGTTCCAGGTTCAAAGCTAACCCAAATTTATTTGTTCTTGATTAAAGATTTGATAGAACCTAAGGTTGAATAAATATATTTGTTATATCCTTGGCTTTAGTTTAAAATTATTAAAGCTCAAATCAAATTGAATTTTTGCTCTGGAAATACTGCACCACTTAGGAAACTTTAAAATGATCAAAATCCAAATTTGATAGTTCATTGATTCAAGCATGTAAATGAAATTAGTACACGAAAACTTGATTTTTAAAGCTCGAATCAGAAGTTTCAGATAGGGGTTGGAAGAGCAGTTCTCGGTTGATCGAGAAGTGGGTTTTTGTCAATCTTTGGTGATCCCTGGGTTGGTGGTGGATGGGATCTTGAACGCACGTGTAAGAGTGAAGTGTGGTTGTGGGAAAAATATTCGTATGGTGGTTCGATGAACGTGGTAGAGGCGGTGAGCAAATTTTCGCACGTAAACCTAGTTTGGAGTGACCGAAGTGTTTGGTTCTGTTCGTCACCATCAGGCGATCGAGTGCAGCGGAGTTTTGTGAGGGGGTAGCTCGGTCATAGTCGCGTTCATGGCCGGAGCTATTGGTCTCCAGGTGGTCAGGGTTGGAAGAGGGCGGCGATGATAGGTTTGGATGGAATGTGGGTCGTGTGTTTCAGGTTTGGAATGAAGGTCTCGAATTCAAGAATTGGGAAACGATCTGATGATCGTACTTGGGTGTATGGGTGTTTGTTGACGTGGGAGGATCATCAGCGGCGGTCTGAGTTGGTCGGCGACCATGTGCACGTGCACGAAGGAGAGATTGGAGAACTGGGTTTGTTAGTGGCGCTGGGTTATTTTGTGATGGTCTCGAGAAGGGCTCGGGTATTTGTTCGAAACTTTGGGGTTGGTCTCGAAGTAATAGGGAAAAGTCTGGTTTTGTTTAGGTTGTTGCGCGCCTGGGGGAAACCCGAAGTAGTGTTTTTCTCGGGGAACTTCGTGTGTTTTCTCGAAGTAAACTAGAGGATGCTCGGGTTATTGATATTTCAGGTTTTAAAAACCTATAACAGTTTTCAACTGTTTTGAGACTTTTGTTTTAAATTTAAAATCAAAGTGAAAACTAGTACTAAATCAAGTTTAAATAGTGAATTTAAGTTAGTTTTGAAATGTAGTTCGAAATAATAAAGTTTTCAAAATTTAAATTATTTTAATAACTTAAAAGTGTTTAATAATTAAAGTATTTTCAACTAGATTTAAGTTCAAATGAAAATTTAAAACTGTTAATGAAAGATTAAAAACAGGTTAACTCCAAAAATAGAAATCAGGACTTGGATATGAATTTGGAAATAAAATAAAGTTTTATGATTTAAATTTATTCAAATAAGTTTAAGTGTAATTAAACATGTGAGTTTACAAAGGGTTTTGAAAAAAAAAATTAATTTTAAAACTTCATTAAGGATAAATTGGTTTTTATTTAGAAAGTAAATTGGAAAAAAATGTTTAAACAAATTGAAAGTGAAAATTTAATCAAAAATAAGACAGTTCACTTTAAGTAATGAAGACTTAGAGTTTATATGCATTAACCTTTAAGTTAATTATGTAAGAATAATTAATGATTGATATTAATTAAATTTGTAATTAAGTTTAAAAGTAGTAATTAAAGTTAATTAAAGAATTAATTAACTAATACGTGATTAAGAATCATAGATTAGATTTTTATTTAAATTAATAAATTTTAATGGTTAATCAAACTTATAATTATTAATGATTAATATATGTTAATTATTTTAGAAGAAAATAATTAAATAAGTGTTAATGAAGATCATTAACTAGATTATTTATAATTAATTAATGTAATTGATTTTTAATAAATTAATTGGATTAATTAATTCAATAATAATCATTGTAATAGTTTAAATGTAATTATTTATTTGGAAAGTAATTAAGAAATTAATTACTTATTAATTGAGTAAATTGATTTAATTTGAGTTAATTAATTTAGATTAATTAACTGATATTTTGGAATTAAATTACTTAGAGAAGTAATTGATGGATAATTACTGGAGGTAATTTACTGGATGATGTTGTTAATGGATGTAATTGGAGTATAATTACTTGTTGAAATTAATCAAAGGATTAATTAAGCTTGTTATTGAGAAGTAATTAATTTAGGACAGTTAATTACTGTATGTTATTAATCAAGGGGGTTAATATTTGTGTTTTGGAAGATTTGTATTCTTAATATAATTAACAAATGAAATGTAATTAGAAATCATTAATTAATATAATTAATGATGAGATTAGAGATTGATTATTTGAGAATAATAAATCAACAAGAAATTTAACGGTAATAAATCTATATAAATGTAATTAATTAATTGATTTATTCAAGATTAGTTTCTGTAAATAAATTAAGGAAAACTACTGGAATGCAGCAAAGGATATATAAATCAAAGATGATTGATTTGAAAATATAAGTAATTGAATATAAGATATAAATTAAGTTAATTAATGTTAGAAATCATTTGATGATTTGGTATGTGTAATTACTTAGTGAAATTAATGGAGTATAATTACTTAGAAAAGTAATTAAATGATAATTACTTGATGAAATTAATACAAGATGATTTGTAAGTAAAGTAATTTGGGTAACTTCCTTTGTAATTAATCAAAGGATTAATTTATGGAAATAATTAATCATGGGATGATTAATAAGTTATTAAGGGTAGTTAATTACTGTTTTGTTATTAATCAAGGGTGATTAATAATTGTATTTAATTAAAGATTAATCACATAATATAATTTAATTAAATAAGTAATTTAATATAAATTGAAGATCATTAATTAATATAATTAATGATGTAATTAAGAATTGTTAATTAAGGAATAATTAATAGGAAAGTAATTAAATGTTAACTGCTACGAATGATTTAGAATAACTTATTTGAGAAATTAATTAAAGACTAAATTATTTCTTGTAATTAGAGAATGATTAATTAATTAGATTTATAATTAATTAATGGTTGTGAGAGCAGGATTTATGGAATGAGTAATTAATTTAATCAATTTTAAATTAATTAAAAATGGAAGTAGTTAATTTAATTCATTATGAATTAATTATATATTGTGGTTCATAAATCATTGCTTATGGATGATATTGATATTTCATTGTTTGATTGTGATCTCAGATATGAATGGATAATATCTATGTGATATAGATGTATGGTTTAAGTATGATAATATTTAATTATCTGTTTGGATGATGATATTAATTATCTGTTTATGATGATAATGTGATTATCTATTATGAGATGTGAATTATTCATCTGTGTGTATATTGATAATATTGAATTGAATTGGACTGTTAAGACTAAATAGACAACTTGGCCTTAAAAGACACGTTTTGGATTTTGATGAGACCGGGATCGGTTTTCCTTATTTGGAACATCCGAAAACCACATCGATTCCAAATTTACGATAGGTCGTGAATCTGAAGTGAAGATGAAGGTTCAAAATGCAAGGGATATCGTCGTTAACTCTGAGGGTGATTCCAAAATGAGTGTAACGAGATGATGCCTTCGGTTTCGTTCGAACCCGGAACGAACTTGTATGGATCGAATGCTTTCAACACATCGTCAGGCGGGCGATGAGCATTCTAAGAGATATGTTCTATAAAGGTAATCGTAACCTCAAGCCTCATCAACCGGGAATGGCTAAAACAGGGGAGGTGCAGCAAGGTTAGGTGGGTCATGCCCAAGCAGGACAAGGATATTCCCCTGTCTAGATGTCCCTTTTATTCGGCTGTGTGGGCAGTTGGTCTGCAGCCAACTGCGGGGTTATCTTGTTTGGGACTGTTCAGTAAGGAATGGTTCCGGCCTTGTGTTGCAGGGGGTCGGGAGTGATCCTCGGTACGTTGATCTAGACCACGTACTGTGACGGGCGGTACCCCAGTAGCCCTGCCATTGTATGGAACTCAAAATCCAATAAGTGCCAACGGTTTTGATTGTATTACCCACTTTTGTGGCTAGTAGCTGGAATTTAATGAATGTAACAATTTCGGCTATTTTCTATTTACTTGAAAACCCTAGACCTATTTTAATAACACTGGATTTCCTATCAAATGTTTTGGTTAGCGTAAGGTAAAAACTTTTCCATGTTTATGTGTGGGAAGTCTTACGTGATACCTTTTGTTTCAAAGGATTTTGCAAAATTAAGAAACTTTAACCTGTTACTCACACCAGACCCATGTCTGACCCGAAGTTTATTTTTGTTTTTCATAAACTCTCAGGTACCTAAATTTTTACGGGTAGCCAAGGGATTCAGGTTAGCTTTGACGAATTCTGGAGGAGCAATGGAGCAGGAGGCTTCAGCGTTGTAGATATATATATATATATATATATATATATATATATATATATAGTTCCGCTGTGTTGGTATCTTTGAGTCATATTGTTTGAGCTGTATTGTATTGAGGTGTATTAACTAGACAGGTGTTTATAACTGTCTATTATGTGATGTACTATATGTATCACTCTGATTGATGTTATATATTATGTAAATATTTATGCGATTAATATAATTTATTCGTTCCGCTGTGAGATTCTAATGTTGTTGTTCTTTCTTCTCTATCTTTTCTATTTTCTCACCCTTATCTTTCTTTAAAAACGATACGTCTTCCTGGGCGTAGGAAGTCGGGTCGTTACAGGTAAATTACTGGTAACGACAACCATTTGTCACCATTATACCCTTTATAATACTTGTAAGTTTATCCTTCGCAAACAACTACTATCTATTACAATATTTCACATATTAATTCAATAATTACACTTGTTTTTCTCATATTCCCATTATAACTAAGTCATAACGTTTAAATTATTTTATTTAATTGGAATTTCATTCAAATTCATTAATTATTTACTTTAATTAACCCTGTTACGTTTCCTCTTAGTTATTTTCATTATTACATCACAACTTTTATTAATAATTCTCTAATTTTTATTTTCTTCAATATTAAATTTCAAAAATCTTATTAAATTAACTATTTTGATTATTGAAAATTTATGGGTCGTTACATATCTCATTCGCAATACTTGAGGAGCATGATGATCAAAGGTTACATAGAGGGAAAAGTGTCACTAGTTTGTTTATACAACGAGCATTATTAGTGTTCAATTTACAAGAGAGTATATGATATTTTGACCTATGTTAATACCAAAATTATATAAGTATGTATTATCAATGTTATGGAATGAGGTATTTCAAGTGGTATGGATAAACATGATTTGACAAATCAAGGGAAAACATATTTTGGATAGCATACATCAAATTTTGGAGGTATTTTACATGGCAATAAAATTTGAAGATATAAATCTAATTTGATCGAAAGATTATTGGATTCTTTTCATCATGCCTCAGATCTATTGTTTATATAGAAAGGAAGACACCAAACTCTAATATTCTTCACATTTCATTTTGCAGAAGCGTCGAAACTCTTTCCTTTTTAAACCCTAAGGATAATTACAACAATCACACACATCGCTTTTAGTTTTACTCTCTTTTCATCACATTCATAACCATTCCATTCCTAGTTTTTTTGGTGTATAAAACTAATTAAATTATTCCTTCTATATTCCTCTAAAATAACGTAATTTTAATATATTTAAAAAAAGTTATGACAATAGTTTGGAGGCAGCAATGTGAGTCATTTCTATTTAAGCTCCTTGTAACGACCTGGAATTTTGGTCGTTAGATTTTGAACATTTAATTCATTCTAAATGTAGAATGTTAATTATAATTTGATTTTGAATAAAAAGATTTTGGTTTAATTAATAGAATTAGTTAAATTTCAAATATGGCAGTTCAATTGGGTTTGAATAATAATAATTAACTATTTGAAATTGAAATAATTTGTGAATCTGCAGGCAAATAGAACGGAAATGGTTTCTAAAATTTATTTTAAGTCCATTTGGATTTGAATTATAATATTGGACTATTGGATGGAATTTAAAAGTCGATAGGTTAAATTTGGAATTTTATATTAATTTAATAATGGGATTTAATAATATAATAATGCAAATAATCAGATTTTGATTCGAAATGAATCAGAATGGTTTCTAATGTGATTATAAATTCTATATGATTTATAAATGAGTTAGTAAAATTTTAAAAGCGAAATTTTAAGTGATTTCGACGATTTTGAAAATCGGTCGAATTTATCGACGAATTAAAATAGCGTTCCGGGGTACAGTCTCGGAATTTGACGAAACTAGTTCCATTGGATCCGTAATTGTTCATTTTTATCGAATTTCAATTTTCGTAGCAATCGGAGTTGTCGTTTGACCATGACAGCTCAAAACGCATAGAAACTATTTTAATCGATTTAATTTAAAATAGATCGTTTATTCCCGTAACTCGCGCATATGTTCGAATTAGCCTCTGAAACATGTTCCATTGTATTCAGAATGTAGGTAAAACACTATAATCGCCTGTCGGCATGCGTCGTTTGGAGATCGTGTGTAAAAGTTGTTTTAAAATGGATTTAATATTAAAATAATATGTGTATATATATGTGTGTGTGTGTGTGTGTGTGTGTGTGTGTGTGTGTGTGTATACATATATACATACACGTTTAAGGGGCCGAAGCCCTAGATATTTTCTTAGACCGCCACAAAATAGTTCAATGGCCGAAATCATTCCAATCTTCTACCTCAAATCTCTCCAAATCCACAAGCTTTCTCGAGAAATTTTCAACTAGTAAACTAGAGAGCACGACGTAGGCTTCACTTCCATACGGTGGACGGTCACGAAGCTCGACGTGGTGGCCAAAATTTTGGCCGATAGGGTTTCCCTCGTGCTCGATTTTGGGGTAAAGGGGGGTGCCGAGCTTCACGCTTTCTGGACCATGGATAGAGCATGCCTGGGCGCTCGTTTTGGCGGTGTCTGATGGTGTACACGTGGGGCGAGGAAGAAGCGACGCCGAGCAACGTAGTACGTGATATGGGTTATAGGTTCCAGGATCTTGAATGAAGAAGATGGGAGATAGGCGGCCTGATTTTCTCTCTTGATTTTGAGGGCCGTGATTTCGTAGGGTATATATAAATAAAAGCAAAATAATTTTATAAATTATATATATACAAATCTTTAAAATTGAATATCTCATGCATGCGTGATCAGATTCCGACGAAACAGGAAACGCTGGAATCGCAGCGACACGATCTACGCGCTGCAATAGATCCGGAGGCAATTGGAGCTCATGAAAATTTTAAATTAAATTGAACGGGCTCGATTTAATTTAAAATTGAAAAGCTCGACAAATTTAAGGTGAGTTAATCTCACTCACATCTGGAATGCTAGTTAATTTAAATAGTTATTAATTAAATAATTGATTGGTTGATTGGTTGAATATGAAAATTATTATCAAATTTGATCGATATTTGTTTGTCATGTTAACACCTGTGAATGCAGGGAAACAGGTTGGAGGGATCCAACTGGATTCTTCACAATATAGAAATTATCTTCATTATCTGTGATGTATTTTATTTATGATTCTGTGGTAGTTTAATTTGAAAATTCAGTTATGTTGTGATATGGTTGGATGAATATAATCTGGATTTTTAATATAAATAAAATAAATTTGGATTAAAAAGGGAATTGAAAGGGATTTTGAGTAATGAATTTGAGGAAATTGAATTCAGAAAATTGGTTTGGAAAATTTGAAGTGTTTTTGAAATTGTGATTTAAAAGGAAATGAGGAATGAAAATTTATAAACTGGGTTGATAAATGAAATGGAAGATTTATCGGTGGATAAATTTTGAAAGATAGATTTCCAGTGGGAAATTCTATAAGAAGGTATAAATTGTTTTAAAAATAAAGATGGATTATTTCTAAAGATGGAAACTGTTTTCCCTGGAAATTAAGTATGATTCCAAAGAAAGCTTTCAAAATATAAATTAGCGGTTTAAAATGTATCTTACGATATTTAGAGAAATGTTAATTTTAATAATTTCAAGTACAAAGTAAATATTTATTTAAAGAATTTGTAGTACTCAATTATTTAAAAGGGTAAAATAGTATTAAATTTCCAAAAAAGGGAATTTTAATATAAATAATTGATTTAACAATTTTATTTTAAAAAGTAATTTGGTTTAAATCACTTAGAATCTCCCCTATATTTTCTCAAGTACTATTTTCTTTTAAATAATTTCTACTAGCCGGATTTTAATAATTTAATTATATATTTTTTAGGGTGATTTCCAGGAAATGGGAAATGTGTTTAAAAATGAAAAAAAAGGTTTTATTTTAAAGTGTTGGAAGAAATTTACGGGATTGGAACGTAAATTCGAATCGATATATATAAATCAAGCAGGATTTATAAAAGGATTTCTTTAGTTTATTCTGAAATGAAAGTGTATTTTCCTGAAAAGCCAAGTACGTTTTAAAGCAGATTTTTAAGTAAAAGTTAAAAGTTTTAAATTTGCTTTTAAAAGAATGTTTTTAAGGAAATTCTTATTTAAGTTATAAAATTTTAAAGGTAAATATGTACTAAATTAGTTATAGTAATAATTATTTTAAAAAGGGGTAATTGATATTATGTTTTAAAAGAATATTATTAATATTTATATTTATAAAATGGTTTTGTTTTAAAGATAATTGGTTAAAGTTTTATTTGAAAATTGTATAGGATTTTGTAACTCTTCTTGTAAAATTTAGTTTAATTTAACTTTTATTTTAAAATTAGCTTATATTTTATAAAGTAGTTTTGCTTTACATATTTTTAAATATATTTTAAGGTATATTTAGAATAAAGTGATCTAATGTTTTAAAATCTAAATTATCTGACTTGAATGTTTTCAGTGGAAATAGAAAATATTTGATGAATTTATTCCGTGCCAAAAGGGTGGTTGGAAACTGTTTTCAAAGGGTTGAAAATGGAAATATATCTTGTGAAGATATTTTGAGGTAAATAAATAATTGGGGAAATTATTTATTGTTTGATGGATGTTTGTGAATGTTAATTGATAGTTAAATAACCGACTATCAATATTGGCCAATGCGTTGATCGTTTCAAAGAGACAGGGATCGGGATTAAATTCTCGAAAACCACTTTGATCCGGTTTGTACGTTTTCGTGAGGAAGTTGAGTTCGGAGTCGAAGATGGAGCAGTAAAGTGAAAGGGCTAGTCGCAACTAATCCCGAGGATGATTCCAAAATGGATGTATTAGGAGTAGTGCCTTCGGTTCCGTTCGAACCCGGGACGGACTTGTATGTTTGAATGCTTTTGGAACATCGTCAAGTGGGCGGTGGGCATTCTAAGTGAAATGTTCTAAAAGGTAACGCTTAGCCTCAAGCCTCATCAACCGGGAATGACTGAAAACCAGGGGATATGCAGCAAGGCTATGTGGATAGCACCCATTAGGGTGAGGTCATCCCTGTCTAGATGTCATTCGGCTTAGTGGTGCGGTTGATGATCCCAACCGTGGGGTGATCTTACTCGGGATTATCCAGTAAGGGGTAGTCCCGGTCTTGTGTTGCAGGGGATTGAGAGTAATCCTCGGTACGGTGATCTAGGCCACGTACTGTGACACTCCTCTTAATCACTCGTTGTTTTATGCCTTTTCAATGTGGATGTGTAGGTACATGTTTCTTTGTATCAATAAATAATGGTGAGATCTTAATTTTATTTGTGAAAGATTCATTGAAAGACCACTAAGAAAAGATTTTAATGGAATTTGACTTAACAAAATGGGTGTTTGATCTAGACTAACCAACGCAGTGGAATTTTCAAATTAGGTTTCAAATGCTCTAATTTCGCATCTACATGTAGTCAGCAAATTTTTTGGAACAATTGAAATACTAAATGTATTAACATAACCCATTGTTTAAGAATTTAATAATCAGAAAGTTAATAGAATTTGGATAAGTAATATTTTAGGTGTATTATGATGTTATTCCATGGATAAAATATGGAGATTTCTTATAGTTTTCCCATTCTATCCCTGTATGATCCATCATTAATCATATTCATCATAATGTAAGTAAACATTGAATTAAAAGGAGTGTAAGAAGCTTGAATTTCTACCTAGGATATGACACTTAGGATGATGTTAGCAATGGTGATAGTTTTTTTAATGAACCTAAATTCATTTGTTTTCAACTATTTATTAGTTCATAGTTCATGTTTATGCTGTAGAAAAAGAATTCGGTGCACCTATTAAATCCAGAGTTTGGTGAGTGAAATAGTAGAACATTAATATCTTTATTGATTATGGAGTAGGTATTCTAGGTATAGTCATTAATTTTTGTTATTGGTAGATATATATTGATCACTTACTAGCCAATAAACCCCACTTAAATTGATATATCTTTCACCAAGTTTTCATTAAGATAACTGTAAATCTATTTGGTAAATTCTCACCATGCTTCCATTTTGCATGTGCTTAATTTCATGGTAAATGTAATTATAACTATTGCATCATTTTCACTTTATTGTAGCCATTTGGTTTATGTTATAATATTTCTAGTATATAAGAAATAATATTTGAATCCTTTTACATGTATAACTCATTTATAGAGGAAGTGTTGATGACTACCATTCATTTCAAAATCCTTAATTTTAAAAAAAGGATACTTAATATACAGGTGAATAATTAAACTAAAAATTGTTTTAGAAATAATGCATTAACGTGTTTTCTTGTATTTTAGAAAACTATGGTAGACCTGAGTATAAACTTTGTAACAACCTAAATTTCATCAATTTAAATTGGTAATTTATTTGAACTTTTGGAATTTAATTTAAAAAAAAATTTGAAAAAAATTTGAAATCAAATAAATAAGTGATAGATGGTATGAATAAAATTTCAATTTCATTTGAGTTTAGAATTTGAATTAACAAATGTTTCTAAAATCATTTGAATTTACTTATATATATAATGTATGTATATATGAATAGATTTGAATTTGGCTTTGAATTTAAATTTAAATTTTAAATAAATGCATGCTTTAGTAAAAATATTTTGATATAAAACAATATATGAGTAATCTATTTAATGTATAACTGGTTTAAAATATTTTCTTTTAAATTTTATATTTTTAAATAAAAGAGAAATGCATTTATAAAAATAAGAAAAACAATTTTAAATATATAAATAAATCAATTTTCTCATGCAAAGGACATATGGAGGATTAATAACATATTAATGAACAAGTGTTAAAATTAAATGAGTGGATTAACATGTGTAATCCATGTAGGGAGAAAATGAACAAGTGTCATCATATTATTTCATTTTAAGAAAATTTATAAAAAAGGAAAATGAAAACTATATAACATATCAAACCTCCTCCCTCTCATTTCTTTTGATATTTGTAAATTTGCAAAGGAAACAAAATCCTGTACAAGTTCCCAAACCAGAAAAGAAAAAAAATTCAAAAGAAAAACTAACCAAATCAAAACAATTCAAGTTCAAAACTCAAAAAGAAAACCCTGCATACATAAATCAAAACCTGTAACCTTCTCAATCAAGCAGTCCAAGCATTTCAATTTTTTTAAAAATCAAGCCTATAAGATTCAACTTCAACAACACAATCAGAATAAGGAGCAACTCAAGATTTTCAAAATCTCAGTTTTAAGTTGCAGATCAGTAGTTCTTCTCTGTTTTCATAAAAATTCAGAAATAGTAAGTAAATCTTTTCAAAAAATTTAATTTGAATTTGTTGTTAAAGAATTAAGCAAGTCATTCATCAGAAAACTAAACAAGCTTATATAAATTAGTTGCAGATAAAAGTTCAAGATCAAATTTATAATATAAAAAAACAGCTTTGCAGACCTTCAAACCATTTCCAAATCTCTCTGTTCAAAATACTCAGGTGAGTAAACTATTTAAATCTGAGAAAATCTTGATGTTGTGATAATTTTTTGAAGAAAAGTTGTAAATGATGCCAGCATGTATTTGAACACATGTGAATGACCTATGCATGTCTGTTTAACAGACATATATGTCACTGCGTTTCCAGGTTTTCAAAAACCTGTTCAAATCTTAATTCTTCCCCCTCTGATCCTTATTAGACCTTAGCATCTTAACAAGTTTTGATTGTTTAAACATGTTTCATGTCTAAAAAATGAAATTCAGTAAAATAAGTCAAAGTATTTTCTAAAAAAGATTGAAATTACAGGCAAACTCATTTTTGTCAAAATTTCGACCATCATCGTTCCTGATTTAAATTATATTACCAAAAATGTTTTTGGAAATAATAATTTTTAAAGCTAAGATCAAATTTTTTAACTTGAATTCACTAGGAATTTGTGAATTGAATGATATGGGGTTTTGGGGCAGATTCAGGTGATCGGGGTTATGATAAATTTCGTAATTGTGTTTGGAGATTGGTGGATGAGTTAGGGTCATCAGAAAATTACTGATCAAATTTATAAGTCGTCGTGGTGATCAAAAATTGTCGAACTAGGGTTTAAACCCATGTCCGATCTGTGACGACCCGGAATTTTCGAGCATTTAAATTGGGATATTAAATTGACTTTCAATATTCAATAGAGTAATTTTAACTTGATTTACGAATATCAAAATTTATTTGATAATTTAATTATTGAATTAAATAATTTGAATTGGGATAAGATATGAAATCTGAGACTTTAAGTCTGTTTAAAAAAAAAAAAAAATTAATTTGAAGGCTTATAAAATTTATAGTGATGGTAGTGAAGATAGTAAAAATGTTAGAATTGAATTTGAAAGTTGATTGTTCAGTCTTGAAATTTAAATCGTTTAAATTGAATTTAAAAATAGCCTTCCGAGGCGCAGTCTCGGAATTCGACGAAACCAGTTCCATTGGATCCGTAATATTGAATTATTATCGGATTTCAAATTTCGTATTGATCGGAGTTGTTGTGTGAGCGTACGTTATATAAACGCGCTGGAATCTATATCGAATTCAATTTAAATAACTAGGTACCTAAACGAGATATTTTTGAATATAGAAATATAAATTTTTAATCAGCAGCCAACATATCTCTGTTATCTCTGTTGAAGCCGACTTCTTTCCGTATCAATGTTTCTTCTTTTTATAACATCACACAAACCCTTTCTCTTTAATAATGGAACCGAGTTTGCTTCCTTCAAAAGAAAATAAAACAAAATTCAGAAAAAATGGCCGCTTGCCCTTCTATCTCAAATCGAATCAAACTAGTGGCCGACCCCCTCCTTTCCCCTCTTTTTAATTTCATTCGCGTCGTCTTCATCGAATTGGGAAGGGGAAACTCGCGCTCGGCGGCGGGCCGATGGGAGCTTCAGGCGAGAGACTTGCAGTTAGGGTTTTAATTTTTGGGATTTGCGATAGATTTGATTGCCAATTACGAGTACAAAGGGAGGCGGCAACGACGAGTTGTCAGTGGGTGTCGCGACCGGGGCTGTGTAGTTGCGTTCGATTCTCGGTGAAGCGGAGATGCGTGATGGTGGCGACCGCGAGTTTGATGTTAGAGTCGTGACTGGAAGTCACGACACTGTAGGAGTTCTAGAGGCAGTGGAGTAATTGAGTGGGGCGGTAGTGGTGGTGCTCGTGTGCTAGCATCGAGGTTGTGGGGAAGTCGACAGTAAGGTATGATGTATTTAATTTAATTTAATAAAAATATATATATACAGTTTTTATATATACAGAAAAAAAAAATCTCTTTTTGATAGAAAAAAATATATATATATAAGAATTTGAAAATGTTATCGAGTCCGTTTAGATTTGATTTGAAATGTGTATAGGTATAAATTTATGTTTTGATTTAGTAAAATATATATGTTTATAGGTATTGACAGTAAAGCAGTTTGTTAGTTAAGTGAGTATATACAGAAAGTGTAATAAAAATAAATATATATAGATTTTAGTTTATATGATGAAGAGTCGTATCTTAATAGAATGTTTGGTATACATATAAATTGCTTTTATAATTAGTGATTTCAGGACATATGTATAAAGGTAATTATCTATATAAATATATATATTTCCATGTACTGGTTAGTTTAAAATAATGCATTATGAAGATTAATTTATTTAATAACCTGTTTAATTATTTTAACCCCAAAATATTTTAGTAAAAGGAAAGTTAGTTAAAAATTTAACTATTAGTTTAAAGGAACATTTGTTGGTTTAAATTAAATGAAGAAATAATAATAAATTGTTCAATTGTTTCAAATATTAATAAATTATAAAATGTTTATACAAGGTATAAAATCATGAGATCAAGCTGGATTGAATCTGATTGCTAGTAAAAGCAAAGGTGAGTTAATCTCACTCAGTTAATTTAAATTTAAATGTTTAAATTTAAATAATTGTATGGATGGATGAATTGAGTGATGTGATCTAGTATGATATTTTAGAATTGGCATATTATATTGTGCTAACATTTGTGGATGCAGGGAAAACAGGTTGGAGGGATCCAACTGGACCCCTCACATTTATTTAAATTATTCAATATTCTCTGTTGTGATTATTTGATATCCTATGATGAGTTATATTGGAATATTGAATGTTATGGATTGATTGGATATTCGGTTATAATGAATTCCCAAAGTTTATGTATTGGATTGTTGAAAAGAAATTAATCGGAAGTAAATTTGTAAGCGAAATAATTATAGAAAGTTTGAACAAATTTAAGAATGAATTGGAGAAGAAATAATGTGACTTTAAATTTCTAATAAATAAATTGTGAAGTATAGAAAGGAAATTTGAATAAATAGGAAGTTATTGAATTACAATCTTCAACGATATTAATTAAAGAACAAAATATTTATTTAAAATGTAAGATTTAAATTTTTGAAAAAAAAAATATAATAATAAAGAAGAAGTTGGGAAAAGCTGAAATTTGTATATTTCAGTTAAAAGATTTAAAATCAAATGGAAAGGAATAAAAATATTAATTAAGTGCATAATTAAATGAAATTTGAAATAAATTGAGTAATTTAATAAACTTATTTCAAATGGAATAAATTGAAAATCAATTTGGAAAATTGATTTAAATGTTTGAAGCTGGAATTCTTCCTGGATCACTAAGTACGCTTTCAAGTAAATTTTAAATATAAGTTAATAGTTTTAAAATTTGTTTTTAAAAAGGTATGTTTTCAGAAATTTATTATTTCTAATATTTAAATTTTAAGGTAAGTATTTCCTCAAATCTATTATAGTAGCAATTATTTAAAAAGTGACTTAATATTTTGTTTCAAAAGTGTAATTCTAGTATTATATTTTATTTAGTAACTTTATTTTCAAATATTCATATAAGATGTATTTTTACCAAATTATTAAAAGTAGTTTTAATTTAAATGTTTTTAAAGTATATATTTCAAAGTAAAGTATTATTTTTAAATCTAGTTTTGTAATTGGTGATTTCAGAGAAGATAGAAAATATTTGGGAAAGTTAATTCTGAGAAGAAAGATGTTTTGAAAACTGTTTTCAAAGGATTGAAAAATAGAAATATATCTTATGAAGATATCTTGAGATAAATAAATAATTTGGGAAATTATTTATTGGTTGATGGTTGTTTGTGAATATAAATTGATAGTTAAATCACCGACTATCAATATTGGACAAATGCGTTAATCGTTTCGAAGAGACCGGGATCGAGATTAATTTCTCGAAAACCACTTCGATCCGGTTTGGACGTTTCGTGAAAACGATTTTGGATTCGAAGAAGGAGTGGTGAAGTGCAAGGGCTAGTCGCTACTAATCCTGAGGATATTTCCAAAATGGATGTAGTAGGAATAGTGCCTTCGATTCCGTTCGAACCCGGGACGGACTTGTATGGATGAATGCTTGCGAAAACATCGTCAGGTGGACGATGGGCATTCTAAGTGAAAACGTTCTAAAGGTAACGCTTAGCTTCAAGCCTCATCAAATGGGAATGACTGAAAATCAGGGGATATGCAGCAAGGTTAGGTGGGTCATGCCTAAGCAGGACAAGATAATTCCCCTATCTAGATGTCCCTTATATATTTCGGCTTAGTGGGTGGTTGGTCGCGCCAACCACGGGGTTTATCTTGTTCGGGACTGTTCAGTAAGGAATGGTTCCGGCCTTGTGTTGCAGGGGATGAAGGGAGTAATCCTCGGTACGGTGATCTAGGCCCCGTACTATGACAGGTGGTACCCCAGTGCCTAGTCATTGTTGGAAATCCATTCTCCCTACGAGCCTTGTACGAGTTTTGTTTGTATTACCCACTTTTGTGGCTAGTAGCTGGAATTTAATGAATGTAACAATTTCGGCTATTTTATAAGTATTTGTATATAGACCCTATTATAATATCAGAGGATTTCTATAAAAATTGGTTTAGCTATCGTAAGGTAAAAACCCGACATGTTTATTTGTGGCGTGGTCTTACGAGATGCTTTTGGTTTTCAAAGGATTTTTGAAACTTTAATAATCAATTGGGTGTGATTTTCTCACTCTGGTATTCCAGACTGACTCGGGTATTATTTAACTGTAATGCTCGGGTCAGACCGAGTATTATAGGATACAGGATATGATGCTGTGGAGCTCAGGAGACGAGCTGGATGATGATACGTATAGTCGTACTTGTTATATATATATATTTCCGCTGCTTGAGTTGTTGTGTACCTTGAGTTGTTGTGTATCCATTGTATTGTTTTGATGTGAGCTGTGACTGATGTACTCTGATGATGTGATGTATGTAAACAGATATATTTGATTTTGAGTAAAGATTATTTATAATCTATTATATTTTATTCCGCTGCGATGGTTAGATTCTGATATTGATTTTGTTTTCTCTTCTTCTACCTCTTCTTCTTAAACCCAAATGGTTCGTATTTCTGTACAACTTGAGTTGATTTAGGTAGAATAGTGTTGACTCAAGGGGTACGGATTTGCGGGTCGTTTCACTTGGTATCAGTGCTTAGGTTGGTGATAACCTTGGCTCTGGTGGGAATTACTCATAAATTAGAGTCCGTAGTACTCTATAATGAGTTTGAGCATATTAATAGATATGAGCACATATTTGTTAGTGAATATAAAATGGTTTTATATTGTGTTGATTGGTTTATGGAGTGGTATATGAACCTTCGTCGGCACAGCCTCGAAAACTGTATCGAAGGGGTTTCTAAACACTTGAATAGAGCAATCGACACGATATTGTTTTAAATATGGGTGAATGAAATAATTTTGCCCAAAAATATATTTTTGATATGAAGAAAGTTTTTGGTAAACTATATAGCTATTATATGGTTGCTTGGATGTTAGAAATGATAATATTAAAGTATTATCATTGTTAAATGAAAATTTAACTAGAAATTGAAAATAAACAAAGTTTACGGAAATAAATTCATTATAAAAAGAAATTCATAAATATGGATTATAAACGTAAATAGTAAATGGAAATATAATTAAATGGGAATTTGTATAAGCCTAAACTATACAAACGAATTTTAGTTAAAATTTAAATTAAAACAAAATTTGAAATTGTAAAACCCGGAAGTTTTGAAAGTATTTTGAAGATAAATAAGTTATTTCCGAAAGGAAATTTGTTTTAAATAGGTTTTGAAAGTGATATAGCATTGAATTCACTTCAGTCACTGGAAAATAACTTCGATGATGACTGCAGCATCATCGATGTTCATTTTCGAGTTTCTAAGTGATGAATTGCTACCAAATTGATTTATTCAGAAAAGTTAGTTGGTTTTGGAATTTTCAAAGGGAATTTGTTGTGGGTAAAACCAGGATTGGTGTAACTTTTGAGAAATGTGATTTGTGACGTTGGAGATTTCAAAATGATTTGAAACCAAAGCCGGGAGTTTAAAAATCCGGATAAGATAAGTTGTCAGCTTATAAATTGCGATGATTTTAAATCAGGAATGGAATATAAACTTTGAAGGTTGGAATTTAAATTTAAAGATAAAAATTGAAAATGAAAATTTACTTGGAGTTGGAAATAAAAATTTGATTGGATTGAAATTCATTAAATAGGCTGGAAATAATATTCAGTTGTATTCGAATTAAGTTAAAATCGAATTGAGTCAAGTAAATTCTGAGTTTAAAGTAAAATTGAATTGAAATTGATTCTTAATTGGATAAGAAATAAATTGGATAAGAATTTAATTGAAATAAATAAGCCAGAATAATTTATAAAAGAATTAAAATGCATGAATAAAATATATGCTTGGGTTATAAATAAGCATAAGGCTTGAGTTAAAAAAAAAAGAATAATATATTCAAGCCTATGAGGAATGGAATGGTGTAAATAATAAGTTGCGACTTATAAAATTGAAAATGGAATACAAATCCAAATAAATATTTAGATGAATAGGGAAATGAGAGGAAAATCCAAACTTGAATTGTAAAATATATTGAACTAAGGAAAATAAATAAAAGTGATGTTTGGAATGAAAAAAAAAATTCAAGTGTTGGATTATAAATAATGGGAGAACTAATTAGATAATAAATTAGTTAATAAAATTGAATTGTGAGTTAATAAATTGGATGGTAAATTAAAAGTGGATAATAGAATCAGAACTTGAGTTATTAATTAAAAATTAGACTTGAAGTGTTAACAAAGTAAATATAATTTGAGATGTATAAAATAAAAATGTAAATGGATTAAAATAGTAATGGTTTGAATATGCAAATGAAATCCAATAAGTGGAAATAAATTGGATATGGCCTTGGAATTAATTGAGTTAAGTTGAGTATAAAAGAGAACTTTGTTTGCAAGAATGAGCTTAAGTATAAAATTTGAATAAATTGAAGGAAATTGACTTAAGCTAAATAAATGCAGGAGAGTTGAATTGAATTCAACTTAAACAAAGTTTAATAATATTGGATTGGTTTTAATCAAGTGAAAATAAATTTTTAGCCGAAATAAAAATTCGGTGAGTTATAAATAATGTCAATGGAATGAAGTTCTAAAATAAATGATTGTAAACCATTTACATTATTAAGGAATTGAAATAATTTGAGACAATAAGGAAATAGAATGTTTCGAGTTTATTTGAAATGGTTCAAGTAAATGTGGATAAACAGATTATATTGAATGAATAAATAAGTATCAAATGAAATATAGTTTAAATAAGTTGAGAAATGGTTATTGAATAAAATAGCCCGAATTGTTTTCGAGCTAAATAAAATAGATTGGAATAAACAAATATGGAATGAAATGTAAATAAATGCTTGTGAATGAATTAAAATAAAAGAGTAATTAAATTGGTAATGAAGACGGACCTAAGATGTTAATAGTTTTGTATGAACTAGTTTGGTTAATAAATGAAATACAAGTGAATGTATTCAAATCCGAAATGGAAGCGAGGATAATTGGATTGTGAATAAATTTGGAAATAGAGTGAAATCAATTTGAATTGGTTATAAAACATAAATGCTTATTTATTCACCTAAATCTCGTCAAATTGCATGAAATAAATTGTTGTTTGTTGTAAATGGGGTAATTAAATATTCTATGAGTGAGAGTAGTAAAATAAATTGATTTTGAAAGCAATTGGATTAAATATGAGTTCAGTTGCTTAAAAATGAATTAATGTAAGTGATTGAATTTTAAACCATTCACATTGATGAAGTTGTATACGAATGGATTGAAAACCATTCGAATTAAATGAAAATGGTTATAAATTAATTGAAACAGTTAGATTAGCATGAAAATTGTATAAGTTGCTTTCAGAAAAATGTTTAGTGTGAATTTATTTTAGAATTCATATGTTTTAACTATTGCAAGTAAGTGAAATGTGTTAAACTCCTTTTATTTGGCACTTACAAGTTTAAACTGAGTAAGTACAGGTACCTGGAAGCCGTGAGGCTGGATTTGGTAGTGCTACTTGCTAAAAATAATAAGCTGCTTGCTTAAAATGCTAAATAAGGTACGCCTACGCAATAAAAATAGGAAATATGAACTGTTTTTGGTTTTTCCGACCGTGTGGGTCGATGTATATATATTTATCTCTTTTGTCAAATTGCAAAAGCTCCTTCGTACAAAGGGGACTCTGCCAAAAATTTTCAGAAATTTTGGGAGTTAGAAATTTTTTGAAAATTTTGGAAAATTTTGTTAACGACAAAACTATTTAGAATGGGAAACTAAAATAAGTTAGTAAATGAAACTAATTAGTAAATGAAACTAATTAGTAAATGAAACTAATTAAAGTAATGACTTAAATTAGGAATAAATGAAGGATAAAAAATTAAAAATTAAAAATTGAAAATAAATGAAATACATATGTAATATGGAAATCGATTTAAATGGAAATAGGTATAAACTAAAAGTGGTAAAGAGAAATAAAAATAAGAAACATATAAAATGTTTGTACTAACTTAAGAAAGGAATGGTAAATTCTAGATTGGAAATTGATATTACAAATATAATCTAAGATAATATTGAAATGAATAGATATTGACATTTTGGTAAGAAAGTCGATAAAATGTTTTGGAATATTGTGATTGGATATTAGTACCAAGCAGGATATGCAGGTATTATAAAGGGAAAAGAGATTTGATTTTGATTTCAGAAAGATAAATTTGAATTGCCCGACAAAAAGGTATGTATTTAAATATGGTATGAAATTTGATTGGGATTTGGATTGAGCCACTTGGCTTTTTGTTTTCTTTTTGGATTTGGGAGGCCGTAGAGCCCTTTTGTAGTTGTACCGAGTCAGCCGCGCAAAGGAGACGCTGGCGAAATTTTTCGAAAAATTAAAGAGTTAGAAAAATTTTGAGGAAAAGTAAACGGGTATTGGACCATTCTTCCTAACTAGTAATTTCGGGGACGAAATTCTTTTAAGGGGGGAGGAATATGACGACCCGGAATTTTCGAGCATTTAAATTGGGATATTAAATTGACTTTCAATATTCAATAGAGTAATTTTAACTTGATTTACGAATATCAAAATTTATTTGATAATTTAATTATTGAATTAAATAATTTGAATTGGGATAAGATATGAAATCTGAGACTTTAAGTCTGTATAAAAAAAAAAAAATTAATTTGAAGGCTTATAAAATTTATAGTGATGGTAGTGAAGATAGTAAAAATGTTAGAATTGAATTTGAAAGTTGATTGTTCAGTCTTGAAATTTAAATCGTTTAAATTGAATTTAAAAATAGCCTTCCGAGGCGCAGTCTCGGAATTCGACGAAACCAGTTCCATTGGATCCGTAATATTGAATTATTATCGGATTTCAAATTTCGTATTGATCGGAGTTGTTGTGTGAGCGTACGTTATATAAACGCGCTGGAATCTATATCGAATTCAATTTAAATAACTAGGTACCTAAACGAGATATTTTTGAATATAGAAATATAAATTTTTAATCAGCAGCCAACATATCTCTGTTATCTCTGTTGAAGCCGACTTCTTTCCGTATCAATGTTTCTTCTTTTTATAACATCACGCAAACCCTTTCTCTTTAATAATGGAACCGAGTTTGCTTCCTTCAAAAGAAAATAAAACAAAATTCAGAAAAAATGGTCGCTTTCCCTTCTATCTCAAATCGAATCAAACTAGTGGCCGACCCCCTCCTTTCCCCTCTTTTTAATTTCATTCGCGTCGTCTTCATCTAATTGGGAAGGTGAAACTCGCGCTCGGCGGCGGGCCGATGGGAGCTTCAGGCGAGAGACTTGCAGTTAGGGTTTTAATTTTTGGGATTTGCGATAGATTTGATTGCCAATTACGAGTACAAAGGGAGGCGGCAACGACGAGTTGTCAGTGGGTGTCGCGACCGGGGCTGTGTAGTTGCGTTCGATTCTCGGTGAAGCGGAGATGCGTGATGGTGGCGACCGCGAGTTTGATGTTAGAGTCGTGACTGGAAGTCACGACACTGTAGGAGTTCTAGAGGCAGTGGAGTAATTGAGTGGGGCGGTAGTGGTGGTGCTCGTGTGCTAGCATCGAGGTTGTGGGGAAGTCGACAGTAAGGTATGATGTATTTAATTTAATTTAATAAAAATATATATATATATATATACGGTTTTTATATATACAGAAAAAAAAATCTCTTTTTGATAGAAAAATATATATATATATAAGAATTTGAAAATGTTATCGAGTCCGTTTAGATTTGATTTGAAATGTGTATAGGTATAAATTTATGTTTTGATTTAGTAAAATATATATGTTTATAGGTATTGACAGTAAAGCAGTTTGTTAGTTAAGTGAGTATATACAGAAAGTGTAATAAAAATAAATATATATAGATTTTAGTTTATATGATGAAGAGTCGTATCTTCATAGAATGTTTGGTATACATATAAATTGCTTTTATAATTAGTGATTTCAGGACATATGTATAAAGGTAATTATCTATATAAATATATATATTTCCATGTACTGGTTAGTTTAAAATAATGCATTATGAAGATTAATTTATTTAATAACCTGTTTAATTATTTTAACCCCAAAATATTTTAGTAAAAGGAAAGTTAGTTAAAAATTTAACTATTAGTTTAAAGGAACATTTGTTGGTTTAAATTAAATGAAGAAATAATAATAAATTGTTCAATTGTTTCAAATATTAATAAATTATAAAATGTTTATACAAGGTATAAAATCATGAGATCAAGCTGGATTGAATCTGATTGCTAGTAAAAGCAAAGGTGAGTTAATCTCACTCAGTTAATTTAAATTTAAATGTTTAAATTTAAATAATTGTATGGATGGATGAATTGAGTGATGTGATCTAGTATGATATTTTAGAATTGGCATATTATATTGTGCTAACATTTGTGGATGCATGGAAAACAGGTTGGAGGGATCCAACTGGACCCCTCACATTTATTTAAATTATTCAATATTCTCTGTTGTGATTATTTGATATCCTATGATGAGTTATATTGGAATATTGAATGTTATTGATTGATTGGATATTCGGTTATAATGAATTCCCAAAGTTTATGTATTGGATTGTTGAAAAGAAATTAATCGGAAGTAAATTTGTAAGCGAAATAATTATAGAAAGTTTGAACAAATTTAAGAATGAATTGGAGAAGAAATAATGTGACTTTAAATTTCTAATAAATAAATTGTGAAGTATAGAAAGGAAATTTGAATAAATAGGAAGTTATTGAATTACAATCTTCAACGATATTAATTAAAGAACAAAACATTTATTTAAAATGTAAGATTTAAATTTTTGAAAAAAAATAATATAATAATAAAGAAGAAGTTGGGAAAAGCTGAAATTTGTATATTTCAGTTAAAAGATTTAAAAACAAATGGAAAGGAATAAAAATAATAATTAAGTGCATAATTTAATGAAATTTGAAATAAATTGAGTAATTTAATAAACTTATTTCAAATGGAATAAATTGAAAATCAATTTGGAAAATTGATTTAAATGTTTGAAGCTGGAATTCTTCCTGGATCACTAAGTACGCTTTCAAGTAAATTTTAAATATAAGTTAATAGTTTTAAAATTTGTTTTTAAAAAGGTATGTTTTCAGAAATTTATTATTTCTAATATTTAAATTTTAAGGTAAGTATTTCCTCAAATCTATTATAGTAGCAATTATTTAAAAAGTGACTTAATATTTTGTTGCAAAAGTGTAATTCTAGTATTATATTTTATTTAGTAACTTTATTTTCAAATATTCATATAAGATGTATTTTTACCAAATTATTAAAAGTATTTTTAATTTAAATGTTTTTAAAGTATATATTTCAAAGTAAAGTGTTTTAAATTATTTTTAAATCTAGTTTTGTACTTGGTGATTTCAGAGAAGATAGAAAATATTTGGGAAAGTTAATTCTGAGAAGAAAGATGTTTTGAAAACTGTTTTCAAAGGATTGAAAAATAGAAATATATCTTATGAAGATATCTTTGAGATAAATAAATAATTTGGGAAATTATTTATTGGTTGATGGTTGTTTGTGAATATAAATTGATAGTTAAATCACCGACTATCAATATTGGACAAATGCGTTAATCGTTTCGAAGAGACCGGGATCGAGATTAATTTCTCGAAAACCACTTCGATCCGGTTTGGACGTTTCGTGAAAACGATTTTGGATTCGAAGAAGGAGTGGTGAAGTGCAAGGGCTAGTCGCTACTAATCCTGAGGATATTTCCAAAAGGATGTAGTAGGAATAGTGCCTTCGATTCCGTTCGAACCCGGGACGGACTTGTATGGATGAATGCTTGCGAAAACATCGTCAGGTGGACGATGGGCATTCTAAGTGAAAACGTTCTAAAGGTAACGCTTAGCCTCAAGCCTCATCAAATGGGAATGACTGAAAATCAGGGGATATGCAGCAAGGTTAGATGGGTCATGCCCAAGCAGGACAAGATAATTCCCCTGTCTAGATGTCCCTTATATATTTCGGCTTAGTGGGTGGTTGGTCGCGCCAACCACGGGGTTTACCTTGTTCGAGACTGTTCAGTAAGGAATGGTTCCGGCCTTGTGTTGCAGGGGATGAAGGGAGTAATCCTCGATACGGTGATCTAGGCCCCATACTGTGACAGGTGGTACCCCAGTGCCTAGTCATTGCTGGAAATCCATTCTCCCTACGAGCCTTGTACGAGTTTTGTTTGTATTACCCACTTTTGTGGCTAGTAGCTGGAATTTAATGAATGTAACAATTTCGGCTATTTTATAAGTATTTGTATATAGACCCTATTATAATATCAGAGGATTTCTATAAAAATTGGTTTAGCTATCGTAAGGTAAAAACCCGACATGTTTATTTGTGGCGTGGTCTTACAAGATGCTTTTGGTTTTCAAAGGATTTTTGAAACTTTAATAATCAATTGGGTGTGATTTTCTCACTTTTGTATTCCAGACTGACTCGGGTATTATTTAACTGTAATGCTCGGGTCAGACCGAGTATTATAGGATACAGGATATGATGCTGTGGAGCTCAGGAGACGAGCTGGATGACGATACGTATAGTCGTACTTGTTATATATATATATATTTCCGCTGCTTGAGTTGTTGCGTACCTTGAGTTGTTGTGTATCCATTGTATTGTTTTGATGTGAGCTGTGACTGATGTACTCTGATGATGTGATGTATGTAAACAGATATATTTGATTTTGAGTAAAGATTATTTATAATCTATTATATTTTATTCCGCTGCGATGGTTAGATTCTGATATTGATTTTGTTTTCTCTTCTTCTACCTCTTCTTCTTAAACCCAAATGGTTCGTATTTCTGTACAACTTGAGTTGATTTAGGTAGAATAGTGTTGACTCAAGGGGTACGGATTTGCGGGTCGTTTCACTTGGTATCAGTGCTTAGGTTGGTGATAACCTTGGCTCTGGTGGGAATTACTCATAAATTAGAGTCCGTAGTACTCTATAATGAGTTTGAGCGTATTAATAGATATGAGCACATATTTGTTAGTGAATATAAAATGGTTTTATATTGTGTTGATTGGTTTATGGAGTGGTATATGAACCTTCGTCGGCACAGCCTCGAAAACTGTATCGAAGGGGTTTCTAAACACTTGAATAGAGCAATCGACACGATATTGTTTTAAATATGGGTGAATGAAATAATTTTGCCCAAAAATATATTTTTGATATGAAGAAAGTTTTTGGTAAACTATATAGCTATTATATGGTTGCTTGGATGTTAGAAATGATAATATTAAAGTATTATCATTGTTAAATGAAAATTTAACTAGAAATTGAAAATAAACAAAGTTTACGGAAATAAATTCATTATAAAAAGAAATTCATAAATATGGATTATAAACGTAAATAGTAAATGGAAATATAATTAAATGGGAATTTGTATAAGCCTAAACTATACAAACGAATTTTAGTTAAAATTTAAATTAAAACAAAATTTGAAATTGTAAAACCCGGAAGTTTTGAAAGTATTTTGAAGATAAATAAGTTATTTCCGAAAGGAAATTTGTTTTAAATAGGTTTTGAAAGTGATATAGCATTGAATTCACTTCAGTCACTGGAAAATAACTTCGATGATGACTGCAGCATCATCGATGTTCATTTTCGAGTTTCTAAGTGATGAATTGCTACCAAATTGATTTATTCAGAAAAGTTAGTTGGTTTTGGAATTTTCAAAGGGAATTTGTTGTGGGTAAAACCAGGATTGGTGTAACTTTTGAGAAATGTGATTTGTGACGTTGGAGATTTCAAAATGATTTGAAACCAAAGCCGGGAGTTTAAAAATCCGGATAAGATAAGTTGTCAGCTTATAAATTGCGATGATTTTAAATCAGGAATGGAATATAAACTTTGAAGGTTGGAATTTAAATTTAAAGATAAAAATTGAAAATGAAAATTTACTTGGAGTTGGAAATAAAAATTTGATTGGATTGAAATTCATTAAATAGGCTGGAAATAATATTCAGTTGTATTCGAATTAAGTTAAAATCGAATTGAGTCAAGTAAATTCTGAGTTTAAAGTAAAATTGAATTGAAATTGATTCTTAATTGGATAAGAAATAAATTGGATAAGAATTTAATTGAAATAAATAAGCCAGAATAATTTATAAAAGAATTAAAATGCATGAATAAAATATATGCTTGGGTTATAAATAAGCATAAGGCTTGAGTTAAAAAAAAAAGAATAATATATTCAAGCCTATGAGGAATGGAATGGTGTAAATAATAAGTTGCGACTTATAAAATTGAAAATGGAATACAAATCCAAATAAATATTTAGATGAATAGGGAAATGAGAGGAAAATCCAAACTTGAATTGTAAAATATATTGAACTAAGGAAAATAAATAAAAGTGATGTTTGGAATGAAAAAAAAAATTCAAGTGTTGGATTATAAATAATGGGAGAACTAATTAGATAATAAATTAGTTAATAAAATTGAATTGTGAGTTAATAAATTGGATGGTAAATTAAAAGTGGATAATAGAATCAGAACTTGAGTTATTAATTAAAAATTAGACTTGAAGTGTTAACAAAGTAAATATAATTTGAGATGTATAAAATAAAAATGTAAATGGATTAAAATAGTAATGGTTTGAATATGCAAATGAAATCCAATAAGTGGAAATAAATTGGATATGGCCTTGGAATTAATTGAGTTAAGTTGAGTATAAAAGAGAACTTTGTTTGCAAGAATGAGCTTAAGTATAAAATTTGAATAAATTGAAGGAAATTGACTTAAGCTAAATAAATGCAGGAGAGTTGAATTGAATTCAACTTAAACAAAGTTTAATAATATTGGATTGGTTTTAATCAAGTGAAAATAAATTTTTAACCGAAATAAAAATTCGGTGAGTTATAAATAATGTCAATGGAATGAAGTTCTAAAATAAATGATTGTAAACCATTTACATTATTAAGGAATTGAAATAATTTGAGACAATAAGGAAATAGAATGTTTCGAGTTTATTTGAAATGGTTCAAGTAAATGTGGATAAACAGATTATATTGAATGAATAAATAAGTATCAAATGAAATATAGTTTAAATAAGTTGAGAAATGGTTATTGAATAAAATAGCCCGAATTGTTTTCGAGCTAAATAAAATAGATTGGAATAAACAAATATGGAATGAAATGTAAATAAATGCTTGTGAATGAATTAAAATAAAAGAGTAATTAAATTGGTAATGAAGACGGACCTAAGATGTTAATAGTTTTGTATGAACTAGTTTGGTTAATAAATGAAATACAAGTGAATGTATTCAAATCCGAAATGGAAGCGAGGATAATTGGATTGTGAATAAATTTGGAAATAGAGTGAAAACAATTTGAATTGGTTATAAAACATAAATGCTTATTTATTCACCTAAATCTCGTCAAATTGCATGAAATAAATTGTTGTTTGTTGTAAATGGGGTAATTAAATATTCTATGAGTGAGAGTAGTAAAATAAATTGATTTTGAAAGCAATTGGATTAAATATGAGTTCAGTTGCTTAAAAATGAATTAATGTAAGTGATTGAATTTTAAACCATTCACATTGATGAAGTTGTATACGAATGGATTGAAAACCATTCGAATTAAATGAAAATGGTTATAAATTAATTGAAACAGTTAGATTAGCATGAAAATTGTATAAGTTGCTTTCAGAAAAATGTTTAGTGTGAATTTATTTTAGAATTCATATGTTTTAACTATTGCAAGTAAGTGAAATGTGTTAAACTCCTTTTATTTGGCACTTACAAGTTTAAACTGAGTAAGTACAGGTACCTGGAAGCCGTGAGGCTGGATTTGGTAGTGCTACTTGCTAAAAATAATAAGCTGCTTGCTTAAAATGCTAAATAAGGTACGCCTACGCAATAAAAATAGGAAATATGAACTGTTTTTGGTTTTTCCGACCGTGTGGGTCGATGTATATATATTTATCTCTTTTGTCAAATTGCAAAAGCTCCTTCGTACAAAGGGGACTCTGCCAAAAATTTTCAGAAATTTTGGGAGTTAGAAATTTTTTGAAAATTTTGGAAAATTTTGTTAACGACAAAACTATTTAGAATGGGAAACTAAAATAAGTTAGTAAATGAAACTAATTAGTAAATGAAACTAATTAGTAAATGAAACTAATTAAAGTAATGACTTAAATTAGGAATAAATGAAGGATAAAAAATTAAAAATTAAAAATTGAAAATAAATGAAATACATATGTAATATGGAAATCGATTTAAATGGAAATAGGTATAAACTAAAAGTGGTAAAGAGAAATAAAAATAAGAAACATATAAAATGTTTGTACTAACTTAAGAAAGGAATGGTAAATTCTAGATTGGAAATTGATATTACAAATATAATCTAAGATAATATTGAAATGAATAGATATTGACATTTTGGTAAGAAAGTCGATAAAATGTTTTGGAATATTGTGATTGGATATTAGTACCAAGCAGGATATGCAGGTATTATAAAGGGAAAAGAGATTTGATTTTGATTTCAGAAAGATAAATTTGAATTGCCCGACAAAAAGGTATGTATTTAAATATGGTATGAAATTTGATTGGGATTTGGATTGAGCCACTTGGCTTTTTGTTTTCTTTTTGGATTTGGGAGGCCGTAGAGCCCTTTTGTAGTTGTACCGAGTCAGCCGCGCAAAGGAGACGCTGGCGAAATTTTTCGAAAAATTAAAGAGTTAGAAAAATTTTGAGGAAAAGTAAACGGGTATTGGACCATTCTTCCTAACTAGTAATTTCGGGGACGAAATTCTTTTAAGGGGGGAGGAATATGACGACCCGGAATTTTCGAGCATTTAAATTGGGATATTAAATTGACTTTCAATATTCAATAGAGTAATTTTAACTTGATTTACGAATATCAAAATTTATTTGATAATTTAATTATTGAATTAAATAATTTGAATTGGGATAAGATATGAAATCTGAGACTTTAAGTCTGTATAAAAAAAAAAAAAATTAATTTGAAGGCTTATAAAATTTATAGTGATGGTAGTGAAGATAGTAAAAATGTTAGAATTGAATTTGAAAGTTGATTGTTCAGTCTTGAAATTTAAATCGTTTAAATTGAATTTAAAAATAGCCTTCCGAGGCGCAGTCTCGGAATTCGACGAAACCAGTTCCATTGGATCCGTAATATTGAATTATTATCGGATTTCAAATTTCGTATTGATCGGAGTTGTTGTGTGAGCGTACGTTATATAAACGCGCTGGAATCTATATCGAATTCAATTTAAATAACTAGGTACCTAAACGAGATATTTTTGAATATAGAAATATAAATTTTTAATCAGCAGCCAACATATCTCTGTTATCTCTGTTGAAGCCGACTTCTTTCCGTATCAATGTTTCTTCTTTTTATAACATCACGCAAACCCTTTCTCTTTAATAATGGAACCGAGTTTGCTTCCTTCAAAAGAAAATAAAACAAAATTCAGAAAAAATGGTCGCTTTCCCTTCTATCTCAAATCGAATCAAACTAGTGGCCGACCCCCTCCTTTCCCCTCTTTTTAATTTCATTCGCGTCGTCTTCATCTAATTGGGAAGGGGAAACTCGCGCTCGGCGGCGGGCCGATGGGAGCTTCAGGCGAGAGACTTGCAGTTAGGGTTTTAATTTTTGGGATTTGCGATAGATTTGATTGCCAATTACGAGTACAAAGGGAGGCGGCAACGACGAGTTGTCAGTGGGTGTCGCGACCGGGGCTGTGTAGTTGCGTTCGATTCTCGGTGAAGCGGAGATGCGTGATGGTGGCGACCGCGAGTTTGATGTTAGAGTCGTGACTGGAGTCACGACACTGTAGGAGTTCTAGAGGCAGTGGAGTAATTGAGTGGGGCGGTAGTGGTGGTGCTCGTGTGCTAGCATCGAGGTTGTGGGGAAGTCGACAGTAAGGTATGATGTATTTAATTTAATTTAATAAAAATATATATATATATATATATATATACGGTTTTTATATATACAGAAAAAAAAAATCTCTTTTTGATAGAAAAATATATATATATATAAGAATTTGAAAATGTTATCGAGTCCGTTTAGATTTGATTTGAAATGTGTATAGGTATAAATTTATGTTTTGATTTAGTAAAATATATATGTTTATAGGTATTGACAGTAAAGCAGTTTGTTAGTTAAGTGAGTATATACAGAAAGTGTAATAAAAATAAATATATATAGATTTTAGTTTATATGATGAAGAGTCGTATCTTCATAGAATGTTTGGTATACATATAAATTGCTTTTATAATTAGTGATTTCAGGACATATGTATAAAGGTAATTATCTATATAAATATATATATTTCCATGTACTGGTTAGTTTAAAATAATGCATTATGAAGATTAATTTATTTAATAACCTGTTTAATTATTTTAACCCCAAAATATTTTAGTAAAAGGAAAGTTAGTTAAAAATTTAACTATTAGTTTAAAGGAACATTTGTTGGTTTAAATTAAATGAAGAAATAATAATAAATTGTTCAATTGTTTCAAATATTAATAAATTATAAAATGTTTATACAAGGTATAAAATCATGAGATCAAGCTGGATTGAATCTGATTGCTAGTAAAAGCAAAGGTGAGTTAATCTCACTCAGTTAATTTAAATTTAAATGTTTAAATTTAAATAATTGTATGGATGGATGAATTGAGTGATGTGATCTAGTATGATATTTTAGAATTGGCATATTATATTGTGCTAACATTTGTGGATGCATGGAAAACAGGTTGGAGGGATCCAACTGGACCCCTCACATTTATTTAAATTATTCAATATTCTCTGTTGTGATTATTTGATATCCTATGATGAGTTATATTGGAATATTGAATGTTATTGATTGATTGGATATTCGGTTATAATGAATTCCCAAAGTTTATGTATTGGATTGTTGAAAAGAAATTAATCGGAAGTAAATTTGTAAGCGAAATAATTATAGAAAGTTTGAACAAATTTAAGAATGAATTGGAGAAGAAATAATGTGACTTTAAATTTCTAATAAATAAATTGTGAAGTATAGAAAGGAAATTTGAATAAATAGGAAGTTATTGAATTACAATCTTCAACGATATTAATTAAAGAACAAAACATTTATTTAAAATGTAAGATTTAAATTTTTGAAAAAAAATAATATAATAATAAAGAAGAAGTTGGGAAAAGCTGAAATTTGTATATTTCAGTTAAAAGATTTAAAAACAAATGGAAAGGAATAAAAATAATAATTAAGTGCATAATTTAATGAAATTTGAAATAAATTGAGTAATTTAATAAACTTATTTCAAATGGAATAAATTGAAAATCAATTTGGAAAATTGATTTAAATGTTTGAAGCTGGAATTCTTCCTGGATCACTAAGTACGCTTTCAAGTAAATTTTAAATATAAGTTAATAGTTTTAAAATTTGTTTTTAAAAAGGTATGTTTTCAGAAATTTATTATTTCTAATATTTAAATTTTAAGGTAAGTATTTCCTCAAATCTATTATAGTAGCAATTATTTAAAAAGTGACTTAATATTTTGTTGCAAAAGTGTAATTCTAGTATTATATTTTATTTAGTAACTTTATTTTCAAATATTCATATAAGATGTATTTTTACCAAATTATTAAAAGTATTTTTAATTTAAATGTTTTTAAAGTATATATTTCAAAGTAAAGTGTTTTAAATTATTTTTAAATCTAGTTTTGTACTTGGTGATTTCAGAGAAGATAGAAAATATTTGGGAAAGTTAATTCTGAGAAGAAAGATGTTTTGAAAACTGTTTTCAAAGGATTGAAAAATAGAAATATATCTTATGAAGATATCTTTGAGATAAATAAATAATTTGGGAAATTATTTATTGGTTGATGGTTGTTTGTGAATATAAATTGATAGTTAAATCACCGACTATCAATATTG
This sequence comes from Allium cepa, assembly GCA_030765085.1. Lineage (NCBI taxonomy): Eukaryota > Viridiplantae > Streptophyta > Magnoliopsida > Asparagales > Amaryllidaceae > Allium > Allium cepa. The sequence goes on along the minus strand of CM060932.1, from coordinate 689,116,770 downwards.
GACAAATGCGTTAATCGTTTCGAAGAGACCGGGATCGAGATTAATTTCTCGAAAACCACTTCGATCCGGTTTGGACGTTTCGTGAAAACGATTTTGGATTCGAAGAAGGAGTGGTGAAGTGCAAGGGCTAGTCGCTACTAATCCTGAGGATATTTCCAAAAGGATGTAGTAGGAATAGTGCCTTCGATTCCGTTCGAACCCGGGACGGACTTGTATGGATGAATGCTTGCGAAAACATCGTCAGGTGGACGATGGGCATTCTAAGTGAAAACGTTCTAAAGGTAACGCTTAGCCTCAAGCCTCATCAAATGGGAATGACTGAAAATCAGGGGATATGCAGCAAGGTTAGGTGGGTCATGCCCAAGCAGGACAAGATAATTCCCCTGTCTAGATGTCCCTTATATATTTCGGCTTAGTGGGTGGTTGGTCGCGCCAACCACGGGGTTTACCTTGTTCGAGACTGTTCAGTAAGGAATGGTTCCGGCCTTGTGTTGCAGGGGATGAAGGGAGTAATCCTCGATACGGTGATCTAGGCCCCATACTGTGACAGGTGGTACCCCAGTGCCTAGTCATTGCTGGAAATCCATTCTCCCTACGAGCCTTGTACGAGTTTTGTTTGTATTACCCACTTTTGTGGCTAGTAGCTGGAATTTAATGAATGTAACAATTTCGGCTATTTTATAAGTATTTGTATATAGACCCTATTATAATATCAGAGGATTTCTATAAAAATTGGTTTAGCTATCGTAAGGTAAAAACCCGACATGTTTATTTGTGGCGTGGTCTTACAAGATGCTTTTGGTTTTCAAAGGATTTTTGAAACTTTAATAATCAATTGGGTGTGATTTTCTCACTTTTGTATTCCAGACTGACTCGGGTATTATTTAACTGTAATGCTCGGGTCAGACCGAGTATTATAGGATACAGGATATGATGCTGTGGAGCTCAGGAGACGAGCTGGATGACGATACGTATAGTCGTACTTGTTATATATATATATATTTCCGCTGCTTGAGTTGTTGCGTACCTTGAGTTGTTGTGTATCCATTGTATTGTTTTGATGTGAGCTGTGACTGATGTACTCTGATGATGTGATGTATGTAAACAGATATATTTGATTTTGAGTAAAGATTATTTATAATCTATTATATTTTATTCCGCTGCGATGGTTAGATTCTGATATTGATTTTGTTTTCTCTTCTTCTACCTCTTCTTCTTAAACCCAAATGGTTCGTATTTCTGTACAACTTGAGTTGATTTAGGTAGAATAGTGTTGACTCAAGGGGTACGGATTTGCGGGTCGTTTCACGATCGAAGTCAAGTATTTGGGCTGCTGCAGCTTCGTCGTCACACCGGAGTTGATCGTGCCGGTGGCGATCGAAGCATTGAAGTCTGACGCAGCTTTAGTTGGAGTTACACGACCTCTGATGGTCGGCATTGGGAGAACGATAGGGTTTTCAGGTGAGGTCATTGTTCCAGGAACTGCTCGAGCAACTCGATCTTGATTTTGGGTTCCAGGCGAATTCTGAGTGGCCGGTATTGAATTGGTGTGTCGTCGATGGTGTGACAGTAATGGTCTTGGAGGTCAGAGCTACGTAGATGATCGGTGCACTTGCACATGACTTTAGCTATGTCAGTAGACATAGGTTTGGGAAGAAGGGAAAGACTCGAAGTATCCTTCGGTAAATAAGGGTTCGAACTCAGGCATAGACTCGAAGCTATTTCTGGGTTGCCGGGTTGGTACTTAAACGAAATTATAAAAATTATGGGGCATACGGGCGGATTTGGTAAGTGACTCGAAGCAAGTAGCCAAATGGTTCGGGGAAGACTCAAAGTGCCTTAAGATTATTACACAAAACAGTTTACTTTAAAATAAAAATTCAAACTTTAAACAATTTTAAATGCATTTTTAGATGATGATTTTAATTTATGTTTTAAAGTAATTAAGTTTTTAAATAAGATATTTTCAAAGTAATTAAATTTAATTTAAATTTAGTAACTTTATTTTATAAGATTAATTATATTAATTGAATAATGTAATTAAGGGAGATAATTAAGATAAAATGTTATCTTAACCTTTTAAAGTAATTAATGTAATAAGGATGATTTATTAAACAAGATTTAAAAGATAATCAAAGTAAATAAATAAAGATAAGAAAGATTTATCTTTTAATTTATTAAACAATTCATGATTTGCTAATATAATTACTTAAAAAGTAATTACTTAATTAATTACATAATATTAAAAGATTAATTAAGTAAATCATTAAAGTTAATTGATTTGTAATTAATAATTAATTAATTTAGGGATAGTAAATTAATAAAAGTAATTAAGATTTAATTAATTGACAATTAAGAATTAATTAATTAAGATAATTAATTAAGGAATAATTAATTAAGAAGGTGAATAAGATTAAATTAATTTATAATTAAAGATTATTAATCATTTATTAAAGATAATTAATGAAAGTAATTATATGGTTAATTAATTTAAATCACACAATTAATTCATCTTAATTAAAGGTGATTGATTATTATCGAATGCTGTGTATTGGATTGATATTTCCGATTTGTGATTACGATGTTATGTAATGTGAATTGCTTTGTGCTAAGCTGTGATATCTGTGATTTGTTTCTGTGAATGTGAAAACCTATTGGCCCATAAAATGGCATTTGAATTTCGATGCGATAGGGAGTCGGATTCCAATTGGTTATCCGAAACCAACATCGAACCTTGATAGTAAATCTTTGTGAATGATATATCCATGTGATTTAAAATTAAGCGCTCACTATTCGGACTAGTCGGGAGAGGACTTTGTGTCATATAACCCATTCCGAATAGTGATACGACGAAATGGATAGCATTTGAAGACGATGGTGAAGACTGGGTGTCTTCGAGAACGATGGGATAACCTATTGAATGTCTCTGCACTGAGTTGCTCCAGTCTCCACATGTGATGGGGAGTCCGATTGGGATTGTGGATACCTGGATTGCAAGGTCTTCTTCCTTTATTGGACGAAGTGCCTTCGGTTCTGTTCGAACCCGGAACAGACTTGTATGGTTGTATGTCTGACATTACACTTTGAGATATAAAGTAGATTTCTTTCAAATACATTTTTGCTGGTGGCGGAGAATTTATTCTCTTAGCTTAACACCCTTCTCTGAGACGTACGAGTTCAGAGGTTATGTAGTTGAAGGTTATCAGTGATACACTCCCAATTTGGTAGTGCGGCATGCTGAGTGCTGCTGTGTGTTGCTGATCATTTGTTGATCAAAGCAAGGCTTTTGTGTAAAGCGTAGCTTTGTGGACGAGACCTCATCGGACCTCACACCCTGGAAATGGTCGAAACAGGAAAGATGGGGCAGTGGTTATGAGGGCCGCGCCCTTTAGGGTATGTCTATTTCCTTTTGGAAAAAGGTGGTATCATGGTATGGAGCCCAGATACTTAACCTATGTTGTTGCTACAATCTCATTACTGTGTGGTTGTTGCTTTGGGATTGAGGGCCCTCGGATAAAGGTCGCAAACGACCGGGGAATGGCATACTCGTGTAGTAGTTACCTAGTTACAGAGGTAACCCAGCCTTGTGTTGGCAGAGAGCTGGTTAAGTTCTCGGTCGTCCCACCAGAGGCGTACCCTTATGGCAGTAGGAAGTTCCATAGCCTGACCATTTGTTGGAAATCCAATCTCCAATACGCGCCCAGTAGGTTTTAGTTGCATAACCTACCATTTACTTATGGTGGCGCCCCACTGTTTAGATGGTAGCTATAGTAGGCATACAGCAATGGTTGTATGCTGGCTAAGATTAATATCATACTTTCGAAATGTTTTTCTACACTATGCACTAGTAATAATATCAAAGAATTTTCTTGTATCAAGTATATTTGACTATCATAAGAAGAAATCTCCTCCAATTCTGCGATTGCATTATGTGTGTGGCGGGAGGTCTTATGGTAGTTTCATTTTCCAAAAGCATATCGAATTTATTTTATAAACTGTTTTTGTACAAATAACTATTTTGTTTACTCATACCAGTCCCTTGACTGACCCGGAGTTTATTGTTCCCTTTCTAAACTCTGGGTGCCCATAATTTCCACACGGGCAACCTAGAAACAGGTTATCCGTGTTTGGAGCTAGCTTGGAATCTTTTGAAGTCTTTTGGTTTGGAAGCTATCGGTTTTTGAAGGCTTTGTCTTGGAGATCTTTTGGAAGCTTTTTTGGATCTCAAGGTGCTTAGTTTGGAAGCTCGCTATCGCTCTCTTTCTTTGGATACTTTCTTGAAGTATGATAACTTATTGTTCCACTGTGATGTTTCTATTTTAAAGTTGTGTTATATGTATAAAATGCTCTGACGTGGGTGATGGTGTTGTAATGGATATGTGCTGATGTTGTATCTGTGATGTTGATCAATGATATTCATTTTGCTTCCGCTATTTATTTTCATCTAATGTTGTTATAAGCTCCATCCGAACTGGAGTTCGATGTTTGGATCTTTGGTAGTCGAATACAAGTGAGGATTTGGTGTCGATTTTCGAACACTGAATTTTAGGTCGTGACAAATTTTTAGAGCATCACATATAATATATTTTTTGTTTTTTTGAATGTTTACTATCTCCATGCTATTAATTTTGATGAATACTTGATGATTGTTGGAAAACCATAAGTTTGCTTCAAATAGTTTTAGTCTTCTTTAAAAAAACATTCAAAATAATAACTAAAATAACTTATTTGAATTCATTCAATTGGCATATAGAATTATCTGAAATTTATGGCTTAAAATATCTTAGTTATGTTGAGCAATTTTAAACCACATTTTAAAACATACCATTTAATATTTAGCGGATTGCCTTAAAAACCATTTTTTTCGAATGGGGACATTTTTCAAAATTTTGCGATTCTTTAAAATTTACACGTTCTAATATAATGTATTTGAACTATTCTCTTTTAGGTCATACTATTTCTATAATTTTTCAGGTTAGAAGCATGGACCAATTATGATAAACATATTGGTTTTCGCTTTTAAATTTTATTTTTAAATGTTAAAGTATGAATAATTAAAAGTTTCTCAATAAAAGAAGCATGACAACTTAAAGAGTTTACGTGTTTGGTTATTTATTAAATTCATATAAGCTTTGATAAATTATAAATTTTATCGATTCTCCATCTAATGTGTATGTCATATGTACTCCATTTGTTCATAAGTAAGTTCCTGATAGTTTCTAAACATTATCCTTAAAATTTTCCTTTTGTCAGATAATTTCTCTGAGTATAATGTAATAACCTATATAGTCCTTGCATAACATTCCTGTAATGTAATTAACTGAATTTTTGTGAAATTTTAAATAATTGAGTTTGGAAATGGAAATTTGCTATTTGGAATACGTCTATTGAAACATAGCAAACCGTATTTTTTCATAAGATAATATGGAAGTTTATTTTATTATGTAATTTTATTTCAATTTAAATTAGTTAATATTTGATGATAATAAAATGTTTTCCAAACCTGAATATTTTTATACAATAAATTTGTAAATCATCTTCTAAGTGAGACATCATATTTTGTTTTTCCAAATTTGGACCGCTGTTGCTCTGTTTATCTTATTTTCGGCAAATTAGCAGCATTTCTAGTACCGAATATCGATTTTTGATCAGATGATCATACCTCTGATATCTGTATACCGTTTTGATCGTCTCATCATGCTGATCTCTGTGGTGTATTCAATTCTGTGTGTTTGAGGTCTCGTACGTGGCAGAAACCACAAAACGGTTAATCGCATCGGTACCCGCTTTGAGTCCTTTCATTTCTGAATCCTTTTGTTTCCCTCGTCTATTTATTTTCCATCGGGCAAGCTGTCAGCCACTTATTCAATATCAAAGGAAACGTTCATTTTTAAAATGTGTAACGACCCACCTTTTTGGACAGTTTAAACCGACGATCAAATCCACATATGACGCCCCACCTCTATACCCACGCTAGCCAAGAACATTACGGAGAATGCTGTCAACTAGAACGGAGAATAAGGCTGTTGAGGAGCGACCATCCGTGTAATTTCTTTGCACGAGCACCGATATGTCAGATAGTATAACATGCAATACTTTATCAAGAGGAAATCCGACATACCGACACAAACTCAAAGCTACTACACAGTGGCTATAATATCTTCGGAAAACAAATATAGAAGCAAACATAACATAAATCAGTCACAGACAATTCATATCACAAAGGCGGAATAAGATATGAATATTACACATAAAAGTGTACATCAGAGTAGTGGTCAGAAAGATCCACAATAACACAAAATAATAGAAACATGTGCTATACAAAAGAATACATCAATGAGTCAATATCTCAAGAGTATACAACAAAAACTACTAATCTAAGTAGTAAGCAAAAGGTCGGAGTAATGGATCCCTGGAGAGAAGTCAAGTCGAAGCACCTGCAACATCTCGGTCTGACCCGAGTATTATTTATAAGAAAATAATAAAAGGATCAGTCTAACTATAAATATCAAATAACATGATATAGAATAGGAGATATGACTAAACACATAATAATCACAATGCCAAGCTGTGATATATATATAAGTAATTGAAAATCAACAATAGATTAATCAATAGCGATGAATCTTCTCAAAGATCCAAAAAGGGTATCATACCCAAAACTTGTATTCGGAACAAGTTAATGACACACAAATTCACCTATGCACAAGAATTGATAAATCATATCAATAGAAATCACAAAGTTGGTGAAACATAAATTCCAGAAATCAACACAAGAAATCCAGTCAATGACACACAAATTCACCTATGCACAAGAATTGATAAATCATATCAATGGAAATCACAAAAATAGGTGAAGTATAAATTCCAGAATTCCACACACGAAATCCAAAAATTTCACAAAATAAGGGGGGAGGCCTATCACATGAACGGGAGCATGAAAACTCACCAACACCTGTAACACACGAACGAGAAGCTATCTCATGGTAGCTAGCCATTAATTTGACACACGAATGGTCCGAAGACCTGACACACGAATGGTCCGAAGACCGTGCGTTGCTACCCCACAAATATGACACACGAACGGGGTTTAGTCTCCCACGCAGACAAAGAGACATCGCACATTGCTAGTCTAAATCACAAAAATGATCGTCATGATCATAGAGAAGTGTCAATTACAATAAGCTAGTAAATATATGAGTTTAGCATCATGTCCCATAACCACTAGCTTAACTTAAATATTTGCGAACAAATTGTAGATCTCCACTAGAAAATTGTCACAAGAGTTTCAATCGAACAAGTCCAAGAATTAACCAACAAAGTGAACGCAAGCGTTTTATACCACTTGTTTTACTAAGTCGTTTAATTAGATTTCTCATACGAGTGAGGTAAATGTTTATATATACTAATAGATTGGAAAACGGTTTTATAAACGAATTTGGTATTAAAATAGTATTGAAATCGTTTGAGGAAAGAGTTTTGATATTTACTACTAGTATAGAAAACCTTTATATTTTTAAAGTGACAAAGCACAAGGGGGATTGTAGAAACAATCAATCACAAATATCACATTCGAAGATGTGAATAAAAATCCAAAGAAACCGATAAAGAATCCATCGAAATGGATATTCAAAAATCCCTAAAAAGAGTCATCAAAGTCATAATAAATGATAACAACAAATAGGATTATCACGAATCGATTTAAATAGGAATTCTCAAACGAATAGGCAAATAGGCAAAATACAGCAGTTTCAGACGTCTGAAACACTTGGTTCAGACGTCTGAATCTGGAAATATAAAAATTTCCAGAATACAATTCAGACGTCTGAATCAAGTGTTTCAGACGTCTGAAATAGGCATTTTTGGCCTATTTCCTTTCTGGTTCCAAATGAACCAATTCAGACGTCTGAAACCATATATTCAGACGTTTGAATTTGGGAATAGAAATCTTCCCAGAACAATATTCAGACGTCTGAATATTAAGTTTCAGACGTCTGAATCTGGGGTTCAGGGCATTCCCTGAACCTAGACCAAAAATGGCCAAACGGATATCGAAAACGATCGAACGAGCAAATGGCGATGACTAAGGAATTACGTCGAACGACAACCCAGCCTAAATGGCTCTTCGATACGCCTCAAATATCAATGTCCAATTATCCATAATAGGATTTTCATAAATTAGACCAAAACACCAAAAATTGGAATATACACGAAATCGATCCAAACCAAAATCAATTGCACACAAATAAACGTTAGGAATTCATACCTAACAATCGAAGATAATTATAGACTAAGATGTGAGATAAAAATCTCACCTTTTTACAAAATCGAACAAGAAGAAGCTTGAGAGCAAATGGAGAATCAACCTCTCTTCAACACAACCCAAATGAGCTTGAATCTATCCTCAAAACAAGAACATTCCCAAAATTAGGTTTAGGAATTTCTGAAATTGGTAAGAGAATAAGTTGGAGAAGAAGAAGAGAAGCTTACCAATGGGTTCTTCTTGAATTTGGAGCTTGGAATTTGATTTGCAAGAGAAACTAGGGTTTTGGAGTTTTAATTTCCAATCTCTCCCACCATTAAAGCTAAGAAAACTGAAAAGAGAAAGAAGTGAGGGAGAATGGGGAGAGTGGTTCAGTTTTGGAGTATAAGTTAACATAGGGCTGAGCCCAAAAACCAAACCCAAAGTAAAAAGTAGCAAAAATCAACTTTCTCCAAACATATCGAAGCTTATACTCAAAAAGGTCGCAAACGACATTTTAAACTCAATGGGAGTGGTCCCGAGTCTTAATTCGACCGTATGCAAAAAGTAGCTTTTCGGACTAAAATCCGACTAACGATAAAATATTTAAATAAAATATTTAAATATAAAATCGATAAATATGCGGGTTGTTACAGACTCCCCTCCTTAAAGAAATTGCGTCCTCGCAATATTTAAGAAGAAGATAAATATATAGTAACAACCATAAAAGCATATTCAACACAAAAGAAGTTTGAAATAAGAAGTTCACCTTAAAGAGCACGAGAAAGTAAATCCGGATGTGTACGCTCGATGTACTCTCTAGATTCCCAAGAACAATCCTTAGAATTTGAAGACCATTGAACTTTAACAAGCGGAACGTCTTTATTTCGAAGTCGTTTGACTTCCGAAGCAGTGATACGAATAGGATGTTGCTCATAAGTTAAATTAGGCGAAACTTCAATCTCTTCCACAACACCGGGCTCAAGAACAGAATCGGAATCTCGAAGACATTTCCGAAGTTGAGAAACGTGAAACACGTCATGCATAGCAGAAAACTGAGCCGGTAATAAAAGGCGATAAGCCATGGAACCAATACGTTCGGTGATAGGAAATGCCCCAATATATCGAGGCGCCAATTTTCCCGATCGACTGAAACGTACAACACCTTTCATAGGTGAAACACGAATGAACACAAGATCTCCCACAGAAAATTCTAACTTCCTTCTCCGGTTATCGGCATAGGATTTTTGTCTACTCTGGGCTTCTTTCATCCTATGTCGAATAAGTTCAATTTTCTCTGTGGAATCACGAATAAAATCTGGACCCAAAACCAGCTTCTCACCGGCCTCAAGCCAACAAGAAGGCGATCGGCATGGCCTTCCATAGAGTGCCTCAAAAGGTGCCATACCAATACTAGATTGGAAGCTATTATTGTAGGAAAATTCAACAAGAGAAATATGATCTTCCCAACTTCCACCGAAATCAAGCACACAAGCACGAAGAAGATCTTCAAGAATTTGATTAACATGCTCGGTTTGTCCATCGGACTGGGGGTGATAAGCGGTGCTAAAATTAAGCTTCGTTCCCAAAGCTTTTTGAAGACTCTTCCAAAATCCACTAGTAAACAATGGATCACGATCACTAATAATAGAAGTAGGAACACCATGCAGTTTAACAATTTCTTTGATAAATATTTTGGCCAAAAGAGGAACGGTTCGGTTAGACCGAACGGGAATAAAATGGTCGGATTTAGTAAGTCTATCAACGATCACCCATAAGCTATCATGACCCGAACGAGAATGGGGAAGGCCATCTATAAAATCCATGGAAATTTGGTCCCACTTCCAAATTGGAATTTCTAAAGGTTGCAATAACCCACCGGGCCTTTGATGTTCGGCCTTAACGAGTTGGCAAGTCATGCAACACTTAACAAACTTAGCAATATCGAGTTTCATTCCCTCCCAATAATAAAGTCGCTTCATATCCGCGTACATTTTACTACTACCGGGATGAATGGTAAATTTAGAACGATGAGAATCTTCTAAAATATCTTTACGAAGATCACCAATATTTGGCACGACAAGTCTACTAAATCTCCGAATGCCGCCACGAGGATCGATATCAAAGTCTTTCAATACTTCAATATCAATTTTATCCCTAATATTTTGGCCAAGAAGAGCCAATTCAGGATCTAACCCTTGAGCTTCAAGAATGCGGTCTAAAAGAGAAGGATGAGCCTCAAGGCTACATAAAGCAAGAGATGAACATAAATCGGGAACACGCTCTCGAATCTCACAAGTGGATAAGATCTCGAGATCGTTCCATTCGGATATCATCATAGAAACAACAGCTTGTTGTTTTCGGCTAAGAGCATCGGCGACACGATTACCCTTACCGGGAGTATAAAGAATATCAAGATCATATGGTGCAAGAAATTCGAGCCAACGCTGTTGACGCAAATTAAGTTCCTTTTGAGAGAATAAATACTTCAAGGACTTATGATCGGTATATAGAACAAATTTCTCTCCTAAAAGATAATGACGCCAAATTCGAAGAGCAAAAACAATAGCCGCGAGCTCTAAATCATGAGTGGCATATCTAGTCTCAACAGGCTTTAATTGCCTAGAAGCATAAGCAATAACACGTTCTCTTTGCATAAGAACAGCACCCAAACCAACGCGACTAGCATCGGTATAAACAACGAAATCTTGATTCCCATCGGGAATAACAAGAATAGGAGCATCAGAAAGAAGTTCTTTTAATTTCTGAAAAGAAGCTTCACATTTGTCCGACCAAATGTATTTAACACCTTTCCTCGTTAAGCTAGTAAGAGGCACGGCAATCTTAGAAAAGTCTTTGATAAAAAAACGGTAATAGCCCTCCAATCCGAGAAAACTACGAATCTCTGTCACACTCTCCGGTCTCTTCCAATTTTGAATCGCTTCAATCTTTGAAGGATCCACGAAAATTCCGGATTCGGAAATAATATGACCGAGAAACTTCACACGAGATTGCCAAAAATGGCATTTAGAATATTTTGCTTTTAATTGATTACTCCTAAGAGTTTCCAATACAATTCGAAGATGTTTTTCATGCTCCTCCTCGGTTTTAGAATACACAAGAATATCATCAATAAAGATGAGAACAAATCGATCGAGGAAGTCTTTAAAAACTCAATTCATTAAGTCAACGAAATAAGCCGGGGCATTCGTTAACCCAAATGGCATAACAAGCCATTCATAAGATCCATACCGAGTACGGAACGATGTCAAAGGAATGCTATCCTCTGCAATACGAAGCTGATGAAAACCGGTAGCCAAGTCCAATTGTGAAAAGACTCTAGCACCACTAAGTTGGTCAAATAAATCATCAATCCGAGGTAAAGGATATTCATTTTTTATAGTAAGATCATTAAGCTTGCGGTAGTCAACGCAAAGCCTAAGTGTACCATCGGATTTCTTCACAAAAATAGCTGAAGCTCCCCAAGGCGGAGAACTAGAGCGAATAAATTGCCTCGTCTCCAATTCGGATAATTGTTTACGCATATCCTCGTTTTCTTTATTGGACATACGATAAGGAGGACGAGTGATAGGTTGAGCTCTAGGAATAAGGTTAATTCTGAACTCAATTTCTCGCTTAGGTGGTAATCCTAAAACGGGCTCAAATATGTCGGAAAATTCACGAACGACGTGAATAAGAGAAATAATATCACCCTCATCATCATCGTCGTCATCACGAGGGTTTAAAGAATATAAAGATGCAACCAAAGCAGAATTCGAATCTTTAAGAATAACAGAAACCTGTTTAACAGATTGAGGATGTCGAAGATGAATAGTCCGCTCAGGACATAGGATATGAGCTTCATAACGGTTAAGCCAATCCATTCCCAAAATCATTCCAAAGCCTAAATAACGCATGACATGCAAATCGGCTCGGAAAGAAAAATCACACAAAATAAGCTCGACATCTTTACACAATAAACTGATTGTTGCGGATCCACCAAATGGATTCGCAATTCTCAAAGAAGTCATTAAACACAAAACATCCAAAGAAAAAGTATCAACAAGTTCTTTTGATATAAAAGAATGGGACGCACCCGTATCAAAAAGAACTCGAATAGGATGATCACGAAATAAAATAATTCCATCTAGAATAGAATGAGAAATACCTTGGCCACGAGATGTGTTGCCAGGGGCTTGAGCAACATTCAACTTTCCCTCCCTCCTATTTTGAAGTTTGGGACACACATGCATAAAATGGTCCGGGCTTTTGCAATAGCGACAAGTACGAGGCTTTGAACACTTGTTCGCAAAATGGTCTTTCGAACCACAATTATAGCATTTCCCTTGAGTAGAGGAAAAGGTATTTTCAACAGGAGTTGCTTGCCTCCCTTTCTTATTGGGATAAGGACCTTTGAATTTGCTGGGCCTCTTCTTGTTGTTGTTGAGGCTTGGTTTGGAACCCACCACTTCAACATCATTCTCCCTATCCGCCTCTTCAAGACGAAGAGCGATATCTACGAGTTGGTCGAAAGAAACTTCTAATTTTAGAAGTAATGGCTTCTTGAGATCTTTGTTTAAGCCATAGACGAACCTCTGGTTCTTCTTTAAAGGGGTGTTGATGTATTCAACCCCATATTTGGAAAGCGACTCGAAGGAGGCGACGTAATCAGTCACGGATGACTCACCTTGAACAAGGTCTATAAATCGTCGAGCCAATGTCACTTTTTCAGCTTCTGGTACGAATTTCAACTCGAAGCGTTCTCGGAATTTCTCCCATGTGAGATCCGCTTCATTAATCTCAGAAATAAGAAGTTCGTACCAGTCTAATGCTCTTTCTCGGAGCATACTAGAGGCCACCTGAACTCGGTGAAGGTCAATAAGATTCATGCGAGAAAAGATTCGATCGCATGACCTTATCCAAGCCTGTACTTCAATAACAGTTTCGGAACCTCTGAATGGCTCCCCACCCAAATTAGTATAATCGCTGCACAAGCGTGCAAATCCCAACTTTGGGTGAGTAGGTTCCGGGTTAGCTCCAGCTGCTTGAGCATTAGTTACCAAATCAAGAAGCTGTTGAGCAGTTATAAAAACTCCATCTTGGGGTGGAGTGCTAGACGGTACGGCTCTGGGGCGGCCTGGTCTAGACATTTTTCTCCCTTTAGAAAGAAAGAAGAAGAAGAAAAAGGTTATTCACCAAATTGAATATCAAGCAATCTTGATAGATAAACAAGGAATCATAAGGAAAATAGGATGAATCGGTACGAAGACTCGAATTAAATCCTAAAGCACGACTCCTAAGATGGACTTAAGGACGTTGATCCTTGTAATATTATTCCATATTGTTCCGAAGTTTGGCTTTGATACCAAGCTGTGACGCCCCACCTCTATACCCACGCTAGCCAAGAACATTACGGAGAATGCTGTCAACTAGCACGGAGAATAAGGCTGTTGAGGAGCGACCATCCGTGTAATTTCTTTGCGCGAGCACCGATATGTCAGATAGTATAACATGCAATACTTTATCAAGAGGAAATCCGACATACCGACACAAACTCAAAGCTACTACACAGTGGCTATAATATCTTCGGAAAACAAATATAGAAGCAAACATAACATAAATCAGTCACAGACAATTCATATCACAAAGGCGGAATAAGATATGAATATTACACATAAAAGTGTACATCAGAGTAGTGGTCAGAAAGATCCACAATAAAACAAAATAATAGCAACATGTGCTATACAAAAGAATACATCAATGAGTCAATATCTCAAGAGTATACAACAAAAACTACTAATCTAAGTAGTATGCAAAGGGTCAGAGTAATGGATCCCTGGAGAGAAGTCAAGTCGAAGCACCTGCAACATCTCGGTCTGACCCGAGTATTATTTATAAGAAAGTAATAAATGGATCGGTCTAAATATAAATATCAGATAACATGATATAGAATAAGAGATATGACTAAACACATAATAATCACAATGCCAAGCTGTGATATATATATAAGTAATTGAAAATCAACAATAGATTAATCAATAGCGATGAATCTTCTCAAAGATCCAAAAAGGGTATCATACCCAAAACTTGTATTCGGAACAAGTTAATGACACACAAATTCACCTATGCACAAGAATTGATAAATCATATCAATAGAAATCACAAAGTTGGTGAAACATAAATTCCAGAAATCAACACAAGAAATCCAGTCAATGACACACAAATTCACCTATGCACAAGAATTGATAAATCATATCAATAGAAATCACAAAAATAGGTGAAGTATAAATTCCAGAATTCCACACACGAAATCCAGAAATTTCACAAAATAAGTGGGGAGGCCTATCACATGAACGGGAGCATGAAAACTCACCAACAGCTGTAACACACGAACGAGAAGCTATCTCATGGTAGCTAGCCATTAATTTGACACACGAATGGTCCGAAGACCTGACACACGAATGGTCCGAAGACCGTGGGTTGCTACCCCACAAATATGACACACGAACGGGGTTTAGTCTCCCACGCAGACAAAGAGACATCGCACATTGCTAGTCTAAATCACAAAAATGATCGTCATGATCATAGAGAAGTGTCAATTACAATAAGCTAGTAAATATATGAGTTTAGCATCATGTCCCATAACCACTAGCTTAACTTAAATATTTGCGAACAAATTGTAGATCTCCACTAGAAAATTGTCACAAGAATTTCAATCGAACATGTCCAAGAATTAACCAACAAAGTGAACGCAAGCGTTTCATACCACTTGTTTTACTAAGTCGTTTAATTAGATTTCTCATACGAGTGAGGTAAATGTTTATATATACTAATAGATTGGAAAACGGTTTTATAAACGAATTTGGTATTAAAATAGTATTGAAATCGTTTGAGGAAAGAGTTTTGATATTTACTACTAGTATAGAAAACCTTTATATTTTTAAAGTGACAAAGCACAAGGGGGATTGTAGAAACAATCAATCACAAAGATCACATTCGAAGATGTGAATAAAAATCCAAAGAAACCGATAAAGAATCCATCGAAATGGATATTCAAAAATCCCTGAAAAGAGTCATCAAAGTCATAATAAATGATAACAACAAATAGGATTATCACGAATCGATTTAAATTGGAATTCTCAAACGAATAGGCAAATAGGCAAAATACAGCAGTTTCAGACGTCTGAAACACTTGGTTCAGACGTCTGAATCTGGAAATATAAAAATTTCCAAAATACAATTCAGACGTCTGAATCAAGTGTTTCAGACGTCTGAAATAGGCATATTTTGGCCTATTTCCTTTCTAGTTCCAAATGAACCAATTCAGACGTCTGAAACCATATATTCAGACGTCTGAATCTGGGAATAGAAATCTTCCCAGAACAATATTCAGACGTCTGAATATTACGTTTCAGACGTCTGAATCTGGGGTTCAGGGCATTCCCTGAACCTAGACCAGAAATGGCCAAACGGATATCGAAAACGATCGAACGAGCAAATGGCGATGACTAAGGAATTACGTCGAACGACAACCCAGCCTAAACGGCTCTTCGATACGCCTCAAATATCAATGTCCAATTATCCATAATAGGATTTTCATAAATTAGACCAAAACACCAAAAATTGGAATATACACGAAATCAATCCAAACCAAAATCAATTGCACACAAATAAACGTTAGGAATTCATACCTAACAATCGAAGATAATTATAGACTAAGATGTGAGATAAAAATCTCACTTTTTTACAAAATCGAACAAGAAGAAGCTTGAAAGCAAATGGAGAATCAACATCTCTTCAACACAACCCAAATGAGCTTGAATCTATGCTCAAAACAAGAACATTCCCAAAATTAGGTTTAGGAATTTCTGAAATTGGTAAGAGAATAAGTAGGAGAAGAAGAAGAGAAGCTTACCAATGGGTTCTTCTTAATTTTGGAGCTTGGAATTTGATTTGCAAGAGAAACTAGGGTTTTGGAGTTTTAATTTCCAATCTCTCCCACCATTAAAGCTAAGAAAACTGAAAAGAGAAAGAAGTGAGGGAGAATGGGGAGAGTGGTTCAGTTTTGGAGTATAAGTTAACATAGGGCTGAGCCCAAAAACCAAACCCAAAGTAAAAGGTAGCAAAAATCAACTTTCTCCAAACATATCGAAGCTTATACTCAAAAAGGTCGCAAACGGCATTTTAAACTCAATGGGAGTGGTCCCGAGTCCTAATTCGACCGTATGCAAAAAGTAGCTTTTCGGACTAAAATCCGACTAACGATAAAATATTTAAATATAAAATCGATAAATATGCGGGTTGTTACACCACATGTCGATTCCAAACCGTTCAAAAGGGCAGATGGTTATTGGGGTAAATAAGAAAAGAAAAGAAAAGAAATAAAGGAAATGAAACAACACAGAATCTCGTAGCGGAACGATAAAATATAATAGTCAAATAAACAGTTCATGAAGCTGTCTACTATACTTTGACAATTATTTATACAACATTTATCAGATTTTATGCATATACAACAGAACAATTAAATAATGCAGCAGATAGCATGATGCAAGGGTAATAATAGTAATAGTGTACCAAATCTTCGTCTTCGTCCTCCAGAATAGATCTTCAAAATCTGAAAACTCAGGACTGACCCGAGCGTAATGAAAAGGCAAAACACTCGAGTCAGGACTAAATACCCTTATGAAAGTTAAATTGTAACGTCCCGAAAATTTTCGACTTTCGAAAATTCAACATCGACACTCACTTTATCGACTGCCGAGAAATCGAAGGTCAAAAACCGGAATGTTATGGGTTTTAAAAAAAAGAATTTAAGAAAAGAGAAGAGAAAAAGATAAGAAGGTAGAAGATAGAGAGAAAACAGAAGATAGAAAATTTTAAAATAGAAGGAAAAGAGAATAGAGAAAGATAGGGAAAAGGAAAATAGAGAAAAGAACATAGAACAGAATAGAAAACAACAAAACAACATCAGAATCTCACAATTCGCAGCGGAACAACATACAATAATAAATGAATAATCTTTAAACAAAGAACTATATCAGTTATTACATTACATCACATTTCATTACATCATATCATAAGAGTGTACAACAACAAACAATTATAACAGCGGAAAAAGAGATACTATATAAACTAGTAATACGCCATGCCATCCAGCTTGCCTCCAGCAACTCCAGAATATCCTGATAAACCTAACTCTTGACTGCCCGTGTAGAAATTGGTGGGCACCCAGAGTTTAGGAAGGAAAACAATAAACTCCGAGTCAGTCATGTGACTGGTGTGAGAACTCAAAACAGTTTATTTATCTTTAAAATCAAAATAGAGGAATATTTTTATTTCAATTCGCAATGCTTTTAAAAATGAGACTACCATAAGGCCTCCCGCACACACACACAATGCAAACGCAGAATCGGAGGAGATTTCTCCTTATGATAGTCAAAGATGCTTGATACGCATTTAAAAGACATTTGATATTATTATTAGTGTATAGTGTAGGAAAAAAATTCATTTCGAAAGTAAAATATAAATCTTAGCCAACATAGACATTTCGAACTATGTCTACTATAGCTACCATCCAAACAGTGGTGACCACCATAAGTGAATGGCAGGTTCTACAACTAATACCGTACAAGTTTCGCATTGGGAATTGGATTTCCAACGAATGATCAGGCCAAGGAACTTCCCATTGCCACATGAGAATGCCTCTGGATGGACATCCCCGAGAACCAAACCGAATCTCTACCAACACAAGGCCGGGTTACCCCTAACTGAGTAACAACTGACCGAATATGCCATCCCCCGGTCCTTTGGGACCTTTTCACCGAGCGCTCGTAATCAATTCACACAATCATAACAAAGTGTTTTCAACATGAGTAAGTATCTGGGCTCCATACCATGATACCACCCTTTTCCAGAAGGAAATGGACACATCCTAAAGGGCGCTACCCCTCATAACCTTGCCGCATCTTTCCTGTTTTGACCATTCACGGGGTGTGAGGCTCGACGAAGTCACGTCCACAAAAACATACTTTATACAAAAGCCATGCTTTGGGTCAACAAATGATCAACACAATGATCACAAGGATAGACGATCAAATAAACGATCCTATCACAAATAATCAACACAATGATCATTTCAGCATCACTCAGCATATCACATTACCAAATTGGGAATATATCGCTGATAACATTCAACTACATAACCTCTGAGCACGTACGTCTCAGAGAAGGGTGTTAAGCTAAAAGAATAAATTCTCCGCCACCAGCAGAGATATATTTGAATGAAATCGGCTTTATTTCTCAACTTGTAATGTCAGACATACAATCCATACAAGTCTGTTCCGGGCTCGAACAAAACCGAAGGCACTTCTTACGAAGCCCTTGCAATCCGGATATTCACAATCCTGATCGGATTCACCATCACATATGGAGAACTCAATACCGTAGCTACTCGGTGCAGAGTCAATCGACAGGTCATCCTATCGCTTTCGTAAATATCGGGTCTTCAACACCGATCTTCAATGCAATTCACAACGACGTATCACGTATTCGGAATGGGTTATACGACCCCATGGTCCTTTCCCGGTTAACCCGAATAGTGAGCGATTATTCAAAAATAAGTGTGGCATTCACATTCAAACAAATCACATCAAATACCCATTCAAAGGGAAATATTGATAGTCGAATATTGAACTATCAATAGATATGTACACATCACTAGATTCCAAATAATTTTCCAAATTATTTACTTTCCAAAATATCTTTACAAGATATATAATTTTCACACTTCAAAAATAAATCAATATTTATCTTCAAACAAATTCTACTTTCACATATAAATTCCATAATGAATTTATATTCCAAAATATTCATGCATATACGATTTCAATTATTCATTTCAATTTATCTTCAAAAAGATAAATTTTAATTATTCACTTCATATTGGAAAACATTTCCATACTTATTTATTCATAAGTAATTCACAAATCTTTTTATTTTCAACTTTGGAAAATATTTAATATACTTAAATCGAATTAAGTATATATTTCATTCTTTAAGGAAATCATTCTCTTAAACATATTTATTTGGGCCAAAACGAATGTTGCGTAAAACATCGTTACGACAACCCAAAATCACTAGTATAGGGATTCGAAATTAAATAGATACATAAATCCCAATACTATTCAAAACATTTCCTTTCGGAAATTATTTACTATAACAACAGTGTTATAGTCCACCCTTTCCTTTTATTTCTCGAAAACATCTATTTCAACAATAAATGTTGAAATCTATGGTTTCGAATCTCAACACCTTTAAAAAACATCGTTAGATCGTTTTAATTCTATTTAAAATATCACATTCAAAACAATTTCTTTAACGTGTTATTCACTATTCAAAAATGTGAATAAACTTCGTTAACAAATCTCATCCTTTTATTCATTTTAATTCAAAGGATTATTCACTATTCAAAAATGTGAATATAACTCCATTAAATAAGTTATGACAATTAACTTATCAAAATAAGTTGTTTGCGGATTTATAAAACAACGTTTATAAATTCCATTTCTATTTATTTATAAAAACTTCCCTTTTTATAAATCCTTTTATTAACCTATTCCAGTTTATAACTAAATTATAAACTAAACGTTCATATTATAAGTTAAATACTTATAATTTATTTTTTTACTAAAATCGTTCCTTTGAACTTCATAATTATAAATCTTATAACTTATAAGATTCGTTTATTTATCAAAACTCCATTCTTTCAATAACTTTATAAATTTTATAAACCTACTGTTTATAAAATTTCTTTATAACTTCACTGTTTATAATCCTATAAATTTCATTCATAAATGAAATTCATTTTTACTTCATTCAAACACTTATAAAAACTCGTTTTATAATGTCAATGTTTCAATTTATAAATATCTATTTATAAATCTCTTAATATAAATCAATTTATATTATTCTTTTAAAACGTCTTTAAATTCCTTTAAAATTTCACCATTCTCTTGATTTATAAAATAATCAAATTTTATAAATCCTATATTTAAACTTTTATAATATGTTCAAAAATCCAATTTAAACTATTTTATAAAAATCATTAATTCACATTTCTCAAAAATCAGCTTTTAACTATATTTCACAAAAACCATAATTCTTATAACTTTAAAAATTATAACGTTTATTTATTTATAATGGATCAATTCCAAAAATATAGTATACTTTCAAAATCACTTTTAAAATCATTTTAAAATCCCAAAATCTGGGTCCAATGATGCTACACACCAAATAGTCAATCACGACTACAACGATATCATATATCAATATGAAAATCAATCAAATATCAAAATATCTGAAATCAAATAAAAACTGTTGAGGAATCCAGTTGGATCCCTCCAACCTGTTTCCTGCATCCAAAAACATTAGCACAATACCAATTTCGCTCCAGTACGAAATTATCGCGGTATATGTTCTTATTAAATATTATCCGCTTAATAACGGCGTAATAGGGTCTCATCCGCTAAAAAATACGGGAAATCAACAACTGCAATATATACATATGCCAATATATATATATTGATATTATTTATAATACCAATTTCACTGTTTATGAAATATTCGCGGTATATGTTTTTATTAAATAACATCCGCTTACTAACGGCGTATAATGTCTATTTTAACAATCAATAGATATCAATCATCATTCAAACATGCATTCAAATATTTTAAATCTAACTATTTGAAATAAAATCGAAACTGATTCGATTGAGTGAGAAGTTCTCACCTTGATTTTATTTCCGTTTTAGCGATTTATTTCGAATAATTTTACCCAAAATTCTCACTAACTCCAAACGACTCCAATCCAACTCCTTCGCGTAGTGCTCGTCAAAACGAAGCCAACGCCGCTTGTTTCGTCAATTTTCGATCTCGTATGAAAGAGATACGAATTTTCAAAGTTAAACGAATTTATAATATAAATTTACAACTTAAATCCATATTTTATAACCTTCAACTCACATCCTGCCGTCCATCCAAGTCAACAAATCTAGGCCGTGATTATCCTCCATCTCCCTCACGTTCTTTTTACAGCAACCTAACCCATTACTTGCGTTCATCCCTTCAAGGTCGCGACCTCTACGCTTGGCTAGGCGACGATCAAGCTACACCATATGAAGCGCCTCTCCTCCCTCCACCTTCGGTCCAAGTAGCTTCGAGCTCGGCCCTGTATATGCCTCGTAATTCGTGCTCGAACGCACGGCCTTTTAACGCGTGCTGCAGTCGATCCACCACCCCGATTCCGATCATCACCGTTGATATCGTAGAACTCACGAAGCTCATCGATTTACTAGTTGAGAGTTTGTTGTATCGTTTGAAGGATTGAAAGATAAATGAAGGAGGATGTTGGAGCTTTTCGGCCGTTCACACCATAGGAGGCGGCGGCTACGTATAGATTTAGGGTTTAGTTTTTTTTTTTTTGTTTTTTTTTAGAGTGAGGGTGCCTATTTATAGAATTTCGAACGACACTATTCATCCGGAAATTCCGAACTCCGATTTAGGCGCCGAAACTGACGTACCTAGGGTTTATCCCACGTTCCGGACACAATGGAATAGGTTTCGGAAGCTAATTCGGAAGTATGTGCGAGTTATGGCTATAAACGCTCAATTTAAATTAAACCGATTTAAATCGATTTCTAGGCGTTTTAATTTGTACCGGACAAACGGTAAATCCAATTGACTTGAAATTTGAAACCTTACAATAATATCACATTACGGATCCGATGAAACTGGTTTCGTCGAAATCCGAGACTTTTTGAAAAATGGCTATTTTCACTCGTCAAATTAAAATTAAAAATAAATCGATGCGTTTTGAGCTGCCACGATCAAACGATAACTCCGATTGACACGAAAATTGAAATCCGGTAATAACTAACTATTACGGATCCAATGAAACTGGTTTCGTTCAATTCTGAGACTGTTCAAAAATTGACTATTTTACAGTCGATTATTAAATATTAAAATATTCAATTTTCACAAATTAACTCTTAATTCGATTTTAAAAGTTCTAAAATATCGTTCTAACTCCAACATGATAAAATAAAATTTTACAAATCATTTTCAATCATATTTAACTATATTTTCAATTATTTCCATAATTTAACGTATTAAATTATCGATTTAAATTATTCAATTAAATCCAATAAATCAAATAAAAATTTATTTGACTTATAAATTCACTTATTAATATTTAAAATAAATTAAATATTCAAATTTTAATTAATAAAATTCTGGGTCGTTACATAAATCAATCGTAAATAAATATGAGTGCAACGGCGTCGGAGATGTTTACGGGGTTTGACATCTCCTATCCAGTGTCAACGTGCGTGCAATAACTTAAGAGATGCTACGGGATTTTCCATCTCTCAAGGATCCGTTAAACTATCTACTATGTAGTAATATACGCTAAGTAGATAATGCCTATCAGTAATATAAAGTATCAAAATAGCGTTAAGGCGTTACCATAATCCCCCTTAACACATTTTATATTCCCAAAAGCATATACAAGACCGTAGTTTCCCCAAAACCGGAAGTCACCAGAGGGCAATCCATATACTCAAGGTACAAATCTAAACGTAGTGGTCGCGAATAGGATAATCAGTATGACAAGGTACATGAGGCGATACCAACTAGGATACTAGTAGTTGCGTGATCCGGACTGATGTTGGGCATAGCCAGCAGCTACCCCAACACCGCGAAACAACACTCCGAAATCAAGGGGTGCACCCAAATCGCATCACAAATGTAATAGATATGGTATCGAAGAAGTGTGTCCGCTAGAGGTGGCGAAGTTCAATGGCCCGGCGCGGCTCCTGTTTTAGTCATGTCAGGAGTCATCCAATATCGTTCTCTTTCTTCAGTCAACGCGTTCACCAAATCATCCACTTCATTCTGGATCAACACTCCGCATGTAATAGTTATTAAAGTGGTGTTCGGTATCGACAGAGAGTATGTCCATATCCGATCCCGGTCTCTTTAATAACTACGTATTATTACACCGTTGGCTCTTTTACATTTCAAATCGATTCATAATTGACATCAAAATATCATATTCACTTCAAAAATCAAATCCATTTCAAATATCATCGTATCTATTTAAAATGTAAGATTCCGTTTCAAAATCCTTTCCGCATCAATATCTCATTTCGATTTCAAAATCATTTCGAAATTCAATTTAGATTGCAACTTCATTTAACTCAATTCGTATTTAAATTCAAGGTTTAAATATAAACATTTCACCTTATTAACAGCTTGAAATATTTAGAAAATAGTTTAAGTAGTTTAAAATTAGTTTAAATAATTAAAATACTTAAAAATACTCAAAATCTTTAAAATGGATTTAAAATAGATAAATTAGTTTAAAATAATTTAAATTGTGTTAAGTAGATTAAAAATAGATTAAAATGGTTTAAGTATTCAAAATGGTTTATATAACAGAGTAATTTGGAAAACAAATTAAAATAGCTTCAAACCAATCCATTTCAATTATAACTTCCCAATTCAAATAAATTTCTATTTCCAATTTACCGATTCAATTTCGATTTCAATTCAAATCAATGTCAACTTTGACTTCAAATTTATTCAATTTTTACATTCACCTTCAACTTATTCAATCCCAATGTATATCGATTTTTAGCTTGATTTTTCACAATATCAATTTATAATACTTAACAAAATTTTCCAATAATATTCAAGTTTAAATCCAATTTCGAATATGATTCAATTCCAAGCTCGATTTCAAAATATCACTTTTATATTGCTTTTACTTAGAAATATTCAAAGCTCAAATTTAGGTTCAATCTTTAAACAAATCAATTTTCGAAATTCAATCATATCCCGGTTTTTAAATTCCAAAGTCTCCACTTTAATTTTTAACAATTTCTTTTAACCAAAATTTATTTCAACATTCCAACTCAATTTTCGATAAATTCGATTTCTATTTATAACTTTCAAATCAAAACATTTAAATAAATTTCAAATCGACGACTTTTAAAAATTATTAATTTAGCTAATTCGGTGTCCGTATATAATTTTCTATCCTATGGCCAAGTAATTATTTATTTCAATTAAATGTCAAGGATGAATATATATCACTTAAATCAAATCATGGTGTCATATGTATGCATAACAGTATATATAAGCAAATAAACATCCAAACATTTAACTATCAACCAATAACACCCATCGACATACATCATCCAACAGGCAATACAATTCATGGCAATTTCATAGTTATCAATGTCAGGTAATTTAGTCGCAATTCAATTTTAATTTCAATTTAACTGTCAATTTAAATTTCCAACGGTTAATTCAAATGACAAGCTATATGACAATTAAATTTTATCAAACAACGACAATAAAACATAACACTTCATAATGTCAATTTAACTAGCATAAAGATATTTAGTACGTTGTGAGCGTTATAAAACACTCACCTTGATTTTACGATTTTAAATCAAATCGAACGACGTTCGATTTAACTCAAAATTTTCTCTAGCTCCAAATGATTCCAATCCAGCTCCATTGCGTAGTATTCGACGATACAAACACAAAGCAATTCGTTTTCGTTCGATTCCGACCTCGCAGCAAAAAGATACACTATTTTTTTTAACATTGAACAATTTATAAATTAAAATTTACAATTCCTTTAATAAATTTTTAACCTAAGAAATCAAGGCCGTTGATCTCAAGTCCCAAACCCAGGCCCGCGCGCGTTTCTTCTCTTCTCCCCCTTCAGTTTCTTACGCGAAGAACAACCCAATACTGCCGCCGTTCATCGAAATTTCACCACCACTACGAGCTTCTTCAACATGATCAGCAACTTCCATCAGGAAGCCCCACGCGAGCACGGCCTACGGCCGAAGACCGCACGAGCTTGGTCAACCCTGGGCTTAGAAAAACGTGCACGAACGCCACACGTTCGCCTCCATTTTGTCGTTGATCCTCTTGACCAAAAACGATCATCACCGTTGGATTTAAGGGTCTCGTTGTGATCTACAATATTGTAGTTGAAGATTTGTTGAATCGCCTTACGGATTGGAAGAATTTGAGGGGAGAAGACGAGAAAATTTCGGCCTTTGAATCTGTAGGAGACGGCCACCATTTTTCCAGGGTTAGGGTTTGTTTTTTTTTAATAAAAAAAATAATGAAGTGCCTTTATAGAAAAACGACGAACACTATTCGTTCCGGATTTTCGAACTCCGATTTACGCACGGTAACTGACGTTCCTAGGGTTTATCCCGCGTTCCGG
The DNA here is from genome assembly GCA_030765085.1 of Allium cepa. NCBI lineage: Eukaryota > Viridiplantae > Streptophyta > Magnoliopsida > Asparagales > Amaryllidaceae > Allium > Allium cepa. Next base: position 689,091,217 of record CM060932.1, on the reverse strand, counting down.
ACACAATGGAATAGGTTTCGGAAGCTAATTCGATCATCTGTGCGATTTACGGAAATAAACGATTGATTTTAAATTAAACCGATTAAACGAATTTCTATGCGTTTTGGCTTGCCCCGGACAGACGGTAAATCCGTTTGACTTTAAATTTGAAACCTTACAATAATATCACATTACGGATCCGATGAAACTGGTTTCGTCAAAATCCGAGACCGTTTGAAAAATGACTATTTTAACTCGCCAAATTAATATTAAAATAATTTCAACGTGTTTCGAGCTGCCACGGTCAAACGACAACTCCGATTGCTACGAAAATTGAAATCCAATAATAACTAACTATTACGGATCCAATGGAACCAGTTTCGTCCAATTCTGAGACTGTTCGAAAATTGGCTATTTTTCAGTTGATAATTAAATATTAAAATATTCAATTTTCACAGATTTACTTTTAATTCGATTTTAGAAGTTCTATAACATCATTCTAACTTTCATATGATAAAATAAAATTTTACAAATCATTTTTAATCATACTAAACCCATTATTCAATTTATCCAATAAATTCCAATTTTTAAAATTTTATTAACTCTATTAAAATCCCGATATAACTTACATTCACTTTGGAAACTCATTTGAATCATATTAAATCAAATTTAAATTATTCACTCTATTTTCATATATTAAATTTCAATATCAAATTAATCATATCAACTTCGAAATTTAATTATTCAAACATTTGTAATATTAAATTTAACGAATTTGATTATTCTTAAATCACCATCTTTTGAAATATTCAAAACGAACTTATAAAATTTAACTTTTGAAACGAATTAAAATTATAAAACAACTATCTTCATTATACGGTTATTCAACTCCCATTATTAAATTATTCAATAAATTCCAAATATTAAATTTAAACAATTTCGATTATCCAATAATTCATTATCTTTTGAAATATTGAAATTGAACTTATAAGAATCAACTTTTAAAACCAATTCACAATTTAGAACACTGTTTTCATTTTACAGTTATTCAATTATTCAATAAGTTTTAAATATTTAATTTAAACAATTTACCAGTTCAATATTCAATATTTGATTTTAAATAGATTTTACTTATCAATCAATTACTCTATTATACCCAACGAATTCAACATTTATTATCCTATTCAACTTTTGATTGAAAGGCATTCACTAAGTAGCTTTTATTTTTCATTACTTGGATAATTATTGTCACAATTCATTCCAGTTATTATTATTCCAAACGAATTAATAATTTTTTTTCTAACATTAAATCACGAAATCTTATTAAATTAGCTATTTTATTTATCGGAAATTTACTGGTCGTTACACTCTCCCCCACTCAAAACTTTTCGTCCCCGAAAAGGAAAAGAAGGGAAAAGGAACTAAGTATAGAATTCAACCTTAGGGATATTTATCTCAAAGTTACCAACTTATAAACAATGAAATTCCATTTATAAAGTCTTTACTACACTTTCACTAAGTTATTCCAAACGGCTTTCTAACTTTTAAAAGTTAGTTATCAAAACAAGTTATAAAAATTTTAAAACTTGAAAATTTTTCTAACACCCGGATTTTACGAAAAATTTCGGTAGAGTCTCCTTTGCGCGGCTCAATCGGTACAACTACAAAACGCCACTACGGGCCCCCAAACCAACAAAAGAAAATCAAAAGCCATGTGGCTCATCAAAAATCACCAAATCCAATGACAAAATAAACATGTACCTTATATTTTTATTAGCGAGCATATACGAATAATATAGCGCGGAAGCGAGCTCCAAATGCGAAGCAAGCGCAATCCGCACCTACTAAACACTCAACAAACTATAAGAAACATGCATATATGAAAATAACATCAATATACATCATATAGCAACATAACAACTACATGTTCCAACATAGCAAATGCAACAAAACAACAAATGCAACCATCAATCAACTATCATCCAACTATCATCCAACAAATCCATAACCAATCAATATAAATTCACTTCTCATTAATATTTATTGACTTGGTTTTCAATTTTAATAACAGTTGATTCATTAACGTTGGACTTTACTAACATTCATTCTCAATTCAATTAGTTAACGTTCACTAATTTATACTTACATTAGTTCACTTCCAATTTGAATCAAATTAAATTCTATTTCAATTCATTTAACTTCCAATTTGATTTCAATGATTTATAGCTTCCAATTTCATTAACACTTAATGAATTATATACAATCAACTAACAATCATATAACAACAAAATCATACCCAACATAACCAAATTATTAATTTCACATTCAATTTGGTTTATCTCTTTTATATATATATCCTGTTATATAATTTTAAAAAAAATCATTTTATATTTGGCATCTTAAATTTCCAATATTAACTTTAATTAAGTCCGTAAGCCGTACATATATCATCCGTAAGCAATATCAATCTAATCGCTTATTCGATCACACAATTTCACTTCCAAACTAGTATCGTTCACACGACTCTCTAGTGCGGACTCAGATTTAGTTCCTTGATTGGAAACTATTACTCTCCTTGCATAGCCATATACTATGATAGAGAATTCCAGAATCAAATTAAAAATCCATATCTAGGGTTCGCCGTCGAAAATCGAGTGAAAAATCCTAACTTGGATCGATATAAATCATCTCGAAATTTTGTGCTCGAATTTGGATCAAATCGTTATGCGAATAAAATAATATACGTACAATCTCACGTATTACCTTCCAATGAATTTTCTATCCAATTTATCTATACTAAATTATTTTATTGACTTCTGTTTTTTTTTCACTTAATTACTCACAATCCATTATTCAGTTAGTATATTCATTTCTTTACCTAGCATGTTCTTTAACATTATCCTTTCTCAAACATCATATCAAAGAATTTTCTTACTCAAGTTCATTTAAACATTCTATATAATATAATTAAATACAATTTCATTTTCCAATTGATTCTTAACTATACCAAATTCTTTTTGTTTTCATTTACTTCGATTTCATAATTTTAGTTAATAACAAATTTATTTATGGAACATCTTATTAATCATCACTTTAGTTTATTAATCATCCTATGAAAGTCTAACTTCTCATATATGACTTTTCTTATTTTACAGTTATCTCAAAGTTACAAATTCAAAAAAAATTTCTCTATGCAATTTATATTTATTTTCTATAACCTATTTACAAAAAATATTATACAATTCAATTGTCTTCTTTCCTAAGTTCACTTACTTGTTCCATATATCCCTTCATCATTTCAGGTTATATTTAAGTATATATAATTTTTATCACAATCAAAATTTCCCATTTATATACATTTTAATTCCTTTTGAGTTTTCCTTACTTGCATATTTCAATTACTTTCAGGTTCTGTTTATTTGTACAATATCTCATTACATATCCAAAACATTATTTCAACTTCTTAATATTTGGTAAGTCATATTATATGTTATTAGAATGCAAATTCGGTATTATACAAATTTATAGAATTTCATTTTACTTAATTAGAATGTACACACATTTGATTTATTTAAATCCTCTTTACCTTTCAACTTTAAAGTTTTGCCAAACAATAAGCTTGGATATCTAAATCCTCTTATTTTATAAATTCTGGTGATTCACATTTCATTCAAATAATTTGAAATTTATTCATTAACAGAACTTAAAATTTTAAATGCCAGGTTCTTTCCAAATCGTTTGAAATAAACATATATACTTATATCCTTTTAAATTATCACATCATACCTTTAGAGTTTAAACCAAAACCCATTTACCCAAAATAATTTCGAAGAAAAGCAAAGCTTCTTAGAAGTCTCCCCCACTTTGAGACTCGAAAATGAACGTCGATGATGCTGCGCAGTCATCACCGAAATTATTTTCCAGTGACAGAAGAGAGGAGTACTTAATTCATTCTTTCCTTTAAAATCCTTTCAAAATATTTCCATAAACATTTTCCAACTAACGTCACAATATATTTTCTTCAAAGCTTTGAAAACCATTTTCAAAATCTCCGGATCTTAAGTTCAATATTTTCCAATTTAAATCTATTTTAATTTATAAGTCCCCTTTATAAATATTCTTATAGGATTTTCTTTCTTAAAACATTCCACAAGTTGTTTTATTATTGTCTATTTTCAATAAGCCTTGTTTATTAAATTACAATATCCAATTAATGATAATAACCAATATTTTCATTCCTAACAACCATGTAAGCTAGATAAGTCACAATAATTTCTGAGAATAAATCCTTTATATACAAAATATAATTTGGGCAAAATTATTTCATTTACCCAATTTCAAAACAATACTATGTCGAATTGTTCTGTTCGAGTGTTTAGAGATCCCTATCAATGACGTTAATTACTCGTATTGACCAGAATCCATAAGCCACTCAACAAATCAACCGACACAATATAAAACATTTTATATCACTAACAAATACGCTCTCTCATATATATATTCACTCAGCGACTCATCATAGGGTATAACTACCCTATTTATAAAGAGTCAGACCCCATAGAGCTAAGGTTATCGCTAAACCAAAGCTCTGATACCAACTGTAACGACCCACCTTTTTGGACAGTTTAAACCGACGATCAAATCCACATGTCGATTCCAAACCGTTCAAAAGGGCAGATGGTTATTGGGGTAAATAAGAAAAGAAAAGAAAAGAAATAAAGGAAATGAAACAACACAGAATCTCGCAACGGAACGATAAAATATAATAGTCAAATAAACAGTTCATGAAGCTGTCTACTATACTTTGACAATTATTTATACAACATTTATCAGAGTTTATACATATACAACAGAACAATTAAATAATGCAGCAGATAGCATGATGCAAGGGTAATAATGGTAATAGTGTACCAAATCTTCGTCTTCGTCCTCCAGAATAGATCTTCAAAATCTGAAAACTCAGGACTGACCCGAGCGTAATGAAAAGACAAAACACTCGAGTCAGGACTAAATACCCTTATGAAAGTTAAATCAATCGTAAATAAATATGAGTGCAACGGTGTCGGAGATGTTTACGGGGTTTGACATCTCCTATCCAGTGTCAACGTGCGTGCAATAACTTAAGAGATGTTACGGGATTTTCCATCTCTCAAGGATCCGTTAAACTATCTACTATGTAGTAATATACGCTAAGTAGATAATGCCTATCAGTAATATAAAGTATCAAAATAGCGTTAAGGCGTTACCATAATCCCCCTTAACACATTTTATATTCCCAAAAGCATATACAAGACCGTAGTTTCCCCAAAACCGGAAGTCACCAGAGGGCAATCCATATACTCAAGGTACAAATCAAAACGTAGTGGTCGCGAATAGGATAATCAGTATGACAAGGTACATGAGGCGATACCAACTAGGATACTAGTAGTTGCATGATCCGGACTGATCTTGGGCATAGCAAGCAGCTACCCCAACACCGCGAAACAACACTCCGAAATCAAGGGGTGCACCCAAATCGCATCACAAATGTAATAGATATGGTATCGAAGAAGTGTGTCCGCTAGAGGTGGCGAAGCTCAATGGCCCGGCGCGGCTCCTGTTGTAGTCATGTCAGGGGTCATCCAATATCGTTCTCTTTCTTCAGTCAACGCGTTCACCAAATCATCCACTTCATTCTGGATCAACACTCCGCGTATAATAGTTATTAAAGTGGTGTTCGGTATCGACAGAGAGTATGTCCATATCTGATCCCGGTCTCTTTAGTAACTACGTATTATTACACCGTTGGCTCTTTTACATTTCAAATCGATTCATAATTGATATCAAAATATCATATTCGCTTCAAAAATCAAATCCATTTCAAATATCATCGTATCTATTTAAAATGTAAGATTCCGTTTCAAAATCCTTTCCGCATCAATATCTCATTTCGATTTCAAAATCATTTCGAAATTCAATTTAGATTGCAACTTCATTTAACTCAATTCGTATTTAAATTCAAGGTTTAAATATAAACATTTCACCTTATTAACAACTTGAAATTTTTAGAAAATAGTTTAAGTAGTTTAAAATTAGTTTAAATAATTAAAATAGTTAAAAATATTTAAAATCTTTAAAATGGATTTAAAATAGATAAATTAGTTTAAAATAATTCAAATTGTGTTAAGTAGATTAAAAATAGATTAAAATGGTTTAAGTATTCAAAATGGTTTATATAACAGAGTAATTTGGAAAACAAATTAAAATAGCTTCAAACCAATCCATTTCAATTGTAACTTCCCAATTCAAATAAATTTCAATTTCCAATTTACCGATTCAATTTCGATTTCAATTCAAATCAATGTCAACTTTGACTTCAAATTTATTCAATTTTTACATTCACCTTCAACTTATTCAATCCCAATGTATATCGATTTTTAGCTTGATTTTTCACAATATCAATTTATAATACTTAACAAAATTTTCCAATAATATTCAAGTGTAAATTCAATTTCAAATATGATTCAATTCCAAGCTCGATTTCAAAATATCACTTTTATATTGCTTTTACTTAGAAATATTCAAAGCTCAAATTTAGGTTCAATCTTTAAACAAATCAATTTTCGAAATTCAATCATATCCCGGTTTTTAAATTCCAAAGTCTCCACTTTAATTTTTAACAATTTCTTTTAACCAAAATTTATTTCAACATTCCAACTCAATTTTCGATAAATTCGATTTCTATAAATTCGATTTCTATTTATAACTTTCAAATCAAAACATTTAAATAAATTTCAAATCGACGATTTTTAAAAATTATTAATTTAGCCAATTCGGTGTCCGTATATAATTTTTTATCCCATGGCCAAGTAATTATTTATTTCAATTAAATGTCAAGGATGAATATATATCATTTAAATCAAATCACGGTGTCATATGTATGCATAACAGTATATATGAGCAAATAAACATCCAAACATTTAACTATCAACCAATAACATCCATCGACATACATCATCCAACAGGCAATACAATTCATGGCAATTTCATAGTTATCAATGTCAGGTAATTTAGTCGCAATTCAATTTTAATTTCAATTTAACTGTCAATTTAAATTTCCAACGGTTAATTCAAATGACAAGCTATATGACAATTAAATTTTATCAAACAACGACAATAAAACATAACACTTCATAATGTCAATTTAACTAGCATAAAGATATTTAGTACGTTGTGAGCGTTATAAAACACTCACCTTGATTTTACGATTTTAAATCAAATCGAACGACGTTCGATTTAACTCAAAATTTTCTCTAGCTCCAAATGATTCCAATCCAGCTCCATTGCGTAGTATTCGATGATACGAACGCAACGCAATTCGTTTCGTTCGATTCCGACCTCGCAGCAAAAAGATACACTATTTTTTTTAACATTCAACAATTTATAAATTAAAATTTACAATTCTTTAATAAATTTTTAACCTAAGAAATCAAGGCCGTTGATCTCAAGTCCCAAACCCAGGCCCGCGCGCGTTTCTTCTCTTCTCCCCCTTCAGTTTCTTACGCGAACCCAATACTGCCGCCGTTCATCGAAATTTCACCACCACTACGAGCTTCTTCAACATGATCAGCAACTTCCATCAGGAAGCCCCACGCGAGCACGGCCTACGGCCGAAGACCGCACGAGCTCGGTCAACCCTGGGCTTAGAAAAACGTGCACGAACGCCACACGTTCGCCTCCATTTTGCCGTTGATCCGCTTGACCAAAAACGATCATCGCCGTTGGATTTAAGGGTCTGGTTGTGATCTACAATATTGTAGTTGAAGATTTGTTGAATCGCCTTACGGATTGGAAGAATTTGAGGGGTGAAGACGAGAAAATTTTGGCCTTTGAATCTGTAGGAGGCGGCCACCATTTTTCCTGGGTTAGGGTTTTTTTTTAATAAAAAAAACTAATGAAGTGCCTTTATAGAAAAACGACGAACACGATTCATTCCGGATTTTCGAACTCCGATTTACGCGCGGTAACTGACGTTCCTAGGGTTTATCCCGCGTTCCGGACATAATGTAATAGGTTTCGGAAGCTAATTCGATCATCTGTGCGAGTTACGGAAATAAACGATTGATTTTAAATTAAACCGATTAAACGAATTTCTATGCGTTTTGGCTTGCCCCGGACAGACGGTAAATCCGTTTGACTTGAAATTTGAAACCTTACAATAATATCACATTACGGATCCGACGAAACTGGTTTCGTCAGAATCCGAGACCGTTTGAAAAATGACTATTTTAACTCGCCAAATTAATATTAAAACAATTTCAACGTGTTTCGAGCTGCCACGGTCAAACGACAACTCCGATTGCTACGAAAATTGAAATCCGATAATAACTAACTATGACGGATCCAATGGAACTGGTTTCGTCCAATTCTGAGACTGTTCGAAAATTGGCTATTTTTCAGTTGATAATTAAATATTAAAATATTCAATTTTCACAGATTTACTTTTAATTCGATTTTAGAAGTTCTACAACATCATTCTAACTTTCATATGATAAAATAAAATTTTAAAAATCATTTTTAATCATACTAAACCCATTATTCAATTTATCCAATAAATTCCAATTTTTAAAATTTTATTAACTCTATTAAAATCCCGATATAACTTACATTCACTTTGGAAACCCATTTGAACCATATTAAATCAAATTTAAATTATTCACTCTATTTTCGTATATTAAATTTCAATATCAAATTAATCATATCAACTTCGGAATTTAATTATTCAAACATTTGTAATATTAAATTTAACAAATTTGATTATTCTTAAATCACTATCTTTTGAAATATTCAAAACGAACTTATAAAATTTAACTTTTGAAACGAATTAAAATTATAAAACAACTATCTTCATTATACAGTTATTCAACTACCATTATTAAATTATTCAATAAATTCCAAATATTAAATTTAAACAATTTCGATTATCCAATAATTCATTATCTTTTGAAATATTGAAATTGAACTTATAAGAATCAACTTTTAAAACCAATTCACAATTTAGAACACTATTTTCATTTTACAGTTATTCAATTATTCAATAAGTTTTAAATATTTAATTTAAACAATTTACCAGTTCAATATTCAATATTTGATTTTAAATAGATTTTACTTATCAATCGATTACTCTATTATACCCAACGAATTCAACATTTATTATCCTATTCAACTTTTGATTGAAAGGCATTCACTAAGTAGCTTTTATTTTTCATTACTTGGATAATTATTGTCACAATTCATTCCAGTTATTATTATTCCAAACGAATTAATAATTTTTTTTTCTAACATTAAATCACGAAATCTTATTAAATTAGCTATTTTAATTATCGGAAATTTACGGGTCGTTACAAAATGCATGTTCATTTTGTGCCGTTCATCTTTTTATTTCGCCTGACCTCTAATCTTTCTCTTGCATGTTTTTTTTTCGTTCATATTTCCTTTGCCTGACTTATCATTCTCTTCTCCCTCATTTCTCTCTTCCTTCTCTACATCTTTCTTCTGCAAAAGTATTACAGTAAGTTTCTAAACTTTTTTCTTCTTCCTCTTTTAATTTTTATTTTTCTTTCTTCTTTATATGTTCGGCTACCACTAATTGCCTCACACCTCTTCACCATGATTGGCTACTCCTCCACTATCTTATGGCCAAACCAACCACATTTCCACTTCCTCATCATCCCCACTCCTTCCTGGGTCGTGCTTCTCTAGTGACAGTTTTAGGTATTATATATATAAGTTTTGTATATGTTCTGTTTGTATAAAAGGAGTATATATAAGTTGTTTATTTTATACGGTACATATAAGCTAAATAATATTATAGGAGTTGATAGTTTGAAATGTATAAGGGGTTATAGTATATAATATTTGAATATGTATGTTGATTTTATATATAAACTGTTGTCTACAGTAATGTAATATGTTAACGTATATATTTTAATAACATATAATCCTAAAGTATACAATATAAAGTAAATTTGTTGCATATAAATGGTCGGCATGTGTTTATGTGTAAGGAACCTGCACGTGTTTGTTTGCAGGTACATATAGTTGTGGATGATTTGATTTCGCATATACTTGTGTTGATATTCCGGATATCTGATGTTGAAGTAGTTTAACGTGTATATAGATACTATAGGGAACAAGAACTGTTTGTCCATATCAAAAAATTTATATACTTGTTTTCGTAGGAATGTTGTGCATGTATGTTTGGATAGTTGTTTGCATTTTTTTGTTTATATGTATGTTAGTTTGTATAAGTTTTGTAATCTGCTTTTTATATATGTATTATAATCTGTTGAATATATATAAGTTATATAAAGTTTGTATATCATCTATTGTTATAAAATACGATTCTATATATTGGTTTGTATATAAATTTAGGCTGCGTATATATGTATAGTAGTCGCATTTGATTTGTTTTCATATACAAAAATGTCTACATTTATTAACCTTCACACACACACACAAATATATATATATAGTCGTATACTTTACATAGTGTCTGCATATAGGTTAGGTAGGTAGCATGCATACATGTTATTGTATGTGTGTACGTGTGTGTGTATACATACAAATAACTAATATATTATAGTCTGCATATGTGAGTAGCTTGCATATATAACATATAGAGATTTTAGTTTTAAGTGAAAAGATTTTGTGATTTTAAGATATGTATATCCGGGCCTTGAATAGAGGGGTTTTGCAAAGTCTTAATTTTTGAGCATATAAATTTTAAATACATATATTTTGTTGCAGTATGATATTATATACACAAATTTGTTTATAATTATGATTTCATATATTTTGTTTACAGTACGGTTTTTATATAAGCATATATAAAAATATACATTGTTTTGATTAGAGTTGATATGTTAGTACAAGTGTGTGTATATATATATTTTAAATTTTATTATGTAAATATGTTTGTTTTATTTTATGTGTTTATATAAAGCAATGATTTTAAATGCATATATATTTAATTTAATATGGGTTAGAATTTTATATATGATTTTATATACATATAAATAGTTATATATACATAATTATATAGATAAGTGCACTTATACCATTTATCTTCATCAATCCAGTTCTGATTTGACTTCGTCAATTCCTATTTATTAGCTTGTTCATCAAAACTCATGCCAATCTTTTCTTGTTTTAATTTAGAAGTCGTGCATGCATTTCGTAACTTAACTTCATTTTTCTATCCTCTCTAGCCTCGAAAGGTGAGCAATCACTCACGATTAACGTTTTTATATCTATTTAATTTGATTTCAATTGAAACGATAATTGAAATATGTTGCTGTTAGTTATTTACATTGCTATATATATATATATATATATGCTATTGTCTACATTTGTTCACCTGTGACATCTAACACCATTATCTGTTATTTATATTGATGATATATGCATGTTATGTTATTATCATGTCTGTTATCACTCTATAAGTTTCCTATGAGTATAGAATTTTCTATGGGTTGAAATGATACATACCCGAATGATCTATAGAATATGAGAAAATCGTTATGTGTTGAAATGATAAACCCAAGCGATTTTCATTGAGTTGAATTTGGGATTGCGGGTTGAAATGATATATACCCGCATATAATTTAAATTGCTGGTTAAAATGATAAATATCTGTATCACATGACCATAGGATAGAAAATTGTATACAGACACCATTGGTCTATGTATAAACATTTTGAGAATGATTTCTATGGTTTTGGAAAGAAATATATGATTTAATAAATATTGATTTAAAGATATTATATAAATGTATTTTTGTAAAGGTTAAAATTTTAGATTTTTAAATTATATGTTTTGAAAATTTTAAAATTTTAAGTTAGTTTTGAAATTATAAATTTTAAGAATTTACTTATAATTTTACTACTTTAGAATATGTATAAATTAGTTATAATATAAAGTAAGTTGATAATAAGATTTAGTTAAATAAAGTTTGATTTAATTAATATACAATATGTTTAAGTATTTATTTAAAATTTTATTTAAAAGAAATAGATTTTTACATTGACATTTTTAGTTAAGATTGGGAAAATAAATTTTAATTTATTTAAAATTGCAATTAATTAAGAATTTTATTTAATTAAATCGATTTGAAATATTGAATTTGAGATTTTAAAGGATATGATTTCATAACTTGATTTTGGTTTAAAGTGATTAAATGAATATTTCAAATTTGAATAAATTGAAGGAAATATTTAGTTCATTTTAGTTTGAGGTTTTATTTAAATGATATTGGATTTTATTGAATGAATGTTTTAAATCTAAATAATTATGAAGTTAATTTGATATATTAAGGAAATTATCAAATTTAGTTTTGAAATTTTGGAACATATAAAGCTTTGAAATATATTGAAATTGAAATGGTTTATTTTGTGGTTCATATCTGTATTTAAAGTCGATATATTTGAAATGGTTTATTGAGAAACTAAATTGAGTTAAAATTGATGAATTATGATTGAATAAAATTTGAATTTTAGGATTCAAGTTGATTTGAATCGATTTATGAAATTTAAGGAAACTATTTTATTATATAAAGTATTTTTAAATTATATTTAAACTATTTATATATTTTACTTTATAATTATTTTGATATAAACTATTTTTAATATAAACTATTTTATTATACTAACTATTTTATTATAAACTATTTTAACTTATAACTATTTTATATAAACTATTTTATTTTGTAAACTATTTTATTATATATACTATTACTAATATCTAACTGTTTAAGGAAAGCGGTTTAACTTCCAAAGTGTTATGATTTCCAAAGTATTATAACTTCAAGTGTTTTGGTTTCGAAAGTGTTACAACTTAAAAAGTACTATAGTTTTGGAAATGAATATATTTGAAGTGAAAAGTGATATCGTATTTATATGGTTTTGAAATGGAAATGATATTTTGGTTTTGGAGTATAAACTACTTTGAAATGACCACGGTGTTATAATAACGTTTGGTTGTTAAAGAGACCGGGATCGGATATTGTCATACTGTCTGCCAATACCGAAAACCACTTTAACAACTGTGTACGTGATGGAGATCCCAGAATGAAGTAGGATGGTTTGGTGACGATTATACATGGTATTTACGAAGCCCCGACTCCTGTGAGTTAGCTTGATGCGGCTAAAACAGGAGCCATGCCGGGCCAACTGAGGTCATTCCTCCGGTCGGACACATTTCTTCGATACCATTCTATTGCTTTTGTGATGTGATTGGATGCACCCTTTTATTTGGGAGTGTGTCATGAGGTGGGCGGTGGTATCTTCTATGTATTACCACCAGTCCGGATCCGTAAACGGTATATCTACCCTAGCATTGCCTCGGGTGCCTTATCACATCCCCTATCGCGCCTTCTAAGAGTTTGGTTTGTACCATACCTATGGAGTGCCCTCTGATAGCCTTTCAGTTTACGGAGGAATTACGATACCGTATAGACTATGGGAATATATATATATATATATATATATATATATATATATATATATGTTAAAGGGGATATGGGTAACGCCTTAATGCTATTTTAATAGTTTACTTTACTCTAGACATATTATAATTGCGCATATTACTACATAGTAGATAGTTCCATGGATCCTTAGAGGATGGTTATCCCAAACATCCTTTAAGTTACTTGTATTTCAGTTGATATTTCACTTAAGTTGGATTTATTGATATAAGAATGTTAATCCTGACACGAGTGTTTGTGTTTTGCTTTACGCTCGGGTCAGACTTAGTGATACAGCTTTTGAGACTCTCCTTTGGAATTGAAGCTTCGTTTGGAAATCCATCTACGTCCTTTCAGCTTGCAGATATTCAGTTGATTCCAGTGGTGTATTCTAATCTTTTATTTGACTATTGTATTTGATACTTCCGTTGTATCTTATTTAACTCTATTATATGTATAGCAGCTTCATGAACTACTATTCTTTTGTTTCTGCTGCTTATTATTACATTACTCTGTGTCTGTGATTCTGTGATTATTTATTTACTGTATATGCTCAGTTTTGCCAAATTTAAATTAACAATCTGATATTTTGGGCAATTCAAGTCTGACATTTGTGGATGCGAATGGTTGAAAATACCGGGTTGTTACAGTTGGTATCAGAGCTTTGGTTTTAGGCAAACTTAGCATATGTAGTAAATTTAATTACGGAATTGCTTTCATTCGAGCTTGAGTCTCTTTCTTTTTTACTTGGTTTCAAAATCAATTCTTTCTTCTCCCTGTTCGTGTTTTCTTGATTTTGGAGTATCCCATAGCTACACTGAATGAATTATAAAGGGGTGAAACTCCTTTACAGTTGGCATTGATTTACCGAAGATTTCTATATCCTTGGTGTAGATGCTGATACCTCTTATTATGCCGAATTATATCTCTTGCAATCATATGTCGATTTGCCTCGGAATTTTACATTGATCTTATTCTTGAAGTCACGGTTGACCCGATTAAGGTCGCCTGTGATTATATAAGTCTATCCACCTATTCTCTTTTGTTATTTAATCACCTTATCTTAATTTCAAGCCTATCTCCTAGTTAGAATTCTTTTGATTAGAGTTTCGTTGTATTTGAATCCCTATCCTTGCTTTGAAATCTATTCATGTATCATCGAGTGAGGGAGTGTATTTGTAACTAATATTTTATATTGTGTTGTTTGAGATATTGAGTTTGAATTTTGGATTTTGATCGATTCGTCTAGCTAACTCTATCGATAGGAATTCCAAAACCTTTGAACAGAGAAAACTAATACAATATTGATTTCGGAATTAGGAAATTGAAATGATATTTATGTATGAGATTATTTTATATATAAAAGTATAATTTTCTAAAATTGGAAAGTTAAATTAAATTGGTTGTTAGGAATGATAATACAAGATTATCATTTATTATTTTGTCAACACCACTAAATCATTTTTATTGTTATATGTTATTAGGTGTTGAAATTTTATAAACAGGATTTAATTGATTTGAAAATGAAATAAATTTAAATTAAAGATTTGAGAATAAAATTTCCGGTGCTTTTATGAATTTTGTTTTTCAAAGTTGGATAAATTTATATTATTTGAAAGTATTTTCAAAATGCAATTGTTTCCTAAGAATTTTAAAGAAAGTAAGTCTGTACTCTCCTCTCTATCGTTGGAAAATAATTTTGGTAATGACTGCAGCATCATCGACATTCATTTTCGAGTTTTGAAGTGGAGAGACCACGAGCATCTTTGTTACACTTTCGTTTTGTACGATGAATTTTGTTTGAATTTCATGTGTACAAATTGATTTATATAATATATATGTATATAATTATTTCAATATATGTTGAAGCGAAACCAAAAATTTGATTCTTAAGTTCTATATGAAGAAATGGTTTCAATTATTGAAATAAAGTGAAATGTTTGAATAATTGGAACATCTGAAATGATAAATGGAATTAAACCAACCTAAAATAATGAATTTGAATCAACCTATTTATATAACACTAAATTACATTCTAATATATATAACTTGCCTAAAATATTCAAAAAGTTAAAAGGTTAGGATATAATAGGGTTGTACAAGAAGGAAATGTAAGTAATAAATTGTTCAACCCAAAATCTGGCTTAATATAAATGTTTTAAACAAAAGAAAATTTGTATAGTATTTAATTACACTCAGAACCTTACTATAACTTACGTAGAAATAGTTAAATGTTAATGAGAGTAGGTAATTGAATAATATACATTATAAATGTGAGTCATATTTGTCCAAAAAGGATATTTTGCAAAGTGATTTATAAATAATAAATTGGATTATAAATTGAATAATAAAAAGAGAATAAATTTGTTGAATTTTCATAGGGTTATAAAATTTATGCACGTAATATATGTTGCAAATGGTATATTAAATGGAATAAATTAAAAAATAAATGAAAATGCTAGTTAAGCAGATAAATATGAACTTAAGAATAGTAAACTTGAATTTTAGTGGAATCAATTTAGCTAAAGATAAATGGATAAAATAAACAATTTAATTTAAAAATGAATTTGTTTGAAAGAAATGTTGATAAAATGAAAGAAAATCAATTTTAAATTGAATGACTACTTAGTAGTGGAATAAAATGGATTAAACCAATTGTTGAATAAACTTATTTGGAATTAAAATTATGTGACTTTGAATAGTTAAAGTTAAATGTTGATGTGGAATAAACTATGGTTGATCATATAGATTTAATAAATGAGCAAAATAAAACAAAATTTGTTGTGAAATTTTTATTGGTAATAAATGCTAATAAATGGGAAACAAACCAATTGAATAAAATATATGGGAATGAAATCCATTTTAAAATAAATTTATTTTATATGGTTTTGAATTAATTGTTTATTTTAGTATTTCAATCTATTTTCTTTCTAGTTGTCTCTATTCTCCTACCTCATTCCTTTTCAGTGACGAAAGGTTATGAGTGGGGAAAAGTGTAACGACCCGTAAATTTTAACCTTTTTAATAACGTAATTAACTGAATTTTTGTGAAATTTTAAATAATTGAGTTTGGAAATGAAAATTTGATATTAGAAATACGTCTATTGAAATGTAGAAAACGGTAAATTTTCATCAGATAATATGGAAGTTTATTTTATAGTGTAATTTTATTTCAATTTAAATCAGTTAATATTTGATGATAATTAATAAAATGTTTTCCAAACCTGAATATTTTTATATAATAAATTTGTAAATCATCTTCTGGGTGAGACGTCATATTTCGTTTTCCCAAATTTGGACTGTTATTGCTCCATTTATCTTATTTTCGACAAATTAGCAACATTTTTGGTACCGAATATCGATTTTTGATTAGATGATCATGCCACTGATATCTATATACCATTTTGATCGTCTCGTGCTGATCTCTGTGGTATATTCAATTCTATGTTTCAAGGTCCGGTACGTGGCCGAAACCATAAAACAGTTAATCGCATCAGTACCCGTTTTGAGTCCTTTCATTTCTGAGTCCTTTTGTTTGCCTCGTCCATTCATTTTCCATCGTGCAAGCTTCCAGCCACTTATTCAATATCAAAGGACACGTTTCTTTCATTTCTGAGTCCTTTTGTTTGCCTCGTCCATTCATTTTCCATCGTGCAAGCTTCCAGCCACTTATTCAATATCAAAGGACACGTTTATTTTTAAAAAGCTCGTTCATTTTCTACCTTTCACCTTTTTATGCATTCATCTCTTTATTTCGCCTGACCTCTTATCTTTCTCTTGCACTTTTTTTCGTTCATATTTCCTTTTCCTGACTTATCATTCTCTTGTCCCTCATTTCTCTCTTCCTTCTCTACATCTGCAAAAATATTACAGTAAGTTTCTAAACTTTTCCTTCTTCCTTATTCATTTTTATTTTTCTTTCTTCTTTATATGTTCGGCTACCATTAATTGCCTCACTCCTCTTCACCATGATTGGCTGCTCCTCCACCATCTCATGGCCAAACCAACCGCATCTCCACTTCCTCATCATCACCACTCCTGTCTGGGCCATGCTTCTTTAGTGACAATTTAAGATATTACACACACATATATAAGTTTTGTATATGTTGTGTTTGTATAAAAGGAGTATATATAAGTTGTTTGTTTTATACGGTATATATAAGCTATATTATATTATATGAGTTGATAGTTTGAAATGTCTAAGGGGTTATAGTATATAATATTTGAATTTGTATATTGATTTTATATAGAATCTGTTGTTTACAGTAATGTAATATGTTAACGTATATATTTTAATAACATATAATCCTTAAGTATATAATATAAAGTAAATTTATTGCATATAAATGGTCGGCATGTGTTTATTTGTAAAGAACCTGCACATGTTTGTTTGTAGCTACATACAGTTGTGGATGATTTGATTTCGCATATACTTACATGTGTTGATAGTCGGCATATCTGATGTTGAAGTAGTTTAACGTGTATATATGTAAGTATATATAGATACTATTGGGAACAAGAACTGTTTGTCCATATCAAAAAATATATATACTTGTTTTCGTAGGAATGTTGTGCATGTATGTTTGGATAGTTGTCAACATTTTTTTTGTTTATATGTATGTTGGTCTGTATAAGTTTTGTAACCTGCTGTTTATATATGTATTATAGTCTGTTGAACATATATAAGTTATATAAAGTTTGTATATCATCTATTGTTATAAAATATGATTCTATATATTTGTTTGTATATAAATTTAGGCTGTGTATATATGTATAGTCGTCGCATTTGATTTGTTTTCATATACAAAAATGTCTGCATTTATTAACCTATACATACATATATATACATATATATATTTAGTTGTATACTTTACATAGTGTCTGCATATAGGTTAAGTATGTAGCATGCATATATGTTATTGTGTGTGTGTATATATATATATATATATAATTATAGTCTGCATATGTGAGTAGTGTGCATATATAACATATAGAGATTTTAGTTTTAAATGAAAAGATTTTGTGATTTTAAGATATGTATCTCTGGGCCTTAAGTAGAGGGGTTTTGTAAAGTCCTAATTTTTGAGCATATATAAATTTTAAATACATATATTTTGTTGCAGTATGATATTATATACACAAATTTGTTTATAATTATGATTTCATATATTTTGTTTACAGTACAATTTTTACATAAGTATATATATAAAAATACATTGTTGTGATTGCAGTTGATATGTAAGTATATTTATATATGTGTATTTATTTAAAATTTTATCATGTAGATACGTTTGTTTTATTTTATGTGTTTATACAAAGCAATGATTTTAAAATGCATATATATTTAATTTAATATGGGTTAGAATTTTTAATATGATTTTATATACATGTAAATAGTTATATATATACAGTTATATAGGTAATTTCACTTATACCATTTATCTTCATCAATCCAGTTCTGATTTGACTTCGTCAATTCTTATTTATCCGCTTGTTCGTCGAAACTCGTGCCAATCTTGTCTTGCTTTGTTTTAGAAGTCGTTCTTGCATTTCCTAACCTAACTTCATTTTTCTATCCTCTCTAGCCTCGAAAGGTGAGCAATCACTCACGATTAACGTTCTTATATCTATTTAATTTGATTTCAACTGAAACGACAATTGAAATATGTTGCTTTTAGTTATTTACATTGCTATATGTATATATGCTATTATCTGTATTTGTTCACATGTGATATCTGACACCATTACCTGTTATTTATATTGATGATATATGCCTGTTAGATTATTATCATATCTTTTATCACTCTGCAAGTTCCCTGTTAGTATAGAATTCTCTATGAGTTGAAATGATATATACCCAAACGATCTGTAGAATAGAAGAAAATAGTTATGGGTTGAAATGACAAATCCAAGCGATTTTCATTGAACTGAATTTGGAATTACGGGTTGAAATGATATATACCCGCATATAATTTAAATTGCGGATTGAAATGATAAATATCCGTACCACTTGACCAAAGAATAGAAAATTATATACTGACACCGTTGGTCCATATATAAATATTTTGAAAATGATTTCTGTGGTTTTGGAAAGAAATATATGTTTTAATAAATATTGATTATAAGATATTATATAAATGTACTTTTGTAAAGGTTTAAATTTTAGATTTTTAAATTATATGTTTTGAAAATTTTAGAATTTTAAGTTAGTTTTGAAATTATAAATTTTAAGAATTTACTTATAATTTTACTATTTTAAAATATGTATAAGTTAGTTTAATATTAAATAAGTTGATAATAATATTTAATTAAATAAAGTTTGATTTAATTAATATATAATATGTTTAAGTACTTATTTAAAATTTTATTTTAAAATAAATAGATTTTTATATTGATTTTTTAGTTAAGATTGGGAAATTAAATTTGAATTTATTTAAAATTGTAATTAATTAAAAAATTTGTTTAATTAAATCGATTTGAAATTTATTGAATTTGAGATTTTAAAGGATATGATTTTATAACTTGATTTTGGTTTAAAGTGATCAAATGAATATTTCAAGTTTTAATAAATTGAAGGAAATATTTACTTTATTTTAATTTGAGGTTTTATTTAAATGATATTGGATTTTATTAAGTGAATATTTCAAAACTAAATAATAATGAATTAATTTGAGATACTAAGGAAATTATCAAATTTAGTTTGGAAATTGAGGAATATATAAGCTTTGAAATATATTGAAATTGAAATGGTTTATTTTGTGGTTCAAATCTGTATTTGAAATTGATATATTTGAAATGGTCTATTGAGAAACTGAATTGAGTTGAAATTGATGAATTGAGATTGAATAAAATTTGAACTTGTGAATTCGAGTTGATATGAACCAATTTATGAAATTTGAGGAAACTATTTTATTATATAAAGTATTCTTAAATTATATTTAAACTATTTATATGTTTTACTTTATAAATTATTTTGATATAAACTATTTTTATAAACTATTTTATTATACTAACTATTTTATTATAAACTATTTTAACTATTTTATATAAACTATTTTAGTTTATAAACTATTTTATTATATATACTATTATTAATATCTAAACTGCTTAAGGAAAGTAGTTTAATTTCCAAAGTGTTATGATTTCCAAAGTATTATAATTTCGAGTGTTATGGTTTTGAAAGTGTTACAACTTGAAAAGTACTGTAGTTTTGGAAATGAATATATTTGAAATGAAAAGTAATATCGTTTTTATATGGTTTTGAAATGGAAATGATATTTTGGTTTTGAAGTATAAATTATTTGAAATGACTGTGGTGTCATAATAACATTTGGTTGTTAAAGAGACCGAAATCGGATATTGTTATACTCACTGCCAATATCGAAAACCACTTTAACAACTGTGTACGTGGTGGAGATTCCAGAATGAAGTAGGATGGTTTGGTGATGATTATATATGGTATTTACGTAGCCCTGACTCCCATGAGTCGGCTTGATATGGCTAAAACAGGAGCCATGCCGGGCCAAGTGAAGTCATTCCTCCGATCGGACACATTTCTTCCATACCATTCTATTGCTTTTTTGATGTGATTGGGTGCACTCTTTGATTTGGGAGTGTGTCATGAGGTGGGCCGTAGTAGTTGCTATGCGTTACCCCCAGTCCGGATCTGCAAACGGTATATCTACCCTGGCATTGCCTTGTGTGCCTTGTTGCATGCCCTATCGCGCCTTCTACGTTTGGTTTGTATTATACCTATGGAGTGCCCTCTGATAGCCCTCCAGTTTACGGAGGAATTACGGTACTGTATAGACTATGGGAATATATATAAAAATGTGTTAAGGGGGATATGGGTAACGCCTTAACGCTATTTTAATAGTTTACTCTACTATAGACATATTATAATAGCGTATATTACTGCATAGTAGATAGTTCCACGAATCCTTAGAGGATGGTTATCCCAAACATCCTTTAAGTTACTTGTATTTTAGTTGAGTTTCATTTGAGTTGGATTTATTGATATAAGAATGTTCTAACTCGAGTGTTTGTGTTTTGCTTTGCGCTCAGGTCAGACTGACTGATACAGCTTTTAAGACTCACCTTTGGAGTTTGAGCTTCATTTGGAGATCCATCTACATCCTTTCAGCTTGCAGTTATTCAGTTGATTCCAGTGACGTATTTTGATCTTGTATTTGAAGATTGTATTTGAGACTTATGTTGTATCTTATTTAACTCTATTATATATATAGTAGCTTCATGAACTACTATTCTTTTGTTTCCGCTGCATACTGTTACATTACTATGTATCTGTGATTCTGTGATTATTTATGTACTGTATATGCTGAGTTTTGCCAAATTTAAATTAACAATCTGATATTTTGAGCAATTCAAGTTTGACATGTGCGGATGTGAATGGTTGAAAATACCGGGTCGTAATAATTCCTATGGTCAACAAGGTTGGCCCTAAAATATAGATGCCTAAGCCTAAAAATATATTTTTTGCCTATAAGTTCAGATTAAAAAAAATTAAAATATTCCCTTCGGTAGGACTTGAGCTCAGGCCATTAACATCCATGTCCATACAACATACCAATACAATATAACAAATTTTATTTCTCTTGCTTCAGGAATTTTCCTTTTTATTAAGTAAATCAATTGCGCTATAGTATTGCTCGTGGTACAATGGATTGCCCAAGCTCAAGGGGTTGGTGGACTGTTGTAATAACCTTGCTTTCTGTGCCGTAATTATACGTAAATTCAATTAAAATAAAAATATTTGAATTTGATTTTAATAAACTAATATTTTGCAAAATAATTTATAATTAATTAATTTTTTTTATTAGATTCCAAAATATTATTTGGAAAGGATTTATTAATTTAATTCAATTGATTAAATCAAAATCTTAAATTAAATCAAATCTAATTAACTTAAAATTATTTTCTGCTTTCTATGCCATAATTATATGTAAATTTAATTAAAATAAAAATATTCAAATTTGATTTTAATAAGTTAATATTTTTGAAAGTAATTTTAAGTTAATTAAATTCTATTTAATTTAAGATTTTGATTCAATAAATTGACTTATTAAATCTTAAATTAAATTGAAACTAATTAACTTAATATTATTTTTCAAGATATTAACTTATTAAAATCAAATTCAAATATTTTTTTATTTTTGTGATGTCCCGGAAATTTAGGCAATAATTATTTAATAATTTCATTGATAATTATTTTAAAATGTGAAATATTGATTTAATAATTTAATTCAAACAGAAATTCTCTTTTGAAAATTAATAATTATTTAGTTTGTTAAATGATATTCTTTTCAAAATAATAATAATTTAATTTAAATTGAGAATCTGATTGTTTTAAAATTTTAAAAATATTTAAATAATAAATTTATCTTTCTAAACTGATTTAAAAATATTTTATTTATAATGTATAAATGTTTATACATTGTAAATAGAGGATTTAGTTTTAATTTTAATTTATATTAAATAAAGGATATTTTCTAATTATTATATAAATATATAATTTGTAAATTGATTAATTTAATTTAAATTAGTATTGTAAACTTTTCAAAAGTTTGTTTTAAAAATCTATCTTATATTTTCATAGAAATGTAAGTAAGTATTTATTTTGTTTATAAGAATAAATATAGTTTAAATTTTTTTTTATAATAAAAGTTTGTTTTGTTTTATTTTAAAATATGTTTTTTCTTTTGAAATAAGATTTAGTTCATTTTTGTTAAAGTATAACATTTAGTTTGAAAACTCTTGAATAAATGAATTCAACACTTCTTTTCTTCTTAAAATCTTTTCTTTTGAAATTTAGTTTCATAAAGAATATTATTTTAAAAATAATTAAACAAACATTAAAATGTAAGTGTATAGTTTTATAAAGAAGTTTATATGTATTTATTTAAAGACTAGATGTTAATAAACATTTGAAACATGCTAAAATAAATTAGAAATGGTTTAAGATAAATTTAAATACAATTATGAATTAAGAAATTGCTTTTAATAATTGAATTGCATATGTGATAAATTCTTAAACTATAAAGAAGACACTTGTAAATTTATCTACACCTAAACATAACAAATGCATTTGTTAAAAAAACATTCTCTTCAAATTGAAAACCTGAAAATAAAATTTCAGTAAATCAAGAACTTAAAACAAATGCATGCTAAAATCTGCAAAACAATCTTCAATCAAGTCTGCATACAACTTCAAATCTGCAAAACCTATCTACATCTATATTCTGCAAAATTAATCTTCAAATCTGTGCATTTGAAATGGATCTGCATGCAATATTACAACATCAAATCTGGAAACTCAGCAATCAAAATACAAGTTAAAATCAACATCAACCAGAAGATCAATTTCTGTAATCTAAATGAAAGCCAGATTTCAGCCTGCAGTTTCAAATCAGGGTCCTGGAATGTGCAATTTCATCTCTGGAATTTGTGCTCTGCTCCTTCGAAATCAAGTGAGTAAGCTTTTATTTTTAAAAACAGTTACTTTTAGAAAATCAAAGTTAAAGTAATTTGAAGCATTAAAGATCAAATGCAAACTGTTTCCCAGAATCAAAACTGTTAAACAAAAACTGTTCTGTTTGTTTTAAAAATGAAATGAATAAACCTCACATGCACAAAAGCTTGAGACATTTGTGCATAGAAATTAAAAGAAATATAATGTTGTGATGATTACATATTCATAAATGTCCTGAGTGTATAGAAATGAATATGTTTATATGTTTTTGATTTCTGGAATCTGCATATCTAGTTGGATTGTAAATTAGGATATTCTTAAATAGAAAAGCTTTATCATTTGAATTGTTTCTGTTAGTAAACTTATGTGTAAACAAAATATGTTGTTTAGTATGAATATAGTTTTTATAAAATTATGATTTAGTAAAAATAAGTTAGGATTGTAGTCTGTTACTCCCTGGAACAACTACAGTAAACATTTTTGAAATGAAATCAGAATATCAACTTCATTAATTATTTTAAAACAAGATTATATCATGTATGTATGTTAGAAAGCAGAGATTTTAAAAACAAATTTCACATTTTTTAAAAATTACTAGGTATGAGCAATTCAGTTTTGAACAAAATTAGGAAAATTGGTCCTATCTAAACTTCTAGTGTTTGTGGGAAGTTGTTGGTCTGTCTGAAGATAGAGGAATGATGGGAGAGTGAGTGGAAAATGGTCTGCAGTTGTGTCGGTAGGTGGTGGTGATGGGAATTGAGATTTCCAGGTTTAAGCCCTAAATTTGAGGTGGTTGGGTTTAGCAGCTTCATGATCTCTCTGTGTTGCATCGAGTGGGTTAAGGATTGGAGAGGTTGTAGAGGGAGTGTAGAGGTAGCTATGGCCAAGGTCGAGTCAACGATGGTGGCCGGAAATGGGATTTCTCGGCGTTGACAGGTTTGTGTTAATTGTGTAGATGAGTTTCAGGGTTTGCAGATGTTTACTCAAACTTCGAATTTCGAACTACAGTAGGATTCTGATGGTTGTAAGCTTGTGAGGTGATGGACGGCAACTCGTAGCAGTAGGTTGGAGTGACTGGAAGCCGCCGGAGCGACAGTGCATGTGCACCATTCATGTTGAAGTTCTGGTGAACTTCTGATGTATGCAGGGTTTCTTGACTCGAAGCAATCCTCGGGTAAACTTAGCAGTGACTCGAAGCAGTTGGGATGGGAACTCGAAGTAAATAGAGGGGTTGCTCGGGTTAGTTTGATTGCAGGTTTAAAAATCTATAGATTTGCAGTTTTTAAAAATTTAAATAAAATTCATAATTTAAAGATTGTAATTTGATTCAAATGTAAGTTAAGACTGAATTCAAATGAAGTTTGAAATTCAAAGTTTTAAAAAAATGAAAATCTTAAATTTAAACAAGATTTAAATTCAGTTTTAAATCAAGATTTAAAACAGTTTCAGGTTTATCTTTAAAACCAGAATTTGATTTAAAACAGTTTTTGTTATTTTTAAATTTTGAACACATTTAAATGTTTAAGCAAGATTTAAATTTGTTTTTGAAATCAAGTTAAAAACTGTTTTCAAGTTTCTTTGAAAACCAGTTTTGATTTCAAAACAGTTTGTAAAATTTTAAAAATATGATGAATGAACATATTCAAATGTTCAAAAATAGATTTGAAAATGAAATTTGATTTCAAGTAAGTTTTAAAACTTGAAAGAATTTATTCTTTAATATTTGAATAAAAATATGAAGTGTTTAATGTTAATTTGAAGTTAAATTAATCAATCTATTTTCAAAAGCTTAATTTATTTTAATCAAGTAATTTATTTTAAATATTTCTTTATATTTAAGTAATAAATGTCCTTTAAACATTCATTTTATTTTTAAGGTTTATAATTATTTTTGGAATTAATGTTTAAATGATTAAACATTTTGAATCTTTAAATGAATTGGAATTTGAATTTAAATTTAGAAATGTATTGTTAAATATATTTGAATGTAAATGAGTCATTTGATAAGTAATTAAATTATTTTGAAAAATATTTAAGATAATTAAGGATTTACTTAATTATTTGATTTTAATAATGGTTTAGATTAATTATTAATTAGAAATGATTTATTAATAATTAATCTAATTTAAATTTTCTTAAGTATGTAATTATGGAAATGTTGTTAATTAATAAATGGTGATAATTATCTAAGGATAATTTAGTAATTAATTAATGTAATTAATTTTGATAATTATCTAGACTAATTAATTGAATATAATTAATTGTAATTTGTTAAGTATAATTAATTGTTAAAGTAATAAAGGAATTAATTACTTATTGTAATTAATGTTGATATGTGATTTATTTAAGTTAATTAATTTAGTTTAATTAATTTTAATAAATCATCTAATGATTTTAAGAGTGTAATTACTTAATGTAATTAATGGAGCAGGATTACTTAGAGAAGTAATAATGGAAATTACTGAAATGTAATAAGTAATTTGAATAATTAATTAAGGAATTAATAAATGATTAATTATTGGATAATTAATTTGATTAATGAGTAATTAAAGATAGTTAATTACTAAATTGAATATTAATCAAGGTGATTAGTAATTAGATTAATTACTAAATGTAATTTAATTTTAATTAAGTAATTTATTTAAATATTAGAGATCATTAATTATTATAATTAATGATGTAATTAAGGATTGTTTGATTAAGTAATAATTAATTAAGAGATTAATTAATTGTAATTAATTAAGGATAAATATAATTAATTATAATTAATTAATAAATGAGTAATTAAATGTTAATTACTTATGATTAAGGTTAATTAATTTATGAAATTTATTTAATATTAATTACTTATTGTAATTAGTAAATGATTAATCAAAGTGTTTAATCAAGTTGAATACTTAGGAAGTGATTAATTAACTGGGTTAATTAATTAATGGATGTAAAGCAGGATTTATAGAAGTGTTAATTTAATTTATTTTAAATTAATTAGAAATGGTTGTAATTAATTTAATTTATTTTTAATTAATCATAATTAATGGTTAATAAATCATTGCTTATGGATGCTATTGATTGAATGGTTGTGATCTCAGTAATGAGATTAGTTGTATCTGTATGATATGGATGATTGGTTTAAGTATGATGGTTTGTGATGGATTATCTGGATTGTGATGATTATCTGTTTGTGATAATAATACAGATTATCTGTTTATGATATGAATGTGATTATCTATTGTGATATGTAGTTTATCTATCTGTGTGAAATAGATAATAATAGAATGAGTTAATTGTTTAAAACCCTTAAGTACAACTTGGACATTAAGATGGCGTTTCGTTTTGATGAGACCGGAATCGGATTTCCAAATTTGGAATTCCGAAAACCACATCGATTCCAATTAAACGTTAGGTCGTTAATCCAAGTGGAGCAAGTGAAGACTTGAGGTGTAAGGGCTATACGTCAGTATAACTCTGTGGGTGATTCCGTAATGAGTTGACGGAATAGTGCTTATAGATTCGAGATGGTGATTTAGAGTGCAAGGGTTATCGTCGTTAACTCTGAGGGTGATTCCAATACGAGTGTAATGAGATAATGCCATCGGTTTCGTTCGAACCCGAAACGAACTTGTATAGATTGAATGCTTTCAGAACATCGTCAGGTGGACGATGAGCATTCTAAGATTTATGTGTCCTATAAAGGTAATCGTAACCTCAAGCCTCATCAACTGGAAATGGCTAAAACAGGGGAGGTGCAGCAAGGCTTCGTGGGTAGCCCCCACTGGAGAGCGAGATTTATCCCTGTCTAGAGGTCCCTTTATATTCGGTTGTGTGGCAGTTGGCGACGGCCAATCTGCGGGGTGCTCTTGTTCGGAACTGTTCAATAAGGAATGGTTCCGGCTTTGTGTTGCAGGGGAGCGGGCGTACTCCTCGGTACGGTGATCTAGGCCACGTACTGTGACGGGCGGTACCCTAGTAGCCCTGCCATTGATGGAATCCAAAATCCAATAAGTGCCTGTACGGTTTTGATTGTGCCCAACTATGTTGGAACGTGAGATGTAAGCATTCCAGCTATTTCTGCATTTTATTTTGAAAACCCTAGACACTATTATAATATCACTGGATTTCCTATCAAATGTTTTGGTTAGCGTAAGGTAAAAACTTTTCCATGTTTATGTATGGGAAGTCTTACGTGATACCTTTGTTTCAAAGGATTTTCTAAAGTTAAGCAACTTTTATCCCCGTTTACTCACACCAGAACCCTGTCTGACCTGAGTGTTTATTTTCTGTTTTATTAAACTCTTGGGTACTCATATTACGTATGAGTAGTCAAGTGTTTCAGGATTGCTTTGACGAGTTTATGGAGGAGATAATGGAGCAGGAGGCTTCAGCGTGTAGATATATGTAGTGGTTCCGTTGTGTTTGAGTTGTATCTATTTCTCTGTTGTACTTGAATTGTAATTGCTAGACAGATGTTTATAACTGTCTAGTTTGTGTTGCATTAGCTGTATAACTCTGATGTATATGATAATATGTAAAGTTTTATGTGATATAATATAATTTATTCGTTCCGCTGTGAGATTCTGATGTTGTCTGTTTCTTTCTTTTCTCTTTTCTATCCCTTTCTTTCTTCTTAGCGATGCGACTTCCTGGAGTTTGGAAGTTGGGTCCTTACAGTTTTAATTAAATTTACATACAATTACGACATAAAGCCGGGATGCTACAACTGTCCTCTGGCCAGGCCTAATGTTCAATGAGTTACAAATTATTTAGTGAAATAAAAATCATTACTTCCACAATTTCTTTTACCGCTTCCATTATTTGCTGAACTACAGAAATATTAGTTGCGATTTTCATTTAGTGGATTTCAATATACACTTTTTCATCTAACAATAATGACTTAGCTCATTACTGTAGAAGAAACCTTGTTGCATATAGTAATGTTTCATACTGTAGAAATATAATTACTATAAGAATGCCATGTAAGCCATATTCACTATCATGGGAATATTTTGTTGATTAGTACATTATGCTTGCATATATTTTTCCAATCCATGGAGTATTTCCACATTATGGGGTTTCTAATAAGGTGAATTAGCAAAATAAAACTCAAATGTATTACCATATGAATGCGCACAAAGGTGTAATCTCGGTTAAGTAGACATTTACGAATGTATAAAGTAAATAATCAATTTAATCGAAAAAAGTTAACTATGAATATCATATTTTTCTGAATAGTTAGACAGTTTTTTAAAATGAGTACATCTGGTCTCTTTACTATAATAATTATAGCTTACATGGTACTACAGTAATGAGTATGTCCTATATTGTAACGACCCAGAATTTTTGTCATTTGAAATTCGATATTTAATTAATTTTAAATATGCACAAGTAAAATTTATAAGTCGAATAACTTATATTTCGAATATCTAGATTTAATTGGATGATTAAATTATTAATTTAATATTTGAAATTGTGTAAATAATTAGAAATTGGATTTAATATGAATAAAAATGTTTTATAAAGTTGTTTTAAATCTTATTTGAATTAGAATGATGTTAGAGAACTTTTAAAATTGAACTAAAAGTTGATTTGTAGAAATTGAATATTTTAATATTTAATTGACGAGTAAAAATAACCATTTTTCAAACAGTCTTGGATTTCAACGAAACCATTTTCATCGGATCCGTAATGTTATATTATTATAAGATTTCAAATTTCGTGTCAATCGGATTTACGGTTTGTCCGGGGCAAGCTAAAACGCGTAGGAATTTGTTTAATGAATTTTAAGTTTAAATAGTTGATTTGAAAACCTATCTTTCAAATACGATTGAATTGGCTCCCGATATATATTCCATTGTGTTCGTAATAGGGGTAAAACCTTATAAACGTCTGGCGGCACGTTTCGTTTCGAGTTCGGAAAATTTGGCGAAGAATAGTGCGCGCGAATTTTCTATAAAAGGCCAACATTTCTTTACTTTTGCACAAACCCTAGAAAAGTTAGGGTAGACCGCCACTTATTCACTCAAAGGCCGAAATGTTTCAATATTCTTCCTCGATTATTTCTTAATCTATACATTTTCGAGCAACGATTTCTAAATGAAATTTGTAGAGCACATCCTCCTCTACAATCTGAACGGTGGCGATTGATTTATATTGCGTGGATCGGCGGCAATCTTTGCTTGAACGCACCGCGTTCGTGCATGAAATTCTAGTTGATAGAATGACTGAGTGCGACCGGTTCTTGGCCGCGGATGGAGATCGGCAGGGGCTTCAAGGCGATGGCCTCCGATCATCTTCAAGATCGGGTCGGCTGTGGGTCTCGTGGTCGCGTTTTTGAACATGATGAAGAAGATAGCCCGATCGGCCAAGTCTGCTTGTTCGAAACGAACGGTCGTGATGCAAGTGAAGGTTTTAAAATTAAAAGAAAATTATGAAATTAATATATATAAAAATCGTATAAACTTTATAATGTCATAACTTTTTCATACGAGGTCCGTTTCGCACGAAACGAATTGCTTGGTTTCGTATGGACGAACACTACGAGATGGAGCTTGTTTGGAATTGATTGGAGCTAGTGTAAATTTTAGGTAAAATTAAAAGGTCGTTTAATTTTATTCATAATAAAACACTACAACTGCTATTGGACGCAATGTGAGTACAACTCACTCTTTCCGACTCACTGATATTTTATATAAGTGTGAAATAATTTATTATATGATGATTGATGACTGTTTGGATGATATATGATATATTGATTGATATTTGGATATATACCTGCCTAGTGGAGCAGATGACCCTATACGTTCCCGTGTAGAGCGGATGTCCCTTTGTACGCGCGTCTGCCTTGAAGCAGATATTGTACACATATCTAATATGTATATTTGTTGTAGGTGATAGGTTGGAGGGATCCAACTGGATTCCTCACCCGTATTGATTTATTTACATATATTGATATATATTCTGTTATCATATGATATATGATGTTTTGGATGCCGTGATTGTTGTATTTAGTGTTGTTGCAGCATTGGGCCTATTTTGGAAAATTAAAAGGGTTAAAGTGATGATTTCCAAATTTTAAAGGATTTTAAAGTGATTTTTGAAAGTAAACGTTTTATTGAATTTTGGAATTAATTCATTTTAAATAAATAAAAGTTATAATTTTTATGTTATAAAAATTATGATTTTTGCGAAATATAATCGAAATGTGATTTTTGGAAATATGAAGTTGATTATTTTATAAAAAAGTTTAAATGGTGATTTTTGAATTTATTATAAAAGGTTATATATAAGATTTCTAAAAATGTATATTTTAAAAATCAAAATGGTGGGATTATGAAGGAATTTTGTAAGAGTTAAAATGAGGTTATAAATTGATTGTATAGGTAAATATGATTTATAGATTTATAACTGAAGCAGTTATAAAAAGAATGATTTTGTAAATAAATGAATTATAAGTTATTAACTTATAATTTGGCTTTTTGGTATATAATTGAGTTATAAATGGAATTGGTTAGTAAAGGAATTTTGTATATTGAAGTTTTTATAAAATAGAAATGGAAATTATAAACATTGTTTTATAAATCCAAAATCAATTGAATTTGGTAAGTTAAATATAGAAGTTTATTAAAGGAGATATATCCACGATTTTGGACAGTGGATAATTCTTTTAATAAAATGTGTAGAAGTATTGAATTTGGATAAGAGAAGTATATTCACGATTTTGGACAGTGAATAATATATTGAATAAAATGATATGCTTTGCAAAGTGAATAATATTTTAAATTAAAAGAAATGTTTTGGAAAGTGATATTTTAAAATGGAGTTAAATGGTTTAAAGATGTTTTAAAATGTGTTAAGGATCGAAACCAAAGATTTCAACATTCATTGTTGAAATAGATGTTTTCGAGAAGTAAGGAAATGATGGACTATAACACTATTGTTATAGTAAATGATTTTTGAAAGGAAATGTTTTTGTATAGTATTGGAATTTATATATATATCTAATTTTCGAATCCCTATACTAGTGATTTTGGGTTGTCGTAACGATGTTTTACGCAACATTCGTTTTGTCCCAAATAAATGTGTTTAAGAGAATGTTTTCCTTATATAATGAAATATATACTTAATTGTGTTTTAAGTATATTGAATATTTTTCCAGTGTTGAAAATATAAATTGAATTGTGAATTACTTATTATTAAACAAGTATTTGGAAATCTTTTCCAATGTTGAAATGGTTTTGAAGAATATATCTTTTTAAAGATTATTCGAGGTGAATATTTGGCAAATGGTTCAATTAATAAAAGATTAATTAAAAGGGCCTATGGTTGTATATGGTGCTGAATATTTGTTTGTTTGCTTTGATAGTTAAATAACCGACTATGAAATTGCCCAAAAATTTTAGTTCCTCAACTTGATGTGGGAACTATTTACTCGTACACTTAGTACGTAGCCTTCTGTGTGGGCTTGGTTATCGTTTGTGTTGAGGATGTTGATTCGTGTAGTGCGGAGTATTACTCCAATCTATTGAGCTTCCTTCTTGGCTCAAAGGATAGCAAGTTGAAAGTTGGAAACGTGATAAGTCTATGAGACTTAATTGCTGTGTGAGGTTGAGAAACGCTTTTGCGTTGTTGGTGCGAAGAGACCGGGATCAGATCTATCTGAAAACCACTTCGGACCAACGTATATGCGACGATTGTGCAGGTTGCTTTGTGATGATATTGATATTCTGGATTTTCATAGTGGGGAACTGTTTGTTGATCGTTTGGGGTTAAAATCCCAATATACATCCAGTAGCAGTGGTCTCTTCATTTATGAAATATCCAATGCGAGGACTATTCGCTACAAATCCTAGGGATTTCCCGACAGGATGTGGTAGGAAAGTATCTTCGGTTTGTCCTGTTCCTGGAAAACTTGTATGGATGTTTGTCTGACATTGCATTTCTATAGACTACGTACATTGGTTTTTACAAATGTACATCAGTGGTGGCGGAGAAGGCAACTTCTCTTAGCTTAACACCCTCCTTGAGACATACGAGCTTAAGGGTTGTATTTTTGCGGAAGGCAATTAGTAGTCAACGGAAATGGTCGTGTGGCATTCAAAGTGATGTGATATGTTATTGTGAAAGTTAATCGTTACCTCTAGCCTGATCAACCGAAAATGACCAAAACAGGGTTGGATGCAGCAGGGCCAAGTGGGTCATTTCCATTAGGATATGATCATCCTCTTCTAGGTATATCTTTACATGCTATAACGTCGTGTATCTGATTATTGCGGTTTGTATGCTATGAGTGCCCTCGGTAATGGTCGGTAACGATCAGAGGATGATATATTCGGTACCATCTTGTTAGAGAGGTAGGCCGGTCTTGTGTTGGTAGAGGATCCTTAGTGATAGTCCTCGGTACATTTTTCTAGAGATGTACTACCGGAAGGTAGTCCCTTCACCTTGTCATTTGTATGGAAATCCAAACTCCATACGTGCTTGCCATTTTGATTGTATTACCCAATTGGGCTATATGCTGGAATTTAATCGATGTAATAATTTCGGCTATGATTAATATTATTTGTATATAGTAGACACTACTATAATATAAGAGGATTTGATAAAATATGTTTTAGTTATCGTAAGTTAAAAACATGTCCGTGTTTATGTGTGGACTTGTCTTACGAGATACTTTTGTTTTGAAAACTAAGGAAAAGTTTGGTAATTTAATAAATTCAGTTGAGTGTGTTCCTCACGCTGGTTTACCATACTGATCCGGGCGTTCTTCCGTTTCAATGCTCGGGTCAGACAGAGTATATTTAAAGGTCTAGATTTGATGCCTTTAGAGCTTCAGTAGGAGAGTTGGAGATCTTCATTTCGTATATGAGTATCTGTTTGATTGTTGATTATCTGCTGTGCTTTGTTTGATGTTGTATATTATCGGCAATTGTGAGGACAGGTTATTATAACTGTTCAGGCTAATAACTATTGATTGATTGTTGAACTCTGATTGATGTATGTATATACAGTTTCTGTTTTGTAAAGATCATTGATATGATATTATATATTTTCCGCTACGATGTGAGATTCTGTATTGTTCTGTTTGGTTCTATCTTCTCTCTTTCTTCTCTTCTCTTCTTCTCTCTTCTTTTCTTTCTCTTGACTTTCCGTCAGTTTGAGCTTTTTGGGTCGGACATGTGTGGATTATTGTCGATTCAAAGGGTATGGATTTTTGGGCCGTCACACGTGGTATCAGAGCTTAGATTTTGTATATTCCTAAGCTTTGATGTGTACTCAGTATAGATAGGGACAGTAGCACCCTAGATTGAGTTTGAGCGTATTATATATATGAGCGTGTATTTGTTAGTGAATACAAAATGTTTTATATTGTGTTTGCTTATCCGTTGAGTTGTTTGTGAATTCTGGTCGGTATGTGGGATGTCATATTATCGATAGGGATTTCTAAACACTTAAACGAGGCAAGTCGACATAGTATCATTTTAAATTGGATAAATGAAATAATTTTACCTCGATTATATTTTATATATAAAGGAATAATAATTTTTTCAAAATTATTATAGTTTATATAAATCAATTGTTTGGTTGTTTGAAAATGTAAATATATATATAAGTTAATGAAAGCTGTTTGAATAATCTAAATAAAAACAACAATTGTAAAAGAATGAATTATATAAGCAAATGAAGTATAAATATGGAATTATTATTAAAATGATTTACAATTGTGAAATAATCTTATATATAAGAAGTGAAACTATATGAACGTATTTATAAACATGAGTTATAAATAAAAATGGATTTAGACTAATAATTTGTGAAATTTGAATCTCGTTTCATTTTGGAAGTTGTTTTTCAAAGTTAAAGAGGTTATATTATTATAAATCTTAATAAGATAAAAGAATTTGAAATGATCTTATGTAAGTAAAGTGAAAATAGTGAAATTATATAAGTAAAAGATTTGTAAATGTGATTTATAAATATAAAAAGGAAATTTTTGAAAGAATATAAAGCACTGAATTCACTACTGTTGCTGGGAAATAATAAGGGTGATGACTGCAGCATCATTAGTATCATTTTCGAGTTTCTATGTGATGGATTTGCTACCAATAGTAAATTGAAATTGAAATTTTGTTTTGATAAACGAATTTGATTTAAAAATCCAAGTTGAAATTGATAAATATAAGCGAAACGAGTTTTGGACTTATAATATGAAGTAAGAATTTACTTTAGTAAAGTTGAAAGAAATTTGAGTTAGTAAGTGAATTATATGGTTTGAAATTTAACTAAAGGAAGGTTAAATAAATTGAATTGGATTTAAATTGGATTAGATATGTTATTGAAATCGAAATTAAACTTAAGATGGTAAGTGATTACATAGTATGAATTTGGAAGTTTATAAAAATAAGTTGTATAACTTATAAAATGAGATAAGGTAAGTAAAACCAATTGTTAAAGTGGTTAAACAATTTTGTTAAGTAAAACAAAATCTGGATTTCAAAAGTGATATGAATTTGACTTAAGTAAGAGTTAGATAAAATAGAATTTGAGTAAGTAATGAAATTTGACTTTAGTAAAAGGTTAATAAAATTACTTAGAGATGAAATTTAAGTTAAGTCAAACAAAATAAAATGTTTTGAAGAAACATAACTTAAGTGATGTTGAATGAAGTTGATTCTGGTATCGAAGTAAATTAATAAAATGAAGTGATGAATGTGAATATGAGTTATATAAAGAAATTCAACTTTAGTTGTAAGAATGAATTAGCAATTGAATTAATGAATGTTAATCAATCAAATGTAAATAAAATTGATATGGAATAGTAGATGTAAGTGTTAATTCATTAAAAGCTAATGAAAATTGGAAACTGAAA
Organism: Allium cepa; assembly: GCA_030765085.1. Lineage (NCBI taxonomy): Eukaryota > Viridiplantae > Streptophyta > Magnoliopsida > Asparagales > Amaryllidaceae > Allium > Allium cepa. Next base: position 689,055,385 of record CM060932.1, on the reverse strand, counting down.
ATTGAATGAAAGCTGATTAGATATTAAACCAACTGAAATTAAATGTGTTAAACCAAATTAAATGTAAACGAAGTAAAGTAAATTAAGTAAATTTGGTGATGTTGGTTATACATTGGTTAATTAGATGGTTGTTAGTTGATTTTATAGAAAATCCATATAAAATTGAACTAATGAAATGGAAAACCAATTCAATGAATATTAATAAGAAGTGAATGTATATTGATTTGGTCATGGATGTTAGTTGGATGATAGTTGTTTGATGGTTGGATTTATTGCTTTTGTTGCATTTGCTATATTGGCATATATAGTTGTTGGTATATGTTGTATATTGATATTACTTTCTATATACATGTTTCTCATTTGTGTATTGAGTGTTTAGTAGGTGCGGATGGCGCTTGCTTCGCTTTTGGAGCACGCTTTCGTGCTATATTAGCCGTATATGCTCGCTAATAATATATAAGGAACATATCTCAGATTACATATCGTACTTTTACACTTTTTTCCCTTCAGGATGCCTCATCCTTGATGATGAGATGTATATTTGTGATATACATATTGTTATATTTTTCGGATCGAACAGCGCAAAGGAGACTGGCGAATTTTTGTGAAAATTTAAGGCGTTAGAATTTTTTTGGGAAAATTGGAAAACTTTTGGTAAATAAAGTTTGATTTTTGAATTAAAAGTTAAACTATAGTATATGGTTTTGAAAAGATAACTATATATGGATTTGAAAACTTAGAAAAAATTTATAAGAAGCATAACTAATGATTTTTGGAAAAAGTTAAAAGGTTAAATAGATTTGGTAAATCTAATTTGAACGAATTGTTTTGAAAAATTATTGGATTTTATAACTTTTTCTTACTTGGTAATTTCGAGGACGAAATTCTTTTAAGTATGGGAGAATGTAACGACCCAGAATTTCTGTCATCTGAAATTCGATATTTAACTAATTTTAAATATGCACAAGTAAATTATATAAGTCGAATAACTTATATTTCGAATATCTTGATTTAATTGGATGATTAAATTGTTAATTTAATATTTGAAATTGTGTAAATAATTGGAAATTGGATTTAATATGAATAAAAATGTTTTATAAGGTTGTTTTAAATCTTATTTGAATTAGAATGATGTTAGAGAATTTTTAAAATTGAATTAAAAGTTGATTTGTAGAAATTGAATATTTAGTATTTAATTGATGAGTAAAAATAACCATTTTTCAGTCTCGGATTTCGATGAAACCAGTTTCATCGGATCCGTAATGTTATATAATTGTAAGATTTCAAATTTCGTGTCAATCGGATTTACGGTTTGTCCGGGGCAAGCTAAAACGCGTAGGAATTCGTTTAAGTGAATTTTAAATTTAAATAGTCGATTTGAAAACATATCTTTCAAATACGATCGAATTGGCTCTCGATATATATTCCTTTGCGTTCGGAATAGGGGTAAAAGCTTATAAATGCCAGGCAGCACGTTTCGTTTCGAGTTCGGAAAATTTGGCGATGAATAGTGCGCGCGAATTTTCTATAAAAGGCCAACATTTCTTTACTTTTGCACAAACCGAAGAAAAGTTAGGGCAGGCCGCCACTTCTTCATTCAATGGCCGAAATGTTTCAATCTTCTTCCTCGATTATTTCTTAATCTATACATTTTTGAGCTTCGATTTCTAAATGAAATTTGTAGAGCACATTCTCCTCTATAATCTGAATGTTGGCGATCGATTTATATTGCGTGGATCGGCGACAATCTTTGCTTGAACGAACCGCATTCGTTCACGAAATTCTAGTTGATAGTATGACCGAGTGCGACCGGTTCTTGGCCGTGGATGGAGCTCGGCAGGGGCTTCAAGGCGATGGCCTCCCATCATCTTTAAGATCGTCGTAGTTGGCGCGAGCATTAGGGCATAGCGGCGGCTGTTGGGTCTCGTGGTCGCATTTTTGAACAGATGAAGAAGATAGCCCGATCGGCCAGATCTGCTTGTTTGAAACGAACGGTCGTGATGCAAGTGAAGGTTTTAAAATTAAAAGAAAATTGTGAAATTATTATATATAAAAATCGTATAAACTTTATAATGTCATAACTTTTTCATACGAGGTCCGTTTCGCATGAAACGAATTGCGTTGGGTTTGTATGGATGAACACTACGAGATGAAGCTTGTTTGGAATTGATTGGAGCTAGTGTAAATTTTAGGTAAAATTAAACGGTCGTCCAATTTTATTTGGAATAAAACACTGCAACTGCTATTGGACGCAATGTGAGTACAACTCACTCTTTCTGACTCACTGATATTTTATATAAGTGGGAAATAATTTATTATATGATGACTGATGATTGTTTGGATGATAAATGATATATTGATTGATATTTGTATATATACCTGCCTAGTGGAGCAGATGACCCTATACGTTCCCGTGTATGAGCGGATGATCCTTTGTACGCGCGTCTGCCTTGAAGCGGACATTGTACACATATTCTAATATGTATACTTGTTGTTGGTGATAGGTTGGAGGGATCCAACTGGATTCCTCACCCGTATTGATTTATTTACAGATATTGATATATATTCTATTATCATATGATATATGATGTTTTGGATGCCATGATTGTTGTATTTAGTGCTGTTGCAGCATTGGGCCTATTTAGGAAACTTAAAAGTGTTAAATTGATGATTTCCAAATTTAAAAGGATTTTAAAGTGATTTTTGAAAGTATATGTTTTATTGAATTTTGGAATTAATTCATTTTAAATAAATAAACATTATAATTTTTATGTTATAAAAATTATGATTTTTGCGAAATATAATTGAAATGTGATTTTTGGAAATATGAAGTTGATTATTTTATATAAAAAGTTTAAATGGTGATTTTTGAATTTATTATAAAAGGTTATATATAAGATTTATAAAAATGGATATTTTATAAATCAAAATGATGGGATTATAAAGGAATTTTGTAAGAGTTAAAAAGAGGTTATAAATGGGTTGTATAGGTAAATATGATTTATAGATTTATAACTGAAGTAGTTATAAAAAGAATGATTTTGTAAATAAATGAATTATAAGTTATTAACTTATAATTTGGCTTTTTGGTATATAATTGAGTCACAAATGGAATTGGTTAGTAAAGGAATTTTGTATATTGAAGTTTTTATAAAATAGAAACGGAAATTATAAACATTGTTTTATAAATTCAAAATCAACTGAATTTGATTAGTTAAATATAGAAGTTTATTAAAGGAGATATATCCACGATTTTTGACAGTGGATAATTCTTTTAATAAAATGTGTAAAAGTATTGAATTTGGATAAGAGAAGAATATTCACGATTTTGGACAGTGAATAATATATTAAATAAAATGATATGCTTTACAAAGTGAATAATATTTTAAATTAAAGGAAATGTTTTGGAAAGTGATATTTTAAAATGGAGTTAAATGGTTTAAAGATGTTTTAAAATGTGTTAAGGATCGAAACCATAGATTTCAACATTAATTGTTGAAATAGACGTTTTCGAGAAGTAAGGAAATGATGGACTATAACACTGTTATGACAGTAAATAATTTTCGAAAGGAAATGTTTTTGTATAGTATTGGGATTTATATATCTATCTAATTTTCGAATCCCTATACTAGTGATTTTGGGTTGTCGTAACGATGTTTTACGCAACATTCGTTTTGAACCAAATATATGTGTTTAAGAGAATGTTTTCCTTACATAATGAAATATATACTTAATTGTGTTTTAAGTATATTGAATATTTTCCAAGTGTTGAAAATATAAAATGAATTGTGAATTACTTATTATTTAATAAGTATTTGGAAATGTTTTCCAATGTTGAAATGGTTTTGAAGAATATATCTTTTTAAAGATTATTTGAAGTGAATATTTGGTAAATGGTTTAATTAATAAAAGATTAATTAAAAGGGCCTAGTGATTGTATATGGAGCTGAATATTTGTTTGTTTGCTTTGATATTAAATAACCGACTATGAAATTGGCCAAAAATTTTAGTTCCTCAACTTGATGTATGAACTATTTAGTCATACACTTAGTACGTAGCCTTCTGTGTGGGCTTGATTATCGTTTGAGTTGAGGATGTTGATTCGTATAGTGCGGAGTATTACTCCAATCTATCGAGCTTCCTTCTTGGCTCAAAGGATAGCAAGTTGAAAGTTGGAAACGTGATAAGTTTATGAGACTTAGTTGCTGTGTGAGGTTGAGAAACGCTTTTGCGTTGTTGGTGCGAAGAGACCGGGATCAGATCTATCTGAAAACCACTTCGGACCAACGTATATACGACGATTGTGCATGTTGCTTTGTGATGATATTGATATTCTGGATTTTCAAAGTGGGGAACTGTTTGTTGATCGTTTGGGGTTAAAAACCCAATATACATCCAGTAGCAGTGGTCTCTTCATTTATTAAATATCCAATGCGAGGACTATTCGCTACAAATCCTAGGGATTTCCCGACAGGATGTGTTAGGAAAGTATCTTCGGTTTGTCCTGTTCCTGGAAAACTTGTATGGATATTTGTCTGACATTGCATTTCTATAGATTAAGTACATTGGTTTTTACAAACGTACATCACTGATGGCGGAGAAGGCAACTTCTCTTAGCTTAACACCCTCCTTGAGACATACGAGCTTAAGGGTTGTATTTTTGTGGAAGGCAATTAGTAGTCAACGGAAATGGCCTTGTGACATTCAAAGTGATGTGATATGTTATTGTGAAAGGTGATCGTTACCTCTAGCCTCATCAACCGAAAATGACCAAAACAGGGTTGGATGCAGTAGGGCTAAGTGGGTCATTCCCATTAGGATATGATTATTCTCTTCTAGATATATCTTTACACGCTGTGACGTCGTGTATCTGATTATTGTGGTTTGTATGCTATGAGGGCCCTCGGTAATGGTCGGTAACGATCGGAGGATGATATATTCGGTACCATCTAGTTATAGAGGTAGGTCGGTCATGTGTTGGTAGAGGATCCTTAGTGATGATCCTCGGTACATTTTTCTAGAGATGTACTGCGGGAAGGTAGTCCCTTCACCTGGTCATTTGTATGGAAATCCAAACTCCACTACGTGCTTGCCATTTTGATTGTATTACCCAATTGGGCTATATGCTGGAATTTAATCAATGTAACAATTTCGGTTATGATTAATATTATTTGTATATAGTAGACACTACTATAATATAAGAGGATTTGATAAAATATGTTTTAGTTACCATAAGGTAAAAACATGTCCGTGTTTATGTGTGGACTTGTCTTACGAGATACTTTTGTTTTGAAAACTAAGGAAAAGTTTGGTAATTTAATTAATTCAGTTGAGTGTGTTCCTCACGCTGGTTTACCAAACTGATCCGGGCGTTCTTCCCTTTCAATGCTCGGGTCAGACCGAGTATATTTATAGGTCTAGATTTGATGCCTTTGGAGCTTCAGCAGGAGAGATGGAGATCTTTATTTCGTATATGCGTATCTGTTTTGATTATTGATTATCTGCTGTGCTTTGTTTGATGTTGTATATTATCGGCAATTGTGAGGACATGTTATTATAACTGTTCAGGCTGATAACTATTGATTGATTGTTGAACTCTGATTGATGTATGTATATACAGTTTCTGTTTTGTAAAGATCATTGATATGATATTATATATTTTCCACTGTGATGTGAGATTCTGTATTGTTCTGTTTGGTTCTATCTTTTCTCTTTCTTCTCTTCTCTTCTTCTTTATTCTTTTCTTTCTCTTGAGTTTCCGTCAGTTTGTGTTTTTTGGGTCGGACATGTGTGGATTATTGTAGATTCAAAGGGTACATATTTTCGGGTCGTCACATATATGGTATTGTTGTAAGAATATCATGTTCCTCAAACTATAAATATATGGTTTCTATGATTTGAAATACTATTTTACAAATAATCAAATGTTATTTTTCTAATAAATATCTCGATAAAGCTTCAATATAATAGAAATTTTTAACAACTGAAAAGTTCTTTCTTTTTCCCCATCATCAAAGAAATGTAATGCTCTCAGTGCAAAATTTCAATAATTAAAAGATCCATATACAAATTTATTTATTTTTCTTTGACATTCATAAATTCCTTAACAAGAGCCTTTATTATGATGTACTTGTACTAATTATGAAATATATGACATTCTTTTATTTCATCAAATTTGTTTAATTCATTTTTAACATTGTTATTCTTTATTATTTATGAGCAATGGTGTAACAAGACCATCTCTAATTACGAAGTATTTGGCTCAACATTAGATAGTTAGCTAATCGAGAAAGAATAGATTTGATGCAATATTTCAATGTGCAAATGATTTTCTCCCTTGGTTAGTTCAACTTAAAACTTTTTTGCTTATTATCCGATTAACCTAAGTTTCTCATCAATTTATCTCTTGATACGAAACATAATAAGATTATAACTTAAGCATGGAAATACTAATTCAGATATACACACAAAATAAAGCCGCACTTATCCCATACTCCATTTACTCAACATAACTCTCCATGGAATTACTTCAGTCCACAATGCAGCATTAGTAAGCATTTTTCAATGTCAATGTGTGCCTTTATGAGTTTTAGAATTTTGGTGATTGTATCATCTAAATTTCATAAAATACTTATGTGATACGTGCAATTTTTGATGCTTTCATTAGGTAATTTATTTTTTCAGAGATCTAATTTATGTAGTGCTATATTATATTATATTTTCAAAGGTTTGCTATTTATGACTCCATTTGCAATATTGATTTAAAAGAAAATCATCCCAAGAATGTATTTTTTGTCCTTATGTCCACAAATGAAACTATAATTCATTTATATGCTGCTTTGAATTAGTTTTCAATGCTTTGCTTTATCTTCCAATGGTTCATATTGATTTTTATATTACACTTTGCTATTTCCAAGTCTTGCTAAGTTCCAAAATTTAGTGACCTCTTTCACTGTATAGCTAACATGTCATTTTGTAATTTTATTGAAAAATAATAAGAAAATAGTTATAAAGGGTCCATATGATTACCCTTATTTTTAAAATAGCAATACCATTTCCTTTTAGATAAAACAACCCTAGGTTATCAGTTTTGGCTATTGTTGTACTTTTCTTGATAAAGAGTTCATGAAAAATGTTAGTTATAGTGGGTGACTTGAATTATCCATGCACTTAGTATTCCTATTACATTTTCATTTAATCATTACAAAAGCTATAACCATATATTTTGGGTGATATATGTACACCCACTTAAACACTTCTCTAATCCATTTATTCTCTCATCCATCCAAATATTTCATTCACCCACCTACACCCACCTTTTCTTATTTTTATTTAATTTCTCATAATAATACTTTATTTTCCCCTCTCTTCCTCTTCAAAAGATGAAATGCAAATTTCTTCATCTAATTTTTTCTTGGCCATTCTTTTTTATGTAATGCTTTAAATATAAATTCAACTAATTTTGTTATGATAATTGTGTTATATAGATTTTCATTTTATAATAAATTAAGTAAACTAACTAAGACTAAAATAGTAAATAAAATTTGCAGCTCAAATTTGGTGCTATTGTAGAATATAGTAAAGAACCTTTATTACCACTTCAGTCAAAAATATCTGATAATTATTACCTTTATTGCTAATTCAGTATGAACTGAATTAAAGAACAATGGAACCAATTATAACAGAAAGAAGTATGTTATAGTCAAATATATTTTATTATCAGTATCATTCCCTATAACATTAAAAGAGTCATAAAAATATTGATTTACACCCATATTCCAAATATAATTAGATACCTTAACTCATCAAATTCTAGTATGAATTGATAAAATATTTTTACTTTTGTTGTTCATCTCGTTTTTTGCCACTAACTAATGATTGTTAGGATGAAAAATAAGTACGTTTGAGGTTTACATTTTATTTTATTTCTATATGCTTACCTCTTAACCCTCATTAGTTTAAGGTGGGTTTGAAGTAATTTTCATGATTTAATTTTATTAAATGTTTACGGGGCATTAGTGAGTATTTAGGTGGATGTAAATAGTAACGTCCTTGACTTTGAGCGTAGATTGACACAATAATAGATAACTAGTAATAAAGGTCATATGGAATCAATGGAGATAGTCACACGAAACCATTTTGTTATCCGGCTCTTTGACTAAGTAGTTCACAAAATGAGTCCTGGCATTAGGATGAAGCCGAAACAACTCACAGACTTTTGAATATGCTTAGAAAGATAAAAGGAATGGACTCGAGAATTTAGAGCAAGGATGGAACAAAGGGGCAAGGACTGGAGTGTCCAAAGGTTAGATCTATAAGATTTTCATTAAGGAACATGAAGAATTTGCATACATGAGTCAATGCAACCTAGGAGATCTGTAAGATCATCTAGAGCAGCAGTTGGTCTTGATGAAGGAGCTTCTCATCATATGGAGGTTAGCAACCAACAGGCAGCAATGTTGCTTGGGCCATTTGTCGTTAGGAGATGGAGACAAGGGTAGAGTTTGATAAGATGATACATGAGCTAAATTAGAGGATGGTTGAAAGTTAGAAGGCTCTATTAGACAAGTTGGATACTATTATAGCTTTTCCGACCCAACAATCTCAAAGAACAAGGTGAAGCGGGAGGGAGACTTCATCTGCCAAATCTAAAGAGCGGAACTGATCGACTTTTGGTTAGAATAGACAGGATGGAAAGTAAAATAAAAGGAAAAGGCTGCTAAAGCAGCAGGGGTGTTGTTGCAGGAAGTAGAAAGGCTCCGCTAAGGGGCTTTAACTCAGTACAAACCACAATTAGGTCGGTACCGAGAATAATCTTGGACCCTTAGTGAGGAAAGAGGCTAATGTGGTTGACTTATCTGATTCTAAAGACAACCTGCAACATAATGATGTTAATTCTGAGCTTGATTTTGGAGTTCAAGATGTTGGACTACAGATAATAGCTATGGACCCAAGCAGGCATCAGAAAAGACATGAAGGAGTGGCTCACCCAAAGAATGAAGAACCTAGGCATCAATAAAAACACAGATATCAATTGTAGAGCCAAACAACGGCACGACTCTTGATGGTCGACCTTTAGAGTTCCTAGCTAGTGAGGAGTACATATCGGATTGGTTAAGCGTTAGTGAAAGAAAATAAATGGAGAAAGAATAAAGATCAGGATTCAGCGCCAAGCATAAACCCATTCATAGAGAACATTCTAAGGGAGGAGTATCCGAGGAGGTTTACGATGCCAATAATGCCATATTATAATAGGACAACTGATACTAACTAGTATTTGTTTAGATATAAATTGCATATGGATGGTGTTAGAGTGACAGAAATGGTTTGGTGTATATGTTTTTCTATTTTTCTAGAAAGTGCTGCATCAATATGGTTTACTCGGCATGCACCGAAATCCATATCAATATTCAATGAACTGGAAAAGAAGTTTCTGGAGCAGTTTAAGCCCCACACTGCTCAGCCTACGGACATTATGCCCTTATCGAGCCTTTCTCAAGAGCCAAAGGATTCATTGAGGGGATTTTTGAACAGGTTTAACATTGCAGCAATGGAGGTTAACAATTCGAAAGAAGATTTTGTGTTTATGGCATTGGTCCGAGGCAGACATCCGAACACAAACTTTAGAAAATAATTAAAAATGAACAGCCGACAACTATGGAGGCATTCAATCAGAAGGCCATTCAGTTCTTGTGATTGGAAGAAGAAAGTCAGGCTGTTGGAAAGACTGATGGTGAGCAGTTGAAGGAAGTAGTTTAGAGTTACATGATGATTAAGCAAATTGGTGACAGTCCTGATAACGTGGTAATAATTCTTGGTTATTCTAATAATCAGTAAAAGATAAATTAAGACTCTAACTATAGATGGAATGAAGCTAGAAAGCACCCGAGAATATGAGAAATAAAGAGTAAATGCCTCTAAATGATACATTGGAATATATATACATTGCTACAATAAAGGACAAAAGGATATAAAAGGCGTCCTTGGAAGGAGGTGACTGCGAAAGACCAGGACTCAGGCAAGTTCTGTTGTTTCTGTGAAACTCATGGACATAACACGAATGAGTGTCGACATCTTAGGGATTTTATCAACAAATTGATTAGGAAGAAAAAGATGCAATAGTTTGTGAGCGAGCCGTAGAATATCGGACAAAATGCTAGACACTAAGGCCCGAGTGTCCAAGAAAATCAGCCTAGTACCAGTTGCAGTGGAGAGGGGGCCAGGCATACCGATGGAAGAATAGTCATAAATAACATACCTTATCCAGTATAAGAAAGATGGATAGAAATGAAGCGATATGCAATCTCATTGAAGCAAGTACCATAGGAGAGTTGTTTTGCTATAGAGGACAAAGCTCCTGCTAAGCAGCAAAGGATGGTAGCAAGTGATATTATGATTTAGAATAGGGATTCTGATATAGTAGAAGCGCCAACCATTGACCCTGTGGTGATTACAACTAATATTGGCCTGACTATAGCACATTGAGTCTTTGTGGATGGTGGAAGTTATGTAAATATTCTATTCAAAAGCACATTCAATCAAATGAAGATTGGTATGAAGGATATTGAGCCTTGTAAATACAGGATTCAAGGATTTATAGGTGAGTCAAAATAACCAACTGGGACAATTTAGCTATCCAGGGAGTTAGGTGACAAAGGCCACAAGGTGGTGCAGATTCAAAATTTGGTTATAGTGGATGAACATTCAGCATACAATGCCTCTTCGACTGACCGACCTTTGATGATTTCTGGATAGAATTTGCTCCTTAGTGCTTAATGATGAAGTTCCTCATGGAGTATGGGGTCAGACCAATCAGAGGAGACTAGAGCACATGTAGGGAATGTTATGTCGCTGAGCTACGAAAGGCGAAGTGATGGATGAAAGGCAAGAATATAGAGAAAGCTCTTTGCATTCGGAATTGGAAGCATAACAACTAAAGCCCAATCCCTCGCTCTGGAACCATAGCAGGTTTGATAAAGTCTATGGTTCCAATGAAGAAGTCGAAGGAAGTGTGAGAAGCATTGATTGAGATGATGATCAATGTTCCAGTCGATATAGACGACCCCACTTGGGCTCTTAACATTGGGTCTCAACTCAATGTGTGGATGTGTTTGCTTGTATGCATTCGAATATGTGCAGGATATCGTGAAAGAAATCTTGCTACCCACTGATTGGACTTGAAGTTTCACCCGTGAAGCAGAAGAAAAATAGTCTGGGTCTGGAACAATCCACTGCATTGAAGGAGGAAGTCGATAAGTTGAAAACAAATGGTTTTATTCACAATGCTTTATACCCAGAATGGGTATCGAACCTCGTATTGGTTCAGAAATCAAAAATCGAAAGTGGGGGACATGTGTTGACTATTCTGACTTGAGTAAAGCATGCCCGAAGGATATCTTTCCTTTGCCTAAGATTGATCAGTTAGTAAACAGTACCGCAAGACTTGAGTTGCTATCTTTTATAGATGCTTATTATGGTTATAACTAGATACGGATGCATGTGCCAAACCAGGAGCACACGAGCTTCATTATAGATTTGGGATTGTATTGTTACCAAGTGATATCATTCGATTTGAAGAACGTGGGAGCTAAATGCTAGAGGTTGGTAAATTCTATATTTAGGAAATAAATCGGATGAGCGATGAAAGTATACATAGACTATATGAAGTCACAACTATCAAGGAATCGCACGGATGACCTCTTGGAGATGTTCAAGAATTGCGGAAGTCTGGAATAACGTTGAGACCGTTGAAATGCCCTTTTGGAGTTGCATCGGGGAGATTTTTGGGATTTCATAAATTTGAGGGATTTTGAGTCTCTTACAGAGAAGATTAACGCCTTGAGGAATGTTAGTGCCCTGACCAAAAAGAAGGAGTTACAGAGCTTAAACGGAAAGGTTGCTGCATTAAGTGGGTTCAAATCAAATGCAAAAGCTAAACGCGTACCGTTCTTCAATACCTACATAAAGGGAAAGAAACACTTCGAATCAACAATGGAACATCATAATACCTTTGAGGAGTTACTAACACATATGAAAATAGCACCATTTCTATCCAAATCATTGGGCAGTGAAGATTTGTTTTTCTATTTGGTAGTGTCTGCTCACGCACTAAGTGCAACATTGGTACATGAAGAGGCGAGAATTCAAAGGCCAGTTTATTTTATTAGCAAGCTATTTACTTGAGCTGAGAAGAATTACCCGAAGTTGGAAAAGCTTTCCTATTACTTACTTACTGCGTCAACGAAGCAGTGATTATATTTTCAGGCTCATTCAATCAAAGTGCTAACAGATCAACTTTTGAATTAGATGTTGTACCGACCCGAGACTTTAGGAAGGTTGCTAATATGGAATATTGTAAGAAGTTAGTACGATATTACTTACCATCCAAAGAGAGCGATAAACAGGAAGGTGTTAGCGGACTTCATCGTTGAGTTTACTGCATAAGATGGTGGAAAGAAAGATGATATGGCCACACTTTCTCATTGGAAACTATTCGTGTTGAAGTTAGAATTCATGAAACTAACAATGAGGCTAAGTACCAAGCATTGAGAGTGAGGCTAAGGATAGCAAAGTAACTGGCGATAAGGACGCTGCATATATTCAGTGATTCCCAATTCATGATTTGTTAAATGAAGAAGAATATCGGGCTAAGGGTGCAAAACTTCCTCCTTATCTAACAAAGGCACTAAAACTATCAAGTGATATAGATCATTATATGGTTATACACATCCCACTGAGGGGAGAATGAAGAAGCTAATTCGTTGGCCAAGATGACTGGTTACAGGGAGGCACGAGTGATGGGTTTGGTTAAGGATTTGATGACACCAAGTACCCAACAGATTTATGTCGATGGATTTTAGAGACCATGGATTTTGGAGATGCACACGTTCTTCTGCCATTGCTCGTGATTCTATGGAGGAGGCTCAAGATGAAGTGGCTAGTCCATCAAAGGAAGCACAGCCCAAGAGATTCTTGGAGCTGATATAGACTTACCCCCTTCCCCCGGGAGAGGAAATTACGGAGAATTCGGATACGGCCAATAGGATGTCTACAATCCTTGAAGAAGCGGACAAAATGTTTCGAAGGAGATGGGAAACAGCCTATGGTTAATGAAGGATAGGAAGATGGCTTAGATGGTAATGATAGTAACTTTCGCATCTTCATAGAAAGAAATGAGTGTTTCGATGAGTTATCGTAAATAAGTACCGATCTTCCTCAACTACCTTCTTTGGGCATGTTAACTATTGAGGCATTAAGTCTCAAATCCCCAATTTCTCCTCCTAAAGAACAACCTGCTGTCAAGACTCTAGTCCATGAAAGTCAAGCTACCGAGACCTCGCGGAGATACATCTATTTTTGATTTAATGAGAGATGTCACCATCTACATATATGAACATGGGGATATCTCCGTTAGTGAAATGGTAGCTGAGATCGACTTGAAAATCGACATTTCCTCAAGCGCATTTATGAGCAGTGGTGAAAAGACTTCGACTCTTAAAACCTGCCGATATGATTGGTAGAGTATATGTAACACCCTATAAAGTGAACCATAAAGTAAATTAAATTAAATATGATAAGGGTTGGATATGAAATTTTTAAAAAAGTTGGAATTTGACCACGAAAATTATTTTGTTGCATTCATGGTGAAGTTCTGATCCGTTTTCATATATAATATGCTAAGAACGAGCTCAAGCAAAGAAATTATGAGCATTTGAAGTTCTTAGATTTAAATTAATTTAGTTTGAATTCAAATTCAAATAAGAAAGGAGTCTTTAAGTAAACATTTAATTAACGTTAAAAAGTTAATTAGGGAATAGAATAATCTTGCAACGAAAATAAATAAACGTTCCCCAAAATAAGAGGAACGGTCGAATTGAATAGGTCAACTGGTTGATCGTAGCGGTCGACCGGTCGCCCAAGGGCGATCGACCTCTTGGCAGCAGAAGTTTCCAGTGGCGGCTAGGCTTTTACGTTATGTTTTATCTGATCGTATGCTCCAGATTTACCCATTTCCTGCCTACCTCCATCCTACGGTTCTAGTGCATTTCAAGTCTTATAGATAAAACCCTATCCTCTCCACTTTTATTTATATTATTTTAGGGAATACGATGAAACTCTTCCATTGCTATCTCTCTAATCAGATTTAGAAACACGGGTTTAAATTCTGATAAGAATTCAATATTTTTTTCTTCTTCCTCTAATCTATTTTTATCCTATTCTTCTCCAATTGTTCTGGTCTAATGAATATATATACCTCTTCCATATTGTGTGCATAAGAGATCGGAAGGCTACAAATCCATTTGAGTGAAGCTAAGGCTAATCTATGAGTGGAAACCTTAGTATTTCTTTTCAGCAATTGTTTAGTCTATTTCTCTATGGATTTGAATATGCCTTAGGGATTTCTAGAATTCAAAAATATGGTAGATAAAATCCCCCAAAATTCCTTTTTATCTCGATATGTCAATTCTATGCTGAGATTCCTAATTATGTATTAATTTGATGGGATTTGTTTCGCTTATGCAAGCTTTGATAATTTCATAGCCTATTCCACTTCTCCTTCTTCGTTGGGTTAAATTATGATCCTTCAGTAAAATAAAGGGCGTAGATTATGAATTCTATTCATAGTTTACACCACTTATTGTTTTCTATTTCTTTGTAAAAAAGAGCAATTAAACAAAATATAAGGTTTAGATTGCAAGTCTTATGGTTTAAGATATACCATTGAATTGGTGTAACAAATTAAGTTTCTATTTTATTTACAAATATGTTATTGCAGTTTTGGTTATGAATATTTATTCCTTGTTTTGGATTTTAAAATCCCATGAAATCTTGGGAACTTGAAGAAAAAGGATTTGTAATAATAATTGGCTAAGGAGTTGACATTTGACGCTAGCTTAGAGCATAAAATCCATGTGTTTAGAACTTATTAGGCATGAATATTTATTTATCTCTATTTATGTAATTAACATATAATTATTGTACATATGGCGTAGTTAATTAGACATTTATTTCCCCCATTATGAAGGTAATTGATTTTGAGGCAAAAATAAAAGGAAGCTCTTATATAGCCAAATTATTATTTATGCCGTACTAAGGAAGATTCCTTATATGGCCTTATTTATGAAATAGTGAGATGAGTATACACACACATATGATGAACAATTGATTTGTGGCTAAGTCGTGAGGATGCGAGATCAATAGAGTTACATGATGAAAATCTGCCCTTCACTTTGAGGCTACCACCAGTTGTGTACACTTTTATTGATGTGAGATATCCTTAAGATAAATATTTGTACTTATGTGAGGTTAGTTCAAAATTTGGTAGGGGAAACCTGCCTAGCTAATTTGGCTACCAGTTCTTATGATAGCGGACTAATGTGATACATCATTATGAGTATAGGCCATAAGATGAAGGTCCTGCGTAATGTCCCACCTTTTTGACGATCGAAAGTCGCCATTGAATACATCCATGATATTCAAATGCTGAACATCCAATCGCCGAAAAGCCGGATTGTTAGGGTAAAATAAAAATAAAAGAATAGAGAACAGGGAAATCGGAATATCACTGCGGAATCGACAGCTTATTATATAACAATGACAATAAAAATTGTCACACCAAAATATCGAGTACATCGAAGTTAAAAACAAACCTTATCGGCTAGGCAGTTATAAAATTCTGACCTTACAATTGCTGATTAGTGTAACATATAATACAGTGGAAACTAAAGCACTATGATAGGTGGACATCCAGCTCTTATCCAATAACTCCATATCATCAAAGCCAACTTGGGAAAAACTCGGTTTAACCCAAGCATTATAATAAAATAACACCTAGGTGGGCCTGGAAAACCAGTGTGAGAAAACTCAAGTAATATGACCAACATATAAAAATTCGATGAGACCATGCCACTAATGCACAACGCGTTTTTACCTCACAAGAACAACATCATAACTGAATAAATGGGAAACAAATCAAAACAACAATCCAATCAATAAAGAATGAAAATAAACAACAAAAATAATTAAATAAAAGGGTGGGTACTAGTAAGAATAAATCTCATACTAAATGAATGGGCATAAACAAATAATTGAATACGAGGAAGAGCACAAGGCAGTTCTCCATGAAATTAAGGATATAATTCAAAGATCTGAATTAACAACAAGGGAGAAAAGAGAAAATTTTCCAAAATGACTAGGAGGGCGCACCCCTTTACCGAAAGTATACCTCTAGAAATATACTTGAGAACTCTGGTGGCTCTCGAAAACCTCCAAGCCGGACCCCGCCAACCGTTACCAAGAATGCAAGTATTTCACATCTCAATGCGCAACATCGAATCCAATTAGAGTGGATGTGAAAAATACCCTAATGGGAGCAACCTCACATAGCTTGGTCCCCACTCGCTCTTTGGGTTTAGTCATTTCCGACGAAATATAACAAGGCTCAAATAAGAAACACATTGTCTTGGAGTGACGAAATATAAAGAAAGAAGTAGAATCAAAGTCGATAGTCGATAAATCAACCACTATGAATGGAAGGTGGTTTTTTTCACTTGCATTTGAGTTTCACATCATAATACTTTTAAAGACACTCTTTAAAATATTCTTTTCTGTAATGATCTGAAATTTTCGACCCCGAAAATTCCAAATAGTTAGGAAAAAGAAGAAAAGAGCTTGAAGAAGAAACAGAAATGAAACACAGAATCTCACACGCAGCGGATCAAAATATAATATCAAATAATAATAGTTATACAAAGGAAAAACTATTCCTGTAAATTTACATTTTATACATCAGAGTTACAACCACTACACAACACTAGAAAGTTAAAATTAACTTGCTCCAAAGATACAACAATATATCACAGTGGAAACACTCCATACGTTCTTGCCATCCAGCTCGCCTCCTGAGCTCTAGAATGTCCTTACCTGAAAATCTGTAATACTCGATCTGACCCGAGCATTACATAAAGGTAACACCCGGGTCAGGTTGGAAACCGGCATGAGTAAACCCATATAATATGAAATACTAAGCTAAATAACTTATGTGAATTACCATGGTAACTCGTACTTTTAAACGAGTTCTAATCTTATTTAAGTCAATCATTTATCTCAAAACAATATCCAAGAATCGTTATCCAGTTTATATATCCATGATACTTAACTCATTTCATTCCAGCCTGTTGGCTTCTAACCAAACTATAAAGAATTAATGTAAATTACTAATCGAAGTGGTCTCGGGTATTTACTGATACCCAACCCCAGTCTCTTCGAATTCAATATCATTCTAATCCAAGTTGATAGGATTTAAAACAATACAATTCATATTCAGGATATCATACCACACAACAATTCAACATAGATAGGTAACCTACATTATCACAGTTCAAACCATTCATATCACAACTATTCCATTAGAAACATCAACAATCCAAGTCATCCGATATCATTCAACCATCCATAAGCAAGATTTTAATAGATATATAATTCCTAACTAATTTAATTAATCTCCAATTAAATTAATTACCGACTTTAATCACTTAGATTACCTTACAATCCTTCTTACTTAACATTAGTTAATTACAAACCAAACAATAACTCAACCTTTAAGTATCCATCATAATTAATCTTCCTTAATTAATTTTCTCTAATTACATTAAGTAATTAGCCATAGATTAATTATCTTTAACCATCCACATTAATTAACCTTCAATTATTCTCATTAATCAATTAAGTAAAATTAATTACATTAATTAATCACATACATAAATTAATTAATCTTTAGTTAATCATATTCATTAATTAACCTTCAATTAATCTCGTTCAGTAATTAACTATCCCTTAATTACTTACATTAATTAATTTACTTAATAAATTTCATAAGTAATTATCCTTAATTAATTAAACTTAATTAATTATTTTAAATTAATTAACTTAATTAATCATCTCATATTCATTAGTTTGAATTAATTACAATCATTAACTATTCTCTAATTACTTATATTAAGCAATTACCTTTTTATTATCGACATCAACTAATTAATCTATATTAATCTCATTAAGTGATTAACTTATAATTAATTTCACTAATTAATCTCAATTACTTTCTTAATTATCAAATAATCTTGGAATTAATTTATCATTAATTGATAATTTAACTTAAGACCTTTCAGTTAAATTAATGATAAAACATTTAATTTCTCAATTCCCACTTAATCACATTATTATTTAAGCCTAAATAAACTTAGGAACGATCTTAATTAATTTTATGTTAAAATAAATTACATAACTTTTAAATTAACCAATCGTTTAAAATAACATTATTATTTTAAAGAAAAAGTTTAAGAATCAGTTTAAAACTTGATTATCATTTAACTTTAAATTTTTATTAGCCTCAACATTTACCTGAGCCCAACCTAAATTTTTCCAAGCCTCTCACGAACTCGCACGCAAATGCCCTTCCTCGAGATAAACTCGAGAAAATTCGAGCTAGTACCCGCGCCTTTCTTCTTCCCCGAAGACTCAAATTGTACAAGACATTAACGTGTACGCGTGCATGTGCATGTTAGGAACTCGTAGTTTCAATCATCGACGACAACTCCAACATGTCAGCGACCACCCCCTTTAATGGTATGACTACCCAGATCTCTGAATTTCACCAGAGAAAAAAAATCGATCCACGACCATTACTCTGGAACCCAGCATCATCGGAAAATCAACTCATGCCACCCTAAATCGTTCACCAGATTATCTGCCCATCCAACCAGAGATGCATCACAAACCCATCCTCAATTTCCCCCATATGTGATTGAGTTCGTTGCGACGACGAGGCCGAAATTGCCACGAAACCAACCACGAACAAATGCCCGGCTTAAACCCTAGTTCACCATTGCTAGGGCATTCTGGCATTCAGTAAACTCTCCGAGTAATTTTCCCAAACTTGCCACCCTTTCATCCATCTTTCGGCCAAAAATCAACCTCTAATTCCAACTGATTCGTCGAAAATTGGTGAAAAATTAATTTTCGATCAACCTGCCTTTCCTTATCAATTTCTAAATTAAAATTTAAGATATGAATATTAAAAATCATCACTTACCAATTTATATCTGTTTATATAATTAAAACTTGAAATCTGGATAATTGATTTTCTGACATTAATTCGTCATTACTGTTAATTCTAAATCTTGAAATTATTACCTATCATATATACTTGAAATTGTTTTTAAAATTGATGTTACATTCATACTGACACTTTTCATTTAAAGATTATAACTTGAAACAGATTGAAAAAGGATGATTGGGTTTTTGAATCAAGTTTTATAAAAAAACCAATAGAACTGAATTTATATCTTGACATGCCCAAGTTATCTCAGGTTAATATACATATAAATATCTTGATTCATCCATGAAAAGCGGTTTTCACACCATGTCATCTTAATCCATCACATGAATTATGATAATCACAAACTTAAGCTTTAAGGACAAGTTTACTCACCTGTCTTGTAAAATCAGAGAACATGCTCCCTGATTTTGATCTGATTTCCAGTTTTGATGATGATCTGGAAATGCTTTTGTTTTTGAAACTTGTATTAGATTCTGATCTTAGCTTGTTTGATTTTTGAGCTGATCTTTGAGTTGTTTACAGGTTGATTTCTCTCTAGTCAATAGCTTCCACGGTTGATTTTAATTCTCCAGATTTTTCTTCTTCTTTGATTCCCATATTTGTATTTTGTTTTCTTTTTGGAGACAAAATGTTTTAACTTTTAATAGAAATCATAATTTTTTTTCACAATATCATTTATTTTAATTTTTTTTGAAAAAAAACTTATGCCGCTTGTTTTCTATGTCTACATTTGTCAATGCATGTTATCCTTAGCTTCCACTTGTATTATACATGCCTTATGTATTTACAAATGTTAAAACTTATTTTAAATATATCTTGTTTTATATGTATTTATATTAATATATATTATCTTTATATATATACAAAATGCATCAATTTTAAATATAAAGAAGGTGTATTTAAACTTGATTTTTAATATTTTATATAAATAAATATACATATATTATCTTTGTTGTTGTAAAAATATAGAATAAATTTTGAAAATCAATATTGAATTTAAACCATAGCCAACCATTTAAAATACACACATATATATACATTATAATAGAGAACATATTTATTTGTAAAAGATAAATTTTACCAAATTGAATAATTATAAAAGAACATCATTAAACAAATACTATCCAATTCCAATAATTATAATAGGAGATTATCAAATAAATATCTATCCATCATTTCTTATAGTTCAGATCCTTTTTATATTCATATCCAGATTTATATATATATATATATATATATCAGAATTTTATTTGTTCCATTTACATATTAGTATTTTAATAAATTAAATCCTGCTAATTTCCGATTAACAGATGTCCAGAAATTTGGGTTATCACGTTCCTCCCCCCTTTGAATTTTTTCGTCCTCGAAAAGGAACGAAGCCATAATTTATTCAATACTTAAAATCAGATAAATTATTCTTTGATCACTTTTTAAAACACTTTTAAAATCTATATTATATTGCCATAATAGTTTTTATAAAAATACTTTTATAACGTGATGTCTCAACCCATCTATCCTTGTTCTCAGAAAAATTCGGTCATACGTTGATCAGGCGTAAGACTGATAATCTATAAGTACTTAGCAGACCCATTTTCAACACCTAGTGAATTTTTTTTTGGAAACTTTACGAAAATATAGAAAATATTTTTGAAATAGAGGATATATCTTTGGTGAGAATGCTCTGGAAATCATCACCCATCCATGGTCGTAGTTAACTCGATGGTTATGTTGCCATCCCGGCAAAATCCATAGATAACTTTAGGCACTCCGCGTCCCTCGATTACACCATGGAACCCGCTACAGATCGCAACTACATCTGGGGTTACGTTGCTATCACAGCAAAAACCCATATAACTATAGGCATCAGCGCTCTCGAATTTCGCTACCAAAAGAATGATACTTCTCCACTCCACCATAGATCGCAGTCTACCGATGTTACGTTGCCATCCCGACAAAATCAAGCGTAGACCGTTGACACTCACCTCCACACGATTTCCGCTATGGTCCACAGTAGATCGCAACGACATTGAGTTACATTGTCATCACAGCATAACCCAAATGCCTCTGTAGGCATCAGCGCCCTCGACTTTCGCTACCCAATAATCCTAGGACCTTCAGTTTGTCCGGACTTCCTCACAGGATGAACTTTAGAACCCCCCCCCCCCCCAGGGCTCAAGGCAGTAGCAACCTATGGTACTCCTAAGAAGTTCATTTCAAGAGAGCGCCTTTTTCTCCAGAGCCATTTACAAAACACTTTATGCTATACACATATAGTATCTTCCAAATCATACACCTAGTATGAATCTCATATAAATCTCCTTTCTCAAAATCGATTATCCCAAAATCGATAATTCTCAAACTAGGCTTTCCAAATTTTCAAATTTGATTTTTCCCAAAAATCAAAAGCCTTTCCAAATCCAAAGGTTCCAAAAACCTTTTCCCAAAATAATTCTCACAAAATCCTTTATACATATAGATATATAACCTTGAAAAATCTTTGAATCACTTCATACTTGTATAAATTCCCTTTTTGTACTTCATATACTTTCAAAAATCCTTTTATTCTGACTATAGATTCAACAAGGAGAGTTTATCAATTATATATTCATAACTTTGTTTATGCCAAATCAATCTTCAAACTTGATTACTCTATAAAATCACTTACCATATTACTTACTCCCGTAAAGTAAATTTTTACCAAAGAAATATCCAATTCCACTTTATTTCATCATATATTTCTTAAAATATAATTTTTATTTCAAAAATCATTTCACATTTCTTATCCATAAATTTTCAATATCAATTTTATTCAAACCCGTACAATGTACTCATATCATTCGTACGCTATATCAATCT
Source organism: Allium cepa (assembly GCA_030765085.1). NCBI lineage: Eukaryota > Viridiplantae > Streptophyta > Magnoliopsida > Asparagales > Amaryllidaceae > Allium > Allium cepa. Next base: position 689,033,412 of record CM060932.1, on the reverse strand, counting down.
GATCGCTCACTCGATCACACGATTTCACCTTCGAACTAGTATCCTCCACCCGACTTCCTAGTGCGGACTCAGATCTGGTTTCTTGATCAGAAACCGTCATTCTCCTTGCATAGCCATAACTATGATAAAGAATTTCCAAAATCAATCAAAAATCCATATCCAGGTTCGCCGTCGAAAATCGAGTGAAAAATACTAACTTGGATCGATATACTATCTCGAAATTCTATGCTCGAATCTGGATCAAATCACTATGCGAATAGAATAGCATATGTACATCCTACATATTTCTTTCCATTGATTATTAGCTAAATCAATTCCCTTTTTTCTATCCACTTATTCATATTTGTCTCAATCCCCATTTGGATTATCACCTTAATCCTTATCTCAATTGGTAATTAATCATAAAAAGTTTGAACTCTGTCCAGCTTAAATTTAGAAAATAGCTTGAAGAATTAAAATAGATAAGTAGTTGAAAAATAATTATTTATTTGTAAAATATCTGTAAAATAGTTAAGTAGTTATAAAATAGTTAGATAATTACAAAATAGTTGTAAGTAGTAATTAGTTATAAAACAGTTGAAAAGAGTAATTAGTTTATAAAATAGTTGTAAAATTATTAAATAGTTCCAAAAATAATTTTAAAATAAGTATAAAATAGTTTGGCTTTAAAAAGAAAGGTTGTATATATTAAATAGCTTGGAAAAGTAGATTTAAGAAAGCTTATATTAAAATAATTTATTTTGAAAATAGTCCAGAGCCAAACTGTTCAACTTCCCAATCTCCATTTCCAATCAATTTCCCGTTTCATTAAATTGATCCAATCCCTATTCAAGTTGAATTATCCTTAATTTCTTTTCTAAATTCAAATCATATTCCATTTGAATTTGAACTCATTCAACTTCAATTTCATTTCAAATTAATCCAATTCAAATTTTCCATTTGAATTTTTAAACTTATACATCTTCAATCACAATTCCAATTAATTCAAATCAAATTCAATTTGAACTAATTCAATTCAAATTTCAACTTTAAACCATCCCGAATTGTATAAATTCGAGTTAAATTTTTAAATGGTGATTTAATCCTTTCAATCAAATCAACTTATATCTTTAAATCATTTAATTCTGAATCCAAATTCCAAAATTCCATTTTTAAATTATCTTTATTCAACCTATTTCAAAGTTCAAATAAGAAATCAAAAGCAATTTAATCTTCAGATTCTAATTTATTATCCATTTTTAACTTCAAAACCAATTCTCAGTTTCATAGATTATTTATAACAATAGAATAATATCAGGATAAAAAAACATCCAAATTTATCCAACCACCAATTAACAGCATCCATTTTCAATTTCCAGATCTCAAACCCATTTTGAGATCACTTATAACTCCCATTTTAAATCAACCATTTAACTTCCCAAGTTAAATTTCAATTTTATCTTGAAATTTCCAATTCAGGTTATTTGTTCTAAACTTATTTAACTTTCCTTAAGTTAAATTCACTTTAATTTTATCCAGTCAACTTTACCCAATTTGAATTCCCATTTCAAATTTTAAACTTCATATTAATATCCAATCCAATTTATAAGTTCAAAAACTTATCACTTTGGGTTTTCACATCACATTCTAAGTAAAACTTTAAAAATCAGCACTAAGAGTTTATTTCAAATCATCTTTGATATTATGTATATCCCTCATATATACATATTTATTTCCTTTGCATACGAAGTTATACTTAAATTTTAAACCACCTTTGGCTTTAACTCAAAACAAATTCCTTCAAATTTTCAAACAACTCTTGTTTGAAATAGGCCTCTTTCATTCAAATACATTAAATAATATTATTTATTATTTCTTTATCATTTTGAAACAATTTTCAAATTTCTAGACCAAGATTTAAAACTTCACAATTTAGATCATCTTCAATTTCAATTTATAAGTTATACTCATCTAAAAGTTTACTTCATTTTGCGTACTCATTAACAAATATTTCATTATTAAACACAATAACCATTTATGATAATACCCAAGATTATCATATCTGGATACCAATTTATTTTTATCTTATTCTTACTTCTACAAATTCAGGATTTAGTTCCAGTTGGATCTATTTCAAACTTATCTTTATCTAATTTCCTTATTTATTTCCAATGATTCAACAACCAATTTCTTTAATATATTTAATAATTAGAAAAATTATTTCTTTATATATATCAAAAGATAAACTTATATAAAAATCATTTATTTTTAAAACCATTTAAAAATCTTTATATATAAAATAACAAGTATGCTCTCATATATACTACACTCAACTCATTCTAAGGTACCATTGGCCCTATCCTTAATGGGTAAACCCACTAGAGCCAAGGTTCTCGCTTAACCTTTAGCTTTGATACCAAAATGTGACGACCCGAAATTTTCGATCCTGAAAATTCCAGATAGTTAGGAAAAAGAAGAAAAGAGGTAGAAGAAGAAACAGAAATGAAACAAAGAATCTCACATTCGTAGCGGATCAAAATATAATATCAAATAATAATAGTTATACAAAGGAAAAACTGTATCTGTAAATTTACATTTTATACATCAGAGTTACAACCACTACACAACACTGGAAATTTAAAATTAACTTGCTCCAGAGATACAATAATATATCACAGTGGAAACACTCTATACATTCCCGCCATCCAGCTCGCCTCCTGAGCTCCAAAACGTCCTTACTTGAAAATCTGCAATAATCGGTCTAACCCGAGCATTACATCAAGGTAACACCCGGGTTAGGTTGGAAACCAGCATGAGTAAACCCATATAATATGAAATACTAAGCTAAATAACTTAAGTGAATTACCAGGGTAACTCGTACTTTTCTATGAGTTCTAATCTTATTTAAGTCAATCATTTATCTCAAACAATATCCAAGAATTGTTATCCAGTTTATATATCCATGATACTTATCTTATTTCATTCTAGCCTGTTTGCTTCTAACCAAACTATAAAGAATTACTACAAATTACTAATCGAAGTAGTTTCGGGTATTTACTGATACACAACCCCAGTCTCTTCGAATTCAATATCATTTCTAATCCAAGTTGTTAGGTTTTAAAATAATACAATTCATATTCAGGATACCATACCACACAACAATTCAACATAGATAGATAACCTACATTATCACAGTTCAAATCATTCATATCACAATATATTCCATTAGAGACATCAACAATCTAAGTCATCCGATATCATTCAACCATCCATAAGCAAGATTTTAATAGATATGTAATTCCTAACTAATTTAATTAATCTCCAATTAAATTACATACCAACTTTAATCACTTAGATTACCTTACAATCCTGCTTACTTAACATTAGTTAATTACAAACCAAACAATAACTCAACCTTTAACTATCCATCATAACTAAACTTCCTTAATTAATTTTCTATAATTACATTAAGTAATTAGCCAAAGATTAATTATCCTTAAACATCTACATTAATTAACCTTCAATTACTCTCATTAATCAATTAACTAAAATTAATTACATTAATTAATTACATACATAAATTAAGTAATCTTTAATTAATCATATTCATTAATTAACCTTCAATTAATCTCATTCGGTAATTAACTATCCCTTAATTACTTACATTAATTAATTTACTTAATCAATTTCATAAGTAATTATCCTTAATTATGTAAACTTAATTAATTATTTTAAATTAATTACCTTAATTAATCATCTTATATTCACTAGTTTAAATTAATTACAATCTTAACTATTCTCTAATTACTTGTACTAAGTAATTACCTTTTTATTATCAACATCAATTAATTAATCTATATTAATCTCATTAAGTGATTAACTTATAATTAATTTCACTAATTAATCTCAATTACTTTCTTATTTATCAAATAATCTTGGAATTAATTTATCATTAGTTGATAATTTAACTTAAGACCTTTAAGTTAAATTAATGATAAAACATTTATTTTCTCAATTCCCGCTTAATCACATTATTGATAAAGTTTAAATAAACTTAGGAACTATCTTAATTAATTTTAAGTTAAAATAAATTACATAACTTTGAAATTAACTAATCATTTAAAATAACATTATTATTTTAAAGAAATAGTTTAAGAATCAGTTTAAAACTTGATTATCATTTAACTTTAAATTTTTGTTAGCCTCAACATTTACCCGAGCCCAAACAAAATTTTCTCGAGCCTCTCACGAACTCACACGTGAGTGCCCTTCCTCGAGATAAACACGAGAAAACTCGAGCTAGTACCGGCACCTTTCCTCTTCCCCGAAGACTCAAATTATGCAAGACATTAACATGCACGCGTGCATGTGCACGTTAGAAACTCACCGTTCCTATCATCGATGGCAACTCCAACATGTCAGCGACCACCCCCTCTAATGGTATGACTACCCAGATCTCTGAATTTTGCCAGAGAAACAAAATCGATCCACGACCATACTCAGGAACCCGCCGTCATCAGAAAATCAACTCGCGCCACCCTAAATCGTTCACCAGAAAATCTGCCCATCCAACCAGAGATGCATCACAAACCCATCCTCAATTTCCCCCATATGCGATTGAGTTCGTCGCGATGACGAGGCTGAAATTGCCATGAAACCAACCACAAACAAATGCTCGGCTTAAACCCTAGTTCACCATCGCTAGCACATTCTGGCGATCAGTAAAATCTCCGAGTAATTTTCCCAAATTTGACACCTTTTCATCCATCTTTCGGCCAAAAATCGACCTCTAATTCCGACTGGTTCGTCGAAAATTGGTGAAAAATCAATTTTCGATCAACCTGCCTTTCCTCATCAATTTCTAAATTAAAAATCAAGATACGACTATTAAAAATCATCACTTATCAATTTAAATCCGTTTATATAATTAAAACTTGAAATTTGGATACCTGATTTTCTGACAGTAATTCGTCATTATTGTTAATTCTAATTCTTGAAATTATTACCTATCATATATACTTGAAATTATTTTTAAAATTGATGTTACATTCATACTAACACTTTTCATTTACAGATTATAACTTGAAACAGATTGAAAAAGGAGGATTGGGTTTTTGAATCAAGATTTATAAAAAAAATTAACAGAACTGAATATATATCCTGACATGCCCAGGTTATGTCAGGTTAATATACATATAAATATCTTGATTCATCCATGCAAAGCTGTTTACACAACATTTCATCTATAATCCATCACATGAATTATGATAATCACAAACTTAAGCTTTAAAGACAAGTTTACTCACCTGTCTTGTAAAAGCAGAGAACATGCTCCTTGATTTTGATCTAATGTCCAATTTTGATGATGATATGGAAATGCTTTTGTTTTTGAAACCTGTATTAGATTCTGATCTTAGCTTGTTTGATTTTTGAGCTGATTTTTGAGTTGTTTACAGGTTGATTTCTCTCTGGTTAATAGTTTCCAGGATTGATTTTGATTCTCTAGATTTTTCTTCTTCTTTGATTCTTAGATTTTTGTTTTGTTTTCTTTTTGGAGAGAAAATGTTTTAACTTTAACTAAAATAAGTATTTTTTTTTACAATATCATTTGTTTCAATTTTTTTTTTTAAAAAACTTATGCCACTTATTCTTTATGCCTACATTTGTCAATGCATGTTATCCTTAGCTTCCACTTGTATTATACATGCCTTATGTATTTACAAATGTTAAAACTTATTTTAAATATCTCTTGTTTTATATGTATTTATATTAATATATATTATCTTTATATATGTACAAAATGCATCAATTTTAAATATAAAGAAGGTGTACTTAAACTTGAGTTTTAATATTTTATATAAATAAATATACATATACTATCTTTGTTGTTGTAAAAATATAGAGTAAATTTATAAAATCGGTATTGAATTTAAACCATAGCTAACCATTTAAAATACACATATATACACACATTATAATAGAGAATGCATTTATTTGTAAAAGATAAATTTTACCAAATTGAATAATTATAAAAGAAGATCATTAAAAAAATGCTATCCAATTCCAATAATTATAATAGGAGATTGTCAAATAAATATCTATCCATCATCTATTATAGTTCAGATCCTTTTTATATTCATATCCAGATATATATATATTTATATATATATCAGAATTTTATTTGTACCATTTACAAATTAGTATTTTAATAAATTAAATCCTGTTAGTTTCCAATTAACATGTGTCTAAAAATTCGGGTTATCACATTTTCTAAAGGGGCAACTTATATTTTCTAAATATATTAAATCCAAGGTAAAAAAAAGTGTCAAAACGTTATTAATTATAAACTCAAAACAATTTACACTTAGCTTTATTTGAAACAATTCTTTTTATAAGATCTTATTATTTATAAACTATTATTTATAAATTTTAAAAAATTATTTATTATTCGAAAAGATAATAAATAAATTATATTACTTTTATAAATTAAATCAAATGTTAATCATCCTGAAGGATAATTAGTAACATCCTTCTATTAATTTAAAATCGCATTACATTTCCCGAAGAAAATAAATTTAATTTAAAATCCCTTCTATAAATTTAAACCAACATTAATTATCTCGAAAGGTAATTAGTAAAATTTATAATCTCCTTTAATAAATCAATCAATTATCTTTTATAAAAAAGTTAATTATTTCTAAAACACTTTTACTTTATTAGTAAATTAACTTTAGAGCACTAGATTAGTTAATTCACTTTAAACCACTTTTATTAAATAAATTAATTAACTTAAATACCTTTGTTAGTTTCTTTAATAAACTTCAAATTTCATCAGTTAAAAGGATTAATTACATTCAAATATCATTAATTAGAAAGACTACTTAAATTTCAAATAACATTACTCAAAATAATTTACTAAATTCAAATATCAATAATTAAAATGATAAATTAGATTTAAATATTGTTAATTAAATTGATTTACACATTTAAAACATCATTAATTAAAATGATTAATTAAACTCAAAAATCATTAATTAAAATGATTTAATAATTTCCAATATCATTAATTAAAGTGAATAATTAAATTTAAACATCTTTAGTAAAATGATTTATTAACTTAAAACATCATTACTTAAAATGATTAACTAAATTCGAACCTCATTAATTAAAATGATTAATTAATTTCTAAACATCATTGATTAAAATAATTTATTTAATTCAAATAATCATGAATTAAAATGATTAATTAAATTAAAATATCATTTATTGAAATAATTAATGAATTTTAAACGTCTAATTTTGTGAAAATACAAGCTCAAGGCAACATACACAAAGGGTTTAGGAGATGACATTCAATATTTGATGATATAACGAAGATTGCTGTAACGATACTTAAACAATTTAGATAGAATATCACAATTAATTTTAACTAAACATCTATATAAGCAAGTAAGAAAATAAATAATTATTATTAGCGGGAAACCCCTTAGGCTCTCTGTACAAATATTCTCTGCAATGGTTATGGACAATATATATCATCATATGGGGTTCACGACAATTAGGTTAACATGTTATTTATCTCCAAAATAAGATTTTCAACCATTTAATCAAACAACAACAGCATTATCTAAACTACCAACCAAGCATTCAATAATAAATTTATAGCATCACATATAATATATAGTTAATTTAAAGGTGAGCAAAATTACGGAAATTCCAGCTATCGTCGAAGAGTTCCGCTTAGAACTAAATCGAACGGGCGTTCGACTTAAGCAAAAAATTCCATTAGCTCCCATCTCAAACAATCCAATTCCATAGCGAAGATATCATTGATACGATTCCAATGCGACTAACCACGTCCGAATCCGACCTCTTACGAAGGAGTTATTCATTTTATTAGAATTTGGAATCAAATGATATAATAAATTCACCGTAACTGTATTAATATTTTTTAATTATCCAAATTAGTTTACAAACTCTTCTTCCCCAGTTGAAAAACTCCAGCCTATCATGCGCCTATGCATGCTAAATGTCGTGCACCGCCCTCCAAGGATACGGAGCTTCGGACTTCTATAGACGAGCTGTCTTTGCAGTTGCTCCCCCTTCTTCAATCTCCACACGCCCATACTCAAAACCCCATGCTCAGCCTGCTCAAACTAATCGTGACATGGCCGTATTCTAGCATTCTAGCTCGATGCCAATTCCACCCAAGTGTAGCCGCACCTGCTCAATCTCTCCACAATGATGCTATAACCAATAACAAACTCGAATCTAAACTTATTTTACCCAATACCCCTCAATCGAGCACAAGCTCCAACCCTAAACCCACTGTAAAACTACCGAGCTCCAAGAATCCATGTCGCACACTTTAATACCTATATACTGTTGAAGCCCAGGTCTAAACAAGATCAATGAAACAAATTTTGTGATTTACAGAGGAGTGGGGGAATTGATTTCGGTTTTTATATATGTAGCCATTTTATTCTTAACTGGAAATGAAGAACGAAGGATGAAGAAAGAAATGATGTGGTCGAGGAAATAAACTGAATATTGGTTTAAGTAAATTAATGGAACGGTACTTTTTTTGTTGAAGATAAAGAAAACAAATTGTGTGTGTGATTGTACTTATGTTTGTTTTAAATTGAAATTTCTAAGCCGATGCTCGATAGAGTTCGGTTCTTTTATGAACTGCGAACGCTAAAACAAAATATGGTCGTGCTCAGAAATGCGACACGATCTCAAATCGACAATAAAATCCATCGGTTATCGCATTCTGTGAAATCTCAAAAATATCGTTCGACGAAATATCGTCAAATGACAATTCAAATATTTTTCAAATTAAAACTTATGAAAAAATTCTTTAAATTAAATTGAAAATACGTTATCAAAAATCAAGTCATTTTATAGTTATAATAAATTTCTCATTATTTTGTACCATTTATTACTGCAATTCAATTTACAAAATATTTTTACCGTTATTATTTATTAATTAAAAGGAGTTAAATAAGATTATTAAATCCATTTAATTAATATTTAATTCCCAAACTCAAATATTTAAATATTCAATATATTTGATTCCTGGTTATTAAATTTCAAAATGAAATTATTTAAATATTTAAAAATAATTAAATATTTAAAATCCAATGATTAAAATTTCGAGTTGTTACATTCTCTCACCTTAGTAGAATTTCGTCCCCGAAATTCCCAAAGAAGAAAATGTCACCAGACCTCTAAGGTTTAAAAACTTAATAGTTAATTGAGTTATTAAACTTACTACTTAATTAATTTCCAAATATTACGGAAAATTTCGACTGCATCTCCTATGCGCAGCTCGATTGGAAAAAATAAAAATTGCCACTACGGGCCCTAAACCAATCAAAAAAAAATAAATGTCAAGTTGTCTCCCATATCTGGGGTATAAAATCACCAACCAAACAAAATAACAAACTTCTCAATCTACTACGTACCTTTTTTCATTTGATTTATATTTAGCAAGCAATTTATTATTTTCAAGCAAATGCAGATGCGCAAGAAATCAAGTAGAAATCTCTTGCTTAAATGTATTTAAACAACCCAAATGGGAGTCATACTGATCAAAGAGAAATATATTAGTTACCTCTATCATAAATTCAAATAGCGTAAACAATCCAAATGCGGAAACTCCTAATCACGCTTTGATTTTAGTCATTCGTCGCAATAAATAATAATATTTCTAAAAAGCTTTGCAAATATCTATTAGAACGAATTCCAATTTTTTATCGAAATAATAATATTTCTCAAGTACCTCAAATCATACTATTTTTTTTCACAATCGTTCCAAAAATTCTTTTAACACAATTGCAAACCATTGGGATTTAAGTTCTAATAAACAAAAATTGAAAAACTCAATTTATAGATTCAAACTTTATAAATTATGGTATATAAATCATGCAACTAATCAAATCAAATCAAATCAAATCCCATATATGGATAAACTGACATTATTAATCAGTCAAATTTCATTAGGGAAATATCTAACACTAACATTATTTAAAATGTCAAATGACTAACAAACAGATTTAGAATTTTGCTTAAGTTCACAAATTTTCTTAAGTCACATACTAAGTATACAATTATACATAAGTCTGTATGTTATGCATAAATCATCCGTACACTATATTTGATCAGATCGCTTTCTTGGATACATAGTCTTCTACTTTCGAACTAGTATTGCTCACTCAACCTCCCTTAGAGCGGACTCCGATCAGATTTCTTGATTAGAAACTTCTGTTCTCCTTACATATCCATATACTGATAAAAAATTTCAGTATCATATCAAGAAGCAGAATCAAGTGTTTCACTGACATAGATCAAGTGAGAAACCTTTTTTCGAACTGGTGAGAATCACCGAAGTTATGTACTTGAATCCTAGATCAAGAACTGTATGAATAAAATGATCAATGCATAACTTACATACTTAGTTCTATTGGTATCTTAGTTATACCTATTTCTTTCTAAATCACTCATAAGTTCCATTTAGTATTTCATTCAACACTAAAATTATTTTATGAATTACTTCATAAATTTTCACCTAAGTTTACAATCATTTTACAAGGACGGTTCTTTTTCAAACACCATATAAAAACTTACTCTATTTTATTTACTTGTATAATACCCTTCTCGATCCTAAGAGTATATACAAAACACCAATTTTATTTTATTTTTCTCAAAATTTAATTGGAAGTCCAACACGATATAGGTCTCTAAAACAGAGTCAACCCTTCGACCTCTTTACCTTAGGGTGCTCTAAGGAAAAATGTCCTCGGCTTGGCTCAATTTCACCAAATAATTTACACAACTTATCTGATTAAGAAAACTATGGTTTTAACTAAATAATTACCAAAACCATTCTATCTTTCAAAACATAAGTTAAATGATCTCTTTTCTATCCAAGAGTTTAAAATTTTCATTTATCAGATTATTATTCAAAATAACTTTTATTTTAAACTGGTTTTCTTCAAGGAAACTTAAGAATCAAATACCCGATTGTTATTCCAAAATCCTTTTTGAAATCATACTACTTATATTTCTTTATGAATTAACTCCAAAAAATTTATTCACTAAAAATCACTTCAGGTTCATCCCCATTTGAACTCATTTAGATCGCACAATGATAAAGAGAATAATTTACTAAGTACACTATAATGTTCGCCTAAGTAAACACTAATCGCCACTAAGAAGATTATTCAAATTACCACAAAACTAATCAAGATGATTTCCTCTGAATTATCCTAAATAAAATACATTCCACATAAAATTTCTCTTCCAAAATATTTTTGTTTTATAAATACTTCCAAGTAGTACTATTATATATATTTTTCAAAAACCTTTCGAAATTATTTCAAACAACTCTGAGGTTTAAATTCAAAAATCCTTTTAAAACCCATTTTATAAACTAAATATATATATAAATTTTTCTTTGCATAAAATCAATTTCATATTATAACAATTCTCCTTTATTATAATAAAGTTTTCTCAAAGATTTATTTTCTAAATGTCTTATCCTACCATTTAGATTATTTTAAAAAACCTTTATCAAAAGATTACTTTAACTGAATATTTATTTCGAACACCTTATAGTCAAATTATGAAACTTAATTCATAAAGGGTTCGTGTTAATGTACTCACAGTTATGAAACAATATGTGCTCATAAACTAGTTGAGCATGATTAACAACTGACAAATAATAGTCAATGCACCTAAACTATCTGAGAACGACAAATCAAACAATATTGATAATAAAGAATTATTACATCAAAAATAAACACTATAGGCAATTATATAAATTTGAAAATTATTCCTTTAGATATAAAAATAGAAGTAAAATATTTCATTTACCAAATTTTCAAAAATCAATATCATGTCCATTTGTCCTGTTCAAGTGTTTAGAAATCCCCATTGATACCATGGCTCGACTAGAATTCATAAAAACTCAATAGGCCAATTGACACAATACGTTTTTATAACAAATAACAAATACGCTCTCATATATATATGTATGTATGTATGTATGTATGTATGTATGTATAATACTCTCAAACTCATTCTTGGGTGTCCCTTAGCATATCTCTAATGAATTACTCATTTAGGGCATTACTAACACTATCTCTAATAAGCCATACCCTACCAAAGTGAAGGTTCTCACTTAACATTCAGCACCGATACCAAATTGTAATAACCCATCTTTTCGACCGTCAAAAGTCGACACCGAATACACCTATAGTATTCAAATGTCGAAGATCCATCGCTGGAAAGCAGACTGTTAGCGTAAAATAAAAAGAAAAGAACAAAGAACAGGGAAATTGTAATCTTACATTGGAATTGACAAAATATAATATAACAAAGACAATAAAAACTGTCACTTCAAAGTACAGAGTACATTAGAGTTAAAAACAAACCTTATCAACTGGACAGTTATAAAATTCTGACCTTATAATTGCTGATAGGTATAACATATAATACGGAGGAAAATAGAACACTATGATAGGTAGGAATCCAGCTCTTCTCCAATAACTCCATATCACAAAAGCCAACCTGGGAAAAACTCATGCGACCCCGAGCATTATAATAAAATAACACCTGAGTCGGTCTGAAAAACCAACGTAAGAATATTCAAGTAATAAGATAAACATATAAAAATTCTATGCGACCACGCCGCTAATGTAGAACGAATTTTTACCTCAAAAGAACAACATCTATAACTGAAGAAATGGGAGACAAATCAGAAAAACAATCCAATCAAGAAAGAATAGAAATAAACAACAAAAACAATTAAAATAAAAGGGTGGGTACTAGTAAGAATAAATCTCATACTGAATGAATGGCCATAAACAAATAATTGAACATAGAGAAGAGCATAAGGCAGTTCTCCATGTAATTAAGGAAACAATTCAAAGAACTAAATAATAACAAGGGACAAAAGAGAAGTTTTTCCAATAATGACTACGAGGGTGCGCCTCCCTTACCCAAAGTATGCCTCTATAAATATACTTGAGAACTCTAAGTAACGAACCGGATTTTCGATCTTCAAAAATTGATGTCGATATGTCCAGTGTATTACATGCCGAATAACCAAATGCCGGAAATACCAGATCTTTAGGGAAAAGAGGTAGAAGAAGAAAACTGAACAATAACACAGAATCTCACACTCGCAGCAGAACAAATATATAGTAGTTAACAACTAATCTTTATACAAAAAGAACTATAACTGTTATTTATACATTGCATCATCAGAGTACAACACAAATCAATAGCACAATACCGGACAGTTATAATAACTTGTTCTCATAAAAGCTCAATACACAGCGGAATATAAACCAGATACATGTAATACGTCTTCGCCATCCAGCCCGTCTCCTAAGCTCCATAGCATCCTATCCTATATATGTAATACTCGGTCAGATCCGAGCATTATAACAAAATAACACCCGAGTCAGTCTGTAACAACCCGCATATTTATCGATTTTTATATTTAAATATTTTATCGATACTCGGAATTTAGTCCGAAAAGTTACTTTTTGCATACGGTCGAATTAGGACTCGGGACCACTCCCATTGAGTTTAAAATGCCGTTTGCGACCTTTTTGAGTACAAGCTTCGATATGTTTGGAGTAAGTTGATTTTTGCTACTTTTTCACTTACGGTTTTGATTTGGGCTGAGCCCACTTATGTATTCAGTCCCAACCCCTCTCCTCCTCATTCACTTCCTTTCTATTTTCTTTTTTTACTCAAGCTTTAGCAACAATGGTGGGAGAGATGAGAAATTAAAACTCAAGCCCTAGTTTTCTTTTGCAAATCAAGTTCTAGCTCCAAACTAATAGAAGAACCCATTGGTAAGCTTCTCTTCTTCTTCTCCAACTCAATCTCTTATCAATTTTAGAAATTCCTAAACCTAACTTTGGGAATGTTCTTCTTTTAAAGCTTAGAATCAAGCTTCTTGAGTTGCATTTGAAGAGTGGTTGATTCTCCTTTGCTTTCAAGCATCTTCTTCAATCGTTTGGGTTCAAAGGTGAGATTTTTATCTCACATCTATGACTATAATTATCTTTGGTTGTTGGTATGAATTCATAACACTTCTTCATGTGCATTTGCTCTTGATTTGGATTGGTTTTGTGAATATTCCAATTTTTGGGTTTTTAAGTCAAATTTGTGTGAAAATCCTTATATGGATGTTTGATCGTGCTTTTGGTGATGCATCGAGAAGCATATAGGGTCGGGTTGCCGATTGGCATAAACCCTTAGAGCCAGTGTTCGTCCGGTTGCATTTTGGAAGAGTTTGCTCTTCATTTGGATAGGCTGAAAAACAGCCCAGGCAAGATTCAGTCGACTGAAAAGTCTGTTCAGTCGACTGAACCTGGAACCCGAAAGTTTCCAGGCATGATTCAGTCGACTGAATTCTCTGTTCAGTCGACTGAACCTGGAAACAGAAAGTTTCCTGAACCTGGAAAATTTCCAAGTACAGGGTCAGTCGACTGAAAACTCTGTTCAGTCGACTGAACCTGCTGTTTCAGTCCATTTTGCCTTTTTGGATTGAATTTCCAACGTTAATCGATTCGTGTTGATTCCCTTTTGTTATTATCACTTATTATCGACTTTGATGACATTTTCTTCGTGATTTTTGGGAATGTCCATTTTGATGGGTTCGGTATCGATTTCTTTGGATTTTATTCACGTCTTCGAATGTGAATTTTAGTGATTGATTGTTCCTACAATCTTCTTTATGATTTGTCACTTTAAAAATATAAAGGTTTCAATACTAGTAGTAAATATCTAAATTCTTTCATCAAAACGATTTCAACACTATTTTATTACAAAGCTCGTTTTCTTAAACCGATTTCCAATCTATTAGTATATACAAACCTTTACCTCACTTGTATGAGAAATCTAATTAAACGACTTGGTAAAACAAGTGGTATGAAACGCTTGCGTTTACTTCGTCGGTTAATTCTTGGACTCGTTCGATTGAAACTCTTGTGACAATTTTCTAGTGGAGATCTACAATTTGTTCGTAAATATTTAAGTTAAGCTAGTGGTTATGGGACATGGAGCTAAGCTCATATATTTACTAGCTTACTGTAATTGACACTTCTTAATGATCATGAGATCATTTTTGTGATTTAGACTAGCAATGTGCGATGTCTCTTTGTCTACGAGGGAGACTAAACCCCGTTTTGTGGAGTTTCGACTCAAATTGATGGGGTAGAGCCCCATGGTCTTCGGGCCGTTCGTGTGTCAAAAATTAATGGCTAGCTACCATGAGATAGCGTCTCGTTCGTGTGATACATATGTTGGTGAGTTTTCATGCTCCCGTTCGTGTGATAGGTCTCCCCCTATTTTGTGTGATTTCTGGATTTCGTGTGTCGAATTCTGGAATTTTCTTCTTCACCTGTTTTTGTGATTTCTATTGATATGATTTATCAATTTTTGTGCATAGGTGAATTCGTGTGTCATTGACTGGATTTCTTGAGATGATTTCTAGAATTTATGCTTCACCTATTTTCGTGATTTCCATTGATAAGTTTTATCAATATTTGTGCATTGGTGAATTTGTGTGTCATTGACTTTTGTGATTGACATTGATATAATCGTCAATATTTATGGTTTGGTGAACGAAATAAGGAGTATGACATTTCCTTTGATTCTTGTGTAGGTTTGGTGATATTGATTAATCTCTTGTTGATTCTCAATTACTTATATATATCACAACTTGGCATTGTGATTATTATGTGTTTAGTCATATCTCTTACTCTATATCGTTTCATCTGATATTTATAGTTAGACTGATCCGTTTATTATTTTCTTATTAAATAATACTCGGGTCAGACCGAGATGCTATAGGTGCTTCTTCTTGACTTTACATCCGGGATTACCTCCTTGACTTTTGGTTAACTACTTTGATTGGTAGTTTTTGTTGTATACATTTGAGATATAGACTCCATAATGTATACTTATTCTTTTGTGTAGTTCATGTAACTATTTTTTTGTGATATTGTGGATCTTTTTAGACCACTACTCTGATGTACACTTCCTAGTGTAATATTCATATCTATTTCCGCCTTTGTGATATGAATTGTCTGTAACTGACTTATGTTATGTTTATTTCTATATTTGTTTCTGAAGATATTATAGCCACTGTGTAGTAGCTTTGAGTTTGTGTCGGTATGTCGGATTTCCCTCTTGATAAAAAAAAGAAATGCATGTTATACTATCTGACATATCGATGCTCGCGTAAAGTAATTACACGGATGGTCGCTCCTCAATAGCCTTATTCTCCGTGCTAGTTGACAGCATTCACCGTAATGTTCTTGGCTAGCGTGGGTATAGAGGTGGGGCGTCACAGCTTGGTATCAGAGGCAAACTTCGGAACAATATGGAATATTATAACAAGGATCGTCGTCCTAAGTCTTTCTTAGGAGTCGTGCTTTAGGATTTTATTCGAGTCTTCGTACCGATTCATCCTATTTTCTTTTATGATTCCTTGTTTTATCTATCAAGATTGCTTTATATTCATTAGTGAATAATCTTCTTCTTGTTCTTCTTTCTTTCTAAAGGAAGAGAAATGTCTAGACCAGGCCGCCCCAGAGCCGTACCATCTAGCACTCCACCGTAGGATGGAGTTTTTATGACTGCTCAACAGCTTCTTGATTTAGTGACGAATGCTCAAGCAGCTGGAGCTAACCCGGAACCTACTCACCCAAAGTCGGGGTTTGCACGCTTGTGCAGCGATTACACTAATTTGGGTGGGGAGCCATTCAAAGGTTCCGAAACTATTATTGAAGTACAAGCTTGGCTAAGGTCATGCGATCGAATCTTTTCTCGCATGAATCTTATTGACCTTCACCGAGTTCAGGTGGCCTCTAATATGCTCCGAGAAAGAGCATTGGACTGGTACGAACTTCTTATTTCTGAGATTAATGAAGCGGATCTCACCTGGGAGCAATTCCGCGAACGCTTCGAGTTGAAATTTGTACCAGAAGCAGAGAAAGTGACATTGGCCCGATGATTTATAGACCTTGTTCAAGGTGAGTCCTCCGTGACTGATTATGTCGCCTCCTTCGAGTCGCTTTCCAAATATGGGGTTGAATACGTCAACACCCCTTTAAAGAAGAACCAGAGGTTCGTCTACGGCTTAAACAAAAATCTCAAGAAGCCATTACTTCTAAAGTTAGAAGTTTCTTTCGACCAACTCATTGATATCGCTCTTCGTCTTGAAGAGGCGGATAGGGAGAATGATGTTGAAGTGGTGGGTTCCAAGCCAAGCTTCAACAACATCAAGAAAAGGCCTAATAAATTCAAAGGCCCTTATCCCAATAAGAAAGGGAGGCAAGCAACTCTTGCTGCAAAGACCTTTTCCTCTACTGAAGGGAAATGCTTTAACTGTGGTTCCAGAGACCATTTTGCGAACAAGTGTTCAAAGCCTCGTACTTGTCGCTATTGTAAAAGCCCGGACCATTTTATGCATGTATGTCCCAAACTTCAAAATAGGAAGGAGGGAAAGCTTAATGTTGCTCAAGCCCCTGGCAACACATCTCGTGGTCAAGGTATATCTCATTCTATCCTTGATGGTATTCTTTTATTTCGTGATCATCCTATTCGAGTTCTTTTTGATACGGGTGCGTCCCATTCTTTTATATCAAAAGAACTTGTTGATACTTTTTCTTTGGATGTTTTGTGTTTAATGACTTCTTTGAGAATTGCGAATCCGGTTGGTGGATCCGCGACAATCAGTTTATTGTGTAAAGAGGTCGAGATTATTTTGTGTGATTTTTCTTTCCGAGCCGATTTGCATGTCATGCGTTATTTAGGCTTTGGAATGATTTTGGGAATGGATTGGCTTAACCGTTATGAAGCTCATATCCTATGTCCTGAGCGGACTATTCATCTTCGACATCCTCAATCTGTTAAGCAGATTTCTATTAATCTTAAAGATTCGGATTCCAGCTTGGTTGCATCTTTATATTCTTTAAATCCTCGTGATGACGACGATGATGATGAGGGTGATATTATTTCTCTTATTCACGTCGTTCGTGAATTTTCCGACATATTCGAGCCCGTTTTAGGATTACCACCTAAGCGAGCAATTGAGTTCATAATTAATCTCATTCCTGGAGCTCGACCTATCACTCGCCCTCCTTATCGTATGTCCAATAAGGAAAACGAGGAGATGCGTAAACAATTATCCGAATTGGAGACGAAGCAATTTATTCGCTCTAGTTCCTCGCCTTGAGGAGCTTCAGCTATTTTTGTGAAGAAATCCGATGGAACACTTAGGCTTTGCGTTGACTACCGCAAGCTTAATGATCTTACTATCAAAAATAAATATCCTTTACCTCGGATTGATGATCTATTCGATCAACTTAGTGGTGCTAGAGTCTTTTCACAATTAGACTTAGCTACTGGATTTCATCAGCTTCGTATTGCAGAGGATAACATTCCTTTGACATCATTTCGTACTCGTTATGGATCTTATGAATGGCTTGTTATGTCATTTGGTCTAACGAATGCTCCGGCTTATTTCGTTGACCTTATGAATAGAGTTTTCAAAGACTTTCTCAATCGGTTTGTTCTCATCTTCATTGATGATATTCTTGTGTATTCAAAAACCGAGGAGGAGCATGAGAAGCATCTTCGGATTATGTTGGAAACTCTTAGGAGTAATCGTTTGAAAGCAAAATTTTCTAAATGCCATTTTTAGCAATCTCATGTGAAGTTTCTCAGTCATATTATTTTCGAATCCAAAATTTCCGTGGATCCTTCAAAGATTGAAGCGATTCAAGATTGAAAGAGACCGGAGAGTGTGACGGAGATTCGTAGTTTTCTTGGAATGGCGGGTTATTACCGCTGTTTTATCAAAGACTTTTCTAAGATTGCCGTGCCTCTCACTAGCTTAACGAAGAAAGGTGTTAAATACATTTGGTCGGACAAATGTGAAACTTCTTTTCAGAAACTAAAAGAACTCCTTTCTGATGCTCCTATTCTTGTTATTCCCAAGGGGAATCAGGATTTCGTTGTTTATACCGATGCTAGTCATGTTGGTTTGGGTGCCGTTCTTATGCAAAATGAACGTGTTATTGCTTGTGCTTCTAGGCAATTAAAGCCTGCTGAGGCTAGATATGCCACTCATGATTTAGAGCTCGCGGCTATTGTTTTTGCTCTTCGGATTTGGCGTCATTATCTTTTGGGAGAGAAATTTGTTCTTTATACCGATCATAATCCTTGAAGTATTTATTCTCTCAAAAGGAACTTAATTTGCGTCAACAACGTTGGCTCGAATTCCTTGCACCATATGATCTTGATATCCTTTATACTCCCGGTAAGGGTAATCGCGTCGCCGATGCTCTTAGCCGTAAACAACAAGCTGTTGTTTCTATGATGATATCCGAATGGAACGATCTCGAGATTTTATCCACTTGCGAAATTTGAGACCGTGTTCCCGATTTATGTTCATCTCTTATTTTATGTAGCCTTGAGGCTCATCCTTCTCTTTTAGACCGCATTCTTGAAGCTCAAAGGCTAGATCCCGAATTGGCTCTTCTTGGCCAAAATATTAAGGATAAAATTGATATTGAAGGTTTGAAAGACTTTGATATCGATTCTCGTGGCGGCATTCGGAGATTTGGTAGACTTATCATGCCAAATATTAGCGATCTTCGTAAAGATATATTAGAAGATTCACATCGTTCTAAATTTACCATTCATCCCGGTAGTAGTAAAATGTACGCGGATATGAAGCGACTTTATAATTGGGAGGGAATGAAACTTGACATCGCTAACTTTGTTAAGCGTTGCATGACTTGCCAACTCGTTAAGGCCGAACATCAAAGGCCCGGTGGGTTATTGCTACCTTTAGAAATTGCAATTTGGAAGTGGGACCAAATTTCCATGGATTTTATAGATGGCCTTCCCCGTTCTCGTTCGGGTCATGATAGCTTATGGGTGATTGTTGATAGACTTACTAAATCTGCCCATTTTATTCTCATTCGGTCTAACCGAACCGTTCCTCTTTTGGCCAAACTCTTTGTTAAAGAGATTGTTAAATTACATGGAGTTCCAACTTCTATTGTTAGTGATCGTGATCCATTTTTTACTAGTGGATTTTGGAAGAGTCTTCAAAAAGCTTTAGGAACGAAGCTTAATTTTAGCACCGCTTATCGTCCACAGTCCGATGGACAAACTGAGCGTGTGAATCAAACTCTTGAAGATCTTCTTCGTGCATGTGTTCTTGATTTTGGTGGAAGTTGGGAAGATCATATTCCACTTGTTGAATATTCCTATAATAATAGCTTCCAATCTAGTATTGGTATGGCACCTTTCGAGGCACTCTATGGAAGGCCATGCCGATCTCCTTCTTGCTGGCTTGAGGCCAGTGAGAAGCTGGTTTTAGGTCCAGATTTTATTCGGGATTCCACAGAAAATATTGATCTTATTCGTCATAGGATGAAAGAAGCCCAGAGTAGACAAAAATCCTATGCCGATAACCGAAGAAGGAAGTTAGAATTTTCTGTGGGAGATCTTGTGTTCATTCGTGTGTCACCTATGAAAGGTGTTGTACGTTTCAGTCGATCGGAAAAATTAGCGCCTCGATATATTGGGCCATTTCCTATCACTGAACGTATTGGTTCCATGGCTTATCGCCTTTTATTACCGGCTCAATTTTCTGCTATCCATGACGTGTTTCACGTTTCTCAATTACGGAAATGTCTTCGAGATTCCGATTCTATTCTTGAGCCCAGTGTTGTGGAAGAAATTGAAGTTTCGCCTAATTTAACTTATGAGCAGCATCCTATTCGAATTATTGCTTCGGAGGTCAAACGTCTTCGAAATAAAGATGTTCCGCTTGTGAAAGTTCAATGGTCTTCAAATCCTAAGGATTGTTCTTGGGAGTCTAGAGAGTTCATCGAGCGATCACATCCGGACTTACTTTCCCTTGCTCTTTAATGTGAACTTCTTATTTCAAACTTCTTTTGTGTTGAATATGCTTTTATGGTTGTTACTTTATATTTTCTTCTTAAATATTGCGAGGACGCAATTTCTTTAAGGAGGGGAGTCTGTAACAACCTGCATATTTATCGATTTTTATACTTAAATATTTTATTTAAATATTTTATCGATACTCCGAATTTAGTCTGAAAAGTTACTTTTTGCATACGGTCAAATTAGGACTCGGGACCACTCCTATTGAGTTTAAAATGCCGTTTGCGACCTTTTTGAGTATAAGCTTCGATATGTTTGGAGTAAGTTGATTTTTGCTACTTTTTCACTTAGGGTTTTGATTTGGGTTGAGCCCACTTATGTATTCAGTCCCAACCCCTCTCCTCCTCATTCACTTCCTTTCTATTTTCTTTTTTTACTCAAGCTTTAGCAACAATGGTGGGAGAGATGAGAAATTAAAACTCAAGCCCTAGTTTTCTTTTGCAAATCAAGTTCTAGCTCCAAACTAATAGAAGAACCCATTGGTAAGCTTCTCTTCTTCTTCTCCAACTCAATCTCTTATCAATTTCAGAAATTCCTAAACCTAACTTTGGGAATGTTCTTCTTTTAAAGCTTAGAATCAAGCTTCTTGAGTTGGATTTGAAGACTGGTTGATTCTCCTTTGCTTTCAAGCATCTTCTTCAATCGTTTGGGTTCAAAGGTGAGATTTTTATCTCACATCTATTACTATAATTATCTTTAGTTGTTGGGTATGAATTCCTAACATTTCTTCATGTGCATTTGCTCTTGATTTGGATTGTTTTTGTGAATATTCCAATTTTTGGGTTTTAAGTCAAATTTGTGTGAAAATCCTTATATGGATGTTTGATCGTGCTTTTGGTGATGCATCGAGGAGCATATAGGGTCGGGTTGCCGATTGGCATAAACCCTTAGAGCCAATGTTCGTCCGGTTGCATTTTGAAAGAGTTTGCTCTTCATTTGGATAGGCTGAAAAACAGCCCAAGCAAGATCAGTCGATTGAAAAGTCTGTTCAGTCGACAGAACCTGCAACCCGAAAGTTTCTAGGCATGATTCAGTCGACTGAATCCTCTGTTCAGTCGACTGAACCTGGAAACAGAAAGTTTCCTGAACCTGGAAAATTTCCAGGTACAGGGTCAGTCGACTAAAAACTCTGTTCAGTCGACTGAACCTGCTGTTTTAGTCCATTTTGCCTTTTTGGATTGAATTTCCAACGTTAATCGATTCGTGTTGATTCCCTTTTGTTATTATCACTTATTATCGACTTTGATGACATTTTCTTCGTGATTTTTGGGAATGTCCATTTTGATGGGTTCGGTATCGATTTCTTTGGATTTTATTCACGTCTTCGAATGTGAATTTTAGTGATTGATTGTTCCTACAATCTTCTTTGTGATTTGTCACTTTAAAAATATAAAGGTTTCAATACTAGTAGTAAATATCAAAATTCTTTCATCAAAACGATTTCAACACTATTTTATTACAAAGCTCGTTTTCTCAAACCGATTTCCAATCTATTAGTATATACAAACCTTTACCTCACTCGTATGAGAAATCTAATTAAACGGCTTAGTAAAACAAGTGGTATGAAACACTTGCGTTTACTTCGTCGGTTAATTCTTGGACTCGTTCGATTGAAACTCTTGTGACAATTTTCTAGTGGAGATCTACAATTTGTTCGTAAATATTTAAGTTAAGTTAGTGGTTATGGGACATGGAGCTAAGCTCATATATTTACTAGCTTACTGTAATTGACACTTCTTGATGATCACGACGATCATTTTTGTGATTTAGACTAGCAATGTGCAATGTCTCTTTGTCTACGAGGGAGACTAAACCCCGTTTTGTGGAGTTTCGACTCAAATTGATGGGGTAGAGCCCCATGGTGTTCGGGCCGTTCGTGTGTCAAAAATTAATGGCTAGCTACCATGAGATAGCGTCTCGTTCGTGTGATATATATGTTGGTGAGTTTTCATGCTCCCGTTCGTGTGATAGGCCCCCCCCATTTTGTGTGATTTCTGGATTTCGTGTGTCGAATTCTGGAATTTTCTTCTTCACCTGTTTTTGTGATTTCTATTGATATGATTTATCAATTTTTGTGCATAGGTGAATTCGTGTGTCATTGACTGGATTTCTTGAGATGATTTCTAGAATTTGTGCTTCACCAATTTTCGTGATTTCCATTGATAAGTTTTATCAATATTTGTGCATTGGTGAATTTGTGTGTCATTGACTTTTGTGATTGACATTGATATAATCGTCAATATTTATGGTTTGGTGAACGAAATAAGGAGTATGACATTTCCTTTGATTCTTGTGTAGGTTTGGTGATATTGATTAATCTCTTGTTGATTCTCAATTACTTATATATATCACAACTTGGCATTGTGATTATTATGTGTTTAGTCATATCTCTTACTCTATATCGTTTCATCTGATATTTATAGTTAGACCGATCCGTTTATTATTTTCTTATTAAATAATACTCGGGTCAGACCGAGATGCTACAGGTGCTTCTGCTTGACTTTACATCCGGGATTACCTCCTTGACTTTTGGTTAACTACTTAGATTAGTAGTTTTTGTTGTATACATTTGAGATATAGACTCCATAATGTATACTTATTCTTTTGTGTAGTTCATGTAACTATTCTTTTGTGATATTGTGGATCTTTTTAGACCACTACTCTGATGTACACTTCCTAGTGTAATATTCATATCTATTTCCGCCTTTGTGATATGAATTGTCTGTAACTGACTTATGTTATGTTTATTTCTATATTTGTTTCTGAAGATATTATAGCCACTGTGTAGTAGCTTTGAGTTTGTGTCGGTATGTCGGATTTCCCTCTTGATAAAAAAAAAGAAATGCATGTTATACTATCTGACTATCGATGCTCGCGCAAAGCAATTACACGGATGGTCGCTCCTTAACAGCCTTATTCTCCGTGCTAGTTGACAGCATTCACCGTAATGTTCTTGGCTAGCGTGGGTATAGAGGTGGGGCGTCACACAGTCTGGAAAACTAGCGTGAGAAAACACACTCAAATTGAGTTATTAAAGTTATCAAAAAATCCTTTAAAAATCAAGGGTATCTCGTAAGACCACGCCACAAGGGTTTTCACCTTACGATAAGCAAAACATTTCATATCAAATCCTCTGATATTATAATAGTGTCTAAGTCCAAATACTTAGTCAGATAGCTGAAATTATTACATCAATTAAATTCTTGCTAACTAGGCTATACAAACAAAACCATAAAGGAACGTATTAGAGAATGGATTTCATACGAATGACTAGCTATTGGGATATCACTTGTCACAGTACACGTCTAGAACAGCGTACCGAGGACCACACCCGAATCCCATGCAATACGTGACCGATCTACCCCTAACCTGGATAGACCGAATATGCTATCACCCTATGTGTTCCCACCCTTTTTCGATCTCCTTCCAAGTATTGTACTAATATTATCGGAGGGTATCTAGAAAGGTGATAAACATACTGCTATCCACTTAGTCTTGCTGCATCTCCCCTACTTTTCAGTCATTCCTGGTTGATGAGGCTAGAGGCTATGATTACCTTTTAAGGAATTTTCACTTAGAATGCTCTATTGTCCTCCAATGGCAATGAACTGATAACGTTCATCAATATAAGTCCGTTCCGGGTCTGAACGGAACCGAATGCACTATTCCTACTACATCCAATTTGGAATAATCCTTAGGATTAGTAGTGATTAGCCCTTGCACTTCACTGCTCCATCTTCGACTCCATGCTCTTGTTTTCACATCGAAAATGTACTCGTTGTGTCGAAGTGGTTTTCGGATAACTTATCTTATCCCGGTCTCTTCGAAACAACCCTCGATATTTTCGGTAAACTCAACCTCGGTTCTTTACGAAATAAATAGACGAAATAAGATCAGAGATCATCTCCTAACCATTAGTGGATGGATTTCCTTATAATTGTCCTAGAAGATTGGAGCGATTTTCATACGTACAGTATAGCACCTCGAACAGTAACTGTACCACATAATTTCCGTATTTCTCCTAGATATTTCCAAAGTTTTATTTTGGGTCCAGATTTGGTAGTCGGTTACTTAACTATCAAATAAACAATCATTAAACCAAATATTCCATTTTTCCACTAAAAACACCTAGTCTCATTTTTATTTTATTTTTTATAAACTAAATCTCTTTATCAAAAAGTATGTACTTAGCTTATCGATTTTAGTAAATTCACAAACTATCTTTCCAAAAATATTTGCAAAACCTTTCAAAATAATATGGAAACTACCACTGCGGCATCAAACCATGGATTCACATCTCAATGGTTACGTCTCTATCCCAAAGAAGTCAAAGACTTAACTGCAAGCACTCACTACCTTCGATTTCGCAATGCGAGTATACCAATACTTCCGAAAACTTTATTTAATAATTTTCAAAATAATACTTATGAAATTTCTACAATAATTTTCCAAATTAAACTCTAGGCAAACTACTTTTTAAATAAAAGTTGTTATATACAATATTAGTATTGAAATAGTTATCCTTTGTAAATAATAATACCGATTAATTCTTAAATAATAATTAACTTAATATCAACCATTTATAAAACTACTTAATTAATGCACGAATATACTTTAACAATTTTAAACATGTAAATAATTAATTTTTCTGAAATATTCTTAAACACATTTAAATTTTCTTGTTAATACTTAAAAATCCTCCCATTTTAAAACCAATTCAACTTCTCAATAAAATACACTTTTCAATTCCAATATAGCTAGTTAACATTTATAAATCTCTCTCAATTTATTCCCAATTTGATTTACGTCCCTATTCAGTAAATTCCCTTTCCACATTTCTAAAAACAAATCTACCGTTTATTTTTAAGCCAATTTACCCATCTGCTTATACATCATCATCGTGAATTTAGAACTTCAATTCATCCACTAATAATCACTTTACTTTTATTTATAAACCTTGTTTATAATTTCCATAGTCTCATTTCTCGTTTATAAAAGTTTCACAATACTTAATCGATTTTACATTGATTTATAAATTAAATTCCATTTTAAATTAATTTCTTAAATAACCCAACTATATTCCACTTTCCTTTTACCATTCAAAATCTTATTAGAAATCTTGTATAACAACTTCGAATTTTATTTTCAAATTTCCTTTTTATTTTCCAGACTTTTTAAATCTCAATTTTTAAAAATAAATCCTTTGATACTTAAACAATATCACTTAAGTTCTAGTGTTTAAAACCTTTTTATTTACATTATTCCAAAGTTCCTTTTTACAATATTCCAAAATTCCTATTTACAATATTCTAATATTATTAAATACAAAATTGCATCAAACTATTTATTTTACCCAAAATTCATTTCTTTTACTTAATCCAAATTTCTATGTAGATACTTCACTCTCAAAATCCCTTTTTAATTTCTTTTAAAATTCAAAACATTTATTATTAGTTCCTAAAAATACCAAAGTCCAGGCCAAAACTACCATAGAATCCTGTAAATTCAAATTTACACTATAATCTACCACAGATTATTAAAACAAATAATATATCAATATATAAAATTAATTCAACATCATTGAGGAATCCGATTGGATCCCTCCAATCAGTTTTCCTGCATCCACAGATGTTAATACAATATGAAATTACCAATCCCACTTTGAGGGGGATATTGCGGTACATAGGATCATCCGCTATTATGTGGGGCGCATAGGGTTTCATCCGCTATATATATGCGGGAATATAAAACACTCCAATATATTTATATACTACTATATATAATATCACATTCAATTGATAAAAATATATCAATTTTATCAATCAACAATTAATTTTTAACTATTTAAAATTAATTACGATAATCCAAAATTGAGTGAGATTAACTCGCTTTTGATCTTTAGATTTGCCAACGATCCCTTTTAAATTAAATCCATCAATTTAACTTAAATTTTTCCGTTGTCCAAATCAACTCCAATTAATTCATAATGAAGCTCACACCATCACGGATCAAATGCTGCTAGTTCCATGTAATTTCAACCTCGTACAAGTAAGTTATTTAAAATAGCAAGTTAATAATAATTTTTTAAAAAAATAATCCATATACTAAATCATTTGAAAAAAAGAACCCATACTACTGTCAAAATCAAACCTGGTCTCAAACAGAACTTCTTCCCCAAATCATCGAGTTGACCAGCAGCAACCACCATTGACCGCTCTCCCCTTCCACCTACAGCCACCATCGCCGCCCAACACCCCATCATCTCGAAATCATTTCCAATCCGCTTCTTCCCCCTTGCGATCTCCTCCTTTGCAACTAAGCATGCCCCCGTTTAGTCCACGAACGCAACCGCATTCTTCTCCCTGCTACCGCCACTACAGGCCATCGGCTATACCCAAACATGCCCATGCTCCCAACTACCCCTAGCCATAATTGCCACTATCTTTAATGCTTCCCAGCTCGAGATTGATCTGCCCCCCATCGGCAACGATCGTGCCCTTTTCACCGCCTCTCCAGAACGAAGTCCAGCCTCACGAGTTTGACTGAGATGCTCACATGATTTGGAGACTTAATTTTGTTTGATAGAGATTGTTAAAAAATTTGAGAAGCTTCATTATCATTTTTTTTATTACGTTCGGCTGTAATGATCACGTGAGATATAAGAGGAAGGAGATGTGAACGTTAGCGTGTTTGAATGGGTAAGGTCACAATCCTAGGTTGCCAAGGACAAGACTAGTTGACTGAACATATATGTAACGACCCAATTTTTCGACTTTCGAAAGTCGACCCGCACAATCGAATGTCGGAAAACCGAATCTTTAGGGTAAAAGAAGAACAAAAAGATAGAAGAAGAAACAGATAACAATAACAGAATCTCACATTTCGCAGTGTAAACAAATATAATAAATAAATGAATAATCTTTAAAACAAAAGCACTATATCAGTTTATACAGCACATTATCAGATAACGACACCATTCAACACTAGGCATTTACAATATCCAATCCACATTGAAACTGAACCTGTAGAAATCCCAATGCATCGGATACTATATAGTATAAGTGATACGTCTCGCCATCCAGCTTCAACTCCTGATTTCCACAGCAACTTCTTGACTTCGCTCCCGAATAACTGATGACCTGACTCTAGGCTACCCGTGTGGAAAATTTTGGGCACCCAGAGTTTAGAAAGGGAACAATAAACTCTAGGTCAGTCATGAGACTGGTGTGAGATCTTAAAAACAGTTATTTTTACAAAGAAAATATAAAGAAATCCGCTATGCCTTTGGAAAATGAAACTACCATAAGGCCTCCCACCACACACACAATGCAAACGCAGAATTGGAGGAGATTTCTCCCTATGGTAGTCAAATATGCTTGATACGCAAAATCTCTTTGATATTATTATTAGTGCATAGTGTGGGAGACATTTCGAAAGTATATTATTAATCTTAGCCAGCATAGACATTTCGCACTTATGCCTACTATAGCTACCATGTTCAATAGCAGGTTACCGCCACATTCCATGGCAGGTTATACAACTAAAACCGTACAGGGCGCGTATTGTTTCTTTGGATTTTCAACAAATGGTCAAGCTAAGGTACTTCCTTAAAATGGGACGCTTATGGAGGGACACCCCCAAGAACCAAACTGGTTCCCTACCAACACAAGACCGGGTTACCTCTGTAACTAGGTAACACCTACAAGTAAACCATCCCCGGTCGTTACCGACCTTTATCCCGGGATTCACCAACTGATAGAAACAACCACACAGATAAATATATGGGCTCCATACCACGATATCACCTCTTATCCAGAAGAAAATGGACATACCCTAGGGGTGCGACCCCTAAATACCTTGCCGCAACATTCCTATTTCGACCGTTACCGGGTTGGGAGGTTCGACGAAGTCTCATTCACAAAGCTACGCTTTTCACAAAAGCCATGCTGCGATCAATAAATGATCAGCAGCACTCATCATGCCACACTACCAGATTGGGAGTATATCACTAATAAACTTCAACTACATAACCTTTGAGCTCGTACGTCTCAGAGAAGGGTGTTAAGCTAAGAGAATAATTCTCCGCCACCAACAGAAATGTATTTGAAAGAAATCAGCTTTATATCTCAAAGTGTAACGTCATACATACAACCATACAAGTCTGTTCCGGGTTCGAATAGAACCGAAGGCACTTTCAAGGAAGCCCTTGCAATCCGGGCATCCACAATCTCGATCGGACTCCCCATCACATATAGGGATCTCTATACAAAGCAACTCAGTGCAGAGTCATTCGACATGTTGTCCTATCGTTCTCGAAAACACCCGATCTTCACCACCGTCTTCAAATGCTATTCATTTTGTCATATCACTATTCAGATTGGGTTATATGACACAAATTCCTCTCTCGGTTAAATCGAATAGTGAGCGCATATTTTAAAAATAAGTGTTACATTCAGATTTTCAAACAAATCCCAACAAATTCCATTTTTGATCCTTTAAACAAAAGATCCAACACAAAGATTCGATGTGGTTTTCGAATATCCATTTGGAATCTGACCCTTGGTCGCATCAAAATTCAAATGCAATTTAAAGGCCATTATTGATAGTCGGTTATTTAACTATCCATCAACATTCACAACAATCACTAAGATTTAAATAATTTTTCCCAATTACTTATTTTCAAAAATATCTTCGCAAGATAAAATTTTAACACTTCAACTATTTGAAAACAAATTTCAAATCACTTTTCACCTTTAAATCTTTTGAAAACAAATTTCACTTCACTTTTCACCTTTCAATCTTTTGAAAAAAATTTCAGATCACTTTTCCTTACGTGGGAAACATTTCCAAATATTTGTTCATTTCCACTAAAAATCTGCCGAGTTCAAATATTTTAAAATAATTTAGAATACTGATCCAAAATATACTTGGAAATATTTAAAATAAAACTATTTTGAAACACTTGCTTAAATATTAGTTACGAAATATTACACTAATGTCTCATGTAAAAATTCAAGTCCAAACTAATTTTAAAAATAAATTTAGTAGATAGATTATAAATATTTAAACAACTATTTTCTAAATCAAATATCAATTTAATCTTTAAAATAATTCCTTCTATAATTAATTAAATAAATCTTTACTTTAAATATTTAAAACAATTCCCAAAACTAATTTCTCCAACAATACTATTTCAAATCAATTTCTAGAAAATTTTGATTTATACTTCAAAAGTTACTTTAAAAATATACTCGGCTTTCTAAGGAAGAATTCTCTTTCCATTACAAAATGGTTCGTCTACGCCAATTAATAAACCTTTCTTGACACCTTTAAAAATAAACCGATATTTATTTTTAAAAACAAATTCACTTTTCCTTTATAAATTTTCATTGTGAATTCAAATTTTCAAATATCTACTGATATACGATTTTCAAATCGTTTCCCAAATATTCACTTTCAACACTAAATCAGTTTTCAAATTGATTTCCAAATTTATTTCAAATACCTGATCAAAACCCGGATTGATTTTCCAATCATTTATTTCAAACACCAAATCAATTTCAAATCGGTTTCCCAAAGATTTAAATTTCAAACACCGAATCAAATTCCAAATTAAATTCCAAATTGATTTCTAAATTGATTTCTTTTTAAAATGAATTCCTTTATTTATTCCAAACTATTTAAAAATCCGTATTTTAAATAAATTCTTCAACCTTTCAATGATATCACCCGAAATCCATTCATTAAGCATTTTTCCCATATTTTGGAATTTTATTGAATAGGATTAAAAAACAAAACTTTATTCTTTTAAAATTCCTTCTTTCAAATTTTATCCAATTATCAAAAATAAATTTTTACTATAAAAATTTTCAACTTGAATTTCAAAAATCCAATTTTATTTATTTTGGTATCCTACGATACCAAAAATATATTCGGCTAAACTATAGCCTTCAACGATTGCAATCACACATATAATCACACACGGATTATAAATAATCAACGCATAATATTGAAACAAAATCAAATATTTGAGGAATCTAGTTGGATCCCTCTAACCTGTTTCCCTACATCCACAGACGTTAGCACAACAATTTAATACCCATTCGACTTCGAGGTGGAATATCGCGGTATATGTGATTTATAAAATATCATCCGCTATTATGCAGCGCATAGGGTCTCATCCGCTATATAATGCGTGAAATCAATCACTCCAAATACATATATAATACCAATTCCACTTCGAGGTGGAATATAGCGGTATATGGGTTTAATATAATATCATCCGCTATTATGCGGCGCATAGGGTCTAAATCAATACAACAGATAATGATTTATCATCCAAGCATACAATCAATAATTTAAATTTAACTATCATAATTCAACAATCAATTAATAACTGAAATTTTCAATTATTATAGTTTGAGTGAGAAGATCTCACCTTTGCTTTTATTTTGCAATCCATTTCCATTCCAGATTGTTTTCTTCTCAGTTCTTGACCCTGTATAAATATTAGATGATTTAATTAATATTCGAACAAATCGAATAATCTCTTATTATTTAATTATTTAATTGACTTACAATTATATTCAAACTGATAATTTCCCTAAAAACCTTTTGTAATTAAAAATAATTTAAATAGGTTAATTAAACAAATTTATTACCTTAACAAAATATATATTATTTTTATAACCTAGTAAATTGTATTTATTTTCCTCAAAAAATTCTTTTAGTAACTATAATGGATTAAATAAGTTATTAAACAAATTAATACCTTTGAAATTTCATATATATACTTTTAAATTGAAATAGATATGTAGGTGTGTGTGTGTTTATATATATATATATATATATATATACACTTTTCCTTTACTGTAAATAGACATTATATTTTTTACTGTTAAAATTTTTAACATACATACATATATTTATAAAATACAACAAATCTGGATTTAAAATTCCTACGTATATGTATTCAAATGCCTTTTTTTAATATATAAATTCAAATTAAATTGAAAGAGAGGCCATACACTCATCGAACGTAGCACAATCCTCCACATTGCCGCCTCGTCGTCAACGCCACGGCCTCGCCTAGGGTTACAAGCCGACCCCTACATCCCACGCGATGCCACATCGCACCGCCCTCGAAGTCGCATGCTTCCTCAACAGTCGCCAATCCCCTATCGCACGCAACTAGCCACAACAACATCGCCCAAATCGTGCTTGCGACCCAATTTCACTACGAAGCCCTAATCTCGAGCTCCCCAAAGTCGCGTGCGAGATTATCCTCCACGTCGTGCTCGACTTTGTCTGCGTCTCCCCGCCCATTTAAACAAGCACGCCTATGATTTGCAATAGCAAATGAAAATCGAACGAGGCTCGGTTGTTTTTTTTTTGGTTTGTGTATCGAATGAATTCGATACAACCGAAGGGAAGAAAAATCGATGCTTAAAGGGAAGAGGGAAATTTTTTGTTCGGCCATGGATTTTTTTCTCAGATTCTAAATTTTAAATTGACGAAGGGGACAATATATTTTAAAAAGAAAACGAGACGAAGGCAGATTTCTTTCCTTTATTTTTTTATTTAATTAAAGAAGATACGTGTTCAAACAATCCTGTGTGTTTGACAAATGGAGGCAATTTGCTTTTTAAGTGTACAAGTGTTGGAAAGAGAGATATAGTGAATTTAAGGGAATATATATATATATATATATATATATATATATATATTATATTTTTAAATTCAAATTTTAAATCGTTTCAAATTGCACAACTCAAATCTTAACCTCCTATCGAGGTGTGGCACCAGGCGTTTATAATGTTAAACCCCTATTCCGAACGCACTGGAAAAGTTTCCGAGTCCAAATTCGATCGTATGGAGAAGATAGCTTTTTGGACCAGTTAATAAATTAAATTTCGATAAATTTTCCAGCGCGTTTGCTTATCGTACTGCCAAACGATCACTTCAAACAGCACGAAAATTGAAGTCCGATAATAATACAATATTACGGATCCAATGGAACTGGTTTCGTCGAATTCCGAGACTGTGCTTTGGAAGGCTAGTTTTAAATATTGATTTAGACGATATAAATTCCAAAACTGAACAAACACTTTAAGTTTCAGATTTTAACACTTCCATTATCTTCAATAGTATCAATATAAATTTTATAAGCCTTGAAAATATTTTTTTAATCAGCTTAAAACTGAAGATTCAATATTTTACCCCACCTTTAATAATTAAATTCAATAACTTAAATTGCAAAATTCATAGTTATAATTGAAATTCAAGTTAAAATAACTTTCGAGCATTCAAAATCAATTAAATATTTCAATTTCAAATGTTCAAAATTCTGGGTCATCACATCCTTCCCCCCTTAAAAGAATTTCGTCTCGAAATTACTAGTTAAGAAGAATTATCCTTAACCTGTTTATTATTTTCCCAAAACAATCGGTTTTATCAACTTGCCCAGAACAAATTGTTTTATTAGAGACCCCCTATCATTTCATCTAACTTTCCCAAACTTTCCATAGTTTCAAACAATATTGTTCTCTTAACTATTCAAGTTTAAATTTAAATTTTAAATTTTCAAAATTTTCTCAAAATTTTCCTAACTCTCTAAATTTTCGAATTTTTTTGCCAGCGTCTCCATTGTGCGGCTAGCTCGGCACGACTACAAAATGGCACCCCCCCCCCCCAGATTCAAAAAGAAAACAAAAGGCCAAGTGGCTGGACAAGAAAATCATCAAATTTCATATAGAAATTTAAATACATACCTTTTTGAGAAATTTCAAATTTATCTTTTAAAACCAATCCCAATTCCTTTTCCTTTATAATACCTGTATGCATATCCAATTTCTATATTCAAAAATCATTTTGTACATTCCATTACAAAAGTTTGAATATTTACTTCACTATTGAAGTTATATATCTATTTTCATTCAATCTTACATTTTTAATTTCATTTGAATTCAATTTACACTTTCAATTCTATTTAGATTCAATTTACCTTCTGAATATTGAATTTTATCAACTATCTTTCATTCACAACTGATTCATATCACTATTTTAAATTAATTTCACTTACTAATTCATTAAAAATTCCAATTTATTTTATCTCAAACCATTTTTTCCACCTTTATTATCTTTAGTTCACTTCGAACTAATTCTACAACTTTATTTTATTTCACACAATTCAAATTGGTTTTCAATATTCAGTTTCAATTCCAGTTTTATTCTTTTGTTCATTCCTAAAAAATTATTTTCAATTCACCATTTTAGTTTATAACCACTTATATTTAAACTGGATTTCAAATTCCATATGAATTTAATTTACCTTTCCAACCATATTAAATTTGTCATTTCTTTAATAGTTTCATTTACTACTTTTATTTCAATACTTTGCTTCATTTAGTCCAAGTTGACAAATTTCTTCATTTTACTAAATTTATCGCAAATCAAATTCAATTTCCAATATTCAGCTAGAATTTCATTTACTTACAACTCGTAATGAATTTCAACATCCAATTTCACTTTCGTTACTTGCAATTGTAAATTCATTTATTCATTCACAATTTTTTTTTTCCGCCTTAATAAATTTTATTCCATAACTATTTGTATCAGATTCGAGAGTCTTTCCAATATTTCAAAATCAATTTTGAAAATCAATTCAAATTATCTTTTGAATTTCCAAAACCAAACCCAAATTTTGCAAACAACTTTCGTTCAAAATAATTTGGCCGCAATTCCTCTTTTGGAAACCCAAAAATGAACATCGAGATGCTGCAGTCATCACTGAAATTATTTTCCAGCGACCGAAAAGAGTTTAGATCGTTTATCCCTTCCAAAACATTTCTCCAAACCTTTAAAAACACTTTCAAAGTCAAGGGATTTTAAACTTTTCCAAATCTCCAAAATTTTCAAAATCATTCAAATTTTTTTAAATATTTCTTTGGAATTTATTTCAAATTATAAATTACATTTACATTTACAATTCCCATTTGTATATGGATTTTATTTCTTAACTTTGGAGTTACGATTTCAATTTCCTATTCAATAATCAATGATAATAATTTAATATTATCACTTCCTAACAAACAAGCAACCATATACTATATAATAATTTATGGAAAAATTATTCCTTTTTTATACAAAAATAATTTGGGTAAAATTATTTCATCTACCCGATTTTTAAAACAATATTGTGTCAGTTTATCTTGCTTAAGAGTTTAGAAACCCCTATCGACACAGTTGGCCAAACTGCACCGACCAGAATCTATAAACAATCAACCGATAAGTCAACACAATACAAAACAATTTTATATTCACTAACAAATACGCTCTTATATCTATTATTACACTCAAACTCATTCTAGAGTACTACTGACTCTATCTCTAATGAGTAACACCCAACAGAACCAAGGTTGTCGCTTAACCAAATGCTCTGATACCAAATTTGTAACGACCCAATTTTTCGACTTTTGAAAGTCAACCCGCACAATCGAATGCCGAAAAACCGAATCGTTAGGGTAAAAGAAGAAGATAGAAGAAGAAACAAATAACAATAACAGAATCTCACATTTCGCAGCGGAAACAAATATAATAGATAAATGAATAATCTTTAAAACAAAAGCACTATATCGGTTTATACATCATGTGACGCCCCACCTCTATACCCACGCTAGCCAAGAACACTACAGTGTAATGCTGTCAACTAGCACGGAGCATAAGGCTGTTGAGGAGCGACCATCCGTGTAATTGCTTTGCGCGAGCACCGATATGTCAGATAGTATACCATGCATTTTATTTCAAGAGGAAAATCTGACACACCGATACAAACACAAAGCTACTACACAGTGGCTATAATAATCTTCGGAAACAAATATAGAATAAGCATAACACAAATCAATCACAGATAATTCATATCACAAAGGCGGAAGAAGATATGAATATATAACTAACACATGAAAGTGTATACCAGAGTAGTGGTCAAAAAGATCCACAATAATACAAAAGGATAGCAACACGTGCTATACAAAAGAATACAACTATGAGTCTATATCTCAAGTGTATACAAAAAAAAAACTACTAATCTAAGTAGTTAGCCAAAAGTTAGAGTAATGATCCTGGATGAGAAGTCAAGCAGAAGCACCTGTAACATCTCGGTCTGACCCGAGTATTATTTAATAAGAAAATAATAAATGGATCAGTCTAGCTATAAATATCAGATTAAACGATATAGAGTAAGAGATATGACTAAACACATGATAATCACAATGCCAAGCTGTGAAATATATAAGTAATTGAAAATCAACAAGAGATTAATCAATATCACAAAATCTACACAAAAATCAAAGAAATATCATACTCCTTATTTCGTTCATCAAACCACAAATATTGACAATTGTATCAATGTCAATCACAAAAGTCAATGACACACAAATTCACCAATGCACAAATATTGATAAAACTTACCAATAGAAATCACGAAAATTGGTGAAACACAAATTCTAGAGATCATCTCAAGAAATCCAGAAATCACAAAAAGGGGGAAGGCCTATCACAAACGGGAGCATAAAGCTCACCAACACGTGTATCACAAACGGAACGCTAATTCCATGGTTGCTAACCATCACAAATTGAGCCGAAGCTCCACAAACGGCCCGAAGACCATGGGTTGCTACCCCACCAATTTGAGTCGAAACTCCACAAAACGGGGTTTAGTCTCCCTCGCAGACAAAGAGACATCGCACATTGCTAGTCTAAATCACAAAGATGATCGTCATGATCAACGAGAAGTGTCAATTACACTAAGCTAGTAAATATATGAGTTTAGCTTCATGTCCCATAACCACTTGCTTAACTCAAATATTTACGAACAAACTGTAGATCTCCACTATAAAATTGTCACAAGAGATTCAATCGAACAAGTCCAAGAATTAACCGACGAAGTAAACGCAAGCGTTTCATACCACTCGTTTTACTAAGTCGTTTAATTAGATTTCTCATACGAGTGAGGTAAAGGTTTGTATACACTAATAGATTGGAAAACGGTTCAAGAAACGAGCTTTGTACTAAAATAGAGTTGAAATCATTTGAAGAAAGAGTTTTGACATTTACTATTAGTATAGAAACCTTTATATTTTTAAAGTGACAAATCACGAAGAAGATTGTAGGAACAATCAATCACTAAAATTCACATACGAAGATGTGAATAAAAATCCAACGAAATCGATACTGAATCCATCGAAATGGATATTCCAAGAATTCCCGAAGAAAACAAGTCATCAAAGTCAATAACAAATGATAACAACAAATAGGGAAATAAAACAAATCGATTAAAGTTGGAATTTCAGACAACTAGGCAAAATAGGCATAGTTGGCAAATAGCAGCAGGTCGGTCGACCGGACTCCCTGAGTCAGTTGACCGAAGCAGGGGTTGGAAGTGCCCGGGCACCAGGTCGGTCGACCGGCCCAGGGGCTCGGTCGGCCGAAGCCTGTAACCGGCACTTCCAAACAGAGGCAGGAAGTGCCTGGGTAGCAGGTCGGTCGACCGGCCCAGGGGCTCGGTCGGCCGAACCTGTTGCCAGCACTCCCCTTCCCTATTTTGGATGAGGTGCAAAATCTCGATCAAATTGCATCGCACGAGCAACGACGCTAAGGGTTTATACCAATCGACTACCCGACCCTATATGCTCCTCGATGCATCACCAAAAACATGTTCAAACATCAAAGTTAGGATTTTTAACGAATTAAACTCAAAACACCAAAATTGGAATATTCACCAAATCAATCCAAACCAAAAGCAAATGCACACGAATAAGTGTTAGGAATTCATACCTAACATTTGAAGATAAATATAAGCATAGATGTGAGATAAAAATCTCACCTTTGAACCCAAGCAATTGAAAAAGAAGCTTGAAAGCAAAAGAGAATCAACCACTCTTCAAATCCAACTCAAGAAGCTTGATTCTAAGCTAACAAGAGAAACATTTCCTAAATTAGGTTTAGGAATTTCTGAAATTGATAAAAGAATGAGTCGGAGAAGAAGAAGAGAAGCTTACCAATGGGTTCTTCTATTAGTTTGGAGCTAGAGCTTGATTTGCAAAAGGAAACTAGGGTTTTGGAGTTTTAATTTCCCATCTCTCCCACCATTGATGTTTTAAAACTGAAAAGAGGAGAAAGTGAGGGTGAATGGGGAGGAGTGGCTCAGATTTGAGTATAAGTTAAACATAGGGCTGAGCCCAAACCCAAACCCAAAGTGAAAAAGTAGCAAAAATCAACTTTCTCCAAACATATCGAAGCTTATACTCAAAAAGGTCACAAACGGCATTTTAAACTCAATGGGAGTGGTCCCGAGTCCTAATTCGACCGTATGTAAAAAGTAGCTTTTCGGACTAAATTCCGAGTATCGATAAAATATTTAAATAAAATATTTAAATATAAAAATCGACAAATATGCGGGTTGTTACAGACTCCCCTCCTTAAAGAAATTGCATCCTCGCAATATTTAAGAAGAAGATATATAGTAACAACCATAAAAGCATATTCAACACAAAAGAAGTTTGAAATAAGAAGTTCACCTCAAAGAGCACGGGAAAGTAAGTCCGGATGTGATCGCTCGATGAACTCTCTAGACTCCCAAGAACAATCCTTAGGATTTGAAGACCATTGAACTTTCACAAGCGGAACATCTTTATTTCGAAGATGTTTGACCTCCGAAGCAATAATTCTAATAGGATGCTGTTCATAAGTTAAATTAGGCGAAACTTCAATTTCTTCCACAACACCGGGCTCAAGAACAGAATCGGAATCTCGAAGACATTTCCGAAGTTGAGAAACGTGAAACACGTCATGGATAGCAGAAAATTGAGCCGGTAATAAAAGGCGATAAGCCATGGAACCAATACGTTCAGTGATTGGAAATGGCCCAATATATCGAGGCGCTAATTCTCCCGATCGACTGAAACGTACAACACCTTTCATAGGTGACACACGAATGAACACAAGATCTCCCACAGAAAATTCTAACCTCCTTCTTCGGTTATCGGCATAGGATTTTTTTCTACTCTGGGCTTCTTTCATCCTATGACGAATAAGATCAATCTTTTCTGTGGAATCACGAATAAAATCTGGACCTAAAACCAGCTTCTCACTGGCCTCAAGCCAACAAGAAGGAGATCGGCATGGCCTTCCATAGAGTGCCTCGAAAGGTGCCATACCCATACTAGATTGGAAGCTATTATTATAGGAAAATTCAACAAGTGAAATATGATCTTCCCAACTTCCACCAAAATCAAGAACACATGCACGAAGAAGACCTTCAAGAGTTTGATTCACACGCTCGGTTTGTCCATCGGACTGGGGGTGATAAGCGGTGCTCAAATTAAGCTTCGTTCCCAAAGCTTTTTGAAGAATCTTCCAAAATCCACTAGTAAACAATGGATCACGATCACTAACTATAGAAGTAGGAACTCCATGCAATTTAATAATTTCTTTAATAAAAAGTTTGGCCAAAAGAGGTACGGTTCGGTTAGACCGAATGGGAATAAAATGGGCAGATTTAGTAAGTCTATCAACAATCACCCATAAGCTATCATGACCCGAACGAGAACGGGGAAGGCCATCTATAAAATCCATGGAAATTTGGTCCCACTTCCAAATTGGAATTTCTAAAGGTTGCAATAACCCACCGGGACTTTGATGCTCGGCCTTAACGAGTTGGCAAGTCATGCAACGCTTAACGAAGTTAGCGATGTCAAGTTTCATTCCCTCCCAATAATAAAGTCGCTTCATATCCGCGTACATTTTACTACTACTGGGATGAATGGTAAATTTAGAATGATGAGAATCTTCTAAAATATCTTTACGAAGATCACCAATATTTGGCACGACAAGTCTACCAAATTTCCGAATGCCGCCACGAGAATCGATATCAAAGTCTTTCAAACCTTCAATATCAATTTTATCCTTAATATTTTGGCCAAGAAGAGCCAATTCAGGATCTATCCTTTGAGCTTCAAGAATGCGGTCTAAAAGAGAAGGATGAGCCTCAAGGCTACATAAAACAAATGATGAGCATAAATCAGATACGCGCTCTCGAATCTCGCAAGTGGATAAGATCTCAAGATCGTTCCATTCAGATATCATCATAGAAACAACAGCTTGTTGTTTTCTGCTAAGAGCATCGGCGACACGATTACCCTTACGGGAGTGTAAAGAATATCAAGATCATATGGTGAAAGAAATTCGAGCCAACGCTGTTGACGCAAATTAAGTTCCTTTTGAGAGAATAAATACTTCAAAGACTTATGATTGGTATAAAGAACAAATTTATCTCCTAAAAGATAATGACGCCAAATCCGAAGAGCAAAAACAATAGCCGCGAGCTCTAAATCATGTGTGGCATATCTAGTCTTAGCAGGCTTTAATTGCCTAGAAGCATAAGCAATAACACGTTCTTTTTGCATAAGAACGGCAACCAAACCAACGTGACTAGCATCGGTATAAACAACGAAATCTTGATTCCCCTTGGGAATAACAAGAATAGGAGCATCAGAAAGAAGTTCCTTTAATTTCTGAAAAGAAGCTTCACATTTGTCCGACCAAATGTATTTAACACCTTTCTTCGTTAAGCTAGTGAGAGGCACGGCAATCTTAGAAAAGTCTTTGATAAAACGACGGTAATATCCCACCAATCCGAGAAAATTATGAATCTCTGTCACACTCTCCGGTCTCTTCCAATCTTGAATCGCTTCAATCTTTGAAGGATCCACGGAAATTCCGGATTCAGAAATAATATGACCGAGAAACTTCACACGAGATTGCCAAAAATGGCATTTAGAATATTTTGCTTTTAATTGATTACTCCTAAGAGTTTCCAACACAATCCGAAGATGTTTTTCATGCTCCTCCTCGGTTTTTGAATACACAAGAATATCATCAATAAAGATGAGAACAAACCGGTCGAGGAAGTCTTTGAAAACTCTATTCATAAGGTCAACGAAATAAGCCGGAGCATTCGTTAGACCAAATGGCATAACAAGCCATTTATAAGATCCATAACGAGTACGGAACGATGTCAAAGGAATGCTATCCTCTGCAATACGAAGCTGATGAAATCCAGTAGCTAAGTCTAATTGCGAAAAGACTCTAGCACCACTAAGTTGATCAAATAGGTCATCAACCCGAGGTAAAGGATATTTATTTTTGATAGTAAGATCATTAAGCTTGTTGTAGTCAACGCAAAGCCTAAGTGTACCATCGGATTTCTTCACAAAAATAGCCGAAGCTCCCCAAGGCGAGGAACTAGAGCGAATAAATTGCTTCGTCTCCAATTTGGATAATTGTTTACGCATCTCCTCGTTTTCTTTATTGGACATACGATAAGGAGGGCGAGTGATAGGTTGAGCTCCAGGAATGAGATTTATTCTGAACTCAATTGCTCGCTTCGGTGGTAATCCTAAAATGGGCTCGAATACATCGGAAAATTCACGAATGACGTGAATAAGAGAAATAATATCACCCTCATCATCATCATCGTCATCACGAGGGTTTAAAGAATATAAAGATGCAACCAAAGCAGAATCCGAATCTTTAAGAATAACAGAAACCTTATTAACAGATTGAGGATGTCGAAGATGAATAGTGCGCTCAGGACAGAGGATATGAGCTTCATAACGGTTAAGCCAATCCATTCCCAAAATCATTCCAAAGCCTAAATAACGCATGACATGCAAATCGGCTAGGAAAGAAAAATCACACAAAATAATCTCGACATCTTTACACAATAAACTGATTATTGCGGATCCACCAACCGGATTCGCAATTCTCAAAGAAGTCATTAAACACAAAACATCCAAAGAAAAAGTATCAACAAGTTCTTTTGATATAAAAGAATGGGACGCACCCGTATCAAAAAGAACTCGAATAGGATGATCATGAAATAAAATAGTTCCATCCAGAATAGAATGAGAAATACCTTGGCCACGAGATGTGTTGCTAAGGGCTTGAG
This sequence comes from Allium cepa, assembly GCA_030765085.1. Classification (NCBI taxonomy): domain Eukaryota; kingdom Viridiplantae; phylum Streptophyta; class Magnoliopsida; order Asparagales; family Amaryllidaceae; genus Allium; species Allium cepa. Next base: position 688,991,414 of record CM060932.1, on the reverse strand, counting down.
CAACATTAAGCTTTCCCTCCTTCTTGCCCTGAAGCTTGGGGCATGAAGATATAACATGACCGGGAACTTTGCAGTAGCGACAAGAGATAGACTTGGGACACTTGTTCGCATAATGGTCCTTCGAACCACAATTATAGCACTCCCCACGACCAAAGGAAGAAGGCTTTGCCACGGAGGTCGCTTGCTTCCCTTTCTTATTAGGATAAGGGCCTTTGAATTTACTGGGCCTCTTCTTGTTGTTGAAGTTTGGTTTAGAACTCACCACTTCAACATCATTCTCCCTATCCGCCAGAGCGATATCGACGAGTTGGTCGAAAGAAACTTCTAATTTTAGAAGTAATGGGTTCTTGAGATTTTTGTTTAAGCCATAGACGAACCTCTGATTTTTCTTTAATGGGGTGTTGATGTATTCAACCCCATATTTGGAGAGAGATTCAAAAGACGCGACATAATCTGCCACGGAAGATTCACCTTGAACAAGGTCTATAAAACGGCGAGCCAAAGTCACCTTCTCAGCTTCTGGTACGAATTTCAACTCGAAGCGTTCCCGGAATTGCTCCCAGGTGAGATCCGCTTCATTAATCTCATAAATAAGAAGCTCGTACTAGTCCAATGCTCTTTCTCGGAGCATACTAGAGGCCACCTGAACTCGGTGAAGGTCAATAAGATTCATGCGAGAAAATATTCGATCGCATGACCTTAGCCAAGCCTGTACTTCAATAATAGTTTCGGAACCTTTGAATGGCTCCCCACCCAAATTAGTATAATCGCTGCACAAGCGTGCAAATCCTGACTTTGGGTGAGTAGGTTTCGGGTTAGCTCCAGCTGCTTGAGCATTTGTCACTAAATCAAGAAGCTGTTGAGCAGTCATAAAAACTCCATCTTGGGGTGGAGTGCTAGAAGGTACGGCTCTGGGGCGGCCTGGTCTAGACATTTCTCTCCCTTTAGAAAGAAAGAAGAAGAATAAAAAGGTTATTCACCAAATTGAATATCAAGCAATCTTGATAGATAAACAAGGAATCATAAGGAAAATAGGATGAATCGGTATGAAGACTCGAATTAAATCCTAAAGCACGACTCCTAAGATGGACTTAGGAAGATGATCCTTGTTATATTATTCCATATTGTTCCGAAGTTTGGCTCTGATACCAAGCTGTGACGCCCCACCTCTATAACCACGCTAGCCAAGAGCACTACGGTGTAATGCTGTCAACTAGCATGGAGAATAAGGCTGTTGAGGAGCGACCTTCCGTGTAATTTCTTTGCGCGAGCACCGACATGTCAGATAGTATACCATGCATTTTATTTCAAGAGGAAAATTCGACACACCGATACAGACACAAAGCTACTACACAGTGGCTATAATAATCTTCGGAATCAAATATAGAATAAGCATAACACAAATCAATCACAGATAATTCATATCACAAAGGCAGAAGAAGATATGAATATATAACTAACATATGAAAGTGTATACCAGAGTAGTGGTCAAAAAGATCCACAATAATACAAAAGGATAGCAACACGTGCTATACAAAAGAATACAACTATGAGTCTATATCTCAAGTGTATACAAAAAAATAAACTACTAATCTAAGTAGTTAGCCAAAAGTCAGAGTAATGATCCTGGATGAGAAGTCAAGCAGAAGCACCTGTAACATCTCGGTCTGACCCGAGTATTATTTAATAAGAAAATAATAAATGGATCAGTCTAGCTATAAATATCAGATTAAACGATATAGAGTAAGAGATATGACTAAACACATAATAATCACAATGCCAAGCTGTGATATATATAAGTAATTGAAAATCAACAAGAGATTAATCAATATCACAAAATCTACACAAGAATCAAAGAAATGTCATACTCCTTATTTCGTTCATCAAACCACAAATATTGACAATTGTATCAATGTTAATCACAAAAGTCAATGACACACAAATTCACCAATGCACAAATATTGATAAAAATTATCAATAGAAATCACGAAAATTGGTGAAACACAAATTCTAGAGATCATCTCAAGAAATCCAGAAATCACAAAAAGGGGGAAGGCCTATCACAAATGGGAGCATAAAGCTCACCAACACGTGTATCACAAACGGAACGCTAATTCCATGGTTGCTAACCATCACAAATTGAGCCGAAGCTCCACAAAAGGCCCGAAGACCATGGGTTGCTACCCCACAATTTGAGTCGAAACTCCACAAAACGGGGTTTAGTCTCCCTTGTAGACAAAGAGACATCGCACATTGCTAGTCTAAATCACAAAGATGATCGTCATGATCAAGGAGAAGTGTCAATTGCACTAAGCTAGTAAATATATGAGTTTAGCTTCATGTCCCATAACCACTTGCTTAACTCAAATATTTACGAACAAACTGTAGATCTCCACTATAAAATTGTCACAAGAGATTCAATCGAACAAGTCCAAGAATTAACCGACGAAGTAAACGCAAGCGTTTCATACCACTCGTTTTACTAAGTCGTTTAATTAGATTTCTCATACGAGTGAGGTAAAGGTTTGTATATACTCATAGATTGGAAAACGGTTCAAGAAACGAGCTTTGTACTAAAATAGAGTTGAAATCATTTGAAGAAAGAGTTTTGATATTTACTACTAGTATAGAAACCTTTATATTTTTAAAGTGACAAATCACGAAGAAGATTGTAGGAACAATCAATCACTAAAATTCACATACGAAGATGTGAATAAAAATCCAACGAAATCGATACCGAATCCATCGAAATGGATATTCCAAGAATTCCCGAAGAAAAAAAGTCATCAAAGTCAATAACAAATGATAACAACAAATAGGAAAATAAAACAAATCGATTAAAGTTGGAATTTCAGACAACTAGGCAAAATAGGCATAGTTGGCAAATAGCAGCAGGTCGGTCGATCGGACTCCCTGAGTCGGTTGACCGAACCAGGGGTTGGAAGTGCCCGGGCACCAGGTCGGTCGACCGGGCCAGGGGCTCGGTCGGCCGAAGCATGTAACCGGCACTTCCAAACAGAGGCAGGAAGTGCCTGGGTAGCAGGTCGGTCGGTCGGCGGCCCAGGGGCTCGGTCGGCCGAACCTGTTGCCAGCACTCCCCTTCCCTATTTTGGATGAGGTGCAAAATCTCGATCAAATTGCATCGCACGAGCAACGGCGCTAACGGTTTATGCCAATCGACTACCCGGCCCTATATGCTCCTCGATGCATCACCAAAAACATGTTCAAACATCAAAGTTAGGATTTTTAACGAATTGAACTCAAAACACCAAAAATTGGAATATTCACCAAATCAATCCAAACCAAAAGCAAATGCACACGAATAAGTGTTAGGAATTCATACCTAACATTCGAAGATAAATATAAGCATAGATGTGAGATAAAAATCTCACCTTTGAACCCAAGCAATTGAAAAAGAAGCTTGAAAGCAAAAGAGAATCAACCACTCTTCAAATACAACTCAAGAAGCTTGATTCTAAGCTAACAAGAGAAACATTTCCTAAATTAGGTTTAGGAATTTCTGAAATTGATAAGAGAATGAGTTGGAGAAGAAGAAGAGAAGCTTACCAATGAGTTCTTCTATTAGTTTGGAGCTAGAGCTTGATTTGCAAAAGGAAACTAGGGTTTTGGAGTTTTAATTTCCCATCTCTCCCACCATTGATGTTTTAAAACTGAAAAGAGGAGAAAGTGAGGGTGAATGGGGAGGAGTGGCTCAGATTTGAGTATAAGTTAAACATAGGGCTGAGCCCAAACCCAAACCCAAAGTGAAAACGTAGAAAAAATCAACTTTCTCCAAACATGTCGAAGCTTACACTCAAAAAGGTCGCAAAGGGCATTTTAAACTCAATGGGAGTGGTCCCGAGTCCTAATTCGACCGTATGCAAAAAGTAGCTTTTCGGACTAAATTCCGAGTATCGATAAAATATTTAAATATAAAAATCGACAAATATGCGGGTTGTTACACATCACATTATCAGAGTTTAAAACGACACCATTCAACACTAGGCATTTACAATATCCAATCCATATTAAAACTGAACTTGCAGAAATCCCAATGTAGCGGACACTATATAGTATAAGTGATACGTCTCGCCATCCATCTTCAACTCCTGATTTCCACAGAAACTTCTTGACTTCGCTCCCGAATAACTGATGACCGGACTCTAGGCTGCCCGTGTGGAAAATTTTAAGCACCCAGAGTTTAAAAAGGGAACAATAAACTCTAGGTCAGTCACGGGACTGGTGTGAGATCTTAAAAACAGTTAATTTTACAAAGAAAATATAAAGAAATCCGCTATTTCTCTGGAAAATAAAACTAACATAAGGCCTCCCATCACACACACAATGCAAACGCAGAATTGGAGGAGATTTCTCCTTATGGTACTCAAATATGCTTGATACGTAAAATCTCTTTGATATTATTATTAGTGCATAGTGTGGGAAACATTTTGAAAGTATAATATTAATCTTAGCCAACATAGACATTTCGCACTTATGCCTACTATAGCTTCCATGCTCAATAGCTGGTTGCCGCCACATTCCATGGCAGGTTATACAACTAAAACCGTACAGGGCGCGTATTGTTTCTTTGGATTTCCAACAAATGGTCAGGCTAAGGAACTTCCTTAAAATGGGACGCCTCTGGACGCCCCCAAGAACCAAACTAGTTCCCTTCCAACACAAGGTCGGGTTACCTCTGTAACTAGGTAACACCTACAAGTAAGCCATCCCCGGTCGTTTCTGACCTTTATCCCGGGATTCACCAACTGATAGCAACAACCACGCAGATAAATATATAGGCTCCATACCATGATATCACCTCTTATCCAGAAGAAAATGGACATACCCTAGGGGTACGACCCCTAAAAACCTTGCCACAACATTCCTGTTTCGACCATTACCGGGTTGTGAGGTTCGACGAAGTCTCGTCTACAAAGCTACGCTTTTCATAAAAGCCATGCTTCGATCAACAAATGATTAGCAGCACTCAGCATGCCACACTACCAGATTGTGAGTATATCACTAATAACCTTCAACTACATAACCTCTGAGCTCATACGTCTCAGAGAAGGGTGTTAAGCTAAGAGAATAAATTCTCCGCCACCAACAGAAATGTATTTGAAAGAAATCAACTTTATATCTTAAAGTGTAATGTCATAAATACAACCATACAAGTCTGTTCCGGGTACGAACAGAACTAGAGGCACTTCCAAGGAAGCCCTTGCAATCCGGGCATCCACAATCACGATCGGACTCCCCATCACATAGGAGATTTCTATACCGAAGCAACTCAGTGCAGAGTCATTCGACAGGTTATCCTGTCGTTCTCGAAAACACCGAGTCATCACCACCATCTTCAAATGCTATCCATTTCGTCATATCACTATCCGGAATGGGTTATATGACACAAAGTCCTCTCCCAGCTAAACCGAATAGTGAGCGCTTATTTTAAAAATAAGTGTTACATTCAGATTTCAAACAAATCACAACAAATTTCATTTTTGATCTTTTAAACAAAAGATCCAACACAAAGATTCGATGTGGTTTTCGAATATCCATTTGGAATCGACCCCGGTCGCATTGAAATTCAAATGCCATTTAAAGGCCAATATTGATATTCGGTTTTTTAACTATCAATCAACATTCACAACAATCACCAAGATTTAAATAATTTTTCCCAATTATTTATTTTTAAAAATATCTTCGCAAGATAAAATTTTAACACTTCAACTATTTGAAAACAAATTTCAAATCACTTTTCACCTTTCAATCTTTTGAAAACAAATTTCAAATCACTTTTCACCTTTCAATCTTTTGAAAACAAATTTCAAGTCACTTTTCGCCTTTCAATCTTCTGAAAACAAATTTCAAATCACTTTTCCTTACGCGGGAAACATTTCCAAATATTTATTCATTTCCACTAAAAATCTGCCGAGTTCAAATATTTTAAAATAATTTAAAATACTTGTCCAAAATATACTTAGAAATATTTAAAATAAAACTATTTTGAAACACTTTCTTAAATATTAGTTATGAAATAATATACAAATGTCTCATGTAAAAATTCAAGTCCAAATTAATTTTAAAAATAAATTTAGTAGATAGAGTATAAATATTTAAACAACTATTTTCTAAATCAAATATCAATTTAATCTTTAAAATAATTCCTTCTATAATTAATTAAATAAATCTTTACTTTAAACATTTAAAACAATTTCCAAAACTAATTTCTCCAACAATATTATTTCAAATCAATTTCTAGAAACTTTAGATTTATATTTCAAAAGCTACTTTAAAAATATACTCGGCTTTTTAGGGATGAATTCTCTTTCCATTACAAAATGGTTCATCTACGCTAATTAATAAACCTTTCTCGATTTATTTTAAATTTACATTCCTAATCCATAGATTTTTCCACACCTTTAAAAATAAACCGATATTTATTTTTAAAAACAAATTCACTTTTTCTTTATAAATTTTCATTGTGAATTTAAATTTTCAAATATCTACTAATAAATCGTTTCCCAAATATTCACTTTCAACACTAAATCAATTTTCAAATTGATTTTCAAATTTATTTCAAATACCAGATCAAATCCCAAATTGATTTTTCAATCATTTATTTCAAACACCAAATCAATTTCAAATTGGTTTTCCAAAGATCTAAATTTCAAACACCGAATCGAATTCCAAATTAATTTCTAAAAATCAATTCCAACACAAAATTAAATTCCAAATTTATTTCTAAATTTATTTCTTTTTAAAATAAATTCCTTTATTTGTTCCAAACTATTTAAAAATTCGTATTTTAAATAAATTCTTCAACCTTTGAATAATATCACCTGAAATCCATTCATTAAGCCTTTTTCCCATATTTTGGAATTTTATTCAATAGGATTAAAAAATAAAACTTTATTCTTTTAAAATTCCTTCTTTTAAATTTTATCCATTTATCAAAAATAAATTTTTACTATAAAAATTTTCAACTTGAATTTCAGAAATCCAATTTTATTTATTTTTGGTATCCTACGATACCAAAAATATATTCGGCTAAACTATAGCCTTCAACGATTGCGATCACACATATAATCACACACAGATTATAAATAATCAACACACAATATTGAAACAAAATCAAATATTTGAGGAATCCAGTTGGATCCCTCCAACCTGTTTCCCTACATCCACAGAGGTTAGCACAACAATTTAATACCCATTCGACTTCGAGGTGGAATATCGCGGTATATGTGATTTATAAAATATCATCCGCTATTATGCAGCGCATAGGGTCTCATCCGCTATATAATGCGGGAAATCAATCACTCCAAATACATATATAATACCAATTCCACTTCGAGGTGGAATATAGCGGTATATGGGTTTAATATAATATCATCCGCTATTATGCGGCGCATAGGGTCTAAATCAATACAACAGATAATGATTTATCATCCAAGCATACAATCAACAATTTAAATTTAACTATCACAATTCAATAATCAATCAATAACTGAAATTTAAATACTTGACCTTGTATAAATATTAGATGATTTAATCAATATTCGAAAAAATCGAATAATCACTTATTATTAAATCATTTAATTGACTTACAACTTTATTCAAACCGATAATTTCCCTAAAAGCCATTTGTAATTAAAAATAATTTAAATAGATTAATTAGACAAATTTATTACTTTAATAATATATATATTATTTTTATTACCTAGTAAATTGTATTTATTTTCCTAAAAAAATTCTTTTAGTAACTATAATGGATTAAATAATTTATTAAACAAATTAATGCCTATGAAATTTCGTATATATACTTTTAAATTGAAATAGATATGTAGGTATATATATATACACACACACTTTTCCTTTACTGTAAACAGACATTATATTTTTTTACTGTTAAAATTTTTAACATACATATATATATTTAAAAAATACAACAAATATGGATTTAAAATTCCTACGTATATGTATTTAAATGCCTTTTTTATATACAAATTCGAATTAAATTGAAAGAGAGGCCATACCCTTATCGGATGCAGCTCAATCCTCCACATTGCCGCCTCGTCTTCAATGCCACGGCCTCGCCTAGGGTTTCAAGCCGAACCCTACATCCTAGTGATGCCGCATCGACCACCCTCGAAGTCGCATGCTTCCTCAAAAGTCACCAAGCCCCTATCATACGCAACTAGGCACCACGACATCGCCCAAATCGTGCTCGCAACTCAATTTCGCTGCGAAGCCCTAATCTCGAGTTCCCCAAGGTCGCGTGCTCGATTATCCTCCACGCCGTGCTCGACTTTATCTACCGTCGCCCCACCCATTTAAACAAGCGCGCCTATGATTTGCAATAGCGAATGAAAATTAAACGAGGCTCGGCTGTTTTTTTTGTTTGTGTATCGAATGAATTCGATACAACTGAAGGGAAGAAAAATCGATGCTTAAAGGAAAGAGGGAAAATTTTTGTTCGGCCATGGATTTTTTTCTCAGATTCTAAATTTTAAATTGACGAAGGGGACAATATATTTAAAAAAGAAAACGAGACGAAGGCAGATTTATTTCCTTTATTTATTTTTATTTAATTAAAGAAGATACGTGTTCAAACAATCCTGTGTGTTTGACAAATGGAGGTAATCTTCTTTTTGAGTGTACAGGTGTTGGAAAGAGAGATATGGTGAATTTAAGGGAATATATATCATATTTTTAAATTTAAATTCAAATTTTAAATTGTTTCAAATTACGCAACTCAAAATCTTGACCTCCTATTGAGGCATGCCGCCAGCCATTTATAATGTTAAACACCTATTCCGAACGTAGTGGAAAAGATTTCGAGTCCAAATTCGATCGTATGGAGAAGATAGCTTTTTGAACCAGTTAATAAAATAAATATCGATAAATTTTCTAGCGCGTTTGCTTATCGTACTACCAAACGATCACTCCAAACATCACAAAAATTGAAATTCGATAATAATACAATATTACGGATCCAATGGAACTGGTTTCGTCGAATTCCAAGACTGTGCTTTGGAAGGCTATTTTTAAATATCGATTTAAACGATATAAATTCCAAAACTGAACAAACACTTTAAATTTCAAATTTTAACACTTTCATTATCTTCAGTATTATCAATATAAATTTTCTAAGCCTTGAATTTTTTTTTAATCAGCTTAAAAGTGAAGATTCAATATTTTACCACGCCTTTAATAATTAAATTCAATAACTTTAATTGCCAAATTCATAGTTATAATTGAAATTCAAGTTAAAATAACTTTCAAACATTCAAAATCAATTAAATATTTCAATTTCAAATGTTTAAAATTCTGGGTCGTCATAATATATATATGTACACATATATATATATATATATATGTGTGTGTGCATATATATATATATATATATATATATATTATTTCAATTCTAAAAAATATCTCCATTTTTGCAACATAAAATCTCGAACCCCTATCGAGACATGCCGCTAGGCTTTCATAATGTTATATTCCTATTCTGAACAGAATGGAAAAGGTTTCGAGTCCTAATTCGATCGTATGGAGAAGATAGCTTTTTGGACCTGATTATTATATTGAATTTTCAATATAAATTTCAGTGCATTCATATACCATATGACCAAGCAATAACTTCAAACACGACGAAATTTGAAATCTGATAATAATACACTATTATGGATCCAATGGAACTAGTTTTGTCGAAATTCCAGACTGTGCTTCGGAAGGCTATTTTTAAGTGTTAATACGGTCGATATATTTTTAAAACTGAAAAAATCACCTTTAAATTCCATTTAAAGAGTTTTATTATCTTTCTTATTTTAAATATAAATTTTATAAGCCTTTAGATTATTTTTATCAAGCTTAAATCTTAAGAAATGAAATAACTAAATTATCCAATAAGCCATTTTATTTGAAATTCAAGTTAAAATTTAACTTTTAAATATTTAAAATCAATTATATATTTCAATTTCAAATATCCAAAATTCTAGGTTGTTACATCCTATGGCTCTCGAAAACCCCCAAGCCGGACCTCGCCAACTATTATCGAGAATCCGAGTATTTCACATCCCCATGCGCAATACCGAATCCAGTCTAGAGTGGATACGCAAATACCCTTTGGAAGCAACCCCATATAGCTTGTCCCCCACTCGCTCTTTAGGTTTAGTTATTTCTGACAAAGGATAACAAAGTTCAAATGAGAAACACATCATCTTAGAGTCACGAAATATAAAGAAGAAAGAAGAATCAAAGTCGATATTCTATAAATCAACCATGAGGAATGATAAGATAGTTGTTTTCATTTGCATATGATTTTCACATCACAATACTTTTAAAGACACTTTAAAAACACTCCTTAAAATATTCTTTTTTAAAGGAGAAAATTAGATTTTCTAACTGTATTAAAACCAAGGTCAAAACAAATGTCAAAGCATTATTAATTATAAACTCAAAATAACTTACACTTAGCTTTATTTGAAACAATTATTTTTTAAAGATTTTCGTGTTTATAAATTATTATTTATAAATTTTAAAATAATATTTGTTATCCCAAAATATAATAAATAAATTAAATAACTTTTACATATTAAAACAATTGTTAATCATTCTAAAGGATAATTTATAGTATCCATTATAACTTTAAAATCACATTAATTTTCCCAAAGAAAATAAATCAAATTTAAAATAACTTTTATAAATTTAAACCTACATTAATTATTTTGAAGGATAATTCATTAAATTTATAATCTCTTTTAATAAATCGACTAATTATCTTTATTTAAATAGTTCATTATTTCTAAAACACTTTAGTTTACGAGTAAACTAACTTTAAAACACTAAATCGGTTAATTCTCTTTAAAACACTTTCATTAAATAATTAATTAACTAAAATGACTTTGTCAAACTAGTTAATTAACTTTAAATGCCATCAGTTAAAAGGATTAAATACGTTCAAATATCGTTAATTAGAATTACTACTTAATTTAGAATATCATTATTTAAAATAATTTACTAAATTCAAATATCATTAATTAAAATGATAAATTAGATATAAACATTGTTAAGTAAATTTATTTGCTACATATAAAAGATCATTAATTAAAATGATTAATTAAACTCAAACATTATTAATTGAAATGATTTATTAATTTCAAATATCATTAATTGAACTGATTAATTAAATTCAAACATCTTTAGTTAAAATGATTTATTAACTTAAAGCATCATTACTTAAATTGATTAATTATATTCAAATCTCATTAATTAAAATTATTAATTAATTTTTAAACATCGTTGATTAAAATAGTTATATTAAATTTAAAAAATCATTAATTAAAATGATTGAATAAAATTAAAATATCACTAATTAAAATAATTAATGGATTTTAAACATCTAATTCTGTGAAAATACAAGCTTAAAACAACACACACGAAGGGTTTAGGAGATGATATTCAATATTTGAAGATATAGCGAAGATTGCTTTAAAGATACTTATACAATTTAAATAGAACATCACAATTAATTTCAACTAAATATCAATATAAACAGCATAAGAAAATAAATAATTATTATTGGTGAAAATATCCTTCAGGTCTCTCTACAAATTTTTCCTATAAAGCAATGGTTATAAACAATATATACCATAAATGGGTTCACGGTAATTAAGTTAATATGTCATTCAATTTGCAAAATAGGATTTTTAACCAAACAATTAATCAAACAACAACAACAATATTTAAAGTATCAACCAAGCATTCAATAATAAATTTATAGCATCATAGTTATTGTATAGTTAATTTAAAGGTGATTAAGCTTACATAAATTCCATCTATTGTCGAAGCATTCCATTCTTAGCTAAAATCGAACGACTGTTCGATGTTGGCAACAAATTCCATTAGCTCCAATCGCAACCCATCCACTTCCATTGCGAAGATATCATTGATATGATTTCAACGCGACTAATCGTGTCCAAATCCAACCCCGTTTGTAGGAGTTATTCATTTTATAAGGATTTGAAAGCAAATGATATAATAAATTCACTATTTCTTTATTAACTTTTTTAATTACCCAAATTAATTTACAAACTTTTCTTACCCAATTGAAAAACTCCTGCCGATCATGCACCTATGCACACCAAATGCCATGCATCGCCCTCCAAGGATATGGAGCTCCAGACCTAGTTTAGACGAGCCGTCTTCGCCGTTGTTCCTTCCTCTCCAATCTCCATGCAACCATACCAAAAAAACCCATGCTCGGCATGCTCAAACTAATCATGACCTGACCATATTTGAGCACTATAGCTCGGTGCTGATTCCACCCACATGCAACCGCACCTACGCGAACTCTCCACAATGATGCTGTACACCACAATAAACTCGAATCTAAATTTCTTTTTACCTAATACCCCTTGAATCGAGAACAAACTCGAACCCTAGACCCACTGTAAAACCACCGAGCTCCAAGGATCCATGTCGCACACTTCAAACCCATATATTGTTGAAGCCTAGGTCTAAACAAGATCAAAAAACAAATATTTTGATTCATAGATGAGTTTGGGAATGGATTTCGATTTTTGTATATGTGGCCATTTTATTGTTAATTGGAAATGAAGAACGAAGGAAGAAGAAAGAAATGATGTAGTCAAGGAAATAAACTAAATATTGGTTTAAGTAAGTTAATGGAATAGTACGTTTTTGGAGACAAAGAAAACAAATTGTGTGCGTGCTTATATTTATTTTGTTTTAAATTTCCAAGGCGACGCTGCATAGAGTTCCGTTCTCTTACGATACGAACACAAAAACAAAATACGGTCGCACTTAGAAATGCAACACGATCTCAAATTGATAATAAAACACACTGGTTATTACATTATGTGAAATCTCAAAAATATCACCGTTTGTCGAAATATCGTCAAACGACAATTTAAATATTTTCCAAATTAAAAATTATGAAAAGACTCTATGAATTAAATTGAAAATATGTTAATAAAAATCAAGTCATTTTATAGTCATAAAAAATTTCTCATTATTTATTCGTATCATTTATTGTTGTAATTCAATTTACAAAATATATTCACCATTATTATTTATTTATTAAAAGGAGTTAAATAAGATTGTTAAATCCATTTAATTAATATTTAATTCACAAATTAAAATATTTAAATAATCACTGTATTTTAATCCAAATTATTAAATTTCAAAATACAATTATTTAAATATTTAGAATTAATTAAATATTTCAAATCCAATGTTTAAAATTTCGGATTGCTACAATCTACTTCTTAGCATTTAGGTATTAAGTGGTTGGACCCTCTTTTTTTCTACCTAGATGAAGTATTAAATAGTCAAGGGGTTACGTTAGGTGGTATCACTATAAGGGTCTGCATCTCAAATTCTTAAATGATGGGGTCTGCATTATTTAAGGTCTTAATGACTAGATTCTGCCTATTTTTCACTTGTAAGTATTAAGTTGTTAGTCCGTGAGATGATGGTTTTGGTGAAAAAAACCTTAGAATGGATTATAAAATATAAATACTGACATTATAAGTTTAGTTATATATGTATATGCAGGATTTAACCATGCAGGTACCAAGAATGAAGACTGTACAGTATAGAGATTCTAGATATCGAGATAAAAGACTAATGAGTATCAAGATTATCAAGAGTTCAAGATTTCAAGCATAAGTATTTTTATTAGGAATTTTTGTTAAAACTCGTAGAAAAGCACTGGCATCTTAAAATCCAATTTATTCGTGCAATGGAATCCACTTCGAGCCTGTTAAAGGGATGGAACCCTAAATAGGATGGAACCTACAAAAATCTAGTGGAACATTGTTTTGTATCCACTAATTTTCATTCAAATGGTTTACAAAATTATCTTGTTTTCAAAATGATTTCAAAACTTTCCTTTTAAAAACATCAAAACCCTCTATCCTGATTTTAAATAGTTTTAGCCTCAAAATTATCTTTAATTTCAAAGTCGAATTACTCCTGATTTTAAACTATCTTTTAATATAATATATTTAACTTTTAAATATTTATACTTAGATTTAAATATAAAATTATAGTTAAAATATATATATATTATTCTCTTTATTTACTTATGATTTTAACTATAGTTAAGTATATTTGTAAAGTTTAAAATAGTTTTAATATAAGATAAAGGTTATTTTCAAAGAAAATCAAATCACCAAAAATTTCTTTGGGATGTCGATATGCCTAGGGTAACCATGTCGACATGGTGTCAGTTGAATTCAAAATTTAAATTTCAAAAGAAGTGTCAATTCTCCATAACTCTTCATGAATGGACATGGATGTTGTCCTTCTATAAATAAGGGTTAGTTTCAATGAATTTAATAGCAGATTTTCTGGTTTTTCACTCCTATTCTTCTTCCTCATTTCTTAATACATATTCTTACCATTACTCTGCCGAAATCAACATTGAATCGAACTCGATTACTTCTAGTTTGATTCCTTATCACTATCTCTACAAGGTTCTCAGTGCTATTCAGAGTTATAGACTTCTTTGTAATCTATTAAGCGAGAAAAGGTGTGATTGTAGCCTTGAAAATCAATCAAAAGAGAAAAGGTGTGATTGTAGCCTTGGTAAATCAATTGGGTAAACTTGTGGCCCGGAAATCAAGTATCTCTACCCAGAGGATAGAAATCCTGGAGGGTGTACATCGTAGCCTTGAAACTGAGGGTGTAATTGTACAATTGCTTTTGAAAGGAAATCCGTACTTGTGTTGCGGGACTGGATGTAGGGTAACTCCGAACCGGTATAAAATCCGGTGTGTTCCTTCCTTTACTGCTTTTATTTTATTTCTGCATCTGTGTTTGTTTCTGTGATCTTATCTATGTCTGTATATTGCATACATCGGTGTCTAAATTAACATAAACTGAAAAAGATTCAGTAATTCTTTATTAACACTATTCACCCCCTCTAGTGTTAATCCTAGCCTTAAGATCCGTAATCCGCATTTCTGACATAAGTGTCCTATGATATTCCATGCGATGTTAACTAGATAATACCATTGAGGAGTACGCTTTTTAAAATCGGTATTAAATGATGGGATCTGCCTTAATTAAGGTCTTAAATGACCAGAGTCTGCCTATTTTCCACTGGAAAGTATTAAGTAGCCTGTGTACCATCTCTCACATTATTAGCTATTTATGATGTACGGTTGGTGTATGGGATTCTAAAAACCTACTTCTAGAACGGAAGGTATTAAGTGGATGAACCCGCCTCCTTTCCTTATAAAGAAGTATTAAATGACTTCAATGGTTTTATATTCATAGACATATTCCTATTTTGAATTAACTTCCCAAGTACTGAGAAGATACGACCCAAGGTTTTTATTCACCAGATACTATTCTGTCTCCCTCCTTATTACAACATAGGTTAAGAACAGAGTGATAGTGGTGACGATGCTTAGATATGGAGAAGCTTGGTTGGCAATATTTATTATTATTTGCTTTTATGTATTCCCATGGATTTAGAAAATTATTGTAACGGATACTATGTTCTGGTTTTTATGGAATTTTGCATAATGAAATTTTTATGGTTTCAAAATAAATGGGCACACTTTACTATTATATTTTTTCCATCCGCTGTGATTTATGAAAGCTTAGGTATGGCTCTGCAATGTTATTTCTTTTTACTACCAATAGCTTGTCTTAGAATGGATCTAAGTTTCGATGTGCTTTTTTGGGCCGAAATTTAGGCTGTTCCAGGGTGGGTTGTTACATTTGGTATCAGAGCCTAGATTACCCGATCAACGGGAAAAACTATACGTATGAGAGACATATTTGTTATTTTGAAAAAGGTTTTTTCAGAAAGAATTTTCAAAAGAATTCTTACTGTATATATATACACCCTCTCTTCTTGAACATATGCACGTACACTGGGCAAACTTTTCTTTTCTTTCAGCATGTAAATACTATCTTAGGAAATCATCACTAAAGGTTTAACCTATAGATCGTTGATATGGCTGATAATCAACCTTCTTTCGAACAAGGAACCCTGCCCGCGGAAGACCATCCATTTGTAGAATGCCCGAATGGTTTAAACAGTATATTAGGACTGTCGATCAGATTCCTATTCCTCCAACTGCACCGGTAATACCCACTGCTCATGCCGCCAATGCAGTACCTCATCCTATCAACTTTCCTAAGTTATGTAAGGACTTTCTCAATATGGGATAGAAGACATACTCTGGAGCTGAAGGATATTCGAAAGCTAAAGCATGGATTATAACAAAGTGAAGATATTCAAAGAGCTTGGTTGGGATGATCGGCTAAGAAGAAGAATAACAACTTAGCATTTTAGGGAAGAAGACTTGAATTGCTGGAACTTTGTGACTGATGAACACTTGGGAAGGATATTCTCTTGGGATGAAGTCAAGAACCAATTTGAGATGAGATTCACATCTAGAGCAGAAGTTAGCTTGCACTTGGAAAATTTCATTCAATTGAGGCAAGGAGTTTCCACCCTTAAGGATTACATAGTTAATTTTACTAAATTGTCTAAATTTGGGATGAGCTTGATAGACACACCTATGAAAGAGGCCATAAAGTTCGTAAAGGGGTTAATTTCCACACTAAGAGAAATGTTATTGACCCAAGTACCTATAAGGGCCATGTATGAGATGTTGGTAGAAACAGTGATGATGCACGTGGCCAGTGAGGAAGATAAGAGAGAGAAAGAGAAGTCTGCACTGACCTAAAAGCAAGTAGCGTCCAAGAAGGGTAGATGTTGGGCCAACAAAAAGTTGAAGGGAAATTTTAAGAAGGATGTAAAGGTGTGTAAGAAATGTCAAAGGAAGGTTCTTGAAGCTAAATATTGTAGGGTGAGTCTAATAAAGGAAGCCTTTAAAGGAAGGTACTTTAATTGCTACAAGGAAACAAGAGTCAATGTCCCAAGATGACTGAGGAAGGACCAAGCTGACTGGCCTACACTATCGAAGCTATATCTATTGCCAGTAAGCCACCAATAGACCAAGGAAAAGAGGCTCTAAAAGGTATAACTCTTATTTTTGGGTTACTATTTGTACCCTATTAGATATGAGGGCATCACATTCTTTTATGGCTACGGATGTAGTAAATTCCTTAAACCTTAAATCCCAGACGGTTAACAACCCAATAGAGATTTCCAATCCCATTGGGTGTTCGACCCATCTTTCTCTTATTTGCAAAGAATAGTGTTAGACATATGTGATGTTCATTTCATATGTACTGCGTACGTTTTAAATTTCGAGGGGTATGGGCTTATCTTGGGTATGGACTATTTGTCATATTATGGAGCCATCCTTGACTGTAATAAATGGGTAGTACGATTAAGGAGTCGTGAAGGTCGTGACCTAGAAATTCTTTGTACACAAAGCTTTAGTTGAGTTAAGCCATTTATATTAACTAAGTTTATCTATTATTCGAGAGCCACTATTTGTACTCATAGTTTGTAAAAATTTCTTGATGTCTTCGAGGAGGTCTTGAGTCTCCTACCCTATTGGGAGATTGATTTCTAAATCAATTTGGAGAAGGACGTAAAACCTATCACTCTATCTTTGAGACATGTGGCCCCCAAAGAAAGAAGGAAGTTGGATAAGCAAATCTTAGGGCTACTGAAGAAAGGATTCATTTATAGGAGTACTTCTGAGTGCGGAGCCCCTATTGTTTTCTCTACTAAGGAAGACGATTCTTTGAGACTTTGCGTCGATTATTGGAAGTTGAACAAGTTGACAAGGAAGAATAGGTGCCCTCTACCTAGAATAGACGACTTGTTCAACCAACTTGTAGAAGCTAAAGTCTTTTCCTAATTAGACTTAGCAATGGGATTCCATCCGTTGAGAATTGTAGAGGAAAACCAGCCGAAGACTGCATTCCATACTGCAAGTAGGCTCTATGAGTAGGAAGTAATGCCTTTTGGATTGAAGAATACCCCAACATACTTTATGGATTTGATGAGTAAAATATTTAGAGGTAAACTTAATAAATTTGTCATAGTGTTTGTTGATGATATCTTGGTTTTCTCCAAAGACAAGAAGGAGCATAAGGACCACCTTAGGGAGGTATTGGAGACCTTAAGGACAAACCTACACAAAGCCCAGTTTACTAGATGCCACTTTTGGAAAAATGATGTTAAGTTCCTTAGGCATATTGTTTCGGGACAAGGATTGGTGGTGGACCTACTAAACTGGAAGCTGTCCAAGGATGGAAGACTACTAGTAATCCATTGGAGGTTAAAAGTTTTCTAGGTTAGGCAGGCTACTATATGAAGTTAATCAAGAGCTTCGCACAAATAATAGCCCTTTTAACCTAATTGACTAAGAAGAATCTAGTTTTTGTTTGGGATGATAGATGCACCAAGGCATTTGAGAACTTAAGGAGTCATTGACTAGTGCACCCTTGCTCACCATTCCAGATGGAACCAACCCGTTCATGGTTTTCATAGATGCATGTGGTATAAGATTAGGGGCAATTCTTATGCAAGAAGGGAAGGTAGTTGCCTATGCTAGTAGATAATTAAAGGACCATGGGAGGAGGTATCCACTGCATGACTTAGAATTGGCAGCCATTGTTTTTGCCTTAAAGATGTGGAGGCATTATATCTTGGGGGAAAGGTTTGAGTTATTCACTTATCATAAATCACTCAATTACTTATTTTCTCTAAAATATCTGAACTTAATAGCAGAGGTAGATGGAGTATGTAGCATCCTTTGACTTTGGAATTCAATATACTCCTGGAAAAGCGAATGTAGTCGCCGACACCCTTAGTAGGAGGCATGCTACCCTAGGTGCAATGTATAAATGGAGATAGCTGGAGTTTCTCTTGAATTTTAACCTCCAACCGTCAATAGAACCCTTCCAAGGTTTTCTATCAGTTATGGATATTAGATCAGCCTTGATGGATCGTATAGGGCATGAGCAAGTAAAAGATGAGAAGTTAGTAGAGATTTTAGAAAAAATAACAAAAGGAGAACATTTCCCCCATACTAGGAGGTACTCAATTGATGGGGAAGGTATGTTTGAGAAGAGATGGACGTCTTTGCATCCCAATTATTGGTAATTTGATGACAGATGTGCTTATGGAGTGTCACCACTGACCATTCATCCTGGATGAGATAAGATGTACAAGGACACGAAGAAAATTTTCTTTTGGAATGGAACAAAGAGAAGGGTAGATGAGTTTATTGCTAGGTGTTTGACATGTCAAAAGATAAAAGCAGAGCAAGAAAATCTTGGTGGATTGTTATTACCTTTGGAAATTATTAATTGGAAGTGGGAACATATTTCAATGGATTTTGTGGAAGTATTGCCCAAAAGTCAGAGGCTATATGGGTTATTATAGATAGACTCATAAAGAGTGCTCATTTTGATCCAAGTAGGAAAAATAGGAATAACGCCTCCCTCGTCCAGATTTATATTAGGGAGGTAGTTTGTCTACATGGAATTCCTATAAGCTAGTTAGTGATAGGAAACCCTTGTTCACTAGCGAGTTTTGGAGGGGCCTATAAATAGCTTTGGGAACTTCTTTGAACCTTAGCATGACATACCACCCATTAACTAATGGACAAACATAGAGGCTGAATGGAGTTTTGGAAGACTTGTTGTGATCTTGTGTCTTGGATTTTGGAGGACTTTGGGAGCAGCATCTACCTTTAGTTGAGTTTGCCTATAGTAATAGCTACTGAATTACGATTGGTACGGCCCATTTTGAAACACTTTATGGATGACCATTTGAATTGCCTGGTTTTTGGCATGAAACCACTAACAAAGTATTGCTCAGACTTGATTTGACCCATGATACCATGGAAAAAGTAGAGTGGATCAGGCAAAGGATGAGGGTAGTGCGAGACGGTCAGAAATCTTATGCGGATAAAAGAAGGAAAGACCTTTCATTTGAGGTTGGAGATATGGTATTTGTTAAATCTCCTCTCTTAGAAAAGTTGTTAGGTTTGGAAAGTCTTAAAAATTGGTACCTAGATTTATTGGGCCATTCATAATTCTGGAAAGAATAGAAAAATTGGCATATCATGTGGAGCTTCCTGGCAAGTTAGCAGGAGTCCACAATGTTATCCATGTTTCTCACCTTAGGAAATACCGTCATGACACTGTTAGTAGAATAGAGCCTGATCAGTTGGGGCATTTTATGATGGAGTTGACAGTGCCTCGTGCCACCGCACGCATTATGGAGCACGGTACTAGAAGACTCCATAACAAAATAATTAAGTTGGCCTGAGTATAATGTGGAGACAATCCGGCGGAAAGCATATGAGAGACCGAGGAGAAGATAAAAAACACTCATCTAGAGCTCTTTACTGGTAATTTTTATTTCCAAAACTAGGGTTTTGCTTACATCGCGGTTGCTAGATTGGATGGTAGGAGATGATTGTTACACTTTTTTCATAATCACTTTACACTAATATATTGTTAGCACCAAAATTGGTCACTAACACCCTTGAGTAGATGTATGTCGAGAGATTAATGAAGAGAGTGAGTTAGAACTGAAAAATAGTGTAATTCAATGCAAAAAGAACAATAAAAACGAGAACACCAGATTTATAGTGGTTCAGCGTAATTGCCTACATCCACTTTGAGTTTAATCTTTATTGCTTTCTCAATTACTTGGATACAGATACAATCCGTAAATCAATCACTTGAATACAAGTTTGGTAAAAAAGAGGAGAGTAAAGAAAATGGCAGAGTCTCCCCAGTGTTCCCTCAAAAAGGGGTCCATTTCACTGTGCCCCTGCCCCTTTATTTATAGACGAAGGTGGGTTGGACTTTCCTGGTGGGCCTGCTAGCTGAACAGCTCGGTCCAAATAGAGTAAACGGCCCAAAGGGAGTAAGCTCTGTGTGCCGAACCAGGGAGGCCGAACGGTAAGATGCCGAGCCAAGGCAATGGCGTCGAACGATGCTCTCATGCCGAACGAAGCGGGAGTGCCGAGCGATCCAAGGTTGCCGAACCAAGCTGGATGCCGAACAATCGAGGTTCGTCGAATGTACCCTTTAGCCGAACGATACCCTTTAGCCGAAGGATGTTCCTAGGTCGAACGAAGCTGGAATGACGGCCGATCCAAGGTTGCCGAACCAAGCTGGACGCCGAACAATCGAGGTTTGCCGAACGTACTCTTTAGCCGAACGATACCCTTTAGCCGAAGGATGTTCCTAGGTCGAACGAAGCTGGAATGCGAACGTTCTTCTGAGGCCGAGCATTCTTCTGATGCCGAGCGAAGCTTGCCGAGCGACGTGCGCTGAACCGTTCTTGCCGAACCATGCCTAAATGCCAAACATGTTATCCTCATCAAACCTGTATGCCTCCAGGCTCTTCGTGGTCATAATCTTGTCTAGTGCTGATAATAGTGTCTTCAACTGTCGTTTTGTAACCGGGCCAAGATGCCGGTTAACATTTGCCCCCCAAAGTGTGTCGTGTGAAGCAACACAACACGCTTTGAATCAGCGAGTATTCCTTGTCTTCAGTAAGAAATCCATCATGTTTCTTGAATAGTCAATATCCTTCGACTTTATCCTCCCAAGCTGTCATATCCTTCTTTGGCCGTCTTGACGCTTGGTTGATTCCCAATATTATAAATCCAGGGTTGTAGTTCATCAATGACCAGCCGTGTCTGATTCTACAGAGCTAGCAAGCTTCGGCTATCCGATCTAGTCTTTTCTTAATAACCCTTAGTGAGAATTCAATTTCTGTTGATTTTAAGAAGTCGGACTTGTTCGGATGTACACATGCACGTTTGGGTACATGTTCTTTCCATTGGCTCTCGAATGCGTTTTATATGCTCATAAGTCGTCGCCAACTCCGTCCAGTTTAATTGCAATTCAATTGCGATTCCTTGATGGTATTTTCTGTGAAATAAGGGTTGCAATCAGCCACTTGAGGAGTTTTCCGAACCCCTCTTCAGTAAAAACTCTATGATTTTGTTCACAACTTCAACCTGTCCATTAGCAGGTATAATGGATCATGGAAGGTCATAAGGACAGATGACGTTATGGATAAAGAAGTTGATTATTTTCTTCATCTTGGTCGTGGTTAAGAGTTCTTTATCTGCCCATTCGGTGAAGTAATCAATTACTATGATGGTGCATTTCATTCTACCTTTAGGATTGGTAAGAAGAGGACGTCAATGCCCCAAAGTGGGAAACGGCTGTGGACTAGCCATTTGAGTAATTTTCATCGGTGGGGTTCCTGGATTTTTGCAAACATCTTGCACTTTTCGCATTGTCTAGCATGATCGACCGTATCTAGATTGATAGTTAGCCAATAATACCTGTAGCAGAGTATCTTCTTTATCAAGGTTTTCACCCTGATGCTATTACTGCATTCTTCTTCATAGAATTTGCTCAAGATATCATCATGGGCGATGCGCCGAAGCATGGGGATGGATAAACTCCTTTTGACACACGACTTATTCTTAGATGATTTGGTATGAAGATTTGAGGAGGATCTGTCGTTTTCCATTCCTCCGTTCAGTAAGAATTCCTCATTGTAGATAGTCTTCGACAGGAATCAACCATGACACCTTTTCATTTTGTTCGCTGAGTACGTGTGTAATGATGCAATACGTGAAGTCGGTTAGTGGCTCTTGGGCTTGGCCGAGATAAGGAGCAAGACAATGCCCCCTAGCAAGATCAACTTCCTTAAATTTGTATACAACCAATCAAGAATCACAAAAGATATGTAAAGTTTTCACTTCAAATCCTCTAGCAAGCTTGAGGCTGGCAGTCAAGGCTTCATACTAAGCAGCGTTGTTTGTTATAAGTAAATCGAGTTTCAAGACGTAGCAGATTGATCGTTCCTCAAGAGTCATTATCATGACTCGAGTCATTATGATGACTCCTATGCCATAATACTGATAATTAGATGCTCCATCCGCGTACATTTTCCATCTTATGGTTGGTTCTCTACTACTCTTCAAGTAGTCATCTGAGGTAGTGAATTTGGGTGTGAGGTCTGCTGATTTCCGTCCTTAGATAGCCCTTCGAGGGAAATAAGTGATATCGAATTAGCTTAGTTTGATATTTTATTTAAGTAGTCTTTCAGACGTCTCAGGTCATTGGATGCCCTGTCGCAACGGCTGGTAGGCATAGACGTTGATGGATTGAGCCTAAAAGTAAGAGTGGAGCTTTCATGGTGAAATCAATAGATATTATGCTAGCTTTTGTAGCTTCGGGTTGATATCCAATGCATGGCTCGCGATAGTTAATGAAATCACATATGCTTGTCAGAATGGGTCCAAGGGAACATATCATCATTTATTCAGAAAATCCAACTAATTCTTTTATCATCACTACACTGAGTTGTGATCTGATATTCAGCACCCGGAAAGGGTCGCCATGGCTGAGTGTAATGTCGACCGTCACCTTAGCAGGTGCCATCCCAGATTCTTTGAGTATAGATGTAATTATTTTGCATAACATTCAATGTGAAATATGGTTGGGACAACCAATAATGATGGTTTCTCTAGTCGAACCCTAGAGTCTTGTCATGAGTTTTTAAGTCTAATAGCGAAGGACTCTGAATGCTCTAATAGATTATCAACAAATGGCCAAAGATCAAGCTTAAAAGCGCATTGAAGGAAATGTCGAGTGGGGGTCAGCCTCGAGTGGCGTGCAACTGTATAGCTGGATCTTGCTATGAGTTTGAATTTGCTTGTGTATTCGAGTAACGCACTTTCTATTCAATGCATTCATGATCCTTTACCCGTCCTTCGGGTTGGAGTGAAAGTCAATTGCTCATGAGCTAAGGTGTCAATTCAATGATTCAATCTCTAGGCATCCTTTCGGTCGTCTCCTTGAGCAACTGTAAGCACTATATATAAGTTTTAATACTGAGCTATCGTAGCAAGTTTTAGGATGACCATGCGTCTTCTCCCAGTCTCGGGTTGATAAATGTACTGCATGGACGGTTAAGTCTCGTCCTAGCTATGTTTATGTTTTCACCTAAGTTCCAAAGACATAGAGGTGATCGGTGAATAGTCGGTTCACATTCATCTTGCTCCTCGCTCGTTCCCCCAGGTCTGGGGCATATACCGCTAAGTAGGAAGGCCAGCCATGCCCACTTTAGCTTTACTCTCTTACCCGTTGAATCGTGGGATCATGTCAATCGATGGGAGACTAGGTCTCACCTATCTCGGATTTTATCATGGTTTTTCATTCAGAGAGGAATACTTCGATGCCACGTCAGTTTCAGGGCGTAATTTGGATAGTGGATGGTCATCTACGTCCACATTGGTTCATGCTCTGTAATTAGTTCTCGGGGTAAAGTTAGCTACAAATGCAGTCGGGTTATGCTCATCCAGTTTCATACTCCTCCTGACGAATCGAATGAGGGTGCTGGAGAATTTTTGACCAAGTATTCATGGTTTACCCTCCTTTCCACACTCTGGAGGTCATAGTTTTTCAAGAAACATCCGAGTCACATTCGTATGTGCTTGGTGCGGATAGGTATTGACCCTCGATCTGAGGTATGATATAGTCGATTGATCGTAGCTTTGGATGCCATTTCGATTGGTTTTGTATTGAGGCTTCCCTGCAGTCGTTGCTTCAAGTTATAAAGAACGCCACGCTAGAGCTATAGTAAGCTGTCGTATTCAGCTTTTTAGTGATTTGTACCCATGCTCCCAGCATTGATTTGGCCAGGCCACTAGTTGGATGGTCGAAATCCATCCTTAGCGGGTTAATAATCCTTCGGTCGATTCCATGCCGAAGTTTGCGTAATAGAGAATGGTCGGAATCCACTCGTCTATTTATCGATGTTTATACACCACTCTGCATTCTGGTGACTTAGTGTTATTCTCCCCCCGGTTGATTCGTGCCCCATTTGTACTCATGCTTCGGTCCATGCTCCGGAGACTTAGAGATTTTTCGAACGGTTTATGCTTTAGTCCACAGTTCAAGACGCAGGGATTTTTGTCAACTCGTTTATACTCCAGTCCGCATTCTGGGATTTTAGAGTAATCTAGTCCTCTTCTGGGATTTGGAGATTCTTCTCAAGTCTTCTATAATCTAGTCCGTGCTCTGGGGACTGAAAGTACCGTAGTCCGCACTCTGGGGATGTAGAGGTTTTTTAAGCCGTTTATACTCTAGTCCGCACTAAGGGGACTTAGAGCACTCTAGTCCGCACTCCGGGGATGTAGAGGTTCTTAGGTCATTTATACTCTAGTCCGCACTCAGGGGACTAGGAGAACTTTAGTCCGCACTCTGGGGACATAGAGGTTTCTGAGTCGTTTATACTCGAGTCCGCACTCTGGGGACTTAGAGTACTCCAATCCGCACTCTGGGGACTTGGAGGTTTAAGTCGTTCATATTCTAGTCCGTACTCTGGGGACTTAGCGTACTACAGTCCGCACTCTGGGGACTTGGAGGTTTAAGTCGTTTATACTCTAGTCCGCACTCTGGGGACTTAGAGTACTCCCGTCCGTGCTCCGGGGATGTAGAGGTTCTTAGGTCGTTTATACTCTAGTCCGCACTCAGGGGACTTAGAGTACTCCCGTCCGCGCTCAGGTGATTGGAGCGCTTGATGAAGACAAGTTCGGAACCTCCTCCTATACCAACGGGGGTTATGAAGTAGAAATTATAGGAGCCTCTAATCACACATCCGAATTGAGCATGAAGGAGCGGCTCGAGAAAGAGAAGGTCAGGGTCAAGGTCGAGCCCCGAGTTGTGGACTTGGACGATCCTTTGAGCAAGCCGTTGAAGGTCATCCTTCCTGGCGGGTCCAAGCCTATGGAAGTTCTCCATACTTCTTCAGTTGCTACCCCTCTATCAAAGAAGAGTACCAAGGGTAAATTCTATGGAGAGGAGCCGTCCAGAAAGGAGTTGAAGAAGTACAAGAAGCGATTACTATCCTCGTTCAACGAGAGTTAGTTTAAGTCATGTAATTATTTTCATCTATTTCCTTAGTCCTTGTAAATAGAATGTCGACTCCGAACTTTGGAGGGGTTATAATAGGAACTCATTTCTCATTAAAGTTTAGTTCCTTTTTCTGTCTTACAAAAGACTCTTATTGTTCAGTTTTCTTTGTGATTGTGATGTTGATCTAAGCAGTTGTGAGTAACATAGACTTCTCGGTCCATCTTCATATAACTCGGAAACACTTCGGGAGTTGTTGAACTTCCATTCTGTGCTTCGAGCACTTAGAATACATTCTAGCCCGTATGTCAGGGATTTGACAAATTCAAGTCATATGTGTTATAGTTCATATTCAGGGAACTAGGAGATCCGAATTGCTTATATTCGAGTCCGCACTCTGGGGACTTAGAGTACTCCAGTTCGCACTTTGGGGACTTGGAGGTTCAAGTCATTCATACTCTAGTCCGCGCTCTGGGGACTTAGAGTACTCCAGTCCACGCTCTGGGGACTTGAAGGTTTAAGTCATTTATACTCTAGTCCGCACTCTGGGGACTAGGAGATTTGAGTCGTTTATACTCTAGTCCGCGCTCTGGGGACTCAGAGTACTCCAATCCGCACTCTGGGGACTTGGAGGTTTAAGTCATTTATACTCTAGTCCGGGCTCTGGGGACTTAGAGTACTCCAGTCCGCGCTCTGGGGACTTGGAGGTTTAAGTCGTTTATACTCTAGTCCGCGCTCTGGGGACTTAGAGTACTCCAGTCCGCGCTCTGGGGACTTGGAGGTTTAAGTCGTTTATACTCTAGTCCGCGCTCTGGGGACTTAGAGTACTCTAGTCCACACTCTGGGGACTTGGAGGTTTAAGTCATGTATACTCTTGTCCGCGCTCTGGGGACTTAGAGTACTCCAGTCCGCGCTCTGGGGACTTGGAGGTTTAAGTTGATAGTAGTCGTATTTCCACTCTTTAATTTGTATTCATCTACCGTATCAAGGCTAATGTTGTCGAATGAACAGTCGAACCATGTTTGCTCATGGAATGGGATCTTGCCCCCAGCTCAAGGGACAAAATTTGAAAAATGGACGATCGATTCTCGTCCGCTTGGAAATTATAGCTCTTCCAATCGAGTCAAGGAAGGAGGTATATGACAGATGGTTGGATCACATCCGTGTTGGGTTAGATAGCAGAATCTCTTACAATTTGCTCCGTATCTCCTTCTTTTGTGTTGAAGGCAGGATTTGGTGTGTAGATGATCAAATCACGTCCACTCTAGACAGATCTTGGCGTCACTGAGCTTCAGAAGAGGCCTCTGTATTTTTTCAAACTTTGTTCTATGACTTGATTTGAGTGGGCGATCAGGCCATACTAATTCCAAGCCTTGTTCAGGTCTCCGAGTCAAACGTGGAGGTCAATGAATAGATGGTCAGTCATGTCGACTTTATATTTGGGCTCTAATCGTAATGAGCTTTTCAATCTCTAGTTCTTGGCCCTAAATTACAGGCACATGATTGATGATGAGCGATTGAATTATTCTCATCTAGATGTACTCCACACGTCCGATCATGGTCTGCGTGGATTGGTTGGTGACCAAATCTGAGTATCCAATCTCTATTCGACTTTTGCCCTTGGCTCCTTTCAAAGGGATGTCGGCCGTCAGCAGTCCAATTGATAATCATAGCCCTTTATTAATAGGCATCGGATATTCGCTGCCCGCCATTCTGCAGGACATGTACATACTATTGAAGATTTACTTTCTAGATCAGCTTTTTGATCACACCTCGGAGGTGTTTGTAATCGCCCGTGTTAGGATCAGTGAGCATTTGGGAATATACAACATTCCCCTGATTTTCTTTAGACTTTGGTGTACTCTCTCGAGGATGGTTTCCAATATCACTCCGAGTCGTGAGTCTTCAAGTAGAGGTTGTCAATTGAATCTTTCAAAGAGAATATGATCCAAATTTTGAGGTCTTGTTTCGGCTACTAGGATCTACATACTTAGTCAACGGGCCTTCATTGCTATTTTCCTTAGTCTGTTCTGCTCCTCCACACTTTGATTTAGATTCATTATTGTCATAGAGACGATCCATGGTCGTTGGAGGCTCTCCAGCTAACCAGCTGCTAAAATATATATGAAGGTCGATTATCCTCAAGTGATCAATATAATATCCCTTTGAGAGTATCGTTCGAGTAGCAGTTGTTTGTCCGCTCCCTTGTTGTCGTTCAGAAGCTGTCGCTAGATCCTCTATGCCCCGGTCGATCAAGGGATGTAAGGGAAGTAGATAGAATGTTCCTTTATTAAGTTGAGTTTTGAATTCACTATAGGGGTCGTATAAGAGACCGGTGTAACTTAAGTTTGGAACGGTCTGGATGCCGCTCGGCATATACAATACTGTTCGGCATTATAGAGGTGGTTGGCATAGAGGTATGTTCGGCCTGAAAGAGCGTTCGGCCTAGAGGTTTGGATCGGCCTGGAGGAGTGTTCGGCCTAGAGGTATGGTCGGCCTGGACGAGCGTTCGGCCTAGAGGTATGCTAGGCCTGGAGGAGCTTTCGGCCTAGAGGATCGGCCAGGAGTGTTCGGCCAAGATGGTTCGGTCAGGAGTGTTCGGCCAAGATGGTTCGGTCAGGAGTGTTCGGCCAAGATGGATCGGCCACGAGTGTTCTGCCAAGATGGATCGGCCAGGAGTGTTCGGCCAAGTGTAACTCGGCATACGCCTTTTCTGCAACGATCGGCATAGACTTTTTCTGGGGCGATCGGTTGAATTGCCTTTAGAGGAGGGTCGGCCTTCATTCAACTTGAGTGCAAACTTTAACATCCAATCGCCAAATCTTGCGTACATCAGTGAATCCAATCTACGGCTATCAGCTTCCTTTAGATTTCTTTCAAATCTGAGTAGAATAGGAAGTTTTCTATTAGACAACTGGATCTGTCTCGCGAATATGGAAATCCAATAGTAGATGATGAGATCCAATCAAGCTGAGAATTCAATTCTCAGTGAAAGCACCAAAATGTTAGCACCAAAATTGGTCACTAACACCCTTGAGTAGATGTATGTAGAGAGATTAATGAAGAGAGTGAGTTAGAACTGAAAAATAGTGTAATTCAATGCAAAAAGAACAATAAAAACGAGAACACCAGATTTATAGTGGTTCAGCGTAATTGCCTACATCCACTTTGAGTTTAATCTTTATTGCTTTCTCAATTACTTGGATACAGATACAATCCGTAAATCAATCACTTGAATACAAGTTTGGATTAAAAGAGGAGAGTAAAGAAAATGGCAGAGTCTCCCCAGTGTTCCCTGAAAAAGGGGTCCATTTCACTATGCCCCTGCCCCTCTATTTATAGACGAAGGTGGGTTGGACTTTCCTGGTGGGACTGGTAGCTGAATAGCTCGGTCCAAATAGAGTAAACAGCCCAAAGGGAGTAAGCTCTGTGTACCGAACCAGGGAGGCCGAATGGTAAGATGCCGAGCCAAGGCAATGGCGTCGAACGATGCTCTCATGCCGAACGAAGCGGGAGTGCCGAGCGATCCAAGGTTGCCGAACCAAGCTTGATGCCGAACAATCGAGGTTCGCCGAACGTAACCTTTAGCCGAACGATACCCTTTAGCCGAAGGATGTTCCTAGGTCGAACGAAGCTGGAATGACGGCCGATCCAAGGTTGCCGAACCAAGCTGGACGCCGAACAATCGAGGTTCGCCGAACGTACCCTTTAGCCGAACGATACCCTTTAGCCGAAGGATGTTCCTAGGTCGAACGAAGCTGGAATGCGAACGTTCTTCTGAGGCCGAGCATTCTTCTGATGTCGAGCGACGTGCGCCGAACCGTTCTTGCCGAACCATGCCTAAATGCCAAACATGTTGTCCTCATCAAACCCGTATGCCTCCAGGCTCTTCGTGGTCATAATCTTGTCTAGTGCTGATAATAGTGTCTTCAACTGTCGTTTTGTAACCGGGCCAAGATGCCGGTTAACATATATAAAGTTTTATGGACGTTTAGGATATTTTTGTACATACTTACATGACACGATTACACATTTACATTAGGATTGAACTCATTTCAGCATGCATGCAGTAAATAATCACATTGCACTATTGGTTGAGTAGATGGTTATGTGGAGAACTTGGCTGTATAACATGGATGTTAGAGTCAGTTATGCTGTCCGCCCCTTGGAAGATTTCGAGATGAAGTCCTTTTTAAGGGGGGAAGAATGTAACACCCCATAAATTGAACCATAAATAAATAAAGTAAATTGAATTAAATATGATAAGGGTTGTATATGGAAATTTTATAAAAGTTAGAATTTGACCACAAAAGTTATTCCATTGCATTCGTGGTGAAATTCTGATTTGTTTCTATATATAATATGCTAAAAACGCAGTTCAAGCCAAGAAATTATTTACATTTGAATTTCTTATATTTAAATTAATTTAGTTTGAATTCAAATTCAAATGAGAAATCAAATTTAGGGTTCAAATTTCAAAAATTAGCTTGGGGGCTAAGTCAAACGTTTAACTAAGTTTCAACTTATAAAAGGTAATTAGGGAATAAAATAATCTTGCAACATAAATAAATAAACATTCCTCTAAATAAGAGGAGCGGACAACCTGAATAGGTCAACCAGTCGACCGGTCACCCATGGGCGGTCGACCTCTTAGCTACAGAAGTTAACAGTGGTTGCTAAGGTTTTACATTATATTTTATTCGATTGTACGATCCATATTAATCCATTTCCTACCTACTTCCACCCTATGGTTCTGGTGCGTTTCAACTCATATAAATAGAACCCTTTCCTCTCCACTTTTATTCATATTATTTTGGGGAATATGACGAAACTTTGTCATTGCTATCTCTCTTTAGAAAGATTTAGAAACTCCGTAGAGTATTCATATTAGAATTCAACTTATATCTTATTTGTTTCTTCTTCCTCCAATCTATTCTTATCTTATTCTTCTCCAATTATTCTGAATCCAATGAATATATGTACCTCTTCCCTGTTGTGTATGTATATATTAAATGAAAGAGATTCTAGTAGAGATCGAAAGGCTACAAATCCATTTGAGTGAAGCTAAGGCTGATCCATGAGTGAAAACCTTAATATTTCTTTTCAGTAATTGTTTAGTGTATTTATTTTTGGGTTTGAGTACGCCTTAGGGATTTTAGGAATTTGAAAATATGATAGATAAAATCTCCCAAATTTCTGTTTTATTTCGATAAACCAATTCTATGCTGAGCTTCCCAATTATTTACATTAATTTGATGGGCTTTGTTTCATTTATGCATCTTTAATAATTTCATAGTCTATTCCACTTCTTCTTCTTTGGGTTAAAGTGATCCTGCAATAAAGTAATGGGTTTAGACTACAAATTCTATTCGTAGTTTACATCACTTAATCTTATCTATTTCTTTGTAAAAAGAGGAGTTGAATATATTATATGGTCTAGATTGCAATTCTTATTGTTTAAGATATTCCATCAAATTGGTGTAATAAATTAAGTTTCTATTTTATTTAGAACTCTATAATTGCAGTTTCGGTTATGAATATTTGTTACCTGTTTTAGACATTAGAATGCTATGAAATCTTGGGAGTTTGAAGAAAAAAGACTTGTAATGATAATTAGTTAGGGAATTGACATTTAACGCTAGTTTAGAGCATAAAATTCATGCGTTTATAACTTATTAGGTGTGAATATTTATTTACCTCTATTTATGTAATCAACGTATAATTATTGCGTATATGGCATAGTCAATTAGACATTTATTTATATTTATTTCCTCTATTAGGAAGGTAATTGATTTTGAGGCAAAAATAAGAAGAAACTCTTATACAGCCTAACTATTATTTTAAGGCGTAATAAGAAAGATTCTTTATAAGGCCTTATTTATGAAACAGTGAATTGAGTATGTGTGTGTGTGTGTGTCTGTGAGTGTGTGTGTGTATGAAGAGCAATTGATTTGTGGCTAAGTCATAAGGATGTGAGGTTAATATAATTACATTATGGAAGTCTGCCCTTCACTCTGAGCTAACAGCAGTTGTGTACACTTTCATTGATGTGAGATATCCTTATGATAAATATTTGTAATGATGGGAGGTTATTTCCAAATTCTAGGGGAAACCCGCACAGTTAATCTTGTTACCAGTTCCTACAAATAGCAGACTAAGTGAAACGTCGTTATGACAATAGGCCATAAGACGACGGGTATACTTCAGACTTTTTGAGGTATTAAGTAGTTGGACTCACCTCTGTTCCCTAGATGAAGTATTAAATGGCCAATGGATTACGTTAAATGGTATCTCTGCATGGGTCCACTTTTGTAAATAGTTCTTAAATGATGGGGTATGCCTTATTTAAGGTCTTAAATGACCAGCGTCTGCCTATTTCCTACTTGTAAGTATTAAGTGGCTTAAGAGATTCCATGTGATGTCAGCTAGATAGCACCATTAAGGAGCACGCTTCTGGAAATAAATCTTAAACGTTGGGTTCTACCTTAATTAAGGTCCTAAATGACTGGAGTCTACCTATTTTCCACTGGGAAATATTAAGTGGCTTAGGTACCATCTCTCACATTATTAGCTCTTTATGATGTATGATTTGGCGATGGGATTCTACAAACTTACTTCTGGAATGGAAGGTATTAAGTGGTTGGACCCGCTACCTTTCCATATAAAGAAGAATTAGATGACTTTAATGGTTTTATGTTCATAAACATATACTTATTTTGAAATATACTGCCTAAGTACTGAAAAGATAAGACTCGAGATTTTTATTCACCAGACACTTGTTGTTCTGACTCCCTTTTATTACAACACAGGTTAAGAATGGAGTGATAGCGTTGACGATTCTTAGAAATGGTGAAGCTTGGCTAGTGGTAGTATTTATTATTCTTTGCTTTTATGTGTACCCATGGATTTAAATAATTGTTGGAACGGATATTGTCTTATGATTTTTATGTGATTTTGTGCTATAACATTTTTATGGTTTTGAAATAAAGGGGTACACTTTACTACTATATTTTGTTCCATCCCCTATAAGTTCAGAAATTTTAGTTATGGCTTTGCAATATTATTTCTTTTAACTACCAATAGCTTGCCTTAGAATAGATCTAAGTTTCGATGAGCCTTTTTGTGGTCGAAATTTAGGCCTGTTTTGGGGTGGGTTGTTACAATATATAGGGGGTCGTCAACACTACACACTTCACTTTATGATCACAAGCACACATTTTTGCATCACATTAAGTTCCTAAGTTCAGGTATTAACTTCATTCTTGTTTTCATTTCAGGTATAATGGGACATGGGCTATATCATTAGTTATGCCAGGATTCATACTCTCGGAAGAGTAAAACTTCTAATCCGGCTTATTATCCTCCTCGTGATACAGACAAAGAGAAAAGGAAGAGAAATGACAGTGAGGCTCTCCACTTGGTGTGTGAGCACAAGAAGGAAAAACGGAAAAGAGACGATGAGAGCGGTGCTCCCAACGATGCACGCAAACACCAAAGAGACTCTCGTGACCACTATGGGCCCTTGCAATCGATTATTCCTCCTTATTCAAATGTCCCAACTACCATGACCCAAGAAATTCACCTTCTTATGTAATGACTACTGTAATAGCTCCCACCTCTTATGGCAGAAGAGAAAAGTTTTTGCTTCCTCCCGTTCCACCTTTGCTTCATGCTTCTTTTCTAAATCTGTTCTTGAAAGGAATCAAGTTCAACAAAGAAATAAAGCCAATCAATAAAGTCGCTTCCCCTGGCAACTTAGAGACTATCTATGAAGACTTAAAGGCTGCATATTATTCTCAACATCTCATAAAGGCCTTACCTAATGTAAATCACATCAACTATTAAGAGATCCTCTCATTCGAAACCGGTGGAGAAGATCATGCTAGGGCGATCAAAGATTATAATGATGAAATAGCCAAGTTGAAGGCTGAGTGGAACGCAGCCCTAAAAAGCAAGGACTCTATTGATAATTTGATAGTCGAGGCAAACCGGTCCCATAATCAAGCGATCATAGTAATAAAAAAGATTAACTTAACGATGCTCACTCTAAATCTGGGAAACTAAAAGAGCGGCTCACCGAAGTTCAGAGGACTATTATATCTCGGGACCAAATCATTGTGGGCCACATCATTATTATTGTTGAACAAGCTGCTGAGCTTACCCAACTTTGACAGGATGAACGGTTGATAAAAGAGAAGGAACATGCCATCTTCGCTAAACTAGCAGAAGAGAGTGATCATTTGATTACAACGACAGAGCTTGTTAATCTCCAGAAAGAACATAGTGATGCAATAAGCAATATGGATGGCAGTTTGCTCGACCTCTACACCAGCTGTTTGATGAATAATGGGAGCTTGAAATGGCTTGGTGTCAACTACCTCCAGACACTTTCCATTGTATGGGAGGAGGTGTTGGTTAGGTCGGAGCAAGCCAATGATATGCATTCATACGAAGAGCCGATGTCAGGAAATTTGACTTCCTAAGATGTAGATTTCCTAGCTACTGGCAAAGTTATGCTTTGGAAAAGTGGCAGAAGGAAGCCGCTGATGCTGCAGCAGAAGCTCTTATTGTCCCAAGCACTTGTGGTCCATCGAACACTTATACCTACATCTCAAGAGCAAGCGGCACACATCTCACCATCCACATCAATTGTTTCTGAAGCCACCTATGCCCACGATCATCTGAAGCCTTGGATGAGACAAACTCATTTCCGGCTATAGAGCGACCCTCCAGATGTGGACTGGTAGGGAAGCTTTTAAAGTTCGATTTCATGACCGAACTCTTGGATCAGGTATTTCTCTCATATTTCTGATGCTCCAGGAAATTCAATTTACTCCAGAGTCCTTCTCTAAATTGTGCACTTCCCTTTTCGAACTTGTAGGTCAGTCGTCTCTCCCGTCTCCTCCTCCGGCAACACAAGATTCAGGGCCCACCTCTATTTTGGCTGCTTCCACCATCGTTTCTACAATGGCTTCAGAAACAATCCCATTTTTTGGATTCAAGCCCAAGCCCGATTTTGAAAACATAGAACATTGCAAAGTTAAGAGGACGTCTCCGCATTCACCGATGAGGAGGTGGTGATGACTAGCGAGTCGAGATCGATCGACAAAACGACCATGGTAGGGAGATCAAAGGAGGAAAGGGAAGGGATAGAGGTGTAGAAAGAGAAAGAAAAGCACAAGACCCCACTACCATCATGCCGAAGGTGCCCAAAGAGAAAAGTGATGTCGTTGGAGGATCAGAGAGGTCTGATCCTATTGTTGAGGGACAGACCGACAAACATGGCAGTGAGAAGATCTTTGTCCGCCCAAGAACAGGCAGTAAAGGAGGGGACAAAGGAAAGAATTGATGGGCTCGAGCATCAGTGGAGCTGGATTTTGGTTGTCTTTAGTTCATGCGTCTTTTGATTTCTTTTTTGAGTCTTTTGTACAAGTACAAAGTCTGTACTTTTGCTTTTTGGTGTCCGAATAGGCTGATACTATGTGGGAGCAGCCCCCGCTGTTTGATTTTGTACATGAAGTGATATGAGCAATTAAAAGATTAGTATTTCTACCTTTATCTTTTCTATGTACTTTTTACATTCTATGTACCGTGCCTATTTTTATACCATTGTCTTTGTGCATAATTCAATTGCTCATCTTGCAATTTCCATAATATACACTACTGTATTGTATGATATATAATATTTTTATTTACCACAATTCCATGCATGTAAACGGTGTAACCAATGTGACCTATAGTTATTTAGTTTATTACTTAACTTAGCTTTGTTGTTGTTGCCAAAATTCTTTGTTTGACTTTACAAAAATGTGGAGTAATTTTTATTGTGGCCAAACGTTGGTGTATGCACCCCCTACTACATAAGGCTGCTTACTTCGAACACTTGTTTTGTGACCAGATATTCCGAGCTAATCTTTGGTTTCCCCTAGTAAAAGATGTATTACAACTGATATCTCTGGGTACGTATAGTCTGAATGCTTGACTCTGAGAATCTTATACTTTGGATAAGGTTGATTTCTTCCAAGTTCGGTGTTGAGGTTCTATCCGCATATCAACATTTGTTTCTTCAGATATGTGCACATCTGAAACCCTTAGATTTTCCTTCAATGTTGTTGATATCTAGGAGATGTTGAGTTGTCGGAGGCTGGGACCTATTTCAACCAATCCTACAACTGATAAATTTTCCGACGTTGCTGTAGAAACATTGGCATTTAGGAGGTTTTGACAAATAGATGATACTACCGGGGTAATATCGATGGTTCAGAGCATGCTTGAATGTGGTTCCGTTGGTTCAAATAACAAAGGTGGCTTGGATGATTTTCCATTGGTCCAAGAAGCGAAGGAATTGGGCACACCTAAATGCAGTTCCATCGGTTTAAGTGGCTAAGCAAATGGGTGTTTACTTGGATGCAGTTTTAATATTCCAAGAAGCAAGGTGCGGCATATATATGCACGCGAGGGTTTGGGCCTTCCGGATGTTGCTGGAACAATATAGGTTCTAAGAGGGCAGAGATCGATTTTCCTGTTGTCCTGCGGTTTGAGTTAATTTATTTCCATCAACTTGATGGGTTGCTTAGTTGAACGTGGCTCCATCGATTTAAGGAGCGTATGGGTGGAGGGACTTGGATACGGTTCCACCGGTCCAAGTAACAAGTGAATGGTTTTCGAGTTGGTCTGACTCCATCGACTCAGCAGGTTGTTTACATGAACATGATTCCATTGGTTCAAGAAGCAAAATAACTTTATTGCTATAATAAAGAGAAAGGAAAATCCTTCCTATTTACAATGCCTTCAGTATCCTTGATGCCTTATTTGAGAAAACTAGAAATGCACAGATAGAAATTCAAATAAAACAGCGCCACAACAAATTGCTATTCCAAGCACGGGGAATTTGGATTCCATCGGACATTGTGAGGTTGAAAGTTCCATCCTTAAGTTTTTGGCCGATAATGTAAGGTCCTTCCTGGTATGGGATGAATGCCGATGTACCTGAGTAAAATTGTTTCAGGATAAAATCTCCTACTTCAAAAGTGAATTGAGTATAAGCTACTCGTTTTCATTTTGATTGAAGTGTCGTCTCCTATGAGAGGGGACTTCCTATTCCACTGGGATTATTGCTTTCAAACCGTATGCCAAAGCAAAAGGTGAATGCCTGACTGCCGATTTATGAGTTGTTCTGTAAGCCCATAGCGCAAGCGAGAGTCCACTAACTCAATTTCCTTTAGCTTTTGTTGGTCGTTTCTTAATTATGGATTTGATGATTTTGTTCACTGCTTCTACTTGCCCGTTTGCTTGAGGATGTGCCACTGCGGAGAAGCTCTTCTCGATTCGGAAACGAGAAGTTCTTGAATTTGGCACTCTCGAACTAAGTTCCATTATCTATGATGGTTTTCGAAAGTACTCCGAACATGCAATTAATAATTTTAGTAAGGAAGTTAATTACTTTCTTAGTAGTGATGGTGGCCAACGGTCCATTTTATGAGGTAATCAACTTTGAGAATAGCATGTTCGGCTCTTCCTTTAGCTATTGGTAACATGCTAATTAGATCAATTCCTTAGATTACGAACGACCATGGGCTAACCATTTGCATCAGCTCTGTGGATAGGGTTCTCATAATTTTAGAAAATCTCAGGCACCGACCGTAACATCTAGTATAGTCTACTCCATCTTGGTTAACCAATGTCTAGAATTATCCATAGCGGAGGACCTTATTCGCTAGTGTTTGCCAACCGATGTGGTCTCCGTAGCCCCCTTCGTGAACTTCCTGAAGGATCCTCATAGCTTCATTGCTGGTTATACGTCTAAGTAAGGGGGTGGAGAATAACCTCTTATAGAGTATTCATCTTATAGCACGAATCGTGGAGCCTTTCGAAGAAGCTTCTTCCACTTAATCCGATCCCTGGAGAGTGTCCCTTTAGGCATATAGTCTTTGATTGATGTCATCCATGATCCTCTTGCTCTGTAGTTTCTAGAACCAATCAGCTTCCACCGGATCTATGGTAGGAGCCATCAACGTCTCAATTGGAACCAACCCCATTGACAGTGCTTCTCCGGAACTAGCTAACTTAATAAGCTAGGTAATCTGCTTTCGCATTCTTTTCTCTCAGAATATGACTTATGGTTTAGTGTTCAATGTCATTTATCAATTCCCATGCCTTTAATAGGTAAGGGGCAAGGTTTACCCCTTTAGCCTGATATTCCTCTTTCACCGGACAGACAATTAACTGAGAGCCGCTGTAAATATGCACAGCCCTTATTCCTAATTCATTCACAATTTTTAGTCTTGTTATTCGTGCCGCGTATTCCACTTAGTTGTTAGTAGTAGGGAACTCCAACCTTAGAGCATAGACCTCCCTCTGAGAATTTCGAGGACAACTCCTACTCCTAAGAAGAAATCATATTATGCACCATCGATAAACAGTTTCCACCGAGACACTACTTTTGGAGTCTTTTCTTCTTCACCTTCTTGCATTGTGAACTCGATAAAGAAATATGCTTGTAATGGCCCGTTTTTTCGTACCCTTTGAATCGATAATAACCCACATATGTCCAACTCAAATTGCACAAAAAGATGGATCATTAAGGGTTGAAAGAAAAATAGATAGAAAAAAATCTCATACGAATGGAATAACATATAATATTGAACAAATATTTTTACAACGGAAAACTTTAAAATACATATATCAGAGTCTAACCCAAATTAAGCCTGGACAGTTATAAAGCATTTGTCCTTACAATTGCTGACAAACATAAAACAAAATACACTAAGTACCGTGGATAACAGAATGTGTCCATAGGTCAATGAATATCTCCAACTCTCCTTTGGAAACTCCAACCGTCTTCGAATTAACCTGAAACTACTCGGATCTGACCCAAGTATTGAAAATACCCGGATCAAGCTTGATAAACCAGCGCGAGAAAACTCAATAATAAATGACAGTGTCATATATCAGCCTTTTTATAAATCCTTTAAAAATAAAGAGTATCTCAAAAGACCACACCCACACATAAACATGGACGGGTTTTTACCTTATGATAACTAAAACACTTATATATCAAAACATTTGATATTACTTCTAATAACATTCTTTGAAAACATTTGCAAATAAACTTATAAATCTTATTCGAAATGGTTACCCATATAGCATTTCGAGGCTATTCATAATGCCAATACAAACAAAACCACAGATTCTAATTGGAGAAAGAAATTCCATACAAATGACCAGGTAAAGGATCTACCTTTCGAAATGGGTACACCACTAGATGGCTGCCCCAAGGAATAGCACAAAGAAACCTCCACCAACACAAGACCGGCCTACCTCTGTAACTAGATAGTAATGAATATGTCATCCCTCGGTCGTTACCGACCTATAACCGAGCGCTCGTTTTCATACACCACATTAATTTACATCCTGAACGTCATAGCGGGAAGAAATATATCTAGAAGGGGATGACCATACCCTACTTGGTAAGGATCCACTTAGCCTTGCTGCACCTAATCCTGTTTCGGTTATTTCCGGTTTGATCAGGCTTGAGCTCTGATTACCTTTTCACAAAGCACATATCATATCTTTGAATGCCACATTGCCATTTCCGTTTAGCTACTAATCGCCTTCCACAAAAATACAACCCTTGAGCTCGTATGTCTCAAGGAGGGTGTTAAGCTAAGAGAAGTTGCCTTCTCCGCCACCGCAGATGTACTTTTGTAAAAACCAATATACGTAATATTTAGAAATGCAACGTCAGACAAACGTCCATACAAGTTGTCCAGAAACAGGACAAACCGAAGGCACTTTCCTACTACCACTAGTAGCGAGTAGTCCTTGTAATCCGAAAAATCTACACAATGAGGAGACTACTGCTATATAAAACTCGAGAGCTACCCAGAGCAAGTCAACAAGCAGTCCTCACACTATATAGATCCTTGGTCTTCAATCATCTTCAACATATCTTCAAGTTCGAACGTATACATTGGTTCGAAGTGGTTTCAGATAGGAATTACCTAAATCCGACCCTGGTTCCTTCGAAATCCAATTATCGATAAAAAGTGAATATGAGTATACAAGATTTATTAAGTCTCTTTTCACTTCAATTCTT
Source organism: Allium cepa (assembly GCA_030765085.1). Classification (NCBI taxonomy): domain Eukaryota; kingdom Viridiplantae; phylum Streptophyta; class Magnoliopsida; order Asparagales; family Amaryllidaceae; genus Allium; species Allium cepa. The sequence goes on along the minus strand of CM060932.1, from coordinate 688,951,435 downwards.
TTCGACGGATTTTGAAATCTCTTTCTTTGATATAGAATAATTCTAAGTAATTAATTCTTTGCATTGGAAAGTATCTCAAATTTCCTTACTTAACTCTCGATCCAAATTCCTTAACTTTTAGGCAGGTTAAAAACGATGTTATTTAAGACATTATTTATAATAAATCTTAAATCAATCTTAGCAACATTTTTGAATAAATAGAAATCATTCATTATGGAGATTGCTTAAATTCTAGATAATAGTAATCTTCTTTTATTTTGAAAAACTTAACAGAATCTTTTTATTTAAGAGCATCCACGCTTTTCTTTCGATCTGTTCCACCCCTGGCCTAAGAAAAGAACCCATAGGCCAGATAAGTTCAAGGCGATGATTGCTTCATACCTACCCATAGTTAAACACCTTATTTTATCTTACCAGATCTCACAGGCGGGACAAATGTACTAGTCTTTTCCGCGTACTCAAATTTTCAACTTTATTTTGGAACTACTTATAAATATTCTAAATTATCTTTCAAAAGCTTAATTATCCTTTTTAAAACATTCATAATTGATTCTGAGAAAAATCGTTAAGTTTAAACTTCTCTTTAAAAAGTTATACAGTTCACAGCAAAAAAGAGCTGTGGAAAGTGCTATATAAGCCTATTCGATTAAATCAAAATTTAACCATTCGATAATTCATATTTGAAATCCAAATCTCTTTTAAATCATTTAAATAGATTTATCAATTTTATTTCATATTTTTCAATAAGTAAAAACATCCATATGGTCACTTAACTACACTGGCGCGATTATTCTAGAAAATTGATTTGGACTTAGTTCAAAATCTACTCAACGAAACTTTGATTTTCTTTCTTCATTTAGAAGATATGGATATAATAGTCCGGAATTTTCTTATCTCAAAGAATTTCGAGCTACATTTCACTTTACACATTCATTTGAACTTTTCGGCGTGAAATCGTGAACTATCGTTGCGCGACGCACCTAGTTTTAACTTATTTTTCAATATTTGAAATAATCTATTCAAATTGGATTTTAACACTTATAAAATAATTACAAATCATTTTAAATCAATATTTCCACTTTTTAAAGTATTTAAAATTTATTTTCAGTATTACTATATTATAATATTATTTTATTCCTATTATTTTAATATTAAATTTTAAAATCCAATTTCAATTCAATTTGAATTCTAACTTCAAATTAAACACATTTACAACTTAGATTTCAAATCTAATTTCAATTTAAACTTCAATTCAACCTTTATCTCAACTTTAATTTTTCAAAATCGATTTCAATTTTACTGTTCATCTCAATTTCAATTTCAATTTAACTATCCTTTTAAAATCCGTTTCACTCCAAATTTAAAATTCTCTTTTATTTTTACTTTAATTTCACTTCTAATTGAAAAGAGACTTATTTTTCTAAAATATCTCATATCACTAAAATAAGGCTTTATTAACGAAGTGATTTTTTAAATCAAAATGAACATATCCAATATTCATATTTATCACTAACATAACATCCATTCAACAAATCGCCTACATATGATTTCAAATCCAACATTCACTATGAATGTCATAACGGGACAGAATATCATAATTTAATTAATGAACTAACAATCAAATCATCCATATTAACAATCAATATAAACATTCATATGTCATAAGTGTGTAAATGTGATTGTTTCAATATAACTAAAATCTCAATTCGAAAGCGATGAGAACTTCTCACAATCCACTCCGTCAAACTTTTTCATAGGCTATGTGCTTTTCGAACAAACGCGTTTTTTTCCGAACAACTTGAATTCTCGCCTTAACTTATTTTCTTTCCGAACCACTTTTGTTTTCCTTTCTTTTTTATTATATATATGGACGTGAGCTTTTTTTTGGAGGTGCGTGAGCTATGGAGGAGAGGTGGTGACGGCCTTGAGTGTGGGGGAGGGTATGGCCTTGGGTGCTTGGGTTTAGCCATGTAGGAGGAGTTTGGGCTTGGGTTTGAGGTTGTGGGCTCGGCCTTGGCATGCGGAAGGGGCTTTGGCTCAGGTTTAGTGTGTAGCCGAGGGTAGGTGGGTGTAGGAGGTGGGTAGGTGGAAGCTAAGCTCAGTTTTGGTGGTGTAAGGTGATCGTGTGGTGATGTGGCGGTAGGTGGTAGCATGAAGGTAAAAGAGAAATAGTGGAAGTAGAGAAGGATTTTGGAAATTTTGTAAAATGAAAGTGAAATGGAAATGAAGAGGTTTGTGGTTATATTCATAAGTGAAGATTTTTGTCGTAAATGACTTTAATAACCTTGATTACTTTTGCATTTGATTGGCCTTTGATTTGAGTTGCATTTAATATATGGAATGATGGTTACGGAAGAGTGTGCTAGGCAGTAAAGATGTGTCACTTTCTTATGGTTTGTAGTTGTTAAATCATATATTTTCGCTCCTTTTCTATGCATAAGTATAACATCTCATTAATGAGATGAGAAGTATGGTAATGATGTTGTTTTATAAAGCTTCAATTATTTTTAAACTTGTCAAATCATACTTTTACTTCTTTTTATATTTATGTAAATATTTTCAAAAGTAAACTCTTTTTGTCTTTAGTGCTAAATGTAGAATGTTTAAATAGTTTTTAAACTTGCATTTATATATTAGAAAATATATCAAGTTGCAACAACTTGTCGACAACTTGTTTTGTTTGAAAACGGTGTTTTTGCCGACAAATTTTACAGTCAAAATTTGACGTATTTGTTAAGCTATATAGTGATGTAAACCAAACTTTAAAATGAACTTTTTACTTCTTCAATTAAATTGAAACTGTCTCCTTATATTTTAAAATTATATTTAATTAATATCAAAAACTCTAATTTTATAGTGTATGTAAAACTGACAAAGTGCGACAAATTTTGGTTATTTTTGTAAAACGATTAATAACATACTTTTAAATCTTTTAATATACTTTTATTTTCTTTATTAGTTGTTTTAAATAAAATTTAACTTTTCAAATAAATATTTAAACTTATTTGTTTAAGCCTTTATTTATTACTAACAAAACTTAACTTTTATCGATCTGTTCTAAAGTCTAAATTTATACTTTTTAATTATTAACTATAAGAATGAATGATTATTTATTATATATAACATATTTAATTTAAGATTTAATTTTTTTTTGAATTAAAATGAAAGAAATCTCTCATTTACGAAGCAGCGAAATTACGGGTCGTTACATTATACCCTACTTAAAAGCATATCGCCCTCGAAATGAAAGTTAGATAAAGGAATCTATCTCATACTCATATCCTTAATTTTTTTTACTGATTTATACTGATGATAGAAAAGAAGAAGGTCGATATCATAACAACACTAAAATAAATGATGCCAAACATACATACGGAGATTGCCTACACTAACTTGAGTACTTATCATGTACTTATGGTTATATATACATACAACCAGTCAGACTTCTATCGTACCCATCCTAGTGCGTACTTTACTAAAGATAATACGTCCAACTAGCAAACAAGACTAAACATCCAAAAACAACCAAACAAATATTATATCAATATAGTTGAATACATCCACATAACTCTTTCCCTAACCTGAGCATGTACTACACCTGAGGTCTATATATACACACATATCAAAACATAAGTCTAACCCTTATCTCTTAGTGTCTACTATTTAAGATAATTATCCAACTACTATGTTGCAGACCCAAACATCATACAAAAAGGACTAAATCCCATATCTTAGCGCATACTACGTGCTTAAAATAATCACAACTGCTATAATAAAACAACCCTAAAATATCCTAAGCTGAAACACTACTCATCGGATGAACCCTCTGATGGTACTTCCAACTCGATCTCTTCTGGTTCCTCTTCTTCCTCAATTGGCTCCTCATTATCTATCTCTGGAGCTATGTCCCAACCTAGCGGCTGCCACTGCTGGCCTTTTAGGATCCACGGCTCATGCTCCTCTATCTCAATATCCTCCAAACTGAGATCCTCAGCTATCTCTGGAACGGGAGATCCTATCTCCTGAATGGGTGTACCCATATCCCAAATAATCTGCTCATCATCCTCCGAATCATCTTCCTCGTAAAACCTTACATCGTAAATCCCCGAAACTTCCGTCTCTATTGCCATGGGATCCTCGGTCAGTGGCTCGATCTCTGCTGGTATTTCCCTAGGCTCCTCTATAGGTTCCTCTTCCTCCGGTTGCTTGTCTTCACACAAAGGATCCAACATCCAATCATCTGCCTCATTATCTGCCACTTCTCCTGCATCGATCTCTACGTCTACGGGCAATACATCCTCATCATCTGGAATAACTATCGACTCCTCATCGTATGAGATATCTATCTGATGGTCAAATGATCCTAGTACTATCCCCGAGGGCTCTCCTACTTGTATATCCTCCTCATCACTTTTGATCGGTGTATCCAAAACTTCCAAGTCTCCGTATTTAGCTAAGGCTTCCCTAAATCTCTGCCTAAGTGCTAGTCTTTTGGCCTTGGTTGGTTACTACAATTTTATATATTCGAACTCAAAATTAGTTATCATTTCCTATCAAAGATTCTATTTTAGCTTATTTATTTTGTCTCATTTTATTAAGTGATTCTTACATAATTATTATCATTTTTTTCTTCTTTTCATTCCTTTTAAATGAGATTAATTTTTTATCTTTTCTAATGGGTTCTAGCAGAATTTGGATATTGAAAAAACAACAAAATGATAGTTTATATATTGATTCCAAAATACATTCATACTAAGTGACTTCTAAAAAGTACACTCAAAAAGTTTCACAAAAGTCATACTTTTAAAATACTTAGATAGTGCTTACTAATACATGCTTAACTAACTTATGCTTCCACTATTCCTTTCCCTTTTTCTGCAGCAATAGGTAGATGAATAGGGGTAACAAAAGGCCTCGGCTGCTCTGCCGCCTTGAGCATTGGACAGTCTCTAGCGAAATGGCCTATAATATGGCAGAAATAACAATCCTTTGGGGTAGCTTTCTTAGAGGTATTGATTTTTACTCCTAATCCACATTCTTTTGTAGGCTGACCTTTTTGTCTACATTTGGAATAATAAACTTTGTTCTTTCTATGCCTTTTCTTTTTGGTTGGTAATTTAGTAGTCGGCTGTAGAACAGCATCTTCGAATTTTAAGGTATTGCTTCATCTCCCTAAATGATCCATGGATAAAGCTTACCATGCTATGCTGGAGCTCATCACACTTGCTTAACCAATCCTTAACTTCCATGATCTTTTCTGATCCCGAGAACTTTCTTTGTCTTAAGAACTCGAATTCCCAACAAAGTGAAGCGAAGTACACTGCGTTTGGTCTTTCCTGAGAAGAATATTATTTCTTTGAACATTATCATCAAATACCTTATAGTCAAATTGGGAAACTTAATTCGCGAGGTATTTGTTCTTAGTTCTTTTGAATTAGCCCATTGTATACTTATCAAACCATTTATCATTTCTTAAGGCTGAATATCTAGGGTTATGAAAGTTCTAAATTCTAGTTCTCAAATAATTGATTTTACATGAAATATCTTATAGTCAAATTGTGCAATTCTAATCACAAGATATTCATATTTTAGTTTTACTAAGAAAAATTACAATCAATCCTTAATTTCTAACAATATAAAAATATTTCTTTTTATATAAAATACAAACCTAGGTATAATTATTTCATGTACCAATTTCTTTAAAACAAAATCACTTTTATAAAATTAACAAATACGTGCTCATATATATAACACTCTTATAACTCATTCTAGGATGTTACTAACCCTATCTCTAATGAGTTACTCATCCTAGGATATTATTAATCCTATCTATGACGAGACTTTATGCATAACAAAGCCAAGGTTCTCGCTTAACCTTCATCTTTGATACCAAATGTAATGGCCCATTTTTTCGTACTCTTTGAATCGGTAATAACCCATACATGTCCAACTCAAATTGCACGAAAAGGTGGATCATTAAGGGTAGAAAGAAAAATAGATAGAACAGAATCTCACACGAATGGAATAACATATAATATTAAACAAATATTTTTATAGCAGAAAACTTTTAAATACATATATCAAAATCTAACCTAAATTCATCCTGGACAGCTATAAGCATCTGTTCTTACAATTGCTGACAAATAACAAACAAAATACACTAAGTACAGCAGATAATAGAATGTGTCCATATGTCGATGAATATCTCCAGCTCACCTCTAGAAACTCCAACCGTCTTCGAATTAACTTGAAACTACTCGGATCTAACCCCAGTATTGAAAATACTCGGATCAAGCTTGATAAACCAGCGTGAGAAAAACTCAATAACAAATGTTAGTGTCATATATCAGCCTTTTTATAAATCCTTTGAAAATAACGAGTATCTCATAAGACCATGCCCACACATAAACACGGATGGGTTTGTACCTTATGATAACTAAAACACTTTTATATATCAAAACATTTGATATTATTTATAATGACATTCTTTGAAAACATTTTCAAATAAACATATTAATCTTATCCGAAATGGTTACCCATAGAGCATTTCGAGGCTATACACCAATACAAACAAAACCGTAGGTTCTTATTGGAGAATGGATTTCCATACAAATGACCTGGTTAAGGATCTACCTTCTGAAATGGGTACACCTCTAGATGGATGCCTCGACGAGCAGCACAAAGGAACCTCTACCAATACAATACCGGCCTACCTCTATAACTAGATAGTACCGAATAATTCATCCCCCAGTAATTACCGACCTTTAACCGAGCGCTCGTTTCCATACACCACATTAATTTACATCCCAAACGTTATAAAAGGAAGAAATATATCTAGGAAGGGAAGACCATACCCTACTTGGGAATGACCCACTTAGCCTTGCTGCATCTAATCCTGTTTCGGTCATTTCCGGTTTGATGAGGCTTGAGGCTACGATTACATGTTCATAAAGCACATATCATATCATTGAATTCCACATTGCCATTTCCGTTTAACTACTAATCGCCTTCCATAAAAATACAACCCTTGAGCTCGTATGTCTCAATGAGGGTATTAAGCTAAGAAAAGTTGCCTTCTCCGCCACGGCTGATGTATGTTTGTAAAAACCAATGTACGTAATTTTTAGAAATGCAATGTCAGAAAAACATCCATAAAAGTTGTCCAGGAATAGGACAAACCGAGGTACTCTCCTACTACCACCAGTAGCGAGTAGTCCTTGTAATCCGAAAAATCTCCACAACGAGGAGACTACTGCTATATATAACTCGGGAGCTACCCAAAGCATGTCAACAAGCAGTCCTCATGCTATAAAGATCCACGGTCTTCAATCATCTTCAACATGTCTTTACGTTTGAACGTATACATTGGTTCAATGTGATTTTCGGATAGGAGTTACCCAAATCCGACCCTGATTCCTTCGAAATCCAATTATCGAGAAAAAGTGAATATGAGTATATAGGATTTATTAAGTCTCTTTTCACATTAGTTCTTTTCGGCTGATTTCGAAATCTCTTTCTTTGATATAGAATAATTCTAATTAATTCTTTTGCTTTGGAAAATATCACAAATTTCCTTACTTAACTCTCGATCTAAATTCTTTAACTTTTAGGCGGGTTAAAAAGAATTTTATTTAAGATTTCGTTAACAATAACCCCTATATCAATCTTAGCAACATTTTTGAGTAAATAGAAATCATTCGTTTTGGAGATTGCTTAAATTCTGGATAATACTAATTTTCTTTTATTTTGGAAAACTTAACAGAATCTTTTTATTTTAGAAAATCTGGGCTTTCCTTCCAATCTGTTCTGCCCCTCGCCTGAGAAAAGAAACATAGGCCAGGTAAGTTCAGGGCACTGGTTACTCCATCCCTAACCTTAGCTAAACACCTTGTTTTATCTTCCCAGATCTCACAGGCGGGACAAATGTACTAGTCGTTTCCACATACTCAGATTTTCAACTTTATTTTGGAATTGCTTATAAATATTCCAAATCATCTTTCAAAACGCTTAATTATCCTTTTTAAAACATTCACAATTGATTCTAAGAAAAATTGCTAAGTTTAAACTTCTCTTTATAAAGTTATACAATTCGCAGCATAAAAGTGCTACGGAAAGTGCTCTATAAGCTTATTTGATTAAATCAACTTTGAATCATTCGATAATTCATATTTCCAATTCAAATCTTTTTAAATCAGTTAAATAGATTTATCAAATTTATTGCATATTTTTTCATAATTAAAAAAATCCTTTTAAACAGATTTTCTATTATGGTCACTTAACTACACTGCACTGGCGCGATTTTTCTAGAAAATTGATTTGGATTTAATTCAAAATCAAATCAATGAAACTTTTATTTTCTTTCTACATTTAGAAGATATGGATATAATAGTCTGGAATTTTCTTATCTCGAAGAATTCCGAGCTACATTTCACTCTACACATTCGTTTGAACTTTTCGGCGCGAAATCGCGAGCTACCGTTGCGCGACACACCTAGGTTTAACTTATTTTTCAATATTTGAAATAATATATTAAAATTGGATTTAAAACTTATAAAATAATTACAAATCATGTTAAATCAATATTTTTTAAAGTATTTAAATGAATTTTAATTATTACCATATTATAATATTATTTTATTTCTATTATTTTAATATTAAATTTTAAATTCCAATTTGAATTCAATTTCAATTCTAACTTCAAATTAAACACATTTAAAAACTTATATTTCATATCTAATTTCAATTTGAACTTCAATTAAACCTTTATCTCAACTCCACTTTTCCAAATCGATTTCAATTTCAATTTCACTATTTATCCGAATTTCAATTTTAATTTAGCTATCCTTTTCCAATCCGTTTCACTCCAAATTTCAAATTCTTTTTTATTTTTACTTTAATTTCACTTCTAATTGAAAATAGACTTATTTTTCCAAAATATCTCATATCACTAAAATATGGTCTTATTAACAAAGTGATTATTTAAATCAAAATGAACATATCCAATATTTAACATAACATCCATTCAACCAATCACATACATATGATTTCAAATCCAATATTCACTATGAATATCATAATGGGATAGATTATCATAATTCAATTAATTAATTTACTATCAAATCATTCATATTAACAATAAATATAAGCATTCATATGTCATAATTGTGTAAATGTGATTGTTTTAATATAACCAAAATCTTAATTCAAAAGCGATGAGAATTTCTCACCTTCATATCCACTCCTTCAAACTTTTTTGTAGGCTATGTGCTTTTCGAACAAACGCGCTTTTTTTCGAACATCTTGAATTCTCGCCTTAACTTATTTTCTTTCCAAACCAATTTTGTTTTCCTTTCTTTTCTTTTTTTATATATGGACGTGAGGTTTTTTTTGGAGGCGCGTGAGCTTTGGAGGAGAAGTGGTGTACGGCCTTGAGTGTGGAGGAGGGTACGGCCTTGGGTGCTTGGGTTTAGGCGTGTAGGAGGAGTTTGGGCTCAGGTTTGTGGGTGTGGAGCTCGGCCTTGGTGTGGAAGGGGTTTTGGCTCAGGTTTGGTGTGTAGCCGAGGGTAGGCGGGTGTAGGAGGTGGGTAGGTGGAAGCTAAGCTCGGTTTTGGTGGTGTAAGGTGATGGTGAGGTGATGTGGAGGTAGTAGCTTGAAGGTAGAAGAGAAATGGAGGAAATAGAGAAGGATTTTGAAAATTTTGTGAAATGAGAGTGAAGTGGAAATGAAGAGGTTTGTGGTTATATTTATATGTGAAGATTTCAGTGGTAAATGACATTAATAACCTTGTTTACTTTTGCATTGATTAGCCTTTGATTTGAGTTGCATTTAATATATGGAATGATGGTTATGGAAGAGTGTGTTATGAGGTAAAGAGGTGTCGCTTTCTTATGGTTTGTAGTTGTTAAATCATATATTTTCGCTCCTTTTCTATGCATAATTATAACATCTCATTAATGAGATGAGAAGTAAGGTAATGATGTTGTTTTATAAAAGCTTAAATTATTTTTAAACTTGTCAAATCATACTTTTACATCTTTTTATATTTATGTAAATATTTTCAAAAGAAAACTCTTTTTGTCTTTAATGCTAAATGTAGAATGTTTAAATAGTTTGTAAACTTTCATTTATATGTTAGAAAATGTATCAAGTTTCAACAACTTGTCGACAACTTGTTTTGGTTGAAAACAGTATTTTTGTCGATAAATTTTATTGTCAAAATTTGACCTTTTTATAAAGCTATATATTGATGTAAACCAAACTTTAAAATTAACTTTTTCTACTTATTTAAATAAATTAAACATATCTTTTTATATTTTAAAATTATATTTAATTAATATCAAAATCTCTAATTTTACAGTGTATGCAAAACTGAGAAAAAGCAACAAATTTTGATTATTTTTGTAAGACGGTTATTAACATACTTTTAAATCTGTTAACATACTTTTATTATCTTTATTAGATGTTTTAAATATGATTGAATTTTTCAAATAAATATTTAAACTTATTTATTTAAGACTTTATTTATTGCTAACAAAACTTAACTTTTGTTGATTTGTTCTAAAGTCCAAATTTATACTTTTTAATTATTAAATATAAGAATGAATGATTATTTATTATATATATCATATTTAATTTAAGATTTAAATTCCTTTTGAATTTAAAACGAATGAAATATCTCATTTTTTAAGTAACGAAATTACGGATCGTTACAATGCCAATGCCTGTCCGTTGATTGCCCTTTGAGGGTGATAAATGATGTCATACCGACTCAACTTAATGTTCACTTAAGAAGTCATCTTGACATCTCTGGACGGTACATCACTTGCTTCGAGGGTTGATCCGTCAACACTCTGATTGGGTGAGCCTGAAAGTACAAACGTAACTTCCTTGATGCGATCAATAGGTAGTAGGTTAATTTATCCAACTTTAGATAGTTCCTCTAGGCTCTAGTGAATCGCTTACTGATGTAATGAATGAGCTATTGGATTCTAGCTTCCTCACGTACTAGTGCTGCACTTAGATCATGACTTGACACTGCTAGGTAGATGAATAGGTCTTCCCCGTCCACTAGTTTAAATAAAACGGACGGGGTCTCCAAATGTTGCAATAATTCCTCAAAAGTTGTTTGGCTGGCCTAATTCCACTCGAAAATTTTCTTACCCTTTTCAATGTGTCGAAGAATGGTATACACTTGTCTGTTGCTTTGAAAATTAATCGGCTCAACACTACGACCTTTAAATTCAAGCTTTGCAACTCCTTTTTCATTATAGGGGCTTTGACATTCCGCAAGGCAGTACTCTGCTCGGGATTAGCTTCAATACTCCTAGAATTCATGATGAAATCTAGAAATTTTCCAGAAGCCACACCGAATGAGCATTTCAGGAGGTTACCATACTTTCGAAGAATCTTAAACATTTCCGAAATGTTATCCAAATCATTTCTAGACACCTATCATTGTTCGACCAATTTGATTCTTGAACATTATGTTCACCAATCATTGATAAGTTGCCCTGGCATTATTCAAGCCGAATGGAATTATTCGATAACAACATAATCTGAGATCGGTGATGAATCTGGTGTTTTCCTGATCGTGTTCATGCAGCATAATCTGATTGTATGTTGAGTAGGCATCCGTGATTAAGAGCAGCTTATGTCCTATGGTTTTGTCAACTAACTGGTCGATTCTGGGTAGCAGAAAGCTATCCTTTAGGCAAGCTTTTTTCATGTCTGAGTAGTCAACACAATTTTGTTATTTCCCATTTGACTTTTTAACCAAACTGGATTTGATATCCATTTAGGATAATTCGCTTCATAAATGAAACCGCTAGTCAACGGCTTATCCACCTCTTCCTTCAGCGCAATTGATCGCTTCACTCCTAGACTATGTCTCTTCTTCCTCATCGGAATGTACTCGGGATCGATATTGAGCACATGACATGCTATCTTTGGTGATATCCTACACATATTTGAATGCATCCAAGAGAACATGTCCAGGTTAGCATGAAGAAATTTGATCAATTCTTGTTGCACTTTGATCCCTAGTTGTGACTCTATTTTTAAGACTCAAGTTGGGTCATCCATATCGATAGAGACTGACATCGTAATCTCTACCAGTGCTACCCGTTCCTCCCTTGAACTCTTCATCCTAAGGTTCAAAACCTTGTCTAAATAACCATGGTCCCCGAGCTAGGGTTGATTGTATAATTGTTATGCTTACAATTAGCGAATGTGGAGAGACTTCTCTGCATTCTTTCATCTTTCCATTTTTCTTTTGTTTTGATTCGCGTAACTTAGTTACATAATATTCTCTAATAGAACTTTGATCTCTCTTTATAACTTCAACTCCATTCTTCGTTGGGAATTTTGATAATAAGGCACCATGGAGCCAAAGCAATCCTAAGATCAGCAAAGGATGGTTGACTCAAGAAAGCATTGTTTTCTAACATTTCATCCATGATCGAGAATGTTTGGATAAGGACTACCTTTCGTACTCCCTCCTCGAGCTTGACATGCAAGTCAATCATCCCGACTGGCTGTCTTGGTTCTCCTTTAAAGCCTTGGATTTTCATTCAGCAAGTAGACACATCTTTCATGCTAATTTTCAAATGACCGAACATATGTCGAAACAAGATGTTGATAGAACTTCCAATATCCACTAGGACTCGATGTACAACTGCTGACCCGATTTTGATGGTTACCAGCATCGGGTCAAGAGTCACTACTTCTACTCCTTTGCTGTCTCGATTTCAGAACACTATATCCTCATGAGTGTCCTTTGTTGCTTTGCTAGGGAACCATCCTCAATCGCAAAAAAAAAGTTTCTTTCGAAGCGTGCTTTAGTGAACTCGTTTATCGCCCTGTCTCCTGTAAATTTTCTATGTTGGGTGAGGTCCTCCGAAAATAGTGTCGATGACTAAACTCTGTTTCGTCCATTTGGATCCTTCTCCACTGGGTCCAAGTTGGTTCCCTTGGTTACTTAGAACTTGAGGTCCAGCAGGGTACTTAGATTTTTACAATTTCTTCACATACTCCTAGAGCCTGTTATTCCTAATTAATTCCTCGATCAGATATTTTAGATGTCGACACTCATTCGTGTTATTCCCATGAGTCTCGTCGAAGCAATAGAACTTTCTTTATTTCTTATGTCGTTCAGATTCTTACTTGTTAGGAGGCTAGTTATATTGCTCAGTTCCATGAGTTGAAAGGTAGATGTTCTCCATGCTGTCATTCAATGGCATATGCTCCTAGGGTCTCAGGTTCCTGATCTGCTTTCCAATCCCATCACGTCTATTAGCGTTCTGGGTTTTTCTTTTCTGACTTCCGTCTTTCATAGAATTTCCTACCGCGATTCCAAAATTGTTTCCATTCTAATTGACCATTAACTTACTTTGAACTATCTCCTTTGGTTGCACACAGTCAGACTTTCCTTCCACTGCGATAGCCTCTTCCAATCTCAGATATTGACTCCCCTTCCGATTAAGTTCCTTCAAGGTAGGCAGTTGTTTCATCTTAATCCATCTTCCAAAATATGTGTTCGGATGGATAACTCTGACTAAAGCCACGAATAACATATCCTCATTATGGTTGCTAGCTTCAGTAACCATAGTATTTGTCTAGTTCATAAAGGTTTTTAATGACTCATTTAGTCCCTGGAAAAGGCCAAATATAGACATCACATCTTTTGGCTGTGTTGTGTGAAGTCTGAACAGTTCCATGAATTTCCCTGCTAGCTCATCAAATGTAGAAATGGATCTTGGTGGGAGTTTGGTAAACCGCATATAAGCAAAAACTTTTGGGAAGATAAGGAAACATCTGCAGCGAACTGCATCCATTGTCCTAGCTCCGTCCGTGTGCCAACTGTACTTGAACAAGTGTGGTTTAGGGTCTATCATCTCATTATAGGCTGGTATAGGAGGAATAGTGAACTTTTTGGGATATTCCTCCTTTAGGATATTTTCAGTAAATGGAGTCTGCCTTGGTGCAGAACTCCAATCATAGTCTTTTTTGCCATTATTTTCTTCAATCAAGCATTCGACCATGTCCACTATGTACGCCTCGTTAGTCCAGTAGTCCATAGGTCGACTGTCAGGAGCAACGCCAAGCATTTGACTTTGCAAATGATCTTGGTTTGCTAACTGAAGTCTAGGTCCTCCATTCTCTAGAAGAACCACTCCTGCAGGATTCCTTTGGCATGTAGTTGGCTTTATAGTGGCAGTTTGAACTTACTTTTGGGCATTTTTCCTACCTATATCAACACTCAATTCCAATTTTAGCATCGAGTAGCATGTCATCATCAAAATCAGAGAAAAGCATTGCAATATTCCCTTCTGCAGCCTTCGCTCCAAGGTTGAGGTTTGTGGAAAGTTTTCCTTCGATAAGCGGGTTATATCATTACCTTCAATAACAGTTCCAATCGCTTCATTAGCTATCTAGTTTTGCTTTTGCTTGCCATCCCTCCTATTCAAGCCCGAGACGGAGGAATTTTCCTATTTTACAGCCTCCGCGGTTTTCAGCCTAGTCCTCGAGGTAGTTGGTGGTCGCAACGCTGGCAGAGCGTCTATTTTGTCCATAAAAGCTTTTTGGCTATCAGCCTTCTTTTGGTTAAGTTGATCAAGCATCAGTTAAACTCTCATTTTGTCACAACTTCATGATGGACAAATGATTCTTGTGCTTGATTTCTAGTATTTACTCCTGTTGGTAAGTTGGTGGTGTTGTTAATTTCAGCCCACTGGCGGTTTGGTCCATCACTACCAACTGTCGCACCGGTAGATCTCCCAAAAGTTGTTCTCTTTCTTCTTGCCATTGATCTTCAATGGCAAGACTTTAAATTCTTTTGAAAATAGTATTCGTGGATCTAACTTCTAGGCCTATCCGATCCAAAGTGGAGAGCTGGATCTAAGCCCGAGTTCAATTCTCAATAAAAGCACTAAAATGTTAACCCAGAAAATGAATCAACAACCAAGAGTGTAATGTGAGAGCACCAGCCCTACTAGAACAAAGCAAATATAATAGAAAACTAGCAAAGAAATAAATAGACATAGGGAATTTTATAGTGTTTCAGTTGTTAACTAAGAATACATCCATTTATAGCTTTGATTATTGATTTTATATGATTATAAGGTGTTTGAGAGTGAATAAATCACAAGTACATGTGTTGGACCAATTCTAGTCCTAGAATTGCCTATAGGAACTGCCTTAGTGACTATTGAGTAGAGAGAGTTGAAGAAATGGCAGGACTTCTGTATAGTAATGGCAGAAACCAGCCTTTTCTTAGTTGCTCTTCGATTTTTATTTTTAGTTGTAGCAGTCGTATTAGATTCAGAAGCTCGCTATAGGAGGAGTCCAAAGAGCAGCCCAAGACAATGCAAAAAATGTCATGATCACAAGAGCTATGGCTAAATCCTTTTGCGTTGAGTTCCATGCCTCATCTGGATGTTCTCTACGTAATTTGGTAGGTTATTGATGAGTTTTGATCTTCGTTCTTCCAAGACTTAGATTATGAAGATGTTTGAACGGTCACATTAATATTGTTGATGATAAGCTCTCTAGAAATCTATGAAACTTCACGAATATGCATAGAAGAAATAGGGAATAATTTGTGCAAAGTGTGAATATGCCAGGATTCAGCACTTATATTTGACACCGAATTAAGGGGATTAATTCGGGCCGAATATTTAGCCAATTTTGGTACCAATCTTTTCTGAGCTCTTCCTTTAGTCCTTCTTGGTACCTTGGCCAAGTTTTATGCCATTATGTCTTCGTACCGACGTTCTAATTCCTGCTGATTTCTATGTGATTAAAAACATAGTTAACATATATTTAAAGTCTCATTCTATTTTATAAGTAATATTCCCAAATGTTGATTTAAAATATAGTTTCAATTATTATTTATGATTTTCTTCGAAAATTCATAAACAATTACCTTATTTAATTAAATAATACTTAAAGTCTATTAAACCACCATTATTTATTGAAGCCATCCAAAATCTACAAGTAATCTTATTTATCATTTATTTAATTCATTTTCTCATAACCATTCATTTCATTTCAATTAATTACTTTCCAATTCATATCAACAATTAATTATAATTAAACATCTAAAAATACGACAATCAATAATAATTATCTAAGCAAGACACAATATATGCAAAATACTATAATAATTAAACCATTATCCATAGAATATAAAATACGTCAACAAATTTTATTTTTCATCAATAATTATGGGTTTTATGATTAAAATTAAAATTAATCAAATGAGATAATTCATACCAATGCACTTTTTCTATTAACCTCCATCCGCAGAACTAGTACCATATCATTTGGAATTCTATCACGAGTCCAATGGATTAAACCGAGCATGAATCGAAGTTCGTATGTGAGAGATATGAAAAATAGACGTTTTATGTAACAACCCTGGTTTTGGAGATTACCTATAAATATTAAATTATAATGGTAGTTATAATTTAATATTGTGAACTAAAATAAAATTGGAGAAATTAAATTGTTTATTTGGAATAAACAATGAATTTTGGAATAAAATAAGAAAATAAAGTTTGAAACTATATTTTATTTGTTTCGGTTAATAATAAATGAAAAATAGTTTTTATTTGGAGAAAATGCAATAATTTTATTAATTATTGCCAATTACTTCTTTTAATAATTTTTAAAGGAAGTATTTGATTTTTAAAGGTTGTTTATTGAAATAAAAGATGGAAATTGGGTTAAAAATAAGTTTTTTTTTCTGTAAATAATGCTTTGAAATGGTTTGAAATATTTTTTTAAGTGATAAAATAAATTTTGTGGAATTTTAGGAGTTAAAAACATGATTTTATTCGTTTATTTGAGTAAATAGTGCATTTTTTTAAATAAAGGAATTTAGTAATAAAAAAAAATGTTTTAAAAATTAAAATTATCTTTTTTTTTTATGTAAACATTTTATTTAATATGTTTGTATGTTTTCATATTTTGTTTGGTTTTAAAACATGAGAGAAATGTGATTTGTTTTGTAAAATAGTGTAACTTATGCATAATTGTGTATGCACATAAATTAAAACTTGGGCTATTTGATTTTTTTTTCTTTTAATTGTTGGGTCCAAGCCCACTTATCCTAGGTTTGAAAGGAGAAAATAGAATTTCCTATACGTTCATTTCTACCTCATCTTCTTCTTCCTCTTTCCAGTAAATAAGAATTAGAAACCCACTCCACAAACTTCAAAATCCAAGCCAAATCTCCAAACCAAACCAAAAACTTGATGTTTTCTTTCAAATTAAAACATATTCTACAGGTAATCTACTCCAAAACTGAACTATTTCATCAAAAAAAAATTAATTTGTGTAATAGGGTTGTATGTAATCTTTTTTTTTTTGGGCTTGCATGTTTCTTTTTGAGTTTTTATAGGTATTTGAAGCATATTCTAGCTCCAAGCTCTCATCTTTCAGCCGAAATCCGAGACTTTGCATCAAAACAGCAAGGTGAGTTAATAAACTCACAATCTCTAGCTGAAGTAAAGCTTCAAATGCAAAGATATATGCACATAGGTTGAGAATATTGATTTTTTTTGGTTGATGTTTTTATTGAATTCTGTCCATCTTTGAAACTGAAACTAATTTGACAATAACTACTTCATCCCTTATCCGATTTTAATAAATTTAAATGGTCCGGAAAGCATAAATCGTGTTCTACAACTTTCATGTATTAAGTTTTCTGTAGTTCTGAGGTTAGGTATGTCAAAATCTAATTTTTCTATTGTTATCCCGAGAGCAAAACCAAGATTTGCTCTGTGCACGTAGCTGAAACGAATTTTGACATAACTTTCTTGTTTCTTAACCGATTTTAATAATTTTAGATGTTCCGGAAAGTTTAAATCGTATTCTACAACTTTCATGTTTTGAGTATTCGGTAATTTTGATGTTAGTGTGGAAAAAAAATGCAATGGTTTGTCGCTGTCCCGAGACAAAACGATAGAAGTTGTGAAATTCAAATCTCAGAATTGTTTTATCCATATCTTTTGCATTTCTTATCGGAATTCGATGATTTTTAATGTTCTGGAAAGCTTAGGATGTCGTCTACAACTTTCATGTTTTGTGTTTTCTCAAATTATGAACTTAAAAGAGGCAAACTGAACAAACAATACACAGGTCTGGGCAAAATGCCAAAGTTTATTTCTATGTATCTTGAATTGTTGCACCAGCTTTTGGTGTTTTCTTTTATGTTTTCCCGAACATGGTTTTGATGCCCATTTCAGTACATATATTGAGAGCTTTATATCATATATGCTCTAGTATTGAATCATTTATTTTCTTAAATTGTTCGAGCAAGTCTTTGATGATAAATTTTAATATAGATCTTGAGTGTTATATTATCTTATTCAAGGGATAAACCATGATTCTTTTGACTATATTTGGGTTGCTTCTACTATATAGAAGCCCGGATTTTCATGAATCCTTCATTGGGATTTTAATGATTCATTATGTGATGTTTTCATTATGATTCCGAGCACATGTGCACGTATTTTCAAACTATTTTTCCAAAAGTGCTCATATTTTATCTATTGTTCTAAGAAATATATTTTAAAAATTGATTTCATATAAAATATGATACAATTAATATTTCTAAATTATAAAGAGATTTTCAAATCGATTTCTTAAATATTTTCTGAAATTTATTTCAAAACCTGATTTAGCAAAAATATATTTTCTATATAAAGACACACGTTTTTGCACTTTTCGGACGTATGAGAAAGAGAATTAAACGATCTAGTAAAACATGTGGTATGGGACACATGAGTTTGCTTTTTCGGTTAATTCCGGACTTGTACGATCGAAACCTCTTGAGTATTGTATCTTGAGTTAATATTTAAGATTTTCAATTCCTATTATAGGAATTATCCGAGTAGCCAATATTTGGCGAGTTGAGATGTTCGAGATCTCCTATTATGAGAGTAAAAATTGTTGAGAACCACTTAAAGATGCTGTTTTACTTGCCGATGAGATGAGGCGAGTCTTGAGATGAGATTTTCCTTTTCGGAGATTATGGTTTATGAGAAACCATTATGAGATTTAATTGCATTTGCCGATGATATGAGGTAAATCTATTTATGAAGTATTCATGAAGTTAAGATGTTTATGATGATTTATGAAGTTAAGATGGTTATGATGATTTTTACTTGTCGATGAAATGAGACAAGTCACGATGGAACCATTACTCGTCGATGAGAAGAGATGAGTGTGGTATTATATTAACTCGCCGATGAGATGAGGCAGAGTGAGTTTTATGATGGTTCTGATGCTTTATGATGTTTTCTAATGTGGAACCAACTAACGATTAGTAAACCATTAGGGGAGAACGTATAGTATGGGATATACGTTCTCGCCTTTTGGGTTCCTATTCGAGAAGTTGAGACACATTCACGATGTTACTAGTGCTACAAACCGAGTACTCGATTGGAGTCATCACGATGTTCATGAGGTTATTACTCGACTCCAATCATCACGATGTTATTACTCGGGTTTTTGTGACTGGGTGTCATCAAGATGTTTCCGACTATAGTCAATCAAGATGATCACGATGTTATGATATTATGTGACCCCAAGTCATCAAGATGAATGGTACCAAATAATGGTAGTACTAGTCAAGATGTAAAGCACGTGCTGTTTTCCATGAAGTTTAGATGTTTCGTTTTCACTGTTTTGATGATGATGCTTTATTATAGCCTTATGTAAGAAAAGGGCTTATTTATATACATGGTTTTATGATGATTTCGAATATGATGTTTTGGATTCTTTTCGGGCTCTATCAAGATGGATTTGAGACATTATATATATTTATACCAATGAGATGAGGTATAAATTATGGTAATGCTTTTATGATGAGTGTTGATAATAGATTTAAGATAGATTTATATTTATACCAATGATATGAGGTATAAATGATTATGGAAATTTCTTTATAATGAGTTTAATGATGGATTTTAGATCTATTTATATTTATACCGATGAGATGAGGTATAATAATTAAGAAGTTTCTATTAGATGGGTTTTATTTATGATGGATTCTTGTAGTTTAATTATCTTATGAAGATTTACTTTATGGTCCATATCCTCACCCATTTCATTCGGTTATATATATAATTAGATAAACCATGTCTATCTAATATACATATTGTATTCCTCTATGCAATCATGATGAACCATTGATGTATCACTCTAGAGATAACTTGATGACCTATATCATTCCATTGGTAATGATGGAATGGTTTTCCCCTTATCTCTTATCATCACCTTTACTAATGATAAGTTCTAGCTAGACTGACCCGTGTGTTTTCACTCGGGTTAGACCGAGTTGTTTCAGGTATCATTTATTGGGCTTAGCTTGAAGTTGATGTTGGATATCAGCTCTTCTTTCTCTTGAGTAGTTTATTTCTTCCGCATATTCTGATGTTCTTACATTTGATTCGATGTATATGGTGTGGTCGTGTACCACCTTTATTGTATTCATATTGTATTGTACTGAACGTGTATCAGTGTATATGTATATATATGATGTTGGTTACTGTTCTGTGATGTAGTTTACATTCAGTTATTGTATTTTGTTCTGATAGATCCGTTAGCCACCTATAGTTTTGGATTAAGCATTTACTGGGTATGTCGATCCACTTGAGTTGAAAAAAAAAATTATATTGCATTTATCGACGTACTCAATGGATGTTTAAGACAAAATTATAGATGGTCGCCCTTAACCAGCCCTATTCTCCGCTTTAGTAGACGGAATTACTTGTTAATTCTTTTTGCTATGGTGGGTCTCAGGGTGGGGCGTTACAGCTTGGTATCAGAGCTGTGGTCAGAACAAAGTAGGATAAACACAGAACAGTACGTATATCATGATACATCAAAGTACAATACGGATGAATCATTGTCTTTTTTTCGAGCTTGCTTTCAAATTGAGCCTTGATTCTTTTTTGAGTTTTGGGATTGTTGAGGTGGAATATGTATAGGAATATAGATATATTATATTCTATAGTGTTCCATAATAGAGTTTGATGTCATCTTGTCTTTTATAAAATCTTATTTAGGATTGTTCTATTCTTATTTTTATCGATACGAGTGAATTCGTATCGATGGAGCTGATTGATTTCTTTGAGCATTCTCGTTGCATTCCTTTGAGAGTTGTGAATCCTATTAAAGGGATCCACAATGATTGGCTTGTTGTGAGCATTCTGAGTTCTCTATTTGTTGTTGCTTTAGTGAGTATTTGTTTATTACTCACTATCTTGAAATGTATCTGATTTGTGATGGATTGACTTATTTGATGTTAAGTCCGATTCTTTTGTTGTTACAGGATCCTATATTTATTTAGGCATCCTAATTTGATTAGGTTATTATTTCTATCACTTTGGAATGTTAGTGATGATTCTGAAGTTTCTGTATTCACTCTTGAGTATCGAGATGTTGATGATATATCTCGAATTCCAGTCAAGGTGACTTTGTTGAGTTTTGTGAGTCCGTTTGGATTTGACATCCAATCGGTACAATCGAGTGTTGAGGTAACCTTTTTCCTAGCACTTCGGTTATCCTTCCATGCGGATATCCACTAAGGAATGAGGCGAATTTCTAGATTGTTCAAGTTTGATGAGTTTATCATTCAGCTTCGTTTGAGTGTTTTTTTTTCATATACTCAATCAATGTTATCCTTTAGCATTACTCCGACTGAAGTAGTGATTCGTGGATTGTTTCTTCTTCTCCTTCGAGAAGAATATCTTGCTTATCCTGTATCTTGATGATTTTTGGGAGTGGCTCGTGACATCGTAAGATTGACGAACACTCTATCTCCTTCTATTGATTTTGAGAATCGGGTATTCTGGGAATATCTCGATGCATTCTCTTAATGTTCTTTGGTTTGAGTTTTGAAGCTATATAAATATATGAGTTTTAAAGAGAAATTTGAGCTTTGAGATATTTAAAAAAAAAAAAAATCAAAGAATTTTTGAGAATATATTTACATGAGTAATATTTCTTTTATAAAAATAATTTGAGAGTGTTGGGTTGTCCATCGAGTAGTTAAGAGTTCTAGTCGATACGCCCGATCAACGTTATCGATAGGAATCTCCTAAATGCTACGATGAGACAATCAGACACGATGGTTTGTGTTTTAAAAATTGAGATTTTGAAAATAATGTTTGAGATTAAATATTAAATTTATTTTTGAATGCTAATTGCAGCCATTGATTTTAGAGACGAGTATCAGAGTGGCGAGGCAGTTTTGATCGTTCGATCGACTCTGCAGCCAACGAGCATATCTATTTATTAGGGATTCAGTGGCGAGGCAATGCCATTTATTTATAAATTTATTTTGAAGCAAGAGAAGAAATTTGAATTTTAACTTTGAATTTTATATTACTTACTAAGTAATATAGTAAAGAGTTTGATAAATTTTCAAATGTTGAGAATTGAGATTTAAAAGTTAAAGGATGTTGAGAAAAAAAATAAGAATGTTCTGCTTATGAAATTCTATGGTCTGCTAACTCTAAGTATTGTACTTGTGAAATCACAGGATTTGCCGAGCAAACTAGTCCTGATCCTTTCATCCTCTGTTGAGGGTGAATATCTATAATCCTATCTTTCGATTTGAATCTTGTTGTGATGAAATAGGTGTTATA
This sequence comes from Allium cepa, assembly GCA_030765085.1. NCBI lineage: Eukaryota > Viridiplantae > Streptophyta > Magnoliopsida > Asparagales > Amaryllidaceae > Allium > Allium cepa. The sequence continues at coordinate 688,928,776 of CM060932.1, read as the reverse complement.
GATAACTTCCATTATAGAAATTGCGTGGACGCAATTTTTTTAAGGGGAGGAGTCTGTAACAACCCTGGTTTTGGAGATTACCTATAAATATTAAATTATAATGGTAGTTATAATTTAATATTGTGAACTAAAATAAAATTGGAGAAATTAAATTGTTTATTTGGAATAAACAATGAATTTTGGAATAAAATAAGAAAATAAAGTTTGAAACTATATTTTATTTGTTTCGGTTAATAATAAATGAAAAATAGTTTTTATTTGGAGAAAATGCAATAATTTTATTAATTATTGCCAATTACTTCTTTTAATAATTTTTAAAGGAAGTATTTGATTTTTAAAGGTTGTTTATTGAAATAAAAGATGGAAATTGGGTTAAAAATAAGTTTTTTTCTGTAAATAATGCTTTGAAATGGTTTGAAATATTTTTTTAAGTGATAAAATAAATTTTGTGGAATTTTAGGAGTTAAAAACATGATTTTATTCGTTTATTTGAGTAAATAGTGCATTTTTTTAAATAAAGGAATTTAGTAATAAAAAAAAATGTTTTAAAAATTAAAATTATCTTTTTTTTTTATGTAAACATTTTATTTAATATGTTTGTATGTTTTCATATTTTGTTTGGTTTTAAAACATGAGAGAAATGTGATTTGTTTTGTAAAATAGTGTAACTTATGCATAATTGTGTATGCACATAAATTAAAACTTGGGCTATTTGATTTTTTTTCTTTTAATTGTTGGGTCCAAGCCCACTTATCCTAGGTTTGAAAGGAGAAAATAGAATTTCCTGTACGTTCATTTCTACCTCATCTTCTTCTTCCTCTTTCCAGTAAATAAGAATTAGAAACCCACTCCACAAACTTCAAAATCCAAGCCAAATCTCCAAACCAAACCAAAAACTTGATGTTTTCTTTCAAATTAAAACATATTCTACAGGTAATCTACTCCAAAACTGAACTATTTCATCAAAAAAAAATTAATTTGTGTAATAGGGTTGTATGTAATCTTTTTTTTTTTGGGCTTGCATGTTTCTTTTTGAGTTTTTATAGGTATTTGAAGCATATTCTAGCTCCAAGCTCTCATCTTTCAGCCGAAATCCGAGACTTTGCATCAAAACAGCAAGGTGAGTTAATAAACTCACAATCTCTAGCTGAAGTAAAGCTTCAAATGCAAAGATATATGCACATAGGTTGAGAATATTGATTTTTTTTGGTTGATGTTTTTATTGAATTCTGTCCATCTTTGAAACTGAAACTAATTTGACAATAACTACTTCATCCCTTATCCGATTTTAATAAATTTAAATGGTCCGGAAAGCATAAATCGTGTTCTACAACTTTCATGTATTAAGTTTTCTGTAGTTCTGAGGTTAGGTATGTCAAAATCTAATTTTTCTATTGTTATCCCGAGAGCAAAACCAAGATTTGCTCTGTGCACGTAGCTGAAACGAATTTTGACATAACTTTCTTGTTTCTTAACCGATTTTAATAATTTTAGATGTTCCGGAAAGTTTAAATCGTATTCTACAACTTTCATGTTTTGAGTATTCGGTAATTTTGATGTTAGTGTGGAAAAAAAATGCAATGGTTTGTCGCTGTCCCGAGACAAAACGATAGAAGTTGTGAAATTCAAATCTCAGAATTGTTTTATCCATATCTTTTGCATTTCTTATCGGAATTCGATGATTTTTAATGTTCTGGAAAGCTTAGGATGTCATCTACAACTTTTATGTTTTGTGTTTTCTCAAATTATGAACTTAAAAGAGGAAAACTGAACAAACAATACACAGGTCTGGGCAAAATGCCAAAGTTTATTTCTATGTATCTTGAATTGTTGCACCAGCTTTTGGTGTTTTCTTTTATGTTTTCCCGAACATGGTTTTGATGCCCATTTCAGTACATATATTGAGAGCTTTATATCATATATGCTCTAGTATTGAATCATTTATTTTCTTAAATTGTTCGAGCAAGTCTTTGATGATAAATTTTAATATAGATCTTGAGTGTTATATTATCTTATTCAAGGGATAAACCATGATTCTTTTGACTATATTTGGGTTGCTTCTACTATATAGAAGCCCGGATTTTCATGAATCCTTCATTGGGATTTTAATGATTCATTATGTGATGTTTTCATTATGATTCCGAGCACATGTGCACGTATTTTCAAACTATTTTTCCAAAAGTGCTCATATTTTATCTATTGTTCTAAGAAATATATTTTAAAAATTGATTTCATATAAAATATGATACAATTAATATTTCTAAATTATAAAGAGATTTTCAAATCGATTTCTTAAATATTTTCTGAAATTTATTTCAAAACCTGATTTAGCAAAAATATATTTTCTATATAAAGACACACGTTTTTGCACTTTTCGGACGTATGAGAAAGAGAATTAAACGATCTAGTAAAACATGTGGTATGGGACACATGAGTTTGCTTTTTCGGTTAATTCCGGACTTGTACGATCGAAACCTCTTGAGTATTGTATCTTGAGTTAATATTTAAGATTTTCAATTCCTATTATAGGAATTATCCGAGTAGCCAATATTTGGCGAGTTGAGATGTTCGAGATCTCCTATTATGAGAGTAAAAATTGTTGAGAACCACTTAAAGATGCTGTTTTACTTGCCGATGAGATGAGGCGAGTCTTGAGATGAGATTTTCCTTTTCGGAGATTATGGTTTATGAGAAACCATTATGAGATTTAATTGCATTTGCCGATGATATGAGGTAAATCTATTTATGAAGTATTCATGAAGTTAAGATGTTTATGATGATTTATGAAGTTAAGATGGTTATGATGATTTTTACTTGTCGATGAAATGAGACAAGTCACGATGGAACCATTACTCGTCGATGAGAAGAGATGAGTGTGGTATTATATTAACTCGCCGATGAGATGAGGCAGAGTGAGTTTTATGATGGTTCTGATGCTTTATGATGTTTTCTAATGTGGAACCAACTAACGATTAGTAAACCATTAGGGGAGAACGTATAGTATGGGATATACGTTCTCGCCTTTTGGGTTCCTATTCGAGAAGTTGAGACACATTCACGATGTTACTAGTGCTACAAACCGAGTACTCGATTGGAGTCATCACGATGTTCATGAGGTTATTACTCGACTCCAATCATCACGATGTTATTACTCGGGTTTTTGTGACTGGGTGTCATCAAGATGTTTCCGACTATAGTCAATCAAGATGATCACGATGTTATGATATTATGTGACCCCAAGTCATCAAGATGAATGGTACCAAATAATGGTAGTACTAGTCAAGATGTAAAGCACGTGCTGTTTTCCATGAAGTTTAGATGTTTCGTTTTCACTGTTTTGATGATGATGCTTTATTATAGCCTTATGTAAGAAAAGGGCTTATTTATATACATGGTTTTATGATGATTTCGAATATGATGTTTTGGATTCTTTTCGGGCTCTATCAAGATGGATTTGAGACATTATATATATTTATACCAATGAGATGAGGTATAAATTATGGTAATGCTTTTATGATGAGTGTTGATAATAGATTTAAGATAGATTTATATTTATACCAATGATATGAGGTATAAATGATTATGGAAATTTCTTTATAATGAGTTTAATGATGGATTTTAGATCTATTTATATTTATACCGATGAGATGAGGTATAATAATTAAGAAGTTTCTATTAGATGGGTTTTATTTGTGATGGATTCTTGTAGTTTAATTATCTTATGAAGATTTACTTTATGGTCCATATCCTCACCCATTTCATTCGGTTATATATATAATTAGATAAACCATGTCTATCTAATATACATATTGTATTCCTCTATGCAATCATGATGAACCATTGATGTATCACTCTAGAGATAACTTGATGACCTATATCATTCCATTGGTAATGATGGAATGGTTTTCCCCTTATCTCTTATCATCACCTTTACTAATGATAAGTTCTAGCTAGACTGACCCATGTGTTTTCACTCGGGTCAGACCGAGTTGTTTCAGGTATCATTTATTGGGCTTAGCTTGAAGTTGATGTTGGATATCAGCTCTTCTTTCTCTTGAGTAGTTTATTTCTTCCGCATATTCTGATGTTCTTACATTTGATTCGATGTATATGGTGTGGTCGTGTACCACCTTTATTGTATTCATATTGTATTGTACTGAACGTGTATCAGTGTATATGTATATATATGATGTTGGTTACTGTTCTGTGATGTAGTTTACATTCAGTTATTGTATTTTGTTCTGATAGATCCGTTAGCCACCTATAGTTTTGGATTAAGCATTTACTGGGTATGTCGATCCACTTGAGTTGAAAAAAAAAAATTATATTGCATTTATCGACGTACTCAATGGATGTTTAAGACAAAATTATAGATGGTCGCCCTTAACCAGCCCTATTCTCCGCTTTAGTAGACGGAATTACTTGTTAATTCTTTTTGCTAAGGTGGGTCTCGGGGTGGGGCGTTACATTTTAGGTTTTATTTTTGCAATTAAATGTTAAATAGGGACTAATTGAAAATTACCCATCTTTCCCCAAATTGGACCAGCTTTCGTTAACCTATATCACCACAACTTCAATATACCAATTATCCCTCCATACTCTGTTATAGTCTTCGCCACTGCATCCTTAGAATCACGACCTCATGCTTCACCTCCCAACGCCCTCGTGAACACCAGCTCCAACCAGAAACGCCACCATCAAAGCCCAAAATTGCATGGTAGTTCACCAAATTACCATCATTACAGAAACCTATTCATCGAATCGATCCTACCTCTGGACACTACACGACGACCTCTTCAATACCCATAAATCAATTTCTTCGATTGATGTCCAAATTAAAAAAAGTCCAAATCAACCATTAGGGTTTCGCGATTTCTTATTTTAACAGCGATTTTCCACTAACTTGAGCATTTTTTTGACAAAAGGACACTTGTCATCGATTCCATTTGTTAAGCTTTGCTACAATATATCATTCAATATGGTTTAGACACTTTGATTTTTGAAATAATTTGTAATTAGGGATAATTATCTAATATTAGCAAGTGATTAGAAAAAATCACTAATGCTATAATAGATAATCATGAATCAAGTGATGATAATGATGAGGAAATCGCATTCAGGAGTATAAATTCTTGAATTATAGAAGAAGAATTTTTTTTGGAAAATAGACAATAATGCAAATTATTCAGTTAAAAAAAGTGTGGGTAAATGCTTTGTATGAGATAAACTCGATCAGTTGTAAAGAGATTGCCCAATTATTAGGAAGTCAAATAACTCTCCTAACATAGATACATTCAACAAGAAAAGGACGGCATATAACTCAACTTGGGATGGTTCATACTTACATCAAGTAAAGGTGATTTAAAGACCAAAAATGCTAACACATGCTTCATGGCAGAAAATGACCTGGCACCTGATGATCATACAACAAGTGTTAAGAAAGATAAATAGATACCAAACAGATACTTAAGAGACGTGATTAGCAATCTAGAGTTATTAAAAGATATTATACAAAGATGATGGAATGCTGAAAGTTTTAAACAACCCGAAGGGATATGTCATTGGCATCAACAACCTCGGTATTTCTGAACCCCTATTATTTCAAATGTTTTATTAGTTAACATCTAAAACATAATCTGTTAAGTAAAAGTTAATTATGCGATAAAAGTTTCAAAATAAATTTAAAGTAGATAATTGTCGTATCATAGATCGGGACTCTAGAGTTATGTTTGACAGTATTAGAAATGGAAATATACGTTTGAAGTATAAAGGTATCTTAAAATGAAAGCTTATATATTATGGCCAATTCAAAATGAACCTTGGATTTAGCATGAACATTATGGTCATCTGAATTATAAAGCACTGTCCGAAATTACTAAATATGACCTTATGAGAGGCCCGCTAAAAATGAACTTCGATGTGAATAATATTTGTGATGTTTGTCAAATTGGAAAGCTCCATAAACATTTAAATCTAAAGATATGATCTTTACAGAGCATCTTTTAAAACTTCTTCATCTAGATCTTTTAGGCCATCACAAATACAATCAATAACCATAATGAATATGTTTTTATAATTGTAAATAACTTTTTAAGATATACATGGACAATTATTCTTGAACATTAAAATGAAGCATTTGAAATGTTTAAAACTTTTGCTAAAAGAATTGTAGAACGAATAGCCTTTTTGACCCTCGAATGTCGACACTACTACATCTACAGTATTCATGTGCCGAGCACCTGAGTGCTAGAAAGATAGAATGTTAGGGTAAAAGAAAATGAAGCAGAACAAGAAAGAAGAACACAATATACAATCTTACATGTAGAATTATAATATATAATATCTCAAAAGATCATTACCAAAAATAAACCTTTAAAATACATACAACAATCTGTGTAAACTAAATTATCATTGGCCTTGACAGTTATAACAGCATGTCCTCACAAATGTTGATGGATACAATACAAGAAAAGCAGTGAAAAATAAATATTTGAATAGGTGTTGGAGGCATCCAACTAGTCTCCAGAAGCCCCAAAGCGCCTAGCTAAATCTGGAAATATACTCGGGGCTGACCCGAGCATTATCAGAAAATAACACCTAGATCAGTTTAGTAAACAAGTATGAGAAACTCAAATTATAAGGATTTATAAATTTATAAAACCTTTCAAAAATAAAGGTATCTCATAACACTATGTCGCAAATAAACACAAACGAGTTTTTACCTTACGTTAACCAAACAATTTCTATTAGAAAATCCAATGATATTATATAGGGCATGAAATATAAATAATCAAGTAGATATGACATATGTGAGTGTACACCATAACAATAACTTGTATACAATCAAAACCGCTAAGGTGCGCTCGTGTAACAACCCGGAATTTGCGATCCCGAAAATTCCAGATAGTTAGAAAAAGCAGAAAAGAGATAGAAGAAGAAACAGGAAAGAAACACAGAATCTCACATTCGCAATGGATCAAATATATAATATCAAATAAATAGCAGTTATTCAAAGGAAAACTGTATTAGTTAATTTACATCAATATATCATAGTTACAATATTTACACAAACACTGAACAGATACAATTAACTTGTTCTAGATATACAACAATATATCACAATAGAACCACTCCATACGTTCCTGCCATCTAGCTCGCCTCCTGAGCTCCAGAACGTCCTTACCTGAAAATCTGTAATACTCGGTCTGACCCGAGTATTACATCAAAGTAACACTCGGGTGAGCCTGAAAACCAGCGTCAGTATACCCATCTAACAAGAAATACCAAAGCATAAATCTTATTTATTCTCGGGGTAACTCATGCTCCTCTACGAGTTCATAACTTGGCATAGTCCATGCCTTATTTCACAAATCAATCTCTAAGTAACCTTACTTAGTTTAAAAGGTCCATTTCACTTAAATTATTTCAATCCAGCCAATTGATTTTACATATCAAGTCTATAAAGAATTATAGTATATTTAAAATCAAAGTGGATTCGGGTATTTACTGATACCCGACCCAGGCCTCTTCGAATCGCAAGCCATTTTAACCCAAGTTATTCAAGTGAAATACAATTCAAACCTTGAATACAGGATATCACTTAACACAGCAATTTATCTTGATAGATAACCATATTATCACTATTCAACCCAATCATATCATAAAACATTTCATAACGGAAACGTTAAATAATCCAAGGCATTTTAATATGATTCAATAATTCATAAGTAAGGTTAATTAGTCACACATTCAAATTAATTTAAATAAATTAAATTAATTTCTTTAATCACTTTTAATCCCGCTTATCTAACATTTAATTAATTACAAACCATAATTTAATCATCTCTTAATTTTCCTCTTTAATTACATTAGGTAATTAACTTCTAATTAACAATATGAATTAGTTAACCTTTACCCGTTCACATTAATTACATTTATCCTTAATTAATTACTCTAATTAATTATCCTATAATCACTCACATTGATTAATTATCCTTTAATTAATCACACTCATTAATTAACCATCCCTTAATTAATTTCCTTAATTAATCAATCCTTTAATTAATTACCCTAAGTAATTAATCCTTAATTACTTTCCTTAAGTAATTTACCTTTAATTACTTTCATCAAGTAATTATCCCATAGACAATTACTCAATTAATTAACCTTAATCATTAATTAATTTAGCTTTTAGTTACTAATTTATTTAATTAACCCTCAACAGATTAATTCTTTAATTACTTACATTAAGTAATTAATCATTTCTTAACCATTTCCATTCAGTAATTATCCATAATCACTTAAGGTAAATAAACTAACCCTTAATTACTTTCGTTAGTTAATTATCTTTATATTTATTTACTTTAAATTATCACATTTAATAATTTACTATTCTTTAATGAATTTCGTTCAATAATTTCTCTTTAATCACTTATACTAAGTAATTAACTACCCATTAATTTATATTAATAGATTATATTTCAATTTGTAAAATCTTAAATAATTAAGATAAACCGCATACTTAAATTGATTAATTAGTTCATCAATAAACTTATTTGAAATCCAAAAGCTTTAAAATTAATTTAGTCGAATCACTTCTTATTAAAGTTTTCAATATACTTATATTTGAAATCTGTTTGATAATGGCTGGGAGAACTTGTTCATTTCAACTTGTTTTGAAAACTGGATACAATTTTCTTTGTTTTTAAACCTTAAAATTAAAGCCCACCTAATCACCTAAAGAAAAATACCCGAGCCACATATCAAAACACTCGGGTCAAATCTCGAGTTATTCAAGAACTCACAGCCCTCGAGTTAAAAATGAAGACGTCTTCGAGCCGATCACGAGAAAGTCCATCTTCCTCAACTCCTCTACCATACTCAGCTACAATGTACACTGGTGAACCATGCACGACGATCTAACCATCATTGATCAACTCCGAAACCCTTCGCGAGTCGCCCCAACCTTCCTCGATCATACTGACCACCCATCGCCGTTGATATGGCCGGAAATCGAAATCAAGCCCATCGCTTGAAAATCTAGAAACAACCATCAATGGAAATCCTTTCCTCACCGTTGATCTCAACCACGATGAACCTCGCCGACTTCAACAAAGATGCCTCGACCTCCAGTCTTTGGTTTCCCTCCCATGCGATCACTTCCAACACCCTCTTGGCGGCGTAATCGACATGAAAACATCGACGACCATCATCAGGCGACAAACCCAAAATCACCTCCTTTAGAACTCCATGATAAACGGAAAAATCATTAACCATTTTTTCCGAGTTCATCTGGTCACCTGCTTCCTCCACCCCCAAGCGCGTCGATTAACTATCACACATTCAATAGAATTTGGCAAAATTTCCAAATACGATCAACTTCGATTATCTCAACACGCAATAGCCTAAAAATCTAGATATACATATCAAAATTCATGATTTCCCACCACGATTACGATTATGTAATCCAAACATGAATTCGCACGCATTGATTTTCAACCTATATAAAAAAAATTACTGTTCTTTTTGAAATTTTAATTAATCATTAAGTTAGAATTCTTGTAACCATTTTTAAACATAAATCTACATCAATGCAATCAATTTTCTTTTAAAGATTACGGCCAAATAAAGATTAGAGGGATAGGAAATGATTTTTTTTTTGAATTTATCTTCTAACCTGTGAAACAACAGAGGTATGATTTGTAATAGACAGTAATGCATTCAGATATACATATTGATCTTCACTAAATTCAAGCCTTATTCCAGATTAAACGTTCATGCATATCATAATCACAACATGACTAAGAGAGTTTAGTTCTTATATTAAGGATTAATCATATGTACTGTATTTTTTTAGAATGTTTACTCGCAGGAAAATAAAGACAGAGGAGCAGTTTATATATATATATATCTGTATATATATAAAGCAATATATATATATATATTCGGATAAAATCAATCATGCAAACAATTTCTCCATATAGGATTATCACATGCAATACTTTAAAATTGTTTTTTAAAGGATGGTTTACTCACCTGTTAGAGAAGCCTAGATTTGAATTTGGTTATGAAAAATTACTTCAGGTTAAGTTAGCTGCTACCCTTTTAAATTTTGAAACTGAGTTAATCTTTTTTTTGCTTCAGTTCACCCTTGATCTTGCTTGATTTATCTAGTTGAATTTTTAATTTAATCTCTGGTTTGATTTTCTCTTTTGTTTTTGAAAATGGTTTGGAGGTTTTTTTTTTATTTGTAAAATAATTTTACAGGGTTTTAGTTCTCTTGGCTTTGAAAATGAGAACATTAGGAAAAGAAGTGGGAAAGAGGAGTAAGGAGTTTATATAGTGCTACTTAGAATTTATTTAAAATTAAAGAAAATAAATACAAATTAGTGACACGTGTTATGCTAGTTAACATTTGTCATTACATATTTTTAATCTCATTACACATGTGCTTTACATAATTTAAAAGCTAACACTTGTAATTAAGCAAATTTTAATTTTTTTTAAATGTAAATAAAAAGCTTTTGTATTTATTTTACTATTAAATAAACACTTTCTTAATATATATATATATACACACAAATAAAGTTTCTTCAAGGAAAAATAATATAAACAAATCTTAAAAAAATCTTATTCATATATTATTAAATCCAAATTATTTTTAATACATATTTTTTTTAAATTTCAAATTTAAATCCAAATTCAAATTCTATTCAAAATCCAATTTATAATCAATTCAAATATATATATATATTAAACAAACACAGATTTAATTTATAAATTTTTAAATAATTATATTAGGAGATTACCAAATAAGTTTCCATCTAGATATAAATATTTATTATCAAATTTATTTGTTTAACATACAAATCTGTATTTTAATAAATTTAATCCTATTATTGCCAATTAACAGATGTCTAAAAATCCAAGTTATCACATTCCTCCTCCCTTTGAATCTTTTCGTCCTCGAAAAGGAACAAAGCCAGAATTTATTAAAATGCTTGTTATCAGGAAAACTACTCTTTTACTAAGAATTTTTTTTAACACTTTTAAAATCTACATAGCATTACAAAAATAGTTTTATATAAATACTTTTTATAACTTGATGTCTCAACTAGTTCATCCTCGTTCTCACAGAAATTCAGTCATACATTGATGAGGCGTATAACTGAAAATCTATAAGTACTTGGTGAAACCCGTTTTCTACTCGACTTTGTGATAACCCGAATTTTGAGTATCTGTAAATTGATAAGTAACTGGATTAATTAATAGAAATACTAATTTTAACTATTAAAATACTGATTGTTAATGATGAAGCAAATGAATTTAAAAATTTATATTTATATCTGGGAAAAATATTTATCTACTAATATGATTATTTAAAAATGGGCAAAACTAATTATCTTCAACATAAATTTAATAATATGTTGGTTTAAATCAATGTATACATATTTATTTGAATTGATTTTAAGTTGGATTGAATTTGAACTGGAATTTAAAATTGAATTGAAAGGAATATGCATCTTAAAATAGAAATAATAATGTTGTTTGGATTTAAAATATATGGATAAGGTTTTTATTTAAATTAAGATTTATTTTATATTATTCTCTTTAAAAAAAAGGGAATTTATTAATAGGAATTTGGAAAGTATTTATTTAATAGGAATAAATACATAAGGTTTTTGAAATAGCATTTAAAAATGAGTTAAAAGTATTATATATGATTTTTATTTAAATTATAATTGGTTTTTATTTTATTTCTTTTAAAGATTGTATTTATATAAATTTAAAAAAACAAATGTAATTCGATTAAGAAATTAAGTAAAAATTGTTAGGATCTAAAACCCTTATATTAACATGTGTTTAGTAATTAAAGTAAGATTTGAGACAAGTGTCCTCTTTTTATTTTTTCTTTTTCCTTTATTTTTTTAAATCTAAATTAATTTATACAAACTCCTAATCTTCCTCCTCATTTTCTTTTTACTATCTTCTTCTCAAAAGTTAAGAAAACCAGATCTCTAAACCAGAAAACAACTCAGTTCAAATTCTAAAAAACAGAGAATCTGAAAACTTCCTCAAGTTCAAATACAAACACTTTCAAATCTCTCAGACCTGTAATTTACTTTTATCAAAGCCTGCAACAACAAGTTTCAGAGCATCAAAGATTCCACTTTTTAATTTTCTTCTAGATCAAAGCCTTTCAAGCTTAAAGCATTCAAAGTTTTCTAGGAGATAAAATCTCTGCATTATAAGTGAGTAAACTTAAGTTTAATCAGTTTAAATTTGATGCATGTGGAAATTCTTGAAGTAGGACTTTGGTAAATGCTTACAAAGATGATTGCACGATGTTTTATGATAAATACATGAATATAAGTATATAGATATATGTGTTTATGTCTGTAGCTCACCATTCTGTTCTGTTCTTCATCTTCCAGAATTCAAAAAGGATTCAAAATTTAAATTGCTCTTCATTTAATAATGTCTAGACCTTATATGTAAACAAATATGTTTGATACATTAAGATATCAAGTTTAAAATATTTCCAGGATTTAAGTATGAAGTTAATTTTAATAGAGGGAAGAAGAACAGTAGCACTCAAATACATGTAAAAAAAATTCAACCATAATAATGTTTGATCCAGGTATATAATCTATTTCAATTTCGAAAACAAGGATTTTTAATCAACATTTCGAGATTTTTAAACTTGTGTAAGTTGAGGTATCTTTAGTTGTCCAGATTTGGAATTGTGGGCGAATTCAGATAAACGGTGAAAAGTCGAGGGCTAAAATTGTGGTCGGAGGTAGTTTGTGAGTTGGTGGTCGTCAGAAAATTAGTTGCGATATTTGTAGTTGATTGTAGTGTTCTAGCGGCGATGAGTTAGGGTTTAAGGTCAGCTTTAATTTGGGTGGAGTTGCGGGTGAACCAGGATATGGAGGTGCAACCGGAGGGGATGATTTTTGGCAGGAAGGAAAAGAAGTATGTGGGCTTCCGATTGGTGATGGCGGCAGGGGAATCAGATGTATATGATGATCGCAGTTCGTCGATTAGGGGAGGCATGTGAGTTTTTCCGGTTCTGGAAATTTGGGAATTTGATCGAAATTCGACTAGAGGAGAGTGAGGCCCTTAGTGAAGTGACGTTTTGGACCAGGAGGTATTGAGAGATTCGATGGTAGTGGCACAGCGGCGAGGTGGTCAGTGGGGGTATATGTGCATGTGCACGAATGTCGCTGTGCACGAGGGGTCCAGTTGTAGATGCTTCGTGTTTGAGTAGTGCGTGATCGGCGATGGTCTTGGGATATTCTCGAGGAGAAGCTCGAACCGATCGAGTTTGGGTTGTTTTCTCTTCACGTTGATCGTGTGGGTCATATTCCTAAAGATTGGAATTAGAAGAAGAGAGAGGATGAGGAAGGTAGGGGGATTCCTGGGTTGTGTTTTGGTTGGCACATTCATTCTGGTGATTTGAAATTGGGCTTCGGCCCAATTTAGCTGCGTTGCGGGATGTTTTAACGGAACGTGTTTGTTTATTTTTTTTATTTTAGTTGTGGGCTTGGGCCAGTGGGTCTTTGTTTCATTTTAAAACAAGATTGTTAATAAAAGAAATTGGTAAAGTAAAACAAAGCCCAAACGAATTGATTCTTACAAAATTTATAACAGAATGATGATCTAAAGTATTGAATTTTATTGTTGTGTAATTGAAGACTAATAACCTAGAAGGTAAATACATGAAGGAAAGCATTTGCGAATTAAATTACGTAGTGTAATTAATTAAAGGGTTGAGTTATTAAGGAAATTAATTAGGGGATAGTCAATTAATAAGTGGAATTAATTATAGGATGATTAATCAAGATAAATGGTTATTGGAAAATAAATTGAGAAATTAATCAAAGATAAAGGTAATTAGTGTAATGGGAGTAGGTTAAGTTATTTGTGTAACCAATTAAGGATTAATAAATTTTATTTAATAAAGTAAATAAAAGATAGATAATTACTGGATGAGACTAAACAAGTGTGATTAATAAATGTGGTTTAATTAAAGAATAAATATTTGATATAATTAATTTAAACGGGATGATTAATTATAGTGTAATTAAGGATCATTAATTAATATAATTAATGATGTAATTGAGGATTAATTGGTTAAGAAAAACTAACTAAGGGTGAGTTAATTAATGAATGTTAATTATTATCTATAGAATCATTAATCAGGATAATTAATTGAGGAATTAATTACTCTGTGTAATTAATTAAGTTGATGTCGTTAATTTTAGTTAATTAATTAAGTTTAATTAAATAAAGGTAATCATTTGATGTTAAGTTCCGTATAATTTCTTAAGGTAATTAATGAGGTATAATTACTTAATAAAGTAATCGGTAGTTAATTACCGGTTGTAATTAATTTAAAGGAAATTACTTGATGGGCAGTAATTAAAGAATAAATACTTGAAGAAAGAAATTAAGTAATGTCTCAGTATAATTGAGGGATTAATTTATATGATTAATCAAGGAGTGGATTTAATTGATGAAGTAATTAAGGAATGATTAAGTTAATGTAATTAATGGAATGTTTATGTAAATCGGATCATTAGTCTAAGTTTTGGCACTTATAATTGATATAAGTGATGTCTATAACAACTTGTGAAGTTGTAAATTTATACAAGTTACCCGGGTTTATATAAGTTGAATGCTTTTGAAATTTATGTTAGTTGGGTTTACTCACGCTGGTTTCCAGCCTGACCCGGGTGTTACTTTGATGTAATGCTCTGGTCAGACCGAGTATAACAAATTTTCAGGTAAGGACGTTCTGGAGCTCAGGAGGCAAGCTGGATGGCAGGGACGTATGGAGAGTTTTCACTAAGATATTGTAGTATCTGGACAAGATTGTTTTGTCTAGCGTTTATGTATTTGTGTAACTCTGATGCATTTAAATGTAAATTAACAGATATAGTTTTCTTTGTATAACTGTTATTTTATTTGATATTATATTTTATCCGCTGTGAATGTGAGGTTTCTGTGACTTGTTTCTGTTTTCTTCTTCTTTCTCTTTTTCTTCTTTTTCTAACTATCTGGATATTTTGGGATCGGAATTTCCGGGACGTTACATTTGGTATCAGAGCAAGGTTAAGCGAGAACCTTGGCTCTGTTGGTATTACTCATTAAGGATAGGGTCGATGGTACCCTAGAATGAGTTGAGTATATATATGAGAGAGCGTACTTGTTACTTTCTTATATAAAGATTTTAAATGATTTTATATAAGAATATATTTTGGTATATAAAGCAATATTTCACTCTAATAAATATTAAGGAAATTGCCTGTTAAATTTTTGGAATTAAATTAAGAAGTAATATAATACAACCAAATTGAAATATGGAATTGGGATTAAATTAAGTAATATTAGAAATACAACCAAAACTAAAATTAAACAAAGATAAGTTTGAAGTGGATTCAAAATAAAATTGAAATCTTGAATTGGAGAAGTATTTCAGAATAAGATAATAATGAATGGCTTTAGATATGATAATCTTGGTTATTATCCTAAATGATAGTGTTGTGTTTAATAATAAGATGTGTATTAATGAGTAAGCAAAATGAAATATTCTAAAGAAATAAACATTTATGTAAAGTATGACTTATAAATTGAGATTGAAAATACGTAAATTATGGAATTTTAAATCTAGGTCCATAAATTTGAAAGGTTGTTTCAAAGTACTAAACGAGTAAATAAGTATTATTTGAATAAAAGAGATTTGGTGCAAACAATGAGTTGTTTGAAGATTGGACTTGAATTAAAAACCAAAGATGTTAAAACATAAGGTATAACTTAGTAATCTAATTAAGTCTAATTTATAGGTTAGGAAGCTCCTCTAGAATTCAGTCCTTGAGAGATATGGCTAAGAATGAAGAAGGAAAGGTTAGGCGCAGAGATCAAAAAGCAGCTACATGTAGGGATCGAGAAGAAGGAATTCGACAGTATGAGGAACAAGTTAAGGAAAAGGCTGAACCAGGAGCTTACGATAATGTCACCTAGACGTTTCAGTGAGGGACATTACGTAGCCAAGTGCAGTAAAACAAGGGAGGAATTGAAGGGTACATCCCATCGGTTTCGCTCTGAAATCTTTTGCTTTAAGTGTCATAAGAAAGGACATTTTCTAAATCATTGCCCTGAAGTGAGAATGGCGAAGCGTAAACCTGTGGAACCGGTCAATGAGTCGACTATCTGCTATCATTGTAAGAAGACAGGACACATTGCTAGGAATTGTTTCAAGAGGCAGAAGAGGAGTAAGGCTGAAGAACGCACTATTGGAGGCGTGAAGGTTATCCAGATTGATGACAGGGTAGAAACATTTTGTGGTAAATGTTATAAGTGGGGACACCCAGTTGAGAAGTGTATGTTCGGGCTCTGCCCGTTGGAGGGAAGTCCATAGGAAGAATACTTGTAGGAGTATTAGGGCTCTGTTCTTTCCAAACCTCTAGGTAATTGGAAGACATCTAGATTTATGACTTTTGTAAGATTCTTATTTTGGATTAATGTATATAATGTAAGAACTACTAATATGTAGTGAATTAATGTATGGAATCATTTTGGACTTAAGACTGAAATGTGTAAGGTAAAACTTCAAAGGTTGGGTTATAAAAATTTAAGTTTGGTGATAAATTGAATTTCAAAGATTTAGTTGTATAAAAAGGATTTGAATTATTATTATTTGAACTTTGAAATAGAATTTGTGTGAATTAAAACCAAGGGTGGTTTAAATTTTAAAATTTGGCTTGGTGAGCCGAGAAGTAATTATGTATATATGTATGGATATACATGGTATCAAAGATAATTTGAAATAAACTCTAAGGTGTTGAGTTTTGATTTTCCCTGAAGTGTGATGTAAAAACCCAGAGTGATATAAGTTTGAACTTATAAGAGGGAAAGAATTTTGAAATTTGGACTCAGAATTGAATTATTTAAAAACTTTAAAGGAAAATTGATTTAAAGAAATTAAATCAACATTTGAAGTATTAACTCGAATTTATATAATTCGAGATGGGTTAGAGTTAAGACTTAGATTTAATTTGCTCAAATTGAATTTGATTTGAATTAATTAGAAGTGTGATTGAAGATGGATAAGTTTAAAAATTCAAATGGAAGATTTGAATTGGATTGTTTTGAAGTGAGATTGAAGTTGAATAAGATCAAATTCAAATAGGAATTAGGATTTAGTCAAACAGGAATTGAAATGATTGAAATTGAAGTGGGTTCAATTGAATGGATATTAGTCCAAAGTGATTGGAATAACTTGGGATTGTAATTAAAGTTGAATATGTTTAAAATCAAATGGAGTTTGATTTAAATTTGAAAGGGAATTGAGAATTAATTCAACTTGAATTGGAATAAATCAAGTCCAATGGAAATTGGAGTTATTTAAAATTGGAATTGGATCAATTTAAATGGAAGAGGAAATTTAAATTGAATAGATGAAAATGGAGATTGGGAAATGAGCAGTTTTGACTCTGAACTATTTTTAATATAAATTGTTTTAATATAAACCTATTTTCCAAGCTATTCATTATATATGCAACCTTTCTTTTAAAATCCAAATTATCTTATACTTATTTTACAATTATCTTTGGAACTACTTAACAATTTTTTTTCTATTGTTTTATAAACTAATTTTTGTTTTCAACTACTTTATAACTAATTACTATTTTACAATTATTTTGCAATTATTTAAAATTTCTATTTTTCCAACTATTTTACAATTACTTAACTATTTTACACCTATTTTACAAACTAGTAATTATTTTCCAACTACTTATCTATTTTTAAATTTTTCAAGCAATTTTCTAAATTTAAACCGGACAGAGTTTAAACTGTTTATGATTGAATACCCAATCGAGATAAGAATAGAGGTGATAATCCAAATGGATTGAAGCAATTGTGAGTAAGTGAATGAAAATCAAAGTGAATGTGAATAGAAATGGAATTGATTTGGCTAATAACCAATAAAGATAAATACGTAGAGTGTACATATGTTATTCTATTCACAAAATGATTTGATCCAGATTCGAGCACAGAATTTCGAGATAGTATGTCGATCCGAGTTGGGATTTTTCACTCGATTTTCGACGGAGAATCTGGATATGGATTGTTGATTGGTTCTGGATATGGATTGTTGATTGGTTCTGGATATTCTCTATCATAGTTATGACTATGCAAGGAGAATAATGGTTTTTGATCAAGAAACCAGATCTGTGTCCGCACTAGGAAGTCGGGTGGACGATACTAGTTCGGAAGTGAAATTGTGTGGTCGAGTGAGCGATCAGATTAATATAGCGTACGGATGATATGTGTACATCGTACGGATTTGAATAAAAATGATATTGGAAAGAGTAATCAAATTTGAATATTTGATTTTGGAGTAAACAAAGTTAAATATCTTTGTTTTATAAAATGAAACTCCCCTTGTTGAATCTTTTGCCAGAAGAAAAGGATTTTTGAGAATATTTGAAGTATAAAAGGAGTTTTATACAAGTTTGAAATAATCCAAAGTTTTAAAAAATTATATATATCTGTGTATATATATATATATATATATATATATAAAGGATTTTATGAGGATTTTAGAAAAGGTCTTGGGAACCTTTGGATTTGGAAATGTTTTGATTTTTAGGTAAAATCAATATGAGAATTTGGAAAGCCTAGTTTGTGAATTATAGATTTTGGAATAATCGATTTTGTGTAAAGGAGCTTTGTATGAGATCATACTAGGTGTATGATTTAAAGATACTATATGTGTATAGTATAAAATGTTTTGATGATGGCTCTGGGGAAAAAGGCGCTCCCTTGAAATGAACTTCTTAGGAGTGCCACCGAGTGGTGTTGCCTTGAGCCCCAAGGGGGGGTTCTAAATTTGATATTGTGAGGAGTCCGGAAAAAACTAGTTCCTGGGGATTATGAGTAGAGTATACCATAGCGAAAGTCGTGTGTGCCGCTGAGAGCCAACTGTTTGCTTTTGATTTTATATCGGTAGACCGCGACCTATGTAGGAGTGAAGAAGTTTCATTTCGACAGAGAAAATCAGAGGCCGCTGAGAGCCTGCAGTTACATGGACTTTTGCTGCGATGGCAACGTAACCCTGGAATGTAACTGCGATCTGTCATGGGATCCATGGCGTAATCGAGAGGCCGCAGAGAGCCTGCAGTTACATGGACTTTTGCTGCGATGGCAACGTAACCCTGGAATGTAACTGCGACCATGGAAGGGGGTGATGATTTCCAGAGCATTCTCACCAAAGATATTCCTCTATTTTCAAAAACGTTTTCTATATTTACAATAAAATTATTTTCAAAGTATTTTCACTGGATGTTGAAAACGGGTCTGCCAAGCACTTGTAGTTTTCAATCTTACACCTGATCAACGTATGACCGAATTTCTGTGAGCACAAGGATGGACTGTTGAGACATCAAGTTATAAAAAAAAGTATTTTTATATATAGCTATTTTGATAATACCATGTAGATTTTAAAAGTGTTTTAAATTAATCAAAGAGAAATTTATCTGATTACAAGCATTTTAATAAATCTGGCTTCATTCCTTTTCAAGGACGAAAAGATTCTAAGGGGGGAGGAATGTGATAACCCGAATTTTAAGTATCTGTAAATTGATAAGTAACTGGGTTAGTTAATAGAAATACTAATTTTAACTATTAAAATACTGATTGTTAATAATGAAACAAATGAATTTAAAAATTTATATTTATATCTGGGAAAAATAATTATCTCCTAATATGACTATTTAAAAATGGGCAAAACTTATTATCTTCAACATAAATTTAATAATATGTTAGTTTAAATCAATATGTACATATTTATTTGAATTGATTTTAAGTTGAATTGAATTTGAACTGGAATTTAAAATTAAATTGAAAGGAATATATATCTTAAAATAGAAATAATAATGTGGTTTGGATTTAAAATATATGGATAAGGTTTTTATTTAAATTAAGATTTATTTATATTATTCTCTTTAAAAAAAAGGAATTTATTAATAGGAATTTGGAAAGTATTTATTTAATCGGAATAAATACATAAGCTTTTTGAGATAGCATTTAAAAATGAGTTAAAAGTATTATATATTATTTTTATTTAAATTATGATTGGTTTTTATTTTATTTCTTTTAAAGATTGTATTTATATAAATTAAAAAAAAAACAAATGTAATTCAATTAAGAAATTAAGTAACAATTGTTAGGATCTAGAACCCTTATAGTAACATGTGTTTAGTAATTAAAGTAAGATTTGAGACAAGTGTCCTCTTTTTATTTTTATTTTTCCTTTATTTTTTTAAATCTAAATTAATTTATATAAACTCCTAATCTTCCTCCTCATTTCTTTTTACTATCTTCTTCTCAAAAGTTAAAAAAACCAGATCTCTAAACCAGAAAACAACTCAGTTCAAATTCTAAAAAACAGAGAATCTGAAAACTTCCTCAAGTTCAAATACAAACACTTTCAAATCTCTCAGACCTATAATTTCCTTTTATCAAAGCCTGCAACAACAAGTTTCAGAGCATCAAAGATTCCATATTTTATTTTTCTTCTAGATCGAAGCATTTCAAGCTTCAAACATTCAAAATTTTCCAGGAGATAAACTCTCTACATTATAAGTGAATAAACTTAAGTTTAATTAGTTTAAATTTGATGCATGTGGAAATTCTTGAAGTAGAACTTTGGTAAATGCTTACAGAGATGATTGCATGATGTTTTATGATAAATACATGAATATAAGTATATAGATATCTGTGTTTATGTCTGTAACTCACCATTCTGTTCTGTTCTTCATCTTCCAGAATTCAAAAAGGATTCAAAATTTAAACTGCTCTTCATTTAATAATGTCTAGACCTTATATGTAAACAAATATGTTTGCTACATCAAGATATCAAGTTTAAAATATTTCTAGGATTTAAGTATGAAGTTAATTTTAAAAAAGGAAAGAAGAACAGTAGCACTCAAATACCTGTAAAAAAATCCCAACCATAATAATGTTTGATCCAGGTATATGATCTATTTCAATTTCGAAAAACAAGGATTTTCAATCATCATTTCGAGATTTTTAAACTTGTGTAAGTTGAGGTATCTTTAGTTGTCCAGATTTGGAATTGTGGGCGAATTCAGATAAACGGTGAAAAGTCGAGGGCTAAAATTGTGGCCGGAGGTAGTTTGTGAGTTGGTGGTCGTCAAAAAATTAGTTACGAGATTTGTAGTTGGCTGTAGTGTTCTTGGCGGCGATGAGTTAGGGTTTAAGGTCGGCTTTAATTTGGGTGGAGTCACAGGTGAACCAGGATATGGAGGTGCAACCAGAGGGGATGATTTTTGGAAGGAAGGAAAAGAAGTATATGGGCTTCTGATTGGTAATGGCGGCAGGGGAATCAGATTTATATGATGATCGTAGTTCGTCGATTAGGGGAGGCATGTGAGTTTTTCCGGTTATGGAAATTTGGGAATTTGATCGAAATTCCACCAGAGGAGAGTGAGGCCCTTAGTAAAGTGAAGTTTTAGACCAGGAGGTATTGAGAGATTCAATGGTAGTGGCACAACGGCGAGGTGGTCAGTGGGGGTAGATGTGCACGTGCACGAGCGGTCCAGTTGTAGATGCTTCGTGTTTGCACAGTGCGTGATCGGCGATGGTCTTGGGATATTCTCGAGTAGAAGCTTGTGACGCCCCACCTCTATACCCACACTAGCCAAGAACACTACGGACTAGTGCTGTCAACTAGCGCGGAGAATAAGGCTGTTGAGGAGCGACCATCCATGTAATTGCTTATCACAAGGTGGCTTTGAATAATCTTCGGAAACAAACATAGAAATAAGCATAACACAAATCAGTCACAGACATCCATATCACAAGGGAGGAAGAAGATATGAATATATAACTAACACATGAAAGTGTACATCAGCGTAGTGGTCAAAAAGATCCACAATAATACAAAAGAATAGCAACACGTGCTATACAATAGAATACAACTATGAGTCTATATCTCAAGTGTATACAACAAAAAACTGCTAATCTAAATAGTTAGCCAAAAGTCAGAGTAGCAAATTCCGGGAAGAAGTCAAGCAGAAGCACCTGAAACATCTCGGTCTGACCCGAGTATTATTTGAGAAAATAATAAACGGATCAGTCTAGCTATAAATATCAGATGACATGATATAAAATAAAAGATATGGCATAAACATAAAATATCCATACTGACATACTACTATAAGTATGCAAATGATGATCAACAGAAGATCAATCGATAAGAGGTAAATCAATATCACAAGAATCTTTTCAAAGATCCAAAGAGGGCATCATACCCTAAACTTGTACTCATAACAAGTCAATGACATAAATTCCAGAAATCAACACGAGAAATCCAGAAATCATAAAAAGGGAAAGAGGCCTATCACATGACGGTCCGAAGACCATGGGGAGGTACCCCGCATGTGTGAATGGAATCACACAGATTGAGGTCAAGACTGACCAAAAAGCAGAAAGGTATGTGTGAATGGAATCACACAAATGGTGTCTAGTCAAACCTTGCAATGAAAGAGACATCGCGCAATTGCTAGTCTAATTCATAAAGCGATCATCAAGATCAACGAGAAGTGTCAATTACACTAAGCTAGTAAATATAGAAGTTTAGCTTCATGTCCCATAACCACTTGCTTAACTTAAATATTTACGAACAAACTGTAAATCTTCACTAATAAAATTGTCACAAGAGGTTCAATCGAACATGTCCAAGAATTAACCGACGAAGTGAACGCAAGCGTTTCATACCACTTGTTTTACTAAGTCGTTTAATTAGATTTCTCATCCGAGTGAGGTAAAGGCTTGTATATACTAATAGATTGGAAAATGGTTTAAGAAAAGAGCTTTGTTATTAAAAATAGAGTTGAAATTGTTTGTTAAAAGAGTTTTGATATTTACTACTAGTATTGAAACCTTTATATTATAAAGTGACAAAACACAGAAGCAATTGTAGAAACAATCAGTCACAAAAATGGCATACGGAGATGTGAATAAAATCCAAGGAAATCGGCTCAATGTTTTTCAGATAAGATCCCCTACGGAGGGGCGGTCCAGCGGGGGTGGCAACCCCCCAAGGTGGGGGTGCGGGGGCAACGCCACCGCTTACGGGGTTCGACCTGCCCGGTCAGGTCACGGGTGTCCAGGGGGCAGCGCCCCCGACGGAAACGGTACGACTTAGTGAAGACAAAATGAGGTCTAACGACCTAAGAAGGATAGAGTCGAGCGACCTAATGGTTGCGACCTAGGGGTCTAAGGGGCACGACCTAGTGGTCCAGCGACCTAAAGGGTAAAGGTCATGCGACCTAAAATGGGTTCGCGACCTAACGGAGACGAGGTCATGCGACCTAAAGTGGTTCGCGACCTAAGGGTGTTCGCGACCTAACAAGGTTCACGACCTAACGGAGACGAGGTCACGCGACCTAAAGTGGTTCGCGACCTAAAGGTGTTCGCGACCTAATAGGGTTCGCGACCTAAAGGTGCACGACCTAAGGTCTTTTGACCTAGGGGTATATAGGTAACACGACCTAAAAATGTCGCGACCTAAGGGGCCAAGCGACCTAGTGGGTCATACGACCTAAAGGAAACAGGGTCCAACGACCTAAGGAAAACAAGGTCCAACGACCTCAAGGGATGGGAGTCGTGCGACTTAAAGGAGTATGCGACCTAAAGAAGTGCGCGAGCTAAATGAAGGCGGAACAACTCAGGGTCTAACAACCTAGAGGAGGGGGCGACCTAAGGTCTAACGACCTAAGACCGAGGAGACGTTTCCAACAGAGGGAACGACTTAACGACCTAAGCCTAACGACCTACGACCTAAGGTCCCACGACCTAATGAGGCAGGCAAGGCCGAACGACCTATACGCGAACGACCTAAAGTCCAACGACCTACGACCTAAATCCGAGGCGACCTAAATCCGAGGCGAACGAAATATGCAGGCCTTGACTTTTCCACACGCGCGAGCTAATGATTCCGAGCGACCTATACCTGGGCAGAGCGACCTAAGCTCAGGAAGTTCACCAAACAACTAAAAATTGGAGTTTTTCGCCAATCCAATCCAAACCAAATGCAAATATACATGCTAAAGTGATGGGGAATCATTCCCAACAGTCCAATATAGTTATAGACTAGAATTATGAGATAAAAATCTCACATTTTCACCAAATTTATGAAGAAAGAGCTTGAAGGCAATGGAGAAGCAACCACAAGCTTGAATCAATGTCTTCTTCTTGAATTTGGAGTTGAATGATGAATTGCAATTGAATTTGAGTTTTGGAATTTTAATTTCCCATTCTCTCCACCATTAATGCCAAAGCTTGATTAGTTAGGAAATTTATGAAGAGTGAGGAGAAGAGGGTTGGAACTTGGGCTTAATAGGCTAAACTAACCCAAAGTCCAAAGCGGGAAAAGTTAGTGAAATTTCACTAACTCCAAACCTATCGATGTTTATACTTAAAAAAGTTGTAAACGACATTTCGAACTCAATGGAAGTGGTCTCGAGTCCTAATTTGACCGTTTGCAAAAAGTAGCTTTTCGGACCAAAATCCGATTAACGAGTTAATATTTAAATAAAATATTTAAATACAAACTCGATAAATATGCGGGTTGTTACAAAGCTCGAACCGATCGAGTTTGGGTTATTTTCTCTTCGCGTTGATCGTGTGGGTCATGTTCTTGAAGATTGGAATTAGAAGCAGAGAGAGGATGAGGAAGGTAGGGGGATTCCTGGGTTGTGTTTTGGTTGGCACATTCATTTTGGTGATTTGAAATTGGGCTTCGGCCCAATTTAGCTGCGTTGCGGGATGTTTTAACGGAACGTGTTTGTTTATTTTTTTTATTTTAGTTGTGGGCTTGGGCCAGTGGGTCTTTGTTTCATTTTAAAACAAGATTGTTAATAAAAGAAATTGGTAAAGTAAAACAAAACCCAAACGAATTGATTCTTACAAAATTTATAACAGAATGATGATCTAAAGTATTGAATTTTATTGTTGTGTAATTGAATCTAATCACCTAGATGGTAAATACATGAAGGAAAGCATTTGCGAATTAAATTACGTAGTGTAATTAATTAAAGGGTTGAGTTATTAAGGAAATTAATTAGGGGATAGTCAATTAATAAGTGGAATTAATTATAGGATGATTAATCAAGATAAATGGTTATAGCAAAATAAATTAAGAAATTAATCAAAGATAAAGGTAATTAGTGTAATAGGAGTAGGTTAAGTTATTTGTGTAACCAATTAAGGAGTAATAAATTTTATTTAATAAAGTAAATAAAAGATAGATAATTACATAATGAGATTAAGCAAGTGTGATTAATTAATGTGGTTTAATTAAAGAATAAATATTTGATATAATTAATTTAAACGGGATGATTAATTATAGTTTTAAAAAAAAAAAAAAAAGATGCAATTAAGGATTAATTGGTTAAGAAAAACTAACTAAGGGTGAGTTAATTAATGAATGTTAATTATTAACTATAGAATCATTAATCAGGATAATTAATTGAGGAATTAATTACTCTGTGTAATTAATTAAGTTGATATGGTTAATTTTAGTTAATTAATTAAGTTTAATTAAATAAAGGTAATCACTGGATGTTAAGTTCCGTATAATTTCTTAAGGTAATTAATGAGGTATAATTACTTAATAAAGTAATTGGTAATTAATTACCGGTTGTAATTAATTTAAAGGAAATTACTTGATGGATAGTAATTAAAGAATAAATACTTGAAGAAAGAAATTAAGTAACGATTTCTTAGTATAATTGAGGGATTAATTTATATAATTAATCAAGGAGTGGATTTAATTGATGAAGTAATTAAGGAATTACTAAGTTAATGAAATTAATGGAATGTTTATGTGAATCGGATCATTAGTCTAAATTTTGGGACTTAGAATTGATATGAATGATGTCTATAGCAACTTGTGAAGTTGTAAATTTATACAAGTTACCCGGGTTTATATAAGTTGAATGCTTTTGAAATTTATGTTAGATGGGTTTACTCATGCCGGTTTCCAACCTGACCCGGGGGTTACTTTGATGTAATGCTCGGGTCAGACCGAGTATTACAAATTTTTTTGTAAGGACATTCTGGAGCTCAGGAGGCAAGCTGGATGGCAGGGACGTATGGAGAGTTTCCACTAAGATATTGTAGTATCTGGACATGATTGTTTTGTCCAGTGTTTATGTATTTGTGTAACTCTGATGTATTTAAATGTAAATTAACAGATATAGTTTTCTTTGTATAACTACTGATTTATTTGATATTATATTTGATCCGCTGTGAATGTGAGGTTTCTGTGACTTTTTTCTGTTTTCTTCTTCTTTCTCTTTTTCTTCTTTTCCTAACTATCTGGATATTTTGGGATCGGAATTTCCGGGTCGTTACAGACTTCCTAGTGCGGACTCTGATCTGGTTTGCTTGATCAGAAACCGTCATTCTTCTTGCATAGTCACAACTATGATAGAGAATATCCAGAATCAGCCAAAAGTTCGTATCTAGGCTCGCCTTCGAAAATCGAGTGAAATATCCCAATTCGGATCGATATACTATCTCGAAATTCTATGCTCGAATTTGGATAAATCACTATGCGAATAGAATAATATATGTACATCCTACGTATTTATCTTTATTGATTATTAGCTAAATCAATTCTCCTTTCTATTCACACTTACTTTGATTCTATTACTTAATTCAGAATTGCTTCAATCCCATTTGGATTATCACTTTAATTCTTATCTCAAATTGATATTTAATCATAAACAGCTTGAACTCTGTCCAACTTAAATTTAGAAAATAGCTTGAAAATTTTAAAATAGACAAGTAGTTGAAAAATAATTATTACTTTGTAAAATAGCTGTAAAATAGTTAAGTAATTGTAAGATAGTTGGAAAATAGTTAAATAGCTATAGAATACTTAATTAATTGCAAAATAGTTGTAAAATTGTAATTAGTTTATAAAGTAGTTGAAAATAGTAATTAGTTTATAAAACAGTTGTAAAATAGTAAAATAGTTCCAAAAATAATTGTAAAATAAGTATAAGATAGTTTTGGGTTTTAAAAAGAAAAGTTGTATAGTAAATAGTTAGGAAAATCGATTTAAAACCGTTTATATTGAAAATAGTCCAGAGTCAAACTGCTCATCCTCCCAATCTCCATTTCCAATCAATTTCCCATTAAATTGATCAAATCCAAATTCAAGTTGAATTATCCTCAATTTCTTTTCTATATTCAATTCAAATTCCATTTGAATTTACTTATTCAATTTTAATCACAATCGATTAATTCAAATAAATTTCAAATTGAACCAATTTCAATTCATTTCAATTCCAATTTGATTTAATCCCAATTCCCGTTTGAGTGTGAACTCATTCAACTACAATTTCATTTCAAATCAATCTAATTCAAATTTTCCATTTGAATTTTTAAACATATACATATTCAATCACAATTCCAATTAATTTAAATCAAATTCAGTTTGAACTAATTCAATTCAATTTTCAATTTTAAACCATCCTGAATTATATAAATTCGAGTTAAAAAATTTTAAGTGTTGATTTAGTCCGT
This sequence comes from Allium cepa, assembly GCA_030765085.1. Taxonomy (NCBI): domain Eukaryota; kingdom Viridiplantae; phylum Streptophyta; class Magnoliopsida; order Asparagales; family Amaryllidaceae; genus Allium; species Allium cepa. The sequence continues at coordinate 688,901,146 of CM060932.1, read as the reverse complement.
TAAATCAAATCAACCAATATCTTTAAACCATTTAACTTTGAATCCAAATTCCATTTTTAAATTATCCTTACTTAGCCTATTTCAAAGTTCAAATAATTCAAATCCTTTTTAAACAACTCAAATTTTGAAATTCAATTTATCACCAAATTTCAATTTTGAAACCAAACCTTTGAACTTTATCTTAAACATTCAAATCTTAAGTCCAAAATGATTCCATTTCTCTAATTTCCATTTTAAATTTGCGAGTTCCCATTGAACATTTAAATCTTAAATTCAAAATGATTTCATTTTCCATTTATCTCTACAATGGGTATATATATTATTCCAATCCATTTCTTAATTCATTTCAAATATTCCAATTCACGGTTTCATAAATTATTTATAACAATAGAATGATATCATGTAACAACCCGTATATTTGTACCATTTAAATTGACGATATTCCATACATGTCAACTTAAATAATACAAAACACGATACACACACACACACACACACACACACACACACGAGAATCATCACAAAAATACAACATCACAGAATAGTGCAGCGGAATTACAACATAGTCATAAGAGTAGGTCATGAAGCTACACATAAATACAACAATGTCTCAAATAAAAGGAAATAGAACAACATAGAAGCCCAATAGTCCAAATAGAAAGAACGATACTGATAAGATAAAGATAATGATAGTCTTCGGTCTTCATCTCCAAGTAGAACAGCAACAACAATCCTCAGTCTGATTCGAGCATAAGCATAAACAAACACTCGAATCAGGACATATATTCTTATGCAGATAATATGGTTCAAAATTCAAAATAGCAATAACTTAAAGATGAATGGAATAACATCTTTCAGGATCCGTTAAACTATTTATACATAGTAGTGTACGATAGATAGATAATGTCTAACAGTAAAGTAAATATCAAAATAGTGTTAAGGCGTTACCATTGTTCCCCTTAACACATTTTATATAGCATTGTAGACTATACAGCACTGTAAACTCCACCATAAACTAGTGGGATATCAGGGAGTACTCCATAGGTACAATATAAAACAAATTCGTAGTGGTCGCGTATATAGGCATACAAGTATGACAAGGCACATGAGGCAATACCCAAGGTAGTGAAACTACCGTTTGCCTGATCCGGACTGGTGGAAACGCATCGCCGCAACGATCGCAACACCGCGAAACAACACTCCAAATTCAAGGGTGCGCACCAATCAATACCAAGTAATGAGTAGTTTACGAAGAAGTGTGTTGGCTCGAGGTAGCTAACCCCATTTGGCCCGGCACGGCTCCTGTTTTAGCCATTTCCAATTTGACACAAGTGTCAAGGCTATCCATTATCGTTCTCTTTCTTTAGTCATCACGTACGTCATTCCAACCACTCCATTCTGGATCACACTCCGTGTATAGTTATTAAAGTGGTTTTCGGATTAGACAGTGAGTATGTCCCTAACCGATTCCATTCTCTTTGATAACCTTCGAATTTATTTCACTGATTGGCCGTTTAATAAATTTCAAAACCGAATCAATTTCAATTTTAATTAGAATTTGAAATTCAACATTTCATTTGTCTTTCCAAAACAATTTCCAAAATTTACGTTTCATAACTTCCAAATTTCATTTCAAAATTCTATAATTCAATTTCAAAATTTAATATAAACAATTCCAATAAACATTTAAATTTGTATATAAGTTTCATTCCATAATCATTTAAAATAAACTTAATTTAACGTTCAAATCGATTTAAAATCATTTATTGATTTCAGTAAATATTCATTAAATTAATTTATCATTTAAAACAATTTCTATTGAATTTCCAATTCATTAAATTAATTACCTAAGTTCAACTTCACTATATCAAAGCTACACCAAATTAAATTTGTCAAATCCAATTCAAGTCTTACATTTGTTTCGATAAAACGCATTTTTATTTCTTGCAAAAGAAATTCAATTTCATTTTATTTAATTACTTAGTTACAGCTTCAAACACAATTAATAAAGAAACTAGTTTCACCTATTCAAGAGGTTCAATTTCACTTAATAAAGAATTCAATTTAATTTAGTTATTAAACAACTCAATCTAATTAAATTATCAAATAATTTTAAAATTTAATTATTACTAATTTCAAAACTTAATTATTAATTATTTCAAAACTTAATTATTGATAATTTCAAAACTTAATTATTATTAATTCCAAATTTAAATATTAAATAATTAATTTTTTTTAAACAATGTTCTTTCGTCAATTACTACATTAATAAATTTTTTCAAATTTCAAATATTCACATTTTTCTTTCATTGAAGTTTAAATTCTGATTTTATTTCAAAACCTTATTATTATTCAAATAAAATATTTATTTGATTTAAATCAAATTATTGACCAATCGGGTTTAATTTAATTCTCTATCCTAAGTCAAAGTTATTTGGGTATTTATCATTTCAACTAGATTCCATTTCAATTCAAACATCAAAACATAACAAAGGGAACTTGCAGTGTGATAACTGGGATGGTGTCAAAGTAAATAAACAAGCAATAGCAACCATACATAACAATTTAATAATTTATTTAAATAATCCTGAAACAATCGTATTAATTTACATTTGTTATTTATGCAAATTAATATAATTATTTCTGGAATCTACACCATCATTTCATGCAGATTAAAGATTATTAAATTGCAGTTTTCACTTAATGTCTATTATTCAAATTATACTACATCAATTATACATAATACATTCAATGGTTCAAAGTGTAGCTAACCAAATTCTACGTGTCAATTAATCTAATAATTAAAGGGGTCATATTTAACTAATCAAATTTAACATATAAATCCATTTTAAATCGTTAACTATTCTATATCAAATTCAAATTTCACTTTAGCAATAACAATTAACATCCAATTTCAACGTCACATAGTAATCATTCATCAACCAAACTTGTATAAGAATATAAGTCATGAAAATCAATTCACCTTTCGTGGATAAAGAAATTGACGCGAAGCAAGAAGAAGCATGAATGAAGTCGGTACAACAGGAACAAACGGACACTGCAAATATCGACAAACAAGAGACGATATTAATTCAATGAACGTTTATATATAATTTATAAAATTATATAGATGCGCTTACCAACGACGGAGAAAGAACGAAAGATGAAAATCGATGCTGCTGCAAAAGGCTTAGCCGGTCGCTTCAGCAACCAAAACAGATATTTGCGAACAAATTTCTTCCGCAATATCAAAAACAACAGTGTGCTTCCCCCGTCATTTTTTTTATTTTTTTATTTTTTAGAATCGAGACTTCGCCTTTAAAATGCATGCCTGCATTTCCCACGCGTATAAACCTTTTTATATACACGCATGCACTCTTACCCCTTCTACGTGCTGCAACCCCTACGTACACAACACTTCACAACCATATATTTCACGCAACCCTCTTTACAAACACATGCAACATACACAGCACACACAACACACACACTACACGCACACGATCCAGTTACATCATTTCTTCTTTCCCCCCCACAACATGCTACAACAACACGCACAGTTTCAACTTCTTCCCCCTCCTTCAACATGCTGCAACAACACACAACTCTCTTTCTTTTGCTTTTTTTTAAAACACAAGCCGTGACTTCCTCCAGAAAATGCAGGTTGCAACTCACGTATACACTCTTCATGCACACACCCAGATATATGCACACGACACTCTCAGGCTAGACACGGCTGTAGGTAATGGGTGTGGAGGCGGAGTGAAGGAGGTAAGTGAGGGTGAAGGCTGAGGAGAGTGGGCTAAGTGGAGAAGGAAAGTGGAGCTCACAGTGGGCGGTGCACGCGTGAGGGACGTGCTGGAGTTCAAGGTGGTGGGAAGCACGGTACAGTGGAGAGGTAATTAAGGGGTGCAGGTTTAACTGGAGACGAGGTGGAGAGGTGGAGTTGTTTTGGCCATGGAGGAGAAATTTGTGCACGCGTGCTTCTTTGTTTCGGCCATCACTTGTTTTTTTTTACAGAACGAAAAAGAAATGAGAAGAAGAAGGGGAAGTGGCGTATTACCTAATGAGATGCAAATTGAAGTGAACAGTGGAATGAGAATGAAATGAAGTGTTCTTTTAACTTTTAAAATTTAGTACAGTAAATAATTTTTGAGCTCCCAAACGTCATGTACATTTCCAAGCCAACTACTAGTTTCCAACTACCACCATAAATGCACCACAGTTATCATTTTATTTTTCAAATTTTTGAATGTATACGGGCTACAAATTTGGGATGAATATTATTTGACTGGTCCGTTTGGAACGGTTAAATTAACGCGACGATTCACGTCGGACTCCGATTTGCACGAATAAATATACCTTTTTGATCAGTGCGACGATGCGCTTCCAACGGTACACAGATAATTGCGATATGACAGTTTTATAAAAACTCGAATTTACGCCGCTTAAATTGTTCGATTTGCAAAATAATTTAAATGGAACAGGCGATGACAGTTTTTGACGAAACGAATTACATCATCTTGATCAGAATAATTTTTACAACATTACTGTATAAAAATATTTGTATTTGAAAGATAAACTTTACGCAGCTTTAAATGAACTGATATACAGTAAAACGCGAATGAAATTTACTGCAATATTTTACGGTGAAACTTTTTCTATATTCATAACTAACTAGACGCATCTTATAAATAAAGTTTGGACGTTAATTGAGATCGTATAAAAATTCCAAATTTTTATATTAAAACGATGAATTTAAAATTTAAATTTGGGTCGGAAATTCTGTGTCGTTACAATCTCCCCCGCTCAAAACTTTTCGTCCTCGAAAAGGAATGAGATAGGAGAAGTAGGAAAGAAATAAGTAGAAAAATCAAGATAGATTTAAGAATATTGAATTATACCTGAAATTAGTAGTTCTGGGTTTGAATCCCGAATATTATCCTCAGTTTCCCATGTGCAATCTCGCTCATCTACACTCATTGGACTTTGACGAGATTGACTGACTTCCTTTTAAGTTGCTTTGTCTCACGATCGACTATCCAAAGTGGCTTTCGCTCAATAGTCAAGTCAGGCTCGATAACTATCTCTTCCAATTGAGCAGTGGGAATGGTCATAGATGGATCGTGTACAACTTTGTGAAGATGTGAGGCGTGGAATACATTGTGCACACCGACGAACTTCTCTGGTAATGCAACTCTATAGGCCAATGTTCCGACTCTTTCCGTAATCTCAAACGGACCAATGAATCTGGGAGCTAGCTTCCCCTTTCTTCCAAATCGAATAATATTCTTCAAAGGCGACACTTTCAGAAATACTTTGTCTCCTACACTGAATTCGAGATCTCTTCTTCTTCTGTCAGCGTAGCTCTTTTGTCTATCCTGTGCCGTCTTAATCTTCTTCCTGATTTCTTCAACCTTTTTGGAAGCTTCCATAATTATTTCTGGACCAAGCACTAATCGATCACCCGAATCGATCAACAAGCTGGTGATTTGCACGGCCGTCCGTATAAGGCTTCGAACGGTGCCATACCAATACTTGCCTGATTTATTTAAAGATAATTAATTCAAATTCAAATATACTTATTTAAATTTGAAATTCAATTTCTTTACCTGATAACTATTATTATAAGTGAACTCAACCAAATGAAGATGGTCTTCCCAGGATCCACCAAAGTCAATAATACAAGCTCGGAGAAGGTCTTCCAAAATCTGATTCACCCTCTCAGTTTGGCCATCTGTCTGAGGACGATAAGTTGTGCTCAGATTCAGTATAGTGCCCAAAGTATCCTGTAATGCTTTCCAGAATTTACTAGTGAAAATAGGATCTCTATCGCATACAATACTGGATGGTACACTATGAAGTTTAACAACTTCTCTCATGTATATCCCGGCCAAACTCGAAGCAGTACGACTGGACTTGACTGGGATAAAGTGTGTGGATTTTGTCAGTTTATCGACAATCACCCAAATGCTTTCGTTACCCTTTCTAGTCCTTGGTAGCCCATCAATAAAGTCCATAGAAATTTGCTCCCACTTTCAACCTGGAGTCTCTAGTGGTCGAAGCAAACCTGCTATCTTTCTGTGGTCAGCTTTAACTTGTTGGCAAGTTGTGCATCTGCTAACATAGGTAAAAATATCACGCTTCATCCCACTCCACAAATGTAACTTCTTCATATTTTGGTACATTTTAGTGACACTGGGATGAAATGAAAGTGAAGATTGATGGTTTTCTCTCAGCACTTCATGTCGTAGTCCATCAACATTAGGAACACAAATACGATTATCAATTCTAAAGACTCCATTACTATCAACTCGTGCACCCATCTTATTGTTAGCATTTCCAACTCTACCGAGAACTATTTCCTTGATCCGATAGAGCAAAGTATCCTTGTATTGCTTGGCTATAATGCGATCCATAAGTGTTGGGGAGACGACTAGTTGGAATAACATTCCTTCAACCAGATTGTAACATGCCATTGCTTGCTTTCTGCTCAAAGCATCAGCTACGACATTTGCTTTTTCCAGAGTGTAATTAATATCAAGATCATATGTAGCTAAGAATTCGAGCTATCGGACTTGTCTCTGATTTAAATCCTTTTGCGAGAAAATATATCTCAATGACTTATGGTAAGTGAATAACTCGAATTTGGTTCCCAATAGATAGCGCCTTCATAGCTTAAGAGCAAATACAACCGCAAGAAGCTCTAAATCATGAGTTGCGTAATTTTCTTCATGGGTCTTTAACTGACGACCCACATAGGCAATCACCTTCCCGTTTTGCATTAAGACTGCTCCTAATCCATCGCGGCAGGCATCAGTATAGACGGTCAATCCTTCGCTACCGTCAATAACTGTAAGAACTAGGGCAGATGTCAACCTTCACTTCATCTCACTGAAAGAAGCTTCGTACTTTTCACTCCAAACAAATTTCACATTCTTTTTGGTCAGTGCGGTAAGTGGTGCGGCAACACGAGCAAAGATTTCTATGAATCTACGGTAATAGCCGGCTAAGCCCAAGAACCTACGGATATCTGTAGGAGTTTTGGGAGTCTCCCAATCCTGCAAATTCAAGGATTCAGATTTAGATAGTGATACGTTGTTTAGATAGAATTGACAAGTAAGGATAGAACTTACATTGATTACGGCGAACTTAGATGGATCGACCGAAATCCCATTTTCCGAGACAATATGGCCAAGAAAACGAACTTCATCTCTCCAAAAGTGGCATTTCGAAAACTTGGCTTTAAGCTGATATCTGCGAAGAGTTTCAAGAACAAAAGCCAAATGTGATTTATGCTCTTTCTCATCTTTAGAGAAGACGAGAATATCATCAATGAAAACAAGAACGAACTTGTTAAGAACATCTCGAAAAACTCTATTCATCAAATCGATGAAATAAGCTGGAGCATTAGTGAGACCGAACGGCATAACTAGCCATTCATAAAAATCATTTTCAGTGTGGAACGCTGTTTTAGGAATACTATCCTCAGCGATTCTGAGTTGGTGAAAGCGGGTAGCCAAATCAAGTTGGGAGAAAACTTTTTCTCCATGAAGCTGGTCGAATAGATCGTTGATGCGGGGATTCGGATACCTTTTCTTGTGTGCGAGCTTGTTTAGCTCTCTATAGTCCACACACATTCTGAGAGAACCATTAGATTTTGTGACGAATACAACTGCTGCACCGCATTCTAAATGACTTCTCCAAATCAAGCCATTAGCAAATAAATCTTCAATCTGAACATTCACTTCTGCCTTTTCTTTAGGAGCCATTCTTCTGGGAGGGAGAACTACTGGTCATGCACCAGAGATAAGATCAACGCGGAATTCGATTTCCCACGGAGGTGGTAGAGAATTGACTTCTCCAAACACATCGGAAAAGAATTGAACAACAGTAGTAGATCTTAGTTCATTTGGATGAGAGTCAAGAGAGAATATAAAACTCCCAGCACATTCTTGAGGCGATTTACCTTTAATAACTAATGGTATGCTCTTTTCGTCAATAACAGAGACGGTTCGGGCTTTGCATGAGATAACGGCTTCGAACATCCGTAGCCAATCAATACCTAATAGGATATCGAATGCCTTGAATCCAAGTACAAATAAATCCCAAGTAAAACATTGCATGCCATACATAAGCGTGACATATTTGCATACCCTTTTGAGGTTAGAGGGCCCTCCAATAGGGTTAGATACACATAAGAAGGTAGATGCAAGAATAGGTTCCAATCCAAGTTTGTTACATAAATCAATAGATATGAAACTATGTGTTGCTCTAGTGTCAAATAGAACTCTAACAAGTGAAGAATGAAACATAAAAGTACTCTGTAAAGTACCTTGATTATCGGAAACTTCCGGGGCAGGTGTGGAAATAGCAAAAACTCCAGATGGGGTACCTCTCTTCTGTGTTAGGAAATCTTTCTTAAAGTGTCCTGGCTATAAGAAAATGTGACAAACATCTCTCTTGGCCATCTGATCCGGTGGCGGAATAGCTGCACCCTTTGGGGCTGGGCAACTACTGGCATAAAGACCTTTCTAGTTGCAGTTGAAGCAGGTGATAGAGGAGATGTAAATGGGCTTCTTCTGAGAATAGCCAAGCTCGGATTTCTTCTGCCAGTTCTTCTTCTGTTGCTCAAAATTTGGATTCCTCTTCCCAGTCTGACTAGAGGATGACTGAGTAACTGGAGCCTTAGTGAATAATGTTCCCTTTCGCTTTCCCTCATATCCAAGAGAAAAATCCATCAACTCGATGAAAGTTCCATGGACACGAGCTGTGAGGAGTTCGTAATACTCTGGACGTGCTCCATGGATGAATTTCTCATTCTTCAGCAGTGGTGTATCAATCAAGCCAGGTTCGAACTTAGAGAGTTCGTTAAACTTCCTTTCATACTCAGAGAAAGTCATATTTCCCTGCTTGAGGTCCATAAATGATCGATAAAGCTGGGCCTTTCCGGCTGCTGGCATCCACTGAGCACGTTACTCATAAAGCAGGGCAATTAAAAGCAAGAAGAAGAAATACAAAAAAATTAAAGATCTAATAAAGGATCAAAAGATCCTTTATTTTCCTTTAGATGAGGAATTATTTACACTAAAAACAAATGCTTCTGACAATTTTTGGGCAGGAGTATTAATTGCGAAACAAAAAGAAGTTGTAGCATATTCCTCTAGAAAGTTTAGTAAACCCCAGATTAAATATGCTACCTATGACAAAGAATTACTAGCTATTAAATTAGCAATCAAAAGTTTACGAATTTATCTTTTGCATAGACAGTTTATAATAGAAACAGATAACAAATCTGTTGCTCAATTCTTAAAAAAGAAAACTATAAAAAATCCAAAAGAAAACCTTCGGAGAATTAGATTAGCTATGTATTTAGAAATTTATAACTATGATGTCAAATACATTCCAGGCTACACTAACTTTGCTGCTGATCTTCTTACCAGGTTATGAAAAATGGATGAGGACGACATAAAAAGAAGCAAAGAATTACTAGAAACCATGAAAAGACAGGAAGATTTCCAACAAGTGAAATCATCTAAAAAAGCTAAGAAAACCTCCAAAGAGGCTTCATCTTCGTAGGAATCCGAAGAAACTAATGCTCCCACAGGAGTAAATGAAGAAAAGGTCCAACAGACCCAAACCGCTCAAACAAACAAAGGCAAGGCAACATGTAACAACCCGATATTTTCAGTCATTCGCATCCACATATGTCGGACTTGAATTGCTCAAAATATCGCATTGTAAATAAATTTAGAGCAAATGAAAACAATCACAGAATCACAGACACAGAAATATCAGAATAACTCGCAGCGGAAATTGAAATACCATAGTAGTTCATGAAGCTACTATAACAAAATCTCAAAACAAAATACATAATATCAGTCTAAAAACATATACAATAGAGATCCCAAATACATAGACGTTTATAAATACCAGAGCTTAAATAGAACAACTGAAACTGAAAGGGAATAGATAACTAGACAAGCAAAATCTCTAGTGATTCCTAGCTCCTGAAAGAAATACAAAGCTAAGCTGTAAATACTCAGGCTGACCCGAGCGTAAAGTAAAACACAAAACACTCGAGTCAGGACATACGTACTTATATAATGTAAATCAACTCAAGTGAACTGTAGTAGTAATATACAATAACTTAAAGGATGCTTAGGATCACCCATCCTCTAAGGATCCTTTAAACCATAAATTAAATACATCCCGTGGTTAAAATTCAAGAATGGTATTTTATATTTTGAAATCAAATATCATTTTAAAATTCAATATCATTCAAAATCAATTTCAAAATATCAAAATATCATATTTCCCAAACCACGTTCATTTTATTTAAAATACCATTTCAACACACATTTCAAAATAGTTTATATTTCAAAACAATTTACGTCATTTTAAATCATTAAAATGAAGTTATTTTACTTAATAATTAATTATTAAATTTTCAAAATTTAGATCTTTCAAAGTTCATTTATTCACTTAAATTTATTAAAACAATGAAAATTCAACTTTCACAGCATTTAGAAAATGCTACGGAAAGTTATGTTTAAAACAATTCAATTAGCAAAAGGCAGCATTTAAAATGCTGTAATAGGTTTTGGATTTCAAATAATATTTTAGTTAAATTCAGCAACTACAACACCTATAAAGTGTTGTCATAGCCCTTAGTTCATTTTAGCCATTTAGTTCATAGATATAATTTACAGCATTTACAAAATGCTGTAATATCTTTAACTTTAGAAATGATAGCATCTCAGGAATTCTGTCAATTTAAATTCCAAACTTTCACTACAATTTCATAAACAACTAAAATTTATTTAAATCCATTTTTACTTATAAAAATCATATTTTCTCACTTTAAAAACAATCATTTAAATATCCCTTAATTTATGATTTTACAAAGTGAAATTTTCACAAATAATTATCAAATCTTTAATAATTCACTTATAAAATAAATGTATAATTTTATAACATTTCATTTACTTAACATTTTAATTAATTTTACCATTTCATAATTTTATTTAAATTCCATTTTATTTTCTTAACTTAACTTTTATTTTTAAAACACTTTCACATTTCCAATTTAAGTTGTACTTCAGATTTCAACTTTTAAACATTCATTTATTTAACTATTTTTAATTTATAGAAAATCAATAACACTTTATAAAAATCATTTTAAATTTAAATTTAAAACAAATTATCATATTTTCTTACTTAACTTAAACTTTTTTTAAAAACAAAATCGTAAATTCCAAATTTTACTTATATCTCTAATTCTACTTTACCATTTATTTATTTCACTTATTTAACTTGTATAAAATCACTAATATTTTATAAAAATCATTTTTTTATTTAAATTTAAATAAAAATATCATAATATTTACATTTTTATAATATTTTAAAAATTATAGAAAAATTATTTTAACCACGGTCTGTATATAATTTTTCTAACCTATATCAATCTTAAGGATAATAATTTCAATCCGTAATTTACAAAGGAAAAATCTGGGTTCTATCATTTCAAACTCGAAATCCTAAGTTAAATGAAATAAATAAAATAAAAATCGTTCAGGCTTATCATTTCAGCCCATAACAATTTTTCCCTTTTCTAAAGTCTGTTCGGGTATATGTCATTTCAACCCATAGTGATTCTATTCTACAGGGAACTTGCGGTGTGATTAACAGAAATAAATAAACAGTATAATAAATTAAAATATAACAGCTGATGTGACAAGTTAATAACAGGGTTTAACATCATATAATTAACATCACAGGAAGGTATAACATAATATAATTATTTCTACACTTTCACTTGCTATCAATTCACAGTTATATAAGTATGAATGTCAGGTGTGATTACTCACCTTTCTACGCTGGAGTTTGCAAATAAACACACAAATGAGAAATGCAGAAAGCACAACTAGATTTGGATGGATAGAGAGCCAACATGTAAATCCTGTATTTAATGAACAAAGCAAAATATGAATATAAATACAATACCAAAGTTTAGATTGAAACAAATGGAAACTAGGCTAGACAAATACATCACCTAGCTTTCCCATCAAATTTGCTTGACCTTTACCCACATAGGCTCGGCTACAAGGCTATTTTGGTTTAGCCACATATGTTTCCAGGTGCTAAAGGTTAGGTTGGATCTGATATACATGGTTAAGTCAAGCATAAAAATGGTTTTGGAAGTTACAAAGGGTGGAAGTGCAAAAGGCAAGGCAAAAGGGGTTTGGATTTGCAACATTTGGCTCAGCCACAAGCACACTTGGCTCGGCCAGGGCTAGTTCAGGTCTGGAAAGTAGTTAGGTGGGTTGTCAGATGTCATGTCATGGTAGCGGTGGAGGTCAAGGAGGTGGTCGTGGCAAGGAATGAAGGTGGATGGCACATAGGAGCTCGGCTAGGCAATATTTGGTGGAGTTAGGCATTGTTTTGTAGATTCTACAACATGAGATGGTCAAGGCAACTTCAGGTCAGAGAAGGGGGATGATTTGGCCGTGGATGAAGTGGGAAAGAAGTGTTGGTGGTCGAAGGAGGAGATGGTAAGGGGATGTGGCCGAACAAACATGAGAAAGGCAATGCAAAAATCAAGCAAAACATTGAAAAAAATGAAGAAAAGAGTAGAGAAAAAGAGAAACCATTACCAATCCTTTTCAGATCTGAGTTTGGCCAAAAATTTGTGATATTGAGAAGCTTTTTCACATGAAAAATGAATAAAAACTCACAGCTAATCAATAGAAAAGGAACGGCCAAAAATATGAAAAGGTAAGAACGTGAAAAGTCAAATGTTTAACGCTTTAGTCTCTTCAAAATTCCAATACCTTTATGCAAAATAAATAAAATAAACTCAGTAAATAAATTAAAACAAACTGAAATAAAGTAAAAGAATGAAAATAAATAATTAAATTTAAAGAAAATAGAAAAAGAATTAAAGAAATTGCTTAAAAATTGAAAACAGGGTTCAAAAATTTACAATTAAAACATCACTGGCTTTGGAAAAATATCTACGTCATTTTAAAAATATTCTAAATCAAAATTTTGAAATATAATACTTTCTAAAACATTTTCAAAGTGAAATAAATAATTTAATTTAGAGAAAATAGAAAAGAACTAAAGAAATTGTTTAAAAATTGGAAATAGGACATGAAAATTACAAATAAAATACCATTGCCTCTAGAAAAATTCCTACTTCACTTTAAAACAAATAAAAGTCAAATAAATAAAATAAATAAGGAAAAAATAAAGTGGAAATGAGAATAAAATAAGATCTTGAGAAAATAGAAAAATAAATAAAGAATTCCTTTAATTAATTGAAGGTGGAAATTAGAAATTGTAAACAAAAATACAACTGACACTGGAAAATGTCAATTACACTTTTAAAATGTTTAAAACTAAAATATATACATAACATGTTATCTTACCCATATAAATATAAATTAGAACATTACATGACCAAATAAAATATTATTTGTACAATTTAAAATAAGCAATTTTGTTAAATACAGCACATTACACACAATATTTAAAAGGGTATAATTTTCACAATATAAGTCGGATTTCAATGAAACGAAAAGAAATATTCTTAAAATTTTCATGACTTTCATAATAAAAGATAAATTACAAATTTTAAAACTTTTAAAATTTTAAATTAAAAGTCAAAGTTGACCATGTTGACCAAAATTCACCTTTTTGGAAAATATTCTATTTAGTAATGTTTGGAATCCTAATTCATATCAAAATCAAAATTTATATTTTAAATAACAAATTTATCCATTTTAATAAATAAAATAAAGTTTTTAAATCGGAAAAATAAATTTAAAATAATTAAAATATACAATTAAAATAATCATAAAATACAGGGTTGTTACACAACACCTTCCAATACAACTCAGAAATTTTTTCAAATGAACAAAGGAAAAGCAATTGCTCCCACAGGAGTACAAAGACCATACATCTCAGCGGTGGTCCAAGATTGGTACAAGTTAGACATGAAAGCAATGAATCCTAGTTTATATGACAATTTCAATGGATGCACTAAACCATCCAATCTGCAGACCATAGAGCTGCAAATTTATGGTTAACTCAACTAGAAAAGGCTTATTTGGGATTAAAGCATACAATATCCAAGAAAGAGAAAAAATTGCAAGAAACTCAGAAAATAGTGTCTAAATTATCACAGCATTCTTTTACATCTAGATCTGAAGCTCTAGATTTGAAAGAAGCAGAGTTGTTCACTGATAACACAACTGAACATAACCATTTGAAAACAATATTTTCTCAAATGCAAACATATGATCTCGTAAATCTAAGAATTCAAGATTTTCTAGAATTACTTAGACTTTATGAGATAGATAACACAAAAACCAAAGAAATGGAAGCTGAGATGACGGTCCAGGATATGATCTCGTTATATCAGCAACATCTCATCGATGAAAGTAATCTTCTTTTATTCTTTAAAAAGTTAGAAGACACAGAGTTAATTAAACTCTTAGAAAATGAAGAGTTAATTCTCAATAACAACAGAAGACCATGGCTTATAGCCTGTTTTTCTGAAATACAAAAGTATAAAAAACATATCAAAAAGGGCCTAGTGCACGAAATTTATGTCAACACAAGCCATCCTGAAGAATATTCAGGTTATATTCCAGAAATATGTACAGCAAAACTTGCTGAACATTCAAGCAGATTTTTTACTATGTTCATGTTTAGAATTTGAAGCGTTTGGGAAGAAAGACAGTACATACGTCTTTCGCCCTCTATCCAATTATGGGAATTACATAGGGTAACCGAAAATCCTCAACATGAATTCGTTAAATTCAACCGCAAAGAATTTAACGAAGAAAATGAAAGAATCCTAGCAGCGCAAAAGTTCTTCTCAGTGGCCATTAACAAAGGCGAAATTGGATCACACTCTGCCACTGAAGGCAAAACAGTATTACTGTTGGACTACCTATCAGCTTTCGAACCATCAACAGACAGAATAATGAAGGTTCAGCGTTTTTTAGACAGTCTCAAAATTGGCTCAGTTGGCACAATGGCTCAAGAAGAATACTTTGAAGAACAAGTAGAAAAGGAAAGACTTAGACAAGATTCTATAATGAGAGATACTATGGGTACCGACTCTTTCGACGACGAATCTCTAGCTAATCTAGAAATTCAAATTAAATCAGAAGCATGGTGGACCAGCATCCAGAATAAAAGACAAAGAACACATCCTTTACACTAGGGTTACATATCACCCCTTAGCCTTTCCAACTCATCCTCTGCAAAGAATAAACTAAAGGACACATCCTCAGCCTAAAAGCCTAAAAGTCACCCCTTGGCCTTTCCAACCCATCCTTTGTAAAGCATAAACTAAAGGACACATCCTCAGCCTAAAAGCCTAAAAGAGACACATATTAGCCCTATAATGGACAGATATCTAGCCTAAGTAATAATAAATAAGAAGAGAAGACACTATAAAAGGAGGAGACTACTCTGAAGATGATCATCAGAAATTTTTTCTTCGTTTTCGTTTTTTCTCTTCATTGTATCCGAGCTCTGTAATATTATCTACTGTAGTAATAAATTTTTTGTTTCTACAAGAAGTTTCTGTTGCTGTATATTTTCAATTCCGCATTCAAGTTTTTTGCTTTCAAGTTTGGGTTTTCAATTTGGCATAGAGCCTGGCTAACACTAGGCAAGTTATTCTGTTTGAGATCATTCTGTTTTATATTTTCTGAACTCTGTCATTCTGTATATGTTCTAGTGAAGTAAAAAAAAGTACAATTTTTTTTAATTTTTAAAATGAAAGCTTAAGCTATTCTTTTGAGCATGATTCGTTATGAGTCTACAAAACTTCTATGACAGCTAAAATTTTTTTCGAATTTTAAGTCAATTCGACGACCTATTATTACTGATTATTACGCATTGGAGTAGGAAACGAACCATTGTTGTGCTCTACTTAAGTGAAGCAACGGTATAGGCTTGTGGTTGTTAATTCGAGGCCTACCCTGCTATAAAACCATGGTATGCTAGGAAAGAATTAAGGGGTACCGTGTTTAGCCGCTTAATCTAGGGTCAAAACAAATCTATAACTGTAGGTTTGAGAATCAAGATTTATTATTCGAATTAAGACTTTTATCTAATTGAAAATGTTTTGTGCAAACTCATAATTGAATTGTGTTCAAAAGACCCTCATTTATGGAAAATAATAAGATTGTTATTCTAGACACACATAAGTGTCAATTTGATCAGAATATTGAACAATATGAGCATGTTTTTCATATCCGCACTCATAAAAACCCAGTAAATGGGATTAATAATTTTATGATTGATCTACTTCAAGAAATTAAATTAGAAGTTAAAGATATAAGTAATAAACTACAAAAAGAAACAGCAACCGTAGGATTTGGTCGATACACCAACAATCCATTCGCTTAACAGCGTTAGAATGGTCAAATATACTTCTGAAGAAAATAACAAAATAAATATTGAAGATATTGATCCTAAGTACCATGAAAATTATCTTATTCTTCGAGAAAAAGAACTTGCAGGAGAAATAGATAGTACTGAAATTTATTCTTATTATGCAGAACATTCGACGGCAATAAACTATTTTAAATATAAAGCAAATGAAGAAAATTCTTCATTTGAAGATTCTGAACAAGAATCTGAAAATTCCACAGAATTTGATTATAATTCAGATACATCAGATAAACTTATTTACAACATAAACGCTAATGAAGCCGGATCTAGTAGAGGTGCTCAAATTTTACCTCCACAACCTCCTCCAGATACTGCTTCTGTTGTGAACGATCTTAACTCTGATATAATTATGGAAGATCAAGAACGGGAAGAAAATACATATAATAGTCCTCATACTGATCCTTACCCTGAAATGCTTAGACATGGTACTAGATCAGAATAGATTAAATTTCACTCTTCTAGAAAGCAACTTAAAGTTTTTATAACGAACAACCCTCTCCAGCATATACCCTAACTTTTAATATAGATATACTTCCACATAGAAAAATAAGAAAATAAATTATAGCATGGCTTCAACATATAAGTGGAACAATCTATTTATTACCTCCGAATATGAATGTAATGGAATACATACATTACGCTACCAATTATTGGACAGAAGATGCTTTAGCTTGGTTACTAAACCTTGAAAGGATAAATCCAAATCAATTACAAAGAATTAGAAATATTCAATCTAAACAAGAAGCTCTTGGGGAATTATTAAAATTATTATTAGCAGACTTTACAGGAGAAACTTTCCAAGAAGATACTGATTATGAAAAACAATTATTAAAAAATACAATTATGTGACATATGCATGTTAGAGGAATTCGCTGCAAAATACATAGGCCTACTTTTTGATTTAAAAAATAATGACCAGAAAATTTTCTAGGTAAAGTGCTTTTTTTACAAAAGTACCTTATCCATGGAATAACATTATTCAAGAAAGATATGACATTTTAAGACAAAGTAATGCTGATGAAAATCATAACACGTGCTTATTAAAAAAGGCATGTATGGATACTATGGAAAGGGTTTGTGAGCAAGCTAGTGCACATAAACAAATTAAAAAAGAAAATTAAAAGAAAGAGGACAAGAAATTTCAACACACAGTTTGGATGTTCTCCTGAATTTGAAAGAAAGAGGACAAGAAATTTCAAAAGAAGAACAAAACCAAAATATCGAATCACTAGAAAAAAATGGAAACCATAATATAATAAAAATTTAGAAAAGAAAACAAGTTTTCTAAGAAAAAGTTTGTTAAAAAGAAAAATTTCCGTAAAGGCAGCAAATGTTTCAAATGTCATAAAGAAGGACATTGTGCTAATGAATGTCCTACAAATATACAAAATATCGTTATATCAAATATCGAAGAATACGATATTAATGTTGACACTATAGAGGATATATCTAGTGATGCTAATTCGTGTGTATATGAAATTGAATCAGTTTATTCTGACACTACTGAAAATGACGATGAAATTAATGATTCCTTTGATAATTTTAAAATAAACATGATTACAATCAATAAGACACATAACCAAATAAAAATTATACCATTAACTGTAACGATCCTAGTTTTAACAACGAATTTAAATTTGTAATTAAATTAAATTCTTGGGTTAAATTGTGGGTTTATTTGAATTTTCAAATTTAATAAGAAATGTATACTTATTTGTTTTTGAATTTTATTTGAAACTCATAATAAAATGAATTGGATTTATAAATCATATTTTGGAAAAATAATATGTATAATTATTTATTAAATGTATAGGTTGTGTTTTACTCCATTTTCTTTATGAAGTTATAAGAAGTATGAAATTTATCTTATCAATATTTAATGTAAGTGTAAAATATAAATAAAATATATGTTATAAAAATTAATGTTTGGAGATCAAACTATAAACAGAAATCAAATTTAAGAACTTATGTTAATAATAAAATATATATGGTCCTAAGGCAACATTAAACAAAAAATCAAACTATAAAGGGAAATTAAATGGACATAATAAAATACAAAAGCCTGTCAAAGAAGACACTAGTATAAACAAAGAAAGTAATAAACCGTACAAACCTGTACATGCAGAAAAACAAATAGTATAAGCTTGTAAACAAATAGGACATTGCATTTAATGCCACATCTCCTCAGCATGAATTGATATCTTCTCAGCCGAGATAGGATCAAATTATATCAGTAAACAAACAAAATAAATAATATCTTTAGTCAAAAGAAAAGAAAGTATGTTCCAGTTAGAACTTCTCCTCTGTACAAGCCTTTCTTCTATATATACATGTATATTTTCTTATTCCTGCTCGTTCAAGAAAACAACATGGGAAAACCAGGAAAATAATATAAGCAATATCATTCAATTTAACAACAAAGCAAGTTTTAAAAAAAAGATCAAAACAAAAGCATTCTAGCTTAAGTGTCACGTAACAAATCAAAACCAGAACTGGTCTTTGTCTTCAACATAAATGTGAGCAAACTTTTTTTTAATCCTCTATTTTGATTTATTCAGTGATGATGAATGGAATGAATAAATGAGGAAACTTGTTTTCAATGCATACATATGTGGTACCGTGATGGTACTAATATCTCTGTTTATTTTTGGTTACAGAGTAAACATAAATTAGAAAAAAATTTATAAATCTTTATACAAACATCTTTAATTTAGGATTTTATACAAAACAAGTTTGTTTAAGCTTAAACCATTGTTCAAAAAAAATTTAGCTTGCAAATGGATAAACTTGAACCTGTAAACGAAAATTTTGAGTAAGAAGAATCATATGAATTTTTTCGAATGTTTTAAATTGGTGATTTGATTTCATAACTTGATTTATCACACAAAGCTAAGATTTTTAAAATAAAAAAGATGATTTTGAATTTAGTATCTTAGGTGCAATTCATACTTGAACAAATAATGCTTTTTAATCGATTACTGATAATTTAACAAGTTTTAGATGTTGAAATTCTTGGTGAAGCTAGCTTGACGATTTTCAAATCTAGGAAAAATGTTCAAAAATTTATCTATTGTATGGATTGTTTGGAAGTGACGAGTTTAGGATTTTCTGGGTTCGAATTTAGGTGGTATGTAGCTTGCCGATTTTGTCACCGTGGGTCGACCGAATGTGGCGTGACTTTGGCGAATTCTAGAGGATGATGACGCCGTGGTATGGCCGGAATCGCTATGCAAATGCTGGTCGAGGTTATGTGGACGTCATGATTTTCTCTGACGTGTTCGTGTCACTGTTCGTTCGAACGAGTGTATTTTGATTTTGATCGTTTCATGCTGAATTGGATTTTAATTTCGAACGAGAGGCCGATTCGCGATTTGCAGACAGTGCCGAGGATCGCCGAAGTGATGGCGACGCGCCGTGCACGTGCACAGCGGCACAAGGGGGTGTCAGCATTCGAATGTTTGGTCGTCTCGAGTGATACTCGAGAATTATGGAAGTTTACTTCGGGTTTCCTCTGGTACGCGAGTGTGTTCATATCTACAGTTAAAGCTTAACTTTAAAAAAATAAAAAAAAATAAAAAAAATGAAAGGAAGAAGAAGTAAGTTTAGGGGGAGGAAGGAGATAGACTTGGGACGCGCTCGGGAGGAAGGGGCTGTAGCTCGAGCCCTGTCTCGAAGTAATTCAATGACGTGCGTGAGTTTTGCTTCCTGATGTTATAATTTGACTTAAATTTGTTTACTGGACAAAAAAAAGATGAAGAAGGATTTGCGTGAATGGAGAGTGTTCTCGGGGAAGCTAATGTGCGACTCGAAGTTGAACGAGGAGATTCTCTGGTATGATTCAAGCTGCAGCATTTTATAAAGATGGTTAAGAAAATTTGTTTAAACACTGTAAACTTAGAAATGTTTAACAGTTAAGTTAAGACTTTATTCAAGTTTTAATTATTTTAATCAAAACTTAACAAGGTTCATGAACTCTTAATTATTATGCTAATTAAGTAATTAATATAAGATAAGTATAAAACTTATTAACATATATGTTTGTAATTAGTAATAAATTTATTTCAAGAGTTAAAGAAGATTTCTTTTAAAATGTTAATTAAGCGAATAATTAATATTAATTGATTATATTTGAAAAGCAATTAAGAATAATTACTTTACAATTGTAATTAGAGATTAATTAATGATTAAGTGATAAATAAATCGTAATTAACTACTTAAGTTAATTAATGAATAATTAATAGTTAATTAATTAAGGAATTTAAATAAGAATTAATAATTGATTAACTAAGTAATTAATGGTCAATAAATGGATAATTAAAGTTATTGATTAACGATTAAAGAATAGTTAATCAAGGTTAAATTAATTGATTATGAAGTAATTAATTAAATAAAGTGAATACAGTAATTAAATAATTAAGTAATTAAGACTTAATTAATGATTAATAAATGATTTATTAATTAAATAATTTGATAAGTAATTAATTAATAATTTTTGATTGATTAAACAGGGTCAAGTGATTAATTCTAGAGTGATTAATTTAAATTAAATTAATTACGATAAGAATCAAAGATGATTGCTTATGGATTGTCGTGTATGTAGAATATCTGATTTGTGATGTTTATGTGGTGATATTATGTGATGTTCTATAATATGCTCTTGATATCCATGATGACCGTGTATGATTTATCTGTGATAAATGTTATTTGGATTCAAAGTGCTGAATTAAACTGTTTAAATAAATTAGAAAACTTTGTCCGTAACACGACATTTGAATTTCGATGCGACAGGGAGTCGGTTTCCAGTTGGTTATCCGAAACCCACATCGAATTGTAATGATGACTCTTGTGAGTGATAAATTTATTTTATCTGTGAAACTGTGAATGAAGATAAGCGTTATGGATTATATCGCTTATCGATATTGATATCTCTATAATAATGGATGTTGTGCACTATTGTTTAAAACCCTTGGACCACACTATACACACACAAATATGGATTTCACGTGGAAATCGGTTAAGTCACAGATTTTTAAATAAGTTTTGAATTTGAATTTTAAATTCAAATAGTTTTGGAAATAAATTAAGTTTAATGTGGAAAGCTTTTGAAAAGGTGTTTTAAGAACAAAAGTTATTTTGAATAACTAATAGAGATTGGGAATTTGAATAATTCAATTTAAATTGGAATTCAATATCTGAAATTGAATTCTATATTCAGTATTTATGATTTAACAAGAATTATACAAGTTATACGGATTTTAAACCATTTTTAAAGCGTTGTTTTGGGAATTTGAAATAAACCAAAGATTGTAACTTGTATAAATAAAGTCGGATTTCTTCCGAAATAAAACTATTTGTTTTCGAATAATAAAAGTTTTCATATGAGAAATAAATTTCAAATTGTATTTAAGGGATTTCAAGTTAAACAGAAAATAGTTTTCCAAGTTATGAATGAATCTTTGGAAACAGTTTTGAAAGCTATGAGATAAATCTTAATTTTAAGCTTTAAATGGGTTAATCTAATTGAAACGGAAATTGTTTTGAAATCCGTGAATGGATCTTTGTGAAAACTGAGTGAACTTTGTGAAATAAATCTTTTTGTTTAAAAGATTTGAAATGGTAATTGGTTTAAACCATTTGAAAGAAAATTTGGAATTTTTAAGTTGTGACTTAATTGAAATCCCATATCCATATATTTTTAAATATTACGCTCATTATTCGGTTTAGCTGGGAGAGGACCTAATAATGATACGTCATTATGGATAGCATTTGAAGACCGGTGGTGAAGACAGGGTATTTGCGAGAACGATAGGATGACCTATCGATTGTCTCTGCACCGAGTAGCTACGGTATAGAGATTCCCTAAGTGATGGGAAGTTCGATCGGGATTGTGAATACCCGGATTGCAAGGGCTTCTTTGGAAGTGCCTTCGGTTCTGTTCGAACCCGGGACAGACTTGTATGGTTGTATGTCTGACACTACGTTTTGAGATATAAAGCAGATTTCCTTCAAATACATTCCTGTTGGTGGCGGAGAATTTATTCTCTTAGCTTAACACCCTTCTCTGAGACGTACGAACTCAGAGGTTATGTAGTTGAAGGTTATCAACAATATACTCCCAATTTGGTAGTGTGGCATGCTAAGTGCTGCTGTGTGTTGATGATCATTGGTTGATCATTTGTGATCAAAGCATGGCTTTCGTGTAAAGGATAGCTTTGTGGACGAAATCTCGTCGAGCCTCACAAACCGGTAATGGTCGAAACAGGAATGATGCGGCAAGGTTTCAGGGGTAGCTCCCCTTGGGTGTGACCATTCCTTCTGGAAAAGGGTAGTATCATGGTATGGAGCCCAAATACTTACTCGTGTGGTCACTGTAGTATATTTAGTACCGTGTGATGTTGTTGGTGTTGAGAGCTCTCGGATAAAGGTCCCAAAGGACCGGGGATGGCATATCTGTAGGTATTACTCCCGGGCAGGGAGGAACCCGGCTTTGTGTTGGCAGAGAGCCGGGTAAGTTCTCGGGGCGTCCCGCCAGAGGCGTTCCCATGTGGCAGTAGGAAGTTCCTTAGCCTGACCATTTGTTGGAAATCCAAAAAAACAATATGCACCCTGTACGATTTTAGTTGCAGAACCTGACATTTAAAATGGTAGCTATAGCTGGCATAATATAATGGTACGTATGCTGGCTAAGATTAATATTCTACTTTTGAAATGTTTCTGCACTATGCACTTATAATGATATAAAAAGAAGAATTTTGTTAGTAAGCAAATTTGACTATCATAAGGAGAAATCTCCTCCAATTCTGCGTTTGCATGGTGTGTGTGGCGGGAGGCCTTATGGTAGTTCCATTTTCGAAAAGCATTGCAGTTATCAAATTTAAATATTTTGATTGTTTTTAAAGACAAACCATTTTGTTTGCTCATACCAGTCCCTTGACTGACCTGAAGTTTATTGTCCATTTCCTAAACTCTGGGTGCCCACAATTTTCCACACGGGCCGTCTAGATTTTGGTTTTTTTCAGTTAGTTAGGTTCAGTAGATTATCTGGAGCTAGTTCAGTCTTTGGATGCACACCAGTCTTGCTTCTCTTGGTGAAATCTTGATGGTGAATCAAGCTAGGAGTTTTGGAGCTTTGTCTTTGGAGCATTTGGATCAGAGTTGCAGTATTGGGTTCTGTGAAGACTTGTCTCATATTGTATCATGTTCCGCTGTATTTTGTGTATATTCTCTGACCTTGATGATTATCATTATATCAAAGTAATGTATCGAATATGGCATTCATATTATATCAGTGATATCATCTTTTATTTTTTTTCTGTTGTTTTATTTATCATCTAATGGTGTTGCAAGCTCCCGCGATACGAAATTGATGTTGTTGTCGTACATCGATTTCGGGTCGTGATAGATTGGTATCAAAGCTGAAGGTTGAGTAAGAACTTTAGCTACGGAGTGTAACACCTTAGATGTCTCATTTGAGATAGGGTGAAGTATACCCTAGAATGAGTACAACCAGTGGAACCAAAACCCAAATTTCTTAGCCTATTCTTTTATCTGTTGTTATTCTCTAAGATATTTCGTCCAAATGCCTAAATTGGTCTTCTTACTATTACAAATAGTAAGAATGAGTGGAAGAAGAGGATGAAATAGGAGACAGGAAAGTACCACTTTAGCTGGTCAAAACCCTGCAACGACAGATATTCCCACTCAATCTCAATCAAATCTTGCTGATTTATATCGAAGTTTTTCTAGACTTGGTGGAAAGCCATTCACAGGCAAAGAATCTCTTATCGAAGCACAAGCATGGATTCGATTGTGTGAAAAGATTTTCAAAGGACTAAAATTAGAAGATGATCAAATGCGGTTGATAGCTTCTTGGAAACTCCAGGATGAGGCTTTAATTTGGTGGGAAACGGTTACATTAGATGAGCCGGCGAATGAATTTACTTGGAATCGTTTCAAAGAAGTGTTCGAGCAGCGATATATGCCGTCTGCTGGTATCTCTAGGATATGCCAGGAGTTCATAGATTTGAAGCAAGGAAGTTTATCATTTGAGGAATACTTGAACAAATTTATTGAATTATCTTGATTTGGTCCAGAATTGGTAAATTCACAGTTAAAAAAGAATGAAAAGTTTATTCGGAGAATGAACCAGGACCTTCAGGAAAGGATGACTACTCACGTAAAGGAATCTTTTCTGAATTAATTGATATGGGCTATCAATACGATACTCTGGGTAAGCAAAAAGATCTAGAGGAGAACGGAGATACAACTAATCTGAATTGGAGGAAAAAGAAATTTGGTGGGAAGAAATCAAGGAAGGATAAAGGAAAGAAGAATATACGGAAGAAAAAGGTGAAAAACGTTACTTGTTTCAACTGCTTGGAGAAAGGCCATTATTTGAACAATTTTAAGAATCCCAAGGGAAGTGGAAAGAGAGAGCCATTTATGAATCCAGAACAGGAATGTAGGGAATGTTGTTACTGCCACAAGCTGGGACAGAGGATCATGAATTACCCAACACTGAAGCAAGTTCAAGCAGCGAGGGCCTGTGAAATCAAAGGTGATTCTTCAACCTTAAAAGTTAGTTAAGGAAATGAAATTTTGTAAGGTAATTATATCGTTTATGATTAAATTGTTTGAATTTTGTTCGACACTGGAACTATCCTTAGTTTTATTTTTAGCAAATCGTAAATGAGTTAAATCTTGAATCTAAAATCATAATCGAATCTATTTCTGTCTATTTCATTAGGTTTCCATAAAATCTACGAATGGTTAGTTATTCCTTCGAACTGACCAATACCCCTGTATACTTCGTAGATCAGATAACCCAATTGTTTCGAGATTGATTGAGTTTGTTCTCATATATATTGTTGATATTTCTGATTTGGTAAGCCAAAATGCAGAATAAATATTCAGTTTGATCTGGAAAGATATTTCTCTATCTTTCATCTATCTCTGTTGTCTCCTTGGCAAATTTCGAGGACGAAATTTCTTAAGGAGGGGAATCTGTAACGATCTCAGTTTTAACAACGAATTTAAAGTTGTAATTAAATTAAATTCTTGGGTTAAATTGTGGGTTTATTTGAATTTTCAAATTTAATAAGAAATGTATACTTATTTGTTTTTGAATTTGATTTGAAACTCACAATAAAATGAATTGGATTTATAAATCATACTTTGGAAAAATAATATGTATAATTATTTATTAAATGTATAGGTTGTGCTTTACTCCATTTTCTTTATGAAGTTATAAGAAGTATGAAATTTATCTTATCAATATTTAATGTAAGTGTAAAATATAAATAAAATATATGTTATAAAAATTAATGTTTGGAGATCAAACTATAAATAGAAATCAAATTTAAGAACTTATGTTAATAATAAAATATATATGGTCCTAAGGCAACATTAAACAAAAAAATCAAACTATAAAGGGAAATTAAAAGGACATAATAAAATACACAAGCTTGTCAAAGAAGACACTAGTATAAACAAAGAAAGTAATAAATAGTACAAACCTGTACATGCAGAAAAACAAATAGTATAAGCTTGTAAACAAATAGGACATTGCATTTAATGCCACATCTCCTCAGCACGAATTGATATCTTCTCAGCCGAGATAGGATCAAATTATATCAGTAAACAAACAAAATAAATAATATCTTTAGTCAAAAGAAAAGAAAGTATGTTCCAGTTAGAACTTCTCCTCTGTACAAGCCTTTCTTCTATATATACATGTATATTTTTTTATTCCTACTCGTTCAAGAAAACAACATGGCAAAACCAGGAAAGAAATATAAGCAATATCATTCAATTTAACAACAAAGCAAGTTTAAAAAAAAAAGATCAAAACAAAAGCATTACGCTTAAGTGTCAAGTAACAAATCAAAACCAGAACCTGGTCTCCGTCTTCAACATAAAGGTGAGCAAACTTTTTTTTTAATCCTCTATTTTGATTTGTTTAGTGATGATGAATGGAATGAATAAATTAGGAAACTTGTTTTGAATGCATACATATGTGGTACTGTGATGGTACTGATCTCTCTGTTTATTTTTGGTTACAGAGTAAACATAAATTAGAAAAAATTTTATAAATCTTTATACAAACATCTTTAATTTAGGATTTTATACAAAACAAGTTTGTTTAAGCTTAAACCATTGTTCAGAAAAAATTTTAGCTTGCAAATGGAAAAACTTGAACCTGTAAACTAAAATTTACAGTAAGAAGAATCATATGAATTTTTTTCGAATGTTTTAAATTGGTGATTTGATTTCATAACTTGATTTATCACACAAAGCTAAGATTTTTAAAATAAAAATGATGATTTTTAATTTAGTATCTTAGGTGCAATTCATACTTGAACAAATAATGCTTTTTAATCGATTACTGATAATTTAACAAGTTTTAGATGTTGAAATTCTTGGTGAAGCTGGCTTGACGATTTTCGAATCTAGGAAAAATGTTCAAAAATTTATCTATTGTATGGATTGTTTGGAAGTGGCTAGTTTAGGGTTTTCTGGGTTCGAATTTAGGTGGTCTGTAGCTTGCCGATTTTGTCACCGTGGGTCGACCGAGTGTGGCGTGGCTTTGGCAAATGCTATAGGATAATGACGCCGTGGTATGGCCAGAATCGCTAAGAAAATGCTGGTCGAGGTTATGTGGACGTCGTGATTTTCTCTGACACGTTCGTGTCACTATTCGTTCGAACGAGTGTATTTTGATTTCGAACGTTTCATGCTGAATTGGATTTTAATTTCGAACGAGAGGACGATACACGATTTGAGGCAGTGCCGAGGATCGCCGGAGTAATGGCGATGCGCCGTGCACATGCACGGCGATGCGAGGGGGTGTCAGCGTTCGAATGTTTGGTCGTCTCGATGATACTCGAGAATTATGGAAGTTTACTTCGGGTTTCCTCTGGTATGCGAGTGTGTTCATATCTACAGTTAAAGATCAACTTTAAAAAAATAAAAATAAATAAAAAAATGAAAGGAAGAAGAAGAAGTAAGTTTACGGGGAGGAATGAGATAGACTCGGGACGCGCTCGGGAGGAAGGGGCTGTAGCTCGAGCCCTGTCTCGAAGTAATTCAGTGTCGTGCGTGAATTTTGCTTCCTGATGTTATAATTTAACTTAAATTTGTTTACTGGAAAAAAGAAGAAGAAGAAGGATTTGCGTGAATTGAGAGTGTTCTCGGGGAAGCTGATGTGTGACTCGAAGTTGAACGAGGAGATTCTCGGGTATGATTCAAACTGTAGCATTTTATAAAGATGGTTAGGCAAATTTGTTTAAACACTGTAAACTTAGAAATGTTTAACAGTTAAGTTATGACTTTATTCAAGTTTAATTATTTTAATCAAAACTTAACAAGGTTCATAAACTCTTAATTATTATGCTAATTAAGTAATTAATACAAGATAAGTATAAAACTTATTAACATATATGTTTGTAATTAGTAATAAATTTATTTCAAGAGTTAAAGAAGATTTCTTTTAAAATGTTAATTAAGTGAATAATTAATATTAATTGATTATATTTGAAAAGAAATTAATAATGATTATGTAACGACCCGTTAAATTAATAATATTAAATGAATTGAATTAATATAATTTCTAATCTAATTGAGAATAAATGTAGAAATTTGGTATAGTAGTTGTAATTTAGTGTAACAATAAAATTTTATGACAATAGATTTGGATAATGTAGATTGTCACAATTTGATTTAAAGTTAAATATAAGAAACTGATATAAGGGTTGAAATAGTGAATATCAATAAAAAGATTTAAGTAGAATGGAATTCATTTAATATAAAATAAATAGTGGAAGACTTACATTGGATTGTAAAATGGATAGTAACTAAATAAAAGGTGACCGCTGAATAAATCAATGCAATAAGTGTTGATAAGGAAATTTAATGAATGTTGTCAATAATAAATAGACTTAAGATAGTAATAAAATTTGTTTTGCCTATGTAAATTTTATGTATTGATAAGCCATAATTAAATTTGAAATTTGGTAGTAAATAGGGGATAAGTTGACTAAGGCAATTAGTAATTTAATAAATGAATGCATATTAAGTAAGTGGAAATGTATGCATAAAAATATTTTCATATATGGGATAATTACAAAAGTTTACCCATTTATCTAGTGTATATAATTGAATCTAAATTTAGGGCAACATTTTGTTATTGATGGTATAAGTGAATTTGAATAAAAGGGTAAAAATTATGTAGATTTAACATGTATTGAGTATATAGCTAAGAAGGGCATTCGATGTAAATGAATCTAAATTAATGTGTCTAGTCAATAATGGAGAACAAAAGGGTACATAATAATATACAAATATACTAAACATTAAATAGTAGGATTACTAGAAAATTCAATCATTTACCAATATAGATAGTTGATGCCCCTTAATTGTAATTAAGAAACAACGAAAGGTGTAAATGAATTTTTTTAGAGTATAAATTATAATTGGACAAAGATTTTAGTATAAAATGTTAATGCAAGGAAATTAATGCTGAATTTAAGGCAATAGTAATGAATAGTAATTTATTTTAAAAAAAAAAATTTGTAACACCTATCATAAAAATCTATCTGCTTATTTGTTAATGGGATTAGGATCGGTAATAGGTGGTAATAATTAAATGAATGTTACACTAATTGAAAGTGGAGTAACGTTCGTTTAAAAGTTGAGAAATTATAGGAGCATATTTATTAAGCGTTACTTTAAAATTTATGTTTGATTGTGAAATTTATACGAGAAGTTGCAAAGTAATAATTAAGAAAGAATACATATAAATTGTTTATAACCTAAAACTTAAGGGTAGTTTAATGTTGAAATTGAATCTAATCAATTGGAAACTTAATTAAATTGGGTTCAATGTAAATAAAGGGTTATTTTAAGAAATTGAAATAAGTATTATAATTGGCAAATTTAGTTACTTTAAAGTGAAACGGAAAATATTAACGCAATAGTTTGAATGCAATATTTAATTCATCTAATTTATATTAAAGATTCGTTAGATTAATTTAATAGAAATTTTGGGACATTTAATAGATAATTGCTGATTTTGAATGGAATTAAAGGAATTACCGAAATCGAAATTTAGCAACTTTTAAACCTTTGCAATTGATTTTGGATATAAAGAGTCAATGGAAATTTGTGGATTAATTTATGAATTCATGAAATCAGTGTATTGACTTAGTTGTAACTATATGTAAATGTACGCAATAAGGTTGTGCAATACCAATTATTTGGATTCAAATTTATATTAAATATAATGTTGGTAGCAATTGGAATTTACCGTTTTGCAAAATAAATGAGAAATCAAGTCAAATGTAAATTATATCGTAAAGGATAAATTCATTTAAACAGTAAGATTTTTAAATAAATAAACGTTTCACTTAGGTTTCATTTGGATAATTTATGTAGTATAATGGGAAAGCAATTGAAATTGATTACCCTAAATTTGTGCAGTTAGGGTAGTTTTGATTTGTCACTTAAGAAGGTAAATTCTATAAAATGTGATAAATGTAGTTTTAATTAAATTATGACGATTGGGTATAGAAGAAGTGATAAACCAAAATTTATTGATTTATTTGAAATTAAATTGTGGATTTATTTCAAATAAGTGAAATTTATGTTTAACTATTACATCAATAGGAATTAATCTAATTTAAGGATATGTTAATATAAATTGGGCAAAAGGGTGTTTGGACTAGGGAATATTATTAATCGGTTTTAGAAACCTTAAATATAAAATGGGAAGTAGACAAGATTTAACGTTACAACCATTTATACAAAATCCAGGATGTGTGTAGAAGTATTTATGGAATAAAACGTAAACAATTGTTGGATAAAAAGAGTAGGAATCAACATTTATTTATTTAATTGGATATAACTACGATAGTATGATTTATTGCATTTAAATGAAATCTAATATATAGAACATTGCCTAAAAAGGAAGAATAGATAAAATTAATGATAAATCTATATACTATATAAGATTTATTGATTTAAAGACAAAAGGGGCAAGATGTATAAATTAGATTAAGTGCAACCTTCAGTAAATAAAATTTGATGGAATAAGAACATTTGGGTAATTTATTTCCAATTAAATCAATTCACGTTTCAAAATTTAATGCTAGTTTATTACATATATGTTTATGCCTAAATTTAAACTTATGTTTAGATCCAATCCGATCCATCTATTATGTTTCAGCCTTGTCTATATATAACCTGTTATAAATCCTAGCCACTCCTTATTTTCATTTTTCTATACGTAGATCTCCTTCTCAACTCCTCATTCTAATGGCAGAAAAAAAAACCTAATTCCCAAATTTAAAAAAAAAAATTCAAATTTAAAAAAAAAAAAAAGAAAATTGCGGATCTGCAGCAGCTTCTGATCGCGCTTCGGGTTTCAGGGGAGAAAACCCTAGAGCAACTTTGGGTCAAGAAGAAAATGACTCGGGTCGCTCCGGGTCGTTTTGGCGAAAACTCCAAGCAAGCACCGGGGAATTGAGGCGGCGCACTGAAGTCGAACCCGAAGTCGACCCAGGACCAGAATTTTCCATTTTTCAAATTTTCATAACTTTTGCATACGAGCTCGGATTCGCGCACGGTTTGTTTTGATGGGATCGTATCGGAATTTCTGACGTTTTGGCACTAGTTTGGATGAATTTGGAGGCTGTCTAAATTTTGGGTTTAAATTGGATTTGAATTCAATTTAAATTCAAAAAGGTGAGTGTTTTAACCCACTCACAACTACTAGAAGCTTTTATGTTTGTTAAATTAATTTTAGAAATGAATAGAAATTTATTTATGAGTATTTGGCATGTTTATTTTATTCATATCTGTGGAATTGCATTTATTAAATTTAGCTGTTAATTTAATTAATTTATTGCGTATAAATTTACAGTTAAAATTTATTTGTTTGGATATGAACTACTAGTTAACAGTTATATAATTTATTACTGAATATAGACTGTAGATTAATAGCTGTTAAATTTAATTTGAATAAAATTGCCAGTATTACCTGTTATGTAGTACCAAAAATAATATTGTTATTGATTGATATTGATTTATGATTGCGATTTGGATGATGGATGATGTTGATGAATGGATGTTTATTGTATATCATTAAATTGCAAATTATCATGCATATTTCCTTTCATTCGGGATTGTGGTTTGAAATGATATACAACCGCAAAATTTTATATCTTTTAAATTGCGGATTGAAATGATAAATATCCGTATCACTTGACCATAGGATAGAAAATTATATACAGGCACCGCGGTCTATATATAACTATTTTAATGTGATTTCTATGGTTTGGATGGAATACAGTTTATAATAATCTTAAATTTTATATTGTATAAATATTTTTCTTCCATATATATATACATATGAAGTTGAAAATTTTGAAATTAAAAGGTGTATAAATCTCTTTATTAAAAATGGAATTTTTTTTTTAAGAAAATGGAGTTTGATAATTTATATCATATGTTTAAATGTTAAGTTTGGAAATTTTAAGATATGATATTTATAATTGGATTTTTCCCAAGATAAATTGAAATGAATATTCTAGTATAATTTGAATTGAAAAAAAATATATATTTTATTACTAGAAATTGGAGTTTTTATTTATTTATGGATTTTATGTGAATATTCAAGACTAATAAATAGAACATTCGATTTGTTGAAAGAATAAAATCCAACTTTAGTTTGAAATATTAATACTCCAAATGGATATACGTATATATATATATATATAAATTGAAGTGGTTTTGGAACTTGAGAGAGATAATACAAATTTTGGTTTAGACTTTAATAAAGAAATGTATTTGTAAAGCCATGAGAACTATTTTCTTTACAAAGTAATATTTAAGTTAAACCTTTTAATTCATATACCGTTGAATATCCAAACCATTCAAGTTTTAAAAGTTATGGTTTTAAATTATGAATTTCAAAATATTATGCTTTGAATTGACACGTGTGTCGGTTTAAAGTGTGCGAAAAGGCGGGATGTTACAGTTGGTATCAGAGCTTTGGTTTAGAGATAAACCTTGGCTTTGTGGGGTTTGACTCTTTGTTAATAGGGTAGTAATACCCTATGGGAGTCGCTGAGAGTATATATATGAGAGAGCGTATTTGTTAGTTTTATAAAAAGATTTTGATATTGTGTTAATCTGTTCCGCTTTGTATTTATAAATTCTGGTTGATGCATGGAACGCTATGTCATCAATAGGGATTTCTAAATACTTAATAGGACAGACCGACATAATATTTGTTTTTAATATAGGTGAATGAAATAATTTTGCCTATTATATTTTCTATATATAAAAATATTTTTATAAAGATATATATATATATATATATATTTGGTTGCTATAGATTGGGTGTTAGGAAATAAAAATATTTATAACAATTGAAGCTAAGTTGAAATTATAATAAATCAAATTGGAGATTTTAGAACTTAAGTCCGGGATTTTGAAAATCTGCTTTCAAAGGATTTATGAAATATAATGATTTGGTTTATAAATATTTTCTTATATAAATATTTAGTATAATTCGAAAGAATTGGTTTAAGAGGATTTTGAAGAAAATAAGTTTGTACTTTCCTCTCTGTCGCTGGAAAATAATTTCGGTGATGGCGGCCGCATCATCGACTTTTATTTTCGAGTTTCGAAGGGAAAGGCCACTGTAGTAAATTCTACTGTAGATTTGTTTTGAAATTATTTAAAATTTTAATTGTTTAAAGGTAATTAGAGATATAAGAGTTGTAAGAAATTAATTATCTATTATTTTAAAGAAATTTTGGAATTTGACCCGGTATTAATTCTTGAATTTCCATTAATTAGTTGTAAAAATTTAGGTTAGTGAAATAAAAGAAGTAATCAATGAATTAAAAGAGTTGAGATTAAACTTGCATAAGTTCTTTTGCTTTTTCTTTAACATAAATAACTTACCAAGTATAAAAAGTTGAAATGTAAATTAAGAGTGGAATAGAATATTATGCAAGTAGAATTTTTGGAAATAATGAAGTATTCAATAAATTACTGTTATAAATAAGAATTTAATGGTATTAACTTAAGTGATGATTGGAATTTTACTAAAATTAAAGGTTGTATTATTCAAAGGTGATTTTAACCTTAAGAAAGTAAAAAATGAAATTCCTTAATTTATAAAGTTTGATTGTAGGGTTATTAACTTAAGTACGCCTTAATTTCCCCCTATTCTAATATAATGGAAAGTAGGAAAAATATAAATGACTGCAATCCATAGTTAATGAATGAGTAAAATCTTTCACTTATAGGAATGCAAGTTATAAGGTTAATAAATTAAGTGTAAGTAGAGGGTTACTGTAATTAAATATAATGGAAACTTCAACATTAAATAAATGAATGAGATTAAAGGTAAGTCGAAATTGTAATTTATAAAACAAATATATATTAATTAAAGGAATGGAGAAGAAACTTGTAAATTTTCACTTACATTCTTAAAACATACATAACTTACCACATAATAAAAAGTTGCAATGTTAGTAGGAAAATGTAAGGGGAAATCTTACAAGTGAAGAGTAAGGTAATAAAGGTATTCTATTAATTTGCTATTATTAATGAGAATTAATTGTATAGACTTAAGTTAAATTGGAAATTTTACTATAAGTAAAGGTAAGTAGTATAAATAGATGATAGAAACTTTAGTAAATAAATTGGAATACAAATATAATGAATTTGGTGATAAATGGAAAATGAAAATTTGTAAGAAATAAAGAAATCACTCCATAAATGAAAGAAAGAAAATCAAACCATTGAAGCATGAGATAAATGTATAATAAATAAATTTGGGTGTTGGTTTGAATTGTGTTGTTTGATTTATGCTGTTGGGTAAGAAATTTGAAGTGGTTAAATGAATAAGTATCTATCTTTGTTCCATCTAAGACTGTTGAGTAAAGGATGCACTTGATAGTTAATTTCATTTCATACAAATTTCAAGTTTGAACCCAAACAACTATTTGTTTGATGGATTAAATGGTTTCTTTGTTTGTGTATGTATGTTGTTTGTAAGGTTGATGGTTGTTGAATTGTTTGGTTGATTAATGATTGAATCCACTTGAATAGTTCACTTTAAAATAAATATTTAACCTTTTAGATTATATAAGTGAATACAGGTGATGGAAGCAACTGCTACTGCTTTTGGTTCCAAAATAATAAGCGTATATTGCCCGACAAATAGGTACTTTTTCGGATTACGTTTAAAGCGCTATTTTTCCCGTGTTGGGATATAATATTTTGATAATATATGTAATATATTTGTATATTTTGATATTATATTTTCTCCCGAGCCTCACCGTACAAAGGAGACTCTGCCAAAAATTTTCGTAAATTTTGGACTTAGAATTTTGTTGAATATTTTCCAAACTTTAATGATTTAAGTATAAAAGGTTGTAATGATTATAAACGGGTATATTTCATTAAAGGAAATTAATCCAATAAATTATTGTTTATAAGTTAATATTTGAAATAAGATGTACTGTTTATTCTTCCTTCTCCCTTCTTTTTCCTTTTCGGGGACGAAAAGTTTTGAGTGCGGGAGATTGTAACGACCCGTTAAATTAATAATATTAAATGAATTGAATTAATATAATTTCTAATCTAATTGAGAATAAATGTAGAAATTTGGTATAGTAGTTGTAATTTAGTGTAACAATAAAATTTTATGACAATAGATTTGGATAATGTAGATTGTCACAATTTGATTTAAAGTTAAATATAAGAAACTGATATAAGGGTTGAAATAGTGAATATCAATAAAATGATTTAAGTAGAATGGAATTCATTTAATATAAAATAAATAGTGGAAGACTTACATTGGATTGTAAAATGGATAGTAACTAAATAAAAGGTGACCGCTGAATAAATCAATGCAATAAGTGTTGATAAGGAAATTTAATGAATGTTGTCAATAATAAATAGACTTAAGATAGTAATAAAATTTGTTTTGCCTATGTAAATTTTATGTATTGATAAGCCATAATTAAATTTGAAATTTGGTAGTAAATAGGGGATAAGTTGACTAAGGCAATTAGTAATTTAATAAATGAATGCATAGTAAGTAAGTGGAAATGTATGCATAAAAATATTTTCATATATGGGATAATTACAAAAGTTTACCCATTTATCTAATATATATAATTGAATCTAAATTTAGGGCAACATTTTGTTATTGATGGTATAAGTGAATTTGAATAAAAGGGTAAAAATTATGTAGATTTAACATGTATTGAGTATATAGCTAAGAAGGGCGTTCGATGTAAATGAACCTAAATTAATGTGTCTAGTCAATAATGGAGAACAAAAGGGTAAATAATTGTAACGACCCAGGATTTTTAGTAATTAAAATTTGGATATTTAATTTATTTTAAATAATAATAAGTGAATTTATAGTCAAATAAATTTTTATTTGAATTATTGGATTTAATTGGGTAATTTAATCGATAATTTAATACGTTAATTTATGGAAATAATTGAAAATTGAGTTAAATATGATTGAAAATGATTTGTAAAATTTTATTTTATCATGTTGAAGTTAGAATGATATTTTAGAACTTTTAAAATCGAATTAAAAGTTTATTTGTGAAAATTGAATATTTTAATATTTAAAATCGACTAGTGAAAATAGTCAATTTTTGAACAGTCTCAGAATTGAACGAAACTAGCTACATTGGATCCGTAATAGTTAGTTATTACCGGATTTCAAATTTCGTGTCAATCGGAGCTATCGTTTGATCGTAGCAGCTCGAAACGCATCGAATTATTTTTAATTTTAATTTGGCGAGTTAAAATAGCCATTTTTCAAAAAGTCTTGGATTTCGACGAAACAAGTTTCATCGGATCCGTAATGTGATATTATTGTAAGGTTTCAAATTTCGTGTCAATTGGATTTACCGTTTGTCCGGTACAAATTAAAACGCCTAGAAAATCGTTTAAATCGGTTTAATTTAAATTGAGCGTTTATTTCCATAACTCGCACAGATGTCCGAATTAGCTTCCGAAACCTGTTCCATTGTGTCCGAAACGCGGGATAAACCCTAGGAACGTCGGTCACGGCGCGTAAATCGGAGTTTGGAAAATCGAAATGAATAGTGAATTGGAAAATTTCCTATAAATACCCCAAAAATTCACAAAAATAAAAATAAAAGTTTCTAAACCCTAATATTTGCTCAACCGCCGTTCACCTACATCTATGGCCGAAAATCACCATTTCTTTTCTTCAATTATCTTTCAATCCACAAACCCATTCAAGAAATCTCCAACTACAAAGTTGTAGAGCTACGTGAGATCCTTATATTCAACGGTTATGATCGAAAATCATGCGATGGATTGGCGGCAAATCGTCTTCAAGGACCTGCAGTTGCGCACGCATTTCGAGGCTATAGGGATAGCCGAGTTCGACCGGACCTTGGCCGTGGGTGGTGCTAGACTGGGCGCGCGTGATGGTGTTGTCTGATCGAATTATCATCGAGTGATGGAGGTAAATTTTTTTAACCCTAATCATGCTAATGGGTTCGGCTACAGGGAGTCACGAACGAAGAGGAGAGGAAGAATGGGGGGGGGGGGGGGGACGTGCGGCCTGATGTAGCATGTTTTGGATCCAAGGGCTCAGATGCATTCTAGGTTTATAATATAAAAATATATGTTGTAATTTGTATATAAATTAATTCGTGTAACTTCAAAAATCAATATCTTTTTCATACGAGGTCGAAAACGCACGAAACCAGTCGCGTTGGAATCGTATCGTCGAGCACTACGCGATGAAATTGGATTAGAGTCGTTTGGAGTTAGTGAGAATTTTGGGTAAAATTAAACGTCCGTTTAATTTTATTCGAAATAAATCGCTAAAACGGAATTTAAAATCAAGGTGAGAACTTCTCACTCAATCGAATCAGTTTCGATTTTATTTTAAATAGTTAGATTTAAAATATTTGAATGCATGTTTGAATGATGATTAATATCTATTGATTGTTAAAATAGACATTATACGCCGTTAGTAAGCGGATGTTATTTATTAAAAACATATACCGCGAATATTTCATAAACAGTGAAATTGGTATTATATATAATAGCAATATATATATATTGGCATATGTATATATTGGAGTTATTGATTTCCCGCATTTTTTTGTTTAGCGGATGAGACCCTATTGCGCCGTCTATTAAGCGGATAATATTTAAAATCCCATATACCGCGATAATTTCGTACTGGAGCGAAATTGGTATTGTGCTAATGTTTGTGGATGCAGGAAAACAGGTTGGAGGGATCCAACTGGATTCCTCAACAGTATTTATTTGATTTCAGATATTTTGATATTTGATGGATTATCATATCGATATATGATATCGTTGTAGTCGTGATTGACTAGTTGGTGTGTAGCTTCATTGGACCCAGATTTTGGGATTTTAAAATGATTTCTAAAGTGATTTTTGAAAATATAAAATATTTTTTGGAATTGATCCATTTTAAATAAATAAACGTTATAATTTTTAAAGTTATAAAAATTATGATTTTTGAGAAATATAGTTAAAAACTGATTTTTGAGAATGTGATGCTAATGATTTTATAAAATAGTTTAATCGGGATTTTAGAATTTATTGTGAAAAGTTCAAATATAGGATTTATAAAATTTAATTATTTTATGAATCAAAATGGTGAACTAATAAAAGAGATTAAAGACGTTTTAAAGAATAATATAAATTGATTTATATTAAGAGATTTATAAATGGATATTTATAAATTGAAATATTGACATTATAAAACGAGTTTTTATAAGTGTTTGAAATGAAGCGAAAATGAATTTTGTAAATGAATGGAATTCATAAAATTATAAATGGTGAAGTTATAAATGAAATTTATAAATAGTAAGATTTATAAATTTTGTGAAATTATTAAAGAATATATTTGGATGAATAATTGAATCTTATAAGTTATAAGATTTATAATTATGAAGTTCAAAGGAACGATTTTGCAAACGAATAAATTATAAGTATTTCACTTATAATATGAACCTTTAGTTTATAATTGAGTTATAAATCGAATAGGTTAATAAAAGAGATTTATAAAAAGTTGTTATAAAATAAATAGAAATGGAATTTATAAACGTTGTTTTATAAATTCACAAACGACTTATTTTGATAAGTAAATTGTTGAAACCTATTAATGGAGTTATATTCACGTTTTGACTGTGAATAAATCCTTTGAAATAAAATGTATAGAAATGATGAAATTG
The DNA here is from genome assembly GCA_030765085.1 of Allium cepa. Lineage (NCBI taxonomy): Eukaryota > Viridiplantae > Streptophyta > Magnoliopsida > Asparagales > Amaryllidaceae > Allium > Allium cepa. The sequence continues at coordinate 688,862,378 of CM060932.1, read as the reverse complement.
ATTAACGTAGTATATTCACGTTTTTGAATAGTGAATAATATGTTAAAGAAATTGTTTTGAATGTGATATTTGAAATAGAATTAAAACGATCTAACGATGTTTTAAAATATGTTGAGATTCAAAACCATAGATTTCAACATTTATTGTTGAAATAGACGTTTTCGAGAAATAGAAGGAAATAGTGGACTATAACACTGTGGTTATAGTAAATGATTTCCGAAAGGAAATGTTTTGTATAGTATTGGGATTTATATATCTGTCTTAAAAATTCGAATCCCTATACTAGTGATTTTGGGTTGTCGTAACGATGTTTTACGTAACATTCGTTTTGGCCCAAATAATTATGTTTAAGAGAATGGTTTCCTTAAAGAATGAAATATGTACTTAATTTTGATTTAAGTATATTGAATATTTTCCAAGTGTTGAAAATAAATAAAATTTGTGAATTACTTATGAATAAATAAGTATGGAAATGTTTTCCAATATAAAGCGAATATTTTGAGAATTTATCTTTTTGAAGATAAATTGAAAAGGAATATTGAAATGAATAATTGGAATCGAATATTCATAGATATTTTGGATTATAAATTCACTATGGAATTTATGAATGAAGAGGAGAATTTGTTTAAAAATAAATATTGATTTATTTTTGAAGTGTGAAATTTTATATCTTGTAAAGATATTTTGGAAAATAAATAATTTGGAAAATTATTTGGAATCTGGTGATGTGTGCATATCCATTGATGGTACAATAGCCGACTATCAATATTTCCCTTTGAATGGGTATTGGATATGATTTGTTTGAATTTGAATGCCACACTTATTTTTGAATAAGCGCTCACTATTCGGGTTAACCGGGAAAGGACCATGGGGTCGTATAACCCATTCCGAATATGTGATACGTCGTTATGAATTGCATTTGATGATCGGTGTTGAAGACCGAGTATTTGTGAAAGCGATAGGATGACCTATCGATTGTCTCTGCACTGGGTAGCTCCTGGTATAGAGATTCCTTAAGTGATGGGAAATTCGAACGGGATTGTGAATACCCGGATTGCAAGGGCTTCGTAAGAAGTGCCTTCGGTTTTGTTCGAGCCCGGAACAGACTTGTATGGATTGTATGTCTGACATTACAAGTTGAGATATAAAGCAGATTTCTTTCAAATATATTTCTGTTGGTGGCGGAGAATTTATTCTTTTTGCTTAACACCCTTCTCTGAGACGTACGAGCTCAGAGGTTATATAGTTGAAGTTATCAGCGATATATTCCCAGTTTGGTAATGTGACATGCTGAGTGTTGCTGTAAATGATCATTGTGTTGATTATTTGTGATAGGATCATTTATTTGATCGTCTATCTTGGTGATCATTTCTATGATCATTTGTTGACCCAAAGCATGGCTTTTGTATAAAGTATGTTTTTGTGGACGTGACTTCGTCGAGCCTCACACCCCGTGAATGGTCAAAACAAGAAAGATGCGGCAAGGTTATGAGGGGTAGCGCCCTTTAGGATGTGTGCATTTCCTTCTGGAAAAGGGTGGTATCATGGTATGGAGCCCAGATACTTACTCATGTTGAAAACACTTTGTTATGATTGTGTGAATTGATTGCGAGCGCTCGGTGAAAAGGTCCCAAAGGACCGGGGGATGGCATATTCGGTCAGTTGTTACTCAGTTAGGGGTAACCCGGCCTTGTGTTGGTAGAGATCCGGTTTGGTTCTCGAGGATGTCCATCCAGAGGCATTCTCATGTGGCAATGGGAAGTTCCTTGGCCTGATCATTTGTTGGAAATCCAAAGAAACAATACGAAACTTGTACGGTATTAGTTGTAGAACCTATCATTCACTTATGGTGTCGCAACACTGTTTGGATGGTAGCTATAGTAGGCATAGTTCGGAATGTCTATGCTGGCTAAGATTTATATTCTACTTTCGAAATATTTCCTACACTATACACTAAGAATAATATCAAATATTCTTTTAAATGCGTATCAAGCATCTTTGACTATCATAAGGAGAAATCTCCTCCGATTCTGCATTTGCATGTGTGTGTGTGCGGGAGGCCTTATGGTAGTCTCATTTTTAAAAGCATTGCGAATTGACTTTAAAAATATTCCTCTATTTTGATTTTAAAGATAAATAAACTGTTTTGAGTTCTCACACCAGTCACATGACTGACTTGGAGTTTATTGTTTTCCTTCCTAAACTCTGGGTGCCCACCAATTTCCACACGGGCAGTCAAGAGTTAAGGTTTATCAGGATATTCTGGAGTTGCTGGAGGCAAGCTGGATGGCATGGCGTATTACTAGTTTATATAGTATTTCTTTTTCCGCTGCACTGTTTGTTGTTGTTGTTGTACACTCTGATGATATGATGTAATGAAATGTGATGTAATGTAATAACTGATATAGTTCTTTGTTTAAAGATTATTCATTATTTATTATATGTTGTTCCGCTGCGAATTGCGAGATTCTGATGTTGTTCTGTTGTTTTCTGTTCCGTTCTATGTTCTCTATTTTCTTTTTCTTCTATTTGGAAAAAAATTTCTATTTTCTATTTTCTTTTCTCTATATTTTCTACCTTATCTATTATCTTATTTTCTTCTCTCTTCTTCTGCCTTTTTCTTTTCCTAAATTTTCCTTAAACCCCTAAGGGTTCGTATTTTCGTTCATCTTGAATTAATCAATGGAGATTAGTGTCTATTCAAGGAGTACGGATTTACGGGTCTTTACAGTTGGTATCAGAGCATATGGTTAAGCGACAACCATGGTTCTGTTGGGTATTACTCATTACAGATAGAGTCAGTAGTACTCTAGAATGAGTTTGAGTGTAATAATAGCTATGAGAGCGTATTTGTTAGTGAATATAAAATTGTTTTATATTGTGATGATTGGTTTATTGAGTGGCATATGAACCTTCGTCAGCGCGGTCTCGACAACTATGCCGAAGGGGTTTCTAAACACTTGAATAGAACAATTCGGCACAATATTGATTTTAAATTGGGTAAATGAAATAATTTTACCTTGAGTATATTTTATATATAAAGAAATAATTTTTCAGAATTATTTAAAGTGTATGTAAGTTGATTGTTTAGTTGTTTGAATAATCTAAATAAAAGAATAATTGTATAAGTAAAAGAATTATAAGAATTGAATTATAATTAAAGTAATTTGCAATTGTGAAATAAACTTATATATATAAGAAGTGAAACTATATGAATATATTTATGAATATGAGTTATAAATAAAAATGAATTTAAAGTTAAATGGAATATAACTTAAGTGTTGTTGAATGGAATTGATATTGGTATCAAAGTAAATTAATAAAGTTAAGTGATAAATGTGAACTTGAGTTATGTAAATGAAATTCAACTTTTGTAATTGAATAGAATGAATGGATTGAATGATAATCAATTGAATGTGAATTAAGTTCATATGAAATAATGAATGTAAGTGTTAATTCATTAAAATCTAATGTTATTAGAAGTTGAAAGTTTGAATGAAAATCAATTAATTAAACCAATTATAAGCAAAGGAATTTGGTTGTAGTTAATATACATTGGTTGTTATATGATTGTTAGATTGATTGTATATAATTCATTAAGTATTAATGAAATTGAAAGCTAAAGTAATTGAAATTCAATTGGAAGTTAAATGAATCTTAAATAGAATTGAATTTGAATTGGAAGTGAACCAACTTGAATATGAATTAGTAAATATAAACTAATTGAAAATGAATGTTAGTAAAAACATCCACTGTTAATGAATCAAATGTGATTAAATTGAAAACCATTTCATTGAATATTAATAAGAATATGAATGAATATATATTGGTTATGAATGCTTGTTGGATGCTAGTTGGTTGATGTTTGCTTTTATTGCATTTGCTATGTTGGCATATATAGTTATTATGTTGTTATATGATGTATATCGATACTATTTTCATATATACATGTTCTCATGTTGTTTTTTGAGTGATTAGTAGGTGCGGATCGCATTTGCTTCGCATTTGGAGCTCGCTTTCGCGCTATATTAGCCGTATATGCTCGCTAATAAAATATAAGGTACATATCTCGGATTAAATATCGTACTTTTACAATTTTTCCCTGCGGGATGCCTCATTACTTGATGAGATGTATATTTGTGATATATATACTGTCAATTTTTTTTTCCGGATCGAGCCGCGCAAAGGAGACTATGGCGTATTTTTCCGAAAATTTAAGGCGTTAGAAAAAAAATTTGAGAAAAATTTGGAAAATTTTGAAAACTTAGACTTTTATTTGGAGTTGAAAGTTAAACAATAGTAGTTGTTTTTGAAAAGATAACTAAGTATGATTTGGAAAACTTAGTAAAGTTATTATAAGAAGTTTAACTATGAATTTTGAAAAATTAATGGATTCTTTAACTTTTCTTACTTAATAATTTCGAGGACGAAATTCTTTTAAGGGGGAAAGATTGTAACGACCCAGGATTTTTAGTAATTAAAATTTGGATATTTAATTTATTTTAAATAATAATAAGTGAATTTATAGTCAAATAAATTTTTATTTGAATTATTGGATTTAATTGGATAATTTAATCGATAATTTAATACGTTAATTTATGGAAATAATTGAAAATTGAGTTAAATATGATTGAAAATGATTTGTAAAATTTTATTTTATCATGTTGAAGTTAGAATGATATTTTAGAACTTTTAAAATCGAATTAAAAGTTTATTTGTGAAAATTGAATATTTTAATATTTAAAATCGACTAGTGAAAATAGTCAATTTTTGAACAGTCTCAGAATTGAACGAAACCAGTTCCATTGGATCCGTAATAGTTAGTTATTACCGGATTTCAAATTTCGTGTCAATCGGAGCTATCGTTTGATCGTAGCAGCTCGAAACACATCGAATTATTTTTAATTTTAATTTGGCGAGTTAAAATAGCCATTTTTCAAAAAGTCTCGGATTTCGACGAAACCAGTTTCATCGGATCCGTAATGTGATATTATTGTAAGATTTCAAATTTCGTGTCAATTGGATTTACCGTTTGTCCGGTACAAATTAAAACGCCTAGAAAATCGTTTAAATCGGTTTAATTTAAATTGAGCGTTTATTGCCATAACTCGCACAGATGTCCGAATTAGCTTCCGAAACCTGTTCCATTGTGTCCGAAACGCGGGATAAACCCTAGGAACGTCGGTCACGGTGCGTAAATCGGAGTTTGGAAAATCGAAATGAATAGTGAATTGGAAAATTTCCTATAAATACCCCAAAAATTCACAAAAATAAAAATAAAAGTTTCTAAACCCTAATATTTGCTCAGCCGCCGTTCACCTACATCTATGGCCGAAAATCACCATTTCTTTTCTTCAATTATCTTTCAATCCACAAACCCATTCAAGAAATCTCCAACTACAAAGTTGTAGAGCTACGTGAGATCCTTATATTCAACGGTTATGATCGAAAATCATGCGATGGATTGGTGGCAAATCGTCTTCAAGGACCTGCAGTTGCGCACGCATTTCGAGGCTATAGGGATAGCCGAGTTCGACCGGACCTTGGCCGTGGGTGGTGCTAGACTGGGCGCGCGTGATGGTGTTGTCTGATCGAATTATCATCGAGTGATGGAGGTAAAAAAAATTTAACCCTAATCATGCTAATGGGTTCGGCTACAGGGAGTCACGAACGAAGAGGAGAGGAAGAATGGGGGGGGGGAACGTGCGGCCTGATGTAGCATGTTTTGGATCCAAGGGCTCAGATGCATTCTAGGTTTATAATATAAAAATATATGTTGTAATTTGTATATAAATTAATTCGTGTAACTTCAAAAATCAATATCTTTTTCATACGAGGTCGAAAACGCGCGAAACCAGTCGCGTTGGAATCGTATCGTCGAGCACTACGCGATGAAATTGGATTAGAGTCGTTTGGAGTTAGTGAGAATTTTGGGTAAAATTAAACGTCCGTTTAATTTTATTCGAAATAAATCGCTAAAACGGAATTTAAAATCAAGGTGAGAACTTCTCACTCAATCGAATCAGTTTCGATTTTATTTTAAATAGTTAGATTTAAAATATTTGAATGCATGTTTGAATGATGATTAATATCTATTGATTGTTAAAATAGACATTATACGCCGTTAGTAAGCGGATGTTATTTATTAAAAACATATACCGCGAATATTTCATAAACAGTGAAATTGGTATTATATATAATAGCAATATATATATATTGGCATATGTATATATTGGAGTTATTGATTTCCCGCATTTTTTTGTTTAGCGGATGAGACCCTATTGCGCCGTCTATTAAGCGGATAATATTTAAAATCCCATATACCGCGATAATTTCGTACTGGAGCGAAATTGGTATTGTGCTAATGTTTGTGGATGCAGGAAAACAGGTTGGAGGGATCCAACTGGATTCCTCAACAGTATTTATTTGATTTCAGATATTTTGATATTTGATGGATTATCATATCGATATATGATATCGTTGTAGTCGTGATTGACTAGTTGGTGTGTAGCATCATTGGACCCAGATTTTGGGATTTTAAAATGATTTCTAAAGTGATTTTTGAAAATATAAAATATTTTTTGGAATTGATCCATTTTAAATAAATAAACGTTATAATTTTTAAAGTTATTAAAATTATGATTTTTGAGAAATATAGTTAAAAACTGATTTTTGAGAATGTGATGCTAATGATTTTATAAAATAGTTTAATCGGGATTTTAGAATTTATTGTGAAAAGTTTAAATATAGGATTTATAAAATTTAATTATTTTATGAATCAAAATGGTGAAATAATAAAAGAGATTAAAGGCGTTTTAAAGAATAATATAAATTGATTTATATTAAGAGATTTATAAATGGATATTTATAAATTGAAATATTGACATTATAAAACGAGTTTTTATAAGTGTTTGAAATGAAGCGAAAATGAATTTTGTAAATGAATGGAATTCATAAAATTATAAATGGTGAAGTTATAAATGAAATTTATAAATAGTAAGATTTATAAATTTTGTGAAATTATTAAAGAATATATTTGGATGAATAATTGAATCTTATAAGTTATAAGATTTATAATTATGAAGTTCAACGGAACGATTTTGCAAACGAATAAATTATAAGTATTTCACTTATAATATGAACCTTTAGTTTATAATTGAGTTATAAATCGAATAGGTTAATAAAAGAGATTTATAAAAAGTTGTTATAAAATAAATAGAAATGGAATTTATAAACGTTGTTTTATAAATTCACAAACGACTTATTTTGATAAGTAAATTGTTGAAACCTATTAATGGAGTTATATTCACGTTTTGACTGTGAATAAATCCTTTGAAATAAAATGTATAGAAATGATGAAATTGATTAACGTAGTATATTCACGTTTTTGAATAGTGAATAATATGTTAAAGAAATTGTTTTGAATGTGATATTTGAAATAGAATTAAAACGATCTAACGATGTTTTAAAATATGTTGAGATTCAAAACCATAGATTTCAACATTTATTGTTGAAATAGACGTTTTCGAGAAATAGAAGGAAATAGTGGACTATAACACTGTGGTTATAGTAAATGATTTCCGAAAGGAAATGTTTTGTATAGTATTGGGATTTATATATCTGTCTTAAAAATTCGAATCCCTATACTAGTGATTTTGGGTTGTCGTAACGATGTTTTACGTAACATTCGTTTTGGCCCAAATAATTATGTTTAAGAGAATGATTTCCTTAAAGAATGAAATATGTACTTAATTTTGATTTAAGTATATTGAATATTTTCCAAGTGTTGAAAATAAATAAAATTTGTGAATTACTTATGAATAAATAAGTATGGAAATGTTTTCCAATATAAAGTGAATATTTTGAGAATTTATCTTTTTGAAGATAAATTGAAAAGGAATATTGAAATGAATAATTGGAATCGAATATTCATAGATATTTTGGATTATAAATTCACTATGGAATTTATGAATGAAGAGGAGAATTTGTTTAAAAATAAATATTGATTTATTTTTGAAGTGTGAAATTTTATATCTTGTAAAGATATTTTGGAAAATAAATAATTTGGAAAATTATTTGGAATCTGGTGATGTGTGCATATCCATTGATAGTTCAATAGCCGACTATCAATATTTCCCTTTGAATGGGTATTGGATATGATTTGTTTGAATTTGAATGCCACACTTATTTTTGAATAAGCGCTCACTATTCGGGTTAACCGGGAAAGGACCATGGGGTCGTATAACCCATTCCGAATATGTGATACGTCGTTATGAATTGCATTTGATGATCGGTGTTGAAGACCGAGTATTTGTGAAAGCGATAGGATGACCTATCGATTGTCTCTGCACTGGGTAGCTCCTGGTATAGAGATTCCTTAAGTGATGGGAAATTCGAACGGGATTGTGAATACCCGGATTGCAAGGGCTTCGTAAGAAGTGCCTTCGGTTTTGTTCGAGCCCGGAACAGACTTGTATGGATTGTATGTCTGACATTACAAGTTGAGATATAATTCTAGAGTGATTAATTTAATTAAATTAATTATGATAAGAATCAAAGATGATTGCTTATGGATTGTTGTGTATGTAGAATATCTGATTTGTGATGTTTATGTGGTGATATTGTGTGATGTTCTATAATATGCTCTTGATATCCATGATGACTGTGTATGATTTATCTGTGATAAATGTTCAAAGTGTTGAATTAAACTGTTTAAATAAATTAGACAACTTTGTCCGTAACACGGCATTTGAATTTCGATGCGATAGGGAGTCGGATTCCAGTTGGTTATCCGAAACCCACATCGAATTGTAATGATGACTCTTGTGATTGATAAATTTATTTTATCTGTGAAACTGTGAATGAAGATAGGCGTTACAGATTATATCGCTTATCGATATTGATATCTTTGTAATAATGGATGTTGTGCACTATTGTGTAAAACCCTTGGCCCACACTATACACACACAAATATGGGTTTCACGTGGAAATCGGTTAAGTCATGGATTTTTAAATAAGTTTTGAATTTGAATTTTAAATTCAAATAGTTTTGGAAATAAATTATGTTTAATGTGGAAAGCTTTTGAAAAGGTGTTTTAAGAATAAAAGTTATTTTGAATAACTAATAGAGATTTGGAATTTGAATAATTCGATTTAAATTGGAATTCAATATCTGAAATTGAATTCTATATTCAGTATTTATGATTTAACAAGAATTATACAAGTTATATGGATTTTAAACCGTTTTTAAAGCGTTGTTTTGGGAATTTGAATTAAACCAAAGATTGTAACTTTTATAAATAAAGTCGGATTTTTTCCGAAATAAAACTGTTTGTTTTCGAATAATAAAAGTTTTCATGTGAGAAATAAATTTCAAATTGTATTTAAGGGATTTCAAGTTAAACAGAAAATAGTTTTCCAAGTTATGAATGAATCTTTGGAAATAGTTTTGAAAGCTATGAGATAAATCTTGATTTTAAGATTTAAATGAGTTAATCTAATTGAAACGGAAATTGTTTTGAAATCCCATATCCATATATTTTGAAATATTACACTCATTATTCGGTTTAGCCAGGAGAGGACCGAATAATGATACGTCGTTATGGATAGCATTTGAAGACCGGTGGTGAAGACCGGGTATTTGCGAGAACGATAGGATGACCTATCGATTGTCTCTGCACCGAGTAGCTACGGTATAGAGATTCCCTAAGTGATGGGAAGTTCGATCGGGATTGTGAATACCCAGATTGCAAGGGCTTCTTTGGAAGTGCCTTCGGTTCTGTTCGAACCCGAGACAGACTTGTATGGTTGTATGTCTGACACTACGCTTTGAGATATAAAGCAGATTTCTTTGAAATACGTTCCTTTTGGTGGAGGAGAATTTATTCTCTTAGCTTAACACCCTTCTCTGAGACGTACGAACTCAGAGGTTATGTAGTTGAAGGTTATCGGCAATATACTCCCAATTTGGTAGTGTGGCATGCTAAGTGCTGCTGTATGTTGATGATCATTGATTGATCATTTGTGATCAAAACATGGCTTTCGTGTAAAGCATAGCTTTGTGGACGAAACCTTGTCGAGCCTCACAACTGGTATTGGTCGAAACAGGAATGATGCGGCAAGGTTTTAGGGGTAGCTCCCCTAGGGTGTGACCATCCTTTTGGAAAAGGGTAGTATCATGGTATGGAGCCCAGATACTTACTCGTGTGGGGACTGTAGTAAATTTATTACTGTGTGATGTTGTTGGTGGTTAGAGCTCTCGGATAAAGGTCCCAAAGGACCGAGGATGGCATATCTGTAGGTATTACTCCCGGGAACCTGACCTTGTGTTGGCAGAGAGCCTGGTAGGTTCTCAAGGCGTCCCGTCAGAGGCGTTCCCATGTGGCAGTAGGAAGTTCCTTATCCTGACCATTTGTTGGAAATCCAAAAAAACAATACGCGCCGTGTACGATTTTAGTTGTAGAACCTGCCATTTAAAATGGTAGCTATAGCTGGCATAATATAATGGTACCTATGCTGGCTAAGATTAATATTCTACTTTCGAAATGTTTTCTGCACTATGCACTTATAATAATATAAAAAGAAGAATTTTGCGTAGTAAGCACGTTTGACTATCATAAGGAGAAATCTCCTCCAATTCTGCGTTTGCATGGTGTGTGTGGCGGGAGGCCTTATGGTAGTTCCATTTTCGAAAAGCATTGCGGTTATCAAATTTAAATCTTTTGATTGTTTTTAAAGACAAACCGTTTTGTTTGCTCTTACTAGTCCCATGACTGATCTGGAGTTTATTGTCCCTTTCCTAAACTCTGGGTGCCCATAATTTTCCACACGGGCAGTCTAGAGTTTGGTTTTTTAAAGATAGTTAGGTTCAGTAGATTATCTGTAGCTAGTTCAGTCTTTGGATGCACCCCAGTCTTGCTTCTCTTGGTGAAATTTTGATGGTGAATCAAGCTAGGAGTTTTGGAGCTTTGTCTTTGGAGCTTTTGGATCAGAGTTGCAGTATTGGGTTCTGTGAAGACTTGTCTCATATTGTATCATGTTCTGCTGTATTTTGTATATATTCTCTGATGTTGATGATTATCATTGTATCAAAGTGATGTATCAGATATGGCATTCATACTATATCAGTGATATCATCTTTTATTTTTTTTTTCTGCTGTGTTATTTATCATCTAATGGTGTTGCAAGCTCCCGCGATACGAAATTGATGTTGTTGTCGAACATCGAGTTCGGGTCGTGACACTAACCATATATGTTATACTTCCCAAAAAGGAAAAAGTAAATTCTTCGGGTTATACATTATATGCAGCAAAATGCTCTAGATTAAGAAGGTACTTCACAACCGAAGTATTCATAGATCTACTAATAAAAATCCCACTCGGATATTATGGACAAATTTATAATATACCTAAACATACTAAAGAAATATTTTTATAACTCGTGGATTAATAGAACCTCTTTCTAAAAATAACGTTTCTATACTATTTAAAAGTACTAGTATGGAAAATAAAGACTATATTATAGAGCAAGAAGACCCAATAGGTTACTTGTTATACATAAATATGAAGATCTTCCAATTGTAAAGAAGAAATATACGATCACGATACATTTACCCCCTTAAGTGGTTCTACATCCCTATCATCAAGAAATAAAGAGTCAGAATCATATCAAGAATATAGGATATACATGAACACTTTTACATCTGAAGGAACATCTAACCCAAAAATGCAAGATAACACAAAAGAACAATTTGATGTTACGGACGAAGATTTAGAAAAATTAAAAGAGGCAATCCCTCATTCAGACAAAAAGGATATTTATAAACCATTAACTTTTAAATCTAGATTTTTAAATCAACATACATATATATTTGAACGTATGCAAGGAAATGTAGAGTTAAAGGGAGAGGAAGATTTTACCTCCATAAGCCTATTAAATAAAAATAAAATAGAAAAACTAAAAGCCAAATATCCAAAAATGAAATACCTTCATATAGGTCTAATACAACTAAAAATAACAGGATTGTTTAGATCCGGAATTGATACTCCAATAATGATAGTCTGTATGGATGAAAGAATTATCAATAATCCTTTAAATAGTATTATTGGAGGAGCTAAGTCAAATTTAGCAAATAGATTATTTGGAGTAAATATACATCCCGGTTTTTGTGTAAGTCTTGATGATCAAAATATAGAAAAGGCTTGTACGTTATTGGTAAATTTAAAAAATATAGAACTTCTATCAAGATCCAAAGTTCTTGGCATACAATGGGAACATTGTATGACCTTGAATGATACTGCTACATTCAAATCAATTACACCCAAACAATTTGTTAAACTATTCGAAGTCGTATTAGGAAAAACAATTCAACCCAGATTGATTGACATAAGACATTTAAAATTCGATAATGAAATTCAAGTTTTCGTGAAATCACTTATACCAAGAATTCAATTACCTACAGAATATTTTATAGCATCAGGAAATACCAGTTCCACCATAACCAAGAATAATGAAGAAAATACACATTCACCCAACACATTAAAAAGAACTCAGTCATACAAGAAAATGTATGATGTTGAATTAACTCCTGATATATTAAAAAGTATCAGTCATCGCATGAGCTTTAAAAAAGAAAATCCAATAGAAGGAAGAACAATGAGAATACTTGAAAAACAAAAAGAACGGGAATCAAACTGAATGGTTATAAAGGTTCCTTCAGAAAATATAAAACATCATGATTAGATCCATAGATCTTAAAAGAAAGGCACGGTTACATATATATCTTCCAATAACGATATGTATCCCTGAATATCAAGAATTTAAGGTACATGCGTTACTGGATTCTGGTGCAGAAGCCAGTTTATTACAAGAAATATTTATTCCCCAGCAACTCTGGGTACCTTTGGACAAAAAAGGAATGCTAAATGATTTTATGGGAAGACATGTCCCTATTACTGATAAAGCTAAAAACTTACAGGTACAAATACCTGATATACATGGAAATAATAAAATATACAACTTTGACTTTGCATTACTACCAAAGGAATTTTATAGTGATTGCATCCTTGGGATGGACAATTTAAGACATCTCCCTCCATTCAAAAAATATTATTTTGAATTAGATGTCGTTCTTGTGCCTCGAGTAACGCTACCCGCTACAATTGCACCACATTATACTCCAGCAGCAACAGCGTGGTGAAAAACCTGTTACATTAATTGAACATGTAAAAACACCAAAAAAAATACAACCAAAGATTTGTACATACAATATACCAACCACCAACGAATTTGAAATATTAATAAATAATATGTTAGAACCCCTTTATTCAGACAATCCGTTAAAATGGTTTGACAATGCACCAAGGTATTGTAAAATTGAATTAATGGAACAATACAAAGATGCTAAAGTCTGAGTTAACAGTATCATGGTATCACCAACAGATAAAGAAGAATTTGCGAAACTAATAAAAGACCAATTAAATTTAAAATTAATATAGAAAAGTTTCAGTACCCACTCATCCCCAGCTTTCTTAGTAAGAAATCATGCTGAAATTAAAAGAGGAAAAGCTCGAATGGTAATAAACTATAGAAAACTTAATAGCTATAAAATTTTGATGGATATTTTATTCCTTCTGCTGAACATCTAACAAAACAAATTCAAGGAGCAAAATATTATAGAAAATTGATGCAAAATCGGGTTTTTGGCAATTAAAACTTGCTGATAAACAGCCCATAGAGCTAACTGCCTTTAGCTGCCCACAAGGACATTTTGAATGGTTAGTTATGCCTTTTGGATTAAAAAACCCAACACAAATATTTCAAAAATGGATGAATTCTATGTTCGGACATTTACCTTTTGTATTTGTCTATATAGACGACATCCTTGTTTTCTCTAATTCTGCAGAAGAACATAAACAACATCTTCTAGCAGTTGTTCAAATACTACTTCAAAATGGTGTTATTTTAAGTCCTAAAAAAAATTGAATTATTTAAAAAAGAAATAGATTATCTTGGAAAAAGAATTAAAAATGGACATATAGAGTTACAACAACACATTTATACTAAAATTAAAGATTTTCTCGATACATTTAAAAAATTAAAAGAACTCCAAAGTTTCTTAGGATTATTAAACTACGACAGAAAGTTTATTAATAATTTATCGGCTAAGACCCTAAATTTACAGAAAAGGCTTACTGATGAACAAGCAAAATATAAACAGCATAATGGAGAACAACCAAGAAGATGGAACACAGACAAAATTCCTATTACCTTACAAAAGCAAGAAGAAGAAGAAATACAAAAAATTAAAGATTTAATAAAGGAACAAAAGATCCTCTATTTTCCTTCAAATGAGGAATTACTTACACTACCAACCGATGCTTCTGACAATTTTTGGGCAGGAGTATTAATTGTAAAACAAAAAGAAGTTATAGCATATTCCTCTGGAAAGTTTAGTAAACCCCAGAGTAAATACGCTACCTATGACAAAGAATTACCGGCTATTAAATTAGTAATCAAAAGTTTACGAATTTATCTTTTGCATAGACATTTTATAATAGAAACAGATACAAATCTGTTGCTCAATTCTTAAAAAAGAAAACTGTAAACAATCCAGAAGAAAACCTTCGGAGAATTAGTTAGCTATGTATTTAGGAATTTATAACCATGATGTCAAATACATTCCAGGCTACACTAACTTTGCCGTTGATCTTCTTACCAGGTTATAAAAAATGGATGAGGACGACATGAAAAGAATCAAAGAATTACCAGAAACCATGAAAAGACAGGAAGATTTCCAACAAGTGAAATCATCTAAAAAAGCTAGGCAAAACCTGATTTTGCATCAACTAACCATACATGCACCATTAGAAGGTGTTGCCTTGCCTTTGTTTGTTTGAGCGGTTTTGGTCTGTTGGACCTTTTCTTCATTTACTCCTATGGAAGCATTAGTTTCTTCGGATTCCTGCGAAGATGAAGCCTCTTTGGAGGTTTGTTTAGCTTCTTTAGATGATTTCACTTGTTGGAAATCTTCCTGTCTTTTCATGTTTTCTTGTAATTCTTTTATTCTTTTCATGTCGTCCTCATCCATTTTTTATAACCTGGCAAGAAGATCAACAGCAAAGTTAGTGTAGCCTGGAATGTATTTGACATCATAGTTATAAATTTCTATATACATAGCTAACTAATTCTCCGAAGGTTTTCTTCTGGATTGTTTACAATTTTCTTTTTTAAGAATTAAGCAACATATTTGTTATCTGTTTCTATTATAAACTGTTTATGCAAAAGAAAAATTTGTAAACTTTTGATTGCTAATTTAATAGCTAGTAATTCTTTGTCATAGGTTGCGTATTTAATCTGGGGTTTACTAAACTTTCTAGAG
The DNA here is from genome assembly GCA_030765085.1 of Allium cepa. NCBI lineage: Eukaryota > Viridiplantae > Streptophyta > Magnoliopsida > Asparagales > Amaryllidaceae > Allium > Allium cepa. Next base: position 688,846,999 of record CM060932.1, on the reverse strand, counting down.
GAATATGCTATAACTTATTTTTGTTTTGCAATTAATACTCCTGCCCAAAAATTGTCAGAAGCATCAGTTGGTAGTGTAAGTAATTTTATGTATTTCTTCTTCTTCTTGCTTTTGTAAGGTAATAGGAATTTTGTCCGTGTTCCATCTTCTTTGTTGTTCTCTATTATGATGTTTATATTTTGCTTGTTCATCAGTAAGCCTTTTCTGTAAATTTTGGGTCTTAGCAGATAAATTAGGAATAAATTTTCTGTCGTAGTTTAATAATCCTAAGAAACTTTGGAGTTCTTTTAATGTTTTAAATTTATCGGGAAAATCTTTAATTTTAGTGTTGTTGTAACTCTATTTGTCCATTTTTAATTTTTTTCGAAGAAAATCTATTTCTTTTTTAAATAATTCAATTTTTTCAGGACTTAAAATAACACCATTTTGAAGTAGTATTTGAACAACTGCTAGAAGATGTTGTTTATGTTCTTCTACAGAATTAGAGAAAACAAGGTGTCGTCTATATAGACAGATACAAAAGGTAAATAACCGAACATAGAATTCATCCATTTTTGAAATATTTGTGGTGCGTTTTTTAATCCAAAAGGCATAACTAACAATTCAAAATATCCTTGTGGGCAGCTAAAGGCAGTTAGCTCTATGGACTGTTTATCAGCAAGTTTTAATTGCCAAAAACCCAATTTTGCATCAAATTTACTATAATATTTTGCCCCTTGAATTTGTTTTGTTAGATGTTCAGCAGAAGGAATAAAATATTCATCAAACTTTGTATAGCTATTAAGTTATCTAAAGTTTATTACCATTCGAGCTTTTCCTCCTTCAATTTCAGCATGATTTCTTACTAAGAAAGCTGGGGATGAGTGGGTACTGAAACTTTTCTGTATTAATTTTAAATTTAATAGGTCTTTTATTGGTTTCGAAAATTCTTCTTTATCAATTGGTAATACCATGATACTGTTAACTCGGACTTTACCATCTTTTTATTGTTACATTAACTCAATTTTACAATACCTTGGTGCTTTGTCAAACCATTTTAACGGATTTTTTGAATAAAGGGGTTCTAACATATTATGTATAAATATTTCAAATTCATTGATGGTTGGTATATTGTATGTAAAAATCTTTGGTTGTATTATTTTCGGTGTTTTTACATGTTCAATTAATGTAACAGGTTTTTCACCACGCTGTGCTGCTGGAGTACAATGTGGTGCAATTGTAGCGGGTAGCGTTACTCGAGGCACAAGAACGCCATCTAATTCAAAATAATATTTGTTGAATGGAGGGATATGTCTTAAATTGTCCATCCCATGGATGCAATCACTATCAAATTCCTTTGGTAGTAATGCAAAGTCAAAGTTGTATATTTTATTATTTCCATGTATATCAGGTATTTGTACCTGTAAGTTTTTAGCCTTATGAGTAACAGGGACTTGTCTTCCCATAAAATCATTTAGCATTCCTTTTTTGTCCAAAGGTACCCAGAGTTGCTGGGAATAAATATTTCTTGTAATAAACTAGCTTCTGCACCAGAATCCAGTAACGCTTGTACCGTGAATTCTTGATATTCAGGGATACATATCGTTATTGGAAGATATATATGTAACTGTACCTTTCTTTTAAGATCTATGGATCTAATCATGATGTTTTATATTTTCTGTAGGAACCTTTATAACCATTCGGTTTGATTCGTGTTCTTTTTGTTTTTCAAGTATTCTCATCGTTCTTCCTTCTATTGGATTTTCTTATTTAAAGCTCATGGGATGACTGATACTTTTTAATATATCAGGAGTTAATTCAACATCATACATTTTATTGTATGACCGAGTTCTTTTTAATGTGTTGGGTGAATGTGTATTTTCTTCATTATTCTTGGTTATGGTGGAAATGGTATTTCCTGATGCTATAAAATATTCTGTAGGTAACTGAATTCTTGGTTTAAGTGATTTCACAAAAACTTGAATTTCATTATCGAATTTTAAATGTCTTATGTCAATCAATCTGGGTTGAATTGTTTTTCCTAATCCGACTTTGAATAGTTTAACAAATTGGTTGGGTGTAATTGATTTGAATGTAGTACTATCATTCAAGGCCATACAATGTTCCCGTTGTATGCCAAGAACTTTGGATCCTGATAGAAGTTCTATATTTTGTAAATTTACCGATAATGTACAAGCCTTTTCTATATTTTGATCATCAAGACTTATACAAAATTCGGGATCTATATTTACTCCAAATAATCTATTTGCTAAATTTGACTTAGCTCCTCCAATAATACTATTTAAAGGATTATTGATAATTCTTTCATCCATACAGACTATCATTATTGGAGTATCAATTCCGGATCTAAACAATCCTATTATTTTTAGTTGTATTAGACCTATAGGAAGGTATTTCTTTTTTGGATATTTGGCTTTTAGTTTTTCTATTTTATTTTTATTTAAAAGGCTTATGGAGGTAAAATCTTCCACTCCCTTTAACTCTACATTTCCCTGCATACTTTCAAATATACATGTATGTTGATTAAAAAATGTAGATTTAAAAGTTAAAGGTTTATAAATATCCTTTTTGCCTGAATGAGGGATTTCCTCTTTTAATTTTTCTAAATCTTCGTCCGTAACCTCAAATTGTTCTCCTGTGCTATCTTGCATTTGTGGGTTAGATGTTCCTTCAGATGTAAAAGTGTTTATGTATATAATATATTCTTGATATGATTCTGACTCTTTATTTCTTGGTGATCGTGATGTAGAACCACTTAACGGGGTAAATGTATTGTGATCGTATATTTCTTCTTTTACAATTGGAAGATCTTCATATTTATGTATAATAAGTAACCTATTGGGTCTCCTTGCTCTATATTATAGTCTTTATCTTCCATACTAGTACTTTTAAATAGTATAGAAATGTTATTTTTAGAAAGAGGTTTTATTAATCCATGGGTTATAAAAATATTTCTTTAGTATGTTTAGGTATATTATAAATTTGTCCATAATATCGGAGTGGGATTTTTATTAGTAGATCTAAGAATACTTCGGTTGTGAAGTACCTTCTTAATCTAGAGCATTTTGCTGCATATAATGTATAACCCGGAGAATTTACTTTTCCTTTTTGGGAAGTAGAGCATATATGGTTAACGGAATAATTTTTATTTGGTTATGTGTCTGATTGATTGTAATCATGTTTATTTTAAAATTATCAAAGGAATCATTAATTTCATCGTCATTTTCTGTAGTGTCAGAATAAACTGATCCAGTTTCATATACAGACGAATTAGCATCACTAGATATATCCTCTATAGTGCCAACATTAATACCGTATTCTTCGATATTTGATATAACGATATTTTGTATATTTGTAGGACATTCATTAGCATAACGTCCTTCTTTATTACATTTGAAACATTTGCAGCCTTTACGGAAAATTTTCTTTTTAACAAACTTTTTCTTAGAAAACATGTTTTCTTTTCTAAATTTTTTCTTATATTCTGGTTTCCATTTTTTCCTAGTGATTCGATATTTTGGTTCTGTTCTTCTTTTGAAATTCCTTGTCCTCTTGCTTTCAAATTCAGGAGAAATCCAAACTGTGTGTTAATATCTTCAGTGTACTTGGTACAACAAGAAAATCCCAGTTTTGAGTTTTTAATTTTATTTTTCATTTGTTTGTGTCCACTAGCTTGCTCACAACCCTTTCCATGGTATCCATACATGCCTTTTTTAATAAGCCCGTGTTATGATTCATCAGTATTACTTTTTCTTAAAATGTCATATCTTTCTTGAATAATGCTATTCCATGGATAAGGTATTTTTGTAAAAAATCCCTTTACCCAGAAATCTTTCTGGTCATTATTTTTTGAATGAAAAAGTAGGCCTATGTATTTTGCAACGAATTCCTCTAACATACATATGTCACATAATTGTATTTCTAATAATTGTTTTTCATAATCAGTATCTTCTAGGAAAGATTCTCCTGTAAAGACTGCTAATAATCATTTTAATAATTCCCCAAGAGCTTCTTGCTTAGATTGAATATTTCTAATTCTTTGTAATTGATTTGGATTTATCCTTTCAAGGTTTAGTAACCAAGCTAGAGCATCTCCTGTCCAATAACTAGTAGCGTAATGTATGTATTCCATTACATTCATATTCGGAGGTAATAAATAGATTGTTCCACTTATATGTTGAAGCCATGTTATAATATATTTTCTTATTTTTCTATGTGGAAGCCTATCTATATTAAAAGTTAGGGTATATACTGAAGAGGGTTGTTCGTTATAAAAATCTTTAAGTTGCTTTCTAGAAGAGTGAAATTTAATCAAATCTGATCTAGTACCATGTCTAAGCATTTCAGGGTAAGGATCAGTATGAGGACTATTATATGTGTTTTCTTCCCGTTCTCGATCTTTCATAATTATATCAGAGTTAAGATCGTTCACAACAGAAGTAGTATTTGGAGGAGGTTGTGGAGGTAAAATTAGAGCACCTCTACTAGATCCGGCTTCATTAGCGTTTATGTTGTAAATAAGTTTATCTGATGTATCTGAATTATAATCAAATTCTGTGGAATTTTCAGATTCTTGTTCAGAATCTTCAAATGAAGAATTTTCTTCATTTGCTTTATATTTCAAGTAGTTTATTGTCGTCGAATGTTCCTCATAATAAGAATAAAGTTCAGTACTATCTATTTCTCCTGCAAGTTCTTTTTCTTGAAGAATAAGATAATTTTCATAGTACGTAGGATCAATATCTTCAATATTTATTTTGTTATTTTCTTCAGAAGTTTATTGGACCATTCTAATGCTGTTAAGCGAATGGATTGTCGGTGTATTTCGACCAAATCCCACAGTTGCTGTTTGTTTTTGTAGTTTATTACGTATATCTTTAACTTCTAATTTGATTTCTTGAACTAGATCAATCAAAAAATTATGAATCCCATTTACTGGGTTTTATGAGTGGAGATATGAACAACATGCTCATATGGTTCAGTATTCAGATCAAATTGACACTTATGTGTGTCTAGAATAACAATCTTATTATTTTCCATAAATGAGGGTCTTTTGAACACAATTCAATTATGAGTTTACACAAAACATCTGCAATTGGATAAAAGTCTTAATTCGAATAATAAATCTTGATTCTCAAACCTATAGTTATAGATTAGTTTTGACCCTAGATTAAGCGGCTAAACACGATACCCCTTAATGCTTTCCTAGCATACCGTGGTTTTATTGTAGTGTTAGGCCTCGAATTAACAACCATAAGCCTATACCGTTGCTTCACTTAAGTAGAGCACAACAATGGTTCGTTTCCTACTCCAGTGCGTAATAATCAGTAACAATAGGTCGTCGAATTGACTTAAAATTCGAAAAAAGTTTTAGCTGTCACAAAAGTTTTGCAGACTCATAATGAATCATGCTCAATAGAATAGCTTAAGCTTTCATTTTAAAAATTAAAAAAAAATTGTACTTTTTTTTCTTACTTCACTAGAACATATACAGAATGATAGAGTTCAGAAAATATAAAACAGAATGATCTAAAACAGAATAACTTACTTAGTGTTAGCCAGGCTCTGATACCAAACTGAAAACCCAAACTTGAAAGCAAAAAACTTGAATGTGGAATTGAAAATATACAGCAACAGAAACTTCTTGCAAAAACAGAAATTTAATTACTATAGTATATAATATTACAGAGCATGGATACAATGAAGAGAAAAAACGAAAATGAAGAAGAAATTTCTGATGGTCATCTTCAGAGTAGTCTCCTCCTTTTATAGCGTCTTCTCTTCTTTATTTATTATTACGATATCTGTCTATTATAGGGCTAATATGTGTCCCTTTTAGGCTTTTAGGCTGAGTATGTGTCCTTTAGTTTATTCTTTCCAGAGGATGAGTTGGAAAGGCTAAGGGGTGGTATGTCACCCTAGTGTAAAGGATGTGTTCTTTGTCTTTTATTCTGGATGCTGGTCCACCATGCTTTTGATTTAATTTTGAATTTCTAGATTAGCTAGAGATTCGTCATCGAAAGGGTCGTTACCCATAGTATCTCTCATTATACAATCTTGTCTAAGTCTTTCCTTTTCTACTTGTTCTTCAAAGTATTCTTCTTGAGCCATTGTGGCAACTGGGCCAATTTTGAGACTGTCTAAAAAACGCGGAACCTTCATTATTCTGTCTGTTGATGGTTCGAAAGCTGATAGGTAGTCCAACAGTAATACTGTTTGGCCTTCAGTGGCAGAGTGTGATCAAATTTCGCTTTTGTTAATGGCCTCTGAGAAGAACTCTTGCGCTGCCAGTATTCTTTCATTTTCTTTATTAAATTCTTTGCGGTTGAATTTAACGAATTCATGTTGAGGATTTTCGGTTACCCTATGTAATTTCCATAATTGGATAGAGGCATGAAGACGAATGTAATGTCTTTCTTCCCAAACGCTCCAAATTCTGAACATGAACATAGTAAAAAATCTGCTTGAATGTTCAGCGAGTTTTGTTGTACATATTTCTGGAATATAACCTGAATATTCTTCAGGATGGCTTGTGTTGACACAAATTTCGTGCACTAGACCCTTTTTGATATGTTTTTGATACTTTCGTATTTCAGAAAAACAGGCTATAAGCCGTGGTCTTCTGTTGTTATTGAGAATTAACTCTTCATTTTCTAAGAGTTTGATTAACTATGTGTCTTCTAACTTTTTGAAGAATAGAAGAAGATTACTTTCATCGATGAGATGTTGCTGATATAAGGAGATCATATCCTGGACCATCATCTCTGCTTCCATCTCTTTGGTTTTTGTGTTATCTATCTCATAATGTCTAAGTAATTCTAGAAAATCTTGAATTATTAGATTTACGAGATCGGATGTTTGCATTTGAGAAAATATTGTTTTCAAATGGCTATGTTCAGCTGTGTTATCAGTGAACAACTCTGCTTCTTTCAAATCTAGAGCTTCAGATCTAGATGTAAAAGAATGTTGTGATAATTTAGACACTATTTTTTGAGTTTCTTGTAATTTTTTCTCTTTCTGGGATACTATATGCTTTAATCCCAAATAAGCATTTTCTAGTTGAGTTAACCAGAAATTTGCAGCTCTATGGTCTGCATAGTGGATGGCTTTAAAGCATCCATTGAAATTGCCATGTAAATTAGGATTCGATGCTTTCATGTCTAAATTGTACCAATCTTTGACGACCGCTGAGATGTATGGTCTTTGTATTCCTGTGGGAGCAATTGCTTTTCCTTTGTTCGTTGAACAATTTCTGAGTTATATTGGAAGGTGTTGCCTTGCCTTTGTTTATTTGAGCGGTTTTGGTCTGTTGGACCTTTTCTTCATTAACTACTGTGGGAGCATTAGTTTCTTTGGATTCCTGCGAAGATGAAGCATCTTTGGAGGTTTGCTTAGCTCTTTTAGATGATTTCACTTGTTGGAAATCTTCCTGTCTTTTCATGGTTTCTAGTAACGTATTCTTCTTAGATGATTTCACCGTATTCTTCGATATTTGATATAACGATATTTTGTATATTTGTAAGACATTCATTAGCATAATGTCCTTCTTTATTACATTTGCAGCCTTTACGGAAAATTTTCTTTTTAACAAACTTTTTCTTAAAAAATTTGTTTTCTTTTCTAAATTTTTTCTTATATTCTGGTTTCCATTTTTTCCTAGTGATTCGATATTTTGGTTTTGTTCTTCTTTTGAAATTTCTTGTCCTCTTCCTTCCAAATTCAGGAGAACATCCAAACTGTGTGTTAATATCTTCAGTGTACTTGGTATAACAAGAAAATCCCTGTTTTGAGTTTTTAATTTTATTTTACATTTGTTTGTGTGCACTATCTTGCTCACAAACCCTTTCCATAGTATCCATACATGCCTTTTTTAATAAGACCGCGTTATGATTTTTGTCAGTATTACTTTGTCTTAAAATGTCATATCTTTGTTGAATAATGTTATTCCATGGATAAGGTATTTTTGTAAAAAAGCCCTTTACCAAGAAAACTTTCTGGTAATTATTGTTTAATTGAAAAAGTAGGCTTATGTATTTTGCAGCGAATTCCTCTAACACACATATGTCACATAATTGTATTTTTAATAATTGTTTTTCATAATCATTATCTTCTAGGAAAGTTTCTCCTGTAAAGTCTGCTAATAATAATTTTAATAATTCCCCAAGAGCTTCTTGTTTAGATTGAATATTTCTAATTCTTTGTAATTGATTTGGATTTATCCTTTCAAGGTTTAGTAACCAAGCTAAAGCATCTCCAGTCCAATAACTGGTAGCGTAACGTATGTATTCCATTACATTCATATTCGAAGGTAATAAATAGATTGTTTCACTTATATGTTGAAGCCATGTTATAATATATTTTCTTATTTTTCTATGTGGAAGTCTATCTATATTAAAAGTTAGGGTATATGCTGAAGAGGGTTGTTAGTTATAAAATCTTTAAGTTGCTTTCTAGAAGAGTGAAATTTAATCCAATCTGATCTAGTACCATGTCTAAGCATTTCAGGGTAAGGATCGGTATGAGGACTATTATATGTGTTTTCTTCCAGTTCTTGATCTTCCATAATTATATCAGAGTTAAGATCGTTCACAATAGAAGCAATATCTGGAGGAGGTTGTGGAGGTAAAATTAGAGCACCTCTACTAGATCCGGCTTCATTAGCGTTTATGTTGTAAATAAGTTTATCTGATGTATCTGAATTATAATCATATTCTGTGGAATTTTCAGATTCTTGTTCAGAATCTTCAAATGAAGAATTTTCTTAATTTTCTTTATATTTAAAATAGTTTATTGCCGTCGAATGTTCTTTATAATAAGAATAAAGTTCAGTACAATCTATTTCTCCTGCAAGTTCTTTTTCTTGAAGAATAAGATAATTTTCATAGTACGTAGAATCAATATCTTTAATATTTATTTTGTTATTTTCTTCAGAAGTATAATTGACCATTCTAATGTTGTTAAGCGAATGGATTATTGGTGTATTTTGACCAAATCCTACGGTTGCTGTTTGTTTTTGTATTTATTACTTATATCTTTAACTTCTAATTTAATTTCTTGAAGTGGATCAATCATAAAATTATGAATCCCATTTGCTGGGTTTTTATTAGTGGGGATATTAACAACATGCTCATATTGTTCAGTATTCAGATCAAATTGACACTTATGTGTGTCTAGCATAACAATCTTATTATTTTCCATAAATGAGGGTCTTTTGAACACAATTCAATTATGAGTTTACACAAAACATCTGCAAGTAGATAATAGTCTTAATTAGAATAATAAATCTTGATTCTCAAACCTATAGTTATAGATTAGTTTTGACCCCAGATTTAGCGGCTAAACACGATACCCATTAATGCTTTCCTAGCATACCGTGGTTTTATAGCAGGGTTAGGCCTCGAATTAACAACCACAAGCCAATACCGTTGCTTCACTTATGTAGAGCACAGCATGGTTCGTTTCTTACTCCAGTGCGTAATGGTCAGTAACAATAGGTCGTCGAATTGACTTAAAAATCGAAAAAAGTTTTTGCTGTTATAGAAGTTTTGCAGACTCATAATGGATCATGCTCAAAATAAAAGCTTAAGCTTTCATTTTAAAAATTAAAAAAAAAATTGTACTTTTTTTTACTTCACTAGAACATATACAGAATGATAAAGTTCAGAAAATATAAAACAGAATGATCTAAAACAGAATAACTTACCCAGTGTTAGCCAGGCTCTGATACCAAATTGAAAACCCAAACTTGAAAGTAGAACACTTGAATGCGGAATTGAAAATATACAGCAATAGAAACTTCTTCCAGAAATAGAAATTTTATTACTACAGTAGATAATATTACAGAGCTCGAATGCAACGAAGAGAAAAAACGAAAATGAAGAAAAATTTTCTGATGATCATCTTCAGAGTAGTCTCCTCCTTTTATAGCGTCTTCTCTTCTTTATTTATTATTACTTAGGCTGGATATCTGTCCATTATAGGGATAATATGTGTCCCTTTTAGGCTGAGGATGTGTCCTTTAGTTTATGCTTCGCAGAGGATCAGTTGGAAAGGCTAAGGGGTGACTTTTAGGCTGAGGATGTGTCCTTTAGTTTATTCTTTGTAGAGGATGAGTTGGAAAGGCTAAGGGGTGATATGTCACCCTCGTGTAAAGGATGTGTTCTTTGTCTTTTATTCTAGATGCTGGTCCACCATGCTTCTGATTTTATTTTGAATTTCTAGATTAGCTAGAGATTCGTCGTCGAATGGGTCGCTACCGATAGTGTCTCTCATTATAGAATCTTGTCTAAGTCTTTCCTTTTCTACTTGTTCTTCAAAGTATTCTTCTTGAGCCATTGTGCCAACTGGGCCAATTTTGAGACTATCTAAAAAACGCTAAACCATCTATATTCTGTCTACTGATGGTTCGAAAGATGATAGGTAGTCCAACAGTAATACTGTTTTGTCTTTAGTGGTAGAGTGTGATCCAATTTCGCCTTTGTTAATGGCCTCTGAGAAGAACTCTTGCGCTGTTAGGATTCTTTCATTTTCTTCATTAAATTCTTTACGGTTGAATTTAACGAATTCATGTTGAGGATTTTTGGTTACGCCATGTAATTCCCATAATTGGATAGAGGGATAAAGACGTATGTACTGTGTTTCTTCCCAAACGCTCCAAATTCTGAACATGAACATAGTAAAAAATCTGCTTGAATGTTCAGCAAGTTTTGCTGGACATATTTTTGGAATATAACCTGAATATTCTTCAGGATGGCTTGTGTTGACATAAATTTCGTGCACTAGGCCCTTTTTGATATGTTTTTGATACTTTTGTATTTCAGAAAAATAGGCTATAAGCCATGGTCTTCGGTTGTTATTGAGAATTAACTCTTCATTTTCTAAGAGTTTAATTAACTCTGTGTCTTCTAACTTTTTGAAGAATAGAAGAAGATTACTTTCATCGATGAGATATTGCTGATATAAGGAGATCATATCCTGGAGCGTCATCTCAGCTTCCATCTCTTTGGTTTATGTGTTATCTGTCTCATAAAGTCTAAGTAATTCTAGAAAATCTTGAATTCATAGATTTAGGAGATCGGATGTTTGAATTTGAGAAAATGTTGTCTTCAAATGGCTATGTTCAGTTGTGTTATCAGTGAACAAATCTGCTTCTTTCAAATCTAGAGCTTCAGATCTAGATGTAAAAGAATGTTGTGATAATTTAGACACTATTTTCTGAGTTTCTTGCAATTTTTTCTCTTTCTGGGATATTGTATGCTTTAATCCCAAATAAGCCTTTTCTAGTTGAGTTAACCAGAAATTTGCAGCTCTATGGTCTACAAATTGGATGGCTTTAAGCATCCATGAAATTGTCATATAAATTAGGATTCGATGCTTTCATGTCTAAATTGTACCAATCTTTGACCACCGCTGAGATGTGTGGTCTTTGTACTCCTATGGGAGCAATAGCTTTTCCTTTGTTCATTGGAACAAATTTATGAGTTGTATTGGAAGGTGTTGCCTTGCCTTTGTTTGTTTGAGCGGTTTTGGTCTGTTGGACCTTTTCTTCATTTCTCCTGTGGGAGCATTAGTTTCTTTGGATTCCTGCAAAGATGAAGCCTCTTTGGAGGTTTTCTTAGCTGTTTAGATGATTACATTTGTTGGAAATCTTCCTATCTTTTCACAGTTTCTAGTAATTCTTTGATTCTTTTTATGTCATCCTCATCCATTTTTCATAACCTGGTAAGAAGATCAAAAGCAAAGTTAGTGTGGCCTGGAATGTATTTGAACTCATAGTTATAAATTTCTAAATACATAGCTAATCTAATTCTACGAAGGTTTTCTTCTGGATTGTTTACAGTTTTCTTTTTGAAGAATTGAGCAACAGATTTGTTATCTGTTTCTATTATAAACTGTCTATGCAAAAGATAAATTCGTAAACTTTTGATTGCTAATTTAATAGCTAGTAATTCTTTGTCATAGGTAGCGTATTTAGTCTGGGGTTTACTAAACTTTCCAGAGGAATATGCTACAACTTCATTTTGTTTTGCAATTAATACTCCTGCCCAAAAATTGTTAGAAGCATCAGTTTGTAGTGCAAGTAATTCCTCATCTGAGTGAAAATAGAGGATCTTTTGTTCCTCTATTAGATCTTTAATTTTTTGTATTTCTTCTTCTTCTTGCTTTTGTAAGGTAATAGGAATTTTCTCTGTGTTCCATCTTCTTGGTTGTTCTCCATTGTGCTGTTTATATTTTGCTTGTTCATCAGTATGCCTTTTCTGTAAATTTTGGGTCTTAGCAGATAAATGAAAAGACATGAAGATTTCCAACAAGTGAAATCATCTAAAAGAGCTAAGTAAACCTCCAAAGATGCTTCATCTTCGCAGGAATCCGAAGAAACTAATGCTCCCACAGTAGTTAATGAAGAAAAGGTCCAACAGACCAAAACCGCTCAAATAAACAAAGGCAAGGCAACACCTTCCAATATAACTCAGAAATTGTTCAATGAACAAAGGAAAAGCAATTGCTCCCACAGGAATACAAAGACCATACATCTCAGCGGTCGTCAAAGATTGGTACAATTTAGACAAGAAAGCATCGAATCCTAATTTACATGGCAATTTCAATGGATGCTTTAAAGCCATCCACTATGCAGACCATAGAGCTGCAAATTTCTGGTTAACTCAACTAGAAAATGCTTATTTGGGATTAAAGCATATAGTATCCCAGAAAGAGAAAAAATTACAAGAAACTCAAAAAATAGTGTCTAAATTATCACAGCATTCTTTTACATCTAGATCTGAAGCTCTAGATTTGAAAGAAGCAGAGTTGTTCACTGATAACACAGCTGAACATAGCCATTTGAAAACAATATTTTCTCAAATGCAAACATCCGATCTCGTAAATCTAATAATTCAAGATTTTCTAGAATTACTTAGACATTATGAGATAGATAACACAAAAACCAAAGAGATGGAAGCTGAGATGATGGTCCAGGATATGATCTCCTTATATCAGCAACATCTCATCGATGAAAGTAATCTTCTTCTATTCTTCAAAAAGTTAGAAGACACATAGTTAATCAAACTCTTAGAAAATGAAGAGTTAATTCTCAATAACAACAGAAGACCACGGCTTATAGCCTGTTTTTCTGAAATACGAAAGTATCAAAAACATACCAAAAAGGGTCTAGTGCACGAAATTTGTGTCAACACAAGCCATCCTGAAGAATATTCAGGTTATATTCCAGAAATATGTACAACAAAACTTGCTGAACATTCAAGCAGATTTTTTACTATGTTCATGTTCAGAATTTGGAGCGTTTGGGAAGAAAGACATTACATTCGTCTTCATGCCTCTATCCAATTATGGAAATTACATAGGGTAACCGAAAATCCTCAACATGAATTCGTTAAATTCAACCGCAAAGAATTTAATAAAGAAAATGAAAGAATACTGGCAGCGCAAGAGTTCTTCTCAGAGGCCATTAACAAAAGCGAAATTGGATCACACTCTGCCACTGAAGGCCAAACAGTATTACTGTTGGACTACCTATCAGCTTTCGAACCATCAACAGACAGAATAATGAAGGTTCGGCGTTTTTTAGACAGTCTCAAAATTGGCCCAGTTGGCACAATGGCTCAAGAAGAATACTTTGAAGAACAAGTAGAAAAGGAAAGACTTAGACAAGATTGTATAATGAGAGATACTATGGGTAACGACCCTTTCGATGACGAATCTCTAGCTAATCTAGAAATTCAAAATTAAATCAAAAGCATGGTGGACCAGCATCCAGAATAAAAGACAAAGAACACATCCTTTACACTAGGGTGACATACCACCCCTTAGCCTTTCCAACTCATCCTCTGGAAAGAATAAACTAAAGGACACATACTCAGCCTAAAAGCCTAAAAGGGACACATATTAGCCCTATAATAGACAGATATCGTAATAATAAATAAAGAAGAGAAGACGCTATAAAAGGAGGAGACTACTCTGAAGATGACCATCAGAATTTTTTTCTTCATTTTCGTTTTTTCTCTTCATTGTATCCATGCTCTGTAATATTATATACTATAGTAATTAAATTTCTGTTTCTGCAAGAAGTTTCTGTTGCTGTATATTTTCAATTCCACATTCAAGTTTTTTGCTTTCAAGTTTGGGTTTTCAGTTTGGTATCAGAGCCTGGCTAACACTAAGTAAGTTATTCTGTTTTAGATCATTCTGTTTTATATTTTCTGAACTCTATCATTCTGTATATGTTCTAGTGAAGTAAGAAAAAAAAGTACAATTTTTTTTTAATTTTTAAAATGAAAGCTTAAGCTATTCTATTGAGCATGATTCATTATGAGTCTGCAAATCTTTTGTGACAGCTAAAACTTTTTTCGAATTTTAAGTCAATTCGACGACCTATTGTTACTGATTATTACGCACTGGAGTAGGAAACGAACCATTGTTGTGCTCTACTTAAGTGAAGCAACGGTATAGGCTTATGGTTGTTAATTCGAGGCCTAACACTACTATAAAACCACGGTATGCTAGGAAAGCATTAAGGGGTATCGTGTTTAGCCGCTTAATCTAGGGTCAAAACTAATCTATAACTATAGGTTTGAGAATCAAGATTTATTATTCGAATCAAGACTTTTATCCAATTGCAGATGTTTTGTGTAAACTCATAATTGAATTGTGTTCAAAAGACCCTCATTTATGGAAAATAATAAGATTGTTATTCTAGACACACATAAGTGTCAATTTGATCTGAATACTGAACCATATGAGCATGTTGTTCATATCCCCACTCATAAAACCCAGTAAATGGGATTCATAATTTTTTGATTGATCTAGTTCAAGAAATCAAATTAGAAGTTAAAGATATACGTAATAAACTACAAAAACAAACAGCAACTGTAGGATTTGGTCGAAATACACTGACAATCCATTCGCTTAACAGCATTAGAATGGTCCAATAAACTTCTGAAGAAAATAACAAAATAAATATTGAAGATATTGATCCTACATACTATGAAAATTATCTTATTCTTCAAGAAAAAGAACTTGCAGGAGAAATAGATAGTACTGAACTTTATTCTTATTATGAGGAACATTCGACGACAATAAACTACTTGAAATATAAAGCAAATGAAGAAAATTCTTCATTTGAAGATTCTGAACAAGAATCTGAAAATTCCACAGAATTTGATTATAATTCAGATACATCAGATAAACTTATTTACAACATAAACGCTAATGAAGCCGGATCTAGTAGAGGTGCTCTAATTTTACCTCCACAACCTCCTCCAAATACTACTTCTGTTGTGAACGATCTTAACTCTGATATAATTATGAAAGATCGAGAATGGGAAGAAAACACATATAATAGTCCTCATACTGATCCTTACCCTGAAATGCTTAGACATGGTACTAGATCAGATTTGATTAAATTTCACTCTTCTAGAAAGCAACTTAAAGATTTTTATAATGAACAACCCTCTTCAGTATATACCCTAACTTTTTATATAGATAGGCTTCCACATAGAAAAATAAGAAAATATATTATAACATGGCTTCAACATATAAGTGGAACAATCTATTTATTACCTCCGAATATGAATGTAATGGAATACATACATTACGCTACTAGTATTGGACAGGAGATGCTTTAGCTTGGTTACTAAATCTTGAAAGGATAAATCCAAATCAATTACAAAGAATTAGAAATATTCAATCTAAGCAAGAAGCTCTTGGGGAATTATTAAAATGATTATTAGCAGTCTTTACAGGAGAATCTTTCCTAGAAGATACTGATTATGAAAAACAATTATTAGAAATACAATTATGTGACACATGTATGTTAGAGGAATTCGTTGCAAAATACATAGGCCTACTTTTTCATTCAAAAATAATGACCAGAAAGATTTCTGGGTAAAGGGATTTTTTACAAAAATACCTTATCCATGGAATAACATTATTCAAGAAAGATATGACATTTTAAGACAAAGTAATACTGATGAATCATAACACGGGCTTATTAAAAAAGGCATGTATGGATACCATGGAAAGGGTTGTGAGCAAGCTAGTGGACACAAACAAATGAAAAATAAAATTAAAAACTCAAAACTGGGATTTTCTTGTTGTACCAAGTACACTGAAGATATTAACACAGAGTTTGGATTTCTCCTGAATTTGAAAGCAAGAGGGCAAGGAATTTCAAAAGAAGAACAAAACCAAAATATCGAATCACTAGGAAAAAATGGAAACCAGAATATAAGAAAAAATTTAGAAAAGAAAACATGTTTTCTAAGAAAAAGTTTGTTAAAAAGAAAAATTTCCGTAAAGGCTGCAAATGTTTCAAATGTAATAAAGAAGGACGTTATGCTAATGAATGTCCTACAAATATACAAAATATCGTTATATCAAATATCGAAGAATACGGTATTAATGTTGGCACTATAGAGGATATATCTAGTGATGCTAATTCGTCTGTATATGAAACTGGATCAGTTTATTCTGACACTACAGAAAATGACGATGAAATTAATAATTCCTCTGATAATTTTAAAATAAACATGATTACGATCAATCAGACACATAACCAAATAAAAATTATTCCGTTAACTATATAAGCTATACTTCGCAAAAAGCAAAAAGTAAATTCTCCGGGTTATACATTATATGCAGCAAAATGCTCTAGATTCAGAAGGTACTTCACAACTGAAGTATTCTTAGATCTACTAATAAAAATCCCACTCGGATATATGTCAAATTTATAATATACCTAAACATATTAAAGAAAATATTTTTATAACTCATGGATTAATAGAACCTCTTTCTATAAATAACGTTTCTATACTATTTAAAAGTACTAGTAAGGAAGATAAAGACTATATTATGGAGCAAGGAGACCCAATAGGATTACCTGTTATACATAAATACGAAGATCTTCCAATTGTAAAAAGAAGAAATATACGATCACGATACATTTACCCCATTAAGTGGTTCTACATCCCGATCATCAAGAAATAAAGAGTCGGAATCATATCAAGAATATAGGATATACATGAATACTTTTACATCTGAAGAAACATCTAACCCACAAATGCAAGATAGCACAAGAGAACAATTTGAGGTTACGGACGAAGATTTAGAAAAATTAAAAGAGGCAATCCCTCATTAAGACAAAAAGGATATTTATAAACCTTTAACTTTTAAATCTAGATTTTTAAATCAACATACATATATATTTGAACGTATGCAAGGAAATGTAGAGTTAAAGGGAGAGGAAGATTTTACTCCATAAGCCTTGTAAATAAAAATTAAATAGAAAAACTAAAAGCCAAATATCCAAAAATGAAATACCTTCATATAGGTGTAATACAACTAAAAATAACAGGATCGTTTAGATCCGGAATTGATACTCCAATAATGATAGTCTGTATGGATGAAAGAATTATCAATAATCCTTTAAATAGTATTATTGGAGGAGCTAAGTCAAATTTAGCAAATAGATTATTTGGAGTAAATATACATCCCGATTTTTGTATAAGTCTTGATGATCAAAATATAGAAAAGGCATGTACATTATCGGTAAATTTACAAAATATAGAACTTCTATCAGGATCCAAAGTTCTTAGCATATAATGGGAACCTTGTATGGCCTTGAATGATACTCCTACATTCAAATCAATTACACCTAAACAATTAGTTAAACCATTCGAAGTCGGATTAGGAAAAACAATTCAACCCACTGTACATCAATAATGGATTCTGGTGCATATAATAGAACTTCCAATAACGATAGGTATCCTTGAATATCAAGAATCCACTGTACATGCATTAATGGATTCTGGTGCAGAAGCCAGTTTATTAAAAGAAATATTTATTCCCCAGCAACTCTAGGTACCTTTGGACAAAAAAGGAATGCTAAATGATTTTATGGGAAGACAAGTCCCTGTTACTCATAAAGCTAAAAACTTATAGGTACAAATACCTGATATACATGGAAATAATAAGATATACAACTTTGACTTTGCATTACTACCAAAGGAATTTGATAGTGAATGCATCCTTGGAATGGACAATTTAAGACATCTCCCTCCATTCAACAAATATTGTTTTTAATTAGATGGCGTTCTTGTGCCTCGAGTAACGCTACCCGCTACAATTGCACCACATTATACTCCAGCAGCACATCGTGGTGAAAAACCAGTTACATTAATTGAACATGTAAAAGCACAGAAAATAATACAACCAAAGATTTGTACATACAATATACCAACCACTAACAAATTTGAAATATTAATACATAATATGTTAGAACCCCTTTATTCAGACAATCCGTTAAAAAATTTTGACAAAGCACCAAGGTATTGTAAAATTCAATTAATGAAACATTACAAAGATGCTAAAGTATGAGTTAATAGTATCATGGTATCACCAACTGATAAAGAAGAATTTACGAAATAAATAAAAGACCTATTAAATTTAAAATTAATACAGAAAAGTTTCAGTACCCACTCATCGCTAACTTTCTTAGTAAGAAATCATGCTTAAATTAAAAGAGGAAAAGCTCGAATGGTAATAAACTATAGAAAACTTAATAGCCATACAAAGTTTGAGGGATATTTTATTCCTTCTGCTGAACATCTAACAAAACAAATTCAAGGAGCAAAATATTATAGTAAATTTGATGCAAAATCGGGTTTTTGGCAATTAAAACTTGCTGATAAACAGTCCATAGAGCTAACTGCCTTTAGCTGCCCACAAGGACATTTTGAATGGTTAGTTATGCCTTTTGGATTAAAAAACGCACCATAAATATTTCAAAAATGGATGAATTCTATGTTCATACATTTAACTTTTGTATCCGTCTATATAGACGACATCCTTGTTTTCTCTAATTCTGCAGAAGAACATAAACAATATCTTCTAGCAGTTGTTCAAATACTACTTCAAAACGGTGTTATTTTGAGTCCTAAAAAAATTGAATTATTTAAAAAAGAAATAGATTTTCTTGGAGAAAGAATTTAAAATGGACCAATAAAGTTACAACAACACATTTATACTAAATTTAAAGATTTTTCCGATACATTTAAAATATTAAAAGAACTCCAAAGTTTCTTGGGATTGTTAAACTACCGCAGAAAATTTATTCCTAATTTATCTGCTAAGACCCAAAATTTACAGAAAAGGCGTACTGATGGATAAGCAAAATATAAACAGCATAATAGAGAACAACCAAGACGATGGAACACGGACAAAATTCCTATTACCTTACAAAAGCAAGAAGAAGAAGAAATACAAAAAATTAAAGATCTAATAAAGGATCAAAAGATCCTCTATTTTCCTTCAGATGAGGAATTACTTACACTTGAAACTGATGCTTCTAACAAATTTTGGTCTGGAGTATTAATTGCGAAAATAAAAAGAAGTTGTAGCATATTCCTCTGCAAAGTTTAGTAAACCCCAAATTAAATACGCTACCTATAACAAAGAATTACTAGCTATTAAATTAGCAATCAAAAGTTTACGAATTTATCTTTTGCATAGACAGTTTACAATAGAAACAGATAACAAATCTGTTGCTCAATTCTTAAAAAATAAAACTGTAACCAATCCAGAAGAAAACCTTCGGAGAATTAGATTAGCCATGTATTTAGAAATTTATAACTATGACGTCAAATACATTCCAGGCTACACTAACTTTGCTGCTGATCTTCTTACCAGGTTATGAAAAATGGATGAGGACGACATAAAAAGAATCAAAGAATTACTAGAAACCATGAAAAGACAGGAAAATTTCCAACAAGTGAAATCATCTAAAAAAGCTAAGCAAACCTCAAAAGAGGCTCCATCTTCGCAGGAATCCGAGGAAACTAATGCTCCCACAGGAGTAAATGAAGAAAAGGTCTAATAGACCAAAACCGCTCAAACAAACGAAGGCAAGGCAACACCTTCCAATACAACTCAGAAATTTGTTCCAATGAACAAAGGAAAAGCAATTGCTCCCACAGGAGTACAAAGACCATACATCTCAGAGGTGGCAAAGATTAGTACAATTTAGACATGAAAGCATCGAATCCTAATTTATATGACAATTTCAATGGATGCTTTAAAGCCATCCAATCTGCAGACCATAGAGCTGCAAATTTCTGGTTAACTCAACTAGAAAAGGCTTATTTGGGATTAAAGCATACAATATCCCAGAAAGAGAAAAAATTGCAAGAAACTCATAAAATAGTGTCTAAATTATCATAGCTTTCTTTTACATCTAGATCTGAAGCTCTAGATTTGAAAGAAGCAGAGTTGTTCACTGATAACACAGCTGAACATAGCCATTTGAAAACAATATTTTCTCAAATGTAAACATCCGATCTCGTAAACCTAAGAATTCAAGATTTTCTACAATCACTTAGACTTTATGAGATAGATAACACAAAAACCAAAGAGATGGAAGCTGAGATGACGGTCCAGGATATGATCTCCTTATATTAGCAACATCTCATCGACGAAAGTAATCTTCTTCTATTCTTCAAAAAGTTAGAAGACACAGAGTTAATTAAACTCTTAGAAAATGAAGAGTTAATTCTCAATAACAACAGAAGACCACGGCTTATAGCCTATTTTTCTGAAATACAAAAGTATCAAAAACATATCAAAATGGGCCTAGTGCACGAAATTTATGTCAACACAAGCCATCCTGAAGAATATTCAGGTTATATTCCAGAAATATGTACAGCAAAACTTGTTGAACATTCAAGCAGATTTTTTACTATGTTCATGTTCAGAATTTGGAGTGTTTGGGAAGAAAGACAATACATACGTCTTTATCCCTCTATCCAATTATGGGAATTACATAGGGTAACCGAAAATCCTCAACATGAATTCGTTAAATTCAACCGTAAAGAATTTAATGAAGAAAATGAAAGAATCCTATCAGCGCAAGAGTTCTTCTCAGAGGCCATTAACAAAGGCGGATTTTTTTAATTTTTAAAATGAAAGCTTAAGCTATTCTTTTGAGCATGATTCGTTATGAGTCTACAAAACTTCTATGACAGCAACAACTTTTTTCGAGTTTTAAGTCAATTCGACGACCTATTGTTACTGATCATTACGCACTGGAGTAGGAAACGAACCATTGCTGTGCTCTACTTAAGTAATACAATAGTATAGGCTTGTGGTTGTTAATTCGAGGCCTAACCCTATTATAAAACCACGGTATGCTAGAAAAGCATTATGGGGTATCGTGTTTAGCCGCTTAATCTAGGGTCAAAATTAATCTATAATTATAGGTTTGAGAATCAAGATTTATTTTTCGAATTAAGACTTTTATTTAATTGCAGATGTTTTGTGTAAACTCATAATTGAATTGTGTTCAAAAGACCCTCATTTATAGAAAATGATAAGATTGTTATTCTTGACACACATAAGTGTCAATTTGATATGAATACTGAACAATATGAGCATGTTGTTCATATCCCCACTCATAAAAACCCAGTAAATGGGATTCATAATTTTATGATTGATCTACTTCAAGAAATTAAATTAGAAGTTAAAGATATAAGTAATAAACTACAAAAACAAACAGCAACCGTAGGATTTGGTAGAAATACACCAACAATCCATTCTCTTAACAACATTAGAATGGTCAAATGTACTTCTGAAGAAAATAACAAAATAAATATCGAAGATATTGAACCTACATACTATGAAAATTTTCTTATTATTCAAGAAAAAGAACTTGTAGGAGAAATAGATAGTACTGAACTTTATTCTTATTATGAAGAACATTCGACGGCAATAAACTATTTTAAATATAAAGCAAATGAAGAAAATTCTTCATTTGAAGATTCTGAACAAGAATCTGAAAATTCCACAGAATTTGATTATAATTCAGATACATCAGATAAACTTATTTGCAACATAAACGCTAATAAAGCCGGATCTAGTAGAGGTGCTCTAATTTTACCTCCACAACCTCCTCCAAATACTGCTTCTGTTGTGAACGATCTTAACTTTGATATAATTATGGAAGATCAAGAACGGGAAGAAAACACATATAATAGTCCTCATACTGATCCTTACCCTGAATTGCTTAGACATGGTACCAGATCAGATTGGATTAAATTTCACTCTTCTAGAAAGAAACTTAAAGATTTTTATAATGAATAACCCTCTTCATCATATACCCTAACTTTCAATATAGATAGACTTCCACATAGAAAAATAAGAAAATATATTATAACATGTCTTCAACGTATAAGTGGAACAATCTATTTATTACCTCCGAATATGAATGTAATGGAATACATACATTACGCTACCAGTTATTGGACAGGAGATGCTTTAGCTTGGTTACTATATCTTGAAAGGATAAATCCAAATCAATTACAAAGAATTAGAAATATTCAATCTAAACAAGAAGCTCTTGGGGAATTATTAAAATTATTATTAGCAGACTTTACAGGAGAAAATTTCCCAGAAGATACTGATTATGAAAAACAATTATTAAAAATACAATTATGTGACATATGTATGTTAGAGGAATTCGCTGCAAATACATAGGCCTACTTTTTCATTTAAAAAATAATGACCAGAAATTTGTCTGGGTAAAGGCCTTTTTTACAAAAATGCCTTACCCATAGAATAACATTATTCAAGAAAGATATGACATTTTAAGACAAAGTTATACAGATAAAAATCATAACACAGTCTTATTAAAAAAGGCATGTATTGTAACGACCCAGAATTTTTGTTAATTAAAACATGAATATTTAATTGATTTTAAATATCAATAAGTAAAATTTGGAGCCGAATAAATTTTATTTCAAATATCTGGATTTAATTGGATAATTAAATCGATAATTTAATAGTTGAAATTACAGAAATAATTGGAAATTGGGTTTAATATGATTGAAAATGATTTATAAAATTTTATTTTATCATATTGAAGTTATAATGATGTTATAGAACTTTTAAAATCGAATAAAAAATTAATCTGTGAAAATTGAATATTTTAATATTTAATTGACGAGTTAAAATAGCCATTTTTCAAACAGTCTCGGATTTCGACGAAACAAGTTTCGTCGGATCCGTAAGGTGATATTATTATATGGTTTCAAATTTCGTGTCAATCGGATTTACCGTTTGTCCGAGGCAAGCCAAAACGCCTAGAAATTAGTTTAAATCGATTTAATTTAAATTGATCGTTTATTGCCGTAACTCGCACAGATGATCAAATTGGCCTCCGAAACCTATTCCATTGTGTTCGGAACGTGGGATAAACCCTACAAACTCCGGTCACTGCGCGTAAATCGGAGTTCGGAAAATCCGGGATGAATAGTGTTCATCGTTTTTTCTATAAAAGCCCCTTTATTTCATTTTTTGCAAAATTATAACAAGCTAGGGTTTCAAATACGTTACAGCCGCCACCACCACCTTTTAATGGCCGATATCTTCTGATCTTCCTCCCTCCAATCCTTCAAATCTGTGCAATAATTCAACAAGCTCTCAACTAGAAAAGTGTAGAGCTCGTCATGCTCTTTAAAATCAACGGCTATGATCGGGTTTCACGTGATGGATTGGTGGCAAACTGAGCTCAAAGCGCGCGCGTTTAGGTGGCGATTTCTCAGCGATGGCGGCGCTAGGAGGAGCCGCACTTGGCTCGGTGGTGAGCGGCGGCAGGGGCTACGACGTGGGGGTCTCAGATCGTGTTCACGTGGTTGTTGGTGGCCGCGATTTTCAAAGGTTCGAACGTCGTTGATGGGTTCTTGCGTTCGGCAACAACCTGGAAGAAGAGAAGCCTTTGCGTTCAGCGGCCGTGATTTGCAGGATGAGGATTGCACGGCTAAGATCTATTTAGGTTTAAAATAAAAAACAAAGTGTAAATTAATTATATTTTAATTTGTACAATGTTTAAAATAGTGTAACTTTGTCATACGAGGTCGAAAACGCACGAAACTTTTTGCGTTAGAATCGTATCGACGAGCACTACGCTATGGAATTGGATTGGAGTCATGTAGAGCTAGCGAAAATTTTGGGTAAAATTAAACGTCCGTTTAATTTTATTCGAAATAAAACGCGAAAACTGAATTGAAAGTGTGGTGAGAACTTCTCACTCAATCGAATTGTTTCAATTTAAATTTTAAATAGTTAGATTTAAAATAGTTGATTGTATGCCTGGATGATGAATTATTATCTATTGATTGTTAAAATGGACATTATACGCCGTTAGTAAGCGGATGTTATTTATTAAAAACATATACCGCGATAATTTCACTGAAAAGAGAAATTGGTATTATTTATGTACTTGGAGTTGATTTCCCGCATTATATAGCGGATGAGACCCTATTGCGCCGCCTATTAAGCAGATAATAATTTATAAATCCCATATACCACGATAATTCCGTACTGGAACGGAATTGGTATTGTGCTAATGTTTGTGGATGTAGGGAAACAGGTTGGAGGGATCCAACTGGATTCCTCAACTCTATTGATTTATTTACAGATATTGTGATATTTATTGATTGTCATATACTGATATATGATGTCTTTGTTGTCGTGATTGACTATTTGGTGTTGTTGCATTATCGGATCCATTTTTAAAGTTTAAAGTAACGATTTTGATTTTAAAAGGATTTTTAAAGTGATTTTTTGAAAGTATACGTTTTATTAAATTTTTGAATTGATTCATTTTAAATAATTAAAACGTTATAAATTTTTATGTTATAAAAAATTAAGATTTTGTGAAATATAACCAAAAGGTGATTTTTTAAATAAATAGATTTATAAAATAGTTTAAATTTGGATTTTTGAATTATTATAAAGGATGTATATAAAAGATTTTTAACATTGATATTTATAATAAAAAAATATATAAAAAATATTGGAATTATAAAACGAGTTTATTAACTATTAAAATGAAGTATAAAATGGATTTCATTAAAAATTATAGATTTATAAATTGTGAAGATTATAAAATGAATAGATGTTGTAAAATAAAAGATTTATAAGTAATTAACTTATAAACTGGATTTTGGGCATTTAAATGGGATATTAATAGAAATTGTTAACAAAGGAGATTTTATAAGTTGAAGTTGTTATAAAATATAAATGAATCTTATAAGTAATAAAAGTTTTAAAAAGAACGATTTTGTAAATAAATGGATTATAAGTATTTAACTTATATGGACTTTTGGTATATAATTGAGTTATATAAATTGAATTGGATTAATAAAGGAGATTTATAAATCGAAGCTTATAAATAGAAATGGAATTTATAGACATTGTTTATAAATTCGAAATCAATGGAATTTAATAAATTGAATGTTGAAATTGGTTAAGGAAGTATATTCAAGATTTTGGACAATGAATATATTATTAAATAAAATGGATATGCTTGGGAAAATGAATATTATAAAAGGAAGTTAATCATTTTGATGATATTTTGAAATGCATTAAACATCGAAAACATAGATTTCAACATTTATTGTTGAAATAGACGTTTTCGAAAAATAGAAGGAAATGGTGGACTATAACTGTTATTATAGTAAATGATTTTCGAAAGGAAATGTTTTATATAGCATTGGGATTTATATTTTTATTTTAAGTTTGAATCCCTATATTAGTGATTTTGGGTCGTCGTAACGATGTTTTACGCAACATTCGTTTTGGCCCAAATAAATGTGTTTAAATGAATGTTTTCCTTAAAGAATGAAATATATACTTAATTTCGATTTAAGTATGTTGAATATTTTCCAAGTGTTGAAAATAAATGGATTTGTGAATTACTTATTATTAAATAAATATGGAAGTGTTTTCCAATATGAAGTGAATATTTTGAGATTTTATCTTTTAAAGATAAATTGAAAATGAATATTAGAAATCGATTTGGAAATCGTATATTCATAGATATTTTGGAATTGTAAATTCACTATGGAATTTATAAAAGAAAGGGAAATTTGTTTAAAAATAAACGTTGATTTATTTTTGAAGTGTGGGAATTAATTTACGGATTTGGAACGTAAATATAAAGTAAATCATTAAGGATTTATTTAATTGGTTTAAATGAACCATGTTGAAATGAAGGTATTTCCGCGTAAGGAAAATGTTTGAAGTTTGTTTTCAAAAGTGGTAAAGATGAAAAGTGATTTGAAAATTGTTTTCAAATGGTTGAAGTGTGGAAAATATATATTTAGTAAAGATATTTTGGAAAGTAAATAATTTGGGAAATTATTTGGAATCTGGTGATGTTGAGCATGCCTATTGATAGTTAAATAACCGACTACCAATATTTACCTTTAAATTGGTATTTGTTGTGATTGCTTGAATTTGAATGCCACACTTATTTTTTAAAATAAGCGCTCACTATTCGGGTTAGGCAGGAAAGGACCTTGGGGTCATATAACTCATTCCGAATATGTGATACGTCGTTATGGATTGCATTTGATGACCGGTGTTGAAGACCGGATATTTGTGAAAACGGAAGGATTACCGTCGAATGTTTCTGCATCGGCTGATCTCCGATATAGAAATTTATTACCTTTTGTGATGGGAAGTCCGGACTTGATTAGTGAATATCCGGATTGCAAGGGCTTCTTTGTAAGTGCCTTCGGTTCCGTTCGATCCCGGAACGGACTTGTATGGATGTGTGTCTGACATTACAATTTGAGATGTAAAGCTGGTTTCTATCAAATATATTTCCGTTGGTGGCGGAGAAATTATTCCCTTAGCTTAACACCCTTAGAGGTTATGTAGTTGATGGTGACTAGTGATACATTCCCAAATTGGTAATGTGGCATACGAAGTTCTGTTGAGCATTTGAAGATCAAAGCACAACTTTTGTATAAAGCGTGGCTTTGTGGATGAGACTTCGACGGACCTCACACCCTGGAAATGGTCAAAACAGGAAGGATGCGGCAAGGTTATTAGGGGGTAGCGCCCCTTTAGTGTATGTCATTCCTTCTGGATAGAAGTGGTATCATGGTATGGAGCCCAGATACTTAACCTATGTTGCTGCTGCAAATTTATTGCTTTGTGGTTGTTGGAAATCGAGGATCCTCGGATATAGATCAGTTACAATCGAGGAATGACATATTCGTGTCAGCAGTTACCTAGTTTGAAAGGTAACCCGGCCTTGTGTTGGCAGAGATCCGGTTAGGTTCTCGGGTCGTCTTTCCATAGGCGTACCCATGTGGCAATGGGAAGTTCCTTGGCCTGACCATTTATTGGAAATCCAAAGAAACAATACAATCTTGTACGGTTTTAGTTGTAGAACCTATCATTCACTTATGGTGGTCACCACTGTTTGGATGGTAGCTATAATAGACATAAGTGCGGAATGCCTATGCTGGCTAAGATTTATATCTTTACTTTCGAAATATTTTCTATACTATGCACTAGTAATAGTATCAAATGTTTCTTTTTAATGCGTATCAAGCATCTTTGACTATCATAAGGAGAAATCTCCTCTGATTCTGCGTTTGCATTGTGTGTGTGTGCGAGAGGCCTTATGGTAGTCTTATTTTCTAAAAAGCATTGCGAATCTATTTTAAAAATTATCATGTTCTTTGTTTTAAAGATAAACTGTTTTAGTTCTCACACCAGTCACATGACTGACTCGGAGTTTATTGTTTTCCTTCCTAAACTCTGGGTGCCCACCAATTTCCACACGGGCAGTCTAGAGTCAGGTTATCAGGATATTCCGGAATTCAGGAGTTGCTGGAGGCAAGCTGGATGGCGTAGCATATTACTAAGTATAGTATTTCTTTTCCGCTGTTTGTTATTGTTTGCTGTTGTACACTCTGATGATGTAATGTGATGTAATGTAATAACTGATATAGTTTTTTGTTTAAAGATTATTCATTTATCTATTATATGTCGTTCCGCTGCGATTGTGAGATTCTGATATTGTTCTGTTGTTTCTTTCTGTTCTGTTCTATCTTTTTCTCTCTTCTTCTATCTTTTTCTTCTTCTTAAACCATAATGATACGGTTTTCCGGCATTCGATTGCTCGGCAGTTGATATAGTGGACGTATTGATATCGGTTTTCGAGCGACGAAAAATCGCGTCGTCACATTTGGTATCAGAGCATATAGTTAAGCGACTACCATGGCTCTGTTGGGTGTTACTCATTAGAGATAGCGTCAATAGTACTCTAGGATGAGTTTGAGAGTAATAATAGATATGAGCGCGTATTTGTTAGTGAATATAAAATTATTTTATATTGTGATGATTGGTTTGTTGAGTGGTATATGGATTCTAGTCGGTATAGTCCGTACAACTCTATCGATAGGGATCTCTAAACACTTGTACAGAACAATATGACACGATATTATTTAAAATAGGATAAATGAAATAATTTTACCTTGATTATATTTTACATATAAAGGAATAATTTTTCAGAATTATTAAAGTGTATATGAATTGATTGCTTGGTTGTTGAAAATATAAATATACATAAGTAAATAAATGTTGTTTGAATAAGTTAAATAAAAACAACAGCTGTAAAAGAATGAATTGTATAAGCAAATGAATTATAAGTATGAAATTATAATTAATGTGATTTACAATTGTGAAATAACCTTATATATAAGAAGTGAAATTTTATAAGTAAAAGATTTATATATAAGTAAAAGGATATATAAGAAGTGAAATTATCCAAATTATATATAATGTGATTTATAATCTGAAAATAAAATTCCAGAGAAATGTTTTGAAAGGATTTGATAATTTGGGAAAATTGTTTTGGAAAAATTAAAGCTCTAAACTCTTTTCGGTCGCTGGAAAATAATTCTGATGATGATCATGACATCATCGGTGTTCATTTTCGGGTTTCCAAAAGAGGAATTGCTACCAAATTGTTTTAAATGAAAGTTGTTTGGAAAATTTTGAGTTTGGGTTTTGAAATTCAAAGGATAATTTGAATTGATTTAAAAAAAATGGTTCTGAAAGATTGAAAAGACTCTGGAATCCTATTTTTAAATATTTAAGAAAATGATAAATGAGTTGGTAACTTATACAATTTGAATTTTGATAGAATAAATTTAACTTAAAGGATGGAGTTAAATTAAAGAAAGTATAAGTGAATCAATAAAAAAATCCAAGTGGTAATTGTTGAATATAAGTTGTATATCTTATAAAATGAGAAAATGTAAGTGAAACCAATTATTGAAGTGGTTAAACAATTTTGTTAAGCAAAATGAGAGGGAATTTGAATAAGTGGTGGAATTTGACTTTGGTAAAAGTAAATGGAATTTACTTTAGAATTGGAATCTGAATTGGATTAGATAAGATGTTTGAAATGGAATATAACTTAAGTGATGTTGAATGAAGTTGATTTTTGGTGTCAAAGTAAATTAATAAGTGAATTAATGAAAGGAAGTCATTAAGAATATGGACTTGAGTTATATAAATGAAATTCAACTCTATATTGTTAAATGAATTAGCAATTGAATTAATTAATAAATTGAATGTTAATCAATTGAATGTAAAATAAATTGATATGGAATAATGAATGTAAGTGTAAATTCATTAGAAGCTATGAAGTTGAGAAATTGAATAAATTGAATGAGAATCAATTAAATATCAACCAATAGAAATTAAAAGTGTTAAGCCAGATTGAATGTAAGTAATGTAAAATTAATAATTTGGTTATGTTGAATATACATTGGGTGTTATATGAATGTTGGATGATTGTATATAAATTCATTAAATGTTAATGAAATTGATAGCTAAAGTAATTGAAATCAAATTGGAAGTTAAGTGAATTTGATTTGAATGTGGAAGTGAACCAACTTGAATGTAAATTAGTGAATGCAAACTAATTGAAATTGAATATGAATGAATGTTAGTAAATCCAATGTCAACAAATCAAATGTGATTTAAATGAAAAATAAATTCATTGAACATTAATGAGAAGTGAATGTATATTGATTTGATATGGATTTGTTGGATGATAGTTGTTTGGTAGTTGCATTTATGGCTTTTGAATGCATTGCTATGTTGACACATGCAGTTTTTATGTTACTATATGTTGTATATTGATATTATTTTCATATATATATGTTTCTCATTGTTTGTTGAGTGTTTAGTAGGTGCGGATTGCGCTTGCTTCACATTTGGAGCTCGCTTTCGCGCTATATTAGCCGTATGCGCTCGCTAACAATAAATAAGGTACATATCTCGGATTAAATATCGTACTTTTACACTTTTTTTTCCTGCGGCATGCCTCATCACTTGATGAGATGTATATTTGTGATATATATACTGTCATTTTTTTTTCGGATCGAGCCGCGCAAAGGAGACTCTAGCGAATTTTTCCGAAAAATTTAAGGTGTTAGAATTTTTTTTGGGAATTTTGGAAAATTTTGAAAACTAAGTATGATTTGAAAACTTAGAAAAGATTTTGTAAGAGGTTTAACTATGGATTTTGGAAAAGTTAAAAACTTAAGAGATTTGAAAAATCCAATTTGAATGGTTTGTTTTGGAAAGTTAATGGATTCTGTAACTTTTTCTTACTTGGTAATTTCGAGGACGAAATTCTTTTAAGGGGGAAGATTGTAACGACCCAGAATTTTTGTTAATTAAAATTTGAATATTTAATTGATTTTAAATATCAATAAGTAAAATTTGGAGTCGAATAAATTTTATTTCAAATATCTGGATTTAATTGGATAATTAAATCGATAATTTAATAGTTGAAATTACAGAAATAATTGGAAATTGGGTTTAATATGATTGTAAATGATTTATAAAACTTTATTTTATCATATTGAAGTTAGAATGATGTTATAGAACTTTTAAAATCGAATAAAAAATTAATCTGTGAAAATTGAATATTTTAATATTTAATTGATGAGTTAAAATAGCCATTTTTCAAACAGTCTCGGATTTCGACGAAACTAGTTTCATCGGATCCGTAAGGTGATATTATTGTATGGTTCAAATTTCGTGTCAATCGGATTTACCGTTTGTCCGAGGCAAGCCAAAACGCCTAGAAATTAGTTTAAATCGATTTAATTTAAATTGATCGTTTATTACCGTAACTCGCACAAATGATCGAATTGGCCTCCAAAACCTATTCCATTGTGTTCGTAATGTGGGATAAATCCTAGAAATGCCGGTCACCGCGCGTAAATCAGAGTTCGGAAAATCTGGGATGAATAGTGTTCGTCGTTTTTTCTGTAAAAGCCCCTTTATTTCATTTTTTGCAAAATTCAAACAAGCTAGGGTTTCAAATACGTTACAGCCGCCACCTCCACCTTTTAATGGGGCCGATATCTTATGATCTTCCTCCCTCCAATTCTTCAAATCCGTGCAATAATTCAACAAGCTCTCAACTAGAAAAGTGTAGAGCTCGTCATGCTCTTTAAAATCAACGGCTATGATCGGGTTTCACGCGATGGATTGGCGGCAAACTGAGCTCAAAGCGCGCGCGTTTAGGTGGCGATTTCTCATCGACGACGGCGCTAGGAGGAGCCGCACTTGGCTCGGTGGTGAGCGGCGGCAGGGTCTACGACGTGGGGGTCTCAGATCGTGTTCACGTGGTTGTTGGTGGCCGCGATTTTCAAAGGTTCGAACGTCGTTGATGGGTTCTTGCGTTCGGCAACAACCTGGAAGAAGAGAAGCCTTTGCGTTTGGCGGCCATGATTTGCAAGATGAGGATTGCACGGCTAAGATCTATTTAGGTTTAAAATTAAAAACAAAGTGTAAATTAATTATATTTTAATTTGTACAATGTTTAAAATAGTGTAACTTTGTCATACGAGGTTGAAAACGCACGAAACTTCTTGCGTTGGAATCGTATCGACGAGCACTACGCTATGAAATTGGATTGGAGTCGTTTGGAGCTAGTGAAAATTTCGGGTAAAATTAAACGTCCGTTTAATTTTATTCGAAATAAAACGCGAAAACTGAATTGAAAGCGAGGTGAGAACTTCTCACTCAATCGAATTGTTTCGATTTAATTTTAAATAGTTAGATTTAAAATTGTTGATTGTATGCCTGGATGATGAATTATTATCTATTGATTGTTAAAATAGAAATTATACGCCGTTAGTAAGCGGATGTTATTTATTAAAAACATATACCGCGATAATTTCACTGAAAAGTGAAATTGGTATTATTTATGTACTTGGAGTTGATTTCCCGCATTATATAGCGGATGAGACCCTATTGCGCCGCCTATTAAGCGGATAATAATTTATAAATCCCATATACCGCGATAATTCCGTACTGGAACAGAATTGGTATTGTGCTAATGTTTGTGGATGTAGGGAAACAGGTTGGAGGGATCCAACTGGATTCCTCAACTATATTGATTTATTTACAGATATTGTGATATTTGTTGATTGTCATATACTGATATATGATGTCTTTATTGTCGTGATTGACTATTTAATGTTGTTGCATTATCGGATCCATTTTTAAAGTTTAAAGTAACGATTTTGATTTTAAAAGGATTTTTAAAGTGATTTTTTGAAAGTATACGTTTTATTAAATTTTTGAATTGATTCATTTTAAATAATTAAAACGTTATAAATTTTTATGTTATAAAAAATTAAGATTTTGTGAAATATAACCAAAAGGTGATTTTTTAAATAAATAGATTTATAAAATAGTTTAAATTTGGATTTTTGAATAATTATAAAGGATGTATATAAAAGATTTTTAACATTGATATTTATAATAAAAAAATATATAAAAAATATTGGAATTATAAAACGAGTTTATTAACTATTAAAATGAAGTATAAAATGGATTTCATTAAAAATTATAGATTTATAAATTGTGAAGATTATAAAATGAATAGATGTTGTAAAATAAAAGATTTATAAGTAATTAACTTATAAACTGGATTTTGGGCATTTAAATGGGATATTAATAGAAATTGTTAATAAAGGAGATTTTATAAGTTGAAGTTGTTATAAAATATAAATGAATCTTATAAGTAATAAAAGTTTTAAAAAGAACGATTTTGTAAATAAATGGATTATAAGTATTTAACTTATATGGACTTTTGGTATATAATTGAGTTATATAAATTGAATTGGATCAATAAAGGAGATTTATAAATCGAAGCTTATAAATAGAAATGGAATTTATAGACATTGTTTATAAATTCGAAATCAATGGAATTTGATAAATTGAATGTTGAAATTTGTTAAGGAAGTATATTCAAGATTTTGGACAATGAATATATTATTAAATAAAATAGATATGCTTGGGAAAATGAATATTATAGAATGAAGTTCATCGTTTTAACGATGTTTTAAAATGTATTAAACATCGAAAACATAGATTTCAACATTCATTATTGAAATAGACGTTTTCGAGAAATAGAAGGAAATGGTGGACCATAACACTGTTGTTATACTAAATGATTTTCGAAAGGAATTTTTTTATATAGTATTGGGATATATATTTTTATTTTAAGTTCAAATCCCTATACTAGTGATTTTGGGTCGTCGTAACGATGTTTTACGCAACATTCGTTTTGGCCCAAATAAATGTGTTTAAGTGATTGTTTTCCTTAAAGAATGAAATATATACTTAATTTCGATTTAAGTATATTGAATATTTTCCAAGTGTTGAAAATAAATGGACTTGTGAATTACTTATTATTAAATAAATATGGAAGTGTTTTCCAATACGAAGTGAATATTTTGAGATTTTATCTTTTAAAGATAAATTGAAAATGAATATTAGAAATCGATTTGGAAATCGTATATTCATAGATATTTTGGAATTGTAAATTCACTATGAAATTTATAAAAGAAAGGGAAATTTGTTTAAAAATAAACGTTAATTTATTTTTGAAGTGTGGGAATTAATTTACGGATTTGGAACGTAAATATAAAGTAAATCGTTAAGGATTTATTTAATTGGTTTAAATGAACCATGTTGAAATGAAGGTATTTCCGCGTAAGGAAAATGTTTGAAATTTGTTTCCAAAAGTGGTAAAGGTGAAAAGTGATTTGAAAATTGTTTTCAAATGGTTGAAGTGTGGAAATTATATATCTAGTAAAGATATTTTGGAAAGTAATTAATTTCGGAAATTATTTGGAATCTGGTGATGTTGAGCATGCCTATTGATAGTTAAATAACCGACTATCAATATTTACCTTTAAATAGGTATTTGTTGTGATTGCTTGAATTTGAATGCCACACTTATTTTTTAAAATAAGCGCTCACTATTCGGGTTAGCCGGGAAAGGACCTTGGGGTCGTATAACCCATTCCGAATATGTGATATGTCATTATGGATTGCATTTGATGACCGATGTTGAAGACCGGATATTTGTGAAAACGGAAGGATTACCGTCGAATGTTTCTGCATCGGCTGATCTCTGATATAGAAATTTATTACCCTTTGTGATGGGAAGTCCGGTCGTGATTAGTGAATATCCGGATTGCAAGGGCTTCTTTGTAAGTGACTTCGGTTCCGTTCGATCCCGAAACGGACTTGTATGGATGTGTGTCTGACATTACAATTTGAGATGTAAAGTTGGTTTCTATCAAATATATTTCCGTTGGTGGCGGAGAAATTATTCTCTTAGCTTAACACCCTTAGAGGTTATGTAGTTGATGGTTACTAGTGATACATTCCCATATTGGTAATGTGGCATACGAAGTTCTGTTGAGCATTTGAAGATCAAAGCACAGCTTTTGTATAAAGCGTGGCTTTATGGACGAGACTTCGTCGGACCTCACACCACGGAAATGGTCAAAACAGGAAGGATGCGGCAAGGTTATTAGGGGGTAGCGCCCCTTTAGTGTATGTCATTCCTTCTGGATAGAGGTGGTATCATGGTATGGAGCCCAGATACTTAAACTATGTTTTTGCTGCAAATTTATTGCTTTGTGATTGTTGGAAATCGAGGATCCTCGGATATAGATCGGTTATGATCGGGGAATGACATATTCGTGTCATTAGTTACCTAGTTTGAAAGGTAACCCGGCCTTGTGTTGGCAGAGATCCGGTTAGGTTCTCGGGTCGTCTTTCCAGAGGTGTACCCATGTGGCAATGGGAAGTTCCTTGGCCTGACCATTTGTTGGAAATCCAAAGAAACAATACGATCTTGTACGGTTTTAGTTGTAGAACCTATCATTCACTTATGGTGGTCACCACTGTTTGGATGGTAGCTATAGTAGGCATAAGTGCGGAATGCCTATGCTGGCTAAGATTTATATCTTTAATTTCAAAATGTTTTCTACACTATGCACTAGTAATAATATCAAATGTTTCTTTTTAATGCGTATCAAGCATCTTTGACTATCATAAGGAGAAATCTCGTCCGATTCTGCGTTTGCAATGTGTCTGTGTACGGGAGGCCTTATGGTAGTCTAATTTTCTAAAAAGCATTACGAATCTATTTTAAAAATTATCCTGTTCTTTGTTTTAAAGATAAACTATTTTAGTTCTCACACCAGTCACATGACTGACTCGGAGTTTATTTTTTTCCTTCCTAAACTCTAGGTGCCCACCAATTTCCACACGGGCAGTCTAGAGTCAGGTTATCAGGATATTCTGGAATTCAGGAGTTCCTGGAGGCAAGCTAGATGGCGTAGCATGTTACTAAGTATAGTATTTCTTTTCCGCTGTTTGTTATTGTTTGCTGTTGTACACTCTGATGATGAAATGTGAGGTAATGTGATGTAATGCAATAACTGATATAGTTCTTTGTTTAAAGATTATTCATTTATCTATTATATGTTGTTCTGCTGCGATTGTGAGATTCTGATATTGTTCTGTTGTTTCTTTCTAATCTGTTCTATCATTTTCTCTCTTCTTCTATCTTTTTCTTCTTCTTAAACCATAACGGTACGGTTTTCCGGCATTCGATTTCTCGGTAGTTGATTCAGTGAACGTATTGAAGTCGGTTTTCGAGCGACGAAAAATCGCGTCGTCACATGTATGGATACTATGGAAAGGGTTTGTGAGCAAGCTAGTGCACACAAACAAATGAAAAATAAAATTAAAAACTCAAAACTGGGATTTTCTTGTTGTACCATGTACACTGAAGGTATTAACACGCAGTTTGGATGTTCTCCAAAATTTGAAAGAAAGAGGACAAGAAATTTCAAAAACAGAACAAAACCAAAATATCGAATCACTATGAAAAAATGGAAACCAGAATATAAGAAAAATTTTAGAAAAGAAAACAAGTTTTCTAAGAAAAAGTTTGTTAAAAAGAAATTTTTTCGTAAAGGCTGCAAATGTTTCAAATAATAAAGAAGGATATTATGCTAATGAATGTCCTACAAATATACAAAATATCGTTATATCAAATATCGAAGAATACGGATTAATGTTGGCACTATAGAGGATATATCTGGTGAGGCTAATTCATCTGTATATGAAATTGAATCAGTTTATTCTGACACTACCGAAAATGACGATGAAATTAATGATTCCTTTGATAATTTTAAAATAAACATGATTACAATCAACCAGACAAATAACCAAATAAAAATTATTCCGTTAACCATATATGCTATACTTCCCAAAAAGGAAAAAGTAAACTCTCCGAGTTATACATTATATGCAGCAAAATGCTCTAGATTAAGAAGGTACTTCACAACCAAAGTATTTTTAGATCTACTAATAAAATCCCACTCGGATATTATGGAAAAATTTATAATATACCTAAAGACACTAAAGAAAATATTTTTATAACTCATGAATTAATAGAACCTCTTTCTAAAAATAATGTTTCTATACTATTTAAAAGTACTGGTATGGAAGATAAAGACTATATTATTGAGCAAGGAGACCCAATAGGATTACTTGTTGTACATAAATATGAAGATCTACCAATTGTAAAAGAAGAAATATACGATCATGATACATTTACCCCGTTAAGTGGTTCTACATCTCGATCATCAAGAAATAAAGAGCCGGAATCATATCAAGAATATAGGATATACATGAACACTTTTACATCTGAAGAAACATCTAACCCACAAATGCAAGATAGCACCGGAGAACAATTTGAGTTTACGGACGAAGATTTAGAAAAATTAAAAGAGGCAATCCCTCATTCAGACAAAAAGGATATTTATAAACCGTTAACTTTTAAGTCTAGATTTTTAAATCAACATACACATATTTGAACGTATGCAAGGTAATGTAGAGTTAAAGGGAGAGGAATATTTTACCTCCATAAGCCTTTTAAAT
Organism: Allium cepa; assembly: GCA_030765085.1. Lineage (NCBI taxonomy): Eukaryota > Viridiplantae > Streptophyta > Magnoliopsida > Asparagales > Amaryllidaceae > Allium > Allium cepa. The sequence goes on along the minus strand of CM060932.1, from coordinate 688,809,847 downwards.
AAAAATAAAATAGAAAAACTAAAAGCCAAATATCCAAAAATGAAATACCTTCATATAGGTCTAATACAACTAAAAATAACAGGATTGTTTAGATCCGGAATTGATACTCCAATAGTGATAGTCTGTATGGATGAAAGAATTATCAATAATCCTTTAAATAGTATTATTGGAGGAGCTAAGTCAAATTTAGCAAATATATTATTTGGAGTAAATACACATCCTGATTTTTGTATAAGTATTGATGATCAAAATATAGAAAAGGCTTGTACATTATCGGTAAATTTACAAAATATAGAACTTCTATCAGGATCCAAAGTTCTTGGCATACAATGGGAACATTGTATGGCCTGGAATGAAACTTCTACATTCAAATCAATTACACCCAAGCAATTTGTTAAACTATTCGAAGTCGTATTAGGAAAAACAATTCAACCCAGATTGATTGACATAAGACATTTAAAATTCGATAATGAAATTCAAGTTTTTGTGAAATCACTTAAACCAAGAATTCAATAACCTACAGAATATTTTATAGCATCAGGAATTACCGTTTCCACCATAACCAAGAAAAATGAAGAAAATACACATTCACCCAGCACATTAAAAAGAACTCAGTCATACAATAAAATGTTTGATGTTGAATTAACTCCTGATATATTAAAAAGTATCGGTCATCGCATGAGCTTTAAACAAGAAAATCCAATAGAAGGAAGAACAATGAGAATACTTGAAAAACAAAAAGAAGAGGAATCAAACCGAATGGTTATAAAGGTTCCTACAGAAAATATAAAACATCATGATTAGATCCATAGATCTTAAAAGAAAGGCACAGTTACATACATATCTTCCAATAACGATATGTATCCCTGAATATCAAGAATTCACGGTACATGCGTTACTGGATTCTGGTGCAGAAGCCAGTTTATTACAAGAAATATTTATTCCCCAGCAACTCTGGGTACCTTTGGAAAAAAAAGGAATACTAAATGATTTTATGGGAAGACAAGTCCCTGTTACTCATAAAGCTAAAAACTTACAGGTACAAATACCTGATATACATGGAAATAATAAAATATTCAACTTTGACTTTGCATTACTACCAAAGCAATTTGATAGTGGTTGCATCCTTGGGATGGAAAATTTAAGGCATCTCCCTCCATTCAACAAATATTATTTTGAATCAGATGGCGTTCTTGTGCCTCAAGTAACGCTACCCGCTACAATTGCACCACATTATACTCTAGAAGCACAACGTGGTGAAAAACCTGTTACATTAATTGAACATGTAAAAACACCGAAAATAATACAACCAAAGATTTGTACATACAATATACCAACCACCAAATAATTTGAAATATTAATACATTATATGTTAGAACCCCTTTATTCAGACAATCCGTTAAAATGGTTTGACAAAGCACCAAGGTATTGTAAAATTGAATTAATGGAACAATACAAAGATGCTAAAGTCCGAGTTAACGGTATCATGGTATCACCAAATGATAAAGAAGAATTTGCGAAACAAATAAAAGACCTATTAAATTTAAAATTAATACAGAAAAGTTTCAGTACCCACTCATCCCCGGCTTTCTTAGTAAGAAATCATGCTGAAATTAAAAGAGGAAAAGCTCGAACGGTAATAAACTATAGAAAACTTAATAGCTATACAAAGTTTGATGGATATTTTATTCCTTATGCTAGACATCTAACAAAAAAAATTCAAGGAGCATAATATTATAGTAAATTTGATGCAAAATTGGGTTTTTGGCAATTAAAACTTGCTGATAAATAGTCTATAGAGCTAACTGCCTTTAGCTGCCCAAAAGGACATTTTGAATGGTTAGTTATGCCTTTTGGATTAAAAAACGCACCACAAATATTTCAAAAATGGATGAATTCTATGTTCGGACATTTACCTTTTGTATCTGTCTATATAGACGACATCCTTGTTTTCTCTAATTCTACAGAAGAACATAAACAACATCTTCTAGCAGTTGCTCAAATACTACTTCAAAACATTGTTATTTTAAGTCCTTATTTAAAAAAGAAACAGATTTTCTCAGAAAAAGAATTAAAAATGGACAAATAGAGTTACAACAACACAATTATACTGAAATTAAAGATTTTCCCGATACATTTAAAACATTAAAAGAACTCCAAAGTTTCTTTTGATTATTAAACTACGGCAGAAAATTTATTCCTAATTTATCTGCTAAGACCCAAAATTTACAGAAAAGGCTTACTGATGAACAAGCAAAATATAAACAGCATAATGGAGAACAACCAAGAAGATGGAACACAGACAAAAATTCCTATTACCTTACAAAAGCAAGAAGATGAAGAAATACAAAAAATTAAAGATCTAATAAAAGATCAAAAAATCCTCTATTTTCCTTCAGATGAGCAATTACTTACACTGCAAACAAATGCTTCTGACAATTTTCGGGCAGGAGTATTGATTGCGAAACAAAAAGAAGTTGTAGCATATTCCTCTGGAAAGTTTAGTAACCCCAGATTAAATACGCTACCTATGACCAAGATTACTGGCTATTTAATTAGCAATCAAAAGTTTACGAATTTATCTTTTGCATAGACAGTTTATAATAGAAACAGATAACAAATCTGTTGCTCGATTCTTGAAAAAGAAAACTGTAAACAATCTAGAAGAAAACCTTCTGAGAATTAGATTAGCTATGTACTTAAAAATTTATAACTATGATGTCAAATACATTCCAGGCTACACTAACTTTGCGGCTGATCTTCTTATCAGGTTATGAAAAATGGATGAGGACGACATAAAAAGAATCAGAGAATTACTAGAAACCATGAAAAGACAGGAAGATTTCCAACAAGTGAAATCATCTAAAGAAGCTAAGCAAACCTCCAAAGAGGCTTAATCTTCGCAGGAATCCGAAGAAACTAATGCTCCCACAGGAGTAAATGAAGAAAGGGTCCAACAAACCAAAACAACTCAAACAAACGAAGGCAAAGCAACACCTTCCAATACAACTCAGAAATTTGTTCCAATGAACAAAGGAAAAGAAATTGCTCCCACAGGAGTACAAAGACCATACATCTCAACGGTGGTCAAAGATTGGTACAATTTAGACATGCAAGTATCGAATCCTAATTTATATGACAATTTCAATGGGTGCTTTAAAGCCATCCAATCTGCAGATCATAGAGCTGCAAATTTCTGGTTAACTCAACTTGAAAAGGCTTATTTGGGATTAAAGCATACAATATCCCAGAAAGAGAAAAAATCGCAAGAAACTCAGAAAATAGTGTCTAAATTATCACAGCATTCTTTTACATCTAGATCCGAAGCTCTAGATTTGAAAGAAGCAGAGTTGGTCACTGATAACACAGCTGAACATTGCCATTTGAAAACAATATTTTCTCAAATGCAAACATCTGATCTCATAAATCTAAGAATTCAGATTTTCTAGAATTACTTAGACTTTATGAGATAGATAACACAAAAACCAAAGAGATGGAAGCTGAGAAGACGGTCCAGAATATGATCTCCTTATATCAGCAACATCTCATCGATGAAAGTAATCTTCTTCTATTCTTCAAAAAGTTAGAAGACACAGAGTTAATTAAACTCGTAGAAAATGAAGAGTTAATTCTCAATAACAACAGAAGACCACGGCTTATAGCCTGTTTTTCTTAAATACAAAAGTATCAAAAACATATCAAAAAGGGCCTAGTGCACGAAACTTATGTCGTAACAAGCCATCCTGGAGAATATTCAGGTCATATTCCAGAAATATGTACAACAAAACTTGCTGAACATTCAAGCAGATTTTTTACTATGTTCGTGTTAAGAATTTGGAGCGTTTAGGAAGAATGATAGTACATACGTCTTTATCCCTCTATCCAATTATGGAAATTACATAGGGTAACCGAAAATCTTCAACATGAATTCGTTAAATTCAACCGCAAAGAATTTAATGAAGAAAATGAAAGAATCCTAGCATCGCAAGAGTTCTTCTCAAAGGCCATTAACAAAGGCGAAATTGGATCACACTCTGCCACTGAAGGCAAAACAATATTACAGTTGAACTACCTATCAGTTTTCGAACCATCAACAGATAGAATAATGAAGGTTCAGCATTTTTTAGACAGTCTCAAAATTGGCCCAGTTGGCACAATGGCTCAAGAAGAATACTTTGAAGAACAAGTAAAAAAGGAAAGACTTAGACAAGATTCTATAATGAGAGATACTATGGGTACCGACCCTTTCGACGACGAATCTCTGGCTAATTTAGAAATTCAAAATTAAATCAGAAGCATGGTGGACCAGCATCCAAAATAAAAGACAAAGAACACATCCTTTACACTAGGGTGACATATCACCCCTTAGCCTTTCCAACTCATCCTCTGCAAAGAATAAACTAAAGGAAACATCCTCAGCGTAAAAGCCTAAAAGTCACCCCTTAGCCTTTTCAACTCATCCACTGTAAAGCATAAACTAAAGGACACATCCTCAGCTTAAAAGCCTAAAAGGGACACATGTTACCCCTATAATGGACAGATATCCAGCCTAAGTAATAATAAATAAAGAAGAGAAGACGCTATAAAAGGAGGAGACGACTCTGAAGATGATCATCAGAAATTTTTTCTTCATTTTTGTTTTTTCTCTTTATTGTATCCGAGCTCTGTAATATTATCTACTGTAGTAATAAAATATCTGTTTCTGCAAGAAGTTTCTATTGCTGTATATTTTCAATTCCGCATTCAAGTTTTCTGCTATCAAATTTGGGTTTTCAATTCGGTATCAGAGCCTAGCTAACACTAGGTAAGTTATTCTGTTTTATATTTTCTGAACTCTGTCATTCTGTATATGTTCTAGTGAAGTAAAAAAAAGTACAAAATATTTAAATTTTTTAAAATGGAAGCTAAATTTTAGTATAGCTCTATATTTAGAAATTTAAAACCATGATATCAAATACATTCCAGGCTACACTAACTTTGCTGCTGATCTTCTTACCAGGCAATGAAAAATAGATAAGGACAATATAAAAAGAATAAAAGAATTACTAGAACCATGAAAAGACAGGAAGATTTTCAACAAGTGAAATCATCTAAAAGAGCTAAGCAAACCTCCAAAGAGGCTTCATCTTCGCAGGAATCCGAAGAAACTAATGCTCCCACAGGAGTAAATGAAGAAAAGGTCCAACAGACCAAAACCGCTCAAATAAACAAAGGCAAGGCAACACCTTCCAATACAACTCAGAAATTTGTTCCAATGAACAAAGGAAAAGCAATTGCTCCCACAGGAGTACAAAGACCATACATCTCAGTGGTGGTCAAAGATTGGTACAATTTGGACATGAAAGCATCGAATCCTAATTTATATGACAATTTCAATAGATGCTTTAAAGCCATCTAATCTGCAGACCATAGAGCTGCAAATTTCTGGTTAACTCAACTAGAAAAGGCTTATTTGGGATTAAAGCATACAATATCCCAGAAAGAGAAAAAATTGCAAGAAACTCATAAAATAGTGTCTAAATTATCACAGCATTCTTTTACATCTAGATCTGAAGCTCTAGATTTGAAAGAAGCAGAGTTGTTCACTGATAACATAGCTGAACATAGCCATTTGAAAACAATATTTTCTCAAATGCAAACATCCGATCTCATAAATCTAAGAATTCAAGATTTTCTAGAATTACTTAGACTTTATGAGACATATAACACAAAAACCAAAGAGATGGAAGCTGAGATGACGGTCCAGGATATGATCTCCTTATATCAGCAATATCTCATCGATGAAAGTAATCTTCTTCTGTTCTTCAAAAAGTTAGAAAACACAGAGTTAATTAAACTCTTATAAAATGAAGAGTTAATTATCAATAATAACAGAAGACCATGGCTTATAGCCTATTTTTTTGAAATACGAAAGTATCAAAAACATATCAAAAAGGGCCTAGTGCACGAAATTTATGTCAACATAAGCCACCCTGAATAATATTCAGGTTATATTCCAGAAATATGTACAGCAAAACTTGCTGAACATTCAAGCAGATTTTTCACTATGTTCATGTTCAGAATTTGGAGCGTTGGGGAAGAAAGACAGCACATACGTCTTTATCCCTCTATCCAATTATGGAAATTACATAAGGTAACCGATAATCCTCAACATGAATTCGTTAAATTCAACCATAAAGAATTTAATGAAGAAAATGAAAGAATCCTAACAGCGCAAGAGTTCTTCTCAAAGGCCATTAACGAAGACGAAATCGGATCACACTCTGCCACTAAAGACAAAACAGTATTACTGTTAGACTACCTATCAGCTTTCGAACCATCAACAGACAGAATAATAAAGGTTCAACGTTTTTTAGACAGTCTCAAAATTGGCCCAGTTGGCATAAAGGCTCAAGAAGAATACTTTGAAGAACAAGTAGAAAAGGAAAGACTTAGACAAGATTCTATAATGAGAGATACTATCGGTACCGACCCTTTCGACGAAGAATCTCTAGCTAATCTAGAAATTAAAAATTAAATCAGAAGCATGGTGGGCCAGCATCCAGAATAAAAGTTAAAGAACACATCCTTTACACTAGGGTGACATATCACCCCTTAGCCTTTTCAACTCATCCTCTGCAAAGAATAAACAAAAGGATACATCCTCAGCCTAAAAGCCTAAAAGTCACCCCTTAGCCTTTCCAACTCATCCTCTATAAAGCATAAACTAAAGGACACATTCTCAGCCTAAAAGCCTAAAAGGGACACATATTATCCCTATATTGGATAGATATCCAGCCTAAGTAATAATAAATAAAGAAGAGAAGACGCTATAAAAGGAGAAGACTACTTTGAAGATGATCATCAGAATTTTTTTCTTCATTTTTGTTTTTTCTCTTCATTGTATCCGAGCTCTGTAATATTATCTACTGTAGTAATAAAATTTCTGTTTCTGCAAGAAGTTTTTGTTGCTGTATATTTTCAATTCCGCATTCAAGTTTTCTGCTTTCCAGTTTGGGTTTTCAATTTGGTATTAGAGCCTGGCTAACACTAGGTAAGTTATTCTGTTTTAGATCATTCTGTTTTATATTTTATGAACTCTATCATTCTGTATATGTTCTAGTGAAGTAAAAAAAAGTACAAATTTTTTAAATTTTTTAAAATGAAAGCTTAATTTTAGTATAGCTATGTATTTAGAAATTTATAACTGTGATATCAAATACATTCCAGGCTACACTAACTTTACTGCTGATCTTCTTACCAGGTTATGAAAAAAGGATGAGGACGACATAAAAAGAATAAAAGAATTACTAGAAATGATGAAAAGACAAGAATATTTCCAACAAGTGAAATCATCTAAAAAAGCTAAGCAAACCTCCAAAGAGGCTTCATCTTCGCAGGAATCCGAAGAAACTAATGCTCCCACAGGAGTAAATGAAGAAAAGGTCCAACAGACCAAAACCGCTCAAACAAACAAAGGCAAGGCAACACCTTCGAATACAACTCAGAAATTTGTTCCAATGAACAAAAGAAAAGCAATTGCTCCCACAGGAGTACAAAGACCATACGTCTCAGCAGTGGTCAAAGATTGATACAATTTAGACATGAAAGCATCGAATCCTAATTTATATGACAATTTCAATGGATGCTTTAAAGCCTTCCAATCTGCAGACCATAGGGATGCAAATTTTTGGTTAACTCAACTAGAAAAGGCTAAGTTGGGATTAAAGCATACAATATCCCAGAAAGAGAAAAAATTGCAAGAAACTCAGAAAATAGTGTCTAAATTATCACAGCATTCTTTTACATCTAGATCTGAAGCTCTAGATTTGAAAGAAGCAGAGTTGTTCACTGATAACACAGCTGAACATAGCCATTTGAAAACAATATTTTCTCAAATGCAAACATCCGATCTCATAAATCTAAGAATTCAAGATTTTCTAGAATTACTTAGACTTTGTGAGATAGATAACACAAAAACCAAAGAGATGGAAGCTGAGATGACGGTACAGGATATGATCTCCTTATATCAGCAACATCTCATCGATGAAAGTAATCTTCTTCTATTCTTCAAAAAGTTAGAAGACACAGAGTTAATTAAACTCTTAGAAAATGAAGAGTTAATTCTCAATAACGACAGAAGACCACGGCTTATAGCCTGTTTTTATGAAATACGAAAGTATCAAAAACATATCAAAAAGGGCCTAGTGCACGAACTTTATGCCAACACAAGCCATCCTAAAGAATATTCAGGTCATATTCCAGAAATATGTACAGCAAAACTTGCTGAACATTCAAGCTGATTTTTTACTACGTTCATGTTCAGAATTTGGAGCGTTTGGGAAGAAAGACGGTACATACGTCTTTATCCCTTTATCCAATTATGGGAATTAAATAGGGTAACCGAAAATCCTCAACATGAATTCGTTAAATTCAACCGCAAAGAATTTAATAAAGAAAAGGAAAGAATCCTAGCAGCGCAAGAATTCTTCTCAGAGGCCATTAACAAAGGCGAAATTGGATCACACTCTGCCACTGAAGGCAAAACAGTATTACTGTTGGACTACCTATCAGCTTTCGAGCCATCAACAGACAGAATAATGAAGGTTCAACGTTTTTTAGACAGTCTCAAAATTGGCCCAGTTGGCACAATGGCTCAAGAAGAATACTTTGAAGAACAAGTAGGAAAGGAAAGACTTAGACAAGATTCTATAATGAGAGATACTATGGGTACCGACCCTTTCGACGACTAATCTCTAGCTAATCTAGAAATTCAAAATTAAATCAGAAGTATGGTGGACCAGCATTCAGAATAAAAGACAAAGAACACATCCTTTACACTAGGGTGACATATCACCCCTTAGCCTTTCCAACTCATTCTCTGCAAAGAATAAACTAAAGGACTCATCCTCAGCCTAAAAGCCTAAATGGTACACATATTTGCTCTATAATGGACAGATATCCAGCCTAAGTAATAATAAATAAAGAAGAGAAGACTCTATACAAGGAGGAGACTACTCTGAAGATGATCATCAGAAAAATTTTCTTCATTTTCGTTTTTTCTCTTCATTCTATCCAAGCTCTGTAATATTATCTACCGTAGTAATAAAATTTCTGTTTCTGCAAGAAGTTTCTGTTGCTGTATATTTTCAATTACGCATTCAAGTTTTCTGCTTTCAAGTTTGGGTTTTCAATTTGGTATCAGAGCCTGGCTAACTCTAGGTTAGTTATTCTATTTTAGATCATTCTGTTTTATATTTTCTGAACTCTATCATTCTGTATATGTTCTAGTGAAGTAAAAAAAATTGTATTTTTAATTTCATCATGATTTCTTACTAAGAAAGCTGGGTTTTATTCCTTCTCCTAAACATCTAACAAAACAAATTCAAGGAGCAAAATATTATAGTAAATTTGATGCAAAATCAGGTTTTTGGCAATTAAAACTTGTTGATAAACAGTCCATAGAGCTAACTGCCTTTAGCTGCCCACAAGGATATTTTGAATAGTTAGTTATGCCTTTTGGATTGAAAAACGCACCACAAATATTTCAAAAATGGATGAATTCTATGTTCGGACATTTACCTTTTGTATCTGTCTATATAGACGACATCCTTGTTTTCTCTAATTCTATAGAGGAACATAACCAACATCTTCTAACAGTTGTTCAAATACTACTTCAAAACAATGTTATTTTAAGTCCTAAAAAATTGAATTATTTAAAAAAGAAATAGATTTTCTTGGAAAAAGAATTAAAAATGGACAAATAGAGTTACAACAACACATTTATACTAAAATTAAAGATTTTCTCGATACATTTAAAACATTAAAAGAACTCCAAAGTTTCTTAGGATTATTAAACTACGACAGAAAATTTATTCCAAATTTATCTGCTAAGACCCATAATTTACAGAAAAGGCTTACTAATGAACAAGCAAAATATAAACAGCATAATGGAGAACAACCAAGAAGATGGAACACAGACGAAATTCCTATTACCTTACAAAAGCAAGAAGAAGAAATACAAAAAATTAAAGATCTAATAAAGGATCAAAAGATCCTCTATTTTCCTTCAGATGAGGAATTACTTACACTACAAACTGATGCTTCTGACAATTTTTGGGCAGGAGTATTAATTTAGGTGGGTACTGAAACTTTTCTGTATTAATTTTAAATTTAATAGATCTTTTATTTGTTTCGCAAATTCTTCTTTATTAGTTGGTGATACCATGATACTATTAACTCGGACTTTAGCATCTTTGTATTGTTCCATTAATTCAATTTTGCAATACCTTGGTGCTTTGTCAACCATTTTAACGGATTGTCTGAATAAAGGGGTTCTAACATATTATGTATTAATATTTCAAATTCGTTGGTGGTTGGGTATATTGTATGTAAAAATCTTTGGTTGTATTTTTTTTGGTGTTTTTACATGTTCAATTAATGTAACAGGTTTTTCACCACGCTGTGCTGCTGGAGTATAATGTGGTGCAATTGTAGCGGGTAGCGTTACTCGAGGCACAAGAAAGCCATCTAATTCAAAATAATATTTGTTGAATGGAGGGAGATATCTTAAATTGTCTATCCCAAGGATGCAATTACTATCAAATTCCTTTGGTAGAAATGAAAAGTCAAAGTTGTATATTTTATTATTTCCATGTATATCAGGTATTTGTACCTGTAAGTTTTTAGCTTTACGAGTAACAGGGACTTGTCTTCCCATAAAATCATTTAGCATTCCTTTTTTGTCCAAAGGTAACCAGAGTTGCCAGGGAATAAATATTTCTTGTAATAAACTGGCTTCTGCACCCGAATCCAGTAACGCATGTACCATGAATTCTTGATATTCAGGGATACATATCGTTATTGGAAGATATATATATGTAACCGTGCCTTTCTTTTAAGATCTATGGATCTAATCATGATGTTTTATATTTTCTGTAGGAACCTTTATAACCATTCGGTTTGAATCCTGTTCTTTTTGTTTTTCAAGTATTCTCATTGTTCTTCCTTCTATTGGATTTTCTTGTTTAAAGCTCAGGCGATGACTGATACTTTTTAATATATTAGGAGTTAATTCAACATCAAACATTTTATTATATGACTATGTTCTTTTTAATGTGTTGGGTGAATGTGTATTTTCTTCATTATTCTTGGTTATGGTGGAAATGCTATTTCCTGATGCTATAGAAAATTCTGTAGGTAATTGAATTCTTGGTTTAAGCGATTTCACAAAAACTTGAATTTCGTTATCGAATTTTAAATGTCTTATGTCAATCAATCTGGGTTGAATTGTTTTTCCTAATCCGACTTCGAATAGTTTAACAAATTGTTTGGGTGTAATTGATTTGAATGTAGCAGTATCATTCAAGGTCATACGATGTTCCCATTGTATGCCAAGAACTTTGGATCCTGATAGAAGTTCTATATTTTGTAAATTTACCGATAATGTACAAGCCTTTTATATATTTTGATCATCAAGACTTATACAAAAATCGGGATGTATATTTACTCCAAATAATCTATTTGCTAAATTTGACTTAGCTCCTCCAATAATACTATTTAAAGGATTATTGGTAATTCTTTCATCCATACAGACTATCATTATTGGAGTATCAATTCCGGATCTAAACAATCCTGTTATTTTTAGTTGTATTTGACCTATATGAAGGTATTTCATTTTTGGATATTTGGCTTTTAAATTTTCTATTTTATTTTTATTTAAATGGCTTATGGAGGTAAAATCTTCCTCTCCCTTTAACTCTACATTTCCTTGCATACGTTCAAATATATATGTATGTTGGTTTAAAAATCTAGATTTAAAAGTTAAAGGTTTATAAATATCCTTTTTGTCTGAATGAGGGATTGCCACTTTTAATTTTTCTTAATCATCGTCCGTAACCTCAAATCGTTCTCCTGTGCTATCTTGCATTTGTTGGTTAGATGTTTCTTCAGATGTAAAAGTGTTCATGTATATCCTATATTCTTGATATGATTCTGACTCTTTATTTCTTGATGATCGGGATGTAGAACCACATAATGGGGTAAATGTATCGTGATCGTATATTTATTCTTTTACAATTGGAAGATCTTCATATTTATGTATAACAAGTAATCCTATTGGGTCTCCTTGCTCTATAATATAGTCTTTATCTTCCATACTAGTAATTTTAAATAGTATAGAAATGTTATTTATAGAAAGAGGTTCTATTAATCCATGAGTTATAAAAATATTTTCTTTAGTATGTTTAGGTATATTATAAATTAGTCCATAATATCCGAGTGGGATTTTTATTAGTAGATCTAAGAATACTTCGGTTGTGAAGTACGTTTTTAATCTTGAGCATTTTGCTGCATATAATGTATAACCCAGAGAATTTACCTTTTTCTTTTTGGGAAGTATAGCATATATGGTTAACGGAATAATTTTTGTTTGGTTATGTGTCTGATTGATTGTAATCATGTTCATTTTAAAATTATCAAAGGAATCATTAATTTTATCGTCATTTTCAGTAGTGTCAGAATAAACTGATTCAATTTCATATACAGACGAATTAGCATCACTAGATATATCCTCTATAGTGCCAACATTAATACCGTATTCTTCGATATTTGATATAACGACATTTTGTACATTTGTAGGACATTCATTAGCATAATGTCCTTCCTTATTACATTTGAAACATTTGTAGCCTTTACGGAAATTTTTCTTTTTAACAAACTTTTTCTTAGAAAACTTGTTTTCTGTTCTAAATTTTTTCTTATATTCTTGTTTCCATTTTTTCCTAGTGATTCGATATTTTGGTTTTGTTCTTCTTTTGAAATTTCTTGTCCTCTTTCTTTCAAATTAAAAAGAACATCCAAACTGTGTGTTAATATCTTCAGTGTACTTGGTACAACAAGAAAATCCCAGTTTTGAGTTTTGAGTTTTTAATTTTATTTTTCATTTGTTTGTGTGCACTAGCTTGCTCACAAACCCTTTCCATAGTATCCATACATGCCGTTTTTAATAAGCCCGTGTTATGATTTTCATCAGTATTACTTTGTCTTGAAATGTCATATCTTTCTTGAATAATGTTATTCCATGGATAAGATATTTTTGTAAAAAAAGCCCTTTACCCAGAAAACTTTCTGGTCATTATTTTCTAAATGAAAAAATAGGCCTATGTATTTTGCAACGAATTCCTCTAACATACATATGTCACATAATTGTATTTTTAATAATTGTTTTTCATACAGTATCTTCTAGGAAAGTTTCTCCTGTAAAGTCTGCTAATAATAATTTTAATAATTCCCCAAGAGCTTCTTGTTTAGTTTGAATATTTCTAATCCTTTGTAATTGATTTGGATTTATCCTTTCAAGGTTTAGTAACCAAGCTACCAATAACTGGTAGCGTAATGTATGTATTCCATTACATTCATATTCTGAGGTAATAAATAGATTGTTCCACTTACATGTTAAAGCCATGTTATAATATATTTTCTTATTTTCCTATGTGGAAGTCTATCTAAATTAAAAGTTAGGGTATATGCTGAAGAGGGTTGTTCGTTATAAAAATCTTTAAGTTGCTTTCTAGAAGAGTGAAATTTAATCCAATCTGATCTAGTACCATGACTAAGCATTTCTGGGTAAGGATCAATATGAGGACTATTATATGTGTTTTCTTCCCGTTCTTGATCTTCCATAATTATATTAGAGTTAAGATCGTTCACAACAGAAGCAGTATCTGGAGGAGGTTGTGGAGGTAAAATTAGAGCACCTCTACTAGATCCGGCTTCATTAGCGTTTATGTTGTAAATAAGTTTATCTGATGTATCTGAATTATAATCAAATTCTGTGGAATTGTCAGATTCTTGTTCAGAATCTTCAAATGAAGAATTTTCTTCAATTGCTTTATATTTAAAATAGTTTATTGCCGTCGAATGTTCTTCATAATAAGAATAAAGTTTAGTACTATCTATTTCTCCTGCAAGTTCTTTTTCTTGAATAATAAGATAATTTTCATAGTACGTAGGATCAATATCTTCAATATTTATTTTTTTATTTTCTTCAGAAGTATATTTGACCATTCTAATGCTGTTAAGCGAATGGATTGTTGGTGTATTTCGACCAAATCCTACGGTTGCTGTTTGTTTTTGTAGTTTATTACTTATATCTTTAAGTTCTAATTTAATTTCTTGAAGTGGATCAATCATAAAATTATGAATCCTATTTACTGGGTTTTTATGATTGGGATATGAACAACATGCTCATATTGTTCATTATTCAGATCAAATTGACACTTATGTGTGTCTAGAATAACAATCTTATTATTTTCCATAAATGAGGGTCTTTTGAACACAATTCAATTATGAGTTTACACAAAACATCTGCAATTAGATAAAACTCTTTATTCGAATAATAAATCTTGATTCTCAAACCTATAGTTATAGATTAGTTTTGACCCTAGATTAAGCGGCTAAACACGATACCCCTTAATGCTTTCCTAGCATACTGTGGTTTTATAGTAGGGTTAGGCCTCGAATTAACAACCACAAGCCTATACCATTGCTTCACTTAAGTAGAGCTCAACAATGGTTCGTTTTCTACTCCAGTGCATAATAATCAGTAACAATAGGTCAACGAATTGACATAAAATTCGAAAAAAAATTAGCTGCCACTGATGTTTTGCAGACTCATAACAAATCATGCTCAAAAGAATAGCTTAAGCTTTCATTTTAAAAATTAAAAAAAATTTGTACTTTTTTTTACTTCACTAGAACATATACAGAATGATAGAGTTCAGAAAATATAAAACAGAATGATCTAAAACAAAATAACTTACCTAGTGCTAGCCAGACTCTGATACCAAATTGAAAACCCAAACTTGAAAGCAAAAAACTTGAATGCGGAATTGAAAATATACAGCAACAGAAACTTCTTGCAGAAACAAAAAATTTATTACTACAGTAGGTAATATTACAGAGCTCGGATACAATGAAGAGAAAAAAAGAAAATGAAGAAATTTTTTCTGATGATCATCTTCGGAGTAGTCGCCTCCTTTTATAACGTCTTCTCTTCTTTATTTATTATTACTTAGGCTGGATATCTGTCCATTATAGGGCTAATATGTGTCCCTTTTAGGCTGAGGATGTGTCCTTTAGTTTATGCTTTACAGAGGATGAGTTGGAAAGGCTAAGGGGTGACTTTTAGGCTTTTAGGCTGAGGATGTGTCCTTTAGTTTATTTTTTGCAGAGGATGAGTTGGAAAGGCTAAAGGGTGATATGTCACCCTAGTGTAATGGATGTGTTCTTTGTCTTTTATTCTGAATGCTGGTCCACCATGCTTCTGATTTAATTTTGAATTTCTAGATTAGCTAGAGATTCTTCGTCGAAAGGTTCGGTACCCATAGTATCTCTCATTATAGAATCTTTTCTAAGTCTTTTATTTTCTACTTGTTCTTCAAAGTATTCATCTTGAGCCATTGTGCCAACTTGGCCTATTTTGAGAGTGTCTAAAAAACGCTGAACCTTCATTATTCTGTCTGTTGATGGTTCGAAAGCTGATAGGTAGTCCAACAGTAATACTGTTTTGCCTTCAGTGGCAGAGTGTGATCCAATTTCGCCTTTGTTAATGGCCTCTGAGAAGAACTCTTGCGCTGCTAGGATTCTTTCATTTTCTTCATTAAATTCTTTGCAGTTGAATTTAACAAATTCATGTTGAGGATTTTCGGTTACCCTATGTAATTCCCATAATTGGATAGAGGGATAAAGACGTATGTACTGTCTTTCTTCCCAAACGCTCCAAATTCTGAACATGAACATAGTAAAAAATCTGCTTGAATGTTCAGCAAGTTTTGCTGTACATATTTCTGGAATATAACCTGAATATTCTTCAGGATGGCTTGTGTTGACATATATTTCATGCACTAGGCCCTTTTTGATATGTTTTTGATACTTTTGTATTTCAGAGAAACAGGCTATAAGCCGTGGTTTCTAGTAATTCTTTGATTCTTTTTATGTGGTCCTCATCCATTTTTCATAATCTGGTAAGAAGATCAGCAGCAAAGTTAGTGTCGCCTGGAATGTATTTGACATCATAATTATAAATTTCTAAATACATAGCTAATCTAATTCTCCAAAGGTTTTCTTCTGGATTGTTTACAGTTTTCTTTTTTAAGAATTGAGCAACAGATTTGTTATCTGTTTCTATTATAAACTGTCTATGCAAAAGATAAATTCCTAAACTTTTGATTGCTAATTTAATAGCTAGTAATTATTTGTCATAGGTAGCGTATTTAATCTGGGGTTTACTAAACTTTCCAGATGAATATGCTACAACTTCTTTTTGTTTTGCAAGTAATACTCCTGCTAAAAAATTGTCAGAAGCATCAGTTTGCAGTGTAAGTAATTCCTCATCTGAAGGAAAATAGAGGATCTTTTGATCCTTTATTAGATCTTTAATTTTCTGTATTTCTTCTTCTTCTTGCTCTTGTAAGGTAATAGGAATTTTGTCTGTGTTCCATCTTCTTGGTATAGAATCTTGTCTAAGTCTTTCCTTTTCTACTTGTTCTTCAAAGTATTCTTCTCGAGCCATTGTGCCAACTGGGCCAATTTTGAGACTGTCTAAAAAACTCTGAACCTTCATTATTCTGTCTGTTGATGGTTTGAAAGCTGATAGGTAGTCCAACAGTAATACTGTTTTGCCTTCAGTGGTAGAGTGTGATCCAATTTCGCCTTTGTTAATGGCCTTTGAGAAGAACTCTCGCGCTGCTAGGATTCTTTCATTTTCTTCATTAAATCCTTTACACTAGGGTGACATAACACCCCTTAGCCTTTCCAACTCATCCTCTGCAAAGAACAAACTAAAGGACACATCCTCAGCCTAAAAGTCACCCCTTAGCCTTTCAACTCATCCTCTGTAAAGCATAAACTAAAGGACACATCCTCGTCCTAAAAGCCTAAAAGGGACACATATTAGCCCTATAATGGACAGATACCAGCCTAAGTAATAATAAATAAAGAAGAGAAGACGCTATAAAAGGAGGAGACTACTCTGAAGAAGATCATCAGAAAATTTTCTTCATTGTATCCGAGCTCTGTAATATTATCTACTGTAGTAATAAAATTTCTGTTTCTGCAAGAAGTTTCTATTGCTGTATATTTTCAATTCTGCATTCAAGTTTTCTGCTTTCAAGTTTGGGTTTTCAATTTGGTATCAGAGCCTGGCTAACACTAGGTAAGTTATTCTGATTTAGATCATTTTGTTTTATATTTTCTGAACTCTATCATTAGGTATATGTTCTAGTGAAGTAAAAAAAAAGTACATAATTTTTTTAATTTTTAAAATGAAAGATTAAGCTATTCTTTTGAGCATGATTCGTTATGAGTCTGCAAAACTTATGTGAAAGCTTAAACTTTTTTCGAATTTTAAGTCAATTCGACGACCTATTGTTACTGATTATTACGCGCTAGAGTAGAAAACGAACCATTGTTGTGCTCTACTTAAGTGAAGCAACGGTATAGGCTTGTGGTTGTTAATTCTAGGCCTAACCCTACTATAAAACCATGGTATGCTAGGAAAGCCTTAAGGGGTATCGTGTTTAGCCGCTTAATCTAGGGTCAAAACTAATCTATAACTATAGGTTTGAGAATCAAGATTTATTATTCAAATTAAGACTTTTATCTAATTGCAGATGTTTTATGTAAACACATAATTGAATTGTGTTCAAAAGACCCTCATAATGGAAAATAATAAGATTGTTATTCTAGACACACATAAGTGTCAATTTGATCTGAATACTGAACAATATGAGAATGTTGTTCATATCCCCACTCATAAAAACCCAGTAAATGGGATTCATAATTTTATGGTTGATCTACTTCAAGAAATTAAATTAGAAGCTAAAGATATAAGTAATAAAATACAAAAACAAATAACAACCATAGGATTTGGTCGAAATACACCAACAATCCATTCGCTTAACATCATTAGAATGGTCAAATATACTTCTGAAGAAAATAACAAAATAAATATTGAATATATTGATCCTACATACTACGAAAATTATCTTATTCTTCAAGAAAAAGAACTCGCATGAGAAATAGATAGTACTGAACTTTATTCTTATAATAAAGAACATTCGACGGCAATAAACTATTTTAAATATAAAGCAAATGAAGAAATTTTTTCTAATGATCATCTTCAGAGTAGTCTCCTCCTTTTATAGCGTCTTCTCTTCTTTATTTATTATTACTTAGGCTGGATATCTGTCAATTATAGGGTTAATATGTGTCCCTTTTAGGCTGAGGATGTGTCCTTTAGTTTATGTTTTACAGAGGATGAGTTGGAAAGGCTAAGGGGTGACTTTTAGGCTTTTAGGCTGAGGATGTGTCCTTTAGTTTATTCTTTACAGAGGATGAGTTGGAAAGGCTAAGGGGTGATGTCACCATAGTGCAAAGGATGTGTTCATTGTCTTTTATTCTGGATGCTGGCCCACCATGCTCCTGATTTAATTTTGAATTTCTAGATTAGCTAGAGATTCGTCGTCGAAAGGGTCGGTACCCATAGTATCCCTCATTATAGAATCTTGTCTAAGTCTTTCCTTTTCTACTTGTTCTTCAAAGCATTCTTCTTGAGCCATTGTGCCAATTGGGCCAATTTTGAGACTGTCTAAAAAACGCCGAACCTTCATTATTCTGTCTTTTGATGGTTCGAAAGCTGATAGGCAGTCCAACATTAATACTGTTTTTCCTTCAGCGGCAGAGTGTGATCCAATTTCGCCTTTGTTAATGGCCACTGAGAAGCACTCTTGCGCTGCTAGGATTCTATCATTTTCTTCATTAAATTTTTTGCGGTTGAATTTAACGAATTCATGTTGAGGATTTTCGGTTACCCTATGTAATTCCCATTATTGGATAGAGGGATAAAGATGTATGTACTGTCTTTCTTCCCAAACGCTCCAAATTCTGAACATGAACATAGTAAAAAATCTGCTTGAATGCTCAGCAAGTTTTGCTGTACATATTTCTGGAATATAACCTGAATATTCTTCAGGATGGCTTGTGTCGACATAAATTTCGTGCATTAGGCCCTTTTTGATATGTTTTTGATACTTTTGTATTTCATAAAAACAAGCTATAAGCCGTGGTCTTCTGTTGTTATTGAGAATTAACTCTTCATTTTCTAAGAGTTTAATTAACTCTGTGTCTTCTAACTTTTTGAAGAATAGAAGAAGATTACTTTCATCGATGAGATGTTGCTGATATAAGGAGATCATATCCTGGATCGTCATCTCAGCTTCCATCTCTTTGGTTTTTGTTTTATCTATCTCATAAAGTCTAAATAATTCTAGAAAATCTTGAATTCTTAGATTTATGAGATCAGATGTTTGCATTTGAGAAAATATTGTTTTTAAATGGCTATGTTCAGCTGTGTTATCAGTGAACAACTCTGCTTCTTTCAAATCTAAAGCTTCGGATCTAGATGTAAAAGAATGCTGTGATAATTTAGACACTATTTTCTGAGTTTCTTACAATTTTTTCTCTTCCTGGGATATTGTATGCTTTAATCCCAAATAAGCCTTTTCTAGTTGAGTTAACCAGAAATTTGCAGCTCTATGGTCTACAGATTGGATGGTTTTAAAGCATCCATTGAAATTGTCATATAAATTAGGATTCGATACTTACACTACAAACTGATGCTTCTGACAATTTTGGGTAGGAGTATTAATTTAAGTGGGTACTGAAACTTTTCTGTATTAATTTTAAATTTAATAGGCCTTTTATTTGTTTCGCAAATTCTTCTTTATCAGTTGGTGATACTATGATACTGTTAACTCGGACTTTAGCATCTTTGTATTGTTCCATTAATTCAATTTTACAATACCTTGGTGCTTTGTTAAACCATTTTAACGGATTATCTGAATAAAGGGGTTCTAACATATTATGTATTAATATTTCAAATTCGCTGGTGGTTGGTATATTGTATGTACAAATCTTTGTTTGTATTATTTTCGGTGTTTTTACATGTTCAATTAATGTAACAGGTGTTTCACCACGTCGTGCTGCTGGAGTATAATGTGGTGCAATTGTAGCGGGTAGCGTTACTCGAGGCACAAGAACGCCATCTAATTCAAAATAATATTTGTTGAATGGAGGTAAATGTCTTAAATTGTCCATCCCAAGGACGCAATCACTGTCAAATTCCTTTGGTAGTAATGCAAAGTCAAAGTTGTATATTTTATTATTTCCATGTACATCAGGTATTTGTACCAGTAAGTTTTTAGCTTTATGAGTAACAGGGACAATATGACTTTCTCTGAGATGTAATTTAGATAGATTTCTACCTAACTGGGCCCAAGTGATGGTTTCCTCGTCAGTATGAGAGGTGACTGACTCCCACCAATCCTGTGCCGCATCCTGAAGCTGCCAAGCGGCCAACTTACGCTTCTGAGCGTTAGTAATCTCCAGGCCAGTAAAAATCCTCTCCAAACTCTTCAGCCATTGCTGTGCTTCGATGATACTCTCGGAGCCAATGAATTTGAATCTGCCAAGCTGAGTGTATTCCTTGCTAAGAGTGGAGAACTTGACTGCTGTGACGCCCCACCTCTATACCCACGCTAGCCAAGGACACTACGGTGTAATGCCGTCAACTTGCACGGAGAATAAGGCTGTTGAGGAGCGACCATCTGTATAATTGCTTTGTGCGAGTACCGATATGCCAGATAAAATATAACTTGCATTCTTTTCAAGAGGAAATCCGACATACCGACACAAACTCAAAGCTACTACACAGTGGCTATAATGTCTTCGGAAACAAATATAGAAATAAACATAACACAAATCAGTCATAGATAATTCATATCACAAAGGCGGAAATAGACATGAATATATAACACATAAAAGTGTTCATCAGAGTAGTGATCTAAAAGATCCACAATGACACAAAAGAATAGCAACATGTGCTATACAAAAGAATAAGTACACAACTATGAGTCTATATCTCAAATGTATAGAACAAAAACTACTAATCTAAGTAGTTAACCAAAAGTCAGGATGATAACCCCAGAAGGGAAGTCAAGCAGAAGCACCTGTAACATCTCGGTCTGACCCGAGTATTATTTAATAAGAAAATAATAAACGGATCAGTCTAGCTATAAATATCAGATGAAATGATATAGAATAAGAGATATGACTAAACGTATAATAATCACAATGCCAAGCTGTGATAAATATGTAATTGAAAATCAACAAGAGATTAATCAATATCACAAAAATCTTCTCAAAGATCAAAAGGGATGTCGTACTCCTTATTTCATTCACCAAGCCACAAATATTGACAACATATATAAATGCCAATTATAAAATTGGAGAAATACAAATTCTAGAAATCATCAATAGAAATCCAGAAATCACAAAAAGGGGGAGGCCTATCACAAAACGGGAGCATGAAAACTCACCAACACATGTATCACAAATGGGACGCTATCCCATGGTCGCTAACCATAGAGCCGTTCCAACGACGTGGTACAATATCGGTACGCCCGAGGAACCTGAAACTCGAATAGATCCGAACATCGACGTAGTACAATGGTACGTCCAGTGAACCGAACTCCATAAAAGAATATGGGTCGCTAGCCCACAAGAATTGAGTCGAAACTCCAAAATAAATAGGTCGTTAGCCTATAATAGAAATGAGACGAAACTCAATATTACATAGGTCGTTAAATATAAAAGAAATGAGACGAAACTCAATAAAATGAGGTACCGTCCTCTACGTGTACAAAGAAACATAGCATATTGCTAGTCTTAATCACAAAAATGATCATCATCGATCATCAAAAAGTGTCAATTACACTAAGCTAGTAAATATATGAGCTTAGCTTCATGTCCCATAACCACTAGATTAACTTAAATATTTACGAACAAATTGTAGATCTCCACTAGAAAATTGTCACAAGTGATTCAATCGAACAAGTCCAAGAATTAACCAACGAAGTAAACGCAAGCGTTTCATACCACTCGTTTTACTAAGCCGTTTAATTAGATTTCTCATACGAGTGAGGAAAAGGTTTGTATATACTAATAGATTGGAAAACGATTTTAATAAATGAGCTTTGTATTGAAATAGTGTTGAAATCGTTTTGATGAAAGAGTTTTGATATTTACTACTAGTATAGAAACCTTTATATATTTAAAGTGACAAATCACAAAAATGATTGTAAAACAATCAATCACCGAAATTCACATTCGAAGACGTGAATAAAAATCCACAGAAATCGATATCGAATCCATCAAAATGGATATTTCTAAAATTCCCGAAGAAAAGAAGTCATCATAGTCAATAACAAATGATAACAACAAATATGGAAAGAACTCGAATCGATTAAATTTGGAAACCACGCAAAATAAGCGAAATACGCAAAATAGTCAAAATAGCAACAGGTCGGTCGGCCAGCTACAGAGCTCGGTCGACCGGACCCTGTTCTAGAAAAATTCTCGGAAAGCAGGTCGGTCGACTTAACTCTGTAGCTGGTCGACCGGACCAGAGACAGAAAAGTGCTTATGCACTTTGGTAGCAGGTCGGTCGGCCGGCCTCAGAGCTCGGTCGACCGGAGCCTGTTTCCAGCTCCTCTCAGCCTATTTGAGTGAGGGTCAAATCTCCACCAAATTTAAATCGGATGAGAAATGGACACTAGGGGTTTATGCCAATCGACTACCCGGTCCTTTAAGCTCATCGATTCATCACCAAAAACATGACCAAAACATCAAGTTAGGATTTTTAAAGAATTGAACTCAAAACACTAAAAATTGGATTATTCACCAAATCAATCCAAACCAAAAGCAATTACACAAGAATAAGTGTTAGGAATTCATACCTAACAATCGAAGATAGTTATGGACTAAGATGTGAGATAAAAAATCTCACCTTTGAACCCAAAAACACAAGGTTGAGAAGCTTGAAAACAAAGGAGGATCAACCACTCTTCAATCCCAACTCAAGAAGCTTGAATCTAAGCTTAAAAGAGAAACATTTCCCAAATTAGGTTTAGAAATTTCTGAAATTCAAGAGAGAAGGAGTTGGAGAAGATGAAGAGAAGGCTTACCAATGGATTCTCTTGAATTTGCAGCAAGAGGTTGGATTTGCTAATGAAGACTAGGGCTTGGAGTTTTAATTTCCTCTTCCACTCACCACTAATCTCTTTAGAACTGAAAAGTAGAGGAAGAGGAAGTGAATGAAGAGGGGGTTTCAGTTTGGGGTATTAAGTTGGCTAATGGGCTGAACCCAACCCAAAGCCCTAAGTGAAAAAGTGGCAAAAATCAACTTACTCCAAACATATCGAAGCTTATACTCAAAAAGGTTGCAAAAGACATTTTGAACTCAATGGAAGGGATCTCGAGTCCCAATTCGACTGTTTGCAAAAAGTAGGTTTTCGGACTAAAATCCGACTAATGATGAAATATTTAAATATTCGAATCATAAAATATGCGGGTTGTTACAGACTCCCCTCCTCAAAGAAATTGCGTCCTCGCAATATATAAGATGGAAATAAAAAGTAACAACCATAAAAGCATATTAACACAAAAGAATTTTGAAGAAAGAAGTTCACCTCAAAGAGCATGAGAAAGTAAGTCTGGATGCGTTCGCTCGATGAATTCTCTAGATTCCCAAGAACAATCCTTAGGATTTGAGGACCATTGAACTTTAACAAGCGGAAATCTTTATTTCGAAGTCGTTTGACTTTCGAATCAATAATACGAATAGGATGTTGCTCAAAAGTTAGATTAGGCGAAACTTCAATTTCTTCCACAACACCGGGCTCAAGAATAGAATCAGAATCTCGAAGACATTTCCGTAATTGAGAAACGTGAAACACGTCATGAATAGCAGAAAACTGAGCCGATAATAAGAGACGATAAGCCACGGAACCAATACGTTCGATGATGGGAAATGGACCAATATATCGAGGTGCTAATTTTCCCGATCGACTGAAACGTACAACACCCTTCATAGGTGAAACATGAATAAACACAAGATCTCCCACAGAAAATTCTAACCTCCTCCTTCAGTTATCGACATAGGATTTTTGTCTACTTTGGGCTTCTTTCATCCTATGACGAATAAGATCAATCTTTTCTATGGAATCATGAATAAAATCTGGACCTAAAACTAGCTTGTCACTGGCCTCCAGCCAACAAGAAGGAGAACGGCATGGCTTTCCATAGAGTGCCTCAAAAGGAGCCATACAAATACTAGATTGGAAGCTATTATTATAGGAAAACTCAACAAGAGATATGTGATCTTCCCAACTTCCACCAAAATCAAAAACACATGCACGAAGAAGATCTTCAAGAGTTTGATTCACACGCTCAGTTTGTCCATCGGACTGGGGATGATAAGCGATGCTAAAATTAAGCTTCGTTCCCAAAGCTTTTTGAAGACCCTTCTGATGTGCACGTAAATATGCATATTTTTACCACCATATTTATTCTATTTGAATTAAATAAATGATCATATCGGGTATTTTAACTTGTTTAAACCAAAAATTCAAATTATTCCAAATTGTCACATATTCATCTTCATATATGTGCAAAACAGTCATTTGTGTGCATATATTTCTTTGAGAAAAATTAATTGAAAATTTGTACATATTTTTGTAGGAATTTGATCTCAAATAGAAGTGGTTTCATGAAGATATGCATGCACAAAATTAATACAAAGGAATGAAGATGGAAATAATTCAAGTGAAGAACATGGAGGACCCCACCTACCCACCTACCTTAATGTACAAATTAAAGGCTAATGCACATGCTTTTGGACTTAATAGCTTCATGTACATTTAAGTGGGGGATTATTAAAGCTAATGATAACTTGGCCACCACACTTCCTCCAAGGGAATTTTGGGTACTCCCAAAAAATATTCATTAGGCTTTCTAACTTGTATAAATACCCCTTATGTTTCATGTAGCCATCTTCCTCTTCCTCTCATGAGTCTTAGGCTCAAAATAAACAAAGCTATTCTCTTTCTATTTTCATGGCTACTTAGCCTTTTTTTTATTCTCATGTAATTTCTTTTTTTTATGCAATTTAATACATGCTCTTTCCTTTTCATGTTCATTTATTTTCATGTTGTACTGTAGATCTCTTCTCTTTTATGCAAGTAGAATAGTTTGTTCATTTAATTTTGCTCTCGTTTTCTTTTCTTATTCTTTCATGTTGAAAGCTACATTTGTTGTTTTGATGACAAATATAAGAGGCTAAATCCCTTCAATTTAGGGGTAATGAAGCTCTCTAATCATGTAGCTTCAACTTAATTTGATGTTTATGCTCTCTTTTTGTGCTTAATGAGAATGATTAAAGTGGTTTAATGATGTTGTTTAGCTTTGCATTTGATAGTCTATGTTGTTCATAACAAATAGGCTATGCTTAAACAAACAAAACACAAATTGCCTCTTCATCTACATATGATTATGGCAAAGAAGTGATTGTTGAAATTAAAATTTGATGGCTTATATTTCTAATTAATAGTTAATAATCCATGCTTAAAATAGATTTTGCTTTCAACTTAGTTGTCATATTTTATGAGATTTAAAAGTGTATTAGTGGTTGTGTTATAGTTTGATGGTTTATATTGAGCTAATTAATAGCACAAATATACCATACTTATGATAAGCACATCAACTAATTCACTAATGACAAGAAAAAAGAGATCATAACTTCATTTTGTTGATTTATGTGATTTAGAGAGTGGAAATTGCCTCTAAATTGTCATTTAACTCTCATATTTTTATCTATTTTTCTTTTGCTAGTTTTTGTTAGTTTCTTACATTTTTAGCTAATCACACTTTCAAGTTTGGTTAATTTGATTGAATAGAATTTTAAAATCATCAGTTCCCTGTGGATCGACCCGTATTCGCCGCGTGCTACATTCGTACACCGTGCGCTTGCGGTAATTTTTAATTTAAATTCGTTCGACGGTTTTCTAAGCCGATAGAATTTCCGTCAACGAACACCTTCCAAAATCCACTAGTAAACAATGGATCACGATCGCTAACAACAGAAGTAGGAACTCCATGCAATTTAACAATTTCTTTAATAAAGAGTTTAGCCAAAAGAGGTACGGTCCGATTGGACCGAACAGGAATAAAATGGGCGGATTTAGTAAGTCTATCAACTACAACCCATAAGCTATCATGACCCGAACGAGAACGGGGAAGGCCGTCAACAAAATCCATGGAAATTTGATCCCACTTTCAAATTGAAACGTCTAAAGGTTGCAATAACCCACCGGGCCTTTGATGTTCGGCCTTGACAATTTGGCAAGTCATGCAACACTTAACAAAGTTAGCAATATCAGATTTCATTCCCTCCCAATAACAAAGCCGCTTTATATCCGCGTACATTTTACTACTATCGGGATGAATGGTAAATTTAGAATGATGAGAATCTTCTAAAATATCTTTACGAAGATCGCTAATATTTGGCACGATAAGCCTACCAAATTTCCGAATGCCGCCACGATAATCGATATCAAAGTCTTTCAAACCTTCAATATCAATTTTATCCTTAATATTTTATCCAAGAAGAGCCAATTCGGGATCTAGCCTTTGAGCTTCAAGAATGCGGTCTAAAAGAGAAGGATGAGCCTCAAGGCTACATAAAACAAGAGATGGACATAAATCGAAACACGATCTCGAATTTCAAAAGTGGATAAAATTCCGAGATCATTCCATTCAGATATCATCATAGAAACAACTACTTGTTAATTACGACTAAGTGCATCGGCAACACGATTCCCCTTTCCGGGAGTATAAAGAATATCAAGATCATAAGATGCAAGAAATTCGAGCCTACGTTGTTGACGCAAATTTAATTCCTTTTGAGAGAATAAATATTTCAAAGATTTATGGTCGGTATAAAGAATAAATTTTTCTCCCAATAAATAATGACGCCAAATACGAAGGGCGAAAACGATAGCCGCGAGCTCTAAATCATGAGTGGCATATCTAGTCTCGGCTGGCTTCAATTGCCTAGAAGCATAAGCAATAACACGTTCTCTTTGCATAAGAACGGCACCCAAACCAACGCGACTAGCATTAGTATAAATAATAAAATCTTGATTCCCCTAGAGAATAACAAGAATAGGAGCATCAGAAAGGAGTTCTTTTAATTTCTGAAAAAAGTTTCACATTTGTCCGACCAAATGTATTTAACACCTTTCTTTGTCAAACTAGTAAGAGGCACGACAATTTTTGAAAAGTCCTTGATAAAACGACGGTAATAACCCGCCAATCCAAGGAAGCTACGGATCTCCATCACACTCTCCGGTCTCTTCCAATTTTGAATCGCTTCAATCTTTGAAGGATCCGTGGAAATTCCGGATTCGAAAATAATATGACGAGAAACTTCACACGAGATTGCCAAAAGTGGCATTTAGAAAATTTTGCTCTTAATTGATTACTCCTAAGAGTTTCCAACACAATCCGAAGATGCATTTCATGCTCCTCCTCGGTTTTAGAATACACAAGAATATCATCAATAAAGATAAGAACAAACCGATCGAGGAAGTCTTTAAAAACTCTATTCATAAGGTCAACGAAATAAGCCGGAGCATTCGTTAATCCAAATGGCATAACAAGCAATTCATAAGATCCATATTGAGTACGGAACGATGTCAAAGGAATGCTATCCTCTGCAATACGAAGCTGATGAAAACCGGTTGCCAAGTCCAATTGTGAAAAGACTCTAGCACCACTAAGTTGATCGAATAGGTCATCAATCCGAGGTAAAGGATATTTATTTTTAATAGTAAGATCATTAAGCTTGCGGTAGTCAACGCAAAGCCTAAGTGTACCATCGGATTTCTTCACAAAAATAGTCGAAGCTCCCCAAGGCGAGGAACTAGAGCGAATAAATTGCTTTGTTTCCAAATCGGATAATTGTATGCGCATCTCCTCATTTTCTTTATTGGACAAACGATAAGGAGGACGAGTAATAGGTTGAGCTCCAGGGGTAAGATTAATTCTGAACTCAATTGCTCTCTTAGGTGGTAATCCTAAAACAGGCTCAAATATGTCGGAAAATTAACGAACAACGTGAATAAGAGAAATGACGTCTTCCTCATCATCATTATCATTATCACGAGGATTTAAACAATATAAAGATGCAGATAAAGTGGAATCCGAATCTTTGAGAATAATAGAAATCTGCTTAACAGATTGAGGATGTCGAAGATGAATAGTCCGCTCAGGACATAGGATATGAGCTTCATAACGGTTAAGCCAATCCATTCACAAAATCATTCCAAAGCCTAAGTAACGCATAACATGCAAATCGGCTAGGAAAGAGAAATCACACAAAATAATCTCGACATCTTTACAATGCAAACTAATCGTTGCGGATCCACCAACCGGATTCATAATTCTCAAAGAATTCATTAAAGCAACAACACGTAAAGAAAAAGTATCAACAAATTCTTTTGATATAAAAGAATGGGATGCACCCGTATCAAAAAGAACTCGAATGGGTTGATCACGAAACATAATAATGCCATCAAGGATAGAATGAGAAATACCTTGACCACGAGATGTGTTGCCAGGGGTTGAGCAACATTTAACTTTCCCTCCTTCTTACCTTGAAGTTTGGAGCAAGACAATAAAAGATGACCCGAACTTTTGCAATAGCGACAAAAGAGAGGTTTCGGACATCTATTGGCATAATGGTCCTTAGAACCACGGTTGTAGCATTGTCCACCACTTGGGGTAGAAGTCTTAGTTGACGGAGAGACTTGCTTCCCTTTCTTATTGTTAGGATAAGGACCTTTGAATTTGTTAGGCCTTTTCTTGTTGTTGTTGAAGTTGGTTTGGCACCCACAATTTCAACATCGCTTTCCTTATCCCCCTCTTCAAGACGAAGAGCGATATCAATCAGTTGATCAAAAGAAACTTCTAATTTTAGAAGTAATGGCTTCTTGAGACTCTTGTTCAAGCCATAAACAAATTTTTGATTTTTCTTCATTGGGGTGTTAATGTATTCAACCCCGTATTTGGAAAGGGACTCGAAAGATGTGACATAGTCTGTCACAGAAGACTCACCTTGAACAAGGTCAATAAAACGGCGAGCCAATGTCACCTTCTCTGCTTCTGGTACGAATTTTAACTCGAAGCGCTCTCGAAATTTGTCCCAAGTAAGATCTGCTTCATTTATTTCAAAAATCAGAAGCTCGTACCAGTGTAATGCCCTTTCTTGGAGCATACTAGAAGCCACCTGAACACGGTGAAGATCAATAAGATTCATGCGAGAAAAGATTCGATTGCATGATCTCAGCCAAGCTTGGACTTCGATAATAGTTTCAGAACCCTTGAATGGTTTCCCACCCAAGTTGGTATAATCGTTGCACAAGCGTGCAAATCCAAACTTAGGTTGAGTAGGTTCCAGATTAGAACCGGCTGCTTGAGCATTCTTTACTAGATCAAGAAGCTGTTGGGAAGACATAAAAACTCCATCTTGGGGAGTAGCAGTAGATTGACCGGCGCTGGGACGGCCAGGTCTAACCATTTCTCTTCCTTTAGAAAGAAAGAAAGAAGAAGAAAAAGGTTATTCACCAAATGAATATCAAGCAATCTTGATAGATAAACAAGGAATCATAAAGAAAATAGGATGTATCGGTATGAAGACTCGAATTAAATCCTAAGGCACGACTCCTAAGAAGGACTTAGGACGATGATCCTTGTTAAATTATTCTACATTGTTCCGAAGTTTGGCTCTGATACCAAGCTGTGACGCCCCACCTCTATACCCACGCTAGCCAAGGACACTACGGTGTAATGCCGTCAACTAGCATAAGGCTGTTGAGGAGCGACCTTCTGTATAATTGCTTTGTGCGAGTACCGATATGCCAGATAAAATATAACTTGCATTCTTTTCAAGAGGAAATCCGACATACCGACACAAACTCAAAGCTACTACACAGTGGCTATAATGTCTTCGGAAACAAATATAGAAATAAAGATAACATAAATCAGTCACAGATAATTCATATCACAAAGGCGAAAATAGACATGAATATATATAACACATAAAAGTGTTCATCAGAGTAGTGATCTAAAAGATCCACAATGACACAAAAGAATAACAACATGTGCTATACAAAAGAATAAGTACACAACTATGAGTCTATATCTCAAATGTATAAAACAAAAACTACTAATCTAAGTAGTTAACCAAAAGTCAGGATGATAACCCCAGAAGAGAAGTCAAGCAGAAGCACATGTAACATCTCGGTCTGACCCGAGTATTATTTAATAAGAAAATAATTAACGGATCAGTCTAGCTATAAATATCAGATGAAATGATATAGAATAAGAGATATGACTAAACGTATAATAATCACAATGCCAAGCTGTGATAAGTATGTAACTGAAAATCAACAAGAAATTAATGAATATCACAAAAATCTTCTCAAAGATCAAAAGGGATGTCGTACTCCTTATTTCATTCACCAAGCCACAAATATTGACAAAATATAAATGCCAATCATAAAATTGGTGAAACACAAATTCTAGAAATCATCAATAGAAATCTAGAAATTACAAAAAGGGGGAGGCCTATCACAAAACGGGAGCATGAAAACTCACCAACACGTGTATCACAAACGGGACGCTATCCCATGGTCGCTAACCATAGAACCGGTCCAACGACGTAGTACAATATCGGTACGCCCGAGGAACCTGAAACTCGAATAGATCGGAACGTCGACGTAGTACAACGGTACGTCCAATGAACCGAACTCCATAAAAGAATATGGGTCGCTGGCCCACAAGAATTGAGTCGAAACTTCAAATTAAATAGGTCATTAGCCTATAATAGAAATGAGATGAAACTCAATAATACATAGGTCGTTAACCTATAAAAGAAATGAGACGTAACTCAATAAAACGAGGTACCGTCCCCTATAATGGACAAAGAAACATAGCATATTGCTAGTTATAATCACAAAAATGATCATCATCGATCATCAAGAAGTGTCAATTACACTAAGCTAGCAAATATATGAGCTTAGCTTCATGTCCCATAATCACTAGCTTAACTTAAATATTTACGAATAAATTGTAGATCTCCACTAGAAAATTGTCACAAGAGATTCAATCGAACAAGTCCAAGAATTAACCAACGAAGTAAACGCAAGCATTTCATACCACTCGTTTTACTAAATCGTTTAATTAGATTTCTCATACGAGTGAGGAAAAGGTTTGTATATACTAATAGATTGGAAAACGGTTTTGATATATGAGCTTTGTATTGAAATAGTGTTGAAATCGTTTTGATGAAAAAGTTTTGATATTTACTACTACTATAGAAACCTTTATATTTTTAAAGTGACAAATCACAAAAATGATTGTAAAACAATCAATCACCGAAATTCACATTCGAAGACGTGAATAAAAATCCATAGAAATCGATACCGAATCCATCAAAATGGATATTTCTAGAATTCCCGAAGAAAAGAAGTCATCAAAGTCAATAAAAAATGATAACAACAAATAGGGAAAGAACTCGAATCGATTAAATTTGGAAACCACACAAAATAGGCGAAATATGCAAAATACCAACAGGTCGGTCGGCCGGCTATACAGCTCGGTCGACCGGACCCTGTTATAGAAAAATTCTCGGAAAGCAGGCCGGTCGACTTAGCTCTGTAGCTGGTCGACCGGACCAGAGACAGAAAAGTGCTTATGCACTTTGGTAGCAGGTCGGTCGGCCGGCCTCAGAGCTCGGTCGACCGGAGCCTGTTTCCAGCTCCTCCCAGCCTATTTGAGTGAGGGTCAAATCTCCACCAAATTTAAATCAGAAGAGCAATGGACGCTACGGGTTTATGCCAATCGACTACCCGGTCCTTTAAGCTCATCGATTCATCACCTAAAACATGATCAAAACATCAAGTTAGGATTTTTAAATAATTGAACTCAAAACACTAAAAATTGGAATATTCACCAAATCAATCCAAAAGCAATTACACAAGAATAAGTGTTAGAAATTCATACCTAACAATCGAAGATAGTTATAGACTAAGATGTGAGATAAAAAATCTCACCTTTGAACCCAAAAACATAAGGTTGAGAAGCTTGAAAACAAATGAGGATCAACCACTCTTCAATCCCAACTCAAGAAGCTTGAATCTAAGCTTAAAAGAGAAACATTTCCCAAATTAGGTTTAGGAATTTCTGAAATTCAAGAGAGAAGGAGTTGGAGAAGATGAAGAGAAGGCTTACTAATGGGTTCTCTTGAATTTGGAGCTAGAAGTTGGATTTGCTAATGAAGACTAGGGCTTGGAGTTTTAATTTCCTCTTCCACTCACCATTAATCTCTTTAGAACTGAAAAGTAGAGGAAGAGGGAGTGAATGAAGAGGGGGTTTCAGTTTGGGGTATTAAGTTGGCTAGTGGGCTGAACCCAACCCAAAGCCCTAAGTGAAAAAGTGGAAAAAATCAACTTACTCCAAACATATCGAAGCTTATACTCAAAAAGGTTACAAACGGCATTTTGAACTCAATGGAAGTGGTCTCGAGTCCCAATTCGACTATTTGCAAAAAGTAGGTTTTCAGACTAAAATCCGACTAACGATGAAATATTTAAATAAAATATTTAAATATTCAAAACGTAAAATATGCGGGTTGTTACAACTGCGGGAGCTGGGGCACGTGGTTCAGGAGCATTACCTCTACCCCTGCCTCTAGCATTTCTTCTCGTAGCCATCCTTGAATACCAAAAGTGATTTAGAATCAAAGACAGAGATTGATAGAATCTTAAAGAACTTCAAATCAACGAATTCAATAAGAAGAATGGAATCAAAGGATATGGATTTGGAAATGATTCTCCTCATTCTAGGGTATGGTTACCCTATCTCCAATGAGCTTTAAACTCCACAGGCTAAGGTTTTCGAAAACCAAAGCACTGATACCAACTGTAACAACTCGTATATTTGTACCATTTAAATTGACGATATTCCATACATGTCAACTTAAATAATACAAAACATGAATTATTAATGGAATATATATATATATATATATATATATATATATGTATGAGAATCATCACAGAATCACAGAAATATAACATCACAGAATAGTGCAGCGGAATTACAACATAGTCTTAAGAATAGTTCATGAAGCTACCCATAAATATAACAATGTCTCAAATAAAAGAAAATAGAACAACATAGAATTCCAATAGTCCAAATAGAAAGAACAATACTGATAAGATAAAGATAATGATAGTCTTTGGTCTTCAGCTCCAAGTAGAACAGCAACAGTAATCCTCAGTCTGATCCGAGCATAAGCATAAACAAACAATCGAATCAGGACATATATTCTTATACATATAATATGGTTCAAAATTCAAAATAGCAATAACTCAAAGGTGAATGGAATAACATCTTTCAGGATCCTTTAAACTATTTATACATAGTAGTGTACGATAGATAGATAATGTCTAACAGTAAAGTAAATATCAAAATAGTGTTAAGGCGTTACCATTGTCCCCCTTAACACATTTTATATAGCATTATAGATTATACAGCACTGTAAACTCCACCGTAAACTAGTGGAATATCAGGGAGTACTCCATAGGTATAACATAAAATAAATTCGTAGTGGTCACGTATATAAGGATACATGTATGACAAGGCACATGAGGCAATACCGAAGGTAGTGAAACTACCGTTTGCCTGATCCGGACTTGTGAGAATGCATCGCCGCAACGATCGCAACACCGCGAAACAACACTCCAAATTCAAGGGTGCGCACAAATCAATACCAAGTAATGAGTAGTTTACGAAGAAGTGTGTTCGCTCGAGGTAGCTAACCCCATTTGGCCCGGCACGGCTCCTGTTTTAGCCATTTCCAATTTGACACAAGTTTCAAGCCTATCCATTATCGTTCTCTTTCTTCAGTCATCACGTACGTCATTCCAACCACTTCATTATGGATCACACTCTGCGTATAGTTATTAAAGTGGTTTTCGGTTTAGACAGTGAGTATGTCCCTAACCGATTCCGGTCTCTTTACTAACCTTCGAATTTATTTCACCGATTGGTCGTTTAATAAATTTCAAAACCGAATCAATTTCAATTTCAATTAGAATTTGAAATTCAACATTTCATTTGTCTTTCCAAAACAATTTCCAAAATTTACGTTTCATAACTTCCAAATTTCATTTCAAAATTCTATAATTCAATTTCAAAATATAATTTAAACAATTCCAATATACATTTAAATTTGTATATAAGTTTCATTCCATAATCATTTAAAATAAACTTAATTTAACATTCAAATCGATTTAAACTCATTTATTGATTTCAGTAAATATTCATTAAATTAATTTATCATTTAAAACAATTTCCATTAAATTTCCAATTCATTAAATTGATTACCTAAGTTCAACTTCATTATATCAAAGCTTACAACAAATTAAATTTATCAAATCCAATTCAAGTCTTACATTTGTTTCGATAAAACGCATTTTTATTTCTTGTAAAAGAAATTCAATTTCATTTTATTTAATTACTTAGTTACAACTTCAAACTCAATTAATAACGAAACTTAGTTTCACTTATTCAAGAGGTTCAATTTCACTTAATAAAGAATTTAATTTAATTATATTATTAAAAAATTCAATCTCATTAAATTATCAAATAATTTCAAAACTTAATTATTACTAATTTCAAAACTTAATTATTAATAATTTCAGAACTTAATTATTGACCTAATTTAATTATTAAATAATTAAATTTTTTTAAACAATGTTCTTTCGTCAATTACTACGTTAATAAATTTTTTCAAATTTCAAATATTCACATTTTTCTTTCATTAAAGTTTAAATTCTAATTTTATTTCAAAACCTTATTATTATTCAAATAAAATCTTTATTTTATTTAAATCAAATTATTGACCAATCAGGTTTAATTCAATTCTCCATCCTAAGTCAAAGTTATTTGGGTATTTATCATTTCAACCTGATTCCATTTCAATTCAAACATCAAAACATAACAAAGGGAACTTGCAGTGTGATAACTAGGATGGTGTCAAAGTAAATAAACAAGCAATAGCAACCGTACATAACAATTTAACAATTTATTTAAACAATCCCGAAACAATCGTATTAATTTACATTTGTTATTTATGCAAATTAATACAATTATTTCTAGAATCTACACCATCATTTCATGCAGATTAAAGATTATTAAATTATAGTTTTCACTTGATGTCTATTATTCAAATTATACTACATC
This sequence comes from Allium cepa, assembly GCA_030765085.1. Lineage (NCBI taxonomy): Eukaryota > Viridiplantae > Streptophyta > Magnoliopsida > Asparagales > Amaryllidaceae > Allium > Allium cepa. The sequence continues at coordinate 688,774,600 of CM060932.1, read as the reverse complement.
AATTATACATCATACATTCAATGGTTCAAAGTGCAGCTAACCAAATTCTACGTGTCAATTAATCTAATAATTAAAGGGGTCATGTTTAACTAATCAAATTTAACATATAAATCCATTTTAAATCGTTAACTATCCTATATCAAATATCAAATTTCACTTTAACAATAACAATTAACATCCAATTTCAACATCACATAGTAATCATTCATCAACCAAACTTGTATAAGAATATAAGTCGTGAAAATCAATTCACCTTTCGTGGATAAAGAAATTGACGCGAAGCAAGAAGAAGCACGAATGAAGTAGGTACAACAGGAACAAACGGACACTGCAAATATCGACAAACAAGAGACGATATTAATTCAATGAACGTTTATATATAATTTATAAAATTATATAGATGCACTTACCAACGATGGAGAAAGAACGAAAGCTGAAAATCGATGCTGCTGCAAAAGGCTTAACCGGTCGCTTCAGCAACCAAAACAGATATTTGCGAACAAATTTCTTCCGCAATATCAAAAACAACAGTGTGCTTCCCCAATCATTTTTTTTATTTTTTTTATTTTTTAGAATCGAGACTTCGCCTTTAAAATGCATGCCTGCATTTCCCACTGGTATACACCTTTTTGTATACACGCATGCACCCTTACCCGTTCTACATGTTGCAGCCCCTACGTACACAACACTTCACAACCATATATTTCACGCAACCGTCTTCACAAACACATGCAACATACACATCACACAACACACATAATACACACACATGATCCAGTTACATCATTCTTCTTTTCCCCCTACAGCATGCTACAACAATACGCATAATTTTAACTTCTTCCCCCTCCTTCAACATGCTGCGACAACACGCAACTCTCTTTCTTTTGCTTTTTTTTAAACACAAGCCGTGACTATCCCCAGTGTAACAGCCCGCAAATCCGTACCTCTTAAGTCAACACTATTCTACATTAATCAACTCAAGTGGAACAGAAACATGAACCATTAGGGTTAAAGAAGAAGAGGTAGCAGAAAGAAGGAACTAAACAATATCAGAATCTCACAGTCGCAGCGGAATAAAATATAATAGTAAATATATAACTTTACACAAAATGAAGTTTATGACTGTTTTATACATCATATCATCACAGTGTCTCATACATCAACATTTATAGATCAGACATACCATACAATCACAGCAGCGGAATATATATATAGGTACAGATAATACGTCTCAGACTCCAGCTCCTCTCCTGCTCCATAGCATCCTATCCTGAACATATAATACTCGGTCTGACCCGAGTATTATAATGAAATAACACACGAGTCAGTCTGGAATACCAGCTGATAATAATGCACCCAAATTGATTATTAAAGTTTCAAAAAATCCTTTGAAAACAAAAGCATCTCGTAAGACCACGCCACAAATAAACATGTTGGGTTTTTACCTTACGATAGCTTAAACATTTTTTATAGAAATCCTCTGATATTATAATAGGGTCTATATACAAATACTTATAAAATAGCCGAAATTGTTACATCTGTTAAATTCTAGCTACTAGCCATAGAGTGGGTAATACAAACAAAACTCGTACAAGGCTCGTAGGGAGAATGGATTTCCAACAACGACTAGGCACTGGGGTACCACCTATCACAGTACGGGGCCTAGATCACCGTACCGTGGACCACGCCCGATCCCCTGCAACACAAGGCCGGACCCATCCCTTACTGGACAGTTCCTAATAAGATCACGCCGCGGTTGGGATCAACAACCGTCCACTAAGCCGAAATAAAAAGGGACATCTAGACAGGGATGACCTTACTCTCAAGTGGGGGCTACCCACGAAGCCTTGCTACATATCCCCTGATTTTCAGTCATTCCCATTTGATGAGGCTTGAGGCTAAGCGTTACCTTTTTATAACATATCCCTTAGAATGCCCATCGTCCACCTGACGATGTTTCGCAAGCATTCATCCATACAAGTCCGTCCCGGGTTCGAACGGAACCGAAGGTACTATTCCAACTACATCCATTTTGGAAATATCCTCAGGATTAGTAGCGACTAGCCCTTGCACTTCACTGCTCCATCTTCGAATCCAAAATCGTTTTCACAAAAATGTACAAACCGGATCGAAGTGTTTTTCGAGAAATAAATCTCGATCCCGGTCTCTTCGAAACGATTAATGCATTTGTCCAATATTGATAGTCGGTGATTTAACTATCAATTAACATTCACAAACATCCATCACACAATAAACAATTCCCACATTATTTATTTTTCTCTAATATCTTTAAAAGATATATTTTCAAATTTCCAAAACTCATTTGAAAACAATTTCCCAAAGATTCTCCTTTATAAGGTATATTCTTTACCCTTTATTCCCATTGGAAATAACCAAATTCAAAACATTTAGATTTAAAACAGTTAAAAAAAATTTTATACTGAAATATACTTTAAAATATGTAAATTTACTTCTAGTTATTTACTCAAAATATAAATTTAAAATATGTGAAGTAAAACTATTTATTAAGACATAAACTTGATTTTAAATAAAGGTTTAGTTAAACTAAATTTAAAAGTAGAGTTTTAAAAGGATTAATAATAATTCAAATAACTTTATTCCAAACTAGCCTTAAAATAAATCCATTTGTAAAAATAATTTCTAATGTATTCGTAAATAATTACTATTGCAAATTTACTAATCAGTTGCTTAAAAATAATAATTTTCAAAAACACTCTTTTAATCCAGTTTAAACTTTAACTTATTCTTAAATAAAAACTGTTAAAACACTAACTTGGTTTCCCAGGAAAAACACACTTCCATGTCACCATCCCAAAGAACCTTTTCTTATAAATCCACCCGATTTGTTACCATTCAAATTCATGGTTAAATAACATAAATTTCTCTTCCATGTTTTAAAAATAACTTCTTTCGAAGCCCAAACATAGTTTTCAATTCCTGGAAATTCACTTTCAATGTTCGAGTTTAAAAAAACTTTTGAGAATTTATTAAAGGAAAATAATACTTATGAATTACTAAAATAAAATCCCATTGGTGAAAAATGCATTACAAATATTTTATTTACATTTTAAACTGATAATTTATATTTGGAAAGCCTCATTGAACATATACTTTAATTTCCTGGAAAACATCACCAAATAATCCCATCGTTATTTTGTAACCATTTATGATTTCTATTAAATTTATCTCCAAATAGTTTTACCTTCATAATTATCAACTGATAACTTTTCTCTTCGTTTATCATTCCAAATTTTACCAATTTCCAATTTTCATCCCAAACAGATGTCAATTTTAATTGTTTTAAATTCTTTATTTAACAATACCCTTTATTTCCTAAAAACCCAATTAATCCATTTATAATTAAATTCCGGATTTATAATTTATCCAACAATATTCCAATACAATTTAATTTCAGATTTATCAATCACAACATATAAACGGATTGCATTATCAATTATAAAACTAATTACTACAACGTGAGGAATCCAGTTGGATCCCTCCAACCTGTTTTCCCTGCATCCACAACTATTAGCACATCACATATATAAATATCAATCCATACTGATAACAATAGTTATATCCAACCAATCACACAAATATTTAAATATTGACTATTTAAATTGTCTAGCATCCAGACGTGAGTGAGAATGACTCACCTTGAGTTTCGGCGAGCGTTCGAAATTAAAGTGAACCGAACGATGTCCGATTTAACTCAAATTTCTACTTGCCTGGAATGATTTTCGAACTGCACCATTGCGTAGTACGCATCTCCGCGATTCCGAAGCCGCAAATTTCGTACGAATCTGATATCGTATGAAAGAGTTATTCAATTTTAAAAATTCGAATATAAATTTAAAACAAATTCTCTTTTATTTTATTTTTTTATTATCAAACCAACACGGCCGACACTTCTTCTTCCCCCATCAACTTCACGCACGCGAATACCCAATAAGGCCGAACCCAACATCACCAATTAAGGTTAGGAATCGCCTCCTCCACGCTCGCCGATAAGTTGATCCAAGGCCACGAAATCGAAGCCCATCTGCAGTGCTACCCTCGGCCCAAGCTTGGAGAAGCTCGGTCCTCATCTGCCATGGGAAAGCATGCTCGAACTTCCAACGAACGGGGCCGATTTCCACCTCCAATCGACGACAATTTGCCAGATCTACCGTTGGATGCGAAGCCTACGCTGACATCTACGATTTTCATTTAGGGAGTTTTCGCAAATAGGGCCTGGATCGAGAGAAAAAGAGAGGGAGAGCATGAGTATTTTCGGCCATTAATGAAAGAGGACGGTGGCTGGGAACGAAATAGGGTTAGGGTTCCTTAAACGTGAATATATACTTATAACGTATTATTTTAATATTAAATTCAATTTTAATGAACACTAGCAAACGAACTCCAAATCTCACGTGCCGCTTGGCGTTCCTAAGGTTTTTCTACGTTCTGCACACAACGGAACAGGTTTCGTAAGCTAATTCTTTCATACATGCGAGTTACGGAATTAAACGATCAATTTAAAATTAAATCAGTTAAAACGATTTCGATGCGTTTTATGCTGCCGGGGTCAAACGACAACTCCGATTGCTTCGAAAATTGAAATCCGATAATAACTAACTGTTATGGATCCAATGGAACTAGTTCCATCGAATTCCAAGACTGTGCCCCGGAAGGCTATTTTCACTCGTCGATAAATTCGAGCGATTTCCAAAATCGTCGAAATCGTCTAAAATTTCACCTTTAAAGTTTTATTAACTTAATTATAATTCGTATAGAATTCATAATCAAATTAGAAATCGTTCTGTTTGCACAAAAAATGGACAAACACCTCAAAGTCATATGATTTAGTTTATTTTATGTTGTTCTTAGTAATTTGGGTGAGTTATGCAAATAAGTAAAAAACAGGGGCTAAATTGTAAAAAGACACGCAGATTTATAATGGTTCGACCAGAACGTGCCTACGTCCACTTTATATGTTATTCCCTCTTTTCTTTCAGATTACAAGTACAAAGCTTTGTATACAAGTATATGAAAGTGGTTTGAAAGTTCCTTCCGTGCTTGAGCTCTCAAACTTGTCTGCCATTGTTGGACCCCTGCCCCTCTATTTATAGAGTGAGGTTGGGGGCAGGGGTCTTGGATGTATATAGTAGCTGGCGGGCCTGGGCTGATACAATCTGGTCTGGCACATCTGGTTGGTTTGGTCGTAGCTGAGTGGAGTTTGATTCGGTTGTGAGTGAAGTGGCATTGGTTCGATGATGCGTGGAGGGGGTTGGTTCGGCATGGGTTGGTGTGGCCTTGAACCGGTGAAGCTTGGTCCGGTGGTATGCTGAGAGGCTTTGGTTCGGTGTTGTCTTGGAGGAGGTTGGTTCGGCGCGGGTTGGCTCGGTGGTGAGTGTTGGTTCGGCAGGAGGTTGATTCGGTAGTGAGTGGTTCGAGTTGGTTCGGCATGGGGTTGATTCGATGGTAGCTGCTTCGAGTTGGTTCGGCATGGGGTTGATTCGGTGGTGGCTGCTTCGAGTTGGTTCGCTTTGATTCGGTGGGTGGTAGATATGTACCCAACATTTGCCCCCAAAGCAGGTCATATGTTTAACATATGTCGTGCTTTGTTTTAATGGGATAGTCTCGTTCGGTTTTAAGCGCCGAGCCATCTGGTCCGGTCGTTGATGGTTGCTTATAAATAGGGGCCCCGTGCCTTCGTTATTCCTTACCAACCGAGCCAAACATTTTGCCGAGTCAAACTCTCATCTTTGCCGAATCAAAGTGTTAGCCGAACCAGGTGAGACCCTTTGCCGCCGAATGAACTTCTGTACTGTTCTACCGAATGTACTCGGACCTTGTGTACCGAATGAAGGCTTACTATTCATTTTACCGGATGAACCGAATGAGCCCGAGGGTTGAATGCCGGATGAGATAATGCGTTCGAATACTGAATGGAATTATCACCGGATGAGCTCGGGGAGTGTAGTGCCGAACGAACTCTCGCCTTGTTTTACCGAATGAACTGAAAGGCTTTCAATGCCGAATGGACTTTAATCTCAACCTTTGTGCCTTGAACTTGTTTGCTTGTATTTCCATATTCCTTGTTCTAACTCGTTTTTCTGGTATTTGCAGATAATGTCTCGCAAAGCAGAAACTCGATCAGATAAACGGAAGTCCAGGGGCGAAGGAGAGTCCTCCTCCGTGCCCCCAGCCCAGCCAGGATCGGAACGTCATGGACCTACCCCGAGGTCGCTAGTAGATGGGTATGGCCCCCAGGAGCTTCTGAACTCTCCGCCCGACTGCTTTCCTAGCTCCCTCAGGGAGGAGCAGCTTGATGTCATCTCTCGCTCCTTTGGGATTGACAGGGCTCGTATGCTGTTGCCGGGAGACGGAGTGATGCCGTACAATCCATCTGAAGGATATTTTGCATATAGTAGGTACCACTGCATGTGTGGGGCCATTCCTCCCATTAATACCTGGATAGTCAGCTTCATCACTTATCTGAAGGTGGCTCCCTTCCAGCTTCAGCCCAATTCCTACGCCATCTTGGTGTGCTTATACATTATTTTCCAGAGAAGGTACGGGTGCCCCCTTCCAACCGGAAGATTCGGTATCTATATAACTTGAGGGGTTACAAGAAGGGGTCTCCGTATGTTAGTTTTGAAGCGGTCGTGCCCTTCAAACCGGTCTTGGACTTATACTCAAAGTTCACTATGTTTAAGAAAGAATGGTTTTTTATCAAGGATGATTCTGCCTCCTTCCGCCTCTTCACTTCTGGCTGTAAGTTGAACTTTATTTTCAACTTCCTTGTTCCGACTGCAGTGCTTCTTCTGATATGCTTCTATTTCTTGCTAGCGACAGGTGGCTTTGCAGTCGTAGAGAGTGATTCCCTGGTCCAGATGGCTGCGGAAATAAAGGCCATTTCGGGACGGGACGGGTCGGCTTCTTTCTTGATCAGGAATGCTACTCTCCTGGAGCACAACTTGATCCTGCCACACCAGTCCGTGGTTAAGCAGAGAGATACGGCTGAGGAGAAGGCTGCCAAAGCCAAGGAAGGGGCCACGGTGAAGAGTGGCAAGAGTGAACCTTTCACAAAGCCTCCCGTTGTTGGAGGTAAGAAACTTAAGAAGTCTGATGGTCCCTCCCCTAGCACTTGTCCAATTGCCCCGGGAGAGGAAGATGTGGAGGAAGATAGAGGTGAGGGTGAAGGAGGAGATGGACAGAGTGGTGGTGGCGTCGATGCCTTAACCTCTGGGCAAGCGGGAGAGATTCATGAGTGGACGGATGATGCTTTCCGTCAGGCTTTTGGGGAGTCGGAGGAAGGATCGGCTTTGGTTGAGAAGGCAAAGGAGGTTGACAAGGCTGGGGCTGGCGCCGATTCATTCTCTAAGAGTTCTTCAGCTACGGCGATTCCAGTGATTCAAGGTGAACTTTTGACTTCTACAGACTCCATTTACGATAGGGGCTTAGGAATATTTTATGGTTCGCTTCCGTCCTGGAATGAGATTCAGGACTTATTGCAGTATCCTACTCCTCCGTAGGGTTTGTATAATAGATGTGTCTTCTCACTCTTTTTAACTTGACATATTTCTCGAATTATGGACCATTGTATGTTCGTAACACTTGGCTTTTATTCCAAGAGCAGGTAAGGCGACCAAGTCATCACATATTCAGCACCGCCTCGAACAGTATAAGCTACTCAAAGCTTCTGCCAAACCAAAGCCGCCAACTAGCCGTTCTGGGGATGTAGTTAGATATCGCCCTCTTCTTGGAGTCATTGAGGAAGATATGCAAAAGAGGAAGAGGGGCCGATCTTCGTTTGAACCTTCTCCTGTCTCCCAACCTCCAGTCCAGCCCCTTCATGACATTACTGAAGAGGATACTGAGTTTATGCCTTTCCCCCATCCGTCCGAAAATCCAACCGTCACTCCGATAGACCGTCCTGGTTTGGATCGCAACCCCTTTGCCGGCCACCCGGATCTGGATCCGAGTTTTCAGGATATCTCTTTTGACGAGGTCATGGGTGAGCATCTTCTTCCCCGCAATCCCATGGTACGGGTGCTTGATGAGGCTAAGTCGTTAGACCTTGATTTGCTTACTACTCGAATTGTGACCATGGGGAACGAGGCCAAGGCAAGTATCGATCGGGTGGCTGAGGAAACCAAGAGGTTAATGGAGCATCATGCTCGACTGGCCAGGGCTGGGGAGGAAATCGGAAGTGCTAACATCCGATTGCGGCTACAGGTTTCTGATCAGGCCAAGCAGCTTGCCGATCAGGCTATCCAGATATCCCAGCATGAGGCGGCTACCCGACGACTAAAGAAAATCATGGAGGAGGCTAACAAGGCTGAGTTGCGAAAGGTGGAGGCCGCCTGCAAGGAGCGGATTGACATAGCCATTGCTATGGTGGACGAGGTTCGGAGGGCGGATCTCGAGCAAGTAGAGGAGTTATCTGGGAGGCTTGAGGCCGCAGAGCTTGCTCAGGCCAGGCTAAAGGAAGAGATGGAGGAAATGAGCAGGTCTCTCTAGGCTGACCGCTTGAGATATCGATCGGAGAGGGATGTTGTCGTCGCCAAGTTGTTGTCCTCCGAGGCCCGGGTGAGGGAGTTTGAGGATAATGAGGGGATGATGGATGAGATGTTGCAGGATATGTACTTCCGTACCTGGAAGCAGGGTAATCTATCCTGGATGGATGACTATCCCCGGGTCATGGCTAGGATATATCTCCGGGCTTTGGAGGAGACCAAGGCCGATGCGGATAGGGAAGGTGGAGCGGCATTCAGGATGGACATGGTAACCGCCCAGTTCTCGAAGGAGGAGAAGGTAGCAGTGAAGGAGGGGATGCGGTTACTTGCTGCGGAGGAAGCTGGTGTGCAGTTGGGGGATGAGGACCAAGAAGCGGGTGCTGGTGAGTTCTCCCTATTTTAGTTTTTCATGACTTGATTGTCCGTTGTTGGTTTAATGGATTCCTCTTCTGAATTGGACAGGTGGGACTTCTGATAAGCGTGCTGGGAGCTCCGACCCTGCGACTAAGTAGGCTTGGAGAGTTGGTAGGATGAGGGTGAGGTGCGGACGCAGCTGGTTCCTTGTCCGGATTCGGTCACCTTTTGATTTCCTTTTATCGCTGTTTATGTTAGTCCAAAACATTGATGTGACTGTAATAATATTTTTTATGATGAATGACTTTATGTAATTTCATAACATAAGCTGATTCCTTTATGTTGGAATTTTATCGCTATTTTGTTGTGCTGTGTAAGTGATGTAACTATGCATGTTACTAGTGGCTTGACTGTGCCTGATGCCAAGTTTTTTGCTTAAAGTATAATTTTCTCATTTTGCAACGTAAATGTGATGTGTGAATATGAACTGCAGCTATGCATTAATGTATAAAAGTAGAAGGTACTGCCCTTCATGTTTCGGCTGTGGACGGCAACTTCGTGTGCCCTGTAAGACTAAGCACGGAATGCTGTTGAGTGTCTCGTCATCCGATTGTAAGTTTCTGTTCCCATTAGCGAGCATCCCCTATTTCATGTCCTGTACTTTCAAGCACCGTTACGGAGAATAGGAGAAAAGTTTTAAATGAAATGGAAATATAGGAAAAGTAAAACTTCCAGTCACGGAAGGCCGTCGATGTGCTTAAGTTCGTGGCAAACGGGTTTCGTAGTCACTTTCCCTAGCTGTGGGTCTTGGAGACATTTGTCACCCATCTTACGCCTCTGCGGGGAGTTTTCTTTTTTACCACAGCCGCACTTAAGACACATCGGAGCCAATCACGCACAGTAACTACCCGGGCCATTATGGCCCGTAATCGCGGGTATTATTCGATTTACTGTGGCCGGCTAGCGTGGGGGCCGATCGTCAACTGTGAACTGCCCCTGGCTGGCCACACCTTATGTTGGGGCTTATAGTCGGTTCACAGTTGCCGGCGAGCCGAATCGCTGTAATGAGCTGCCATGGCATAATCGGCCTTCTCGGTGGCTTATACTCGTGTTATTACAGTCGGCTTTAAGGGTCGAGGCAAACAATGAGTTAACTCGCGGTAGAGGGATACCGGAGCAAAGTGTCTCATTGGCGAGGGCATAGGATCGTAGCGTAACTGTTAGATTTTGTCCAGGTGGAGTTGTGTTGTGAAGCTCTGAATTGAAATGTCATCTGCAAAGGATTTTGTTCAACAGCAAAGGATAAAGCTTAACAAGTAGCCAAGATATAAAGGAACAAGTTAACAAGAGTCAAGTTTTTAAAGCGGTTCGGCATGAAAATGCCTACGTCCACTGATTCTCTTTGTTAATTCACTTCATATGGGCAGTACAAGTTAAGAAAAGTATCAACGGAGGTGTCGGATGTTCCATGCCCTCTGGAACACTTCTCCGTCCACTGTTGACAAAATATAAGCTCCGTTGTGGAGATCTTTATGAATTACATATGGTCCGTCCCAGATGGGGTCCAGTGCCCCGGGGCGCGGAAAGATTCGTTTGAGGACAAGATCTCCTTCTTTTAAGCTGCGATGCTTGACTTTGGAGTTGTACTGGGCTGCCACTTTTTGTTTGTGAGCCACTACTTTGAGTGTTGCATCGTTTCTTCTCTCCTCAATTAGGTCCAAAGACATGAGGAGGAGTTCTTCGTTCTCTTCCAGGCTGTAGTGGATCCTACGGTGAGAGGGCACTATAGTTTCAACTAGGAGCATGGCCTCCGATCCGTATGCCAAAGAGAAAGGAGTATGCCCTGTTGAAGTTCTGTAAGATGTGCGGTAGGCCCAAAGTGCCGTAGGAAGTTCGTCCACCCAAGCGCCTTTCGACTTTTCAAGTTTCTTCTTGATTAAGGTTTTGAGGATCTTGTTGACAGCTTCGACTTGTCCGTTTGCTTGAGGATAAGCTACAGATGAGAAGCTTTTGTGAATTCTGTGCTCTTGGCATCGATCGGCGAATTCTTCGCTGTCAAATTGAAGTCCGTTGTCTGATATGATCTTGAGTGGGACTCCGTACCTGCACAGAATATTTTTGATCAAGAAGTTGATAACTTTTGCCGAGGATATTTTATTTAGGGCTTCCGCCTCCACCCATTTGGTGAAATAGTCAACTGCCACTATAGCATATTTGGCTCCGCCTCGGCCCGTTGGCAGTTTGCCAATTAAGTCAATTCCCCATACCGCAAAGGGCCAAGGGCTGGTCATTTGAGTAATCTCATTTGTGGGTAGTCGAGGGATCTTGGCAAATTTCTGACATATGTCGCATTTCTTGACAAAGTCCAAGGCATCTTTGTTTAAAGTGGGCCAGTAATATTCATATCGGAGTATCTTCTTTGCCAGAGTCTGCCCTCCAGTGTGATCTCCGCAACTTCCTTGATGGATGTTGGATAAGACTTCCCTGACTTCCCTTCCAGCGATACACCTTAATAAGGGATTGGAGAAGCCGCGCCGATAGAGGATGCCTTCTTGTAATGTATAGCGGGAAGCTTTCCTTAAGAGTTTCTTGATTTCGTTATGCCTGTCGGGCAGTGTTCCATCTTGTAAATATTTCCGGATAGGAGTCATCCAAGTTTCTTCGTCGATTGCAGCTATCAGATTCACTCGCTCGAAACTTGGTGCCAGTTGTTTTGAGATGGTTAATGCTCCTAAAATAGTGATGTTCTCCATACTAGCTTGCTTTGCTAGTTCATCGGCCTCTTGGTTCTCTTCTCGAGGAATGTGTTTGACTAGATAGTGATCCAATTGATTGAGCAGCAGCTTGGTCTTTTTCAGATATGCTGTAAGTCGCTCTCCTCGAGTCTGGAAGTCTCCAAGTATTTGATTTACAATGAGTTGAGAATCACTATAGAGACATAAAGAGCCGACTCCAATCTCCAAGGACAGTTCTAATCCAGCTATCACCGCTTCGTATTCTGCGTCATTGTTGGTGGCAGCGAATTCCAACCTTAGGGCGTAGTGCAGCTTCCTTCCCCTGGGGGTGATTATCACAACACCTGCCCCCGAGCCTTATTCGTTTGACGCTCCATCTACGAAGAGATTCCACTTGATATCTTCTGCTATTTCAGATTGGTCCTTACCTTCGCTAGTAGTGAATTCGGCAATGAAATCAGCTATCGCTTGCCCTATGATAGTGGTGCGAGGATGGTAAGTGATATCATATTGACTTAGTTCGATGCACCACTTAAGTAGTCGCCCAGAAGTGTCGGGGCGATGGAGCACTTGCCTTAGCGGTTGATCGGTTAAAACTCTGATGGAATGAGACTGGAAATAGTGTCGCAGTTTCCGCGACGTGATAAGCAAACAGTATGCTAGCTTTTCAAGTTTAGGGTATCTGACTTCTTCCCCTGTGAATCTCTTGCTTACAAAGTATACGGGTCGCTGCGCGCGGTTGTCTTCTCTTACCAAAGCGACGCTCAAAGCGTGGGATGACACAGCAAGGTATATGTATAGTTCTTCGCCTTCATTAGGAGTTGAGAGTACTGGTGGCCGCTGGAGGTGTTCGATTAGGTTAAGAAAAGCTGTTGAACACTCATCGGTCCATTCGAATTTTCCTTTGTCTTTCTTTAGAGCTTCGAAGAAAGGGATGCATTTGTCGGTTGCTTTAGAGATGAACCTACTCAGGGCGGCCACTTTCCCGTTTAGGCTTTGCATCTCTCTTCGAGTAGACGGTGTCTTGATATCTTGTAAAGTTCGGACTTGTTCGGGGTTTGCTTCAATCCCCCTGGCATGAACGATGAATCCCAAGAACTTTCCCGATGATACTCCGAAGGAGCACTTTAGAGGGTTCAGCTTCATTCCATGTTGGCGAAGTACTTGAAACATCTCGTCCAGTTGGTTTATATGGTCGTTGGCTTTCCTCGATTTTACCAGCATGTCATCCACATAAACTTCCATAGTTCGTCCTATCAGTTCTGCAAACATCTTGTTGACGAGGCGCTGATAAGTAGCTCCGGCGTTTTTAAGTCCAAATGGCATTACCTTGTAGCAGTACAATCCTCGGTCAGTGATGAAGCTAGTGTGGTCTTGATCGGGGGCATGCATAGGGATCTGGTTATATCCTGAGTATGCGTCCATAAAGGATAAGAGTTCGTGTCCGGCAGTGCTGTCCACGAGTTGGTCGATTCGGGGGAGCGGGAAGCAGTCTTTCGGGCAAGCGTCATTTAAGTTGGAGAAATCGATGCATGTTCGCCACTTCCCAATAGCTTTATTTACCAGTACCGGGTTGGTGATCCATTCCGGGTAGATGGCTTCACGTATGAAGTCATTGGCAAGTAAGTTCTTTACTTCTTCCTCGAGGGCTGCTGATCGTTCTGCCCCCATGCTTCTCTTTTTCTGTTTCACTGGTGTCTTGGTAGGGTCGATGTTCAATGCGTGGCATGCTATATCCGGGGAGATTCCAGTCATGTCAGCATGCGTCCACGCAAATACATCTAGGTTGTGGCGGAGAAAATCAATGAGTTGATCCTTTAATTCTGCTTTTAATTGAGATCCGATTTTCAATAGTCTACTCGAGTCATATTTGTCTACAGCTACGAATTCCATAGCCTCTGCAGGCTCGGCGGTGGCCTCCTCCTCTTTGTCCCTGGGGTCTAATTCGTTGAAAGGATCACTGGTATATCGAAGAGGAGGGGCTTTCTTTAGTTGCTATGCTTCCAAGCTTTTCATGCAGAGAGTAGTCTCTGCATTTTTCCCTTTATCTTTTCTGCGATTATTGCGAAGTTCGGTCACATAGCAGTCTCGAGCAGCGTCTTGATCTCCCTCCACTTCTCCTACTCCGTTATCTATGGGAAATTTCATCTTCAGGCACCATGGGGCTAGGACAATTTGGAAGTCGGACAAGGCTGGTCTTCCCAAGAAGGCGTTGTAGGCCGAATGGTTCTCTATTAGTACGAACGTTTGTTTTTGCACAGCGGAGCGGGGATGGCTGCCTATTTCGACAAAGAGGTCCAGTTGCCCGAGAGGTAACTTTGCATCTCCAGTGAAACCATGTAGTGGTTTGTTGCAGGGAGATACATCCTTCATTGACAGCTTCATTTTGTCGAAAGCATGCTTGAATAGGATATTTACTGAACTTCCAGTGTCTATTAAAATTCGAAAAACGTTGGCTGGACCGAACCAGGCAGAGATGACCATAGGGTCCATGTGTGGGTACTGTCTTCCCTCTAGATCACGCCTACTGAATGTGATGTCGTCACTCTCTTTCCGTTTTGGGTGGCGTTCTTCTGTAACAGAGTTAACGCAGCCTTCATTGTTTCTAAGTGACTTGCCGTATCTTTCCATCTCTGCCCAGCTTCTGTCGGCGATGTGTGGTCCTCCCGAGATGGTATGGACCACTATCTTCTCTTGACTAGAGCCGCTGGTGTGGCGATTTCCTCCACTTACTTCTGGGAGGGTAGCCTAAGATTCTCACTGGCAGGAGTCGAAATCCTGTTCTGGCTCTTCACATAGCGTTCCAGCCTCTTCCTTCTGATGTGTTCTTTAATTAAATCCCGGAGATGGTGGCATTCATTGGTGTCATGTCCATGAGATTCGTGGAAGCGGCAGAACTTTCCTGACTTGAGTGCGTTATCAGACTCCTTCTTGTGCGGGGGGCGCTTGTATCTAACTTCGTCTTGAGTGGCCAGGAAGATGTTTTCGATCGTTTCATTCAAAGGAGTGTAAGAGTCAAATCTTGGTCCTGGTCGATATAAGCGCTTTTCTCCCTTTTTGCCCCCAGCATTGTCTCTAGAGTCATTTCTTCGAACATCTTTTGCCGCAGCGAGGAACCTGTCTGGAGCCGTCTTAGCCCGTGGTCCTGTCTGCCTTTCAGTGGCAGCCTCTTCGAGTCTCATGTACTTCCCAGCTTCATGGAAGAAATTGGGCAAGGTAGCTGGTTTTTCTTTAGTTAGTCTTCTAGCAAACTTGGTATCCGGATGCACACCACTACAGAGGGCCATCAGGACAAGTTTCTCATCGGCATCTTGAACTGCTGCCGCTGCGGCATTGAACCGGGTTAGGTATTGCTGCAGTGTCTCTCCGGCTTTCTGTTTGACAGTAGATAAGGAGTAAGCATCCTTGGGTTGTTCCACATGAATGCGGAACTGGCTGATAAACTTCTCCTTCAACATTTCCCATGAACTGATGGATCCTTGGGGTAGATGGCAGAACTAGGAGGTAGCTAGATCTGCTAAAAATAGTGGAAAGCATTTGCATAATACTCCTTCCGTTGCCCCGCTCATGAGCATATGTTGTGTGTATCTTTGCAGGTGTACAACGGGGTCAGAGGTTCCCTTGTATGGTTCCATTATCGGCATTTTCCACTCTCGGGGGGTGATGGCAATTTCAATATCGCGGGTGAAAGGGCTGGTTACCCTAGCACCTATCCCATGATCTCTTTGGTCCCGTTGGACGCATTCCTTGAATAATCGTGCCATTCTTTCATCAGAATTTGGAGCGGACAAAAATGAGCTTGGTTCTTCCCTGCGGGATCGATCTCGTCCAGATGACCTATAGGGATGGTATAGTCTATCACTTCTGACGTTATCCAGTGGCTGTCTTTGGCTGCTCGGATACATGCTAGCACCAGCTATAGTTGGCCCCTGCCTTGATCTTCTCCTGTGGGGTTCTGTTTCGAGCATTTCCATGGGGTCAACTTCGGGCTGGGTTCTAGCTCGGCTCCGTTCAGCGGGGTTTTTGTGATTAGGTGGCATGACTGGCTCAGCTACATCCGACCCTCGCCTGGTGCCTCCCCCATTGGGTTCGGTTCCAAGCGCTTCCTCGAGTCGGAGTTCGGGCTGAGTCCGGGCGCGGCCCCTATCATTGTTGTTCATGTTGATAGCTTCTTCGAAGAGGGAAGACCTTTGTTGTCCCCGAGATCCTCCAGATTGAGACTCGCCCCATGATTCAGTGTTGCGGTTGGATTCTTCGGCATCCCTCAAGCGTGACATGAGTTGGTTCACCAAAGCTTCTTGTTGGGATGCGAAGCGGTTAGTCACTTCAACCACAACTCTGTCTAGGTCTGCCCTAGTGATTGCTGCCAGTTGTTCCGCTGCAGGGGCTGTCGGAATTGCCTGATCTACATTTGGCACTGCTGTCGTAGTGGGATGGTTCTCTTGATCTGGATCCACTGGAGCTGGAGCGCTGCTGGTTGCAACGTTCTTTCCCTTGTTGGCGTCTTTTCTCGGCCTGGAAGTCATGTTTCCTAAGCAATGAAGGGTGCAATTGGGAAAGAAGGTTGAATGAGGGAAGCTGAAGCTTCGAGTTCCAAGCTCTCAATGAAAGCGCCAAAAATGTTTGCACAAAAAATGGACAAACACCTCAAAGCCGTATGATTTAGTTGATTTTATGTTGTTCTTAGTAATTTGGGTGAGTTATGCAAATAAGTAAAAAACAGGGGCTAAATTGTAAAAAGACACGTAGATTTATAGTGGTTCGGCCAGAACGTGCCTACGTCCACTTTATATGTTATTCCCTCTTTTCTTTCAGATTACAAGTACAAAGCTTTGTATACAAGTATATGAAAGTGGTTTGAAAGTTCCTTCCGTGCTTGAGCTCTCAAACTTGTCTGCCATTGTTGTACCCCTGCCCCTCTATTTATAGAGTGAGGTTGGGGGCAGGGGTCTTGGATGTATATAGTAGCTGGCGGGCCTGGGCTGATGCAATCTGGTCTGGCACATCTAGTTGGTTTGGTCGTAGCTGAGTGGAGTTTGATTCGGTTGTGAGTGAAGTGGCATTGGTTCGGTGATGCGTGGAAAGGGTTGGTTCGGCATGGGTTGGTGTGGCCTTGGACCGGTGAAGCTTGGTCCGGTGGTATGCTGAGAGGCTTTGGTTCGGTGTTGTCTTGGAGGAGGTTGGTTCGGCGTGGGTTGGCTCGGTGGTGAGTGTTGGTTCGGAAGGAGGTTGATTCGGTGGTGAGTGGTTCGAGTTGGTTCGGCATGGGGTTGATTCGGTGGTGGCTGCTTCGAGTTGGTTCGGCATGGGGTTGATTCGGTGGTGGCTGCTTCGAGTTGGTTCGCTTTGATTCGGTGGGTGGTAGATACGTACCCAACACGTTCTAATTCATTTTAATCAAAATTTGATTATTTGCATTATTATAATTTTAAATTCCATTATTAAATTAATATAAATTTCCAAATTCAATCTATCGCCAATTAATTCCATCCAATAGTCCAATATTATAACCCAAATCCAATTAAACTCAAAATAAATTTTAGAATCTAGTTTTATCCCTATTTACACTCAGAACTACCAATTATCCAAATTCTAATATTAGATTACTATTATTCAAATTTTCAATTTCATTCCCGTATATGAAATTTGACTAATTTAATTAACTTAACCAAAGTCTTTTATTTCAAAATTCAAACTATAACTCATATTCAACATTTAAAATGAATTATATGTTCAAATTTGGCGACCCAAAATTCCGGGTCGTTACATTCCTCCCCCCTTATAAAAATTTCGTTCCCGAAATTTGCTAAGGTAGAAAGAATGCTCCTACACTCATTAACAAAACTTACTTAGTTAAAATCTTATATACACTTCCCAAAATCCTTTAGCTCAAATCCAAACTCATTTGCTTTATTTACTCTAAAGCTTTAAATTTTAACGTATTTCAAAATAACTTTCCAAGTTAATAAATTTTTTTTCCAAAATCCAAAAAAAAATTTCTAACTCCCAAAATTTCCAGAAAATTTTGGCAGAGTCTCCCCTGTACGGAGGAGCTTTCGCGATATCGCGATACAGATAAATATATATACATCGACCCACACGGTCGGAAACCAAAATATTTCACAATACATATATCATTTCCCAATTATATTTGCGTAAGCGTACATTTTTAGCAAAATTTTTTAAAGCAAGCGGCTAATATATAACGCATATACGCGCTCCAACTCTCTCGAACGCCTCCCGTACCTGTACTTACTCAACAAACTCATCAGTTTTCAAAGATATGAACATTATAACAACATTTCCAATATAAATGTAAGCCAACATATCCATTTACATCCCAAACAACACTTTGCATAATTTCATAAGTAAATCATATTTTAAAGCATATACAAAGTTCCTTTTTTAATGCCAAACCCCAAGTTATTTCACACAAAGGATTTTATATATACAAGTTTTGCTATGTTCCATTCATATTCTACCCCATTTCCAAATTGATTTCCCAGTCAATTTCCTTTTTAATTTGATACGTTTGCACTTCTATTATGATATACTTACATTTATACTCAAATCCATTTATTAAGATTTTAGCCCATTCCACTTTCATCCAAACCAACTTCATTTTACTTCACTTGAATGATTTACATTCAAGTTTACTATATACCATTCATATTTATTACAACCAGTTCATTTCTATTTCAATATGATTAACATATGCCTTACTTACATTTCTTTATTTTAACTTACATTCCCAATTTGATTTACAATTAAATTTTATCTTAAAATTGAAACATTTGCATTCTTTTTATGATCCATTTCCCTTCATATGCAAAATCACTTAATAACACTTCAATCCATTCAAATTAATTCTAAACCAATTCAGTTGCTGTTTAAACAACTCAATTCTGAATACATGCAAATACTCATGTCATTCAAACAAAAATAATCACCACTTAAGCTCATAACCATTAAAATTAATTTTAGTTTAAATTTATATTAATTTTATTCAATTTTGCATGGTTCACAAACCAAGCATTCTTACCACGTTGCAAAAAATTTCTTTTCTTTTAAACCAAGTCTTGATATTCATATTTCAAATCCATTATTCAACTTAAGTTTACTTTCATCATTCCATCCTGGATTATTTACAACTCTTATATCCATATCACAATATTTATTTAAAACCTTTCCACTTGCAATTCAACTTTATTACCCAAACAAAATTATCCAAGATAACATTATAAAGCTTAATCATAATTATTATTCAATTTACTTAAGTTCTTTCACAATATTTCCATTATCTTCTTATAAATCAAATTTTATTTTCATTTGATTCTCATCTAAATCAATTCCAACCCATCTACAAATTTTAATGCACTTTGCTTATTCATTTATTCCATTTCAGATTTATTTTATTACCAAAGAAACCACTTTAAATTATTTCACTCTTTTGAATTTATTTATAATTCAAGCCATCAATATTATAATCTAATTCCATTATTAACTCACACTTCCAATATTTATTACCACAAATTTAAATCCCATGCCGCAAATAGATTTTTATTTACTTTCCAAATTTTATCCAAACTATCAAAATTTCGTTCATGCCAATACAAATTCCATCTAATTTAGTTTACACTAAATTCATCTTCAAGCTTCTCTTTATTTAATCAGCTTACGCTAAATTCATTCTCAAATAATTCCTTTGGATTTAGTTGAGTGAGGATTTTAATTATTCAATATCATATCAACTAAATTGCACTTTCCTTCAACTCAACTCTTTTCCAACTTAAATTCTAGTTTAACCAAATTTATTTAGCCATCTTGAATTTATACCATTGCCCTTACTGTCTTAAATAAGAATTTAATTACATCCATTTTTATTCAATTTTAATTTTCCATATACAAGTTCTAAATTTATTTACTGATTTAAGTTCATTCACATCCTTTATATTTTATATTTTCTTCATCTTATTTCAATTCACATTTCTTTTGAGATTAAGTTCGAATTCACTATACTATTCAACTATGTCCTATTTTTGATCATAATTCCATTTTCTATTTATAAGTTTACCAACTTATTTATTTAAAAGCTTATATAGCTCATTTTAATCCATTTACATCTTACAATCACAATTCCAAATTTTATATATATGTATCACTGTATTTCTAAGGATACAAATTTCTTCCAATTTAATTCTTTGCAAATTTTAAATCCACAATTTCAAATTATAAGCATAGCACTCAATAGCTCATGTGTACAATTTATTACACAATGACTCACAAATACAAAGTCATTTTACATTTCAATTTAATCCAAATCTATTTAATTTAAGTTCAATTTGTTTAACTTATTCCAAGTTAAATTCAAATTTTCTATTCACTCCAATATATTTTATTCACTTCCATTTACTCAGGTTAAATTTTAATTCCAAGATTAAATTTTCATTTCTTCCTTCATATTAATACCAACTTCACTTAATAAGTTAAATAGTTGATTCATTTTACTTTACACATTATTTAAACAGAGTTTCCCAGAATTCAATTACCCGGTTTTATTGCAAAATCATTTTGAAATATATCTAATATATGCCCACTTGGTATATCAATCAAATCTCCAGATTTCTAAACAATTTGGTTGTACCAAAACAATTTCCCCATTTTGAATTTTTCCAAAACACTTGTTATACCTAACAAGTTCCAAATAATATCATAACCAATCACTTTGGATAGCAATCCATCACTTTAGAAACTCGAAAATGAATTCTAATGATGTGGCCAGCATCATCATGATTATTTTCCAGCGACTGAAGTGAGTTCAATGCTTTCTTACTTTCCTAAATTCTTTTTAAAACAATTCTCATTCAAAAATATTACCCAAAATAATATTCCAATATTGCCTTCAAACACCTTAGCAAACATTTCAATCTTTCCCAGGATTTTAAATTTCCAAACTTTTGTTTTCATTATATTTAAAATCCTTTCCAAAACTTCCAAAATTTAAATTCTGGTTTAGATTAAATTTAGTTGTTCTTTTTTTGTATAATTTATTCTCATAGAATTTATTTGGTTATAACCATTTCAATTTTAAGATTCTTAATTAATTATAGTATTAACAACCAATCATTCAAATCCAAATATATATATAACAGAAAATTATTTCTTTTATATCAGAATATAATTTTGGGTAAAATTATTTCATTTACCCCCTTTTAAAAACAATACTATGTCGGTTTATCTTGTTTAAGAGTTTAGAAACCCCTATCGATACGGTTGTACTTCCGTACTGACCAGAATTCATAAACACTCAACCGATAAGTCAACACAGTATAAACAAATTTTATATGCACTAACAAGTACGCTCTCATAGCTATTAATACGCTCAAACTCATTTTAGAGTACTGTAGACTCTATTTTAAATGAGAAATTCCCACCAGAGCCAAGGTTATCACCAACCTAAGCTCTGATACCAACTGTAACAGCCCGCAAATCCGTACCCCTTGAGTCAACACTATTCTACATTAATCAACTCAGGTGGAACAGAAACACGAACCATTAGGGTTAAAGAAGAAGAGGTAGAAGAAAGAAGGAACTAAACAATATCAGAATGTCACAGTCGTAGCGGAATAAAATATAATAGTAAATATATAACTTTACACAAAATGAAGTTTGTAACTGTTTTATACATCATATCATCACAGTGTCTCATACATCAACATTTATAGATCAGACATATCATACAATCACAGCAGCGGAATATATATATAGGTACAGATAATACGTCTCGGACTCCAGCTCCTCTCCTGCTCCATAGCATACTGTCCTGAACATATAATACTCGGTCTGACCCGAGCATTATAATGAAATAACACCCGAGTCAGTCTGGAATACCAGCTGATAATAATGCACCCAAATTGATCATTAAAGTTTCAAAAAATCCTTTGAAAACAAAAGCATCTCGTAAGACCACGCCACAAATAAACGTGTCGGGTTTCTACCTTACGATAGCTAAAACACTTTTTATAGAAATCCTCTGATATTATAATAGGGTCTATATACAAATACTTATAAAATAGCCGAAATTGTTACATCTATTAAATTCCAGCTACTAGCCACAGAGTGGGTAATACAAACAAAACTCGTACAAGGCTCGTAGGGAGAATGGATTTCCAACAATGACTAGGCACTGGGGTACCACCTGTCATAGTACGGGGCCTAGATCACCGTACCGAGGACCACGCCCGATCCCCTGCTACACAAGGCCGGACCCATCCCTTACTGGACAGTTTCGAATAAGATCACCCCACGGTTGGGATCAGCAACCGCCCACTAAGCCGAAATAAAAAGGGACATCTAGACAGGGATGACCTTACTCTCAAGTGGGGGCTACCCACGAAGCCTTGCTGCATATCCCCTGATTTTCTGTCATTCCCATGTGATGAGGCTTGAGGCTAAGCGTTACCTTTTTAGAACATATCCCTTAGAATGCCCATCGTCCACCTGACGATGTTTCGCAAGCATTCATCCATACAATTCCGTCCCGGGTTCGAACGGAACTGAAGGTACTATTCCTACTACATCCATTTTGGAAATATCCTCAGGATTAGTAGCGACTAGCCCTTGCACTTCACTGCTCCATCTTCGAATCCAAAATTGTTTTCACGAAAACGTACAAACCGGATCGAAGTGGTTTTCGAGAAATAAATCTCGATCCCGGTCTCTTCGAAACGATTAACGCATTTGTCCAATATTGATAGTCGGTGATTTAACTATCAATTAACATTCACAAACATCCATCACACAATAAATAATTCCCACATTATTTATTTTTCTCTAATATCTTTAAAAGATATATTTTCAAATTTCCAAAACTCATTTGAAAACAATTTCCCAAAGATTCTCCTTTACAAGGTATATTCTTTACCCTTTATTCCCATTGGAAATAACCAAGTTCAAAACATTTAGATTTAAAACAGTTAAAAACATTTTATACTGAAATATACTTTAAAATATGTAAATTTACTTCTAGTTATTTACTCAAAATATAAATTTAAAATATGTGAAGTAAAACTATTTATTAAGACATAAACTTGATTTTAAATAAAGGTTTAGTTAAACTAAATTTAAAAGTAGAGTTTTAAAAGGATTAATAATAATTCAAATAGCTTTATTCCAAACTAGCCTTAAAATAAATCCATTTGTAAAAATAATTTCTAATGTATTCGTAAATAATTACTATTGCAAATTTACTAATCAGTTGCTTAAAAATAATAATTTTCAAAAACACTCTTTTAATCCAGTTTAAACTTTAACTTATTCTTAAATAAAAACTGTTAAAACACTAACTTGGTTTCCCAGGAAAAAACACACTTCCATTTCACCATCCCAAAGAACTTTTTCTTATAAATCCAGCCGATTTGTTACCATTCAAGTTCATGGTTAAACAACATAAATTTCTCTTCCATGTTTTAAAAATAACTTCTTTCGAAGCCCAAACATAGTTTTCCATTCCTGGAAATTCACTTTCAAAGTTCGGGTTTAAAAATCTTTTAAAATAAACTTTTGAGAATTTATTAAAGGAAAATAATACTTATGAATTACTAAAATAAAATCCCATTGGTGAAAAATGCATTACAAATATTTTATTTACATTTTAAACTGCTAATTTATATTTGGAAAGCCTCATTGAACATATACTTTAATTTCTTGGGAAACATCACCAAATAATCCCATCGTTATTTTGTAACCATTTATGATTTCTATTAAATTTATCTCCAAATAGTTTTACCTTCACAATTATCAACTGATAACTTTTCTCTTCGTTTATCATTCCAAATTTTACCAATTTCCAATTTTCATCCCAAACAGATATCAATTTTAATTCTTTTAAATTCTTTATTTAACAATACCCTTTATTTCCTAAAAACCCAATTAATCCATTTATAATTAAATTCCGGATTTATAATTTATCCAACAATATTCCAATACAATTTAATTTCAGATTTATTAATCACAACTTATAAACGGATTGCATTATCAATTATAAAACTAATTACTACATCGTGAGGAATCCAGTTGGATCCCTCCAACCTGTTTTCCCTGCATCCACAACTATTAGCACATCACATATATAAATATCAATCCATACCGATAACAACAGTTATATCCAACCAATCACACAAATATTTAAATATTGACTATTTAAATTGTCTAGCATCCAGATGTGAGTGAGAATAACTCACCTTGAGTTTCGACGAGCGTTTGAAATTAAAGTAAATCGAACGACGTTCGATTTAACTCAAATTTCTACTTGCCCGGAATGATTTCCGAACTGCACCATTGCGTAGTACGCATCTCCGCGGTTCCGGTGCCGCAAATTTCGTACGAATCTGATATCGTATGAAAGAGTTATTCAATTTTAAAGATTCGAGTATAAATTTAAAACAAATTCTCTTTTATTTTATTTTTTTATTACCAAACCAACACGGCCGACACTTCTTCTTCCCCCATCAACTTCACGCACGTGAATACCCAATAAGGCCGAACCCAACATCACCAGTTAGGGTTAGTAATCGCCTCCTCCACGCTCGCCGATAAGTTGATCCAAGGCCACGAAATCGAAGCCCATCTGCAGTGCTACCCTCGGCCCAAGCTAGGAGAAGCTCGATCCTCATCTGCCATGGGAAAGTGTGCTTGAACTTCCAACGAACGGGGCCGATTTCCACCTCCAATCGACGACGATTCGCCAGATCTACCGTTGGATGCGAAGCCTACGCTGACATCTACGATTTTCATTTAGGAAGTTTTCGCAAATAGGGCCTGGATCGAGAGAAAAAGAGAGGGAGAGCATGAGTATTTTCGGCCATTAATGAAAGAGGACGGCGGCTGCGAAAGAAATAGGGTTAGGGTTCCTTAAACGTGAATATATACGTATAAAGTATTATTTTAATATTAAATTCAATTTTAATGAACACTTGCAAACGAACTCCAAATCTCACGTGCCGCTCGGCGTTCCTAAGGTTTTTCTGCGTTCTGGACACAGTGGAATGGGTTTCGTAAGCTAATTATGTCATACGTGCGAGTTACGGAATTAAATGATCAATTTAAAATTAAATCGGTTAAAACGATTTCGATGCGTTTTACGCTGCCGGGGTCAAAAGACAACTCCGATTGCTTTGAAAATTGAAATCCGATAATAAATAACTATTACGGATCCAATGGAACTGGTTTCATCGAATTCCCAGACTTTGCCTCGGAAGGCTATTTTCACTCGTCGATAAATTCGAGCGATTTCCGAAATCGTCGAAATCGTCTAAAATTTCACCTTTAAAGTTTTATTAACTTAATTATAATTCGTATAGAATTCATAATCAAATTAGAAATCATTCTAATTCATTTTAAATCAAAATTTGATTATTTGCATTATTATAATATTAAATTCCATTATTAAATTAATATAAATTTCCAAATTCAATCTATCGCCAATTAATTCCATCCAATAGTCCAATATTATAATTCAAATCCAATTAAACTCAAAATAAATTTTAGAATCTAATTTTATCCCCATTTACACTCAGAACTACCAATTATCCAAATTCTAATATTAAATTAGTATTATTCAAATTTTCAATTTCATTCCCGTATATGAAATTTGACTAATTTTATTAACTTAACCAAAATCTTTTATTTCAAAATTCAAATTATAACTCATATTCAACATTTAAAATGAATTAATTGTTCAAATTTGGCGACCCAAAATTCTGGGTCGTTACACCCAGAAAATGTAGGTTGCAACTCACATATACACTCTTCATGCACACACCCAAATATATGCACCCGACACTCTCAGGCTAGGCACGGGTGTAGGTAATGGGCGCGGAGGCGGAGTGAAGGAGGTAAGTGAGGGTGAAGGCTGAGGAGATGGGCGAAGTGGAGAAGGAAAGTGGAGCTCACAGTGGGCGGTGCGTGCGTGAGGGACGTGCTAGAGTTCAAGGCGGTGGGAAGCATGGTACAGTGGAGAGGTAATTAAGGGGTGTGGGTTCAACTGGAGGCGAGGTGGAGAGGTGGAGTTGTTTCGGCCATGGAGGAGAAATTTGTGCGCGCGTGCTTCTTTGTTTCGGCCATCACTTGTTTTTTTTTACAGAACGAAAAAGAAATGAGAAGAAGAAGGAGGGGAAGTGGCGTATGACCTGATGAGGTGCAAATTGAAGTGAACAGTGGAATGAGATTAAAATGAAGTGTTCTTTTAACTTTTAAATTTAGTACAGTAAATAATTTTTGAGCTCCCAAACGTCGCGTAAATTCTCAAGCCAACTACTAGCTTCCAGCTACCACCATAAATGCACCACAGCTATCATTTAATTTTTCAAATTTTTGAATGTATACGGACTACAAATTTGGGTTGAATATTATTTGACCGGTCCATTTGGAATGGTTAAATTAACGCGACGATTCCCGTCGGACTCTGATTTGCACGAATAAATACATCGTTTTGATCAGTGCGGCGATGTGCTTCCAACGGTATATAGATAATTGTGATACGACAGTTTTATAAAAACTCGAATTTACACCGCTTAAATTGTTCGATTTGCAAAACAATTTAAATGGAACAGGCGATGACAGTTTTTGACGAAACGAATTACATCGTCTTGATCAGAATAATTTTTACAATATTACTGTGTAAAAATATTTGGATTTGAAAGATAAATTTTACATAGCTTTAAATGAACTGATATACAGTAAAACGCGAACGAAATTTACTGTAATATTTTGGGACGAAACTTTTTCTATATTCATAACTAGTTAAGACGCATCTTATAAATGAAGTTTGGACGTTAATTGAGATCGTATAAAAATTTTAAATTTTTATATTAAAATGATGAATTTAAAATTTAAATTTGGGTCGGAAATTCAGGGTCGTTACATATCAAGATAAATAAACATCCAAATTTATCCAAACACCAAATAACAGCATCCATTTTCAATTTCCAAATCTCAAACCCATTTTGAGATCATTCATAACTCCCATTCAAATCAACCCATTTAAATTCCCTAAGTTAAATCTCAATTTCAAATTTCTATCAATATTCTTTCTTACTTATAAGTTCAAAGACTTATATCACTTTTGGGTTTTACATCACATTTCAGGGAAAATAAAAACTCAATACTTCTGAGTTTGTTTCAAATCATTTTTGATACTATGTATATCCACCCATATACACATATTTTATTTCTTAGCCCACCGGGCCATACTTTAAATTTTAAACCACTTTTGGTTTTTAATTCAAAACAAATTCCTTTAAAGTTTTCATACAACTTCTTATTTTAATCACATTCAAAATATCCTGAATAATACTATTTATTATTTCTCTTAACATTTTGAAAACAACTTCAAATGTTTTTAGGCTTAGAATCAAAACTTCTCAATTTACATCCTTTCTAATTTACATGTTATTCTCATCTAATGGTCACTTCCTTAAAACATTTTATTATTTAGTGGAAAACAATCATCCCATTATTAAACACAATAACCATTCTATTCTGTTTTGAAACCAATTCTAATTCATCTTATTTGTATAGTTTATTTTATCCAATTCCTATTTGGATATATATATATATATATATATATATATATTCATCGCTTAATTCTTATCCAATTTCAATATCCAACAACCAATTATTGCTTTATAAATATAAGCATTTACAAAAATCATTCATTAAAACCATTTTAAAACCTTTATATAAGAAAATAACAAGCACGCTCTCATACATATGTGTGTGTGTATATATATTTACACACACTTAACTCATTCTAGGGTATCACTGACCTATCTTTAATGAGTACACCCACCAGAGCCAAGGTTCTCGCTTAACCTCGCTCTGATACCAAATATAACGACCCGGAATTTTCGATCCTGAAAATTCCAAATAGTTAGAAAAGAGATAGAAGAAGAAACAGGAAAGAAACACAGAATCTCACTGTCATGACCCGATTTTCCGACGCCCGACAACCGAACCATCAAGGTTAAAGAAGAAGAGGTAGAAGAAGAAAATAGAAAAACAACATCGGAATCTAACCATCGCAGCGGAATAAAATATAATAGATAATAAATGATCTTTACACAAAAACAAATATATCTGTTTATACATTACATCATCAGAGTACAACATCATAGTATACATAACACACAACTGGACAATAATCATAACCTGTCCTCACAATCTGAATATACAGTGGAAAATTTAACACAAATACGGAAGTACGTATTGCCATCCTGCTCGTCTCCTGAGCTCTACAACATCCTTTCTTGTATCCTATAATAATCGGCCTGACCCGAGCATTATAGTTAAATAACACCCGAGTTAGTCTGGAATGCCATCATGATAAAACTACACTCAAATTGATTATTAAAGTTTCAAAAATCCTTTTGAAAACAAAAGCATCTCGTAAGACCACGCCATAAATAAACATGTCGAGTTTTTACATTACGATAGCCAAAACACTTTTTTATCAAAATCCTCTAGTATTATAATAGTGTCATTAGAAAGTAAAATAGAATCTAGCTGAAATGCTTGCATCTCATGTTTCAGCAATAGTTGGGCACAATCAAAACCATACAGGCACGCAGGGATAATGCATTTCCAACTAATGACTAGGCACTAGGGTACCACCTGTCACAGTACCTGGTCTCGATCAGCGTACCGTGGATTACTCCTATTCTGGTGCAACACAAGACCGGGACTACCCCTTATTGGATAATCCCGAGTAAGATCACCCCACGGTTGGGATCAACAACCGCACCACTAAGCCGAATAAAAGGACATCTAGACAGGGATGACCTCACCCTAATGGGTGCTACCCACCTAGCCTTGCTGCATAACCCCTGATTTTAAGTCATTCCCGATCGATGAGGCTTGAGGCTAAGTGTTACCTTTTAAGAACACATCTCTTAGAATGCTCATCACTCAATGACGATGTTCTGAAAGCATTCATCCATACAAGTCCGTCCTGGGTTCGAACATAACCGAAGGCACTACTCCTGCTACATCCATTTTAGAGTCATCCTCAGGATTAGTAGCGACCAGCCCTTGCACTTCACTGCCCCATCTTCGACTCCAAACTCGTTTTCCCCACGAAAACGTACAAACCGGATCGAAGTGGTTTTCGAGAAATTAATCCCGATCTCGGTCTCTTCGAAACGATCGGCGCATTGGCCAATATTGATAGTCGGTTATTTAACTATCAATTAACATTCACAACAACCATCAAACAATAAATAAATTTCCAAATTATTTATTAACCTCAAAATATCTTCATAAGATATATTTACATTTTCAACCCTTTTGAAAACAGTTTTCAAACCACACTTTTCTCATGAAATAAATTTCCAAATATTTATTTCCAGTGAGAACAACCAAGCACAAAAACTTTAGATTTTTAAAATCATTTCAAAACACTTTATTATATATATCCTTTAACATTTAAATTGAAAACTACTTCAATATATACTTTAGGAATATTTAAAATGAGGTTACTTTATAAAATTAAAACTAGATTTTCTCTTTTAAAACAAAATACCAAGTCACCTTTAAATAATTACTACAATAATAGATTTGAAAAATACTTACTTTAGAATTTAAACATTTAGAAATAAATTTTTTCTAAAACATGCTTTTTAAAATAACATCAAAACTTTCAACTTATATTTAAAATTTTGCTTTGAAAACGTACTTGGCTATCTAGGGAAATACGCTTCTCTTTCACATCTTTAAAAATAAATCACTATTTAATTTTAAACAAATTTACCCGGTTTATAAACTTCTTAGTCCCGTTCTCCTTTAAATTTCCAATTTCAAACACATAAATCAATTTCCAAATTGATTTCCAAATTACACCATTTTGAAATAAATTTCTTTACTTACTCAATTTATTTCAAAACCCATTAACTTCAAATTTTTATTTCTTACTTATGATTTTAAATCTTTTAATCTGAAAATACCAATTCCAGATTTTCCCCAAATTCCTTCTTTATCTTTCCCAATAATTTAAATCATAAATTTAAAATAAACTCTTTATTCCTTTAAATAATAACACTTAAGTTTTAAAATTCATTATTACTCTATTTATTCAAAATCCCCTTCTCTATACTCGATACTTATTTATTAGATTTTTTTTAAAATCACTTTTATTCTTTCCCAATTCATTTTTAATTTATCTAAATTTCTATGATTATTTTACAAAAAATACTCTTTTATTTTCTTTTCAGAAATCCTATTTCTATAGATTGTGATAACTCAGTTCATCGAAATATTTTAAATCAACTATAGTATCCAACATTTCCAATTATCAATATAATTCATCACATGATAACAAATAATTGTATCACAGAATATTTAAACAAATCTATATATTTTGAGGAATCCAATTGGATCCCTCCAACTTGTTTCCCTGCATCAACAGATGTTAACACAATAAAATACCAATTCCACTTCGAGTTGGTATATCGCGGTCTATAGGATTTATATAATATCATCCGCTATTATGCGGCGCATAGGGTCTCATCCGCTGTATAATGCGGAAAATCAATCACTCCAATATATACTATATACTACTATATATAATATAGCACATTAAATCAATTCAATCATCCGACCAATTATTTAAATTTAACCATTTAAATTTAAATTAACCCAGATGAGTGAGATTAACTCACCTTTGACTCCTGTTTTGCAACCCACTACCAATCCGGCTTGCTTCTTTTTAGATTCTGACCTTGTATAAATATTTATATGGTTTATTAATGTCTGAATAAGTTGAACAATTAATTCTCTTACTCCATTATTTAAAATAACTTAGTAAACTGAAATATGTATATGCGTCATCATTTATACACACACACACACACATTGAAGAAGAAAAATAAATTACTTTATAAAACTTACTACAATAAATTCTCTGTTCAGATCCTAAGCATGCATACATACATACATATATATTCAAAAGAAAAAAAACAGCTTATACCATACTGGATGAAACCCTCCTAGCTCATGAATAAAAACCATAGCCTCGACGAATACAGTGTCGTTCCACTCAAATCGAACGCCACGCCAAGACGGTCGCGTCTCCTCCAAGCTGCCTTGAACTTCGACCTTCCTCCCCCTATGCGTGCATGAGCACGCGAGCCTCCCACGTCGCGACCTTACCTCGCGCAAGAGCGCGTGCCCAGCAGCCCCACTCTCGAGCTCAGCTACGTTTAAACCCTCGAACTCTCACGATGAGCCGCCCACCACTGCTGTGAAACCCAAATCAAACAAACCCTAGCCGCGCCTACGTGAAATCACGATCTGGAACGAGATTGATTTTGATTTTCTAAGCTTCATTAAATCCCTAAATTCGACTATGCTTCGGTCATTAATTGATTTTTAAATTTTGAATTTGGGACGAGAGATGAATGCGCGATTTAAATTCGAAAGGGAGAGAGAGTTGAGTTTTGGTTTGAATTGAAAGAGCGGCTATTCGATTTGGGATTTAGTTTCATAGCTCGGCCATTATTTGAGATTATTTTCATTTCTTTTTTTTCGATATGAATTCGAACCTAGGAAGCGAAGTGAGGAAGGAACAGACAAATTAAAAAGGAATGGGAAGCGTGAGATTGAAGAGAAGGGTAGCATGCTGGGATAAATTTGCTACAATAATTCGAAGAGAATAAAAATAAAGCTGATGCGAAAAGAATTTCAGCTGATGGTTGACAAATATATATGTATATATTTAATTAAATTCAAATTCAAATTGTCTCGATAATTGCTACTTAAAATTTTGAACTCCTCTCAAGGAGTGCCTGTAGGATCTAGATTAACCCTAGAGGGGGGTGAACAGGGTTATAACAAATTTTCTCGATTTAAACACAGAAACAAACTGTAGAAATAAATATGCTGAAAAGTAAATCACACACAAAATTTACCCAGCTTCGGCAACCCCTGTCTACTGCTGCATTCCCAGATTTCCATTAGAATTAAACAGTCTCCCTCTTACAAACACTCTAACAGACTCGCAAACCCTACTCCCGCTCACAAACACTCTAATAGACTCGCACCCCCTGCTCCCGCCTACAGAGTTTTGCAAACTCGCAAACCCTTGCTCCCGCCTATAGAGTTTTGCAAACTCACACACCCTGCTCACTGAACTAATTCTAACTAGACAATCTGACATTACCTACAACCTAGGTAGTGATTTACCAAGAATTGAACCTTAAAGAAAATTAAAAAAAAACTAGAAAAAACAGTTTAAAACTTAAAACCCTATTTGAAATAAAATAAATCCCCTTTTAACAAATAAGGCCGGCCCAAATGTTTTAGTCTCTAGCCCGTTCTTTTTTCTCTTTTGCTATGGCGGCTTCGTTCTTCTTTCTCGAATTAAGGCTTTGGCTCTTGTGAGAATTAGGGCTTTCTCTGGTTTGTGATGCTCTCTGCTCACTGGTTCTCCGATAATCGATTGTCTGGTTTGTGTTGCTCTTGCTCGCTCGTTCTCTGATGATCGATTCTGGTTGCTTTACTTGCGCTTTGTTTCGCAGCTGCTCCTTTGATCGAGTTCGATAGATTGGTATGTATTCTCTTTCGTTGCTGGTTTAATTGCTTGCTTGAACTCGATGCCTATGATGAATTTGTGGTTTGGTATTTATATGAATTCGACACTTGATTTTGTTCGTATCAATTCGATACTTTCCAAAATTATTGCTTTCCTGATGCGCACGACTTTCCTGATATATTTTCGACTTGTTACTCACGGCTTTGATTTTCAAAACGTTTGATTTATCTTATGTCAAACGGAAAAGACTTTCCTGTTTTATTTTGTTTGACTTTCCTGTTTTCGGCAATTTCCATTTTTGTACTGCGTTGATTTCTGACTTGGTCAAGTTGTTGCCTTGATCATCACGGCACTGTTTTGATTCGAAACACAGTATTGAATTCTCTGTTGGCTTTGACTTGAATTTGCAAATTTACTTCGGCTTTCACTGTGAATTACTTAGTTGGCTTCGACTTCATCTGGTTGTTGCATTATTCATGTTGTTGTGCATTTGTATCACTTGAGACTGCTGTGTATTTGCATAGTACCATGCTGTTGACTTGACTTGTAGAATTTCACTGTAACTTCACTTTTGCTTTGCATTGACCATGGATTCTTCTGTCTTGTATATGTTGTATGAACTGCTGTGCCATTTTGGTTTTCACTTGTGCATATTGCCTCGAGTACATGTATTCTTGGCACTGCTTCTTTTGTTGTATACATGTCCGCTGCAGTTTCATTGTGACTTCACTGATGCATTTGGACTTGATCATACTTGATGCACTTTACTTGTTGTCTTCATATTGTTGTTTGCTTCATGTAGATGTTATATATGCACCGTGTTTCACTTGGTCGTCTCTTTTCTTTTTTGGCACTGGCTGTTGTCTTTGCGGTCTTCTCATTCAAGTGTGTCTGTTCGAGTTCATTCATATTGTGTTCCCCATTCATTGTTGCCTGGTTTTAGTCTTGTTTCATGTTTGAACATAGCATTCATATTGTTGTGTCACTCTTCATGTTGTTCAACACATGATGCTAGTTTGAGGCTGTGCTTGCACACCATGTTGCATGCATTGAGTAACTGGTTTTGGTCGAGACTTGATTCTTTGATGTTGTTTATGTCCATTACTGCAATACTGTCGTTGTGTACTGATACTTGATGGCTTGCATGATGCATTTTGACTTGACTTGCTACCTGGTCGACACTTGCAGTTTACTGTGTCAAGTAGCTGTCTTCAAATTGTCAGTATATCATGTTCGATACAGTTTGCATTTCAGTTGTTTAGTTGACGTACTTGAACTATACATTCGAGTCTTTGTTGTAACTGGACATGTTGCTTGAATTTCCTGAACTTGATTTTGTAGTCATTGTATAATCTGTAGCATGGCACTGCTTGCTTCCTATCTCATTTCCATTGATATGTCTTGAACTTGACTGTTTGGTTTCATGTTGCTGTTGATTTTTGGAATTTCACTTGAGTTGAATCCAGTTTCAAAACTCGGGTTTGACCTTGTGCTCGTGTCATGATTGCACATGAGTTGAACCCGGCTTTTCATTTGGGTTTGACCTGTGCTCACCTGTCCCTGTAAATCGATCAAGTGTATATCGATGTGCACGGCCCTGTGGCATGTACAGTGATACACTGTGCATGTCACACTGTTCGTGTGTGATGAATTCAAATGTGAATGATGACGAACAACCCAAATAACTGAGGCAAATCATATTTTCAAAAATCATATTTCATTTTATATTGCCAAAATATTTCTTTTTCAATTTTACCGCGTTAGTGAATATTTTTGCAGATTGCTCAGATGCTGGATTCAAACTGGAATGCAGTTGAAGACAAAATACGAGTGTGAGTGATATATAGTGAGGTTGTTAATGTAAAGATAATTGTGATGTATTCAAAAATGTATATGTACAGTGAGAGCTTGGATTTGTACTATTCAATATTGTAATAAATATTTGTTTGAATAAAATTTCTGTTTGAATTCAAATTCCATTCAAATTCTGTGTAATTTTTTTTGTTCAACAAATATTTATTTAATCTATGAAAAATAGAATAGTACATTAACAAATACATTTAAATGAATGTATATATATGCTTATTATCATCAAACAAAAATCATATACTCGCATATTCCACAATCTCCCCCTTTTGATGATAACAAACATATATTTAAGATTTTGACTGTGTTAAATGTATTTGAACAATGATATACACTAATTGCTCCCCCTATTTAAATGCTTCCTCTCTACATGATGCTCCCCCTGCATATATGCATACAAATAGAAATATATAAATGAGCCTAGATGCAAATGGAAAATTATTTGACCTTTGCTTGATTTTATTTGACAAAATCTTAACTTTTCTCTCCCCCTTTTGTTATCAGCAAAAGAATAATAGTGTTAGAGAAAAACAGAGATAAAGTGATCAATATTAATCCAACATTAAACTCAAATTGAATATAAATATTAAACTTCAATAAAAATCAAAAAAAAATCATAACTACCCTTGTTAGGCGCATATTCCACTTTTAGAAAGAATGGAAATGATGTTCTAATATAAAATCATACAATTGTATCTGTTTGTGGTACACTTATATCAGGAATTTGAATATCTACTAATCATGCATAACCGTTAGGACTTTTAAATGAGATTAGTAGTATTCCAATTTAATTTTAAAAATGAATTCAAGTATCTTCTAACCACGCATAACCGTGAGGACTTTTAAATGGGATTAGAATCAACTTGTCTATTTAATCAATTAATTTTGATATGCGTTCCATACATGCATAACCGTGAGGACTTTTAAATGAGCATGGAAGCACATAATCAAAAATCCAAGTAATTCACCCATGCATAACCGTGAGGACTTTTAAATGAGAGTGAATACTTTGGATATTTATTTATTTTTTACAAAAAAATATGAAATGAAAAACAAATGATCCCTGATTATAGTACCACATATCGACAAACTATATTTAAGATTTGATAAACAATGGTCGATAGAAATATGATAGATATAGAAATGGTCATGGAATCTTTACCCAACAAAAAGTTTTATAACTCTTATTTGAATTCCTAAAGAAATTTTCCAAATATACTCTCTTGAGTAATGTATGTTAAACACTTATCATCTTTTGAA
Organism: Allium cepa; assembly: GCA_030765085.1. Lineage (NCBI taxonomy): Eukaryota > Viridiplantae > Streptophyta > Magnoliopsida > Asparagales > Amaryllidaceae > Allium > Allium cepa. Next base: position 688,739,276 of record CM060932.1, on the reverse strand, counting down.
TCACTATTTATCTTTTTGATAATTAGTAGGGAATCGGATCAGTCAAAATTTGTCATTTAAAATCAAATAAAAATGACTAATCTGAAAATATGGTCAACAATGATTTTCTCGAAGGGGTTATATGAGAAAAATTTCTGCTATTTGAATATTATTTGTAACGAAAAATATGCAGATATTTTCTTTGAAAAACGATGCAGTTACTAAATGTCTCGCCATAAATCAAATTCAACTAGTAATTTTTCTATCAACTAGATTACCAGTGTAATCTGCATCTGAATTTCTCTTTCGCTCCAAAATATCACTAACTAAATTTGATAGACCAGATCATGTAGTGTGCATGAAAACTCAAACAACATTTTAAATGGCATTTCTTGAATTTGGATTGAAGCCGTGTAAATAATCAGAAAACCGTGAATATAGAGTTAGCTGTATTATAACCAAAAATATTATCATCCAACAAAACACTATATCCAAACTAATATATATGAAGTAAATCAAAGAATAGTGTTTTTGGCATAAATGTAATTGGCCAACTATGTTGAACAAGTCAGAATCAAAAAACATCATCTCACATTATTGGCTGATTTAATTCAGAATATGGTGCAGATTATCATATTTAATATACCTTCACCTGTTTTACCTTTACGATAATTTTTCATGGCTGCCCATTGTGATTTTGTCACCTTTGTACTAGGCTAAGGAACTTTGCTTTATTTCCCTTTGTGTTTCTGGAATAGCCAAAATCCAGAGAACACTGTTGTTGTTCCTTAGCCTGCCACCATACCTACATGGGAAAAGATTTATGTGACCTATTTGTTTTTATAGGTCCATGATTGTTAGTGGCAGAATATTTTGAAAAATAATTTTGTGGAGACCCAAAACTATTTATAATTGCTCCCTTCGGCACCCAAATTTGTTTAACTTTGAGAGATTTTATATTTGTGCCTTTTGGAACCCAAATTGATATAGTTTTCATGTGTTTGGGTCCATACCAACAATTATTTTGATTGTGTCCAAATTTTCTACAATTTGTGCAGACTGAATTTTCTTGATTAATCTTGCTTTCAACATTTTCAGATTTATTATATCCAAGTCCTTGTCTAACCGTATTAACAGTTTGCTTTCCTAATAGCATATTCAACGATTTTTCACTTTTTGAGAATTTATCTAAAGTCATTGACAATTGTTGGACTTGTGTTTTGAGAGATTCATTTTCATTTATCAATTGTGTGCACTTTTTAATAGAATTCTCTCTCGTAGTATTTTCATTCTCTTTTAAAATCAGAATTTCATTTTCAAGTGATTTTACATTGATTTCTGATTTTTTAATTTCCTTTTCGAATGTTGGACACTTATCACACTTAGGGATCTTACTTTGATAGGTTTTAACTAATTTTTCGGGTTGTTCATTTAATTCTATCAAAGTATCTTTTTGTGATTCAAGTTTGGCATACTTCTCCCGAAGTTGTTCAAAACAGCCATTCACTTCGTGAAAATAAATAAGTAATTCACAGTGAGTGAGTTTTGATACCACGCTTGGTTTCATACTGTGCTCTCTGTTTTTTAATTTTTGATTTAGAGCTGGATTTCCGTATTTGCGGTTCCTCCTTTTGAATTTCTTCATTAGTAATGCCAGCTTGGCTGCTCCATCATCATTATCCTCATCACAACTGCTATTTACCAATCCTGTTAAGCACATTTCTTTAACTGAGTCGGTTGTGGAGGACATCTCATTGTTGTTGACTTTTTCTCCATATATTGCATCGAAAGTATTCCAGATTTTCTGTGCATTTTCACAATGAGAGACGAAATAAAAATTATCACGATTAATATGAGAATATAATATATGCATAGCAAGAGCATTAATCGAGATAATTTCCTTATTTGTTATATCACACCCATTTTCAATAATATCCCAACATTTAATATTAACAGATTTTAAATAAAATTCCATTTTCAATTTCCACTTCAAAAAATCTGTTCCATCGAAAATAGAAGGAATAATATTGGAACGACCCTCAACAAAAGTATTATTTGGTGGATTCATGACTGTAGAGTTAAAGAAAAATACCAGGCTCTGATACCACTTGTAGGATCTAGATTAACCCTAGAGGGGGGGTGAATAGGGTTATAACAAATTTTCTTGATTTAAACACAGAAACAAACTGCAGAAATAAATATGCTGAAAAGTAAATCACACACAGAATTTACCCAGCTTCGGCAACCCCTGCCTACTGCTGCATTCCCAGATTTCTATTAGAATTAAACAGTCTCCCGCTTACAAACACTCTAACAGACTCGCAAACCCTGCTCCCGCTCACAAACACTCTAATAGACTCGCACCCCCTGCTCCTGCCTATAGAGTTTTTCAAACTCGCAAACCCTTGCTCCCACCTATAGAGTTTTGCAAACTCGCACACCCTGCTCACTGAACTAATTCTAACTAGACAATCTGACACTACCTACAACCTAGGTGGTGATTTACCAAGAATTGAACCTTAAAGAAAATTTAAAACAAACTAGAAAAAACAGTTTAAAACTTAAAACCCTATTTGATATAAAATAAATCCCCTTTTAACAAATAAGGCCGACCCAAATGTTTTAGTCTCTAGCCCGTTCTTTTTTCTCTTTTGCTATGGCGGCTTCGTTCTTCTTTCTCGAATTAGGGCTTCGGCTCTTGTGAGAATTAGGGCTTTCTCTGGTTTGTGATGCTCTCTGCTCACTACTTCTCCGATAATCGATTGTTTGGTTTGTGTTGCTCTTGCTCGCTCGTTCTCTGATGATCGATTCTGGTTGCTTTACTTGCGCTTTGTTTCGCAGCTGCTCCTTTGATCGAGTTCGATAGATTGGTATGTATTCTCTTTCATTGCTGGTTTAATTGCTTGCTTGAACTCGATGCCTATGATGAATTTGCGGTTTGGTATTTATATGAATTCGACACTTGAGTTTGTTCGTATCAATTCGATACTTTCCAAAATTGTTGCTTTCCTGATGTGCACGACTTTCCCGATATATCTTCGACTTGTTACTCATGGCTTTGATTTTCAAAACATTTGATTTATCTTGTGTCAAACGGCAAAGACTTTCCTGTTTTATTTTGTTTGACTTTCCTGTTTTCGGCAATTTCCATTTTTGTACTTCGTTGATTTCTGACTTGGTCAAGTTGTTGCCTTGATCATCACGACACTGTTTTGATTCGAAACACAGTATTGAATTCTCTATTGGCTTTGACTTGAATTTGCAAATTTACTTCGGCTTTCACTGTGAATTACTTAGTTGGCTTCGACTTCATCTGGTTGTTGCATTATTCATGTTGTTATGCATTTGTATCACTTGAGACTGCTGTGTATTTGCATAGTACCATGCTGTTGACTTGACTTGTAGAATTTCAATGTAACTTCACTTTTTCTTTGCAATGACCATGGCTTCTTCTGTCTTGTATATGTTGTATGAACTGCTGTGCCATTTTGGTTTTCACTTGTGCATATTGCCTTGAGTACATGTATTCTTGGCACTGCTTCTTTTGTTGTATATATGTCCACTGCAGTTTCATTGTGACTTCACTAATGCATTTGGACTTGATCATACTTGATGCACTTTACTTATTGTCTTCATATTGTTGTTTGCTTCATGTAGTTGTTATATATGCACTGTGTTTCACTTGGTCGTCTCTTTTCTTTGTTGGCACTGGCTGTTGTCTTTGCGGTCTTCTCATTCAAGTGTGTCTATTCGAGTTCATTCATATTGTGTTCCCCATTCACTGTTGCCTTGTTTTAGTCTTGTTTCATGTTTGAACATAGCATTCATATTGTTGTGTCACTCTTCATGTTGTTCAACACATGATGCTAGTTTGAGGCTGTGCTTGTACACCATGTTGCATGCATTGAGTAACTGGTTTTGGTCGAGACTTGATTCTTTGATGTTGTTTATGTCCATTACTGCAATACTGTCATTGTGTACTGATACTTGTTGGCTTGCATGATGCATTTTGACTTGACTTGCTACCTGGTCGACACTTGCAGTTTACTGTGTCAAGTAGCTGTCTTCATATTGTCACTATATCATGTTCGATACAGTTTGCATTTCAGTTGTTTAGTTGATGCACTTGAACTATACATTCGAGTCTTTTTTGTAACTGGACATGTTGCTTGAATTTCCTGAACTTGATTTTGTAGTCATTGTATAATCTATAGCATGGCACTGCTTGCTTCCTGTCTCATTTCCATTGATATGTCTTGAACTTGACTGTTTGGTTTCATGTTGCTGTTGATTTTTGGAATTTCACTTGAGTTGAATCCAGTTTCAAAACTCGGGTTGACCTTGTGCTCGTGTCGTGATTGCACGTGAGTTGAACCCGGCTTTTCATTTGGGTTTGACCTGTGCTCACCTGTCCCTGTAAATCGATCAAGTGTATATCGATGTGCACGGCCCTGTGGCATGTACAGTGATACACTGGGCATGTCACACTGTTCGTGTGTGATGAATTCAAATGTGAATGATGACGAACAACCCAAATAACTGAGGCAAATCATATTTTCAAAAATCATATTTCATTTTATATTGCCAAAATATTTCTTTTTCAATTTTACTACGTTAGTGAATATTTTTGCTGATTGCTCAGATGCTGGATTCAAACTGGAATGCAGTTGAAGACAAAATACGAGTGTGAGTGATATGTAGTGAGGTTATTAATGTAAAGATAATTGTGATGTATTCAAAAATGTATATGTATAGTGAGAGCTTGGATTTGTACTATTCAATATTGTAATAAATATTTGTTTGAATAAAATTTCTATTTGAATTCAAATTCCATTCAAATTCTGTGTAATTTATTTTATTCAACAAATATTTATTTAATCTATGAAAAATAGAATAGTACATTAACAAATGCATTTAAATGAATGTATATATGTGTATTATCATCAAACAAAAATCATATACTCGCATATTCCATAGTGCCGCTAGGCGATTATAATGTTATACCCCTATTTCGAAGCAATGGAAAAGGTTCCGAGTCCTAATTCGATCGTATGGAGAAGATAGCTTTTTGGACCTAGTTATCATATTAAATTTTCGATATAAATTCAGCGCGTTTACTTACCTTGCAGCCAAACGATCACTCCACACACTACGAGAATTGAAATCCGATAAGAACACAATATTACGGATCCAATGGAACTGGTTTCATCGAATTCTGAGACGGTGCCTCGGAAGACTATTTTTAAATATCAATTTAAACGATATATTATCAAAACTCAACTAAACACTTCCAAATTCAATTTTAACAATTTTACTATTTTCAGTACTATCAATATAAATTTTACAAACCCTTAAATTATTGTTAACAGACTTAAAACTCCAGATTCAACATTTTACCCAATTTCCAGTAATTAAATTTCCAAATAATAGTGATATTTGAAATTTAAATTACAAACTAACTTTTATATATTAAAATCAATTAAATATTCCAATTTAAATTGTCCAGAATTCCGAGTCGTCACATTCCTCCCCACTTAAAAGAATTTCGTCCCCAAAATTGCTAGTTAAGAAGAATGATCCAATACCCATTACTATTTTCCAAAACCAAATAGTTTTATCAACTTGCCATAGCATATCTTTTATTAAAGACCCGCTGTTACTTCAGCCAACTTCCAAAACCTTCCATAGTTTCCAACAACATTATTTACTCCACTCATTCAAATTTAATTTTAAATCCAAATTTAAATTATCAAAACTTTCTCAAAAAATTTCTAATTCTCTAAATTTTCAAAAAAAATTGCCAGCGTCTCCTTCGCGCGGCTAGCTCGGTATAACTACAAAATGCCTCTACGGGCCCCCAGATTTCAAAAGAAAACAAAAGCCATGTGGCTAGACTAGAAAATCATCAAGTTTCATACAGAAATTTAAATACATACCTTTGCCGAGCAAATTTCAATTTATCCATTGAAATCAAAAATCCCAAATTCACTTTCCTAATCCTTTAGCCCCAACTAAACAATTAGTTACAATCTCCATTTTCAAAATCCTTCTATCTCAACTCCAATTTGAAATTGTTTTATCGCTAACAAAATTTTTCCAAAAAATTTCTAACTTCCAAAATTTTCGAATATTTTTGTCAGAGTCTCCTTTGTACAGAGGAGCTTTTGCAATTTGACAAGAGATATAAATATATATATACATCGACCCACACGGTCGGAAAAACAAAAACAGTTCATATTTCTTATTTTTGTTGCGTAGGCGTACCTTTATTTAGCATTTTTAAGCAAGCGGCTTATTATTTTAGCATTTTGCGGGATCAAATCCAGCCAAACGACTTTCCGGTACCCGTACTTACTCAATTCAAACATCTAAGTACTAAATATACGAAATTTATTAACATTTCACTTACCTTCAATAGCTAAACACATGCATTTTATAAGCAACATCACCAAACACTTTCCATGAGCAATTTATATGATTTCAAAACTAATTCAATTGCTTTCAACCAATTCATGTGCCATTCCATGCAATTTTAATGGTTTATAACTCAATTTCTTACATTCAATTTATTTTTAATCCAAACAAGCTCATATTCAATTCAATTGATTTCAAAATCAATTTTCTTTCACTTCTATCAATAAATAGAATTTTATTTAATCTCGTTTTCGTCAAACGACAATTTATTTCTACACAATTCGACTATGTTCAAGTGAATAAATAATTACTTAAGCTCATAACCATTTTAAATTGATTCCAACTCAATTTATATTTAATTCCTTCCATTTTAATTCATTCACAACCATTTTATTTAGCTCGACACATTCCATGCTTGTATACTACTAACCATTCCGAAATTAATTCAACCCAAGCTTTTATTTAGTGGACTTCCATTCTTACTCGAAGTCGATCTTCTAATTATTCTTAACTTAAGTTAATTTACTTCAATTTATTCCAACTTCAAACTTAGGTTCACTTCTACTTAATTTGATTCCCATCTAATCAAATTCCATTTAATTCAGTTAGCCCATCCATTTTAATTTTAATTCACATTCTCAATTTATAAAAATAATATCCAAGCACATACTTCACTCATTTATACTCGAATTGGATTTTATTTGTAACTCAAATCATTTCTATTATAATCCAATTCCATTTTATTTTTTACAACATCTCCACTTATTTTAATTCATTATCAATCTAAGTCGAATTCTATTTAAATTTCAAGTTTACTTCCAAACTTCATTATTAACTTACAATCCCTTTTATTTAACCGAGTTAAATTTTATTAGCATACTCTATCAAATAATTTATTTAGCTAATTAGCTTACTTCCAACTTGTAAATCAATATTCGATTTTATTACAAAAATCACTTCATTAAATTTTCCTAAGTTCAATTTTTTTTTATTCTAATGCTTTTCAATTCTTTTATAAGCTCCGAAGCTTATTTATTCCAATTCAATACTTACTTAGTTTACGCTTATTTATTTTAGTAAAAAAATTATTCCATTCAATATTATCTGTAACTCAACTGAATTTATTTCAATTCAATTTTATTTAACTTAACTTTAGTTAAATCTAGCATCATACCATTCACTTTAACCACTCAATCCACTTGAATTTAAATTAAGTAAGAACTTACTTTCACTTCATATCATCTACATCTCAATTTATTTCATTACAATTCAATTTCAACTTAATTCAAATATAACTGGGTTTTATTTTCAGTTTAATTCAATTTATTTCAATCCAATTAAATTTTATCCCATTCCAAATCACATTCAAGATTTACTAATTATTTCTTCCAACCATCCCTTAAATTCTCCATAATTTAATTTCTCCAAATCAAATTTATTTAACCTTTTCACTTTAAATTTTAATTCTAACATTCAAAGCTCATATTTTCCTTCCTTATTTAAAATTCATCTCAACTTTACAAGTTTATAACTTCCTCATCAGGATTTTCAATTCAAACAAGGATTCAGGATTTCAAACACCCAGCTTTTGGTTCAAATCATTTTAAAATCACCATTATCTCAAAATTACACTTCTCAAATTTTCAAACCAAATCCTGGTTTTGATTCCCAACAAATTTCCTTTGAAATTTCAAGGATAAACTTTGTTTTTTTCCAAAACATTCTAAAACAATTACCACGACAACAATCCATCACTTAAAAACTCGAAAATGAACACCGATGATGTTGCGATCATCATCGGAATTATTTCCCAGTGACCGAAGCGATTTCAGTGCTATGGCATCTCCAAAACCTATTTAAAACCGTTTCTTTCAAAAATATCTCCAAAATAATATTATTATTTTCCTTTCAAAATACTTCGGTAAACACTTCCAAAATCCCCGAGATTTAAATCTTCAATTTTAATTTGTATCCAATTTTAATGATAATCCATTTGTATAATTTATGCTCATACAATTTTTTTTAATTTTATTTGATCATGCAAGTCATACTAATTTTATAATTTCATTTGTTTAAAATATTATCATCCAAACATCCAAGTTATATAACAATTTAAAGAAATATTTCTTTTATATCAAAATATATTTTGGGTAAAATTATTTCATTCACCCACCTTTAAAACAATACTGTGTCAATTTATCGTGTCGGGTGTTTATAAACTCTTCTCGAATAGCGCTAACTTACTCGATCAGAATTCATATTCCACTCAACCAATAAGTCAACACAATATTAAAACAATTTATATTCACTAACAAATACGCGGCCATGTCTATTAATACACTCAAACTCATTCTAGAGTACTACAGACTCTATTTTCTATAAGTAATCCCCACCAGAGCCAAGGTTATCACCAACCTAAGCTCTGATACCACAATGTGACGACCCGATTTTCCGACGCCTAAAAAACCGAACCATGAGGGTTAAAGAAGAAGAGGTAGAAGAAGAAAATAGAAGAAAAAAAGATCAAAATCTAACCATCGTAGCGGAATAAAATATAATAGATAATAAATGATCTTTACAAAAAAAAAAAAATATCTGTCTATACATTACATCATCAGAGTACAGCATCAGAGTATACATAACACACAACTGGACAATAATCATAACCTGTCCTCACAATCTGAATACACAACGGAATATTTAACACAAATGCGGAAGTACAAATTGCCATCCATGTAACAACCCGATTTCTCGACGCCCGAAAGTCGACATCGATACGTTCACTGTATCAAATGTCGAACAATCGAATGAGGGAAAAACCGAACCATTAGGGTTTAAAGAAGAAAGAGGTAGAAGAAGAAAACAAAAACAATAACAGAATCTCACACATCGCAGCGAAACATATATAATAGATAAATGAATATCTTTAAAACAGAATCACTATATCAGTTATTACATCACATCACATCACATTACATTATCATAGTTTACAACAACATGATACAATACTTACGATAACTAATCCATATGTAAAATGAACTTGCAGCAAAAGCAATCCCAACGCAGCGGATACTACATAGTATAAATAATATGTCTCGTCATCCAGCTTGCCTCTTGAGCTCCACGGTAACTCCTGAATTCCAGAATAACTGATAACCAGACTCTAGGCCGCACGTGTGGAAAATTTATGGGCACCCAGAGTTTAGAAAGGGAACAATAAACTCCAGGTTAGTCGTGGGACTGGTGCGAGATCTTAAAAACAATTATTTTCACAAAGAAAATAAAAAGAAATCCACTATGCTTTTGGAAAATGAAATTACCATAAGGCCTCCCGCCACACACACAATGCAAACGCAGAATTGGAGGAGATTTCTCCTTATGATAGTCAAACATGCTTAATACGCAAAAATCCTTTCGATATTATTATTAATGCATAGTGCAGAAAAAATTTCAAAAGTATAATACTAATCTTAGCCAGCATAGACATTCCAAACTATGCCTACTATAGCTACCATCTAAACAGTAGTAACCACCATAAGTAAATGGCAGGTTATACAACTAAAACCGTACAGGGCGCGTATTGGAGTTTGGATTTCCAACAAATGGTCAGGCTAAGGAATTTCCTACTACCACATGGGTACGCCTCTGGAGGGACGTCCCGAGAACTTAACCAGCTCTCTGCCAACACAAGGTCGGGTTACCTCTGTAACTAGGTAACTACTACACGAGTATGCCTTCCCCCGGTCCTTTGGGACCTTTATCCGAGGATCCTCTACACCAACAACCACAAAGAAAAGTATTTGCAATAACCACAAAGGTTAAATATCAGGGCTCCATACTTGACACCCCCCTTTTCCAAAAGGAAATAACATACCCTAAAGGGAGGACCCTCATAACCTTGCCGCATCTTTCCTGTTTTGACCATTTTCGGGGTGTGAGGTTCGACGAAGTCTCGTCCACAAAGCTACACTTTTCACAAAGTCATGCTTTGATCAACAAATGATCAGCAGCACTTCATATGCCACATTACCAGTTTGGGAATGTATCGCTAGTAACCATCAACTACATGACCTCTGAGATCGTACGCTTCAGAGAAGGGTGTTAAGCTAAGAGAATAAATTCTCCCCCACCAACAGAAATGTATTTGATAGAAACCAGCTTTACATCTCAAAGTTAATGTCAGACACACATCCATACAAGTCCGTTCCGGGATCAAACGGAACCGAAGGCACTTCCAAAGAAGCCCTTGCAAATCCGGATATTCACTAATCACGTCCGGAATCCTCATCACAAAGGATGATAAAAATCTCTATACCGGAGCAACCCGGTGCAGAGACAATCGACAGGTAATCCTTTCGCTTTCAAAAATACCCGGTCTTCGACACCATCTTCGAATACAATCCCATTTCGTCGTATCGTTATTCAGAATGGGTTTTATGACACAAGGTCCCCTCCCGGCTAATCCGAATAACGAGCGCTTATTGGTAAAAATAAGTGTTACATTCAGATTTCAACAAATTACCACAATTTTCACTTTGATCTCTTAAATAAAGATCCATCACAATCACAAAGGTTCGATGTGGTTTTCGGATATCCACTTGGAATCCGACCCCTGGTCGCATCGAAATTCAAATGTGGTGTAAAGGAAAATATTGATAGTCGGTTATTTAACTATCAATAAATATTCACAACAATCACTAGATTCCAAATAATTTTTCCCCAATTATTATTTTCAAAATATCTTTGCAGGATATAATTTTACACGTCAACCATTTGAAAACAAATTTCAAATTACTTTTCACCTTTCAATCCTTCGAAAATAAATTTCAAATCATTTTTCACTCGTGGAATAAGATTCCCGATATTATTTATTTCCACTGAAGGTCTGCCGAGTTAAAATACTTTAAAATAATTTAAATTGCTTATCCAAACATATATACTTGGAAATATTTAAAATAAAACTATTTTAAAACACTTACTTAAATATTAGTTATGAAAATATTATATAAAAATCTCGTATAAAAATTCAAGGCCATACTAACTTTAAAAATAAAATTACTAAATAGGATATAACTATTTAAATATCCGTTTTCTAAAACAAATATCAATTTAATTTTTAAATAATTACTTCTATAATAAATTAAAATAAATCTTTACTTTAAAGATTTTCAAAATAACCCAAGTAAGTAATTTTTTTCCAAAATAATCTTTACAACTTCAATTTCATATTTATAGATTATATTGAAAACATACTCGGCTTTCCAGGGAAAGTACACTTCCATTCTAAAATGGTTCATTCAAATCTATTTATAAATCCTTCTGGATTTACTTTAAATTTACGTTCCAAATCCGTAAATTTCTTTCCACACTTTTATTTTTAAAACAAATTCCCCTTTCTTTTATAAAATTCCATTATGAATTTAAACTTCTAAATATTCCTTGATATACGATTTTCAATCAATTTCCAAATATTTATTTTCAATACCGAATTAAATCCTAAATTTATTTCTAAATTTATTTCCAAATACCAAATCAATGTCCAAAATTGATTTCTAAATTTATTCCAACACCCAATTTATTATCTTTTGAAACATATTTCTTCTTTTGAATTTATTTAATTTTCTAAAGTTAATTTACTATAAATTTTGTACTAAATTTCAAAAAAAATCAAATTTTATTTATTTCTGGTATCCTACGGTACCAAAAATATATTTGGCTAAATTATAGTCTTCATAGTTTCAATCACAATATAACCACACACAGATTTTAAATAAATCAACACACGATATTGAAACTAATTCAAATATTTGAGGAATCCAGTTGGATCCCTCCAACCTTTTTTTTCCTGCATCCATAGACGTTAGCACAACAATTAAATATCAATTTCACTTCGAGGTGGAATATCGTGGTATATGGGATTTATAAAATATTATCCGCTATTATGCGGCGCAATAGGGTCTCATCCGCTATATAATGCAGGAAATCAACAACTCCAAATACATATATAATACCCATTCCATTTCGAGGTGGAATATCGTGGTATATGGGTTTAATATAATAACCTCCGCTATTATGCGGCGCATAGGGTCTAAACTAATATAACTGATAATAAATTAATTATCCAAGCACACAATCAACAATTCAATTTAACTATCATAATTCAATCATCAATCAATAACTGAAATTTTAAATTATTTAATTTGAGTGAGAAGATCTCACTTTTGCTTATGCATGCAACCCATTTTCCATTCTAGTTTGTTTCTTTCACATATTGACCTTGTATAAACAATTTATACAATTTATTAATATTCGAACCAATCGAATAATTAAATTTCTATTTGATAGTTTAAACTAACTAATGATTTGTTTTTAACAAATTTTCCTTTTAAAAATACATATACACTTATAAAAATAGATTTCAAAAATTTGACTTATACAAATTCCTTCCATATATAAATTCCTTTCTTTCAAAGTTTATCTATATATATACCACTTTGAATATAACAGTGATTTATTTCACTGTAAAATAATATATAGATCGAAAAATCTATTTTCATATAAATTCAATCTTTTAAAATTTTCTGTTATTATCATTAACATTTAAAATACATAACTGCATATAAATATATACTTCACTGTTTATAATATTTTCCTTCTTCTGACCTATATAAAACATTACTGTAATTTTCAAACAAACTGCAGATTTCAAATACATATACGTGTTTATTGAATCGAAAATAAATTTGAGAAATAAGTTCGAATACCTCACTGTGAAAATCGTGACCAACATTTGACAAAACCCTAGCCTTGCGCGCATCGACCTATTCCCAAAGTGGATCGCGACTTCGTCGCCTGCGAACTCGAGCTTGACAAACTCGACTTCAATTTCCCCCTTTCCATCGAGCGCCGCACTTCCCTACATAGCCTCACGCCTCCATGCCGCAGCGCACCAGACAGCACGACCATCCTCCCAAGCGAATTTTGATTTCCCATCGTGCACGCGAGCGTACGCATGTGCTTTTACTACTAGCGACTCCGGAATCAACCAACAACAAGGCGGCAATGAGTGAACAGCGTCAGTCGTACTGCTTCAATCGGTTCGAATCGATTAAATGAAGTGGAACTCGCGATTCCCCCCTATGAACACGAATTCGATTTTAAGGTAAGAGAAGAATGAGAGAGTACGTGAATTTCGTTCGACCATTTTTTTATATATTGAATTGAACAGAATGATTTTGAGAAGAGGGGGAAAGAAGAAAAGGGGTACGAAGGAGGCCAGTTTGTGGCTGGTTGTACGTACTATCGGAATAAGGAAAAGCAAAAATCATCATATTATATTTAAATTTTAAATTTAACTTGTCTCCAATTTTACAACTCAAAAATTTAACCTCCAATCGAGGCATGCCGCTAGGCGTTTAAAATGTTATACCCCTATTCCGAACGCAATGGAAAAGGTTCCGAGTCCTAATTCGATCGTATGGAGAAGATAGTTTTTTGAACCTAGCTATTAAATTAAATTTCGATATAATTTTCAGCGCGTTTACTTATCGTACGATCACACGACAACTCCAAACATTACGAAAATTGAAATCCGAAAATAACTAATTATTACGGATCCAATAGAACCGGTTTCGTCGAATTCCGAGATTGTGCCTCGGAAGGCTATTTTTAACTATCGATTAAAACGATATAATTTCAAAACTGAACAAAGTATTTCCAAATCAATTTCTGAAGCGTCCATTATCTTCGGTATTGTCAATATAAATTTTCTAAGCCTTGAAAACATTTTTAATCACCTTAAAACTGAAAATTCAAATTTTGTTTCCAACTTTAACAAATTAAATTCAATAATTTAATTGCCAAATTCATATTTATATTTGAAATTCAGCTAAACCATCATTCAAATATTTAAAATCAATTAAATATTTTCAAATTCAAATACCAAAAATTCTGGGTCGTCACAATCCAGCTCGTCTCCTGAGCTCCACAGCATCCTTTCCTGTATCTTATAATACTCGGTCTGACCCGAGCATTATAGTTAGATAACACCCGAGTCAGTCTGGATACTAGCGTGAGAAAACCACACTCAAATTGATTATTAAAGTTTCAAAAATCCTTTTGAAAACAAAAGCATCTCGTAAGACCACGTCACAAATAAACATGTCGGGTTTTTACCTTACGATAGCCAAAACACTTTTTATCAGAATCCTCTGATATTATAATAGTGTCTATAGAAAGTAAAGTAGAATCTAGCTGAAATGCTTGCATCTCACGTTTCAGCAATAGTTGGGCACAATCAAAACCGTACAGGCGCGTAGGGAGAATGAATTTCCAACTAATGACTAGGCATTTGGGTACCACCTGTCAAAGTACCTAGTCTAGATCGGCTTACCGAGGATTACTCCCAATCCCCTGCAACACAAGACCGGGACTACCCCTTACTGGATAATCCCGAATAAGATCACCCCACGGTTGGGATCAGCAACCGCACCACTAAGCCGAATAAAAGGGACATCCAGACAGGGATGACCTCAGCCTAATGGGTGCTACCCACCTAGCCTTGCTGCATAACCCCTGGATTTCAGTCATTCCCAGTCGATGAGGCTTGAGGCTAAGCATTACCATTTAAGAACACATCTCTTAGAATGCTCATCGCCCACCTGACGATGTTCTGAAAGCATTCATCCATACAAGTCCGTCCCGTGTTCGAACGGAACCGAAGGCACTACTCCTACTACATCCATTTTGGAATCATCCTCAGGATTATTAGCGACTAGCCCTTGCACTTCACTGCTCCATCTTCGACTCTGAACTCGGTTTCCCTACGAAAACGTACAAACCGAATCGAAGTGATTTTCGAGAAATTAATCCCGATCCTGGTCTTTTCGAAACGATTAGTGCATTGGCCAATATTGATAGTCGGTTATTTAACTATCAATTAACATTCACAACAACCATCAAACAATAAATAATTTTCCAAATTATTTATTAACCTCAAAATATCATCATAAGATATATTTCCATTTTCAACCCTTTTGAAAACAGTTTTCAAACCACACTTTTCTCATGAAATAAATTTCCAAATATTTACTTCCACTGAACACAACCAAGCATAAAAACTTTTGATTTTTAAAATCATTTAAAAACACTTTATTATAAATATCCTTTAACATTTAAATTGAAAACTACTTCAATATATACTTTAGTAATATTTAAAATGAGGTTACTTTATAAAATATAAAACGAGATTTTCTCTTTTAAAACAAAATACTAAGTCACCTTTAAATAATTACTACGATAATAGATTTGAAAAATACTTACTTTAGAATTTGAACAATTAGAAATATTTTTTTTTCTAAAACATGCTTTTTGAAACAACATCAAAACTTTCAACTTATATTTAAAAATTTGCTTTGAAAACGTACTTGGCAATCTAGGGAAATACGCCTCTCTTTCACATCTTTAAAAATAAATCACTATTTGTTTGTAAAAAAATTTACCCAATGTATAAATTTCTTAGTCCCATTCTCCTTTAAATTTCCAATTTCAAACACTTAAATCAATTTCCAAATTACTCCATTTTGAAATAAATTTCTTTACTTACTCAATTTATTTCAAAATCCATTAACTTCGGATTTTTATTTCTTACTTATGATTTAAAATCTTTTAATCTGAAAATACCAATTCTAGATTTTCCCCAAATTCCTTCTTTATCTTTCCCAATAATTTAAATCTTAAATTTAAAATAAACTCTTTATTCCTTTAAATAATAACACTTAAGTTTTAAAATGCATTATTACTCTATTTATTCAAAATCCCCTTCTCCATACTCGGAACTTATTTATTAGAATTTTTTTAAATCACTTTTATTCTTTCCCAATTCATTTTTAATTTATTTAAATTTCTATGATTATTTTACAAAAAATTACTCTTTTATGTTCTTTTCAGAAATCCCATTTCTATAGATTTTGATAACTCAGTTCATCGAAATATTTTAAATCAACTAAAGTATCCAACATTTCCAATTATCAATATAATTCATCATAGGATAGCAAATAATTATATCACAGAATATTTTAACAAATCTAAATATTTTGAGGAATCCAGTTGGATCCCTCCAACCTGTTTCCCTGCATCAACATATGTTAGCACAATAAAAATACCAATTCCACTTCAAGGTGGAATATCGTGGTATATGGGATTTATATAATATCATCCGCTATTATGCGGTGCATAGGTTCTCATCCGCTATATAATGCAGGAAATCAATCACTCCAATATATACTATCTACTACAATATATAATATAGCACATCAAATCAATTCAATCATCCAACCAATTATTTAAATTTAACCATTTAAATTAACCCAGATGAGTGAGATTAACTCACCTTTGACTCCTGTTTTGCAACCCACTACCAATCTGGCTTGCTTCTTTTTAGATTCTGACCTTGTATAAATATTTATACGGTTTATTAATGTCTGAATAAATTGAACAATTAATTCCCTTACTCCATTATTGAAAATAACTTGGTAAAAACTGAAATATGTATATGCATCATCATTTTTTTATATATATACATATCTATACATTGAAGAAGAAAAATAAATTACTTTATAAAACTTACTATAATAAATTCTCTGTTCAGATCCTAAGCATACTTACATACATACATATACATACGTACATATATATATATATATATATATATATATATATTCAAAAGAAAAAAAAAAGCTTATACCTTACTGGATGAAACCCTCCTAGCTCATGAACAACAACCCTAGCCTAGACGAATACAATGCTGTTCCACTCAAATCGAAAGCCACGCCAATGACGATCGCGTCTCCTCCAAGCTACCTTGAACTTCGACCTGCCTCCCCCTTCGCGTGTGTGAGCGCGCGAGCCTCCCACGTCGCGACCTTACCTCATGCAAGAGCGCGTGCCCAGCAGCCCCACGCAGCTATGTTCAAACCCTCGAACTCTCACAATGAGCCGCCCACCACTGCTGTGAAACCCAAATCAAACAAACCCTAGCCGCGCCTACGTGAAATTACGATCTAGAATGAGATTGATTTTGATTTTCAAAGCTTCGTTAAATCCCTAAATTGAACTAAGCTTCGGCCATTAATTGATTTTGAAATTTTAAATTGGGGCCGAGAGATGAATGCGCGATTTAAATTCGAAAGAGAGAGAGAGAGTTGAGTTTTGGTTTGAATTGAAAGAGCGACTATTAGATTTGGGATTTAGTTTCACAGTTCGGCCATTGATTGAGATTGTTTTCATTTCATTTTTTTCGATCTGAATTCGAACCTGGGAAGCGAATTGAGGAAGGAACAGACAAATTAAAAAGGAAAGGGAAGCATGAGATTGAAGATAAGGGTAGCGTGCTGGGATAAATTTGCTACAGTAATTCGAAGTGAATAAAAATACAGCAGATGTGAAAAGAATTTCAGCTGATGGTTGACAAATATATATGTATATATTTAATTAAATTCAAATTCAAATTGTCTCGATAATTGCTACTTAAAATTTCGAACTCCTCTCAAGGAGTGCCGCTAGACGTTTATAATGTTATTCCCTTATTTTGAACGCAATGGAAAAGGTTCCGAGTCCTAATTCGATCGTATGGAGAAGATAGCTTTTTGGACCTAGTTATCATATTAAATTTTCGATGTAAATTCAACGCGTTTACTTACCGTGCGGCCAAACGATCACTCCAAACACTACGAAGATTGAAATCCGATAAGAACACAATATTACGGATCCAATGGAACTGGTCTCGTCCAATTCCGAGACTGTGCCTTGGAAGGCTATTTTTAAATATCAATTTAAACAATATATTATCAAAACTCAACTAAACACTTTCACATTCAAATTTAACACTTTTACTATTTTCAGTACTATCAATATAAATTTTACAAACCCTTAAATTAATTTTAACAGGCTTAAAACTCAAGATTCAACATTTTACCCAATTTCCAGTAATTAAATCCAATAATTAAACTTCCAAATAATAGTGATATTTGAAATTTAAGTTACAAACTAACTTTTAAATATTAAAATCAATTAAATATCCCAATTTAAATTGTCAAAAATTCTGGGTCGTCACACTCACATTCGCAACGGATCAAAAATATAATATCAAATGAATAGCGGTTATTCAAAGGAAAACTGCATTAGTTAATTTACATCAATATAGCATAGTTACACACAAATAATGGACAAATACAATTAACTTGTTACGGATATACAACAATATATCACAATAGAAGCACTCCATGCGTTCCTGCCATCTAGCTCGCCTCCTGAGCACCAGAACTTCCTTACCTGAAAATCTGTAATACTCGGTCTGACTCGAGCATTACATAAAAGTAACACCCGGGTCAGGCTGAAAACCAGCGTGAGTAAACCCATCTAACAAGAAATACCAAAGCGTAGATCTTATTTATTCTCAGGGCAACTCGTACACCTCTACGAGTTCATAACTTGGTATAGTCCATACCTTATTTCTAAGTATCCCTACTTAGTTTAAAAGGTCCAGTTCACTTAATTTATTTCAATCCAGCCCACTGATTTTACATATCAAGTCTATAAAGTATTATAGTAGATTTCAAATCAAAGTGGTTTCGGCTATTTACTGATACCCGACCACGGCCTCTTCGAACCCAAGCCATTTTAACCCAAGTTATTCAAGTGAAATACAATTCAAACCTTGAATATAGGATGTCACTTAACACAGCAATTTATCTTGATAGATAACCATATTATCACTATTCAACCCAATCATATCACAAAACATTTCATAATAGAAACGTCAAATAATCCAAGGCATTCTAATATCATTCAATCATTCATAAGTAAGGTTAATTAGTCACACATTCCAATTAATTTAAATAAATTAAATTAATTTCTTTAATCACTTTTAATCCTGCTTATCTAACGTTTAATTAATTACAAACCATAATTTAATCATCCCTTAATTTTCCTCTTTAATTACATTAAGTAATTAACTTCTAATTAACAATATGAATTAATTAACCTTTACCCATTCACATTAATTACATTTATCCTTAATTAATTACTCAAATTAAATATCCTATAATCACTCACATTGATTAATTATCCTTTAATTAATCACACTCATTAATTAACTATCCCTTAATTAATTTCATTTATTAATCAATCCTTTAATTATTTACACTAAGTAATTAATCCTTAATTACTTTCCTTAAGTAATTTACCTTTAATTACTTTCATCAAGTAATTATCCCATAGTCAATTACTCAATTAATTAACATTAATCATTAATTAATTTAGCCTTTAATTACTAGTTTATTTAATTAACCCCAAGCAGATTAATTCTTTAATTACTTACATTAAGTAATTAATCATTTCTTAACCATTTCCATTCAATAATTATCCATAATCACTTAAGTTAAATAAACTAACCCTTAGTTACCTTCATTAGTTAATTATCTTTATATTTATTTACTTTAAATTATCACATTTATTAATTAACTATTCTTTAATGAATTTCATTCAATAATTACTCTTTATTCACTTATACTAAGTAATTAACTACTCATTAATATTTATTAATAGATTATATTTCAAATTGTAAAATCTTAAATAATTAAGATAAACCACATACATAAATTGATTACTTAGTTCATCAATAAACTTATTTGAAATCCAAAAGCTTCCAAATTAATTTAGTCGAATCACTTCTTATTAAAGTTTTCAATATACTTATATTTGAAACCTGTTTGATAATGGCTGAGAGGAATTTTTCATTTCAACTTGTTTTGAAAACTAGATACAATTTTCTTTGTTTTTAAACCTTAAAATTAAAGCCCGGCTAATCACCTAAAGAAAAATACCTAAGCCACATATCAAAACACTCGGGTCAAACGTCTTCGAGCCGATCATGAGAAACTCCATCTTCCTCAACTCCTCTACCATTCTCAGCTACACCGTACACTCGTGAACCATGTACGACGATCTAACCATTGTTGATCAACTTTGAAACTCTTCGCTAGTCTCCTCAGCCTTCCTTGTCATACTGACCACCCATCACCACTGATTAGGTCGGAAATCAAAATTGAGCCCATCGCTTGAAAATATGGAAACGACCATCAATGGAAATGCTTTCCTCACCATTGATCTCGACCACGGTGAACCTCGCCGACTTCACCAAAGATGCCTCGACCTCCAGTCTTGATTCCCTCCCATGCAATCACATCCAGCACCCTCTCGGCGGCGTAATCGCCACGAAAACATCAATGACCATCATCAGTCGACAAACCCTAAATCACCTCCTTTGGAACGCCACGATCAATGGAAAAATCATTAACCATTTTTCTTAAGTTCATCTGGTCACCTGCTTCCTCCGTCCCCAAGCGCGGCGATCAACGATCACACATTCCACAGAATTTGGCAAAATTTCCAAATACGATCAACTCTGATTATCTCGACATGCAATAGCCTAAATATCTGAATATACATATCAAAATTCACGATTTCCCACCACAATTACGATTATGTAATCCAAACATGAATTCGCATGCATTGATTTTCGACCTATATAAATTATTTTACTGTTCTTTCTGAAATTTTAATTAATCATTAAGTTAGAATTCTTGTAACCATTTTTAAACATAAATCTACGTCAATGCAATAATTTTTCTTTTAAAGATCACATCCAGATAAAGATTGGAGGGATAGGAAATGATTTTTTTTTTGAATTTATCTTCTAGCCTGTGAAACAATAGAGGTATGATTTCCAATAGACAGACATGCATTCAGATATACATATTGATCTTCACTAAATTCAAACCTTATTCCAGATTAAACATTCATGCACATCATAATCACAACATGACTGAAAGAGTTAGTGCTTATATTTAGAATTAATCGTATATTCTGTATTTTTTAAAATGTTTAGTCATGGGAAAACAAAAACAGAGGAGCGGTTTATATATATACAGATATATTCACATATAAACAAAGAAATATATATATATCCGGATAAAATCAATCATGCAAACAACTTCTCCATATAGGATTACCACATGCAATACTTTAAAATTATTTTTCAAAGGATGGTTTACTCACCTGTCAGAGATGCCTAGATTTGAATTTGGTTATGAAACATTGCTTCAGGTTGAGTTAGCTGCTACCCTTTTAAATTTTGAAACTGAGTTAATCTTTATTTTGCTTCAGTTCACCCTTGATCTTGCTTGATTTATCTAGTTGAATTTTTAATTTAGTCTCTGGTTTGATTTTCTCTTTTGTTTTTGAAAATGGTTTGCAGTCTTGTTTTCTGATTTGTAAAATAATTTTACAGGGTTTTAGTTCTCTTGGATTTGAAAATGAGAAGATTAGGAAAAGAAATGGGAATACAAATTAGTGACACTTGTTATGCTAGTTAACATTTGTCATTACATACTTTTAATCTCATTACACATGTACTTTACATAATTTAAAAGCTAACACTTGTAATTAAGCAAATTTTAAATTATTTTTAAATGTAAATAAAAAGCTTTTGTATTTTTTTTGCTATTAAATGAACACTTTCTTAATATATATAAATAAAGTTTCTTCAAGGAAAAATAATATAAACAAATCTTTAAAAAAATCTTATTCATATATTATTAAATCCAAAATATTTTTAAGATATTTTTTTTAAAATTTTAAATTTAAATCCAAATTCCAATTCTATTCAAAATCCAATTTAAAATCAATTCAAATATATATATATATATATTAAAAAAACACAAATTCAATTTATAAATTTATAAATAATTATATTAGGAGATTACCAAATAAATATCCATCCAGATATAAATATTTATTATCAAATTTATTTGTTTAACATACAAATCAGTATTTTAATTAATTTAATGCTATTAATTTCTAATTAACAAATGTCTAAAAATCCGGGTTATCATATTCCTTCCCCCTTTGAATCTTTTCGTCCTCGAAAAGGAACAAAGCCAGAATTTATTAAAATGCTTGTTATCAGGAAAACTACTCTTTTACTAAGAATTTTTTTTAAACACTTTTACAATCTACATAGTATTACAAAAGTAGTTTTATATAAATACTTTTTATAACTTGATGTCTCAACCAGTTCGCCCTCATTCTCACAGAAATTCAGTCATACGTTGATCAGGCGTAAGACTGAAAATCTATAAGTACTTGGTAAACCCGTTTTCAACACCTAGCGAAATACTTGGAAAATATTTTATTGAAAATATAGAAAACATTTTGAAATAGAGGAAATATCTTTGGTGAGAACGCTCTGGAAATCATCACCCCCATCCATGGTCGTAGTTAACCCGATGGTTACGTTGCCATCCCGGCAAAATCCATAGATAACTATAGGCACTCCATTCCCCTCGATTACGCCATGGAACCCACTACAGATCGCAGTTAAATCCTGAGTTACGTTGCCATCACAGCAAAAGTTCATTTAACTGTAGGCATCAACGCCCTCGAATTTCGCTGCCAAAAATGTAACTTCTCTTCTCCACTCGACCATATATCGCAGTCTACCGATGTTACGTTGCCTTCCCGGCAAAATCAAGCGTAGACCGTTGACATTCACCTCCACACGATATCCACTATGGTTCATAGTAGATCGCAGCGACATCGAGTTACACTGTCGTCCTAGCATAACCCAAATGCCTCTGTAGGCACCAACGCCCTCGACTTTCGCTACCCAATAATCCTCAGGAACTAGATTGTCCGGACTCCTCACAAGATCAACTTTAGAACCTCCCCCTTTGAGGCTCAAGGCAGCACCAACCTATGGTACTCCTGAGAAGTTCATTTCAAGGGAGCGCCTTTTTTTCCAGAGCCATTTTCAAAACACTTTATACTATACACATATAGTATCTTCCAATCATACACCTAGTATGAATCTCAAATAAATTTCCTTTCTCAAAATTGATTATTCCAAATTCTATAATTCTCAAATTAGGGTTTTCCAAATTCCAATATTGATTTTAGCCAAAAATCAAAAGCCTTTCCAAAAATCCATAGGTTTCAACACCTTTTTCCAAATCATTCTCATAAGATCTTTCATATATATATATATATATATATATATATATATATATATATAACTTTGAAAATCTTTGGACCACTTCATACTTGTATAAATTCCCTTTTACACTCCAAATACTTTTCAAAAACCCTTTTCTTCTGGCAATAAATTCAACATGGGGAGATTTATCTTTCCAAATCAAATATTCAAATTTGATTACTTTATAAAGTCACTTTTACTTGATCATATATTTCACAAAATATGTTTTTCACTTCAAAAAAAAACCATTTTACAATTCTTATCCATAAATTTTTAATATCAATTTTTATTCAAACCCGTACAATGTACACATATTATTTGTACGCTTTATCAATCTGGTCGCTCACTCGATCTCACAATTTTACTTCCGAACTAGTATCGTCCACCCGACTTCCTTATGCGGACTCAAATCTGGTTTGCTCGATCAGAAACCGTCATTCTCCTTGCATAGTGATAACTATGATAGAGAATATCCAGAATCAGCCAAAAATTGGTATCTAGGTTCGCCGTCGAAAATCGAGTGAACTATCCCAATTTGGATCGATATACTATCTCGAAATTCTGTGCTTGATTATAGATAAAATCACTTTGCGAATGGAATAATATACGTACATCCTACATATTTATCTTTATTGATTATTAGCTAAATCAATTCTCCTTTCTATTCACCCTTACTTTGATTCTATTACTTCATTCACAATTGCTTCAATCCCATTTGGATTATCACTTTAATTCTTATCTCAAATGGATATTTAATCATAAACAGTTTGAACTCTGTCCAACTTAAATTTAGAAAATAGCTTGAAATTTTTTAAAATAGATAAGTAGTTGAAAAATAATTATTACTTTGTAAAATAGCTGTAAAATAGTTAAATAATTATAAAATAGCTGGAAAATAGTTAAATAGTTATAGAACATTTAAGTAATTGCAAAATAGTTGTAAAATTGTAATCAGTTTATAAAGTAGTTGAAAAATAGTAACTGGTTTATAAAACATTTGTAAAATAGTTAAATAGTTTCAAAAATAATTTTAAAATAAGTATAAGATAGTTTTGGGTTTTAAAAAGAAAATTTGTACAGTAAATAGATAGGAAAATAGATTTAAAACCGTTTATATTGAAAATAGTCTAGAGTCAAACTGTTCATCCTCCCAATCTCCATTTCCAATCAATTTCCCATTAAATTGATCAAATCCTTATTCAAGTTGAATTATCCTCAATTTCTTTTCTATATTCAATTCAAATTCCATTCAAATTTACTTATTCAACTTTAATCACTATTTCAATTAATTCAAATAAATTTCAAATTGAACCAATTTCAATTCATTTCAATTCCAGTTTGAATTAATCCCAATTCCCATTTGAATTTGAACTCATTCAACTTTGATTTCATTTCAAATCAATCCAATTCAAATTTTCCATTTGAATTTTTAAACTTATGCATCTTCAATCACAATTCCAATTAATTTAAATCAAATTCAATTCGAACTAATTCAATTCAAATTTCAATTTTAAACCATCCTGAATTATATAAATTTGAGTTAAAGTTTTTTGAATGTTGATTTAATCCATTAAATCAAATCAACTTATATCTTTAAAACATTTAACTCTGAATCCAAATTCCATTTTTATTATCCTTACTTAACCAATTTCAAAGTTCAAATAATTCAAATCCTTTTTAAACAACTCCATCTTTGAAATTCAATTTATCACTAAATTTCTATTTTGAAACCAAACCTTTGAAATTTATCTTAAAAATTCAAATCTTAAGTCCAAAATGATTCCATTTCTCTAATTCCCATTTTAAATTTGCGAGTTCCCATTGAACATTTAAATCTTAAATTCAAAATGATTTCATTTTCCATTTATCTCTGCAATGGATATATATATTATTCCAATCCATTTCTTAATTCATTTCAAATATTCCAATTCACATTTTCATAAATTATTTATAACAATAGAATGATATCAGGATAAATAAACATCCAAATTTATCCAAACACCAAATAACAACATCCATTTTCAATTTCCAAATCTCAAATCCATTTTGAGTTGACTCATAACTCCCATTCAAATCAACCCATTTAACTTCCCTAAGTTAAATCTCAATTTCAAATTTCTATCAATATTCTTTCTTACTTATAAGTTCAAAGACTTATACCACTTTTGGGTTTTACATCACATTTCAGGGAAAATCAAAACTCAATACTTCTGAGTTTATTTCGAATCATTTTTGATACTATGTATATCCACCCGTATATAAATATTTTATTTCTTAGCCCACCAGGCCATACTTTTAAGTTTAAACCACTTTTGGGTTTTAAATCAAAACAAATTCCTTTAAAGTTTTCATACCACTTCCTATTTTAATCACATTCAAAATATTCTGAATAATACTATTTATTATTTCTCTTAACATTTTGAAAACAACTTCAAATGTTTTTAGACTTAGAATTCAAAACTTCTCAATTTACATCCTTTCTAATTTACGAGTTATTCTCATCTAATGGTCACTTCCTTAATACATTTTATTGTCTGTTGGAAAACAATCATCCCATTATTAAACACATCTATTCTGGTTTGAAACCAATTCTAATTCATCATATTTGTATAGTTCATTTTATCCAATTCCTATTTGGATATATATATATATATATATATTCATCTCTTAATTCTTATCCAATATCAGTATCCAACAACCAATTATTGCTTTATAAATATAAGCTTTTATAAAAATCATTCATTAAAACCATTTTAAAACCTTTATATAAGAAAATAACAAGTACACTCTCATATATTTATACACTCAACTCATTCTAGGGTATTACTGACTTATCTTTAATGAGTACACCCACCGGAGCCAAGGTTCTTGCTTAACCTCGCTCTGATACCAAATGTAACGATCTGGAATTTTCGATCCTGAAAATTCCAAATAGTTAGAAAAAGAAGAAAAGAGATAGAAGAAGAAACAGGAAAGAAACGTAGAATCTCACATTCGCAATAGATCAAATATATAATATCAAATAAAGAGCAGTTATTCAAAGGAAAACTGTATTAGTTAATTTACATCAATATATCAGAGTTACACACAAACACAGGACAAATACAATTAACTTGTTCCAGATATACAACAATATATCACAATAGAACCATTCCTTACGTTCCTACCATCTAGCTCGCCTCCTTAGCTCCAGAATGTCCTTACTTGAAAATCTGTAATACTCGATCTGACCCGAGCATTACATCAAAGTAACACCCGGGTCAGGCTGGAAACCAGCGTGAGTAAACCCATCTAACAAGAAATACCAAAGCATAAATCTTATTTATTCTCGGGGTAACTCGTACTCCTCTACGAGTTCATAACTTGGTATAGTCCATACCTTATTTCACAAATCAATCTCTAAGTATCCTTACTTAGTTTAAAAGGTCCAGTTCACTTAATTGATTTCAATCCAGCCCACTGATTTTACATATCAAGTCTATAAAGAATTATAGTAGATTTCAAATCGAAGTGGTCTCGGGTATTTACTGATACTCGACCCCCGCCTCTTCGAATCCCAAGCCATTTTAACCCAAGTTATTCAAGTGCAATGCAATTCAAACCTGGAATACAGGATGTCACTTAACACGGCAATTTATCTTGATAGATAACCATATTATCACTGTTCAACCCAATCATATCACAAAACATTTCATAACAGAAATGTCAAATAATCCAAGGCATTTTAATATCTTTCAATCATTCATAAGTAAGGTTAATTAGTCACACATTCCAATTAATTTAAATAAATTAAATTAATTTCTTTAATCACTTTTACTCCTGCTTATCTAACATTTAATTAATTACAAACCATAATTTAATCATCCCTTAATTTTCCTCTTTAATTACATTAAGTAATTAACTTCTAATTAACAATATGAATTAATTAACCTTTATCCATTCACATTAATTACATATATCCTTAATTAATTACTCAAATTAATTATCCTACAATTACTCACATTGATTAATTACCCTTTAATTAATCACACTCATTAATTAACCATCCCTTAATTAATTTCTGATGCAGTGCAAACAGAAGAAATGCAAGTATTAGGTCGCTCACGACCTAAAAAGGAAGAGATAGGTCGCTCAAGACCTAACAATGATACAGCGCGACCTAATGAATTGAGATTGAGTTGTCTCCGACTTAAGAAAGCATGGTCACGACCTAACAACGGAGTTTTGGGTCGTCTCCGACCTAAGAAAACACTGGAAGAAGCATTCCGACCTAACAAGCTCCGACCTAGTGATATTGAACGACCTAATGATATTGAACGATCTAGTGATATTGAACGAGATAAATATGCCGAGTTACGAGCTAGTGATGTTGAACGAGATAACTTCGCCGAGTTCCGATCTAAGCAAGCTGAACTGCCTTCTATTTTAGGTCGTAGGGGATTGGATAGTGTTGTATTTTAGGTCGTTATCGACCTATGGGTTGTGTTGGGTGTTAAGTCGTGAATCGTTGAGTCGTTATATGTTAAGTCGGTAACGAGTTAAGTCGTGTACATATGTTGTGTGTTGTATTGCTTAACTCGGTCATGAATGGGAAGTGTTAGGTCGCGTACGACCTATGGTGAGTCGGTCGTGTTGAATCGCGTGAGTTGTTTAGGTCGTTGAGTGCTGTGTTGTATACAGGAGAGTATGTTGTGTTGATAGGTCGCTGCCGACCTAGGTGTTGTTAAAATGTGTTGAGTCGCTGATGTTAGGTCGCTGCCGACCTAAGTTAGGTCGTAAGTCGTGGCCGGCCTAAGAGTCAGGCGATGATTTGTTGCGTTGCGTTGTAAAAGCTATAAATAGAGTGTGTGTTGTAATTTTTGTTGTTGTTGATTTTTGAATAAAATTCCTTTTGGTTAGCTTTGTGCTTTCATACCAATTGGTAGTTGAGTGTAATCTCCTATCTCCTCTTTCGGTTAATCGAGTGCGCTCGATTCAACGATCGTAGAAGCCGATTCATGGAATCTAGTGCGCTAGATCAACGTGCGAAGAATCGTAGATCTTTAAACACGGTATAGTGCGCTATCAACGTGTTTGAGATAGCTAGAGTTCGGTATCTTTGGATCAACGAACTTGGGCATTTTGGTATCTTCAACTCACCGATTGTTACATTTCACCGATTGAAGTTTATTTCGATTAATCCACTGCGTCATTATTGGTATCAGAGCGATACTTAGCCAATCATAGCTAAGTTGATTCTTGGAGCCAAGTTTTTGAAGTTTTTGAAGTTTGAAGGAGTTCATTGTGTTCTTGTTGAATTTGTAACAACATTAGAGTGTTTGATCCATTTCATTTTGGATCGAGGAGTTGGATATTGTTTGGATTTTGTCTTGGAGTTTTGCGCGCCAAGATTTGAAGTGTGGAGCCGTGTAAAACCATTGCCGAGCTAAAGCCTTGAAGAGTTAAGTGTTGAGCCGTGACTTGTTCTTTTGTTAAAGCTTGAATTTTTGTGTTTGAATTGTTGAAGTTTGAGAAGTTTTTCAATCATGCCACCAAGGAGAGCTAATCGTCATCAAAACGTTGAAGCCTTGTATCGTAGAGAAGAAGCCGAGCTTATGGAACAACGTATTAATGAAAAATTTGATGAAGGCATTGGAAAATTGGAGAAATTGATGAATGATTTGAATCAAAGGAGGAGATCACCAAACTCGAACCATGGAGGAAGCCGAGTTTCGCCATCGGTTACGGAAGCGAGGAGGGTATCACCACATTCATGTAGAGATAGAAGAGAAACATCAATATCATCACGAAGAGATCATCATGACTATGCACATGAAGAGAGGAGAAGTCAATGTGAATTTGACAATGAAGCATATAGAGATGAAGAGAGACATAGTCAAAGAAGCATGCATGAGCGAAGGGATGATAATGGTCGAGATCGATGTAGACGTACTTTTGATTTTGTGGAAGAAGGTGATAGAGCTAGTATTCATTATCGAGATCGAGACCAAGTTCGAAATTCTAATCGGGATGTTGAAGATGATCGTCGATGGGAATCAGGAATGAAGATGGAAATTCCGGAGTTTAAAGGCGGAATGATTGCAGAAGAATTTCTCGATTGGATTTCTAATGTTGAAGAGATCTTTGATTTCAAGGAGGTTCCTGAGCATAGAAGGGTGAAGTTGGTTGCTACTAGGTTGAGGGGGAGAGCTTTGGCGTGGTGGCAGCAAACTAAACTAACCAGGGAGAGAATGGGGAAGTCAAAGATAGAATCGTGGGATAAGATGAAGAAGTTGATGAGATCTACTTTCTTACCTTACAACTACCAATCACTTATGTACCAGAGGTTGCAGAATCTGAGGCAAGGGACAAAGTCTGTTAGTGATTATGCTGATGAATTTTACCAACTCATTGCCAGGAATGATATTATGGAAACGGAAGAACAGCTAACTGCTAGATTCATTGGGGGATTGAGAATGCAGATCCAGGATATGGTTAATATGTTTGATCCTAGATCAGTTGCAGAGGCACATCAGAAAGCGTTGGCTTGGGAGAAACAAGGAAGGCGTGGAGGTGGTGTGTTTACTAATTCCAATAATCCAGTGAAGGGTGCCAGTGGGAATTCTAATGTTTCTAAACCTATCAGTAAGCCAGTGGTGAAGGAGGCTGAGAAGGCGAAGGTTAGCAGTGGGTTCAAGTGTTATAATTGTCAGGAGTTGGGTCACAAAAGCAACGAATGTCCGAAGCCGAAGAAGAGAACCATGGTTGCAGTAGTTGAGGAGGATGATGGTGAGGAGGCAGAATGTTCAAATACATCTTATGTTGAGGAGGAAGAAGAAGTGTCGGGAGATGAAGGTTGTAATCTTATATTGAGAAGAAGTTGTTTGACACCAAAGCAAGAGGAGGATTGTAGTTGGTTGAGAAGCAATATTTTTCAGTCGACGTGCACTATTCTGGGAAAGGTTTGCAAGTTCGTCATTGATGCGGGAAGTTGTGATAATATTATTTCTACAGAAGCAGTGAGGAAATTGAACTTGAAGACTGAGAAGCATCCTAAACCGTACAAGCTAGCATGGTTAAGGAAGGGTGGTGAAGTGAAAGTGTGTCGAAGAGCTTGTGTTAATTTTTCTATTGGGAAGAAGTACAAAGATGAAATTTGGTGTGATGTTGTAGACATGGACGTGTGTCATCTGTTGTTGGGCAGACCATGGCAGTTTGATAGAGCAGTTCAACATGACGGTCGTGCCAATAGTTACAGTTTCATGTTCGAGGGTACTAAAATCACTTTGGTTCCTAAGAAGCAACAACAAAAGGAGAGCAAGCTAGAAGAGATTGAGGAATTGAAAACTCTGTTGACTTTGAAGGAGTTTGTCAAGGAAGTCGAAGAAGAACCATAAGTGTTTTTGTTGATTGGGAGAGAGAGTAGTGAAGAAGTTGAAATTCCAGAAGCAGCAAAGCCAATTTTGAAAGAATTCGAAGACGTCTTTCCAGAGGAGTTGCCTAAGGAGTTACCGCCATTTAGAGACATTCAACATCAAATTGATCTTGTTCCGGGAGCAGTGTTACCACATCGACCACATTACCGAATGAGTCCGAAGGAACATGAGGAGTTACGAAGGCAGGTGGAAGAGTTGTTAGAACAGGGACGTGTTCAGGAAAGCTTGAGTCCTTGTGCCGTGCCAGCATTGTTAGTACCAAAGAAGGACGGAACTTGAAGGATGTGTACAGATAGTAGAGCTTTGAATAAGATCACTGTCCGATATAGATTTCCTATGCCAAGGTTGGATGATTTGTTAGATCAATTGAGTGGGGCAACCATATTCTCGAAGATTGACTTGAAGAGTGGTTATCATCAAATTCGAATCAGACCTGGAGATGAATGGAAGACAGCTTTCAAGCCGAGAGAGGGGTTATACGAATGTTTGGTTATGCCATTTGGTTTGTCAAATGCACCTAGTACATTCATGCGGGTGATGAATCAAATCTTTAGACCATTCATTGGGAAGTTCGTCGTGGTTTATTTCGATGATATTCTGATTTACAGCAGGAGTATGGAGGAGCATGTTCTACATTTGAGGGAAGTGTTGATTATTCTTCGTGAAGAACAATTTTATGCTGCTACAAAGAAATGTGTGTTTATGACGCATACTGTTTTATTTCTTGGGTATGTTGTTTCAGGGGAAGGTATTCAAGTTGACCGGAGTAAAGTTGAAGCAGTCAGGAATTGGCCACAGCCAAAGACAATTACAGAAGTGAGAAGTTTTCATGGGTTAGCATCATTCTACCGAAGATTCATACCACACTTCAGTAGCGTGATGGCTCCAGTGACTGATTGCATGAAAGGGAAACAGTTTGCATGGTCAGAGGAAGCGGGAGTTGCTTTTGAAAAGATCAAGGAAATGTTGACGTCTGCACCAATTCTTGTTTTACCGAATTTTCAGTTATTGTTTGAATTGCATACTGATGCTTCGAAGGTTGGTATTGGAGGAGTTCTGAGTCAGAATGGGAAGCCAGTTGCTTATTTCAGTGAAAAGTTGTCAGGGGCAAAGATGAGATACAGTACATATGACGTTGAATTCTATGCTGTCGTACAAGCTGTTAAGCATTGGAGACACTATCTATTTCAGAAGGAATTTGTTCTGTACACTGATCACGAAGCTTTGAAGCATTTACAGGGGCAGGATAAAATCTCAGCGAGACATGCATCATGGATTGCTTATTTACAGCAGTTTACTTTTGTCGTTAAGCACAAATCAGGGGTGACAAATCGGGTAGCTGATGCTTTGAGTAGGAGGAGTCATTTATTAACGACAATGAAAGTTGAAGTGACGGGGTTTGAATTACTGCCAGAGATGATTGAAGAAGATCCTTACTTTGTGAAATATGTTGAGAAAGTGAAGGATGGGAGTACCGATGAATTTATGTTGGTTGATGGATTCTTGTTCAAAGGAAATCAATTATGCATTCCAGATTGTAGTTTGAGATTGAAAATTATTAACGAGTTGCACGAGGAAGGGCATGTGGGCCGTGATCGTACTTTGAAATTGATTTCACAGTTTTACTTTTGGCCGTCGATGAGAAAAGAAGTTGAAAGATTCGTGGAGAGATGCCATATTTGCCAGGTGTCAAAGGGAACAGCGACGAATGCAGGGTTGTATATGCCGTTGCCTGTACCGTCTAAGCCGTGGGTTGATATTGGCATGGATTTCGTTTTGGGTTTGCCTAGAACTCAAAGGGGAAATGATTCGATATTTGTTGTGGTGGACAGATTTTCAAAGATGGCACATTTTGTTGCTTGCAAAAAGACGGCGGATGCTGTTCGTGTTGCTCAATTATTTTTCAAGGAGATTTATCGACTTCATGGTTTACCAGAATCTATTGTTTCTGATCGAGATACTCGTTTTCTGAGTCACTTTTGGTTGAGTTTGTGGAAGATGGTGGGAACGAAACTGAAATTTAGCAGTGCTTATCATCCGCAAACTGATGGACAGACGGAAGTTGTTAACAGGTCATTGGGAAATTTGTTGCGTTGTCTTGTACAGGATAATTTGAGAAGTTGGGACATGAAGCTATGCCAGGCAGAATTTGCTCATAATCATGCAGTGAATCGTAGCACAGGATTCAGTCCATTTCAGATTGTTTATTCAATTTTACCCAGGGGACCGTTAGATTTAGCGGTGGTACCACAAGCAAAGGGGACGGTTAAACGAGCTGTTGATTTTATTGAAGGATTGACGGAGTGTCATAAGAACGTTCGGGAACGATTGGAAAAGTCGAATGAGAAGTATAAGCAAGCTGCTGATTTGAAGAGACGAAGTGTTGAATTTAATGAAGGTGATTTGGTTTATGCAGTACTGACTAAAGACCGTTTTCCGGTTGGAACGTATAATAAGTTGAAAGCACGGAAAATTGGTCCGATTGAAATTTTAAAGAAAATCAATGAGAATGCTTATAAGTTGAAGCTGCCGGAGGATGTATACACTTCTGATGTTTTCAATATTAAACATTTAATTCCGTATCGTGGGAATGAAACTGTTGTGGAAGAAGATGTTGAGAATTCGAGGTCGAATTTCTGTCAACCCGGGGAGGATGATGCAGTGCAAACAGAAGAAATGCAAGTATTAGGTCGCTCACGACCTAAAAAGGAAGAGATAGGTCGCTCAAGACCTAACAATGATACAGCGCGACCTAACGAATTGAGATTGAGTTGTCTCCGACTTAAGAAAGCATGGTCACGACCTAACAACGGAGTTTTGGGTCGTCTCCGACCTAAGAAAACACAGGAAGAAGCATTCCGACCTAACAAGCTCCGACCTAGTGATACTGAACGACCTAATGATATTGAACGATCTAGTGATATTGAACGAGATAAATATGCCGAGTTACGAGCTAGTGATGTTGAACGAGATAACTTCGCCGAGTTCCGATCTAAGCAAGCTGAACTGCCTTCTATTTTAGGTCGTAGGGGATTGGATAGTGTTGTATTTTAGGTCGTTACCGACCTATGGGTTGTGTTGGGTGTTAAGTCGTGAATCGTTGAGTCATTATATGTTAAGTCGGTAACGAGTTAAGTCGTGTACATATGTTGTGTGTTGTATTGCTTAACTCGGTCATGAATGGGAAGTGTTAGGTCGCGTACGACCTATGGTGAGTCGGTCGTGTTGAATCGCGTGAGTTGTTTAGGTCGTTGAGTGCTGTGTTGTATACAGGAGAGTATGTTGTGTTGATAGGTCGCTGCCGACCTAGGTGTTGTTAAAATGTGTTGAGTCGCTGATGTTAGGTCGCTGCCGACCTAAGTTAGGTCGTAAGTCGTGGCCGGCCTAAGAGTCAGGCGATGATTTGTTGCGTTGCGTTGTAAAAGCTATAAATAGAGTGTGTGTTGTAATTTTTGTTGTTGTTGATTTTTGAATAAAATTCCTTTTGGTTAGCTTTGTGCTTTCATACCAATTGGTAGTTGAGTGTAATCTCCTATCTCCTCTTTCGGTTAATCGAGTGCGCTCGATTCAACGATCGTAGAAGCCGATTCACGGAATCTAGTGCGCTAGATCAACGTGCGAAGAATCATAGATCTTTAAACACGGTATAGTGCGCTATCAACGTGTTTGAGATAGCTAGAGTTCGGTATCTTTGGATCAACGAACTTGGGCATTTTGGTATCTTCAACTCACCGATTGTTACATTTCACCGATTGAAGTTTATTTCGATTAATCCGCTGCGTCAATTTCCTTAATTAATCAATCCTTTAATTAATTACACTAAGTAATTAATCCTTAATTACTTTCCTTAAGTAATTTACCTTTAATTACTTTCATCAAGTAATTATCCCATAGTCAATTACTTAATTAATTAATCTTAATCATTAATCAATTTAGCCTTTAATTACTAATTTATTTAATTAACCCTCAACAAGTTAATGCTTTAATTACTTACATTAAGTAATTAATCATTTCTTAACCATTTCCATTCAGCAATTATCCATAATCACTTAAGTTAAATAAACTAACCCTTAGTTACTTTCATTAGTTAATTATCTTTTTATTTATTTACTTTAAATTATCACATTTAATAATTAACTATTCTTGAATGAATTTCTTTCAATAATTACTCTTTAATCGCTTATAATAAGTTATTAACTACCTATTAATTTATATTAATATATTATATTTCAATTTGTAAAATATTAAATAATTAAGATAAACCACATACTTAAATTAATTACTTAGTTCATCAATAAACTTATTTAAAATCCAAAAGCTTTAAAATTAATTTAGTAAAATCACTTCTTATTAAAATTTTCAATATACTTATATTTGTAACCTGTTAGATAATAGCTGGGAGAACTTGTTCATTTCAACTTGTTTTGAAAACCGAATACAATTTTCTTTGTTTTTAAACCTTAAAAATTAAAGACCACCTAATCACCTGAAGGAAAATACCCGAGCCACATATCAAAACACTTGGGTCAAATCTCGAGTGATTCAAGAACTCATAGCCCTCGAGTTAAACACGAAGACGTCTTCGAGCCGATCACAAGAAAGTCCATCTTCCTCAATTCCTCTACCACACTCAGCTACACCGTACACTCGTGCACCATGCACGACGACCTAACCATCATTGATCAACTCCGAAACCCTTCGCGAGTCACCCCAGCCTTCCCCGATCATACTGACCACCCATCGCCGTTGACTAGGCCGGAAATCAAAAGATCCCATCGCTTGAAAATCTAGAAACAACCATCAATGGAAATCCTTTCCTCACCGTTGATCTCGACCATGGTGAACCTCGCCAACTTCACCAATGATGCCTCGACCTCCAGTCTTTGGTTTCCCTCCTATGCGATCACTTCCAGCACCCTCTCGGCGGCGTAATCGCCACGAAAGCATCGATGACCATGATCAGTCGACAAACCCTAAATCACCTCCTTTGGAACTCCCCGATCAACAAAAAAATCATTAACCATTTTTCCCGAGTTCATCTGGTCACCTACTTCCTCTACCTCCAAACGCGTCGATCAACTATCACACGTTCGACAGAATTTAGCAAAACTTTCAAATACGATCAATTCTGATTATCTCGACACGCAATAGCCTAAAAATATGGATATACAAATCAAAATTCATGATTTCCCACTACGATTGCGATTATGTAATCCAAAAATGAATTCGCATCCATTGATTTTCGACCTATATAAAAAAAATTACTGTTCTTTTTGAAATTTTAATTAATCATTAAGTTAGAATTCTTGTAACCATTTTTAAACACAAATCTACATTAATGCAATCATTTTTCTTTTAAAGATCACAGCCAGATAAAGGTTGGAGGGATAGGAAATGATTTTTTTTTTGAATTTATCTTCTAGCCTGTGAAACAACAGAGGTATGATTTCCAATAGACAGACATGCATTCAGATATACATATTGATATTCACTAAATTCAAACCTTATTCCAGATTAAACATTCATGCACATCATAATCTCAACATGACTGAGAGAGTTTAGTGCTTATATTAAGGATTAATCATATGTTCTATATTTTTCTTAAAATGTTTACTCACCGAAAAACAAAAACAGAGGAGCAGTTTATATATATATACAGAAATATTCACATATAAACAAAGCAATTCATATATATATATATATATCCAGATAAAATCAATCATGCAAACAACTTCTCCATATAGTATTATCACATGTAATACTTTAAAATTGTTTTTTAAAGGAGGGTTTACTCACTTGTCAGAGAAGGCTAGATTTGAATTTGGTTGTGAAAAATTGCTTCAGGTTGAGTTAGCTGCTACCCTTTTAAAATTTTAAACTGACTTAATCTTTGTTTTGCTTCAGTTCACCCTTGATCTTGCTTGATTTATCTAGTTGAATTTTTAATTTAATCTCTGGTTTGATTTTCTCTTTTGTTTTTGAAAATGGTTTGCATGCTTGTTTTCAGATTTGTAAAATAATTTTACAGGGTTTTAGTTCTCTTGGCTTTGAAAATGAGAAGATTAGGAAAAGAAATGGGAAAGAGGAGTAAGGAGTTTATATAATGCTAATTATAATTTCTTTGAAATTAAAGAAAATAAAAACAAATTAGTGACACTTGTTATGCTAGTTAACATTTGTCATTACATATTTTTAATCTCATTACACATGTACTTTACATAATTTAAAAGATAACACTTGAGATTAAGAAAATTTTAAATTGTTTTTAAATGTAAATAAAAAGCTTTTTTATTTATTTTACTATTAAATAAAAACTTCCTTATATATATATATATAAAGTTTCTTTAAGGAAAAATAATATAAACAAATCTTAAAAAAAATCTTGTTCATATATTACTAAATCCAAAATATTTTTAAGATATTTTTTTTAAATTTCAAATTTAAATCCAAATTCAAATTCTGTTCAAAATTCAATTTAAAATCAATTCAAATATATATATATATATATATATATATATATATTAAACAAACACAAATTCAATTTATTAATTTTTAAATAATTATATTAGGAGATTACCAAATAAATATCCATCCAGATATAAATATTTATTAATTTGTTTAACATACAAATCGGTATTTTAATAAATTTAATCATGTTAATTGCCAATTAACATATGTCTAAAAATCTGGGTTATCATAGCTCGCTAATTATGTAGGATGCCATGGAGATGCCCTCAATACTTCGAGAATGGTCTTCATACATAAGGATTAGAGATATCCTCCCAAAGTGAAATACCCCACACCCTTAATATACCCAAAAGGACACATTAATAGGCGTAGTGTGTTGTAGGTATAACTAAAACTAACAGAGACTAAGATTCACAAGACAAATATAGATAAAAACAACGGCAAACTTAAAATAACAACTTAATTAAAACAAACTTCATAATTGCTTAATAAATAAGTCAAATAACAAACACCATATACATGTCTAAAAATCTAATATGTCTCATGAACAAAAACTCATTGTTTCAAAAATCAGAGTACATAATATCCCTTATAATAAGCCAGTAAATAGAAAGAACAAAAGCTGAAAGAAAAGTGAATCCATTTGGAAAAATTATTCCGTATAGGGTCCTTCCAAGAAAGATGAATCGAATTGGAGAAAACCTTGAATGAGGAAAAGTGTTTGGTCTATGGTCTATTTATAGGGGTAGAAGTGGATCTCAGACCATTGGATTTGAAGATTGAATTGGATGCAACCACGTCATAAACTGAACAAGAGCCATCGTATACAAAAATAGATGGACCGGTTGGTCAGAAGAATGCAAAACACGTTAGTCGGTTTAAAAAAATCGTACCATCATTTGAACGAATGACTAATCGTTCGCACGCCCCCAAAATAGCTGGCGCGTCGACCGCTTGGGTCCAAGGCCTATATATATTTCTATTTCCTGCTTATTTTGTTTATTTTATAACTCGGTCATATTAGCTCGGTTTCTGACGTTTTATATATGGAAATTGACCAGAAAATTACCACGGACACAATAGTCCAACTTTCGTGACTTAATTCCGATAATTTCACAAAGTTATTTTATTATCTAATTAATTAACGAATTAATTATTATAGGTTAAATTTCAGGTTGTTACATTCTCCCTTCCTTAAGAGATTTCGTCCTTGAAATCTCTATGGATAAAAGAATGTACTAAATTTTTTCATCCAATTCTACAACCATCTACTTAATCATCAACCATTTATCCATTGTCCTTAAGTTTATCTAATGCAATTTATGATACTTATGCAATTAGTGTAGTGTAAATGTCCCTGACTAATGCAAAAGATTAGACGGTCTACCGATTCAGTTGACCTCCTTTTACATAATCATGCCCGTTCCATGTATCCAAATGAATGCGAAAATTTCCTAATAATAACTGATAATTATATATGCATGCTACAAACATCATCCAAATACAACAACCATGTAAAATAGAATAAAATGCGCACACATCCATATGCATATGCTCTAGTGTCCTAGTTAGGCTGATCCCTAAAGAATAATAGTGCCTAGTGCACGTATGTGCATCCATTAACATCCACTAGCAAACACTTGCAATCACTAGCATACATCATTCATAACATGTTCTATTAACATGTTTACATCAAATCCTACCGTCCATAGGTTAAATCCTAAGTTCTACCCTCTTAAAGGATAATATAGAAAAGAACCTACTATCAAAGAGACATGGATATGAGATACGAATTTTTTCCTAATCAAATTAGTCTTCCCTGTAATCTCTCTAACCATGTTGAAACCAAGAAGCAACCTTTCCGTAGACTCCAACCAACATGAGGACATCTTACACGGCCTTCCCAAAAAGAGCTTCAAAAGGTGTCATCCCAATGCTAGCATGAAAACTACTACCATAATAATTCCACTAAAGAAAGATGCTTTTCCCAAGTTCTTCCAAAATCAAGAATACTCATTCTCAACCATGCTTGTCTTGCTATCCTACTAATTTCATTTTACTGTTCTTTATGAATCAACATTCTTAGGTTCTTACTAGTGCCCTATACACTTTACGGAAACTTCCATTATTACTTTTAAAAGTAATTACTACTATCTCCTTACACCTTTTCCGTTACTCCTAGAAAATGATTCTTATCTACTCTATATTTAAGAGTTTTGTTTGGTATTTATCACCTTTTAAAAAAAAACTAAGGTTTCTAAAAATTTTTAAAACATTAAATCAAAAAATATTTTCCTTTAAGAGTGTTTTCATTTTAGTTTCTATTAATTTCAAAAATACTTGGTCACTTAATATTATTTCCCAAACATAAAGGGAAAAACTTCCAAATTTTTAAGTCTAAAACTTGTATCTCTCTTTCTTTTAAAGACTTTTACGGTTTTCTATAAAAATTTGAATTTTCAAATTTTACTTTTATTAAGTTTTTCATTTCAAAAACTTATTTACTATTTCACCAAACCATTTTCTTTTAAAATATCTTTAATACCTTTTATGTGTTTTCAAAACAGCTTCTTATTACACCTAACAGTCTTATATCTTAATGTTTTAGAATTACTTTCTCTTATGAGAAGTTAGTAACGCTAAAATCTTCTATGAACTTTTCAAAGAGAATTTCATGTTTATGTGAAATTACAAAGAACTTATTTTATACTCTTCTGAATAGGCTATACAAAATATGGTGTATTTCATACCTTGTATATCTCTTTCATGTATTCCTTGTAACTTGCACAAAATATTTTTATTGGTTTCATAGAAAATCATACCATTATTCTTTTCATTCCAATAGATTAAAATATGTTTAAATTGTATTCTTTCATGATAAATTTTTCTAATATCCAACTTACACATTTTCCTTTCAGAAAAACTCATCTTCAAGCTGTTTTAATATTTCCATAACTGCAAAAACACTTCCTTATACTTATAATAATAAGTGTACTTTACAAACTATTTTTTCTATGCCTAGAAATTATTAGTTAAAATACATTTTTATTTGGGTTAAAACGGATGTTGCGTAAAACACCATTACTACAACCTAAAAAAT
This sequence comes from Allium cepa, assembly GCA_030765085.1. Taxonomy (NCBI): domain Eukaryota; kingdom Viridiplantae; phylum Streptophyta; class Magnoliopsida; order Asparagales; family Amaryllidaceae; genus Allium; species Allium cepa. The sequence continues at coordinate 688,698,808 of CM060932.1, read as the reverse complement.
ACTAGCGTATGGATTCAATTAAATGAACACCAATAAATCTCATATACCTATGTAAAAATATTTCTCTACAGAGTCGCTTACTATAATAATAGTGTTATAGCTTATGCTCCACTTATTTTCCACGAAAATATTTATTACAATAATAAAAGTTGTAATCTACGTTTTCGATAGTTGATACACTATAGGTTTTTATGTTTAAAATCTTTGTTTACTTACAATGAAATTAGTGAGTTATATATATATATATATACACACTCCGTAATTCTTCCAAAGGAACTCTAATTTTTTATTATATAAAATGACCAACTTAAATTTCATACCATTCTTCAGAAACCCCATATTATTTTCTAAAAGAAAATGTTAATAATGAGAATTTCCAATTCCAACAATTATAAAAAAATTGAACTTTTTAAATTTCGAAAATTTTATTTTATTGGGCTTAGCATAAAGTGGGTCTTCCTACTTATTACCCTCAGAGTACTTTTCCTAAACAAAAGACTTTTACTCCTACTCCTCTTACTTACTCACATTTATTCTAAGGCACGATCGTCAAATCCACTAGTCTGAGACAATTATAATTTCTGCAATTACCTACACATGGACTTTCTTCTTTGCTTATCTACTGAATTTTATTGTACATCTTTAATCTTTTCCCCCCTCTCTTTGGATTTCCATAATCCCAATCCTAAATGTACAAAACAGTTTTTTAAATCCCTACCATATGTAGCATTCTCTTTGCCCCAATAAATGCACTTCAAAAGTGATACTTCAAGGACTCTGCTCTTCAATTGAGGAACACGAAGTGTACAATGTAACAACCCACTATTTTGGACCGTTCAAATTAACAATAATCCACACATGTCAGACTTGAATAATTCAAAATAACATATTGTAATAAAATTTGGAGCAAATGAAACCAATCACAGAATCACAGACACAGAAATATCAAAATAACTCGCAGCGGAAATAAAAATACCATATTGTTTATTTTATTTTATATAAATAATATTTTTGTTTGCCATATCTTATTCTAATTTGTGCACATATGTGTAACATGACATGTTATGTATATAATTTTATTTTTAAAACATTTTTAAAGTGTATTAAAATTTTCAAATGTTAATTGTATATTGTTTTCAATTTTTAATTCTAGTTTCAATTTATAAACTATTGCTTTATTTATTTTCTATTTTGCCTTAAATTATTATTTATTTTCTTTTTCACTTTATTTTGTTTTCATTTTATTTTATTTACCGATTATTTTGATTAAAAGAAAATAGAAATTTCAAGAGTCAAAGGCCTTTCATTTTCCTTATGTCTTTTCATATAGCCTTTGCCTTTTCATTTTTCCATTGCCTTTTCATTGCTTGGCCATCCATTTCCTTATGCATAGCCGTGTGTCTCCCCTTCATTTTCACGTAAGAAACTTTCTCACATCTAAAAAAACTCACGGCTATTTCTTTTTTTGAGAAAAAAATGCTAATGGCTTCATCTCCTTCTTCTTTTCTTTATTTTTCATGATTTCTGCTTTGCTCCTCTTCTAGCTTGCTCGGCCTATCCCCTACTCCATCCGCTCCACTGACCACCACCACCATCTATTGCAGCTATTCCTCCTTCTCCTCTGACCATACCTGGCCACGCCATCCAATTGAAGCATCACCACAAAATTTGCATAAAAACTCCACCAAATCATGGCAAGCCGAGGCTATACTCCAACTACCCTTCCTATTCCACTTCGGCCACCACCTTAGCCACCATCACGCCACCTCTGACCATCACTTCAGCCAACTCCACATTTGACCTGACCTGTACTAACCTAGGCCGAGCACAATTATGCCATGGCCGAGCCTTGTGTGCTCAAAACTTCACTCCATTTGCCTTGACCATTTGTATGTTTCATGTTATTACTTCTACCATCTTCCTCTCCTTGTAACAGACCTATAGGATGCCATATCCGACCCAAACACACATCATGGCCGAGCATAAGTGTCCCGTAGGCTAAGCATTTGGATGGTTAAAGGCAAGGTCAAGTCACTTTGCTCTTTGTTGCTTCCTATTTTCAATTTGTTTCAATTGAGTTTTATGTTAAATATATTTATGCTATATTGTCTTGTATTGGTTGTTACAAGATCAATATCTTGGCTCTCTCCACTCACTTGAATCATAGTCATGCTTTGTCGTGTCATATCGTGCTTTCTAGATTTGTTCTATGTTTTTGATTGGCTGTCTCCAGCGTAAAAGGTGATTATTCACTCATGACATTCATACTTATATAACTGTGAATTGATCGTAAGTGAATGTGTAGATTATTTTATCATGTTATACCTGCCTGTGATATGAATCATATGATGTTAACCCTGTTTATAAACCTTTCATATCATTTATTACGGCCATATGTTGCTATACTGTTTATTTATATCTGTTTCTCACACTACAAGTTCCCTGTAGAATAGAATCACTATGGGTTGAAATGATACATACCCGAACGGACTTTAGAATAAGGAAAATTCGTTATGGGCTGAAATGATAAGCCGGAGTGATTTTTATTTATTTAACTTAGGATTGCGGGTTTGAAATGATATAATCCGGATTTTTCCTTGTAATTACGGATTGAAATGATATATTATCCGTATCACTTGACCTAGGTTAGAAAATATTATACAGACCCGTGGTTATTTTATATCTATTTTTCTAGAAATTTTTAAAGTATTTTGAAAATGTATATTTATGGTATTTTAATTTAAACTGAATTAAAAATGATTTTTATAAAGTATTAATGATTTTTCTACAAGTTAAAATATGAAATAAGTGAATGGTTAAGTTGAAATTTGAAATATAACTAAATTTTGAAATTTTTGATTTTGTTTAAAAATGGAGTTAAGTAAATAAAATATGATAATTTGATTTAAATTTGAATTTAAAATGATTTAGTAAAGTGCATTTGATTTTTCTATGAATTAAAATGGTTAAATAAATAAATAAATGTTTGAAAGTGTAATTTGAAATATAACTTCACTTGAAAATGTGAAATTTGGTTTAAGAATAAAAGTTAAGTAAATAAAAATGGAATTAAGCTTATATTTTAAATGGTAATTAAATTTAAGTGTTAAGTTAATTTTTAAAAATGTAAAGAATAGAAAATTGTGCACTTGAATTTAATAAGTGAATTATTAAGAAAATTTTGATTTTATGTATAAATTTTACGTTATAAAAATCAGAAGTTAAAGGGTATTTAAATGAACATTTTTGAGTGGGAAAATATGATTTTTATAAGTTAAAATGGTTTAAATTGAAGTTTAATTGTTGCTGAAATTTGTATTAAAAGCTGGAAATTGAATTTACAGCACTTCAGAAATGCTATCATTTCTGAAGTTAACTTAAAATATGTTGTAAATGATATTACAACATTTTTGTAAGTGCTGTGGTTGATACAAATGAACTAAAGACTAAAATTAACTAATAGCTACTATAGCACTTGGTAAGTGCTGTAGTTGCAGAAACTAAAACTAAAATCTGAAACTAATAAAAGAGCTATTGTAGCACTTGATAAGTGCTGCAGTTGGCTGAATTGAGATTTTTGAATATAACCGAACAAATACTATTACAGCAGTTTTAAATGACGTCTTTGCTGAATTGAATTGTTTTCAAATGTAACTTACCGTAGCATTATCCAAGTGCTGCGAAAGCTGAAATTTCACTATTTTAATGTATTTAAGTAAATAAATGAACTCTGAAAAGGCTAAAATTTTAGGAATTTAATATTTGATTTGAAGGTATAATGACTCCACCTTTTTATGGTTTAAATGAATGATTTTAATTCGAAATTATAATTTTTTTTTGGAATTTTAACCACGGGAACATTTCTCTGTATGCCTTATGATATTTGGATGTACACCTTCAATTTGAAAGTGTGACAAGAGGTGAGCGATTGCTGCAGCTCTGTGCTACCCTAGCCACATTAACACTGCTATTTGCATAGTTTACTTTAATATAGGCATTTCTATGACAACATTTATTACTGTTTAATTGCTGGTTTAATGGATCCTTGAAGGATGGGCGATCCCAAGCATCCTCTAAGTTCTTGTGCATAATTACTGCAGTTCACTGGAATTGGTTTACATTGTATAAATTTGTATGTCCTAACTCGAATGTTTTTTGTTTTACTTTATGCTCGGGTCAGCCTGAGTATTCGCAGCTTTGGATTTCTCTTTTTGGAGCTAGGAATCACTGGAGATTCTGCTTATCTAGTTAACTATCTATTCCAGTTTCAGTTGTTCTATTTCAGCTCTCGTATTAGTAGAATTATTTGTATTTGGGATCTCTATTGTGTTTGTTTTCAGACTGATATTATGTATTTTGTTTTGAGACTTTGTTATAGTAACTTCATGAACTACTATGGTATTTTTGTTTCCGCTGCAAGTTATTCTGATATTTCTGTGTCTGTGATTGGTTTTATTTGCTCCAAATTTATTACAATCTGTTATTTTGAATTATTCAAGTCTAACATGTGTGGATTATTGTCGATTTGAATGATCCAAAATAGTGGTCGTTACGTACAAAGAACATCCTTTAGATGAATAACGTGCTCTTCCATACTTCTTAGAAAAAACTAAAATGTCGACCACGAATACCACCATGAACTTTATTTTAGAACATCTCTAGAAACATGGTTCATCAAATCTATAAAATAGGCTGGGACATTGGTTAGCCCAAAAGTCATGATTAATTACTCAAAAAATCTGTCTGGAGTGCTAAATGTGGTTTTATAAATGTTATCATCAACGACCCTAAGATGATGAAATCCAGTGGCTAAATCAAGCTGGGAGAATACTAAAGAGCCAACTAACTGGTTGAAAGGATCATCTATCTTAGAGAGTGGATATTAGTTCTTCTTTATGAGCTTATTCAATTCTCCATAGTCAATGCAAAGTCGAAGAGAACCACCTGCTTTGGTAGCGAGGACGACTGGCGCTCTCTACTCTGATATGTTTCTTCTTATGAAACCTTTCTCCAAAGCTCATGGATCTGCTTGCTTAATCCCTTTCTTTCCCTAGGCACCGTATGCCCTACGGGTAATGCTGGTGGCTAGTAAAATAAATCCTGAAGTCAATCTCTCTCTTAGAGGGTAGTCCCCTAACCTCCTCAATGATGTCTGGAAAAATCTTTGACGATAAGAACCGAATCTAACTCCGATGATGATGAATCGTGGGAATAAGAGAAGCTCAACATAACTGACCCTTGCAGGTCGCAAGAAATCTCGAAAGTCCTACTGATGTATCTCTCTAGTCTAACGACTCTCCTCTCACAATCTAATATAGCTTCTTATCTGGATAGCCAATCTATTCCCAAAATCATCCCATACCTCAAAAATCCCAAAATATAGGCATCATAGTCAAATTCTACGCCTAGGACCCATACCTCAAAAATCCTAAAATATAGGCATCATAGTCAAATTCTACGCCTAAGATATAAATTTTCAAACCCCTACAAACCATAGACAAGAGTATCGATCCTTCCATGGGGTTTGAAATAACAATGGGGTTTACAAGTAAAAAGACGTCTAAGTGCAAACAATCTACCAAAGAACTTGAGATGGAAAAGTGTGATGCTCCAGGATCGAAAAGAGTCTGAATGGGAAAATCAAAAATAGAAACCAAATTTTCCTTCCTCGATTTGGCCTACTGCTGGAAGGTTCTGTGTACAAAATCTGAATCTGTGCTACAGGTGTGCTTGCTGCCTGCCCCGCTTACTGAGGACATACTTTACTAAAGTGACCAAGCTGTCCACAATTGAAACACCTTCCCTCCATCCCCGCCTTCTTACAGTCTTTTGCGTAATGACCATTCATTCTACAACGCTTACATTTCCCATTTTTCTTGATTTGCTTCTAAGGTCCCTTTTCTTTCCTCTTATCCTTCTTGTCCTTCCACTAATGTTTCTTAGAGCTTGTAGGAACCTCCTTAAGTTCTCTCTTTAGCTTCCAATAAGTAGGTTGAATCCGCAGTCGGCCCTCCATGCCTAACCACCTAAACTTTCGCTCCATATCTTCCAACCTAGCTTGTGTCTCCTTGAAATTCTTCGTGTCGAAAAATGTTCCGCCCATATGCTAGTGAAGTCCTTGCATTGCTTAGAAAAATCGACTGGTGTAGGTAGATTAAAGGAATTTCTAACTACCATTGTTGTATTGGGCGCTTACCCTTGCACCTCTGATACCATAGCTCTATGGAACTAGTCAGCCATGCTATGTAAAGAAAAGGAAACTTAGGCTCGAAAGAGTCGAAAGAAGGTTGAATTGGCTTTGAGGGTATTTTTATAAAAACTCTTTTATACTTAAAAACTATTTCTAAGAGTTCTTTTCTGAAAAATAATTTTAAAACAAGTTATTTTGAAAAAATACTTTACTTTTAAAATAAATTTCTAAGAATCCTATAACCTTAGGCTCTGATACTAAGTGAAACACCCCCACATCCCTTAATATACCTAAAAGGAAACATTAAAGGCGTGGTGCGTTATAGGTATAACTAAAGCAAACAGAGACTAAGATTCACAAGACAAATATAGACAAAAACAGCGGAAACTTAAAATAACAACTTAATTAAAACAAAACTTCACAATTGCTTCATAAACAAGTCAAATACCAAACACCACATGCATGTCTAAAAATCCAATATGTCTCATGAATAAAAACTCATAGTCTCAAAAATCAGAGTACATAATATCCCTCATAATAAGCCAGTACATAGAAAGAACAAAAGTTGAAAGAAAAGAAATACATAGCAGCGGACTCCTCCAAAAAATCTCCCAATAACTGCAATCTACTGTCCTCTCCCTTGATTACCTAAGGGCGGGAAAAGGGAAAATAGAGGAGTGGGTCAGACTAAAAATCTAGTGAATGATAGAAATTACTAGAGTCTTCAAGCAAAGTAAAAGTAATATGCTCTACAACAGTTCTAGTATATAAAGAGGAAAAAAAGAAAATAGAAAAGAGATAAACTGGAAATAAATACGATTAACTATAGGATAGGTTAACTTTGATTGCATGCACTTGTCCTTGATTTCTGCTTTGATTAGGCTGAATTCCTAAACCTATAATTAGGATGTAACCCTAATTCTACCCTTTTTGATCGACCTGCTACTCCATAGACCTTTCTGTGGACCATATGCTATATAACTCCCTACACAGTAGCTAATGGTATCTACGAAAAATGCAGAAAGCACCCACTGTGGACCTGGATGACATATATAGCTCCCTACACAGAAGGAAATGATGTCCACAAAAGACACCCATACTAAGCGCTTGGAACTCATGGCGATTACTGAGCTTCCGAATGGAAGTCGCATGCGTAACTGCCATCATGCCCATGCTACCTTTTGCTCTACCTATCGGGTCTTCTTATTACCTCAAACTCCAGCATAAGCATTCCTATCATCCCACTTTAGGCTAACGTGAGATCACTATGTGTCCATAGAAAATAGGGGAAATACTGTTGGTACTGGCCCGTCGTCCAAACAATATCTAGTTGCGCCCCTTATCCAAATCACCCATGATTTGGCCTTCTAATTGACAATTTACTACCATTTTTAGCCTAAGTCTGCCATCATCTCGCTGTAGGCTAATGTGAGACCACTGTTTTGTCTATTAGGGAATGCTATTTGGTATAGGTCCTACTTTCATCTTTGCTTATTAACTTGGGTAAATTATCAAAATAAGCCTTTACGCTTTGCTCTACTATTTTTGCTTATTAATTTATCCTAAGTCTTAAAAATAAGCCTTATTCTGCCCTTTCTCTTATTATAACCTACATTATAATCATGCTTATTACGTAACCCAAGGTAATGTAAAAATAAGCTTCTTTCATCCTTTACTCCTTTTAGTTGTAATTCTAAATTATAACTAGGCCAATCTTTTTAATTCGGTCCATTTAACGTCATAATTAGGCATAATTTCAGTCCAATTCCATTTACATTACAATATTTGAAATTTACATCTCATATTCCATTATTTTATTTTTCTTACAATTTAATCCTTATTCATATTATTCGTATTTTAATCTACACGCGAAGAAGAAGGAGCAATTAAAGGAAACTAAAAATATAAGAAAATCTAAAGCGCAAAAAGAAGATTTAAATAACGTATAAATTACAGTAAATAAACTAAAATACTATAAATAAACTGTAAATAAACGGAAAAGCTATAACTAACAGAAATAAACTATAATTACTGAAAAGAATAGTTGAAAGAAAATAGACTGAAAATAATTTTAAAAAATAAATAAATATACTACCGAAAGGCTATTCCAAACACCATAGTAAAACTACAACTATTGGTAATCCTATTATTTTAAATTACTTAAAGAAATCTTAAAATAATTACAATCACTCATCTCCAATCCTAAGCTCTTTGTTGGGTCTTTCCAAATCCATTTGGAGTTGTAAAATAATTTAATTTATAAAGATTTTCTCGTTTGGCACAATTATTCCATTTAGGGTCCTTCCTAGAAAGGTGAACACAATTGGAGAAAACCTAGAATGAGAAAAAGTGTTAGGTCTAGGGGTCTATTTATAGCGGTAGAAGTGAATCTTGGACCACTAGATTTGGAGATTGAATAGGATGCAACCACATCATAGGTTGAAAAGGAGCCATCAGGTGCAAAAATAGATGGAACAGATTGGTCAAAAGAATGCAAAACACGTCAGTCGAATAAAAAAAATCATACCATCATACCATCATTCGAACAAACGAACAATCGTTCATTCGCCCCCAAAACAGCAGGCTGGTCGACCTGCCTATATATATTCTTTCCTACTTATATTATTTATTTTATAACTTGGTCATATTAGCTCGGTTCTGACGTTCTATATATGGAAATTGACTAAAAAATTACCACAGATATAATGGTGCAACTTTCGTGGCTTAATTTTGATAATTTCACAATGTTGTTTTATTATCCAATTAATTAACGGATTAATTATTACGGATTAAATTTCGGGTTGTTACACAAAGCATCATACATCCTTAGTTGATGTACATAGGAAATGCATAGCTGGCCAAAACATAAGACCGAGTGCAATACTCACGCATGCATAACTATAGGTATCTCTAAGGCAGAGTACGCCTGCACTCTTGGTCTATGCATACTATATCTGGTTTTAGTCATATCCACTACTGAGGCTACATTCGACATTCTAGCATACGAGTCATTACTCTAAAAGATCTTAAAACTATACATGGATGCTCGTATCTCAACAGATCTTAGAATAACACATGAATTTGCATATTGTAATAGATCTAGGAATCACACATGGATTTCCACATCCTAAATAAATCATGAACAACTACATGTGTTCGAGCATCTTAATCAGATCTCGAATCTCCACATTGATTCTAACATCTCCAACTAATCACAAACCTTTTCCAAAGCATAGAATACGTATATGGTTTAGGAGTGGTTACAGTTTCGAGTCATCTCATATAGGTACACTCCCCACTTACTGGGCGTTCCAAAAATCAATTAATCATTTCTGGTAAACTAAACTCCGGTTCTAGTGGAAATAAACAGACAATACATTAGTGTGGAGATCACCTCCTAACCAGATGAGGATGTATTTCCTTATCATTTTTCCTAAAAGAGCAAAACGAGTTTATACGTACAATATAGCATCACCAAAGATAACTCTACCATATAGTTTCCATGTTTCTTCTAGACATTTCCAAAGTTATATTTGGTCAATTTCAATGATAATAGGAATGTTTCATAAGGGAAACTAAGTCCTATATATTTTCCATAAGCAAGTAATACATAAAGCATAATCAACACGCACACGCACGATCAAGTCGTATAAATCCCCTTTTTAATTAATTAGTCGTTTATTGATTAAAAACCTCTTTTATTAGTAAAACTTCTTTTTACTCAATAAACCTCTTATATTATTTAAAACATCACATTTTAATTAAAGCTTCACTATTCATTTCTAAACATTTTAATACTCTCAAAAGCATTCATATACTTATCTCAACGGTACAAGTAGATTCACAAATCACTAACAAGTCTTACATACTTAAAACACAGTCAAAGGGGTTTAAAACGAATGTTACTCAAATCTATGTAGTTAATGCGCTTAGGGGTTTTAAAGCGGTAGAGGTGTAAAAAGTTATAGCGGAGATATAGAGAAGGTGCAAAAAGTTATATCAAGGATAAGGCGGCGATATAGCGAGGCAAAACACTTCATTATATATAAAACCAAATAGTTAAGTTAATTTAGTTTTATTCCCACATCATTTGTGTAGATATAAAAGATATCGTTTAATCTTTTGTAACAAAACCGATGAATATCATGATTTATGTGGACCAGATTTGGTGACTACAACAAATTTCTAAATTATATTGAGTACTAAGAGCTTAAAATAGATCTTTACTCTAACTATGTTGATTTGGTATAAAAATTAACTAGTCAATCAACCTTTGTATATTAATATTGCTAAAGAGGCTGCTAAAAAGCCTTGAAAATAGCACGACTTAAAGCAGATCTACTGTTTAATAGTACTAAATTACAATAACATAGCAGTCGAAAAGCAGTGTGCGATGTAGCAAGGATTTTGCAGGGCTTTAGCAGGGATTTAATTGCAAAGACTCAAATATTGTTATTACAAACCCTTTCTCCCATTTATACTTTAAAAATTATACTTTCATATCTTTTTTCCCAAAGGTTCCATTGTAACGTCCTGCCTTTTCGACCCTCAGAAGCCGACATTAGTACATTCAAGGTATCCAAGTGCCATGCATCCAAGTGCGGGAAAGATAGATTGTCGAGGAGAAGAAAAGGAAAAGGAAAAGGAAAAGGAGGGAACAAAATCTCACAAACGTGATGAGTAATATATAATACTCAATGATTCTTTACAAAAAGAAAGAGACTTTAATATACATACGTACATTGGAGTACAAAACTAACCTATCATCAGTCTGGACAGTTATAACAACCTACCCTCACAATTGCTGATAACTGCGACAAAAACAAATAGCAGAAGACAAAAGAAAATACGGAAGTACGTCTTGAAGGCATCCAGCTAGTCTTCTAAAAGATCCAAAGTGTTTAGCTAAATCTAGAAAATACGTGTAGACTAACCCGGGCATTATAAGGAAATAATGACTGGTAAAACCAACGTGAGAAACACAATCAAATGGATTCTTAATGTTTTATAAAACCTTTCAAATAGATGTATCTCGTAAGACCATGCTGCACATAAACACGGACGAGTTTTTACCTCACGATTGCCAAAACATATTATTACAAAATCCTGTGATGTTACAATAATGACTAGGGGTTGAAAATAAATAATGAATCCTAACCAAAATTGTTACATTAATTAAATTCTAGCATAACAGGTATATAATTAAATCCGTAAAGGCACGTATTGAAGAATGGATTCCACATATTGACAAGGCGTCGGGGCAACACCAACCACAGTACACCTCTATATATGTGCTGAGGTCTTTGCTTGGACCGCTGCCAACACAGGACCGGCCTACCCTTTACTGGATTGTATTGAATATGCCATCACCCTGGTTGCTTTGCAACCTTTTCCCGAGAGTTTCCATGTACAACCAATTCCATAAATATGTTTATCCGTATCCAGAAGGGTAATGCATACACTAATGGGTGCGACCCACTTAGCCCTGCTACATATTCAAAGTTTTATTCATTCCCAATTGATGAGGCATAAGGCTATGTTTTACCTTTATATAAAATCCTACTTCGAATGCTAACGCTGCCCTCCTGAAGACAATGCAATGCCAACATTTATCCATTCAAGTTGTTCAGGATTTGAACAAACCTTAGGCATTACTTCTACTACGTCCATTTTGGAATCACCATCATGATTAGTAGGAAGTAGCCCTTTCACTTCAAAGAGCTCCATCTTCAATCCCATCATCTTTGAGATGTCTTCAATTCGAATGCTTGAGTGGTTCGAAGTAGTTTTCAGATAATTCATACTTATCTGATCTCGATCCCTTTGAACCAACATTCGACAATTTTCCTTAAACTCAATTTCGATTCTTTTAGAAATATACAGACAATAGATAAGAGCGGAGATCACCTCCTAACCGTTTAATTGGACGGATCTCTCTATCATTTGTCCTAGGAGAATAGAACAAAATATATACGCATAGCACAACATCATCGAAGATGACAGTGCCATATAACTCACATGTTTCTTCTAGATATTTCTAGAGTTATATTTTGGACAAAATTTTGATAGTCAATTATTTAACTATCAAATAAACAAATAATTAAACATAGATTTAATTTCCAATGGAGTCCACTAAGCCTATATAAATTAATCTTTCCATAAATCAAATCACATTCCAAAATTTTGACAAAAAATATCTTTACAAAAGATATTTTCCCAATCCGCTTATATTTCTTTCATAACTTAGAAAACATTTATATATTTAACTCACCGCTATAAGTATATCCCATACTATTACGTTTTCAATACATAGAAAATATCAATATACTTATATACTTATCTCAATTGTACAAGTATATTAACAAAACTTAAGGTAGATTTCCACTTTTCCAAAGTCATATTTAAATGGGCCAATACAAATATTGCTTAAACAATTTCTTACTATAAACCAAACCACTATCCTTTGGCGTTAACTATGGAAAGAGTGTTTCCATAACACCATAATCAAGAAGGATTTCGTGGTTAAAACGAACCTCATTCCATTAAGAAATTCCCTTTTCTATAAGCCTATTTTATAGTTTATAAATACCTATATAAATCTCTAAATTAATTTATTAAATTTTTTTATAAAAATTCTTTACAAAATATCATTTGTAAATTTCATTTAAATAAAAACCTTTATTTTTTGTAAATCCATTTTAATAATTGTATAATTATTTATAAATAACTTTATTAAATTAATTAGTTATCCTTAAACATCATAAATAAATAATTAGTTAACTTTAAAACATCCTTAATAAAATAATTTATTAACTTAGCCCATCATTACTTCAATCAAGAATTAACTTAAAACAATATTAATAATATAGTTACATAACCTAATACAATGTTAATAATATAATTAAATTAACTCAAAATATCATTAATAATATAATTGAATAACTTTAAAACGTCTCTATTAAATAATCTATTTTAAAACATCATTTATAAACATTCAACCTCAAATTGTTATACAATTTAAGTTACTTAAATCCATAACTTTAAAAATATGAAAAGAGGCTTAGCTACCACAATGGTACTAAATCAAGTAACCATTTTATTCAATTTGACTTTTCAAGTCACATAACAAGTATTTACATAACCCAACTCAAATGTAAAAATAAAAATCAATTAGCAATCACTAAATAAACCATCACTTAACTGGCATACAATTCAATGTCCAAATCAATATATTGCCAGAATGGGGATTTATTCTGCTAAAGGATGTCTAAATAATCTACTTAATTTAATTATAGTAGAATGAGGATTTATTCTACTAATAGATGTCAAAGTTTAGTATAACTTATCAAAATTTATTTGGCTACCTAACGGTACAAACAAGAAAATCACTTATGTTCAAACTTTCCTTTTCTAAAGAAAGTTGTCTTTAAACAAATCAATTCTCGATAAATAAGGGATTAAGAATTTTAAACCTCATTTAAAATAATAAATAACAAATTAAACCCTTTACTAAATCATAATTAATCTTAATTAAAATCTTAACTTAACTTAATTACTAATTAATAAATAATTAAACCATTAATAAATAATTTATTTATAATTTAAAACCCTTAATTGATAATTAAAAATAATTAAATGCTTACTTAATAATAATAATTGATCCTTTACTTAATTAATAATTAATTAAAAAGATAATCCTATACTCAACTAATAATTAATTAAAAATTGAGGGAGTTAGGAACAAGGACAAACTTTGATAAAAATCTAGGCTGAAGGACACCAAGTTTCATTTTTGGGCTGAAGGACAAACATTAAAAGAAAATTAGACTGAAGGAAAATGCTTGTTATAACTAGCATTATATTCAGTTTTTACACTATAAAAAATGCTAGCTATCATTCCGTACCAGACCAGACTGGAATAGGGTTATGTACATTCTTATTATGAGAAGGGGTCATTCGAGCGTATGTAAACAGATACTATGTTTCAATATGGATCTCTACATCGTTACATTCTATTTAGGATTAGGAATAGGCGTAATCGGACCTGCTTTTGACATATCTATCGTTATTTGGGTACCATATTCACTTCTTTAGGCTTCTATTGAATCGAGAAATAGGTTTGATTGTACATCTTTTTGATATATGGTATCCTACGGATAATTCAAATCGAAGCAATTTGATGTCTAACTCGGGCCTATATGACATGACCGATCGATAGAAATACCCCAACACTCCATCCACCTTTGTCCATATATTCCATATATCACACTAGGTAGATATCATATTCATGGAATACGATTCACTTTCAAGATGCCTTGATGGCGAAATGGTAGACACACGAGACTCAAAATCTCGTGCTAAATAGTGTGGAGGTTCGAGTCCTCTTCAAGGTATAATATTGAGAATGCTTATTGAATGAGCAATTCAATAACAGATTTTGGATCTAATCAATATTGATATACCGAGTATCTTATCTGTTGATACGAAGTATTCCGACGATCCCCACGATCCGAGTCCGAGCTGCTAGCATTATATTCGGTTTTGCACTGTACAAATGCTAGCTATATTTAGCATTTTCCTTTTGCCTAATTTTTTTTAGAGTTTGTCCTTCGGTCTAAACATGAAACTTGTTGTCCTTCAGCCTAAATATTTTTCAAAGTTTGTCCTTGTGCATATTTTCCACCTAAAAATTTATCTTACTTAGTTAATAATTAATTAACAATTAAACTTACTTTACAAGATAATTAGTTAATCACTAATCTTGACTTAATCATAATAAATAAATCTTACTTAATAATTAATTACTTATTAATTACACAAAACTTAATTAATTATTAGTTACTTAATAAACACTTAATTAAATTTCTTAATACTTATTATTAACATTAGAAAATATTTATAAAATAAACTTAAGTAAAATCACTATATTGCTAAAAAATTAATCTTTAACTAAAACTACATCCATAGCGAAAATCGCTGTGGATACCATAACTCCAATTTTGTTTTCTAAGTTTTCTTTTTGAACTTTAACTCCTGGAAAAACTTTACTTACTTTATAAACATAAAGTAAGTTCTTGGAAAACTAGAAACTAAGTTTTTAACTTGAAATGATCTAATATTTTAAAACTAATAAACATCCTTCACACAAGGATTCCATGTCCCTTAAACAAGTAAAAATGCTAACTTTCTTAGCATACAATCATCTATTCATGACCATAACATACAAAATCATATCACAACCACCAACATAAGAAAATATCTCAACTTTATATCTTGCACTTCACTTTTAGACTTCACTTTCAAGTCAAAGTCAAATTATCATGCAAGCACATACATATTCACATACAAAAAACATAACTAGCCAATATATAAGCAACTTCACATAGAATTACCAATCACAACATAAAGGCATAATTATTCCCAAAATAAATTATTCTATGTTCGCCAAATTTATGAAAGCAAACCACATTAGGACTAGAAATTTGGGAAGGCCTTAGATCTATGGATTTCTATTAGAAAAAGTGATTTTTAGCCAAAGGAAGAGAGTCTTTAGGCTTGGCTTATTAACCTAGGGGTAGTGTGAGCTTGATTTTGAAGGAAAAGCGGTGTAGGAAGAAAAGAAAAGGCTTATAAATGATTTTAAAGAGTTTAGAAATAGAAACGACATGATTTTTAAATTTTAAAACAAAGGAAGCCATTAGTTTAACAACTTAAGACAGAGGAAGATAAAGTTTTGAAAAAAAGTAAGAAATGAAATGGAAACGAAAGAGAAAATTTTGAAATTGTTTTTATATAAATTGAAATAAGAAAATTAGCAAACTAACCCTAAAATATATACCCTCCTTTTAAAATTTGTCACGTCATCTCCATCTCCTCCTTTCCTAAGTTGTTGCACACCTTACTCCTCCCTCTTGTACACTTCCATCATTCATCACATCTTAGTACAAAACATTGGATTAGATGTTGGATAATAAGGTGAATTGTGTACTTTTGTTAACCTTTATACTTAAGGAATCTTTTTAAATTTTCAATTCGGACTTCCTTTCTAGTTACGTAAACCATTATTCACCGTATTATTTTACTAACCACAATTATATATTTAATATATGTGTGTGTGTGTGCTAACTCTAATGTGCGCAATGTTTCCGACAACTTTTAAATAACAAAAAGTCGAAAATTCGGAATACGATTTACATTCACATTCTTTATTTTCCTTTGAACTAAGTATTTTTGTAAACAAATTTTAAAAACCTTTTCACCATCATCAGTTATTAATTAGAGATGGTATTTTAATTATTAGAACCATTAATTAAATATTTAAAATAAATTAAATATTCATGAATCAAAGTGATAAAATTCCAAGTCGTTACATCCATACTTGTTACTATATTTAAAATTCCATTATTAAAGATCTAAGTTGTAATGACCTATATTTTTGACAATTAAAAATATTGAGTTAAAAATATCAAAGTGATAGAATATATAACTTGATCTTAAATGAATTCTAAATGGACAAACTTCAATGAGGTAAAGATGGCAATGCATATTAGAACATAATTTAATGATATTAATTTGAATATAAGCAATAACTGTTTGAGTGTAAATTCCATTTATTGTAATAATAAATGTTAATAAAGAATATGATAAACAATATTCTAAATAGGTTAGCATACAATAATAAATTGATTATTTAGCACATAATTTATTAACCTTTTTTTGTAAATAATAAATTTATAAATGTGTTTAAATTACTTAAATGTATCGATCGTTTTATTTCTCACTCATTTAACAACTCCATTTTGAAATTTAATTTTTCTTCTTCAATGGAATAAAATGCAATTGTAATATAGCAGCTAATATAAGAAAATATGTTAATAGTAAAATAATGGGTGTAATAAATAGAAATTTTGTTAAATAAATTACATAAGAGAATTGTCAATTTATATAAGAACATGTAAATCAAAATAAAAGAATTTTTCTAAAATTTAAAATATAATGAACGAATTTTATTACCGTTGAGATTGAACGTTGAAATTAATTTAGTATTTTAATCTTTGATTTACTAAGGAAAATTTAATTTTAAAAGATTATTAATTCCTATTTAATCAAGAATGATGATAGAAAACTTTTAATTTAGAATTTGTAAGTGATTAAATCAGTTTAATAATAATTCGTTTAATTAACGCGTAAAAATGAATATAATTTGATTTTAAAGATAACTTCTATATACAATAGAATTAGGAATTGAAATTAGTTTCATCGAATTTAAAAATACTGAAAACCTATACATCGTCATATAGGATGACCTATTTTCGTTTCAGGGACGAAACAGGCTTTTCAGGCATTTGTTATCGCTTTGGCCCAATCGATCTTTTCCATCTACTCATGTCCATCATTGTCTATACATATGTTGTTATGAACCCTAGCAACCTTTTGTTCAATTTTTTATATGTACAATTCAGTTCTAATATGCTCCTTCTCAATGGTGAATATCCCAAACCCTAAATTCCAATTTCAAATCTAATCCAAAAATTCAAACTGTTCAAATCCTATCATATAATATATCATCGCGAAGCTCTTGACAAATGGAGTCAGCATTTGCAATTCGTTTTTGCAATCGATGCCTGGTTTGGCCAGAAATCGGTGAAAAAGTTTCGACCACCCATCCTAGGATTTGTCGTTCAACAGTGGATCGTCGACCAATCGATGATCGGGAAGCACTGCTGTGTAGAGAAGGATGTGCGAAGTCAATCTAGTGGAGTCGATCTTGTAAAGTCGCTCGATTTCACCGGAATTTGGCCCTGAAGGCGGCGGCGGCGGCGTTTTGTGGTGCTAGAGGGGTCGCGTTTGGGGTGCAGTAGGTGCGGTTGGAGGAGGCTAAGGCGAAGACGAGGTTGGAACTGGGTATTGGCATGCGTAGGCCACGGCGGCAACGGATGAATGCGGTGGCCTGATGGGTTCTGATGCGTGCGAGATAACGTAGGGTTTGAGTACCGCTAATTACAAGTTTGCCCTCTTGTTTTAATTTAATCCAAAATTTAAAATTTAATCTTCTAACTGGTTTTGTTGAATTTGGAGACTATTGAAATTTTGGGCTTTTATTGGATATTTAATGGATTTAAATCAAAGATAAGTGATTAACTCACTCATGCAATACTAATTTTTCTTATGTTAGTTGAATTAAATTTATGAAGTGATAAAAATTTATTGCTTGTCGTTTGGTTGTTTAAATTGACATTTATATTAATTTGAATTTCATATTGAATCAAATTGACATTTAAATTAATATTGAATTTAATTGCTAGTTAAACATCGACAATTGAAATCTATTAATTATTGTAATATATTGGCTAGTTTGGATGTTGATTACAATTGGATGCCTATTGATTGATATGTTGGATGTATGGTTGTTTATTTATTTTTATATATCCATGTTATTACCTTATTTATAATTTGCCATCCTATAAATTGTCATTTGTATTATTCAAAATGAACTAAGGAATATGTTGAAATGATAAATACCTATGTCATTTAAATATGGGTTCAAATGATATATATCCATCAATGTAACTAAAATTGAAATAAATGATCACTTGATAATAAGGTAGTAAATTCTATACGGACACCAGATTTGGTTCAATTAAATGGCTTCAAATTTTGAATTTGCATTTATATGAATTTAATTAATTTCTAAATTAAGCTTTGAAATGTTGAAATTGAAGCTGTTAAATGAAATCGTTTAAAGATTTACTTTGAAATCTTAAGGTTGAAATTAAGATATGATTTGAATTTATTGAAAGTGAATTATTTTAAAGGTTTAAATTTTATTTTGAATTTACTTTAATTAAATGGTTTTGAATTGGTATTTCCAAATTTGGGCATGATATGGATTTACGCTAAATTGTTTCAAAATGTGAATGTGAATTGGAACTTTCAGCCTTTGAATAGAACTGTTTAAATTGAAATTGAAGTAAATTTTAAAACCGTTAAATTGAGGTTGATTTAAATGGAATTTTGAATATGCAGTTGACTTGAATTGGAAGTCGGAAACTTGAATTCGTTATGATTTGAAATTTGAACCTTGTTGTGAAAGGAAGAAACAGTTTTAATACAAACTACTTTGATATAAAACTATTTTAATAATCTAACTATTTTGATATATAAACTATTCTAATTATTCAAACTGCTTTAATTATTCAAAACCATTTTCAATACTAAACTATCCTATATTCTAAATTATTTTCAATCTTTAAACTATTTTAATTTTTCCAACCTATTTTCAATATTAAAACTATTTTGTTTATTCAAACCATTTTCAATATTCAAATTTTTTAATGCATAACTATTTAAATTTAAATCATTGATTTAAATATGAATGTTTTTATTTGGAATTGTAACCTATTTTTAATTAGAAATGATTTTAAAGCGGTTCTGATATATGATATGAAGTATGACTTGTTCTTGAAATTTAAAAGAACCAACCGGTGTGTAAAATGACGTTTGGTTGTTAAAGAGACCGCGTCGAATATTGGCATACTCTCTATCAATATCAAAACCACTTTAACTACCCTGTACACAGTGGATGTTACCAGAATGTAGAGGTTGAATTGGTGATGTTTACTGGAACGAACAAACCCCTATACTTGTGTCAATTTAAAATGACTAAAGCAGGTGCTTATGCCTGACCAAGGGGTTAGCTATCTTTAGGGCCCCCACCCCCTCGTATTATATTGATTTTTGACTTGATCAGTGCACATTGATTTGATTTTGATGGTGGTGGACTCGGTTGGCAGTCATTTCTACGATGTGTTACGACCAGCCAGAAAGGGTAAAATGGTAGAATCCTATCTTGGGCATTGCCTCACATGCCTTGTCATACTTTTATCCTTATGCGCGACCACTACGACTTTGTTGAAGTGTTTTCTTATCACGGAACCTCCCTGACTATCGACATTACTTGCTATGTCAAAGGAAAACAATAGGACAATGCTTAAAAATGTGTTAAGGAGGATCAATGTAAAGGCTTAACGCTATTTTAATACTTTACATTACTAATATACACTATATATATATAGTGTATCTTACTACATATAAACAGTTTGACGGATCAAATGGAAAATCCCATAACATCACTTAAGTTATTGCACTCACTTTGTACACTTGATAGAAGATGGAAAATCTCATAAACATCTCTCAAGCTATTACATTCATATTTACTTGTTATTGATTTAACTTACATAAGAAGTTTTAGTTCTGAATCGAGTGTTTTGTCTTTCCCTTATGCTCGGTTCATCCCGAGCATTTCAGTGTTTGAAGACATTATTCTTGAAGATGATGATGGAGTTGCTAGACCGTATTTACTGTTATTATTTGATTGCATTATTTGGTATGTTTGTTGATTGTACTCTGATTATGTTGTAAAAATTGAAATCAATTGTATATTGTAAAACAGTTTCATAAACTGTTTATTTGATTATTATATTTCGTAATTCCGTTGCATGATTTTGTGTGTTGCTTTCCTTCTTTTCTCTTATTTTCTTATTAAACCCCGTTGATAATCTACCCTTTTTAATGGCTTGAGTTAGACATGTGTAGCTTATTGTCGACCTAAATTGTCCCAAAAGGTGGGTCATCACATAAGTATTTCCTAAAATCGTTTAATAATATTTTACCACTTTAAAATATTTTTCAAGTGTTCAAAAACAAATGTTATTGAAACATTGTTTATAACAAACTCAGAACTATTTCACTTAGTCATTACCTTTAAAACTCTCTTTAAAGATTAAATAATATTTATAGGGGTTTAAGACAATTGTTATTCAAATAATGTCATAACAAATCCAAAACCATTTCTCTTGTTATTATTTTAAAGCATTCCTATTCAAAGTCACAATTACAATCTCATTTAAGTTACTTATCTCTACATTAATTTAACAAATTAGTGTACTTTTGCTTAACTTCACAAAACCACTTACTTTAACAAAAAGTGTTAAAATCCCAATTTTTATTTATTACTTTATAAAATGACTAATTTACTTTTTCGCACTTATGTAATTATTGAAAACCTCTTTAAAATGATATTTATATTACATAAGCCCTAAATTGCTTTAATAAAATAATTACTAATTTTCTAAAAATTATATATACTTAAAATATGCATTAAATATTTATATACTATAGTTTAAAACATTTATTCTAAATATTACTTTTAAATACTTATTTTATAATTTATTTAAAAACCATTAAAACATGTTTTGTAATTTAAAGTCTTTACTTTAAAATTTCAGAAATAATTATAAGAACATATTTAAACTTCAAACTTCCTTTTTAAAATACTTTAACAACTTTTTAGAAAACAACTTTAAAGGATTTAAAAAATATCTAAAGCAAAATCCTTTTCTGCAAAGCAAACCTATTTTATAGTGACTGTGCACTGATATTATTAATATAAAATAGGTTATAAGTAATAAGCAATAAAAAAAATAAAAGACAACAACTTTGAAAGCCCTAAGGTTTTAAATGAAAATTCAAGTAATACCCCATCAGAAGAATTAACTAGAATTTAAACCCTAATCCCATGTTGGAATCCATCTTAACTTCAAATAACCTTTTGAGATAAAGACGATACAAAAAGGCTAATATTATTAAAAAAACCTTGCATTCCTTTCTTCCTATATCACCAAAAGCACCTTCTTCATCAATTCAATAAGGTGGACAATGTGGAAGACCTCCATCTTATCGCCTTAATTATCCTTATCCGTTCTGATTTATAATCTTCGGCGAGGGATTGAAAGTTATAATAGAATAGTAAGCTCTTCCAAAGGTTGTAAGAATACAAACATCCAAAAAAAGGGCCAATGTTTTCAGGAGCTGAAAGACATGAAATGCATTTAGAGTTGAGGATGATATGTTTGTGAAGAAGATTGTCATGAGTATGATGTTATAAATTTTTTACATAAGAAAATTCTTCTTTGGCTTTGACCCTGAGTAACTGATTCTAGAATTCTATGGCAATATCCTTAACTGCCGACTCATTAGGAGAGCATGATTTACATCTGATATAGAGTACTTGTTCTTGCCCCATATTTTTAGTAACATTATTTAGGGAATTTAATTGGCTAAATTAAATTAAATAATGTAGGTTGATTAATGGATTGAGATTAGTGATTTAATTAAGGGGTATCCATGCCATGTTAACGAGTAAACAATGAACTAAAGAATTAAAGTTTTAGACATAAGGGAAGGAAAGATAGGAAATTGAGTACTCTAATACCCTAAACCATTAAGAAAACATACCATATGTTCATTCTATTTTCACAAGCAAAAATATAATCTAAGGCCTGCCACCATTAGCAGCAATAGGAAGAAGATAAAGCTAGGGTTCAAGAGGAAGAATCTAATCACTTAATTAAGATCAAATCTCACATCCTAAATCACAAAGCTAAGGTTAATAATGACTACATCTCTTGTTTTCTAAATTTTTTTTTGGTTTTAAGGTTAAATTCAATTTATCTTGCATAGTTTAGCCATGATTTTGAAGGACAAAATGTTTATATATGCTTATTGGCGATGTATGCTTATTCATATAGATTTTATGATACGTTTTGACGTGAAATCCCTATTTAATGACATCCAAATGTCTTGCAATTTTAGATATAGATCAGAAAAGATATTTTAGAAATAGATTTCAATTTTCATAATTTTCAAAATTAATGTGGATTTTATATTAATTTTCTAGTGAAGAAAATGATTTCATGGGTTGTAAATAATTTATGATTATATTATAAATAATTTGGCTCGGAAATGTATATATATTAAAAAAAAAATTTGAAAGGATTTTCTAGAATTTTTTAGAATTTTCCAAAGTGTTTTGATGAATATATAAAATTATTTGCGGTATGGGACTTAAATGTTATATATATATATATTTATTTATTTATAAAAGGTGAAGGGGTGTTTTATAAATAAACTAAACTATTATTTTTGGAATTATGGCAGTGCTTTCAGAAAAGAAAATTCGCAACCAATAATATTTTGACAAACAAGGCAGGTTAGTTAAAAAGATTACTTATCAATGTTAAACATCAGTTTTTTCATGCTTTTAGCATGTTTCACCTCTTTCAGCACAGGGGTTTCGATTGAAAGCTTCCATCCCTACACAATCGATAGTAATGCATACAGTATCATTAAACTAGTATATAGTGAATTGGACAAAGGTGGAAGGAACTAGGTCGAGGCCATAGGTTCCTATGGGGTCGAGGCATGACTTTGCTCTAAATGAAAAATGCGTTTACTTTACTTTCGACTATATTTCTTTCGACTTAATTGGCTTTCGATCGAGACAAATTGGTTAAAGGAAAGGTTTCAAAATGGTTGCGCCTTTGTTTTTAAATAACCGCTTTTAACTAGGTCAAAGCTTCGCTGCTGCTTTCTACCTTCCGAAGCAATGCCTTTGAATGGGTTGATTTTGTTTTATAAAAAACCTTGTCGTTTCTCCAATGCTTTCGAAAGTATAGTTTCGACACCATCACTACATTACTTATGTTTTGGCTTTCGAAAGAGTTTCCCTCGACCCTTTTGTTTATGACTCTTAGAGATTTTTAAAGATTTACCCAAAGGTTTTGAAAGATAAGGTTTTGAATGGTTTCAAAAGGTGTTTCCACATGTTTTAAATTGAATCCAAATGCATTCAAAAGGTTTAAGGTTTTGATGCTTTCAAAAGGTTTTGAAGGAAGGTTTCGAAGGGGTGGCTCCTTTATGTTTTCGAAAGGCTTTGAATGAATGGTTTCCAAGGGATGGTTCCCCAATGGTTTCGAAAGGTTTAAAGGAAAGCTTTTTCCAATGGTTTGGAAATGCAATGTTTAAAGGTTTTAAAGATAGAATGTCTAAGGTTTTGGCTTTCGAAGGAAAAGGTATTTCAATGTTTTGGAAAGGTTTATGTAAATGGTTTCGAAAGGAAGGTTTTGGCCTTTCGGCCTATATGAAAGAAGGTTTTTGCCAATCTTATTGGTCGTTCATGTCTTGGTAACTTACTAGACGATTTTGGGATGTTATCTTCTTTTGGTGATCAACTAATGGTCTCCATTGGCTTTTGTTCATGACTAGCTATCACCATATGCATTTAGTAGCATACTAGTGGCTACATTCGTAATTTCATTCTTATGCATTTATTAGTTGCTTACTAGTGGCTACATTCATGATTTAGTTTTGCCTAAGAAGAGATATCAATTATTAATGGCTTTCTAGCAGTTACATTCGTCTTTCTATGATTTGTCCAGGAGGGGAGCTTACCTCTATGTGTTGTTTATGAAGGGACCTGTAACAAACGGGAATTTTCGACTTTCGAAAATCCAACATCGATACTCACTTTATCGACTGCCGAGAAATCGAAGGCCGAAAAACCGAAATGTTATGGGTTTAAGAAAGAAGAAAGGAAGAAGAAGAGAGAAAGAAAGAATAGAAAATTAGAAAATAGAAGAAAAAGAGAATAGAAATTTTATACTTTAAACAAAGAACATAGAACAGAACAGAACAACATCAGAATCTCACAATTCGCAGCGGAACAACATATATTAATAAATGAATAATCTTTAAACAAAGAACTATATCAGTTATTACATTTTATACTTTACATCATATCATCATCAGAGTGTACAACAACAAACAATGCAGCGGAAAAAGAAATACTATATAAACTAGTGATACGCCATCCAGCTTGCCTCCAGCAATTCCAGAATGTCCAGAATATCCTGATAAACCTTAACTCTTAACTGCCCGTGTAGAAATTGGTGGGCACCCAGAGTTTAGGAAGGAAAACAATAAACTCCAAGTCAGTCATGTGACTGGTGTGAGAACTCAAAACAGTTTATTTATCTTTAAAAATCAAAATAGAGGAATATTTTTAAATTCAATTCGCAATGCTTTTAAAAATGAGACTACCATAAGGCCTCCCGCACACACACACATGCAAACGCAGAATCGGAGGAGATTTCTCCTTATGATAGTCAAAGATGCTTGATACGTATTTAAAATAACATTTGATATTATTACTAGTGCATAGTTTAGGAAAAAATTCATTTCGAAAGTAGAATATAAATCTTAGCCAGCATAGACATTTCGAACTATGCCTACTATAGCTACCATCCAAACAGTGGTGACCGCCATAAGTGAATGGCAGGTTCTACAACTAAAACCATACAAGTTTCATATTGGGAATTGGATTTCCAACAAATGGTCAGGCCAAGGAACTTCCCATTGCCACATGAGAATGCCTCTGAAAGACATCCCCGAGAACCAAATCGGAACTCTGCCAACACAAGGCCGGGTTACCCCTAACTGGGTAACTACTGACACGAGCACGCCATTCCCCGATCGTAAACGACCTTTCTCACGGGATCCCGATAGCCAACAACCACAAAGTAATAAATTCGTAGTAACCACATAGGTTAAATATCTAGGCTCCATACCATGATACCACCTCTATCCAGAAGGAAATGTACATACCCTAAAGGGTGCTACCCCTCATAACCTTGCCGCATCTTTCCTGTTTTGACCATTTCCGGGGTGTGAGGTTCGACGAAGTCACGTCCACAAAAACATACTTTATTGTAACGACCCCGGATTTTATAAATATTTAAATTGATAATTAATTGAATTTTTGAATTTAAAATTGTTAAGTAATTTCATTTTGAATAAAATTTGTAAAATTAATCGATTAAGTGATGCGAGTTTCCCCGGATCCAAGTATATTTTGTATAAATCATTTACATTTAAAATACTGTAAATATGTGTATATATTGAATGTATATATATATATATTTGGGTATATATGAGCAAATTTTATATAATCTATATATGTATATATTGAACTTGAGTTAAAATCTCAAGTAAATGGTTTAAAAATAATCATAAAATACAGATATTTGACATGAGTATAAAATAAGTAAATAAGTAATAATAAATATTTGAATTGACGGTTAATAATGATTTGAGTTTATAAAATAACATAAGATGATAAATTTGAAGTAAAATAATAATAATTATTATTTATTCTAGAAATAGAAATTAATATAAAGATAAGATAAAAACAAACAAAAGGATGGAACAAATACATATAGAATAAAACCTATTTAACAAAAGAAAAGAAATAAAATAAATAAAAACAATAAGTATAAAACAAATATTAACAAACAAATTAATCAAAGTAACATATAGCTATATACAAACAAATACAAATACAAACTTGGCAATGCAAATAAAAGTATATATTTTTACATAAATAAACAAATGCAAAAAAAAAAAAAGAAGAAACAAAACCACATAAAGCTGCAGCCACCAAAGCAATGTATAAAGTAAAGGAAATAATGAACTAAAATATAAAACAAGAACTTTAGCACAGCAAAGAATGTATATATGCAACTTAACATATGAAGTAACACAAAGAAAACAAATACATTCAAGTATGAAACAAAAGAAGGGTTATGCAGGCAAGTTAAAAAAAAAAAAGCAAGAAGAATAAACAAAGTAAAAATAAGTATCTTTGTACAGCTGAAGTATGGGAAGAGATATACATGTACAAAGTAATAAATGCAATACACCTCTAGCATTTAATACAAACATCTCAGCCATACTGAAGGAAACCATCAGCCTGTACAACAAGTATCACTGTACAAATTTTGAATACCTTGTGCACTTGCTTTCTTTCTTATATCAAGCTTCTTCATTCCAGTTTGTTTCATTTAAAACAAAGCTAAGAAAAACTGAGAAAAAAATGTCATTCAAAAAAAAAAAAAAAAAAAAAAAAAAACTTCAAACAAAAACAATACAAACAAAGAAGGTTTCAACAAGATTGCAAAACATGTTTCAAACAAAAAGGAAGCTCCGTTCTTTCCTGGCAAAACTGTGAGTAACTTCACTTTTAAAGGTTTTAAATAGGTAATTTTGGTTACATGTTAGTCAGTTTGAAAAGAAGATATATCTTATGATTTCTGCTGTGAATATATATATATGTCTGCTATGTATGTTGCTTGCATTAGAGTGTTTTCTGTTTTTCTCTTCCAGTTTACAAGTTTTGATTTAAAATTTAAATGGTGTGATCTTGACTCTGTTTACATTTAAGTTTCAAATGAAACTTGTTTGTTTAACTATGAGCTTTAGTTGTAATTTATATTTGAGTCAGAATGATAATTAGTTTCACTCTGGGATTCAAATCTACTGTGTCAACATGAGCTCTGTTCATCTTCTTTAACAAGTGAGTAACTTTTGTTTTATAACTTAAAGGTTTGAATCTGTTGGATGCTTAAATATATGGTATGAATATTTATCTATTCATTTTCTGGGTGTTTGTGTGATGAAGTTCTGTATATTGAAACCTGTAAATTCAAAAAAACCCTCTACATTGAACTTGCTCTGTTTTGCATTTGCTATGGGTAACTTAAAGCTTAAGTATTTAAACAAATTGCAAGTTTAAAATCAGAGATAAGTGTGATTTGTATTTATGAAATCTTTTGTGCAAGTGGATGTGGTCTGAGACCATATTAAAGTCTCTGTAAACAAACTTGTTCATTTTGTTCTCAGGTTTGAGTTGATTCAGATTATTTTACCACTTGATCAAATAGCTTCTAGGATTTATAACACAAACAGAAATGGTTTGTTTCAACATGATTTAGAGTTTAGGTTATATTTAAGTTAAATAAAAATTGAATATGGTTCTGGAAATCAAAAATAACAGAGAAAAGTTTGAATAAGAGAAAAACTAAACTTTTTAAATTATAAATTCAAGAATATACTCTGAATCTCTGTAGCAAATGATGAATTCCAAAACTTAAATCATGATTTTTAGTTAAGTAATGGTTGTGATATTCTTTGTTGATCGAAATCAACATTTTTGTCGATTGCCGGAGTTTGGCATCGAAGTTCGTGATGGGGTTGTGCGAGGAGATGGAGGAACTTGCAGAGGTGATGGGAAAAATAGTTGGAGGTGCCAACGGTGGCGGTGGCGAAGGGGGCAGTGATTTGAAGTTGGTAACCCTAATTTTTGTGGTGATGAACTTTTGACCACCGCGCCTCCTCTCGTGCATCGAGCTGCACGACCTTCCAAGGGGAGTTAGGTGAGGATGTGTCGAGTTCGTGGCCGGTGGTGGAGGTTTTCTGGTGGTCGGTGGAGGGAGCAGCTGCCGTTGACAGGTTTGGGGGTGGGAAGGCATTCGTGTTCCAGGTTTTCGAGTATATACTCGAATTTGTTTTCGCACAAGTAATGGGGAATGTTGCGAGCTAGGGTTGATACGTGGATGAATTTCGACTTGCTCGAGGTGTTGGTGGTGTCTGGAGTTCACCGCCGGCGACGTGCACGTGCACGTGGTATTGTTCAATGCCTGATGATGTTGCATCTTTGGG
The DNA here is from genome assembly GCA_030765085.1 of Allium cepa. Lineage (NCBI taxonomy): Eukaryota > Viridiplantae > Streptophyta > Magnoliopsida > Asparagales > Amaryllidaceae > Allium > Allium cepa. The sequence goes on along the minus strand of CM060932.1, from coordinate 688,670,223 downwards.
GAAGAAGGAACACGGGTTTTTGGTCGAGTTTTGCGTGTGTAGCTTCGTGTCTTTTTTTTTTTTACTTAACAGTTTTAAAGAAAAAGAGAGGAGGGAAGAAGATAGGATTAGGGGGTGAAAGGAGCTGCGTGAAGGCAGGGGAGAGACTCGGGAAATTTACGCGTGTTTCCATCTTTTACTCGAAGCAGCTCTAGAGTGATAACGTTTTTCAGTTTTTAACTTTTAAATCTAAGTTAAATTTGATTTTTAAAAACTATTCTTTTCAAATGAATAATTACTGATAAGTTGAAATTGGTAATCAAAGGTTTTAAAATAATTCAAATTATTTAAGTTAAGAATATTTTTAAACTTATATCTTTAACAAGTTATTTTACATAAAACTTAATAATTGATAATTTGTACTTAAAGACAAGTTAATATATGTCGTTAATGATAATCGAGCAGTTAATAATTTGTACTTAAGATTTATTCATTAATAATTAAGAAAATCGATTAAAAGTCTAATTTCTTAAGATAATTAATCAAGGGGTTAATTTATTATGTAATTGGTTCATAGGTTAATTTAATAAATTAAAGCGATTGATAAATTAATTTATTATATCAAATGATTTGTAATTTATTTATCAGGATTGGGAAATAGATTCTTAAGTAATGAATTTAATTGAAAATAAATAGAATTGATTAGGATTAAACGATAAATTAATCCTGTTTATAAATGACTATTAAATACTTGACCTTGCTTAGGAATGATTGTATTGTATGAAATGCCTTGAATTGATTATCCTATCTGATTTGTGATATTTTGTTCTGTAGATTGAGCAGTGTATGTTTATTTGCATTTGTATATTATCTGTGAATCTGTGAATAGACGATGAGCGCTATAGTTTTAAATCGCTTATCAACTATATTTCTGTGTTTTGATCTGTCATGATTGAATGGTGTTGCACTATTGTGTTAAACCCTGGACCACACTCATACACACACAAATATGGATTTCACGAGGAAATCAATTAAGTCACAGATTTTGAAATAGTTTTTAAATTTGAATTTTTTTTAAATTCAAATGTTTTGGAAATGGAATCGGAATGAATGTGAAAAGCTTTTGGAATGGAATTTCAAAATAAAATTTATTATTTTTAAATTACTTGATTAAGTTTTAGAATTTAAATAAATTGATTTAAATTTAAATTCAATACTTGAAATTGAATTCTATGATTTGAAATTAGGGATTAAAGATATTATGATTGGTTATATAGGGATTAAACCACTTTTAAGCATTATTTTTGGGAATTTGAATTTAACCCAAGGATTTCAACTCGTATAAATGAATCAGATTTCCAAAATGAAAACTGTTGTTTTCAAATGATAAACACTTTTAGATAAGAACTGAGATTCCAGTTAATTAGGGGAATTGCATGATTGAATAGAGAAATGATTTTCCTAAGTTATGAATGAATTTGTTTTGAAAGCTATGAATTAAATCTGTTTATTTTTAACAGATTTAAATTGATAATTTGTTTGAATCAAATTGAAATGAAATTGTTTTGAAAGCTATAAGTTAAATCTTTGATCTAAAGATTTAACGAGTTAATCAAATTGAAATGAAGATTTATTTGGAAAATCTGTGAATGAATCTTTTGTTTAAAAGATTAAAATGTGAAAATTGCTTAAACCGTTAAAGGTTGTGAAAATGAATCTTTTTGTTTAAAGATCGAAATGGTAATTGGATTAAAACCATTTGAAAGAAAATTTTGAATTATTAAGTTGTGACTTAATTGAAATCCCATTATCCATTGTTTTTGAAATATTTTCGCTCACTATTCGGTTTAGCCGGGGGAGGACCTTTGTGTCATATATCCCATTCCGAATATGTGATATGTCGTTATGGATGCATTTGAAGACCGGTGATGAAGACCGGGTATTTGCGAGAGCGATAGGATGACCTATCGATTGTTTCTGCACCGAGTCGCGCCGGTATAGAAACTCCCTAAGTGATGGGAAATCCGATCGGGATTGTGAATATCCGGGTTGCAAGGACTTCTTTGGAAGTGCCTTCGGTTCTGTTCGAACCCAGAACAGACTTGTATGGATTGTATGCCTGACATTACAAGTTGAGATATAAAGCCGATTTCTTTCAAATATATTTCTGTTGGTGGCGGAGAATTTATTCTTTGCTTAACACCCTTCTTTGAGACGTAGGTGCTCAAAGGTTATATAGTTGAAGTTATCAGCGATATATCCCATTTTGGTAATGTGACATGCTGAGTGATGCTGAAATGATCATTGTGTTGATTATTGTGATAGGATCATTTATTTGATCGTCTATCTTAGTGATCATTGTGTTGATCATTTGTTGACCCAAAGCACGGCTTTTTGTACAAAGTGTGTTTTTGTGGACGTGACTTCGTCGAGCCTCACATCCCGGAAATGGTCAAAACAGGAAAGATGCAGCAAGGTTATTAGGGGTTGCTGTAGCTCCCCTTAGGGTATGTGCATTTCCTTCTGGAAAGGGGTGGTATCATGGTATGGAGCCCAGATACTTACTCATGTTGAAAACACTCTATTTATTATGGTGTGATGTTGGATATCGAGCGCTCGGTTGAAAAGGTCCTAAAGGACCGGGGAATGGCGTGCTCGTGTCAGTAGTTACCCAGTTAAGGGGTAACCCGGCCTTGTGTTGGCAGAGTTCCGGTTTGGTTCTCGGGGGTGTCTTTCCAGAGGCATTCTCAGTGGCAATGGGAAGTTCCTTGGCCTGACCATTTGTTGGAAATCCAATTCCCAATACGAAACTTGTACGGTATTAGTTGTAGAACCTGCCATTCACTTATGGTGGTCACCACTGTTTGGATGGTAGCTATAGTAGGCATAGTTCGAAATGTCTATGCTGGCTATGATTTATATTCTACTTTCGAAATGAATTTTTTCTACACTATACACTAATAATAATATCAAATGTTATTTTAAATGCGTATCAAGCATCTTTGACTATCATAAGGAGAAATCTCCTCCGATTCTGCGTTTGCATGTGTGTGTGTGCGGGAGGCCTTATGGTAGTCTCATTTTTCAAAAGCATTGCGAATTGACTCAGAAAATCTTTTGTTGAATGTTTTTAAAAGATAAACTGTTTTTGTTGCTCACACCAGTCCCACGACTGATCCGGAGTTTATTGTTTTCTTTCCTAAACTCTGGGTGCTCATTATTTCCTACACGAGCAGTCTAGAGTTGGGGTTTTTCAGATAGCTAGATTTAACAGATTATCTGGAGTTAGTTCAGTCTTTGGATCGCACCAGTCTTGGTTATCTTGGTGCATCGTTATTGGGAGTTCGAGCTATTGCTGGATTGATTCTTGGAAATGGAGTTGCAGTTCTGGAGTTCTTCCTTGAAGACTATCTTAGAGTTATTTGTTTCGCTGCTAGATGTTATCTATTTTTCTTTTCCGCTGCTATTTTATTGTATTATCTCTGATGTATATTGATATCTATTGGATCATCTGTTGTATCAGATATTGTATCAAAGCTGTATATCAATGTATTATTCTTTTATTCCGCTGTGTTATTTACTTAATGATTGTTATAAGCTCCGGCGAATCGGATTTGAACGGTCGAATCTATGACATTCGAATACGATTTGAAGTATGGATGTCGATTTTCGAGCGGGCAAAATTTGAGTCGTTACATTTTATACAAAAGCCATGCTTTGGGTCAACAAATGATCAACACAATGATCACTAAGATAGACGATCAAATAAACGATCCTATCACAATAATCAACACAATGATCATTTACAGCAACACTCAACATATCACATTACCAAATTGGGAATATATCGCTGATAACTTTAACTATATAACCTCTGAGCTCGTACGTCTCAGAGAAGGGTGTTAAGCTAAAAGAATAAATTCTCCGCCACCACAGAAATATATTTGAAAGAAATCGGCTTTACATCTCAACTTGTAATGTCAGACACACCATCCATACAAGTCTGTTCCGGGCTCGAACAGAACCGAAGGCACTTACAAAGAAGTCCTTGCAATCCGAATAATCCCTAATCACGTTCGGATTTCCCATCACATATGGAGATCTCAATACCAGGGATCAGCCAGTGCAGAGACAATCAACAAGAAACCCTTTCGCTTTCAAAAATATCCGGTCTTCAACACCGATCTTCGAATGCAATTCATAACGACGTATCACATATTCGGAATGGGTTATACGACCCCAAGGTCCTTTCCCGGTTAACCCGAGTAGTGAGCGCTTATTTTAAAAAAAATAAGTGTGGCATTCAATTTCAAACAATTCACAACAAATACCTATTCAAATGTATATATTGATAGTCAGTTATTGAACTATCAATAGATATGCCAACATCACCAGATTCCAAATAATTTTCCAAATTATTTATTTCACAAAAATATCTTTATAAGATATATAGTTTTCACACTTCAAAAATAAATCAACATTTATTTTCAAACAAATCCCCTTTTTTATTTATAAATTCTATAATGAATTTATATTCCCAAAATATCCATGAATATACTATTTTAATTATTCATTTCAATTTATCTTCAAAAGGATAAATTCTCAACATATTTACTTTATATTGGAAACCATTTCCATACTTCAAAAATAAATCAATATTTATTTTTAAACCCATTTTCCCAATTCCATTTATAAATTCCATATTGAATTTATATTTCCAAAATATTTATGAATATACGATTGCTATTTTTCATTTTCAATTTATCTTCAAAAAGGTAAATTCTCTAAACTTTCCATTTCACATTGGAAAAACAATTTCCATACTTATTTATTTTATAAGTAATTCATAAATCTTTTATTTTCAACCTTAGAAAATATTTCATATACTTTAATCGAAATTAAGTATATATTTCATTCTTTAAAAAATCATTCTCTTAAACATATTTATTTGGGCCAAAACGAATGTTGCGTAAAACATCGTTACGACAACCCAAATTCACTAGTATAGGGATTCGAAATTAAAATAGATATATAAATCCCAATACTATACAAAACATTCCTTTTCGGAAATCATTTATTATAACAACAGTGTTATAATCCACTATTTCCTTTTATTTCCCGAAAACATTTATTTCAACAATAAATGTTGAAATCTATGGTTTCAAATCTCAACACCTTCTTAAAACATCTTTAGATTGTTTTAATTCTATTTCAAACATCACTTTCAAAATAATTTCTTTAACTTATTATTCACTATTCAAAAACGTGAATATTCTTTGTTAATAAATTTCATCATTTCTATTCATTTTATTTTAAAGAATTATTCACTGTCTAAAACATGAATATAACTCTATAAATAAATTACAACAATTTTACTTATCAAAATAAGTCATTTCGAATTTATAAAACAACGTTTATAAATTCTATTTCTATTTATTTTTATAACAACTTCCTTTTATAAATTTCCTTTATAAATCTATTCAATTTCATATCTCAATGATATATTAAAATTTCATATTATAAGTCAAATACTTATAATTTATTTATTTATAAAAATCATTCCTTCAAACTTCCCAAATCTATAAATCTTATAACTTCTAAGATTCATTTATTTATCCACATCTATTTCCTAAATAACTTTATAAATTTTATTTATAAAATTCTATTTAGAACTTCACCGTTATAATTCTATAAGTTTCATTCATTAGTGAAATTCATTCACAATTCTTTCTAATACTTATAAAAGCTCGTTTTATAATTCCAATATTTTTAATTTATAAATATCAATTTATAAATCTTTTAATATAAAACAATTTATATTATTACTTTAAAACGTCTTTCAGCTCCTTATAATTTCATCATTTTAATTTATGAAATAATCAAATTTCATAAATTCTATAGATTTCATTCCTTTATGAAATTCCTTTATAAATCATTCTATCACCTATAAAAGCTCGTTTTATAATTTAAGATATTCTAAATTTATAAATATCAACTTATAAATCTTTTAATATAAATCAATTTATATTATTACTTTAAACATCTTTAAACTCTTTTATAATTTCATCATTCTGATTTATAAAATAAAAATTTTATAAATCCTATTTCTAAACTTCTTATAATAAATTCAGAAGTCCCAGTTCAAACTATTTTATAAAATCACTAATCCCATATTTTCAAAAATCAACTTTTAACTGTATTTCTCAAAAATCATAATTTTCATAATATTAAAATTATAACGTTTATTTATTTAAGATGAATCAATTCCAAAAATATTTTATAAACGTATATTTCCAAGAATCACTTTAGAAATCAAAATCGTTATTTTTAAACTTCAAAATTGGACCCGATGATGCAACACATCAATATTCAATCACAACTTTCAAACATCATATATCATCCATGATAACAATCAAATATCACATATATGAAATCAAATAAATATTTGTGAGGAATCCAGTTGGATCCCTCCAACCTGTTTCCCTGCATCCACAGACATTAGCACAATACCATTCCGTTTCAAGACGGAATATCGCGGTACATGGGATTTTATAAATATATATCCGCTTACTAACGGCGTATAGGGTCTCATCCGCTAAAAGAAAATGCGGGAAATCAATCAACTGCAATATATACATATGCCAATATATATATATTGCTATATATATTATATAATACCAATTCCACTTCGAGGTGGAATATCGCGGTATATGTGTGTAATAAATAACCTCCGCTTACTAACGGCGTATAGGGTCTATTCACATCCAATATATATATATATATAACAATCATCATTCAAGCATTCAATCAACACGGTCAATCAAATTTTAGATTTAACTATTTAAAATTTAAATAAACAACAGAAATTCCTTTTGAGTGAGAAGTTCTCACCTTTATTCCCGTTTGCAATCCACTCCCAATTCGACTTGTTTTCTTCATTTATACCTTGTATAAATGTTTTACACAATTTATCAATATTTGAATTTAAATTTCCTTTATAATGGATTAATTAACAAGTGATTTATTTTAAACTAAGGGTTTTAATCTTTTCTTGTAAAAACAATCTATATAAATTTTAAAAACTTATATTTATTATTATTATAACTTTCTTCAAACTTTACTTTAAAAAAAATATGTTTTGTTTTTCTGTAAATACTAGCAGAAATTTCTTTACTATAATTATTAATTTTCTGGAACAACCTTTTGATAATTGAAATAATATCCAACGTATTAGCTTTATCTATATAAATAAATTTTCTATTTATATATATATATAAATCTGCATTTCTAACTTACTGTTAATCAATTACTGTGGCAATACCATATATTTCTTAAAATCCTATCTCTATACTTATTTGTTTCTGTTTTAACCATTTTTTTTTTCAATCAGCATTATATTTTAAACATAAACGAAAAGAAAGAAAAGAAAAAAAAAACAGAATTGATACCTCTCTGCGATCGGGAAACCCAAGGCTAACATCGCGATCACCAACGCGACGATGACTGTGCCCAACTTCTCCATCCCCGATGCTACATCGAAAAAACCCACCCCATCGCCTCAACGTCGCTCGCAATCCCCCATCGAACAAAATCGAGTCGCCGAAGTCGCCGCCTTCATTGCCTTGCTCGCGAGCTTCGTTCGCCGCCGCGCCCTAACAGCCATCGCGAGCACGAACGCTTCGCCCTCCTCGAGCTCTGAATCCCCAAAACAATCATCGCTATCTCGATTCGCCCCTACCCCTCGCCTGTTGCCTCACGCGCCTCCGTTGCTTCGCGCGCTAGCCTTCTTCGATGCCGACTCCTCCCCGAGCTTCGTTCGACTACCGCGACTTGGCTTCCCTCGCGAATCGTGCTCGAAAATTAAACTGAAGAGGAATTCAACTTGGGCGGCCATTTTCTTTTTCTTTTTTTTTATTTGATCGGCCATAGTTATGAACAAGGGGATTTGATTGATTTTTTTATTTATTTTAATTTGTTTTTTTGGGAACGAATTGATCTTGTTGGAAGAAGGCGGCCATTGTTTATTTTCTCTCTGCATAAATTTCGAACGAGATGTTGAAGTTTAAAGACAGCGGCCCTGCTTTGCACAATCTCCTTCGTGATCTCTGGCGTGATTTTTGGGCATAATTTAAGGAAGCTACAGTGTTTTGATTTTGACCAAATTCAAATTTTTAAAAAATTAAATTGAATTCGATTTAATTTCAACGCGTTTACTTACCGTGTGCTCACATATCAACTCCAAACGCTATGAAATTTGAAATCCTAAAATAGTTCAATATTCCGAATCCAATGGAACTGGTTTCGTCGAATTCCGAGACTGTGCCTCGGACGGCTATTTTAAATATCGATTCAAATGATTTAATTTTCAAAACTGAACAAATCACTTTCAAATTAAATTCTGAAGCTTTGATTATCTTCAGTATTATCAATATGAATTTTACAAGCCTTTGAAATATTTTTAATTGGCTTAAAATGGAATATTCAAATTTTTATTCAACTCTCAATAGATTAAATTCTATAATTTAATCGTCAATTTCAAAGTTATATTGAAAATTCAATCTAAACCATCATTTAAATATTTAAAATAAATTAAATATTTCCAAATTAAATAGTTAAAATTTCTGGGTCGTTACAGGACCATACATCTATACTTTGTCCATAAAAGGGATAACGTCTTTGATTTAGTTATATCGTTATATGAATTTATTTAAGTTCCATTGATTTGAAATGGACATATGTGAACATCGTATTTGCGATAGTCTATGATAGATTTGAGTGTTTTATGAAATGATGATTATTTTGTGACTATCCTTTTGGAGTGATTTGGATTGGCATATTATATATGACTCTCTAATTATTAGTAGTCATATGTTATTGTGATATGTTATTCTCATAACTTTAAAGTAGAGATAGTCCGACCCGTTTATTTTCATAATACTCTGGTCAGGCCGAAACTCTACAGCTATTAGGACTCCCTGACGTTGCACATGTGTGCTAGTAGAGGGATAAACTATTTTTGACAGTTTGAGTTTACCTCATGTAAATAAATGTATATATTTTATATAGGATACTATGTGTTTTAATTTAGATATTATCCTTGTAATGGTTTTTGTGAGATATTGTTTATATTAGCAATGTAGGTCTAGTATTATTATTTTATAGCCTCATATTGTATATGATGTACATTATCCCGCTTTGATTTGTGCTTCTCCGACGTGATATTATATATTGTTATGATTTAATTTAACCCATATGTTTATTACTTTATGTCGTGACTTTCCACATCAATTATCCAATTCAAATATTTAATTTTTTGGTAAGAATGACGTGTTAGGTTAGCCTAAGGGAATATTCACATCAGATCGCTCTTAACAAACCACTGTTGTAACGACCCAGAATTTTATTTAATTAAAATTTGGATATTTAATTAATTTTAAAATTAATAAGTGAATATATAAGTCGAATAAATTTTTATTTGAATAATTGGATTTAATTGAATAATTAAATCGATAATTTAATATGTGAAATTATGGAAATAATTTAAAATTTGAGTTAAATATGATTGTAAATGAGTTGGGAAATTTTATTTTATCATATTGGAGTTAGAATGATATTTTAGAACTTTTAAAATCGAATTAGAAGTTAATTTGTGAAAATTGAATATTTTAATATTAAAATGGACTAGTGAAAATAGTCAATTTTTGAACAGTCTCAGAATTGGACGAAACCAGTTTCATTGGATCCGTAATAGTTAGTTATTACCTGATTTCAATTTTCGTGTCAATCGGAGTTATCGTTTGATCGTGGCAGCTCGAAACGCATCGAATTATTTTTAATTTTAATTTGGCGAGTTAAAATAGCCATTTTTCAAAAAAGTCTCGGATTTGGACGAAACCAGTTTCATCGGATCCGTAATGTGATATTATTGTAATGTTTCAAATTTCGTGTCAATTGGATTTACCGTTTGTCCGGTACAAATTAAAACGCCTAGAAAATCGTTTAAATCGGTTTAATTTAAATTGAACGTTTATTTCCATAACTCGCACAGATGTCCGAATTAGCTTCCGAAACCTGTTCCATTGTGTCCGGAACGCGGGGTAAATCCTAGAAACGCTGGTTACGACGCGTAAATCGGAGTTCGGAATTTCCGGAATGAATAGTGTTTCGTCGGTTCCCTATAAATAGCCTCCATTCACAAGGAAAAAAAAATTATAACCTTAGCCGCCACCCACGCATGAACGGCCAGAAACACGCGACGTTCTTCCCCTCCAATCCCCAAATCCGTTCATTAATTCAAGAAACTTTCTAAATGAAAGTTGTAGAGCACAACACGATCTTGATATCCAACGGCTATGATCGCGAATGGGTTAGTAGATTGATGGCAAATCTCGTATTAGTGTCGCACGTTCATTCTCGAACTGCATGCACAGATGAAGGCCAAGCTCTATGGTACTGCAGCCGATCATGGAGTAGGCGACAAGCTTCAAGATGGCGGTGGTGTGATGGAGTTTAGTCGAGCGTGGTGGTCGAAAATTAAAACCCTAGTTTCGACTAAATGGGTTTGTTGTGCGTGGTGATTACTGGATATTCACGCATTGGAGATGAAGGCAGGGACGGCCCTGATGCACTCATGCTTGATCCAATGGTCTAGAGATGTTAGGTTATAAATTAAATGAAATTATGTTGTAAATTGTTTATATAAAAATCGTGTAACTTCAAAAATTCATATCTTTTTCATACGAGGTCGAAAACGCGCGAAACCAGTTGTGTTGGAATCGTATGGACGAGCACTACGCGATGGAGTTGGATTGGAGTCGTTTGGAGTTAGTGAGAATTTCGGGTAAAATTAAACGTCCGTTTAATTTTATTCGAAATAAATCGCTAAAACGAAATTGAAATCAAGGTGAGAACTTCTCACTCAATCGAATCAGTTTCGATTTTATTTTAAATAGTTAAATTTAAAATATTTGAATGCATGTTTGAATGATGATTGATAACTATTGATTGTTAAAATAGACATTATGCGCCGTTAGTAAGCGGATGTTATTTATTAAAAACATATACCGCGAATATTTCATAAACAGTGAAATTGGTATTATATATAATAGCAATATATATATATATATTGGCATATGTATATATTGCAGTTATTGATTTCCCGCATTTGTATAGCGGATGAGACCCTATTGCGCCGTCTATTAAGCGGATAATATTTTAAATCCCATATACCGCGATAATTCCGTACTGGAGCGGAATTGGTATTGTGCTAACGTTTGTGGATGCAGGAAAACAGGTTGGAGGGATCCAACTGGATTCCTCAACAGTATTTATTTGATTTCAGATATTTTGATATTTGATGGATTATCATATCGATATATGATATCGTTGTTGTCGTGATTGACTATTTGGTGTGTAGCATCATTGGACCAAACTTTGGGATTTTAAATTAATTTAAAGTGATTTTTGAAAATATACTATATGTTTGGAAATTGATTCATTTTAAATAAATAAACGATATAATTTTTAATGTTAAAAAAACATTATGATTTTTGAGAAATATAGTTAAAAACTGATTTTTGAAAATACGAGGTTAATGGTTTTATAAAATAGTTAAAATTGGGATTTTTGAATTTATTATAAAAAGTTTAAAAATAGGATTTATGAAATTTGATTATTTTATAAATCAAAATGGTGAAATTATAAAGGAGATTAAAGATGTTTTAAAAGAATAATATAAATTGATTTATATAAAAAGATTTATAAATTGATAATTTATAAATGAAAACATTTGAATTATAAAACGAGTTTTTATAAGTGTTTGAATGAAGTGAAAATGGATTGCATAAGGGAATGGAATTTATAAAATTATAAATGGTGAAGTTATAAATGAAATTTATAAATAGTAAGATTATAAATTTTGTGAAGTTATTAAAGAATATATTTGGATAAATAATTGAATCTTATAAGTTATAAGATTTATAATTATGAAGTTCAAAGGAACGATTTTTGCAAACAAATAAATTATAAGTATTTCACTTATAATATGAACTTTTAGTATGTCATTGAGATATGAATTGAGATAGGTTAATAAAGGAATTTATAAAAGGAGTTGATATAAAATAAATAGAAATAGAATTTATAAATATTGTTTTATAAATTCGCAAACGACTTATTCTGATAAGTAAATTGTTATAACCTATTAATGGAGTTATATTCACGTTTTTGACTGTGAATAATCCTTTGAAATAAAATGAATAAAAGGATGAAATTTGTTAACGTAGTATATTCACGTTTTTGAATAATGAATAATATGTTAAATAAATTGTTTTGAATGTGACGTTTTAAATAGAATTAAAACATGTTAACGATGTTTTAAAATGTGTTGAGATTTGAAACCATAGATTTCAACATTTATTGTTGAAATAGACGTTTTCGAGAAATAGAAGGAAATGGTGGACTATAACACTGCTGTTATAGTAAATGATTTCCGAAAGAAAATGTTTTGTATAGTATTGGGATTTACATATCTATTTTAATTTCGAATCTCTATACTAGTGATTTTGGGTTGTCGTAACGATGTTTTACGCAACATTCGTTTTGGCCCAAATAAATATGTTTAAAAGAATGATTTCCTTAAAGAATGAAATATATACTTAATCTCGATTTAAGTATATTGAATATTTTCCAAGTGTTGAAAATAAATAGATTTGTGAATTACTTATTTAATAAGTATGGAAATATTTTCCAATATAAAGTGAATATTTTGAGAATTTATCTTTTTGAAGATAAATTGAAATGAATAATTGAAATCGTATATCCGTAGATATTATGAAATATAAATTCACTATGGAATTTATAAATGGAAGGGGGAACTTGTAAAAAAATAAATATTGATTTATTTTTGAAGTGTGAAATTATATATCTTGTAAAGATATTTTGGAAAATAAATAATTTGGAAAATTATTTGGAAACTGGTGATGTGTGCATATCCATTGATAGTTCAATAACCGACTATCAATATTTCCCTTTGAATGGGTATTTGATGTGATTTGTTTGAATTTTAATGCCACACTTATTTTTGAATAAGCGCTCACTATTCGGGTTAACCGGGAAAGGACCATGGGGTCGTATAACCCATTCCGAATATGTGATACGTCGTTATGAATTGCATTTGAAGATCGGTGTTGAAGACCCGGTATTTACGAGAGTGATAGGATGACCTGTCGATTGACTCTGCACCGAGTTGCTCCGGTATTGAGTTCTCCATATGTGATGGGAAATCCGATCAGGATTGTGGATATCCGGATTGCAAGGACTTCTTTGTAAGTGCCTTCGGTTCTGTTCGAGCCCGGAACAGACTTGTATGGATTGTATGTCTGACATTACAAGTTGAGATATAAAGCCGATTTCTTTCAAATATATTTCTGTTGGTGGCGGAGAATTTATTCTTTTAGCTTAACACCCTTCTCTGAGACGTACGAGCTCAGAGGTTATGTAGTTGAAGGTTATCAGCGATATATTCCCAATTTGGTAATGTGACATGTTGAGTGTTGCTGTAAATGATCATTGTGTTGATTATTTATGATAGGATCATTTATTTGATCGTCTATCCTGGTGATCATTTCTATGATCATTTGTTGACCCAAAGCATGGCTTTTGTATAAAGTATGTTTTTGTGGACGTGACTTCGTCGAGCCTCACACCTCGGGAATGGTCAAAACAGGAAAGATGCGGCAAGGTTATGACGGGTAGCGCCCTTTAGGATGTGTGCATTTCCTTCTGGAAAAGGGTGGTATCATGGTATGGAGCCCTGATACTTACTCATGTTGAAAACACTTTGTTATGATTGTGTGAATTGATTACGAGCGCTCGGTGAAAGGTCCCAAAGGACCGGGGGATGGCATATTCGGTCAGTTGTTACTCAGTTAGGGGTAACCCGGTCTTGTGTTGGTAGAGATCCGGTTTGGTTCTCGGGACGTCCTTCCAGAGGCGTTTCCATGTGGCAATGGGAAGTTCCTTGGCCTGATCATTCGTTGGAAATCCAATTCCCAATACGAAACCTTGTACGGTATTAGTTGTAGAACCTGCCATTTACTTATGGTGGTCACCACTGTTTAGATGGTAGCTATAGTAGGCATAGTTCGAAATGTCTATGTTGGCTAAGATTTATATTCTACTTTCGAAATAAATTTTTCCTACACTATGCACTAGTAATAATATCAAATGTTCTTTCAAATGCGTATCAAGCATCTTTGACTATCATAAGGAGAAATCTCCTCCGATTCTGCGTTTGCATTGTGTGTGTGTGCGGGAGGCCTTATGGTAGTCTCATTTTTAAAAGCATTGCGAATTGACTTTAAAAATATTCCTCTATTTTGTTTTCAAAGATAAATAAACTGTTTTGAGTTCTCACACCAGTCTTGCTTATGCTAGGTGATATGTGATGGGGGGTTCTCGCTTCGCGGTTTGGTGGCGAACGGGAGACTCTTACCCCACACGTCCTCTTTACGGGGTTGGTTAGGTGAAGCCGTGACATTCGAAAGGGTGGCCGTAAAAGCAAGTTTGGGATACCAGTTGTTGCCACGGTGGGGCTGGGATGGTTGAAAAGCCTACCGGTTGTGACTGCTGTCGACGGTTGAAAAGCCTAGATCTGACAATGTGGTATCAGAGCATATGGTTAAGCGACAACCATGGTTCTGTTGGGTATTACTCATTAGAGATAGAGTCAGTAGTGCTCTAGAATGAGTTTGAGTGTAATAATAGCTATGAGAGCGTATTTGTTAGTGAATATATAAAATTGTTTTATATTGTGATGATTGGTTTATTGAGTGGCATATGAACCTTCGTCAGCACGGTCTGTACAACTATGCCGAAGGGGTTTATAAACATTTGTATAGAACAATTCGACACAATATTGTTTTAGAATGGGTAAATGAAATAATTTTACCTTGATTATATTTTTTATATAAGGGAATAATTTTTCAGAATTATTAAAGTGAAAATAAGTTGATTGTTTAGTTGTTTGAATAATCTAAATAAAAGAAGAATTGTATAAGCAAATAATTATAAAAATTGAATTATAATTAATGAGATTTACAATTGCGAAATAAACTTATATATATGAGAAGTGAAACTATATGAACATATTTATGAATATGAGTTATAAATAAAAAATGAATTTAAAGTTAAATGGAAAATTTACTTGAATTGATTTGTAAGTGGGAATTTAAGTTAAGTAAAACCAAGTGATGTTATAAAATGGAAGTATAACTTAAGAGATGTTGAATGAAGTTGATATTAGTATCAAAGTAAAATAATAAAGTGAAGTGATAAATGTGAACTTGAGTTATAAAAATGAAATTCAACTTTTGTAATTGAATTGAATGAATGGATTGACTAATAATCAATTAAATGTGAATAATTGATATGAAATAATGAATATAAGTGTTAATTCATTAAAATCTAATGTTATTGGAATTTGAATAATTGAATAAAAATCAATTCAATTAAACCAATTGAAAGTGATGGTGTTAAACCAAATTGAATGAATATAAGTAAAGGAATTTGGTTGCAATTAATATACATTGGTTGTTATATGGTTGTTAGTTGATTGTATATAATTCATTAAGTGTTAATGAAATTGAGTTAATGAAATTGGAAGCTAAAGTAATTGGAATTCAATTGGAAGTTAAGTGAATCTTAAATAGAATTGAATTTGAATTGGAAGTGAACCAACTTGAATATGAATTAGTGAATATAAACTAATTGAAAATGAATGTTAGTAAACATCCACTGTTAATGAATCATATGTGATTAAATTGAAAAACCTATTTCATTGAATATTAATGAGAATATGAATGAATATTTATTGTTATGAATGTTGGTTATGAATGCTAGTTGGTTGATGTTTGCATTTGTTGCTTTTACTACATTTGCTATGTTGGCATATATAGTTATTATGTTACTATATGTTGTATATCGATACTATTGTCTTTATGCATGTTTCTCATGTTGTTTGTTGAGTGTTTAGTAGGTGCGGATCGCGTTTGCTTCGCATTTGGAGCTCGCTTTCGCGCTATATTAGCCATATATGCTTGCTAATAAAATATAAGGTACATATCTCGGATTAAATACCGTACTTTTATACTTTTTTCCCTTCGGGATGCCTCATTACTTGATGAGATGTATATTTGTGATATATATACTGTCATTTTTTTTTCGGATCGAGCCGCGCAAAGGAGACTATGGCGAATTTTTCCGGAAATTTAAGGCGTTAGAAAAAATTTGAGAAAATTGGAAAATTTTGAAAATTTTAACTTTGATTTGGAATTGAAGGTTAAACAATAGAAGTTGCTTTTGAAAAGATAACTAAGTATGATTTCAAAAATAGTAAGTTATTATAAGAAGTTTAAAATTTGTTTTGGGAAAATTAATAGATTCTGTAACTTTTCTTACTTATTAATTTCGAGGACGAAATTCTTTTAAGGGGGAAAGATTGTAACGACCCAGAATTTTATCTAATTAAAATTTGGATATTTAATTAATTTTAAAATTAATAAGTGAATATATAGGTCGAATAAATTTTTATTTGAATAATTGGATTTAATTGAATAATTAAATCGATAATTTAATATGTGAAATTATGGAAATAATTTAAAAATTGAGTTAAATATGATTGTAAATGAGTTGGGAAATTTTATTTTATCATATTGGAGTTAGAATGATATTTTAGAACTTTTAAAATCGGATTAGAAGTTAATTTGTGAAAATTGAATATTTTAATATTAAAATCGACTAGTGAAAATAGTCAATTTTTGAACAGTCTCAGAATTGGACGAAACCAGTTTCATTGGATCCGTAATAGTTAGTTATTACCGGATTTCAATTTTCGTGTCAATCGAAGTTATCGTTTGATCGTGGCAGCTCGAAATGCATCGAATTGTTTTTAATTTTAATTTGGCGAGTTAAAATAGCCATTTTTCAAAAAAGTCTCGGATTTGGACGAAACCAGTTTCATCGGATCCGTAATGTGATATTATTGTAAGGTTTCAAATTTCGTGTCAATTGGATTTACCGTTTGTCCGGTACAAATTAAAACGCCTAGAAAATCGTTTAAATCGGTTTAATTTAAATTGAACGTTTATTGCCATAACTCGCACAGATGTCCGAATTAGCTTCCGAAACCTGTTCCTTGTGTCCCGAACGCGGGGTAAACCCTAGAAACGCTGGTTACGGCGCGTAAATCGGAGTTCGGAATTTCTGGAATGAATAGTGTTTCGTCGGTTCCCTATAAATAGCCTCCATTCACAAGGAAAAAAAAATATAACCCTAGCCGCCACCCACGCATGAACGGCCAGAAACACGCGACGTTCTTCCCCTCCAATCTCCAAATCCGTTCATTAATTCAAGAAACTTTCTAAATGAAAGTTGTAGAGCACAACACGATCTTGATATCCAACGGCTATGATCGCGAATGGGTTAGTAGATTGATGGCAAATCTCGTATTAGTGTCGCACGTTCATTCTCGAACTGCGTGCACAGATGAAGGCCGAGCTCTATGGTACTGCAGCCGAGCATGGAGTAGGCGACAAGCTCCAAGATGGCGGTGGTATGATGGAGTTTAGTCGAGCGTGGTGGTCGAAAATTAAAACCCTAGTTTCGACTAAATGGGTTTGTTGTGCGTGGTGATTACTGGATATTCATGCGTTGGAGATGAAGGCAGGGACGGCCCTGATGCACTCATGCTTGATCCAATGGTCTAGAGATGTTAGGTTATAAATTAAATGAAATTATGTTGTAAATTGTTTATATAAAAATCGTGTAACTTCAAAAATTCATATCTTTTTCATACGAGGTCGAAAAAGCACGAAACTAGTTGCGTTGGAATCGTATGGACGAGCACTACGCGATGGAGTTGGATTGGAGTCGTTTGGAGTTAGTGAGAATTTCGGGTAAAATTAAACGTCCGTTTAATTTTATTCGAAATAAATCGCTAAAACGAAATTGAAATCAAGGTGAGAACTTCTCACTCAATCGAATCAGTTTCGATTTTATTTTAAATTGTTAAATTTAAAATATTTGAATGCATGTTTGAATGATGATAGATATCTATTGATTGTTAAATAGACATTATGCGCCGTTTGTAAGCGGATGTTATTTATTAAAAACATATACCGCGAATATTTCATAAACAGTGAAATTGGTATTATATATAATAGCAATATATATATATATTGGCATATGTATATATTGCAGTTATTGATTTCCCGCATTTGTATAGCGGATGAGACCCTATTGCGCCGTCTATTAAGCGGATAATATTTTAAATCGCATATACCGCGATAATTCCGTACTGGAGCGGAATTGGTATTGTGCTAATGTTTGTGGATGCAGGAAAACAGGTTGGAGGGATCCAACTGGATTCCTCAACAGTATTTATTTGATTTCAGATATTTTGATATTTGATGGATTATCATATCGATATATGATATCGTTGTTGTCGTGATTGACTATTTGGTGTGTAGCATCATTGGACCAAATTTTGGGATTTTAAAATGATTTTAAAGTGATTTTTGAAAATATACTATATGTTTGGAAATTGATTCATTTTAAATAAATAAACGATATAATTTTTAATATTAAAAAAAATTATGATTTTTGAGAAATATAGTTAAAAACCGATTTTTGAAAATATGAGGTTAATGGTTTTATAAAATAGTTAAAATTGGGATTTTTGAATTTATTATAAAAAGTTTAAAAATAGGATTTATGAAATTTGATTATTTTATAAATCAAAATGGTGAAATTATAAAAGAGATTAAAGATGTTTTAAAAGAATAATATAAATTGATTTATATAAAAAGATTTATAAATTGATAATTTATAAATGAAAACATTTGAATTATAAAACGAGTTTTTATAAGTGTTTGAATGAAGTGAAAATGGATTGCATAAGGGAATGGAATTTATAAAATTATAAATGGTGAAGTTATAAATGAAATTTATAAATAGTAAGATTATAAATTTTGTGAAGTTATTAAAGAATATATTTGGATAAATAATTGAATCTTATAAGTTATAAGATTTATAATTATGAAGTTCAAAGGAACGATTTTTGCAAACAAATAAATTATAAGTATTTCACTTATAATATGAACTTTTAGTATATCATTGAGATTTGAATTGAGATAGGTTAATAAAGGAATTTATAAAAGGAGTTGATATAAAATAAATAGAAATAGAATTTATAAATATTGTTTTATAAATTCGCAAACGACTTATTCTGATAAGTAAATTGTTATAACCTATTAATGGAGTTATATTCACGTTTTTGACTGTGAATAATCCTTTGAAATAAAATGAACAAAAGGATGAAATTTGTTAACGTAGTATATTCACGTTTTTGAATAATGAATAATATGTTAAAGAAATTGTTTTGAATGTGACGTTTTAAATAGAATTAAAACAAGTTAACGATGTTTTAAAATGTGTTGAGATTTGAAACCATAGATTTCAACATTTATTGTTGAAATAGACGTTTTCGAGAAATAGAAGGAAATGGTGGACTATAACACTGTTGTTATAGTAAATGATTTCCGAAAGGAAATGTTTTGTATAGTATTGGGATTTACATATCTATTTTAA
The DNA here is from genome assembly GCA_030765085.1 of Allium cepa. Lineage (NCBI taxonomy): Eukaryota > Viridiplantae > Streptophyta > Magnoliopsida > Asparagales > Amaryllidaceae > Allium > Allium cepa. The sequence goes on along the minus strand of CM060932.1, from coordinate 688,650,600 downwards.
TTTCGAATCCCTATACTAGTGATTTTGGGTTGTCGTAACGATGTTTTACACAACATTCGTTTTGGCCCAAATAAATATGTTTAAAAGAATGATTTCCTTAAAGAATGAAATATATACTTAATCTCGATTTAAGTATATTGAATATTTTCCAAGTGTTGAAAATAAATAGATTTGCGAATTACTTATTTAATAAGTATGGAAATATTTTCCAATATAAAGTGAATATTTTGAGAATTTATCTTTTTGAAGATAAATTGAAATGAATAATTGAAATGTATATCCGTAGATATTGTGAAATATAAATTCACTATGGAATTTATAAATGGAAGGGGGAACTTGTAAAAAAATAAATATTGATTTATTTTTGAAGTGTGAAATTATATATCTTGTAAAGATATTTTGGAAAATAAATAATTTGGAAAATTATTTGGAAACTGGTGATGTGTGCATATCCATTGATAGTTCAATAACCGACTATCAATATTTCCCTTTGAATGGGTATTTGATGTAATTTGTTTGAATTTGAATGCCACACTTATTTTTGAATAAGCGCTCACTATTCGGGTTAACCGGGAAAGGACCATGTGGTCGTATAACCCATTCCGAATATGTGATACGTCGTTATGAATTGCATTTGAAGATCGGTGTTGAAGACCCGGTATTTACGAGAGTGATAGGATGACCTGTCGATTGACTCTGCACCGAGTTGCTCCAGTATTGAGTTCTCCATATGTGATGGGAAATTCGATCAGGTTTGTGGATATCCGGATTGCAAGGACTTCTTTGTAAGTGCCTTCGGTTCTGTTCGAGCCCGGAACAGACTTGTATGGATTGTATGTCTGACATTACAAGTTGAGATATAAAGCCGATTTCTTTCAAATATATTTCTATTGGTGGCGGAGAATTTATTCTTTTAGCTTAACACCCTTCTCTGAGACGTACGAGCTCAGAGGTTATGTAGTTGAAGGTTATCAGCGATATATTCCCAATTTGGTAATGTGACATGCTGAGTGTTGCTGTAAATGATCATTGTGTTGATTATTTGTGATAGGATCATTTATTTGATCGTCTATCCTGGTGATCATTTCTATGATCATTTGTTGACCCAAAGCATGGCTTTTGTATAAAGTATGTTTTTGTGGACGTGACTTCGTCGAGCCTCACACCTCGGGAATGGTCAAAACAGGAAAGATGCGGCAAGGTTATGAGGGGTAGCGCCCTTTAGGATGTGTGCATTTCCTTCTGGAAAAGGGTGGTATCATGGTATGGAGCCCAGATACTTACTCATGTTGAAAACACTTTGTTATGATTGTGTGAATTGATTACGAGCGCTCGGTGAAAGGTCCCAAAGGACCGGGGGATGGCATATTCGGTCAGTTGTTACTCAGTTAGGGGTAACCCGGCCTTGTGTTGGCAGAGATCCGGTTTGGTTCTCGGGACGTCCATCCAGAGGCGTTTCCATGTGGCAATGGGAAGTTCCTTGGCCTGATCATTCGTTGGAAATCCAATTCCCAATACGAAACCTTGTACGGTATTAGTTGTAGAACCTGCCATTTACTTATGGTGGTCACCACTGTTTAGATGGTAGCTATAGTAGGCATAGTTCGAAATGTCTATGTTGGCTAAGATTTATATTCTACTTTCGAAATAAATTTTTCCTACACTATGCACTAGTAATAATATCAAATGTTCTTTTAAATGCGTATCAAGCATCTTTGACTATCATAAGGAGAAATCTCCTCTGATTCTGCATTTGCATTGTGTGTGCGTGCGGGAGGCCTTATGGTAGTCTCATTTTTAAAAGCATTGCGAATTGACTTTAAAAATATTCCTCTATTTTGTTTTCAAAGATAAATAAACTGTTTTGAGTTCTCACACCAGTCACATGACTGACTCGGAGTTTATTGTTTTCCTTCCTAAACTCTGGGTGCCCACCAATTTCCACACGGGCAGTCAAGAGTTAAGGTTTATTAGGATATTCTGGATATTCAGGAGTTGCTGGAGGCAAGCTGGATGGCATGGCGTATTACTAGTATATAGTATTTCTTTTTCCGCTGTTTGATGTTGTTTGTTGTTGTTGTTGTACACTCTGATGATGATGTAATGAAATGTAATGAATAACTGATATAGTTCTTTGTTTAAAGATTATTCATTTATTTATTATATGTTGTTCCGCTGTGAATTGTGAGATTCTGATGTTGTTCTGTTGAGTTCTGTTCCGTTCTATTTTCTTCTCTCTATTTTCTATCTTCTTATCTCTTCTTCTTTCTTTTCTTCTTCTTAAACCCTCAGTGTTCGGTTTTCCGTCGTTCGATTGCTCGGCAGTCGATAAAGTGAGTATCGATGTTGAATTTTCGGAAGACGAATAATCGGGTTCTGACAACTGTAGCGACCTACAAATTCGAGCACCTCATCTTCGAATATCGAAATGTTTGAAATATAATCAAGTGTTATAAATATGATTTTATAACCTTGTTAAACATCATTTAATTACTTTGAAATTTATTTTACAAAAATATATTGTTCAAATAAAAATCGATAATGTAACCGATAACTGGTTTATCGATAAACAATTTTTTGATCGATATAAGTTGTTCAAACTCTTTTGCAGTTGACTAATGACCAAACGAACACGTTGCCAACTAATTAACACATGCAAATCTTCATAATGCTTGGAACGATCTAAAAGCTTGTATTAGAACAAGATATATTATGAGAGGGGTATAAATGTAATATGCATAAAGGAGAAGTGACATAAAGGAGAAGAGAAGTGTAACAGACTAACTTAAGTATCGGGTATGAAAAGTTTTTGGAATCTATAAATATACCTGTATAAACTATTTAATGTCTACACCATCTCAATCCGATTCCAAATTTTCAGTATATTTGTACAATATGCACACATAATAATTACAAATAAAACAAATGGTATTTGTACATATACATTTATGTTCATTAATATGTACAGGTTAGATGGCATGAGATAGTGAAGACATGTGACGTCAAATGGAACATACATGTATCATAAGATTAAAGGAAATAATGATACATATACCTATTAGGTGTGCATATATAGAACCATCTTAAGACAACTAAGGAGGCATTTTTTAACATCCTAAAACATGCATAAAGATAAGGTGGACAAGTGACCAAAGTAAAATGATAAAAATAGCCTTAAGAAATGCTATAAATAGGATGGATATCTTCATTAGTTTTCTATGCTTTCATAAACTAAAACAAAAGTGAGATAAATAAGAGAACCTTGGAGAAAGCTGACGAAATAAAATACAAGTCAAAGCTACAATTTTAAGATGAGAAAAACTATTTAAATATTTGTATTCATGTAATTCTATGAAGAGATTAGGTAACTATTAAGATGAATGATAGTGCCTCGGGTCTGTCGAAATGGTGTTGGTAAATCAACCATAACCTCCGTCCTTCTTTATTAAATTTTGATTTCTTTAATGTTCTAGAAAGCTAACTCACAGACTTACAACTTTCACGTTTATCACTTTTCCAAATTCTTAAATACATATATCTGAAATCAAGGTGCAATGTCTGGTTTAATCTCAGCCCGAAATTAACCGGTGTATTTTTAAGAAAATACCTTAATTTGTCGAATATGTATAATTATATTGTTAAATAATTATTGGGGTTTTCTTTCGTGGTAATTGAGTAGACTAAGTAAGTTACTTGTTGAAAAAAATTTGGAGTTAAATCTACATTTATCATAGAGAAATCGAATCAAACATTTTGCGGAAAAACTGGTCAGAAATTAGTAACACTTTTGAAAATTGTAACGCTTTTTAACTGTTACTAAACCTGAAGTGTAATTTAAGGCCCGAATTTGCACCGATTTAGTCCAGGAACTATTTTATCCGTTACAAAAGTTTAGATAGCGTTTTCGAAAAGCTACCATAAACTGTTTAAAGTTTTAAACCTGAAATTAGCAACTCTTCTAATTTTCAATGCCTCATAACTGTTTCAGTCTAAAGCATAAACTTTTATTTTGACCAAAACATTTTATAGTACATCCAAAACGCTCTCTTTTCTTTTAATTGTTTATAAAGTGATCTAACATGTACAGAACTTTCCATAGCACACCAGAAAGGCTGCAGTAACTATTTTGAGTCTAAAACCATTATGAACTACTACAGAACTTTCCATAACACTTTATAATCTGCTGTAGTTTTTAATTTAACACTCTTATCGATGCAGAAAGTTTTTTTAGCAATTTCTGAAAAGCTATCTTATCTGTTTGGTATTTTAAAAGAGTTTCAAATGACTATTAACTCAACTATTCACATCAATAATTTTGAGATCTTTTTTAACATATATCAGAATATTCCTAAAGAGGTTTGGGGTTCATCTTAAACCCATATATATATATATATATATATATATATATATATATTTGTGTGTGTGTGTGAGTTCGTAAAGCTATTTTAAGTTACTTTTGGAAACATTTCCTCAATGATAATAACTTCGGGGATGCGGTATAAGACAATAGATCTTGGGTAGTGCACTATATCTCTATGTTAGTGTTGAGCAAAGTAGAGTACGTTATTACTTAGTGACAGGATTCTTGCCGCAATAGGATAAGATATCCTAGGATCTAATCCAAATCGAGGGTGTGGTTTAGATTCATGATTGAATATTTAGATAAATCTTGGTTTTGGTTGAAAGAAGTTTATTTTAAAATTCCTAATACAAACTAGTTTAATTTAATAATTCGAAATCTTCCTTGAATATTACTTTGAACTTTGGATTGATAGAATCTCCAAAGAAGTAATTTATAATGAAATTATAATATGAAAACCCAGTTAATACAACTCATTATGACATGACTTGAAAACTAGCTTAAATAGCCATCTCACTGGGTCTGCGTTGCTCATGATGCTACACATAAACATTTTAGGTTTAGATGATTAGGATTCGACCTTAGAAGTTAGATGGATGCGTAGAAGTGAAGACTTATATTATGTATATTATCTCTTTTATGCACTCATGTGTATAAGAATATGATGGTTAGACTCTTGGAACTTATGTAATCATATAATATTTTGTTGTAAATGTATCGCAACTCTTCCGCTAAAAATCATACACTCTGAATGATTTTATATTCCAATATACCTTTGTTAATTTGTGATATTATTCTATTAGCACCATCTATTAGATTTAACATCATCGCCAGTGGATAAGTTTGCCAAGCACGGTGTTACAGTTAGCGGTATTAGAGCTTAGGTTTAAGGGGTGCTTTTAGAAAACTTTATGGTATCACAATTTAATTTATCAAAATAAGAATTCTATACATTTCATTGAAATTTTATAACTATTTGTAGTTATAAATTGTGGCAAGTAACCAAACTTGGTAACGGGAGATTAATGGGGTGGTGTAAAGTGCACCACTATACCGAACGAACGATTAATTGGTGCAAGTCCCACATGGAAAAACAAGTACTCAAGAGGAGAGCAAGGAGAATTCTCCTTGATGAGATGTATGAAGTTTACAATGGGGCAAATGATTATGAAGAAGTTTTAAAGAGGGACCTTGTTCTCTACCATTTATGTCAGAAAAAGAAACAATTAGAGAGGACGATAAAAATGGCGGAAAGGACCCACTACGGAGAAGCTTTAAAATTTCTAAGGCAAAAAGGAGCACTTCCACCACAAGTAGAGAATGTGAAACATAGAAGGTTCCCAAATAAGATAGTGGAGCAGTAAGATGAGGAGGAGTCTGAGTCAGTTGGATCCAATGATTAGTCTTAAAAAATTACTGGACCTCCTCATGCAGTGAATGATAAAAGGGGTCCTTTTCCATCAAATGGATGGATAGTGATAGACATGGAAAAATGAATTAAGAAGTTAAATATTAGTTAATAGATCAAGTAATATATATGGTAATATATATTTTGGCGGAGGTTGTGAATTAATACCAAAATTTGTTTGTAAATAAGCGTTATAAGTAATATAACATGTTTGTGCGTATATGACTTGAGTATGTCAATAAATATCCTTTATAATGAAGATATATTTGATTTTCATTCACGGCCATAACGAGAATTTTTACAAATTGAAGGTCATGACAAATCAAAATAACTCGACAACTCAAAATCGAGAGGTTCAATCCTCCACACAAACAAATGCTATGGAGGTGTTTGCATCTTTTATCAAGCAAATGGAGCATTTTTCTTCTTCAACCAACAATCCTTTGAGGGTCTTTAAAAGTTTGAAACTAGAGAAATTTATTGCAAACGCTGATCCTGTTAAAGCAGAGCAGTGGGTCCAACATTTGAAAGATATATTTGATGTATTGAAGTCGACAGAAGGAAGTTAGCAGTCTTTTAATTATCAGAAGAAGCTCAAAATTGGTGGGAGCTCGTTCGAACAACAACTAGTCTAGAAGAAACAGAATGGATGACCGAGATAAGATTTAAGGAAAAAATTCTTGGATAAGTATTTCCCATAAAATGAAAGAAAGAAAATGGAAACAAAATACTACCCAAAATGGTAAGACAATAGCTCAATACCAAAATAAATTTGAAGCATTATCTCGATTTGGAAGCCATTTGATTGATACACCTAGAAAACGAGCTAGAAGATCTGCAAAGGGACTAATTGGTCTAATGGAAGACATGTTTTTGGTGACCGGCATAAGACTTACGAGATGATAGTTACTGAAGCTTTAAATCTGGAAGAAGATTATATCGAGTTTCAACAAGTAAGAAAGACTTCAAATAAAAGGAAACCAAATAAATTTTCTGGCAATTAAAAGAAACCAGATTGGAAAAGGAAGAAGGAAAATGGAAAGAGTAAAGGATCAGTAGGATAAGAAAAGGAACGTGAAAAATTAAGAGATGTTACCGGTGTAATGTGACATGGCATTTGCTTCAAATTATACAAAGGCAATTGTGTGTTACAACTATAATGAACCTAGGCACATTAGTCGAAACTGCAAGTATCCAAAGAAGGACAATAGGATGCAACAAGGAAATCAAAGAGTATATGCAGTAGTTACTGAACAAGCTCAAGTGGAAGGTTCTATACTTTTTTTGACTTTCAAGCTAAAATTTTATTCGATACTGGTGCTACACATTCTCTTGTATCAGAAATGTCCGCAACTAGGTTAGGATTACCCATTGAGAAACTACCAAGCCCTTTGGTAGTAGACAATTTAGTAGGAAGAAATACTAAACTTAAGAGCATGTGTAGGAACCGTATCATTAACTTTAGGGGTAAAGACTGTTAGGATCTGAGATGTTGTTTTTGATGACAATAACTTTTTTAACTTATCTTATTATAAAATATATACTAACACTGTTGTCTAGATAGATATGTATATGCATGATATACATACATATATATATATATATATATATATATATAGGTATTGAATACTGAAGACTGTCAGTATAAAGACTCAAGACTCTAGATTGAAGACTCTAGAGTATCGAGATCAAGATTTCAAGATATGTATCTAGTTTTTGTTAAAACTTCATAATAGCATGGAAATCTTCATTCCGAATTTCATTTGGGATGGAACCCGTTTCTACATTCTTAGTGGCTTACAAACCCATGACAAGCAGCTTACAAACCCACGACAAGTGGCTTACAAACCAACGAACATCCTGGTTTTGTACAAGTTCTCGAGTGCTGATGTGATGAGATATTCTGCCGGAAGATGCTTGCAAAACTACTTCAAAATGCTTTTTCAAAATGGTTTTTAAAACTATTTTTCAAAATGTTTTAGCCTTAAAATTTATCTTTTCAAATGATTTTCAAAAAGATGTTTTAGCCTTAAAGTATTCTTTGTTTCTGTTTTTAAATAAACTCTTGTTTTAAACTTCATTTTTACTCTAGAATCATTTTATCTTGTTTTTCTTTCTGTACCATTTACAAAACAAATTTTACATTGTTTTTAACATAGGGATGTCGACATCATGGGATACCCCATGTCGACATGGTGGCCGTTGAATTCAAAAGTTTCAATTTCAAAAGAAGTGTCTATTTGTTTAAATCTCTTCACGAATGGTTATGAACGTTGGTGCTTTATAAATAGCCTTCACAAATGAATTTTTTAACTAACTAATTTCATATTTTCTTCACTTCTTCTTCTCCACAAATCCATATTCTAAAATTTCCATATTTTTAAGAATGTGCCGAAATTCTGTCGAATTCTCAAGTCAATCAAATTAGAATCTCAATCTTGTTTGATTCTCTGCTCTCTCTCGAAGATCAAAGTGCTATTCAGAGTTATAGGATCAATTTGTAATCAAAAGTTTATCGAGTCTCTCTATATGGTGTGGTTGTGCCTAGAAATCAATTAGGCAATCTTATGGCCCATAAATCAATAGAGTTTGCCCCAGACTCGTGAGACAGGAGAGAACCTCAAGGCCTTTAGAAATTGTGGAATCTAATCTCGACATTGTTATAATAAAAATCTGCATGAGGTGGTTTGCCTTGGTATAGGACTGGATGTAGGGTAACTCCGAACCAGTATAACATCCAATGTGTTCTCTTCCTTTATTGTTTTTTATTTACTTTTTGCATTTGTGTTTGATTCTGTAATTGTTCTATGATTAAATTTTGCATATGTTTGTGTCATAATTTTAAGTTAGTTCATATAGGTCTTAGAATCCATTAAACACTATTCACCCCCCTCTAGTGTTAAATTAACCTTAAGATTCTTAATCCGCTGTCTGTTTTAATTGGTATCAAAGCATTGGTTTCCATAGTTTTCATAATCTGAAACTTGAAAATTGTTTTAATGGCTACCAACACTGGTAATGTCAACTCTGGCACTAGTTCTATTATCACTAACATTAGTTCTTTGTAGAAGGTCAGTCTACTGTCAGACCACCATTTTTAATGGTAGTAATTATGCATATTGGGCTTATAGAATGAAAATTTGTTTACAATCTGTAGGATTAGACACTTGGAATATCACACAAATTGAGTATATTGAACCAACTACTAATTTTGCCCAATGGACTGCTGAGCAAAAAGGTGTTGCACAAAATAACTCAAAGGCCATGAATATATTATTTTGTTCACTGGATAGGAATGAGTTTAATAGAGTGTCTGTTTGTAACTTTGCATTTGAAATTTGGAAAACTTTGCAAGTTACTCATGAAGGAACAAGTAAAGTTAAGCAGTCTAAAATTTCCATATTAACTAATCAGTTTCAATTGTTTAAAATCCATGCAAATGAATCCATTTCTGACATATTTTGTCGATTTCAAAATATTGTTCATTCACTAATTGCACTGGGAAAAAGCTTTTCGGAGGAAGACCAAGTCATAAAAATTCTAAATTCACTCACTCTAGAATGGGATCAAAAGACAATTGCAGTCGAAGAAGAAAATGACATCAGTCTCACGAAAATAGAAGAATTGATTGGGAATCTAATATCTTATGAAGTTCAATTGCAAGGAAGAAGAGAAAACAAGGCTACAGAAAAGAAGTCATTAGGATTTAATGCAACAACTAAAGATTCAGAACCAGATAGTATGAGGAGATTGCCTTCATGACAAAAAGATTTCGAAAATTCCTAAAATATAGAAAAATTAATAATTACAAAAGAAATGATCAAAGGAATTCCAGAAATAATACGGAGAATGTTAGCAATGATAAATGCTACAATTTCAATAAGGTCGGGCATTATAGAAAAGATTGTCTGTATCCAGATAAACAGTTATTCCCTCTAAACAATGACTCGTTAAGGAAAAGAAAGAAAGCATTCACAGCAACTCTTGATGACTCAGACTCATCATCCAATGAGGATGAAAAGAAGACGGATAATTCAAATCTTTGTTTCACTAATATTCATGAATCAGATGACAATAGGGGTATGGATCTAAAAATAGGTACACATTTACATCATTTTATATTTTTCTTGTTTGAATGGATGCTTGTTTGTTTACTTGATTGTTTTAAAATTCCTTGAATTTTTAAATTCGAATTTATCCCTTGAAATTTGAATTTTAAATTCAAATATAATATTATTTTTATATTATTTTAAATATTAAATTATTAATATTTAAGTATTATTATATTTAATGTTATAATAGGAATTATATAATTAGAATATAGGATATACTATATATATATATATATATATATATATATATTAGGAATTAGGAATAGAAACTTGTCCTTTGATTCACTAGGCACATGTCGACATACCCGGATACCCCTTGTCGACATACCCCTCAGAAATTCATTTCAAAATTAGAATTCAAGCTTTTGAATTTCCCTCTATCTTTTCACCAACTTCAACGCTTTGGAAAGATGTCTCTTGACCAAAGAACATGTCTATAGAATCTCTATTTATCTCTCTCTTTATCATCACTTTTCACTTTTATTTCAAATTTCAAACTTATTTTCATTATTTTCAACTCCTCTCAAACTTCTTCAATGGCCTCTTCAATCACTCCTAACACCATTAGGCTTCCAAAATCTGTCAAAAACTTTCTTTTTAATAACCCGAAAGCTATCAAAGCTTACGTCAACTATGTAAACTTTCGTTAAATTCATATGGGAAAATTTTCTATTTTTGAAGATTTTTCTTATGAAATTGAAAATCTTTTTCAACAATATTCTATTCTTAGTTTAGTTGATAATAAACAAAATGATTTTGTATATTATCCAAATCTTGTTAAGATGTTTTATGCGAATTTGAATCATGGTTTTTATGATGGGGAGGAAGGACAAATTTGGAGTAGTGTTAAAGGAACACAAATTGTTTTGGATTGTGAAATTTTGGGAAATATTTTGGGATGTAAGTATACCGTAATGAATCTCTCGCAATTTCAAATCAATGAAAATGATCGAGAGATATTTCATCACATCTTTGAATGGGATGAAAATTTCAAATTCATAAATTGTTATTTTTGTCCAAAAGCAAGAATTGATAATCTTCTTATTCAACACACTCTTATACCAAGATCAGGAAACTACAACAACCCGACTTTAAAAGTTTGCAAAGCGCTTTTTGCAATTTTGGAAATTATGATATTAATTAGGCTCAAGTTATTTTGGATGAGCTAAGGCCCAAGAATTTTACTATCGGTGAAAATACATTATATCATGAAATTTATCTCACCTGGATTTTTAATTACTTTGGAGTTGATTTCAAAAGGGAAGAATTTATAACTAGAAAAGTGTTCAACCATGGAAACATTTTCCTTATAAAAATTCTATTAGTGTTTTAACCATACGAAACACTTATGGAAAAAGATGAAAGGCTTGCTCATGAAGAAATGGAAGAAATGAAGGAAGAAGAAGAAGAGTAAGATAAAGAAATGGAATTGAAGAGGAGGAAGAGGAAGATCAAGAAACCTCTTTAGAAAGTATTGAATATCCTACTAATCCCGCTAATCCATCCAACAAAACCATTCTAAATAATCAAAGAATTATAGTGGGAAATTAAAAGACACTTAATAAATCTATGAGTAAGAAAATGGATAAGATTTCCACTAAAATCGACAAGTTCTTTGGGAAAATTAGTAGAAAGCTTGGACCAACATCTTCTTCATCTTCATCTAACTAGTTTTAGTTCATGTTATCTTAAGTTCTGTCTTTGTATTTCCTTTATTTTAGTTAATATTATATTATCTTATGTAATATTGACTAGAATTATTAATGGAATCTTTCATTTCCTATTATTCAACTTCACTTGTCTCTATAATTGCTTGTTTTTATATTATACAAATTTTAGTTTAATAGATTTGTTCATAATATTCAAAACAAAGCAAAATGTCATTTTAACCAGAGGCATGTTGACATATACCATCCCCCATGTCGATATCCAACGGGCAGAAAATAGTCACACTTTCAAATTTCATTTTCATGTAACTAACTTGGTCTATTCATTTCAAACAACTTTCTACCCGTTTGTATATTTTTCTTCTAGAATGAATTGTAAAACTTCATCTCTAATCTCTCTCTTTCATAGTTCTTCCTATTTCTTGAATTATGGCTTCTCCGATTAAGAATCTAAGTGATAATCTTGAAGAAACTCTCACTTCCTTCAAGAATATTCTTACATTCATACTTCGTAATCAACTTCACTTAGAATTGAGTCAAATACAGATGATCAAGGAGCAAGAGAGACATTTCGACACCCTTCGTTGGATGATCTCAGCTCTTAACAAGGACGATCTCAAAGGAAATCCACCAGTCACTCTCAACAAAGATAAAGAAGAATGGGATGCCATCAAAGCAGACCCTATCTTTAGAGAAGATGGATGGGTGAAAGTACCAAGGAATGTCTAGTCATTCTGTATGTCATTTGTTTGATTTGATTGGTGTGTTTTAAAGTTGATTGACTTAACTTATTTGGTATGGTTTGTATATATATTTTTGGATTAAATAAATACAATAAATATGATTGGTTGATGATTGATTTACTTTTTGGATTACACTTATAATCACACTTAGCACTTATTACACTTACATATGGTTTACTCTATTTTATTATGGTTGATTATCTCATAACAAGTTCAGGGATTTTTAAGAAGTTTTTGTTGATGACAAAGGGGGAGAAGGTATAAAATAATAATTGGCTTGGAGTAAGGGGGGTAATGGAGTAAGGGGGAGTTATGATAGGAGTTGTGGTATGATAAGTATATTTTATAACTACAGGTTGTCATCATCAAAAAGGAGAGATTGTTAGGAACTGACATGTTGGTTTTGATGACAACAACCTTTTTAACTTATCTTATTTTAAAATATATACTAACACTGTTGTCTATATATATATATATATATATATATATATATATATATATATATATATATGCAGGTATTGATTACTAAAGACTGATCAGTGCAAAGACTCGAGACTCAAGATTGAAGACTCTAGAGTATCGAGATCAAGATTTCAAGATGCGTGTCTAGTTTTGTTAAAACTACATAATAGCATGGAAAGCTTCATTTTGAATTTCATTTGGGATGGAACCCATTTCTACCTTCCTAGTGGCTTACAAACCTATGACAAGTGACTTACAAACCCATGACAAGTGACTTACAAACCCATGACAAGTGACTTACAAACCCATGAACATCCCGGTTTTGTACAAATTCTCGAGTCTTGATATGATGAGATATTCTGCAGGAAGAAGCTTGCAAAACTACTTCAAAATGGTTTTTCAAAATGATTTTCAAAACTGTTTTTCAAAATGTTTTAGCCTTAAAAATTATCTATTCAAATGATTTTCAAAAAGATGTTTTAGCCTTAAAATATTCTTTGTTTTTATTTTTAAATAAATTTTTATTTTAAACTTTGTTTTTACTCTAGAATCATTTTACCTCGTTTTCCTTTCTATACCATTTACAAAACAAATTTTATATTGTTTTTAACATTGGGATGTCAACATCGTGGGATATCCCATGTCGAAATAGCGGTCGTTGAAGTCAAAAGTTTCAATTTTCAAAAGAAGCGTATATTCGTTTAAATCTCTTCACGAATGGTTATGACCGTTGGTGCTTTATAAATAGCCTTCAGAAACGAATTTTTTAACTAACTATTTTCAAATTTTCTTCACTTCTTCTTCTCCACAAATCCATATTCTAAAATTTTCATATTTTTTAGATCGTGCCAAAATTCTGCCAAATTCTCAAGTGAATCAAATTAGAATCTCGTTCTTGTTTGATTCTCTGCCCTCTCTCAAAGATTAAAGTGATATTCAGAGTTATAGGATCAATTTGAAATAAAAAGTTTATCGAGTCTCTCTATAAGGTGTAGTTGTGCCTGTAAATCAATTGGGTAATCTTGTGGCCTGTAAATCAAGAGAGTTTGCCCTACACTCGTGAGACGGAAGGATACCTCAAGGCCTTTAGAAATTGAGGAATGTATTGGTATATTAAAAATCTGCATGAGGTGGTTTGCCTTGGTACAGGACTGGATGTAGGGTAACTCCGAACCAGTAAAGTCCGGTGTGTTCTTTCCTTTTATTGTTTTTTATTCACTTTCTGGATCTATGTTTGATTCTGTAATTGTTCTGTGATTAAGTTTTGCATTTGTTTATGTCATAATTTTAAGTTAGTTCATATAAGTCTTAGAATCCATTAAACACTATTCACCCCCCCTATAGTGTTAAATTAGCCTTAAGATCCTTAATCTGCTGTTCCTTTCAAAGATATGATGGCTAATCAAATTTTCTTCCCAATGGAATATTTTGATATTATCCTTGGGATGGATTGGCTTTCCAAATATCGAGCCATCTTGTATCGTTATGACAAGACCATAATTTTTACAATTCAAGAACATGAAACCTTTGTTTACTCATGTGATAAATTTGAATATGCTTTTAAATCTGGATTTGTAGCTCATACAATATTGAGGATAAGGGTCAACTGGTAGACCAAAACCGCATAGTAAAGGAATTTAAAGAAGTTTTTTAAGAAGTACCAGGATTACCACCAAAAAGAGAAATTGATTTTCGTATCGACTTAATCACTGATACCACTCCTATTGCTAAAGTAGCTTATCGTATATCTCCTACGAAAAATCAAGAATTCAAGAAACAAATTAAGAAGTTGGAGGATGAGGGATTTATTAGACCTAGTAAATCTCCTTGGGGAGCGCCAATGATGTTTGTAAAGAAACATGATGGAACGTTTTACTTGTACGTAGATTACCGAGAGCTTAATAACATAGCAATTAGTAACAGATACCCATTACCTCGATCGATGATTTATTTGATCAGCTCCACGGAGCTTTAGCCATAATGAAGTCAATTATCCAACTCATGACATAGAATTGGCTGCAATCGTATTTGCCTTAAAAATTTGGTGGCATTATCTTATGGGGAATAATTCCATGTTACTCAGATAATAAGAGTTTAAAGTATTTGATTTCCCAAAAAGAATTAAATATAAGACAAAGGAGATGGTTAGAATTTCTAAAAGGTTATTTTATGTTGCATTATCATCTAGGGAAGGAAAATGTAGTTGCAGATGCATTAAGCCAAAAATCCTATGTCATAGTAGCCAATTTAATGATAAGAGAGTGGAGAGCTCTAGAGACCCTAGCCGAAATGAACGCTTGCACAAGGATGATTGTGGAACAAGGGATAACAAAGTAGCCCTTTTTATGTAACCTTATTATTCAGCCAACTCTACTAAGTAGAATATTACAATCCCAAAAGGAAGATAAGGAGTTGAAGGAATTATTTATGAAGATGAAGGACAAGGATCCTGTAAATTAGAACATTGGTAAAGATGGGGGTTATAGATTCAAAAATCGACTTAGTGTTCCAAATCAAACTAGGTTGAAAAATTAAATTCTAAGTGAAGCCCATCGCTCAAGGCTTACAGTACACTACGGAAGCATCAAAATGTTTTAGGACCTTAAGCACAATTTTGGTGGAATGGAATGAAGAAGGATGTCACTGAATTTGTGGCAAAATGTTTTACGTTCCAACAAATTAAAATTGAGCAGCAATGACCAGCAGGACTTCTACAACCACTTCCTACCGCTGAATGGAAATGGGAGCATATAATGATGGATTTAATCATTGGACTACAAATGAAAAAACAGGGTCATGACGCAATATGTGTAGTAGTGGATCGCTTAACAAAGTTGGCACATTTCATACCTTACAACATGACCTACTTAATGGAGAAATCGAGTAGGCTCTATTTGAAGGAAATTGTTCAACTACATCGCATACCAGTCACCATTGTTTCAAACAGAGACTCATGATTCACTTCATGATTTTGGAAAAGACTTCAAAAAGCATTGGGTACATCACTAAACCTGAGTACAGCCTTTTATCCTCAAACCGACAGACAAACTGAAAGGGTGAATCGAGTCATAGAAGATATGTTAAGATCTTGTATAATGGAATTTGAAACCACATGGGAAACTCACATACCATAAATACAATTTGCATATAGCAAT
The DNA here is from genome assembly GCA_030765085.1 of Allium cepa. Taxonomy (NCBI): domain Eukaryota; kingdom Viridiplantae; phylum Streptophyta; class Magnoliopsida; order Asparagales; family Amaryllidaceae; genus Allium; species Allium cepa. Next base: position 688,634,693 of record CM060932.1, on the reverse strand, counting down.
AGTTATCATGTGAGTGTTTGTATAACCCCATATGAAGCTTTGTACGGAAGACCTTGTCGTTCGTCGGTATGTTGGGCAGAAGTTGGAGATCGTGAACTTCTCGGTCCAGATCTAGTAAAAGAAACAACAAAAAAGATTTATATCAAAAAGGAAAGACTGCAAGCAGCACAATATAGGAAAAGGAGTTATGTGGACCCTAGAAGAATTGGAATTCAAAGTAGGGGATCGAGTTCTTCTTAAAGTTTCTCCAGTATGAGGGGTATTACGATTTGGAAAGAAGAAGGCAAAATTATCACCTACATTTATCGGAACATTTCGTATTACCAAGAAAATTTGTAAAGTTGCATACCAACTAGATTTACCTAATGAATTATCAGATGTTCATAATGTATTTCATATATCGTGCTACAAAAATATATTTCTGATCCATCCCATGGGATTGATTTAAGCGGCATTGAAGTTAAAAAGGGAACCAAGTATGTTGAAAGACCTATTTGCATTTTTGACAGAAATGTTAAGAAATTAAGAACAAAAGAAATTCCGTTAGTAAAAGTACAAAGGAACGATCACAATGAGGATAAAGCATCATGGGAGGTTGAGTCAAAAATCCATAGAGATTATCTAGAATTGTTTGAAACTTAGGTTTCGAGGATGAAATCTTTTTCTAAGGGTGGTGGAATGTAACAGCCTAACTTAAATATCTGGTATGAAAAGTTTTTAGAAATTATAAATATATAGTATAGATTATTTAGTGTCTACACCATCTCAGTACGATTCAAACATTTTACTATATTTGTATAATATATACACACACAAACATTACCAACAAAACAAATGGTATATGTAAATATACATTTATATTCATTAATATGTATAGGTTAGATGCCATGAGATGGTGAAGACAAGTGACATCAAATGGAACATACATGTGTCATAAGATTAAAGGAAATAATGACACATATACCTATTAGGTGTGCATATGTAGAACCATCTTGAGACAACTAATGAGGCATGTGTCAACATCCTAAGACTTGCATAAACATAAGGTGGACAAGTGTCCAAAGTAAAATAACAAAACTAGCCTTAAGAAATGCTATAAATAGGATGGACATCTTCATTACATTTCCATGCTTTCATAAACTAAAACAAAAGTGAGATAAATAATAGAATCTTGGAGAAAGACAACAAATAAAATACAAGTCAAAGTTACAATTTTACGGTGAGAAAAACTATCTAAATCTATGTATTCATGTTATTTTATGAAGAAATGATGTAACTATTAGGAATGAATGATAGTGGCTCAGATCTGTCAAAATGATGTTTGGTAAATCAACCATAACTTCTGTATTTCCTAATGAAATTTTGATTTCCCTAATGTTCTAGAAAGAAAACTCACAGACCTACAAATTTCATGTTTATCACTTTTCCAAATTATTAAATATATATACTGAAATCAAGGTGCAATGTCGGGTTTAATCTCAGACCGAAATGAGCTAGTGTATTTTTAAGAAAATACCTTTATCGAATTTCTATAATTATATGGATAAATAGTTTACGGGGTTTACTTTCATGGTAATTAAGTAGACCGGTAGTTACTTGCTAAAGAAAATTTGGAGTTAAAATCTACTTTTATTATAGAGAAATCAATTCAAACATTTTGCGGAAAATAGTCAAAAACCTGAGTTTTAGAAATTAGTAACACTTCTGAAAATTGCAACGATTTTTAATTATTACAAAACCTATAGTGAAATTTAAAGCTAGAATTTGCTACGATTTAGTCCAGCAATAATTTTAGCTATTAGAAAACCTTAGATAGCCTTTTTGGAATGCTACTGTGAACTGTTTAAATTTTAAACCTGAAATTAGCAACACTTCTGATTTGCTACGCCTCCTCACTACTTCATCTAAAGTATAAACTTAAATGTTTAGATTAACCATAACTTTTCATAGCAAATCCAAAAGGCTGTCTTTTCTTTTAATTGTTTATAAAGTGATATAACATGCCCACAACTTTCCATAGCATACCATAAAGGCTGTAGTAGCTGTTTTGAGTCTAAAACCATTATGAACTGCTATAGAACTTTCCATAACGTTTTATAATCTCCTGCAGTTTTTATTTAACACTCTTACTATGTAGCAATTTCTAAAACGCTATCTTTTCTGTTTAAGATTTTAAAACAGTTTTAAGTGACTATTAACTCAAATATTCAATTCAATAATTTGTGATCTTTTCTAACATATATCAGAATATTACTAAAGAGGTTTGGGGTTTGTCTTAAACCCATACATATATGAGTTTGGAAAGGTATTTTAAGTTACTTTTCGAAAAATTTCCCCAACGATAATTAGTTCAGGGATGCAGTATAAGACAAGTGATATCGCATAGTGCGCTATTACTCCGTGTTGGCAACGAGCCAAGTAGAGTACGTCCCTATTTAGTGACAGGATGTCGGCCGCAATAGGATAAGACATCCTAATCCAAATCGAGGGTGTGGTTTAGAATCATGATTGAATATTTTGATAAATTTTGGATTTGATTGAAAAGGTTTATTTTAAAATTTCTATTACAAAATTGTTTAATTTAATAATTCGAAGTCTTCCTTGAATATTGCATTGAACTTTGGATTGGTAGAATCTCCAAAGAAATAATTTATATTGAAACTATATTATGAAAACCCGGTTAATACAACTCATTATGGCATGACTTGAAAACTAGCTTAAATAGTTATCTCACTGGGTCTATGTTGCTCTTGATGCTACACCTAAACATTTCAGGTTTAGATGTTTAGTGGTTCGACCATAGAAGTTAGATGGACGCATTGAAGTGAACAATTATATTATATATATTATCTCTTTTATGTACTCATAAATATAAGAATGTGATGGTAAAACTCTTGGATCTTATGTAATCATGTTATATGATGATGTAGATGTATAATAACTCTTTCGCTAAATATCATACACTCTAAGTGATTTTATATTCCGACATACCTTTGTTAATTTGTGATACTATTCTATTAGCACCCTCTATTAGATGTAATACCGTCGCCTCTGGATAAGTTTGTCGAGCTGGGTGTTACATTTAGTGGTATCAAAGCTTAGGATTAAGGCGTGCTTTTAGAAAACTTTATGGGGGTGGTGTTAAGTGCAATAATGGTGTTAAGTTATAAATTGCGGCAAGTAACCAAACTTGGTATGCAGGAGATTCATGGGGTGGTGTTAAGTGCAATACTGTCCCGAACGAACGATTAATTGCTACAAGTCCCATAATGGAAAAACATGTACTCTAGAGGAGAGCAAAAAGAATTCTCCTTGATAAGATGTATGAAGTTTACAATAGGGAAAATGATTATGAAGAAGTTTTAAATAGGGACCTTGTTCTCTATCACTTATGTTAGAAAAAGAAGCAATTAGAGATGACGATAAAAATGGCGGAAAGGACTGACTATAGAGAAGCTTTAGAAATTTCTAAGGCAAAAAGGAGCACTTCCACCACAAGTAGAGATTGTGAAATGTAGAGAGTTCACAACTAAGATAGTGGAGCAGTATGATGAAGAGGAGTCCGAGTCAGTTGGATCTAATGATTAGTCTCAAGAAATTACTGGACCTACTCGTATAGTGAATGATAAAAAGGGTCCTTTACCATTGAATGGATGGATTGTGATAGACTAGGAAAATGAACTAAGAAGCTAAATATTAGTTAACAGATCAAGTAGTATATACGGTAATCTATATTTTTGGAGAGGTTGTGAATTAACACCTAAATTTTGTTTGTAAATAAGGGTTTTAAGTAATATAACATGTTTGTGTGTACATGACATGAGTATGCCAATAAATATCCTTTAAAATTGAAGATATATTTGACTTTCGTTCATGACCAAAATGAGAATTTTTTTAAATTTGAAGGTCATGACAAATCTAAATAACTCGAAACTCAAAGTCAAGAGGTTCAATCCTCTACACAAACAAATGCTGTGAAGTTGTTCACATCGTTTATCATGCAAATGGGGCATGTTTCTTCTTCAATCAATAGTGTTTTGAACCATTTTAAAAGTTTGATATCGGAGAAATTTATTGGAGATGCTAATCTTGTTAAAGCTGAGCAATGTGTCCAACTTCTAGAAGATATATTTGAAGTTTTTGAATGTTCCAAAGTCGAAAAAAGGACGTTGGCAATCTTTTAATTATCAGAAGAAGCTCAAAATTGGTGGGAGCTCGTTCGAACAACAACTAGTCTAGAAGAGATAGGGATGACCTGGGAACAATATTTGGAAAAATTCTTTGATAAGTATTTCCTAGAAAATAAAAGAGAAAGAATAGAAATAAAATTCCAAAATCTTACCCAAGAAGGTATGACGATAGCTCAATACCAAAATAAGTTTGAAGCATTATCCTGTTTCGGAAGCCATTTGATTGATACACCTGAAAAACGAGCTAGAAGATTTGCAAAGGGATTAATTCGTCCAATAAGAAGACATGTTATTGGTGATCGGCGTAAGATTTATAAGATGATAGTTACTGAAGCTTTAAATCTAGAAGAAGATTGTATTGAGTTTCAGCAAGAAAGAAAGACTACAAATAAAAGGAAACCAAATAAATTTTCTGGCAATCAAAAGAAACCAGATTGGAAAAGGAAGAAGCAAAATGGAGAAAGTAAAGGATCAATAGGAAAAGAAATAGAACATGAAAAATTAGAAGATGTTTCCGGTGAAATGAGACAGGACATATTGCACCCAAATTGTACAAAGGCAATTGTGTGTTACAATTGTAATGAACCTGGGTACATTAGTCGAAACTGCAAGACGCCAAAAAGGGACAATAGGATGCAATAAAGAAATCAAGGAAGAGTATATGTAGTAGTTACTGAACAAGCTGAAGTGGAAGGTGCCATATTTTAAAATTTTATTCGATATTGGTGCTACACATTCTCTTATATCAAAAATTTTGCTACTAGATTAGGATTACCCATTAAGAAACTACAGAGCCCTTTGATGGTAGGCAATTTAGTAGGAGGAAATACTAAACTTAAGAATATGTGTAAGAACTATATCCTTAACTTTAGGGGTAAGGATATAATGGCTAATCTAATTGTCTTCCCAATGGAATATTTTGATAACATCCTAGGGATGGATTGGCTTTCTAAATATCGAACCATCTTGAATTGCCATGACAAGACCATAATTTTTACAATTCAAGAACATGAAACCTTTATTTACTCATATGATAAATTTGATGATCCTATTATATCTGGATATGCTTGCTGATATCAATATTGAGGATAAGGGTCAACTGGAAGATCAAATCCTCATTGTAAAGAAATTTAAAGAAGTTTTTTATGAAGTAGCAGGATTACCCCCAAAAAAAAGAAATTGATTTTAGTATCCCTGGTACCACTTCTATTGCTAAAGCAACCTATCATATGTCTCCTATAGAAAATCAAAAAATCAAAGAAACAAATTGAAGAGATAGAGGATCAAAGATTTATTAGACCTAGTGAATCTCCTTCGGGAGTGCCAGTGCTATTGTAAAGAAACATGATGGAACGTTCGCTTGTGCGTAGAATACTAAGAGCTTAATAAAGTAAAAATTAGGAACAAATACCCATTACCTCAAATCGATGATTTATTTGATTAGCTGCAACGAAACAAACTGGATTGAAAAATGAAATTCTAAGTGAAGCACACCACTCAAGGCTTACAGTGCAAGGAAGCATAAAAATGTTTAACGACCTTAAGTGTCAATTTTGGTGGAGTGGAATGAAGAAGGATGTCATTGAATTTGTGGAAAAACATTTTACATGCCAACAAATTAAAACTAAGCAGCAATGACCAACGGGACTTCTACAACCACTTCCTATCGCTGAATGGAAATAGGAACATATAACGATGGATTTTATCGTTGGATTACCAATTACAAAATAGGGTCATGACACAATATGGGTAGTAGTGGATCACTTAACAAAGGTGGCACATTTCATACCTTACAACATGACCTACTCAATCAAAGCGACGGACAAACTAGTATGCCATGTAGTCGAGCAAACTGAAAGGGTGAACCGAATCATAAAAGACATGTTATGATCTTGTATAATGGAATTTGAAACCACATGGGAAACTCACATACCATAAATAGAATTTTCATACAACAATAGTTATCGTGCGAGTATTGGTATGGCCTCAATGAAGCTTTGTATGGAAGACCTTGTCGTTCGCTGGTACGTTGGGCAGAAGTTGGAGTTCATTAACTTCTTGGTCCAGATCTTGTAAAAGAAACAATAGAAAAGATTTCTATCATAAGGGAAAGATTGCAAGCATCACAATATAGGCAAACGTGTTATGCGGACCATAGAAGAAAGGATTTGGAATTCGAAGTAGGGGATCAAGTTCTTCTTAAAGTTTCTCCAGTACGAGGGTTAATACAATTTGGAAAGAAGAAGGCAAAGTTATCGCCTACATTTATCGGAACATTTCGTATTACCACAAAAATTGGTAAAGTTGCATACCAACTAGATTTACCTAAGAAATTATCAAATATTCATAATGTATTTCATATATTGATGCTACGAAAATGTTTCTGATCCATCCCATGTGATTGATTCATGCGGCATTGAAGTTAAAAATGGAACCAAGTACATTGAAAGACCTGTTCGCATTTTGATAGAAATGTTAAGAAGTTAAGAACAATAGAAATTCCCTTAGTAAAAGTACAATGGAACCATCACAAGAAGAACGAATCATCATGGGAGGCTGAGTAAGAAATCCATAGAGATTATCCAGAATTGTTTGAAACTTAGATTTTGAGGACGAAATCTTTTTCTAAAGGTGATGGAATGTAAAGGCCTAACTTAAATATCGGGTATGAAAAGTTTTTGGAAATTAAAGCTAGTATAAACTATTTAGAGTCTACACCATGTCAATCCGATTCAGACATTTTAGTATATTTGTATAACACACACACAAACATTAAAAATAAAACAAATGGTATGTGTAAATATACATTTATATTCATAAATATGTACAGGTTAGATGGCATGAGATAGTGAAGACAAGTGGCATCAAATGGAATATACATGTGTCATAAGATTAAAGGAAATAATGACACATTTACCTATTAGGTGCGCATATGTAGAACCTTCTTAAGACAACTAATGAGGCATGTGTCAACATCCTAAGACTTACATAAGGTGGACAAGTGTCCAAAGTAAAATAACTAAACTTGCCTTAAGAAATTCTATAAATAGGATGGATATCTTCATTAGACTTCCATGCTTTCATAAACTAAAACAAAAATGAAATAAATAAGAGAAGCTTGGAGAAATACAAGAAATAAAATACAAGTCAAAGCTACAATTTTATGGTGAGAGAAACTATTTAAATCTATGTATTCATGTTATTCTATGAAGAGATGAGGTAACTATTAAGAATGAATGATAGTGGCTCGGATCTGTCAAAATGGTGTTCAGTAAATAAATCATAACTTCCGCAATTCTTAATGAAATTTTGATTTTTTTAATGTTTTGGAAAGCAAACTCATATTCTTGCAACTTTAATGTTCATCATTTTTCCAAATTATTTAATATATATACCTAAAATCGAAGCGCAAATTTGGGTTTAATCTCAGCATGAAATGAACTAGTGAATTTTTAAGAAAATACCTTGCTTTGTCTAAATTTTACAACTATAGTGATAAATAATTTTAAGGTTTCTTTTCATGGTAATTATGTAGACTAAGTAAGTTACTCGCTGAAGAAAATTTGGAGTTAAAATCATCATTTTTCATAGAGAAATCGAACCAAACATTTTGCGAAAAGACCAATCAAAAACCCGAGTTTCAGAAATTTGTAATACTTCTGAAAATTGCAACACTTTTTAACTATTACTAATTAGAAGTGTAATTTAAGTCCGAACTTGCAACTAGTCAGTCCAGTAACAATTTTATCAGTTACAAAACTTTATATAGTCTTTTCGGAATGCTACTGTGATGTTCAAAGTTTTAAACCTAAAATTGGCAACCCTTTTGATTTGCAATGCCTCATAACTATTCGAAATCTAAAGCATAAACTTTATTATTTAACTTGACCATAACTATTCATAGCAAACAAAAATGCTTTCTTTTCTTTTAATGTTTATAAAGTGATCTGACAAGCCCAGAACTTTCGATCACACCAGAAACACTGTGTAGTTGTTCTGAGTTTAAAACCATTACGAACTACTACAGAACTTTCCATAATGGTTTGCTGCAGTTTTTATTTTAACACTCTTATTGATGCAGAAACTTTTTATAGCAATTTATTAAACGTTGTATTTTTTGTTTGGTATTTTAAAACAATTTTGAATGACTATTATCTCAACTATTGGCTTTAGTTTAGATCTTTTCTAGCATATATCAAAATATTCCTAAAGAGGTTTGGGGTTTGTCTTAAACCCATACATATATGAGTTTGGAAAGGTATTTGACTTACTTTTGGAACCATTTCCTCAATGATAATTACTTCGGGGATGCAGTACAACACAATAGATCTTGGGTAGTGCAGTATTACTCTGTGTTGGTATCAAGCCAAGTAAAGTACGTCCCTACTTAGTGATGGGATGCCGGCCATAATAGGATTAGATATCCTAGGTCTAATCCAAATCGAGGGTGTGGTTTAGATTCATGATTGAATATTTAGATAAATCTTGGTTTTGGTTTAAAGAAGTTTATTTTAAAATTTCTATTACAAACTTGTTTAATTTAATATTTCGAACTTCCTTGAATATTAGTTTGAACTTTGGATTGGTAGAATCTCCAAAGAATTAATTTATAGTGAAACTATAATATGAAAACCTTATTAATACAACCCATTATGATAGGACTTGAAAACTAGCTTAAATAGCTATCTTACTAGGTCTGTGTTGCTCCTGACGCTGCACTTAAATATTTTAGGTTTAGATGGTTAGTGGTTAGACCCCTAGAAGTAATATGGATGCATTAAAGTGAAGACTTATATTATTTATATTATCACTTTTATGTACTCATATGTATAAGAATATGACGGTTAGACTGTTGGATCTTATGTAATCATGTTATATAATGATCTAAATGTGTAACAACTCTTCCACTAAGATCATATACTCTGAATAATTTTATATTCCGACATACTTTTGTTAATTTGTGATGCTATTCTATTAGCACCATCTATTAGACGTAACATCGTCGCCCTTGGATAAGTTTGTCGAGTTGGGTGTTACAAGTGGGACGTGAAGCTTCCATGGCATGGTAGGGGGTGAGTTCAAGATTAGGAAACACCATTCTTAGCATATAAAAGGAGGGTCACACCATTATTTAACATTCACAAAAATTTACAAGCTTAAGAGTGAAAATTCATGTCTTCTTATTCTTCTTCATAATAATTTACTACAGCTAAATATTTGCAAATCAAATCCAAATCGCTTCAAACTTGAAGTGAAGCCTTACCACTGCATTACAAAACCTTATACCTACTTAGATCTTGAAGTTTGGAAGCCAAACTCTCCTCACCTCTTATAGCCATGAGCAATTAATGAAGGAGGAAGGGTGAAGCATGGCAAAACTAAGAGAGGAAAGGAAGGAAAGGAGGGTGCTACCTTGGGTTCAGACTTGGGTTCTTTGATCTTAGTTGTTTTTTTGGATAAAATGTGAGATAACTCACCATTTGGATTGGAAAATATCACATATATATGTTGATCTTTGATTGTATTAATGTTATTGAATTAGTATGGACACATGTGTAAACATTGATTTTACTTCTTGCCTTGAAAACAAGTGGCATATGTATGGACTTAAACGAACTTGAATGGTCTTGAATGGGCTTGTATGATATTTATCAAGGCCTTTGAAGAAATAGCATTGGTTGTAGTTGAACATAGGTCAGAATATGACTCGGATTTAAAAGCGTATTAATAGCGATAATCGCTGTAGATACAGTTCGAAATTGCCTTATTTTTGGCTATTTCTATGGAATTTTATAGAGAGATACTCAAGTGTTTCTTACCATATTTATAATATTTTATATGTATTTTTTTTGTTATTAAAATTATGAGTAGTAAAAAGTTAAGTAAGATCTCGGAAACGACCAAAACTGCACTTGTGCAAAACTGCCTCGTTTAGACTCGATTTTTGGATTTAAAGGGTATGAAAAGGTATTTCAATTTAAGTATTTTGTTTCGTTCTTCTAAAATGTTTACTAACTACTATTAAAGTATTTTAAAATTCTTTTGAGGTCTTTATAAATCTTAAGAATTCATTGTGAATTTTTAAAGAAGAGGTTTTTGTAATAAAACATGTTCATTTTTCAAGGTTTAAAGATTTAACAAACTTGTTATTTTTAAGTAATATTTTGGATAAATGTTTTAAAACCTACTATAAGTATTTTCAAGTATTTTAAAATTATATACAAATGTTTTCAAAAAGAGGTTATGTTTCTTAGTGGTTAAATGGTTACCTATCTGATTACTTATTTGAAAAGTAATTAACTATGCTTAACACTAAAAGCCAACGAAGTAAGGCATATCTATTTGTGAGAGCTAGGATTGATATCGAGTAAGGATGGAGCAATAGAACTCTAACTACCAGTTTCCCTCTTGGCCGAGGAATAGTAAGTCAAAAAATGTCGAAAACATGTTAATCGTGTTAATTCCTTGCCTGTTTATGGAAATCATTAATACTATACTTAACACTAAAAGCTGATGAGGTAGACTTATCTATTTGTAAGATTCAAGAATGAAGTATCAAGGCAAGGCTTGATGCAACCAGTGCGCAAACTTGCCTGGCTTCGCTCTTAGGCAAGGATTAGTTATGTTAGAATATCAAAAAAGAGTTAAGCATACGAATATTGATTTGTATAAGCACGTGCTTTGACTAGATAATTGTTTTGTCGATTATCAAGCTTGACCTAATATTGACTAAAGAAATTATCGAAAGTTCACGATTTTATACCAGTAAGAACCCCCGGTAGGAGTATTGGTACGTAACGTCTCTAGCCTTTGCTTACTTTTATAAGAACTGTAATTAAATTCACCAGAGATTCATCCATTGGTTTTGAAGAGTCTGGGATTCGTAAGTGTTTTACTTACCGAATACTATTTCAAAACAAGTATACGAATTCCGCGTTTCGAAGTGGTTGAGAAAGGGAATCTATATGGAGATTCGAGATTTGTTCAGAATGCTTGAATCTATGTAGTGATTCGTGATCTATTCGAGATGTGAGAATCCATTTAGGGATTCATGTCATGTTCATGTGATGAAGACTTATGTGGAAGATGTTGAATGAAATCTCGACATCTGAAATGGATAAAGACAAAGTATGATGCACAATCTAGGGTTTTGCAGTCCTATGATAGGATATTGTCAACTCCAGATCTAGATTATGAAATTCGATGTTGCGCACGGGAGTTGATGATATTTGGTACCACGTGATTCATGTTTATGTTCGGGCAGTGGTCTTTGTGTTTACCTTATGGTATATTTTGTCTAGAGATATAAGGTGCTCGGAAGGTGTTTTTGGATCCTTATGCATGGAGATTGGGTTTCGGCGTGACTGAATGGATCTCTATGAAAAATCCATTATGTGAACATATCTTAGCGGTTTTGGGTGTAATGTTAATACACTGTGGTGCGACGAATGGAAGCATCACACCTATTTGATATGATTTATATTATATACCCTAGATATTAATTATCATATCACAATATTAAACTTAACGAATGGTTGGTTTCTTCTATTGAGAAAACTGTTATAGGAATCCATATGGTCTCAATAGTTATTGATACATGTTGCATGTATCTCAAGTTTTCTTATACTAGACATATGTCTAATGCTTGGTTTTTGTTTCCCTAAATTCCTCGGATACTTTTCGAGCAGGCTGAGTATGACAAGTTTAAACTTGGATGCTTTAAAGTTCAGAAGACGAGCTAGAGGCTTCCATTATCTATCTATTTCTGTGTCTGTTGTTTCATATTAGCTATGTACATATATTTGCAATGTAAGAACGGGTAGTTATAACTGTCTAGGCTGGCGATGGTATTTAGGTCTTGTAACTCTGAAATTCCTATTCCAAGTAACCCACTGTATTGTTCTTTTGATATTATATATTATCGTTCCACTGTGAGTTTCTGATGTTATGTTCAACCTTTTCCATTCTATTTTTTTAATTTTACCCTAACTTTCTGCCATTCTGACACTTGGGTGTTCGGCATACAAATACCATGGATTTATTAGTATGGACATTCAAGGGTCAAAAATTCGGGTCGTTACTACCGCATTCTCTGTATTACTTGACAGTATTACTTAGTAATTCTCTTTAGTAGTATAGAGATAGAGGCAAGGCATTACACAAAGCGTCTAACTAAATCTAAAAATATCCTCTGGGCCGACCCAAGCATTATAAGCAAATAATACTTAAATCAGTCAGGTAAACTAGCGTGAGAAACTCAAATCATATGGATTTTTTGTATTTGTAAAACCTTTCAAAATTAAAGGTATCTCATAAGACCACGCCGTATATAAACACGGACGAGTTTTTACATTACAATAACCAAACAATTTCTATTTATAAATCCACTGATATTATAATAATGTCTAGGGTCTGAAATATAAATAATTAAGTAGTTATGATGCATACCAATGTACACTACAATAATAATAGGTATATAATCAAAACCACTAAGGTGCGATTTGCTAATCGTGTAGGATTCCACGAAGGTGCCCTTTGTACTTTGAGAATGGTCCTCCTGCACAAGGATCATAGATATCCACCAGAAGCATTATGCATCCCTAGCTATATATATATATATATATATATATATATATATATATATATATATGAAATACATAGCTGGCCACGGCAAGAGGTCGGGTGCACCACTCAAGCATGCATAAATGTAGGTATATCCAGGGTAGATTATGCATGCACCCTTGGGTTAGCTAAACCCCTTGTCTAGGCATCTTATCTCTTGTTTAGGCATATCCTCTAGTGAGGCTACGTCCGACACTCCAACACACAAGTCACAACTTCAAATGATCTAGAAACCACACATGGATTTCCATATCTCAATAGGTCTTGGAATAACACATGGATTCTCATATCTCAATGGATCCCGGAATCACACATAGATACCCATATCCGGAATAGATCACGAAGAACTACAAGTGTTCGAGCATCTCAATCAGATCTAGAATCTCCACATAGCTTCCAGCATCTTGAACCAACTACAAACCACTTCCAAAGCATATTTAACGACTGCATTTTTTGTAATGAAAGACGAGTCATTAAGGGTAGAAGAAAAGGAAACTTAAGAAGAAACTACACAATCAAAGAATCTCACCGTGAACCAGGACAACTTATAATAGATAACATAAGATATTACATTGTCATTTCCATAATAATAATACATCAAAGTCATTACATTACAACCTTCAACTAGGCAGTTATAACTACCTGCCACACAAAAATACATAGGTCATACATAAAACACAGAGGAAAAAGATAATAATTTGCTAACAGTGAAGCCACATACTCTAGCTCCTTTAAAATGTTTCCGTAAGAAACTTGGATCATTTGGCTACTCATACAAATTAGAGTACCCATGAGTTTTAGGAAAAGAAAATAAAACTTCAGGCCAAACATGGGTCTGGTGTGAGTAAACTTAAACAAATTAATTTTTAAATTTATAAAACACTTTGAAACTCAAAGGTGTCTCGTAAGACCACGCCGCACATAAACACGGACGGGTTTTTACCTTACGATAACCAAAATCACTTTATATAGAAATCCAGTAATATTATCATAATGTCTAGGGTTTTCAAATAAATAGTTCATATAGTCAAAATTGTTACATTAATTAAACTCCCGCGTAATAGGTATACTACTAAGACCGAAGGCACATATTCGGAAATTGATTCCGTACAATGGCAAGGCTATTGGGGCACTGCCTACCATGGTGCATATCTAGGTAAGAACACCAAGGACCTTGCCTGGATATCCTGCCAATACAAGACTTGCCTACCCCTTTCTGGATAGTACGAAATAAGATCACCCCTCGGTTGGGATCAACAACCATACCAATGCATACATGAGTTGATAGTAGGGACTCTAGATAGGGATGACCATACTCTAATAGGAGCAACCTACTTTGCCTTGCTACATCTCCCCTTTTTTAGTCATTCCCGATTAATGAGGCTTAAGGCTATGTTTACCTTTATTATAGTATTGCCACTTTGAATGCTCATATTGCCTTCCAAACGTTGGCACAATATCAGCATCCATCCATACAAGTCGTTCAATAGATGAACGAACCGAAGGCACAACTTTCACTACATCCATTTTGGAATCACCCTTAGGGTTAGTGGAAAATAGCTCTTGCACTTCAAATTCTTTACCTTGGACCTTGTCTTTACTATTTCTAGTTTGAACGCTTACGTCAGTTCGAAGTGGTTTTTGGGTAACAACTAATATCTGATCCCTGTCTGTCCAAACCAACGTTCGATAATTTTAAGTGGTCGAGTTGTTTATTCCACTATCAAGGTGTTAAAACTTACATATGAACACACGTTCCATATGCTTAGATTATCATGACCTGCTTAACAAAATTAATCCCCTTGTATTCATCACATTCCCAAAGTTTGGTATTTGTGATAAGTACAAGTCGACTAACTTTTGGTAAACGTGTCAACATTTTATTACAACTACTTTAATTCATCTAACTACTTAATAGCATGGATAAATGATCCTTTGGTTTAAAACCATTTACTTAAACAATAAAATTGGGTATTTAAAATAAATAACCAATAGAGTTTTGATAGAAACTTTACAATAAATAAACCTTAACCAAATCATAAGTTTAAAACTTAAATCAACTTTAATTAACCTTAAATTAAGTCAAAAATCATACTTTGAACTTTAATTTTCTTAAAGAATTTAATTTAATTTAAATAACATTCATTTAAGAAAGTAAACCCTAATTAAGTGGATACTCTAATTAAATAATTAATTGAAGTAGATAAACTTGATTAAATAAAACTTCATTTCCTTTTACGTTAATTAATCATTATTTAAAACTTACTTAATTATAAAGATTTAACCTAGTTAATAATTTCTTAAACTCTAATATTTAACCAAATTAGTTAATTAATTATATAAATAATAATTACCCTATTTAATAAATTTAATAAATAAATTATTAAATAATTAAAACTTAGAATTTTTGACTTACTTAATATATTTGAAATGATTTTTCAAAAAAACAATCGAAAAGTAAACAATTTAAAACTTGAAATCATGAAATTTTCTGAACTGCATCCATAGCCCCTATCATTATAAACGTCATTCGTTAGAATTGATTTCTAGATCAAAACCTCACTTTAACTCTAGCTATTGCATGTTTGAAAACAAAAATGGAAGAGTTTTGAAAACTTGAAAAAAAGGTGAAAACTTGTAAAAGCATTTCAAAAATCCAAAATTAGAAAAAAGAGCTTTTGTTTTCAAACGGATCTCAAGTCCTTTGCAACTTTTCAAGGTGCTAACTTTACAATAATTTCATCACATAGACTTTGTTTTGTCTCATAACCACACTACCATGATATCATAACCAACCAATCAAACATCCATATCTAAACATCTTATTTAACAACCAAATCACAAATCCAAGCTCAACCATAAACATATAATCATATACCGTCGACACCACATAGTAATACAACACAATTACCACTATATTTTCACAACATATAGTTCATCAAAATCAAGTATTTTATTTTCAAAAAACAAAAGTTTTACTCACCGAAACTTTTTAAATTCAAGATGAACTTTTGTGAAAACTTGAGAACGCTTTAGAAACTTGCAAAATATGAAACTTTTGGTTGCTCGAACACTCAGATGGGCTCAGCCAAGCGGCTTTGGGCTCGGCCATGTGGGAATTAGGCTCGACCATGTAGTGTTTGGATGGATTGTGGCTTGCAACTTGGAAGAGGAGGTGTCGTAGTATATGTTGAAGTGGTGTAGCAAGAATTGGAAGTGTTTTAAGTGGAAGTGATTTTTTTCTCAAAATAGAGGATATGAAGAGAAGCTATGAATGTTTTGCTTAAGCTCTTAGGAATTTTAAAATGGAGAAAGAGATTGTAAAATGAGAAAAATGAAAGTTAGGGGTATATATTGGATTAGGAAATTAGTTAAAAAATATATAAGTGTTTGCATTTGATATATATGCATGCATGCCTCTCCATACTACTCCCATATTTTCGTCCATACCTAGCCCCCCTCCTTGCATTATTCATGCCATGCACCTATACTATGTGTTGAAGAAAAGATTTATTTTATATGTTAATATATTCTAATTTTATTAAATAAAATCTTCTATGTTAATATGCTTAAGTGTGCTAGTATGTACATGCATATGAACATGAAATGGTTTGTATTGTGTGCATGAGTGTTTACGATAGTGTTATTGCATTTTGAATAACTTTTAACTAATCGATAATCGATATTTTGGAAAATATTTTCCGGTCACATTTTATATTTCTCAACGAACTATATATATATTGGTAAACAAATCATGAAAATGATTTTATCATCATTAGTTATTATTTAAAATAGTTATATTTGTTAATTAAAATTCATTTATTAAATATTTAAAAATATAATTAAATATTCATCAAAATAGTGATTAAATTCTGGGTCGTTACACTCTCACCCCTTAAAAGCGTTTTGTCTCGAAATTAGCAAACAATGAGATAATTCAAATTATGTGAAAAAACATATATTCATATCATAAAATACATACAAAGATATGTACTTAACATCCATAGCAAACAAACATACATTATACATACAATAGACAAACAACTTACTATCCTAACATCAACTTGGGATAAGCCTCTCTCATATGATGCACCGTCTCCTAAGTGCAGCCTTTTGGGTCCTTACTCCACTAAATCTTGAGTAGTCGCACCACCTTGTTATGTAATTTCTTTTCATTCTGATCCACAACATATACTGGATGTCTGACCACTATTAGGTTCGGTTCTATTTCCAATTCCTCTTGAACCGATGGTTCCACAATCAAAGATGGGCCATGAACATACTTCCTCAAATGAGACACATGGAACACATTGTGAACACTTGCCAATCTCTCTAGAAACTTGACCCTATAAGCAAGGGATCCGATCCAGTTAATAATACGAAAGGGCCAAACATACCTCGAAGCTAACTTCCCAGCTTTTCTAAATCTAACAGCTCCTCTTATTGGTGAAATCTTCACGAATAGCAAGTCTTCAACCATAAATCCCAAATCTCTTCGCCTCTTATCAGCATAACTCTTTTGGTGATCTTGGGCCTACTTTATTATTTTCTTAATCACATAAACTTTTTTGACATGTCTGGTCCAAATACTAGCCTATCTCCCGTCTCAACCCAACATATTGGTGACTTGCATGTTCTTCCATATAGGGTTCATAAGGTGCCACTCTGATTCTTTCCAGGAAATTATTATTGTAGGTGAACTAAACTAAATGAAAATAATTGTCCCATGACCCACCAAAATCCAAAATATAAGCTCGTAAGAGATCCGCTAAAATACAATTTACTCGCCCCATCTGTCTGTCGTTTGGTGGTGGTATGCTATGCTTAAGCTCAACTTTGTTCCTAGAGTTGTTTGCAATGCTTGCCAAAATTGACTAGTTAATATAGAATCTCGATCACTTACTATACTTATAGAACTCCATGCAACCCGACTGTCTCCATCATAAAAATTTCAGCTAAAGAAGCAGTGATCCTTGTTGGTTTCACCAGAATAAAATGTTTCATCATCGTTAGTCGATCCACGATAACTTGTACCACTTCGTTTACTTTTCTGGTACTGGGTAAACTATCGATAAAATCAATTGATATCATTTCCCATTACCAATTAGGTACTTCCAAGGGTTGTAATAATCTTGCTTCTTTCTTATGATCACCTTCGATTTGTTGATAGCATGAACTCCTATACACAAAGATAGAGATATTTCTCTTCATTCCCTTCCACCAAAACGTCTACTTCATATCCCTATGCATCTTTGAGACACCTGGATAGATATTTAACTTAGAATGATGGCATTTTGACAAAACTTCCTGCCTAAGACCGTTGACATTCAGTACATAGACCCATCCATTCATCCTTAAAACTCGTCTGTTATCAATCTTAAAACTGGTACATGGTCCCTCCTCAACCTTCTTGACGATTGCCACTAAGCTCCTATCCTCTCTTTGGTTGCTTGCTATTCTTTTTTGGAGCGTTTGGAGAACCTCCAAATAAGTCGACATGGTATTTCTGCTCAAGGCATCCGCCACCACATTAGCCTTTTCTAGCGTATAAAGAATATCCAAGTCATAAGCAGCTGGAAACTCCAACCACTTATGTTGCCTAAGAGTCAAATCCTTCTGAGTAAAAGAAACTTCGAGGATTAATAATCCGTGAAGAGATTGTATTTTTCACCTAATTAAAGAAAGAAAACTTACTCCTAAAATCCCTAAAGATTATAAATTGACTAAAAGGAATAGAAGGATCCTTACCAAGCGAACAACGTCTCCACGTTTTCAATGCAAAGGCAATAGCTAGGTACTCCAAGCCATGCGTAGCATAGTTCTTCTCATGAGGCTTCAACTACCTACTTTCATACGCAGCCACCCAACCATGCTGCACCAAAACAGCATGTATTCGCACTCCACAAGCATTTGTATAAACCATGAATCCATTATTTCCATCCAGAATAGCCAAAACTAGTGCACTAGTCAATCTCTTATACAATTCCAGAAATGCCTCTTTACGTTTAGAAGTCCCTATAAACTTTTCATCCTTCTTAGTCAGCTTAGTTGGATGGGAGGAAATCTTGGAATAATCTTGAATAAACCTCCTATAGCATCTAGCCAAACCCAAAAATAGGAGAACTTCGGTAGGAGTCCATGGTTGCTTCCATTACTGAAATGCTTTCACCTTCACTGGGTCCATTGAAATACCTTCGCCTATAATAATATGTCCTAAGATTCTTACTTTTGATTTCCAAAATTGGAAATTGGAAAATTTTGCCTTCAGGATATGTCTTCTCAATGTCTCCAATACCACATCCAAATGACGTTTATGCTTCTCCTTGGATTTGGAGAAGATAAGGATGTCATCGATGAAAACTAACACAAACTTGTTATGAACATCTCAAAAAACATGATTAATAAGATCTACAAAATATGAAGGTGCATTATTTAGCCCGAAAGGCATAACCAACCACTCAACGAAACATTCAGGGCCTCTAAAATACGTTAAGGATATACTATCTTCAGCAACCCTCAATTGATAGATTCCAGTAGCTAAATCCCTCTGAGAAAATACCGTAGCTCTGTAAAGTTGGTCAAAAAATTCATCCATGCGAGGTAAGGGAAACTTGTTCCTATTGTCAGCATACTCAACTCCCTACAATCCACGTACAACCTTAAAGATCAAGCAGACTTAGCCACAAAAACTACAGCAGACACCAACTCGGATGACTGGGTCTAATCAATCCTCTCCTTAACTTAAGGTCCTGGGTTTAACTTACCAACTCCTCTCTCTCTCTCTCTTGCAGCCATCCATTGCTTAGGTTGAACCACAGGCCTTGCACATAGGACCAAATCAATGTCGAACTCTATTTTTCATTGAGAGGGTAAACTTTTAACCTTTTCGCAAACATCAGGAAAATCCTTAACAACTTCAATAAACCCTTGATTTTCTTGGGATGCTTCCAGCGCATACAATTTACTACACATATGAATACCGGGTTCCTTACATGATACTTTAGTGACTCTTCCCAAATTGGTGACCAATGATACAGTTCTTTCATTACTATCTAAAACATGTCTATATTTCGATAACTAATCCATGCCCAGAATAATATCAAATCATTTAAAGTCCAAGACATATGGGTCGTAAGAAAAGTGATGAGAAAGGTAGGAAATTGGCACATCTCCACAAATCATATTCAAATGGGTTACACCACCTATAGGGTTAGAAACACACATTTGGTTTTCTACAATACTAGAAATAAGATGGAATTACCGAATCACAAAAGATAAAACTATGAGAGGCACCTGTATCAAATAACGCTCGAACAAAAATACCATTAATCAGTAAGGTACCTTCAAGGATATCTTTTCCCTTCACATCCGTTGAAGTGGAGGGTTCATTCCTAATGGCGTACACCTTGGGCTACCATACCTTCTTCATGAGTGGGCAGTCCTTTACCATATGCTCAAGCTGATGGTAATTAAAACAGAGAGTCTTCTGGACCATCGGAGAGATGAGTCTACCTTGCAGCTTTGGAACTTTAATATTCAGAAATACTTGGCAATATGTCATTTCTGCTTGTAATAATCACTATTCTTATGCTTACCTCCATGACCTTCTCCTAATTTCCCTTTTCCTTGATTCTTCCAATTTGGATTGAACTTCCTCTTGTTAGACCCTTTCAATCGGTATTTCCACTAAGTGCTACCGCAGTAGGCTTCTTCTTTTCCAAGGCCTCGTACCTTGGAGCCATATCAACCGAATCCACAAAGTACCTTTAACTTGAGCAATCATTTTCTCATGGTACTCTACTCTTATACTAAAAAAACATCTCGTTTTTCTTTAATGGGGGTGTTGATCAATTCCAATCCAAAAAAGATAGCTTATTGAATTTCTTCTCATATTCTTCTACAGACAGATCCCTTTTTTTCAAGTCCATGAAGTTCAGGTACATCCTGGTCCTTCCTGCTATTGGTAAGAATTTTCCCTCAAAAACTTCTTCAAATTATGCCCAGAAAAACTCTTCTTCTGGAAAAGTTGCAATAAGGGAGTCCCATCAAGTTGTTGCTCTCTCTTACAGTTGCCATGCTACTAAGAATCTTTTATGTTCATCAAATAAAACAAGACCTTTAAAAATCTTTTCGCGAGATCGCAACCAAGCCTGCACTTCAATGATATACTTAGTTCCTTTAAACAATTTCCCTCTGAGGCTAGTATAATCCATGCATAAGGTTGCGAAATTCACTCTTGGCTGCTCTGGCGCTACCTTTTTGGCAATTCGAACTCCTCCAGGATTTGAGGTTCGACCAATCGTGGTTGTAGTGCTACCCGCTCCCCTACCTCGTCTACCTCTATTACCCTTGATTTACTACCTAGACATAGTAATATAATCTAAGAATACTTGGAAGAGGTAAATCTTGAAAGAAGGGTACTAATCAAACTTACCAAGCCGATCTATCTATCATATATATACACACACACACACACATACATATATACATATATATATTAAAAACATTCACTCTTAAATTTGACCTTAATCCAAAGCCTAATTGTTCGATTAACCTAGGCTCCGATACCAAAATTGCAATGACCGCCTTTCTTGTACCGAAAGACGAGCCATTAAGGGAAGAAGAAAAAGAAAGATAAAAAGAAACTACACAATCACATATTCTCACCATGGATCAGAACAACATATAATAGATAACATAAGTATTACATTTTCATTTCCATAATAATAATACATCAGAGTCATTACATTACAACTTTCAACTGGGCAGTTATAACTACCTGCCCATATAGAATTTCATAGGTCATACATAAAATACATTGGAATAAGATAATAATTAGTTAACAGTGAAGTCACCTGCTCCAGCTACTTCAAAATTCTTTCGTAAGAAACCTGGATCACTTAGCTACTCATACAAATTTGAGTACCCAAGTGTTTAAGAAAAATAAAACTCCGGGCCAGCCATGGGTCTGGGGTGAGTAAACTCAAAAGAACGTAATTTTTACTTTTATAAAACACTTTGAAACTCAAAGGTATCTCGTAAGAACATGCTACACATAAACACTGACAGGTTATTACCATATGGCAACCAAAACACGTTTATAGAAATCCAGTGATATTATCATAACGTCTAGGTTTTTTAAATAAATAATTCACATAGTCAAAATGGTTACATTAATTAAATTCCAGCATAATAGGTATACAACTAAGACCAAAGGCACTTATTGGAAAATTGATTCTATACAATGATTAGGCTAGTAGGGTACCACCCATCACGGTGCATCTCTAGATAAAATAACACCAAGACCTCGCCTGGATCCCCTGACAACACAAGACCGGCCTATCCCTTGCTAGATACTACCGAATAAGATCGTCCCTCGATTAGGATCAACAACTGTATCGAATCATACATGATTTGATAGTAGGGACTCTAGATAGGGATGATTTTATGCTGATGGGAGGGACCCACTTAGGCTTGCTGCATCTCCCCTATTTTAGTCATTCTCGATTGATGAGACTTGAGGCTACGTTTACCTTTATTATAGCATTGCCACTTTGAATGCTCACATTGGCTTCTAGATGTTGACACAATATCAACATTCTACCTTACAAGTCATTCGGGAGATGAACAAACTGAAGGTACTATTTCTACTACACCTATTTTGGAATTACCCTCAGGGTTAGTAGCAAATAGCCTAACACTTTAAAGTTTTTATCTTAGACCTTGCCTTTATTATTTCTAGTTCAAATGTTTATGTTAGTTCGAAGTGGTTTTTGGATAACAACTAATACCTGATCCCGGTCTCCTAAACCAACGTTTGATAATCATATTTCATTATCAAGGTATAAAGATTTACATATGAACATATGTTCCATATGCTTAGATTATCATAACCCGCTTATCGAAATTAACCTCCTTATATTCATCGAGTTCTCGAAGTGCATAATTTGTGATAAGTACAAGTCGACTTACTTTCAACAAACATGTCAACATTTTATTACAACTACTTTCATTTGGCTACTTAATAGCAAGGATCAGAGATCCTTTGTTTTAAAATAATTTTCTTGAACATAAAAAATAGTTAAAAACAAATGACCGACATAGTTTCGAAAGAAACTTTAAAATAAATAAACCTTAATAATAAGTTTAAAAATTAATTAAACTTTAAATAGCCTTAAATTAAATCAAAAATCATACTTTGAACTTTAATTTATTTCAATTTTTTATAATTTAATCTTTAATTTAAATAACATTCATTTAAGAAATTAAAGTGGATAATTAACCCTTAATTAAATAATTAACTCTGGTTAAAAGGTTAATTTTGTTTTATATGAATTAATCATTATTTAAAACTTTCCTAACTAAAAATATTAAACTTAGTTAAAAAATTTCTTAAACTCTAATTATTTAACCTAATTACTTAATTAATTAAATAAATAATAATTAAACTAATTAATAAATTAAATAAATGAACTATTAAATAATTAAAACTTAGAATTTTTGAAATAATTTATTTGAAATGAGTTTTCAAAAAAAACCATCTAAAAGAAAACACTTTAAAAAATTAAAATCGTGGACTATCACCATAAATGCAATTCGCTACAATTGATTTCTAAGTGAAAACTTCACTTTAACTCTAGCTACAACATGTTTAAAAACACAAACGGAAGATTTTCAAAAACTTGAACAAAAGGTGAAAACTTGGAAAAGCATTTCAAAGATCCAAAACTAGAGAAAAAGAGCTGTGTTTGCAAATCGGATCTCAAGTCCTTTGCGACTTTTCATGGTGCTAACTTTACAACAATTTCATCACATACACTTGGTTTTGTTTCATAAATACACTACCATCATATCATAACCAACCAATCACAAATCTGTAATTAAACATATTATTTAACAAGCAAATCATGACTCCAAGCTCAACATAAACATATAATCATATATCATCAACATAACATGGTAAATCAACACAACAACCACTATATTTTCATAACATATAGTTCTTCAAAATCAAGTATTTTTATTTTCCAAAAAAAAAAGTTTTACTCAGTGAAACTTTTTAAATTCAAGACAATCTTTGGCCAGAACCTGAAAATGCTTTAGAAACTTGCAAAATATGAAACTTTTGGTTGCTCGAACACCTAGATGGGCTCGCCAAGTGTCCTTGGGCTCGGCCTAGGCCTTACTGGGCTCGGCCATATGGGAATTTTCTTGGTCATGTAGTGATTGGATGGACGGTTGCTTGCAACTTGGAAGAGGAGGTTTGGTAGTATATGTAGAAGTGGTTTAGCGAGAATTGGAAGTGTTTCAAGAGAAAGAAGTGATTTTTTTTTCTCAAACTAAAGTATATGAAGAGTGTAAGATCGATTTCACCCTAGTGAGGGAGGTGAATATGGTGATATTAATAATAAAAAAAATTAATGTAGAAATATATAAAAAAATTAGCATAGATAATAGCAGAATAATAAAAGCAGAAATAGAACAACACAGATTTACCTAGCTTCGGCAAAACCCTGCTTACGTGCTGCCCCTAAGGTTTCTACTAGAAATCATGTAGTAGACGCTTACACATGTAAATTCGCGACACCCGCTATCGACTAACCTAACTCTATGCTTAAACCCCGCCACAACTCAGCCACTGAGTTACGAATTCTCGAACTACGCCAGCGTAGTTTGTAGCCTAGTTGCACGAATAGAAAAACACAGTTTAAAAAAGAAATTTACAAAATAAAAAATACTAAACAAAACCCTAGTTTAAAAAATAAGCCTAATATGATATAGAAGCCGGCCCAAATAAATTTATTACTTAAGAAAATAAAATAGACGTCTTCTCCTTTTTGCTCGTGTTCGGTCAGTCTTTCTTCGTTCCTCTTTATAAAATTAGAGCTTTTGATTGATTGAAGTCGCCGCTTCGATTATGATCAATTGAAATTATAATTTCATTCAATTAGTTTCGTTAGTTGATCATTGGCATTGGTTGGCTATTGGCTGGTCTAATTTGTCGAGCTCAAATGTTAGGGTGACATTTGGTACGCGACTTTCTTTTTCAATTTCAATTTTTGCTCGACCTAGATTCCAGTTATTGGTTTGATTTACTTCAGTGATTAGCTCTGCTATTTTTCTTGAACTCGAATGCACTGACGATGATGATGATTGGGTTTAAATAGGGATGAAAGACCTATATTTACATCCGTATAATTCCATTTGAAATTTTCAAATTGTTATGCTCGACCATTGATCTGTAATCGAATGTTGGTAATGTTTTCTGGCTTTTTCATTTCATATGTGTTGCTCGATAAGTTTGAGTTTGCTCCGGTCATTTAATCATGTGGCTTTGTTATTTGAACTTTGATATGATCTAGACTTGTTTAATTCGTGTTATCATCTGGCTTTGAATCTGACTTGTTCAATTCGTGTTATCATTTGGCTTTGACTCTGACTTGTTCGAACTCTACCTTGATCGCCACGACTTTGATTCTTTGGCATTTTGAATTTTTGTTGACTGCTGTTACATTCTCTTTCGACCCATGACTTTGTTACTCGAACTGCTACCGTGTATACTTGAAATTGGTAGCCTTGCCTTTCACTCTATTTCTTATGTATGTAGTTTTCATTGGTCTTGTCTTCATGTTGCCTTTGATTTGTGCACTTGTATTTCCATTTTAAGTTTATTGCTATAGCCATGCAGTCAGGTCTTGATATCTTCATTTATGAGTTGCTGTCACTATGTCATATGCCTTACTGTTATATGCATATGTGTTTGTTTCTCTGGCTTGAACTTTGTTTGGTTGGACCTATATGTATGTATATATATATATATATATATGAATACATGTGTATTTAGGCATGTATATATGTATGTTGGTTGAGTCTTGTTGCTCTTTGGTGTTGGGTCATTGCTCTGTTGACTTGTACATGATTGCATATCTTGGTTACCCTGTTTGCATTGCTTCAAGTTTCATATCCATTTCCTTGTATGCTGCTCTGCTCCAACCATTATTGTGTTGTTCTGCCGTGTCTTATGTTTCATTTTTTGCAGTCTCTGCACTTGAGTTCTGTATGACCCATTGCCATGGTTCTGAACCATTTGCACTTGAATGATGGTCATCTTGCCCATTCATCTGGACTTGTTGTCTTGGAGTCTGAAACTTGTATACATTTGTATCTAGTTGAAGTTATTTTGTCTAGTTGAGTTTGTATGCATATTTTGGTCCATGGTTTGCTTGGAGTTTGGAGCTTGTGACATGTCAGGTTGAATTGCTTCTAATATATATACATTTGTGAACATACATAATATATGTATGTACCGACTGTTCCTCTTTGATCATTTCATTGAACTCATACATATACCATGCTTGATTATATCATGCTCATGTACTACCATTTACTTGTTGCTTCATTGCTTTGCACCTGACCATTTGTATTTGGTCCATTGGGTATTAATGTCATATTAATATCTATCACTTTATCTCTATTTTTCTAATACTATTACTCTTTTGCTGATAACAAAAGTGGGAGAGAAAAGTTAGGATTTTGGCAAATAAAATATTAGAAATTTATTTGCCAAAATCTTAATTTTTGTCTCCCACTTATGTTATCATCAAAAGAGTAATAGTATTAGAAAACTAGAGATAGAGTGATAGATATTAATACAACATCAATACCCATTATAGTATAAATATTAAATTTCAATAAAAAAATGAAAAAAAAATCATAAATAATCAATTAGGCTCATATTCCACTTTAGAGTGATAGGGGTGATGTTGGCATATAAAATCATATAGTTGTGTCTATGTGTGGTATATTTATATCAGGATTTTGAATACTTGCAAACCATGCGTGACCGTTAGGACTTTTAAATGAGATTAGTAGTATTCCCAATTTTTATGATAAAAATGAATTTCAAGCATCTTGTAACCATGCTTAACCGTGAGGACTTTTAAATGGGATTAGAACCAACTTGTCTATTTAATAACCAATTTGTATATATGTTCCACAATGTGATAACCCAGATTTTGGGACATCTGATAATTGGAAAATTAACTAGTTTATTCAATTAAACAGATAAAAATGCGGATAATGGAAGATATCTGGATGTGTAAATGAATTTGAAAATATAATAAAAATTGGATTATAAATATTTGGATAAATATTGATAATCTCCTAATATAATTATTTAAAATTTGACAAAATATTCTTTCAAAACAAATAATAATGATTGTTTGTATATTTAGGCATAAACAGATTTTAATATATTAATTATATTCAAATTGAATTTTTGTTTAAATGTATATATATATATTTGAGTTGATTTTAAGTTGAATTTGAATTTGAATTTGAATTTAGATTTAAATTTGAAATTTAAAAGATAAATATCTTAAATTATTTTGGATTTAAAAAATATATGTATAAGATTTTTATTAATATATGATTTGCTTTATTTTATTTTCTTTAAAGAATTTCATTTATATAAATTTAGAAAAGTATTTATTAATTAAGAAATTTAATTATAAAGGCTTATAAACCATTTTAAGAATAAATTAAAGATGCATATTTACACATGTAAGTTTAATAAATAAAATTTAACATATGTAATGTGATTAGTAAGTATAATGACAAATGTTAACTAATATAACAAGTGTCACAAATTTGTTTATATTTTCTTTAAATTTTTAATAAATCACAATTTAATCTATATAAACATCCATCTTCTCTTTTCATTTCTTTTTCTTATCTTCTCATTTCAAAAGAAAGAAACTTGAAAACAGAACCTGTAATTTCTTCAGAACCTATTAGCACTAAAATTGGTCACTAGCACCCTTAAGAGAGATTGTGTACGGAGATTAATGAAGAAAGCAAAGTTAAACGGAGAACAACACATAAATTTAAATGTAGAAAAAATGAACACCAGATTTATAGTGGTTCGGTGTAATTGCCTATGTCCACTTTGAGGTAGATCTTTATTGCTTTCCTTGATAATCGATTACAGATACAATCCGTATATCAATTATTTAAATACAATTGCTAAGCAAAAATGATAAGTCTTGAATGAGTCTTGAATGCAGCAGAGTCTCCTCGGTGTTCTCGAAAAAAGGTCCCTTTCATTGTGCCCCTGCCTCTCTATTATAGACGAAGACGAGTTGGACTTCTCTGGTGGGCCCGGTAGCTAAATATCTTGGCCCAAGAAGAGTGAGTTCTGTGTGTCGATCCATAGATGCCGAACGGTAAAATGTCGAACGATATCTTCATGCCGAACGAAGCGATGTGCAGAGTGGAGAGTGCAGACCGAGCAATAATCGAAGCCGGTCGAGATTGGATGAATGTCGAACACCTCTGGATGCCGACCGATCTCAAATACCGAACAAGGCATGAATGCTGAATACCTCTGGATGCCAACCGATCTTGAATGCCGATCGAGATTTATGCCGAACGGGGTTGAGTGCCGAATAAGGTCTGGATGCCGAGCAGTATGGAATGCGGAACGTCCATAGATGCCAAACGGCACTTAATGCCGAACGATATGCAATACCGAACGGCTCTCAATGCCGAACGCTCTTGAATGCCGAACGTCCCTAGAAGCGGATCGAACTTGAATGCCGAACGAACCATTTGTGCTGAACCTGGAAGCCGACCAAGTATGTTGTGCCGAATGCTCGGGATGCCGAACGGTATGCAAATGTCGAGTGCCTAGTTTCCTGGTCGAATCTCCAGGTAACACTTGCCCCCTCCCCCCAAAGTGCATCACGTGATCGAAAGTGATGCACTTTGAATCGCGAGTCCTCCATGCTTCGCTTCGAGCCTTAGATTATTCTTCTCGATGTTGTTTTCTCGTGAATATCGGGTGAGGCAATGCATGCCGAACGACATACAAATGCCGTACAGCATAGCCGAAGCCGAGCGTTCGGGATGCCGAACGGCATAGCCGATGCCGAATGATTTCGTCTTGACCGGTTCAACCGGTCAAAGTCGCTTCGACTTCCTCTCTTCCCCTATAAAGGTCGGAATTTTCCTTCTTCTCTTTTTACTTTTTACCTCCGTTATTTTCCAAGAACATGTAACTTACCTTCCGTGAACTTCGTTCACCTCTCCGAGCTCCCCTTCCTACTTTGAGTCCAACAAGCCCTTCCTACACCTCCTTCCCAAATTAAGTTCGAATAACTTCCAACCTCAAGTTTACAAACCCCCCAGCTCCCACTGTTCTCTTCGGTAAGAACTTTTCGATCGTTTTGTCAAATTAGGAAGCATAACACAAAACTCGAACTTGTGAATCCTCCGTAGATTATAGAAAGCAGGAGGGGCGTGGATGAGGGAGACGAATTGAGGTTCGGAGATGTCCTAGGGTTGGAACTTAGTATGACTTTAGGCGATTTCGAGGTGGGTGGAATGGGGAGGAGAAAAGTGGATGGCAGAGGTGCTCGAAGGTGGGAGTTAGCGGAAGATCAATTGTTGTGGCTCCGCATGATTTTTATGCTGAGCAATTTTAAGAGTGCATGGGAATGGAATTGAAGATAAGGCCTAATGGTACGGTTCGGCATGGCCATGGTTCGGCATGGCTTGCCAAAGGACTCGGTCATGCCGGTCGGGAGAGATGGAGGAAAAGAAAAGAAGTGTTGTTAAGGGCAAAATGCCGAGCGAAGCGGCTCGGCACAAGCACGGTTCGATATGATTTGCTGCATGCCGAACGACGAACAAGAAGGGTTGGAAAAGTGATACTCATGCCGAACGACACTTGCATTTAGGCCGAACAGAGTGTTGGCCGAACAGAACGAAGGCGGAACAGAACGAAGGCCGAACAGAACGAAGGCCGAACAGAATCAAGGCCGAACAGAACGAAGGCCGAACAGAACGAAGGCCGAACAGAACGAAGGCCGAAGAGAACGAAGGCCGAATGGAATAAAGGTCGATCGACATTTAGGCCGAACGGTATTTAGGCCGTGTGTTTCAAGTGTCGCTCGGCCTTGACTTCGTCGAGTTCACTTATTCCCCTTGCCTAATCATATGACAAAAACAAGGACAAAGATACAAATTAGCATATCGAACTAATCTGGACTGAAAACTCCCAAGTTTTGATAATCAAAAGCCTGAACTTAAATTGATAAAAACGGATAATTGCCTTTAACATATAGTGCCAATGTCCGAGTCCAAAATTGAGAGCATCATAGGGCAGGCTTTCGAAGACGGTCATCGAAGGCGACAGTTCGAAGTTGGACTTCATATTACCAACTCTGTGACTTCTAACTTCTCAGCTCTTATATTTGAATGATCACACTAGTTCACACACCACACGGGGGGAACATTTGTATTATTAAGTCTAACGTCGGTTATTTTTCAAGTATAGTTCAAACAGGTGATCTACTAGATTCAATCCTTATTAAAGATGTCTAGGAATTCTAGCTCTGCTACGATCTCAGATAGACCTGGGCCATCCTCTCGGCAAGAATTCGTAGACATTTCAAATCCGTCAACTTCCCCTGCTCATGACTTGGCTCCCGACGCTTTGGAGACAGCAATTCTCTTGGACAACCTAAATGATTAACAAGCTTCGAAGATTAATGAAAGCACACTCCGTCGGATATGCTCTGTCCATGGAATTCCCTTCGACGACGTGTTAGTTCCATCGAGGCACGATCATCCGCACTTGCCCCCAGTCGGATACAAAGCTTGTAATAAATTCATGTGCTGGGTTGGTAGCGTGCTACCATTTAACTCGTTTCTTCGAGACGTGCTACAGTATATCGACATTGCCCCATCGCAACTACACCCGAACAGCCACGCATCCATCTACATCACCTGTATCCTCTTCATGAGTGTCCTTTCTAGGCTTCCGACCCCAGGCGACACCATATATATATATATATTGCATCAAGAAGCGGAGGTATAGCCCATTTTCATGTTTCTCGAGCCGCGTAACAAATGTCAAATCTTAAATGGGGCATGGAGCCAGTTTGCCCTGTATAAACAAGAATGGTTTTATGTGCGTTGCCCCCTGGTTTCGTGAGGAGATGGGTGGAAGGAAGTAAGTTTTCTCTCTGGACCAATACTTATGCTTGGTCGAAGTTGTTCCTTTTCTAAAAAAATTCATCTTTTCAGGCATTAACCCACGCCCTGAGGGACCCGGATACTCTGAAGCCGTCAAGGCTATCCGAGCCATTCCCGTCGAAGAACGGGACATCAGAACTCTCATTACAAATGAGTCGCTTTCAAGTTTCGGGCTGTTGGCGGAAGGTCGCCGGATAAGCCTCCCTCAGGGCGTTACCACACCCAGGCCTACCGTTGACAAAGGGAAAAAGCAGGCCGAGTCTTCAACACGTAACGCCCCTAACACACTAAAAGAGGGGGAGATTAAGGAAACCGAAATGCCCGAAGTACAAGATGAGAACGTTGGTCCCACTCAAGACCCGATAGTCGAAGTTCATGACATCGAAACGTCATCTTCCCCATCGAAGAGGAAAAAGAAACTAACGGACAAGATAAGGAAGGAAAAGGTTGGCGGAACTTCTAAAGTTACCCTTATTCCAATGGAGAAAGAGGCTTCCTCACAGCATTTAGAAAGTTCTTTAAAAGGCCTATCAAACCTCTCCATACCTAATGATCTACTTAATTATGATTTTGACGATTCAGAGACACTTAAACTTCACTCGCGCATCAGAGGCGATGCAGGCATTCAAGCCCAAAATCAGGGAGAAAAACTCTCATTAGTAAAGAAACTGGTTCATCGGGGGGAAAACTAGGACACACACAAACATATGCATTTCACCTTGCATTTAAATTTCCATCGTCACACTACTCTTTGCTAATTCGTTGTTATTTAAATTCTGTGTAGGTGACATGGGGCGTACACACGGAATTGATCGTCTCCGTGGGTCGTCTATCTTCCATCACTCTGGACAGGACTCAGGTTCCGGAAGAACGTCGGGACAGAGATGGTGATGGCGATAGGGATTATCATTCCCAGGACTCATCATCTCGAAAGAAAACTTATTATCAGCCCAAGTACCACAAAAATCCCTCTTCTCACTCGGAGCAAAGCAAAGATAAGCATGGCCATAAGGGGTTGCAATCCGATGTCCCCCGTGATCAACACTCCGATTCCTCTACCACATGACAGTCCTGGGATCCTTACAGGAGAGCTGAACTTTCAAAGCCGTCTCTTCCTGTTCCTGCAACTGATCCAACAGTATCGGAGAGACTGGCTGAGCTTAAAGCTAAATTTCCAAAAATCTGCTTTGATGGCCTGAAGTTCCTCCCGGCGATCCGTCATATACCTGGAGATGTCAAACAGAGCGTTATCTCCTACACCAATGACGTCTATGTTCAACATGACGCGTTTGTTCATCTTGCTGAGAAATTGTCAGAAGTCTCCGTAGAACGCCAGCATGAGATTGATCGCCTGAAGCTTGAGGCTATCCACGACAAAGACATTATCAAATCTCCGGATGAAGAGCTTACGTCTTATAAATCTCAGCTTGAGGCCGCCCAGCAGAGCGCCAAAGATACAGCCGAAGCCATAACTCGCTTGGAATCGACCCACAAAAAAGAGATCGACAAGGTGGTCCAATGCTGTGGGGCCTTAGCTTTGGAGAAAGACTCGGTGCAAAAGGAGAGGGATGCATTCTGCCTCCGAGTCAAAGAACTTGAGGAGTGACTCTGCAAAAAGCAAGAAGAGAAGACTGCTGCCCAAGAAGAGTCACAATAGTATTGCGACGAGATCGTTGCTACGCAACTCCTAAAGGTGAAATATGAGGATGAGCTTTCTAAAGTTGTGGCGCTAAAGAATGAAGCCTGTGAAGAGGGAAAAAAGATAGCATCTGCAGAGATCGTCTCCCGTCTTGAGGCGGCTAAGGAAGAAGGAAGGGAAGAGATCAAAAGCATGTTCGACCCTCTTATTGCAGAATTCAATGCCTGCGTTCTCATGCACCGGTATTTAACTTTTCTGGGTGAGGGCTATCTCGAATCTTTAGCCGAGGCGTGGGAGACCTTAATAGAAATCAGGAAGGCCGAACATGGAACCGAGGAGGTTGATGAGGGAGTTTTGATAAAAGAATTTCTTAAGGGAAACGAGCCTTCGGACCTTTCAGCGGCAAAAGCTCTTTACTACAAAGGCCCATCCTCAACAAAAGGGAAAGAGAAAATCGCCGGTCTATCCGGGATTGAGTCTCAAGCTCACGTGCCCACTCAGCCGGCCGATCGGCCGATACTTGATCCCTTCGAGCAGCATGTTGGTTATGATCCAGAGGATCTCAGTCTCGACGTTCATGTTTTTTCTCCTATTCCAGAGGGTGAGACCCCTCTGATGGTTGAAAGTCAGCCGAAACCTGTAGACAACTCTTCACTTTAACATTCCAAAAGTTGTAGTTTTTCATCAGGACGTACCATATTCTAATGCTTGTTTTTCATGATTTTGTGCAGCTGTTCTGATCTTAAGCCCACTCCGAGGAGCGATGTAGCCAAGGAGGTGAAGGAAAAAACGAGTGAAGCCACTCACGCAGGAGAGGCTCTCGGTCCAAATGCTCAGGTGATCGGAACGCTTGATGAGGATAAATCTGAGACTTCCTCTCCCATCGATGGGAGTTATGAAGTTGAAATTACAGGCGCCTCTAAACACACATCTAAAATGAGCATGAAGGAGAAGCTTGAGAAAGAGAAGGAAAAGACCGTCAAGATCAAGGTCGAACCTCAAGCTGTGGACCTGGACGATCCTTTGCATAAGCCATTGAAGGTCATCCTCCCAGGCGGGTCCAAACCCATGGAAGTTCCTCGTACTTCTTCAGTTGTCATTTCCCCATCAAAGAAAGCTATCAAGCGTAAACGCACCGGGGAGGAGTCGTCTGGTAAAAAGTCGAAGAAGTCGAAGAAGTAGTCTTTGCTCTCGTTCAACGAGAGTTAGTTTAGATTATGTAATTGTTTTATTTATTTTCGTAGTTCATGTAGATAAACTTATTTTTGATGAATAAAACTTAGTTCTTTTTCCTCTCAGAGGACAATTGTTGTTTGGTTTCTTGTATAATCGTGGTCAAAACCCGAGCTACTGCGAGTTACATGAACTTCTTGATTCATCTTCAAACAAGTTGACAACTTTTTGGCATTGCACATTCTTTATTCCACGCTCCGGGTACATAGAATATTTTCCAGTCCGTACGCCAAGGGTTTGATGACTTCAAGTCATTTATATCCATTCCGCCCTCAGGGGACTTGGACATTTAAATCGTTTATACTATGCTCCGCACTCTGGGGACTCAAAGTACTCCAGTTCGCACTCTGGGGACTTGGAGGTTTAGAGTCGTTTATGCTCTGGTCCGCACTCTGGGGACTCGGAGTACTCCAGTCCGCACTCTGGGGATTTGGAGGTTTTGAGTCATTTATACTCTGGTCCGCACTTTGGGGACTCGGAGTACTCCAGTCCGCACTCTGGGAACTTGGAGGTTTTGAGTCGTTTATACTCTGGTCCGCACTCTGGGGACTCAGAGTACTCCAGTCCCCACTCTAGGGACTTGGAGGTTTTAAGTCGTTTATACTCTGGTCCGCACTCTAGGGACTCAAAGTACTACAGTCCACACTCTGGGGACCTGGAGGTTTTAAGTCGTTTATACTCTTGTCCGCACTCTGGGGACTCAGAGTACTCCAGTCCACACTCTGGGGACTTGGAGGTTTTGAGTCATTTATACTTTGGTCCTCACTCTGAGGACTCAGAGTACTCCAGTCCGCACTCTAGGGACTTGGAGGTTTTGAATCGTTTACACTCTGGTCCGCACTCCGGGGACTCAGAGTACTCCAGTCCGCACTACGGGGACTTGGAGATTTTGAATCTTTTACACTCTGGTCTGCACTCCGGGGACTCAGAGTACTCCAGTCCGCACTCCGGGGACTTGGAGATTTTGAGTGCTCGAGCGCGTTCGTACGTCAGACAAAATAATGTATTCTTTATTTATTTGTCACAGCGTTATCATACACAGAAATATCGACAATTCATAGAGAAAATGGCTTCAAGCCTTTATTAATGCAAATAAGCTAAATTGTCTTTTTACATGCCATAAACTAGGAATAAAAACTTGCTGGAAATAAATGCAACTAAAATATGAAAGAAACGAACTAAGTGTAATAATGCCGCAACTGCTCGCTATTCCACTCTCGAGGGAGTGTCGCACCATCAACGGTCGCTAGCTTGAAAGTTCCTTCTTCAAGCTTCCGTTCAATGACGTATGGACCTTCCCATGCGGGGCTTATATGTGATGGAACTGGGAAAAATCGTTTCAGAACGAGATCACCCACACAAAAGATTCTCGGTCGGATTTTTTCATTATAATATCGAGCGACTCGATGCCTGTACGCGGCCGCTCTTAAATTAGCTTCTCCGCGTTTTTCATCGATGAGATCCAATGATTCCGGAAAAAGATCTTGATTTGATTTATGGTCATAACAAGTTACCCGATGTGATGGAACTCCAAGTTCTACGGGTATGACAGCTTCCACGCCGTATGCCAATGCGAATGGAGTATGGCCAGTCGCGGACTTGTAGGTGGTTCTGTAAGCCCAAAGCATCGTTGGAAGCTCATCCACCCACTTGCTTCTAGCCTTCTCCAAACGGTTTTTCAATATGGATTTGATTATTTTGTTTACAGCTTCCACTTGTCCATTGGCTTTCGGGTGAGCAACTGCTGCAAACTTTTTCTCATTCATATTGTTGGCAAAATTCCTTGAACTCTTTGCTTTCAAACTGAGTTCCGTTGTCTGTAACGATGGTTCGTGGAAGGCCAAAGCGGCATGTAATTTTTCATACAACGAAATTAATGACTTTCTTGGTGGTGATAGTGGCCAAAGGCTCTGCTTCTGCCCACTTGGTAAAGTAATCGGCCGCAACTATCACGTATTTTGCACCACCTTTGGATAGGGTTAAGGAACTGACTATGTCGATCCCCCCCATTGCAAATGGCCAGGGACTAACCATTTGTGTGAGTTCCGTCGGCGGAGCTCTCGGGTTTTTGCATATTTCTAACACTTGTCGCATCTTCTCACATAGTCTGCGGCATACTGATTTACAGTTGGCCAATAGTATCCATAGCGAAGGATTTTCTTTGCAAACGTCTGCCCTTCGGTGTGGTCGCCACATTCACCTTCATGGACTTCCTTCAGGACCCGTTTTATCTCACTATGGGCAATGCATCGGAGTAAGGGGGTCGAGAATCCCCTCCGATACATCACCCCATCTTGCATTACATAACGAGAAGCCTTATGAATGACTTGTCTCCTTTCACTCCTCCCTTCGGGCATGACCCCATGTAACAAGTACTACTTGAATGGGGTCATCCATGACTCCTTCTCGATTTCTATTTCCAACATGAAATCTACCTCCATCATATTTATGCTCGGAACATGTAAGGTTTCAATGGGAAACAATCCCATCTGTTGCGCATCGCCAGTGCTTGCAAATTTTTCCAATGAATCGGTTGCTCTATTTTGCTCACGCGGGACATGTGAAATATCGTAATACTCGAGATTCGCTAGCAGCTTCTGAACTTGGACCAAATACGGGGCAAGTCTTTGCCCCCTTGCTTGGTAGTTGTTTGCACAAAAAATGGACAAACACCTCCAAGTCGTATTATTTAGTTGATTATATGTAATTTTCAATGATTTTAGATGAGTATGTAAATATGAGAAAAGTAGGGGCTGAAATGTAAAAGACACACAGATTTATAGTGGTTCGGCCAGAATGTGCCTACGTCCACTTTATATGTTATTATCTTCTTTCTTTCAGGTTACAAGTACAATGCGTTGTGTACAAGTGTATGAAAGTAGTTTGAAAGTTCCTTCCTTGCTTGAGCTCTCAAACTTGTCTGCCATTGTTGTACCCCTGCCCCTCTATTTATAGAGTGAGGTAGAGGGCAGGGGTCTTGGATGTATATAGCTGCTGGTGGGCCCGGGCTGAAGCAATCTGGCCTGGTAGCGTTCTGGTTCGGCGAAGCCTTGGTTCGGCCGTGTTGAGGTCTCTGAGATGGTTGATTCGGTAGTGAGCTTGGAGGTTGGTTCGGTTGTACGTGGTCCGGTCATGGTGGTCCGGTGATGAAGAGGTTGGTTCGGCATTGATGTGGAGATTGGTCCGGTTTGGTTGTGTGGTATTGGACCGGTGGTGATTGGTTCGGTACCAACTTCGTTCGGTAGTGGGATTGTGAGGGGGAGTCTGGTTGCCGGACTAGGTTGGGAATGCCGAATGAACCCATGCCGAATGAACCACCATGCTTGAATTGCCGAATGGATTTTATGCTAGCATTGAGCCTTGTGTCTGCCGAATGGATTGGAGGTTACGAACCCGGGTGTAACTGACGCTTCTCGGTCTCGAGATCTTCTGGGTGAAAATTCGCCCAACATTTGCCCCCCAAAGTGGGGCACGTGCTTGCATGTGTCGCGCTTTGTTTCCCTGTGGTAGAAAGGCTTGTTTCGTAACGCCATGGGCTGGATATTCGTATCCTGCTGCTGTCCTGCAAAGGAATTTAATTTATAGTTTTAGTGTGGTTTTAGATAACGATCGTTCGGGATCGAGATATTTGAAATGAAGCTAATCGTGTCGTTCGAGGCGAGCAAGTGTGCCCCGAAGGGGCTTAGCATCGTCGATGCCAGGTTCACGTTAGAGTGGGTCCCTGGGTCGTTTGCCAAGGTGGCTTATCGCCAGCTCAGAGCATGCCTAGGGATCGTTCGCGACCCCGTACATGTGTAAGTAGCTTAGCCATTTCACAATTATCAAATATCCATTTGACCGATGGGCTTAAAAATGCGTGTCAAAGTGTAAATTCCCACGATGATAGGGTTAATGACCATTCAGAGCGTGCCTATGGACCATTCGTGGTCGCGTACACGTGTGAACGATTTAATTCATGCTAGTGGGAGTTTTACGACTTATTCATCGTTGTCATAATCTTATTTTATTAGTTAGTTCTGGAGTTCGGTACTTATCTGAGTGAAGCGCCTTGCGTGCCCCCTGTTTCTGGTTTCTGCTGGTAGAGACAGTTTTATTCGGTTGTTGGTTGGACCGGTACGCTGGTCCGGTATGTTGGTCCGGTAGGCCGAACCAGCTGGTTCGGCAATCCTGAGTTTGCCTATATATAGAGGCTACCCCCCTTAGTTTTCCCTTACCGAACCAAAGAGAGCCGAATCAATTTTTAGCCGAACCAAACTTCTGCCGAACCAAGCTTATACCGAATTAGGTATATATTCTTTTGCCGAATGGTTTTTTATCACCGAATGAATATGATTGCCGAATGCACACGAAGGGTTTTGTTTTACCGAATGATATGTATACCGGATGTGTTTTTTAGTGCCGAATGGACTTATGACCCCATTGCCGAATGAACTTAAGTCCCTAGTGCCGAATGAGCATAAGACCCTAGTGCCGAATGAACTTTGTATTCGGTCTTTGGGTGGAACTCTGGACTTATGTATGCTTGCTTGTATTCTTGTTCTAACATCATGTTTTTCACTTTTGTGTATGCAGATAAATGTCTCGCAAGGCGGAAACACGATCAGACAGACGGAAATCCAAGGATGGAGGAGAGTCTTCTTCTGTGCCCCCAGCCCAACCAGGATCCGGGCAACATCGACCTGTTCCGAGGTCGTTGGTGGACGGACATGGTCCACAGGAACTTCTGGTCTCCCCTCCCGACTGCTTTCCTAGCTCCCTAAAGGAGGAGCAACTTGACGTTATATCCCGTTCCTTTGGGATAGACAGGGCTCTTATGCTGTTACCGGGGGAGGGGGTCATGCCATATGATCCCCCTGAGGGGTACTTTGCTTACAGCCGTTACCATTGTATGTGCGGGGCTATTCCTCCAGTCAACGCCTGGATATTAAGCTTCGTCACTTATCTGAAGGTGGCTCCATTCCAGCTCCAGCCCAACTCTTATGCCATTCTGGTTTGCTTGTATGCTATCTTCCAGAAGAGATACGGGCGTGCCCCCTCCCACCGGGAAATACGATATCTGTACAATCTGAGGGGGTACAGGAAGGGGTCCCCATATATTAGCTTGGAGTCAGCTGTTTCCTTCAAGCCTGTTTTGGATTTATACTCGAAGTATAGTATGTTCAAGAAGGAGTGGTTCTTTGTCAGGGATGACTCCGTCTCTATTCGCCGATTTACCTCCGGATGTAAGTAAAAACTCTACTCATAATTCCTGTCTTGGCTGTAATTCACTCTCTTATGCGCTTTTATTTCTTGCTAGCGACAGGTGGTTTTGCGATTGTGGAAGATGATCGCTTGGTTCGGATGGCAGCAGAAATTGAAGCTATTTCCGGGAGAGACAGATCGGCTGCTTATCTGATTAGGAATGCCAGGCTCTTGTCGTATAATTTGATCCTCCCACATCAGTCCGTAGTCAAACAGAGGGACACGGCAGAAGAGAAGGCTGCCCAGCCTAAAGGTGGGGTGACAGCGAAGGGTGGCAAGAGGAAGCCCTTTGCACAACGTCCAGTCGTAGGAGGCAAGAAGCTCAAGGAGTCCGATGGCCCTTCTCCAAGTACTTGCCCGGATGTCCCGGAGGAGGAAGGTGTAGAAGAGGAGGAAGGAGGTGAAGTTGGAGAAGGGTCGGAGGGTGGAGGAGATGACGATGGTCAGGGTGGTAGCGGTGTTGCTGCTCTAACCTCTGAGCAGGACCTCGAACTGGATGAGGCTCTCCGTCGGGCCTTCGGGGAGTCAGAGGGGGAGTCGGAAACAGAGAAGGAAACGGAGAGGGCAGAGGAAACCGGCAAAGCTGTGGTTAGCACTGACCCATCCTCTAAGGGTTCCTCAGCTAGGGTGACCCCGGCGATGCAAGGTGAACTTTTGTCTTCTGCCGATTCCATTTTCGATAGGGACTTAGAAATTTTTTACGGTTCACTTCCGTCCTGGAATGAGATCCAGGACTTATTGCAGTATCCCACTCCTCCGCCGGGTTTGTATAACAGATGTGTCTCCTCACTTTTCTTTCTTTTTAACTTAGCACATTTTTTGAATTGCGGATTATTGTATGTTCGTAACACTTGTTCTTTATTCCAGGGGCAGGCCAGGCGGGTAAAACGTCGGATGTTCGACACCGCCTTGAACAATTTAAGTCGAGGAGAGCTTCCGCGAAACCTTCTACTGATCGCACTGGGGACGTAGTCAAGTACCGCCCTCTTCTTGGGGTCATCGAAGAGGGCATTCAGAAAAGGAAGCGGAGCCGTTCCTTATTTGAGTCTTCTTCTGCTTCGCAGCTTCCTACTCTGTCTCCCCCTACTCAGCCTCCTCGTGATACTACGGAGGAGAGCACGGAGCCCTGCCCCCCTCCTCCTCCTTCCAAGAGATCTACTGTCATTCATATAAGGCGTCCCGATGTGCCTCGCCCCGTGCCTCGTGACCCTTTTGCCGGTCATCCTGATTTAGACCCAAGTTTTCGGGACATTTCATTTGATGAGACCACGGGCGAGCACCTACTTCCCCGCAACCCCATGGTACGTGTGCTGGATGAGGCCAAGTCCCTAGATCTTGATCTGCTTACTACTCGGGTAGTTACTATGGGGGACGAGGCCAAGGCTAATATTGACCGGGTGGCCGAAGAGACTAAGAAGTTAATGGAGCATCATGCTCGATTGGTCAAGGCCGGGGAGGAGATTGGGAGTGCTAATATTCGGTTAAGGCTAAAGGTTGCCGATCAGGCCAAGCAGCTTGCCGACCAAGCCATCCAGATCTCCCAGCATGAGGAAGCCTCCCAGCGTCTGAAAGAGACCATGGAGAAGGCCAGTAGGGCGGAGTTACGGAAGATGGAGGTTACCTGCAGGGAGCGGATTAACATGGCCATTACAACGGTGGATGAGGTTCGAAATGCGGATCTCGAGCGGGTAGAGGAGTTGTCGAGGAGACTCGAGGCTGCGGAGATGGCTCAGGCTGAGTTGAAGGAGGAGATGGAGGAGATGAGGAGGTCCCATAGGTTGAAGGAGGAGGAAATGAGGAGGTCACTCCAGGCTGACTGCTTGAGATACCAATCAGAGAGGGACGTCGCCGTCGCTAAGTTGCAAGCTTCCGAGGCTCGGGTGAGGGAGTTTGAGGAAAATGAGGGGATGATGGATGAGATGCTTCAGGATATGTACTTCCATACTTGG
Organism: Allium cepa; assembly: GCA_030765085.1. Classification (NCBI taxonomy): domain Eukaryota; kingdom Viridiplantae; phylum Streptophyta; class Magnoliopsida; order Asparagales; family Amaryllidaceae; genus Allium; species Allium cepa. The sequence goes on along the minus strand of CM060932.1, from coordinate 688,593,780 downwards.
AAAGAGGGCGGCTTGTCTTGGATGGACGATTACCCTCGGGTCATGGCCAAGGTGTATCTCCAGGCTTTAGAGGAGGCCAGGGTGAACGCGGGTAAGGAAGGCGGAGAGGCTTTCAACTTGAGTGCGGTTACTGCTCAGTTCTCAAAGGAGGAGCAAGCGGCGGTGAAGGAGGGGATGCGGCTGCTTGCTGCGGAGGAAGCGGGCGTGCAGTTGGATGATGAGGATCAAGCGGCGGATGCTGGTGAGTTATTCTTTTCCCTTTCTTTTCTTTCCGTGTTTTCATAACTTGATCGTTCGTTTAATGAATTCCTCTTCCGATCTGGACAGGTGGGACTTCAGATCCACATGCTGGGGGCTCCGATCCTGCGGCTAAGTAGGCTGGGGGAGTTGGTGATGGAGTGTGGATGCATCTGCCATCTTTTTGTTTCTTGTTTATCACTGTTCATGTTAGTCTTTGATATGCAACTGTAATAAAATTATTTGCAAAGAATAACTTCGTGTGATCTTATAATATAAGCTGATTTTGTCATGTTTAAATGTTGTTGCTATCTTTATGTGCTGTGTGAGAAGTATAATTATGTATATGCCTGTGATTCCACTTGTGTTTGATGTTAAGTTTTTGCTTGAAATATAATTTCACGTTTTGCAATGTCAGTGTATGAATAAGTTATAGTTACGCATTTATGTACAAGAGAAGAGAGTACCGCCCTTTATGTTTTATTCGCAGGCGGTAGCTTTGAGTGTCTTGTGTAACTGTTCACGGGTATAGCAGAGCGCCCTGCTACCCAGCACGCAGGCTTAGAGCCTCATGAGTGAATGTTTCCTATTTGGTTTCCTGTACTTTAGAGTTTGTTATACAGGATAGGAGAAAAATATTTAAATGAAATGGAAATATAGTAAAAGTAAAACTTCCAGTCACGGAAGGCCGTCGATGTGCTTAAGTTCGTGGCAAACGGGTTTTGTAGTCACTTTCCCTAGCTGTGGGTCTTGGAGACATTTGTCACCCATCTTACGCCTCCGCGGGGAGTTTTCTTTTTTACCACAGCCGCACTTAAGACACATCGGAGCCGAGATCGCGCACGGTAACTACCCGAACCGTTATGGTCCGTAATCGTGGGTATTATTCGATTTACCGTGGCCGGCTAGCGTGGGTGCCGTTGGCCGTGAACTACCCCTGGCTGGCCACACCTTATGTTGGGGCTTAAAGTAGGTTCACGGTTACCGACGAGCCGAACGCCGTAATGAGCTGCCATCGGCTATAGTCGGCCTTTATGATGACTTATAATCGGCTCATTACAGTTGGCTTTGAGGGCAGGCGCGCAATGAGTTAACCCGCAGCAGAGGGATGCTGGAGCAAAAGAGTCTCATTGGCGAGTGCATAGAATCGTGGCGTACCTGTTAGGCCTAGTCTAGATGAGGCCGCGGTGCGTCTTGAGTGGAGATGCCATAGGATTTTGTTCAACAGAAAGGGATAAAACTTAACAAGTAGCCAAGACATAAAGGAACAAGTTAAAAAGAGACAAGATTTTTTAAAGTGGTTCGGCACGAAAATGCCTACGTCCACTGGTTCTCTTTGTTAATTCACTTCATATGGGCAGTACAAGTTAAGAAAAGTATCGACGGAGGTGTCGGATGTTCCATGCCCTCTGGAACACCTCTCCGTCCACTGTTGACAAAATGTAAGCTCCGTTGTGGAGATCTTTGTGAATTACATATGGTCCGTCCCAGATGGGGTCCAGTGCCCCGGGGCGCGGAAAGATTCGCCTGAGGACAAGATCTCCTTCTTGTAAGCTGCGATGCTTGACTTTGGAATTGTATAGTGCTGCCACTTTTTGTTTGTGAGCTGCTGCTTTGAGTGCTGCATCGTTTCTCCTTTCCTCAATCAGTTCCAAAGACATGAGGAGGAGTTCTTCGTTTTCTTCTGGGTTGTAGTGGATCCTACGGTGGGAAGGCACAATAGTCTCAACTGGGAGCATTGCCTCCGATCCATATGCCAAAGAGAAAGGAGTATGTCCCGTTGATGTTCTGAAAGATGTGCGGTATGCCCATAGTGCCGTAGGAAGTTCGTCCACCCAAGCGCCTTTTGACTTTTCAAGTTTCTTCTTGATTAGGGTTTTGAGAATTTTGTTGACAGCTTCAACTTGTCCGTTTGCCTGAGGGTAAGCTACTGATGAGAAGCTTTTATGAATTCCATGCTCTTGGCACCAGTCGGCAAATTCTTCGCTGTCAAATTGGAGTCCGTTGTCTGATACGATCTTGAGGGGGACTCCATACCTGCACAGAATGTTTTTGATCAAGAAGTTAATAATTTTTGCTGAAGATATTTTATTTAAAGGTTCCGCTTCCACCCATTTGGTGAAATAATCGACTGCCACTATAGCATATTTGGCTCCGCCTCGGCCCGTTGGCAGTTCGCCAATTAAGTCAATTCCCCATACAGCAAAGGGCCAAGGGCTGGTCATTTGAGTAATTTCGTTTGTGGGCAGTCGAGGGATCTTGGCGAACTTCTGACATCTGTCGCATTTCTTAACGAAGTCTAGGGTATCTTTGTTTAGTGTGGGCCAGTAATATCCATATCGGAGTATCTTTCTTGCCAAAGTCTGTCCTCCAGTGTGATCTCCGCATCCTCCCTGATGGATGTTTGTTAATATCTCCTTGGCTTCCCTTCCGGCGACGCATCTTAATAAGGGGCTAGAGAAGCCACGCCGGTAGAGGATGCCTTCTTGTATTGTGTAGTGGGGAACTTTTCTCAAGATCTTCTTGGCTTCGTCACGCCTGTCGGGTAGTATGCCATCTTGCAAATATTTCCGGATAGGAGTCATCCAGGTTCCTTCTTCGATTGCAGTTATCAGATTTACTTGTTCGAAACTTGGGGCTAGCTGCCTTGAGATTACTAGTGCTCCGGGAATGGTGCTGTCCTTCATACTAGCTTGCTTCGCAAGTTCATCTGCCTCTTGGTTTTCTTCTCGAGGAATGTGTTTGATTAGATAATGGTCCAATCGATCGAGCAGCAGTCTGGTTTTCTTTAGGTATGCTGTGAGCCGTTCTCCTCGAGTCTGGAATTCTCCTAGTACCTGGTTTACGATAAGCTGAGAATCACTATGAATACATAAGGAATTGATCCCAATTTCTAGGGCCAGTTCCAATCCCGCTATTACTGCTTCATATTCAGCATCGTTGTTAGTGGCCGTGAACTCCAATCTTAATGCATAGTACAACTTTCTTCCCCTGGGGGTGACGATCACAATACCTGCCCCCGAGCCTTGTTCGTTCGATGCTCCGTCTGCAAAGAGGTTCCACTTGATGTTTTTTGCTACTTCGGATTGTTCCTTGCCTTCGTTGGTAGTGAATTCGGCAATGAAATCAGCCATGGCTTGTCCTTTGATAGCGGTGCGGGGATGGTAGGTGATATCATACTGACTTAGTTCGATGCACCATTTGAGGAGTCGCCCAGAAGTGTCAGGACGATGGAGCACTTGTCTTAGTGGTTGATCGGTTAGAACCCTGATGGAGTGAGACTGGAAGTAGTGTCGCAGTTTCCGTGACGCGATCAATAAACAATATGCTAACTTCTCAAGTTTAGGATATCTGGCTTCTGCCCCCGTAAATCTCTTGCTTACAAAGTAAACCGGACGTTGTGTGCGGTCTTCTTCTCTTACCAAGGCGGCGCTTAGAGCATGAGATGATACAGCGAGGTATAGGTATAACACTTCACCTTCATTTGGAGTTGAGAGTACTGGTGGTCTCTGAAGGTGTTCGATTAGGTTGAGGAAGGCTTTTAAGCATTCGTCGGTCCACTCGAACCTCCCTTTGTCTTTCTTGAGTGCTTCGAAGAAAGGGACACACTTGTCAGTTGCCTTGGAAATGAATCTGCTTAGGGCGGCCACCTTTCCGTTTAGGCTCTGCATTTCTTTTCGAGTGGAAGGTATCCTTATTTCTTTTAAAGCTCGGATTTGTTCAGGGTTTGCTTCGATTCCTCTGGCGTGGACGATGAATCCTAAGAATTTTCCCGATGATACTCCGAAGGAGCACTTTAGAGGATTCAGCTTCATTCCATATCGGCGAAGTACCCGAAACATATCGTCCAGATGGCTTACATGGTCGTTGGCTTTCCTGGACTTCACCAACATGTCATCCACATATACTTCCATAGTACGTCCTATCAGTTCTGCGAACATTTTGTTGACGAGGCGTTGATAGGTAGCTCCAGCATTTTTGAGTCCAAAAGGCATGACTTTGTAACAATATAATCCGCGGTCGGTGATGAAGCTAGTGTGGTCCTGATCGGGAGCGTGCATGGGGATCTGGTTATATCCGGAGTATGCATCCATAAAAGATAGGAGTTCGTGCCCAGCTGTGCTGTCCACGAGTTGGTCAATTCGGGGAAGTGGGAAGCAGTCTTTCGGGCAAGCGTCATTCAGATTGGAGAAGTCAATACATATTCGCCACTTTCCATTGGCCTTTTTTACTAGCACTGGGTTAGCGATCCATCCTGGGTAGATGGCTTCCCGTATGAAGTCATTAGCAAGTAGATTTTTTACTTCCTCATCAAGGGCTGCTGATCGCTCTGCCCCCATGCTCCTCTTTTTCTGCTTTACTGGTACCTTGGTGGGATCGATGTTCAACATGTGGCATGCTACGTCTGGGGAGATTCCTGTCATATCGGCATGGGTCCACGCAAATACATCTAAGTTGTGGCGGAGAAAGTCAATGAGTCGATCCTTCAATTCCGTTTTCAGCTGAGATCCGATTTTTAATAGTCTACTTGAATCATGCTTATCTACAGATACGAATTCCATAGCCTCTGCAGGCTCGGCGGTAGCCTCCTCCTCTTTATCCCGGGGGTCTAGTTCATTGAAGGGATCGCTTGTGTATCGAAGAGGAGGGGCTTTCTTTAGTTGCTATGCCTCCAAGCTTTTCATGCAGAGAGTAGTCTCTGCATCTTTTCCTTTATTCTTTCTGCGGTTGTTGCGAAGCTCAGTTACATAGCAGTCTCGGGCAGCGTCTTGATCTCCTTCTACTTCTCCTATTCCGTTGTCTGTCGGGAATTTCATCTTCAGGCACCAGGGGGCTAGGACAATTTGGAAGTCAGACAAGGCTGGTCTCCCCAAGAAGGCGTTGTAAGCCGAGTGGTTCTCTATTAGCACGAACGTTTGTTTTCGCACCACGGAGCGGGGATGACTTCCTATTTCGACGAAGAGGTCAAGTTGCCCGAGGGGCATTTTTGCATCTCCAGTGAAACCGTGCAGTGGTTTGTCGCAGGGAGACACATCCTTCATTGATAACTTCATTTTGTCGAAAGCATGTTTGAACAAGATGTTTACGGAGCTTCCCGTGTCTATTAGAATCCGAAAAACTTTAGCAGGGCCGAACCAGGCAGAGATGACCATAGGATCCATATGTGGGTACTGTCTTCCTTCCAAATCGCGTCTACTGAATATGATGTCGTCGCTCTCTTTTCGTTTCGGTTGGCGTTCTTCTGTGACGGAGTTAACGTATCCTTCGGTATTTCTAAGCGACTTGCCGTACCTTTCCATCTCTGCCCAACTTCTGTCGGCAATGTGTGGTCCTCCTGAGATGGTAAGGACTACTATCTTCTCTTGACTAGAGCCACTGGTGTTGTGATTGTTGCGACTCCCTCCGCCTACTTCTGGGAGGGGTTGCTTTGAGTTCTCATTGGCAGGAGTTGGAGTCCTGTTCTGACTTTTCACATAACGTTCCAGTCTTCTTCTTCTAATGTGTTCTTCGATCAAGTCCCGAAGATGGTGGCATTCATTGGTGTCATGTCCGTGGGATTCGTGGAAGCGACAGAACTTTCCGGACTTGAGTGCGTTATCTGATTCTTTCTTGTGCGGGGGGCGCTTGTATCCGAGTTCGCCCTGAGTGGCTAGGTAGATGTTTTCGATTGTTTCATTCAAAGGAGTGTAGGAGTCAAATCTTGGCCCTGGTCGATATTGGCGCTTCTCACCCTTTCTGCCCCCAGCATTGTCTCTAGATTCATTTCTTCGAGCGTCCTTAGCTGCAGTGGGAACCTTGTCCTGAATTATCTTGCCTTGTTGCCCTGGCTGCCTCTCCGTAGCAGCGTCTTCAAGTCTCATATACTTTCCAGCTTCATGGAAGAAATCAGGCAAGGTAACTGGTTTTTCCTTAGTTAATCTTCTGGCAAACTTGGTGTCTGGATGCACGCCACTACAGAGGGCCATTAGAGTGAGTTTTTCATCGGCATCTTGAACTGCTGCCGCTGCGGCGTTGAACCGTGTTAGATATTGTTGTAGCGTCTCTCCGGTTTTCTGTTTGACATTGGATAGAGAATAAGCATCCCTGGGTTGTTCCACATGGATGCGGAACTGGCTAATAAACCTTTCTTTTAACATCTCCCATGAGTTGATGGATCCTTGGGGTAGATGGCAGAACCAGGAGGTAGCTAGATCTGATAGGAATAGCGGAAAGCATTTACATAATACTCCTTCTGTTGCTCCACTCATGAGCATATGCTGGGTGTATCTCTGCAGGTGTACGATGGGGTCGGAAGTTCCTTTGTAAGGTTCCATGGTTGGCATTTTCCATTCCCGGGGAGTGATGGCAGTTTCGATATTTCGGGTAAAGGGACTGGTGACCCTAGCGCCTATTCCCCGGTCCCTTTGCTCCCGTTGGACACATTCTCTGAATAATCGTGCCATCCGCTCGTCAGAACTTGGAGCGGACAAAAATGAGCTCGGTTCTTCCCTGCGGGATCTATCTCGTCCAGATGACCTGTAGGGATGGTACAGTCTATCACCTCTAGCATTATCTAGTGGTTGTCTTTGGCTGCTTGGATGCACGCTAGGACCAGCTACAGTTGCCCCCTGCCTTGATCTTCCCCTGTGGGGTTCTGTTTCGAGCACATCCATGGGGTCAACTTCGGGCTGGGTTCTAGCTCGGCTCCGTTCAGCGGGGTTTCTATGATTAGGTGGCATGACTGGCTCAGCTACATCCGACCCTCGCCTGGTGCCTCCCCCGCTAGGTTCGGTTCCAAGGGCTTCCTCGAGTCGGAATTCGGGCTGAGTTCGGGCGCGGCCCCTATCATTGTTTTTCCTGTTGATAGCTTGTTCGAAGAGTGAAGACCTTTGTTGCCTCCGGGATCCTCCGGATTGGGATTCACCCCATGATTCAGTGTTGCGGTTGGACTCTTCAGCGTCCCTTAAGCGTGTCATGAGTTGGTCCACCAAAGTTTCTTGTTGGGATGTGAAGCGGTTAGTTACTTCAGCCACAACCCTGTCCAGATCTGCCCTAGTGATTGGTTGTTCCGTTGCGGGACCAGTTGGATTTTCCTGATTTTCATCTGGTACTGCTGTTGAAGTGGGCTGATCTGTGATTGCTGGATCTGGAAGGCTGCTAGTTGCGATGTTCTTTCCTTTGTTAACATCCCTTCTCTGTTTGGAAGGCATGATTTCTAAGCAACGAGTGATGTCGTTAGGAAAAAGGTTGAGTGGGAGAAGATGAAGTTTGAGTTCAGCTCTCAGTGAAAGCACCAAAAATGTTTGCACAAAAAATGGACAAACACCTCCAAGTCGTATTATTTAGTTGATTATATGTAATTTTCAATGATTTTAGATGAGTATGTAAATATGAGAAAAGTAGGGGCTGAAATGTAAAAGACACACAGATTTATAGTGGTTCGGCCAGAATGTGCCTACGTCCACTTTATATGTTATTATCTTCTTTCTTTCAGGTTACAAGTACAATGCGTTGTGTACAAGTGTATGAAAGTAGTTTGAAAGTTCCTTCCTTGCTTGAGCTCTCAAACTTGTCTGCCATTGTTGTACCCCTGCCCCTCTATTTATAGAGTGAGGTAGAGGGCAGGGGTCTTGGATGTATATAGCTGCTGGTGGGCCCGGGCTGAAGCAATCTGGCCTGGTAGCGTTCTGGTTCGGCGAAGCCTTGGTTCGGCCGTGTTGAGGTCTCTGAGATGGTTGATTCGGTAGTGAGCTTGGAGGTTGGTTCGGTTGTACGTGGTCCGGTCATGGTGGTCCGGTGATGAAGAGGTTGGTTCGGCATTGATGTGGAGATTGGTCCGGTTTGGTTGTGTGGTATTGGACCGGTGGTGATTGGTTCGGTACCAACTTCGTTCGGTAGTGGGATTGTGAGGGGGAGTCTGGTTGCCGGACTAGGTTGGGAATGCCGAATGAACCCATGCCGAATGAACCACCATGCTTGAATTGCCGAATGGATTTTATGCTAGCATTGAGCCTTGTGTCTGCCGAATGGATTGGAGGTTACGAACCCGGGTGTAACTGACGCTTCTCGGTCTCGAGATCTTCTGGGTGAAAATTCGCCCAACAGTAGTCTCCCCGTACTTGGTACAACATCAGTTGTGAGTCGCAAAATATTTCGACCGATCCTTCTCCTAGTTCTTTGATAAGTCTTAAGCCGACTATCAATGCTTCATACTTGGCTTCGTTATTCATTGCTGTGAATTCAAGCTTCAAAGCGTAGCAAACTTATCGGTTCTCGGGATGACAAGAAATATGCCAACCCCTGAACAACAGTCGTTAGATGCCCCATCGGTGTACATCTTCCATCGAACGGGAGGTATGACATTGTGCCCGTTTAATTCGTCTGTCATGGTGAATTCAGCGATGAAATCTGCTAGCTCTTATCCCTGTATGGCCTTTCGCAACTGGTAAGTAATATCGAACTGACTCAACTTGATATTCCATTTTAACATCCTTCCAGAAGTCTCCGGTCGTTGAAGTACCTGTCGCAAGGGTTGATCAGTGTAAACACTAATTGAGTGTGCCTGAAAATATGGGCGAAGCTTGCGTGATGCAATCACCAAGCAGTAGGCTAATTTCTCGATCTTGGGATAATTTCTTTCTGCCCCCATCAGACGTTTACTAACATAGTAAACTGGATTTTGAACCCGGTCCTCTTCACGAACCAAAGCCGTACTGATAGCATGCTGGGATATTGCCAAGTACACATACAACATTTTGTGGTCTATTAGTTTCGATAGCGCCGGGGGGCTCTCCAAATGCCTTACCAAAGCTTGGAATGCTTCCTTGCAGTCCGATGTCCATTCGAAATTCCTTTTTCCCTTTTTTATCACATCAAAGAAAGGAATGCACTTATCCATGGCTCTGATATGAATCGACTCAGCGCGGCCACCTTCCCGTTCAAGCTTTGTACTTGATTTATAGTTTTGGGTACTTGCATGTCCCGAATAGCCTGAATCTTTTCCAGGTTTGCTTCAATTCCACGGGCATTCACAATGAAACCCAAGAACTTCCCTGATGCAATGCCAAAAGAGCACTTTAAGGGGTTGATCTTTATACCGTAATGCCTGAGTATATCAAACATTTCTGCTAAATCTCGGATGTGGTCATTTGACTGTCGTGACTTCAAGAGCATGTCATCCACATAGACTTCCATCGTTCTACCAATCTGGTCTTTAAACATACGATTCACCACACGCTGATAAGTTGCTCCCGCGTTTTTCAATCCAAAAGGCATTACCACATAGCAATATAGCCCTACGTCTGTGACAAAACTAGTGTGTTCTTGGTCTGGAATGTGCACCGGGATCTGATTGTATCTCGAATACGCGTCCATAAATGACAATAATTCGTGTTCGGCGGTCGAGTCGATGGGCTGGTCGATTCTAGGTGAAGGAAAACTATCCTTCGGGCATGCTTTATTCAGATCGGAGTAATCAATACAAGTTCTCCACTTCCCATTCGCTTTTCTTACCAGCACAGGGTTAGATACCCATTCAGGGTAGAGGGCATCGCGGACGAACCCATTGGCTTTGAGTTTGTCCACCTTATCTTTGAGAGTAGCGGATCTCTTTGGGTCCATGATTCTCCTTTCCTGCTTCACAGAAACGTATTTTGGGTCTATATTCAACATATGTCTTGCGATGGCAGGTGAAATCCCACACATATCAGAGTGTGTCCAAGCAAAAACGTCCAAATTTGCTTGGAGGAAATCAGTAAGATCCTCGGCCACTGAAGGGTCGAGTTGTGATCCAATCTTAAGAACTCGTGATGGGTCATCCCGGCTAATTGGAATGTCGATTGTCAGCTCAGCCGGTGCTGCATTCATTTCCCTGGATTCCCCATCATCATCTCTCGGATCTATGTCTCTAAGGATCCGAGAATGTCGCCCGAGCCAGGACTCGAGCACTACTTGTCAATCATCAGTTTTTAGGATGTGGATGGAGCTGTCCGCAACCTTTCCTTTTTCTCTCCGCTGGGCTTCTCACAACTCCTCCATATAACATGCACGACCGGTCGCCTGATCGCCATGTACTACACCGACTCCTTTGTCTGTCGGGAATTTTAATGTTAAATGCCATGGGGCCAAAGCGGCCCTAAACTCCGCCAGGGCCGGACGACCCAAAAATGCGTTGTATGGAGAGTCAACATCCATCACTATGAATTGTAGGACTCGCACTCTCCTACGCTCACCTTCCCCCAGTTCAACTGGTAACTCAATATACCCTATTGCGTCAGTCGTAGCACTATTAAAGCCATTGATATGGGCTTTTCATGGTTTCAAATCTTTTGTCTCCATCTTCATTTGGTCATAGGCTTTCTTGAAGATGATGTTGACAGAACTTCCACAATCAATCAAAATTCTTTTTACGTAAGCTGGCCCGATCGTTGCAGATATAACCATCGGGTCGATAGTAGGAGTCTCCACCTTGTCTACATCTCGACTCCTGAACACTATATCGTCTGTCATCATGCGTTGTTGTTTTGCGGGGGTTCCATCTTCCACATTCAAACAACATTCATAAATTGCATGCCTCAGGGAGGTAGCATATCGTTCCATCTCCTGCCAATTCTTGTCTAAAAGATGAGGTCCTCCGACTATAGTGTTTATGATCAACCTACCTACGGTCCAGGCAGGTTCCTCGTGTGGCGTGGAGCCAGTCGGGTCCGGGGTCTGTCGTTCCTCGCCTACCCTCGGGTGGGTTCTTAACAAACTCCTGCAGCTTTTTTTGCCTGATCAACCTTTCTATGGCATCATGGAGGTGTCTACACTTCTCAGTATTGTGCCCATGGGTCTCATGGAAGCGATAGTACTTCCCTCTTCATTTCTGCTCTTCAGTGGACTCCTTTGGGTGTGGCCTTCTGTATTCGAAGGTGTTACGGGTAGATAGATAAATGTTTTCAAGAGAAGTATTCAGGGGGTTGTATTCGTTGTAGGTCGAAATCCTCGACTTCCATCTCACTATCACTTTTTCCTTTCCGGGATTTCCACCTCTGTATCCTTTAGATTGCCCAGGCTTGTTTGGGACGTTAACTTGAACTTTTCCCGAACTGTCGTCGGATTGTTTCACGGCGATGTTACTTTTCACAGTTTCTTGAACAGGCCCTGGTGCCTTGTCTCGTCTCGTCCATCGAGCTTCCTCCCTCCGTATGAACTGGTGAGTTTTGGAATCGAATCGTTCCAACGTAGTTGGGGGCTTTCCCGCCAACCAAACTTCAAACTCCGAGTCTGGATCTACACCTCGCATTACCGCCACCAAAATTACGTGGTCGTTAGGATTGCTAACTTCAGTGGCGACAACATGAAACCTCTGTAAGTATGATTTCAAAGACTCTCCCGGAGCCTGGATTATGCTTGATAAAGACATTACGTCCTTTGGACGAGTAGCATGTATCCTGAATTATTCAACAAATTTCATCGCTAACTCATCGAAGCTGGATATAGATCGCGGAGGTAGCCGAGTAAACCACATAGTGGCGATTCCAGACAGAGTGATTAGGAAGCACCTACACTTCGTCGCGTCATTCGCCTTTTCCGAATCCATCATCCATTTGTACCTCATCACGTGTTGCCTAGGGTCAGTCTTCCCTTCGTAGGCTGGGATAGTCGGCATATTGAATTTCTTGGGGTACTCGGCCTGTAGGATAATGTCTGTGAAGGGAGTATGACTCCTGGACACTCCACAATCATCGTTGGTCAGGCCTTGGTTCTCTCTCATTAACTTCCTGACCATGGCTGATAAATCTAGAGTTTGTATGGAGGGTGGGAGGTTGGGTTCTGCTCCACGGGACCGTGCGGGTTGATATCCCGCCGGCTGACGGTCGGCCAAACATGCGTCCTGACGGCCAGCTTAATTTGGGTCTTGATGAGCCGGGCGTCTGGTCTCTTCACGTGCCTGATCCCTGGTGGATCAATCAGTGGCGCCTGTTCGTGCAGCTTCTGTCTTGTGACGTCTACGCCTAGGAGGTTCGTCAGTTGAGGTCGAGCTATCAGATGAAGAATAAGGAGCAGGACTACTTCCAGCATTCTGATGCTGCTGCTGGGCTAACTGAGTCATGAGATTAGTATTGGCTTGGATCTGCTCAGAAACTTGCCTTCTACTTTCCCTGAGTTCTCTTATCAAGTCGTTGAACTCTGTTCGAGAGACGACCTCCGCTTCGTTCTGAGTGGAGTTCCTGCGCCTTGAATTGCTTGTTGATTGTTAGGTCCTATCAGTTGTACACTAGCAGTTTCATTAACATCTACGTTGTGAGAGGCCGATCTAGTTCGTGGTCTTCCCATGGTAGAGTTGTCGGTTGTAATTCTAAGTAGAATCAATAGACGTCTTGCGAATGATTTTGGATCTCCTTCGGGAATTTTTCAATCCAGTAGCTACAAAGTAGATCCTATCATCCTGAGAATTCGATTCTCAGTGAAAGCACCAAAATGTTAGCACCAGAATTGGTTACTAACACCCTTAAGAGAGAATGTGTAGAGAGATTAATGAAGAAAGTAAAGTTCAACAGAGAACAGTACGTAAATTTAAATGCAGAAAAAATAAATACCAGATTTATAGTGGTTCGGCTTAATTGCCTACGTCCACTTTGAGGTAGATCTTTATTGCTTTTCTTCATAATCGATTACAGATACGATCCGTATGTCAATTATTTAAATACAATTGCTAAGCAAAAAAGATAAGTCTTGAATGAGTCTTGAATGCAGCAGAGTGTCCTCGGTGTTCTCGAAAAAAGGTCCATATCACTGTGCCCCTGCCTCTCTATTTATAGACGAAGATGGGTTGGAATTCTCTGGTGGCCATGGTAGCTAAATATCTGGGCCGAAGAAGAATGAGTTCTATGTGCTGATCCATAGATGCCGAACAGAAAAATGCCGAACGATATCTTCATCTCGAACGAAGTGATGTGCTGAGTGGAGAGTGTAGACCTAGCAATAATCGAAGCCGGTCGAGATTGGATGAATGCCGAACACCTCTGGATGCCGACCGATGTCGAATACCGAACAAGGCATGAATGCCGAACACCTTTGGACTCCGACCGATCTCGAATTCCAATCGAGATTTATGACCAACGGGGTTGAGTGCTGAACAAGGTCTGGATGCCGAGCAGTATGGAATGCCGAACATCCATAGATGCCGAACGGCACTTAATGCCTAACGATATGCAATACTGAATGGCTCTCAATGCCGAACGCTCTTGAATGTCGATCGTCCCTCAAAGCTGATTGAACTTGAATGCCGAACGAACCATTTGTGCCGAACGAGCCTGGAAGCCGACCAAGTTTGTTATGCCAAACACTCGGCATGCCGAACGGTATGCAAATGGCGAGTGCCTAGTTGCCTGGTCAAATTTCCAGGTAAGAGAACCAGAAACTCAAACCTGTAAAACTATTTTTAAACTAAAACTTTAATCAAGCTTCCATGTTTCCCAACCTAAAATCAAACAAGAAATCAAACTAAAAGCCTGCAAATATTTTATCTCCAACCTAGAATACCAAGCAAAATAATAAAGCAATCTTCTCAACAACTCTTCAACCTACATCAAAAATCAAAAGTCATTTCAAGGTTTCCAGTTTCAAAACAATTCAAGTTTCAAAGCATCAAACTGTTTTAAGCCATGTACATCAACACAGGTGAGTAAATTCTTTCAAATCTGGATTTTTAGTTGTGTTTGGAAACATGCTTGAAATAAGATTGTAATGGTTTGCGTATATATACAATTAAATATATATGTGTGAATGTATATGACTGTGCATGTCTATTATATGATCACTTGCTCTGTTCCAGAATTTACAGGGTTCAAAACCTGTTTAAAAAAAATCAAATTCTTATCCTTTAATCCTTTATAGACTTTGATGTCTAAATAAAATGTGTTCAAATTGGCAAGATTTTAATTTCAAAAATATTTTTAAGTAGTAAAAATGATTGGGTTGACTAGAAGATTTAAATTATACAGTAAAATCATATTCTGTTCAAATTTTGATTGATTAAAATCTGGGTTTTAATTGCTTGATCCTGTTCATTGCATAAACCATGAATTTTAAGATCAAAATCTAGATTTTTTATGTGGTAGATAGTGGGAAATATCGAGTTGATCGGAATTTGCAAGTTGGTCTAATCCAGGTGATCGGGAAAAGTTTGGGTCTCAGGGTTGTGGCAGGAGCAGGGTCATAGGTCAGCGGCCATGGGAAAATTCATGGTTTGGTTTTTATGGTGCTATGGTGGTCAGGCAAGGCGAGACTACGATTTTAGAAGCGGGGTTTTTCGATATCCTTCGCGAGATCTTTCTGAGTTCGTCGACGCATCGGCCATGGTCAAGGAAGGTGGATTAGGAGCAGGAGGTCCTAGCGAAGTTTCTGGTGGATCGATGTTAATTCTGGTAAACCAGATCAATGGAAAGAGGATGGTTTCGACGGCGCGTTAGGTTCGAGGTACTGTTGACATGCTCGAATTCGTTCCAGTCGATTTAGTTGAATCTGGGTGGTCAGAAACAGATGAGTGGATTGTTGTTGTCTTGTCGGCGATGGCCATGATGGTCGAAGCAACGCTGGCGATGCGTGCACGTACACATGATTGTCTATGTATCTGGGTATTCGTGATCGGTGATGAAGCTTGTATCTTTGAGGCTGGCTCGGGAAAGGGACGTGGCTGGTCTCGAGAAAAAAAAGGAGGGAAACTCGTTGTTTTACTTGTGAATGTTTGAGTTTGGCTCGGGTCTGGTAATTTTGTATAAATCAGATTTTAAAAAAAAACTAAAATCAAGTTTAATTTAAATAATTTTGAGAAAACCATATTTTTGTAAATAATAAGGTATGTCCAAAGTTTGAGTTGGTTAAAAGGGTTTTTAACAAAATTATTATAAGTTAATTAAGCTTAAAGGTGTTTAAGATATATAACCTTTATTTTAAGGTTTTTATTTTTAATAAATTTAATAAATTAATTAAGTGGTTAATTATGAGGATATAAGGTTTTAAAAGTTATTTATTTAAGGGTTGGAGGGGTATTGATAATATGTATATCAGGTTACTTATTTGATCTAAACCCTAAGTGTTTTGAGAGAGTTTAATGATGTTAATTATGTATTTAAGGTAAATGTTTCAATTTTTTTAATCTTAGATAATCCATATGTTTAGGATAATTAAGCCCAAGATTTATTACAGAAGATCTTTAATGATAATTAAGTAATTAATTAAGATAAAGAAGTTATCTTAATTTGATTAAAATTTGGGTGATTAAGGATTAAATTATGTATAATTACTTAATGAAATTTATAAAGTCATAATTTCTTAGGGTAAGAAAGTAATGGATAATTATAGAATATAATTAATTAAAAAGGGCAATTACTTTATGGAAGTAATCAAATGTAAGTAATTAAATGAAAGTAATTAAGGATAATTACTTAGTGAAATTAAAGAATAGCTAATTAAGAATGATAAACTAACATGGATGATTAATTAATCATTAATTAATTTATTTATAATAAATAAATGTTAAGTAAGGAGGATTTTAGGGTAATCTAAGTGATTAAGGTTGGTGATTTATTTAATTGGAAATTAATTAGGAAATTTATATCTAATAAATCTTGCTTATGGATGATTGAATGATATTGGATGACTTGGATTGTTGATATCTCTAATAGGCAATTGGGATGTACTGAGATGTGATATGAGTGGGTTGAACTGTGATAATATAGGATTACCTTTCTGACTTAAACCATAATGTGCTATGATATCCTGGAAATGAATGGTATTACTTTAAAACTAAACAACTTGGATTGAATATGACATTGGATTTAAAGAGACCGGAGTCGGGTATCAGTAAATACCTGAAACCACTTCGATTAGTAATTTATGGTAATTCTTTATAGTTTGGTTAGAAGCAAACGGGCTAGAATGAAATAAGTTAAGTATCTTGGATATTTAAACTGGGTAACGATTCTTGGATATTGTTTTGAGATAAATGACTGACTTAAATAAGACGAGAACTCATGGAAAGGTACGAGTTACCCCGGTAATTCACTTAAGTTATATAGCTTGGTATTTCATATTATATGGGTTTACTCACGCCGGTTTCCATCCTGTCTCGGGTGTTACTTTGATGTAATGCTCAGGTCAGGCCGCGTATTACATATTTTCAGGTAAGGACGTTCTGGAGCTCAGAAGGCGAGCTGGATGGCAGGAACGTATGGAGTGTATTCCACTGTGGTATATTGTTATTTATCTGGGACAAGTTATTTTAACTATCCAGTGATTGTGAAATGTTGTAACTCTGATGTATTAATGTAAATTAACTGATACAATTTTTCCTTATATAACTGTTATTTTATTTAATATTATATTTTGATCCGCTGCGAATGTGAGATTCCAAGTTTTGGTTTTCTGTTTCTTCTTCTACCTCTTTCTTCTTTATCCTAACTATTTGGAATTTTTGGGATCAAAAATTCCGGGTCGTTACATTAGCTAAAGGTTAAGCGAGAACCTTGGCTCTGGTGGGTACTCATTAAGGATAGGGTCAGTGGTACCCTAGAATGAGTTGAGTGTGTGTGTGTGTGTATGAGTGCATACTTGTTATTTTCTTATATAAAGATTTTAGAATTGGTTTTAAAATTGAATGATTTTTATATAAGTAAATTTTTGCAATTATAAATATATTAAAGAAATTGGTTGTTGATTATTGGAATTAAATGAAATAATGAGAATTAAGTGGTAATAGTAATACAACCAAATTTAAATTGAATAAAGATAAGTTTGAAATGGATCCAATCTGGAATTAAAATCCTAAATTTGTAGAAGTATTTTCAGAATAAGATAATAATGAATTGGTTTTCATATATGATAATCTTGGTTATTATCATAAATGATTGTTGTGTTTAATAATAAAATGTGTATTAATGAGTAAGCAAAATGAAATGTTTTAGGGAAGTAAAACAGTTAGGTGAGTATGACTTATAAATTGGAATTGAAGATGATCTAAATTGTGAAGTTTTAAATCTAGGTCCAGAATTTGAAAATTGTTTCAAAGTGATAAAGAAATAATAAATAATATTATTTAATGTATTTGAATGAAGGGTCCTGTTTCAAACTAGAGTTGTTTGCAAATTTAAAGGAATTTGTTTTGAATTTAAAATCAAAGGTGGTTTAAAATTTAAAGTAACTTGCCGTGTAAAGGAATAAATATGTACATTTGAAATAAACTCTAAGGTTAAGTTTTGAATTTTCCTTGGAATGTGACGTGAAAACCCAAAGTGAAATAAGTTATGGAACTTATTGTTCGTCGACGGAAATTCTATCGGTTTAGAAAACCGTCGAACGAATTTAGTAATAAAAATAACCGCAAGCACACGGTGTACGAATGTAGCACGCGGCGAATATGGGTCGATCCACAGGGAATTGATGATTTTTAAAATTCTATTCAATCAAATTATACCCAAGTCAAAGAGGATTTGTTAACTAGAAATTATGAGGCTAACACTAGAAAATGTGATTCAAAAATTATTAGACTAAAGAACAATTTAGAGGCAAATCCACTCTCAAATTTTTGTAAATCAACAAACACATAATTTATGATCTCTAACTTTGATATTAAGTGAAATAATCATTGCATTTATCATAAGTATGGTTTGTTTATGTTATTAGTTAACATAACTCAAACCATCAAACTATAATACAACAATTATACCACTTACAATTATCATGAAAAAGAAGCCAAAGCAAAAACTATTTTAAGTATGATCTATTTACTATTGTAACTAGTAACATAGATCATCAAATTTCATTTTTACTTTCATTTCGTAATCAAAAATTAATTAGCAAATGTTGATGTAAATTGTGTTTATGTTGAGTAAGAATAGCTCATTTGCATAAGCAATATAAGCTATCAAACCCACTTGTATAAACTTACATCAAAATTCACATTCATGAAGCATAAACAAAGAGATCATACATCATAAAAATGTTGGAATTACATAAAGTTAGAGAGCTTCATCACCCCTAAATTGAAGGGGTTTAGCTACTCATTTGTGGCATTGAAGCAACACAAACAAATTTCAACATTAAAAAGAAAAGAGAATAGAAAATAAGCAAAGAAAGCAAAAGAGATTAGCTACTTACTACTTGCATAAATGTAAATCTAAGCTATGAACATAAAGGAAAAGAGAGCATAGAAATAAAACATTAACAATAAGACAAGGAAAAGCATGTAGAAAAGAGAGAAGAAAGAGGCTTGGAAGCCATTTTATTTCATAGAACATTGAGCTTACACTTTGATTTCTTAATTTCCTAAGTAAAATAAAAGAGTAGATGATAGTTTCATATACATAAGAGGGCTATATATACATGCATAAAACCCTAATTCTATTTTTAGGGGGCTACCAAAAATGCCCTTTAGGAAGTGTGGCCAACAAGTAACCATTAACCACTAATTAATCCATCATTTATTTTGCATGAAGCTTTAACCTCCACTTAGTTGTCCATTAGCTCCAAATTGTACTTTTAGGTAAGTGGGTGGGGTCCTCCATGTTCATGGCTTGAATTATTTCCCTCTTCTTTCCTTTGTATTCATTTGTGCACGCATATATCTTCATATAAGCCTCTTCCATATGCATCCAAATTCCTATAAAAATTGTCAAAAAATGTCCAAGTAAAAATTCTAATATTGACACATGCACAAAATGACCGTTTTGCCCCTGAATGAAGATGAAAATACGATGGTTGGAAATAATTGAATTTTGGTTTTAAACATGTTAAAATGCCCAAATATGATGATTATTTAAATAAAAAGAGATAAAATATGGATGTAAATATATGCACAATTACGTGCATGTCACTTATTAGTGGGAAGTTTATTAATATAAAGTTAAAATTTGAAATGGGGATTAAAATTAGGTAAAGTTGTCTGAATTGAATTGAAATGAAATTAATTTTAGGGAAATTAAATAAGTTTAGAGCACACAACCTGAATGGGAAATTTCAAGATGAAATTGAGATTTAAATAGTGGATTTGAATTGGGAGTTTGTGTGTTCTCAAAATGGGTTTGAGATCAAGAAATTGGAAATGGATAGATGTTTTAAAATAATTTGGATAATATTATCCTATTGTTATTAATAATCTTTAAACCGTGAATTGAATTTGTTTAAATGAATGAAGAAATGGAGTGTGGTAATATACCCATTTTTGAGATAAAAGGGAGATTAAACTTTAATTTGCAATTAAGGATATGGAATTACTTTGAACTTGAGATTTGAATGTTAAAAATTGAATTTGTAAATTAAAATTGTTTAAGAATCGATTTCAAAGTTGGAAGATAAAATTGGGTAATAAATTGAATTTTAAGATAAAATTGTTTTGAACTCTTATTTGAACTTTGGAATAAGTTAAGTAAAGGTAATTTAAAATGGAATTTTGAAATTTGGACTAAGAATTAAATTATTTAAAGACTTTAAAAATAAAAAAGGTTAATTTGGTTTAAGAGGTTAAACCAATATTTGAAAATTTAACTCGAATATATATAATTCGAGATGATTTAAAGTAAGATTGAATTTGAAATTATTTCAAATCAAAATTTGATTTAAATAATTCGGATTGGTGATTAAAGTTGAATAGTTTTAAATTCAAATGGAATTTGACTTGAATTTGGAAAGAAATCAAGGATAATTCAATTCGAATTGGGATAGGAATGGAAGTTAACTTAATTTGAATTGAAATTGAAGGTTAATTGGAAAGTGGCAATTGATTGGAAATGGAGTTTGGGAATTGAATAGTTTGGCTTTGGACTATTTTCAAATAAACTATTTTAATATAAACTGTTTTAAATCTATTTTTCCAAGCTATTTACTATATAAAACCTTTCTTTTTAAAGACAAACTATTTTATACTTATTTTACAATTATTTTTGAAACTATTTAACTATTTTAATACAGCATTATAAACTAATTACTATTTTTCAATTGTTTTATAACTAATTACTATTTATAACTATTTTATAAATATTTAACTATTTTATAACTATTTAATCATTACTTAACTATTTTACAACCATTTTACAAATTAATAATTATTTTTCAACTACTTATCTATTTTAATTATTCAGGCTATTTTCTAAACTTAAGCTGGACGGAGTTCAAACTGATTATGATTTATTACCAATTGAGATAAGAATTGAAGTGATAATCCAAATGAGGATTGAAGCAACTGTGAATAAGTGAATAAAATCATAAATGAATGTGAATAAAAAGGGAATTGTTGTAGCTAATAATCAACGAAGATGATTACATAGGACGTTCGTATATTATTCTATTCGCATAACGATTAGATCCAGGTTCGAGCACGGAATTTCGAGATAGTTATATCGATCCGAGTTGGAATTTTTTCACTCGATCTTCGACGGTGAACCTGGATATGGATTTTTGATTGGTTCTGAAAATTATCTATCATAGTTGTGGCTATGCAAGGAGAATGACAGTTTCTGATCAAGAAACCATAATCTGAGTCCGCACTAGGAAGTCGGGTGGACGATACTATTTCGGAAGTGAAATTGTGTGATTTGAATGAGCGATCAGATTGATATAGCTTATGCATGTTATGTGTACATCGTACGGGTTTGAATGGAATTGATATTGAAAATTTGTGGATAAGAACTGTAAAATGGTTTTTGAAATGAAAAGTATATTTTGTGAAATATATGATGAAATAAAGTGGAAATTAGATATTTCTATGATAGAAATTTACTTTATGGAAGTAAGTAATACGGTAAGTGACTTTATTGAGTAATCAAGCTTGAATATTGATTTAGCATAAACAAAGTTATATATATAATTGATAAACTCCCCTTGTTGAATCTATAGCCACAAGAAAAGGATTTTTGAAAGTATTTGAAATATAAAAAGAGAATTTATACAAGTATAAAGTGATTCAAAGATATTTCAAGGTTATATATATAAAGGACCTTATGAGAATGATTTTAGAGAAAAGGTTTTTGGAACCTATGGATTTTGGAAAGGCTTTTTATTTTTGGGGAAAAATCAATTTTGGAAATTTAGAAAGCCTAGTTTGAGAATTATCGATTTTGGGATAATCGATTTTGTGAAAAGGAGATTTATATGGGATTCATACTAGGTGTATTATTTTGAAGATACTATATATGTATAGTATAAAGTGTTTTCGAAATGGCTCTGGAGAAAAAGGCGCTCCCTTGAAATAAACTTCTCAGGAGTACCATAAGTTGGTACTGCCTTAAGCCTCAAAGGGGGGAGGCTCTAAAGTGGATCATGTGAGGAAGTCCGGACAAATTGAAGTTCTTGAGGATTATTGGGTAGCGAAAATCAGGGACGCTGATGCCTACAGAGGCATTTGGGTTATGATGTGACGAAAGTGTAACTCGATGTCGCTGCGATCTACTATGGACCATAGCAGAAATCATGTGGAGGTGAGTGTCAACGGTCTACGTTTGATTTTGCCGGAAAGGCAACGATCTATGGTCGAGTGGAGGAGTTTCATTCTTTTGGCAGCGAAATTCGAGGGCTCTGATGCCTACAATTATATGGGTTTTTTCTGTGATAGCAACGTAACCGTAGATGTAGCTGCGATCTGTAGCAGGTTGCATGGTGTAATCGAGGGGCATGGAGTGACAACAGTTATCTATGGATTTTGCCAGGATGGCAACGTAACCATCGGGTTAATTACGACCATGGATGGTGGTGATGATTTCCAAAGCATTCTTACCAAAGATGTTTCCTCTATTTTTAAAATTATTTTCTATATTTTCAATAAAGTTATTTTCCAATCATTTTCACTGGGTGTTAAAAGCGGGTTACGAAGTACTCATAGATTTTCAGTCCTACGCCTGATCAATGTATGACCGAATTTCTACGAGAACAAGGATGGACTTGTTGAGACATCGAGTTATAAAAGTATTTTTATAAAACTCTTTCGGCAATATTATATAGATTTTAAAGTGTTTTAAAAATGATAAAAGAGTGATTTATCTGATTTTTAGTATTAAATAAATTCTGGCTTCGTTCCTTATCGAGGACGAAAAGATTCTAAGGTGGGAGGAATGTGATAACCTGGATTTTAGGACATCTGATAATTGGAAAACTAACTAGTTAATTCGATTAAACAGATAAAAATGCTGATAATGAAAAATATCTGGATGTGTAAATGAATTTGAAAATATAATAAAAATTGGATTATAAATATCTGGATAAATATTGATAATCTCCTAATATAATTACTTAAAATTTGACAAATTATTCTTTCAAAACAAATAATAATGATTGTTTGTATATTTAGACATAAATAGATTTTAATAGAATAATTATATTCAAATTGAATTTATGTTTAAATCTACATCTATTTGAGTTGATTTTAAATTGAATTTGAATTTGGATTAAAATTTTAAATTTAAAAGATAAATATCTTAAATTATTTTGGATTTAAAAATATATGTATAAGATTTTTATTAATATATGATTTTTTATTCTATTTTCTTTAAAGAATTTCAATTATATAAATTTAGAAAAGTATTTATTAATTAAGAAATTTAATTATAAAGGCTTATAACAATTTTAAGAATAAATAAAACATGCATATTTACACATGTAAGTTTGCTAAATAAAATTTAACATGTGTAATGTGATTAATAAGTGTAATGACAAATGTTAACTAGTATAACAAGTGTCACAAATTTGTTTATATTTTCTTTAAGTTTTTAATAAATCACAATTTAATCTATATAAACACCATCTTCTCTTTTCATTTCTTTTTCAATTCTTCTCATTTCAAAAGCAAGAAACTTGAAAACAAAACCTGCAATTTCTTCAGAACTAGAAACTCAAACCTGTAAAACTATATTTAAACTAAAAATTTAATCAAGCTTCCATTTTTCCCCACCTGAAATCAAACAAGAAATCAAACTAAAAGCTTGTAAATATTTGATCTCCAACTTGGAATATCAAGCAAAATAATCAAGAAATCTTCTCAGCAACTCTTCAACCTGCATCAAAAATCAAAAGTCATTTCAAGGTTTCCAGTTTCAAAACAATTCAAGTTTCAAAGCTTCAAACTGTTTTAAGCTCTGTACATCTACACAGGTGAGTAAATTCTTTCAAATCTAGATTTTTAGTTGTGTTTGGAAACATGCTTGAAGTAAGATTATGATGGTTTGCATATATATACAAATAAATATATATGTGCGAATGTATATGACTGTGCATGTCTGTTATATGATCACTTGCTCTGTTCCAGAATTTACAGAGTTCAAAACCTGTTTAAAAAAAATCAATTTCTTATCCTTTATAGACTTTGATGTCTAAATAAAATGTGTTCGAATTGGCAAGATTTTAATTTCAAAAATATTTTTAAGTAGTAAAAATGATTGGATTGGCTGAAAGATTTAAATTATGCAGTAAAATCATATTTCTTCAAATTTTGATTGATTAAATCAGGGTTTTGATTGCTTGATCCTGTTTGTTTGCACACGAATTTTATGATCAAAATCAATATTTTTAGTGTGGTAGATCATGGGAAATATCGAGTTGATCGGAATTTGCAAATTGGTTTAATCCTGGTGATTGGGAAAAGTTTGGGTCTCGGGGTTGTGGCAGGAGTAGGGTCGTGGGTCAGCGGCCATGGGAAAATTCATGGTTTAGTTTTCATGGTGCTATAGTGGTCGGGCAAGGCGAGACTAGCGTTTTAGAAGCCTGGTATTTCGATGTCCTTCGCGAGATCTTTCTGAGTTCGTCGGCGCATCGGCCATGGTCGAGGAAGGTGGATTAGGAGCAGGAGGTCCTAGCGAAGTTTTTGTTGGATCGGCATTAATTCTGGTGAACCAAATCAATAGAAAGAGGATGGTTTCGACGACAGGTTGGGTTCGAGGTAGTGTTGACATGCTCGAATTCGTTCTAGTCGATTTAGTTGAAACTAGGTGGTCGGAAACAGATGACTGGATCGTTGTTGTCTTGCCGGCGACGGCCACGATGGTCGGGGTAACGCTGGCGATGCGTGCACGTGCACATGATTGTCTACATATCTAGGTATTCGTGATCGGATAAGAAGCTTGTATCTTTGAGGCTGGCTCGAAAAAGGGTCGTGGCTGGTCTCGAGAAAACAAAAAGGAGGGAAACTCGGTATTTTACTCGGGAATGTTTGAGTTTGACTTGGGTCTGGTAATTTTGTATAAATCAGATTTTTTTTAAAATCCAAAATAAAGTTTAATTTAAACAATTTTGAGAAAGCCAGATTTTTGTAAATAATAAGATATGTCCAAGTTTGAGTTGGTTAAAAGGGTTTTTAACAAAATTATTATAAGTTAATTAAGTTTAGAGGTGTTTAAGATATATAAAGTTTATTTTAAGGTTTTATTTTTAATAAAATTAATAAATTAATAAAGTGGTTAATTAAGAGGATATAAGGTTTTAAAAGTTATTTATTTAAGGGTTGGAGGGGTATTGATAATATGTATATCAGGATACTTATTTGATTTGCACCCTAAGTGTTTTCAGAGAGTTTAATGATGTTAATTAAGTATTTAAGGTAAATGTTTCAATTTTTTTATCTTGGATAATCCATATGTTTAGGATAATTAAGCCCAAGATTTATTAAAGAAGATCTTTAATGATAATTAAGCAATTAATTAAGATAAAGGAGTTATCTTAATTTGATTAAGATTTGGGTGATTACGGATTAAATTATGTATAATTACTTAATGAAATTTAGAAATTCATAATTACTTAGGGTAAGCAATTAATGGATAATTACAGAATATAATTAATTAAAAAGGGTAATTACTTTATGGAAGTAATCAAATGCAAGTAATTAAATGAAAGTAATTAAGGATAATTACTTAATGAAAATAAAGAATAATTAATTGAGGATGATAAATTAAGATGGATGATTAATGAATCATTAATTAATTAATTTATTTGTAATTAATAAATGTTAAGTAAGCAGGATTTTGGGTAATCTAAGTGATTAAGGTTGGATATTTATTTAATTGGAAATTAATTAGGAATTTTACATCTAATAAATCCTGCTTATGGATGATTGAATAATATTGGATGACTTGGATTGTTGATATCTCTAATAGGCAATTGGGATGTACTGAGATGTGATATGAGTGGGTTGAACTGTGATTATGTAGGATTGCCTTTCTGAGTTAAATCATAATGTGGTATGATATCCTGGATATGAATGGTATTGCTTTAAAACTAAACAACTTGGAATAAATATGACATTGGATTCGAAGAGACCGGAGTCGGTTATCAGTAAATGCCCGAAACCATTTTGATTAGCAATTTACGGTAATTCTTTATAGTTTGGTTAGAAGCAAATAAGCTGGAATGAAATAAGTTAAGTATCTTGGATATTTAAACTAGGTAACGATTCCTGGATAATGTTTTGAGATAAATGACTGACTTAAATAAGATTAGAACTCGAGGAAAGGTACAAGTTACCCTAGTAATTCACTTAAGTTATATAGCTTGGTATTTCATATTATATGGCTTTACTCACGCTGGTTTCCAGCCTGACCCAAGTGTTACTTTGATGCAATGCTCGGGTTAGACCGAGTATTACAGATTTTCAAGTAAGGACGTTTTGGAGCTAAGGAGGCGGGCTGGATGGAAGAAACGTATGGAGGGTATTCCGTTGTGATATATTATTATTCATTTGGGACAAGTTATTTTAACTGTCCAGTGAGTGTGAAATGTTATAACTCTAATGTATTAATGTAAATTAACTGATACAGTTTTTCCTTGTATAATTGTTATTTTATTTGATACTATATTTTGATCCGCTGCGAATGTGAGATTCCAAGTTTTAGTTTTTTGTTTCTTCTTCTACCTCTTTCTTCTTTATCCTAACTATCTGGAATTTTCGGGATAAGAAGTTCATTTCAAGGGATCGCCTTTTTCTCCAGAGCCATTTTCAAAACACTTTATACTATACACATACAGTATCTTCCAAATCATACACCTAGTATGAATCTCATATAAATCTCCTTTTCTCAAAATCGATTATTCCAAAATCGATAATTCTCAAACTAGGCTTTCCAGATCTTCAAAATTGATTTTACCCAAAAATCAAAAGCCTTTCCAAAATCCATAGGTTCCAAAACTTTAATTATCCTTAATTAATTACTCAAATTAATTATCCTATCATACTTACATTGATTAATTATCCTTTAATTAAACAAACTCATTAATTGACTAACCCTTAAATTTTCCTAAAGTAATCAATCCTTTAATTAATTACACCAAGTAATTAATCCTTACTTACTTCCATTAAGTGCTTACCTTTAAATTACTTTCATTAAGTAATTATCCTATTGGTTAATTATCCTCAATTAATTAACCTCTGATCATTAATCAATTTAACCTTTAATTAATAATTAAATTAATTAACCCCTAGCAAATTTATCCTTTAATCACTTACATTAAGTTATTAATCATGTAATTAATTAATTACTCTTAATTAATTAGTTAATTACTCCTTTATCATTAATTAATTAAATTAATTAATTATACTTAAATTTCTTTATTAACTTAATTAATCTCAAATCATTAAAACCTTAATTAGCTTTTAAGGAAACCATTATCTTTATAGATGACATAATTATCATTAACATTTTTAAAACATATTATCTTTATACTTAACTTCCTTAATAAATCATTTAATTAAGTTTTAAAATAAAATGATCATTTAACTTAACAAATTAAAGTTACCAAATCATAACTTCTTTTAGATAACTTTAAACATTTATCAAGTAATAGTTTAAACAAATTTCAATTTAAATTTTAAAAACTTGCTTTTTATATAATCTTTAAAAACTTTTAAAAACTTGATTTAAACTTACTTCGGGTTCAACCCGACCATTTCTCGAGTCCCGACTCGAGTTCTTCATCTTCTTCCATTTTTCTAAAAACTTAGTTTATTTTTAATTTAAAAACCTAAAGCATGCTTATCGCACACAAACTACTAGAGTTTATACTCGAGTCACTACTCCAAACACACGAGAGCTACCGAAGTTTTCCTTCTTCTTCCCTTTTTTTTATTTTTTAAACTTAGTTTTTATTTAAGTTAAAAACTGGAAAACATATTAACACTCACGTTCCTGAAGATAATCTCGAGAAAAACAGCTGAATCCCCTAGTTTTCCCTCGAGCCACTTCCTCTACCCAAACACTGCCACAAACCTGTGCGTTGAAACCTGGTGCACGTGCCTATCGCCGGCGACACTCCGGCACCCCTGACCACCCTCATCACATCGTTGATCATCTTCTCTTCTGATCCAAAAACCCAGATTCCAACATATGCTTGAAAATTGAAATCGAGCCTACCAGTTCAAACTGGAATAAACATCTCCGATCCAAATTCACCTCGCCCAGGCAATGCCGACCACCAGAGAACCCAATCCTTCGTCCATAGCTTTGCCATGATCTCAAGCTTCAATTCCTCACCGACTCGGCCAACTTGATGCTTTGACGTAGGCGCTGCAGCGCGATTATTTACCCCAACAAAAAACTGCACAAAACCCTAGATCGATGATTTCCCATTGCCACATTGGTCGTAAAATCCAACGACCATTTTTGTCGACATCTCCGACCTCCCTTCTTTCTTCTGCGAAAATTCCGACCATCAAAAACTCAATGATCACCAGAAAAACCCCTAATCCTATTTTCTGGTCAAACCCCAATATCTCACTTGATACAACATTAAAAATCATGACTTCCTTTTTAAAAATCATATTTTCCTTAGTCAATTCATTTTATATAATTGAATCGGCAAATTTCCACATTGGATTTTAATCATGTTTTAAAATAGCTACTGTATTTTTCTTGATTCCAGCAGATTTCAAACTTAAAACACTTGAATCTATTTTTAAAACCTAGATTATGTTTAAACTAAACTATAGTATTTGAAATCCAAAGCTTAAGAGGTGAACAGATAAAAAGATTCAAAAATTTTATCA
The DNA here is from genome assembly GCA_030765085.1 of Allium cepa. Classification (NCBI taxonomy): domain Eukaryota; kingdom Viridiplantae; phylum Streptophyta; class Magnoliopsida; order Asparagales; family Amaryllidaceae; genus Allium; species Allium cepa. Next base: position 688,565,564 of record CM060932.1, on the reverse strand, counting down.
AATTTAATCTCTGTATCTTGAAAAACAGAGAAGCATAGACATATCATACATGCATATTTAAATCCATTCATATACACAGAGCTATCGCTTATATATACCCATGCAAAGCATCATTTATCTTAGAAATTTCACAGTCAATAGAATTTTTTTTAACTTCAGATTTTAAATAAATGTTTACTCACCTGTTGAAAAGACAGAGAGCTTGAAAAACTGGGAATTGAAAACTGAAGCTTTAAAACTGGAAACTTGATGATGAGATGATCAAGCCTTTTTAAAAATGAATTGATTTCTTTAAATCTAAGAAGATTGCTTTGCTATGGACTGGAAATCCTTTGTTGTTTCTTTGAGTTAAGTAGTTGATATTTTGAAAATGTTATAGGCTTGACCTGATGCAATTCTTCACAACCAAATTCAAATCTAGGCTTCTCTGACAGGTGAGTAAACTTATACTTTAAAAACAGTTTAAATCTAGTGCATGTGATAAATTTATATGGATATAATGTGATGGCCCGCAAATCCGTGCATGTAACAACCCGATTTTTCGACGCCCGAAAGTCATCATCAATACGTCCACTACATCGAATGCCGCACAATCGAATGCCGAAAAACCAAACCGTTAGGGTTTAAAGAAGAAGAAGATAGAAGAAGAACAGAAACAATAAACAGAATCTCACATTTCGCAGCGGAACAATGTACAATAGATAAATAAATATCTTTAAAACCAAGAACTATATCGGTCATTACATTATATCACATTACATCATCAGAGTGTTACAACAACGAATAACGAAAAAGAATATAACATATACTAGTGATACGCTTTGCCATCCAACTTGCTCCTGATCTCCACAGCATCTCTTTTCTGACTTGGCTCCAGAATAACGATAACCTGGCTCTAGGCTGCCCGTGTGGAAAATTATGGGCACCCAGAGTTTAGAAAGGGAACAATAAACTCCAGGTCAGTCGTGGGACAGGTGTGAGGTCACAAAAACAGTTATTTTCACAAAGAAAAGAAATCCGCTATGCTTTTTGGAAAATGAAACTAACATAAGGCCTCCCTCTACACACACAATGCAATCGCAGACTTGGGGGAGATTTCTCCTTATGATAGTCAAACGTGTTTGCTACGCAAAAATCCTTTTTGATATTATTATTAGTGCATAGTGGAAAATATTTCGAAAGTATAATATTAACCTTAGCCAACATGGGTACCATTATATTATGTCTGCTATAGCTACCTCCTGAGGAGGTAGGTTATACCACTGCAATTGTAAAGGGCTCATATTGTTTTGTTTGAGTTTCCAACAAATGGTCAGGCTAAAGAACTTCCTACTGCCACATGGGTATGCCTCTGGAGGGATGTCCCGACAATCTACCTGGCTCTCTGCCAACACAAGGCCGGTTACCTCCTTCCCGGGGAGTGAAACCTAAGATATGCCACCCCTGGTCGTTTGCGACCTTTATCCGTGGATCCTCAACACCAACAACCACAAAGAAAAGTATTTGCAGTAACCAAAAAGGTTAAATATCATGGCTCCATACTTGACACCATCCTTTTCCAGAAGGATTGGACATACCCAAGGGGAGCTACCCCTGAAACCCTGCCGCATCTTTCCTGTTTCGACCATTACCGGTTTGTGAGGCTCAATGAGGTCTCATCCACAAAGATACACTTTTCACAAATCATGCTTTGATCAACAAATGATCAGCAGCACTTCATATGCCACATTACCAAATTGGGAATGTATCACTAGTAACAATCAACTACATAACCTCTGAGCTCGTACGCCTCAGAGAAGGGTGTTAAGCTAAGAGAATAAATCTCCGCCACCAAACAGAATTGTATTTGATAGAAACCAGCTTTACGTCTCAAAGAGTAACGTCAGACACACATCCATACAAGTCTGTTCCGGGTTCGAACAGAATCGAAGGATCTTTCGAAGAAGCCCTTGCAATCCGGGTATTCACAATCCCGATCGAACTTTCCATCACTTAGCAAATCTTTATACCGTAGCTACTCAGTGCAGAGACAATCGATAGGTTATCCTGTCGTTCTCGCAAATACCCAGTCTTCAAATGCTATCCATAACGTCGTATCATTATTCGGAATAGGTTATATGACACAAAGGTCCTCTCCCGGCTAAACCGAATAATGAGCGTAATAATTAAAAACATATGGATATGGGAATTCAGTTAAGTCACAACTTTAAAATTCAAAACTTTCTTTCAAATGGGTTAAAAAAATTACCATTTCAAATCTTTAAACAAAAAGATTCATTTCACAAAGTTCACCCATTTTCATAAAGATCCATTCATGGATTTCAAAACAATTTCCACCCCAATTGGGTTAGCTCGTTTAATCTTTAAATCAAAGATTCAACTTATAGCTTCCAAAACTATTTTCGAAGATTTATTCATAACTTGGAAAACCATTTTCAATTCAACTTGAACTTCCTTTAATACAAATTAGAAATTCATTTCTTATATGAAAGCTTATATCGTTTGAAAACAAATAGTTTTTATTTCGGAAAAATCCGATTTCATTTATACAAGTTAAAATCTTTGGGTTGATTTAAATTCCCAAAGCAACACTTTCTAAAATGGTTTAAATTCATGTAAACATATATAACCTTTTTAAAATCATAAGTTCTAAACATAGAATTCAATTTCAATTTTTTTTATTCAAATTTAAATCAAATTTCAAAACTAAATTAGTTTATTCAAAATAACTTTTATTTTTTTTGAAATTCCTTTTCAAAAGTTTTTTTCCCCTTTAAATCCGATTTATTTCCAAAACCATTTGGATTCAAAAATTCAATTCTAAAATTATTTCAAAAACCTGTGACCAATTTCCACGTGCAATCCATATTTGTGTGTGTATAGTGTAGTCCAGGGGTTTAACACAATAGTACACAACATCAACCATCACAGATTCACTTATATCGACATCGATAAGTGGTATAATCCATAACGCTTAACTTCATTCACAGACTCGTAGATAAAATAAATTTATCAATGAGATATATCACAGAATATAAATAAAATTCCTATTTGTGAGAAATCCAGTTGGATCCCTCCAACCTGTTTCCCTGCATCCACAGATATTAGCACAACCAATAAATATCGATTCAATCTGATAATAATTATCATATTCATCTAAACAACCAATCAAACATTTAAATATTAGCTATTCAAATTAACTGGTATCCAGATGTGAGTGAGATTAACTCACCTTGGGTTTTCCGATGAGCGTTCAAATTTAAATTAAATCGAACGGTGTTCGATTTAACCTAAATTTTTACTTGCTCAGAATGATTCCAAAATTGCTCCACTGCGTAGTACTCGTTTCTGCGATTCCGGCGTTGCCAGTTTCGTCGAAATCTGATAACGTATGTAATGGATATGGAATTTATAAGTTTCAATTTCGAATTTAAAACAAATTTATTTTTTTTCTTTTTTATAATTACCAAAATTCATCACGGACGCATCTTCTCCCACGCAAGCTCCAGGCCGAACAACAACAACGAAATCCAACTCCTTCGGCATAGGGTTTAAAACCGCACCCACCCCGTCGCGTTCGGCAACGATCCAACTCCTTCACGCCGAAGCCTATCAACAACACTACCTTCGGCCAAAATAAGGTGGAGCTTGGTCATCATCTTCCTTGGGAAAGCACGCTCGAACTTCCAAAGAACGGGGCCGATTCCCACCTCCAATTGACGACCATAGTCACGATCTACCGTTTGATGCGAGACAAGTTCTTCGATCTTCCAGTTGGAAGTTTTCACTATAGCTTGATGGATTGCTCGATAATTAAAGGTGAACGATGAAGCATCTTAGCCATTAAAACATTAGTAAGCGGCGGCTGGAAGAAGATAGGGTTAGGGTTTCAACTTTGCATGTATATATATACGTAAACCAATTATTTTATTCACTTTAAAGAAACTTTTTCAAACGATCTCCAAATCACACGTGCCGCATGGCGTTTATAAGGTTTTACCCGCATTTTGAACACAATGGAACATGTTTCGGAGTCTAATTTAGTCGTATGCACGAGTTACGGAAATAAACGATCAATTTTAAATTAAATCGATTAAAATAGTTTCTATGCATTTTAAGCTGCCAGGGTCAAACGACAACTCCGATTGCTACAAAATTGAAATCTGATAATAACTAACTATTACGGATCCAATGGAACTGTTTTCGTCGAATTCCGAGACTGTGCCCCGGAAGGCTATTTTAACCGTCGATGAACTCGAGCGATTTTCAAAATTGCCGAAATCACTTAAAATTTCACTTTTAAAATTTTACTAACTTTATTATAAGTCATATAGACTTTATAATTACATTAGAAACTATTCTGATTCACTTCGAACCAAAATCTGATTATTTGCATTATTATATTATTAAATCCCATTATTAAATTAATATAAAATTCCAAATTTAATTTATCGACTTTTGATTTCATCCAAAAGTCCAACATCATTATTTAAATCCAAATAGACTTAAAATAAATTTTAGAAACCATTTTTATATTTATTTACACCTAGATCCACCAATTATCCCAATTCTAATATTAAATTATTATTATTATTATTCAAATTTCAATCGAATTGCCATATTGAAAATTACAACTAAATTCTATTGATTTAACAAAATCCTTATTTCAAAATCAATTCGAAATCCACATTTAACATTTAAAATGAATTAAATGTTCAAAATTTACGACTAGAAATTTTGGGCCGTTACATATGATGTAATATGTATGCATGAATAATTCTTTCTGAAAATATGATTGAATCTGCCCTGTATGTATGGTTGTATATGACTGTGTGTACATATCTTATCTCTGTTATAATCATAGCCTCAAAACTTCAAACAAAAATTTCTGTCTTCCATTAGAGATCATTTTAGAATTTGATTTCTGAAGGGTAAATGTTTAAAATGAGGTAACATCGTTTATAAAAATGATTTCGAGTTTAAATGGTGAGTATTTATCTCTAAAAATGAAATTTACAGTGAACTTTGAAATTTTAGAGAAAATCAAACATCATGGTTTCATGTTGGGAATCCATAATCAGGTTTTTAGTTGTAAATCATGAATATTAAAATAGGTTTCATGATTTCTAAAATTGTATTAATCGGGAAATCAGGAATTGTTGGATTTGGGGTCATCGGCAAATTGCCGACGATCGGTGACGTGTTGAGGTCTAATTTTGTTGCCGAAGGAAGCTTGTAGATGTGTGATCACAAGAAAAATGGAGGGAGGTTTTTATGATGATCGACGTCGGCGAGATAGGGTTTTGAGGTGTTATTTGGCAAGATTGACAGTCGGGGTGGTTCCATCGACGTCCGTGCATCGGAACAAGTCGCGATAGGGTAAATCGACGATGGAAGACGAGGTGATGCTTCGGTGAGGAAGGCGAGGGTCCTCGAAGTCTGGTTCGTCAGTGATTGGGATTTTTCCGTCGACATGGTGGTTTCTAGGTTGGTTTGATTTTCTCATTTTCGTCTCGTGGTGAGATCAACGGGGCCGAAGGGTCGAGTTCATCAGGGAGGTTGTAGGTGACTTGGAGATGGCCGGAGCGAAGGCTAATACCCAGGCATTGCAGTTTATATACATGCATTCATACTTTTATACATCCTTGTAAAACATGATCCACATCATAAATTCAAAGATTATCTCATTCATTAGGTTATCAAGTGATTTAAAGCTTTTAAAACAATTGTTTACTCACCTGTCAGATAAACCTAGATTTAAATTTGTTATGAATCTGAAAACTAATCTGGGTTTGAATGCTCTAATCTTGCCACTTGATTCTGATTTTGAAAGTGAGCTGCTTGATTTTATTTTGAAACTGGAATGAACTTTGTTTTAACTTGCCCCAGATTGTATTTCTGAAGAGATTGCTTTGAATTTCTTTCTTGAATTGAAGTAGTTTAGATATAATCTTCTCTGGTTTATATTTTCTCAGGTTTATATTTCCACCATTTCTTAGCTTTTGATTTTAAAATGTATCACCATTGGGTTAACTACGACCATGGATGGGGGTGATGATTTCCAGAGCATTCTCGCCAAAGATGTTTCCTCGATTTCAAAAATGTTTTATATATTTTCAATAAAATTATTTTCCAAGTATTTTCACTGGGTGTTGAAAATGGGTCTGAGATTTTCAGTCTTACACCTGATCAACGTATGACTGAATTTCTGTGAGAACAAGGATGGACTGGTTGAAACATCGAGTTATAAAAAGTATTTTTATAAAAGCTATTTTATAATATTATGTGGACTTAAAAGAGTTTTAAAAATAATCAAAGTGTAGTTTACCTGGTTTTAAGTATTGAATAAACTCTGGCTTCATTCTTTTTCGGGAACGAAAAGATTCAAAGGGGGGAGGAATGTGATAACCCGGATTTGGGAATATCGGTTATTGATAATTATTGGATAAATAAATAGAAATGCTGATTTATAGATTGAACAAATAAATCTGATCATCTGGAGAAATATATATGTGATATTCTCCTAATATAATTACTTAAAATTGACAAAAAAAAAATTCTTTTAAAAACAAATAATAATGATTGTTTATATATATATATATATAAATGGATATAAGAAGACTTTAAATAGAAAAATTATAATTATCAAATAGATTGCGTTTGTGTTTGTTTCAATAAATATATTTGTGTGAGTTGATTTTAATTTGGATTTTAAATTGAATTGAATTTGAGGTTTGAATTCAAAGGAAAAATATCTTAAAATAAATTGGATATAAAATATATTGTATATAATATTATTAGTATATAATTTTTTTGTATTATTTTCTTTAAAGGATTTTATAAATTATGATAATATAATTACTAAATTGAAATTTTAATAAAAAACTTTATAACCATTTAAAAATTAATAAATTCATGCAAAATTACATGTAGTAGCTATTAATCTCTTTAATAACAAGTGTAAATGAATTAACCAAGGTAGAAGACAAGTGTTAAATATAAAAGACATGTGTCTCGATTTTATTCTCATTTTCTTTTATTTTTACTAAATCCTAAATTTAATCTATATAAACTTATCTCTTTTCTCATTATCTTTCTTTTTCCTATCTTCAATTTTCAAAAGCATAAAGAAACAAAACCCTATAAATAACGTACAAACCAGGAAATCATCAAACAACAACCTTTTATAGACCTGGAACATCTAAGAAGATCAAAGAAAATCCATCTCAGTTTTACAGCAAGGATCAGATCAATTCGAAAACTCAACTACAAGCAGATCAAAAAAATCAAATTCAAATGTCATCTCCAGTTTTCAAGTTTTCAAAACAATTTCTAGGTTTTCTCTGTTATCAATAAAAATGCAAGTGAGTAAGCCTTTCTGAAATCTGAATTTTTACTTGTTGTTGGAAATCATGCTTGAATAAAAGTGATAAAGTGTTAAATGTACAAAAATATGTATATATACGGATGTTGCTGTGCATGTCTGGAAAAAAGACATATGAATCTCTGTTCTATGCATTACAGGCTTAAAAACCTGTGCAAAAATCAAAATATCATCATATGATCATCTATAGACTTTGATATCTAAATGAAACTAGTTCAAATTAGCAAGATCAAAATTTTAGAAATATTTTGAAGTATAAAAAATGAACAGGATTACTGGGACGTTTAAAAACACAGTAAATTAAATTTCTTTTTCAAATTTTGATTTATTAAAATTTGAGATTTAATTGCAAGATCTTGTTCATCTTTATAAGCCATGAATTTTAAGATCTAAATGTAACAACCCGCATATTTTACGATTGAATATTTAAATATTTTATTTAAAATATACCATCGTTAGTCGGATTAGTGTCCGAAAGGCTATTTTTTGCAAACAGTCGAATTAGGACTCGAGACCACCCCCATTGAGTTCAAAATGACGTTTGCGACCTTTTTGTGTATAAACTTTGATATGTTTAGAGTTAGTGGAATTTTGCTACTTTTTCACTTAGGGCTTTGGTTTTGTTTCAGCCCATTAGACCCAAGCTTCACCCCTCTTCTCTTCATTACTTCATTTCTATTTCCTAATACTCAAGCTTTAGAAACAATGGAGAGAGGAATGGGAAATTAAAACTCCAAGCCCTAGTTTCCATTTGCAAATCAAGTTCTAGCTCCAAATTTATAGAAGAAGTTTTGGTAAGCCTCCTCTTCTTCTCCAACTCATTCTCTTACCAATTTCAGAAATTCCTAAACCTAATTTAGGAAATGTTTCTTTTTTAAGCTTAGATTCAAGCTCTTTAGGTTGGAATTGAAGAGTGACTGTTCTTGCCATTGCTCTATAGCTTCTTCTTCATAGTTTTGGGTTTAAAGGTGAGAATTTTATCTCACATCTTAGTCTATAATTATCTTCGATTTTTAGGTATGAATTCCTAACACTTATTCTTGTGCAATTGATTTTGGTTTGGATTGATTTGGTGCATATTCCAATTTTTGGTGTTTTGAAATCAAAATCGATGAAAATCCTATTATGGATATTTGGACATTGATATTTGAGGCGTATCGAAGAGCCATTAAGGCTGGGTTGTCGCTTAGCATAAATCCTTAGTCGTCGTTGCTCGTCCGATCGCTTCCATTATCGTTTGACCATTTTTGGCCTATGTTCAGGGAATGCCTTGAACCACAGTTTCAGACGTCTGAAACATGATATTCAGACGTCTGAATATTATACTGGGAATTTTTATTCCCCAGTATTCAGATGTATGAATATAAATTCCAGACGTCTGAATTTTCTAGTGAGCAACCAGAAAGGAAATAGGCTAAAAAAATGCCTATTTCAGACGTCTGAAATATACGATTCAGACGTCTGAATTGTGTTCTGGAAAACATTTATTATTCCAGATTCAGACCTCTGAATCCTTGATTTCAGACGTCTGAATCTGCTGTTTGGGCTCTATTTCTCCTATTTAGCTTGAGTTTCCAAATTTAATCGATTTGTGTTGATTCCCTTTTGTTGTTATCATTTATATCGACTTTGATGACATTTTCTTCGGGATTTTTGGAACATCCACCTTGATGGATTCGATAACGATTTCTTTGGATTCAATTCACGTCTTCGAATGTGAATTTGGGTGATTGATTGTTTCTACAATCATTTTTGTGATTTGTCACTTTAAAAATATAAAGGTTTCAATACCAGTAGTAAATATCAAAACTCTTTTATCAAAATGATTTCAACACTATTTTATTACAAAGCTCGTTTCTTAAACCATTTTCCAATCTACTAGTATATACAAACCTTTACCTCACTCGTATGAGAAATCTAATTAAATGACTTAGTAAAACTAGTGGTATGAAACGCTTGCGTTTACTTCGTCGGTTAATTCTTAGACTTGTTCGATTGAATCTCTTGTGACAATTTTATAGTGGAGATCTACAATTTGTTCGTAAATATTTAAGTTAAGCTAGTGGTTATGGGACATGAAGCTAAGCTCATATATTTACTAGCTTAGTGTAATTGACACTTCTTGATGATCGATGATGATCATTTTGTGATTTAGACTAGCGATATGCTATGTTTCTTTGTCCACGTAGGGGACGGTACCTCGTTTTATTGAGTTTCGTCTCATTTCTTTTATATGCTAATGACCTATGTATTATTTGGAGTTTCGACTCAATTTTTGTGGGCTAGCGACCCATGTTCTTTTATGGAGTTCGGCCCATCGGACGTACCTTTGTACTACGTTGTTGTACCAAATTATCAGGATCATCGGGTGTACCGTTGTACTACGTCGTTCTGAATTATTCGAGTTTCAGGTTCCTCAGGCGTACCGATATTGTACTACGTCGTTGAACCGGCTCTATGGTTAGCGACCATGGGATCGCATTCCGTTTGTTATACACGTGTTGGTGAGTTTTCATGCTCCTGTTTTGTGATAGGCCTCCCCCTTTTTGTGATTTTAGGATTTCTATTGATGATTTCTAGCATTTGTGATCCACCAGCTTTTATGATTGACATCGATATGATGTCGATATTTGTGACTTGGTGAATAAAACTAAAGAGTATGACATTCTTTTGATCTTTGAGAAGATTCTTGTGATATTGATTAATCTCTGGTTGATTTTCAATTACATACTTATCATAGTATGGCTTTATGGTTATATCACTTTTTTTGTCATATCTCTTATTCTATATCATTTTATCTGATATTTATAGTTAGACTGATCCGTTTATTATTTTCTTATTAAATAATACTCGGGTTAGACCGAGATGTTACAGGTGCTTCTGCTTGACTTCTCATCTGGGATTATTATCCTGACTTTTGGCTAACTACTTAGATTAGTAGTTTTTGGTTGTATACATTTGAGATATAGACTCATTGATGTATACTTATTCTTTTGTGCAGCACTTGTAAGTATTCTTTTGTGATATTGTGGATCTTGTTTGACCACCACTCTGATATACACTTTCATGTGTAATATTCATATCTGTTTCCGCCTTTGAGATATGAACTTCTGTGACTGATTTGTGTTATGATATTTCTATATTTGTTTCCAAAGATATTATAGCTACTGTGTAGTAGCTTTGAGTTTGTATTGGTATGTCGGATTCTCTCTTGAAATGCAGGTTATATTTTTATTTGGCATACCGGTACTCGCACAAAACAATTACACGGATGGTCGCTCCTCAACAGCTTTATTCTCTGTGCTAGTTGACGGCATTACACCGTAGTGTCCTTGGCTAGCGTGGGTATAGAGGTGGGACGTTACAGCTTGGTATCAGAGCCAAACTTCGGAACAATGTAAAATAATTTAACAAGGATCATCGTCCTAAGTCCATCTTAGGAGTCATGCCTTACGATTTTATTCGGGTCTTCGAACCATTCTATCCTATTTTCTTTTATGATTCCTTGTTTTAACAATCATTATTGTTTGATATTCTTTTTGTGAATAACCTTTTTCTTCTTCTTTCTTTCTTTCTTAAAGAAGAGAAATGGTTAGACCTGACCATCCCAGCGCCGGTCAATCTAGTACTACTCCCTAGGATGGAGTATTTATGTATGTCCAGCAGCTTTTAGATCTCGTGAAGAATGCTCAGGCTGCTGGACCCAATCCAGGGCCTACTGACCCTAAGTCCGGATTTGCACGTTTTTGCAGTGACTATACCAACTTGGATGGGAAGCCATTTAAGGGTTTCGAAAGCGTAATTCAAGTCCAAGCTTGGCTCAAAACATGCGATCACATCTTTACTCGCATGAATCTAATTGATCTTCACCGTGTCCAAGTGGCTTCAAGTATGCTTCAAGAAAGAGCATTAGATTGTATGAGATTCTTATTTCTGAAATTATTGAAGCGGATCTTACTTGGGAGAAATTCCGGGAACGATTCGAGTTAAAATTTATGCCAGAAGCTGAGAAAGTGACATTGGCTCTTCGTTTCATAGACCTTGTTCAAGGTGAATCCTCCGTGGTAGACTATGTCGCATCATTCGAGTCACTTTCTAAATACGGGGTCGAATATATAAACACCCCACTGAAGAAGAACCAACGATTTGGCTATGGCTTGAACAAAAATCTCAAGAAGCCAATACTTCTAAAGTTAGAAGTTTCTTTTGATCAACTTGTTGATATCGCTCTTCGACTTGAAGAGGCAGATAAAGAAAGTGATGTTGAAGTTGTGGGTGCCAAACCAAAATTTAACAACAACAAGAAAAGGCCTATTAAATTCAATGGTCCTTATCCCAATAAGAAAGGGAAGAAAGCCACTCCAGTGGCAAAGACTTATGCCCCTAGTAGTGGGCAATGCTACAATTGTGGTTCTAATGACCATTATGCCAATAGATGTCCGAAACATCTCTTTTGTCATTATTACAAAAGTTCGGGTCATCTTTTATCTTCATGTCCCAAACTTCAAGGCAAGAAGGAGTGAAAGTTAAATGTTGCACAAGCCCCTAGCAACACTTCTCGTGGTCAAGGTATTTCTCATTCTATCCTTGATGGCATTATTTTATTTCGTGATCAACCTATTCAAGTTCTTTTTGATACGCGTGCATCCCATTCTTTTATATCAAAGGAACTTGTTGATACTTTTTCTTTATGTGTTGTTGCTTTAATGACTTCTTTGAGAATTGCGAATCCGGTTGGTTGATCCGCAACAATTAGTTTACTTTGTAAAGATGTCGAGATTATTTTGTGTGATTTTTCTTTCCGAGTCGATTTGCATGTCATGCCTTATTTAGGCTTTGGAATGATTTTGGGAATGGATTGGCTTAACCGCTATGAAGCTCAAATCCTATGTCCTGAGCGGACTATTCATCTTCGACATCCTCAATCTGTTAAGCAGATTTCTATTGATCTTAAAGATTCGGATTCCAACTTGGTTGCATCTTTATATTCTTTAAATACTCATGATGACGATAATGATGATGAGGAAGATGTCATTTCTCTTATTCACGTTGTTCGTGAATTTTCCGACATATTTGAGCCCATTTTAGGATTATCACCTAAGCGAGCAATTGAATTCAGAATTAATCTAATTCCTGGAGCTTTACCTATTACTCGTCTTCCTTATCGTATGTCCAATAAAGAAAGTGAGGAGATGCGCAAACAATTATCCGAATTGGAGACGAAGCAATTTATTCGCTCTAGTTCCTCTCCTTGAGGAGCTTCTACTATTTTTGTGAAGAAATCTGATGGTACACTTAGACTTTGCGTTGACTACCGCAAGCTTAATGATCTTACTATCAAAATTAAATATCCTTTACCTCAGATTGATGATCTATTCGATCAACTTTATGGTGCTAGAGACTTTTCATAATTATACTTAGCAACCGGTTTTCATCAGCTTCGTATTGCAGAGGATAGTATTCCTTTGACATCGTTCCGTACTCGTTATGGATCTTATGAATGGCTTGTTATGCCATTTGGTTTAAAGAACGCTCTGACTTATTTCGTTAACCTTATGAATAGAGTTTTCAAAGACTTCCTCGATCGATTTGTTCTCATCTTTATTGATGATATTCTTGTGTATTCTAAAACCGAGGAGGAGCATGAAAAGCATCTTCAGATTGTGTTGGAAGCTCTTAGGAGCAATCAATTGAAAGCAAAAATTTATAAATGTCACTTTTGGAAATCTCGTGTGAAGTTTCTTGGTCATATTATTTCCGAATCTGGAATTTCCGTGGATCCTTCAAAGATTGAAGCGATTCAAAATTGGTAGAGACCGGATAGTGTGACGGAGATCCGTAGTTTTCTTGGATTGGTAGGTTATTACCGCCGTTTCATAAAAGACTTTTCCAAATTTTCATGCCTCTTACTAGTTTGACAAAGAAGGGAGTTAAATATACTTGGTCGGACAAATGTGAAGCTTCTTTTCAGAAATTAAAAGAACTCCTTTCCGATGCTCCTATTCTTGTTATTCCCGAAGGGAATCAAGATTTTATTGTTTATACCGATGCTAGTCACGTTGGTTTGGGTGTCGTTCTTATGCAAAGAGAACGTGTTATTGCTTATGCTTCTAGGCAATTGAAGCCAGCCGAGGCTAGATATGCCACTCATGATTTAGAGCTCACGGCTATTGTTTTCGCCCTTAAAATTTGGCATCATTATCTTTTGGGAGAAAAATTTATTCTTTACACCGATCATAAATCTTTGAAATATTTATTTTCTCAAAAGGAAATTAATTTGCGTCAACAGCGTTGGCTCGAATTTCTTGCATCTTATGATCTTGATATTTTTTATACTCTCGGAAAGGGAAATCCCGTTGCCGATGCACTTAGTCGTAAGCAACAAGCGGTTGTTTCTATGATGATATCCGAATGGAATGATCTGGGAATTTTATCCACTTGTGAGATTCGAGATCGTGAGTCCAATTTATGTTCATCTTTGGCTTTATGTAACCTTAAGGCTCATCCTTCTCTCTGAGACCGCATTCTTGAAGCCCAAAGGTTAGATCCCGAATTGGCACTTCTTGGCCAAAATTGTAGGGATAAAATTGATATTGAAAGTATGAAAGACTTTGATACTAGTTCTCGTGGCGGCATTCAAAAATTTGGTAGACTTGTCGTGCCAAGTATTAATGATCTTCGTAAAGACTTTTTAGAAGATTCTCATTGTTCTAAATTTACCATTCATCCCGGTAGTAGTAAAATGTACGCGGATATGAAGCGACTTGATTATTGGGTGGGAATGAAATCTGATATTGCTAACTTTGTTAAGTGTTGCATGACTTGCCAACTTGTCAAGGCCGAGCATCAAAGGCCTGGTGGGTTATTGCAACCTTTAGAAATTCCTATTTGGAAGTTGCATCAAATTTCCATGGATTTTATAGACGGCCTTCCCCGTTCTCGTTCAGGTCATGATAGCTTATGGGTGATAGTTGATAGATTTACTAAATCCGTCCATTTTATTCCCGTTCAGTCTAACCGGACCGTTCCTCTTTTGGCCAAACTCTTTATTAAAGAGATTGTTAAATTACATGGAGTTCCTACTTCTATTGTTAGTGATCATGATCCATTGTTTACTAGTGGATTTTGGAAGTGTCTTCAAAAAGCTTTGGGAACGAAGCTTAATTTTAGCACCACTTATCATCCTCAGTCCGATGGATAAACCGAGCGTGTGAATCAAACTCTTGAAGATCTTCTTCATGCATGTGTTCTTGATTTTGGTGGAAGTTGGGAAGATCGTATTGCTCTCGTTGAGTTTTCCTATAATAATAGCTTCCAATGTAGTATTGGTATGGCACCTTTTGAGGCACTCTATGGAAGGCCATGCCATTCTCCTTCTTGTTGGCTTGAGGCCGGTGAGAAGATGGTTTAGGTCCAGACTTTATTCGTGATTCCATAAAAGATTGATCTCATTCGTCATAGGATGAAAGAAGCTCAAAGTAGACAAAAATCCTATGCCGATAACCATAGAAGAAAATTAGAATTTTCTGTGGGAGATCTTGTGTTTATTCGTGTTTCACCTATGAAGGGTGTTGTACGTTTCAGTCGATCGGGAAAGTTAACACCTCGATATATTGGTCTTTCCCATTAGCGAGCGTATTGGTTCCGTGGCTTATCGCCTCTTATTACCGGCTCAATTTTCTGCTATTCATGACGTGTTTCACGTTTCTCAATTACGGAAATGCCTTCGAGATTCCGATTCTATTCTTGAGCCCGGTGTTGTGGAAGAAATTGAAGTTTCACCTAATTTAACTTATGAGAAACATCCTATTTGTATTATCGCTTCGGAGAGTAAACGCCTTCGAAATAAAGATGTTCCTCTTGTGAAAGTTCAATGGTCCTCAAATCCTAAGGATTGTTCTTGGGAATCCAGAGAATTCATCGAGCGAACACATCCGGACTTACTTTCTCGTACTCTTTGAGGTGAACTTTTTATTTTCAAATTTCTTTTGTGTTGAATATGCTTTTATGGTTGCACTTTATATTTTCTTGACGCAATTTCTTTAAGGAGGGGAGTCTGTAACAACCCGCATATTTTACGATTGAATATTTAAACATTTTATTTAAAATAATTCATCGTTTGTCGGATTAGTGTCCGAAAGGCTACTTTTTGCAAACAGTCGAGACTCGAGACCACCCCCATTGAGTTCAAAATGATGTTTGCGACCTTTTTGAGTACAAACTTCGATATGTTTGGAGTTAGTGGAATTTTGCTACTTTTTCACTTAGGGCTTTGGTTTTGTTTCAGCCCATTAGACCCAAGCTTCAACCCTCTTCTCTTCATTACTTCATTTCTATTTCCTAATACTCAAGCTTTAGCAACAATGGAGAGAGGAATGGGAAATTAAAACTCCAAGCCCTAGTTTCCATTTGCAAATCAAGTTCTAGCTCCAAATTTATAGAAGAAGTTTTGGTAAGCCTCCTCCTCTTCTTCTCCAACTCATTCTCTTACCAATTTCAGAAATTCCTAAACCGAATTTAGGAAATGTTTCTCTTTTAAGCTTAGATTCAAGCTCTTTAGGTTGGAATTGAAGAGTGATTGTTCTTGTCATTGCTCTATAGTTTCTTCTTCATAGTTTTGGGTTTAAAAGTGAGATTTTTATCTCACATCTTAGTCTATAATTATCTTCGATTGTTAGGTATGAATTCCTAACACTTATTCTTGTGCAATTGATTTTGGTTTGGATTGATTTGGTGCATATTCCAATTTTTGGTGTTTTGAAATTAAAATCTATGAAAATCCTATTATGGATATTTGGACATTGATATTTGAGGCGTATCGAAGAGCCATTAAGGCTGGGTTGTCGCTTGGCATAAATCCTTAGTCGCCGTTGCTCGTCCGATCGCTTCCGATATCGTTTGACCATTTTTGGCATAGGTTCAGGGAATGCCCTGAACCACGGTTTCAGACGTCTGAAACAAGATATTCAAATGTCTGAATATTATACTGGGAATTTTTAGTCCCCAGTATTCAGACGTCTGAATATAAATTCCAGACGTCTGAATTTGCTCGTGAGCAACCAGAAAGGAAATAGGCCAAAAAAATGTCTGTTTCAGACGTCTGAAATATAGGGTTCAGAAGTCTGAATTATGTTCTGGAAAACATTTATTTTTTCAGATTCAGACGTCTGAAACCTTGATTTCAGACGTCTGAATCTGATGTCTGGGCTCTATTTTTCCTATTTAGTTTGAGTTTCCATATTTAATCGATTTGTGTCGATTCCCTTTTGTTGTTATCACTTATATCGACTTTGATGACATTTTCTTCGGGATTTTTGGAACATCCACCTTGATGGATTCGGTATCGATTTCTTTGGATTCAATTCACGTCTTCGAATGTGAATTTTGGTGATTGATTGTTTCTACAATCATTTTTTTGTGATTTGTCACTTTAAAAATATAAAGATTTCAATGCCAGTAGTAAATATCAAAACTCTTTTATCAAAATGATTTCAACACTATTTTATTACAAAGCCCGTTTCTTAAACCATTTTCCAATCTACTAGTATATACAAACCTTTACCTCACTCGTATGAGAAATCTAATTAAACGACTTAGTAAAACAAGTGGTATGAAACGCTTGCGTTTACTTCGTTGGTTAAGTCTTAGACTTGTTCGATTGAATCTCTTGTGACAATTTTCTAGTAGAGATCTACAATTTGTTCGTAAATATTTAAGTTAAGATAGTGGTTATGGGACATGAAGCTAAGATTATATATTTACTAGCTTGGTGTAATTGACACTTCTTGATGATCGATGATGATCATTTTGTGATTTAGACTAGCGATATGCTATGTTTCTTTGTCCACGTAGGGGACGGTACCTCGTTTTATTGAGTTTCGTCTCATTTCTTTTATAAGCTAACGACCTGTGTATTATTTGGAGTTTCGACTCAATTTTTGTGGGCTAGCGACCCATGTTCTTTTATGGAATTCGGTCCATCGGACGTACCTTTGTACTACGTTGTTGTACCAGCTTATCAGGATCATCGGGCGTACCGTTTTACTACGTCGTTGTTCCGAATTATTCGAGTTTCAGGTTCCTCGGGCGTACCGATATTGTACTACGTCGTTGAACCGGCTCTATGGTTAGCGACCATGGGATAGCGTCCCATTTGTGATACACGTGTTGGTGAGTTTTCATGCTCCCGTTTTGTGATAGGCCTCCCCTTTTTGTGATTTCTGCATTTCTATTGATGATTTCTAGAATTTGTGATCCACCAGCTTTTATGATTGGCATCGATATGATGTCGATATTTGTGACTTGGTGAATAAAACTAAAGAGTATGACATTCTTTTGATCTTTGAGAAGATTCTTGTGATATTGATTAATCTCTGGTTGATTTTCAATTACATATTTATCATAATATGGCTTTATGGTTATATCACGTTTTTTTGTCATATCTCTTATTCTATATCATTTTATCTGATATTTATAGTTAGACTGATCCGTTTATTATTTTCTTATTAAATAATACTCGGGTTAGACCGAGATGTTACAGGTGCTTCTGCTTGACTTCTCATCTGGGATTATTATCCTGACTTTTGGCTAACTACTTAGATTAGTAGTTTTTGGTTGTATACATTTGAGATATAGACTCATTGATGTATACTTATTCTTTTGTGTAGCACTTGTAACTATTCTTTTGTGATATTGTGGATCTTGTTTGACCACCACTCTGATATACACTTTCATGTGTAATATTCATATCTATTTCCGCCTTTGAGATATAAACTTCTGTGACTGATTTGTGTTATGATATTTCTATATTTGTTTCCGAAGATTTTATAACCACTGTGTAGTAGCTTTGAGTTTGCATTGGTATGTCGGATTCCCTCTTGAAATGTAGGTTATATTTTTATTTGGCATATCGGTGCTCGCATAAAGCAGTTACACGGATGGTCGCTCCTCAACAGCCTTACTCTCCGCGCTAGTTGACGGCATTGCACCGTAGTGTACTTGGCTAGCGTGGGTATAGAGGTGGGGCGTCACACTAAATCAAGATTTCTAGTTGTGCAAAACATGGAAAACTGTGAGTTGATCGGAATGAGAAAATTCGTCAAATTCCGGTGATCAGAATTAGATTAGGCCATGGGGTTGTGGTAGAAGTAAGGTTGAAGGTAGACGGCCATGGGAAAATTCGTAGCTTGGTTTTTATGGTGCTGTGGTGGTAGAGCGAGGCGAAATTAGGGTTTAAGAGCCTGGTTTATCGATGTCCTTTGCGGGATTTTTTGTGAGCTCGTCGGCGCGTCGGAGTTGATCGTTGTAGGTGGGATTAGTGCGTGAGCCTTTGGCGTAGGTTAGGGCAGAGTGTCGGAATCTTTGGTGACCGGAGACGGTGGCGCAGAGGGGTTGTTTTTGAACTGGTTTTGGGGTATAGCTGTATCGACTTGCTCGATTTCGTGTATGGGGTAGATCCTTACTTCTGGGTGGATAGGGACAATGGTGAGATCGTCGCCAACTTGTCTGAGGTCGCAGTGCTGATCGGAGCAGCGGCGAGGCTTTGTGCACGTGCATGCATTTACGTGTGTATCTGATGATGCTTGGGGGAAGAAGTTGTTTTGCTCCGAATCAGACTCCGTGTTGTTCACGAGTCGGCTCGTGGAAGAGAGGGAAGAGTAAGTACGGGGTTAGCTTGGATTGAATTGCATAAAGCCTAGTAGATTCTAAGTATCGCTGCTTAGATTTAATGGCCAAGTAACACCCGGGTCAGGCTGAAAACCAGCGTGAGTAAACCCATATGATATGAAATACCAAGTTATGAACTTATTTAAAACCCGAGGTAACTCGTACCTTATTACGAATTCATAGCTCGTTATAGTCAACACTTATTCCACAAATCAAATCCCAAGTATCCTTACTTAGTTTCAATGGTCCATATTATTCCATTTAAGCCTATTGATTTCACATATCAATCTATAAAGAATCATTGTAGGTTACAAATTGAAGTGGGTTCGGGTATTTGTTGATTACCCGACCTCGGTCTCTTCGAATCCAATGTCATCTTACCCAAGTTATTCAAGTGAATACAATTCAAATTTTAAATATAGGATGTCACCTTTACATAGCGATTTATCATCGATAGACAACCACATTATCAGTGTATAACCCAACATATCATATCATAAAATATTTCATATCACATAACATCACAATCGCATACCGGGGATAACAAATAATCCAAGGCATTCAATAACATTCAATCATCCATAAGAAAAGTTAATTAGCCATACCATTCCTTATTAATTTAAATAAATTAAATTAATTAATTTAATCATCTTTAAATCCTGCTTACTCAATATTAATTAATTACAAACCAATTAATTAATCATCCTCTAATTATCATCTAAATTATTCATCCTTGATTAATTAACCTCTAATTACATTAAGTAATTAGTCCTTAATTAACTACACAAATTAATTATCCTCAAACCAAATATATTAATTAACCTTTAATTACCATCACAATTAATTATTAATAATTACTTACTTTAACCCTCAATTAATTACATTAACTAATTATTCTAAAATCACTTTCTTTGATTTATTATCCTTTAATTAATCTCATTCATTAATTAACTAATCTTTTTAATTAATTATCTTAATTAATAAATCCTTTAATTAATTACACTAAGTAATTAATCCTTAATTATTTCCATTAAGTAATTCCATTTTTTAATTATCCTTAGTCAATCAACGTCTAATTATTAATTAGTTAATCTATAATTAGTTAACTTAAAACATGAATTATTTATTTAATGCTTATAGTTAATCACTTGAGAAATTAATTGATTAATGTTTAATACACTAATTAAGCACTTACTAAATTTCATCATTAATTTATGTGGAAACACTAAGGATTCAATTCAATTAATTAGCTTGATATAGAATCTTCAAATCAAAACAAATTAAATTCAAAAACATTCTATAAAATAAAATAAAATTTGAAACTTATAAAAAAATTTGCTTTGAACCTGATACAACAAACTTTATTTTAATCAGATTAACAAAATTAGTACCTGCTTCAAAACCAGGTCACCTAATTTTCTTAGTTTTGAAAAGTTGTTAAAAGATTACGTTCATCCAGGTTTGAGAAACCCGAGCCAAAAGCCAGACACCACGATCCAATACCCGACCAAAAATCACGAACCGAAAACTTCGAGTCAGCACGCAATCATCCCCGATATCCACCCGTGCAAAACACCATCTTCATAAAACTACAAAATCCAGCTCAACATATCCATCAACGTGCACGTGTGTACGTGCACGTCATACCCTCGCCCTTCGATCAACACATCGTCCATCCCCCAAGTCGATGACGACCCCTTCAACACGAGCGACCCACCAGAATTCTGTTTCCCTCGTGAAAATCAAAAACGAACAACTTGAACCCAATCAGGCAGGAAACTCGATCGTCAATCTCCTCAAATTTTCCCATCTCTGATCATCTAGAACTTTGCACTCACGACCAGAACCTCGCCTTGCTTCCCTCTTTCTTTTTCCCTACCACCGATCAAGTTCGACACGCCGACGAGGCCATAATGGCCTCGAAACCAGCCTCAGCCAAAACATAGTTAAACCCTAATTCACATTAGCCCCATCACCCTGGTGATCGATAAATTTTCCACGAAATTTTCCCCCAATCTCCGATCTATGAACAAACTCTAGCCTTAACCCAGACATCTCAAATCATCGCAATCGCCTAAATTTGATGAACACCCCATCTTCGACCAACTCGAGAAATCTCTCTCGAATCGAAGCTAAAAATTTAGATTTTTATTTTAAAAAATCAAGGTTTTTAAACACGAATCCATATATATAACCCAAACTCGCAATTAAAAATATTAATTTTCCAGATTTGAAAAGATGTCACTGTAAGTTTCTTATTTCCTGGATATCTATAAACTATTTTTACTTAAATTTTATTTTTAAAAAATAATATTCACATACAAACATATCTTACTTAGAGATCAAAGCTAAAAAATAATCTAGTTGTATGATTTGAATCTTTGAATCAGGATTAAAACCTGAAATATTTGAATAGAGGCTTGTTTGCCTGTTCAAAGTTATCAACACAGATACTAACACCTATATGTATACATAAAAATCATTTTTTTTACAACATGCACAACAAAATTCATATCATACTTCAATGATTCATCACATGCCAATTCAATATATAACAAATTCAAAGAGTTTACTCACCTCTTTTGTTTGAACAGAGCAGGTTTTGAAAATTTGAAAACTAAACTTGAATGTTGATCGTTGAAATGCTGTTTGCTTATGATCTGTAACTTGATTTAGTTGCTGTTTGAGGTGACAGTTTGATATCTTGCTTCCAGATTTCGAAAGTTTTGAACTTGAATCAGTTGCTGTTTGAAAATTTTAAAGTTGTTTTTTAAGTTGGTTTTTATAGTTTTTTTTCTCTTTTCTGGTTTTGTTTTCATAATTTTAGCTTGCTTTGTATTTGTTTAGTTTGGACATAAGAAAAGAGCTTAGAGGGGAAATGGTGAATACATATATATAAATTTGGTTTAATTTTAATTATTATTTTTGAAAATAAAAGACAATGACACTTGTATTACTTCCAAGCTAATTTACTTACAAATGTTAATGTATGATCTAATTACCATACACTTGTTAAATTTCCTTTTTGTTTAAACGGTTACATATGTAATTAAACGTTTTTAAATATGATTTTATATTACATTTTTAGTTTGGTTTATACTTATGTATGTATAAAATTTATAAAGAGGGTATATTAAACCCTTATTATTAAGATTAATTTACATAGATAAATTATAGATTCAAATTTTGGATTTGAAATTTCAAAAATACATATTTTATGTTTATATCCATACCTAGTATTTATACATATATAGCTTTTAAAAGAGAAGATTTTAAAATCTTAATTATACACTCATAATAATCATACATATTTATTTTTTGAATTTCAAACCACAAATTCAAATTCAATTTAATATCTACTTATATATATATATAAATTAAACAAACACATATTTAATTTGTTTGGAAATAATAAGTTTCGCCCATCTTAAATAATTATATTAGGAAATTATCAAATAAATGGTTTCCCAAATATAATTATTTATTATCAGATTTATTTGTCCAACTCCACCTCCACACGAATAAATGGTTTCCCGGCAAAATCAAGCATAAACCGTTGACACCCACCTCCACACGATTTCCGCTATGATCCACAGTAGATCGCAGCGACATTGAGTTAGACTGTCGTTACATCATAACCCAAATGCCTCTGTAGGCATCAGCGCCCTCGACTTTCGCTACTCAATAATCCTCAGGAACTTTAGTTTGTCTAGACTTTCTCACAGGATCCACTTTAGAACCCTCCTTAGGGCTCAATTATCTTAATTAATAAATCCTTTAATTAATTATACTAAGTAATTAATCCTTAATTACTTCCATTAAGTAATTCCATTGGTTAATTATCCTTAGTTAATCAACCTCTAATTATTAATTAGTTAATCTATAATTAATTAACTTAAAACATGAATTATTTATTTAATGCTTACAGTTAATCACTTGAGAAATTAATTGATTAATGTTTAATACACTAATTAAGCACTCACTAAATTTCATCATTAATTTATCTGGAAACACTAAGGATTCAATTCAATTAATTAACTTGATATAGAATCTTCAAATCAAAACAAATTAAATTCAAAAACATTCTATAAAATAAAATAAAATTTGAAACTTATAAAAAAAATTTGCTTTGAACCTGATACAACAAACTTTATTTTAATCAGATTAACAAAATTAGTTTCTGCTTCAAAACCAGGTCACCTAATTTTCTTAGTTTTGAAAAGTTGTTAAAAGATTACGTTCATCCAGGTTTGAGAAACCCGAGCCAAAAGCCAAACACCACGATCCAATACCCGACCAAAAATCATGAACCCAAAACTTCGAGTCAGCACGCAATCGTCCCCGACATCCACCCGTGCAAAATACCATCTTCATAAAACTACAAAATCCATCTCAACATAGCCATCAACGTGCACGTGTGTACGTGCACGTTGTACCCTCGCCCTTCGATCAACACATCGTCCATCCTCCAAGTCGACGACGGCCCCTTCAACACGAGCGACCCACCAGAATTCTGTTTCCCTCGTGAAAATCAAAAACGAACAACTTGAACCCAATCAGGCAGGAAACTCGATCGTCAACCTCCTCAAATTTTCCCATCTCTAATCATCTAGAACTTTGCACTCACGACCAGAACCTCTCCTTGCTTCCCTCTTTCTTTTTCCCCAGCACCGATCAAGTTCGACACGCCGACGAGGCTATAATGGCCTCGAAACCAACCTCAGCCAAAACATAGATTAAACCCTAATTCACCTTAGCCCGATCACCCCGGTGATCGATAAATTTTCCGAGAAATTTTCCCCCATTCTCCGATCTATGAACAAACTCTAGCCTTAACCCAGACATCTCAAATCATCGCAATCGCCTAAATTTGATGAGCACCCCATCTTCGACCAACTCGAGAAATCTCTCTCGAATCGAAGCTAAAAATTTATATTTCTATTTTAAAAAGTCAAGGTTTTTAAACACGAATCCATATATATAACCCAAACTCGAAATTAAAAATATCAATTTTCCAGATTTGAAAAGATGTCACTCTAATTTTCTTATTTCCTGGATATCTATAAACTATTTTTACTTAAATTTAATTTTTAAAAATGATATTCACATACAAACATATCTTACTCAGAGATCAAAGCTAAAAAATAATCTAGTTGGATGATTTGAATCTTTGAATCAGGATTAAAACCTGAAATATTTGAACAGAGGCTTGTTTGCCTGTTCAAAGTTATCAACACAGGTACTAACACCTATATGTATACATAAAAATCATTTTTTTACAACATGCACAACAAAATACATATCATACTTCAATGATTCATCACATGCTAATTCAATATATAACAAATTCATAGAGTTTACTCACCTTTTTTGTTTGAACAGAGCAGGTTTTGAAAATCTGAAAACTAAACTTGAATATTGATCATTGAAATGATGTTTTCTTATGATCTGTTACTTGATTTAGTTGCTGTTTGAGGTGACAGTTTGATTTCTTGCTTCCAGATTTTGAAAGTTTTGAACTTGAATCAGTTGCTGTTTGAAAATTTTAAAGTTGTTGTTTAATTTGGTTTTTATATTTTTTCTCTTTTCTGGTTTTGTTTTCATAATTTTAGCTTCTTGCTTTGTATTTGTTTAGTTTGGACATAAGAAAAGAGCTTAGAGGGGAAATGGTGAATACATATATATAAATATGGTTTAATTTTAATTATTATTTTTGAAAATAAAAGACAATGACACTTGTATTACTTCTAAGCTAATTTACTTACAAATGTTAATGTATGATCTAATTACCATACACTTGTTAAATTTCCTTTTTGTTTAAATGGTTACACATGTAATTAAACATTTTTAAACATGATTTTATATTACATTTTTAGTTTGGTTTATACTTATGTATATATAAAATTTATAAAGAGGGTATATTAAACCCTTATTATTAATCTTATTTTACATAGATAAATTATAGATTCAAATTTTGGATTTGAAATTTCAAAAATACATATTTCATATTTATATCCATACCTATTATTTATACATATATAGCTTTTAAAAGAGAAGATTTTAAAATCTTAATTATACACTCATAATAATCATACATATTTATTCTTTGAATTTCAAACCACAAATTCAAATTCAATTTAAAATCTACTTATATATATATTAAACAAACACATATTTAATTTGTTTGGAAATAATAAGTTTCGCTTATCTTAAATAATTATATTAGGAGATTATCAAATAAATGGTTTCCCAGATATAATTATTTATTATCAGATTTATTTGTCCAACTTAAAATCAGTGTTAACAACAGTTAAAATCAGATAATTATCCAAATACCTCATGTCCTTCAATCCAGAGTATCACATTCCTCCCCTTATGAATCTTTTCGTCCCCGAAAAGGAACGAAGCCAGAATTTTATTAAAATACTATTTATTAGTTAAATTAGTTTTTGATCTTTTCAACTATAAATCCTTTATTTAAGAAATTTCTTTAAACACTTTTAAAATTTATATAACATTACCAAAATAGTTTTATAAAAATACTTTTTATAACTCGATGTCTTAACCAGTCCATCCTTGTTCTAAAAGAATTCGGTCTTACGTTGATCAGGCGTAGGACTGAAGATCTATGAGTACTTAGCAAGCCCGTTTTCAACACCCCGTGAAAATACTTGGAAAATATTTTGTTGAAAATATAGAAAAAAATTTTGAAAAGAGAGGAAATATCTTTGGTGAGAATGCTCTGGAAATCATCACCCCCGTCCATGGTCGCAGTTAACCCGATGGTTACGTTGCCATCCCTGCAAAATCCATAAATAATTGTAGGCACTCCGCGCCCCTCGATTACGCCATGGAACCCGCTACAGATCGCAGCTACATCTAGGGTTCCGTTGCTATCACAGCAAAAACCCACATAGCTATAGGCATCAACGCTCTCGAATTCCGCTACCAAAATAATGAAACGACTCCTCTCCACTCGACCATAGATCATAGCCTATCGATGTTACGTTTCCTTCCCGGCAAAATCAAGCGTAAACCGTTGACACCCACCTCCACACAATTTCCGCTATGATCCACAGTAGATCGCAGCGACATCGAGTTAGACTGTCGTCACATCATAACCCAAATGCCTCTGTAGGCATCAGCGCCCTCGACTTTCGCTTCTCAATAGTCCTCAGGAACTTCAGTTTGTCCAGACTTCCTCACGGGATCCACTTTAGAACCCTCCTTAGGGCTCAATGCAGTACCAACCTATGGTACTCCTAAGAAGTTCATTTCAAGGGAGCGTCTTTTTCTCCAGAGCCATTTTCAAAACACTTTATACTATACACATATAGTATCTTCCAAATCATACACCTAGTATGAATCTCATATAAATCTCCTTTCTCAAAATCGATTATGCCAAAATCGATAATTCTCAAACTAGGCTTTTCAAATTTCCAAAATTGATTTTTCCCAAAAATCAAAAGCCTTTCCAAATCCAAAGGTTCGAAAAACCTTTTCCCATAAAATCCTTTATATATATATACATATGCATAACCTTGAAAAATATTTGAATCACTTCGTACTGGTATAAATTCCCTTTTTCCACTTCAAATACTTTTCGAAACCCTTTCCTTCCGGCAAATTATCTCATATAACAAAGATATATAACTTAGTTTATTCCAAATAAAATATTCAAATTTGACTACTCTATAAAGTCACTAACCATATTACTTACTTCCATAAAGTAAATTTCTACCATAGAAATATCCAATTTCCACTTTATTTCATCATATATTTCACAAAATATACTTTTCATTTCAAAAATCCATTTTACAGTTCTTGTCCTCACATTTTCAATATCAATTTCATTCAAACCCGTACGATGTACGTATATCACCTGTACGCTATATTAATCTGACACTCACTCGATAACACAATTTCACTTTCGAACTAGTATCATCCACCTGACTTTCTAATGCAGACTCAGATCTGGTTTCTTAATCGGAAACTGTCATTCTCCTTGCATAGTCATAACTATGATAGAGAATTTCCAAAACTAATCAAAAATCCATATCCAGGTTCGCCGTCGAAAATCGAGTGAAAAATCCCAACTCATACCGATATGCTATCTCGAAATTCTATGCTCGAATCTGGATCAATCACTATGCGAATAGAATAATATACGTACATCCTACATATCACTCTTCATTGATTATTAGCTAAATAAATTTCTCCTTTCTATTCACATTCCCTTAGATTCTTATTCATTTATTCACAATTGCCTCAATCCTCTTTTGGATTATCACTTTATTTCTTATCTCGATGGGTAATTAATCATAAACAATTTGAACTCTGTCCAGCTTAAATTTAGAAAATAGCTTGAAGAATTAAAATAGATAAGTAGTTGAAAATAATTATTCATTTGTAAAATAGTTGTAATATAGTTAAGTAATTGTAAAATAGTTATAAAATAGTTAGATAATTGCAAAATAGTTGTAAATAGTAATTAGTTATAAAACAGTTGTAAAATTGTTAAATAGTTCCAAAAATTGTTGTAAGATAAGAATAAAATAGTTTGGCTTTAAAAAAGAAAGGTTGTATATAGTAAATAGCTTTAAAATAATAGGTTTATATTAAAATAATTTATTTTAAAAATAGTCCAGAGCCAAACTGTTCAGTTTCCATTTCCAATCTCTTTCCCATTCCAATAAATTAATTCAATCCCAATTTAAGTTGAATAAACCTCAATTTCTTTTCAAATTCAAATCAAATTCCATTTGAATTTACTCGTTCACATCAAATTTCAATTTGGACTAATTTCAAAATCCATTTTACTTTAAAGCATCTCGAATTACATAAATTCGAGTTAAATTTCAAATGTTGATTTAATTTCTTTTAATTAAATTAAACTTTACTTTTAAATTAATAACTTATATTTTTAAACCATTTAATTCTGAGTCCAATTTTAAAATTCCATTTTAAATTATCTTACTTAACTTATTTTCAAAGTTCAAAAATAATTTACCTTTCAGATTCTAATTTGTTACCTAATTTTATCTTCCAACTTTGAAACCGATTCTTAAACAATTTTAATTTACAAATTCAATTCCTAACATTCAAATCTTAAGTTCAAAGTAATTCCATATCCTTAATTTCAAACTAAAGTTTAATTTCCCTCTTATCTCAATAATGGATATATTACCACAATCCATTTCTTCATTTATTTAAACAAATCCAATTCACAGTTTAAAAATTATTAATAATAATAGGATAATATTTTCCAAATTATTTTAAAACATACATCCATTTCCAATTTCCAGATCTCAAACCCATTTTGAGATCACACAAACTCCCAATTAAAATCTACCATTTAACTTCCCAAGTTAAATCTCAATTTCATCTTGAAATTTCCAATTCAAGTTGTTTGTTCTAAACTTATTTAATTTTCCCAAAATTAAATTCACTTCAATTTAATCCACACAACTTTACCCAATTTGAATTCCCATTTCAAATTTGAAACTTTTGATTAATAATCTTCCCACTTAAGTTTTAAAACTTATTTCACTTTGGGTTTCACATCATATTCCAAGGAAAATTCAAAACTCAACCTTAGAGTTTATTTCAAATATACATATTTATTTCCTTTACACATCAAGTTACTTTAATTTTTAAACCACCTTTGATTTTAAATTCAAAACAAATTCCTTTAAAATTTTCCAAACATTTCTTATTTTAAATTAAGATCACATTCAAAATAGTCTGAATAATATCATTTCTTTTAATATTTTGAAAACAATTTCAAATGATCCTAGACTTAGGATTCAAAACTTCACAATTTAAAACCTACTTCGATTTATAAGTTATACCCATCTAAAAGTTTTCTTCCCTAAAAATTTTTCATTTTGCTTTATCAACGTTTACTAGAAAACAATATCCCATTATTAAACACAATAACCATTCCATATTCTGGTTTGAAACCAATTCTAATCCATCTTATATGTATAGCTCATTATATTCAATTCCCATTTTGGTGTATATATATATATTACTCAATTCTTATTTAATTTCAATATTCAACAACCAATTATTGCTTTATATATATAATATTAGCTTTTATAAAAATCATTCATTAAAACCATTTTAAAAACCTTTACATAAGAAAATAACAAGTACGCTCTCATAAATATATATACACTCAACTCATTCTAGGGTACCACTAACCTATCCTTAATGAGTAAACCCACCAGAGCCATGGTTCTCGCTTAACCTTCTGCTCTGATACCAAATGTAACGACCCGGAATTTTCGATCCTGAAAATAACAGATAGTTTGGAAAAGAAGAAAAGAGATATAAGAAGAAAAGAGATAGAAGAAGAAATAGAAATGAAACACAGATTCTCACATTCGCAGCGGATCAAAATATATTATCAAATAAAATAGCAGTTATACAAAGGAAAACTGTATTAGTTAATTTACATCAATACATCAGAGTTACAACATTTCACAATCACTGGAATAATTAAAATAACTTGTCCTAGATAAATAACAATATATCATAGTGGAATACACTCCATACCTTCCTGCCATCCAGCTCGCCTCCTGAGCTCCAGAACGTCCTTACCTAGAAATTTGTAATACTCGGTCAAATAAAACTGTAATAAATGTTATGTTATTTTAAAATTTAAACTAAATGATTTAATTATGAAGTTAATTACTAAGGATAAAATGTTTTAAAAATGTTAATAACACCAAGTGTGACGATCTGCCTTTCATTCCACAGAAAGACGCATCATCGATAAGAAAGAAGGAGGTAGAAATAGAATAGATAGAAGAAAGAACTAAACAATATCAGAATCTCATATCGGAAATGGAACAAAATATAATATATCACATAACTATTACATAGTCATTACATCAGAGTTACACAGATACAACAACATCATCACATTAGACATTTATAAAGGTCTGTCTAATCCATTGCATTTCCAAATACAACAGACAAAGACTTCAACACAATGGAAATATATATATATATATATATATATATATATATATATATATATATATATATATATATATATATATATAGCTACGTCTAGACTCCTGCTCCGAGCTATCCCAAAGTTCGTCAAGAAAAACCTGATCACTTGGCTACTCATAAAAATTGGAGTACCCAAGAGTTTAAGAAAAACATAAATAAACTCCGGGTCAGACATGGGTCTGGTGTGAGTAAACGGTTAAGCTATTTAACTTGAAAAACCTTTGAAAGAAAAGGAATTTCGTAATACTCTCCGCCAATAAATACGGACAAGTTTTTCCCTTACGATAACCAAAACATTTGATAGGAAATCTGGTTATATTATAATAGGGTCTAGGGTTTCTAAATAAATATTCACATAGCCGAAATAGTTACGTTCATTAAATTCCAGCATACTAGCCACAAAGTGGGTTATATAATCAAGTCCGAGATCACTTATTGGAAGTTGGATTTCCATACAATGGCAGGGCTACTGGGGTACCGTCCATCACAGTACGTAGCCTAGATCAACGTACTAAGGATCACTCCCGACCCCCTACAACACAAGACCGGAACTACCCCTTACTGGATAATCTCGAATAAGACAACCCCAGCAGTTGTTGCAATCCACCGCACACAGCCGAATAAAAAGGGACCTCTAGACAGGGGAAATCTTATCCTACTTGGGTGCTACCCACTTAGCCTTGCTGCACCTCCCCTGTTTTAGTCATTCCCAGTTGATGAGGCTTGAGGCTACGATTACTTTTAAAGAACACGTCTTGGAATGCTCATCTTCCTCTATTGACGATGCTCTGATAGCATTCATCCATTCAAGTTCGTTCCGGGTTCGAAAGAAACCGAAGACATTATCTCGTTACACTCATTTTTTAAACACCTTTAGAGTTAACTACAGTAACCCTTGCACTCTGAATCTTCATCTCGATCATCACTTGAGATTCACAACCTATCGTTTAATTTGGATCGATGTGGTTTTCGGATATCCAAATTTGAAAATCCGATCTCGGTCTCACCGAAATCCAAAACATTGTCTTTTGAAGCCAAGTTATTTTAAAGTTAAAACAATTCAGTTTATTATCTATATTCACACAAATAGATAATTCATATTATCACAAATAGATAATCCACGTTATCACAATTCAACCAAAGCATCCAATATCATAGATAAGCACATATCCCATATTAGAGATATCAAACAATCCAAGGCATTAAATATCATTCAGCCATTCATAAGCAAAGATTTATTAATCACACTATCTCTAATTTATTTAAAATAAATTAAATTTCCATCACTATAAATCCTGCTTATTTAACCATTAATTAATTATAACCAATTAATTAATCATCCTTTAATTATCCATCTTAATTAATCATCCTTGATTGATTATTATTCAATTACATTAAGTAATTAGCCTTAATTAATTACACAAATTAATTATCCTTAACCATTTACGGTAATTAACCTTTAATTACTTTCATTAATTAATTAACTATAATTAATTACATTAATCCTTAATTAATTACATTAATTAATTATTCTATAATCACTTATTATTGAATAATTATTCTTCAATTAATCACATAAATCAAACCTTAATTACTTTCATTAATTACATTAATTAATGATCCTCTAATTTCTTCTTAAATTAATTGTTCTTCTAATTAATCACATTAAATAATTAATCTTAAATTAATTACATTCATTAATCAAATTTGATTAATCATATTTAGTAATTAACTACCCTTAATTACTTTCATTAATTAATTAACTCTTAGAATTAATTAATTCTTTAATTAATTACACTAAATAATTAATTCTTAATTACTTCTGCTAAGTAATTATCCTTCTTATTAATTTCACAAAGTAATTAAACCCAAATTACTTCCATTAATTAATTAATTATCCTTTAATTAATTACTTCCAGTAATTACCCATTAATTACTTCACTAAGTAATTACACTTTATAAATTACTTTAAGAAATTATACTTAACCAATTCCACAAATGATTATCCTTAATTAATTAATCTAATTAATTATCTTAAATTAATCACATTAATGAATCATTTTATAATCCCTAGTTAATGATCTTTACATTAACTATTAACAATTCTTCAATTACTTTCCTTGAGTAATTATACTTTAATTTACCGTTATTAATTACAAATTAACTAATACTTAATTACCAATTAATTAATCTCTAACTTACTTAATGTTATCCCATTTTTTGGTCAAAACTAGAATATCAACAAACTGGCAAGGAATGATGGATGTCGGGATTGAAAATCGATTGGAAGCGAGGCAAGAGTTCGTTCGGTATTCGAACTCCCCCTGGTTCATTCGGCATTCTCGGATCCGAAGGCTCATTCGGCATTCTCGAATATGAAGGGATCATTCGGCATTCTATAAGCTCCATTCGGTAGTACCCTCACCGAACCACCACCTCTCCACGCCACTACCGAATCACCCCTGCCTCCATTCCACTACCGAATCACCCTTGTCTCCACTACCTACCGAACCAACCATACCGAACCAGCTGCCGGACTAACTACTGCCGAACCAACCTCCTCTACCTACCATACTACCAACCAACCACCGGTCCAGCTCCATCTCCACGCTACCACCGGTCCAACCTACCACCGAACCCCTATCTCCACTACCTGCCGAATCACCCATGTTACCACTCACCGTCGAACCAAGACGCTGCCGAACCAGAATGCTGCAAGGCCAGATTGCATCAGCCCAAGCCCACCAGCAGCTATATACATCCAAGACCTCCGCCCCCAGCCTCACTCTATAAATAAAGGGGCAGGGGTACAACAATGGGAGGGAAGTTTAAGAGCTCAAACCTGGAAGGAACTTTCAAACAACTTTCATACACTTGTACTACAGGCTTTGTACTCGTAATCGGATTGGAAAAGGAGAATAACATATAAAGTGGACGTAGGCACATTTTGGCCGAACCACTATAAATCTGTGTGTCTTTTACAGTTCAGTCCCTGCTTTTTACGTATTTGCATAAACCACCTAAATCATTACGAACAACATAAAATCAACTAAATCATACAACTTGGAGTTGTTTGCCCATCTTTTGTGCAAACGTATTTGGGTTATTTGCTGAGATCTGTGATTTGTGTTTGAATATCGCTGATTTATATTCATACACTGGTGCTTTCACGGTATTGGGTGTTTGTGACCATTTTTTACGCAAACATTTTGGTGCTTCCACTGAGAAGGACCAGCACCCGCTACATCGGATAGAAGTTTGGATTTGGAAGACAATGACTAGGAAAAACAGTAGAAGGCTAAGGGCTGAGAGAAGCCAACAAGGAGGAAGTCAACAAGCATCCTCCGGAGGTGAGGAAGGACCGGCTTCGATCTACATAACCCGGGATGAAATGGAAGCCATAACAAATTCACTGCAAGAGAGGTTGTTGAAAAGTCAACAGGAAATGATGCAAACTTTCTTGGAGCAAATGAGAGCTGCAGGGATGCAGAACTTAGGAACAGCTACAATGGCTGTGGATGCAGGACAAGAAGCTAGGGTTACGGAACCCAATGAAGGACAGGATACGGAGCCAGGTGGCAATCAACAAGGGCTTGGGGGCAGGCCCACAGGATTCAACACAGGAGAACCTTTGGAAGGAGTCAACAGGCTAGAACCAACGTTGCTACTAACGAGCTACACGAAGAGTATGTACCGGAGTTCCCTCGGGGGCAACCTCCGACAGACAACGGTGGATTGGTAGATATAATCAGGAAGACTGTGCGAGGTGGTTTGACCAACGGAGACTTGGAAGGAGTAAACAGGAGTCCGTTCACTCGGGAAATAAGGATGGCTCAGAATCCACCTAAGTTCAAGCTACCTAGCGTGGAGGTATACAATGGCAAGGAAGACCCTACGGATCACTTGATGAGATACACCAGACACATGGAGGTGCTGGGGGCATCAGAGGAGGTGATGGCCCGATGCTTCCCTTTGTACATGACGGACTTAGCTGCGATGTGGTTCAGGCAGCTGGAAGAAGGATCTATCAGGACTTGGAGGGAATTGGTGGAAAGGTTTTTGGGACAGTTTCGGGTTCATGTCAAGAGACCGAAGAACGTGATGACATTGACATCGGTAAGGCAAAGGATGGATGAATCGCTTAGAGCTTTTCTAACTCGATTCAGTGCCGCAGTTGCTTCGGTGGATCGGCCCGATCCATCGATGGTTTTAATGGCAGCAGTATCAGGAGTCAGGGAGAACTCGAATTTCAAGGTATCTCTGATACGAGATCCCCCACGGAATCTCGACGAATTCTTTCATGAGGCAGAAAGGTTCCTTCGACAAGAAGATGCGAGTACGGATTTAAAATTGAAAAAGGTTAATGCAGTTGAGGTGGGAGGACCATCCAGCAATGGTTCAGATAAAGACAAAGGAAAAAGGAAGTTGGACGGTGATTCTGGAAATGCTAGGAAGCAATGGAAGGATCCAAAGTTTTCCACATACACAGGATTGAACGAGACACTGGAGCGGATATACCTGGATACTCGAAATCGCCTTCACTACCGGAGGCCGGCTAGGAGAGAACCAGCAGAACGGGAAAGGACATCGGGAAGGCACTGTCTCTTCCATGATTTGGATGGACACGACACCAACAGCTGCAGGCACTTAAAGGACATAATTGAGGAGCATGTGAGGAATGGACAGCTGCCACAATATGTTGGACCTCGGAATGCAACAGCGAGGCAGGAGCAACCGCCGCCTGCCTCAAGCTACGATGGTGGGAGGCCCAGGAATGATGGTCGGTTGATCGTCCCTTGACCAGGTTAATATGAAATAAGTAGCAAACTATTGGCAAGCAACCAAGTCATTTACACATGTACGGGGACGGAGATGGCCCCTAGGCATGCTCTGAATGATAATAAGCTGCGATGCTATGGTTTGTGAAATTTATCTTTTGCTTTTGGATTGGACACTGCTTTTCTTTTTGGTTTTCGGTTTTGGAGCTTGGATTGAGCTCCTGGTTTTTCTCGCCTTTTGATTTGGATTTTCCTCTGGACGATTATTTTCAACTTTGGATGCTGATTTGGATTTCTAGTTTTCTGGTTTTGGATTTGGATTTTGAATTTGGATTCTGGATTTGGATTTTCGGATTTGGATTCTGGATTTGGATTTTGGATTTGGATTTGGATTTTGGATTGGATTTTGATTGGATTTTTATCTGATTTTTGTTAAACGGTCGTCGGGTATGGATTATGCCTGGCAAGGGGTGAGTCGCTTTGCCCGAACGTGGTAAATTGACTCATTCAGGTCGTCGAGTATGGACTATGCTCGGCAAGGGTCCGGAGTGACCAGGATTCGGCCTAGGACTTAGGCCCTATATTATCAATTGTTATTTTCAGGTCGTCGAGTATGGACTATGCTCGGCAAGGGTCCGGAGAGACCAGGATTCGGCTTAGGACTTAAGCCATGGCATTGTACAGTGCCCAGGGACACTGGGCCAAGGTCGTCAAGTGTGGATTACGCTTGGCAAGAACTCGGAGAGGTTAGCTCAACGTCCAGGGACACTGGACCAAGATTGTCAAGTGTGAATTGCGCTTGGCAAGAACCCAGAGAGGTTAGCTCAACATCCAGGGACACTGGACCAAGGTCGTCATGTGTGGATTACACTCGACAAGAACACGAGGAGGCTAGCTTAACGTCTAGGGACACTGGATCACGACCGTCAAGTGTGGATTGCGCTTGGCAAGAGCCTGGAGAGGTTATGGATTTGGATATCGACCCAGAGAGGTCCTGGATTCGGTTATTGGCTATTGGATAAGGATGGTTTGGGGCTCGGTTGTCGAGTTCGGATGGACATGGAATTGGCCCAAGCTTTGGTTATTGGATTTGGAATTGGATATCGACTCGGAGCAGGCAAGGATGATCTACTCTGCCGATATGGCTATGGACCTTGGATATTGGATTCGGAACTATTCAAAACACGCCTTGTTATCACAAGGCATGTTTTGGGGGGCAAAGTGTTATCCCATTTTTTGGTCAAAACTAGAATATCAACAAACTGGCAAGGAATGATGGATGTCGGGATTGAAAATCGATTGGAAGCGAGGCAAGAGTTCGTTCGGTATTCGAACTCCCCCTGGTTCATTCGGCATTCTCGGATCCGAAGGCTCATTCGGCATTCTCGAATATGAAGGGATCATTCGGCATTCTATAAGCTCCATTCGGTAGTACCCTCACCGAACCACCACCTCTCCACGCCACAGCCGAATCACCCCTGCCTCCATTCCACTGCCGAATCACCCTTGTCTCCACTACCTACCGAACCAACCATACCGAACCAGCTGCCGGACTAACTACTGCCGAACCAACCTCCTCTACCTACCATACTACCGAACCAACCACCGGTCCAGCTCCATCTCCACGCTACCACCGGTCCAACCTACCACCGAACCCCTATCTCCACTACCTGCCGAATCACCCATGTTACCACTCACCGCCGAACCAAGACGCTGCCGAACCAGAATGCTGCAAGGCCAGATTGCATCAGCCCAAGCCCACCAGCAGCTATATACATCCAAGACCTCCGCCCCCAGCCTCACTCTATAAATAAAGGGGCAGGGGTACAACAATGGGAGGGAAGTTTGAGAGCTCAAACCTGGAAGGAACTTTCAAACAACTTTCATACACTTGTACTACAAGCTTTGTACTCGTAATCGGATTGGAAAAGGAGAATAACATATAAAGTGGACGTAGGCACATTTTGGCCGAACCACTATAAATCTGTGTGTCTTTTACAGTTCAGTCCCTGCTTTTTACGTATTTGCATAAACCACCTAAATCATTACGAACAACATAAAATCAACTAAATCATACAACTTGGAGTTGTTTGCCCATCTTTTGTGCAAACGTATTTGGGTTATTTGCTGAGATCTGTGATTTGTGTTTGAATATCGCTGATTTATATTCATACACTGGTGCTTTCACGGTATTGGGTGTTTGTGACCATTTTTTACGCAAACACTTAATTAATTAATGCTTAATTATAACTTAATTAATCTTTAATTAATTAATTTGTAGTTAATAACCTTTACTTATCAAATTAATGATCCTTAATTACAAATTAATTAATCTCTAATTAATTAACTTACATCCCTTTATTATTAATTTATTAATCCTTAATCATTAGTTAATTAAATTAATTAATTACTCTTTAATTACCTTCTTATTTTAATTAATCTCAAATCATTAAATCTTAATTAACTTTAAGATAAAACATTATCCTTAGTAATGACTTAATTACCATTAACATGCATTTAAAACCTAATACCTCTAAATTTACTTTTAAATTCCATTTCTAATTAAGATTTAAAATGATTACAAATTCAATTTAACAAAATTTAAGTTAATTTTTTTTACATAACCTCTTAATCAAATGTTAAATAAATACTTATATAAAAGAAATTTATAAGAGTTTTAAACAAATTTATTTAAATTCAAAATCTTTCCCTTTAAAAAACTTTTTTTTACAAATGGAATGACAAATGTTAGTTGAATTTTACACGTGTCACTTTTGATTTTTAATATTCTTTTATTTTTAATAAATCATAATCTAGCCTATA
This sequence comes from Allium cepa, assembly GCA_030765085.1. Lineage (NCBI taxonomy): Eukaryota > Viridiplantae > Streptophyta > Magnoliopsida > Asparagales > Amaryllidaceae > Allium > Allium cepa. Next base: position 688,527,887 of record CM060932.1, on the reverse strand, counting down.
TAATCTTCTATTTCTTCTCTTTAATTCTTTTTCTATTCTCTTTTCAAAGCCAAGAAAAAAAAACTCTAGCCTGTAACAAATTCTCAAAACAATCTGTAATCAAACATTTAACTTCAGCCTGAACTACAACAACTTCATCAGCTTCAAGCGTCAGTTCCAAGAAATGTAAGGAATCAATTCAACTCAACATCTAACAATAGTTTCAAGTTTCAAGATTAAGTAGCAAGGATCAATTCAACAAATCAAACTCAGGCAAATAAAATTCCAGATAAAACCTAAAGCCTCTCTCTCTCTCTCTCTGTTCTAATATTTGGTGAGTAAACATTTTCAAAACTTTAACCTGGTAGGGTATTTGGATGCATGTGATGAAATATTGAAGTAATGCTTTATGTTGTATGTGTGAAATGTGAATGCATGTATGTATATATGCTTTGTTGTGCAAAATTATGTATGTATGAATGTATATCATCTCTGTTCTATGTTCAGGCTCATTTCCATTCAAACTAAATTCATTTTCTCACCAAACATTCAAATTTAGGGTTAGATCTCTTGATGAAAAATGATTGTAAGAAGGCAATTTTAATTTAAAAATAGTTTTAAATAAATATATGAAGTATTTATTTAAAAAATTGGAATTTACAGGTCTGATCATAATATAGGCCTAAAATTAATTGATCAGAATTCTTGAATTAATTCTATAATACGATTCGAAATTATAAATGATGAATTTAGGCACAAAAATCATAATTTTTAGTTAAGTAATATTTGAGAAATCAGAGTTGAAGGGTTTTTGGGTTTATCGTGAATTCACAGCGGTCGGCGTGATGGATGGCGTCGAGTTTACGGTCGAAGGAGGTTGGTAGGTGGATGGACCCAGGAAAAATGTTTGAGGATTTTTCTGGTGATCGAGGCCGCCTATCAGAGGCAGGGTAGGGTTTAGTGTTGTGTTTGGTTCGTCAATGTTTGCGAGGCTGTGACGACGGCTATAAAGTATCGAAGGGAATCACGAAGTGGGGGAACGTTGCTGGAGATCGAGGCGAGTCTACGGAGAGAACAGCGGGGTTCATCGAGGTTGGGATCGGCGTTGATGGGTGTTTTTTCGATGATGGTTGTTTCAAGGAATTCGATCGTGGGTTCAATTTTTGGTTTGTGGGTGCTATCGTCGTTCTGGGTGGACGATTGAGTAGGCGAAGTCGGCATTGGTATGTCGATGGTCAGGGGAACGGCCAGAGATGGCCAGAGAGTGGTGCACTGTGCACACATGCACGTCAGACTCAAGTGGGTTGACGTATCGGGAAACTCGAGTTTTTCTCGAGTCATTTTTCGTGTTGGTCTCAAGGCAGGAAGGTAACGTGAGAGCATTGTGTTTGCACGGGGAGTGATCGTGTTTGTCTTAGGTTTGGTTCGAATTTGTTTCAGGTTTGTCTCAAAGTGATTAGGGTAACGTGTGATCAATAGGATCGGGTTTGATTTTGTGAAGCGACCAGGTTTTAAATTATAAAAGATAACCAGGTTTGAATAGTTATAAACTAATGCAAGTTTATAGTAAAAGTTTAACCAATTTTAAAGTTTAAAAAAGAAATTGTGAACTAGGTTTTAAAAGCTAATATCTTATGTTTTTAAAGGTTTTCAAGTTATTTAAAATACTAGTTTTCAAAAGAAGTTTTAAACAAGTTTAAAGGTTGAAGATTATGAAAGTAATTTAGTTTAAATTTTTCCTTATATAAATTTCTTTTATAAATAATAAATGTTTCTTTACATTTGAATAAGAGGTTTTGTAATTTGTTTAATTTAAATTTTGTTAAGTTAAATTTGTAAGCATTTTAAATCTTAAATTAGAATGAAATTTAAAAGTAAATTTAAAAGTATAATGTTAAAAATGCATATGTTAATGATAATTAAGTCATTAATAAAAAGAAATGATTTACCTTAAAATTCCATTTGTTAATTAATTTAATTAACAATTAAAGGTTAAATTCATTAATAATTAAGGTAAATTAATGGAAGTTAATTACTTAAGGGAAGTAATTAAGGATTAATTACTTAGTGTAATTAATTAAAGGATTTTTTAATTAAAGAAATTGATTAAGGATTAATTAATTAATGAGTATTATTAATTAAAGGATAATTGATCAATCTAAGGGTTATAGGATAATTAATTTGAGTAATTAATTAAGGATAAATGTGATTAATGCGAATGTGAAAATCTGTTTTTTGGTGTTTCTGTTTCTACTACTTCTTCTTCTACCTCTATTCTTCTTTTCCTAACTATCTGGAATTTTTAGGATCGAAAATTCCTGGTCGTTACATTTGGTTGGAATTTGTTTCAAAGTGCTAAAAGAAATTTGTTTTGAATTTAAAACCAAAGGTGGTTTAAAATTTAAATTTACTTGGCGTGTAAAGGAAATAAATATGTGTATTTGAAATAAACTCTAAGGTTGAGTTTTGAATTTTCCTTAGAATGTGATGTGAAAACCCAAAGTGAAATAAGTTTTAAAACTTAGGTGGGAAAATTATTAATATGAAGTTTAAAATTAAAAATGGGAATTCAAATTGGGTAAAGTTGTCTAGATTAAATTGAAGTGAATTTAATTTTGGGGAAATTAAATAAGTATAGAATAAACAACCTGAATTAGAAATTTCAAGATGAAATTGAGATTTAACGTAGGAAGTTAAATGATGGATTTGAATTGGGAGTTTGTGTGATCTCAAAATGGGTTTGAGATCTCGAAATTGGAAATGGATGGATGTTTTAAAAAAAAATTGGATAATATTATTCTATTGTTATTAATAATCTTTAAACTGTGAATTGGATTTGTTTAAATGAATGAAGAAATAGAGTTTGGTAATATATCCATTATTGAGATAAAAGGGAAATTTAACCTTAAGTTGAAATTAAGGATATGGAATTACTTTGTACTTAAGATTGGAATGTTAGGAATTGAATTTGCAAATTAAAATTGTTTAAGAATCGGTTTCAAAGTTGGAAGATATAATTGGGTAATAAATTGAATTTTAAAGATAAAATTGTTTTAAACTCTTATTTAAACTTTGAAATATGTTAAGTAAAGATAATTTAAAATGGAATTTTGAAATTTTGACTTAGAATCAAAATTGTTTAACGATTTAGATTGTTGATTTAAAAATAAAGGTTAATTTGATTTAAGGGAATAAATCAACATTTAAAATTTAACTCGAATTTATACTATTCGAGATGATTTAAAGTGAGATTTAATTTGAAATTAGTTCAAATTGAAATTTGAATTAATTGGAATTGTGATTGAAGATGGATAAGTATAAAATCCAAATGGAAAATTTGAATTGAATTAATTTGAAGTGAAATTAAAGTTGAATAAGGTTGAAATTCAAATGGGAATTGATTTGATTTTGGGATAGGAATTGAAGTTAATTAACATTGAATTAAAATTGAATCAATTTAAAGGAAGTGGAAATTGAAAAGTGATTAGAAATGGAAATTGGGAAGGTGAATAGTTTGGCTCTGAACTATTTTTTTTTAAATAAAATGTTTTAATATAAGCTGTTTTTAAATCTATTTTCCTAGCAACATATTATATAACTTTTCTTTTTAAATCCAAAACTATCTTATACTTATTTTACAACTATTTTTGGAACTATTTAACTATTTTACAACTATTTTGCAACTATCTAACTATTTTATAACCATTTGACTATTTTATAACTACTTAACTACTTTACAGCTATTTTACAAACTAATAATTGTTTTTCAACCACTTATCTATTTTTAGCTTTTCAAGCTATTTTCTAAATTTAAGCTGGTCAAAGTGCAAACTGTTAATGATTAATTACCAATAGAGATAAGGATTAAAGTGATAATCTAAATGGAATTGAAACAGTTGTGAATAAGTGGATAGAAATTAAAATGAATGTGAATAGAAAATGAGATTGATTTAGCTAATAATTAATGGAGATAAATATGTAGGGTGACGTATATTATTCTATTCGCATGGTGATTTGATCCAGATTCGAACACAGAATTTCGAGATAGTATATCGACCCGAGTTGGAATTTTTCACTCAATTTTCGACGGCGAACCTGGATATGGATTTTTGATTGGTTCTGAATATTCTCTATCATAGTTATGGCTATGCATGGAGAATGACGATTTCTGATCAAGAAACCAGATCTGAGTCCACACTAGGAAGTCGGGTGGACGATACTAATTCGAAAGAGAAATTGTGCGATCGAGTAAGCGATAAGATTGATATAGCGTACGGATGATATGTGTACATCGTACGGGTTTGATTGAAATTGCTATTTTAAGTTTGAGGATAAGAACTGTAAATGATTTTTGAAATGAAAAGTGTATTTTGTGAAATATATGAAGAAATAAAATGGGAATTGGATATTTCTATGATTAGAACGCGTTTTATAGAAAGGTTTTCAAAGTTATATATATCTCTATATATACAACGGATTTTATGAGAATGATTTTGGAGAAAAGGTATTTGGAACCTAAGAATTTTGGAAAGGCTTTTGAGTTTTGGGGAAAAAATCAATTTTGGAAATTTGGAAAGCCTTGTTTGAGAATTATCGATTTTGGGATAATCGATTTTGAGAAAAGGAGATTTATATGGAATTCATACTAGGTGTATGATTTAGAAGATACTATATGTGTATAGTATAAAGTGTTATGAAAATGGCTCTGGAGAGAAAGGCGCTCCCATGAAATAAACTTCTTAGGAGTACCAGAGGTTGGTACTGCCTTGAGCTCCAAGGAGGAGACTCTAAAGTGGATCCAGTGAGGAAGTCCGGACAAACTGAAGTTCTTGAGGATTATTGGGTAGCAGAAGTCGAGGGTGCTGATGCCTACAGAGGCATTTGGGTTATGCTGTGACGACAGTGTAACTCGATGTCGATGCGATCTACTGTAGACCATAGCGGAAATCGTGTGAAGGTGAGTGTCAATAGTCTACGCTTGATTTTGCCGGGATGGCAATGTAACATCGATAGACTACGATCTATGGTCGATTGGAGAAATTTTATTCTTTTGGCAATGAAATTTGAGGGCGTTGATGCCTACAGTTATATGGGTTTTTGCTGTGATAACAACGTAACCCCCGATGTAGCTGTGATCTGTAGCGGGTTCCATAGCGTATTCGAAGGGCGCGGAGTGCCTACAGTTATCTATGGATTTTGCCAGGATTGCAGCGTAACCATCTAGTTAACTGTGACCATGGATGGGAGTGATGATTTCCAGAGCATTCTCACCACAGATGTTTCCTCTTTTTTCAAAAATGTTTTCTATATTTTCAATAAAATTATTTTCCAAGTATTTTCATTTGGTGTTGAAATGGGTTTATCAAGTACTTATAGATTTTCAGTCCCAGGCCTGATCAACGTATGACCGAATTTCTGTGAGAACAAGGATGGACTTGTTGAAACATTGAGTTGTAAAACGTATTTTTCTAAAAACTAATTTAGTAATATTATATAGATTTTTATAAGTGTTTTAAAAATATTCAAAAAAGATTTTACTGATATTAAGTATTTTAATAAATTTTGGCTTCGTTTCTTTTCGAGGACGAAAAGATTCAAAGGGGGGAGGAATGTGATATCCTGAAATTTCAAGAAATTTAAAATATGATAATCTCCTTATTAAATTATTTAAAATAGGTAAAATGGTTATTTTCAAACAATAAATAATAATGTGTGGTTTTAAAATAGATTTTAAATAGAATTATTATTTTCAAATTTAATTTGTGTTTGTTTAAATTAATATATATATATTTAAGTTGATTTTCAATTGAATTTTAAATTGAATTTGAATTTAAATTTGGATTTAAATTTGAAATTTAAAAGATATATGTCTTAAATATATTTTGGATTTTAAAATATATTATATGTGATTTTATTTAGAATATAATTAATTTTTATTTATTTTCTTTAAAAGGGTTTATTTATATAAATTAAGAAAGGTATTTATAAATTAGGAAATTTAATACTAAAGCTTTTTATTTACATTTAAAAATAATATAAAAATGAATAATGACAAGTGTTAGCTTTTAAAACATGTTAAATACGTGCGTAATTTAATAAAGGATTGTAAATGACAAATGTATGTTGAAATAACAAGTAACATTTTTTTTATTTTTCATTTTCTTTAATTTTTATTAAATCCTAATAAACTCTATATGAACAACCATCTTCTTTCTTCATTTCTTTTTTTCTTTCTTCCCAATTTCAAAACAAAAAACAAAGCCACAAAAGAAAATCAGATCTGAGGCAAAATTGAAACAAACAAAAAAATTTCAATGTATTTAAGCCTGTAAAACAAAATTCCAAACCAGAAAAAAAAACAAAATCAAAGATGAAAATGAAGTTCAATGCATCTCAACAAACAAGATTTCAAATCTGATCAATTCAAAATCAAAAACTGCAAGCAACAGATCAAGATTCAAGTTTTGGTTAAATTAACAGTTCAATCAAAGCAAATCCAGCTTCAATTAAGCAAAATAGTTTCTAGTAGTAGATCAGCTACCAGCCTCCTCTGTTTTTTAATAAGGTGAGTAAACCAAATTGTTATATCTTGATGCATGAGATAGATGCCTAAGGTTATGGGTGTAATGTTCCATGAATATATGAACATACTTTGCATATATAGGTATAAAGTTGTGTGTGCATGTCTGGATTTTGAAGGTGCATGTTTATATGCAAAACTGTTGGACCTGTTCTTGTTGTTCAGGTTTCAAAATTTGAAAAAAATTAAGATCTTCTTTCCTGAATCTCTTTAGACTTTAATGTATAAACAAATCTATTTTTTATATCAAAATATAAATTTTAAAAATGTTCCAAAGATCAAACTGAAGCTAGTTTGAATAAAAGGGAAGAAGAACAGCAAGTTTGAAAATATATCAAAATCTCAATCATAATAACTGTATGTTTCAAGTATATAATCTGTTTTGACATCAAAAACTAGGATTTTAAAATTTTAAATCTAGATTTTTAAGCTGTTAAATCATAAGAAATCGAGAGTTGAACGTATTTTGAATTTCGGGCAATCTTTGATGATCGGCGAGGTTAGGGATCTCGAGGTCAGTGTTGAAACAAGTTGGAGGTTGGAGATCACGGGCAAAATGGTCGAGGTGGTTATCATTCACCGTGGCAGCGCTGGGAGTCGATTGTTGGGTTTAAGGACCTGGGTGGGTCGATGATGCTCTCGAATTTGTTGCAGTGACTATGGTGCATCGGACTTAGTCAAAGAGGATGGAATAGAAGCGTAGGTCAACGGTGAGTCTCTGGATAGGAGGTCGGGGTTTCTGGTGATCGATGGAGGCATCGCAAGGCAATTTTGGGTGGTCGATCTAGTTCCAATGGGTTGCATGGTACTCATTTTTAATTATGAGTATTGAATCGGATTTTTTGGCACTGGAAGCGAGTAGGTAGGTAAATGCTGGTTTGCTGATGGTAGCGGCGGTGGACGGAGATCCCCCGACCATGTCTGCACGTGTACGGTTATCTGATACGTCTAAGGGGGTTGCTGGGTGTTATGGAGCTTCGAGGAAGACGAAGACTTTCTCGTAATCGAACTGGAGTTGTTTTCGAAAGGAAGGAGACTGGTTCGAGGTTGCTTGTGTATTAGCCGGGGTGTTGCTCGAAGTAACTTTGGATTGTTCTTGGGTTGTTATTTTTATTATTTTGAAGTATGGAAGGTAAGTGTTATCAGGTCTAAGAAAGTTGACCAAGATTTAAAATATATAGAAATAAACAAAGTTCAAGGCAAAGTAAGTTTTAAAAAAAAAAGTTTTCCAAAGTTTTAAATGTTTAAAGATTGTTAGTTAAAAATAATTACAAAATAGGTTAATTTCTAAATATTTCAAAAGTAATTAATTGATGAAATCAAATCGAGGATTAATTATTTAAGGATGTTTAAATGGTTAATCTAATCAGTTAAGGGAGTAATTAATAAATTTATTAAGATAACTAATTAATTAGTTAATTAAATTGTGTAATCAATTTTAAGGATTGATTTATTAATGTGGTAATTAAAAGATGATTAATTTATTAAAAGTTGAATTGCTTAATGTAATTAATTAATGATAATCACTTAATAATTAAAGTATAATTACTTAATGTCGTTAATTAAGGAGGGTAAGTAATAGGTAATTACTAAATGTGATTATTTAATGATAATTACTTAATGGAAGTAATTAAGAATTAATTACTTAGTGACATTAACTAAAGGATTGATTAATTAAGGAAATTAATTAGAAGGTTAGTTAATTAATGAATGAGATTAATTAAAGGATAATTAATCAAAGGAAGTGATTATAGTATAATTAATTAAGGGTTAAAGTAATTAGTTAATTAAGATGGTAATTAAGGGTTAATTAGTGTGACTGGTTTAAGGATAATTAATTTGTGTAATTAATTAAGGGCTAATTACTTAATGTAATTAAAGTATAATTAATCAAGGATGATTAATTAAGATGATAATTAAAGGATCATTAATTAATTGATTGTAATAAATTAATTAATGTTAAGTAAGCAGGATTAAAAGTGATTAAAGGAATTAATTTAATTTATTTAAATTAATTGGAATGATGTGACTAATTAATCTTGCTTATGAATAATTAAATGATATTGTATGCTTTGGATTACTTGATATCTTTGATAAGTAATGCTATGTGATATCGTATGATTGGACTGAATTGAGATAATATGGTTTGTCTATCGGTGATGAATGGCTATGTAAATATGTAATTATGGATATAACTGGAATTGTTTAAACTTAAACAGCTTTGTTTTTAAGATAATTTTGGATTCGAAGAGACCGAGGTCAGGTATAAGTAAATACCCAAAACCACTTTGATTTGAAATCTACAACAATTCGTTATAGATTTGATTTGTGAAATCAATAGGCTGGAGTGGAATAATTTAAGTAAATTGGACCATTTAAATTACATAATGGTACTTGAAGGATTGTGTGCGAAATAAGTTTTGATTATGGCAAGTTAAGAACTTGTAATAAGGTATGAGTTACCCAGGTTTTAAAAAGTTATATAGCTTGGTATTTCATATTATAAGGTTTACTCATGCTGGTTTCCAGCCTAACCCGGGTGTTACTTTAATGTAATGCTCGGGTTAGACCGAGTATTACAGATTTTCAAGTAAGGACGTTCTAGAGCTCAGGTGGCGAGCTGGATGGAAGGAATATATGGAGTATTCCGCTGTGAGATATTTGTTTATCTGGGACATGTTGATTTTAACTATCCAGTGTTTGTGTAAATGTTGTAACTATGATGTATTAATGTAAATTAACTGATACAGTTTTCCTATGTATAACTGTTATTCTATTTGATATTATATTTTGATCCGTTGCGAATGTGAGATTCTGTGTTTCATTTATGTTTCTTCTTCTATCTCTTTTCTTCTTTTCCTAACTATTTCGAATTTTCGGGATCGAAAATCCCAGGTCATTACATTTGGTATCAGAGCCAGGTTAAGCGAGAACCTTGGCTCTGGTAGGCGTACTCATTAAGGATAGGGTCAGTGGTATCCTAGAATGAGTTGAGTGCGTGTGTGTGTGTATATATATATATGAGAGCGTATTTGTTATTTTCTTATATAAAGGTTTTAAAAATGGTTTTAATGAATGATTTTTATAAAATCTTATATTTCAAATTTTCGGTCGAACCATGAATTATCCTTCTCTTCATTTCTTTTTCTATCCTCTTCAAATCAAAAGCTAAGAAACTCAAGCATGTAACAAATTCTCAAAACAATCTGTAATCAAATATTTTTCAAACAAGAGGCTAATCAAAATCAATAGCCTGTAAATCATTTTCAAAATTCAAAACCAAAAGCCTGTACTTTCTTCAACCTGAGATTAATAAAAGCATGCTCAAGAAAAATCAAAGCGGGAACCTCTCTTGTGACGCCCCACCTCTATACCCGCGCTAGCCAAGAACATTACGGTGAATGCTGTCGACTAGCATGGAGAATAAGGCTGTTGAGGAGCGACCATCCGTGTAATTTCTTTGCGCGAGCACCGATATGTCAGATAATATAACATGCATTCTATTTCAAGAGGAAATCCGACATACCAACACAAACTCAAAGCTACTACACAGTGGCTATAAAATCCTTCGGAAACAAATATAGAAATAAACATAACACAAATCAGTCACAGACAATTCATATCACAAAGGCGGAATAAGATATGAATATTACACTAGGAAGTGTACATCAGAGTAGTGGTCTAAAAAGATCCACAATATCACAAAAGAATAGTTACACGAACTACACAAAAGAATAAGTATACATTAAGGAGTCTATATCTCAAATGTATACAACAAAATAACTACTAATCTAAGTAGTTAACCCAAAAGTCAAGGAGTTAATCCCGGATGAGAAGTCAAGTAGAAGCACCTGTAACATCTCGGTCTGACCCGAGTATTATTTAATAAGAAAATAATAAATTGATCAGTCTAACTATAAATATCAGATGAAACGATATAGAATAAGAGATATGACTAAACACGTAATAATCACAATGCCAAGCTGTGATATATATATATATATATATATATATATATATATATATATACTTAGTTGATAATCATCAAGAGATTAATCAATGTCACCAAATCTACACAAGAATCAAAGAAGTGTCATACTCATTATTTCGTTCATCAAACCACAAATATTGACGATAATATCAATGTCAATCACCAAAGTCAGAGACGCACAAATTCCAGAAGACTACACAAGAAATCCAGAAATCACAAAAGTCAATGACACACAAATTCACCAATGCACAAATATTGATAAAACTTATCAATGGAAATCACGAAAATTGGTGAAACACAAATTCTAGAAATCTACACAAGAAATCCAGAAATCACAAAAGTCAATGACACACAAATTCACCAATGCACAAATATTGATAAAACTTATCAATTGAAATCACGAAAATTGGTGAAACACAAATTCTAGAAATCTACACAAGAAATCCAGAAATCACAAAAATAGAGGGGGGGAGGCCTATCACAAACGGGAGCATAAAGCTCACCAACACGTGTATCACAAACGGAACGCTAATTCCATGGTCGCTAACCATCACAAATTGAGCCGAAGCTCCACAAACGGCCCGAAGACCATGGGTTGCTACACCATCACAAATTGAGTCGAAACTCCACAAAATGGGGTTTAGTCTCCCTCGCAGACAAAGAGACATCGCACATTGCTAGTCTAAATCACAAAGATGATCGTCATGATCAGCGAGAAGTGTCAATTACACTAAGCTAGTAAATATATGAGTTTAGCTTCATGTCCCATAACCACTTGCTTAACTTAAATATTTACGAACAAACTGTAAGTCTCCACTAGAAAATTGCCACAAGAGGTTCAATCGAACAAGTCCAAGAATTAATCGATAAAGTAAACGCAAGTGTTTCATACCACTTGTTTTACTAAGCCGCTTAATTAGATTTCTCATACGAGTGAGGTAAAGGTTTGTATATACTAATAGATTGGAAAACGGTTTTATAAACGAGTTTGGTATTAAAATAGTATTGAAATCGTTTGAGGAAAGGGTTTTGATATTTACTACTAGTATAGAAAACCTTTATATTTTTAAAGTGACAAATCACGAAGAAGATTGTAAGAACAATCAATCACAAAAATTCACATACGAAGACGTGACTAAAATCCAAAGAAATCGATAAAGAATCCATCGAAATGGATATTCAAAAATCCCTAAAAAGAGTCATCAAAATCATAATAGATGATAACAACAAATAGGATTATCACGAATCGATTTAAATTGGAATTCCAATCCAAAAAGGCAAATTGGACTCAAACAGCAGGTTCAGTCGACTGAACAGAGAATTTCAGTCGACTGACCCTGTACATGGAAATTTTCCAGGTTCAGGAAACTTTCTGTTTCCAGTTTCAGTCGACTGTGCAGAGTTTTTCAGTCGACTGAATCATGCCTGGAAACTCTCGGGTTTCAGGTTCAGTCGACTGAACAGAGATTTCAGTCGACTGAATCATGCCTGGGCTGTTTTTCAGCCTTATTCAAATGAAGAGCAAACTCTTCCAAAATGCAATCGGACGAACATTGGCTCTAAGGGTTTATGCTAATCGGCAACCCGGCCCTATATGCTCCTCGATGCATCACCAAAAGCATGTTCAAACATCCATAAAAGGATTTTACACAAATTTGTCTTAAAAACCCAAAAATTGGAATATTCGCAAAACCAATCCAAATCAAGAGCAAATGCACATGAAGAAGTGTTAGGAATTCATACCCAACAACCAAAGATAACTATAGTCATAGATGTGAGATAAAAATCTCACCTTTTCACAAAATCGAACAAGAAGAAGCTTGAAAGAAAATGGAGAATCAACCTCTCTTCAACCCAACCCAAATGAGCTTGAATCTAAGCTCAAAAACAAGAACATTCCCAAGATTAGGTTTAGGAATTTCTAAAATTGGGAAGAGAATAAGTTGGAGAAGAAGAAGAGAAGCTTACCAATGGGTTCTTCTTGAGTTTGGAGCAAGGAATTCGATTTGCAAGAGAAACTAGGGTTTTGGAATTTTAATTTCCAATCTCTCCCACCATTAACACTCTAAAAACTGAAATGAGAAGAGAATGAGGGTGAGTGGGGAAGAGTGGCTCAAATTTGAGCATAAGTTAACATAGGGTTGAGCCCAAAAACCAAACCCAAAGTAAAAAGTAGCAGAAATCAACTTTCTCCAAACATATCGAAGCTTATACTCAAAAAGGTCGCAAACGGCATTTTAAACTCAATGGGAGTGGTCCCGAGCCCTAATTCGACTGTATGCAAAAAGTAGCTTTTCGGACTAAAATCCGACTACCGATAAAATATTTAAATAAAATATTTAAATATAAAATCGACAAATATGCGGGTTGTTACAGACTCCCCTCCTTAAAGAAATTGCGTCCTCGCAATATTACAAGAAGAAGATATATAGTAACAACCATAGAAGCATATTCAACACAAAAGAAGTTTGAAATAAGAAGTTCACCTCAAAGAGCACGAGAAAGTAAGTCCGGATGTGTACGCTCGTGTACTCTCTAGATTCCCAAGAACAATCCTTAGGATTTGAAGACCATTGAACTTTAACAAGTGGAACATCTTTATTTCGAAGTCGTTTGACTTCCGAAGCAATGATACGAATAGGATGTTGCTCATAAGTTAAATTAGGCGAAACTTCAATCTCTTCCACAACACCGGGCTCAAGAATAGAATCGGAATCTCGAAGACATTTCCGAAGTTGAGAAACGTGAAACACGTCATGCATAGCAGAAAATTGAGCCGGTAATAAAAGGCGATAAGCCATGGAACCAATATGTTCGGTGATAGGAAATGGCCCGATATATCGAGGCGCTAACTTTCCCGATCGACTGAAACGTACAACACCTTTCATAGGTGAAACACGAATGAACACAAGATCTCCCACAGAAAATTCTAACTTCCTTCTCCGGTTATCGGCATAGGATTTTTGTCTACTTTGGGCTTCTTTCATCCTATGACGAATAAGATCAATCTTTTCTGTGGAATCACGAATAAAATCTGGACCTAAAGCCAGCTTCTCACCGGCCTCAAGCCAACAAGAAGGAGATCGGCATGGCCTTCCGTAGAGTGCCTCAAAAGGTGCCATACCAATACTAGATTGGAAGCTATTATTATAGGAAAATTCAACAAGTGAAATATGATCTTCCCAACCTCCACCAAAATCAAGAACACAAGCACGAAGAAGATCTTCAAGAGTTTGATTCACACGCTCGGTTTGTCCATCGGACTGGGGATGATAAGCGGTGCTAAAATTAAGCTTCGTTCCCAAAGCTTTTTGAAGACTCTTCCAAAATCCACTAGTAAACAATGGATCACGATCACTAACAATAGAAGTAGGAACACCACGCAATTTAACAATTTCTTTGATAAAGAGTTTGGCCAAAAGAGGAACGGTTCGATTAGACCGAACGGGAATAAAATGGGCAGATTTAGTAAGCCTATCAACAATCACCCATAAGCTATCATGACCCGAACGAGAACGGGGAAGGCCATCTATAAAATCCATGGAAATTTGGTCCCACTTCCAGACTGGAATTTCTAAAGGTTGCAATAACCCTCCGGGCCTTTTATGTTCGGCCTTAACGAGTTGGCAAGTCATGCAACGTTTAACGAAGTTAGCGATGTCAAGTTTCATTCCCTCCCAATAATAAAGTCGCTTCATATCCGCGTACATTTTACTACTACCGGGATGAATGGTAAATTTAGAACGATGTGAATCTTCTAAAATATCTTTACGAAGATCACCAATATTTGGCACAACAAGTCTACCAAATTTCCGCATGCCGCCACGAGAATCGATATCAAAGCCTTTCAAACCTTCAATATCCATTTTATCCCTAATATTTTGGCCAAGAAGAGCCAAGTCGGGATCTAGCCCTTGAGCTTCAAGAATGCGGTCTAAAAGAGATGGATGAGCCACGAGGCTACATAAAACAAACGATGAGCATAAATCAGAAACACGGTCTCGAATTTCGCAAGTGGATAAAACCTCGAGATCGTTCCATTCGGATATCGTCATAGAAACAACAGCTTGTTGTTTACGGCTAAGAGCATCGGCGACAAGATTACCCTTACCGGGAGTATAAAGAATATCAAGATCATATGGTGCAAGAAATTCGAGCCAACGCTGTTGACGCAAATTAAGTTCTTTTTGAGAGAATAAATATTTCAAAGACTTATGATCTGTGTAAAGAACAAATTTCTCTCCTAAAAGATAATGACGCCAAATCCGAAGAGCAAAAACAATAGCCGCGAGCTCTAAATCATGAGTGGCATATCTAGTCTCAGCAGGCTTTAATTGCCTAGAAGCATAAGCAATAACGCGTTCCTTTTGCATAAGAACGGCACCCAAACCAATGCGACTAGCATCGGTATAAACAACGAAATCTTGATTCCCATCGGGAATAACAAGAATAGGAGCATCAGAAAGAAGTTCTTTTAATTTCTGAAAAGAAGCTTCACATTTGTCCGACCAAATGTATTTAACACCTTTCTTCGTCAAGCTAGTGAGAGGCACGGCAATTTTAGAAAAGTCTTTAATAAAACGACGGTAATAGCCTGCCAATCCAAGAAAACTACGAATCTCTGTCACACTCTCCAGTCTCTTCCAATCTTGAATCGCTTCAATCTTTGAAGGATCCACGGAAATTCCGGATTCGGAAATGATGTGACCGAGAAACTTCACACGTGATTGCCAAAAATGGCATTTAGAAAATTTTGCCTTTAATTGATTACTCCTAAGAGTTTCCAACACAATCCGAAGATGTTTTTCATGCTCCTCCTCGGTTTTAGAATAAACAAGAATATCATCGATAAAGATGAGAACAAACCGGTCGAGAAAGTCTTTAAAAACTCGATTCATTAAGTCAACGAAATAAGCCGGGGCATTAGTTAACCCAAATGGCATAACAAGCCATTCATAAGATCCATACCGAGTATGGAACGATGTTAAAGGAATGCTATCCTCTGCAATACGAAGCTGATGAAAACCGGTAGCCAAGTCCAATCGTGAAAAGACTCTAGCACCACTAAGTTGATCGAATAGATCATCAATCCGAGGTAAAGGATATTTATTTTTGATAGTAAGATCATTAAGCTTGCGATAGTCAACGCAAAGCCTAAGTGTACCATCGGATTTCTTCACAAAAATAGCTGAAGCTCCCCAAGGCGAGGAACTAGAGCGAATAAATTGCTTCGTTTCCAATTCAGATAATTGTTTACGCATCTCCTCGTTTTCTTTATTGGACATACGATAAGGAGGACGAGTGATAGGTTGAGCTCCCGGAATAAGATTAATTCTGAACTCAATTGCTCGTTTAGGTGGTAATCCTAAAACGGGTTCGAATATGTCGGAAAATTCACAAACGACGTGAATAAGAGAAATAATATCACCCTCATCATCATCATCATCATCACGAGGATTTAAAGAATATAAAGATGCAACCAAAGTAGAATCTGAATCTTTAAGAATAACAGAAACCTGATTAACAGATTGAGGATGTCGAAGATGTATAGTCCGCTTAGGACATAGGATATGAGCTTCATAACGGTTAAGCCAATCCATTCCCAAAATCATTCCAAAGCCTAAATAACGCATGACATGCAAATCGGCTCGGAAAGAAAAATCACACAAAATAATCTCGACATCTTTACACAATAAACTGATTGTTGCGGATCCACCAACCGGATTCGCAATTCTCAAAGAAGTCATTAAACACAAAACATCCAAGGAAAAAGTATCAACAAGTTCTTTTGATATAAAAGAATGGGACGCACCCGTATCAAAAAGAACTCGAATAGGATGACCACGAAACAAAATAATTCCATCTAGAATAGAATGAGAAATACCTTGGCCACGAGATGTGTTGCCAGGGGCTTGAGCAACATTTTACTTTCCCTCCTTCTTGCCCTGAAGCTTGGGGCATGAAGATATAACATGACCGGGAACTTTGCAGTAGCGACAAGAAAGAGACTTTGGGCACTTGTTCGCATAATGGTCCTTCGAACCACAATTATAGCATTCCCCACGACCAAAGGAAGAAGTCTTTGCCACGGAGGTTGCTTGCTTCCCTTTCTTATTGGGATAAGGGCCTTTAAATTTGTTTGACCTCTTTCTGTTGTTGAAGTTTGGTTTGGAACCCACCACTTCAACATCATTCTCTCTATCCGCCTCTTCAAGACGAAGAGCGATATCAACGAGTTGGTCGAAAGAAACTTCTAACTTTAAAAGTAATGGCTTCTTGAGGCATTTGTTTAAGCCATAAACGAATCTCTGATTCTTCTTAAGAAGGGTGTTGATGTATACAACCCCATATTTGGAAAGCGACTCGAAGGAGGCGACGTAATCAGTCACGGAGGACTCACCTTGAACAAGGTCTATAAATCGTCGAGCCAATGTCACTTTCTCTGCTTCCGGTACAAATTTCAACTCGAAGCGTTCTCGGAATCTCTCCCAAGTGAGATCCGCTTCATTAATCTCAAAAATAAGAAGCTCGTACCAATCCAATGCTCTTTCTCGGAGCATACTAGAGGCCACCTGAACTCGGTGAAGGTCAATAAGATTCATGCGCGAAAAGATGCGATCGCACGTTCTTAGCCAAGCCTGTACTTCAATAACAGTTTCGGAACCTTTGAATGACTCCCCACCCAAATTAGTGTAATCGCTACACAAGCGCGCAAATCCCGACTTTGGGTGAGTAGG
Source organism: Allium cepa (assembly GCA_030765085.1). Classification (NCBI taxonomy): domain Eukaryota; kingdom Viridiplantae; phylum Streptophyta; class Magnoliopsida; order Asparagales; family Amaryllidaceae; genus Allium; species Allium cepa. The sequence goes on along the minus strand of CM060932.1, from coordinate 688,510,600 downwards.
TTCAGGGTTAGCTCCAGCCGCTTGAGCATTTGTTACCAAATCAAGAAGCTGTTGAGCAATCATAAAAACTCCATCCTGGGGCAGAGCGCTAGATGGCACGGCTCTGGGGCGGCCAGGTCTAGACATTTCTCTTCCTTAAGAAATAAGGAAGAAGAAGAAAAAGGTTATTCACCAAATTGAATATCAAGAAATCTTGATAGATAAACAAGGAATCATAAGAAAAATAGGATGGAACGGTACGAAGACCCGAATAAAATCCTAAAGCACAACTCCTAAGAAAGACTTAGGATGATGATCCTTGTTATAATATTCCATATTGTTCCGAAGTTTGGCTTTGATACCAAGCTGTGACGCCCCACCTCTATACCCGCGCTAGCCAAGAACATTACGGTGAATGCTGTCGACTGGCATGGAGAATAAGGCTGTTGAGGAGCGACCATCCGTGTAATTTCTTTGCGCAAGCACCGATATGTCAGATAATATAACATGCATTCTATTTCAAGAGGAAATCCGACATACCAACACAAACTCAAAGCTACTACACAGTGGCTATAAAATCCTTCGGAAACAAATATAGAAATAAACATAACACAAATCAGTCACAGACAATTCATATCACAAAGGCGGAATAAGATATGAATATTACACTAGGAAGTGTACATCAGAGTAGTGGTCTAAAAAGATCCACAATATCACAAAAGAATAGTTACACGAACTACACAAAAGAATAAGTATACATTAAGGAGTCTATATCTCAAATGTATACAACAAAATAACTACTAATCTAAGTAGTTAACCCAAAAGTCAAGGAGTTAATCCCGGATGAGAAGTCAAGCAGAAGCACCTGTAACATCTCGGTCTGACCCGAGTATTATTTAATAAGAAAATAATAAACGGATCAGTCTAACTATAAATATCAGATGAAACGATATAGAATAAGAGATATGACTAAACACGTAATAATCACAATGCCAAGCTGTGATATATATATATATATATATATATATATATATATATACACTTAGTTGATAATCATCAAGAGATTAATCAATGTCACCAAATCTACACAAGAATCAAAGAAGTGTCATACTCATTATTTCGTTCATCAAACCACAAATATTGACGATAATATCAATGTCAATCACCAAAGTCAGAGACGCACAAATTTCCAGAAGACTACACAAGAAATCCAGAAATCACAAAAGTCAATGACACACAAATTCACCAATGCACAAATATTGATAAAACTTATCAATGGAAATCACGAAAATTGGTGAAACACAAATTCTAGAAATCTACACAAGAAATCCAGAAATCACAAAAGTCAATGACACACAAATTCACCAATGCACAAATATTGATAAAACTTATCAATTGAAATCACGAAAATTGGTGAAACACAAATTCTAGAAATCTACACAAGAAATCCAGAAATCACAAAAATAGAGGGGGGGGAGGCCTATCACAAACGGGAGCATAAAGCTCACCAACACATGTATCACAAACGGAACGCTAATTCCATGGTCGCTAACCATCACAAATTGAGCCGAAGCTCCACAAACGGCCCGAAGACCATGGGTTGCTACACCATCACAAATTGAGTCGAAACTCCACAAAACGGGGTTTAGTCTCCTTCGCAGACAAAGAGACATCGCACATTGCTAGTCTAAATCACAAAGATGATCGTCATGATCAGCGAGAAGTGTCAATTACACTAAGCTAGTAAATATATGAGTTTAGCTTCATGTCCCATAACCACTTGCTTAACTTAAATATTTACGAACAAACTGTAAGTCTCCACTAGAAAATTGTCACAAGAGGTTCAATCGAACAAGTACAAGAATTAATCGATAAAGTAAACGCAAGCGTTTCATACCACTTGTTTTACTAAGCCGTTTAATTAGATTTCTCATACGAGTGAGGTAAAGGTTTGTATATACTAATAGATTGGAAAACGGTTTTATAAACGAGTTTGGTATTAAAATAGTATTGAAATCGTTTGAGGAAAGGGTTTTGATATTTACTACTAGTATAGAAAACCTTTATATTTTTAAAGTGACAAATCACGAAGAAGATTGTAAGAACAATCAATCACAAAAATTCACATACGAAGACGTGACTAAAATCCAAAGAAATCGATAAAGAATCCATCGAAATGGATATTCAAAAATCCCTAAAAAGAGTCATCAAAATCATAATAGATGATAACAACAAATAGGATTATCACGAATCGATTTAAATTGGAATTCCAATCCAAAAAGGCAAATTGGACTCAAACAGCAGGTTCAGTCGACTGAACAGAGAATTTCAGTCGACCGACCCTGTACATGGAAATTTTCTAGGTTCAGGAAACTTTCTGTTTCCAGTTTCAGTCGACTGTGCAGAGTTTTTCAGTCGACTGAATCATGCCTAGAAACTCTCGGGTTTCAGGTTCAGTCGACTGAACAGAGATTTCAGTCGACTGAATCATGCCTGGGCTGTTTTTCAGCCTTATTCAAATGAAGAGCAAACTCTTCCAAAATGCAATCGGACGAACATTGGCTCTAAGGGTTTATGCTAATCGGCAACCCGACCCTATATGCTCCTCGATGCATCACCAAAAGCATGTTCAAACATCCATAAAAGGATTTTACACAAATTTGTCTTAAAAACCCAAAAATTGGAATATTCGCAAAACCAATCCAAATCAAGAGCAAATGCACATGAAGAAGTGTTAGGAATTCATACCCAACAACCAAAGATAATTATAGTCATAGATGTGAGATAAAAATCTCACCTTTTCACAAAATCGAACAAGAAGAAGCTTGAAAGCAAATGGAGAATCAACCTCTCTTCAACCCAACCCAAATGAGCTTGAATCTAAGCTCAAAAACAAGAACATTCCCAAGATTAGGTTTAGGAATTTCTGAAATTGGGAAGAGAATAAGTTGGAGAAGAAGAAGAGAAGCTTACCAATGGGTTCTTCTTGAGTTTGGAGCAAGGAATTCGATTTGCAAGAGAAACTAGGGTTTTGGAATTTTAATTTCCAATCTCTCCCACCATTAACACTCTAAAAACTGAAATGAGAAGAGAATGAGGGTGAGTGGGGAAGAGTGGCTCAAATTTGAGCATAAGTTAACATAGGGTTGAGCCCAAAAACCAAACCCAAAGTAAAAAGTAGCAGAAATCAACTTTCTCCAAACATATCGAAGCTTATACTCAAAAAGGTCGCAAACGGCATTTTAAACTCAATGGGAGTGGTCCCGAGCCCTAATTCGACTGTATGCAAAAAGTAGCTTTTCGGACTAAAATCCGACTACCGATAAAATATTTAAATAAAATATTTAAATATAAAATCGACAAATATGCGGGTTGTTACATCTCTGTTTTCAAAACTAAGTCATTTCCACAACAAGTTTTCAGATCATAACATCCAGTTCAAAATCAAGAGGCATTTCATGTTCTTTTTCAAAATTTCAGATTTAAACTTAAAAGCCTATGTTCTGTTCTCTGTAACAGGTGAGGAACATTGCTTTTAAAAAAGCTTAAGTATATGAAAATCTAGTTGCATGTTAATTTCTGGAACAAAGTATGTTTTGTGTGAATATATGTATCAATGAATTTTCTGTATATATGGATGTACAGATGTGTGCATGTATGATATACCTAAGACATCTCTATTTTTAGTTTCAAAGCTTTAAATTTTGAAACAAAATTCATTATCTCTTGATCTAATCTCTGTTAGGACTTAGGATTCAAAAAAAATCTGTTTGTATAATCATAGATTAAGTTTTAAAATTATATTTAAATGAATTAGATTTGAAATTTCTCTAGAAACCAAAAGGAACAGAATAAGCTTAAGATATGTAAAATTTCAAACATCTTAATTCATCAATTCAGGCATATAATCTGAATCCTTAACCAAAATCATGATTTTTAAAAATGAAATCACAATTTTTAGTTTTGGTTGAGCGAGCAGTTCGAATTTGATCAGAATTTGTATTTTGGATAGTTTATGATGATTTAAGTGCTCAAGGAGGTCGAGGACTTCACTAGAGGTAGAGAGATGATCGGTGAGCTCGCCGAAAATGTCAGATGGGTGTGAAAATCATTGTGGCGGCGGCGGGTGATCTGAAATGTTTGTAACCCTAGTTTTTGGCAAGGTCGGGAATTTGCTCACCTCGGCATCTCTGGTGGATCGAGTTCCACCAAACTTTGGGAATTGGTAGCGTGGAGGCTGGCGAAGGCGTGGCTGGAAGCACAGGTGCTCTGGTGGTCAGCATCGTGGATTCGAAGGGTTTTAGGTGAGGGGTTTTTGGTTCTAGGTTGATTGAGTACCTCGATTTTGAGTGAGAATTGAAGTTTTGATGGTCATAATCTGGTATAGGGAGGATCATCGTCATGCGAGAGGAGTCGTGGATGGTCGGGGGAGGCAGGATCGGGGGAGGAAGGATCGCCGGTGCATTTGCACGGCAGTGGTGGTTGTGTCTGTAGTTTTGGTTTGTGGTTTTCTCGAAGGAAGGGTCGTGTTTGTGAGTAGATGTCTCGAGTGAGGTCTCGGGTTATCGAGAGTGTAATTGGTTTTAGATTTAAACTTTAAAATTTAAACAAATTTTTGAAAAGAAGAAAAGAAATGTATATTCTCGGGTCAGCGCTCGTGTTGCCATCGGGTTGAACCCGAAGCAGTATTTGGAACAGTTTTAAAAAGGAAGTTTTTCTAAAAGCAAGATTTTGAATTTAAATAAATTTAGTTTAAACCCTTCTTATATAAATTTCTTTTATATAAAATAAGTCTTCTTTAATATTTGATTAATAGATTTGTAATTTCTTTAACTTAAATTTCGTTAAGTTAAATTTTTATTCATTGTAAAACTTAAATTTGAAATGAAATGTAAAAGTAAATTTAAAAGTGTAATGTTTTAAATGCACATGTCAATGATAATTAAGTCATTACTAAGGATACTGTTTTATCTTAAAGTTAATTAAGATTTAATGATTTGAGATTAATTAAATTAATAAGTTAATTAAAGAGTAATTAATTAATTTAATTAATTAATGATTAAGAATTAATAAATTAATAATAAAGGGTTGTAAGTTAATTGATTAGAGGTTAATTAATTTGTAATTAAGGATCATTTATTACATAAGTAAAAATTATTAATTAGAAATTAATTAAAGATTAATTAAGTTACAATTAAGCATTAATTAATTAAGTAATTAGAGACTAATTGATCGGTAATTATGGATTGATTAATTTGTAATTAATAATGGTAAATTAAAGTATAATTACTTAAGAAAGTAATTAAAGAATTGTTAATAGTTAATGTAAAGATCATTAACTAGGGATTATGAAATGATTAATTAATGTGATTAATTTAAGATAATTAATTAGATTAATTAATTAAGGATAATCATTTGTGGAATTGGTTTAGTATAATTACTTAATGTAATTTATAAAGTGTAATTGCTTAGTGAAGTAATTAATGGGTAATTACTAGATGTAATTAATTAAAGGATAATTATTAATGGAAGAAATTTGGGTTTAATTACTTTGTGTAATTAATAAGAAGGTGAATTATTTAGCGTATTTAATTTGATTTTTGAGAAATTTTAAATAATAATATTTGAAATAAAATCTTACAATTGGATTACGTATAGTTAAATGTGGCAAATGAAAAATTTTCATCAAAAATTAAGAAAGTATATTTTAGGGTGTGATTCTGTTCAATTTAAGTCAGTAACAATTGATGTTCATAAAATAATTTATTTTGGAAAATTCAAGGCACAGTTGTTTTATTTGCCATCATTTCTTTTATTTATTTTCAAACGGTTCATTTTGCCTTTATAACGTGTCCTTCCATATTTATTCTTGTTGTCCAACCAAGCTATTAATTGCTTTGATTGTTTCTAAAACAGTGTGTAGCTGTTACTTTTTCTATCGATTTCAATTGCTTAATAATTTTTCCAATTCACAGATAGACTTCCCCATTCCTAGCCATTAATAAACTTTGAAATCATCGTCCTTGCCTTTCGTTATTTCCCATTTTATAATAATAATTGAAACTTATAGCCATTTCAGTATATAACTTTTACACGTTTTATACTCATTTAATTTCAGCAGTCCATTGCCTTTAATTTTTAAACTATTCCATTTTCTTCCCAGGCAACAGCTCACATTCCATTTCGCTCATAAATCAGTTTCCACTTTTACTCACCTTCTCACCTTTTCTTCCATCTATCCGTTTAATAGTTATATATATAAGTTATAATACGTTTCCCTGATTCATCTCCTTTCCTTTTTTTCATTGACATATTAATTCTGGGAAGTGATTAATTTAAAAATCTCATCTTCCCCACATTTCTTTAATCTTTCAGCTAAATTTTAGCTTGTGACCATTGCCGTACATTTCATTAAAGAGGTACGTTATATTATTTATCTCCGGAATTTAAAGGTGAAAATTTTATTTTTCTAACATTTCCTTTCCTGCGCTCCCTGTTTCCACTTCTTTCATTATGACCGTTCATTATATATATACACTACAACTGGAAAGTTATAAACGTATAAACTTAGATACGTTTTGTATTTATTAAAAATTTAAAGCTTACCTTTAATTGTGACCTTTTGGTTTCCTTGCTTTCAAAAAAATTTGAACCATAGCCACAGTAATAAATTATTATAAATTTTTCAACTTAATCTAATATGACCGTTGCTACTAGAATCGTTACTTTTCTAATATATTCATTCCTACTTTCACTGACCTTTTATTTCTTCATTTTTCCACCGTCTAAAAAAATAAATAAATGGTCATTCGTTTTATTTTATTCAGTAATCAGCGTGACTCTTGCCATTTACATCGCACCATATTTGACTATTGATTTTCGTTCAGCATTCTTATTTTAAAAATATAATGCAGAGTAACATTGCCTTTTCACAATTTAAAAATTGCTTTAATAGCTCTTGAATCAATGTGTAGCTGTTACTTTGATATTTTTCCGGAATTGTGATTTTTCTCTTTCCTTCCATTCAAATTTGAAACGTGCTACCATTTATTTGCTTTGATTATTTTCCTGAATCAACGTGAATATTTTGTCTTAAATCCTCAACTGAATCATAGCACGTGATTGTGCTATTTCTTTGGTTACTTTTATTTAGTCGTTTCCATTTACTTCTATTCGTATTTTCTTCCCTTTTTTATTGCTTCTTCCCAGATTTCTCTTCTTTCCCTCTTTATTACTTCTTTCTTTTCTATATGAACTTGCCTGGCACTACAAATTTCGTCCTCTCCTTCACCTTTTCCAAACTTCGCTCCTCCACCGAACCCACTCTTCCCCTCGCACAATATCCATCGAAGACGCAGCGACCCTTCCCTGTTTCCTCTACTGTTCGCATAACCAGGCATTGGTAAGTTAAGTTTATATTTGCAAGTGTTATTTATATATATATATATATATATTATATATAGTTTTATATTTAGCTATGATATGGATGATTTTATCAATACACGTCCACTGTAAGTGCTGTTGATGCATATTCTTGCATTCAAAGTTAGTCGCATATTTGTTGATATGGAGTATAGTTATGATATATTGATAGTGCTATAAAAATATAAGATGCATACATATAGTGGTTTATATAAAGTTGTTGGATTTGAATACATATATATACCAAACGTGGTTTCCATTTTTTTTGAAAAGTTTGTTTTGTTTCTAGAAGTGTATGCATATTTAATATGTGTGAGTTGTGTTGGATCTACAAATGGAGTATGCATATTTGGCAAGTAGATTTATATTCATTTTTTTGTTTTAACTTTGAGTCCATATATGTATATTTTACAAACCATATTGTATGATTTATTTTATAAGTTTTGTAAATCCGTTATTATATATATATATAGTTTTATAATAAACAGGTTTATAACTTTTATTGATGGTCAATTTACATCTTATTATTATGGATGTTGTATAGGATTTTTGAAGTTGTTTATTTTCCTAAGTTCGTATATGACATATATTTATATAAAGTTATAATAATTATAGATATATCTTTATGGCCTTATATATATATATATACATATATATATATACTTTGCATACACTTATGTATGGAGTTAGTTTTCTAATATATAAGTTTTCATTTCAGTTGGCCTGCATGTTTGCATAAAAGTTAAGGGTGTATATGTGTTTTAGTGTAGACCAGTTGCTTTCGCAAAAAAAAATTATATAAGTAATTCATACATCCGTTGTCTAAAATTTTGTATAAGTCTGTGTATAGGCTTTACTGTTTATGTATGGGTAGTTATATATTAGTTTATATATATATATAGGTAAAGTGTTTAAAATTTATAATTGCATTGTGAAGTGGATTTTGTACCATATGTATATAGTAGTTTATAAATGAGATTTGAACAGTGTAATTTGTTGAAGTTTTATATATTAATCTTACTTTAAAATATAAATCTTAATGAAATTATATACATAGGTCGTATGGGGTGGTTTGGGTCTTAGATTTGTAAATAGAAATTTTGATCTATGTGTAAAAATTAAAATGGTTTGGAAAAATTATAAGGATTTTTATTTAACATATATGTTTTATTTTAAAATGTTAAAACTATTGGTTTATGTATGAAAAAAGGTAAATTATATATATATATATATATATATATATCTGTGTGTGTGTGTGTGTGATTCGACTTTAAATTTTTCTTAGGGATGTAATATTGATTTTTATTAAAATAGCAAAAATTTCTGCATATATCAGACTGATTCTGGTTCAATTCATAAATTCTTGATTATCAGCCTCGTTCGTCCAATTCGTGTCAATCCTACTTTGCTTTGAAATTCGTGCTCGTGTTTAAATTCAAATTTCAGTGTCCGTATCAGTGTGCGTATCCATGTCATATTCTGTATTCTCTAGCCTCGAAAGGTGAGCAATCACTCACGATTAACATTCTTTTATTTGTTAAATTTGATTAAATTGAAAACGACAATTGAAATATGATGCTGTAGTTATTTAAATTGTTACATGCTATTATCTGTAACTGTTCACTTATGGGATATGACACCATATCCTATTGTTTATATTTATTTTTGATGATATATGCCTGTTGTTATTATTATTTTCATATCTGTTGTCACTCTGCAAGTTCCCTGTTAGTATAGAAATCACTATAGGTTGAAATGATACATACCCGAATGGATTTTCGAATAGGAGAATTTCGTTATGGGTTGAAATGATAAACCCATGCGATTTTCATTTGAATTGAATTTGGGATTACGGGTTGAAATGATATCCACCCGTATATATTTAACTTACGGATTGAAATGATAAATATTCGTATCCCTTGTCCATAGAATAGAAAATTTTACATCGACGCCGAGGTCTATATAAATGTTTTGAAAATAATTTCTATGGTCTTGAAAAGAAATATATGGTTTTAATGAATATTTATTTAAAGTATTATATATAAAGGTTATTTTATATATAGATTTAATATTAAGATAATTTAATTAAGATTGATTTTATTAATATGAAATATGTTTAAGGATTTATTAAATTTGTATTTCTAAAATAGATTTGTGGAATAAATTTTATAAGCTAAGGTTTGAAGATATATTTGGGACTTATTTGAATTTGTCATTAATTAAGGATTTTATTTAGTTAAATCAATTTGAAACTATTAAATTCGAAACTTTAACATATGATCCTATAACTTGAATTTTTATTTAAGAAATTTAATGGATGATTCATGTCTAAAGAAATCGAAGGTAATATATAGAAAATGTAAATTTAAGGTCATATAAATAATATTGAATTTATTAAGTGAATATTCCAAACTAAATAATAGTGAAGTCAAGTTGGGAGATAAACGCAACCATCAAAGTTTAGTCTTTGAAATGTTGAATATTTAAAGCTCTGAAATATATTAACTTCGAATTATATTGAAATTTAAATGGTTTATTTTGTGGTTCAAATCCGTATTTAAAATAGATAAAATTTGAATTAGTTTAGTCAGAAACTAAATTGAATGGAAGTTGATAAATTTTGATTTAATTAAATTTGAACGGGAAGGTCGAGTTGATTTTTGAAGCGATTTGTGAAGTTTGAGGAAATAAAAATAGTTTACTTCATAAATTATTGGATATATATATATACTAATTTGGAAAATAGAGATATTTGAAATGAAAATGATATTTTAGTTTTGAAATATAAATAAAATTGAAATGACCACGGTGTTATAGTGTATATTTCTACCCTGTAGATAGTTCCTTGGATCCTTAGAGGATGGGTATCCCAAACATCCTCTAAGTTAATTATATTTCAGTTGATATTTCACTTGAGTTGGATTTATAGATATAAGAATGTTAATCCTGACTCGAGTGTTTTGTCTTTTGCTTTACGCTCGGGTCAGACTGAGTGACACAGCATTAGAGACTTACCTTTGGAGTTTGGAGCTTCGTTAAGGTCCAACTATCGATTCAGCTTTCAGCTTTTCCAGTTGATTATTTCAGAGGAGTCATTGGTTCGTACTAAAGACCTCGCTGTATTTGAGATATTCGGATGTACTTTATTTCTAACTCTGATGTTAATATAGTAGCTTCATGAACTACTATTCATTTATTCCGCTGCATATTATGGTACTACTTTGTATCTGTGATTCTATGATGGATTTATTTACTGTATATGTTTAAGTTTTGCCAAATTTAAATTAACAATTCAGTATTTTGAATTATTCAAGTCGGACATGTATGATTTTATTGTCGATTTGAACGGTCCAAAATAGCGGGTCTTTACAGATTAATTACTTGGTGTAATTAATTAATAAAATTTATTTAGAAGTTAACTAAGTAATGTAATTAATCAAGGGTAGTTAATTACTGAATGTGATTAATCAAGGCTGAGTAATGAATGTGATTAATTTGAAAAATAAATAAATAAATCAAAGAAGTAATTAGAGGATCACTAATTAATATAATTAATGAAAGTAATTAAGGGTTGATTAATTGAAGGATAATTAATCAATATAAGTGATTATAGAATAATTTATTAATGTAATTAATTAAGGATTAATTTAATTAACCATAGCTAATTAATTGATGAGAGTAATTAAAGGTTAATTACTTTAAATGGTCAAGGATAATTAATTTGTGCAATTAACTAAAGGCTAATTACTTAATGTAATTAAAGAATAATTAATCAGGAATGATTAATTAAGATGGATAATTAAAGGTTGATTAATTAACTGGTTTGTAATTAATTAATGGTTAAGTAAGCAGGATTTATAGTGATGGAAGTAATTAATTTAATTTAATTTAAATTAATTAGAGATAGTGTGAAATTAATCTTTGCTTATCGATAGCTGAATGATATTGAATGCCTTAGATTGTTTGACATCTCTAATATGGGATATGTGATGATCTGTGATATGAGATCCTTTTGTTGAATTGTGATGATATGGATTATCCGGTTGTGATAATGTGAATTATCTATCTGTGTTAATATAGATAGTAGAATTGAATTATTTTAACTTTAAAACAACTTGACCTTAAAAGACGGCGTTTTGGATTTCGGCGAGACCGGGATCTGATTTCCAAATTTGGATATCCATAAACCACATCGATCCAAATAAAACGATAGGTCGTGAATATCAAGAGATGATCAAGATGAAGATTCAGAGTGAAGGGCTATTGCCGTTAACTCTGAGGGTGATTCCAAAATGAGTGTAACGAGATAGTGCCTTCGGTTTCGTTCGAACCCGAAATGAACTTGTATGGATTGAATGCTTTCAGAACATCGTCATTAGAGGACGATGAGCATTCTAAGTTATGTGTTCTGATAAGATAATCGTAGCATCAAGCCTCATCAACCGGGAATTGGTAAAACAGGGGAGATGGAGCAAGGCTAAGTGAGTCATGCTTAAGTAGGGCAAGATTTTCCCTGTCTAGAGGTCCTTTTTCTTTCGGTTGTGTGGGTAGTTGGTTGCAAATAACTACGGGGTTGTCTTGTTCGAGACTATCCAGTAAAGGATGATTCTGGCCTTATGTTGCAGGAGATTTAGGGTGGATCTTCAGTATGGTGATCTAGGCCACGTACTGTGACGGGCGGTACCCCAATAGCCCTGCCATTGATGGAAACCCATTCTTCCTACGTGCCCTTTACGATTTTGATTGTATAACCCACTTTATGGCTAGTATGTTGGAATTTAATCATGTAACAATTTCAACTATTTCTTATTTACATGAAACCTTAGACCCTATTATAATGAATCTTATTCAAAAAATCGAGATTTTTCATTTGTTAAATTATGGGAAATCACGAGTTGAACGGAAATGACACTTTTGCCAAATTCCGTCGAACGGCAAGATGAAGTTCATCGTGCTTGGGTTGGAAGATGGTTTGAGCATCGAGGATCAATGGAAAAATAGAGTGAAGGTTTTTAGGTTGCTGTGGGGATCAATTGACGATAAAATAAGGTTTTAGACAGGGTTTTGATAGGGGTGTTTCTTGGGTGTTTCCAGCATAGATAGTTGATCGGAATCGATCGCGGGTAGGGAGATCGATTCGTGGAACGGAGATGAAGGTCTTGGTGGAACAACGATGGTTCTGATGGCCGAGATTGGCGAGGCGAGAGGGTTTTTTGGCGATCTGTGCTGTCCAGGATGGAGTCAATATACTCAATTTTGTTTGTCGACAAAATCATCGACGTTGGGTGGTCGGGCTGAGAGGCGAAGTCGTAAACGACATGTTAAGGGCCACGATGATGGCCGAAGTTGGCTGGATGGGTTGTACATGTGCACCATGAACATTGATGTCCGACTGTTTTTTGAAATTGTAGAAGAAGATGGGAGCTCGGGTTTACTCTAAAGGAAAACGTAAATTTACTCGAAGCAAAAGAAAACAGGGATTAACCTAAAGTGAAGCTCGGCTAAAGAAGATTTTGGCTCAGGTCTGTTAAAGCAAGGTGAATGTCTGGGCATAGGGATGAGATCTCCGATGGTCGGAGTTTGGCGTCGCATGGGGGTTTGGTGATCAGGTATGTCTGATGGGTTTCGAAATTTCTAGTTTTTGATTTTCAGTCGAATCAGTGGAACTGATTAGTAGGATCGTCAGCAAGCGTCGTCAACGACTGGTAGGTGTTGGCGACGTTGATCAGAGCACTGGCAAAGTGCTGTGCACATTCACATGGATCATCCAGTGTCTGTTGTTGTTGCTGTGTTGATTGCTTTGGGAGAATGTTTTACTCTTGTTTGAACTCGAGTTTTGATCAGGTGGTGTAGGAGATTGGTTGGCTCGAGAAGAAGCCGGGTTGGACTCGGGTAATGATAGTATGGGCTCGGGTCTGTAACAAGTATTAGGCTTAGTTGATAAATAAATCAAGTTTTAAAAAAATTATCAAAAGGAATAAGTTTCCAAAAGAAATACAAACAAAGTTCTAAAAAGTATTGATAAGTTTAAGCATGTCTTTTTTTTTCCAAAAGTAAAATGTTTTAAAATTTGTTTGTTTAAAGTAATTTTATAGAAGGTTAATTCTTATATGTTTTTAAAGGTGATTTAAATGATGTCATTAAATAGAGTATAATTTATTTAATGGATTAAGGATGGTTAATTGATTAATGCAATCAGTTAAGGAAATAATTAATTAATTAAATTATTAAGATAATTAGTTACTAGTTTGTGTAATCAATTTAAGGGATTAATTTATTAATGTGAATAATGAATTAAGTTGAAAGATGATTAATTTATTAACGGTTAATCACTCAATGAAATTAATTAATAATAATTACTTAATGTAAGTAATTAAAGGATTAATCTGTTAAGGCTTAATTATTTTAATTAGAAATTAAAGGTCAAATTAGTTAATGATCAAGGTTAATTAATTGAGGATAATTAACCAATGGGATAATTACTCGATGAAAGTAATTAAAGGTAAATTACTTAAGGGAAGTAATTAAGGATTAATTGCTTAGTGTAATTAACTAAAGGATTAATTAATTAAAGGATTAGTTAATTGAGGATTGATTAATTAAGGAAATTAATTAAGGGTTAGTTAATTAAAGAGTGTGATTAATTAAAGGTTAATTAATCAATGTAAGTGATTATAGGATAATTAATTTGAGTAATTAATTAAGGATAAATATAATTAATGTGAATAGGTGAAGGTCAATTAATTTGTGTTATTAAGTAAACGCTAATTACTTAATGTAATTAAAGAGGATAATTAAGGAATGATTAATTAATGGTCTAAAATTAATTAATGTTAAGTAAGCAGGGTTAAAAGTGGTTTAAGAAATTAATTTAATTTGTTTAAATTAATTGGAATGGTGTGACTAATTAATCTTGCTTATGGATGATTGAATGATATTGAATGCCTTGGATTATTTGTTATCCTTGGTATGTGATTGTGATGTTATGTGATATGAAATGTTTTGTAATGTAATATGTTTGGGTTGAATAGTGATAATGTGGTTCTCTATGATGAATTGCTGTGTAAAAGTGGCATCCTGTATTTAAAATGGAATCTTATTCAAGTGGATTTGGAAATTTAATTTAAAATTTAAAATGGCCAAGTTCATTAAATTATTTCATTCCAGCTTAGTGGATTCTAATCAAAACTATAAAGAATCCCTGTAGATTACTAAGCGAAGTGGATTCGGGTATTTGTTGATTACCCGACCCCGGTCTCTTCGAATCCAATGTCATCTTCACCCAAGTTATACAAGTGAATACAATTCAAATTTTAAATACAGGATGTTAATTTTACCCAGCAATTCATCATCGATAGATAACCACATTATCATAGTATAACCAAAACACATCACATGACAAAACATTTTATATCAGAGATATCAACCAATTCAAGGTATTTCTAAAATCCAATCATCCATAAGCAAGATTAATTAGTCTTACCATTTCTCATTAATTTAAATAAATTAAATTAATTGCCTTAATCACCTTTAAATCCTGCTTACTAAATCATTAATTAATTACAAACCAATTAATTAATCATCCTTTAGTTAACATCTTAATTAATCGTCCTTCAGTTAACATCTTAATTAATCATCCTTAATTAATTATGCCTTAATTACATTGAGTAATTAACCTTCAATAAATTTCACAAATTGATTATCCTTTAACTATTCACATTAATTAACCTTTAAGTATTCTCATTAGTTAATTAATTACATTGATCCTTAATTAATTACTTTAATTAATTATCCTAAAATCAATTACTTTGATTAATTATCTTTTGATTAATTCCATTTACTTACCAACCCTTTTAATCAATTTCCTTAAATAATTCAACCCTTAAATTATCCATCTAAAATCAATTATCCATAATTGCTTCATTAAGGAATTATCTCATTGGTTGATTATCCTCAATTAATTAAACTTTAATTATTAATTATTTGACCTTTAATTACAAATTAAATTAATTAACCCTTAACTAATTAATCCTTTAATTACTTACATTAAGTAATTAATCATTTAAGTAATTGATCTCTAATTACTTACATTGTTGATCACTAATTACCAATTAATTAATCTCAAGTTAATTAATTTATAACCCTTAATTATTAATTGATCAATCCCTAATCATTAATTAATTAATAATTAATTTTTAATTTCTTAAATACCATAATCATATTTAAACCATTTATCTTTATAATTAACTTAGATAATCAAATCATTTAATTTAAGTTAATTATAACCTACGCATTTAACTTAACAAGTTAAAAAAAATTCCTTAAAACAATTTATTTAAGACATCTACTATATAAAGACACAAATTTTAAGAAATGGTTCAAAACTAAATTCAAAACTTATTTATATTTAAACTTAAAACTGCACAAATTTTCTTTGAGTCAAACCCGTATATCACTTCGAGTCCTTACCCGAGAAACCCCCCCTTCTTTTCTCAAAATTTTGTTAGTTTAAAATTTAAATCTATTATCACAACAACCCGAGACCAAACCGATAACACTTTGAGCAACAACCCGGGTCAAAACCCAAACAACCCGAAAATAACTTCTTCCTTCCTCCTTCTCCTACCTTCCTCTTCCTTCAGATTTTTGTACACTGATACACCCTGATTCATGTGCACATGCATACTTCTACACCGCCGCTCCGAATACCACTGCTACCTCCAGCGTGTCATCGACGATGTGTTCAACAGCTTCGACCACCCAGAACAAGCTTCGACCTCCTGAATCGTAAATAAACAAATTCGAATCCTACTGGAAGAACTCGATCACCCAAAACGTCCTGTACCTTCCACTCCGTTGACCAGAAACGACGCAACCCCACCAGTGCGACCAACACTCCCGAGCTTCCTTCCTAAACCATTGCAGCCTCGTCCGATCGCCTTGTTCGTCGTGGCTCGCCGAAAATAGACACTACAAAGACGAAGCCCCAAAAACCCTAATTCTCCCCCAAACAACCACTCCGATAATCGAAAAAATCATCTTAGATTTTTCCCGAGTTCCCTAGCCATGCAACCTCCACTTGACCCCATGCCGACCTCAATCGTCAACCACCTCGCCTGAAATCTACACAATTTCATTCCTCAATCAACTTGCAACATCCACCCATGTCACAAACTAAAAATCAAGAAATGATTATCAAAATTTACCATTTTACAATACGCATTAGTTTATATATTCAAAGTTTGAAATTATAAAAATCAATCGAATTGAATTTAATTTTTATTGTCACTTCTTATTTCCAGCAAGTTCACTTTTAAATTTCACTTTGTAATATTTTTTAAAAATGATATTACCCCATAAAACATATTTTATTAAGAGTTCAAGGTCTAAAAAATCATATAGTTGGGTGATTTTAATTTTAAAATCAGGTTTAAAACCTATAATGCTTGAACAGAGGAATGTTTTTGCTTGTTCCCGTTTATGAACACATATACTACACTCATATGTATACAAAAAAAATCATTTTTAATCAACATGCACAATAAAATTCATATCATACTTCAATGATTCATCACATGCCAAATCAAGATATTTCAAGTTCTAAGTGTTCACTCACTAAAATTTGGAAGACAGAGGACAGTTCAAATGAAAAACTAGCTTGATCTGGAAATGACTTTGATCAACTTGAATCTTCCTTTGATGTTTTGAATTTGTTTGATCTCGATCTAAATGAGTTAAATTTCCTTGCTAGCTTTTCTTTCAAATTTGAATTTTGTTTTGATTTTTAATTTACAGGGAGAAAGGGAGGGATTTGAACTGAAAAAAATATATGAAAAAATAGGTTTCTCCCTTTCCTTTTGTTATATAAATTTAAATTTTCCAATAAGAGAAACATAAGCCACTTGTTAATCCTACTTACATTTGTCAATACATGAAATTATTTCCTTGCAAATGTTAATATGCAAGAATGAAAGATTTACAAATGTTTAAAACTTACATTTAAATGTCTCTTGTGTTTTTCATGTATTTATATTAATAAATATTATGTTTTTAAACTTTTCTTTATATATATACAAAGTGCAAAAATTTCAAGTATAAAAGAAATTGTATTTAAACCCTTGTTAAATCTTATTTTAGGCTATTATAATTTGAACTACTAAATGTTTGTTTTTATTAATCTATGTTGATATCTTTTATACAAATCAAAATAAACTCCTATATTTAAACCTCATTCTAACTATCATACTTTTTAATTAATATATACTTATCTTTTATAGTTTTTAAATCATATAATTAACTTGAAATAAATTTTTTCCAAATTGAATATTTGTAAAAGAAGATCATTAAACTAATATTGTCAAATTCAACAATTATATCAGGAAATTATCAAATACAAATTTATCTAGATATTTATAATTTAGTATTAATTATAGTTCAATTCATCTAAAAACATAACCAGATATATTCTAATTATTAAAGTTTTATTTGTTCAATCAAACAAAATCAGTATCTCAATAGAGAAATCAGTTAATTACCAATTAACAGATGTTCAAAAAAATCCGAGTTATCACATTCCTTCCCCTTTGAATCTTTTCGTCCTCGAAAAGAAACGAAGCCAGAATTTATTAAAAATATTTAATATCAATTAAATTTCTTTTTGAACATTTTCAAAACACTTTAAAATCTATATAATATTGCCAAAATAGTTTTTATAAAAATATCATTTTATAACTTGATGTTTCGACAAGTCCATCCTCGTTCTCACAAAGTTTCGGTCATACGTTGATCAGGCGTAGGACTAAAAATCTATAAGTACTTAGTAGACCCGTTTTCAACACCCAGTGAAAATACTTGGAAAATATTTTGTTCAAAATATAGAAAACATTTTTTTTTTGAAAATAGAGGAAACATCATTTGGTGAGAATGCTCTAGAAATCATCACCCCCATCTATGGTCGCAGTTAACCCGATGGTTACGTTGTCATCCCTGCAAAATCCATAGATAACTGTTAGGCACTCCACGCCCCTCGATTACGCCATGGAACCCGCCATAGATCACAGCTACATCTGGGATTATGTTACTATCACAGCAAAAACCCATATAACTGTAGGCATCAACACTATTGAAATTCGCTGCCAAAAGAATTAAACTTCTTCACTCGACCACAGATCGCAGTCTACCGATGTTACATTGCCTTCCAAGCAAAATCAAACGTAGACATTGGCACTCACCTTCACATGATTTCCGCTATGGTCCATAGTAGATCGCAGCGACATCGAGTTACACTATCGTCACAGCATAACCCAAATGCCCATGTAGGCTTCAGCGCCCTCGACTTTCGCTACCCAATAATCCTCAGGAACTTCAGTTTGACCGGACTTTTGCATAGGATCCACTTTAGAGCCTCCCCCTTGGGGCTCAAAGCACCACCAACCTATGGTACTCCTACGAAGTTCGTTTCAAAGGAGCGCCTTTTTCTCCAGAGCCATTTTCAAAACACTTTATACTATACATATATAGTATCTTCCAAATCATACAACTAGTATGAATCCCATATAAATCTCCTTTTCTCAAAATTGATTATTCTAAAATCGATAATTCTCAAACTAGGCTTTTCAAATTTTCAAAATTGATTTTTCCCCAAAAATCAAAGCCTTTCCAAAATCCATAGGTACCAAAACCTTTTTCCAAAATAATTCTCATAAGATGCTTCATACATATATAGATATATATAACTTTGAAAATCTTTGGATCACTTCATACTTGTATAAATTCCATTTTTATACTTTAAATACTTTTCAAAAACGCTTTTCTTCCTGCAATAGATTCAACAAGGGGAGATTTATCTTATATAACAAAGATATATAACTTTGTTTATGCCAAATCAATATTCAAGCTTGATTACTCTATAAAGTCACTTACCATATTACTTACTTCCATATAGTAAATTTCTACCATAGAAATATCCAATTTCCACTTTATTTCATCATATATTTCACAAATATACTCTTCCATTTCAAAATCATTTTACAGTTCTTATTCACAAATTTCCAATATCAATTTCATTCAACCTCGTACAATGTACTCGTATCATCCGTACGTAATACCAATCTGATCGCTCACTTGATCACACAATTTCTTTTCCAAACTAGTATCGTCCACCCGACTTCCTAGTGCGGACTCAGATCTGGTTTCATGATCAGAAATCGTCATTCTCCTTGCATAGCCATATTATGATAAAGAATATCTAGAACCAATCAAAAATCCATATCCAGGTTCGCCGTCGAAAATTGAGTGAAAAATCCCAACTCGGATAGATATACTATCTTGAAATTCTATGCTCGAATCTGGATCAAATCGTTATGCGAATAGAATAATATACGTACATCTTATGTATCTATCCCCATTGATTATTAGCTAAATCAATTTCTCCTTTCTATTCACATTCACTTAGATTCCTATTTATTTATTCACAATTGCCTCAATCCATATTGATTATTATCCCAATTCTTATCTTAATTAGGTATTTAATCATATACAGTTTGTACTCTGTCCAGCTTAAATTTAGAAAATAGCTTAAAAAATTAAAAATAGATAAGTAATTAAAAAATAATTATTAATTTGTATTGCAAAATAGTTAAGTAATTGTAAAATATTGGAAAATAGTCAAATAGTTATAGAAATTTCTTAAATAATTGCAAATTAGTTGTAAAATAGTAATTAGTTATAAAGTAGTTGAAAAATAGTAATTATTTTATAAAACAGTTGTAAAATAGTTAAATAGTTCCAAAAGTAATTATAAAATAAGTATAAGATAGTTTGGGGTTTAAAAAGAAAGGTTGTATATAGTAAATAACTTGGAAAAATAGGTTTATATAAAAACAATTTATTTTGAAAATAGTCCAGAGCCAAACAGTTCAATTCCCAATCTCCATTCCTATCAATTCAACTTAAAATTTCTACTTCCATTTAAATTGACTCAATTCCAATTTAAATAACTTCAATTTCCATCGAAATTGATTTAACCCCAATTCAAGTTGAAGTAACCTCGATTATTTCCAAATTCAAACCAATTCCATTTGAATTTAAAACTATTCAACTTTAATCACAACTCCAAATTATTTAAATCAAATTTCAATTTGGACTAATTTCAAATTCAATCTCACTTTAAGTCATCTCGAATTATATAAATTCGAGTTAAATTTCAAATGTTGATCTAATTTTCTTAAATTAATTTAACCTTTACTTTCTAATTTAACAACCCTAGTCCTTACACAATTAAATTTTGAGTCCAACATTTTAATATTTATTCAAATCACTTTTAAACAATTTATCTTTGAAATTCAATTTATTACCCAGATGTAGCTGCGATCTGTAGCGGGTACTTAGCTTTTGATCATTTTTAAAATCAAAACCAAATTTAAATCTATTTGAACTTGAATTAGTTTTAAAGTAGTTTAGCACTTTTGATTAATTAAAGTTTATTAATTTCATTAAGTATTTAACTATTAACTAGTTTAACTAATTAATATCTTTAATTAATCACAACTCTAATTTAAGATAAATTCTTTATCTTATATAACTTAATTACATCATTAAAATAAATATTTAAGGAACAATTAAAATATTAAAAGTATTATAATTTAATTTTAAACAAAGCAAATTTAAACATTAAATTTTTAACATAATCCTTGGAAACCTTATTAAATCTTGTTTAAAAGATTAATAAATACTTATCCCTTGAAAACTTAATTATCATTATCTTTTAATATTTATCTACTTTAAATATATTTTAAAACTTTGTTAAACCTTTATCTTTGATAACCCATTATTTTCATAACTTTTAAAACTTGTTTTTACTTTGCTTTTAAACTTAGAACATTACTTTTGAAAACAAGACATTTTAAACTTTCAAACTTTCAAACTGTTCATGTTTTAATTTATAATCTGGAAACTTAAATTTTCCGAGCCATACACGATAATCCCCTGTGTAAACCCCCGGGGCAAACAACACTACACACACGAACCATCCCCCCCTTTGACCCACACCCGTAGCCAACACGAGAAATGACACGAAAGTAAACTCGACTATCGAAAAACTCAGCATATAACTGATACGACGTGGACGCATGCACCTGCTCCGATCACCAGACCACCTCTGGCCCTCGCCGAAGCATCCAACAAGTCAACGATCACTCCGTCGTCACATCCGACCTCTCAGAACAATGGAAACAACATCGAATCAAAAATCAAACCCATCGACCAAATAGGAAGGACAGCCTCAACGGAAAATCACCCCAACCCATCGCTTTTAACCACTTGAGCACCTGAGCTTCCAGCCATGCCTTCGCCAACCTCCACGCTACCAATTCCAAAAAGAGGTTTTTAGGCTCAAAGAAAAAGATGAAGAAAATTTAGTTTCAAGGACAAGAAGTTTACTTTTCAGGCTAAAGGACACTTTGTAGTGTAAACCACATAATGATAGTTGTAATTATCATTTTCTGTTTATACTAAAAAGTGTCCTTCAGACTAAAACGCAAACATATTGTCCTTAAGACTATTTTTTTGCAACTTCTTCCTTGTGTCTAGTTTCTTGTTCCCAAAATCCGGTGGAACTCGAGCCACCGGAGACGCTGAGATACACCAAATTCCTGACCTTACCAAAACTAGGGTTTAAAGCAACTCCGACCCCCCACCGCCACCTTAGTGACTTGCACACCCTTCTGACATTTTTACCGAGCTCACCGATCATCCTTCTACCTCCAGCAAAGTCCCCGACCTCCCTGATCACTTAGATCATCAGAAACTACCCAAAACACAAATTTTGATCGAAATCGAACTGCTCGCTTAACTAAAAACTAAAAATTGTGATTTCATTTTTAAAAATCATGATTTTGGTTAATGATTTAGATTATATGCCTGAATCGATGAATTAAGGTGTTGGAAATTTTAACATAACTCAAGCTTGCACTGTTCTTTTGGTTTTCCAAAGCATTTCAATCTTAATTCACTTAAGTATTATTTTAAACTTTAATCTATGATTAATCAAATAGATTTTGTTTAAAGCCTAAGTCCTAACAGAGATCGAATAAGGAGATATTGAATTTTGTTTAAGATCTTGAGTTTGAAAACTAAGAACAAAGATGTCACAGGTGTAACAGGCATGTATACATATACATATATATATATATATATATATCCATATATACATAGAAAATTCGCTTATATATATACACAAAGCATACTTATTTCCAGTAATTCAAATGCATCCAGATATTCATATACTTAAGCTTTTAATAAAAAAAATTACTCACCAGTTTTGGAAAAAGGAATAAAGCTTCAAACCGAGATGCTGAAATTTGAAAAATGTTTGATCTTGAAAACCGAATTGCAAAAGAAAATGCATTTTTGAACTAGAACTTGATGATGAGATGGTATAAGACTTTGATTTCAGGTTTACTTGCTTTGTTGATCTGTTACAGGCTTTGTTATTTTGAGAAGATTTAAATTTGAAACAGAGATGAAATCTGCTTTGATTAGCTATTGATGGTTGAATGGGTTGAACAACCTGAATTGGAAATTTCAAGATGAAATTGAGATTTAACTTAGAAAAGTTAAATGGGTTGTTTGGAAGGGATTTATGTGTGATCTCAAACAGATTTGAGATCTGGGAAGGGATAGTGAATGCTATTGATTGATGTTTTTAAATAAATTGAATGTTTATTTATCCTAATATCATCCTGTTATCATCAACAATTATGAAATTGTGAATTGTGTAGTTTAAAATTAATTAAGAAATGGATTGGAGTAATATATATGTCCATTGAAGAAATTTAATCAGGAAATTGAACTTGTGGAGATGAAATTACTTTGAAATTAAGATTTAAATGTTCAAAAGGAACATGGAAATTTAAATTGTTAAGGATTGGTTTCAAAAATTGAAATTGGGTAATAAATTGGATTTCAAAGATTAATAAAAAGAGATTAATATACCCTCTTTTAAAAATAATATATATACAGAAGTATAAGCCAAACTAAAAATATAGTATAAAATCATATTGAAAACATTTAATTACATGTGTAACCATTTTAAAAAAAAATTAACAAGTGTAAGGTAATTAGATCATACATTAACACTTGTAAGTAAATTAGCTTGGAGCAATACATGTGTCCCATTTTCTTTTTATTTTAAAAAATATTTACTAAAAAAATAGAATAGCTTATATTAACATTTTCAATTCTTTCATTCATTTCATTCTCTAATCTATTTTTCCAAAACTAAACTAAGAAACAAGAAAAATCCTGTAGCCAGTAAAACAAATCAAGCTCTCCACAAATTCAAGTACAACTAATCAAATTTGTAGGCAAATTCAAGCCTAAAGCAGATAAGATCATCCCAGATCAAATTCCACTTTCGGTTTCAAGGATTAAGCAAGCTTTCAAGGTTGTAATTTAAAAACTGCTATGCTAATATTTTGACTGGTGAGTAAACTTAAACATAAATCCATTTTTATTTCTGATGTATGTGTAATGCTTGATATATCTTGTGATGAATGTTTGAAAATATGTATGCATGTTCATTTTAGATCTGAATATATGTATATATGGATGTAAACCTATGTGCATGTATCTATATTATCTCTGTTTTAGATTTCAGATTTTAAATTTGAAAAAAATATCTAATCTCCTCATCTAATTTCTGTTAGGCTGAAGTATTTAAAAAAAGTTGTTTTTTAAACATAATTAAGTTGTTAACATTTTATTTATAAGAAATAAATTTGAATATTCTCTGGAAATTAAAAAGAACAGTGAAAATTGAAGAACAGGTTAAAAAATCAAGTGCAATGATTTGTAAATTCAAGTATATAACCAGAATCCTCTTTTCAAATTAGGATTTTTAAAACAAAAATCTCAATTTTTAGTGGAGTATTGATGGTGCAGTTCGTAGATGATCAGATTTTGATTTTTGGGTTGTTTCTGGCGATCGACGAACACTTGGTCGTCGGGGTTTTTGTCAGAGCTTGTTAGTATTTCGAAATGTCGAGAAAAATGGTGGAAGTGGAGATCATGGGTCGTGGCATCGGTGGTGGTTAGAACTAGGATTTTAGAACCCAATTGAGTCAAGGTCGGAAAAAAAAATTCTGCAGCATTATCGGAGTGTCGAGTCAGGCCAGACGTGGAGGAAACGTGCTTGAGTCATGGAGGAAGGTGTAGACGAAGCTCGAGAGATTCTGGTGGTCGAATTGGCCTTGTCAAGGCTAGTTTCAGATAAGGTTAGGTTTCCAGGTTCGACTGGAAAAGCTCATTTTGATTTTGGGTGTTATGGTGACGAATCGATGACTGGAATTGATTGTCGTTTCTTATCCTACTTGGGTGCTACCCACTTATCCTTGCGGCACCTCCCCTGTTTAGCCATTCCCGGTTGATAAGGCTTGAGGCTACGATTACCTTTTTAGAAAACATAACTTAGAATGATCATTGTCCTCCAATGACGATGTTCTGAAAGCATTCAATCCATACAAGTTTGTTCCGGGTTCGAATGAAACCGAAGACATTATCTTGTTACACTCATTTTGGAATCATCCTCAGAGTTAACGACAATAACCCTTGCACTCGAAAACTCCATCTCGATCTTCACTTTGAGATTCCACGACCTATCGCTTAACTTGGATCGATGTGGTTTTTGGATATCCAAATTTGGTAATCCGATCCCGTTCTCACCGAAATCCAAACATTTCTTATCCACAAAACTCTTCTAACGAGCCTGGCTGCCTTCATCCTTCCTGATCAGCTCAACCTTCGCTAATGCCTCTTGAAACAAAATAGACCAAAAACAACAAAACAAAACGATCCCCTCAAGATCTTCCGAAATCAAGAACAAAAACTCTTCTCCACAATCATCGGTAGAAAATTAACTTCTCCTATCCAGAAAAGACAAAACAGGTGCACTCGCCAATCTCGCCTTCAGATCCCGAAAAACTTCCCGAAGAAACCTTCTAATCCAAGAAAACTGCAAACTTCCAAGGAGTCTAGGGTTTCTTCCACTCTAGAACAGCTTCTACCTCGCTCCCGCTGCGCAACTCTGATCTGGAGTAGATGAGAATGCCGTTGAAGAACACAAGCACAAACTTGTCCAACACATCCTGGAAGACACGGTTCGTCAGATCCATAAAGAGAAAACTCAGAAGTACCACGAAATCCTAAGATGCTTCACCAAATTCTCTCTCTAGGAGCCATCCTTTTACTAGCTAAACCACCGGTATCACTCTTGGAATCCTAGTCGATATGAAAACTCAATCTCGAGATGCTATGGAAAATCTTGACTTCCTAGAAGACATCAGGAAAAATCTCTGACAACTTTTATAACCCTTGCCTTCCCTAGAGATGCCTCAATCCAAAGAAAAAAATTACCCAAGAGAACACTCAACTATCGCAAGTCACTTTTGCGATCAACCCAGCCTAATTTCCAAAGATACTGTTCTCACTTTACCAATCAGAACAGCTTATACATATCTAGTCAATCCATCGAAGAAATGGATCCACTCTGCTGCTTCTGAACTGTTGGTTCCATAACCAGTGATGGATTATACATGTACTCCCTCAGAGATACGTGAAACACATTGAATCCTAATATATAATCAAAAACTACCATAAGGCGAGGGTCCTCGAAGTATGGTTTGTCAGTGATTGGGAATTTTCCGTTGACATGGTGGTTTCCGGGTTGGTCTGATTTGCTCGTTTACGTCTCGCGGTGAGTTCGACGGGGCCGAAGGGTCGAGTTCATCAGGGATGTCGTAGGTGACTTGGAGATAGGGAAGAGGTTTCTCGCGTCGTTCTCGTGTGTTGCTAGGGACGCTTCTCGTGTAGTTTGCGTGTATGGCTCGTAGTTTTTATGGTTCGTGAGTGCACGGGGATGGCTCGAGAGTTTTGAAGTATTTGACTCGGGGTTCACATGCATAACCCGTGAGGACTTTTAAATGTGCATGAAAGCAAATAAACAAATATTCCAAGTAATTCACCCATGCATAACCGTGGGGACTTTTAAATGAGAGTGAATACCTTGGATGTTTTTGTTAAAAAATAATTAAAATAAAAACTAAAAATTTCCTATTTAAAATACCACATTTTAACATACTATATTGGATTTTGATGAGTGATGGTCATTAGAGATATGATAGAAATAGAGATGGTCGTGAAATTTTTACCAATAAAAAGTTATTATAAATCATGTTTAAATTTTTAAAGAAATTTTCTACGTATACTGTCTCAAGCCATAATATATGATTAATATCAACACTCATTATTTATATTTCAGTCACTATTTATCTTTTCGATAATCAGTAGGGAGTCAGATTAGTTAATGTAGTCATTTAAGATCAAATTTAAAAATAATTATAAAATCAAATTTTCCAAAATGCCTAAGTTGAAATGAAGTAACAAAAACTATTTTTTGGAAGGAGTTCTAAAAAAATGTTTGCCAATTGAAAATCAGTTGAAATGAAAAATATGTAGATATTTTCTTTGAAAATGATGAATGTCTCAACATAAAACACGCTCCACTAGTACTTTTCTATCAACTAGATTACCAGTGTAATCTGCATCCAAATTTCCCTTTGAATCAAGATTATCATTAGTTGGATGTCATAGACCAGACCGTGAAGTTGCAGCAAATACCTTAAAATCTTTTTACTGCTTTTAAATGAAATTCTTTTGAATTTTAATTGAAACCGTGCAAAATAAACAAACAGTGAACATAGCGTCAAATCTAGAATTAGTAAGATAAACAAATATGTCCACGTGTATCTTGAGTAATCATCAATAAAAAAAACCATCTCTTATCACCGACTTGCAATATAGTTAGTTCAGGCAAATCTATCTGAAATAGTTCAAAGACTCTAGAGGAACTTATAGTGTTCTCGGCATAAAAAGATAATTGGCAAACAATTTTGCATAATTCGAAATCAAAATCAACATTCATTTCTTTATCACATGACTGACTTATTTAATTCAGGTTATGGTGTAGATTTTCACATTTAATATATCATTCAAGGTAAATGTACTGTTACCTATTTTACCTTCACGATAATTTTTTGTTGTTACCCATTGTGACTCTGCCACCTTTGTACTACGCTAAGGAACTTTGATTTGTTGCCCGTCGTATGCTTGAAACAACCAGAATCTAGGTAACACTGTTGTTGTTTCTTTTCATGTCATCACACCTACACGAGAAAATATTTTTGGGACCTATTTGTTTTTATAGGTCCATGGTTGTTAGTGATAAAAGATTTTGAAAAATATGTTTGATTAGACCCAAGACTATTTATATTTGTTCCTTTTGTTAACCAGATTTGTTTGACTTTAAGGGATTTTACATTTGTGCCCTTAGGACCCAAAATGTCATGGTTTTTACGTGTTTGGGCCTATACCAACAATTGTTTTGACTATGTCCAATTTTTTTTATAAATTGCGCACTTGGATTTGATACGTTTAATTTTACTTCTAACACTTTCAGATTGAGTATACCCAAGTCCTTATCTAACAAAATTGACTATTTGTTTCCCTATTAGCATATTTAGTGATTTTTCTCCTTTGGAGAATTTTACTAAGGTCGTAGACAATTTTTGGACTTGTGTTTTGAGTGACTCATTTTCATTCAATAAAAAAGTGCACTTTTTAATAGAATTTTCTCTCCTAGTGTTTTCACTTTCTTTTAAATCCAGATTTCATTTTCAAGTGATTTAATTTGAATTTTTGATTTTTTAATTTTTTCTTCAAATATTGGACACTTATCACACTTAAGGCTCTTATTTCGACAGTTTTTAACCAATTGATCAAGCTGTTTACATAATTCTGTCAAACTATCTCTTTTGATTCAATTTTAGTGTCTTTCTCCGAAAGTCTTTCAAAACAGTCATTTACTTCTTGAAGTTCCGAATGAGAAAGTTTTGATACCTTGCTTGGCTCGTCATAATCACTGTCAGTTGTTTCTCTTTGAAGAACATAGATTTCCTTTTTCACTCTCACTGCCAGTGCTTTTATCATCTTCATCAGGTTCATCCTAAGTAACTTCAAAACTTCTCCTTTTCGGTTTCTTTCCTTGGCTGAGTCAATTCTGAGGACAATTTGGCTTGATATGACCGGGTTTGTTGCACTTGTGACATATGATCCCCTGCTCTTCTAGGTTATCTAGAACTTTGACTATTCTGCTTTTCAGTTGCTGATTTAGAGCTGTATTTCCATATTTGTGATTCCATCTTTTGAATTTATTTATTATCAGTGCCAGTTCTATTGCACCATTATCATCATCATCTTCACTTCTGTTGTTCCTTTGAGAGTTATTGATTTCTTTCGCATGTCATCTCCTTCGCGTTCTTCTTTGATTTTCATTTCTTGCTTATAGGTGGTGAGATTTCCAATGAGTTCTTCAACTTTAACTTGTTTTGAATTTTTTGATTCTTGAATGGCAGTGAATTTTGCTTTAAAATTTCGTGGAAGGACTTCGAGGATTTTTCGGATTATTTCCAATTCTGTGTATGGATCTCCAAGAGCTTTTGATTTGTTACAAGATTAGAAAGTCGTCCATACATCTCTTTGACATTTTCATCCTTGGCCATTGTGAAGTTCTCGTATTCGCTACTAATTATGGCAAGGCGAGATTCTTTGACATGGGAGGTTCCTTCGTGAGTGACTTCAAGTGTGTGCCAAATTTCCTGCGCAGTTAGACACTGTAGGACACGATTAAATTCAATTTGATCCAATGAACGTATAATAGAATTCATTGCTTTAGTGTTAGCATTTTGCAATTTACTTTCAAGATCTGTCTATTGATCCATCGGTTTATCATTTCTTGATTATTTACTGCAATAGTTGGCGTCCTATATCCTGTCCTAACAATATTCCAATCATCCATGGTTCTAAGAAAAAATTTCATCCTACTTTTCCAATATGCATATCACCATTGAATATGGGTGGTCTAACTATGGATTGTCCCTCAGTAAAAGCATTATTAAAAGAATCCATTTCAAAAAGTCAATTTTTTTTTAAAAACAAGAATTGTTTTGAAAAATCAAATTTTTAAAACAAAAATTGGTTTTTATTCCTAGCTCTGATACCACTTGTTGGATCGATTTGACCCTAGAGGGGAGGTGAATAGGGTGATACTAACAATAATAAAAATTAATGCGAAAATATATAAAATAATAATAGCATAGATAATAGCTGAATAATAAAAGTAGAAATAGAACAACGCAGATTTACCCTGCTTCGGCAAAACCCTGCCTACATGTTAACCCGAAGGTTTCTACTAGAAATTAAGTAGTCAAACGCTTAGTACACACGTAAACTTGCAACAGCCGCTATCGACTAACCTAACTTTGTGCTCAAAACCCTACCATACCTCACCCATTGAGTTGCGAATTCTCGAACTACACCACCATAGTTCGTAATCTAGTCACACGACTAGAAAATACAGTTTAAAAAAAGAAAATTATAAAATAAATAATAATAATAAATAAACCCTAATTTAAAAAATAAGCCCAATATAATATAGAAGCCGGCCTAAATAAATTTATCACTTAAAAAAATAAAGTAGACGTCTTCTCCTCTTTGATATGTTTGGCCGGCGCTTTCTTCGTTCCACTTTACATAATTAGGGCTTTTGATCGATTGAAGTCGTTGCTTCAATTATGATCAATAGAGATTATAATTTCTTTCAATTAGCTTCGTTAATTGATTATTGGCTTTGTTGGCAATCGGCTGCTCCAGTTTGTCGAGCTGGAATGTTAGAATGAAATTTGGTACGTGACTTTCTTTTTAGATTTCAATTTTTGCTCGACCTAGATTCGAGTTATTGGTTTGATTTACTTCAGTGATTAGCTCTGTTATTTTTCTTCAAATCGAATGCACTATCGATGATGATGATTGGGTCTAAATAGGGATGAAAGCCCTATATTTATGTTCGTATAATTCCATTTGAATTTTTCAAATCAGTATGCTCGGCGTTGATTTATAATCGAATGTTTGTGATGTTTTCTAACTTTTTCATTTCATACGTGTTGCTTGATAAGTTTGAATTTTCTCCGGTCTTTTCTCCTGCGACTTTGTTATTTGAACTTTGATATGATCTGGACTTGTTCAATTCGTGTTATCACCTGGCTTTGACTCTGATTTGTTCGAACTCTACCTTGGTCACCATGGCTTTGATTCTTTGGCATTTTGAATTTTTTTGACTGCTGTTACATTCTCTTTCGAACCATGACTTTGTTACTCGAACTGCTACTGTGTATACTTGAACTTGGAAGCCTTGCCATTCACTCTGTTTCATATGTACGTAGTTTTCATTGGTCTTATCTTCTTGTTGCCTTTGATTTATGCACTTGTGATGCAGCGCATCATGCTTTAGGTCATAGGTCGCATGCCTTAAGTCACCAGCGACCTAGTGGGATACGGCCTAGCAAGATACGAGGGAAGGAAGAAGCAGTGCACCAGGATAACGAGTTAATCCTTGAGTCGCGCCATGCCTTAAGCCTTAGGTCGCTCTCTAGTGAGCTACGACCTAGCGACCGAAGCCTTGGATCGCGCTTACCTTCAGATGCCGCCAGTTTAAGTCACGAGCAAACCCTAGGTCACGAACGACCTTCCTTAAGTCGCGAAGATTATGCAGCAATATTCCTGAGTCGCGAGCCTCCTTAGGTCGCGAGCTTCCAATAGGTCGCTGTTTCTTAGGTCGTTCCTGGATCATTATGCCGAAGCTTGCCTAGGTCGCTGCCGTGCTTGAGTAGGTCATTACTTTCTTAGGTCGCATGTTTTGATAAGTTGCTTGTATTTTATTTTCTTAAGTCGTTTGTATTGTACTGTTTGATAAGTCACATGTATGTTGTTTGTTTTGGTCGTAGGTCGCTGATGTTAGGTCGGCCATGTGTCGTAAAATCTCTCTAAATAGGTGTGTTGCCAGTTGTAAAGTGTTAAGTTGATTATTGAATAAACTTTTGAGTGCTTTGTGCCTCTTTAAAAATTGAAAGTTGAGTGTGAGCTCCTTTCTCCATCTTCGGTTATTCGAGTGCGCTCGAATCAACGGATTTGAAGCCGATTCACGGAATCTCGTGCCTGAGATCAACGTCGAAGAATCATAGATCTTCTAACACGGCATCGTGCGTGATCAACGTGTTAAAGATAGCTAGAATCCGGTATCTCGAGAGATCAAGGATTTGGGCATTTATCCTGGGTATCAATTCATCAGTTTATCATTGTATCGTTCCATTGTTGTTTTGTTGTTGTTGCATCATTTGGAGACAACTTGTTATCACCGCACGTCAAGTTTGTTATCATCGCTGCGTCATTTTGGCATCAAAGCTTGCAGAGCTAAGTCGAAGCTAAGTTAGATCCAAGGCCGAATTAAATCCAAGAGCTAAATTCAAAGCCGAGCCGAGTTTGTGCTAAGTTGAGCCGAGTTAAAGAAGTTAGATCGGTAAAGAGATTGTTTGAATATCATGCCTCTGAGACGTGCTAATCGATTTCAAAATGTTGAAGATGTATATCGAAGACAAGAAGCTGAACAGATGGAGCAGCGTATCAACGAAAGGTTTGATGAAGGTATTGGAAAGTTAGAGAAGTTGATGAGAGACATGAATCAAAGTCAAAGGAGAACTTCACCAGTTTCACACCATAGTGGAAACAGAGTTTCACCTTCAGTTTCGGGAGAAAAAGACGTGCGTGGAAGCAGAAATGTTGATGGTCCGAATCGACATCGGCATACGTCAGATTTGGAGGAATCCAGTGATGGTGATAGTAGTTTTTGTCGAAACCATGGCCAAGGACGAAGTCGGAATTGAGATTTTGAAGATGATCGTCGATGGGAGTCGGGGATGAAAACGGAGATTCTAGAATTCAAAGGGGGAATGATAGCAGAAGAGTTTATGGATTGGTTATCAAATGTTGAAGAAATTTTTGACTTTAAGGAAGTACCCTAGCATCGTAGAGTCAAGTTGGTTGCTACACGATTGAGGGGAAGAGCTGTCACGACCCGACTTTCTACTCCCAGAAAATCGCATCATGAATTAAGAAAGAAAGGGATAGAAGAAGAAGAGAAAGAAGAAACAACACAAGAATCTCAACAGCGGAACGAATAAATTATATTAATAACATAAGTATTACATTGTTTACAACCATATTAGAGGTACACAGCATACACATCACATATACTAGACAGTTATAAACACCTGTCTAGTATTTACAACTCAATACAATCCAGAGACAACACAGAACACACAGCGGAATACTAATATCTAACGCAGAAGCCTCCTGCTCCATTGCTCCTCCATAATTCGTCAAAGCTAACCTGAATCCTAACCTGAATCCCTTGACTACTCATAAAAATTTGAGTACCCAAGAGTTTATGAAAAACAAAAATAAACTCCGGGTCAGACATGGGTCTGGTGTGAGTAACAGGTTAAAGTTGCTTAACTTTTAAAAACCTTTTGAAAAGAAAAGTATCACGTAAGACTTCCCACACATAAACATGGAAAAGTTTTTACCTTACGCTAACCAAAACATTTGATAGGAAATCCGATGATATTATAATAGTGTCTAGGGTTTTCAAATAAATAAGAAATAGCCGAAATTGTTACATGATTAAATTCCAGCTACTAGCCACAAAAGTGGGTAATACAATCAAAACCGTTGGCACTTCTTGGATTTTGGATTCCATACAATGGCAGGGCTACTGGGGTACCGCCCGTCACAGTACGTGGCCTAGATCACCGTACCGAGGAGTACTCCCACTCCCCTGCAACACAAGGCCGGACCCATTCTTTACTGAATAGTTCCAAACAAGACAACCCCGACGGTTGGAGCTCAAAACCGTCCACACAGCCGAAATATAAAGGGACCTCTAGACAGGGATCAATCTTGCTCTACAGTGGGTGCGACCCACGAAGCCTTGCTGCACCTCCCTTGTTTTAGCCATTCCCGGTTGATGAGGCTTGAGGCTACGATTACCTTTATAGGACATAACATCTTAGAATGCTCATCGTCCGCCTGACGATGTTCTGAAAGCATTCAATCCATACAAGTTCGTTCCGGGTTCGAACGAAACCGAAGGCATTATCTCGTTACACTCATTTTGGAATCACCCTCAGAGTTAACGACAATAACCCTTGCACTCTGATTCACCATCTCGAGTCTATAAGTACTATTCCGTCAAACTCATTACGGAATCACCCACAGAGTTATACTGACGTATAGCCCTTACACCTCAAGTCTTCACTCGCTCCACTTGGATTCACGACCTAACGTTATTTGGAATCGATGTGGTTTTGGGATATCCAAATATGGAAACCCGATCCCGATCTCATCGAAAACCAAAGCATGTCTTTTAAGGTCCAAGTTGTTTTAAAGGTTTAAAACAATTTAATTACAGTATCTATATACACACAGATAGATAATCACACATTCACAATTGATAATTAACATTATCACATAACAGGTAATCTACATTATCAATATCAAATAGATATTCCATATATATCACCATCACAATAGATAACCTATGTTATCATCACAATACAACCAAGCATCAATATCACACAATATCATTTATCTCGTTACTGAGATCACAAAGCATCCAAGACAATCAATGACATCCATTCATACATAAGCAATGATTTACTCATCACAATATAATTAATTTAAAATAAATTAAATTAACTATCTCTATTACTAATTAATTTAAAATGAATTAAATTAATTATTCAATCTTTAATTAATTTAAAATAAATTAAATTAATTACTTCATCTCTAATTAATTTAAAATAAATTAAATTAATTTTTTTCAACAAATTATAACTTGCTTACCCATCTATTTAATTGATTACAATCAATTAATCATTCAAAGTAGATCATCCTAATTAATCACTCTTGATTATTACTCTTAATTACATTCATGTAATTATCCTTAATTAATTTCACAAATTAATTATCCTCAACTAATCAGTAATTAACCTTTAATTACTCAATTAATTAATTAATCATAATTAATTATCCTAATCCTTAATTCATTATATTAATTAATTATCTTTAATTACTTATTATTGATTAATTAATCATAATTAATCAACTTTAATTACATCACTAATTAAATAATTAATGACCCTTAATTATTCCTTAAATTAATTACTCTAAGTAATTAACTAACTTAATTACTATATTAAACCAAATTAATTATCCTTAAATTAATTTCTTAATTAATTATTTGATTAATTACTAAATAATTAATCCAAATTATCTCATACTTAAACATCTCCTTAATTGCTATCTGTAATTATTAAACAATTACTTAACTGAGTAATTCCCAAATCATTAATTACATAAAGTAATTATTTATAAACCTAAATGTTTAAAATTAATTAAACTTAATTAATTAAACTTAATTAATTAAATTAAACAATCCCATTAAACTAAATTAATTACATTTAGTAATTAATTTCTTAATTACTTTATTAAGTAATTATACTCAAACCATTTACAATCGATTATTATTAAATTAATTAACCTAATTAATTATAAAATTAACCATATTAATTAATTGTTAAATAATCTTGGTTAATGACCTTCATTAACCATCCTCAAATTATTTTATAAAGTAATTAACTTAAATTAATTACAATTCAAATTATCTTTAATCATTCATTAGTTAAAGTTAGTTATCAAATTAATTAACCTTAATTTAAACTTAATTACATAATTAATAATATTTATTCATCATTAATTACTAATCTAATTAATGATCTTAATTCAAATTGATTAACCCCTAAATCAATATGCATTAAACCTGTAACGACCCACCTTTTTGGACAGTTTAAACCGACGATCAAATCCACATGTCGATTCCAAACCGTTCAAAAGGGCAGATGGTTATTGGGGTAAATAAGAAAAGAAAAGAAAGAGAAATAAAGGAAATGAAACAACACAGAATCTCCCAGCGGAACGATAAAATATAATAGTCAAATAAACAGTTCATGAAGCTGTCTACTATACTTTGACAATTATTTATACAACATTTATCAGAGTTATACATATACAACAGAACAATTAAAATAATGCAGCAGATAGCATGATGCAAGGGTAATAATAGTAATAGTATACCAAATCTTCATCTTCGTCCTCCAGAATAGATCTTCAAAAATCTGAAAAAACTCAAGACTGACCCGAGCGTAATGAAAAGACAAAACACTCGAGTCAGGACTAAAATATCCTTATGAAAGTTAAATCAATCGTAAATAAATATGAGTGTAGCGGCGTCGGGGATGTTTACAGGGTTTGACATCTCCTATCCAGTGTCAACGTGCGTGCAATAACTTAAGAGATGTTACAGGATTTTCCATCTCTCAAGGATCCGTTAAACTATCTACTATGTAGTAATATAGGCTAAGTAGATAATGCCTATCAGTAATATAAAGTATCAAAATAGCGTTAAGGCGTTACCATAATCCCCCTTAACACATTTTATATTCCTAAAAGCATATACAAGACCGTAGTTTCCCCAAAACTGGAAGTCACCAGAGGGCAATCCATATACTCAAGGTACAAATCAAAACGTACTGGTCGCGAATAGGATAAACAGTATGACAAGGTACATGAGGCGATACCAACTAGGATACTAGTAGTTGCGTGATCCGGACTGATGTTGGGCATAGCCAGCAGCCACCCCAAGGCCGCGAAACAACACTCCCAAATCAAGGGGTGCACCCAAATCACATCACAAATGTAATAGAAATGGTATCGAAGAAGCGTGTCCGCTAGAGGTGGCGAACCTCAATGGCCCGGCGCGGCTCATGTTTTAGTCATGTCAGGGGTCATCCAATATCGTTCTCTTTCTTCAGTCAACGCGTTCACCAAACCATCCACTTCATTCTGGATCAACACTCCGCGTATAATAGTTATTAAAGTGGTTTTCGGTATCGACAGAGAGTATGTCCATATCCGATCCCGGTCTCTTTAATAACTACGTATTATTACACCGTTGGCTCTTTTACATTTCAAATCGATTCATAATTGATATCAAAATATCATATTCGCTTCAAAAATCAAATCCATTTCAAATAACATCGTATCTTTTCAAATGTAAGATTTCATTTCAAAAACCATTTCTCGCATCAATATCTCATTTCGATTTCAAATCGTTTCGAATTTCAATTTAGGTTGCAACTTCATTTAACCCAATTCGTATTTAAATTCAAGATTTAAATATAAACATTTCACCTTATTAACCAGCTTAGAATTTTAAAAAATAGTTTTAAGTAGTTTAAAAGTAGTTTTAAATAATTAAAATAGTTAAAAATACTTAAGATCTTAAAACGGATTTGAAATAGATAAATTAGTTTAAATTAATTTAAATTGGGTTAAGTAGATTTATAATAGATTAAAATAGTTAACTATTCAAAATGGTTTATATAATCCGAGTAATTTAGAAACAAAATAAAACAGCTTCAAAACCAATCCATTTCAATTATAACTTCCCAATTCAAATCAATTTCAATTTCCATTCTACCGATTCAATTTCGATTTCAATTCAACGTCAACTTTGACTTCAAATTTATTCAATTTTATATTCACTTTCAATTAATTTAATTTCAATTTCTATCGATTTAGAGCTTGGTTTTTCAAAATATCCATTTAGAACACTTACAAAATTATCCATCAATATACGAGTTTAAATCCAAATTTTAAACATGATTCGATTCCAAGCTCGATTTCAAAATATCGCTTATATCTCACTTTTACTTAATTAGAATTCAATACTCAAATTTAAATCTAAATTTCAAATATGATTCACTTTCAAGCTCAATTCCAGAATATCATTTTTATATTACTTTTACTTAGTAATATTCAAATCTCGAATTAAGGTTCAATCTTTAAAACAAATCAAATTTCGAAATTCAATCATATCCTGATTTTAAAATTCCAAAGTCTCCACTTAAATTATTTAACAATTTCTTTAACCAAAAATTTTCAACATTCCAAACTCACATTTTCGATAAATTCGATTT
This sequence comes from Allium cepa, assembly GCA_030765085.1. Classification (NCBI taxonomy): domain Eukaryota; kingdom Viridiplantae; phylum Streptophyta; class Magnoliopsida; order Asparagales; family Amaryllidaceae; genus Allium; species Allium cepa. The sequence continues at coordinate 688,473,155 of CM060932.1, read as the reverse complement.
CTATAAATTCGATTTCTATTTATAACTTTTACATCAAACAATTAAATAAATTTCAAATCGATGATTTTAAAAATTATTAATTTAGCCAATTCGGTGTCCGTATATAATTTTCTATCCTATGGCCAAGTAATTATTTATTTCAATTAAATGTCAGGGATGAATATTTATTACTTAAATCAAATCACAGTTTCATATATATGCATAACAGTATATATATAAGCGAATAAACATCCAAACATTCAAATATAAACCAATTGCATCCATCGAAATACATCATCCAATACATAATATAATTCATGGCAATTTCATAGTTATCAATGTCAGGTAATTTAATCGTGATTCAATTTCAATTTCAATTTAACTGTCAATTTAATTTTTTTCAACGGTCAATTCAAACGATGATCTATATGACAATTAAATTCTATCAAACAACGACAAATAAATTTCATAACACTACATAACGTCAATTTAACTAGCATAAAATATTTAGTACGGTGTGAGCGTTATAAAACACTCACCTTGATTTCAATGCAGTTCTGGCATTTTATTTCGAATAAAATTAAACGAGCGTTTAATTTTCCCCGAAATTTTCTTTAGCTCCAAACGACTCCAATCCAATTTCATAGCGTAGTATTCGGCAATACGAACGCAACGCAACTTGTTTCGTCCGATTCCGACCTCGTATCAAAAAGTTATACACGTTTAAAGTTTACCCAAATTTATATAAATCAATTTCTATATATATATATATGTATATATATATATATATATATATATATATATATTTAAACACTTTTACCATCAAGTCGTGCGTTCCTGGTCTCTTGAATCTCGGCCGTCCACTTTCTCTTCTCCCCTAACTCCAGTATACGCACGAAAACCGATCATCGCGGACAAAACTTTGAACGACGCTCCTCCACTACATAGCCGGAGAACGATCGACAACCTCCACCCCGATGCTCTCGACGAGAGCTACCCACGCACGCAAACCGGTGAAGCTCGGCCTCATCTCCATGACGAAATTCACGTACGAACGCGAGGCGTTCAATTGCAAATCGCCGACGATCCACGCACTCAAATTCGATCACGGCCGTTGGATCACAAGATCTCGTTGTGATCTACAATATTGCAGTTGAAGATTTGTTGAATCGCTTTACGGATTGGAAGAAAATTGAGAGAGAAGGAGGCGATTTCCTGGCCGTTCAAAAAAAAGCGGCGGCCGGCTAGGGTTACTGGGAGAGAGAGTGCAAATGAATGATGGAGGGTCCTTTTATAGAATTTAAACGAAAACACTATTCACTTCAAATTTTCGAACTCCGATTTACGCGCGGTGACCGGCGTTTCTAGGGTTTACCCCGCGTTCCGGACATAATGGAACAGGTTTCAGAAGCTAATTCGATCACCTGTGCGAGTTACAGCAACAAACGATCGATTTTAAATTAAACCGATTAAACGATTTCCTATGCGTTTTGGCTCGCCCCGGACAAACGATAAATCCAATTGACACGAAATTTGAAACCTTACAATAATATCACATTATGGATCCGATGAAACTGGTTTCGTCGAAATCCGAGGCCTTTTGAAAAATGACTATTTTAACTCGCCAAATTAATATCAAAAGCAATTTTAACGCGTTTCGAGCTGCCACGGTCAACCGACAACTCCGTTTGCTACGAAAATTGAAATCCGATAAGAACAAACTATTATGGATCCAATGGAACTAGTTTCGTCCAATTCTGAGACTGTTCAAAAATTGGCTATTTTCCAATCGAAAATTAAATATTAAAATATTCAATTTTCACAAATTTACTTTTAATTCGATTTTAAAAGTTCTACAACATCGTTCTAACTTTAATATGATAAAATAAAATTTTACAAATCATTTTTAATCATATTAAACCTGTTATTCAATTATCCAAAAAAATTCAATTTTAAAATCTTATTAACTCTATTATAATCCCGATATAACTTACATTCACTTTGGAAACCAATTTGAATCATATTAAATCAAATTTCAATTATTCACTCTATTTTCATATATTAAATTTCGATATCAAATTAATCGTATCAAATTCGGAATTTAATTATTCAACATTTGTAATATTAAATTTTAAACAATTTGATTATTCTTAAATCACTATCTTTGGAAATACTCAAAACGAATCTAAATAAATTCAACTTTTGAACGAATTGAAATTTATAGAACAACCATTTCCATTATACGGTTATTCAATTCCCATTTTTAAATTATTCAATAAATTCCAAATATTAAATATAAACAATTTCGCTTATCCAATAAGTCCTAATCTTTTAAAATATTGAAATTGAACTTATAAGACTCAACTTTTAAAACCAATTCACAATTTAGAACACTATTTTCATTTTACAGTTATTCAATTATTCAATAATTTTTAACTATTTAATTTAAACAATTTACCTGTTCAATATTCAATATTTGATTTTAAATAGATTTTACTTGTCAATCAATTACTCTATTATACCCAATGAATTTCAACATTTATTATCCTATTCAACTATTGATTTCAAAGGCATTCACTAAGTAGCATTCATTTTTCATTTCTTGGATAATTATTATCGCAATTCATTCCAGTTATTATTATTCCAAACGAATTACAAATTTTTTCTAACACCAAATCACGAAATCTTATTAATTTTGCTATTTTAATTATCGAAAATTTACGGGTCGTTACACTCTCCCCCACTCAAAACTTTTCGTCCCCGAAAAGGAAAAAGAAGCGAAAAGACACTAAGTATAGAATTCAACACTAGCTATATTTTATTTAAAGTTATCAACTTATAAACAATGAAATTCCATTTATAAAGTCATGACTACGCTTCCACTAAGTTACTCCAAACAGCTTCCTAACTTTAAAAGTTAGTTATCAAAACAAGTTATAAAAAAAATTAAAACTTGAAAAATTTTCTAACACCCGGATTTTACGGAAAATTTCGGCAGAGTCTCCTTTGCGCGGCTCGATCCGTACAACTACAAAACGCCACTACGGGCCCCAAACCAACAAAAGAAAATCCAAAAGCCAAGTGGCTCATCAAAAATCACCGAATCCAATGATAAAATAAACATGTACCTTATATTTATTTTTTATTAGCGAGCATATACGAATAATATAGCGTGAAAGCGAGGTCCAAATTCGAAGCAAGCGAAATCCGCACCTACTAAACACTCAACAACCATGAGAAACATGCATATATGAAATAATATCAATATACACAATATAGCAACATAATAACTACATGTGCCAACATTGCAAATGCAACAACAACAAATGCAACTGTCAATCAACTATCATCCAACAAATTTAAAACCAATCAATATAAATTCACTTCTCATTAATATTTATTGACTTGGGTTTCAATTTTTAATCACAGTTGATTCATTAACGTTGGATTTTACTAACATTCATTCTCAATTCAATTAGTTAACATTCACTAATTTATATTTACATTAGTTCACTTCAAATTTGAATCCAATTAATTTCTATTTAAATTCATTTAACTTCCAATTTGATTTCAATGATTTATAGCTTTAAATTTTCACTTAATGAATTATATACAATCAACTAACAATCATATAACAATCAAATCATACCCAACATAACCAAGTTATTAATTTTACATTCCATTTGGTTTATCTCTTTTATATATATGTATATCATGTTATATAATTTTAGAAGAATCATTTTTTTTATTTGGCATCTTAAATTTCCAATATTAACTTTAATTAAGTCCGTAAGCCATACATATATCATCCGTGAGCAATATCAATCTAATCGCTTATTCGATCACACCATTTCACTTCCAAACTAGTATCGTTCACCCGACTCTCTAGTGCGGACTCAGATTTGGTTCCTTGATTGGAAACTGTTACTCTCCTTGCATAGCCATATACTATGATAGAAAATTCCAGAATCAAATTAAAAATCCATATCTAGGGTTCGCCGTCGAAAATCGAGTGAAAAAAATCCTTACTTGGATTGATATAAATCATCTCGAAATTTTGTGCTCGAATTTGGATCAAATCGTTATGCGAATAAAATAATATACGTACAATCTCACGTATTACCTTCCAATAGATTTCTATACAATTTATCTATATTAAATTATTTTATTAACTGTCATTTTATTTACAATTAATTATTCACAATCCACTATTAAGTTAATATATCCATTTTTTTACATAGCATATTCTTTGACATTATCTTTCCTTAAACATCATATCATAGAATTTGCTTACTCAAGTTCATTTTAAATTTTCTATATATAATTTAATTAAGTTCAATTTCATTTTCCAATTGATTCTTAACTATACCAAATACTTTTGTTTACATTTACTTCAATTTCATAATTTTAGTTAATAACGAATTCATTTGTGGATCATTTTATTAATCAACACTTTAATTTATTAATCATCCTATAAAAGTCTAACCTCTCATAAATGATTTTTTCTTAGTTTACAGTTATCTTAAAGGTTACAAATTCAATTATTATTTTCTATGCAATTTATATTTATTTTCTATAACCAATTTACAAAAGATATTGTACAATTCATTCATCTTCTTTCTTAAGTTCACTTACTTGTTCCATTTATCCATTCATCATTTCATGTTATATTTAAGTTTTTATAATTTTTATCACAACCAAATTTTCCATTTATATACATTTTAATTCCTTTTGAGTTTTCCTTACTTGTATATTTCAATTACTTTCAAGTTCTGTTTATTTGTACAATATCTCATTACATATCCAAAACATTATTTCAACTTCTTAATATTTGGTAAGTCATGTTATATGTTAACAGAATGCAAATTCGGTATTATACAAATTTATACAATTTCATTTTCTTGATTAGAATGTACACAAATTTGATTTATTTAAATCCTCTTTACCTTTCAACTTTAAAGTTTTCCCAAACAATAAGCTTAGATATCTTAATCTCTTATTTTTATAAATTTTGGTTATTCACATTTCATTTGAAAATTTGAAAATCACTAATTAACATAAGTTATAATTTTAAATGCCCGGTTCTTTTCAAATCGTTTGAAATAAACATATATACTTATATCTTTAATATATATCAAATCGTACCTTTCGAGTTTAAACTAAAACCCATTTACTCAAAATAATTTCGAAGAAAAGCAAAGCTTCTTAGAAGTCTCCCCCACTTTGAAACTCGAAAATGAACGTCGATGATGCTGCGCAGTCATCACCGAAATTATTTTCCAGTGACATAAGAGAGGAGTACTAAATTCATTCCTTTCTTTAAAAATCCTTTCAAAATATTCCCATAAGCAATCTCCAACTAATATTACTATATATTTCTTCAAAGCTTTGAAAACCATTTTCCAAAATCTCCGGGTCTTAAATTCAATATTTTCCAATTTAAATCTATTTTAATTCATAAGTCACCTTTATAAAACATTCTTATAGGATTTTCTTTCTTAAAACATTCCACAAGTGTTTTATCATTTTCATTTTGTAATAAATCTTATTTATTGAATTACAATATCCAATTTGTGATAATAACCAATATTTTCATTCCTAACAACCAGGTAAGCTAGGTAAGTCACAATAATTTTTGAAAATTAATCCTTTATATACAAAATATAATTAGGGAAAATTATTTCATTTACCCTATTTTAAAACAATACTATGTCGAATTGTTCTGTTCGAGTGTTTAGACATCCCTATCAATGACGTTAATTACTCGTATTGACCAGAATCCATAAGCCACTCAACAAATCAACCGACACAATATAAAACATTTTATATCACTAACAAATACGCTCTCTCCTATATATATTCACTCAGCGACTCGTCATAGGGTATAACTACCCTATTTATAAAGAGTCAGACCCCACAGAGCTAAGGTTATCGCTAAACCTAAGCTCTGATACCAACTGTAACGACCCACCTTTTTGGACAGTTTAAACCGACGATCAAATCCACATGTCGATTCCAAACCGTTCAAAAGGGCAGATGGTTATTGGGGTAAATAAGAAAAGAAAAGAAAGAGAAATAAAGGAAATGAAACAACACAGAATCTCGCAGCGGAACGATAAAATATAATAGTCAAATAAACAGTTCATGAAGCTGTCTACTATACTTTGACAATTATTTATACAACATTTATCAGAGTTATACATATACAACAGAACAATTAAAATAATGCAGCAGATAGCATGATGCAAGGGTAATAATAGTAATAGTATACCAAATCTTCGTCTTCGTCCTCCAGAATAGATCTTCAAAAATCTGAAAAAACTCAGGACTGACCCGAGCGTAATGAAAAGACAAAACACTTGAGTCAGGACTAAAATATCCTTATGAAAGTTAAATCAATCGTAAATAAATATGAGTGTAGCGGCGTCAGGGATGTTTACGGGGTTTGACATCTCCTATCCAGTGTCAACGTGCATGCAATAACTTAAGAGATGTTACGGGATTTTCCATCTCTCAAGGATACGTTAAACTATCTACTATGTAGTAATATACGCTAAGTAGATTATGCCTATCAGTAATATAAAGTATCAAAATAGCGTTAAGGCGTTACCATAATCCCCCTTAACACATTTTATATTCCCAAAAGCATATACAAGACCGTAGTTTCCCCAAAACCGGAAGTCACCAGAGGGCAATCCATATACTCAAGGTACAAATCAAAACGTAGTGGTCGCGAATAGGATAATCAGTATGACAAGGTACATGAGGCGATACCAACTAGGATACTAGTAGTTGCGTGATCCGGACTGATGTTGGGCATAGCCAGCAGCCACCCCAAGACCGCGAAACAACACTCCCAAATCAAGGGGTGCACCCAAATCGCATCACAAATGTAATAGAAATGGTATCGAAGAAGCGTGTCCGCTAGAGGTGGCGAACCTCAATGGCCCGGCGCGGCTCCTATTTTAGTCATGTCAGGGGTCATCCAATATCGTTCTCTTTCTTCAGTCAACGCGTTCACCAAACCATCCATTTCATTCTGGATCAACACTCCGCGTATAATAGTTATTAAAGTGGTTTTCGGTATCGACAGAGAGTATGTCCATATCCGATCCCGGTCTCTTTAATAACTACGTATTATTACACCGTTGGCTCTTTTACATTTCAAATCGATCCATAATTGATATCAAAATATCATATTCGCTTCAAAAATCAAATCCATTTCAAATAACATCGTATCTTTTCAAATGTAAGATTTCATTTCAAAAATCATTTCTCGCATCAATATCTCATTTCGATTTCAAATTGTTTCGAATTTCAATTTAGGTTGCAACTTCATTTAACCCAATTCGTATTTAAATTCAAGATTTAAATATAAACATTTCAACTTATTGACCAGCTTAGAATTTTAGAAAATAGTTTTAAGTAGTTTAAAAGTAGTTTTAAATAATTAAAATAGTTAAAAATACTTAAGATCTTAAAACAGATTTGAAATAGATAAATTAGTTTAAATTAATTTAAATTGGGTTAAGTAGATTTATAATAGATTAAAATAGTTAAGTATTCAAAATGGTTTATATAATCCGAGTAATTTGGAAACAAAATAAAACAGCTTCAAAACCAATCCATTTCAATTATAACTTCCTAATTCAAATCAATTTCAATTTCCATTCTACCGATTCAATTTCGATTTCAATTCAATTCAACGTCAACTTTGACTTCAAATCTATTCAATTTTATATTCACTTTCAATTAATTCAATTTCAATTTCTATCGATTTAGAGCTTGGTTTTTCAAAATATCCATTTAGAACACTTACAAAATTATCCATCAATATACGAGTTTAAATCCAAATTTTAAACATGATTCGATTCCATGCTCGATTTCAAAATATTGCTTATATCTCACTTTTACTTAATTAGAATTCAATACTCAAATTTAAATCTAAATTTCAAATATGATTCAATTTCAAGCTCAATTCCAGAATATCATTTTTATATTACTTTTACTTAGTAATATTCAAAGCTCGAATTAAGGTTCAATCTTCAAAACAAATCAAATTTCGAAATTCAATCATATCCTAATTTTAAAATTCCAAAGTCTCCACTTAAATTATTTAACAATTTCTTTAACCAAAATTTTTCAACATTCCAAACTCACATTTTCGATAAATTCGATTTCTATAAATTCGATTTCTATTTATAACTTTTACATCAAACATTTAAATAAATTTCAAATCGACGATTTTAAAAATTATTAATTTAGCCAATTCGGTGTCCGTATATAATTTTCTATCCTATGCCCAAGTAATTATTTATTTCAATTAAATGTCAGGGATGAATATTTATTACTTAAATCAAATCACAGTTTCATATATATGCATAACAGTATATATATAAGCCAATAAACATCTAAACATTCAAATATCAACCAATTGCATCCATCGAAATACATCATCCAATACACAATATAATTCATGGCAATTTCATAGTTATCAATGTCAGGTAATTTAATCGTGGTTCAATTTCAATTTCAATTTAACTATCAATTTAAATTTTTTCAACGGTCAATTCAAACGATGATCTATATGACAATTAAATTCTATCAAACAACGACAAATAAATTTCATAACACTACATAACGTCAATTTAACTAGCATAAAATATTTAGTATGGTGTGAGCGTTATAAAACACTCACCTTGATTTCAATGCAGTTCTGGCGTTTTATTTCGAATAAAATTAAACGACCGTTTAATTTTCCCCGAAATTTTCTTTAGCTCCAAACGACTCCAATCCAATTTCATAGCGTAGTATTCGGCAATACGAATGCAACGCAACTTGTTTCGTCCGATTCCGACCTCATATCAAAAAGTTATACACGTTTAAAGTTTACCGAAATTTATATAAATCAATTTCTATATATATATATATATATATATATATATATATATATATTTACTTTTACCATCAATCCGTGCGTTCCTGGTCTCTTGAATCTCGGCCGTCCACTTTCTCTTCTCCCCTAACTCCAGTATACGCACGAAAACCCATCATCGCGCACGAAACTTTGAAGGACGCTCCTCCATTACATAGCCGGAGAACGATCGACGACCTCCACCCCGATGCTCTCGACGAGAGCTACCTACGCACGCAAACCGGTGAAGCTCGGCCTCATCTCCACGACCAAATTCACGTACGAACGCGAGGCGTTCAATTGTAAATCGCCGACGATCCACGCACTCAAATCCGATCACAGCCGTTGGATCACAAAATCTCGTTGTGATCTACAATATTGCAGTTGAAGATTTGTTGAATCGCTTTACGGATTGGAAGAAAATTGAGAGAGAAGGAGGCGATTTCCTGGCCGTTCAAAACAAAGCGGCGGCCGGCTAGGGTTTCTAGGGGAGAGAGTGCAAATGAATGATGGAGGGTCCTTTTATAGAATTTAAACGAAAACACTATTCACTTCAAATTTTCGAACTCCGATTTACGCGCGGTGACCAGCGTTTCTAGGATTTAGCCCGCGTTCCGGACATAATGGAACAGGTTTCGGAAGCTAATTCGATCATCTGTGCGAGTTACAGCAACAAACGATCGATTTTAAATTAAACCGATTAAACGATTTCCTATGCGTTTTGGCTCGCTCCCGACAAACGATAAATCCAATTGACACGAAATTTGAAACCTTACAATAATATCACATTACGGATCCGATGAAACTGGTTTCGTCGAAATCCGAGACCTTTTGAAAAATGTCTATTTTAACTCGCCAAATTAATATCAAAGCAATTTTAACGCGTTTCGAGCTGCCACGGTCAAACGACAACTTCGATTGCTACGAAAATTGAAATCCGATAATAACAAACTATTATGGATCCAATGGAACTATTTCGTCCAATTCTGAGACTGTTCAAAAATTGGCTATTTTCCAATCGAAAATTAAATATTAAAATATTCAATTTTCACAAATTTACTTTTAATTCGATTTTAAAAGTTCTACAACATCGTTCTAACTTTAATATGATAAAATAAAATTTTACAAATCATTTTTAATCATATTAAACCCGTTATTCAATTATCCAAAAAAATTCAATTTTAAAATCTTATTAACTCTATTATAATCCCGATATAACTTACATTCACTTTGGAAACCAATTTGAATCATATTAAATCAAATTTCAATTATTCACTCTATTTTCATATATTAAATTTCAATATCAAATTAATCGTATCAAATTCGGAATTTAATTATTCAACATTTGTAATATTAAATTTTAAACAATTTGATTATTCTTAAATCACTATCTTTGGAAATATTCAAAACGAATCTAAATAAATTCAACTTTTGAACGAATTGAAATTTATAGAACAACCATTTCCATTATACGGTTATTCAATTCCCATTTTTAAATTATTCAATAAATTCCAAATATTAAATATAAACAATTTCGCTTATCCAATAAGTCCTAATCTTTTAAAATATTGAAATTGAACTTATAAGACTCAACTTTTAAAACCAATTCACAATTTAGAACACTATTTTCATTTTACAGTTATTCAATTATTCAATAAGTTTTAACTATTTAATTTAAACAATTTACCTGTTCAATATTCAATATTTGATTTTAAATAGATTTTACTTGTCAATCAATTACTCTATTATACCCAATGAATTTCAACATTTATTATCCTATTCAACTATTGATTTCAAAGGCATTCACTAAGTAGCATTCATTTTTCATTTCTTAGATAATTATTGTCGCAATTCATTCCAGTTGTTATTATTCCAAACGAATTACAAATTTTTTTCTAACACCAAATCACGAAATCTTATTAATTTTGCTATTTTAATTATCGAAAATTTACGGGTCGTTACAAAACCTTAATAATTAATTAAATTAATTAATTAATTATTTCTTAATTACCCTTTTAATAATTTAATTTCAAACATTAATTCTTAACTTAACTTTAAAATAAACATTTCTAAATTATGTTTTAAAAACAAATTTTATTTTAGAACAAGTGCTTTTGAACTTGTTTCTAAATTTCATTTTAAATACAAATTTTGAAATGAGAATAATTTAAACTTATCCAAGTTTAAACAATTAATAACTTTAGCATTTTAATAACTCAATTTATATTTAGTTTAAATCTTGCAACTTAAAACTTTCTTTTTATTTCAAAAACTGGAATACATATTCCACTTTGATTCCAGATTTAAACTTAAAATTTAAACTTCTCTTACATTTTAAAAATTCAACTACTTAAACAATTTATTTCAAACTAAGATTCAAATTAGCTTTGAATCCATATTTAAATTTAAATTTTAAACTCTGTTTAAATCTTAACTTCAGATTTTTAAAACATTTTATAAAACACTTTAACAAATTTCAAAGTTGTTAAAAACCTTTCATTTTATGAAACTTATATATTTTTAAATCTATAATTCAAACTCATTTTGAACTAAGATTTTAAACCTGTTTTAAAACTTTGTTTAAAACTTGCTCTACACTTTTTAAATTCAGTTTAAATTTTAAAAACTCAAATACTGTCAGGTTGTAAAACAGGTTCAGGTTTATTAAACCTGTAAAAATTCTTTTACACTTTATTTATTTAAACTGGAATGTTAATTTAACTTGAATACAAATAAATTCAAACTTGAATTCAAATGTGATTTAAAATTTCTAAATCATTAAAATGATTCAGGCTTTTACAAGTTTTTAATCCCAGAGGTTACAGGTTTTATAAAACCTGTAAAACAAAATAACACATGAACCCCCACAAAATTTACTTCGAGTTTGCAACCCCACATCCCCGAGGAAAACACTACTTCACTTCGAGTCAAAGAAGAGTTTACCCGAGTCCTCCCTCAACTAACCAACATCACCTGTACCCTACTTCACCGTGCATATGCGCGGCGCCTCCGGCCATTGATGATCGCCAACGACCATTGCATCTCATCAAATTCCAACCTAGCTTCCCACTACGACCTTCGATTCATGCTTCAAACCACTAATTCGATTTTGAGGGTCTTAAACCCAAAAACTAGAAACAAACACAGTTTCCCCTTCAAAACCTCTCAACAACAAATTCTCCTCCCTCCAACCACCTGACAACCAACCTCTCCGGCCACGAACACTCCTACACGCCCTCTACTCATTTCCCAAACACCAAAGCACTCGGTCATCTCTACAACCCAAAAATTGCCAATTCTTCAACCCACTAAAAAGTAGGGTTCCACAGAAAATTTCCCTACCGCAACCATTCCAATGAATTTCATCATTAATTAGTATTTTTCCTGGCTTCACCTACCTCTCTTCCATCACCAGGAAGAACACCAAGCCTCCATTATACCTAGATCATCAAAATTTACTAAAATTCTAATTTAAGTTCAAAACCCAAAAGCAACTTCATCTACTATCTAAAAATTCCAATCTTTGATTTAGAAATCTAGTTGCAGATAGTATTTTTGATTTATGATACTGAATAAATAAATAAACATGTTTGGGATTTAATGAAATCAACATGCATTGATGTTGCTCTGTGTTTCAGAGACAACTCTTGATATTTAAATTTTCTTAAAGTTTTAAATATTAACCTAAGAAAATCAAACAATCTTTACTTAATAAACTTCATTTTATCAGAAACATAATTAAAAGATAAAGATTTAAGAAAGTTTTTGCCTGGGAAAAATCATGACAAAACAGGCCATACTAAAGAACAGCGTGCACACATAATATACCTACATCAAATTTTTACTTCAAATAACATTAAATGCTTATCCATCTAAACATAAAATTATGCAACCAAAATTTAGATTTTGAATTTTTAAAAGAGTTACTCACCTAACTGAAAGAAGGCAGAGCTCAGTTGAGTTTTGCAGAAATCACCAAAAAATGCAGGCTTGACTCTGTTAAAATCTGAGTTTGAATTTTGTTTTTTTTGATGAAATGTCCATGCTTCTTCCTAGTTACTTACATGCAGCTGTAAATGCAATTGCTAAACCCTCATGCATGCAGATGGTTTACACTCCAGGCTTTAAACAGAATGCAGAAAGAAAAAATGCAGGCTCAATATGATTTTTGCAGTCAAATGTTTTGTATTTTAGGTGAAGGTGGATTTGATTTTGAAGAGGTGGAATATGCAGATGTTTGGATTTGAGGGAATGCAGATTTGCTTTGAATATGAAGATTAGAACATTGTTTTGGATATGCAGATTGATCTTTGATGAGTTACAGGGATTTGCAGATTTGTGGATTTTGATTTTAAGAAGTTTGAAGATTTTCTTTTGATTAAAGAAAATGAAGATGCAATATGAATGAAAATGCAATCTTAACTAATGTATTTCAGATTTAATGTAATGAAAGAAAAATAAAAACAAAATTAACACTTGTCAAATATTTACAACACTTGTCAAAGAATGCATATGTATTTAACACTTGTTTTCTCTTTTAAAAGTAATTAGTATTTAAATATACAAGTGTATGTTTTATTAGCTTAGTTTTAAATTGTTAGTTTATATTAATATGTGTATGAATCTATAAATGAAATAAGAACAAATCAAGTTTTATAAAACTTACACAAATAAAAATTAAAACAATTAAACAAATTTTTAATTTATACCTTGAACTTAAATTCAAACTTAATTCAAGAATCAATTATTTTCAAATCAAGTTGTAAATATAAATTCAATTTGAAATAAAAATCATTTTAAAAGAAATTATATTCTTACCAATAAAATATCCATTTTATTTCATCATTCTAAATTTAAAACTCAATCTAATTTAATTTAAAACGTTTAATATTTTCTAATCAATTTTAAAAATCATATTTTTATTGAAATAGTTTTAAAAACTCAATACTAATTAAAATCAAAATTTCCAATTTATAATGTATATATTAGAATTTTAAAACATGATTCATTTATTAATTTTAAACCAAAATCATTTATTTAATTTTGAAAAGCTTAAATATTAAATAAAACAAATTTCCAAATTACTACAACTAGAAAATATGCTTTACTTATTAAAATTAAAACAAATGCCAATCTATTTAAAATATAAACCATATATTCATATTGTAAATAGAAATCAATCATTATTTTTAAAAGATAAAATAACCAATTTAAATATTTATTGAAGAAGATTATTAAATCTATTTGAATAATTATTATCAGAATATCAATATCAATTTAATTTTAATTACAGATTATTAAATTGATATTGTTAAAAATTCTGGGATATTACAATCCTTCCCCCTTAAAAGAATTTCGTCCTCGAAATTTTAAACAAAGGTAATTTAATAATCTCATTAAATTTTAAATTTAAAAGCACAAGCATATATCAAACATATGCTAACAACCAAAAACAACCAATCAAACAAATCTAATTATCCAGACAAATTCTGGATAGAATTTCATCGAGTTTCCCCCAGGTATATATATATATATACCGGGATACTCGCTTTACAGAAATCGGACAATCAACACCTATGAAGCTACAAAGCTCCTATACAACTATATCTAAAACACTAGACAAGATATCAGACTACAAACGAGTCTGAATCAACAACCAAAACTCTAGAGCTGCTGGTTCCACAACCAGAGATAGACCATACACGTACTCCCTCAGAGATACGTGAAACTCATCGAATACCAGTTATCCAAACTGACAATTCAATTCTGTAGATCAATCACTTAACCTTCAAGATCACAGAAAAGATTCCAAAACACTACAGAGCAAACTTCTCAGACCTACCCAAACTTAAAGCTCACTTGATCGGAGAAAACTTATCCAAAATTAAATCTCCGACTCAGAATCCAAAATTTCTCCGACTCTTACAAAATCTCTTCAGACAATCCTGGGCTGTCCACAACCTTACTGATCAGCTCAACCTTCGCTGATGCTTCTAGAAAGAAACTAGACCAATCAACAGAAAATATGATCTCCTCAAGATCAATCAAAACCAAAAACTCAGACTCAACTTCTCAACATCAGAAGACAACAACTTCTTCTGTCCAGAAAAGCAGATGCACTTCCAAACTGCTTCCGCTGCTCAACTCTGATCCAAAGTAGAAGAGAATGCTGAAGAAGAATGCAAGCACAAACATGACAACACACCCCAGAGATATGGTTCAACAAATCCATAAGAATCATTCAGAAGTTCCTCCAAAACTCCGAGCTGCTACACCAACTCAATCTCCTAGAAACCATTCTTCTATTAAGCTGAACCACCGGTACCACTCCGGGAATTCCTGTCGATAAGAAAACTCAATCTTCAGATACGGAAAAAACTCCGACTTCCTGAAGACACCCAGAAAACTCAGATAACCCAAGAGAACACTCAAACAATCGCAAGTCACTTTTGCGAACCACCCAAACCAAATCCAAAGAAAACTGTTCTTCCTTAACCAAATTGAACAGCTTAAACTTAATTAGCCAACCCATCGAAGAAACGGGTCCACTCGGCTGCTCCTAAACTCCATTCCAGAAAAGCTGCTAAGCCAGAAGATCTCTTGCTAACACCGAGAACATTCCAAACTACACTGCTGCCACAGATGCCAAAGAATTCCAAAACAAAGCTCTTCGGAAAACTCGGACTTCAAAGCAAACAGAAACTCCAGCTGACCACAGCCACAACACTAAAGCAGACTCACTTCCTTAACTTGTTCCAAAGAAAACATCTTCGGGAACATCCATAGTCACTGCATCACATCACGCAGCTACTACCCTCTGTGGTATCCAAAATACCATCACTTTGCTTCTGCTCAGCCAACAAATCCAAACACTACTCATCAAACTTTAGAAATGAACTCCGAACCTTAACAGGTTTCCTTCAGAGATCAATGAAGTCCTTCATCACTACAAAACTCGCTCGAGACGGTATTAGGTCTACAGTCTCAACAGATACATCTCCAACCTCACACATTCAAACTCCAACCAATGGTAGTCGTATTACACACACTACTACCCCATCTACCTTTATAACTTATATTGGAAAACCTGAACAGGTAACCCAACAGATAGGTAGAAATATATATATATATATATATATATATATATATATATATATATATATATATTTATATTAAAAATTACAAATACGCTCTCTCAAGAAAGACACCACTACAAAGCCTAGGTATTCACTCAACCTAAAGCTCTGATACCAACTATCACGACCCGACTTTCTACTCCCAGAAAATCGCATCATGAATTAAGAAAGAAAGGGATAGAAGAAGAAGAGAAAGAAGAAACAACACAAGAATCTCAACAGCGGAACGAATAAATTATATTAATAACATAAGTATTACATAGTTTACAACCATATCAGAGGTACACAGCATACACATCACATATACTAGACAGTTATAAACACCTGTCTAGTATTTACAACTCAATACAATCCAGAGACAACACAGAACACACAGCGGAATACTAATATCTAACGTAGAAGCCTCCTGCTCCATTGCTCCTCCACAATTCGTCAAAGCTAACCTGAATCCTAACCTGAATCCCTTGACTACTCATAAAAATTTGAGTACCCAAAAGTTTATGAAAAACAAAATAAACTCCGGGACAGACATGGGTCTGGTGTGAGTAACAGGTTAAAGTTTCTTAACTTTTAAAAACCTTTTGAAAAGAAAAGTATCACGTAAGACTTCCCACACATAAACATGGAAAAGTTTTTACCTTACGCTAACCAAAACATTTGATAGGAAATCCGATGATGTTATAATAGTGTCTAGGGTTTTCAAATAAATAAGAAATAGCCGAAATTGTTACATGATTAAATTCCAGCTACTAGCCACAAAAGTGGGTAATACAATCAAAACCGTTGGCACTTATTGGATTTTGGATTCCATACAATGGCAGGGCTACTGGGGTACCGCCCGTCACAGTACGTGGCCTAGATCACCGTACCGAGGAGTACTCCCATTCCCCTGCAACACAGGGCCGGACCCATTCCTTACTGAATAGTTCCAAACAAGACAACCCCGACGGTTGGAGCTCAAAACCGTCCACACAGCCGAAATATAAAGGGACCTCTAGACAGGGATCAATCTTGCTCTCCAGTGGGTGCGACCCACGAAGCCTTGATGCACCTCCCCTGTTTTAGCCATTCCCGGTTGATGAGGCTTGAGGCTACGATTACCTTTATAGGACATAACATCTTAGAATGCTCATCGTCCGCCTGACGATGTTCTGAATGCATTCAATCCATACAAGTTCGTTCCGGGTTCGAAAGAAAACGAAGGCATTATCTCGTTACACTCATTTTGGAATCACCCTCAGAGTTAACTACAATAACCTTTGCACTCTGATTCACCATCTCAAATCTATAAGTACTATTCTGTCAAACTCATTACGGAATCACCCACAGAGTTATACTGACGTATAGCTCTTACACCTCGAGTCTTCACTCGCTCCACTTGGATTCACGACCTAAAGTTATTTGGAATCGATGTGGTTTTCGGATATCCAAATATGGAAACCCGATCCCGGTCTCATCGAAAACCAAAGCGTGTCTTTTAAGGTCCAAATTGTTTTTAAAGGTTTAAAACAATTTAATTACAGTATCTATATACACACAGATAGATAATCACACATTCACAATTGATAATTAACATTATCACATAACAGGTAATCTACATTATCAATATCAAATAGATATTCCATATATATCACCATCACAATAGATAACCTATGTTATCATCACAATACAACCAAGCATCCATATCACACAATATCATTTATCTTATTACTGAGATCACAAAGCATCCAAGACAATCAATGACATCCATTCATACATAAGCAATGATTTACTCATCACAATATAATTAATTTAAAATAAATTAAATTAACTATCTCTATTACTAATTAATTTAAAATGAATTAAATTAATTATTCAATCTTTAATTAATTTAAAATAAATTAAATTAATTACTTCATCTCTATTTAATTTAAAATAAATTAAATTAATTTTTTTCACCAAATTATAACTTGCTTACCCATCTATTTAATTTATTACAATCAATTAATCATTCAAAGTAGATCATCCTAATTAATCACTCTTAATTAATTACTCTTAATTACATTCATGTAATTATCCTTAATTAATTTCACAAATTAATTATCCTCAACTAATCAGTAATTAACCATTAATTACTCAATTAATTAATTAATCATAATTAATTATCCTAATCCTTAATTAATTATATTAATTAATTATCTTTAATTACTTATTATTGATTAATTAATCATAATTAATCAACTTTAATTACATCATTAATTAAATAATTAATGACCCTTAATTATTCCTTAAATTAATTACTCTAAGTAATTAACTAACTTAATTACTATGTTAAACCAAATTAATTATCCTTAAATTAATTTCTTAATTAATTATTTGATTAATTACTAAATAATTAATCCAAATTATCTCATACTTAAACATCTCCTTAATTACAATCTATAATTATTAAACAATTACTTAACTGAGTAATTCCCAAATCATTAATTACATAAAGTAATTATTTATAAACCCAAATGTTTAAAATTAATTAAACTTAATTAATTAATTTAAACAATCCCATTAAACTAAATTAATTACATTTAGTAATTAATTTCTTAATTACTTTATTAAGTAATTATACTCAAACCATTTACAATTGATTATTATTAAATTAATTAACCTGATTAATTATAAAAATTAACCATATTAATTAATTGTTAAATAATCTTGGTTAATGACCTTCATTAACCATCCTTAAATTATTTTATAAAGTAATTAACTTAAACTAATTACAATTTAAATTATCTTTAATCATTCATTAATTAAAGTTAATTATCAAATTAATTAACCTTAATTTAAACTTAATTGCATAATTAATAATATTTATTCATCATTAATTACTAATCTAATTAATGATCTTAATTCAAATTGATTAACCCCTAAATAAATATGCATTAAACCTTAATAATTAATTAAATAAATAAATTAAGTATTTCTTAATTACCCTTTTAATAATTTATTTCAAAGATTAATTCTTAACTTAACTTTAAAATAAACATTTCTAAATTATGTTTTAAAAACAAATTTTATTTTAGAACAAGTGCTTTTGAACTTGTTTCTAAATTTCATTTTAAATACAAATTTTGAAATGAGAATAATTTAAACTTATCCAAGTTTAAACAATTAATAACTTTAGCATTTCAATAACTCAATTTATATTTAGTTTAAATCTTACAACTTAAAACTTTCCTTTAATTTCAAAAACTGGAATACATATTCCACTTTGATTCCAGATTTAAACTTAAAATTTAAACTTCTCTTACATTTTAAAAATTCAACTACTTAAACAATTTATTTCAAACTAAGATTCAAATTAGCTTTGAATCCAGATTTAAATTTAAATTTTAAACTCTGTTTAAATCTTAACTTCAGATTTTTAAAACATTTTATAAAACACTTTAACAAATTTCAAAGTTGTTAAAAACCTTTCATTTTATGAAACTTATATATTTTTAAATCTATAATTCAAACTCATTTTGAATTAAGATTTTAAACCTGTTTTAAAACTTTGTTTAAAACTTGCTCTACACTTTTTAAATTCAGTTTAAATTTTAAAAACTCAAATACTGTCAGGTTGTAAAACAGGTTCAGGTTTATTAAACCTGTAAAAATTCTTTTACACTTTATTTATTTAAACTGGAATGTTAATTTAACTTGAATTCAAATAAATTCAAACTTGAATTCAAATATGATTTAAATTTTTAAAATCATTAAAATGATTCAGGCTTTTACAAGTTTTTAATCCCAGAGGTTACAGGTTTTATAAAACCTGTAAAACAAAAAAACACTCGAACCCCCACAAAATTTACTTCGTGTTTGCAACCCCACATCCCCGAGGAAAACACTACTTCACTTCGAGTCAAAGCAGAGTTTACCCGAGTCCTCCCTCAACTAACCAACATCACCTGTACCCTACTTCACCGTGCATATGCGCGGCGCCTCCGGCCATTGATGATCGCCAACGACCATCGCATCTCATCAGATTCCAACCTAGCTTCCCACTACGACCTTCGATTCATGCTTCAAACCACTAATTCGATTTTGAGGGTCTTAAACCCAAAACCTGGAAACAAACACAGTTTCCCCTTCAAAACCTGTCAACAAAAAATTCTCCTCCCTCCAACCACCTGACAACCAACCTCTCCGGCCACGAACACTCCTACACACCCTCTACTCATTTCCCAAACACCAAAGCACTCGGTCATCTCTACAACCCAAAAATTGCCAATTCTTCAACCCATTAAAAACTAGGGTTCCACAGAAAATTTCCCTACCGCAACCATTCCAATGAATTTCATCATTAATTAGTATTTTTCCTGGCTTCACCTACCTCTCTTCCATCACCAGGAAGAACACCAAGCCTCCATTGTACATAGATCATCAGAATTTACTAAAATTCTAATTTAAGTTCAAAACCCAAAAGCAACTTCATCTACTATCTAAAAATTCCAATCTTTGATTTAAAAATCTAGTTGCAGATAGTATTTTTGATTTATGATACTGAATAAATAAATAAACATGTTTGGGATTTAATGAAATCAACATGCATTGATGTTGCTCTGTGTTTCAGAGACAACTCCTGATATTTAAATTTTCTTAAAGTTTTAAATATTAACCTAAGAAAATCAAACAATCTTTACTTAATAAATTTCGTTTTATCAGAAACATAATTAAAAGATAAAGATTTAAGAAAGTTTTTGCCTGGGAAAAATCATAACAAAACAGGCCATACTAAAGAACAACATGCACACATAATATACCTACATCAAATTTTTACTTCAAATAACATTAAATGCTTATCCATCTAAACATAAAATTATGTAACCAAAATTTAGATTTTAAATATTTAAAAGAGTTACTCACCTAACTGAAAGAAGGCAGAGCTCAGTTGAGTTTTGCAGAAATCACCAAAAAATGCAGGCTTGACTCTGTTAAAATCTGAGTTTGAATTTTGTTTTTTTTTGATGAAATGTCCATGCTTCTTCCTAGTTACTTGCATGCAGATGTAAATGCAATTGCTAAACCCTCATGCATGCAGATGGTTTACACTCCAGGCTTTAAACAGAATGCAGAAAGAAAAAATGCAGGCTCAATATGATTTTTGCAGTCAAATGTTTTGTATTTTAGGTGAAGGTGGATTTGATTTTGAAGAGGAGGAATATGCAGATGTTTGGATTTGAGGGAATGCAGATTTGCTTTGAATATGAAGATTAGAACATTGTTTTGGATATGCAGATTGATCTTTGATGAGTTACAGGGATTTGCAGATTTGTGGATTTTGATTTTAAGAAGTTTGAAGATTTTCTTTTGATTAAAGAAAATGAAGATGCAATATGAATGAAAATGCAATCTTAACTAATGTATTTCAGATTTAATGTAATAAAAGAAAAATAAAAACAAAATTAACACTTGTCAAATATTTACAACACTTGTCAAAGAATGCATATGTATTTAACACGTGTTTTCTCTTTTAAAAGTAATTAGCATTTAAATATACAAGTGTATGTTTTATTAGCTTAGTTTTAAATTGTTAGTTTATATTAATATGTGTATGAATCTATAAATGAAATAAGAACAAATCAAGTTTTATAAAACTTACACAAATAAAAATTAAAACAATTAAACAAAATTTTAATTTATACCTTGAACTTAAATTCAAACTTAATTAAAGAATCAATTATTTTCAAATCAAGTTGTAAATATAAATTCAATTTGAAATAAAAATCATTTTAAAAGAAATTATATTCTTACCAATAAAATATCCATTTTATTTGATCATTCTAAATTTAAAACTCAATCTAATTTAATTTAAAACATTTAATATTTTCTTATTAATTTTAAAAATCATATTTTTATTGAAATAGTTTTAAAAACTCAATACTAATTAAAATCAAAATTTCCAATTTATAATGTATATATTAGAATTTTAAAACATGATTCATTTATTAATTTTAAACCAAAATCATTTATTTAATTTTAAAAAGCTTAAATATTAAATAAAACAAATTTCCAAATTACTACAACTAGAAAATATGCTTTACTTATTAAAATTAAAACAAATGCCAATCTATTTAAAATATAAACCATATATTCATATTGTAAATAGAAATCAATCATTATTTTTAAAAGATAAAATAACCAATTTAAATATTTATTGAAGAAGATTATTAAATCTATTTGAATAATTATCATCAGAATATCAATATCAATTTAATTTTAATTACAGATTATTAAATTGATATTGTTAAAAATTCCGGGATATTACAAGAGCTATGGCATGGTGGCAACAAACTAAACTTACGCGGGAAAGAATGGGAAAGTCGAAGATTGTTTCATGGGAAAAGATGAAGAAGATGATGAAGGCTACTTTCTTGCCTTATAATTATCAGTCTCTTATGTACCAGCACTTACAGAATTTGAGACAAGGGACAAAGTCGGTAAATGATTATGCAGATGAGTTCTATCAACTGATTGCTAGAAATGATATCATGGAGACGGAGAAACAGATGACAACTAGATTCGTTGGAGGATTGAGAATGCAAATTCAGGATATGGTGAATATGTTTGATCAAGATCCGTTGTTGAAGCACACCAGAAGGCTCTAGCTTGGGAGAAACAAGGTAGAAGAGGAGGTGGTGGGTTTACAAGTTCGATCAATCAAGTGAAAGGGTCTAGTAGCAATACTAATGTTTCCAAGGCTGTTAGTAAACCGGTTGTCAATGAAGTTTCTAAGACCAAGGTCAACAACAATTTCAAGTGTTATAACTGTCAGGAGTTTGGTCATAAGAGCAATGAATGCTCGAAGCCTAAGAAGCGAGCGATGGTTGCTGAGGTTGAGGATGAGGATGCATAAATAGAATGTTCCAATTCACCACAAGTTGAGGAGGAAGAAGAATTAATGGCGGGAGATGAGGGATATTCTTTAATGATGAGGAGATCTTGCTTGACGCCAAAGCAGGAAGAGGAGACTAGCTGGTTGAGGAGTAATATTTTTCAGTCGACGTGCACTATTTTGGGAAGGGTTGTAAGTTTGTTATCGATGCAGGAAGTTATGATAACATCATCTCTACAGAAGCTGTAAAGAAGTTAGCGTTAAAGACAGAGAAGCATCCCAAACCCTACAAATTAGCTTGGTTGAGGAAAGGTGGGGAAGTGAAGGTTAGTCGAAGAGCTTGTGTAACTTTTTCCATTGGAACGAAGTATAAGGATGAAATTTGGTGTGACATGCTAGATATGGATGTATGTCATTTGTTGTTGGGAAGACCGTGGCAATTCGATAGAGCCGTGCAACACGATGGTAGGACTAACTGCTATAGTTTCATGTTCAATGGCACTAGAATCACTTTAGTTCCTAAAAAGCGACAACAAAGTGAAAGCAAGTTGGATGAAATCGAGGAACTAAAGACTCTGTTATCTTTGAAGGAGTTTGTCAAAGAAGTAGAGGATGGGCCTGAAGTATTTCTGTTGATTGGATGTGAAAGTAATGAAACGGTTGAAATTCCTGAGGAAGTTAAGCCAGTGTTGAAGTAATTTGAAGATGTATTTCCTGAATAATTACCAAAAGAGTTACCACCATTGAGAGACATACAACACCAGATTGATCTTGTTCCGGGAGCTGTGTTACCACATAGACCACATTATAGAATGAGTCCAAAGGAACACGAAGAATTGAGAAGGCAAGTGGAGGAGTTACTTGAACAAGGGCGCGTAAAAGAAAGTTTAAGTCCTTGTGCGGTACCAGCCTTGTTAGTACCAAAAAAGGATGGAACTTGGAGAATGTGTACAGATAGTCGAGCACCAAACAAGATTACAGTGAGGTACAGATTTCCGATGCCAAGATTGGACGACTTGTTATATCAGTTGAGCGGAGCTGCTATCTTTTCAAAGATTGATCTGAAGAGTGGGTATCATCAGATTCGAATTCGACCAGGGGATGAATGGAAGACCGAATTCAAGATGCGGGAAGGGTTGTATGAATGGCTGGTCATGCCATTTGGCCTTTCGAATGCACCCAGTACTTTTATGCGAGTGATGAATCAGATCTTTCGACCGTTTATTGGAAAGTTCGCGGTGGTACACTTTGATGATATATTGATATACAGTGGAAGCACAGAAGAACATCTACAACACTTGCAAGAAGTTTTGATGATACTTCGTTAGGAGCAATTTTACGGGCAACAAAGAAGTGCATGTTCATGACACACAGTGTTTTGTTTTTGGGGCATGTGTTGTCCAAAGAAGGAATCCATGTGGATCAAGGTAAAGTTGAAGCAATCAAGGATTGGCCACAACCCAGGACTGTAACCGAAGTGAGAAGTTTCCATGGGTTAACATCATTCTACCGAAGGTTTATTCCACATTTCAGTAGCGTGATGGCACCAGTGACAGATTGTATGAAAGGAAAGCAGTTTGTGTGGACCGAAGAGGTTGATTCTGCTTTCCAACAGATCAAGACACTCTTGACTACAACACTGATTCTTAGATACCCGGATTTTTAGTTACTCTTTGAGCTAGATACTGATGCGTCTAAGGTTGGAATTGGTGGAGTATTAAGTCAGAAGGGTCGTCCAATTGCTTATTTTAGCGAGAAACTTTCTGGAGTCAAGACAAGATACCGTACCTATGACTTGGAGTTCTATGCTATTGTCCAAGTCATAAAGCATTGGAGACATTATTTGTTTCATAAAGAGTTTGTGTTATATACGGACCACGAAGCGTTGAAGCATTTGCAGGGACAGGATAAGATTGCGGCCAGGCATGCTTCATGGATCGCATACTTGCAACAGTTTACATTTGTTGTAAAGCATAAGTCAGGAGTTACAAATCGAGTGGCAGATGCATTGAGCAGAAGAAATCATTTGTTGACTACGATGAGAGTTGAAGAGACGGGTTTTGAAGTATTTCTAGAATTGTTTGTTGAAGATCCTTACTTTGCTAAGATTATAGATGAAGTTGAGAAAGGGAAGACGGATGAGTATCTGTTGGTGGATGGTTTTCTCTTCAAAGGAAATCGATTATGTATACCAAAGTGCAGTTTACGGATGAAGATTGTAAACGAATTGCATGAAGAAGGACATGTAGGAAGGGATCGTACCCTGCAGTTGATTTCTCAATTATATTTTTGGCCTTCCATGAGGAAAGAAGTTGAAAGATTTGTGCAGAGATGTCACATATGTCAAGTTTCCAAAGGGACAGCTATGAATGTGGGATTGTATATGTCATTGCCCGTGCCTACTAGACCATGGGTTGATATTAGCATGGATTTTGTTTTGGGTTTGCCAAGAACTCAATGAGGGAATGATTCTATATATTTTATGGTGGATAGATTTTCGAAAATGGCACATTTCATAGCTTGTAAAAAGACCGCTGATGCAGTCCGTGTTGCTCAATTGTTCTTTAAAGAGGTTTATCGACTACATGGGCTACCTGAGACCATTGTTTTTGATTGGGATACTCGATTTCTAAGTCATTTTTCGTTGAGTCTGTGGAAGATGGTTGGGACTAAGCTAAATTTTAGTAGCGCCTATCATCCACAAACGGATGGGAAAACGGAAGTGGTGAACAGATCTTTGAGAAATTTGTTGAGATGTCTTGTGAAGGATAATTTGAAGAGCTGGAATGTGAAATTGTGTCAGGCAGCATTCGCACATAATCATGCCGTTAATCGAAGTACTGGATTCAATCCATTTCAAGTAGTATATTCAGCAATTCCGAAGGGACCGTTGGATTTGTCGCCAGTTCCACGTCAGAAAGGGGTTGTTAAACGAGCTTGCGATTTCGTGAATGAGTTGCAGGAGTGTCACAGGATTGTTCATGAACGATTGCTTAAGTCAAATGAGAAGTATAAACAACTGGCAGATAAGAAGCGAAGGAGTGTGGACTTCAAAAAGGGTGATTTTGTTTACGCAGTATTGACGAAAGATCGTTTTCCGGTTGGAACTTACAACAAATTGAAAGCTCGAAAGATTGGTCCAGTAGAAATCCTGAAGAAGATCAATGATAATGCTTATCGGTTAAGATTGCCGAATCATATTCATACTACTGACGTTTTCAACGTCAAACATTTGATTCCATATCATGAGTACAAGCTTGTCGAGGAAGAGGAAAGTATGAATTCGAGGTCGAATTCTTTCCAACCTGGGGAGGATGATGCAGCGCATCATGCTTTAGGTCGTAGGTCGCATGCCTTAAGTCGCCAACGACCTAGTGGGATACGGCCTAGCGAGATACGAGGGAAGGAAGAAGCAGTGCACCAGGATAACGAGTTAATCCTTGAGTCGCGCCATGCCTTAAGCCTTAGGTCTCTCTCTAGCGAGCTACGACCTGACGACCTAAGCCTTGGATCGCGCTTACCTTCAGATGCCGCCAGTTTAAGTCGCGAGCAAACCCTAGGTCGCGAATGACCTTCCTTAAGTCGCGAAGATTATGCAGCGATATTCCTGAGTCGCGAGCCTCCTTAGGTCGCGAGCTTCCAATAGGTCGATGTTTCTTAAGTCGTTCCTGGATCATTAAGCCGAAGCTTTCCTAGGTCGCTGCAGTGCTTGAGTAGGTCGTTACTTTCTTAGGTCGCATGTTTTGATAAGTCACTTGTATTTTATTTTCTTAAGTCGTTTGTATTGTACTGTTTGATAAGTCTCATGTATGTTGTTTGTTTAGGTCGTAGGTCGCTGATGTTAGGTCGGCCATGTGTTGTAAAATCTCTATAAATAGGTGTGTTGCCAGTTGTAAAGTGTTAAGTTGATTTTTGAATAAACTTTTGAGTGCTTTGTGCCTCTTTTAAAATTGGAAGTTGAGTGTGAGCTCCTTTCTCCATCTTCGGTTATTCGAGTGCGCTCAAATCAACGAATTTGAAGCCGAT
The DNA here is from genome assembly GCA_030765085.1 of Allium cepa. Classification (NCBI taxonomy): domain Eukaryota; kingdom Viridiplantae; phylum Streptophyta; class Magnoliopsida; order Asparagales; family Amaryllidaceae; genus Allium; species Allium cepa. The sequence continues at coordinate 688,446,247 of CM060932.1, read as the reverse complement.
TCATGGAATCTCGTGCGCGAGATCAACGTCGAAGAATCGTAGATCTTCTAACACGGCATCGTGCGCGATCAACGTGTTAAAGATAGCTAGAATCCGGTATCTCGAAAGATCAACGGATTTGGGCATTTATCCTGGGTATCATCAATTCATCTGTTTATCATTGTATTGTTCCATTGTTGTTTTGTTGTTGTTGCATCATTTGGTGACAACTTGTTATCACCACACGTCAAGTTTGTTAAACCGCTGCGTCAACTTGTATTTCCATTTGAATTTTTTTGCTGTAACCATGCAGTCAGGTTTTGATATCTTCATTTGTGAGTTGATGTCACTATGTTATATGCCTTGTTGTTATGTGCATATTTGTTTGGTTCTCTGGCTTGAAATGTGTTTGTTAGACCTATATATATTTATATATGAGTACATGTGTATTTAGGCATGTATATATGTATGCTAATTGAGTCTTGTTACTCTTTGGTGTTGAAGCTTTGCTCTGTTGACTTGTACAGGGTTGCATATCTGGGTTACCCTTTTTGCACTTCTTCAAGTTTCATATCCATGTCCTTGTATGCTGCTCCACTCCAACCACTGTTGTGTTGTTTTGCCGTGTCTTCTGTTTCATTTTTGCAGTCTCTGCAATTGAGTTCTGTCTGATCCATTGCCTTGGTTCTGAACCATTTGCACTTGAATACTGGTCATCTTGCCCATCCATCCAGACTGGTTTGTCTTGGCGGTTTGAAACTTGGATACACTTGTATCTAGTTGAAGTTGTTTTGTCTAGTTGAGTCTGTATGCATATTTTGGTCAATGGTTTTCTTTGAGTTTGGAGCTTACGACATATCAGGTTGAGTTGCTTCTGATATGTATACATGTGCGAACATACATGTATATATGTATGTACTGACTATTCCTCTTTAATCATTTCATTGAACTTCTACAGATACAATGCTTGATCATATCATGCTCATATACTGCCATTTACTTATTGCTCCATTGCTTTGCACATGACCATTTGTATCTGTTCTATTGGGTCCGGTTGTGTTGACACACTTGTGTACATGTTCATGTGTATATTTGAGATGTTGTATGTTGTATTACGTGCACCTGAGTTGAATCCAGCCTCGGCTCGGGATTGACCTTGTGCTCACATGTCAGTGCAGTTTTATCAAGTGTATATCGGTGTGCACGGCTTTGTGGCATGTACAGTGATACACTGTGCATGTTACAAGCTGTTCATGTAAGATGAATTTAAAATAAATGATGATGAACAACCCAAATAACTAAGGCAAATAACATTTTAAAAATCATACATTTCATTGTATGCTGCGCTAATATTTCTTTTTTAATTTTACTACATCAATATTTATTTTGTAGGCAATTCAGATGCTGGATTCAATCTGGAATAGAGTTGAAGAAAAATACGAGTGAATGAGTGATATGTAGTGAGGTCAGCATTATAAATTGAAATTTGTGATGTAATTGAAATTGTAATGTAATTGAAATTGTGTATATATAGTGAGAGCTCAAATTTGTACTATTTATAATTGTAATAAAATATTTGTTTGAATTAGAATTCTATGTTATTTATTTTATTCAACGAATATTTACTTAATTATGTGACAAATAATATAGTGCAATAACAAATGCATTTAAATATATATATATATATATGTGTGTGTTTATTATCATCAAAGAAAATCATATACTAGCATATTCAACAAAGAGAAGCCATGGAAGTTTTGCTTAAGCTCTTAGGAATTTTGAATTAGAGAAAGAGACTTTAAAATGAGAAAAATGAATGTTATGCAGTATATACAGGCTTAGGAAATTAATTAAAAATATATAAGTGTTTATATCTAATATATGTGCATGCATGCCTCTCCATACTCCTTCCTCCATTTTTGTCCATACCTAGTACCCCCCGCACTATTCATGCCATGCACTTGTACCGTGTGTTGAAAAAAAAATTATATGCTAATATATGTATACTTTTATTAAATAAAATCTTATATGTTAATATGCTTAAGTGTGCAAATATGTACATGCATATATACAAATACACACCACGTTAAAATGGTTTGTATCGTGTGCATGTCTATTTACAATAGTATCATGGCATTTTAAATTACTTTTAACCAATGAAAATCGATATTTCGAAAAATAATTCCCCGTCACATTTTCTATTTTTCCATGAACAGTATATATTGGTAAACAAATTTTGAAACTGATTTTATCATCATTAGTTATTATTTAAAATAGTCTTATTTATTAATAAAAATTCATTTATTAATTATTTAAAAATATAACGAAATATTCGTTTAAATAGGTACTAAATTTTGGGACGTTACACACATCCCCCTTAAAAGAATTTTGTCCCGAAATTATCAAACAAGGAGAAAATTCAAGTTATTCGAAAAAGCTATATATTATATTTTAAAACACATACAAAGATATGTTCTAAGCATCCATAGAAAAAAAATACATTATACATACAACAGACAAACAACTACCTATCCTAACATCAACTTGGGATAGGCTTCTCTCATACGATCTACCATCTCCCAAGTGTAGTCTCTTGGGTGCTCACTGCACCGAATCTTGACTAGTTGCACCACCTTGTTACCAATCTCTTTTCATCCTAATCCACAACATAAAATGGATGTCTACTTTCAGGTTCGGTTTTTTTTCCAATTCCTTTTGAACTGATGGCTCCACAATCAAAGATGGGTCATGAAAATACTTCCTCAAATGAGACACGTGGAACACATTGTGAACACCTGCCGATCTCTCTAGCAGCTCGACTCTATAAGCAAGCAATCCAATCCTCTCATGAATATAGAAGGGTCCAACATACCTTGGAGCTAACTTTCTAGCTTTTCCAAATCTAACAGCTCCTCTTATTGGTGAATTCTTTACGAGCACCAGGTCTTCAACATCAAAGTCCAGATATCTTCACCTCTAATCAGCATAACTCTTTCGGCGATCTTGGGCATCCTTTATTATTTTCTTAATCACTGAAACTTTTTGGTAGCCTCTCGGATCATGTCTGGTCCAAGTACTAGTCTATTTCCTGTCTCAATCCAACATACTAGTGACTTGCACGGTCTTCCAAATATGGCTTCATAAGGTGACATTGTGATGCTTTCTTGGAAACTATATTTGTAGGAGAACTAAACTAAATGCAAATGATCCTCCCATGATCTACAAAAATCTAGAGTATATGCTCTCAAGATATTCTCTAGAATCCGATTTACTCGCTGCATCAGTCCGTCTGTTTGGGGGTGGTATGTTGTGCTTAAGCTCAACTTTTTTCCTAGAGTTGTTTGAAATGCTTACCAAAACTGACTAGTAAATATGGGGTTTCGATCATGTACTATACTTACAGGAATTCTGTGCAACTTGACTATCTCGTTCATAAAAATTTAAGTTAAAGAAGCAGCAGTCCTTATTGGTTTCACCGGAATAAAATCTATGCTCTTCATTTGTCGATCCACGATAACTCATACCCCTTCATTTCCTTTTCTAGTTTTGGGTAAACCATCGATAAAATCCATTGATATCATTTCCCATTTCCAAGTAGGTACTTCCAAGGGTTGTAATAATCTGGCTACCTTCTGATGATCACCTTTGATTTGTTGGTAGCGCAAACACCTGCTAACAAAGATAGAGATATTTCTTTACATTCCCTTCCACTAAAACATCCGCTTCATATCCCTGTGCATCTTTGAGACACCTAGATGGATACTCAACTTAGAACGATGACATTCTGACAAAAATTCTTGCCTACGACCATTGACATTCGGTACACAGATCCGTCCATTCGTCCACAGAACTCCTTGGTTACTATCTTAAAAATGGTATACGGTCCTTCCCCAACCTTCCTGATGATCGCCACTAAACTCTTGTCCTGTCTTTGTTTTCTCGCTATTCTCGCTAGGAGTGTTGGGTTAACCCCCAAATGCATTTAAACGGCATTCCTGCTCATGGCATATGCCACCACATTATCCTTTCCTGGCGCATAAAGAATATTCAAGTCATAAGTTGCAAGAAACTACAACCACCTCTATTGCCTCAGGGTTAGATCCTTCTGGGTAAAAAGATACTTCAGGGATTTATGATCCATGAAGAGCTCGAATTTTTCGCCTGATTAAAGAAAGAAAATTTAATCCTAAAATTTCTAAAGATTAGAAAGAAATTAGAAGAATAGAAGGATCCTTACCAAGCAAGTAGTGTCTCCACATTTTCAACGTAAAGGCAACAGTTAGCTACTCCTGGTCATGTGTAGCATAGTTCTTCTCATGAGGCTTCAATTGCCTGCTTGCATACGCAATCACCCTACCATGATACATAAAAATAGCACCTCATCCCACTCCACAAGCATTTGTGTAAACCATGAATCCATTATTTCCATCTGGAATAGCCAAAACAGATGCACTGGTCAATCTCTTCTTTAATTCCAAAAATGCCTCTTCACACTTAGGAGTCCATATAAACTTCTTCTCGTTCTTAGTTAGCTTAGTCAGATGGGAGGAAATCTTTGAATAGTCTTGAATAAACTTCTAATAGCATTCAACTAAACCCAAAAAAAGGTGAACCTCAGTAGGTATCCACGGTTGCTTCCATTCCTGAACAGCTCCCACCTTCTCTAGGTCCACTGGAATACCTTCTCCTATCATAATATGTCCTAAGAATCTTACTTCCAATTTCTAAAAGTGGTATATAGAAAATTTTGCCTTCAGGAGATGTCTCCTCAATGTCTCCAACGCCACTTCCAAATGATGTTTATTCTCCTCTTCAGATTTGGAGTAGATAAGGATGTCATTGAAGAAAACTAACACAAGCTCGTTAAGAACATCTCGGAAAACATGGTTCATGAGATCTAAAAAATATGCAGGTGTATTGGTTAGCCCGAAAGGCATAATTAACCACTTAGAGAAACAGGAAGGGCCTCTAAAATCAGTTAAGGGTATACTATCTTCAGCAAACCTCAATTGATGGAATCAAGTAGCTAGATCCATGTGAGAAAATTCCGTAGCTCCATGTTGTGCAGCTAAAGCGCTCGGCATATTCAAAACGGTGGAGGTGCAAAAAGTCATAGCGGGGATACAACGAGGATATAGCAGATGACTCTAAAATAGCATATTAAACTCGTACTTAATGTTTTCAAAAATACATAAATGGTAATTAAATGAAAATTTATCATTCAATTGAATTATAATTAATACATAAATAATTTTAAATAAAAACATATGCAAATATACTTTAAATAAACGTAAAACTATTATATAACATAATTGAATACAGTAGAATATTATAGTATTTTCATTTCTGAAAATATATTAAAAATTAAATCAAATAAATTAGTTTCATAATTTTTATAATGTATAAACACAATTTTTCAATTCATTTTTATTAAAGAAGATATAGAAAAAATAGCGGAATATAGCGAGGATAACGGGATATAGCGAAAATAGTGGGGCTTAAAGCGGAAAGGCTATATATTGGGGCTATATGGAAAAATATTAGCGGAAGAAATCTGCTATGAGATATAGCGGGGTAATAGCGGGGCGTTAACTACACAGGCTCCATGAAGTTGGTCAAAAAGATCATCGATGCGGGGTAAGAGATACTTGTTCCTAATTGTTAACTTATTCAACTTCCTATAATCCATGTACAACCTTAAAGATCAATCAGACTTAGCTAAAAAAACTACAGCAGACCCCCAACCCAAACGACTGGGTCTCATCAGTCCTCTCCTTAACAAGTCTTGGTTTTGACTAACTAACTCCTCTCTCTCTCTCCCTCGGAGCCATCCTTCGCTTAGGTTGAACCACAGGCCTTGCACCAGGGACCAAATCAATGCAGAACTCTATTTCTTGGTGTGGGGGTAAATTTTTAACCTTTGCCAAAACATTAGGGGAGATCCTTAACAACTTCAATAGACCCACGATTTTCTTAGGATGCTTCCAGGGCATACAAGAAACTACACATATGAATACCGGGTTCCTTACATGCTACTTTAGCAACTCTTCCAAAATTGGTTACTAATGATATAGTTCTTTCATTACAATATAAAACTGCTCCATACTTTGATAACCAATCCACACCCAGAATAATATCAAATCCTTTAAGTCTAAGATATATGGGTCGTAAGACAATTGATGAGAAAGGTAGGGAATTGGCACATCTTCACAAATCATAATCAAATGGATTACACCATCTTTGGAGTTAGACACATACATAAGGTTTTCTACACTATTAGGAATAAGATGGAATTTACTTATTGATTTACAAGAGAAAAACTTATGAGAGGCGCCTGTATCGAATAATGCTAGAACATATATAGTATTAATCGGTAAGGTACCTTCAAGGATGCATTTTCCCTTCACATCCGTTGAAGCAGATGGTTCATTCTTAATGGCGTACGACTTAGGCTACTGCACCTTCTTCACGAGTGGGAAGTCCTTTACCATATGCCTGGGCTGATGGCATTTAAAACAGAGAGTCTTCTAAACCATCAGAGAGAAAAGTCCACCTTGCTGCTTTGGTGCTTCAAGATTTGGACAATACCTGGCAATATGTCCTTTCTTCTTGCAAATATAACAATCACTATCCTTATGCTTGCCTCCTTGACCTTCTCCCTGTTTCCCTTTTCCTTGATTCTTCCAGTTTGGATTGAACTTACTCTTGTTAGAACCATTTCCACTCGTATTTTCACTAGATGCTACCTCTATAGGCTTCTTCTTTTCTAAGGCCTCATACCTCAGAGAAATATCAACTAAATCCACAAAAATACCTTTAACTTGAGTAGTCATTTTCTCATGGTACTTTTCTCTCATACCCAAAACAAACATCTCGTTTTTCTTTAGAGGAGTGTTGATCAATTCCGGTCCAAAATAAGGTAGCTAATTAAATTTCGTCTCATATTTTGCTACAAACAAATCCCTTGTTTCAAGTCCATGAAGTTCTGGTACATTCTGGTCCTTCCTACTGTTGGCAAGAATTAGTCCTCAGAAACTTCTTTAAATCAGGCCCATGAAAACTCTTCTTCTAGAACAGTTGCAGTAAGGGAGTCCCATCAAGCTGCTACTCCCTCTTGCAGTTTCCATGCTACTAAGAACCTTTTCTATTCATCAGATAAACCAAGACCTTTAAAAATCTATTCTCAAGATCGCAACCAAGCATGCACTTCCACGATAGACTTGGTTCCTTTAAACGGTTTCCCTTCGAGGTTAGTGTAATCCTTGCATAAGGTTGCGAAATTCACTCTTGACTGCTCTGGCGCTACCTTTTTGGCAATCCGAACTCCTCCGAGATTTGGGGTTAGACCATTTGTAGTTGTAGTGCTACCCACTCCCATACTATGTCTACCTCTGTTACTCGTGTCTTACTATCTGGATATAGTAAGATAATCTTAGAATGCTTGGACGAGATAAATCTTGAAAGAAGGATATTAATCAAACCTACCAAGCTGATCTATCTATCAGATATACATAAATATCAGATATATATATACGAGAATTTTTTTACAAATGTGCACTCTCGAAGTTGACCTCAACCAAAAGCCTAAGTGTTCTCTTAACCAAGGCTCTGATACCAAAATTGTAATGACCGCCTTTCTTGTACCGAAAGACGAACCATTAAGGGTAGAAAAAAAGAAAGATAAGAAGAAACTATACAATCACAAAATCTCACCATGAATCAGAATAACGTATAATAGATAACGTAAGATATTACGTTGTCATTTCCTTAATACTACTACATCACAGTCATTACATTACAACCTTCGGCAGTTATAACACCTGCCCATACAAAAAACATATGACATACATAAAGCACAGCGGAATAAGATAATAATTAGTTAATGATGAAGCCACATGCTCCAGCTCCTTCAAAATTCTTCCATAAGAAACTTGGATCACTTAGCTACTCATACAAATTTAAGTACCCAAGTGTTTAAGAAAAGAAAATAAAACACAGGGCCAGCCTTGGATCTGGCATGAGTAAACTCAAAAAACTTAATTTTACTTTTATAAAACACTTTAAAACTCAAAGGTATCTCGTAAGACCACGCCGCACATAAACACTAACGGGTTATTACCTTATAATAACTAAATCACTTTATACAGAAATCTAGTGATATTATCATAATGTCTAGGGTTTTCAAATAAATACTTCACATAGCCAAAATTGCACATTAATTAAATTCCAGCATAGTTGGTATACAACTAAGACAAAAGGCACTTATTGGGAAATGTATTCCATACAATGATTGGGCTACTGGGGTACCTCCCATCATGGTGCATCTCTAGATGAAATAATACTAAGGACCTTGCTTGGATCCCTTGCCAACATAAGACCGGCTTACCCCTTACTAGATAGTACCGAATAAGATCACCCCTCTATTGGGATCAATAACCGTACAGAAGCATGCATGAGTTGATAATAGGGACTCTAGATAGGGACGACCTTACCCTAATAGGAACGACCCACATAGCCTTGCTGCATCTCCTATGTTTTAGTCATTCCCGCTTGATGAGGCTTGAGGCTACGTTTACCTTTATTACAGCATTGCCACTTTGAATGCTCACATTGCCTTCAAGATGTTGACACAATATCAGCATTCATCCATACAAGTCATTTGGGAGATGAACGAACCGAAGGCACTACTTCCACTACACCTATTTTGGAATCACCCTCAAGGTTAGTAGCAAATAGCTCTTGCACTTCAAAGTCTTTGTATTGGACCTTTTCCAATTCGAATGGTTATGTTAGTTCAAGTGGTTTTCGGATAACAGTTAATAACCATCTCGGTCTCTCCAAACCAATGTTTGACAATTTTAAGGGGTCCATTGTTTATAGTGGACTATTCCACTATCAAGGTGTAAAGATTTACATATAAACACATGTTCTATATGCTTAGATTACCATGGCCCGCTTATCGAAATTAACCCTTTTATATTCATCACGTTCCCAAAGTTTAGTATTTGTGATAAGTACAAGTCGACTTACTTTCAACATAATGTGTCAATGTTTTATTACAACTATTTTAATTCATTTGGCTACTTAATAGCATGGACAAGAGATCCTTTGGTTTAATGTAATTTACTTAAACAAGAAAGTTGGTCAAAAATAAATAACTGGTAGAGTTTTCAAAAGAAACTTTAAAATAAATAAACCTTAACCAAATCTTAAGTTTAAGTTAATTAAACTTTAATTAACCTTAAATTAAATCAAAAATCATATTTTGAACTCTAATTGAATAAAAAAAATTATAATTTAATCTTTAAATAACATTCATTTAAGAATTAAACCCTAATTAAGTCGATAAATAGCCCTTAATTGAATAATAATTAATTAAATAACTAAATCTAATTAAATAATTAATTAAAGTAAATAAACTTAATTATATAAAAGTTAATTTTCTTTTATCTTAATTAATCATTATTAAAAACTTACTTAATTAAAAATATTTAACTTAGTTAATAATTTCTTAAGCTCTAATTATTTAACCTAATTACTTAGTTAATTAATTAAATAATAATTACCCTAATTGATAAATTAAATAAATAAATTATTAATAATTAAAACTTAGGCTTTTTGACTTACTTAATTTATTTGAAATGATTTTTCAAAATAACAATCCAAAAGAAAACACGTTAAAACTTGAAAGCGTGGACTATCGCTCTAAACGCAGTTCGCTAGAATTGATTTCTAGGTGAAAATTTCACTTTAACTCTAGCTACTACATGTTTAAAAACACAAACGGAAGAGTTTCAAAAACTTAAACAAAAGGTGAAAACTTGGAAAAGCATTAAAAATCCAAAAACTAGAAAAAAAGACATTTTGTTTTCAAATCGGATCTCAAGTCCTTTGCGACTTTTCAAGGTGCTAACTTTGTAACAATTTCATCACATACACTTGGTTTTTTTTCATAAACACACTACCATCATGTCATAAGCAACCAATCACATATCCATATATAAACATACTATTTAACAACCAAATCACAAATCAGAGCTCAACCATAAACATATAATCATATATCATGAACACAACATCGTAATTCGATACAACAACCACTATATTTTAACAACATATAGTTCATCAAAATCAAGTATTTTATCTTTAAAAAAACAAAAGTTTTACTCATTGAAACTTTTTAAAATCAAGATGAACTTTTGACAAAACATGAAAACGATTTAGAAATTTAAAAATATGAAACTTTTGGTTGCTCGAACACCAAGACGGGCTCGGCTAGGCCTTGTTGGGCTCGGCCTAGGCCTTGTTGGGCTCTGCCATTGGGAATTTGGCTCGGCCATGTAGTGTTTGGATGGATGGTTGCTTGCAACTTGAAAGAGGAGGTATCGTAGTATATGTAGAAGTAGTCTAGCAAGAATTGGAAGTGGTTTAAGTGGAAAGAAGTGATTTTTTCCTCAAACTAGAGGATATGAAGAGAAGCCATGGAAGTTTTGCCTAAGCTCTTAGGAATCTTAAAGTAGAGAAAGAGATTGTAAAATGAAAAAAATGAAAGTTAAGAGGTATATATAGGCTTAGGAAATTAATTAATATATATACATATATGTACAAGTGTTTATATATAGTATATTTGCATGCGCGCCTCTCCATACTCCTTCCTCCATTTCTGTTCATACCTAGTACCCCCTTGCACTATTCATGCCATGCGCTTGTAGCACGTGTTGAAGAAAAGATATATTTTATATGTTAATATATGTATACTTTTAATAAATAAAAAGTTATATGTTAATATGCTTAAGTGTGCGAATAGTACATGCATACGTACATGTACACACCATGTTAAAATGGTTTATATCAAGTGTATGTTTGTTTACAATAGTGTTATGGCATTTTAAATAACTTTTAACCATTGAAAATTGATATTTTAGAAAATAATTCCCGGTTACGTTTTCTATTTCTCTATGAACTATATGTATTGGTAAAAAATTTTGAAAACAATTTTATCATCATTAGTCATTATTTAAAATAGTTTTATTTATTAATAAAAATTCATTTATTAATTATTTAAAAGTATAATTATATTCATTTAAATAGTGACTGAATACTTGGTTGTTACAGCATAGAGCAACGCATATGGTTTTGGAGTGATTACAATTTCGACTCATCTCATATAAGTACGCTCCCCTACTTACTGAGCGCTCCAAAAACCAATCAATTTATTTTCAGTAAACTCAACCCCAGTTCTTTTGGAAATTAATAGACAATGCATAAGAGCAGAGATTATTCTTAATCGGTTGGGGTTGGATTGCCTTATCATTTGTCCTAGAAGGGCAAAATGGGTTAATACGTACAATATAACATCATCAAAGATAAATGTACCATTCAATTTCCGTGCTTCTTCTCGATATTTCCAAAGTTATATTTGGTCAATTTCAATAATGATGAGAATGACCGCATAAGGGAAACTAATTCATGTATATTTTCCATAAGCAAATCACACATAAAGCATGACCAACACGCACAACTAGATCAAGTCATATAAACGACTTCGAATCCCCTTTATAATTAACTAATCCTTTATTGATTAAAACCTCTTTTGTTAGTAAACTCTTTTTACTCAATAAACTTCTTTTATTAATTAAAACTTTATCTTTAATTAAAGCTTCGCTATTCATTTCTACATATTTCAATACTTTCAAAAGTATTCATATACTTATCTCAACAGTATTAGTATATTTACAAATCAACAGCAAGTTTTATTTACTTAAAACACGGTCAAAGAGGTTAAAAACGAATGTTGCTCAAATATTGTTACTATAAACGCCTTCGCTCTTTTATACTTTGAAACTTATACTTTCCAATCTTTTTTCCAAAGATTCCGTACCTATTATTATCTTTAAATTTTCATTATTTAAGATCTAAGTATTTTCCAAAATCATTTAACAATATTTTACCACTTAAAAATATAATGCAAGGGTTTAAAAACAAATGTTACTAAAACATTCTTTTCAACAAACCAAAACAATTTCACTTAATCATTATCTTTAACACTCTCTTTAAAGGTCAAATTACATTTATATGGGTTTGATACAATATCGAACACTATCACAAAAACCCAAAACCATTTCTGTTATTATTACTTTGAAGTATTCCTCGTTAAAGTCAAAATTACAATCTTGTTTGTAATTACTTATCTCTACATCAATTTAACAAATTAATAATGTACTTTCACCTAACTTCACAAAACCACTTATTTTAACAAAAAGTGTTGAAATACCAATTTTCCTTTATTACTTTATAGAAGGCTTAATTTACTTTTTCCACTTATGTATTTACTAAACCTCTTTAAAATGGTTTTTACATTATATAAGCTCCAAATTACTTTAGTTACTAATTTTCTAAAAGCTGTACATACTTAAACTGTACTTTAAAATACTTATATACTATAGTTTAAAAAAATTATTCTTGATATTACTTAAAGGCACTTATTTTATAATTTATTTAAAAACCATAAAAATATGTTTTTATAATTTAAAACTCTTGACTTTAAAAATTGGGAAATAATTATAAGAACATATTTAAATTTCAGACTTCCTTTTAAAATACTTTAATAACTTTTCACAAAACTACTTTAAAGGATTTGGAAAAATATCTAAAATAAAGTTTTTTTAATTTACTAAAAACCAATATTTTCAACACAACTTTGTTTCACAATTTGAATAACTTTCCAAATTAATTACTTTAGGTCAAACACACTAAAAACATGTGCATAGTACCAACAAATATATATTTCCTAATATATTCACATTTAAACCAATTTAACAAGTGTTAAATACAGGGAATTTCAAAGTGCGTTTATAGCGACAATTTCGCTTCAACCATTTACACACAATTTCTAAATTTATCAAATTATAATATTAAACATGTAAACAATTCTGGGCTACACCACATGTTATAAAGGATTAAAAGAAAGATTATACTACATATATGGTTATCACTTGCTTTCAAAAGCAAGAAGGGCTTTCAAAAGCAAGAAAGGGTCCAAAAATAATAACTTGTATTATTATCTATTTAATTTATTTTTTTCACAACCAACATTATATCACAACAATATAAAAATCAAATGATGAGTAAACACACCCAATCCCAAATCAAGGCAAGTCGTTGAAAATCCTACTACGAATGCAACAGCGAAGATGGTGTTTTGATTGGACCTTGTATACAAAATTATTGATTTATTAGAACTTAGATTAAATAATTCATTAATTAACTAATTAATTTTATAAACTAATTACCTTCCCCAAATCCATCTTCCCTCTTCTCTAATCCACCTCCTACACATGTTGTGTACAGAGATATGCACAAACCCATCACTATGTCTACCTCTCTCCTCCTATCTCCCTCAACGCTTGACGAAATTGACCACTGCTTCTACCAACGAACTCCACTAAGTAAGAGCTACACCGCCGACACAAAATCTTGCAAATTTGTAGCACCTAAAAGAATGCGTTAGATTTTTCCCTAATCGACTTCATCAGGTCGCAATTTTTTAAGTCACCCTGGAGTTACTCCAACCACCATCAATCAACTTCCCTTGTCCTCACGAGCTCAAGCACCACCTCGATTTCTTCTCTGACCTCTTCCTCCTCTTTGCGACCAAAGTTAGCAATGCTACAAATCAAACGTCGCTTTTCACCACCTATAGAAACATCTCATCCAACCATCACTAAACCACTCACCTTAACTGTGATGACCCATCTCCTCGACCCTCAGAAATCGACACTAATACATCCACGGTATTCACGTGCCGATTTCTAAGGGTCGAGGAGACGGGTCGTCACATTAACTCAAGAAACCTAATGTATCCATTGCCATAGCCTATTACCTCCTTTAACACCACCTAATCCTAACACTAGATCCACTGCCACTAAAGTGGATTCGATCATCACCACTGCACCTAATTTTGAACACACCAACGTGGCGATCTCTCCACCATGATCCTAACAGATCCAATGCCAACGAATTTTGTTGAGCGAATCTCTAGGTTTAATTAAAAGGGGTGGCGGCTACAAAACTCGTTGTAAGATAATAAATATTATATGTCCTCTTAATTAAATTGTCAAGCGTTTCGAGTTCATACGATTGCATGGGTCGTTCGATCGCCACGAAACTCATCGACGTATAACAACTCCTTATTCCAAATCCAATGACATTGGTTTTGTCAAAATCAGAAATAGTGCCCCGAGATGAAATTTTCACACGTTAATTAAAAAGAATTATTATTAAAAATAGGTTAAACCACTTTAATTAAAAAGTAAACATTTACCACTATCATTTTCTATCTAAAAAGAGTTTGAAATTTTGGGTCGCAACAAACTCAGAATCAAAGATCTGGCAAATACCCGAAGCGCGCACTTGGATGCTACTGCTTCGAGTCGCGTGATGGAAAACTCGTAGCGTGCTTCGGGTCATGCGGCTACATACCCAAAGCTCGCCCTGGACGATATTGCTCTGAGAAAACTCGGAACTTTCTTTGGCTCGGGCAGTCAAAAATTTGAAGTTGCGTCAGCAACGAGCATACAAACGTTTGGATTGTGCGCCGGGTCGATTCGCGGCGACCTGCCCTAAGCAAAGCCGAGGAAGTCCCCACTTTGAGTCATGCACGTGAAAACTGCTAGCGTGCTAAGTGTCATGCAGCTACATACCCGAAGCTCGCCCTGGACGATATTGCTCCGAGAAAACTTGGAACTTGCTTTGGCTTGGGCATTCGAAAATTCGAAGCTGGGTCAGGAAAAATCATACAAACGTTTGAATCGTGCTCCGGGTTGAGCCACGGTGACCTGCCCGAAGCAAGCCCGATGAAGTCCCTGCTTCGAGTCATGCACGTGGAAAATGCCATAGAGGAGAATTCAAAACTTTGAATTTTGAATTTTTTGTAAGAGAATAGTATCACACATAAAAAAATTTCCAAGAACTCCTTGGTAAAATGGAGTTATGGAACATAAAAACAAATCTATTTAGGAGTGTATACAAGGACGATATTAAATGATAGTAAGTTGCCAAGACTTTTTGGGCTGAATTATTTGTACAACATTTTATATTTTAAATAGAATTTTAATGAGATAATTAACAAAGAAAACTCCATATGAATTATTTTTCAAAAAAAACCAAAAGTTTCGTAATTTAAAGAATTTGGAAGAAAGTGTTTTATACTAAGTGCAAAAGAAAATTTTGATAAATCTGATGTTAAATCTGATAAAGGAATATTTATTTGATATTCCAACAGAAGTGAAGCTTAAAAATTTATAACCCAAGAACTAATATTATCGAAGAAACACTATATTTATCATTCAATGAAAATTTTAAAGTAATCAATACAAATAATATCAGAGAAGTAATTACTAATCCAAGTGAAAATGATACCTAAATAAAGGAAATGAGAATAATGAAGATATAAACGCAAATAAGCTAATTAAAACAAGAATTTTGAAGTATCATTCTAAAGAGAATATTTTAGGAAATATTGAGTCATTCATAAAAGCTAGAAATCAATTAAACGAAATGAGTAATATGGTGTTCGTTTCAAAAGATGAACCCAAAAATCCAAAGGAAGCATCTCGCACTATTTATGTATTTTTTCCATGCAAGAAGGATTAAATCGGTTTACAAGAAATGATGTTTGACAATTAGTTTCAAAGAAGAAAATCAATATATTATTGGAACTAAATGGATTCATAGTAACAAACTAAATAAAAAAGGAGAGGTTATAAGGAACAAAGCATGATTAGAACCACAAGGATATCACCATAAAAAGGGAAAGATTTTGATGAAGGCTTTCCTCCGATAGCAAGACGGAAAGATATAAGAATATTAATCGCCTTTGCAAAAATTTTAAACTTTAGACTATCTCAAATGGATGTAAAAAGTGTTTTCTTAAATGGAAAATTTATGGAAGATGTAAAATGTGCAAATTGTAATAACACTAAATTATTTCAGATTGAAGCAACCCCTAATTTTTAAAATGATAAATTTCGTAACATGTTTGTAAACTTAAAAGAGTATTGCACACAGTTTAAAACAAAACGTCATGCTTGGAAAGATTTAACTCTTACATAATTAATTGAGGCTTTGAAATAAGTAAAATAGTTACTACCCTATTTATGAAATGGACTAATAATGATACTTCAACTAATACAAACATACGAAAATGATATTATTTTTGGTTCAACAAATGAAAAACTAAATTTAGAATTTCCTAAAATAATGACAAATAAATTTGAAATGAGTCATATAGGTGAATTGATTTATTAATAGAAGTACAATTTAAACAACTAAATAATGGAATATTTATAAGTCAAGAAAAATGCAATAAGGAACCTATAAAAATATTCAATATGTCCAATAAAGTGCTAAACCTACTCATATGGCATCCGGAGCAAACTTAAACAAAGAAGAAAATTAAAAAACTGCAGATAAAAAATTTATACCGTGGCATTATAAATTCTTTATTTTACATATTTGCAAATAAACCACATATAATGCATAGTATATGTCTCTATGCAAGATTTCATTCGATCCAAAGGAAACATATCTTAAGCTAGTGAAATGCATCCTAAGATATGTTAATAACAGCTTATATTATGGGATTTTCTATCCTAAGGAAGACTCGTTTGATTTAATATCGTATTGTGATGCAGATTATACAGGCTGCAAATGTGGCAAAAAAAGTACAAGTGGAACTTGTCATTCTTTTGGAGCATTCACTTTAATCTTGGTTCAGTAAAAATTAGAATTTTGCCTCTCTATCAAAAATAGAAGAAAAATGCATATATGTAGCACTGGCAAGTTCAAGTTATATATATGCAACAAACGTTAAATGATTTTGATTCTAAATATTAAACATCCACCAATATACCTTGATTTCAAGTGCTATAAATTTACCTAAAAATCTAATACATCATGCTAGAACAAAACATATAGATATAAGACACCATTTGTTAAGAAATAATGTAAGTAAAGGAAATGTAAGTCTAGGATTTTGTAAACATCTAAAATCAAATAGCTGATATTTTAACAAAACCATTAATACAAAATATGTTTACTAAATTACGATAAAATTAGGAATACATTCTTTTATTAAGATTTAAAATAAGAATACTAGCACACGCAAGAACGAGCACGGACACAAACAATCATATACATAATACAAAAATTTAAAAGTGAATTTTTCAAAAGTATGTCAAATATATTGATAGGGAGTATATCGATATATAGACGGTATTCAAAAATAGATTTTTCTTCCAATTTTCAAATTTAAAAATCATTTTTAACTGGTATATTTAATGTGTAGAACCATTTTTCCACTTATTTTCTTCTCTAAAATTTAAATAACCTGAAGTTTAATGGATCCAAGCAATTCCAAAAGACCTAGGGACGAATCTTCTCCTTTATGAGACTACACATTCAAGAATCTTGCAAAAAATGGAGGATCTTTGAAGCATATTCTAAATATGCCTGCTAAATTGAGTTCTTCAGATAAAATTCGAGAATGAGCAAGAAAAACAAGGGAGTATGATTCAGAATCTTCAGAATCATGTACTAAATAACTAAGCAGATATCCTGCCATTATATTGGAAATAAGTCCAAAACCAAACTTGTTTAATCGTAATCATACGAATATAGGAAATGATAATGAGAAAGAAGAAGAGAAAGAGGAAATGAGATAGTTGACAAATTTGATGTTAGATCTGTTGATGAAGTGATATTTGATACACAAGGAAACATTATTAAACAAAGGGAAAAATTTTGCGCATCTTGCCTATATTATCGTATACATAAGTCACAGAGTTAAAGTCGTCATCATTAAGTATTGTTATATATATATTTCCAAAGTTTATTGTGTTCCTTATGTTATTTTATCTTTTATAATGTATAAAAATCGTGTTTGTATTAATATGAATGTGTTATAATTATAAATTTAGTAATTTAGACATGTATCTCACTTTTTAGCAGAGCTAGCAGGGTGACTGGTCCTCTACCAGATTTTATTGCATATGACAATAAAATAAAAAGGGACAAAACAAGCTTTAAGCCTATAAAAAACACAACAAACTCACATAAAAAGGAAAGTACAGGCACATACACAGAGGAAACAAAAAAATAGGCAAGCACTAAGGAAACCCTAATGCCATGTAGTTAAAAGAGCTTCCTAGAACTCAAAAACAGATTCCTTCATCCCAACAACAACCTCGTGCATAAAATCATTCCATAAAGTAACCATCCATCTTGCTTTATTTTTCAATAATTTATTGTTTCCTTCTTCCCATATTAATTTAACAAATTTCTTTAGGCTTAACAAAATCAAGTATGATGTTGAGTTTTCCATTTGGTAGCTATGAAGTTCAAATTCCACTCTTTATTACTATCTCTCACCATATCTTTCCTACTAATCTTATCCAGTAAGCTATAGCATAGCACAAAAATCTCTCTGCAATTAAAAATCAAGTGGAAGCAGCTCTTATGATCATTGTTATAAAAGACATAGAGAGGACAAATATTTAAAATAAACTTATTTAGCTTTACTTTAGTAAGAAGGGCTTCCTTTAAAACATTCCAGAGCATTAAGTTTTCTTTAGGTAGAGAGTGGTTGAACTATATCCTCCTAGTCCATTTGTACTTGGGTAGCTCATCCAACCTTGTTAATGAATTGTAGACCAAACTTATTGTGCGTTCTTTTCTTCTTTCATTCCATAAGATTTGGTCATGACTTATAGCAAGGTAGATATTGGCTTGCAGTGTATTCCATATAGCTTTTGTTTCTTGGCTACTTGAATATCATGAAGAAAGATTGTCTTCAATTATATAGTCACTTGCCTTTGCATTATATTAATACCTGACTGCGGCTCTTGTTGATATGTGAATAAATTAGAGAGGATCATACCATGGGCACAGGGTCATCCTGAAACCTTGCAGGACTATTAGAAGACAAACTTATTTTAATTAAGGGGAGGAAAACTCTCCTAAGGCATAATAATTTTCTCCAAATCCAATTACAACTTTATGAAGTTTCCATCACCCAAAAAAAATTCTCCTACCGGTATTGTGTTTCAAGGTCCATTTAACCCAAATGCTATCATCTGTTCTCAGCAAGGCATCAACATGTTTACTAAACGTAGCTAAATTCAACTATGCTATATTTAAAATACCCAAACCACCTTTCTTCTTAAGGCATTCAAATTTATTGAATGCACATGGGATAAGCTTTTTAGAGTGGATACTTATAACACCCCATATTTTTAGTAACATTATTTAGGATATTTAACTCATTAAATTAAATAAAATAATGCATTGATTAATCAATTGATGTTTGTGATTAAAATAAGCGGTAGCGGTGCCATATTAATGAATAGATAAATGAAGTAAAATGGCCTTAAGTGTTAAGAAATAGGGGAGGGCAAAATAGGAAAAAGGAATTTCCTAATACCCTAAACCCTTGGGAAAATGAACACACGTTCATTTCATTTTACCACAAATGAAAACACCAAAACCAAGGCCAGCCACCATTAGCAAAGGAGAAGAAGAGAAAGCTAAAGTTTTCAAGAGGAAAATCAGATCAGCTTTATCTAGATCAAATGTCATATCTTTAATCACAAAGCTAAGGTGAATAATTACTACATCACATTTTTCTTATATTTTCGGTTTTAAGGATAATCCAAAGTATTTTTGCATGTGTGTGCCATGTTTTGAATGATTAAAAGTTTATACATACTTATTGATGATTTATGCACATTTACATTGATTTTTATGATATGTTTGATCCATTAAATAACATCCAAATTCCTCTAGAATTTAAATGTTGATCAAAAATAATACTTTTAAGTTGGGTTTCAATTTTCATAATTTTTGAATTAATGTGGATTTTATATTAATTTTCTAGTGAAGAAAATGATTTATTGGGTTATAAATTATGTACGGCGAAATAAGTAATTATTTGGGTCTAAAATTTATATATCTTAGAAAACATACTGAAAAAGACTTTCTATAATTTTTGTTTAATTTTCCAAATTATTTTGATGAATAAATAAAATTATTTAAGGTATGGGACTTAAATGTTTTATATATTTAATTAAGGAGAAATATTTTGTAAAATAAAATTATAGTTTATTTCTGAAAATATTGGCGGCACTTTTGAAAAAGGTATTTAGCAACCAAAGGAAATTTGACAAATAATAGCAGATTAGTTAAACAGTGTTTCTCTTTTAAGTAAAAAACAAAAATAACATGTTTTTAGCATTATCTGCCAATTTAAGCACAAGGGTTCCGACTAGGACATTTCACCACAATGATTTCAAAACCAATGTGCATGGTATCAAGTTCCTTGGTACGTGGCATATTGAAAGAAGGCGGAAGGTACGTAGTCGAAACGTTGGGTTCCAAAGGGTTGGAGTATGCTTTGTTTTAAAATCAAAGGTAGCGTCTGTTTTGCTTTTGAAAGGTTAGCTCTCGACTCAGTTGGCTTTCGACCGAGTCAAACATTTTAAAGGAAAGTTTTCAAATGGTTTGCACTCTTATGTTTTAAATAATGCTTTCAAAGGGGTTGAAACCCCTAGTTATCGCTTTTCTACCTTTCGAAGTCAAATAGTTTAGGATGGTATACTTTGTTTTAAAAGCTAACCACTTCTCCAATGGTTTTGAAGGGATGTTTCGACACCATCACTTCATCACATAGGAATAGGTTTCGAAAGGAAGGCATTCGACTTAGATGTTTTTAAATGACCCTTTTGTTCTGTTGAAGTATAACCCAATGATTTTGAAAGAGAAGGTTTTAATGGTCTCGATAGGTGTTTTTCCACATGTTTTAAATTGAACCTAAGTGCTTTCGAAAGGTTTGAGTTTCTAGAGGTTTGATGCTTTCGAAAGGTATTTAAAATGGTTTCGAAGGGGTGGTTTCCTAATGGATTCTGAAGGCGTCGAAAGGTAGTGTTTTCTGACGGTTTCAAAAGGGTTGAAATGGAAGGTTTCCAAGGTTTCTAAATGAAATATTTAAAGTGTTTTAAGATATGATGTTTAGGGTTTTAAAGCTTTCGAAAGGAAGGTTTTTAAAGTTTTCGAGAGGTGTTTAAGAATGGTTTCGAAAGATAGATTTTGGCCTAGATTAATAAAGGGTTTTACTTGGTTTCGAAAGAGATGCTTTCAATGGTTTAGAAAGGGGTACTTTTAAGTGTTTAAATGTTTTCATCAACTAAGGTTTGAGTAAAGTATGTATGTATGTAACATGGAAAGGTGATTTTGAGTAAAAAAATATATATGTATTTTCCTTGTTTGAGTTGACTTAAAGGTCTTAAATCAATTTGAAAAAGTTTTTCAAGGAAAATTATGGAAAGGATCCCAACGTAAAATGACTTAGATATTAGAATACCATATGGGACCGGTATAGGGTCGCGCCCAATATATTAATTATTGAACCCAGCTAATTTTTGTCCAAAATTCCAGTGTATAAGGCTTTGTCATAGGTAAAACTAAAATTATGGTTACACATAAGAGGGAATATATATTTGTATACAAATAGGTTATTGGTGAGCCCATAAAACCATTAGGATCAGGTGACCCTGGGAGTTGTTAAGTTAGGGACAGACCGTCCAGAAGAGAAATATTTAACAGATAGTTAAGGATAGATTGTCCAGAAGAGGCATGTCTAACATATGTTAGATTATTTCGTTATTTTGTCTGGTAGGCCCGAGTCAGCCAAAGGTTAGTAGTTAGCCAAACAAAACTAAAGTGTTTGAACAGATAGTTTTTTATTACCTGATATGTATGTTTACATAATGATGTTTTATAATATTTAACTAGTTTTGGTTGCAGAAAAAGATTTGCAAAAGCTATGTTTTAAAAGAACGTAATCGCGGGGAAACCCGTTCCGCTAAGCGGCATGGTCTCGCTTAACATTAATAACCAGGATGTATAGTATTATTCACACCAAGCTTTATGTCTGGCTCGAAGTTTATGTTTTCCTCTTAAACTCTCGAGTGCTCAAAACTGATTTGAGTAGGCTGAGGGTTGAGGTTTTTTAGGATTTTAGTAGGATGACGAATAAAGCTACCGGAGGCGAGCAAGAGGCTAACGGATAGCTATTTAGGAGTTGTAGTACTTTTTTTGTGTTTATTTATGTTGTGTATGTATGAAGTCAATTATGACTATATGACTCTGATCATCCAGGGGGCATCTTCATATGTTGCTTGTGATGTATTTTATAATAAGTATATTTTATCATTGCGTGGGAAATGTTTTGGGATTATGTATTATGAATATGGAACATGTTTTTTGAAATGTAATGGAAAATTATGTTTTGAAATCTATGACTTTTTTTATATTCAAGTGCTTCTTATATTTTAGATACCATTAGCATAGTCGTATTTAGTTGTCGAAAGTTAATACTATAGATGACTGTAGCATCTGTAGCTCTTCACTTTGGGCCTCTAGATAGGGGATGTTAAAACTTGGTATCAGAGCATAGGTTTATAAAATACTTTAACTAAAATTGAATTTTGAAAACATAATCCTTAGAAATTAGAGTTAAGATCAGGGCATGGGAAATGCTATAGTGACGTACTTGTATTTGCTATATATAAGTATACGCTTTATCTCTAAACTCCCATCTTTGTTAGGCTATTTTTCTGTATCTCACGAGGTCTGAATACAGATACAGACGGAAGAAGAGGTAGAGTTAACCTAGGAGGAGACAGCACCACAACAAATGGAAATGTCCGACTGGATGTCAGAAAACTCAAGGTTAGGCACAGGCTGAGAGTGTTGGTGCTGAGGTCTTGTTGGTGGATACGGAAGCCATGTATAAGTTTTTTGTGAACATGATGCAAGCTGGAATCACAGTTGGAGTTGTTGGAGGAAATGCTGGGGGAGGAGTTCAGGAAGCTCTAGTACTCAACCAGTATGCTAATTTGGGCAGAGACTATGCTAGGCTTGAGGGAAAGCCTTTTATTGGGACTGAGGATGCTACCGAGGAGGAAAACTAGCTGCTGCACTGTGAAAGGATTTTTGCTGACTTAGGGCTCAATGACGAGCAGAAAAGAAGACTTTCTTCAAGACAACTCTAGGGAGCTACTTTGTTTTGGTGGAATACTATAACTGCTGGTGTGGATGAAGAGACTATGACTTGGGCATAGTTTAGGAGAAGGTTTCAAGAAAAGGTTCATGTCAGTAATGGCGTAGTCTGTGATGGTTAGAAAGTTTGTTGAGCTTGAGCAAAAGGAAATGTCAGTTCTGGAGTATGCTGGTAGATTCAAGGAGTTTGCCCGATATGGGAATGCCACTGTTGACACGGTGATGAAAAGGAATGAAAAATTTATTGGAGATTTGAAGCCATAGTTGGCTAGGCCTACCGTACCGCCCATCAGAGACCCATGTGATGTGGTTGTGGAAATGGCACTGAGGCATGAGGAGATGTTAGCTTGTTTGGAAAAGAAGAAGGAGAAGGAGGTCCTGGTTGGACAGGGTCAAAAGAGAAAGTTTTTCCACAAGAAGAATGCTCAAAAGAGGGGAGCAGCAAAGAAGGGAAAATTTAAAGTGGTCTGTTATAAGTGCAATAAGTAAGGACATTATTCCCATGAATGTCGTACTACAAAGGGAAAAGAAAAAGTTGTGATTGGAAAGAAGAACATCAGGTGTTTTAACTATGATCAGATTGGCCACTGGAAGAATCAATGCAAGCAGCCCGCAAAGGATGGAAACGGCCAAGTGCATGCATTGGAGCCCGTTGCTTCAAGGCCAACAGTGTAGAAGAAGGGAAAGGTTGTGTTAGGAGGTACACTACAGATTCACAGTACATCTATTAGCGTTATGTTTGATACTGGTGCATCACATTCTTTGATATCTCGATGTTTGGTAGATAAGCTTAACCTAGAACCCTTATATTTAGTTGCTTCCTTAAGAGTTGTAAATCCGATAAGTGGGTATGCGACACTTAGGATAAAGTGTGACCACTTAGAGTTTTACTTGCTAGGTTGCACCTTTATTTGCAGTTTGCACGTGTTTGATTTTGTTAGGTTCGGAATTATATTCGATATGGATTGGATAAGTAAATATGTTGCTAGGATATTTTTCTAGGATAGAGAAATATCACGTAGACACTCGAATTGTAGTGATCGGATAATTTATACAGTAGAAAACCCTAGCTATGGGGTGAATTCTTTGTTGGGTGTTATGGAGTTAGAAAATGAGTTGAATCCCATTTTCGTAGTTAGAGAATTCGCGGATGTGTTTGAACCCGTGGTTGTATTGCCACCAAAATAGGCCATTGAGTTTCAGATTGATTTGGTGCCTAGGGCAGAACCGGTGAGTAGGTTGCCTAGCAGAATGATACCCACAGAGATGAAGGAACTGAAGGTGCGGTTGGTGGATTTGGAAGGCAAGATTTTTCTAGACCAAGTTGTTCATTTTGGGGAGCAGCAGCAGTGTTTGCTAAGAAGCCTGATAGATCATTAAGGCTATGTATCGATTATCGTAAGTTGAATGAGAAAATGATAAACAACCGA
Organism: Allium cepa; assembly: GCA_030765085.1. NCBI lineage: Eukaryota > Viridiplantae > Streptophyta > Magnoliopsida > Asparagales > Amaryllidaceae > Allium > Allium cepa. Next base: position 688,421,723 of record CM060932.1, on the reverse strand, counting down.
TGTATGTTGCCTAGGATTGATGATTTTTTCAACCATTTGAGTGGGGCCAAGATATTCTCTCAGTTGGATCTGGCGGTAGGAATTCATCAGCTTGGAGTAGCAGAAGGTAGTATACCTTTGACGGCGTTTAGAACAAGTTATGGGTCAAACGAATGGTTAGTTATGTCGTTCGGACTCATAAATGCATCGACATTCTTTATGGATTTGATGATCCGAATTTTCCGAGAGCACTTAGATAGGTTCATGTTGGTTTTTATAGATGATATTCTGATATGCTCTAAGGATGAGAAGGAGCATAAAGTTTATCTTAGAGTTGTTCTTGAGACACTGAGGCAGCATTAGCTAAAGGCAAAGCTTTCAAAGTGCCATTTTTGGAAGAAGGAAGTGAAGTTTCTTGGTCACGTGGTTTCGGAGAAAGGATTATTAATCGATCTAGAAAAGATCGAAGCCGTTAATAATTGGAAAAGGCAAGAAACGATAACTGAGATAAGAATTTTCCTTCGATTGGCTAGGTATTATCAGAGATTTATAAATGATTTTTCGTGGATAGCAATGTCGATGACCAAGCTAACGCGTAAGGATGTAAAGTTTGTATGGACCGATAAGTGTGAGGAAGCATTTTAGAGCTTGAAACACTTATTGACCCATGCACCGGTGTTGGTGGTCCTGGAGGGGAATCAAGATTTAATTGTTTATACTGATGCGTGTAGCACTGGGTTGGGAGATAACTAATGCAGAGGGGTAAAGTGATTGCCTACACTTCTAAACAGCATAGACCGCATTAGATTAGGTATCCGACGCAAGATTTGGAGTTAGCGGCAGTAATATTTTCCTTCAAGGTATGGAGGCATTACCTTTTGGGAGAGAGGTTCAAGCTGCATACAGATCATAAGTCATTGAAGTATTTATTCTCCCAGAAGGAGCTAAACATGAGACAGCAAAGATGGTTGGAGTTTAATGTTGCTTATGATTTTGGAATTGACTATACACTTGAAAAAGGAAATAAGGTGGCAGATGCACTTAGCAGGAAACATCAAAATGCAGTGTTGGCGACGATTACTGAATAGAAAGTTTTGGAAGCATTGTCAGCTTGTAGAGTGCAGCATAGATCCCAGTCTGGTTCTAATGAAGGAAGTGTTATGTTATCTTGTTTAGAAGTCTAATCAGTAATGATTGAGAAGATTGCTTCTAAACAGGAGGAGGATCCAGTGTTAGCTGAATGGATCAAAAAGTTAAGGGAAGGAACGGAGAGCGATGACTTAAAAGATTTCAGTCTCAACCAGAATGGGTGGTTGAGAAAGAAGGGCCGATTATGTGTTCCAAATGCGGGAGACATAAGGAAGGAAATTTTGGAGGAATGACATCGCTCGAAGTTCACTATTCATCCAAGAGGAACGAAGATGTATTAGGATATGAAGAGAAGTTTCTTCTAGAATGACACGAAGAGGGATGTTGGATTATGGGTGAAATAGTGTTTGAACTGTAAGTAGGTAAAATCCGAACATTAGAAGCCGAGTGGATTGCTCCAACTATTAGATATTCCGGTATGGAAGTGCGATCCTATTTATATGGGTTTCATAGAAGGGCTACCAAAATCTAATAAAGGAAATGAAAATAGATGGGTCATAGTGGACAGAATCACCAACAGTGCCCATTTCATTCCAGTTAAGTAAAGTAGGACGGCGCATGTATTGGCTAAGTTATTTATGAAGAATATGGTTAGACCACATGGAATTCCTAGTAGTATCGTTAGCGAGAGATTCCTTATTTACTAGCAAGTTCTGGAAAAGTCTTCAAGAGAGTTTAGGAACCAAGCTCAAGATGAGTTTCGCGTACCATCCGCAGATAGAAGGGCAAACAGAAAGGGTTAATAAGATCTTGGAGGACTTATTACGAGCTTCTGTATTGGATTTTAGAGGATCATGGGAAGACTATCTACACCTAGTCGAGTTTTCATATAACAACGATTATCAGCCTAGCATTGGGATGGCACCATTTGAGGCTTTATATGGAAGACCGTGTAAATCTCCAGTTTGTTGGTTAGAGACCGGAGATAGATTAGTACTTAGTCCTGATTTGGTAAAGGAAGCAGCACAAAAGAATGAACTAATAAGGGCGAGAATGAAGGAAGCTTAGTCTAGGCAGAAAAGCTATGCAGATAAAAGATGAAAAGATTTAGAGTTCTCTGTTGGAGATCATGTTTTCATCAAAGTATTACCGATGAATGGTGTTATCAGGTTTGGGAAGATGGGAAGTTAGCAGCTTGGTTCGTAGGACCATTTCCTAATTTAGAGAGGATCGAAAAACTCGTGTATAGAGTAGAGATACCGAGTAGTTTGATAGGAGGGACGATATTTTCCATGTATCTCATCCAAGGAAGTATGTTAGGGATCCAGACACTACTATAACACCGACTGTGTCAGAGGATTTAGTAGTGGAACCAGACATGACTATATTTAGGAAACCTATCCGGATAGTCGCGAGAGATGAGAAGAAGTTGAAGAACAAGACAATCAAATTAGTGAATTTTAGTGGAGTGACGATGAACGAAACTGTACTTGAAAGACCGAGAGCGGGATTAGAGACGCTTATCCTGATTTGTTTTGATGGTATGTTTTACCTTCCATTGTTTTGATGTGTTCCTTATCGTAATTTCGAGGATGAAATTCTTTAAGGAGGGAAGATTATAACCCCCCATATTTTTAGTAACATTATTTAGGATGTTTAACTGGCGAAATTAAATTAAATAATGTGTTGATTAATGGATTGAGATTTGTGATTAAATTAAAGGGTAGCCATGCTATATTGACGAATACATAAATGAAGTAAAATAGACTTAAGTGTTAGGAAATAAGGGACGGAAAAATAGAAAAAAGGATTTCCTAATACCCTATACCCTTAGGGAAAATAAACAAACCTTCGTTTCGTTTTATCACAAACGAAAACACCAAAACCAAGGTCGACCACCTTTAACAAAGGAGAAGAAGAGAAAGCTAAAGTTTTCAAGAGCAAAATCAAATCAACTTAATCAAGATCAAATCTCATATCTTTAATCATAAATCTAAAATGAATCATTACAACATATCATTATTCTTATGTTTTCGGTTTTAAGGATAATCCAAATAATTTTTGCATGTTTATGCCATGTTTTGAATGATTAAAAGTTTATATATACTTGTTGATGTCTTATGCATATTTATAGATTTTTATGATATATTTGACATGAAACCCCTATTAAATGACATCCAAATGCATTGTAAATTTAACTGTAGATCAAAAATAAACTTTTAGAGCTGGGTTTCAATTTTCACAATTTTCTGAATTAATGTGGATTTTATATTGATTTTCTAGTGAATAAAATGATTTATTGGGTTATAAATTATTTACGGAAAAATAAATAATTGTTTGGGTCTGAAATTTATATATGTTAGAAAACATATTGAAAATGATTTTTTGGAATATTCGTAGAATTTCCTAAGTGTTTTGATGAATATATAAGATTATTTAAGGTATGGGATTAAAATGTTTTATATACTTAATTAAGGAGAAGGGGTATTTTATAAAATAAAATTATAGTTTATTTCTGAAAATATTGGCAACACTTTTGAAAAAGATATTTAGCAACTAATGGAAATTTGAAAATAGATAGCATGTTAGTTAAAAGTGTTTCTATTTTAAATTAAAAACAAAAATAACATATTTTTAGCATGTTCCGCCACTTTCGGCACAAGTGTTTCGACTAGGACGTTTCGCCACAATGTTTTCGAAACCAGTGCGTATGATATCAAGTTCCTTGTCACGTAGCATATTGGAAGAAGGCAGAAGGTACGTAGTCCAAACGTTGGGTTCCAAAGGGGTTGGAGTATGCTTTGTTTTAAAATCAAAGGTAGCGCCTGCTTTGATTTTGAATGATTAGCATTCGACTCGGTTGGCTTTCGACTGGGTCAAATATTTTAGAGGAAAGGTTTTGAATGCATTACACTCTTATGTTCTAAATAATTCTTTCGAAGTAGTCGAACCCCGAGCTTCCGCCTTTTTACCAACCGAAGTAAATGGTTTCGTAAGGTTTACTTTGCTTTAAAAATTAATCACTTCTCCAATTCTTTCAAAGGGATGGTTTCGACACCATCATTTCATCACTTAGGAATAGGTGTCGAAAGGAAGGCTTTCGAATTAGATGTTTTTAAATGACCCATTTGTTCTGTTGAAGTATAATCCAATGGTTTCGAAAGAGAAGGTTTTAATGGTTTCGAAAGGTGTTTTTCCATATGTTTTAATTGAACTCAAGTGCTTTCGAAAGGTTTGACTTTCTAAAGGTTTGAATCTTTCGAAAGGTATTTGAAATGGTTTCTTAGGGGTGGTTCCCTAAAGGGTTTCGAAGGAGTCAAAAGGATGTGTTTTTTGATGGTTTCGAAAGGGTTGAAATGGAAGGCTTTCCAAGGTTTCTAAAGGCAATGTTTTGAAGTGTTTTAAGATATGATGTCTAAGGTTTTAAAGCTTTCGAAAGGAAGGTTTTCAAAGTTTCCGAAACAGGTTTAAGAATGGTTTCGAAAGGGAGGTTTGTGCCCTTTGGTCTAGCTAAATAAAGTGTTTTACTTGGTTTGTAAAGAGATGCTTTCAATGGTTTAGAAAGGGATACTTTTAATAGAATCGAAAGGGGTGCTTTCAAGTGTTTAAATGTTTTTATCAACTAAGGTTTGAGTACAGTATATATGTAACATGACAATGTGATTTTGAGTAAAACATAGAGTATATGTATTTTCCTTGTGTGAGTTGACTAAAAGGTCTAAAATAATTTTGAAAAAGGTTTTCAAGGAAAATTATGGGAAGGGATTCCAAAGTAAAATGAATCGGATATTAGAATACCAGATGGGACTAGTATATGGTCGCGTCATATACATTAGCTATTAGCCCTAGTTAATTTTTTTTTCAAAATTCCAGTGTGTAGGGCTTTGTCACAGGTAAGACTAAAATTATGATTACCCATGGAAGATAATATATATTTGTATACAGATAGGTTATTGGTGAGCCCGCAAAACAACTAAGATCAGGTGACCCTGGGAGATGTTAAGTTAGGGACTGACCGTCCAAAGAGAAGTATTTAACGGATAGTTAAGGACGGACCATCCGGAAAAGGTATGTTTAAAAGATGTTAGATTAATTTGTTAGTTCTCTGGTAGGCCCAAGTCAGCCGAAGCTTAATAGTTAGACAAACAAAACTAAAGGGTTTGAACAGATAGTTCTTTTATTACCTGATATGTGTGTTTACATAAATATGCTTTATAGTATTTAACCAGTACAAGTTGTAGGAAAAGATTTGCAAAAGCTATGTCTTAAAAGAATGTTCGTGAGGGGAAACCCGTTCCGCTAAGCGGCATGGTCTCACTTAACATTAATAACCGTATGTGTAGTATTATTCATACCAAGCTTTATGTCCGACTCGAAGTGTAGCGACCCGACTTTCTAACACCAAAAAGACGCATCACTAATTAAGAAAGAAAGGGATAGAAGAAGAAAAGATAAGAAAAGAAGAAACACAACAACATCAGATAACTCACAGCGGAACGAATGAAATATAATATATTACATAAAATATTACATAGTATCATAATACATCAGAGTACACAACTTATACAACACATATTAGACAATTATCAATATCTGTCTAACTATACAACTCAAGTACACAAGATACAGATACAATCTCAAACACAGCGGAACCATAATATATCTACACGTGGAAGCCTCCTGCTCCATATCTCCTCCAGAATTCGTCAAGCAAACCTGAATCCCTCAACTACTCATACATAATATGAGTACCCAAGAGTTTAATAAAACAGAAAATAAACACTCGGGTCAGACAGGGGTCTAGTGTGAGTAAACGGGCTAAAATTGCTTAACTTTAGAAAAACCTTTGAAAAGAAAAGGTATCACTTAAGACTTCCCACAAATAAACATGGAAAAGTTTTTACCTTACGCTAACCAAAACATTTGATAGGAAATCCAGTGATATTATAATAGTGTCTAGGGTTTTCAAGTAAATAAGAAATAGCCGAAATTGTTACATGATTAAATTCCAGCTACTAGCCACAAAAGTGGGTAATACAAACAAAACCGTAGGGTCTCGTAGGAAGAATGGGTTTCCATCAATGGCAAGGCTACCGGGGTACCGCCCGTCACAGTACGTGGCCTAGATCACAGTACCGAGGATTACTCCCAATCCCCTGCATCACAAAGCTGGGACCATTCCTTACTGAACAGTCCGAGTAAGATCACCCCGTGGTTGGCGCGACCAACCACCCACAAAGACAAAATAAAAAAGGACATCTAGACAGGAATGACCTCACCCTGAAATGGGTGCTACCCACCTAGCCTTGCTACACCTCCCCTGTTTTAGCCATTCTCGGTTGATGAGGCTTGAGGCCGCGATTACCTTTATAGAACACAGCTATCTTAGAATGCTCATCGTCCATGACGATGTTCTGAAAGCATTCAATCCATACAAATTCGTTCCGGGTTCGAACGAAACCGAAGGCACTATCTCGTTGCACTCATTTTTGAATCACCCTCAGAGTCAACGACCATAGCCCTTGCACTCTGAATCACCATCTCGAACCTATAAGTACTATCTCCGTGAAACTCATCACGGAATCACCCCAGAGTTATACTGACGAATAGTTCTTACACCTCGAGTCTTCACTAAGCTCCACTTGGATTCATGACCTAACGTTTAATTTGGATCGATGTGGTTTTCGGATTATCCAAATATGGAAACCCGATCTCGGTCTCACCGAATCCAAACGCCATTTTAATGTCCAAGTTGTTTAAGGGTTTTAAACATTTAAACTTATATCCAGGATGATATAAACAGATAGGTGAATCACATTATCATAATAGATAATTCATATCAAACATTCATCTCACAAAGCAACATACCACATATCAGAGATATCCAATTCATCCAGTATCAACCAATCACCCAATATCAATCATCCAATACAAATTAATCATCCAATCTCAATTAATCATCCAAAGCAGAATTGATTAACTCTAAATCAATTGGATTACCTAAATCCTTCTTCGCTAATAAATAAATTAATCATCTCTTAATGATCTTCCTTAATTAATCTCCCTAGATTAATTATCCTTTAATTACATTCAAGTAATTATCCTTAACCATATACAGTAATTAACCCTTAATTACTATCACTAATTACATTAATTAATGATCCTTCATTTACCTCCACTAATTAATCAACTATAATTAATTACATTAAACCTCAATTAATTACAATTAATTAATCACACTTAAATTAATTACTTTAATTATCAACCCTGATTAATTCATTAATTACATTAATTAATGATCCTTATTAATTAATAATTCCTTTAATAAATTAAATAATTTACTTATAATTAATCATCTCATTAATTAGACTTAATTAATCATAAACAATAATTAACAACTTGTAATTACTTATCTTAATTTATTAACTTCTTAATTAATTATATTAACCCTTTGATTAATTAATCTAATCAATTAATCTTTAATTACTTCATTAAGTAATTATTATTCAATTAAATTAATAAATAATCCTTAATTAATTACTTTATCAATTAATTAAAATTTTAATTAATTACCCTTAGTAATTAATCTTAAAATTAATCACATTATTTAGTTAATTAATTACATTAATTAATCGAAATTAACTAAAATTACTAAGTAATTAACCCTTAATTACTTACATAAGTAATTATCTCCTAATTACATTCATTAGATGATCACTCTCTTAATTAATTACTTAACAAATAATTAATGCCATCATTAAATGATCCTTAATTCTTTAATTAATTAATTACTCCATAATTAATTAACTTCAAAACAATTATATTAATCAATTCCTTAATTAACATCAAGTGATTATCCATTAATCACTTCCATTTAATTACTCCCATGAGTAATTGCTTCCATTAATTTCTTCCATAAGTAATTTCCTTTCTTAATTACATTCAATAATTAACCATTAATTACTTCATTAAGTAATTACACTTAATTAATTCATAATTAGATGATTATTAAAAATTAAACAAACGATTAACTAATCATTTAAAATTAATTAAACAATTAGTTAATTAACTTCTTATATTTAAAGAAAATCCTTAATTAATTAAGAAAATCATTTATCTTAATTAATTCTTTACTTATTAATAAATCATATTAATTCAGTATTCTTAAGTTCATATCAAAATAATTTAACCTTGTTTATCTTCATAAATAAATTATTTGAAATTAATCAAATTTTAATAACTTGAGGACAAATTATTCTATTTGGATTTCAAAATTTTAACAATAACCTTATTTGAAAACAAGTCATTTAGAAATCATTTTAAAATTTTTAAAACACTTTAATTATCTAATTTAAACTTATTCATCTGCAATATAAATTTGAAAACCTTAATTATTAAAACATTACTTTAAAATTTACTTAAAACTTTGATTTAATATTTAAATTCAAAACACTCTTTTAAATTGAAATTCAAAATTTATTTAGGATAATTACTTCAAAGAACTAACTTTAACTTGTAAGTTTACTTTCTTTTGTAGAAACTTAAACCTTAAATTTATTAAAAATAACAAGTTTAACTTGTAACTTATCACTACACAGAACTAAACCAACGAATCTCGAGTTTGGCCCCTCCTCTACACGAGCCTACCCTGAGAAAATCTCCAGCACCCTTCACTTCGAGTCGATCACGAGAAAAACGCGAGTGCCAACCCGAGTAGAAACTCATCTTCCCCAAACCCATGATTCCCAGATGCACAGCGTACACGTGTGTTCATGTGCGACTCAACCAAACGTCTCCGACCATCCAACTGATCGCCGACCAACCCCACATGACTTTGACAACCCCTACCTCAACCCAAATCCAAAGATCCAAGCACGAAATGAAAATCGACCCATTGCTCGAATTACTGCAGAAAACTTCGAACCACAACACCTAACGCCGCCGACAAACCCAACGCCGTTGAACCTCGTCGACACCCACATCAACTCGTCACGACCTCCAGCTCAACGTCCCACCATCGCGATTGCTTCCGGTCCATTCTCCACGACGCAAAGTTTCGACATTCAAGCCGAACAAAAAAGCAAGCTAAAACTCTAAAACGATCAAATCCCATCACCACGGCCATTGGAAAAATTCGAAAGCATTTTTCCCTTAATCAACAACTCACAAGCTAGCTTCGACCAAGATTTCAAATCAAATTATTGAGTTGATCGACGGCAATTCACCTAAATGCCGAAACCCTTCAACACTGAATTCCTAATTGAATATCAATTTAAAAATTATGAATTGCATGTTAAAAATCATAATTTATAACAACTAATCCATTTATATAATCCAAAGCAAGAATTAAGATTATTGATTTCTAATATGAATCAAGATTTCACTGTTTTTTCCATTTTAAATACTATTTATAAATTTAAACTTACGGAAACTATTTTTAAAATTTTCATCAAACATTAACACGCAGTTTTCGTTCACATATCAAGTTCAAATATGGTTTAGATTGGAAGATTTTTGCATTTTTCTTTAAGAAGAACAACTCCTGTAGAGTACAGAGATGAACTTTACAGGTTCATCTATACCCAGACATCCCATACCCTCAATCATCAATATACAACAGTACTAATGTAAACATGTATTCAATATCATAGCAAAATTCAACACATGCAACAATAAATTCAACTACACTATGATAAAAACTGTTTTTAAGAGGTTTACTCACCAATTATATAAGCAGAGCAGGTTACAATTCTTATTCCAGGCTTTGAAATATTTAAATCTGGAAAATATGCTTTGATTTTTGCTTGCTGTTGAAATTGAATACATGCTTCAAATTGATGTTTCTAAAAGTTGAAACTTGCAGTTGCTCTTGAAAACCCCTTTGAATTACAATAGATTTGAAGATTGCAAATTTAATTTCATCTCAGATTTGATTTTGATTTCCTGTTTTCAGGTTTTGAAAAAGATTTCTGTTTTGAGTTAAGAAAAGTAAACAAAGACATGAAAGTATTTGTGAAAAAACTAGTTTTCTTCTTAAAATATTTATTTAAAAATTAAAATAGAAATGTTGCCACATGTTGTTAAATTGAAAAAATGCCACTAGCATATTTTAAAAAGTTACAAGTGTTAAAGATATTTTATATTTGATTTACAAGTGTTTAATTTCCTTAAATAAAGTCGTTTAAGTTATATATGCATTATGAAATATTTATATGCATTAGTGAAATGTTTTTATGTTAAAAAACTTTGAATTTTAAATAAATATACAAGTTTGAAACTTTTGTAAACATTTATTTTATAAATAGCTTACTTTTAAAAATCAAAGAAATGTATTATATATTTTCTTTTAAATTATGAAATATGAATTTGTATTTATATTTATATAAAATATGAATTTAGTAAATTTATTTATTTACATTTATAAACATTTTAAATTTAAGCACTTTAAAGAAAACAAAAATAAAACTTTGATTAAATCCTTTTTAAACTATCATATTAAAAATAAACAATTATCTTATATTTTTGAAAATAATTGAATTAATATTAAATTAATTTTTTGAAAAACGTAAATTTCTAAAACAAAGCTTTAAATTACAATTCATACATATATAAATTATCAATAAATTACATTAAACTTCAAAACAATTCCAAATTATAACATATACATATATATATTACAATTTGAAAATTTATCTTTTATTTAAAACAAAAGATCTTATATTCACAATATATATATATATCAAATATATATTATAAATAGAATAAAATTTTATTAGCTTTGAAAAATAAATCTTATCCATTTTAAATTGTTAAAAAGATATTGATCAATATTGCCAGATTATATATTTATTAACTTTTAAAAGATTAAATTTATCAATCTAAATTAAAATTATAAAGAAAATTATCAAACCAATTTAATTATTAATACATATTATTAAATTGATATTGCCTAAATTCTATGTCGTCACACGAAGCTTATGTGTTGCTCTTAAAATCTCGGGTGCTCAAAACTGATTTGAGTAGGCTGAGGGTCGAAGTTCTTTCAGGTTTTTACTAGGACGATGAATAATGCTACCGGAGGCGAGCAAGAAGCTAACGGATATCTATTAAGAGTTATAGTTCTTTATTTTGTGTTTGTTTCTGTGTATGTATTAAGTCAATTATGACTATATGACTCTAATCATCCAAGGGGGCATCTTCATATGTCGCTCTTAGCGTATTTTGTAATACGTATATTTTATCATTGCATGGGAAACGTTTTGGGATAATTTATATGAATATAGAATATGTGTTTTGAAATGTAATGAAAAATTCTATTTTTAAATATGTGATTTGTTTCATATTCAAGTGTTTTTGATTAGATACCACTAACAGAGTCGTATTTAGTCGCCGGAAGTTAATACTATAAATGATTGCAGCATCTGTAGCACTTAGCTTGGGGCCTCTAGACAAGGGATGTTACAATACTACCAATTCGAAAAAACCTAAGCATAGCAATCCTGATCATGCTCAGAAGTTTATCAGGTAGAAAAAAGTTTCTAGCCTAGTAAACCATCATGGAGAAACTCACAGACTTAATCAACACAAGTCTTCCTAGCTGGCTCAGTAGCCTATTGGCCAACAGTTCATGAAAACAGTAATTTTAGAGTAGAAAGGAAGAAATGAGTAGTGGTAACCCTAGAAGTTGTTAGTGAGATGCCCAAATAACTCATATTTTGAGACACTGGTTAGAGACAAAATGATAGAAGAAAATCATCGGCCATATGAAGAATATGGGACTTCTACAAATTTATTTTCACCTTGTTATTGATAGAAATCGTCCAAAGATAGATGTATATAGTTAATAAAAGATAAAACAAACTTACTAAAGATCATAACATCAACCGCAAATGTTAGAGGGGTAACAAAGTTTGCCTGCATTTTGGTTGGAGTAGAATTTCATTAGCTTGGAATTTTCGGTCGATCAATTTAGTTAAAAATTACATGACAAGAATGGATAGATAAGAGGAGGTAGGGTATCCTTGTCTTATACCCTGCTTGTTCTTGAAATAGCATACTGATTTTCCATTACAATTCAGGGTATAGCTTGGAGTTGAAATACATGCATACACCCAAGCAGCAAAGGGTTTTGGAAAATGCTTCATAGCCATTATTCTTACAATAGATGTCCAATATGTACTGTCATAGGCCTTCTTTATGTCTAGCCTTAGCATAGCACTAGGAGTAGCTTGAGTCTTGTTAAAACCTTTGAGCAACTCTTATGCAAGTTAAACATTATCTAGAATACTACTCTGAGGAAAGAAAGCGGCTTGATTTTGGATATTAGGTCAAGAAGCACACACAAAAGCGTTGAATCTAGGATTTTGGAAACGCACTTATAAGTCACATTATAGCAAGAGTTTCGCGTGAATGAACTTACTGAACTAGCCGGACTTAACTTAGGAATAAGGACCAAATTAGTGGCATTAACTTCTCCCGGCATCTTGCATTTATGGAAAAAATTATGAATTGCTTTGCAAACATCAAGAGCAATTATTTCTGAGCAATAAGTACAGAATAAGACTTTAAAACCATTTGAGCCACCAATTACATTAAGACCATATAAGACATGTATCTCACATGTATATGTAGTAATATATTTTAGATTCTCCTAAACACTTGATATTTATATGCATATTACCTTATTCTCCGTATATTATACCTATTCATACTCAAATAATTGTATATCCATTTTTGTAGATGGTTAAGATGGAGAAAATTATAAAATATAAATATATACTAGATAAATAATAGAGGGAGTATGAAGTGCTTAGACTCAGGGGAGTTAACCAAGTTTAGGGAAGTAAATCAAAATATTATATTCATTTTATTTCCATAATTTTTAGATAGTTGTCATTATTAAAAGGAGAATATTTTTAATACCACAAGTATTTATTTTGATGATAATAACCATATAAATATTGTTATTAATGATTCTCAGGGTTGTATAAAATTTATGAAGGAATTTCGATTATAACTATTTAGTACATTTTAGGAATGGAAAATTATAGATGGATTATACATTAATACTGATCAATAAGAAGTCTCAAGAGTAAGATAAGAAGCTAATGAAGACTCAATTTAAGTGGACAACAAGTAGAGATGAGTAAGACATAAGAGCTCAAGAATAGGACATTAAAGTGTTCAGAAAAATTATTTTCAAGTCTTAGATGTTTTTTTTTAAGACAACAAATACCTTTGATATTTCTCTATTGCTAAACTACATTTTCATCTCTAGTAACTTTTTATGATTATACAATATTAGTTTTAGATCGTGGAAGATCCAAAAATTATTTGTAAAGTGTATTTCTAAATTCAACAGGAATATGTTAATATACCCTACAAGCATACGCCAACATAGTAGCCATTGGAGAGAGTTTTTTAAAAATTTAAGCTAATGGATTTAAACACCACCCTTTCACTTGAGGACATGTCCCTTCATTATCTATATAGAGGCTTTGGAATACAATTTGTTCATGATTTGTACTCATATTCTCTTACCCTTTCTTTCCATTAGTTTACTATAAAGTTTTCTTAACAGTTTTACACTTACCTCCCGATTCCACATTCTCACTTCAATTCTTCATAAGCATATAAGACCGGAGATTCTTATTTGAATTCTTGATCATACTATAGCCATTCTCATCATTTTCCTCTCAAATTTTAAAGATAAATTACTACTTGAGATCTATTGGATCATTATATTGAAACTTCAAGAATGTGTTGTAAATTGCAATTACCCGCCATATTATTCTTATTTGAAAAGAGAAATGGTGCATCCTACTACCTATCAAAAGTTAGGATTGTACAGATGATCATGACCATCCGTGGAATTTCTAGAAGGTAGATGTGTCCTACCACCTAAGGAAAGTCAAGATAGGTGTTCCTACCACCTGATTAAAGTAAAGAGGCTAGGGTAACTCACACATCCCACAATGAGTACATATACCAATAGTGGAGTTAATTACAATGAATTGGAAAATGACTAGATCGAGAGTACTTGATAAGGGAGGAGAGAATCTGATCCTTTCATTTCAACTCTTTTCTAGAATGGTTTCATATTTGCTTGACATTTAGTATAATTTCTTTATTCACAAATATTGAATAGTTACTATTTATATTGTTTTGTTTAAGGAAACAAATTATTGATTTGGTTGTTTGATTTCTTTATTTTTTCGATGATGTGAATTGTGTCTATCTGATCTCGGTATACTAAATATGTATCAATTTGTGCAATTAACTAATTTATGCATTTACTTTATCATATGTCGAATTTGATAATTGTTATATATACATACATATATATACATATATATATATATATAACTTGTATGCTCACACTAGGATGGTTACATACATACATGATAAGTCATCTTATTTCGTTTACATAGGAAGGCGCTTCGGTATGGAAGTGGGATCCTATTTCTGTGGATTTCATAGATGGGTTGTCGAGATCTAATAAAGGAAATGAAAGTATATGGGTCATAGGGGACAGATTGACCAAGAGTGTCTGTTTCATTCCAGTTAAGTCAAGTAGGACGGCGCTTGTATTATCTAAGTTATTTATAAAGAATGTTGTTAGATTGCATGGCATTCTAGTAGTATCATTAGCAAGAAATTCCTTATTCACTGGCGAGTTTTGGAAAAGTCTTCAGGAGAGTTTAGGAACAAAGCTCAAGATGAGTACCGCTTCCATCCGCAGACAGATGGGCAAACGGAAAGGGTTAACAAGATCTTGGAGGACTTGTTAGGAGCTTCTGTATTGAATTTTAGAGGATCATGGGAAGGCCATCTATACCTAGTCGAGTTTTCGTATAACAATAGTTATCAGGCTAGCATTGGGATGACACCATTTGAGGCTTTATATGGAAGACCATGTAAATCTCCAGTTTGTTGGTTAGAGACTGGAGATAGATTAGTAGTTTGTCCTGATTTGGTAAAGGAAGCAGCATAAAAGAATGAACTTATAATGGCGAGAATGAAGGATGCTCAGTCTAGGAAGAAAAGCTATGCAGATAAAAGACGAAAAGATTTAGAGTTCTTTGTTGGAGATCATGTTTTCGTCTAAGTATCGCCGATGAAAGGTGTTATCAGGTTTGGAAAGACGGGAAAGTTAGCAGTGATGTTCGTAAGACCATTTCCTATTTTAGAGAGGATCGGGAAACTCTCATATAGAGTAGAGTTATCGAGTAGTTTGACAGGAGTCCATGATGTTTTCCATGTATCTCATCTGAGGAAGTATGTTAGGGATCCAAACACTAATATAGCACCGACTGTATTAGAGGATTTAGTAGTGGAACCAGACATGACTATAGTTAGGAAGCCTATCCGGATAGTCATAAGAAATGAGAAGCAGTTGAGGAACAAGACATCATATTAGCGAAAGTTTAGTGGAGTGACGATGAGACTGCATGTAAAAGACCGAGAGCAGGACAAGAGACGCTTGTCCTGATTTGTTTTGATGGTATATTTTAACTTTGATTGTTTGGATGTGTTCCTTATCGTAATTCCGAGAACGAAATTCGTTAAGGAGGGGAGATTGTAACACCCCATATTTTTAGTAACATTATTTCGGATATTTAACTAGCTAAATTAAATAAAAGTATGTTGATTAATGGATTGAGATTTGTGAGTTAAACTAAGGGGTAGCCGTGTTATATTAATGAATAGATAAATGAAGTAAAATAGACTTACGTGTTAGGAAATAGGGGAGGGAAAAATTGGAAAAAGGATTTCCTAATACCATAAACCCTTAGGGAAAATGAACATACCTTCATTTCATTTTATCACAAACGAAAACACCAAAACCAAGGCTAACCACCATTAATAAAGGAGAAGAAGAGAAAGCTAAAGTTTTCAAGAGGAAAATCAAATCAACTAAATCAAGATCAAATCTCGTATCTTTAATCACAAAGCTAAGTGAATAATTACTACATATCATTTTTCTTATGTTTTTTTTTTAAGGATAATCTGAAGAATTTTTGCATGTTTATGCCATATTTTGAATGATTAAAAGTTTATATGTACTTGTTGATGATTTATGCATATTTATATTGATTTTTATGACATATTTGACATGAAAACCCTATTAAATGACATCCAATTGCCTTATAAATTTAAGTGTAGATCAGAAATAATATTTTAGAGGTGGGTTTTAATTTTCGTAATTTTTTGAATTAATGTGGATTTTACATTAATTTTCTAGTGAAGAACATGATTTATTGGGTTATAAATTATTTACAACGAAATAAATAATTATTTGGGTATGAAATTTATATACGTTAGAAAACATATTGAAAAGAATTTTTATGAATTTTCATAGAATTTTTCTAAGTGTTTTGATGAATATATAAAGTTACTTAAGGTATGAGACATAAATGTTAGGAAATCTATTCTACGGTTTCGATGATAACAACTATACAATGGAAATCATATGTATGTATATATCTATATTTACAGGTAGTTGATGAAGTAGCATCACCAAAGAGATAGAAACAAGAATCAAAAGGCAAACAAATCAATGGAAGTTGAAATGGAAATGCACAAGACACAAAGAAAGCAAAGCACACACTTTCAGACGTCTGAGTGCACTTATCAGACGTCTGGATTATTCCGATGTATTGCAAATCAATATAAAACAGACGTCTGATAAAAATACCAGACGTCTGCTGATATTCTCTGATTCTATATTTCAGAAGGAATCAGACGTCTGGTATTAAAATCAGACGTCTGAAAAACAACCATACACAAAATATATATGAAGGCCAGACGTCTGAAACATGCTCTCAGACGTCTGATTTTGAATTCGGCAGAGCATTTTCAAACTCCAACTGCCACACTCGAAGGGACACGTCTGCTTCTTCTCACCGCAACTCTTCATCATCATCAGAAGCGACTTTAGGGAGATTACAACGGATACAACTATACAAGATAACCCTTCATCAGTATAAATAGCATCAGCAATGTAAAGAAAAAGATACTTACCTATTCTATTATTTTCTATACTCTAACTTATATCTGTTCTCAAAGCAATCAACTACTTACACTTTCATATATTCTAGATTACGCATTCAACACTTTCTAGATAAATATATTGGAATCACTTGTATTCAACAGTCAACATCAGTGTTATAAGAACACATCTTTGACAAAGAAACTCTGCTATTGTAAACCTGTTCCTCCGGGTCAAGTGAGGGTTAGTTAGTGAAAGGAAATTCCGAAGAGGAGCTTCGGGACTGGACGTAGGACGGGAGGTCTGAACAAGTATAAAATCCTGGTGTGATTAGTTTAAATTACTTTACTACTTTTATCTATCTAGTTTTACTGTAGATTACTTATACTTGCACATATATATCACACGATCCACTCATATAGACTTACAATTGGTATCAGAGCAAGGTTTGATCAAAAAAAACAGTAACACGTTTTTTGAATCTTTTTAAATATGGCAAGTATTTTTCAAGAAGGACAATCCACAGCACGACCCCCACTTTTTAATGGCTCTAACTATGCATATTGGTCAACATGTATGAGAATTTTTATGGAAGCTAACGGTCTAGAAATTTGGTCAGCCACTCAAGATAAATATGAAGCACCCACTACTGCTATGAACACTTGGACCGATGCACAAAAAACCTTAACATCAAACAATGCTAAAGCTATGAATGTTTTATTTTGTTCTTTAGACAAAAATGAATTTTCACGTGTAATGCTATGCACCACTACATTTGATATTTGGCGTACCTTACAAATTACACACGAAGGAACAACAAAGGTCAAACGAACTAAAATTTCAATTTTGCAAAACCAATTCTCATCTTTCAAAATGAAACAAAATGAAACTATAGTAGACATGTATTCTAGATTTCAAAGTATTCAACATGATCTTATGGCATTAGGAGTTAAGTTTACTGATTTTGATTTAGTTTCTCGAATACTCAACTCTTTAACACCTGACTGGGAAAGAAAGGTATTGGCTATAGAAGAGGCTAATAATCTTTCTACCCTCAAAGTTGAAGAGTTGATAGGAAATTTGATGTCCTATGAAGCAAATTTGTAGGCATGAAAAGAACTAAATTCGAAAAAGAAGAACATAGCATTTCAGGCAACAAAGAATGATGAATCAGAATTAGATGAAGATGAGATAGTATTCATTGCCAAAAACTATAATAGATTCAAGAAATTAGAAAGATGACAAAATTTCAAAAAGAACGAAAGTCCAACTCGACAAATCAATCTCAAATCAAATGCTATGAATGTGATCAATACGGACACATGAAGAAAGAATGCCCAAAACTCAACAATGATAAAAAGAAGAATAAATTTGAAAAATTCAAGAGGAAGAAAGCTTTCAAAGTAACATGGGATGATTCGGATTCTTCATCATCAGAAAGTGATAGCGATAATGACGAAGAACAAGCAAATGTGTGTTTTATGGCACAAAACGATGAGGTATGTCCGGAACTTAGCTATGACGAATTATTTGAACTAAGCATGGAATTGGATGATAAATTTAGACAGGTTAAAAAATTGAATAAAGAATATATAACTAAAATAAATAGATTAGAAATTGAAGTAGGTATGTTAAAAGATGAAAAAATCATTCTAGAAAAAGAACTTGAATTATCTCAAGAAAAATTCAGAAGTAATTTGATAATGAATGAGGCTACCACTATAGAACTTGAAAACGCTAAAAAGGCAAACGATAATTTTTTGAAAGAAAATACCGACCTTAAAAATAATATTGAATTGTTTAAAATTGAAAATGTAGAACTAAAAGAAAAACTAGATAAGATTACAAATAATGTGTCAAAATTTAATAAAGGAAAACAAGATTTCGAAAACCTTATAAAAATATCAAAACCATTAAGCAACAAAAATGGAATAGGTTTCAAAAATTCCTCTAAACAAAAAGAAAAAGTTGCAAAAAATCTTAGTTATAAAAAAACTAAAAGTTTACCTAAGTCTACATTTAATACCAAAATTATAAAAATTTGGATTCCTAAAACAAATAATCATTTAATTAGACAAAAGTATATCAATAATTATATGGAGAATGTGGTCTATAATAAAAATTATATTTATAAAGGTACCAAACCATCTTGGGTATGGCTACCTTCTCCTAACAAATAGGACCCTAATAATATATGGGTACCAATTGAAACATCTTTTATTTTGCAGGTACCCAAAATAAAAAATAAAGAGAAATGGATACTAGATAGTGGCTGCTCTAAACATATGACCGGAAATTCAAAGATGTTATCAAATATATCATACATTGATGGTGGAACGGTAACATTTGGAGACAATTCAAAAGGATACGTCGTGGGCATTGGAGAAGTCATCAACTCTGGTATATCATATTCTCCTATTATTACAAATGTTTTATTAGTAAAAAATCTAAAACACAACTTACTATGCATTAGTCAATTATGCGATAAAGGTTTTCAAATAAATTTTGAAAAAGATAAATGTAATATTTTAGATAATAACAAACAACTCATTTTTGAAGGATTCAGAAACAAAAATATTTATGTATTAAACATGAAATAAATAAAAATTCAAACTTATGCTTAACCGCCAAACATGATGATCCACGGTTATGGCATAAACGATTCTGTCATATCAACTTTAAAAATATTAATAAGTTAGCAAGATATGAACTAGTAAGGGGATTACCTAGAATAAATTTCAAAGTAGAAAATTTATGTGATGATTGTCAAATTAGAAAACTGAAGAAAAGCTCGTTTAAATCTAAAAATAATATTTCCACAAAACAGCCAATAGAACTGTTACACTTAGATTTATTGGCCCTACACAAATTCGGTCTATAAATCACAACAAATATGTCTTTGTAATAGTTGATGATTTTTCAAGATATACATGGACTTTGTTTTTAAAACATAAAAGTGATACTTTTGGAATGTTTAAAATTTTTGCTAAAAGAATTAAAACACGAATGAACTTAAAAATTAAAAATATCCGAAGTGATCATGGAGGAGAATTCGAAAATGATCTTTTTACAAATTTTTGTAATAAAAAAGGAATAACTCACAATTTTTCTTTTCCTCGCACACCGCAACAAAATGGTGTCGTAGAAAGAAAAAATCGCACATTACAAGAATGCGCACGAACATTACTAAATAGTAGTGGTTTACCAAAACACTTTTGGGCTGAAGCTATTGCGACATCTTGTTATGTATTAAATCGTGTGACAATACGTCCTATGACTAAACAAATGTGTTTTGAAATATTTTTTGGTAAAAAACCTAAGGTATCATACTTTAAAACTTTCGGGTCAAAATGTTTTATTTTAAATACAAAAGATAACTTAGGTAAATTTGATCCAAAAGCTGATGAAGGTATCTTTATTGGATATTCAGATCAGAGTAAAGCATATAGAATTTTTAATAAAAGAAATAATACTGTTGAAGAAAGTCTACACGTTTCGTTCGATGAAAATATTCGTAATCTTAAAACTAACGATGAAGAAGAAGATATTCCACTAATAAATCCAACAAATACCGTTAATAATGACATAAATATTGAAAATAACACTCTGGTATCACCTCCTAGAATTCTTAAAAATCATCCAATAGATAATATTATTGGAGACCTTAATATAAGAGTAACTAGAAATCATCTCAATCATATAATCCATATAGCATTTGTGTCAAACTTTGAACCAAAAAATTATAAAGAAGCATCAAATGATAATTTTTGGATAACAGCTATGCAAGAAGAATTAAATCAATTCGAACGTAATAACGTATGGGAATTAGTACCACGGCCTAAAGATCAATCGGTAATAGGAACAAAATGGATATTTAAGAACAAATTCGATGAAAACGGAGATATTATTAGAAATAAAGCACGATTAGTTGCTCAAGGCTACAATCAAGAAGAAGGAATAGATTACGATGAAACCTTTGCTCCAGTAGCAAGATTGGAGGCCATTCGTACATTACTCGCTTTTGCAACATATAATAATTTTAAACTATTTCAAATGGATGTCAAAAATGCTTTTTTAAATGGGTTTATCAAAGAAAATGTATATGTAGAACAACCACCACTATTTGTTCATGAAAAATATCCGATCATGTATTTAAATTACACAAAGCTTTATATGGATTAAAACAAGCCCCACGAGCTTGGTTGAACGTCTTAAAAATCATTTAATTACATCAGGTTTTCAAATAGGCAAAATTGATACAACTTTGTTTATTAAAAGAGAAAATAATGATATTTTAGTTGTGCAAATCTATGTCGATGACATCATTTTTGGCTCAACAAATGAAAATTTATGCAACCAATTTTCAAATATTATGAAAAGTGAATTTGAAATGTCCCACATGGGAGAATTAAATTTTTTCTTAGGATTACAAATAAAACAACTTGATAATGGAATTTTTATTCATCAAGAAAAATATTGTAATAATTTATTAAATCATTTTGAAATGAATAAAACCTCAAGTAAACCAACTCATATGAGTACCACTGCTAACTTAGAAAAAGATGAAAACGAAAAAGATTTTGATGAAAAGAAATATCGTAGCATGATTGGTTCTCTTCTCTATTTAACGGCTAGTCGACCTGATATTATGATGAGTGTATGTCTTTGTGCTCGATTTCAAGCCGAACCAAAAGAGTCACATCTAAGAGTAGTGAAGCGAATTTTACGTTATCTTTCTAGTACTAAAGATTATGGGTTGTTCTACCCTAAAGGATCCTCATTTGAACTTATCTCATATAGTGACGCGGATTTCGGAGGATGTAAAACAGATCGTAAAAGTACTTGTGGAACTTGTCATTTTATCGGACAATCATTAGTTTCTTGGTTTAGCAAAAAACAAAATTGTGTTTTCTTATCAACTTGCGAAGCCGAATACATCTCCGCAGCACTAGCATGTGCTCAAGTAATATACATGCAACAAACACTAACAGATTTCGGTAAACCTATCATTAAGTCACCAATTTATTGTGATAACACAAGTGCAATTAATATTTCCAAAAACCCAATTAATCACTCAAGAACCAAACGTATAGATATACGACATCATTTTCTAAGAGACAATGTTGAAAAAGGAATCATTTCATTGGAATACGTTAGCACCGAAAATCAAGTAGCCGACATCTTTACTAAACCGTTAAATGAACAAACTTTTTCTAAGCTTCGTCGAGAATTTGTTCACTAAATGATCTTTTTCCTTAATACATTACCTATAAAAAAAATTAAGCTACATTAAGTTACCAAAATACTGACCACAAGATATATTATTGATTTCTGCACTTCTAAGGTGTTTAGAAAAATAATAACCACAAGTTAGGTTATCTTCTGCACCTTTAAAATTCTTTAATTTGTCTATATTTACATACTTTCCAAATTATAAATATAACCAAATAGAACAACTTTATTCAACCAATTAATTTTTCTATATATATAAAAATGTCTTCACCAGATTCCTATATATCCATCTCCGTATCAACACCCTCGACGGATAGCGCGGTTGACACACCACAACAACTCCCAACGCCTATCCCAAAGCAAGAATCAACTCATAGGTGGTCTTCGTATCGTACAGGTTTTACACCAGATAATAAGAAAGCAAAAAAATCTGTGTTTACATCTCCTAACACAAAGGAGAAAATCAATGAAATCCATCATTACCAAAAACAACAGATGGATCTTCAACGGGAACTTTATTTCGAACAAAAAGTTACGGCACGGAGGTTAAACTTTCTCGAGCAAGTTGCAATGAAGTTTTGTTCGTCACGCAAGGAAGATATTCATGGACCACTTCCAAAATCTTGTAGTTCATTGGATCCATCTCCTTCATATCGTACTCCTTCAGACCCTTCACCTAGACGATATTCTGGCTCTCCACGAACACACGAACATTGAAATATATGGTCTAATTCAACCATAAAAACTCCGTCTCCATCTAAATAAATTATTTATATTTAGCGATGTTTGTATCTATAAGTATACGTGTTTTTATACCAATAAGGAAATTTATTATTTACGTTCAATAAATAACATTTCTATCATTTTTTGTCAATATATAATCTTCAGACATCTGCCAACATCTTCCAGACGTCTGATTATATGATATAATACTAAAACTGTTGATATGTGCATATATCAGACGTCTGAAATAATGCTAGACGTCTGAAATATACCTCTGCCCACTCTAAAATAAAATTATGGCCATTTCAGACGTCTGGAATGATAACCAGACTTCTGTATAAGTCCTCTGTTTCAATCTCAAACCAAAACAGACGTCTGCTTTAAACTTCAGACGTCTGAAATTGTTCTCTGCTTCGAAATATTACACGCAAACTAACAACCAGACGTCTTAATAAACATCTCAGACGTCTGTTTCTACCTACTGGACAAAATTAGGGCAAACCAGACGTCTTATTACCTTTTCAGACGTCTGGTTCCCAATCGACCCTATAATATCGATCACGTTAACGTCATTTTTTTACCTACCCCAAAACCATTTTTTTCCTTCTTCCCACGATCTTCCCAAATAGACTTCTTTCCTCCAAAATCATACAGCATTTTTTTTAAACAACAATGCCGCCTCGTACTAAAAATCCTACTAAAAAGAGAAAGCAAGATCAACCAACAACATCTTCACATCCACAAGTTTGTTCGGATGATCAAATCGAACGTTGGATGAATAGAGCTCCTCATTCTCTTAAAAGGTACGAAGAAATTCAAAAAAAGAAACTTCACATAGGTCCCTTCTACAATTTACTAAAATTTCCTATGTATGACCTAGATGAATTATGTGAAACAGCTGGTTTAGATACCCTGATTTCTTTTCAAACAAACGATATTCAAATTGACCAATTAGCCATCTTCTTATTCTACTCAAATTTAGATAGCACCGCAGTTTGGAATACTAAGAATGAAGAAAATTGGCTTTGGTCCAGTGTATATGGAAACACAATTCGATTAACCCCTGGCTTAATAGGTCGAACACTTGGTTGCTCTGACACCGGGGAAGACCTGTATAGCATTCCCGATATGAGATTTAAGCCTAGGGATAGTGTTACACATCAAATTTGGGAAGATAATATGCCGAAATTTGCTTCCAAGTATTTACGCCCGAAGGCTCGACTACTTACAAGGATGATAATAAACACCATTATTCCACGATTAGGCAGTCACGAGCAAATCACAGAAATGGAGCATAAAGCATTGTATGCTATATTTAGTCGGACAAGAGTAAATTGGGCAAAATTTATTTTCGATGAGCTTAAACAATTTTGGAATCGCTCTCGACCTTCCATTATTTACCGGACTTACATTATGCGACTTCTTTGGGCTAATAACATTCAATCATATTTATCGACATTCGAAGAAATTTCACCCAAATATTCTTCAACAAAAATTTTCGCCTTGATGCACTTGCCCGAAATTCCCCTGGAATTCATGACATTTGAGGAGTGGACGCGCAATCGACAATCCCGACATATTGACCCTCCTCCTGCACTACCCATGATACCTTCTCAAGGAGAAGAACAAAAAGAAGCAACTCCTCCTCCTCCTCAACCTTTTGATTACCCAGGACAAGAGGATATTATGAAGACTCGACTAGAAACAGAACCAAATGAAAGTATTCGAGATCTCACTCTTCGGAATCAACACATACTGTCCCAAAATCAAAGACACTTGGCTAAGCTAATTGACAACCTTGAATTATCAGTTGCTACTCGCCTAGCCACAGTTGAAGATTCCCTTTCAACTGCTTTGACAGTGCTGAAAGAAGTATTACAACGGGTCCGTGGTCCAACTCCACCCTCTGAGGATTGGGCAACTCCCGTTCCTTCCCCTCCTACAAAGCACTCTAAATTATTTGAGGATGATCCTCCAAAGGAAGCTATGATATCTCCTTCCAAAACTAGTACTTCTATAAAAGAAGATCAAAACAAGGATGATACAAATCAAGCTTCGCCAAAGGAAGGTGATCCAAAACTAGCTTCACCAAAACAAGATGACCAAACTCAATCCTCTCCGAAATAAATTTAAGTTTACTTTTTGTAGCTTTTGTGTACTTCTGTAATATAACAATGCATGTAACCTTTTTCTTATTAATGAATATTTTTTGACATATTGGCTTCTTTGTTAAAAATTCTTTTTGATAATGTCAAAGGGGGAGAAATATTAATATTCTCATAATAAAATATAAGCATATATTCAGGGGGAGATTTCAAATCTATATATAAGTACATTGAATAAGTTGTCATCATCAAAAAGGGGGAGATTGTTAGGAAATCCATTCTACGGTTTCGATGATAACAACTATACAATGGAAATCGTATGAATGTATATATCTATATTTACAGGTAGTTGATGAAGTAGCATCACCAAAGAGATAGAAACAAGAATCAAAAGGCAAACGAATCAATGGAAGTTGAAATGGAAATGCACAAGACACAAAGAAAGCAAAGCACACACTTTCAGATATCTGAGTGCACTTATCAGACGTCTGGATTATTCCGCTGTATTGCAAATCAATATAAAACAGACGTCTGATAAAAATACCAGACGTCTGCTGATATTCTCTGATTCTATATTTCAGAAGGAATCAGACGTCTGGTATTAAAATCAGACGTCTGA
The DNA here is from genome assembly GCA_030765085.1 of Allium cepa. Taxonomy (NCBI): domain Eukaryota; kingdom Viridiplantae; phylum Streptophyta; class Magnoliopsida; order Asparagales; family Amaryllidaceae; genus Allium; species Allium cepa. The sequence continues at coordinate 688,395,985 of CM060932.1, read as the reverse complement.
AAAACAACCATACACAAAATATATATGAAGGGAAGACGTCTGAAACATGCTCTCAGACGTCTGATTTTGAATTCGGCAGAGCGTTTTCAAACTCCAACTGCCACACTCGAAGGGACACGTCTGCTTCTTCTCACCGCAACTCTTCATCATCATCAGAAGCGAATTTAGGGAGATTACAACGGATACAACTATACAAGATAACCCTTCATCAGTATAAATAGCATCAGCAATGCAAAGAAAAAGATACTTACCTATGCTATTATTTTCTATACTCTAACTTACATCTGTTCTCAAAGCAATCAACTACTTACACTTTCATATATTCTAGATTAGGCATTCAACACTTTCTAGATAAATATATTGGAAGCACTTGTATTCAACAGTAACATCAGTGTTATAAGAACACATCTTTGACAAAGAAACTCTACTATTGTAAACCTGTTCCTCCGGGTCAAGTGAGGGTTAGTTAGTGAAAGGAAATTCCGAAGAGGAGCTTCGGGACTGGACGTAGGACGGGAGGTCCGAACTAATATAAAATCCTGGTGTGATTAGTTTAATTTACTTTACTACTTTTATCTATCTAGTTTTACTGTAGATTACTTATACTTGCACATATATATCACACGATCCACTCATATAGACTTACAACAAATGTTTTATATACTTAATAAGGAGTTTGTAAAATAAAATTATAGTTTATTTCTGAGAATATTGGAAACATTATTGAGAAAGGTATTTAGCCACCAATGGAAATTTGACAAATAATGGCAGGATAGTTAAAAAGTGTTTCTTTTTTAGGTTGAAAACAAAAATAACAAGTTTTTAGCATGTTCTGCCACTTTCGGCACATGGGTTTCAGCTAGGACGTTTTGCAACAATGCTTTTATAACTAGTGCACATGGTATCAAGTTCCTTGGTACGTAGCATATTGGAGGAAGTTGGAAGGTACGTAGTCGAAACGTTGGATTCCAAAGGGGTTGGTGTATGCTTTGTTTTAAAATCAAATGCAGCACCTACTTTGAATTTGATAGGTTAGCACTCGACTCAGTTGGCTCTCGACTAGGTCAAATATTTTAGAGGAATGATTTTGAATGCGTTGCACTCTTTTGTTTTAAATAATGCTTTCGAAGGGGTGGTTCCCTAAAGGGTTTTGAAGGAGTCAAAAGATAGTGTTTTCTAATGTTTTCAAAAGGGTTGAAACGAAAGGTTTTCCAAGGTTTCTAAAGACAATGCTTTGAAGTGTTTTAAGATATGATGTCTAAGGTTTTAAAGCTTTCGAAAGGAAGGTTTTCAAAGTTTTCAAAACTGGTTTAAGAATGGTTTCGAAAGGAAGTTTTTGCCCTTCGGCCTAGCTAATTAAAGTGCTTTACTTGGTTTCTAAAGAGATGCTTTCAATGGTTCAGAAAGGTTTCAATAGAATTGAAAGGGGTACTTTCAAGTGTTTAAATGTTTTCATCAACTACGGTTTGGGTAAAGTATATATATAACATAGCAAGGTGATTTTGAGTAGAACATAGAGTATATGTATATTCCTTGTGTGAGTTGACTTAAAGGTCTTAAATAAATTTGAAAAAGATTTTCAAGGAAAATTATGGGAGGGGATCCCTAAGTAAAATGAATCTGATATTAGAATACCAGACGAGACTGGTATATGGTCGCACCCTATACATTAGCTATTGGCCCCAGCTAATTTTTGTCCAAAATTCCAGTGTGTAGCGCTTTGCCACAGGCACAACTAAAATTATGATTACACACAGGAAGGAATATATATTTGTATACAGTTAGGCTATTGGTGATCCTGCAAAACCATTAGTATAATATGACCCTGTGAGATGTTAAGTTAGGGACAGACCATCCAGAAGAGAAGTATTTAACAGATAGTTAAGGAAAGACCGTCCAAAAGAGGTTTGTATAACAAATGTTAGATTATTTTGTTATTTTGTCTGGTGGGCCGTTGTCAGCCGATGGTTAATAGTTAGCCAAACAAAACTAAAGTATTTGAACAGATAGTTCTTTTATTACCTGACATGTATATTTATATAATGATGCTTTACAGTATTTAACCAATTTTGGTAGCAGGAAAAGATTTGCAAAAGCTATGTTTTAAAAGAATGTTAGTGAGGGGAAACCCGTTCTGCTAAGCTGCATGATCTCACTTAACGTTAACAACCGGAATGTATTGTATTATTCACACCAGGCTTTATATCTGACTTGAAGTTTATATTTTTTCCTTAAACTATCAGGTGCTCAAAACTGATTTGAGTAGGCTGAGGGTGGAGGTTCTTTCAGGTTTTTAGCAAGATGACAAATAAAGCTGCAAGAGGCGAGCACGAGGCTAACGGATAGCTATTTAGGAGTTGCAGTTCTTTGTTTTTTGTTTATTTCTGTTGTGTATGTATTAAGTCAACTATGACTATATGACTCTAATCATCCAAGGAGGCATCTTCATATGTCGCTCTTGACATATTTTGTAATAAGTATATTTTGTCATTGCTTGGGAAACGTTGTGAGGTTATGTATATGAATATTGAACATGTATTTTTAAATGTAATGGAAAATTCTGTTTTGAAAACTGTGATTTGTTTCATATTCAAGTATTTCTGATATTACAGATACTATTAAAATAGTCGTATTTAGTCGCTGAAAGTTAATACTATAGATGACTGCAGCATCTAGAGCACTTAGCTTTGGGCCTCTGGATAGGGGATGTTACAATACCACCAATCCAGAAAAACCTAAACATAGCACTACCGATCATGCTCAAAAGTTTATTAAGCAGAAAAAAGGTTCTAACCCAGTAAACCATCATGGAGAAACTCGCAGACTTAATCAACACAAGTCTTCCTAGCTGGCTCAATAGCCTGTTGGCCCAACAGTTCATGAAAACAGTAATTTTAGAGCAGAAAGGAAGACAACGAGTAGTGGTAACCCTAGGAGTTGTTAGTGGGATGCCCAAATAACTCATGTTTTCAGACATTGGTTGGAGACCAGATGATAGAAGCAAATCATCGGCCATATGATGAGGCACTCCAAAAATAAAAATATGGGACTTCTACAAATTTATTTTCAGCCCTGTTATAAGATAAAAATTGTCCAAAGATAGATGTATATTGTTAATAAAAGATAAAACACACTTACTAAAGATCATAGCATCATCAGAAAACATTAGAGAGGTAACCAAAGTTTGCCTACATTTTGGTTGGAATAGAATTTCATTAGCTTGGAATTTTCAGTTGATCAATTTAGTTAAAAATTCCATGACAAGAACGGATAGGTAAGAGGAGATAGGGTCTCCTAGTCTTATACCCTGCTTACTCTTGAAATAGCATACTGATTTTCCATTACAATTCAGGGTGTAGCTTTGAGTTGAAATACATCCATACACCGAAGTAACAAAGGGGTTTGGAAAATGCATCATAGCCATTATTCTTACAATAGATGTCCAATGTGTACTGTTATAGGCCTTCTTTATGTCCAGCTTTAGCATAGCACTAGGAGTAGCTTGAGTCATGTTATAACCTTTGGGCAACTCTTATGCAAGTTAATCATTATCAAGAATACTTCTCTTAGGCAAGATAGAAGCTTGTTTTTGGGATATTAGGTCAAGAAGCGCACACACAAGCGTTGAATCTAGGATTTTGGAAATGCACTTATAAATCACATTATAGTAAGAGTTTGGCCAAAATGAACTTATTGAACTAGCCGGACTTGACTTAGGAGTAATGACCAAATTGGTAGCATTAGCTTCTCTTGGCATCTTGCATTTACGGAAAAAAGTTATAAATTGCTTTGAAAACATCAATAGCAATTATTTCCGAGCAATAAGTATAGAATAAGACATTAAAACCATTCGAGCCACCAATTACATTAAGGCCAAATAAGACATGTATCTCACTTATATATGTAGTAATCTATTTTAGACCTCTTAAACACTTGATATTTATATGCATATTACCTTATTCTCCATATATTATACCTACTCATACTCAAATAATTTTATATCCATTTTTATAGATGGTAAAGGTGGAGAAAGGTATAAAATATAAATATATACTACATATAATAGTAGAGGGAGTAGGAAGTGCATTGACTCGTGGGGAGTTAACCAAGTTTAGGGAAGTAAATCTAAGTATTATTTTTATTTTACATCCATAATATTTAGATGTTTGTCATATTAAAAAGGTGTAGATTTTTAATACCACAAATATTGATTTTGGTAATAACACCATACAAATATTGTTATTAATGATTCTCTGAGTTGTATAAATTTTTTGAAGGAATTTCGATTATAACCATTTTGGTACTTTTAGAAATAGAAAAGTACAGATGGATTATACATTAATATTTATCAATAAGAAGACTCAAGAGTAAGATAAGAAGCTAGTGAACAATCAATATAAGTGGAACACAAGAAGAGATAAGTTGGACACAAGAGCACAAGAAAAGGACATTAAAAGTATTTAAAAAAGGTATTTTTCATGTCTTAGATGTTTTTTTTAAAGTAAGGAAATGCCTTTGATATTTCTCTATTGCTAAACTAAATTTTCATCTCTACTAACTTATTATTATTATACAATATTAGTTTTAGATTGTGGAAGATCCAAAAATTATTTATAAAGTATATTTCTAAATTCAACAGGAATATGTTAACATACCCTACAAGCATATGTCAACATACTAACCATTCGAGAGAGTTTTTTAAAATTCATGCTAATGGATTTTAACACCATCCTTTAACTAGAGGACATGTCCCTTCAATATCTATATAGAGGCTTTGGAATACAATTTGTTCATGATTTGTACTCATATTTTCTTACCCTTTCTTTTCCATTAGTTTACCGTAAAGTTTTCTTATGAATTTTACACTTACTTCATGATTCCACACTCTCACTTCAATTCTCTATAGATTTAAGCATATAAGACTGGATATTCTTATTTGAATTCTTGATCATTCTCTAGCCATTATCATCATTTTCCTCTCAGATTTTAAAGATAAATTGCTAGTTGAGATCTATAGGATCATTATATTAAAACTTCAAGAATGTGTTGTAAATTGCAATTACCCGCCACATTATTCTTATTTAGAAAAAGAGAAATGGCGCATCCTACTACCTATCAAAAATCAGGATTGTACAGTTGACCTTGACCACCAGTGGAATTTCAAGAAGGTGGATGTGTCCTACCACCCGAGGAAAGTCAGGATAGGTGTTCTTACCACCTGATTCAAAGTCAAGAGGTTAGGGCAACTCACACATCCCACAATGAGTATATATACCAATAGTGGAGTTAATTACATTGAGTTGGAAAACGAATAGGTCGAGAGTACTTAGAAAGGGAGGAAAGAATTTGATCCTTTCATCTCAACTCCTTCTAGAATGTTTTTCAATTTGCTTGACAGTTGGTATAATTTCTTCATTTATGAATATTGAACAGTTACTATATATATATACATATATATATATATCATTGTTTAGGGAAATAATTTGTTGACTTGGTTGTTTTATTTCTTTGTTTTTTCTATGATGTGAATTGTGTCTATCTGATCTCGGTATACTAAATATGTATCAATTTATGCATTTACTTTATGATATGTCTAATTTGATAATTATATATATATATATATATATATATATATATATATATATATATTACTTGTATGCTCACACTAGGATGCTTTCATACATACCTGATAAATCATCTTATTTCATTTATATAGGAAGATGCAGAAGATAGATTCTTGCTTTGTTTATAATGTCATATGCCATGATCATCACATCATACACACACATAATGTTATGTTGCCACTTAATATTTTGCCTAATATACATAAATACTGCTATGGTAGTTATTTTAATGTTCACTAAGATATATACATGCTATGGAAGTTAAGATTTATTGTGCATTTTATGTAAGGATGAATGTTTAAATTATTACTTATATATACGTTATAGATTACGTGCATGCGATACATGATATGAGATTGTGCAAATTGCATTCTTTGTCCTTTATTAATTTTAAGGTCAAAATTCTTTTAAGGAGGGACTTAATAGCCTCAAAATTTTAATTATAATAAAAAGGTTTTTTTGTCAACTAAATTAATAAGGGTAAAATGTTCATTTTTATAAACAATGGAATTTGATCGTGAGAGTTACGCCATTGCATATAACAATATTTTCTAATTGGTTTTGACTATAACTTGTTCGAATTAGAGATCATATGGAAGGAATATAAAGGATTTGGGATGCAGGTTTGTTGTCACTGAATCATATTTGGTCCATTATCCGAATCAGAGGATCTAATGGTTGTTTCTACGCATTATATATATAGCCATTTGAATGTACATACTTCCTTTTCTCGTTTTCCTTCTTTTCCAAAAAGACAATTTCTTTCTCCTTCCTCCTCAATGCTTATTAGGCCATATTTCACTCTTTCTTGATGGAATTTGGCAATCTTTATATCAAAATGGTAAGTGGAACAAGGACTATGACTAGATACTAAATTGAAGGAGAATCTAAAGTAATTAAGGCATGGATTTTTTGATAGTAGAGGAGTCTTTTAAAAAACTCGATATTCGTCTGTAATTTGGTGAGTGTGTTGATTCTATTTATCTATGGTGTGAATATGATGGCTAAATATTATCATTAGTTTGACTAGGAGATTAATTTCAAATTTAGTTAAATTTTGTTACTAATTAAATTATATGAAATTAGAAAATGAATAAAAAATTTGGATGAAGAAATTTATTTAATTTAAAACCTAGATTTGATAAAATGAAACTAGAGAACCCTTAATGATTTTAAATAACCCTAAATTTATGTGTAATAGGTGTAACAATTGTAGTATATAAGTTAGAAATTTAATGAGAGCAGAAATGGTGAGATAATAATGAAGATAGAACGAAAAACAAAACATATGAGGTAAAATGAATGACATGGGGAATGCACTAGCATATCAGTGACCCAACTAAAGATCTTTGACAGATCTGTTGGTGGTGGACCAGCCGACAGAGCCTATGCAGTTAGTTAGGTTGGGTAAAACTTGGACACAATGGGGTCAATTAGAATGTAGGGTATTTCATGGAATCGTGACTTTGTTTGACTCTTCAAGTTACATTGGGAACAACTTTCCTAGATGATGTTACAGCATTATGAGATATTTATACTATTGGATATTAAATGCTTGGTATATGAATCGGGTGTGTTTAATGCTATTATTAATGCTTCATGATTGTATTGGTTATGAATTAACATTTAGTGGCTCTTATGACTTACCATGTCATCACATGTCACACATATCAAGTATGTAGACAACGAGAGAATGGACATATCAATATTACAGGCTTATACGGCCTACGACGAACGCAACTGGGCCCAGGACATAGGTTAAACAAGTACTAATCATATGGCATGGTTTTTTTCCATTAATATATCTATGGTTGGGTTATGACCTTAACCAAGTATTTAACCCTTTTTCGTTGCTTGAAATTATTCCTTGAGTGTTGCTTAGGCATGTTAAGGTTTGTTTACAAACGTGCTAGACAATAATAATGTGATATCAATATTTTTGTAGTATGTTTGAGATAGGCTTATTTCACTCAGTCTGACATATGTCTAACCCTTTTTACATTGTTTTGATCTATTATTCATAAGTTTATGGAATATAGAGTTAAGCTGACGTAGATGATGTCCAAGGTGTGGATGACAGAGACTTATCCTATGTATATACTATATATCATCTCACAGTATAGTGTGACTGCATGTATTGGATTTACTATACATATATGACTATGTATTTGGATTGGTTTGAATATATGAATATTTTATATTATAAGTTGTTTCCTCCACTACGAGCCCAAAAAGATATAGTTAGAATCTTTTTTTCTTACTATCATCACTTAACGATCCTTTGTTTTTAGCTTTCTTGCTTTGAATCTTGACTCGGGCGTTAAATAAAAGGGTCAAAAATGGCGAGTTGTTGTATATAATACTTTTTAAAGCATTTAAACATATTATTATTAATATTTATCCTAAAAATAATAGTAATAATCTACTCAAAATATCTTTGAATGAAATCTTTATTGTTTATCTCCATAAAACAATAATTAAACTTTACTATCTCAAAACAACGTTACTGCTATTGTCCAAAAGATTTGTTACCATCATTAACTTCAAATTTTATACCCCATAGATATTTCAAAAGCCATATTATTTTTATTTATCAAAAATTCACTTCACTTTGTAAATATTAATAATCCTACAAAGTTTGCTTCAAATAAGTTTTTTATTATTATTTGAGAATTTTCTTAGAAATTCATGTATGTACACACATAAAAATTTACGCATCAGTTTCATTATAAATATCCCATTACGATCATTTATAGATATTAGCGTAAATTTTGTAAATAATTTTATTTGGTCTTTAATAACAATGTCACACCCCTTCTCAACCAATTATTATTTGCTTACATTAAATTCATAAATATTACTTATTATGAAATATTTACTCACTATTTAATCTGCCAACATGAAATTAAATTATGCCATTAAAATTACATGAACGCTCAAACAGTTAACGGTGTGTAATAATAAGGGAAACAATAACGATACATCTTATTTTATGTTATTATTTTGCTAGAGTAATAATTTACGCAGTACTATAATCCCAAATATCTCACAAAATCAAAATAAGGAATAAAATATAAATAGGTAAAAGAAATCAAAGTTTAAGCTATTATTAAATAAAAATGTATTTATAACCCTTAAACTTCGAGGAATGCACTTTCATATACAACCTGATTATTAAGAAAACCATATGTCAAATTTTAAGTAATCTCACCACAATCTAAATGCAACAATCCATGTGTGATTTGCACAAAGCATGAAACAATTATACAAATTATAACATATGAGGTTTAAAATGCAACTAAATAATTAATAGGGGTTAAAGTATTATATATTATTTTCCTTCTTTTGCTCCAAATGCACAAGCTGTCCATCTCCTTCCAACCCCATCCATTGATTTTCGCTAATCCAAAGTTCTGGTCCCCAAACCAAGCAACATAGTTGACGACCCCACGTCAGGTTGTACCCACTTCAACTATTGTCACTAACTACGGTCATTACCATCGTCGCCCCTAGTTCTGAGCCAATAAACCCTAAAATCCAAATTATGGTCAATCCATTCGCCTTTTTCCAAAATGAATACCGTTATTGCACTCCTCTCATCGAGATCTACAAACCCACGTCCTCAACTTTGTCCATCATCATCGTCAAAGTGGTCAAAATAAGAGTATTCACACCTTTGGTCATCGATTTCCAACCACTTAGAACATCGTATACAAAAATAAACACTTTCTATCTCATTTTCTTGTCGAGATCTTCATTTTGATATATAATTTATGGGGTTGAGTATTGTATTTTGTTTTTGTATTTTTTAGATCAGGGGAACAAATAACTATTTGAGGGAGATCAGAGAAGCGATTGTTGTGAATGTTGTATTGAGTATTTATAGAGAATAAACTAAGGTTAGAGTTTTAGTAAATAACATTCTTTCATTTTGTTGAATAAATTACTATATAAGTACGTTGTTGGCCCATACATACTATAGGAACATTGGATTGTATTGATTTTCCAATGATGCCACTCATTGTATTTTCTCATTCCATTGATAAATATTATTGAACCAATCTTAACTACGCTCGGAGTAGGAATTTTCATGTGTTTTTATATGGTATAGGCAACCAAGTCGTTCAATCTAATAATTTCTTCAATCGCTCGTCTAGTATTAGTTTTCTCTACCCAAAAAATATACCATTAACCATAATTTTACCTAACCCCACTGTGTCATAACATACATATAATGATAACCGAATACCAAAAATACAATGTGTAAATACTAGTCTTAAAAATTATGCAAGAGATTAAAATAAAGAAAGATTGTTAAATTTGAATTCTTTGACCTTTTTATGAAATAGATAAAAGGATGTGATAGTTGGTGAAGTGTGGGAGCTAAAAAATTTCGTTTGAAATTTAAAATTCCAAATAGCTGCCTTTTTTTGACATACCTAAGGGTATTTATTGACGGAGAGTACTTAAAAAGCTATTCAAATTTATTGAGTACCTTCATATTTCATATTTATATGTCATCGACTTAGTTAATATAATATTTTTTATTACCTTTTTTTATTGTCATAATATTTTTGTTAATTCTACACAACTTACGTGAAGACCTAATGCTTCTAATTCCTTAAATCAATGCCTTACCAAACCAATAGACCCAGAAGAAATAGAAATGATTGACCTTCCAGTGGTAGCGCTAAAAACTATCAATCGTGAACCTATATAGGAGCATCTCATAAACAAATGGTAGCATATAATATAAACATCGTATAACATCTCCTGACAGATATAATATAATGAGATTAATATGAGAGAAACCATATATCAAAGTCTACATCTCTAATGCATCAAAAGTACTTAAAGAAAAATAGATAGTGCACCCCACATATATACATAAAACCACCAAATGGTGCATAAAATAAAATAAACTAGATAATAGTTAAAAGCTTATCCAAGCTCTCCAGTATGCTCCAAACCTACAATGGTTCTTCTCACACCTATACCCTCGGCCTGCGCATGTGAGTACCCGAGAGTTGTCAAAGAAGCAAAACAAAGAAAAAGCATTAGTTAGACATAAAGCCTAAGGTGAGGAGGAAACTAACCAAAGATGTTAAGTAAATCATATATATTTCAAATACATTAGAAATACCAGATAAGATACAATGGGTATAGGTATAATACCTCAACCTGCCTCGCCTATAATCATTAAGTTAGCACAATAATATAGTATAAAAAATTGTAACTATGACAACTTGGGACTTAGTAGGCTTGATTTTTTACTAAATCGAAAACCTAGGTCCACTAGGGTACGAATCGTTGGTATTTGGTATCCTACAATAACGAAAGCATATTAGAGCACTATCGATATAAACTCTCGGTGGAATAGTAAAGTATAACAGAACATATGATTACTGACAAAGGCCTGACACCTTTAAACTCTAGTGCCTTTGTCAATATTGAGCATGCATAATGAAATATATCCTTCACCATTTCCGCCTTATACAGTACATGTCTCTCTAATGCTATCCTATGGGTTGTAATGAGGAGAGGGTCAGAACAAATTCTGGTGACTGGTAAATTACATGGTTTATACATAACACTTGTTTATGCTGATTATCTTTCATTACATATTATGTCTATCAACTTGGTCGTCTTGACTTCATGTACATGTAGATATTCCCAATCCACTCGAGGCGTAAAATAACTACATATGTGCGTTTGTGTGTGTGTGCATGTGTGTGTGTATACTAGTAGCAAATTTTCCCTTTGGACCATGATACTTTCCCCGCTAGTATCATTAATTCAGCACCTCATCAGGATCCATCATTAATGCAATATCACGTCCTTGCCGTCATGCATATCAAGGAACTCCCGTAGTGCCTAATAATAGCATTACAACTACTTAGCCCCATTCTATATTGTTTTTGAAAGACCTCTATAAAAGATTATTAAGCCTTGTCTTCTAAATAACAAACTAACTAATAAACAACTATGAAGCAGTGCATGACCTAAACATGGTTTATACTAGTAGGATATATAGCCCATTTAGACGTAACCCTTGCCTTTCCACTGACCGCTCAGGATCGAGGATTATCTCGACATATGTAAACAGCTTCTACTCCTCATATAACGTAACAACCTCACTGCCACAGCACTGAGCCTACGCTCATCATCCTATTTACATTGCCTAATGCAATCAACGAAATGCCCATTTGATTACTTAACATGTACCCCCTAAAAGGTTGAAGCAGACTCTACTTGACCTTTGACGCTTCGGCCGAGATGAACCATCCTATTTTGTTATATTCCCATCACATAAACATATAATTCTAATAGTCTTATAGTTGGATATGTCCAATCAGAATAATGCATACACAACTGTTGGTAGCCCCTTGCGGTGGGTAGAATTCTATTATGTGACACTACCGACCTTGCATTCCAACCTACAGTAATGACTATATATAATGACTCAGAATTTTGAACACATCAAATTTAAACATTAGAATTATTTAAATATTTGTATCTAGGATTTATTGTAAAAATATGATTTATAACCTTGTTAAACACTTTTTAATTAATAACCGATGTTAGAAAACTTATTTTTGAATCCTGTTATAAAAATATACACTTTGAATAAATATTGAAAACGTGACCGAATTTTTTTTGTTAGAAACCAACTTTTTGTTAAATAAAAGTCGTTTGAATATTTGTACACTAGTATGATAACATATGAACACAATAACAAGTATTAAATAACCTTAGTTCCTAAACAAATTAATTAAGTTAAAACTATTTAATTAAGGGGATAAAAGTACCCTTAAATCAAGGAGTGATTTAAGGGAGGTGAGGTGTGTAAGAGGTATGGTTTTCATATACTAAAGCATGGAAGAGAAAGAGAAGACTTTCTTTGGCTTTGGGCATCTTTGGTCATTTGTCATAAACTACTAAGGCTATAAACAAGTGGGAATGGTCTCCTCATTTCTTCACCAATTCACTTCTAAATTCAATGTATTCATCTTTCTCCTTCCTCCTCTCTAACATTCTAGAAATCATATCAAACCAACTCCTTTATCGCTCAAACTCTTTTTATAATCTTTAAACAATATCACAACACCTCTTAGAAAATCAAAGTTGAAGAAATGATGGAGTTATGGGAGATCCGCCCTTGGTCCATGAGCAATGATGAGTGGTGGAAGGCTATGGCCATAAGCAATGATGAGTAGTGGAAGGTTAGGCCATGAATGTTGGATGCCTTTTCTAGGTATGGGTTTGTGCAAAGGAAGGAAGAGGGAGACCTTGGCCGTGTTGAAAATCTATAGGATTGTAACATCCCCCCTTTTCGCACACTTTAAACCGACACACGTGCCAATTCAAAGCATACGCAAGGGCGGATTGTTATGGGGTAAATAAGAAAAACAGAGAAGAAATAAAGCAAAATAGAATCTCACAGCGGAAGGATAAGATAAAATAATCAATATACAGTTCATGATAACTGTTTACAAAATATTTATTTTACTTATATAATGAATATCAGAGTTACACATACCAATACAATCAATGCAGCGGAAATTTAGAGTGTGGTGCAATACTATAAATAATATAATACGGATTCTTCGTCTTCGTCCTCCAAAGCTAAAATCTTCGATCCTGAAATGCTCGGACTGACCCGAGCGAATTTGAAAAGACAAAACACTCGAGTCAGACTAAAAGATCTTATGTGATTTAAATTAACAGAAATAAATATGAGTACAGTAACTCAAGAGATGTTCGGGATTTACATCTCCTAAGGATCCGTTAAACTATTTACTATGTAGTATATTGCGCTATTATAATAGTGTCTATTTATAAAATAAACTTACTTTTTAATAGCGTTAAGGGGTTACCCATATAGCCCTTAACACAAATAATGCCAATAGTCTATACAGTACCGTAATACCTCCTGATCGGGAAGCTACCAGAGGATACTCCATAGGTACGACACAAATAGAAACTCGTAGTAAAGGCTCGGTATGGTAGGTGACACGGCACAACTAGGCAATGCCAGGGTAGATATACCAATTGCTATCCAGGCTGGTGGAAACGCGTAGCCGCAGTTACCGCCCACCTCGGACTAACTCCCCAAAATCAAAATATAGAAGTGGCCACTGAATCAATCCAAGTCAAAGTATAATATCGAAGAGGAGGGTCCGATCAGAGGAATGACCTCATTGGCCTGAGAATCGCTCCTGTTTTAGCCACCTTATGCCAACTCACGGGAGTCGGGTCCACCTATTTACCTTACAGGAAACGTCGCTACCACCTACTTCATTCTGGAATCTCCACCGCGTACACGTTTAGTCAAAGTGGTTTTCGGTATCGACAGAGAGTATGTCAGATATCCGATCCCGGTCTCTTTGCCAACCCATCGTTATTATAACACCGCGGTCATTGAAAAATAGGTTATACTTTAAAAATCAGAATAAACATTCCATTTCATAACCATGAATACGATATCATTTCAAAACCCAAAACCATATTTTATCACTTATCCCAAATATAATTCTTTTCCAAAATCAAAATGCTTTAACTTCATATCGTCTGAAAATCAAATATTTTCAAAGCATAGTATTTTGAAAATCATAATTTAAAACCATAACTTCTAAAACTTGAATGGTTTGGATATTCAACGGTACATGAATTAAAAGGTTTAACTTAAATGTTACTTTGTAAAGAAAATAGTTCTCATGGCTTTACAAATACATTTCTTTATTAAAGCCTAAACCAAAATTTGTATTATCTCTCTCAAGTTCCAAAACCACTTCAATTTATATATATATATATATATATATATATATATATATATCCATTTGGAGTATTAATATTTCAAAACTAAAGTTGGAATTTATTCCTTCAACCAAATTAAATGTTCTATTATTTAGTCTTGAATACTCACATAAAATCCATAAATAAATAAGAACTCCAATTTCTAGTAATAAAATATATATTTTTTTCAATTCAAATTATACTAGAATATTCATTTCAATTTATCTTGGAAAAAAAATCCAATTATAAATATCATATCTTAAATTTTCCAAACTTAACATTTAAACATATGAAATAAATTATCAAACTCCATTTTCTTAAATTTTTTCCATTTTTAATAAAGAGATTTATACACCTTTTAATTTCAAAATTTTCAACTTCATATGTATATATATGGAAGAATAATATTTATACAATATAAAATTTAAGATTATTATAAACCGTATTCCATCCAAACCATAGAAATCACATTTAAATAGTTATATATATATATCGCGGTACCTGTATATAATTTTCTATCCTATGGTCAAGTGATACGGATATTTATCATTTCAATCCGCAATTTAAAAGATATAAAATTTTGCGGTTATATATCATTTCAAACCACAATCCCGAATGAAATGAAATATGCATGATAATTTGCAATTTAATGATATACAATAAACATCCATTCATCAACATCATCCATCATCCAAATCGAAATCATCAATCAATATCAATCAATAACAATATTATTTTTGGTACTACATAACAGGTAATACTGGCAATTTTATTCAAATTAAATTTAACAGCTATTAATCTACAGTCTATATTCAGAAATAAATTATATAACTGTTAACTAGCAGTTCATATACAAACAAATAAATTTTAATTGTAAATTTATACGCACTAAATAAATTAAATTAACAGTTAAATTTAATAAATGCAATTCAACAAATATGAATAAAATAAACATGCCAAATACTCATAAATAAATTTCTGTTCATTTCTAAAATTAATTTAAACAAACATAAAAGCTTCTAGTAGTTGTGAGTGGGTTAAAACACTCACCTTTTGAATTTAAATCGAATTTAAATTCGATTTAAACCCAAAAATTCGCCCGTCTCGGAATTCGTTCAAACCAGCGTCATCAAGTCCGGAATTTTAATACGATCCTAACAAAAAAAAATTCGTTTGAATCCGAGGTTGTATGAGAAAGTTATGGCGAAAAATGGTGATTGAATTCAAAATTAAAACTAAACAAAATGACACATATTAACATCTTACACTAAGCCACGTCATTGCTTGCTTCAGCTACAGGAACGCACGAGAAAGACTCACGCACGCAACAGGTTCATCTCCTTCTCTTAGAACGCATGAACGTTACCTATAGCCGAGACTTTGACCAACTGCCACCATCAGCAGAGACCGCCTTTGGCCATGCCGCTACCACCAGCACACTCTCCACCTCCGGCCGCTCTTATGGTCAAGGTCCGGTGCCTCCTAGCGCCGCCGCCTCCACTAGGTTTTCAAACCCTATTCGAAATTTCCAGTCGATCTGGCCGTTGATTCAATGCAATAACCACATAGATCGCCTCCCCTTGGTCCCCTCTACAAAACCCAGAAAGGAAATTGCGATCGGATGAACTTTGTTACGGCGCTGATAAATGGCCACGAACTGTTTGAATTTATTCTGGGTGAACGATAACTCCAATTGAAAAACGAATTTCACCATGAGATTACGTGCATCGAGAACTATAATATATATTTTTATGGAATTTTTCTGGAGAGTTTGAATTTTCATTGAAATTTTGAATTGATTGGATCTAGGGTTTGCACCCATTGAAGAAGAAGAGGAGCTTGAAGAAAGTATACGCGTAGATGAAATGAAATTAGGCGGAGGCTAGGGCTTGTAGCTAGGTTTATATAGAGGGGTTAGAGATAGAGTAGATAGACCGTAGAATGAACGTGCGGAACAAACTATGGCCCAAAAAGCCCGCTATGCCCCCGGAACGAAATTTCGTAAATCTATATATCCAAATAGGTAATTTAAAATATTCTGAACGCGATGGAAAAAGTTTCACGTCCAAATTTGATCGTATGAAGAAGTTATGCTGAAAACAAAATTTCCAAATTGATTTCAAATTGATTTTATTAAAATTGATTTCAAGACGTTTCACTCCCGTACGATCAAACGATAAGTCCGATCGATACGAAACTTGAAACCCTATAATAATTCACCGATACGGATCCGATGAAACTGGTTTCGTCGAAATCCGAGTCCGTGGCCAAAATGGCTATTTTTAATATTCATTAAATAAAATAAATAAATTATAAAAATCCAAATTTTATATTAAATTCTAAAATTGGCCAAATTTTATTTCTTATATGATTCGTAATCAATTGAAAAGATTTAATAGGCTTAGCTGTGAATTAAAAGTTGACAGTATATTAATTGCAATATTAATTTCTACACTTTCTTATATTTAAGAATTTTATAATTATATTCTCAAAACCCATACTTTAGATTTTTAAATCTTTATATTCTCAAATTCCACCTAAAATAAAGATGCCATAAACATTAGTTCCTGATTCACATCATTATTCTTTAAGTCTAATTTAAATCTCAATAACGTAGTATTTAACATTAGAATCCATTTTATTATGCATAAATTCCAAATTTTACTGACCCAAATTTTCTTCTTTTCATTCCATATCAATTGTCAATCCTATAAGAAAAATTAACATTAGGTTCATACTTATTACAAATAACTCCAATTTCTTCCAAATAATAATTACATAACTATTAAATATTAAATCCATTTAATTGCAATAAATTCAATTGATTGCAATTAATTTCCAAATAAATTTGGATCTTTACTTGGTTATACAAAAAAAATCCGTTATCACTTACCTAACAAAGTTATTATTACTTAAGATCTCATTGCATCCACATTTTCACATTTTCATTTCCTGGTTTCTTTACTTTATTCTACATAAATTATTATAAATGGTATTTTCTTGGTTACATCTTATTTGTATTTAACATTACTCATTCACCAATTCATTTCACTTTAACTGCGGTAAATTGGCGGATAAATTGAATTTGATTCCCAAAATTTAAATTAACAAGCAACAAGAATAGGTAACACACAATAGTCGTTACGCTAAATTCTAGTCACCTAAATAAGCTTTTATTACTTTACAAAATGGAATAACTTTTAGACTCATAAATGTAATACCAAAACCGTTATAAATCCAATAAATTTCCAAATCGAAGTTTGTACACATTTTACACAACTATTATGATTTCTCACAGAACGTTGAATTTATTAAATGACCATTTATTAAAATTTAATTCCCTTAATTGAATCAAATGCTTATAATTTTTACATTCTTACCATTCCTTCCCATTATAAATTCATTAACGGATTTACAAATCTCTATCTTCCAAATATTAAATAACCAAACTGATTACAACCACTGTTCTTATCAAATTTTCATAAATTTGTTCAAATCTATACTCTTTTTCCATATAAATAAATTTTATGTTACTACTAGATTTTTTTTCCCACTACAGCCATTAAATTTTTACTATCTACACTTATTACATCTTTGTATTAATGAATCCCATTCAAGATATATTTATATTAATATTCACAAATTCAACATTTATATGTTTCTTAAAATTAACTTTCAACCAAATGTGCCAATTTACATTTCATTTCTATTCAATATATATTCATTTTATTCCGTTCATTCGGGTACTGCATTGAAATATATTTATTCTCTAATACTAACGTTATTATCATTAAATTATGATTGGATTCCAAGTTTTTATTCAATACCTTGAACAATAACTTACATATTAACCAAGTCCTTCTTCTACTTAATTCAAATTGGATTATGTTCCAATTCCTATAACCTAGGTCTTGAGTCACCATTTACATAATTAAATTTATCGTTTATTTCAATCTTCGTTTATAATTTAAAGTTCTACTAAACTAAATTACAAAACTTATGAACTTTAACAAATTTAATCCACCAATTAAATTTTTCTGATGTTTATATATTGCAATTAAATTCAGTTATTATTTCATTAATACCATTTTAATCAACTAATTATGACTTATAACCACAACACAAATCTTCGTTATTCTACCTATTGCCATATAACATTTCAATTGTTAAATCTTTAATCTCAGTTACTATATCCAACTCCTACATTTATTATAAATTAGATTAAAAATTATATTAAGTTAATCCATTTAATATTATCAAATTTAACGGGTCGTTACAATCTCCCCCACTCAAAACTTTTCGTCCCTGAAAAGGAAAAAGAAGGGAGAAGGAAGAGTAAAACAGTACATCTTATTTCAAACATTTACTTATTGACAATATTACTAAATTAATTCCCTTATATAAACATACCAGTTTTATAATCATTATATTCTTTTGTACTTAAATTATTAAAGTTGGGAAAATATTTTCACAAAATTCTAAGTCCGAAATTTACGGAAAATTTTGGCAGAGTCTCCTTTGTATGGAGAGACTCTGGAGAAAATATAATATCAAAATATACAAATATATTACATATTATCAAAATATTATATCCCAACACGGGAAAATTATATAAAATAGCGCTAAAACGTAATCCGGAAACGTACCTATTTGTCGGGCAACATACGCTTATTATTTTGGAACCAAAAGCAGTAGCAGTTGCTTCCATCACCTGTATTCACTTATATAATCTAAAAGGTTAAATATTTATTTTAAAGTGAACTATTCAAGTGGATTCAATCATTAATCAACCAAACAATTCAACAACCATCAACCTTACAAACAACATACATACACAAACAAAGCAACCATTTAATCCATCAAACAAATGGTTGTTTGGGTTCAAACTTGAAATTTGTATGAAATGAAATTAACTATCAAGTGCATCCTTTACTCAACAGTCTTAGATGGAACAAAAATAGATACTTATTCATTTAACCACTTCAAATTTCTTACCCAACAACATAAATCAAACAACACAATTCAAACCAACACCCAAATTTATTTATTATACATTTATCTCATGCTTCAATGGTTTGATTTTCTTTCTTTCATTTATGGAGTGATTTCTTTATTTCTTACAAATTTTCATTTTCCATTTATCACAAAATTCATTATATTTGTATTCCAATTTATTTACTAAAGTTTCTATCATCTATTTATACTACTTACCTTTACTTATAGTAAAATTTCCAATTTAACTTAAGTCTATACAATTAATTCTCATTAATAATAGCAAATTAATAGAATACCTTTATTACCTTACTCTTCACTTGTAAGATTTCTCCTTTCATTTTCTTAATAACATTGCAACTTTTATTATATGGTAAGTTATGTATGTTTTAAGAATGTAAGTGAAAATTTACAAGTTTCTTCTCAATTCCATTTTATTAATTTTTAACTAGTAGCTTTCATACCGTACTGAAGTTTATAACCCTCCACATCAATCCTTATTTAATAAAGAATTTCATTTTATCTACTTAATTTCATATCACCTATTTATATTACTTATCTTTAACTTGAGATTTCAATTATAACTTAAGTTTATACCAATAATTTCTCATTTATAACAACGATTTATTGAATACTTCACTATTTCCAAAATTTCTACTTGTATAATATTCTAATCCAATTTCTTAATTAACATTTCAACTTTTATATTTGGTAAGTTATTTATGTCAAAGAAAAATGCAATTAAACTTATACAAGCTATATCTCATCTTTTTAATTAAATTTAATGTTAATCAATATTACTCTTTGTAACAATTTCAAATTTCTCTTTATAACTTTTCATTAATTCTCTTACCTACATTAGAGGTTTCAATTAATTACTTACCTTTTATTTCACTAAAATAATTTAAACCAATTAATTAATGGAAATTTAAGAATTAAATACCGGGTCAAACCTCAAAATTACTTAAAAATAATAGATAATTAATTTCTTACAACTTTTATATCTCTAATTATCTTTTAAAACAATTAAATTTTAAATAATTTCAAAACAAATCTGCAGTAGAATTTACTACAGTGGCCTTTCCCCTTCGAAACTCGAAAATGAAAGTCGATGATACGGCCGTCATCACCGAAATTATTTTCCAGCGACAGAGAGGAAAGTACAAACTTATTTTCTTCAAAATCCTCTTTAAACCAATTCTTTCGAATTATACTAAATATTTATATAAGAAAATATTTATAAACCAAATCATTATATTTCATATATCCTTTGAAAGAAGATTTCAAAAATCCCGGACTTAAGTTCTAAAATCTCCAATTTGATTTATTAAAATTCAACTTAGCTTTAATTCATTACAAATATTTTTATTACCTAACACCCAACTATAGCAACCAAAATATATCTTTATAAAAATATTTTTATATATAGAAAATATAATAGGCAAAATTATTTCATTCACCTATATTAAAAACAAATATTATGTCGGTCTGTCCTATTAAGTGTTTAGAAATCCCTATTGATGTCATAGCGTCCCATGCATCAACCAGAATTTATAAATACGAAGCGGAACAGATTAACACAATATCAAAATCTTTATTAACACTAACAAATACGCTCTCTCATATATATACACTCAGCGTGTAACGACCCGTTAAATTTATGATATTTAATAAAATGAATTAATATAATTTCTAATTTGTTTAGGAGTAAACGTAGAAATTTGGTATAGTAGTTGCAATTTAGTTGTAACTATAAAATTTTATGACAATAGATGCGGATAATGTAAATTGTCACAACTTGATTTAAAGTAATTTTTAAGAAACAAATAAATGTTGAATTTGTAAAAGTTAATATAAATATTAACTTTAATAGTATTCATTTATACAAAGATGCAATAAGTGTAGATAATAAAATTTAATGCCTGTAGAAAGAGAAAAATCTAATAAAAAAAAACATAAACTTTAATTATATGAAAAAAGTATATATCTGAACAAATTTATGAAGATTGATAAGGACAGTGTTTGTAATCAAGTTTGGTTATTAATATTTGAAAGATAGAGATGTGTAAATACGTTAATGAATTTATAATGGGAAGGAATGGTAGAATGAAAAGAATATATATAATAATAAGCATTTGATTCAATTAAGGGAATTAAATTATAATAAATGGTCATTTAATAAATTCAACGTTTGTGAGAAATCATAATAGTTGTGTAAAATGTGTACAAACTTGGATTTGGAAGTTTATTGGATTTATAACGGTTTTGTTATTAAGTGTATGAGTTTAAAAGTTATTCCCTTTTGTAAAGTTATAGAAGAATGCATAAAGATATAAACAGGGCTTAATAGAATTGACACTTAATGAATTGCATAAATTACCCATTTATGTAGATATGTATAGTGAAATAAATGGCCTAAGCAAATTAAAATGGGATAATCATTGAGATTTGTACTATGAAAATAAATAGTAACATTTATTTGCAAGGAATAAAAGACTATTTAGGTGACTAGAAATTGGAGTAATGACTATTGTATGTTACCTACCCTTATTTCTTGTTAATTTAGATTTTGAGAATCAAATTCAATTTATCCGCCAATTTACCGCAGTTAAAGTGAAATGAATTGGTGATTGAGAAATGTTAAATACAAATAAGATGTAAACCAAAGAAAATCCCATTTGTAATAAATTATGTAGAATAAAGTAAAGAAACTAGGAAATGAAAATGTGAAAATGTGGATGCAGTGAGATCTTAAGTGATAATAACCTTGTTAGGCAAGTGATAACGGAATTTTGTGTATATGTAATATTTACTGGTGTGTCAAGTAATAAACACATAGATGCAAGAAAAGGAAAGTTGGTAGCAATCTATATATGTTATTTATCTTACTTGGTATATTAAATAAGGTTTGGAATTCAAATTTTAATTAAAGGAGTTGGTAGCATGTTAGTAGGAAATAATTGTAAGGGTGGGATAACAACTACTATAAACTACCTAATTTAAATGAGTCAATGAACTTATTTGAAATAACGTTCATCTAAATATGAGTAATTAAAATGGCGGGGTCAACAATAAACGTTACTTTAGAACTAATTTATATTTTAACGGAAGTGTGAAAGTAAAGCAATAGAAGCGTAAACTTATCAAGGTAGAATTTAGTAGTGTAATGAAAAAATGTTAAGAATGTTATAGTATAATGATTGATTGGAAATCAAAATTTACTTGTTTGAATGTAACTTTAGGGAAATTGGATTTAATTAAAATAAAAAGGAAGAAAAAAAAATTGGATGAAATTTAATGTTGGAATATTATGTAAATATAAACTTAGATAAAATTTAAGGATATCTACGTAATAGAGTGTAAAACCAATGTTAATTTCATCTATTTAATACTAATAGGTTAATAATAGAATGAAGAGTAAATTTAATGTTAAGTTAATATGAATTAAGGTAATATTGGGGAATAATGTGAATTTTCTTCATAATATGATAAGTTGTAGAATACAACGTAAACTTAAGTATAACCTTTGGATTGAAAACATTGTTAAGGGTTACCTGTTAAATTTGGATGGAATTGGCAATAAATGTTACACTTATGGGTAAGGAAATAAAAATGTCCAGAATTTGAGTATATTAAGAAATGGGGATTGAAATTGAAATCTTGCAACGAATCTAATAATACGTTACATAAGTGTTAAATTACGGTAACATTTGGAAAATATGATAATGATTTTCAAATTGAACAAGTTGTGGAATTAATAAGGATGGAGGAAAAAAAATCAAGATTTATTTTATTTATTGGAATGAAAAATTTATAATTTGATTTATTGCGAATAATTGAAATTTAATTTGGTAATTGGCGAAATGATTAATGATTGAATTAACATAGAACTTGTTGTTAGTTATTAAAATTGTTTAAGAAATCAAAGGAGAGAAATTTTATAAAATTTTAAATTTTGTAATTGGATTGGCTAAAGTGGGAAAGTGGAATTAATCGACGTTGTTACTTTTATCTCCTTCCCTATTAGATCCTTATGTGATTGCATCCACATTTATTGTTGATTATTCCTATATATTGTCACCAATTAATCGTACTTGATGTATGTTTAGCAATTTTGTCACACAGTTAAAGTATGAATATATATATATGATGTATTCAAATTTTTCTGTATCTAGCACTTAATTAATTTAGAATCAAACTAACGAAACGTGTCATTTATTTTTGTCCCTCCATATTCATTTTCTTTCTAATTAATAAATACCTCTTTTTAATACCTGCTACTTTAAAAAAAAAAGAAAAAAAAAGGACTGTTCATATTTGCTATATTTCAATACCAAGTGTTCATATTCACTTTATTTCTAATTAATAGCAGCCTCTCCTTTCAAATCTATTTGTCCCTAAACCTAACTCTAACCTTATAAATAACCTACTTCTTATTCTTCTATTACATTTTGTTTCTCCTAACTCTAACCCTAGCCTCCATGCTATTCTTCTTCTTCTTCTTCTTCTTCTTCTTCTTGTTTTTCTCAAAGCTCCTTATTATCTCTCATTTTAATTTTTTTTCTTTCTCTTCAAATATTCTTCTTCTTCTTCTTCAAATTTACTTCTATTTCAAACTTTCTTCTTTTCAAATCTAGATCTTCTCTTCCGTTTTCAGTTCTTATTTTAATCATTTTTTTTCAATTCTTCTTTTTCAAATCTTCTTTTTCTTTCAAACCTTTTAAAATACATACATTCATATAATAAGGAGGAAAATTAAAGTAAATCGAAATAAAAGAAAAATTACGGAACAAAGTTAGCAATCAAGAAGAAGCATATGCGTTTTTCACGAGGGAAGGTGGATGCGGCATGGTATTTTATTTTTGTTTTGTTTATTTTTAATTTTTTTTATTTCAATTGCAAATCGTTTAATTGTGATAACTTTCACATACGAACTCCGTTTCACACGAAATTTCTTTTGTTAGGATCGTAATTAAATTCCGGATCTGATGACCTTGGTTTGGATAAATTTAGAGACCGTCAAATTTTGGGTTTAAATCGGATTTACATTCGATTTAAATTCAAAAGGTGAGTGTTTTAACCCACTCACAATTACTAGAAGCTTTTTTGTTTGTTAAATAAATTTTAGAAATGAATAGAAATTTATTTATGAGTATTTGGCATGTTTATTTCATTCATATCTGTTGAATTGCATTTTATTAAATTTAACTGTTAATTTAATTGATTTATTGTGTATTAATTGACTGTTGGAAATTTTTGTTGCATATGAATTGCTAGTTAACAGTTGTATAAATTATTACTGAATAAACTGTTAGATTAATAGTTGATAAATTTAATTTGAATAAACTGCCAGTTATCACCTGTTATATATGATCATATATATAATTGTTATTGATTGATATTGATCGATGTTGTGATTGGATGATGGATGTGTTGTTGAATGAATGTTTTATTTGGATATCATTAAACTGCAAGTTAGTATGCATTTACATTTCATTCGGGATTGCGGTTTGAAATGATATACAACCGCAGTTTTATTTTTTTAAATTGCGGATTGAAATGATAAATATCCGTATCACTTGACCATAGGATAGAAAACTATGTATAGGCACCGCAGTCTATATATAACTATTTTTAATGTGATTTCTATGGTTTGGATGGAATACGGTTTATAAAAATCTTAAATTTTATACTGAATAAATGTTTTCTTCCATATTTATATACATATGAAGTTGAAAAATTTGAAATAAAAAGGTGTATAAATCTCTTTATTAAAATGGAAGAAAATTTAGTAAATGGAGTTTGATAATTTATATCCTATGTTTAAATGTTAAGTTGGAAATTTTAAGATATGATATTTATAATTGGATTTTCCCAAAATAAATTAAATGAATATTCTAGTATAACTTGAATTGGAAAATATATATAATTTATTACTAGAAATTGAAGTCTTATAAATTATGGATTCTATGTGAATATTCAAGGCTAATTAATAGAACATTTGATTTGAAAGAATAAAATCCAACTTTAGTTAAAATATTTATACTCAAAATGGATATACGTATATATATGAATTTATTGAAATGGTTTTGGAACTTGAAGCGATATTAAATTTTGGTTTTAACTTTAAATAAAGAAATGTATTGTAAAGCCACGAGAAATATTTCTTTTCAAAGTAACATTTAAGTTAAACCACTTATTTTATATACTGTTGAATATCCAAACCATTTAGTTTTGAAAGTAATGGTTTTAAAAACTATGGATTTCGAAGTATTATGTTGAAAGTTAATATTCAAATATTTGGTTACAAGGAATTATAAATTTTAAAAGTGGCATAATTTTTGGTAAAGATTTATATTTGGGAAATGATATCATTGATTTGGGTTTTATAAAATAATATCAAAATGAATCTTTTTGGGTTTTAAAGAAGAAATGATATCGTAATATTATGGTTTTGAAATGGATTATATTCTGGTTTTAAAGTATAAACTATTTTTAAATGACCGTGGTGTTATAATAACGATTGGTTGGCAAAGAGACCGAGATCGGATATGGACATACTCTCTGTCGATACCGAAAACCACTTTGACTAACCGTGTACGCGGTGGAGATTCCAGAATGAAGTAGGTTGGGGCGACGTTTCCTGTAAGGTGAATACGTGGACCCGACTCCCGTGAGTTGGCATAAGGTGGCTAAAACAGGAGTGATTGACGGGTTAATGAGGTCATTCCTCTGATCGGACACTCCTCTTCGATATTATACTTCGACTTTGGATTGATTCAGTGGCCACTTCTATTTTTGATTTTGGGGGAGTTTGTTCGAGGTGGGCGGTAGCTGCGGCTACGCGTTACCATCGACCCGGAAGCGTAATTAGTATATCTACCCTGGCATTGCCTAGTTGTGCCGTGTCACCTACCCTATCGCGCCTTATACGATTTTGGTTTTGTACCATACCTATGGAGTGCCCTCTGACGACGCCTAGTACGGGGGAGATTACGGTACTGTATAGACTATGGGAATATATTCTGTGTTAAGGTGGAAAATGTAAAGCCTTAACGCTATTTAAAAGTAAGTTTATTTTACAATTAGACAATATTATAATAGCGCAATATACTACATAGTAAATAGTTTAACGGATCCTTAGGAGATGTAAATCCCGAGCATCTCTTAAGTTACAGTACTCATATTTATTTCTGTAAAATTTAACTTACATAAGATCTTTTAGTTCTGACTCGAGTGTTTTTGTCTTTTCAAATTCGCTCGGGTCAGTCCGAGCGTTTCAGGATTTGAAGATTTAGCTTTGGAGGACGAAGACGAAGATTTGTATTATTATTATTTATACTAGTGCACTACACCATTTAATTCCGCTGCATTGTTGTATTGGTATGTGTAACTCTGATATTTATTGCACAAGAAAAATAAATTATTTTGTAAAACAGTTTCATGAACTGTATATTTGATTATTATATTTTATCCTTCCGCTGTGAGATTCTGTTTTGTTTTATTTCTTCTCTATCTTTCTCATTTACCCCATAACAATCCGACCTTCCGTATGGTTTGAATCGGCACGTGTGTCGGTTTAAATCGTGCGATAAGGCTGGATGTTACATCTGGTATCAGAGCTTTGGTTTAGCGATAAACCTTGGCTTTGTGGGGTTTGACTCTTTGTTAATAGGGTAGTAATATCCTATGGGAGTCGCTGAGTGTATATATATGAGAGAGCGTATTTGTTAGTATTAATAAAAAGATTTTTATATTGTGTTAATCTGTTCCGCTTTGTGTTTATAAATTCTGGTTGATGCATGGGACGCTATGTCATCAATAGGGATTTCTAAACACTTAATAGGACAGACCAACATAATATTTGTTTTAATATAGGTGAATGAAAGAATTTTGCCTATTATATTTTCTATATATAAAAATATTTTTATAAAGATATATATATATTTGGTTGCTATAGATTGGGTGTTAGGAAATAAAATATTTATAATAACTGAAGCTAAGTTGAAATTATGATAAATCAAATTGGAGATTTTAGAACTTAAGTCCGGGATTTTTTCCAAATCTGCTTTCAAAGAATTTGTGAAATTTATTGATTTGGTTTATAAGAAATTTCTTATATAAATATTTCGTATAATTTGGAAGAATTGTTTTAAAGAAGATTTTGGGAAAAAAAAATTAAATTCTGTACTTTCCTCTCTGTCGCTGGAAAATAAATTCGGTGATGACGGCCGCATCATCGACTTTCATTTCGAGTTTCGAAGGGGAAAGGCCACTGTAGTAAATTTTACTGCAGATTTATTTTGAACTTTTCTAAAAATTTTCTTTTATTGCTCTAACTATAATTAGAGATATTGAGTTGTAAGAACTTATTTATCTATTATTTTGAAATAAATTGAAATTTAACCCGGTATTTAATTCTAAATTTTTCCGTTAATTAATTGTTTAAAATTTGTTAGTGAAATAAAAGTTAAGTAATAAATGAATTGAAACCTCTAATTGAAATAAGAGAATAATTGCAAAGCTATAAAGAGGAATTTGCATACATATGAGACAAAGAGTAATATGGATAAACATTAAATTTAATTAAAAGAATGGAGATTAAACTTGTATAAGTTCAATTGCAATTTCCTTAACATAAATAACTTACCCAAATATAAAAGTTGAAGTGTTAAATGAGAAACTGGAATTGAATATTTTACAAGTAGGAATTTAGAAAAATGAAGTATTCAATAAATTACTGTTATAATAAGAATTTAATGGTATAAACTTAGGTTATCATTGAAATTTTACTGAAAAAGGGTTAAGAATTATTAATAGATGATATGAACCTAAGTATATAAAATGAAATTCAAAATAGGAATTGATTGTATGATTATTGACTTAAGTATGTTTTAATCTTCCCTATTCTAATATAATGGAAAGTAGGAAGAATTTAAATGACTGTAATCCATAGTTAATAGATAAATAAAAACTTCCACTTATAAGAATGAATGTTAGTAGATTAAGAATTTAAGGGAAACCTTACAAGTAAAGAGTAAAGAAAGGAAGATATTCAAAATATTTGTTGTTATTAATGAGAATTATTTTATAAACTTAAGTAATAAAAAGGAAATACAAATATAATAAATTTGGTGATAATTGGAAAATAAAACTTGTAAGAACAAAGAAATCCCTCATAAATGAAGGGAAGAAAATCACACCACTGAAGTATGAAATAAATGTAAATAAACTATTTTGGTGTTGGTTTGGATTGTTTGGTTGATGTATGTTGGTTGGGTAAGAAATTTTGGAGTTATGGGATGAACAAATAATCTATCTTTGTTCCACCTAAGCCTGTTGAGTAACGGATGCAATTGATAGTTATTCTTCATTCCGTACAATTTCAGAATTTGAACCCGAACAACAAATTGATTGTTTGATTGAATGGTTGTCTGTTGGTGGCATGTGTTGTTTGTTAAAATTTATGGTTGTTGCATTTGATTGGATATGAATGATTGAATCTATCCAAACATTTCACTGTAATATAAATATTTAACTTTTAGACTATATAAGTGAATACAGGTAATGGAAGCAACTGCTACTGCTTTTGGTTCCAAAATAAAAAAAAACGTATAGTGTCCGACAAATAGGTACGTTTCCAGATTACGTATAAAGCGCTATTTTATATATTTTCCCATGTTGGGATATTTTATTTTGGATATATATGTAATATATTGTATATTTGGATATTATATTTTCTCCAGAGTCCCTCCGTACAAAGGAGACTCTGCCAAAAAATTTCGTAAATTTTGGACTTAAAATTTTGTGAAAGTATTTTTCCAACTGTAATAATTCAAGTATTAAAGGATATAATGATTATAAAACAAGTATATTTCATTAAAGGAAATTAATCCAGTAAAATATTGTTTATAAGTTAATATTTGAAATAAGATGCACTGTAAATCTTCCTCCTCCCTTCTTTTTCCTTTTCGGGGACGAAAAGTTTTGAGTGGGGGAGATTGTAACGACCCGTTAAATTTATGATATTTAATAAAATGAATTAATATAATTTCTAATTTGTTTCGGAGTAAACGTAGAAATTTGGTATAGTAGTTGCAATTTAGTTGTAACTATAAAATTTTATGACAATAGATGCGGATAATGTAAATTGTCACAACTTGATTTAAAGTAATTTTTAAGAAACAAATAAATGTTGAATTTGAAAACTTTAATAGTATTCATTTATACAAAGATGCAATAAGTGTAGATAATAAAATATAATGCCTGTAGAAAGAGAAAAATCTAATAAAAAAAACATAAACTTTAATTATATGAAAAAAGTATATATCTGAACAAATTTATGAAGATTGATAAGGATAGTGTTTGTAATCAAGTTTGGTTATTAATATTTGAAAGATAGAGATGTGTAAATACGTTAATGAATTTATAATGGGAAGGAATGGTAGAATGAAAAGAATATATATAATAATAAGCATTTGATTCAATTAAGGGAATTAAATTATAATAAATGGTCATTTAATAAATTCAACGTTTGTGAGAAATCATAATAGTTGTGTAAAATGTGTACAAACTTGGATTTGGAAGTTTATTGGATTTATAACGGTTTTGTTATTAAGTGTATGAGTTTAAAAGGTATTCCCTTTTGTAAAGTTATAGAAGAATGCATAAAGATATAAACAGGGCTTAATAGAATTGACACTTAATGAATTGAATAAATTACCCATTTATGTAGATATGTATAGTGAAATAAATGGCCTAAGCAAATTAAAATGGGATAATCATTGAGATTTGTACTATGAAAATAAATAGTAACATTTATTTGCAAGGAATAAAAGACTATTTAGGTGACTAGAAATTGGAGTAATGACTATTGTATGTTACCTACCCTTGTTTCTTGTTAATTTAGATTTTGGGAATCAAATTCAATTTATCCGCCAATTTACCGCAGTTAAAGTGAAATGAATTGGTGATTGAGAAATGTTAAATACAAATAAGATGTAAACCAAAGAAAATCCCATTTGTAATAAATTATGTAGAATAAAGTAAAGAAACTAGGAAATGAAAATGTGAAAATGTGGATGCAGTGAGATCTTAAGTGATAATAACCTTGTTAGGCAAGTGATAACGGAATTTTGTGTATATGTAATATTTACTGGTGTGTCAAGTAATAAACACATAGATGCAAGAAAAGGAAAGTTGGTAGCAATCTATATATGTTATTTATCTTACTTGGTATATTAAATAAGGTTTGGAATTCAAATTTTAATTAAAGGAGTTGGTAGCATGTTAGTAGGAAATAATTGTAAGGGTGGGATAACAACTACTATAAACTACCTAATTTAAATGAGTTAATGAACTTATTTGAAATAACGTTCATCTAAATATGAGTAATTAAAATGGCGGGGTCAACAATAAACGTTACTTTAGAATTAATTTATATTTTAACGGAAGTGTGAAAGTAAAGCAATAGAAGCGTAAACTTATCAAGGTAGAATTTAGTAGTGTAATGAAAAAATGTTAAGAATGTTATAGTATAATGATTGATTGGAAATCAAAATTTACTTGTTTGAATGTAACTTTAGGGAAATTGGATTTAATTAAAATAAAAAGGAAGAAAAAAAAATTGGATGAAATTTAATGTTGGAATATTATGTAAATATAAACTTAGATAAAATTTAAGGATATCTACGTAATAGAGTGTAAAACCAATGTTAATTTCATCTATTTAATACTAATAGGTTAATAATAGAATGAAGAGTAAATTTAATGTTAAGTTAATATGAATTAAGGTAATATTGGGGAATAATGTGAATTTTCTTCATAATATGATAAGTTGTAGAATACAACGTAAACTTAAGTATAACCTTTGGATTGAAAACATTGTTAAGGGTTACCTGTTAAATTTGGATGGAATTGGCAATAAATGTTACACTTATGGGTAAGGAAATAAAAATGTCCAGAATTTGAGTATATTAAGAAATGGGGATTGAAATTGAAATCTTGCAACGAATCTAATAATACGTTACATAAGTGTTAAATTAAGGTAACATTTGGAAAATATGATAATGATTTTCAAATTGAACAAGTTGTGGAATTAATAAGGATGGAGGAAAAAAAAATCAAGATTTATTTTATTTATTGGAATGAAAAATTTATAATTTGATTTATTGTGAATAATTGAAATTTAATTTGGTAATTGGCGAAATGATTAATGATTGAATTAACATAGAACTTGTTGTTAGTTATTAAAATTGTTTAAGAAATCAAAGGAGAGAAATTTTATAAAATTTTAAATTTTGTAATTGGATTGGCTAAAGTGGGAAAGTGGAATTAATCGACGTTGTTACTTTTATCTCCTTCCCTATTAGATCCTTATGTGATTGCATCCACATTTATTGTTGATTATTCCTATATATTGTCACCAATTAATCGTACTTGATGTATGTTTAGCAATTTTGTCACACAGTTAAAGTATGAATATATATATATATGATGTATTCAAATTTTTCTATATCTAGCACTTAATTAATTTAGAATCAAACTAACGAAACGTGTCATTTATTTTTGTCCCTCCATATTCATTTTCTTTCTAATTAATAAATACCTCTTTTTAATACCTGCTACTTTAAAAAAAAAAGAAAAAAAAAAGGACTGTTCATATTTGCTATATTTCAATACCAAGTGTTCATATTCACTTTATTTCTAATTAATAGCAGCCTCTCCTTTCAAATCTATTTGTCCCTAAACCTAACTCTAACCTTATAAATAACCTACTTCTTATTCTTCTATTACATTTTGTTTCTCCTAACTCTAACCCTAGCCTCCATGCTATTCTTCTTCTTCTTCTTCTTCTTCTTCTTCTTCTTTTTCTTGTTTTTCTCAAAGCTCCTTATTATCTCTCATTTTAATTTTTTTTCTTTCTCTTCAAATATTCTTCTTCTTCTTCTTCAAATTTACTTCTATTTCAAACTTTCTTCTTTTCAAATCTAGATCTTCTCTTCCGTTTTCAGTTCTTATTTTAATCATTTTTTTTCAATTCTTCTTTTTCAAATCTTCTTTTTCTTTCAAACCTTTTAAAATACATACATTCATATAATAAGGAGGAAAATTAAAGTAAATCGAAATAAAAGAAAAATTACGGAACAAAGTTAGCAATCAAGAAGAAGCATATGCGTTTTTCACAAGGGAAGGTGGATGTGGCACGGTATTTTATTTTTGTTTTGTTTATTTTTAATTTTTTTTTATTTCAATTGCAAATCGTTTAATTATGATAACTTTCACATACGAACTCCGTTTCACACGAAATTTCTTTTGTTAGGATCGTAATTAAATTCCGGATCTGATGATGCTGGTTTGGATAAATTTAGAGACCGTCAAATTTTGGGTTTAAATCGGATTTACATTCGATTTAAATTCAAAAGGTGAGTGTTTTAACCCACTCACAATTACTAGAAGCTTTTTTGTTTGTTAAATAAATTTTAGAAATGAATAGAAATTTATTTATGAGTATTTGGCATGTTTATTTCATTCATATCTGTTGAATTGCATTTTATTAAATTTAACTGTTAATTTAATTGATTTATTGTGTATTAATTGACTGTTGGAAATTTTTGTTGCATATGAATTGCTAGTTAACAGTTGTATAAATTATTACTGAATAAACTGTTAGATTAATAGTTGATAAATTTAATTTGAATAAACTGCCAGTTATCACCTGTTATATATGATCATATATATAATTGTTATTGATTGATATTGATCGATGTTGTGATTGGATGATGGATGTGTTGTTGAATGAATGTTTTATTTGGATATCATTAAACTGCAAGTTAGTATGCATTTACATTTCATTCGGGATTGCGGTTTGAAATGATATACAACCGCAGTTTTATTTTTTTAAATTGCGGATTGAAATGATAAATATCCGTATCACTTGACCATAGGATAGAAAACTATATACAGGCACCGCGGTCTATATATAACTATTTTTAATGTGATTTCTATGGTTTGGATGGAATACGGTTTATAAAAATCTTAAATTTTATACTGAATAAATGTTTTCTTCCATATTTATATACATATGAAGTTGAAAAATTTGAAATAAAAAGGTGTATAAATCTCTTTATTAAAATGGAAGAAAATTTAGTAAATGGAGTTTGATAATTTATATCCTATGTTTAAATGTTAAGTTGGAAATTTTAAGATATGATATTTATAATTGGATTTTCCCAAAATAAATTAAATGAATATTCTAGTATAACTTGAATTGGAAAATATATATAATTTATTACTAGAAATTGAAGTCTTATAAATTATGGATTCTATGTGAATATTCAAGGCTAATTAATAGAACATTAGATTTGAAAGAATAAAATCCAACTTTAGTTAAAATATTTATACTCAAAATGGATATACGTATATATATGAATTTATTGAAATGGTTTTGGAACTTGAAGCGATATTAAATTTTGGTTTTAACTTTAAATAAAGAAATGTATTGTAAAGCCACGAGAAATATTTCTTTTCAAAGTAACATTTAAGTTAAACCACTTATTTTATATACTGTTGAATATCCAAACCATTTAGTTTTGAAAGTAATGGTTTTAAAAACTATGGATTTCGAAGTATTATGTTGAAAGTTAATATTCAAATATTTGGTTACAAGGAATTATAAATTTTAAAAGTGGCATAATTTTTGGAAAAGATTTATATTTGGGAAATGATATCATTGATTTGGGTTTTATAAAATAATATCAAAAT
Source organism: Allium cepa (assembly GCA_030765085.1). Taxonomy (NCBI): domain Eukaryota; kingdom Viridiplantae; phylum Streptophyta; class Magnoliopsida; order Asparagales; family Amaryllidaceae; genus Allium; species Allium cepa. Next base: position 688,361,810 of record CM060932.1, on the reverse strand, counting down.
GAATCTTTTTGGGTTTTAAAGAAGAAATGATATCGTAATATTATGGTTTTGAAATGGATTATATTCTGGTTTTAAAGTATAAACTATTTTTAAATGACCGCGGTGTTATAATAACGATTGGTTGGCAAAGAGACCGGGATCGGATGTGGACATACTCTCTGTCGATACCGAAAACCACTTTGACTAACCGTGTACGCGGTGGAGATTCCAGAATGAAGTAGGTTGGGGCGACGTTTCCTGTAAGGTAAATACGTGGACCCGACTCCCGTGAGTTGGCATAAGGTGGCTAAAACCGGAGCGATTGACGGGTTAATGAGGTCATTCCTCTGATCGGACACTCCTCTTCGATATTATACTTCGACTTTGGATTGATTCAGTGGCCACTTTTATTTTTGATTTTGGGGGAGTTTGTTCGAGGTGGGCGGTAGCTGCGGCTACGCGTTACCATCGACCCGGAAGCGTAATTGGTATATCTACCCTGGCATTGCCTAGTTGTGCCATGTCACCTACCCTATCGCGCCTTATACGATTTTGGTTTTGTACCATACCTATGGAGTGCCCTCTGACGACGCCCAGTACGGGGGAGATTACGGTACTGTATAGACTATGGGAATATATTCTGTGTTAAGGTGGAAAATGTAAAGCCTTAACGCTATTTAAAAGTAAGTTTATTTTACAATTAGACACTATTATAATAGCGCAATATACTACATAGTAAATAGTTTAACGGATCCTTAGGAGATGTAAATCCCGAGCATCTCTTAAGTTACAGTACTCATATTTATTTCTGTAAAATTTAACTTACATAAGATCTTTTAGTTCTGACTCGAGTGTTTTTGTCTTTTCAAATTCGCTCGGGTCAGTCCGAGCGTTTCAGGATTTGAAGATTTAGCTTTGGAGGACGAAGACGAAGATTTGTATTATTATTATTTATACTAGTGCACTACACCATTTAATTCCGCTGCATTGTTGTATTGGTATGTGTAACTCTGATATTTATTGCACAAGAAAAATAAATTATTTTGTAAAACAGTTTCATGAACTGTATATTTGATTATTATATTTTATCCTTCCGCTGTGAGATTCTGTTTTGTTTTATTTCTTCTCTATCTTTCTCATTTACCCCATAACAATCCGACCTTCCGTATGGTTTGAATCGGCACGTGTGTCGGTTTAAATCGTGCGATAAGGCTGGATGTTACACAGCGACTCCCATAGGGTATTACTACCCTATTAACAAAGAGTCAAACCCCACAAAACCAAGGTTTATCGCTAAACCAAAGCTCTGATACCAACTGTAACATCCCCCCTTTTCGCACACTTTAAACCGACACACGTGCCAATTCAAAGCATACGCAAGGGCGGATTGTTATGGGGTAAATAAGAAAAACAGAGAAGAAAGAAAGCAAAATAGAATCTCACAGCGGAAGGATAAGATAAAATAATCAATATACAGTTCATGATAACTGTTTACAAAATATTTATTTTACTTATATAATGAATATCAGAGTTACACATACCAATACAATCAATGCAGCGGAAATTTAGAGTGTGGTGCAATACTATAAATAATATAATACGGATTCTTCGTCTTCGTCCTCCAAAGCTAAAATCTTCGATCCTGAAATGCTCGGACTGACCCGAGCGAATTTGAAAAGACAAAACACTCGAGTCAGACTAAAAGATCTTATGTGAGTTAAATTAACAGAAATAAATATGAGTACAGTAACTCAAGAGATGTTCGGGATTTACATCTCCTAAGGATCCGTTAAACTATTTACTATGTAGTATATTGCGCTATTATAATAGTGTCTATTTATAAAATAAACTTACTTTTTAATAGCGTTAAGGGGTTACCCATATAGCCCTTAACACAAATAATGCCAATAGTCTATACAGTACCGTAATACCTCCTGATCGGGAAGCTACCAGAGGATACTCCATAGGTACGACACAAATAGAAACTCGTAGTAAAGGCTCGGTATGGTAGGTGACACGGCACAACTAGGCAATGCCAGGGTAGATATACCAATTGCTATCCAGGCTGGTGGAAACGCGTAGCCGCAGTTACCGCCCACCTCGGACTAACTCCCCAAAATCAAAATATAGAAGTGGCCACTGAATCAATCCAAGTCAAAGTATAATATCGAAGAGGAGGGTCCGATCAGAGGAATGACCTCATTGGCCTGAGAATCGCTCCTATTTTAGCCACCTTATGCCAACTCACGGGAGTCGGGTCCACGTATTTACCTTACAGGAAACGTCGCCACCACCTACTTCATTCTGGAATCTCCACCGCGTACACGGTTAGTCAAAGTGGTTTTCGGTATCGACAGAGAGTATGTCAGATATCCGATCCCGGTCTCTTTGCCAACCCATCGTTATTATAACACCGCGGTCATTGAAAAATAGGTTATACTTTAAAAATCAGAATAAACATTCCATTTCATAACCATGAATACGATATCATTTCAAAACCCAAAACCATATTTTATCACTTATCCCAAATATAATTCTTTTCCAAAATCAAAATGCTTTAACTTCATATCATCTGAAAATCAAATATTTTCAAAGCATAGTATTTTGAAAATCATAATTTAAAACCATAACTTCTAAAACTTGAATGGTTTGGATATTCAACGGTACATGAATTAAAAGGTTTAACTTAAATGTTACTTTGTAAAGAAAATAGTTCTCATGGCTTTACAAATACATTTCTTTATTAAAGTCTAAACCAAAATTTGTATTATCTCTCTCAAGTTCCAAAACCACTTCAATTTATATATATATATATATATATATATATATATATATATATATATATATATCCATTTGGAGTATTAATATTTCAAAACTAAAGTTGGAATTTATTCCTTCAACCAAATTAAATGTTCTATTATTTAGTCTTGAATACTCACATAAAATCCATAAATAAATAAGAACTCCAATTTCTAGTAATAAAATATATATTTTTTTCAATTCAAATTATACTAGAATATTCATTTCAATTTATCTTGGAAAAAAAAATCCAATTATAAATATCATATCTTAAAATTTCCAAACTTAACATTTAAACATATGATATAAATTATCAAACTCCATTTTCTTAAATTTTTTCCATTTTTAATAAAGAGATTTATACACCTTTTAATTTCAAAATTTTCAACTTCATATGTATATATATGGACGAATAATATTTATACAATATAAAATTTAAGATTATTATAAACCGTATTCCATCCAAACCATAGAAATCACATTTAAATAGTTATATATATACCGTGGTGCCTGTATATAATTTTCTATCCTATGGTCAAGTGATACGGATATTTATCATTTCAATCCACAATTTAAAAGATATAAAATTTTGCGGTTATATATCATTTCAAACCACAATCCCGAATGAAATGAAATATGCATGATAATTTGCAATTTAATGATATACAATAAACATCCATTCATCAACATCATCCATCATCCAAATCGAAATCATCAATCAATATCAATCAATAACAATATTATTTTTGGTACTACATAACAGGTAATACTGGCAATTTTATTCAAATTAAATTTAACAGCTATTAATCTACAGTCTATATTCAGAAATAAATTATATAACTGTTAACTAGCAGTTCATATACAAACAAATAAATTTTAACTGTAAATTTATACGCAATAAATAAATTAAATTAACAGTTAAATTTAATAAATGCAATTCAACAAATATGAATAAAATAAACATGCCAAATACTCATAAATAAATTTCTATTCATTTCTAAAATTAATTTAAACAAACATAAAAGCTTCTAGTAGTTGTGAGTGGGTTAAAACACTCACCTTTTGAATTTAAATCGAATTTAAATTCGATTTAAACCCAAAAATTCGCCCGTCTCGGAATTTGTTCAAACTAGCGTCATCAAGTCCGGAATTTTAATACGATCCTAACAAAAAAAAATTCGTTTGAATCCGAGGTCGTATGAGAAAGTTATGGCGAAAAATGGTGATTGAATTCAAAATTAAAACTAAACAAAATGACACATATTAACATCTTACACTAAGCCACGTCATTGCTTGCTTCAGCTACAGGAACGCACGAGAAAGACTCACGCATGCAACAGGTTCATCTCCTTCTCTTAGAACGCACGAACGTTACCTATAGCCGAGACTTTGACCAACTGCCACCATCACTAGAGACCGCCTTTGGCCATGCCGCTACCACCAGCACACTCTCCACCTCCGGCCGCTCTTATGGTCAAGGTCCGGTGCCTCCTAGCGCCGCCGCCTCCACTAGGTTTTCAAACCCTATTCGAAATTTCCAGTCGATCTGGCCGTTGATTCAATGCAATAACCACATAGATCGCCTCCCCTTGGTCCTCTCTACAAAACCCAGAAAGGAAATTGCGATCAGACGAACTTTGTTACGGCGCTGATAAATGGCCATGAACTGTTTGAATTTATTCTGGGTGAACGATAACTCCAAATGAAAAACGAATTTCACCATGAGATTACGTGCATCGAGAACTATGATATATATTTTTATGGAATTTTTCTGGAGAGTTTGAATTTTCATTGAAATTTTGAATTGATTGGATCTAGGGTTTGCACCCATTGAAGAAGAAGAGGAGCTTGAAGAAAGTATACGCGTAGATGAAATGAAATTAGGCGGAGGCTAGGGCTTGTAGCTAGGTTTATATAGAGGGGTTAGAGATAGAGTAGATAGACCGTAGAATGAACGTGCGGAACAAACTATGGCCCAAAAAGCCCGCTATGCCCCCGGAACGAAATTTCGTAAATCTATATATCCAAATAGGTAATTTAAAATATTCTGAACGCGATGGAAAAAGTTTCACATCCAAATTTGATCGTATGAAGAAGTTATGCTGAAAACAAAATTTCCAAATTGATTTCAAATTGATTTTATTAAAATTGATTTCAAGGCGTTTCACTCCCGTACGATCAAACGATAAGTCCGATCGATACGAAACTTGAAACCCTATAATAATTCACCGATACGGATCCGATGAAACTAGTTTCGTCGAAATCCGAGTCCGTGGCCAAAATGGCTATTTTTAATATTCATTAAATAAAATAAATAAATTATAAAAATCCAAATTTTATATTAAATTCTAAAATTGGCCAAATTTTATTTCTTATATGATTCGTAATCAATTGAAAAGATTTAACAGGCTTAGCTGTGAATTAAAAGTTGACAGTATATTAATTGCAATATTAATTTCTACACTTTCTTATATTTAAGAATTTTATAATTATATTCTCAAAACCCATACTTTAGATTTTTAAATCTTTATATTCTCAAATTCCACCTAAAATAAAGATGTCATAAACATTAGTTCCTGATTCACATCATTATTCTTTAAGTCTAATTTAAATCTCAATAACGTAGTATTTAACGTTAGAATCCATTTTATTATGCATAAATTCCAAATTTTACTGACCCAAATTTTCTTCTTTTCATTCCATATCAATTGTCAATCCTATAAGAAAAATTAACATTGGGTTCATACTTATTACAAATAACTCCAATTTCTTCCAAATAATAATTACATAACTATTAAATATTAAATCCATTTAATTGCAATAAATTCAATTGATTGCAATTAATTTCCAAATAAATTTGGATCTTTATTTGGTTATACAAAAAAAATCCGTTATCACTTACCTAACAAAGTTATTATTACTTAAGATCTCATTGCATCCACATTTTCATTTCCTGGTTTCTTTACTTTATTCTACATAAATTATTATAAATGGGATTTTCTTGGTTACATCTTATTTGTATTTAACATTACTCATTCACCAATTCATTTCACTTTAACTGCGGTAAATTGGCGGATAAATTGAATTTGATTCCCAAAATTTAAATTAACAAGCAACAAGAATAGGTAACACACAATAGTCGTTACGCTAAATTCTAGTCACCTAAATAAGCTTTTATTACTTTACAAAATGGAATAACTTTTAGACTCATAAATGTAATACCAAAACCGTTATAAATCCAATAAATTTCCAGATCGAAGTTTGTACACATTTTACACAACTATTATGATTTCTCACAGAACGTTGAATTTATTAAATGACCATTTATTAAAATTTAATTCCCTTAATTGAATCAAATGCTTATAATTTTTACATTCTTACCATTCCTTCCCATTATAAATTCATTAACGGATTTACAAATCTCTATCTTCCAAATATTAAATAACCAAACTGATTACAACCACTGTTCTTATCAAATTTTCATAAATTTGTTCAAATCTATACTCTTTTTCCATATAAATAAATTTTATGTTACTACTAGATTTTTTTTTCCACTACAGCCATTGAATTTTTACTATCTACACTTATTACATCTTTGTATTAATGAATCCCATTCAAGTTAATATTTATATTACTATTCACAAATTCAACATTTATATGTTTCTTAAAATTAACTTTCAACCAAATGTGCCAATTTACATTTCATTTCTATTCAATATATACTCATTTTATTCCGTTCATTCGGGTACTGCATTGAAATATATTTATTCTCTAATACTAACGTTATTATCATTAAATTATGATTGGTTTCCAAGTTTTTATTCAATACCTTGAACAATAACTTACATATTAACCAAGTCCTTCTTCTACTTAATTCAAATTGGATTATGTTCCAATTCCTATAACCTAGGTCTTGAGTCACCATTTACATAATTAAATTTATCGTTTATTTCAATCTTCGTTTATAATTTAAAGTTCTACTAAACTAAATTACAAAACTTATGAACTTTAACAAATTTAATCCACCAATTAAATTTTTCTGATGTTTATATATTGCAATTAAATTCAGTTATTATTTCATTAATACCATTTTAATTAACTAATTATGACTTATAACCACAACACAAATCTTCGTTATTCTACCTATTGCCATATAACATTTCAATTGTTAAATCTTTAATCTCAGTTACTATATCCAACTCCTACATTTATTACAAATTAGATTAAAAATTATATTAAGTTAATCCATTTAATATTATCAAATTTAACGGGTCGTTACAAGGATCTTTATTTAATGCAAATTATATATGTAGGTGTGAGAGTATATGTTACAAATTATACGAACCAGAGAATAATAACTAAATATAAAGAAGGTAAATAATAAAAGCAATCACACCAGATGATTTATACTGGTTCAAACCTCCCTCCTACGTCCAGTCCCGAAGCTCCCCTTTGGTATTTCCTTTAACCAAATAACCCTCGCTTCGTCCAGAGGAATAGGCTAATATAAAAAGTATTTCTCTGACAACCTTGTGTTCCAAATAACATGGATTTTAACTAATACTACAATCCTTCCTATGATCTCCTTTAAGTTTGTGAATGTGAGTACTTTGAGTTATAGGAAATGATTTAACCAAAATAATATTTTGGTTATGATAGATTGAGAATATGTAAGCAATGTATGTGCAAATATGTACATAGAGAGTAATAAGAAATCAAGAGAATAGATTAGAATCATTAATCCAATTATCAATCTTTGAAGTATATAAAGGTTTGAGTAGATGCATATGAGGAGCTGTTACTGTTTAAATAAAATCTATTTGTTTTAATGGCTGCAAACGTTGAAGAAGGGATACTATTATTCAATATGAAATGAAGCATCTTTTCGGATTAGAGGAGTTGCTATATGATAGACGTTTGTAAGAAAACATCAGACGTATGCGACTTTAGGAATTAAATACCCGAAAATATTCACAGATGTCTGTGGCTTCCCATAGATGTCTGTGGTTGGCCATATTTGAATATCACAGTTTTATATGCCAAAGTTGAATTATGAATTTATGCATACATATATATATATACACACACATACACACACTCAAGGAGACCTTACAATGTTTTTCTAAGACTCTTAATACAGTATTATAACCTTACTAATCATAGCATGGTCCATAAGTCTTTGTTCGTCTTTGAATCTTGATATCCTTGAGCATGACGATCTATTGTAATATATACCTGTAATCTTGATAAGATATAATATAGTGATTGTATAGTTCTCCCCCTTATTGATATTGACAACTATATAATCATTAGTTATAATAATAACTTATGCTTAATTTTCTCTCCCCCATATGCGTATTATCTCCTCCTATATATATGCACATATTTCTAACCCTTTGTCATTATCAAAACAAAAGTAAATTATGCAGACATAAAATAGATATATAATCATAGATGTCAATAGAAAAATTAAACCATAAAATAAAGTTGTAACAAGTGACATACAAAATGAAAAATAGAAGTTTAAATAACATAGATCATAAAAGAATATAAATGATTAAATAAATGAAGCCACTGATATTGGTTAGAAGAATCGGAAAATCTGCCATAATTTTCATGATACTCCCAGTAAGCCGAAGAATCTTGCTCGTATGCTGCTGGATAATTAGTTTGATCGTTATACTCCTCATTTTTTGAATGGAAAGTCCTTGGAAAGCCATGTAAGGTTGATGTTGAAATTAGTGAGGGTTGGATGAGGACATACCATTACTGTCTTCTTCCTTCTCTTCAGGTTGTTCCTGCTCAATAGTCTTCCCTTCATCTTGAGAAGTTCCCTCATGAGAAGTGTGAGCATGGTAAATTGGTGTTTGAGTTCGAGGAGGTGGTCTAGGTGACAGAGAAGATGATGATCAAGAGGATGATCTTCCACATACCTTTTTCATTACTTTTCCTAAGGTAGAGACCACTTTTTCTAAAGATTTTTCCATCTTATTCATTCATGTTGAAAAAGATCGTTCCAAGCCAGTCATTTTACCATTCAAAGCCCGTTGGTTGGCCGTGATTAACTTTTGATTTTTATATGTTAAATCATGGATCGATTCGTTTTGCGTTGGTTCAATACGAGATTCTTGAATCTCCAAATCGTAATAGTATTTTCTAGTATGACTAGAGGATGCATATTGCTGTGGAGGACGAGGTTAGTGGGTTTTTGGAGGAGTATGAGGTTGTTGAGGAACTGGATACATTTGTTGTTGTTATTGCATGGTCTATTGGGTCAGCAAGATGATTGGAGGTGGTTGCTAGGGAAGTAGCGTTAAAGGTAAAAAAAATATACCGCTCTTCTTGTAAGAGATTTCTTTAAAATAAGAGATATAAGAAGGTACCCCAAGGCCATGTAAGAGACACATATATGGTACATATATAATTGTGCGTCAGTGATGAAACCAAAAGCTTTTTATTTCATCATGAATAAACTTATCCCAATTTACTTGTATTTCACCAAATATAGCATAACGGGATTTGTAATTATTTTCGTAAATAAGTTCATGATTTCCTAAGCAGGGAACTATTGTATTGATTATCATTCGACTTAATAACCGAGCCTTTGGTCGTGAGTAGACTGATTTCCACTGTGACATTCGATCTTCCCACGTTTGATGTGTGATTTCATCACGAGGCAAATTTCTCTGGTTTGGAGTTTCTTTTAAATCGACTTTGGACGAAGAACGATCTAATATACGACCAATTTTGTTTACGCTTATTTTCAAAATGTGACCATAAAAACTTGTCCATAACCAATTGTCCTCATTCTCAGGCATCCAGATATCATTACCGCATAAGTTTACGTAAAAAAGAAAAATTACAAGTTCATCGATTTGAACCTCATTTTCATCAAAATTGATCAAATCTCAACAGCTGGAGGCAATGGTTAGTTCTTGGAATACATATTTGCAAAACTTGCATAATCTGTAGAAAGGGCGTGAACGAAGCTTTTTTGTTTTAGCTCGTCAAATCACTTATTAGCAATCGTGCTATTTCGAAGCCACTCTTGGATATTTGAGAAGATGAAGATTGACCTTTCTTAGATCTTCTGTTAATGGAAGCCTTTGCCTTTGGAGCTGTTTTTTGAGAAATTAGAGCTTTTAGGAACTAGAATTCAGTGTAGATTTGAAATAGCTTTGTGAATAGTTGAAAGGGGGCAAAAAATGACTACAGTGCTGCTGTAAATTGAAGCCGAGAGCAGCAACTGACGTCTGTGGTTTCAAAAAAAATTTCTAAAACCAGTGACATATGTCTGTGGATTTTCACACGTCTTTGGTTTCAGCAAATAATTTCCTAAAACCTTTTAAAACGTCTATGGTGTATCACAGACATCTCTGGTTTCAAAAAAATATTTTCGTGAAACCATTGATAGATGTCTATGTTACTATCACAGATGTCTGTTTTTTCATAATATACGCCTTTCAATGCAAAAATATTGAACTTTATATTAAAATTTCAAGAGAACTTTTATAGACAACAATATGTATAAGAAATTACAATATTAGGAAAATATTTTAGAAGAAATGCTATCATAATTTTGATTTTTGTTAGAGGGTTCAGATTTTTTTAATTTGTTGTACGTCCTATGTATTTGGTTCAACCTTTATGCTGTCGATTAACGGCTTTAGTGGAGACTAACTTGGACGAGCTAGAGTGTCAATCCAGTCTTGGTTTGATGGTCCTGGCTTGCATAAATTTCTTGGAGTAATGTGATACGCTTTTACAGTAGTTTCATGTAAAGGACGAGATTTTTGATGCGTGCAATTTTTTGTTGGTGAATGACCACAAATTGCTAGAATACATTTTTCAAGAAAGTGTAGATGAGATCCGTTACGTCATTGCTCATAATACATTTTTCATTGAACTCCCATCATTTCTTATTGATGGTGAATATTTCTTCAATTTTGTTGTTGAGAGATGTCGATTGTAGAACAATTGATTGTTTGTCTTTCTTTTCCGTAGAAGAAAAGACAATGTGATACGTAGGTGATGCAATGATGTTTAGAGTGGTTGATCAATTTGATGGTGGTGTGGATTCAGTTGGTGATACGTAGGTGCTATTCGTTAAAGGTGAGGTATAGTCGATGGTCGAATATGTAGAGTCATGATCAGAAGAACATTTTGAGTAGAAATGGTTTGCAAACGAATATGTATTTAGTTTGCAGAGGAAATTGATTTATATATAAAAGTTGTTTTACTACGTATAGAAGTTTATTTGTTAGAATAAAAATTTAGCCATATAATATTAACAGAAGTTTGTTAATTTTTATGAGGATAAAATTTCTGTAATTAACTTTACAAAATTTATTCTGTGTAATTTATATGAGTAAAATAAATCTTACTTCACCAATTCAGCGTAAGAACATTTTCCTAGATCTCATCTTAATTTTATAAGAGTTAGTTCGCTCGATGGTTTGGTAAAAATATCCGCAATTTGATTTTGGTATTCACAAATTCAAGTGATATAATCCCTTTTCAACATTATTTCTTAAGAAATGGTGACGAATGTCATTGTGTTTTGTTCGAGAGTGGTTAATAAGATTATTTGATAAATTTATAGAACTATATTATCATAATACATAGGTGAATTGGTATTATTTTTTTAAAATCTAGAAGAATTTGTAGCATATAGATAACGTGTTCACATGCTAAAGCCGCCAAGATGTATTCGGCTTCACATGTCAAGAGCGAAACATAGTTTTTATTTTCTTACTAAACCACAAAGCTAAAGATTGACCAATAAAATAACATGTGTCACTTGTGCTTTCTCGATCTATTTTACAACCTTCGAAATCAGCATCACTATATGACACGAGTTCGAATGAGCTGCTATTCGGGTAGAAAAGACCATAATCTTTAATGTTGGTTAAATATCTTAAAATTTGTTTAATCTGATGTGATTCCATTGGTTGTGCTTGAAACTAGGCACATAAACATACGCCCATCATAATATCAGGTTTGCTAGCCGTTAAATATAATAGGGATAAAATCTTACTTCAATATAATTTTCGATCAAATTTTTTTCCATTTTCATCTTTATCTAAATGTAGAGTAGTACTCATCAAAGTCAGTTTACTTGAGATATTTTCCATTCCAATGCGCTTTAAAAAATCTCAAGAGTATTTGTAACGATCCGCAAATCCGTACCCCTTGAGTCAACACTATTCTACCTAAATCAACTCAAGTTGTACAGAAATACGAACCATTTAGGTTTAAGAAGAAGAGGTAGAAGAAGAGAAAACAAAATCAACATCAGAATCTAACCATCGCATCGGAATAAAATATAATAGAGAATTAATAATCTTTACTCAAAATCAAATATATCAGTTTACATGTATTACATCATCAGAGTACATCAGTCACGGCTCACATCAATAACATATAAATGGATACATAGCAACTCAATACAGCGGAATATATATAAACAAGTACGAATGTACGTATCGTCAATCCAGCTCGTCTCCTGAGCTCCATAGCATCATATCCTGTATCCTATAATACCCGGTCTGACCCGAGCATTACAGTTAAATAATACCCTAGTCAGTCTGGATTATGAGCGTGAGGAAATCACACCCAATTGATTATTAAAGTTTCAAAAATCCTTTGAAAACAAAAGCATCTCGTAAGACCAGCCACAAATAAACATGTCGGGTTTTTACCTTACGATAGCTAAAACAATTTTTATAGAAATCCTCTGATATTATAATAGGGTCTATATACAAATACTTATAAAATAGCCGAAATTGTTACATCTATTAAATTCCAGCTACTAGCCACAAAAGTGGGTAATACAAACAAAACTCGTACAAGGCTCGTAGGGAGAATGAATTTCCAACAATGACTAGGCACTGGGGTACCACTTGTCACAGTACGGGGCCTAGATCACCGTACCGAGGATTACTCCCTTCATTCCCTGCAACACAAGGCCGGAACCATTCCTTACTGAACAGTCCCGAACAAGATAAACCCCGTGGTTGGCGCGACCAACCACCCACTAAGTCGAAATAATAAAGGGACATCTAGACAGGGGAAATATCTTGTCCTGCTTGGGTATGACCCACCTAACCTTGCTGCATATCCCCTGATTTTCAGTCATTCCCGGTTGATGAGGCTTGAGGCTAAGCGTTACCTTTAGAACGTTTTCACTTAGAATGCCCATCGTCCACCTGACGATGTTTCGCAAGCATTCGTCCATACAAGTCCGTCCCGGGTTCGAACGGAACCGAAGGCACTATTCCTACTACATCCATTTTGGAAATATCCTCAGGATTAGTAGCGACTAGCCCTTGCACTTCATTGCTCCATCTTCGACTCCGTACACGTTTTTCGCACGAAACGTACAAACCGGATCGAAGTGGTTTTCGAGAAATAAATCTCGATCCCGGTCTCTTCGAAACGATCAACGCATTTGTCCAATATTGATAGTCCGTGATTTAACTATCAATTATATTCACACAACAACCATCAACCAATAAATAATTTTCCAAATTATTTATTAATCTCAAAAATATCTTCATAAGATATATTTCTATTTTCAATCCTTTGAAAACAGTTTCAAACCATCTTTCTTCTCAGAATCAACTTTCCCAAATATTTTATATTCCCTCTGAAATCACCAAGCACAAAAATAGATTTTTAAAATAATTTAAAACACTTTACTTTTAAAATATATACTTTTAAACATTTAAGTTAAATTGCTTCAATATTTTGTAAAATACATACTATATGAGTATTTGAAAATAAAGTTACTTAATAGAATATAAAACTAGATTTTCACTTTTGAAAACAAAATACTAGGTCACTTTTTAAGTAATTACTACTATAATAGATTTAGGAAAAATACTTACTATTGAATTTAAATATTAGAAATAATAAATTTTCTAAAACTTGCTTTTTACAACAACTTTAAAACCTTTATTTAAGAATTTACTTTAAACATGTACTTGGTTATCCAGAGTAAAATCCTAGCTTCAATCACTTAAATCAATTCCCCAAATTGATTTCCAATTTATTCCCTTTAAATTCAGAATCTATTAATTTCAGATCTCATTTCTTGATTTCATTTTTTAGATTTCTCAATTACTTCTTCGTTCCTTTAAATAAATTTAAACTTTAAATTTTAAATAATTCTTTATTTCTTTAATTGATATAACTTAAGTTTACAATTCATCGATTTCATTTTATTCAAAATTCCATTTCCCTTCATACTCGAAGTTATTTAGTATTATTTTCATATTACTTCTATTTCTCTCCAATTCATTCTTAATTTATTCAAACTTTCTATAATTATTTCGATTACAAATTTACTTCTTTTTAATTTCTTTTCAACAATCCAATTCATATAATTTGGTAGTTCATTATACCCAAATATCCAATCGAACCATAACATTCAATATCCCAATATAACTCATCATAAGATATCAAATAATCACAACAGAGAATATTGAATGATTTAAATAAATGTGAGGGGTCCAGTTGGATCCCTCCAACCTGTTTTCCCTGCATCCACAAATGTTAGCACCATATAATATGCCAATTCCAAAATATCATACTATATCACATCAATCAATTCATCCATTCAAACAATTATTTAAATTTAATCATTTAAATTTAAATTTAAACTGAGTGAGATTAACTCACCTTCGACTTTTAATTTGCAATCCAATCCCAAACAGCCTGTTTCCTTCAGATGTTGACCTTGAATAAATAATTATATAATTTTTTTATTAATATTCAAAAGTATCAGACAATTAATTACCATTTGTTTATTTAATTTACCAATGAGGTTGTTTTAAACTAATTGCTTAATTTTAAACTAACTTTCCTTTTAACAAAATATGAAATTGTTAAATAATTTGACTGAATAAATTAAACACCTCTGTATATATATTATTCCAATTTTACAGTAAGTTACACATGAGCATATACCTATCTATCATTCTTATTATTTTTATACACATTAACACTTCATTGTAATATGAAACAAGCTGTAAATTTCAAATCTATATACGCCCAGATTTAAATTGTTGTGGGAAAAACGCTTATACCTTACTGACGTGCTCGCTTCACCACTGCATCACTGACATCGCCGCTTCCAGACATGCTTCCATCGAATACGATCGCGAGCATGGGTTCGCTGCAGCCCAAACGCGACGCAAAAACTCTAACCCTTAATCGTGACCAAAGTTCAAGGAAGAGGCCGCCACTCGAACCCCCTTGAACTCGAGCTCGACGTTGAAGCTCAGCCCTCTGCCCTAGAGTGGAACAACTTGCGCGACCTCATCACGATTCAGACATCGCTTGAGAGCATATGAATCGCGCTCTGAGGAATCAATCGGTTGCAAACTCGGTCCTAAGAAATGAGAAGGGATCTGATTTTGAATGAGGAGTTATCGCAATTGATTTCGGCCATTATTATTTGAACGATAGATTTTTTTTATTTAAGGGAAGGGATTTTGGGTTTCGGTATTAGAGAAGAAGACATGATTTTGATTTAGGGGGAAAGGAAGAATGGCTTGTTCGAACGAGAGAGAAATATTTTATTCGGCCATTATCTTGGATTTAAAACGAAGAAAGAAAGAGAAGCTTCGTTGTGTTTCCTGCACGAAGAAACTATCTACCCCCTTTTAATTATTAAACGGAGAAGCGTATTAGAGAAGCTTGACCATTTAAATTAAACATCATTAGATTATTATCAATAAATTATCAGCGCGTTTCTATATCGTACACTCTCACTCTAACTCCGATCAACACGGAAATTGAAATCCAGTATTAATTCAATATTACGGATCCGATGGAACTGGATTCGTCGAATTCCGAGACTGTCCTTCGGAAGGCTATTCTTAAATTCAATTTAAGCGATGAAATTTCAAAACTGAACAATCACGGTTAAATTCAATTTGAACTCTTCTATTATCTTCAGTACTATCAATATAAATTTTACGAGCCTTCAAATTATTTTTAATGGGCTTAAAACTCCAGATTCAACAATTTACCCAATTTCATTTATTTAATTTAATAATTTAATTATCAAATAAATTGTGATATTCGTATTTCAAGTTAAAATTACTCCATTGAATATTTAAAATCAATTAAATATTCCGAATTTAAATGCTTGAAAATTCAGGGTCGTCACATTCCTCCCCCCTTAAAGGAATTTCATCCCCGAAATTACTAGTTAGGAAGAATGGTCCAATTTCTCGTTTACTTACCCTCAAAAACAAATAATTCAACATCCAATCATCTATCTTTTACAAAAGACCATCATCAATCTTATTAACTCTCCAAACTTTTCCCTAGTTTGCAAACAATCCTATTTGCCCAACCATTCAAGTTTTTAATCTTAGAACCAATTTTGAATAATCAAAATTTTCTCGAAATTTTTCTAACTCCCTGAATTCCCGAAAAATTCCGCCAGCGTCTCCTTTGCGCGGCTGACTCGGTACAGCTACAAAATGGCTCTACGGCCTCCCAAATCTCAAAAGAAATCAAAAGGCCAAGTGGCTCAATCCAAAATCCCAATCAATTTCATATCAAATTTAAATACATACCTTTTTGTCGAGCATTTCAAATTTTATCTTTTCATATCAAACCCAATTTTCTTTTCCCTTTATAATACCTGCATACCTGCTTAGCACCAATATCCAAACACAATATTCCAAAACATTTTATCGACTTTCTCACAAAATGTCAATATCTATTCATTCCAATATTGACTTAAATTACATTGGTAGTATCAATTTCCATTTAAGACTTCACCATTCCTTCTTAAGTTTAGTATAAGCATTTTATATACTTCTTTATTTATTTTCAACTCTAAACTTTAAATTTTATTTTTCATTTATAACTAATTCATGTCATTATTTGAAGTTGGTTTCCTTTACTAATTTAGTTCAGTTTTCAATTTGAATTCGTTAGTCGTTAACACAATTTTCCAAAATTTTCTAAAAATTTTCTAACTCCCAAAATTTCTGAAAATTTTTGACAAAGTCCCCTTTGTACGGAGGAGCTTTTGCAATTTGACAAAAGAGATAAATATATATACATCGACCCACACGGTCGGAAAAACTAAAAACAGTTCATATTTCCTATTTTTATTGCGTAGGCGTACCTTATTTAGAATATTAAGCAAGCGGCTTATTATTTTTAGCAAATAGCACAACCAAATCCAGCCACACGGCTTCCAGGTACCTGTACTTACTCAATTTAAACATGTAAGTGCCAAATATATGAAGTTTAACTATATTTCACTTAGTTGTAATGGTTAAAACATATGAATTCTAAAAGAAATTCACACTAAACATTTTTCTGTAAGCAACTATACAGTTACATACTAATCTAACTATTTCAATTAATTTATAAACCATTTCCATTTGATTTGAATGGTTTTCAATCCATTCGTATACCACTTCATTAATTTGAATGGTTTAAAACTCAATTGCTTACATTTAATTTATTCTTAAGCAAACTGATCTCACATTTAATTCAATTGCTTTCAAAATCAATTTATTTTACTCCTATCAATCCACAGAATTTTGATCACTTCCATTTACAACAAAATAACCATTTATTCCATGCAATTCGACGAGATTTATGTGAATAAATAAGTATTTATGTTTATAACCAATTTAAATTGACTCCAACTCAATTTATACCTAATTCTGTTCCATTTCGGATTTATTCACAATCCATATATTCTCATTCTTGCATTTAAATTTTGAATACCATTCACTTTGCATCTCACTTTATTAACCAACTAGTTCATTCAAAACCATTTACAACCTAGGTTCATCTTGATTGCCACTAAAATTTCCCTTCTTATTTTAATCCATTCACAATCATTTATTTAGCACGACACATTCCATCTAAATTTCATTTACAATCCATTTATTTATATTTCATTCCATATTTGTTTATTCCAAACTATTTTATTTATCTCAAAAACAATCCAAGCTATTTCATTTAATAACCATTTCTCAACTTATTTAAACCAACACTTCATTTGATTCTTATTTATCCCATCCATTCATTTATTCAATATAATTAGTTTATCCCCTCAATCCATTTTGAATTTTCATTTTCTTAAATTTTATTCACAACCCACCATATTCTATTTCGATCCAAATTCATTTTTAGTTGATTCAAATTCAATCCAATATCATTAAACCTGGTTTTAAGTTGAATTCAATTCAACTATTCCCTTTATATTCAACTTAAGTCAATTTATATCGATTTATTCAGATTTTATACTTAAGCTCAGTTTCATTTCACGAATAAATATTTTTCTCTTCCATACAACTTAATTCTATCCCAGTTAAATCTCATTTTAAAATTTAGCTTTCAAATTTGACTTGTTTAATTTATTACAAGGCCATATCAAATTTACTTCCACTTATTTGGACTTCATTTGCAATCCAAACCACAACTATTTCAATCCAATTTCATTTTTATTCAATACATTTCCAATTATATTTAATTTGTTAACATTTTACATTAAATTTTAGTTTTAAAACTCAAGTTCTGAATCCACTATCCATTCTCAAATTACCACCTTATTTATGAACTCACAGTTCAATTACATTTTCTTGACCAACCTTTTTAAGTCGAATTCAATTTATGACTCGAGTTTTATTTCCAAACTTCATCATAAACTCAGAATTCAATTTACCATCTTGAATCAAAAACCATTTACGCATTTCATTAACTAATTTATTAACAATTAGTTCTTTCCTTATTTACAATCCAACACTTGAATTTTAATTCCAAATATCTCTCCATTAAATTTTCGTAGTTCAATTTAGTTTATAATTCAAGTTTAGCTACTTTTTTTTTTCTCATTTTCCAATTCATCAAAAATATTTACTTTGGGTTTTCTATCCCACTTTTCAAATTTTATAAGTCACGACTTATTATTTACACAATCCCATTCATTATAGGCTTGAATATATTCTTCTTTTATTTTTAACTCAGGCCTTATGCTTATTTATAACCAAGCATATATTTTTTTCTATGGATTTCTAATTCATTTATAAGTTATTCCAATTCATTCCATCCAATAACTCAATTGAATTCTTATTCCAATTCAATTTTATTTTAACTCAGATTAATTTACCTCAATTTGATTTCAACTAAATTTGAATACAACTGAATATTATCTTCAGCCTAATTCAATTACTTCAATCCAGTTAAATTTTATTCCCCAATCCAAGTTAATTTCATTTTTAACTTTTCACTTTGTAAATTTAAATTCCATTATCCAAAGCTTAAAATTTCTTCCTGATTTACAAATCATTTCCATTTATAAGCTTACAACTTATCTTATTAGGATTTTTAAACTCCCGGCTTTGGTTTCAAATCATTTTGAAATCTCCAACATCTCAAATCACATTTCTCAAAAGTCAAACAAATCCTGGTTTTTATTTCCCAACAAATTTCTTTTGAAATTTCAAAAACAAACAGGTTTTTCTGAACAACTTAATTTGGCAGCAATTCATCACTTAGAAACTCGAAAATGAACATCGATGATGCTGCAGTCATCACCGAAGTTATTTTCCAGTGACTGAAGTGAACTCAATGCTAAGTCTCTTCCCAAAATTTATTTGAAACAATTTTCCTTTCAGAAATACCCAAAAACAACAAAAATACTATTTACCTCCAAAATACTTCCAAAATCTCCGAGGTTTTAAAGTTTCAAATTATTTTAATTCAAATTTTAACTAAAATGCATTTGTATAGTTTATGCTTATACAAATTCCCATTTAATTATATTTCCATTTACTATTTACGTTTATAATCCATATTTATGAATTTCATTTTATAATGAATTTATTCCTTCAAACTTTGGTTTTTTTTTCCTTTCAATTTCTAGTTAAATTTTCACTTAACAATGATAATACTTTAATATTATCGTTTCTAACATCCAAGCAACCATATATTAGCTAAATAGTTTACAAAAAATTTCTTTATATCGAAAATATATTTTTGGGTAAAATTATTTCATTTACCCATATTTAAAACAATACCGTGTCGATTGCTCTATTCAAATGTTTAGAAACCCCTTCGATACAGTTGCGCAGACTGTGTCGACGAAGGTTCATATGCCACTCAATAAATCAACCAACACAATATTAAAACAATTTGTATTCACTAACAAATACGCGCTCATATCTATTAATACGCTCAAACTCATTATAGAGTACTATAGACTCTTATTTAAATGAGTAATTCCCACCAGAGCCAAGGTTATCACCAACCTGGCTCTGATACCAAGTGTAACGACCCACAAATCCGTACCCCTTGAGTCAACACTATTCTACCTAAATCAACTCAAGTTGTACAGAAATACGAACCATTTGGGTTTAAGAAGAAGAGGTAGAAGAAGAGAAAACAAAATCAACATCAGAATCTAACCATCGCATTGGAATAAAATATAATAGAGAATATATAATCTTTACTCAAAATCAAATATATCAGTTTACATGTATTACATCATCAGAGTACTTCAGTCACGACTCACATCAATAACATAAAAATGGATACATAGCAACTCAATACAACGGAATATATATATATAAACAAGTACGAATGTACGTATCGTCAATCCAGCTCGTCTCCTGAGCTCCGTAGCATCATATCCTGTATCCTATAATACTAGGTCTGACCCGAGCATTACAGTTAAATAATACCCGAGTCAGTCTGGATTACCAGCGTGAGGAAATCACACCCAATTGATTATTAAAGTTTAAAAAATCCTTTGAAAACAAAAGCATCTCGTATGACCACGCCACAAATAAACATGTCGGGTTTTTACCTTACGATAGCTAAAACAATTTTTATAGAAATCCTCTGATATTATAATAGGGTCTATATACAAATACTTATAAAATAGCTGAAATTGTTACATCTATTAAATTCCAGCTACTAGCCACAAAAGTGGGTAATACAAACAAAACTCGTACAAGGCTCGTAGGGAGAATGAATTTCCAACAATGACTAGGCACTGGGGTACCACCTGTCACAGTACGGGGCCTAGATCACCGTATCGAGGATTACTCCCTTCATCTCCTGCAACACAAGGCCGGAACCATTCCTTACTGAACAGTTCCGAACAAGATAAACCCCGTGGTTGGCGCGACCAACCACCCACTAAGCCGAAATAATAAAGGGACATCTAGACAGGGGAAATATCTTGTCCTGCTTGGGTATGACCCACCTAACCTTGCTGCATATCCCCTGATTTTCAGTCATTCCCGGTTGATGAGGCTTGAAGCTAAGCGTTACCTTTAGAACGTTTTCACTTAGAATGCCCATCGTCCACCTGACGATGTTTCGCAAGCATTCGTCCATACAAGTCCGTCCCGGGTTCGAACGGAACCGAAGGCACTATTCCTACTACATCCATTTTGGAAATATCCTCAGGATTAGTAGCGACTAGCCCTTGCACTTCATTGCTCCATCTTCAACTCCGTACACGTTTTTCGCACGAAACGTACAAACCGGATCGAAGTGGTTTTCGAGAAATAAATCTCGATCCCGGTCTCTTCGAAACGATCAACGCATTTGTCCAATATTGATAGTCCGTGATTTAACTATCAATTATATTCACACAACAACCATCAACCAATAAATAATTTTCCAAATTATTTATTAATCTCAAAAATATCTTCATAAGATATATTTCTATTTTCAATCCTTTGAAAACAGTTTCAAACCATCTTTCTTCTCAGAATCAACTTTCCCAAATATTTTATATTCCCTCTGAAATCACCAAGCACAAAAATAGATTTTTAAAATAATTTAAAATACTTTACTTTTAAAATATATACTTTTAGACATTTAAGTTAAATTGCTTCAATATTTTGTAAAATACATACTATATGAGTATTTGAAAATAAAGTTACTTAATAGAATATAAAACTAGATTTTCACTTTTGAAAACAAAATACTAGGTCACTTTTTAAGTAATTACTACTATGATAGATTTAGGAAAAATACTTACTATTGAATTTAAATATTAGAAATAATAAATTTTCTAAAACTTGCTTTTTACAACAACTTTAAAACCTTTAAATTTATTTAAGAATTTACTTTAAACATGTACTTGGTTATCCAGAGTAAAATCCTAGCTTCAATCACTTAAATCAATTTCTCAAATTGATTTCCAATTTATTCCCTTTAAATTCAGAATCTATTAATTTCAGATCTCATTTCTTGATTTCATTTTTTAGATTTCTCAATTACTTCTTCGTTCCTTTAAATAAATTTAAACTTTAAATTTTAAATAATTCTTTATTTCTTTAATTGATATAACTTAAGTTTACAATTCATCGATTTCATTTTATTCAAAATTCCATTTCTCTTCATACTCGAAGTTATTTAGTATTATTTTCATATTACTTCTATTTCTCTCCAATTCATTCTTAATTTATTCAAACTTTCTATAATTATTTCGCTTACAAATTTACTTCTTTTTAATTTCTTTTCAACAATCCAATTCATATAATTTGGTAGTTCATTATACCCAAATATCCAATCGAACCATAACATTCAATATCCCAATATAACTCATCATAAGATATCAAATAATCACAACAGAGAATATTGAATGATTTAAATAAATGTGAGGGGTCCAGTTGGATCCCTCCAACCTGTTTTCCCTGTATCCACAAATGTTAGCACCATATAATATGCCAATTCCAAAATATCATACTATATCACCTCAATCAATTCATCCATTCAAACAATTATTTAAATTTAATCATTTAAATTTAAATTTAAACTGAGTGAGATTAACTCACCTTCGACTTTTAATTTGCAATCCAATCCCAAACAGCCTGTTTCCTTCAGATGTTGACCTTGAATAAATAATTATATAATTTTTTTATTAATATTCAAAAGTATCAGACAATTAATTACCATTTGTTTATTTAATTTACCAATGAGGTTGTTTTAAACTAATTGTTTAATTTTAAACTAACTTTCCTTTTAACAAAATATGAAATTGTTAAATAATTTGACTGAATAAATTAAACACCTCTGTATATATATTATTCCAATTTTACAGTAAGTTACACACGAGCATATACCTATCTATCATTCTTATTATTTTTATACACATTAACACTTCATTGTAATATGAAATAAGCTGTAAATTTCAAATCTATATACACCCAGATTTAAATTGTTGTGGGAAAAACGTTTATACCTTACTGACGTGCTCGCTTCACCACTGCATCACTGACGTCGCTACTTCTAAGCATGCTTCCATCGAATACGATCGCGAGCATGGGTTCGCTGCAGCCCAAACGCGACGCAAAAACTCTAACCCTTAATCGTGACCAAAGTTCAAGGAAGCGGCCGCCACTCGAACCCCCTTGAACTCGAGCTCGACGTCGAAGCTCAGCCCTCTGCCCTAGAGTGGAACAACTTGCGCGACCTCATCACGATTCAGACATCGCTTGAGAGCATATGAATCGCGCTCTGAGGAATCAATCGGTTGCAAACTCGGTCCTAAGAAATGAGAAGGGATCTGATTTTGAATGAGGAGTTATCGCAATTGATTTCGGCCATTATTATTTGAACGATAGATTTTTTATTTAAGGGAAGGGATTTGGGTTTCGGTATTAGAGAAGAAGACATGGTTTTGATTTAGGGGGAAAGGAAGAATGGCTTGTTCGAACGAGAGAGCAATATTTTATTCGGCCATTATCTTGGATTTAAAACGAAGAAAGAAAGAGAAGCTTCGTTGTGTTTCCTGCACGAAGAAAATATCTACCCCCTTTTAATTATTAAACGGAGAAGCGTATTAGAGAAGCTTGACCATTTAAATTAAACATCATTAGATTATTATCAATAAATTATCAGCGCGTTTCTATATCGTACACTCTCACTCTAACTCTGATCAACACGGAAATTAAAATCCAGTATTAATTCAATATTACGGATCCGATGGAACTGGATTCGTCGAATTCCGAGACTGTCCTTCGGAAGGCTATTCTTAAATTCAATTTAAGCGATGAAATTTCAAAACTGAACAATCACGGTTAAATTCAATTTGAACTCTTCTATTATCTTCAGTACTATCAATATAAATTTTACGAGCCTTCAAATTATTTTTAATAGGCTTAAAACTCCAAATTCAACAATTTACCCAATTTCATTTATTTAATTTAATAATTTAATTATCAAATAAATTGTGATATTCGTATTTCAAGTTAAAATTACTCCATTGAATATTTAAAATCAATTAAATATTCCGAATTTAAATGCTCGAAAATTCCGGGTCGTCACAGTATTTTTCTTGGTTTATAAAAATTATTAAAAAATGTCAACAGTATTTTTCTTGGTTTATAAAAATTCCATTTTTTAGTTGTTTTTATTTGCAAACCCAAAAAATAGTTTAATTGTCCTATATGTGACATTTCAAATTCATTTTTCATAATATCAGAAAATTCATTGCATAATTTTCGTTAGTTGGACCAAAAATAATGTCAACATATATTTGTACGACTAATATGTCATTGCTTTCTCGTTTTATAAATAAAGTAGAGTCTATTTTACCAATTTGAAAACCGGAATTTGTAAATGAGTTTTTAATCTTTCATACCAAGCACAAGGTGCTTGTTTTAATCTGTATATAGCCTTTTTTAAGTTCAAATAGATGATCGAGATATTTTTCATGAACAAATAGCAGAGGTTGTTCAACATAAACCTTCTATTTTATAAAGCCATTTATAAAAGCACTTTTTACATCCATATGAAAAATTTTAAAATTACATGACATGTGAAAGCAAGTAATGGTCGTATTGCTTTGAGATGTACTACCAAAGCAAATGTCTCTTCATAATCAGCTCCTTCTTGATTATATCCTCGAGCAACTAATCTTTCTTTATTTCGAATAATGTTTCCATTTTCATCCGCTTTATTTTTAAAAACCCATTTTGTTCCAATTATACATTGATCGTTTGGTCTTGGTACAACTTCCCATACTTCGTTTCTTTCAAATTGGTTAAGTTCTTCTTGCATTGCAATAATCCAAAAAAATTCTTTTGATGCTCTTTATAATTTTTAGGTTCAAAATTTGATATAAATGCAACATGACTCATTTGATTCAACTATTTTCTAGATGACACTTTTGTACTTTAATCACCAATAATAATATTAATTGGATGGTCCATTAGTACCTTAGGTGGTGAAGTTATCACATTCTCATTACCATTATTATTGTTGTTGTTATTTTCATGTATAGGTATATTGGTTTTATTTATAACTTCTACATCATCATTATTTTTATTATTTGTAATGTTTTCATCAAATGATGCCTGCAAACTTTCTTCTATAATATTTATTTGTTTATTAAAAATTATATATGCTTTACTTCGATCACTATAGCCAACAAAAATTCCTTTATCTACTTTGGAATCAAATTTTTCTAGATAGCCTTTTTGTGCTTAAAATAAAACATTTTGCTCCAAATACTAGAAAGTACGATACTTCAGGTTTCTTTTTGAAAAATATTTCATAACATTTTTTTAAGTCATTGGTCTAAGTGTTACTTGATTCAATACACAACATGCGGCTATGGTTAAGACATAGTGGAGTTGCTACATATGGTTGTAGTGGCACCGGTTCAAATCCCAGTGGCCACAATAATGAGACATAGTCCACGGCCACTTATAAAACCGGCTAACCGAAGGCCAGGGCAAACATAGTTTCCTTGGCCCCAAAGTTTACCAATCTACGTATTTTTTTTTCACTTTTTAATGGGGACCGTTTCTACTCCATCCAATCCCGTCCTTTCTTCTTTTCAAACCTCTGACTTTCCCATGCTTTCAACTGCTCCCTCGTCTGCCACACCTATTCCTTCTTTGTCCCATCAACATTCTGTCCCTGTTTCAGCAACCACTCCCATACTTCCTCCTCCGTCACCTGACCCACCACCACAAGCAGTCGCTGTTCAGGCTCCTCCATCATCGTCTCCTTCTCACGTCCACAGTCTTTTACCACCTTTGATCCAATCTCCTTTGCTTGACTCGGTGCCTTGGTCTTCACTATTCAAATCAAGACCACGTAATGCTGGCTCTTACATTGCCCAGGACATCCCGCTCCAGTTCTCTGGTGATGTGCTTGTACCTACCAGTGAAGTTATTAATGCTGGCTCTGAAGTTTGGAAAGACTACCTTGTGGGGTTTTTCCTGGATAAACCACTTCCTTATGTTTCTGTTGTGTATCATCTGAAGAAAGTTTGGAAGCTGAAAGGTGAAGTTAAAGTTAAGTCTGATGGTTTCCTTTTTCTTTTCAGTTTTTTTTCAACTGAGGATAAGCATAGAATCTCTGAAGCAGATCCTATTATAATGAAAAACAAGCTTTTTATTTTAAAGCCTTGGGATGTTTCTGTGGGAAATAGTTGTGGGACAATACGTTCTGTTCCTGTTTGGATCAAGTTATATAATATACCCTTGTATGCCTGGTCGCATTATGGAGTAAATTGGTTGGCATCGAGGGTTGGGAAGTTTCTGTGCATGGATCAGTCTACTGAGAGATTGGAGAGGATAACTTTTGCTAATTGCCTTGTTGAGGTTACTCCTGACAAGGAATTAGTTAATAATTTTCTTGTTAAGCTGATGGATGGCAGTGACCAGATGGTTACAGTTGAATACTTATGGAAACCTGAAGTGTGTGTTTTTTGTAGAGAATTTGGTCACTCTGAACATAACTGCAATTTTAAAGTCACAAATCCTGAAGTTCATGTTGCTCATAGTATGAAGGAGTCAGTCAAAGACAAGTATGGCATGACATGCATAAAAAGAATGCAAAAACAGGTTTGGACTAAAGTAAATAATAATAAAAGCAAGAACAAGGTTGCAAATGTTTTGGAAGTGGGTGAAAAACAAACTGACATCGTTGGCACCAAGACAATGCAGTTTTACACTGCAAATATGGAGGGAGGATCCAAGGAAGGAGCTTTAAAAAATAAAAATATACCCCTGCTCAATCATGAAAATGAAAATAGAATGGTAAACAGTTTTAATGTCCTTGTTGATGAGAATCATCTAGAAGATGCTGAAACAGTTCAAGTAGTTAAGGCTAAAGCAATAGTTGATGTTTTAAGTATTGAGGAGGGAGAAATTCTCGAAGTTGGCATGGTAGATTCAGCTAACTGCCCCCAAGTAACTGAAAGTGGTAATACAGAAAAAATTGACTCTGTGCATGGAGTTACACCAGTGCATGTGCACATCAGTTCTGAAATCAACCAGCATGAAGCAAGCCTACCACAAACTAATAGTGATCAAATTTCTAAGGAGGTATCAAATGACATAAATATCCACCACTCTTCTACAACTGAATCCAATTTAATTAACTCTTTTGCAAAAATCATTTTTGACCTTGCCTGTGTAATGCAAAATGATCCTACATCATCTCTTTCAAATCACACTGTAGTTTCTTCATCTTCTACTGTTCCCCTCAATCAAAATTTGTCTTTTACCACTTCAAACCTCTCTGATCCAGCTTCAAATTCTCCTGTTGCCCACAAACAGAACTTGTCACCTCCTTTATCTTCTTCTGCTGTTCATTTTCCTTACGTGCATTCTGCTACTATACCAGGATGGTGTGACAAAGGTAAGCAATCGTGTGATGAAACTAGCTTTGGAAGTAAAGACTGTAATACCAGAATGACAGCTAAAAAACCACCAAAATCCAAAGCTGGACCTGATGATTCCCAATCTCCTGCAACTAGGAGTAGAAAAAATATTATCCATCAATCACTTTAGTTTATGATGATACAAAATATTGGTGTGTGGAATATTAGGGGTGCTCATAGCCATTTGAAACTTGATCAAGTTAAAAACCTCATCTTCTCCCATAACCTTAAAATTATTGCAATCCTCGAAACTAAACTCAACCTCCCATTAACTTTAAGGGCTGCTACTTATGTTAACCCTAACTGGAAGCATCTCCATAACCTATCTGACGCTGAATATGGTAGGATATTAATCCTTTTAGACCCAGCAGCTTATACCATATCCACTGTTATTTCTTGAAGGCAATACGTCCATACTAAAATCATCTGCCATACAACCAAATCAACTTTCTACCTTACTTTTATTTATGCAGACAACTCTTCAGCTTCAAGACAAAAACTTTTTGATTTCTTTCCTTTTCTCAGGCAAGAAACGCACCCATGGCTAGTCATGGGTGATTTTAATAGCTGCTATCAGCTTGATGATAAGTACGGTGGCAATCCTTTATTCCCAAGCATATTCTTCCTTTAACTGTTTGCCATATCTGATTCTGACCTTCTCAAGCTTCATTCTACTGGAGCAAGATATTCATGGAATAACAAAAGTAGGCGTGGAACCAGAACTTTCTCCACAATAGATCATGCATTCATCAATTTTAAAGCTCTCACTAGCTGGCCTAATCTCTCTGTCAATCTAATCCACCCTATCCTCTCTGATCACTCCCCTTTGATTCTTTCAAATGGTCCCTATATTAAAAATGTAAAAAGAAGTTTCAAATTTTTTAACGACTGGACTCTATCCTCTAAATTCAAACCAATTGTGGGTAAAGCTTGGTCCACAAATTGTTATGGTAACCCCATGTTTATTCTTTGTAGGAAGCTCAACATTGTTAAAAAGCACTTGAGGATATGGGCAGCTGAGAAGTATGGTGACGGTTCCAAACAAACTACTACTTTGAAGACTATGTATAAACAAGCTCAGGAGTTTATGATGAAGAACCCTCATGATCTGGTTGCTGCTGAGAAGGAAGCCAAGCTTTGTGTGCTTCTCAACAAAGCCCTTGATATTGAAAGTGGAATGAAACAACAGCAGTTGCATTGTAAGTGGCTTAATTTTGGTGATCGTAACACTGAGTTTTTTCATTCCTCGATCAAAATAAAGCAAGCTAAAGTGAATATTCACACTATACTTTCTCCTGATGGTTCAATAATCTCTTCCCCTGAGCAACTTGATGCAGCTTTCATAGAATATTTTGAAAATCTACTAGGTAACTCCACTAATTTTTCCCCTGACCTTGACAAGTTGAACGCAATCCCCCTACCAGCCATATCCAGTGTGCAGGCTGAGTTGCTTGTTAAACAGGTTACTGATGATGAAATAAAGCAATCTCTTTTTGCCATGAATAGAAAATCGAGTGGTGGACTTGACGGTTTTAATGTTCACTTCTATGTTTGTTGCTGGGACATTGTTCACGTTGATTTCTGCAAAGCTGTACACAACTTTTTTAACAAATGCACTCTGCTTACAGAAGTTAACTCTACTAACATTACACTTATCCCTAAATGCCATGAAGCTAACTCTATGTCTTCCTTTAGACCAATTTCATGCTGTAACGTGGTCTACAAGTGTATATCGAAAATAATTGCTTCTAGGCTTTTGCTTGTACTACCTCAAATTATTTCGAGCAATCAAGTAGCCTTCCTTCCCAATCGTTCAATCTTTGACAACATACTTCTGGCCCAAGATCTTCTTTGTGGGTATGCGAGAACAAATGCATCTCCTTCTGCAATGGTAAAGTTAGACATCACGAAAGCTTATGACTCCATACACTGGTCCTCTATAGTTCGTATTATGGCTTTAATGAACTTTCCAAAGCCTTTTGCTGGTTGGGTGTATGAATGTATATCTACTCCTACATTCTCCATTGTTCTGAATGGCCGACCTGTTGGACATTTCAAGAGTAGGCAAGGAATTAGGCAGGGTGATCCTATCTCATCCTACTTATTTCTTCTTGTGATGGAAGTCTTAACAAGATACATAAATACCAAGTTCTCTTCTGGTCTGATCAGGTTTCATCCCAAATGTAAGCGTACAAACGTCACTACTCTAATGTTTGCTGATGACATAATGATATTTACAAAGCCACACCTTCCCTCAATTCAGTGTGTTATAAATACTTTGTCTGATTTTTTTAATATGACTGGCTTGCAACTCAATTGTTCAAAGTTTTGTATATCTTTTGCGGGGATATCCACTGAACTTTCCACCCCTATAATGCAACTTACTGGACTACAAAGTTTGGTCACAGATATGAATTACCTTGGCCTCCCGCTACTAACCTCTAGACTGAAGACTGCAGATTGTCTACCTCTGTACTCTAAAATTGTTACTTTGTTTGACAAGTGGTCCAACCGATTCTTAACTCAGGCAGGACGACTTGTGCTTATAAAATCTGTTGCTTTTTCCATGATTGTATAGTGGTCTAAAGCTTTTATTCTCCCAGTCAAGCTTTTGTATATGGTTAGGCGCGCGATGCTCAGATTTTTTTGGACTGGTTCCATCAATAACAGGAAACCGCTGCCATGCTCCTTCAGTCTCTTGGAGAAGGACTTGAAATCTGGAGGTTTGGGAGTTATGAATATTGTCAATTGGAATATAGCTGCATTCAGTACCCATTTGAACTCTCTATTGGTCAGGAAGAATTCATGTTGGGTTCAGTGGATTTGGACTTACAGAATTGGTAGGTCTAATTTCTGGACTATGCCTGTTCCTCAAAATTGTAGTTGGACATGGAGAAAGATCCTTGGTTTACGTGAAACATTACTTCCTCTCCTTGTTCATAGAATGGCTAGCTCTTCTGCTGTTAAATTATGGTAGGACTCGTGGGTTTCCAATGGTGTCTTATTGCAATAAACTTCTCAGTAACCAACAAATGATACAAACTGGAATCCCCTTTGATGCCGTTGTTGTTGACTACATAAACCATGGTTACTTGCAACTGCCTTACTCCTCAAACCAATTCATTAGGTCATACTGGAATGAAATCCAAGGAAAACTCTACCCTGTTGTGGATGTTGATGATGTGCATTGGAATGCCAAACCACACACTGTTACTCTTGTGTATAAGCATCTGCAATGATCCAGTAGCCTGGATTTTAAATGGTGTAAGGTCATTTGGTCTGTTGATTCTTAATCCAAGGATAACCTGATGCTATGGAAAGTTGTTCAGAATGCCTTGTTAACTAAAAGTAGGTTGATGGAGATGGGTTTTGATACTGGTTTGAACTGCCTCTTCTGTGATAATGCAACAGAGACCATGCACCATTTGTTTCTACAATGTCCCTATACCACGATACGTTTTGACAAAACAATGCAACGTGCTGGGTGTAACTTGCTGTCTATACTCAATGCTGTGGATCTTGATATGATCTATAAAGCTACTAGGTGGCGTACTATGAAAGCTAGATGCATAACAATATGCCTGAAGAAATACTTGTCCATCGTTTGGCAAGAAAGAAATTTGATTTGTTTTGAAAAGAAGAGGAGGGATGAAAATGTGTTATGGGAAGTTTTGAAGAAAGAAACCTATGAAGTTATGATGTTATTACCATCTTTTCCTACTGGGTTCAGAGGTTTGTGGAGATAGTTGGTGGTCTTGGTGTTTCTCTTCTTTAGTTCGCTCAGTATGATTGTTTACTATTTTTTATTTTCTTCTAGTTAATCTCTGTGTGCATTTCCATGCTTGTTTCTCTTCTTTGGACAAGCTGTGTAATTTTATTGTTTTCTGCAATAAAATCAGGTAGGGGCCCTGTTAACCCCGCTAGCCTTTGCTAAAAAATACACAACATGCGGCAGCAATAGCTTCGTCTCAAAAAAATTTGGTAGGCTACTACTATTTAATAAGGTTCATGCACATCCTTGTTACGTTCGATTTTTCCTTTCTACAACACCATTTTGTTGAGGTGTATGGGAAATGAAAAATTATGACTGATTCCCTTTTTGTTGCAAAAATTTGTAAATAGTTCATTTTCAAATTTGCCTCCCTGATCGCTTCGTATACTTTTAATTTTTATGTTCGTAAAATTTGTAATTCGTTTAGCAAAAATTTTGAACACTCCAAAAGTGTCACTTTTATATTTTAAAAATAATGCCTAAGTATATCTTGAAAAATCATTAACAATTACAAAAACTTATATGTTATGATTTATTGAGCGTACTTGAGTTGGTCCGAATAAATCTAGATGAAGTAGTTCGAGAGTTTACTTTGTGGAGATTTATTTTTATGATTTAAAAGAAATTTTCTTTAATTTACCAAATTGACAAGCGTCGCACAAGTTTTTAACTTTGTAGTTGATCATAGGTAATCCTCTAACTGATTCATTTTTAGCTAGTTTGTTGATATTCCTAAAATTTATGTGACAAAAACTTTTTTGCCATAATGATGGATCATCATGATTTGCAGCAAAGCATAAATTTGTGTTGTTTTTAACATTCCTGTTTAAAACATATGTGTTTCGATTTATAAATCCTTCGATAACTAGATTTTTATTTTGGTAAAAAAATATTGCATTTGTTTTTCTCGAAATCAATTTTAAATCCTTTATCACATAACTGGCTTATACTTAATAAGTTATGGTTTAAATTTTCTACCAATGAAACATTAGTAATAGTAGGAGAATTGGAAATACCAGTACTGATGCCTTCTCCAATGCCAATGGAAAATCCTTTTGAATTATCTCCCAATGTCACATTACCACCATCGATATATGTTATATTGGATAACATATGAGCATTTCCAGTCATGTGCTTAGAGAAACCACTATTAAATAGCCATTTCTCTTTAATTAAGTACCTGCAAAATTAGAAATTTTAATTGGCAGCCACATTCTTTGTTTAGGGTCCTACGTGTTAGTGGAAGAAGGTAGCTATATCCACGAGGATTTCTTTCCTTTACAAATGTAATTTTTGTTATGTACATCTTTCTTTAAATATTCATCAATATACTTTTGTCTTATTAGTTTATTATTCTTTGGGAATCCATATTTTGACCATACTTGTGTATGGATTTTTAATCTTGGCTTTTAACATTGGCTTTTTGAATTTGATGTATAATGTGTTATACTTCTTTGACTTTTTTTGCCTTTAAAACTCAATCTATTTCGGTTTCCAGATGGTTTGGATATTTTAATCAGATTTTCTAAATTTTGTTTTTCCTTATTGAATTTTGTCACATTATTTGTTATTTTATTAACTTACTTTTAAGATCAAAAATTTCATTTTTGCTAGAATCCAAATTTGCTTGTAATTCTAATTTTTCTTTTTCAACATTAACATTTTGTAACTTATAGATTTCTAAATCATGCAATAAGATGTCATTTTGAGACAATAACATTGCATAATTTTTTTGAGTAATTTCTAATTCTTCTTCTAAGATTATTTTTTCATCGTTTAAAATCCAATTTCTAATTCTGCTCTAGTTAACTTTCCTACATATTCCTTATTTAATTTTTTCGATTCTTTATATTTATCATCTAATTCAATGCTAATTTCCATTATTTCATCAAAGTAAGTTCAAAACGTACTTCATCGGTGTTCGCCATAAAACACACATTCGCTTATTCCGCGTCGCTCTCACTATCACTGTCAAATGAAGAGGATGAATCTAAATCGTCCCATGTTACTTGAAAAGCTCTTTTCTTTTTCTTGAATTTCTCAAACTGCTTTTCTTTTTATCATTATTGAGCTGTGGACAATCCTTCTTCATGTGGCCAAAATTTTCACACTCATAGCATTTAATCGATGTTTGATTTGGGGAGTTTGATTCCCCACCATATTGAAATATGGTCATCTTCTTGAAATTCTTGAATTTATTGTAGTTTTGGCTATAAAAACAATCTTGACTTCGTCTAAGTCCGAATCTTCGTTACTTGCTTGGAATATTATGTTTTTCTTTTCATGATTTTGATCCTTTCTAGACTGCAAATTAGCTTCATACGACATCTGATCTCTTATTAGCTCTTCGACTTTGAGTTGAGAATGATCATTAGCTTCTTCGGTGGCTAAAAAATTCTTTCCCATTCATTTGTCAAGGAGTTTATAATTCGTGTTACTAAATCAAAATATGTGAATTCGAATCCAAGTGCCATGAGATCGTGTTGAATGATTTGAAATATAACATACATATCAATAATTGATTCATTTTCTTTCATTTTGAAAGATGAAAATTGGCTTTGTAAAATTGAGATTTTAGTTTGCTTGACTTTAGTTGTTCCTTCATGTGTAACTTGTAAAGTGCGCTATATGCCATATGCAGTGGTGCAAAGCATGACACGTGAAAAGTCATTTTTGTCAAGTAAGCAAAATAGTAAATTCATAGCCTTGGTATTGTTAGATGCTGTTGCTTTTTGTGCATCAGCCCAAGTGCTAATGTCGATGTTAGGTGCTTCATATTTTTTTGAGTTGCTAGCCATATTTATAACCCATTTGCTTCCACAATGATTCTCATACGAGTTGACCAGAAAGCGTAGTTAGAACAGTAGATGTGGAGGTCGTGTAGTTGATTGACCTTCTTAAAAAGTACTTGACATATTAATGATTTTTCAACTACATGTTACTGTAGATTAAAATGACCTAGCACTGATACAAATTGAAAATATATAGGATCTTTATATAATGCAAATTATATATATATGTGTGAGAATGTATGTTAAAAATTACACTAACCAGAGAACAATAACTGAATATAAAGAAGGTAAATAATAAAAGCGATCACACCAGATATTTTATACTGGTTTAGACTTCCCATCCTATGTCCAGTCCCGAAGCTCCCATTCGGTATTTCCTTTAGCTAAATAACCCTTGCTTCTCCCGAAGAAATATGCTAATATAAAACCTAATTCTCCGACAATCTTGTGTTGCAAATAACACGGATTTTGACTAATATTCGGGTTTTCACTTATATTAAAATTCTTCCAATGATCTCCTTTGAGTATGTGAATGTGAGTACTTTGGGTTGTAGGAAGTGACTTAACCAAAATAATATTTTGGATATGATAGACTGAGAATATGTAAGCAATATATATGCAAATATGTAAAAAGGGAGTAATAAGAAATCAAGAGAATATATTAGAATTGTTAATCCAATTCTCAATCTTTGACGTATATATAGGTTTGGGTAGATACATATTAGGAATTGTTATTGTTTAAATAAAATCTATTTGTTTTAGTGGTTGCAACCGTTGAAGAAGGGATATTATTATTCAATATGAAATGAAGCATCTTTTCAAATTAGAGCAGTTGCTATAAGTAACGGCCTGGTATTTCGAACCATTCAAATCGACAATCATCTACTCAAGTCAGACTTGAATTGCTTAAAACAATAGATTGTTAATTTATAATTAGCAAAACTTAGCATAAACAGTAAATAAATCAATCATAGAATCACGGACACAGAGTTTACAACAATAAGCAGTGGAAATAGATAAATAGCAGTTCATGAAGCTACCATAAAACATCAGAGTTTGAAACAAAATGAACAGAATCTCAAAATATAAATAAATCTCTAATACATAAGCAACAAATGAGTTTGAACATAAATGACTGAAATAAACTGAAATAACAGAAAGCTGGATAGATAGATCTACAAATAAAGCTCCAATCTTTAAAGGTAAGTCTCAAATGCTATGTCACTCAGTTTGACCCGAGCATACTCAAGTCATGATTAACATTCTTATATCAGTAAATTCACTCAAGTAAAATGTCAACTGAAATACAAGAAACTTAAAGGATGTTTTGGATTTCCATCCTCTAAGGATCCGTGGAACTGTCTATTATGTAGTGATATACGTTATTATAATATGTCTATCAGTAAAGTAAAGTATTAAAATAGCATTAAGGCATTACCCATATCCCCCTTAACATATTTTATGTATTCTCATAGTCTATACAGTACCGTAATTCCTCCATAAATAGGAGGGCTATCAGAGGGCACTCCATAGGTATGGTACAAACCAAACTCGTAGAAGGCGCGATAAGGCATGTGACAAGGCATGCGAGGCAATGCCGGGGTAGAAATACCGTTTGCACTCTCAGACTGGTGGCAACGCATAGCAGCTACTACTACCCACCTCGAGACACACTCCTAAATCAAAGGTGCAGCCAATCAATCACAAAGCAATAGAATGGTATCGAAGAAATATGCCTGATAGGGGGAATCACTCTACTTGGCACGGTATAGCTTCTGTTTTAGCCACATCAAGCTGACTCACAAGAGTCAGGGTCACGTAAATACCTCATACAGAATCGTTCGCCCATCCGACTTTATTTTTGGAATCTCCACTACATATACAGTTGTTAAAGTGGTTTTCGGTACTGGAAAAGAGGATGACAATATCCGATCCCTATCTCCTTAACAACCAAACGCTTATTTCACACCGTGATCATTTCATTTCAAATAGTCCACACTTCATATCAAAATACCATATTCATTTAAAACCATATCAATTTGGTATCATTATTCACTTTAAAAAAATGTTCATTTGCAAAGTTGTAACACTTTCTAAATTTTAACATTTTCGAAACCATAACACTTATGAAATCATAACAGTTTTGAAATTATAACACTTTTGAAGTCATAACAATTTTGAAATCATAACACTTTTGAAACCATAACCCTTCCAACATTAACATTTTAGATATTGAAAATAGTATATACATTAAAATAGTCATAAATTAAATAGTTTATATATTAAAATAATCTATGTGCTAAAATAGTTGTAAATTAAAAATTGTTTATATTTATTTAAAGAGATTATACTGAAATAGTTTTCAAAAAATTTCATCCAATTCCACAAATCGATTTAAATCAACTTAAATTCCAAAATTCAATTTAAATCAATCCCAGTTTAACACTTTCAATATAATGGGTTAAAGATTCAATTCAAATTCTCGATAAACCTTTTCAAATTTTTTATCGATTTCAAATCTGGGTTTGAACTATCTCTTCAATTCCAATAAGATTCAAAGTTAATATATTCAAACGTTTTCAATATAAGTTTCATTTAGATTTCAACATTTAACTTTAATTTTATTAAAATTGGTAAATATTCACTTAATCATTTTAATAACAATTAAATAAAATTTCAATTTATAAATTTTAAATCAATATTAAATATTCAGTCCCAAATTTTATTTAAAATTAAGAATATTCATCTAATCACTTTTTATCAAATCAAGTTATTAATCATATCTTTCAAAATCTCAAAATCACTAAGTTCAAATCAATTATTATTTAAATTCAATTATTAACCAATTTAAATTCTAAGTCAACATTATTTATCTTCCCAACCTTTATTATTAAAGCTATAAAATCAATTTTTAAAATATTAATATAAATTTAAATGAATACTTAAACATATTATAAACCAATAAAATTAAATTTTATTAAATTAAATCATATTATTAAATGTATTTTGTATTAAATCTTATTTTACATATTTTTTGAATAATAAAATTATCAAAAAAATCTTAAAAGTTTTATTTTCAAAGCAACTTATAAATTTAAAATTTCCAAAACATATAATTTTAAAAATCTAAATTTTACACAAATATTGAAATAAATTCTTTATATTAATTTTTTTTAAATCAATATTTAATAAAATCCATATATTTCCTTTCAAACTTTGGCAATCATTTTTTTTTCAAAATAGACCAATGGTGTCCGTATAAAATTTTCTATCCTATGGTCAAGTGATATGAATATTTATCATTTCAATCTGCAATAATTTAATATTTACGGTGTATATCATTTCAACCCGAAATCCTAAAATTTCAAAATTAATGATAATCATTCGGGTTTATCATTTCAACCCATGACGATTTTCTCCTAATCTATAATATCGTTCGGGTATGAGTCATTTCAACCCATAGGGAATTCTAAATTAACAGAGAATTTGTAGAGTGAGAACAAATATGATAATAACAATCAACAACTGGCATATATCATCAGTAACGAATTTAAATATTATTTAAAGCAATTATAATATCATATGTCATAGGTGAACAATTACAGATAATGGAATATCAAATTTAACAATTAAATAACTTAACAATTCAAATTTAAACAACATATTTTAGTCGTCGTTTCATGTTAATTCAATTTCTAAATATAAGAATGTTAATCGTGGGTGATTGCTCACCTTTCGAGGTTAGAGAACCAATTAGAATAGGAAGCACAGACATGGATACGCACGAATCGGCTAGAGTTGCGGAAATAGTCTTTGTACAGCAATGAAAACAAGCAAAGCAAGGAAGGACTAGAGATCGATGAAAACAATATATTTTATTTCTTTTCAAAAATCAATATTCAATTTAAAACCAAATAAAAATAAATTTCTTCATATATATATATATATATATATATATATATTTTTAAAACTCTCTTTATATATATATTTTAAAAATCAAAACATCAATACATGTATACCGTAAATAATAAAACCCATTGGTATTTATATTTTAAAGTCAATATATACCTACAAATCTATATTTCTTGAAACACCTACCAAATCATAATGTATTATGTTCAGGTCATCATATTTAATACCAACATTAAGTTTTTCAACACATATCAAAATACAATACACATATACAAACGTAAAATAAAAATGTCTTTCCTTAGCAATTATATATACACACACACAATATATAAACTTGGAATTAGATAAACAATATATAGCTTCACGTGTTAGCTTATATCGATACATATAGCTAAGTATAGCTGATCAACATATATATATATATCTTTGTGTGTGTGTGTATTTATATATAACATATAAATGTTTATATTTAACCATAAACAAGATATTAAAGGAACAACATATGTATAAGCTACTATATAAAAAAAAATATCTTTACAACAAAGGAGGTAGAAGATTGCCATGGAGTGACTGGAAAGCGGGTTCGGCTATAGGTGAGGGATGCTGCATGTGGCTATGGTGTCAGGTGATGGATAAGCCGAGTGAAGGCTGGCCAGGTGATGGATTACGTGCGGTGATGGAATTCAAGGAGGCGAAGACGGTTGTGATATGGTAATGCGGGTGTAAACGTGGAAGGTAGATGAAGGGGCGAAAGCGACTGTCATGAGATGGGTAGGTGGCCTGCTGTGGTGCTGGGGTTGGCGGATTTTAGGTGGCGGAGTGATGGAGGGAAGGCCAGAGTCAGGGATATGCAGGGAGTGAGGCATTTGTCGATGGTGGCTCTCGGCAATGTCAGGTGGAAGGGAAGTTCGAGTGTTTGAGAGGCTTGGAGGAGAGAGTGGGTGGTTGCCTCGTAGGTCGTGATAGGCGGATGGATTGACCTTATGCGGTGGCTATGAGGCGAGGGAGATGGTGGAGTGATGGATGTGGTTTCGGTGTTGTTAGAGGTGGATAGGTTCAAAAGTGGAGATGCTGCAGGTGTAAAGTGAAGGCACGAAGAAGGGTTGAAGGTTTCATGTGGTGACGAACAGTGGGCGGTGGATTGGAGTTCGAAGATGGTGGGTGACGCATGCTTTCCAGATATATAAGCACCAAAACTATATTTTATTTTATTTTTATTTTTAGGAAGGAAGAAGAAGCAATATTATAGCCATGAAAGTGCCAGAGCAGAGACATGCAGCTAAAGCCAAGAAGAAGAAGGGTTTGAGAATGTAGATGCAATATGTACTTACATTTTTATAAATTAGAACGAGTAGAATCGAAAAATAAAATGAAAGGCAGAGAAATCGAAAAAATGCATAATAACCAAAAGAATTGAGACCACAAAAAATAAGTTGTGGAATATAAAGAGCTACCGGCTAATAACTATACCAGATGGGCAAACGAAAAGACATAGAAAGCCCAAACGACTCAAATGCGGAACCGATATGGTTAATTGTTTTATCGATTTCGCCGTGTAACGGACTTCGAAATGAACAAACGAATATACTAGGGAGATCAGCATGACGAGACGAACATAATGATACATAGTTATCAGCAATAGACCATCCTATCAAAGTCGATATTTGCTGCAAAATGTTGCTAAACCACAGAAAATAAGATAAACGGAGCTAGAGCAGTCCAAATTTGGTGAAACAAAATATGACGTCTCACTCAAAAAATGGTTTACAATTTTATTATATAAAAATATTCAGGTTTCGAAAACATTTATTTTCCATCCATTTTAACTGGTTTAAATGGAAATTGAAAATTACACAATAAAACTAACTTTCATATCTTCTTATGAAAATTTATAATTTGCTATGTTTAAATAGGCGTATTCCAAATATTAAATTTTCATTTCAAAATTTTACTATTTAATCAAGAAAAACTTTAGTTAATTACGTTATTTAAACCATTAAAATTTACGGGTCGTTACACTGGGGCATTTCTCCTATCGGGCACATTTCTTTGATAGCATTCTACTGCTTTGTGATTTGATTGGGTGCATCTTTGATTTGGGAGTGTGTCTCGAGGTGGGTGGTAGTAGCTGCTATGCGTTACCACCAGTCCGGGAGTGCAAACGGTATTTCTACCCTGGCATTGCCTCGCGTGCCTTATCACATGCTTTATCGTGCCTTCTACGAGTTTGGTTTGTACCATACCTATGGAGTGCCCTCTGATAGCCTTCCAGTTTAAGGAGGAATTATGGTACGGTATAGACTACGAGAATATATAAAATGTATTAAGGGGGATATGGGTAATGCCTTAACGCTATTTTAATACTTTATTTTACTGAGAGACATATTATAATAACGTATATTACTACGTAGTAGACAGTTCCACGGATCCTTAGAGGATGGAAGTCCCAAACATTCTTTAAGTTACTTATATTTCAGTTGACATTTCACTTGAGTTAATTTACGAATATAAGAATGTTAATCGTGACTCCAGTGTTTTGTGCTTTTCTTTATGCTCGGGTCAGACTGAGTGACACAGCATTTGAGACACAACTTTGGAGATTGGAGCTTTCTTTGAAGATTTATCTATCCAACTTTCAGTTATTTCAGTTTATTTCAGTCATTTACATTCAGACTCATCAGTTGCTTATGTATTAGAGATTTATTTGTATTTTGAGACTCATATGTTTTATAGTTGCTTCATGAACTATTATTTATCTTTTTCCGCTGCTTATTGTTGTAACACTCCGTGTCTGTGATTCTGTGATTGATTTATTTACTCTATTTGCTAAGTTTTGACAATTATAAATTAACAATCAGTTATTTTGAGCAATTCAAGTCTGACATGAGTGGGTGATTGTCGATTTGAACCGTTTGAAATACGAGGTCGTTACACTATATGATAGATGTATTTAGGAAAACCTCAAATGTCTACGGCTGTAGGAATTTTTTTCCAAAATATATTCACAAACATCTATGGCTTTCCCAAAGACGTGTGTGGATGGCCATATTTGAATATCATAGTTTAATATGATAATGTGAATTATGAATTTATATGTGCATACATATACTCAAGGTGACCTTACACTGTTTTCTAAGACCCTTAATATAGTATTATAACCTTATTAATCATAGGATGGTCCATAAGTCTTTGTTAATCTTTGAGTCTTGATATCTATGAGCAAGTCGATCTCTTGTAACATGTACCTGTAATCTTGATAAGATAAAATATATGTGATTGTATAGTTGTTGCCGTTGAAACCAAGAAATGGAGGTTCTAATAGTGAGCTAGGTGCAAATAGAGGTGATGGAAGGAGGTTTCGATGCTTTCTTGAATGTTGGTAGGAAGATGGTACTGTTTGGTTGAATAAATGTGAGTTATCCTACTTTGAATGAAAACAATGACTTGATAATTTTCTTGTTAATTTTCTTGCTAAAAACAATGATAATTGACCCTAACTAAGTTATAACCCATATTTGTGTGCTTCAAATAGCATGTTACTTGTCTAATTGTTGTACCTTGGAAGACCTTGGTTTATATGATTGAAGGACATTGAATATTGAACTAAATATGGAATTGTCTATAGGGATAGTCGCTCTAAATGCACTTTGAATCCTCTTAACTTTAACTTGTGTAATTGGGTTATTTAAGAAATTATCTATATATAACTTGTATTGGTTGTACTCCACACATTTATAAGTGTTTTGGACAGTAAGGAATTAGTTTAAAAAGTTGTGAAATTAATTGAGTAAAGCTAAGAAAGTTTGAAGTAAAAATAGTCACTACATCTACATTTCCAAATTCCTTGTTTTTAGAAAAAATGTTTATTTTTATATAAACTTGCTTGTGGGTTTTTTTTTAAATTTTAACAAGTAAACAATATATTATTCTTATTGTGAAAAAATTGAAGCTTAAATGATTTGATAGCTAGCTGAAAAAAGTGGCAAAAATTACAGCAAAATAGTCGCTACATGAGCACTTTAGAAAAATACCTTGTTTTCGAAAATTTCTATAAAATAATCAAAATTTATTCTTTGGTATTTTTCTTCATCATTCTAGGTACCCAAATTATATTAATTATGGCGAGAAGAATGGATCAAAAATCATTTGTGTATGCATCAAAAACTAGGCGCAAAGTTGCAGCAAAACATGTTAAAAACATGCAAAGGAACTTTAGACAGCATTTCTAGAAATTCTATCTTTGTGTTTGAAACTATAAATTGTTTAAAATATATTAAATTTGATATTTTCTGTAATATTATTAGAGATATTTTCAAACATATTTTGAAATATATTAAAGTTGGTTTGATGTTTAAATAATTTTTAATAATTATATAAGTATTTTCAAAATAAAGAGGTTTTATAATATAAAGCATGTTTTTATCAAATACAAATTAGTTATTTTCAAGTAATATTTTACATAGATATTTAAAACCTATTTACAAGTATTT
The DNA here is from genome assembly GCA_030765085.1 of Allium cepa. Classification (NCBI taxonomy): domain Eukaryota; kingdom Viridiplantae; phylum Streptophyta; class Magnoliopsida; order Asparagales; family Amaryllidaceae; genus Allium; species Allium cepa. The sequence goes on along the minus strand of CM060932.1, from coordinate 688,319,384 downwards.
TTAAAGTTTTGAAAAATGTAACTGATAAGGCTTAACACTAAAAGCCGATGAGTAGATTTATCTATTTGTGAGATTCAAGAAAGAAGTCTCTACGCAAGGCTTTAATGCAACCAGCACTCTAATTTACCTAGCTTTACCCTTGGTGAAGGAATAGTATAAGTTGAAATGTCGGAAACATGTTAATCGTATGAACATTGATTTGTGTAATGAATTATTTTAGTTAGATAGTTGATTAGTTGACAAACAAACTTAACCAAATATTATTAACTTAGATCTTTAAAAAAGAATGTTTTAAATTTAATGATAAGTATACAAATAGTTTTGGGTTGTAGTGAATAATTTTTTAGTAATATTTTTTAACCCTTATTGTCAATTATAACCAAGAATATAATTAGATATTTAATAATGGATACTTTAAGGTTAAATATAAATAAACTTTTTGGGTTGTTGTGACAATCTTTCAAACAACACTTGTCTTAAACCCTAAGTATAATTAAATCTTTTAAAAGCTAGTTTAAAGGGAAATGTTTTTAAAGTATGAAATGATTTAGGACCGCTGTGACAATGTGTGAGTAACACTTGTGTTAATCCCTTCTAAATGCAATTAAACCTTTAAAAGAGAGTTTTAAAGATAATGATTAGATGTCAATTATATTGTAAAGTGGAAAAATATTATAAATATAATTAGATCTTTAATAATAGAATTTTAAAGATAATAGAAAGTATTGAAATCTTTTATAAAATCATAGAAAAATTATATACTTAATTTATAAAAGAGAAGGGGTTTATAGTAACAATGTTTTAGTAACATTTGTTTTTAATCTCTTTGATTATATTTTAAGTAAGGAAACTTTGTTAAGAGATTTATGAATATACTCATACTATTGAGATAAGCATATGAATACTTTTGAAGTATTGGAAAAAGAACAAATGAATAGTGAAATAGTAGAAAATAAGTATATATATCTTTTATAGAGAGAAATTAAATATATATACAAGTATATAAAGGAAATTTTATTTGATAATGGAATATTGATTAATAAAGAAATTTTTGATTAATGATAGAAATTTTATTAGATAAGAAGGAGTTTTACCAATAAAATGGGTTTTTAATCAATAAAGGATAAATTAATTAAAAAGGGATTAGAAGTCGGGTGTGTGACTTGATCATGAATTGGATGATATGATAGTGCTTGTACGTTTACTTGCTTATGCAGAGTATAGGAGACTTAACTTCCTTATGCGATCATTCACATTATTGTTGAATATGATCAAATTCATCGACTCAGCCTTGAGAAGACTGGGATCGGCAAGTGTTCTACTTATTTGAAACCACTTCAAGATTGAGATACATGTTATATCTTTGGAAAGTGGATCTTCTCAAGATTCTGGAATCCATCTGTAGTTTAGAGATCTGTTCAAAATTCTAGAATCTATTTGGAGATTCATTATTTGTTCAAGTGTTGAAGACACTTGTGAATGATGTCGAATGTAGCCACAACGTCGGAAAAATGAATAAAGACTGGGTAGGATGATCAATCCATGGGTTTTGCTAACCTAGAGGGATACATCAACTCCACTATTTAGAGTATGCTTTTATATGTTGCCCGTGGGAAGTTGATGATAGTTAGGCTCCATGTGGTTTGGGTTCGCTCCTTCAAACGTGGGCCAATTGTGTTTGCCTTATGTTATATTTTATCTAGATATATATAATGATCATAAGGTAACTTCTAACCCATGTCATACGAGATCGATCTCAGTTACTAAGGAGATGTTCGTGGAAAATCCATTTATACAAACGCACCTTAGCGATTTTAATTGTACTCTAATATGCTATTGAATGTAATTAATGTAACCTTCCAGCTATATTATATATTATGTTCAAACCCTAGACATTATTATATTCACTTGACTTTCTTATGAAATGGTTTGGTTATTGTAAGGTAAATACCCGCATGTGTTTATGTGCAGCATGGTCTTATGAGATACCTTTATTGTTGAAGGGTTTTATAAATATAAAAAATTACATATGATTGAGTTTCTCACACTAGTTTACCAGACTGATCTGGATGTTATTTCCTTATAATGCTTGGGTCAGCCCGTGTATATTTCCATATTCCGTTGATGTTCATTGGAGCTTTAGGAGAGGAGCTGGATGATTTCCTACCGCAGTATACTTATTTCCATTGTATTGCTTTGTTTATTTTTATCAGCAATTTAAAGGACAGGCTGATAATATGTTAGTTTGCTCTTATTATTGTATCCATATTATATTCCTTTATAAAGATATTTTTGAGATATTATATGTTATCATTTCGAATGTCAGATTCTTATAAATTTGAGATATTATATATTATTCATTTTTTTCCTTCTTTTCTTTTACCTGAATATTTCTTCTTTCTAGCACCTGGGTGCTCGACACGTGAATACCATAGATGTATTAGTATCGACATTCAAGGGTCAAAAAGCCGATCGTTATAACATTGTATCGGAGCGAGGTTAAGCGAGAACCTTGGCTTTGGTAGAGTATAAATCATTATGAGATAGAGTAATGGAATGCTCTATTATGAATTTAGTATATTACATACGAGAGCGTGTATTTGTTAGTGCTATAAAATTGTTTTATATTGTGTTAATTTGTTTAATGAGTGCTTATCGATTCTGGTCGATGCACCTGATCAACTTTATCAATTGGGATTCCTAAACACTTAAACTGTAACGACCCGTATTTTTACGGATCGAAAGATTGTAAAACTGTCAACATTAGGTCGTTGATGTTGTTAAGTCGTTTAGGGTATGAGTCGACCAAAGCTTAAGTCGTTCGGAGTTGAGTCGTGGGAAGCTTGGGTCGTATGGAGCGACCTATAGGTTATAACGAGTTACGAGTCACGGCTTAGCAGGATTAGCGGGTTAACGAGTTAAGAGATAGGTCGTTGGCGACTTAAGACAGTTAGCGAGTTATAGGATGTTACGACCTATTGGGAGTTAGCGACCTAAGATGGTGAGCGACTTATAGGATAATGGTTTAGGTCGGTGGAACGACCTAAGGGTTGGGGCGACCTAGTGGTTAACGAGATAGAGCGACCTACAGGAGCGACCGACCTAAGAGCGTGTGTGTTAGCTCGTGAGACGACCTAAAATGATTAGGTCGTGGGAGAGTTAAGGTTAGGTCGTTAGGTCGTATGAGTGTTAGGTCGCGTGCATGTTTTAGGTCGCATAGGTGTTGGGTCGGCACTAGGGCTAAGTCGTTAAGTCGCTGGGCCGTGTAAGTGTTAGGTCGTTAGGTCATCTAGGCGACTCAGGAGGAGATGCGCATGAGTGTTAGGTCATGAGTCGCATCTGGTTTAGTTGTTAGGTCGGCAGGGTGTGTGAGTCGTTACGTCAGCCTTGTAGTTGAGTCGCTATGCCGTGTACGTGTTAAGGCGTTGGGTCGTTGAGTCGTTAGGGGCTTGAGTCGCTCATAAGGTTAAGTCGCTATGCCGCATGCTTTAGATCGAGAGTCTTAGGTCGGGGACGACTCATGGGGTAGGTCGGCGGCGACTTATGGGGGCGCGACTCATGGGTTTTTCAGCCTATAAATAGAGGGGTTTGGTTCACTTTTTGGCACCGGATTTTGAAGCGACGAAGTGCTGCCATTTTGAGAGCTCGACTACAACACTTCTTCACTTCTTTTCTCCACTCTAATCTAGTGATTCCTTCCATCTAAATTGAGGATCAAATCGAAGATCCAAGGGCCAAAGTTGAAGATCTCCATCCGTTGAAGAGAGATTTCATCGTTTGAAGCGAAACTTTGGAGGATCAAGCTTGATTCCTTGCTGTCCAGATCTGAAGTTGGTTGTTTTTGAGGTGTTTAGGCGATTCGGTGAGTGGTGGTTATCTCTCACACGGACCCAAGGGAGTATATTGGATTGGTGGTTTGTTTATGTGTTAAAGATAGTGATTTCTTGCATTTTCCCTAAGTCTGCATGTAGATCCATCATCTATGAAGATTTGATATCCATTTTACTACATGTTCACTTATGCAAGTTCATTCATCAAGTTGTAGAGATATTGTTCATAATTCATGCTTGTTAGAATGCATGTTAGACTTGAACTCTTTATTTACGAAATTGTCATTATTGTTGTAATTGTTTAATTAGATCTTGTTTGAATAATTGATTACTTGGACTAATGTTTGATTTGATGGATTTGTTGATTGATAACTTGATTTGGACAAGTTGGTCGAAGATGATTCAAAAGCTAAGTGGAAAGGCTCTTGAATAAGGAAAACTGCCTATGGCATATGAAGCGGATGTGGAAGCTCATATGGATAGATTTGTTGAGATGGGACTTTGCCATGATGCGATGAGGCAAACCATGATGTTAAGATGGGGATTTGCTATGATGCGTTGAAGAAAAGCACAATATGTGAAAGCCTTGGTTTAATCCAGACGGGATCATCCCAAGCATGTTGATAACTCGGTGATGCGGTCCGGGTTTGTGGATAATGGTGGGCTCGAGAGGCGCTTGAGCTAGTGTGAGAATAGTCGTCGAGGAGGATGACTAGGAGGCTTGGATCTTATCGTTATTGAAGGTTCTAGCATGCTCAAAGCAAGAGTACGTTGGGACGGGTCACGATGACGTCTCAGACACGGGTCATGATGACGTGTTAGTACTCTGGGCAGATGCGATAGTCCTAGGCACGGGTCATGACGACGTGCGGAGTTATGTCTAGAATCGGGGTTGCCATTAGCCCTTGACGGACGGCTGAAAGAAGGTGCCGGTCATTCAATTAACGATGATATCGAGGCAATGATAACAGTGATAGCCAGAGTCATGGATGTTTGATTGTATCATCATTCGGCCTCAAGAGCGGTGTTTTCTGGGTGCTTATCTGATCTTGGTTTAGGCCTTGGGGGTTTGTATTTGGAAAACATCGACCTTGACTCGAGTGATAATTATTTTACTTTAAATGTCTGCTTTGTTATGCTTGTTTCTGCTTAGTGGGTCTGGGGGCTATCACTGTAGAATGAGGTGGAGTGGGATGGTTGAGTTCCTAATCCTTTTACCCTTTATGCTCTTTTGGTATGTTTGATAGTTAATTTACTGCTCACTAAGACTGTTGTCTGACTCAAGGTTTTATGTTCAACTCTTATTACCTTGGGGTGTTCATCCATGTTGGGATGGGCAGACTAGGTAGCAGGTGACAGGTGCTGTTCTTGGCTACCAACGCTGTTGATGACGAAGACGAGCTGGTGGCTTTTGCATATTGTTTTCTTACTATATGTACTGGATGTTCCGCTGTTTGTTTGATACTCTGAGTGTTATGTAGTGAGGCTTGATGTATTGACTATTCAGATGATTGTATAAAACTATTATGAGTTTATATGATTCTGTTCTATGGAGCTTCACTATGTATATTTTCTATTGTATTTTGTCCATGCGCTGTGAGTAATACGATAGACTATTCTGTTTACCTTACCCTGACCATCGTCCATGGCTGCCTGGCACACCTTTCAGCGCACCATTCCCTTGTTTTAGTGCGGGAATCATGGGCGGTCGTCACATAAACAAGGCAAACTGACACGATATTATTTTTGAAAAATTGGTAAGTGAAATAATTTTGCCAGGGATTATATTTTATATATAAAAAATAATTTTCAAATAATTGATATAGTTATTTATGATATACTTGTTTGTTAGGAAATTATAATATTTAATTATTATCATTTATTGTTTGATTAATTATGCACGACCACCTTATGGGTATTGACTGTTGTTTATTGATTTGTAAGTAGTTTATCTTTTTCAATATGGGCTGGGTAGATAGTAATTGTATGAATGATAAAATGAAGATCTTGTGAATTAAGTTTCACAATTTGATTATAAGGAGTTCCGCGATAATGTTGGGTTAAAAAGTTAACTTTAGTAGAAGTTGTTTATTATAGTTTTAAGGGAAAGGTAAGATATTTAGAAGATAAATACTTATGGAATGATTTTGTATAAAAAAGTAACTTTATATGAGTATAGTTTATAACAAAAAGAATTTAAACTGAGAATTTAAGAATTTCAGTTCTAGTATTTTGAAAATAGGTTTTTAAGGTTTTGGGGAAAATATTAATAGTATTACTTAAAGATATTATGAAAGACTAATGTTTTAAAAGGATTTTTGTTTGAGTTTGAGGTTACTCTCGAAATCAACTAATGTATTTGGGAAACAAATTATTTTATGTTAGCCGGTTCAAATGACTCGAAAGTGACAAAAAATGGGCGAGTGATGTATTTGGTTGGTAAACACTTCTCTTAAGTATTACCCTTCTTAATAAAAGGGATATACGATACTTCTTGGTAGGACCTAGTCCCTTGTATCATTTCGTTGTTACTCGATCAATATGAATATTTTTCATTAATTTTAAAGAAAATATTTTGGAAATTGGTTTTGATAATGATTTTGGTTTAATCCCCAAAAAATGTGATTTGACATCCAAAAAGATATAGGTATATATTATTTCAAAATGATTTAAAATAAAACGCAATGTTTAATTCTTAAGTTTCATGTTAAGTTATATTAGGGACGCATGTATCTTATGCATTAAGGTAGTTTGGTTGTGCGTTTCATTATGATATGTTATCCATTAGTTTTCAATTATTGAAATAAATCATATTTTTTGGTGATTTTGCACATTCGGGAACTTCCGAATTGATCTAGAAATCGAAGCTAAGTATTTTTGTAAAATTATAAAAGTTGGGTTTTTATAACTCCTGATTTGAAAAGATAGTAAACTAATAAAAGTTAGCATTTTTTAAGCATTCTTATTAAATAGAACATTCGATGTTATTGGACCAGCTAATGAACGTCTTTATTTTAGTTTTGTTTAAGGAAAGTATACTTTAGTCTTGAATTTTGATAGCAAAGTCCAACTTACCCAGCTACTTGCCTAACTCGATAGATAAAGAAGTCCAGAAGGTTCACTCGATTATAAGATCCAAATTTATTTTGGGCTTTCGTCGAAATTTTAGAAAGTAAAATGTAGAAGAATGTTTCATATATATTCTTAGGATATAATGGAGTATTATATGAGTAATGAACTTAAGTCTTGAATGTTTCCAAATGAAATTTTGTTTTAATAAAATGTTTTATAAGTAAAAATAAGTCTTTATGAAATGTTTATAAACTAAGGTAATGCTTTAAGAAATGTTGCATAAATAATTATAGCATTATACAAGAAACGATTTTATAATATGAAATAAAAAAAATTAGTGCGATTAAGAAACGAACAGAATAAATAACGTAAGTTGTACGAAGACCATTTTTATTCGTATGACAATTCTTGATCTAGGGTTCGAGTACATGATTTCGAGGAGATTTACACCGATCCAAGTTAGGATTCTTTTCACTAAATTTCGAAAGGCGAACACTTGATCCAGATTTTTGATATGATTCTAAAGTTTTCTATCATAGTATATGGCTAAGTAAGGAGAATAAAAGTTTCTACTAAAGAAACAAGACCGGAGTCTACATTAGAGAGGTCAAGTGATCTATACTAGTTTGGAAGTGAAATCCATGTGATTAAGCAAGTGAACGGTTTGATATTGCATAAGAAAGAAAATTGTACATCATATGAGCTTCGGCATAATTGAATACTATGTTAGTTGGCTTATGGAGAGTTTGGGAAATGAATCTTCGAATTGTTTAAGGTAGTATGTATAATCGACTGAGTAATAACCTGAGGCTATTGGGCAAAGGTACGCTTAGTAGGCTATTTGTCATTCTTATGCGATAAGAAGGTTTTGAACCCTGGCATATAGAAAGTTTGTTTGCTAGTAATGGTACAGTTGAGTATGGATAAGTGACTGTTTCTTTTGTTGCTTGTGTTGGAATTTAGAGGGTGAAATATTCTGGGGGGACAATGTAACGATCCAGAATTTCAAACAATTTGTATTTAAACATCTGAATTATTTAAATATTTATGTCCATGATTTATTGTGAATAAATATGATTCTATAAACTTTTTAAACACATTTTATTTAATAACTAATGTTACAAAAACTTATTTTTGAAACGTGTTTACAAAATATACACTTTGAATAAATATTGAAAATGTGACCCGAATTTTTTTGTGTTAAAAATCAACTTTTTGTTAAATAAAAGTTGTTTGAATATTTGTATACTAACATGATAGCATATGAATATAATAAAAAGTATTAAATTAAAAGGATTTAATTAATGGGACAAAAGGACCTTTAAATCAAGGAGTGATTTAAGTAAGGTAAGTTGTGTAAGAGGTATGGCTTACATGTACTAAAGCATAGAAGGGAAAGGGAAGAATTTCTTTGGCTTGGGGCATCTTTGATCATTTTCCATAAATTCCTAAGTGTAACGACCCAGTATTTTCAACCATTCGCATCCGCACATGTCGGACTTGAATTTTTCAAAATACCACGTTGTAAATAAAATTTGGCAAATCTCAAAATATACAGTAAATAATTAATCACGGAATCACAGACACAGAATCAGAATACTCGCAGCGGAATTTAAAATACTTAGTGGTTCATGAAGCCACTATAAATAGTCTCAATCAAATAAAAATTACATAGTCTTTAATCCAAATATAGTTTTAAATCATCAGTAGAACAATCCAAATGTCCACTAATCTTGATTTCAAAAATTTAGATAAAGAACTGGGAAGGAAGTTTGCCAGCAGCTTGAAAGTGATCTACAGAAATCCTAGCTCCGGGATGAAACTGAACTGCAACTCAGGCTGACCCGAGCGTAACATAAAACATAAACACTCGAGTCAGGACATACATACTTATATAGTGTAAGCTAATTCAAGTGTACTGTAATATAGAGCAAGTAACTTAAAGGATGCTTGGGACCATCCATCCTCTAAGGATCCGTTAAACTATTTACTATGTAGTAATACTTCGCTATTATAATAGTGTCTATTAGTAAAATAAACTTACTTTTAAATAGCGTTAAGGCTTTACATTTTCCACCTTAACACATAATATATTCTCATAGTCTATACAGTACCGTAATCTCCCCCGGAATGGGCGTCGTCAGAGGGCACTCCATAGGTATGGTACAAAACCAAAATCGTATAAGGCTCGCTATGGTAGGTGACACGGCACAACTAGGCAATGCCAGGGTAGATATACCAATTACGCATCCGAACCGATGGAAACGCGTAGCGCGCAGCTACCGTCCACCTCGAACAACACTCCCAAATCAAAGGTGCGCACCAAAACAATCACAAAAGTAATAGGATGGCATACGAAGAAGTGCGTCCGATCAGAGGTGCTACCTCATTAATCCGTCAATCGCTCATGTTTTAGCCACCTTATGCCAACTCACGGAGTCGGGTCCACGCATTTATCTTAAAGGAAACGTCACCACCATCCTACTTCATTCTGGAATCTCCACCGCGTACACGGTTGTCAAAGTGGTTTCGGTATCGACAGAGAGTATGTCAGATATCTGATCCCTGTCTCTTTAACAACCAAACGTTATTATAACCCGTGGTTACAACTTTTAAAATGGTATTTATACTTTAATAATCAAAATAAATTTCAAATACCTTTCAACATTAAATATCATTTCAACATCATTTATTTAAACATCAGTCATTTTATTTCATATAAAATACCATTTAAATCTATTCAATTTATTTAGGAATTAATTGCCTTTCAACTCACATTTAAAAGTTAAATTCTTCCATTTAAAACCATTTAAAATCAATTCCTTATTTTTATTAATTACATATTAAATTCCAAAATTTAAGCCTTTTTCCCCAAAGATTATTTCCATTTATTGTAAACAACCCGAAAATTCAGTTTTCGTAGCATTTATGAAATGCCACCTAAAGTCTGTAAGTCAAAACAGTTCATTTATAAAAGACGGCATTTAAGTGCTGTAATAAATTATTAACTTAACAATCAAATTTTAAATTCCCAAATATAACTTATTATCAATTATTTTCTTAACTAAAACTCACTTTTAACAAAATTTCAGAATTTCCCAAAATAAGTTATATTCCAAAAAATTTACTTAAACATTTATTTATTTAACATTTTGACTTATTCAAAAATCATTATAATTTTATAAAAATCCTTTAAATACATTTGAACCAGAATATTATAATTCACATTTAAAATATTTTTAAACATTTTAGAAAAATATTATATAAACCACGGGTCTGTATATAGTTTTCTAGCCTAGGTCAAGTGATACGGATTTATATCATTTCAATCCGCAATTTACAAAATCCGGGTTCTATCATTTCAAACCCGCAATCCCAAGTTAACAAATAAATAATTAAACAATTAAATAAATGAACAAATGATTATCGTTCAGGCTTATCATTTCAGCCTATAACGATCTCAAATTTACAGGGAACTTACAGTGATGATTTAATCAGTAAATAAGCATTACATAGTATAACTGCAATAATATTACAATAGATAAACAACTGATGAGGTGTCAATTTAAAATGGGGTTTAACATCATACGTTATATCACAGGCAGATAAAATTTTATAAATAATTTACAAATACACTTGTGATAAATCATGGATATATAGGTATGTTTGTCTGGTGAGAAATACTCACCTTAGAGCTGCAGAAAATTTGATTCAAACGATTGTATCACTTGATAAAGAAACGTACAAACGGCACGATTAGATTTCCGCGGATGCAACGTCTTGATTCAAATCTAGAACAAGATCCAAATAAAACCAAACGCGCGACTTAAATTTACGGTCAAAGAAAAATTTAAATAAACGAAATTGAGACGGGATCATAAAAAGATAAATGAACCAACTTTGCTCGACTACTCCCCACACCCGACTTGATTTTAACTAATAGGTGGCGTTCATTCAAATTTCTCAAGCACTCATTCTTCCTTTCCCTTTTCAATCTCACGTACTAACTTTTATTTGTTTTTTTTTCCTTTTCCTTTTTTTTTTTGGTGTTGCACGACCGCTACTATCTTAACCCGAAAGCATGTACACCTACCCACTTACGTCCTGGCCCATGCATGCATACTTCCACTTTCTCTTTTTCACCTACAGACCCACCCACGCGTTTGTAATATATACCTAGACACACTCAAATATCAGTTGATCCTCTCTTTACTGAAATGAAATCTAATCACTCAAACAAAACAACCTTCACCTATTGTCCAATATAATATCTAAAGCAAACTGAGTTATATTTTACTAGTCTAGAGACAAATATGATTGGACTAAGCTGAATTTAAGTGTCACGGTCCTAGCCTACATAAGCTTGAATGGATGCTCTAATGATAATTACAAAACCGTGTGATTGCTTCACACACAACAAATATATTACGAAACATTTCCAGGTTTTTTTTCTCTATTTCACACTTGCTTTGCTAACATGACTCACGCATGAAGGTCCCATGGCCACAACTAGAGGGACGCATGCATTTTTCTATAGAATGCAAAGAAGGATACTAAGCTTGACTTCCTATAACAATCTGATATACATGGAAAAATAGATCCGAGGGGGAAAAAGAGATGTGGCAAGGACATGTGGTGGAGCAGCCAAGTATTTAGATCGATCAGATGAACATACGATAGAAAAGCAAAAAAAAAAAAAAGGAAGAAGAAAGAGAGTAAACTTCCATTACCTGAAGGAGCTTGTAAGCAAGAAAAAGAAGGTTGAAGAGTTGATGCTATGCGTATGAATAATTGTATGGGCTTATATATATATATAGGCGGGGGGGTGCGTGATTTAAGGTGAACAATATAGGAAGGAAATAAATTTAGATTAACTTGCACGGTGGCTTGGATTTACACAAAGAAACAGACAGGAATATTAGGCACATTTGTACGCGTTTCTTTTCTCCTTAAAAAAAATATTTTTTTTTTTTGGAAATATTTACGTTGATTAAAGAGAAGTAACGGTAAAGTTTTTATTTGGCAAAGATTTTTATGACAGATTTAAACAGATATTGAATGCGTTGATAAATTTTTGGCAAAGATAAAATTTTGATTTGAACGTGTAAAAGAAGGAAGCTGCATGATTTTCCTTTGATTTTTCAGAAATCTCGTTCTACAGTGAGGAAATAAATTTCTTTCATTGATTGCAAACGTTTCCAGTGGCAAGCGTTTTATTTTGTAAATGCATTCTTACGTGCACGAATTTAGGAAGAGGAAAAACAAAATATCTAGGAAATATTTGCTCTTGCTTTAAATAAGAAGTAAATGTGACTGGGGTGGAGAAACAGCAAGAATTTATTGCTGAGAATGGTAAAAGGAAATCACAGATTATATACCTATTAACCAAATGAAGTTGTACGTGGATTTGAAATTTTTATAATCAGCATTGATTTATAAAGAAACGGCAAAGTTTTACTAGACAAAGATTTATACCAAATTTAAAGCAAATTGAATGCGTTGATTTTTATTATTAATACGTTTTCCTATATACGTTATTTATACCACTAAATATCGTACCCTCTTAAATGCGAAATTATCGGTTTAATATGCTATAAATTCTTAACATTTATTACTAAATTAAAAAGATAAAACTTTGGTTACATCTCTTTCTGATTCTTATTACCATAAAAAGGCGATTTATTATCCAAATGGACCAAATATTACAAATTTTTAAAGTAAGTATATAATCCAATTTTTTTTTAATTTAAAATTCCAATTAGAGTTATCCTTAAACAAAGTGAAACTTTCATTTATTATTTAGCATTTTGAAAATGATTTGATCAAATAAAATATATATAAATTGGGAAGTAAATTTTACTGGAAAGAGAAAAATAAACGTAAGAAATATGGGTAAAGAGAAAAACGCATATGAAATAGGCAAGCAGATAGGAGAATGGATACTGCGCATGACTGAGATTTAGGAGAAAATTGTGTTTTGAAAAATGCAAGAAATAAATTTTGTTGAATGGAAAAAAAATCTATGGAAATCAAATTTTTAAAGCAATGCGTTGAATTTAGAGGCAACATACTTGATTTGAACGCTAGAATATTCCTTCCCTCTAAAAACACATGCCACTGATAAATTTACTCATTTACACTAAGGTCATATTTTTAAGAATGTGTAACATAGCCATAATATTTTATGCCCAAAATATACCGAAATAACGGATTAAAATTCTATACGTTTTCTTATATATATATATATATATATATATATATATATATATATATATATACGGTATTTATTCCCTAAATTTACGCGCCCTTTAAACGCGTAATTACCCAGTTCATTTATACACTATAAAAATTTAAAATTTACTACTTAGATGGAATAAAATTTGTTTACATTTTTTTTTTCTTCTGATCTATTTACCATTGACCATGAAATGTATTATTCAAAATATTACTTAACTTTAAAAGGTAGATAATCCATTTTATAGCTAAGGTAAAAATTATTGTGTTGTTTTAACAGTCCAGAAAAATAGAAAATTGGCGAACGTTTACAAAATTGAACAAAGAAAAGTATTGATTCTTAGAGTAAAGAAACGGAAAAGAATATTTGATTTGAACGTTATTGAAAAATCAATGGGTTTTATTTATTAAATATGTGGAGTCAACGGAAAGAAAATTTATTCCTTTCCCACTTAAAATGCATGTATACTGATTTATTTGATTATTTATATCCAAGGTAATAAATTTAGACGCGTGAAAAACCGATGCAAAACACGCGCCCAGTTTCATAATAAAAGTGACGCATTTTAAATTTACGCGTTCTCTTATGTAGTAAATATACGTTAAAAATATTCCATCAATAACACGCATTTTAAACGCGTAATTAAATAGTTTATTTATACACTAAATTTTTTTTTTCAAATCTTATTTCTTAATTAAAACTTGATTTTGCTAGAAATTAAGTTATTTACCATCTTTGACAAAAACCCAAATTTCCAATTTAAAGTTAATTCTTAACCACGTCAAAATTTCAGAGATCTTATTATTTAATTAAAAATTTGGTCAATTGTTTTTTTTAATCACTTTAAAATTTAGATTTTTATATAATAAACCCCAAAGTTTTAAAAATACAAGTGAAAAATACTTGTTAAAATTTTGGGCTGTTACACTCTCCCCCACTCAGAACTTTTCGTCCTCGAAAAGGAAGAAGGTAGGGGAATAGAAACAACCTGAAAGAAAACTAAATTGAAACTTAAATTAGAATCATTAATCTAAACAATAAAAATTCAATTTTAAATTAATAATTGATTTCATCTATTTATACTTAAAATTTTAACATTTATTTATTTACATATTTACTTGTATAATATCCCTATACTTATAAAATCATTTTTTTTTAATCCAAATTTTACACAAGGTATTATAACATTCTAATTTAAAAATGTTTAATTTTAATCCAATTTTGAAATGGTAATTTAACTTAATTGTTAAAGTAAATTTACCATTTCCTAAAATAAACTAAATTCCCCATTTAGTTTCTTCTTTATTCCAAACTATAATTAAATTTATTTCTCTCAATATATTTTTCTCATCTATGTCAAATATGTTTACACTTATTACAACTGTTTAAATTTATTCTTAGTTCCTTAACATCATTTTATATTGAAAATTATTCCATTACCGTTTTATTTTATTTACCTCTGTTAATCTTTTTATAACTAGTATTTAAGTGTATAACATTTATTATAACCACTCAAATTTTATTTATAAATCTTTTTATATTGTATATTATCCAATTACATTGTTAACTTCTGAAAATCAAGGTAGGTTATATTGAAATGAAATTGAGTATTATACAAATAAAACTTTCAAATTCAATTATCTCAAGTTGGAATCATTTATTCAAAAATTTGATTTTTTTTTAATTGAAATTATTCCTCAAGATAAAATTTAAGAATTAAATTTCTAATTCCCTTCAACCCAAATAAATATATGTACATAATATGTCAAATCAAATTTAAATCATATATCTATATATTATAAATCAAGTCATATTTTAGAGATTCAAATCAATTAAATTCTCAAGGTAACATTGTAGCCAGACTACAGAATGGTCTTTTTACTTCGAAACTCGAAAATGAATGTCGATGATGTTGCTGTCATCACCGAAATTATTTCCTAGCGACAAGGAGAAGAGCACTGATTTTTAAACCTTTAAAATTCTTTGGAAAAAAATTTTTATTCGAAAATAATTTAAATAATATCTCCCTTTAAAATTTTAAACACAAGGTTTGAAACCATCGAAAATTGAATTCTCAAGTTCTGGTTTTAAATTCATTTCTGTTTCCAAATTAATTTATAACCATTTGTTTATATTCAATTATTTATATTAGACAAAACACATGGTCTATAAAACCATAAATAAAATCAAAACTATTATCTCTTGACAACTAGTTAAATTAATTATAAAATTCTGAAAATTATACTTATATATAATATTCGATTTTTCCCAAATATAGGAATAAATTTTTCAAAACAAGGATAGAGATTCAAATTTGATGGATTCAAATCAAAGAGAATTTTGATTTAAAGATAAATTGGAATCAGAAGATCCGATGATTAAATAACAAAACAAGGAACTAGATAAGTTTATATAAATCGCGGGCAACATTAACCTAGTCAACTGTGACTTAAAGAGTCAGATCGAATGTAGATTTACCATTCGATCCGAAGAGATAGAGTTCGGAATAACCAACGATACTAGCATCTATACCGAGGTTAAATATAAATCTCTGGTGAATCAATGCTAATTGTAAAGGAGTTTCACCTCTTTATTAGAATATTGGCGAGACCGCCAATTCACTATAAAGATCATCTGAAGTGGAGTTATGGAATATTCCAGAATCGAAAGAAAATGAATAGTGAGGGACAAAAATGAACTTTGGAACCGCAGGGAACGTTCCAAAATTTGAAAAGGAAGAGATTCAAGCTCAAATGAAAGTGATTCTGTAAATCAAATTTACCATACATTCAAAGTTTTGCCTCGAGCCAAAGCTCTGATACCAAATGTAACGACCCGATATTTTCAACCATTCGCATCCGCACATGTCGGACTTGAATTGTTCAAAATACCGCGTTGTAAATAAAATTTGGCAAATCTCAAAATATACAGTAAATAATTAATCACAGACACAGAATCAGAATACTCGCAGCGGAATTTAAAATACTTAGTGGTTCATGAAGCCACTATAAATAGTCTCAATCAAATAAAATTACATAGTCTTTAATCCAAATATAGTTTTAAATCATCAGTAGAACAATCCAAATGTCCACTAGTCTTGATTTCAAAAATTTAGATAAAGAACTGAGAAGGAAGTTTGCCAGCAACTTGAAAGTGATCTACAGAAATCCTAGCTCCGGGATGAAACTGAACTGCAACTCAGGCTGACCCGAGCGTAACATAAAACATAAACACTCGAGTCAGGACATACATACTTATATAGTGTAAGCTAATTCAAGTGTACTGTAATATAGAGCAAGTAACTTAAAGGATGCTTGGGACCGCCCATCCTCTAAGGATCCGTTAAACTATTTACTATGTAGTAATACTTCGCTATTATAATAGTGTCTATTAGTAAAATAAACTTAGTTTTAAATAGCGTTAAGGCTTTACATTCTCCACCTTAACACATAATATATTCCCATAGTATATACAGAACCGTAATCTTCCCCGGAATGGGCGTCGTCAGAGGGCACTCCATAGGTATGGTACAAAACCAAAATCGTATAAGGCTCGCTATGGTAGGTGACACGGCACAACTAGGCAATGCCAGGGTAGATATACCAATTACGCATCCGGACCGATGGAAACACGTAGCGCGCAGCTACCGCCCACCTCGAACAACACTCCCAAATCAAAGGTGCGCACCAAAACAATCACAAAAGTAATAGGATGGCATACGAAGAAGTGCGTCCGATCAGAGGTGCTACTTCATTAATCCGTCAATCGCTCCTGTTTTAGCCACCTTATGCCAACTCACGGGAGTCGGGTCCACGTATTTACCTTAAAGGAAACGTCACCACCATCCTACTTCATTCTGGAATCTCCACCGCGTACACGGTTGTCAAAGTGGTTTCGGTATCGACAGAGAGTATGTCAGATATCTGAACCCGGTCTCTTTAACAACCAAACGTTATTATAACCCGTGGTTACAACTTTTAAAATGGTATTTATACTTTAATAATCAAAATAAATTTCAATACCTTTCAACATCAAATATCATTTCAACATCATTTATTTAAACATCAGTCATTTTATTTCATATAAAATACCATTTAAATCTATTCAATTTATTTAGGAATTAATTGCCTTTCAACTCACATTTGAAAGTTAAATTCTTCCATTTAAAACCATTTAAAATCAATTCCTTATTTTTATTAATTACATATTAAATTCCAAAATTTAAGCCTTTTTCCCCAAAGATTATTTCCATTTATTTTAAACAATCCGAAAATTCAGTTTCCGTAGCATTTATGAAATGCCACCTAAAGTTTGTAAGTCAAAACGGTTCATTTATAAAAGACGGCATTTAAGTGTTGTAATAAATTATTAACTTAACAATCAAATTTTAAATTCCCAAATATAACTTATTATCAATTATTTTCTTAACTAAAACTCACTTTTAACAAAATTTCAGAATTTCCCAAAATAAGTTATATTCCAAAAAATTTACTTAAACATTTATTTATTTAACATTTTGACTTATTCAAAAATCATTATAATTTTATGAAAATCCTTTAAATACATTTGAACCAAAATATTATAATTCCCATTTAAAATATTTTTAAACATTTCCGAAAAATATTATATAAACCACGGGTCTGTATATAGTTTTCTAGCCTAGGTCAAGTGATACGGATTTATATCATTTCAATCCGCAATTTACAAAATCCGGGTTCTATCATTTCAAACCCGCAATCCCAAGTTAACAAATAAATAATTAAACAATTAAATAAATGAACAAATGATTATTGTTCAGGCCTATCATTTCAGCCTATAACGATCTCAAATTTACAGGGAACTTACAGTGATGATTTAATCAGTAAATAAGCACTACATAGTATAACTGCAATAATATTACAATAGATAAACAACTGATGAGATGTCAATTTAAAATGGGGTTTAACATCATACGTTATATCACAGGCAGATAAAATTTAATAAATAATTTACAAATACACTTGTGATAAATCACGGATGTATAGGTATGTTTGTCTGGTGAGAAATACTCACCTTAGAGCTGTAGAAAATTTGATTCAAACGATTGTATCACTTGATAAAGAAACGTACAAACGGCACGATTAGATTTCCGCGGATGCAACGTCTTGATTCAAATCTAGAACAAGATCCAAATAAAACCAAACGCGCGACTTAAATTTACGGTCAAAGAAAAATTTAAATAAACGAAATTGAGACGGGATTATAAAAAGATAAATGAACCAACTTTGCTTGACTACTCCCCACACCCGACTTGATTTAAACTAATAGGTGGCGTTCATTCAAATTTCTCAAGCACTCATTCTTCCTTTCCCTTTTCAATCTCACGTACTAACTTTTATTTGTTTTTTTTTCCTTTTCCTTTTTTTTTTTTGGTGTGCACGACCGCTACTATCTTAACCCGAAAGCATGTACACCTACCCACTTACGTCCTGGCCCATGCATGCATACTTCCACTTTCTCTTTTTCACCTACAGACCCTCCCACGCGTTTGTAATATATACCTAGACACACTCAAATATCAGTTGATCCTCTCTTTACTGAAATGAAATCTAATCACTCAAACAAAACAACCTTCATCTATTGTCCAATATAATATTTAAAGCAAACTGAGTTATATTTTACTAGTCTGGAGACAAATATGATTGGTCTAAGCTGAATTTAAGTGTCACGGTCCTAGCCTACATAAGCTTGAATGGATGCTCTAATCATAATTACAAAACTGTGTGATTGCTTCACACACAAAAAATATATTACGAAACATTTCCAGGTTTTTTTTTTCTCTATTTCACACTTGCTTTGCTAACATGACTCACGCATGAAGGTCCCATGGCCACAACTACAGGGACGCATGCATTATTTTATAGAATGCAAAGAAGGATACTAAGCTTGACTTCCTACAACAATATGACATACATGGCAAAATAGATCCGAGGGGGAAAAAGAGATGTGGCAAGGACATGTGGTGGAGCAGCCGAGTACTTAGATTGATCAGATGAACATACAATAGAAAAGCAAATAAATAAATAAATAAATAAATAAAAGGAAGAAGAAAGAGAGTAAACTTCCATTACCTGAAGGAGCTTGCAAGCAAGAAAAAGAAGGTTGAAGAGCTGATGCTATGCGTATGAATAATTGTATGGACTTATATATATATATAGGCAGGGGGGGTGCGTGATTTAAGGTGAACAATATAGGAAGGAAATAAATTTAGATTAACTTGCACGGTGGCTTGGATTTACACAAAGAAACAGACAGGAATATTAGGCACATTTGTACACGTTTCTTTTCTCCTTAAAAATTTTTTTTTTTTTGGAAATAATTACGTTGATTAAAGAGAAGAAACGGTAAAGTTTTTATTTGGCAAAGATTTTTATGACAAATTTAAACAGATATTGAATGCGTTGATAAATTTTTGGCAAAGATAAAATTTTGATTTGAACGTGTAAAAGAAGGAAGCTGCATGATTTTCCTTTGATTTTTCAGAAATCTCGTTCTACAGGTGAGGAAATAAATTTCTTTCATTGATTGCAAACGTTTCCAATGGCAAGCGTTTTATTTTGTAAATGCATTCTTACGTGCACGAATTTAGGAAGAGGAAAAACAAAATATCTAGGAAATATTTGCTCTTGCTTTAAATAAGAAGTAAATGTGACTGGGGTGGAGAAAAGCAAGAATTTATTGCTGAGAATGGTAAAAGGAAATCACAGATTATATACCTATTAATCAAATGAAGTTGTACGTGGATTTGAAATTTTTATAATCAGCATTGATTTATAAAGAAACGACAAAGTTTTACTAGACAAAGATTTATACCAAACTTAAAGCAAATTGAATGCGTTGATTTTTATTATTAATCCGTTTTCCTATATGCGTTATTTATACCATTAAATATCGTACCCTCTTAAATGCGAAATTATCAGTTTAATATGCTATAAATTCTTAACATTTATTACTAAATTAAAAAGATAAAACTTTGGTTACATCTCTTTCCGATTCTTATTACCATAAAAAGGCGATTTATTATCCAAATGGACCAAATATTACAAATTTTTAAAGCAAGTATATAATCCAATTTTTTTTTATTTAAAATTCCAATTAGAGTTATCCTTAAACAAAGTGAAACTTTCATTTATTATTTAGCATTTTGAAAATGATTTGATCAAATAAAATATATATAAATTGGGAAGTAAATTTTACTAGAAAGAGAAAAATAAACGTAAGAAATATGGGTAAAGAGAAAAACGCATATGAAATAGGCAAGCAGATAGGAGAATGGATACTGCGCATGACTGAGATTTAGGAGAAAATTGTGTTTTGAAAAATGCAAGAAATAAATTTTGTTGAATGGAAAAAAAATCTATGGAAATCAAATTTTTAAAGCAATGCGTTGAATTTAGAGGCAACATACTTGATTTGAACGCTAGAATATTCCTTCCCTCTAAAAACACATGCCACTGATAAATTTACTAATTTACACTAAGGTCATATTTTTAAAAATGTGTACCATAGCCATAATATTTTATGCCCAAAATATACCTAAATAACGGATTAAAATTCTATATGTTTTCTTATATATATATATATATATATATATATATATATATATACACGGTATTTATTCGCTAAATTTACGCGCCTTTTAAACGCGTAATTTCCCAGTTCATTTATACACTATAAAAATTAAAAATTTACTACTTAAATGGAATAAAATTTGTTTACATTTTTTTTTCTTCTGATCTATTTACCATTGACCAAGAAATGTATTATTCAAAATATTACTTAACTTTAAAAGGTAGATAATCCATTTTATAGCTAAGGTAAAAATTATTGTGTTGTTTTAACAGTCCAGAAAAATAGAAAATTGGCGAACGTTTATAAAATTGTACAAAGAAAAGTGTTGGTTCTTAGAGTAAAGAAACGGAAAAGAATATTTGATTTGAACGTTATTGAAAAATCAGTGGGTTTTATTTATTAAATATGTGGAGTCAACGGAAAGAAAATTTATTTCTTTCCCACTTAAAATGCATGTATACTGATTTATTTGATTATTTATATCCAAGGTAATAAATTTAGACGCGTGAAAAACCGATGCAAAACACGTGCTTAGTTTCATAATAAAAGTGACGCTTTTTAAATTTACGCGTTCTCTTATGTAGTAAATATACGTTAAAAATATTCCATCAATAACACGCATTTTAAACGCGTAATTAAATAGTTTATTTATACACTAAATATTTTTTTTCAAATCTTATTTCTTAATTAAAACTTGATTTTGCTAGAAATTAAGTTATTTACCATCTTTGACAAAAACCCAAATTTCCAATTTAAAGTTAATTCTTAACCATGTCAAAATTTCAGAGATCTTATTATTTAATTAAAAATTTGGTCAATTGTTTTTTTTTAATCACTTTAAAATTTAGATTTTTATATAATAAACCCCAAAGTTTTAAAAATACAAGTGAAAAATACTTGTTAAAATTTTGGACTGTTACACTAAGGCTATAAATAAGTGGGTAAGGCCTCTTAGTTCCTTCACCAATTCACTTCTAAATAAATGTCTCCATCTTCTTCTTCCTCTCTAACTTTCTAGAAATCATATCTAACCAACTCCTTTCTCCCCCAAAGTCTTTCAATAATCATAAAACCACTTCTTAGAAAATCGAATTTGAATAAATGATGGAGTTATGTGAGATCCTCCCTTGGGATGTGAGCAACAGTGAGTGGTGGAAGGTTATGATCGTGAGTAATGGTAAGTAGTGGAAGGTTGGGCCATGAGCATTATATGCCTTTTCTAGGCATGGGTGTGTGCAAAGGTAGGAAGTGGGAGACCTTAGCCACGAGCTAAGAAAAACAGAGGTGATGGAAGGAGATTTCGGTTTTTTTCTTGAATGTTGGTAGGAAGATGGTGATGTTTGGTTGAATAAATGTGAGTTAATCCCACCTTGAATGAAATAATAACTTGATAATTTGCTTGTTAAAAACTTGTTAATTTGCTTGCTAAAAACTTTGATAATAGATCCTAACTAAGCAATGTTATAACCCATATTTATGTGTTTTGAATAATATGTTATTTGTGTAATTGTTGTACCTTCGAAGGCCTCGGTTTATGTGATTGAATGGCATTGAATATTGAATTGAATATGGAATTGTTCATATAGCGATAGTCGCTATAAATGCACTTTGAATACCCTTAACTTTAACTTATGTAATTTGGTGATTTAAGAACTTGTCTTTTTAGGACTTGTATTGGTTATTCTTCACACATTTATAAATCCTTTGGATAGAAAGGAATTAGTTTGGAAAGTTTTGAAATTGATTGAACAAAAATAAGAAATTTTGAAGTAAAATAGTCGTAGTATTGACGCTTTTAAATTCTTTGTTTTTGAGAAATAACGTTTATTTTTCTACAGACTTCTTTACGGGTTTCTTTATCATTTTAACAATTAAATAATATATTGTTCTTATTATAAATAATTTGAAGCTTAAATGATTTGATAGCTCGTTAAACAAAGTGGAAAAAATTATAGGGAAATAATCGCTATACAAACACTTTGGAAAAATAGCTTATTTTCAAACATTTCCATAAAATAGTTAGAAGTTATTCTTTGGGATATTTCTTCATGGTAAGTAAAGAATGGATCAAAAATAATTTGTTAAAGCATCGTAAACTAGGCACAAAGTTGTAGCAAAACATATTGAAAACATGCAACAAAACTTTAGACAACATTTCTGAAAATGTTATGTTTGCTGTTTGAACTATAAATTGTTTAAAAATGATACTTAGTTTGGTATTTTTCTCTAATATTTTTAGAGATATTTATAAACATGTTTTGAAGTATATTAAGGTCGATTTGCTATTTGAATATATTTCTAATAATTATATATGTATTTTCAAAGTAAAGAGGTTTTATACTATAAAACATGTTTTTATCAAATTATAAATTACTTATCTTCAAGTAAAATTTTACATAAATATTTAAAACATATTTACAAGCATTTTTAAAGTCTTGAAAAAGATAATTAACTAGGCTTAACGTTAAAAGCCAACGAGTAGATTTATCTATTTGTGAGATTCAAGACTGGAGTGTTTAGGCAAGGCTTTGAAGCAACCGGTGTTCTAACTTACCTAGCTTCACTTTTGGGCGAGGAATAGTACAAGTTGAAATATCAAAAATGAGTTACGTATATGAACATTCATTTGTATAAGCAATTGTTTTAACTAGATAATGGAATGCTCTATTATGAGTTTAGTGTATTACATACGAGAGCGTGTATTTGTTAGTGCTATAAAATTGTTTTATATTGTGTTAATTTGTCTATTGAGTGCTTATCGATTCTGGTCGATGCGCTTGATCAGCATTATCAATAGGGATTCCTAAACACTTGAACAAGGCAAAGTGACACAATATTATTTATGAAAATTGGTAAATGAAACAATTTTACCTAGGATTATATTTTATATATAAAAGAATAATTTTCAAATAATTGATATAGTTATTTTTGTTACGTTTGTTTGCTAGGAAATGATGATATTCATCTATTATCATTTATTGAATGATTAGTTATGCACGACCAATTTATGGGTATTGACTATTGTTTATTGATTTGTAAGTAGTTTATATTTTTCAATATGGGTTGGGTAGATAGTAATGTAGGAACATTAAAACGAAGACCTTGTGAATTAAGTTTCACAATTTTATTATAAGGAGTTCAGTGATAATGTTGGCTAAAAATTTAACTTTAATAAAATTTGTTTATTATTGTTTTGAGGGAAAGGTAAGGTATTTAGAAGATAAATACTTATGAAATGATTTTGTATAAAAAGTAACTTTATATGAGTATGGTTTATAAACAAAAAAAAATTGATACTGAGAATTTAAGAACGTTAATTCTAGTATTTTGAAAATAGGTTTTTAAGGTTTTAGGGAAAATATTAATAGTATTACTTAAAGGTATTTTAAAAGACTAATGTATCAAAAAGATTTTTGTTTGAGTTCAAGATTACTCTCGGAATCAACGAATCGATTTGGGAAACAAATAATTTTTATATTGGCCGATTCAAGTGACTCGAAAGTGACCAAAAATGGGCAAGTGATGTGTTTGGTTGGTAAACACTTCTCTTCAGTATTACCCTTCTTAGAAAAAGGGATATATGATACTTCTTGGTAGGACCTAGTTCCTTGTATCATTTCGTAGTTACTCGATAAATATGAATATTTTTCATTAATTTTAAAGAAAATATTTTGGAAACTGGTTTTGATAATGATTTTGGTTTAATCCCAAAAAATGTGATTTGACATTAAAAAAGATATAAGTATATATAATTTCAAAATGATTTAAAATAAAATGCAGTGTCTAATTCTAACGTTTCCTCTTAAGTTATATTAGGGATGCATGTATCCTATGCATTAAGTTAGTTTGGTTGTGCATTTCATTATGATATGTTGTCCGTTAGTTTTCAATTATTGAAACAAAGCATATTTTCGACGATTTTGGACAATCGGGAACTTCCAAATTAAAATCGAAGCTAAGTATTTTATAAATATAAAAGTTGAGTTTTTATAACTCTTAGTTTGAAAAGATAGTAAGTTAAAACAAGTTAAACATTTTTAAGTATCCTTATTAAATAGAACATTCAATGTTATTGGACCAACTAATGAACATCTTTACTTTAGGGTTGTTTAAGGAAAGTAGACTCTCGTCTTGAATTTTGATACCAAAGCCCTACTCTACCCAGCTACTTTCCTATTTCGATGGATAAAGAAGAACATGTATATAATATTTTTTATTATGTTACCTATTTACACTTTACTATTTAGAAATATAAACAATTAAGGTTGACTCAATTATAAGATCCTTATTTATTTTGGGCCTTCGTCGAAATTTTAGGAAGTAAAAAGTAAAATAATGTTTCATATATATTCTTAGGATATAATGGTGTATTATAAGAGTAATGAACTTAAGTCTTGAATGTTTCCAAATGAAATTTTGTTTTAATAAAATGCTTTTTAAGTAAAGATAAGTCTTTATGAAATGTGTATAAACTTAAGTAATGTTCTAGGAAAAGTTGCATAAATAATTTTAGAATTATATAAGAAACAATTTTATAATATGAAATAAAAAAATTAGTGCGGTTAAGAAACCCACAGAATAAATAACGAGTTGTACGAAGACCATTTTTATTCTTACAACAGTTTTTGATCTATGATTCAAGTACATGATTTCGAGGAGATTTACACCGATCCGAGTTAGGATTCTTTCACTAGATTCTTGACGGCAAACACTTGATATGGATTTTTGATATAATTCTAAAGTTTTCTGTCATAGTATATGGCTAATTAAGTAGAACAGAAGTTTCTAATAAAGAAACTAGACCAGAGTCTGCACTAGAGAGGTCGAGTAATCTATACTAGTTTGGAAGTGAAATCTATGTGATTGAGCAAGTGATCGGTTTGATATTGCGTTAGAAAGATAATTGTACATCATACAAGCTTTGGTATAATTGAATACTATGTTTGTTCGCTTATGGAGAGTTTGGGAAATGAATCTTCGAATTGTTTCAGGTAGTATGAATAATCGACCGAGTAATAAACTGAGGTTGTCGAGCATAAGGTACGCTTAGTAGGCTATTTTTCATCCCTATGCGATGAGAAGGTTTTGAACTTAGGCAAACCATAAGTTTTGTTTGCTAGTAATGGTAATACAGTTGAGTATGGATAAGCGACTATTTCTTTTGTTAATTATGTTGTAATTTAGAGGATGAAATATTCTAGGGGGGCATTGTAACGATCCAGAATTTCGAACAATTTGTATTTAAATATTTATGTCTAAGATTTATTGTGAATAAATATGATTCTATATACTTTTTAAGCACATTTTATTTAATAAAATGTTAAAAACTTATTTTTGAAATGTGCTTACAAAATATAAACTTTGAATAAATATTGAAAATGTGGCCGAAAAATGTTTTGTTAAAAATCAACTTTTTTTAAAATAAAAGTTGTTTGAATTTTTGCACACGATCATGTTAACATATGAACATAATAACAAGTATAAAATTAAAAGGATTTAATTAATGTGACAAAAGGACCTTTAATTCAAGGGGTGATTTAAGGAAGGTAAGGCGTGTAAGAGGTATGGCTTACATGTACTAAAGCATGGAAGGGAAAGGGTTGTATTTTTTTGTCTTGGGGCATCTTTGATCATTTGCCATGAATTCCTAAGGCTATAAATAAGTGCGCAAGGCCTCTTAATTTCTTTACCAATTCACTTCTACATCAATATCTTCTTCTTCTTCTTCCTCCTCTTTAACTTTCTAGAAATCATATCAAACCAACTCCTTTCTCCCCCACGGTCTTATCATAAAACAACATTACAACACCTCTTAGAAAATCAAAGTTGAATAGATGATGGAGTTATGTGAGATCCTCCCTTGGGATGTGAGCAACGGTGAGTGGTGGAAGGCTATGGTTGTGAGCAATAGTAAGTAGTGGAAGGTTGGGCCATTGGCATTGGATGCCTTTTCTAGGCTTGGGCGTGTGCGAAGGAAGGATGTGACGACCCGGTACTTTTAACTATTCAAATCGACAATAATCCACAATGTCAGACTGAATTTCTCCAAATAACAGATTGTTAATATATTTATTTGGCATAACTTAGCCTATACGGTAAATAAATAAATCACAGACATGGAGTTTACAATATACAGCGAAAAGATATATAGTAATTTATAAATCTACTATAGAAATAACATGGTCCAAAATAGAATACATCAGAAATCCCAATACACAGAAGTCACTAACACAAAAGAAACTGACAAGTCTGAACATACAACTGAAATAACAGAAATAACTGAAAGTTGAAAAGATAAGATAGGTCTTCCAAGCGAACTTCGAGCTCCAAAAGATGAATCTCAAACTATGACACTCAGGCTGACCCGAGCGTAAAGCAAAACACCCGAGTCAGGGTTAACATTCTTATGCCGGTATATCAAACTCAATTGAAATTTCAAGTAAATGCAATATAACTCAAAGGAATGTTGGGATTCCATCCTTTAAGGATCTGATAAACTATCCACATACATAGTACAATACGCTACATATATAATGTCTATAGTAAAGTAAAGTATAAAAATAGCGTTAAGGCGTTACTCATATCCCCCTTAACTCACTTCTATATTCCCATAGTCTATATAGTACCGTACACTCCTCCGTAAAATGGAGGTTTACCTAGAGGGCACTCCATAGGTATGGTACAAAACAAACTAGGAGAAGGAACGATAACGCATGTGACAAGGCACTAGAGGCAATGCCTGGATAGATATTGTAACGACCCAGGATTTTTAGTAATTAAAATTTGAATATTTAATTAATTCTAAATATTAATAAGTGAATTTATAAGTCGAATAAATTTTTATTTTGAATAATTGGATTTAATTGAATAATTAAATCAATAATTTAATATGTTAAATTATGGAAATAATTGAAAATCGAGTTAAATATGATTGAAAATGATTTGTAAAAATTTATTTTATCATATTGAAGTTAGAACGATATTTTAGAACTTTTAAAATCGAATTAAAAGTTAATTTGTAAAAATTGAATATTTTAATATTTAAATCGACTAGTGAAATACTCAATTTTTGAACAGTCTCAGAATTGGATGAAACTAGTTCTATTGGATCTGTAATAGTTAGTTATTACCGGATTTTAATTTTCGTGTCAATCTGAGTTATCGTTTGATCGTAGCAGCTCGAAACGCATCGAACTATTTTTAATTTTAATTTGGCGAGTTAAAATAGTCATTTTTCAAAAAGTCTCGGATTTCGACGAAACCAGTTTCATCGGATCCGTAATGTGATATTATTGTAACGTTTCAAATTTCAAGTCAATCGGATTTACCGTTTGTCCGGTACAAATTAAAACGCCTAGAAAATCGTTTAAATCGGTTTAATTTAAATTGAACGTTTATAGCCATAACTCGCACAGATGTCCGAATTAGCTTTCGAAACCTGTTCCATTGTGTCCGGAACGCGGGTAAACCCTAGAAACGCTGGTTACGGCGCGTAAATCGAAGTTCGGAATTTTCGGAATGAATAGTGTCGTTCGTTTTCCTATAAATAGACCACTCTCTTCATTAAAAAAAAAAAAAACCCTAAACTAAACCCTAGCCGGCCCTAAGAAATGGAAGGCCAGAAATCATCCTCCTTTCCCCCTCAATCACTCCCAATCTACAAACAATTAGAAGAAGTGATCAACTACAAACATGTAGAGCTCGATGAGAGCTTTCGATCTATACGGTGATGATGGGGTTTGGCGTCACGTGGAGGTGGGGTGGTGGCTGCGTGCGTGGCCGTTCATTTGCGTGCGCACTCAAAGGGGGATGGCCGAGCTCATGGTGGTTGAGGCCGTGCGTAGAGGAGGAGATGAGCTTCGTGTTGCAAGTTCCTGATCAACCTCTAGTGCGTCGTGGAGGCTTGGAAATCAAACCCTAAGTGAAGCTCATGGGTTCGGTTCTATATGTGCTCAACCTGGAAAGAAGACGTGGGGGAAGAGAAGGGTCATGCGGCCTGGATAGCTTGGGGTTGGATCCAAGGGCTAGGATTGAATAGGTTTATAAATAGAAAATTTAAGTTGTAATTTATATATTAAAAATCGTGTAATCTTAGAAAATGCATATCTTTTTCATACGAGGTCGAAAACGCGCGAAACAAGAAGCGTTGGAATCGTATGGACGAGCACTACGCGATGGAGTTGGAATGGAGTCGTTTGGAGTTAGTGAGAATTTCGGGTAAAATTAAACGTCCGTTTAATTTTATTCGAAATAAATCGCTAAAACGAAAATAAAATCAAGGTGAGAACTTCTCACTCAATCGAATCAGTTTCGATTTTATTTTAAATAGTTAGATTTAAAATATTTGAATGCATGTTTGAATGATGATTGTTATCTATTGGTTGTTAAAATAGACATTATGCGCCGTTAGTAAGCGGATGTTATTTATTAAAAACATATACCGCGAATATTTCATAAACAGTGAAATTGGTATTATATATAATAGCAATATATATATCGGCATATGTATATATTGGAGTTATTGATTTCCCGCATTTTTTAGCGGATGAGACCCTATTGCGCCGTCTATTAAGCGGATAATATTAAAAATCCCATATACCGCGATAATTCCGTACTGGAGCGGAATTGGTATTGTGCTAATGTTTGTGGATGCAGGAAACAGGTTGGAGGGATCCAACTGGATTCCTCAACAGTTTTTATTTGATTTCAGATATTTTGATATTTGATGGATTATCATATACGATATATGATATCGTTGTTGTCGTGATTGGCTATTTGGTGTGTAGCATCACCAGGCCAAATTTTAGAATTTTAAAAATGATTTTAAAAGTGATTTTTGAAAATATACTATATTTTTGGAATTGATCCATTTTAAATAAATAAACGTTATAATTTTTAATGTTATAAAAATTATGATTTTTGAGAAATATAGTTAAAAGTTGATTTTTGAAAATATGAGGCTGATGATTTTATAAAATAGTAAAATCGGGATTCTTAAATTTATTATAAAAGTTTAAAATATAGGATTTATAAAATTTAATTATTTTATAAATCAGAATGATGAAATTATAAAGGAGATTAAAGATGTTTTAAAAGAATAATATAAATTGATTTTATAAAGGATTTATAAATGGATATTTATAAATGAAAATATTTGAATTATAAAACGAGTTTTTATAAGTGTTTGAATGAAGTGAAAATGAATTTTGTAAATGAATGGAATTTATAGAATGGAATTTATAAAATTAAAAATGGTGAAGTTATAAATGAAATTTATAAATAGTAAGATTTATAAATTTTATAAAGTTATTAAAAGAATGGTTTTGGATAAATCATTGAATCTTATAAGTTATAGGATTTATAATTATGAAGTTCAAAGGAACGATTTTAGTAAACAAATAAATTATAAGTGTTTAACTTAAAATATAGACCTTTGGTTTATAATTGAGTTATGAATTGAATAGGTTAATAAAGGAATTTATAAACGTTGTTTTATAAATTCGCAAACGACTTATTTTGATAAGTAAATTGTTGAAACCTATTAATGGAGTTATATTCACATTTTTGACTGTGAATAATCCTTTGAAATAAAATGAATAAAAGGATGAAATTGGTTAACGTAGTATATTCACGTTTTTGAATAGTGAATAATATGTTAAAGAAAATGTTTAGGATGTGATATTTTAAATAGAATTAAAACGATCTAACGATGTTTTAAAATGTGTTGAGATTCGAAACCATAGATTTCAACTTCTATTGTTGAAATAGATGTTTTCGAGAAATAAAAGGAAATGGTGGACTATAACACTGTTGTTATAGTAAATGATTTCTGAAAGGAAATGTTTTGTATAGTATTGGGATTTATATATCTATTTTAATTTCGAATCCCTATACTAGTGATTTTGGGTTGTAGTAACGATGTTTTACGCAACATTCGTTTTGGCCCAAATAAATACATTTAAGTGAATGATTTCCTTAAAGAATGAAATATATACTTAATCTCGATTTAAGTATATTTGAATATTTTCCAAGTGTTGAAAATAAATAGGTTCGTGAATTACTTATTTAATAAGTATGGAAATGTTTTCCAATATAAAGTGAATATTAGAGAATTTATCTTTTTGAAGATAAATTGAAATGAATAATTGAAATCGTATATGCATGGATATTTTGGAATGAAAATTCACTATGGAATTTATAAAAGGAAGTGGAAATTGTTTAAAAATAAATATTGATTTATTTTTGAAGTGTGAAATTATATATCTTGTAAAGATATCTTTGGGAAATAAATAATTTGGAAAATTATTTGGAATCTGGTGATGTGTGCATATCCATTGATAGTTCAATAACCGACTATCAATATTTCCCTTTGAATGGGTAATTGATGTGATTTGTTTGAGTTTGAATGCCACACTTATTTTTGAATAAGCGCTCACTATTCGGGTTAACCGGGAAAGGACCATGGGGTCGTATAACCCATTCCGAATATGTGATACGTCGTTATGAATAGCACTGAAGATCGGTGTTGAAGACCCGGTATTTGCGAGAGCGATAGGATGACCTGTCGATTGACTCTGCACCGAGTTGCTCCGGTATTGAGTTCTCCATATGTGATGGGAAATCCGATCAGGATTGTGAATATCCGGATTGCAAGGGCTTCGTAAGAAGTGCCTTCGGTTTTGTTCGAGCCCGGAACAGACTTGTATGGATTGTATGTCTGACATTACAAATTGAGATATAAAGCAGATTTCTTTCAAATATATTTCTGTTGGTGGCGGAGAATTTATTCTTTTAGCTTAACACCCTTCTCTGAGACGTACGAGCTCAGAGGTTATGTAGTTGAATGTTATCAGCGATATATTCCCAATTTGGTAATGTGACATGCTGAGTGTTGCTGTGAAATGATCATTGTGTTGATTATTTGTGATACGATCATTAATTTGATCGTCTATCTTGGTGATCATTTCTATGATCATTTGTTGACCCAAAGCATGGCTTTTGTATAAAGTATGTTTTTGTGGACGTGACTTCGTCGAGCCTCACACCTCGGGAATGGTCAAAACAGGAAAGATGCAGCAAGGTTATGAGGGGTAGCGCCCTTTAGGATATGTGCATTTCCTTCTGGAAAAGGGTGGTATCATGGTATGGAGCCCAGATACTTACTCATGTTGAAAACACTTTATGATTGTGTGAATTGATTACGAGCGCTCGGTTGAAAGGTCCCAAAGGACCGGGGGATGGCATATTCGGTCAGTTGTTACTCAGTTAGGGGTAACCCGGCCTTGTGTTGGTAGAGATCCGGTTTGGTTCTCGGGGATGTCCATCCAGAGGCATTCTCATGTGGCAATGGGAAGTTCCTTGGCCTGATCATTCGTTGGAAATCCAATTCCCAATACGAAACTTGTACGGTATTAGTTGTAGAACCTATCATTCACTTATGGTGGCGCCCCACTGTTTGGATGGTAGCTATAGTAGGCATACGATAATGGTCGTATGTTGGCTAAGATTTATATTCTACTTTCAAAATGAATTTTTCCTACACTATGCACTAGTAATAATATCAAATGTTCTTTTAAATGCGTATCAAGCATCTTTGACTATCATAAGGAGAAATCTCCTCCGATTCTGCGTTTGCATTGTGTGTGTGTGCGGGAGGCCTTATGGTAGTCTCATTTTTAAAAGCATTGCGAATTGACTTTAAAAATATTCTTCTATTTGATTTTTAAAGATAAATAAACTGTTTTGAGTTCTCACACCAGTCACATGACTGACTCGGAGTTTATTGTTTTCCTTTCTAAACTCTGGGTGCCCACCAATTTCCACACGGGCAGTCAAGAGTTAGGTTTATCAGGATATTCTGGATATTCAGGAGTTGCCGGAGGCAAGCTGGATGGCATGGCGTATTACTAGTATATAGTATTTCTTTTTCCGCTGCACTATTTGTTGTTGTATGTTGTTGTACACTCTGATGATGATGTAATGTAATGTATAAAATGTAATAACTGATATAGTTCTTTGTTTAAAGATTATTCATTTATTATTATATGTTGTTCCGCTGTGAATTGTGAGATTCTGATGTTGTTCTGTTTTTCTTCTGTTCCGTTCTATTTTCTATTCTCTCTTCTCTCTATTTTCTCTCTTTCTCTCTCTTTTTCTTCTTCTTAAACATTGATAGTTCGTATTTCTGTTCATCTTGAATTAATCAATGGAGATTAGTGTATATTCAAGGAGTACGGATTTACGGGTCTTCACAGGTGGTATCGGAGCATATGGTTAAGCGACAACCATGGTTCTGTTGGGTATTACTCATTAGAGATAGAGTCAGTAGTGCTCTAGAATGAGTTTGAGTGTAATAATAGCTATGAGAGCGTATTTGTTAGTGAATATAAAATTGTTTTATATTGTGATGATTGGTTTGTTGAGTGGTATATAGATTCTGGTTAATACGAGTAATTAACGTTATTGATAGGGATCTCTAAACACTTGTACAGAACAATTCGACACAATATTGTTTTAAATTGGGTAAATGAAATAATTTTACTTGAGTATATTTGTTAACGAAAAAATTTAAACGCTAACACCCTGGTGTATAAGATGTGATTGTGAAAGCACCACCCGTTTGTACGGGAAACAGAAATAAGCAGAAAGTATGTAGAAAAACGGTAAGAGACACAGTATTTATAGTGGTTCGGCTTATAATCCAGCCTACGTCCACTTTAATCTTTTTATCACTAGTTTGATTACAATTCTTTACAAGATCTTTCAATTACAACACACTTCAAGTGATAGGATATGTGAAACAAGTAGCTCAAGCTTTGATGTTGACAATCATCTTCAAATCCATGGTGAATGTGGATGATTCCTTCATGGAGTTCCTTTAGAAGTTTGTTGGATCTAAAAAGCTTTGAAGTCGTCTGGAATTCGGCAGAGTAATGGCGCTTGAAGAGAATGAGCCCCAAAAAGTCCTTTGCATGTTGGAGATGGTTTCATATTTATAGAGAGTTCTGGGCGGAAAAAGTGCTAAGTCCTAACTCGTGGCCGACTTAAGATAAGTCGTGTTCGACTTAAGGTAAGTCGTCCCCGGGTCACTGAGCCGAGTCTATGGCAGTTCCCCTTTTTTGAACCCATCCCTAAGTTCTAAGTCGTGTGCGAGTTATCTGGCTGCAATTGCTAATTTCCCTTCTTAAGTCGTATACGACTCTTTTTATGTCGTAAGTCGTAGTCGACTTAACCAATTGCAACTGGTTTAAAGCAAATCTTAACTCGTAGACGAGTTAAGAGGTGTGTCTTTAGGTCGTATCCTCCTTAAGTCGTATAACTTCTTTAAGTCGTAAGGGTCTTAAGTCGTACAAACTGCAGTTATCATTAAGTCGTAGGCCATCAATTTCCTTAAGTCGTAAAGACCTTAAGTCGTTAGCTTTTCTTAACTCGTATGCCTGCTAACTCGTAGAAGATCTTAACTCGCAGAGGATTAACTCGTAGAGGCTTAACTTGTGGAAGATCTTAACTCGTACACTTGCTAATTTGTAGATATGCTGACTCGTAAAGGCTTATCTCGCAAGTAGCTTAACTCGGGTACTCCTTAACTTGTAGGCTGCTTATCTCGTAAGCTTGCTAACTCGTAGAGGTCTTTAAGTTGTAGGAAGTTGCTGACTCATGTATCCTTTAACTCGTACATGCCTTGAGTCGTACATGCCTTAACTCGTGGACCTGTTAACTTGTGAACGAGTTAGGGTTAACATTTGCCCCTCGAAGCACACGCTTAAATCGTAAGTCGTGTGCTTCGACTTATCATAACTCGGTCATGTCGTTTCAAATCCCAACCTTTCCAGATATAAAAGCCTGAGTCGTCCTTCTTCTCATCACTTAACCTTTTAAACTGCTTTCTGCCATTAACGCATCTTCAAGCTCTCCGAGGCGATTTCGACCCGATTCATCTCTGATTCTTTCTAGCATCAAACAATCGTAAGAGATCTTGCTTCAAACTTCGACCGTTAACCATTGTTACTTTATGTATTCAGTTCATCATCTTTGGTTTGCCCCATTCAAACCCTGCGAATTCTATTCGAATTGATTACCGATGAACTAAAATTCATCTGATTTGGCCTATGGTGATTCGCGCTTTGGGGCGATTCATAGTGTAACGAGTTAAGGTTGTCGCTGCTGAAGAAGCCAAGGATGAACAGGTTAAGAGATTTGAAAGGGAGGCGAGTTGGTCGAATAGGTTGATTGAAAATAACAAGGGATCGTCTCATATATGACTCGGCTTCTTCCATGTGACTTAGCGATTTCCATGAGCCGTAGCCGAGTTAAGACTTGGAGGATTTCTAGTTGTTTTGGATCAGAGCCTTTCTCCTGTTCCCCGAGTTACGACTTAGGACTTAGAGGATAAGCAGCTTGATGTGTTTGATGGCTGAGGATAGGAACGACTCATCCCTTGAGTCGGTTGCGACTTAGTACTTGAGTCGGTTTTGACTTAGCACTTGAGTCCGATACGACTTAGCACTTGTGTTCGATACGACTTAGCACTTGTGTTCGATACGACTTAGCACTTGTGTTGTTTTTTTTTTTTTTTTTTTTTTTTTTTAGGATCTGCTTAAACCTTGAATTGTTGCAGTGATGTTGAACTGTTGAACTTTGATGCCTTCTTTTACAAATTACTTTGACTCGCAAGTTAACAACCTGTCCAATACAACATTTACAGAAAAACCGGGGCGAATATACTGCCATTGATCGCCCTCTTCGAATGACAGATTAGCTAATAACAGTCATTAAACTTAAACAGATTGTGTGAATGAAGTGCTCAACTTATTAACTTCAAGTAAAATACTAAAGCAATACTGAAATAGTCAATTAAAATTGACCAGCTCGCATTAATATTATACTTGAACTAAAGACTAACAAGTTCTGAAATTTTTGTAATCGATCAATCGTCGACTAGTTTTATTTCAGTTATATTTACTTGTTATTATTATTTTTTTTTTTTTTGTTTTTTGCACAACACTTCACACTTTTTTAGGAAACGTGCACCTTCATATTTGAATATCCAGTTGTTTGTGTAGAATGACTTCTCAGGAAGGTGATACAACAGTTCGGACTGGAGAGGTAACTGTTCTTCCGGCTCCACTGGTTAATCCTCCCGAAAGAGCTCCTACTTCACTATCATACAAAGTTTTTCGCCAGTTGTGTGCTCAGTTTGGTATCGTTGAATCAGATGCCATTCTTCCCGAAAGAAATAACACTGCCGAT
Source organism: Allium cepa (assembly GCA_030765085.1). Taxonomy (NCBI): domain Eukaryota; kingdom Viridiplantae; phylum Streptophyta; class Magnoliopsida; order Asparagales; family Amaryllidaceae; genus Allium; species Allium cepa. The sequence goes on along the minus strand of CM060932.1, from coordinate 688,283,387 downwards.
ATAGCTCCTTCTGGCTTTGTGACAATTAACCGGCAAATGTGCCTAAGTGGAGGCATTCCTCCTTTCAACGACTTTTTCCAACAACTTCTCCGTCAACTGGCCATTGCTCCATCCCAGCTACACCCCAATGGCTATGCCATTCTAATGGGGTTGTGTGTGCTTTTTAGGAGAACACTTGATCGACTTCCAAGCTTTGGTGAAGTTTGTTATCTATGCTCTTTTTCTCGGACTAAGGATCATCCTTCCATTACTGTTGTGAGGAGCGCCCGAAACCGCAAACTGATTGTTGGCCTCCCTGATACTGCTCACGGGTTTTTAACCCAATTCTTCTATGTTCGTTGCCCTCCGGGGTTTTATGGTGTGTGGAGAGTTGGAAGTAAGGGCGTTCAGCTTTATTCCTGACACATGTTTTCCTTATAAAATCTTTTCATAGCCTGAGTAGTTAGATGTTAATTTCCCTTTTTACTTTTCAGCGCTTCCACCTCCTTCTAGAGACCCAGGCTATAAGCAAATTTTTGAAAGATTGAATGCTGTGCCAGTAGAAGAGAGGAATATAAAGTTTTTGCTGAGAGATGACTTTTTACATCAATACGGGCTTCTTCACTCTTCTCGCTATACTCAGCCTCATGAAGCCCCGACTGAAGTTCCCGATTCCCCGACTGAAGCATCGGATGCCCCCGTTACTATCGAACAATCTTCATCAAAAGAGTCTAACATCGAAGCTTCATTGGTGAAATGTTCCACCCCTACCGACATTATGGGGTCATCTAGTAAGACGGCACTTGCCCCGATTGAGGAAGAAGAAGAACCTTCACAGCCTCTCGGGGGATTAGCTGATGTAGGAACTGAGAAAACAAGTCTCACCGAGCATGATGGTGACGATGTTTATGATGGGTTGAGCGACATAATAGTGACCTCACAGGAGCTTTTTAGAGATGACGTGTCTAAAACTATCTCTCCTATGATTGAGGCGACGTCCCTTCTTCGACTAACACCAACACAAACACCAACTCCTCATACCCAAGCTATCATCACCCCTACACCAATGAGTGGTTTGTAGCTTAATGCGCGTAGCTTGCACATCACACAACACTTAGGATTTTTCGGCATTTGTTCATATTTAACTTCTTTTCTTCGGAAGTTTCTAAGACTTGCTATTTTTGCCTTTTCAGATTCCCCTATGGGGCGCAGCGGCAGCGGTTCCTATTACAAGGACTTTCGACGCTATGGAGGGCGTGGCAGCTATGACTACAAGCAATACTATGCCGATCCCAGAGAAACCAATGAGCAGAGAGCTGCGCGAAAAGCTGAAGAGAGGAGAAGGTATGAAGAACGTCATGAGGGAGCGGGCATGCGACATGAATCCTTCCCAAGGGATGATGACTCCCATAAACGTAAAACGCACGATGATAGGGGGAAGAGCCATATTGAGGATTCGAGAAAGCGGACCAAACTTGGCGAGGAGCACGTGCCCGTGACATCTGAGAGACCTGGTGCCTCAGTTTCTATTGACATCCCTTCCAAATCTCCTGCTCTTGAAGGAAGTGCCATCCAAACACTTCTCAACAGGCCTTCATACCATGTTGAAAGGGGGCCCCCGACTTTGCAGAGCCGATTCCCGAACTGGTGTTTGAGGGGGGTACGCTTCGACCTTGATTTGGTCCCCATCGACAAAGAAGCTATGTACAGAAATCTCGATGCTGTCAAGCTTGATATCGATAGAATGTCTGGATGGCAAAAGCTGGTTGATGAACTTCAAAGAGTTAATCGGGCTAACATCGAAGCAATGCTGACCATGGAAAATGACAAATCAGAATGGCAGAAGATTCTTGATCAACACAACGCTGAGATGAAGGAGATAGCCGAATACAATGAAAAACTCGAAGCTGAAGTAAAGCAGCTCAAAGATGATCTTGCCTCTTCTACTAATACTTACACCCAAAGAGAAGAGGTATTGCAAAAACAAGTGCGAGATGCGCACGCCAGCCAGAGGGACGCTGAAGCTAAAGCTGAGAGGTTGGAACAAGCTGTAGAGAACCACCGCACTGATGTCACCCAGCTGCAGAATAAACTGAGCGCCCGGGACATGGAGATTGAAGCGCTAAAAGCCCAGCTTGCTCAGACCGAAAAAGATCGAGATGAGGCCATGGCTGGCAAAATTGCAGCCGAAGAAACTGCTCAGACCATGGAAAACGATATCAATTCGACTTTATTCGATTTTTATTTACATTGTGTCTTGGGACGCGGCAGCCTCTCTTTTCTTGGTCCTAAGTATGAAATCACCCTGGCCGAGGTGTGGGAAGCTGCTCTTAACATGTTTAAAGACGCCGGGTATGGCGATGAAGATTTTGAGGCGCGTTACCTGGATGAGGGAGCTCGCGCTGCTCTTGCGAAGGGGCGAGAACAACTTGCCAAGATGAGAACTGGAATGGCGGAAGAGGAATGTTCTGGAAAGGAATTAACGCTTATTTCCTCTGTCCATCCTCCAGTTTCTCCTGTGGTTGACATCACGGGTTCGAGCTCCTCTACTCCGCCTGCAACTAAGACAGTAACTGAAACTACAAGTGCACAAGGCGGGGATGAAGGTGGTGAAAGCAACGAAGCACAGCGATATGAAATCAGCCTCAGAGATCCAACTACCCCAGGTAAACTTGACACCGGACCAGCTCAAGTGGTGAACTGCTCGTTCGCTCCTTGTGAACTTGACGATCTTCTTGATTATTTTTCAAATGTCAATGAATTCCCGACTTTTGATGAGCCGTCATCCCCTCTCTTTTCGAAAGATACTGATATTTTAAGTTTTTTCTCCTTTGTAGAGAAAGCACCGAGTCAAACTCAAGCTTCTCCTCCCCCGGTGATCCTTCCTCCATCTCTTCAAGTGGCGCCTCCCTCTGCTTCTCAACCTGGGTCACAAGAAGAACAAATAGAAGCTCTCCATGGCCTGGATGATCCCATTGCTTCGCAAGAGCAAAAAGATGAGGGACTTGAGGGAGGTGACATATCTCCGGAGCGGACTCCTTCTGACGATATAACTTTATCTAAACTTGTCACTCCAGGAAGTGAGTCTTCCTCAAAGAGGAGAAGGAAGCAAGGAGCATCAAGGAGGAGAGGAAAGATAATCACTGCCACTGAAGAGGAGCCAGAAGTTGGGCCAGCTGCGCCTACCTCTCCTTCCTCCCTTATACCCACTGGTCGACCTGAAAAGCTGATCATTCGGCCGGGTAAAGGGTCTAAAGGCAGCAAAAAGAAGTGAAGATCTTCAGTTTCTAGTTTTTTGTGTTTTGCATGTACTGGCCGAGAATTGTGCGGGTACCGGCCCCCGCTTTTCTTTATTTTGAAACCTGTACCTGCGTTGTAATTGAATAAAATGATTCCTTGTTTGTACAAACTTTTGTTTGAATTAAAGAATACATTTGTTATTCGTTTTGGCATGAGTTTATTTGATATTGCAGCGAGCTTATGGTATGTTACTTGAGCGTTACCTTTTGCTGGTTTAGTTATACCATATTGTGTGTAATTATACTATATTGCCCCCATTCCATAAGTATGCTGCAATATTCTATACCTCGAGGGGACTTACACTCTTATTTGCTAAAGAATAATTATTTTATTCTTTAAAGAAAATTTTATAGAGTACAACTCCCTTCGTATAAGTTTTTACGCTTGGTCGTTCGAAGAAATCACTTTTTTCTTTTGCTTATGTGCATATCTCATCAAGTGAATTCCTCTATGTGGTAAAGCGGACCTCTGAAGGGTACTTTAACTTCTTTTCTTTTTACGATCATTTCCCACAGTAGGCAAATTATTTTTCCTTTGAAAGTTAAAGTACGCTTTTGATGAGGATTTTTTTTTTATAGAAAGTTGTACCTCTGAGGAGGGATTTTTTCACGTTTCAACACTTGGAAGTTTTATTTCAATCTCGGTGAAACGTGTACCTCCAAAGAGTTATGCTTTAGAAATCCTTTTCACGTTTCAACACTTGGAAGTTTTATTTCAATCTCGGTGAAACGTGGGTTTCCAAAGAGGTCTTTTTTCTTAATTGTGTTCCCGGGAGGGGGTTGTACCTCTGAGGAGGGATTTCTCACGTTCCAACACTTGGAAGTTTTATTTCAATCTTGGTGAAACGTGTACCCCCAAAGAGTTGTGCCTTTGAAGAAAGCCTTTTCACGTTTCAACACTTGGAAGTTTTATTTCAATCTCGGTGAAACGTGTGCTTTCAAGAAGGTCTTTGTTTTTACATTTCAACTTTGGTGAAGTGAAATTCCGAAGAGCGGCTGCTACACTTCAACTCCTGGCGAAATGGGCCTCCGAAGAGGGCTTTTATTTTGTTTACATTTCAACTCTGGTGAAGTGAAATCCCGAAGAGCGGTTATAACACTTCAACTCCTGGTGAAATGGGCCTCCGAAGAGGGCTTTTATTTTGTTTACATTTCAACTTTGGTGAAGTGAAATCCCGAAGAGCGGTTATAACACTTCAACTCCTGGTGAAATGGGCCTCCGAAGAGGGCTTTTATTTTGTTTACATTTCAACTCTGGTGAAGTGAAATCCCGAAGAGCGGTTATAACACTTCAACTCCTGGTGAAATGTGCCTCAGAGAGGGTTTTCATCGCCTGGAAGTTACTCTCTCATGGTTGGAGGGTCATGACTCCTCCAATCTTTTTTGTTGAGTAGAGAACCTTCTTTTTTGTGGCATATGACCCATTAGAGGTCTTTTATTATCCGAAGAGTTGCGCCTCCGAAGAGGACTTGTGGCGCTGATGGTAGCTTTGGTTGTTCCTCTGTTCACTTGCTTATGCCTTTTCAGCGATCCTTTTTTTTTTTTTTTTTAAGTTTTCATCCCCCTTTTTCTCACAAGTGGCTTGTTTAATCCAAGGAAGTGTACTTCATTGCCAGGCAAGTTCGTGAGAACGGGCACTAGCTTCCTAATTGGATGTTTGTTTGTTTAAACAATCTCAATTTATCAGCAAGGGCTCGTTCCTATCGAAATCATTAGCCGTTCAATTGAAGCATTTCCTATCTAGGATTTGAATTCGGGGTCTTTGTGACTTGAAATTTGTTTGTTGAATGATGGTGAGAATCGCTCGGTCTTATTATGCGCAAGTTTTATCTCCACTGTCTGCAAAAATTTAAATCGATATTTCAGCAATACATTTTGTGTATTTTTATATCGAAAACAAAGCAAACATATAATGATAATAAGGAACACAAGATTTATAGTGGTTCGACCATGAAATTGGGCCTACATCCACTTTATATTCTTTCATTATTTACTTGCATCAGTTTCACAATTGCTTTCAATTACAGGAATCATACATTCATAATTCTTTTTACAATGTTTCAACAAAATTTTCAAGTAAAGTATGGACGCAAGTGATTGCTGTTCCATGCCCTTGGAATTTGATCTCCATCAACTGTGGTGAGCTTGAATGTGCCGTCAAGAAGTTTCTGACCTATCACATACGGTCCTTCCCAATTTGGCCCAAACACACCTGTCGCAGTCATAATTCTTTTTAGGACTAGATCTCCAATTTCAAAGCTGCGTTGACGAACTTTGGAATTGAAATGTCTGGCTATCCTTTGCTGATGAGCTGCAACTCTGAGGTTAGCTTCATCTCTTTTTTCATCAAGGAGATCCAGCGCTTCAAGTTGCAGCTTTTCATTTTCTGCTTGATTGAAATGGATTCTTCTGTGTGAAGGGACCTCTGTTTCAACCGGGATCATTGCTTCCGATCCGTATGCTAACGAAAAAGGAGTATGCCCAGTTGCAGTTTTGTGAGTAGTTCTGTATGCCCATAGTGCAAGTGGTAGTTTATCGACCCAACCACCTTTTGCTCTTTCGAGTTGCTTTTTGATGGTTGATTTGATGATCTTGTTCACTGCTTCCACTTGCCCGTTTGCCTGCGGATGAGCTACTGCCGAAAAGCTTTTCTGGATTTTGAATCGTTTGCAAAAATCCTGGAATTCCTCACTTTCAAACTGAGTACCATTGTCTGTGATTATTTTTTGAGGCACACCGTATCTGCAAATGATATTCTTGGTCACAAAGCTTATCACTTTCTTAGAAGTGATAGTAGCCAATGGTTCAGCTTCAGCCCACTTAGTAAAATAATCAACCGCAACAATAGCATATTTAATCCCTGATTTAGCGGTTGGTAGCGGCCCAATGAGATCCATTCCCCAAATTGCAAATGGCCATGGACTGATCATCTGTGTGAGTTCGGTAGAAGGTGCTCTAGGAATTTTGGCATATCTTTGGCACTTGTCACATTTTCGGGAGTAATCTGCGGCATCCCGATTAATTTCTGGCCAAAAATATCCGTATCGGAGAATTTTCTTTGCTAATGTTTGACCACCTGAATGATCACCGCATTCTCCTCCATGCACTTCAGTTAGGATTGTTTTGGACTCTTCCCGGGATACACATCGAAGCAATGGCATTGAGAATCCTCGTCTGTATAATTGACCATCCTGGATTATATATCGAGAAGCTTTTCTCAGTAGCTTTTGTCGTTCTTTAGAGTTTTCTGGTAAAGAGCCATTGAGTAGATACTTTGTTATTGGAGTCATCCATGATTCTTGCTCTTGCGACATACTCATAACCCAATCGATATCCATTTCATCAATGCTCGGATTTGACAAAACTTCCACTGGAACTAACCCTAAGGATTGGGCTTCGCCAGAACTTGAGTATTTTGCGAGAGAATCTGCTTTCATGTTTTCTTCTCGAGGAATATGACTTATCGTGTAATGGTCGAATTCACATAAAAGTTCCCAAGCCTTTGACACATAAGCGGGCAGATTTCCTCCTTTCGTTTGAAACTCCTTCTTGACTTGGCATACTATAAGCTGAGAATCACTGAAGATCTGTAACGCTCGAATGTTTAGTTCTTTAGCAATTTTCAAACCAGCGATCAGAGCTTCATATTCTGCTTCATTGTTTGTTGAAGGAAATTCTAATCTTAGCGCATAGCATAATGACCGGCCTTCAGGAGTTTCAAGAACAATTCCAGCACCTGAACAGTAATCATTTCTTGCGCCATCTACAAACAACTTCCATTGGGTTGGGGAGTTCTCGATTGTTTCTTCCTCGCTGTTACCCTTGTCTGTAAATTCTGCAATAAAATCTGCCAAAGCTTGTCCGTTGATCGCTTTTCTAGGATGATAAGTGATGTCATATTGGCTCAATTCAATATTCCACTTTAAAAGGCGGCCCGAAGTCTCAGGGCGAAACAAGACTTGCTTTAAAGGTTGATCAGTGAGGACTTTGATAGGATGAGCCTGGAAATATTGCCTCAACTTTCTTGAGGCAATCAATAGACAATAGGCGAGTTTTTCCAACTTGGAGTAATTCATTTCTGCCCCAGTGAGTCTTTTGCTGATATAGTAAACTGGATGTTGAATCCTTTTGTCTTCCCGTACCAGCGCTGCACTTAAAGCATGAGATGAAACTGCCAAGTATATAAGAAGATCCTCGCCATCGCCGGGCCTGGAAAGTATTGGAGGCGTTTCCATATGTTGAATCAATTCTTCAAAAGCTTTCTGGCATTCGGGAGTCCAGTCAAAGTTTTTCTTTCCTTTCTTTAGAGCGTCGAAGAATGGAATGCATTTATCAGTAGCTTTGGATATGAACCGACTTAAGGCGGCAATTTTTCCATTGAGACTTTGCAATTCCCTCTTTGTTTTAGGAGCTTTGACTTCTTTTAGAGCAGTGATTTGAGCTGGACTAGCTTCAATGCCCCTAGCGCTCACGATGAAACCCAAGAACTTCCCAGATTCTACCCCGAAAGAACATTTTAAAGGGTTAAGCTTCATTCCGTATCTTCGGAGAATTGCGAACATTTCTGCTAAGTGTTCGATGTGATCCACTGCTTTCTTAGATTTTACTAGCATGTCATCAACGTAAACTTCCATAGTCTTTCCCAACTGCGGTTTGAACATAGCATTAACCAGTCTTTGGTATGTTGCCCCCGCATTCTTCAACCCAAAGGGCATAACTCTGTAACAGTAAAGACCGACATCGGTGATAAAGCTTGTGTCCTCCTGATCTGGCTCATGCATCATGATCTGATTATATCCGGAGTAGGCATCCATAAAAGACAACAATTCATGACCCGCTGTTCCATCTACCAGTTGATCGATCCTGGGTAATGGGAAGCAGTCTTTGGGACAGGCCTTGTTTAGATCTGAAAAGTCGATGCACACTCTCCATTTACCATTGGCTTTCTTAACTAGCACTGGATTTGAAACCCAATTTGGATAGGTAGATTCTCTGATGAAATTATTCTCCATGAGCCGGTCAACTTCCTCTTTCAATGCTGTCGACCTTTCTAGACCTTGGATTCTTCTTTTCTGCTTTACTGGCGTGAACTTTGGGTCAATATTCAGAGCATGTACCGCAACTTCTGGGGATATTCCGCACATATCGGCATGGGTCCAAGCGAAAACATCCAGGTTTGCTTTCAAAAAAGATATCAAGGCATTCTGAACTGACACATTAAGTTGTGAACCCACATTCAGCACCTTGTTTGGGTCCTTCAGATCAACGGGCACCGGTATCGTTGTTTCTGCTGGTACCACCCTACTCTCCCCCGCACTGGCCTTTCTAGGATCCATCACTTTTCGTGCCACGCTATGCTCGCCAGTGCAGGGTCCGCCCTGTAGTTGCTATAGGGTTGGTGTTTTGATGCGGATTGGGGTTGCCGCATCTTTCCCCATTTCTCTCTTCCTTGTTTCTCGCAGCTCTGTCATATAACATTCTCGCCCAGCGTTCTGGTCTCCTTTAATAACTCCTACCCCATTGTCTGTAGGGAATTTAATAGTAAGACACCATGGGGCAAGGACAGCTTTGAATGCAGCAAGAATAGGCCGACCAAAGAAAGCATTATAAGCAGAAAATTCATCTACTATCACAAAAGTCTGCTTGCGAACTACTTTTCTTTCTCCTTCTCCGAGTTCCACAAGCAAGTCAATGGTTCCTACTGGTTGCTTTGGCTCCCCAGTGAAGCCAACAATCTTCTGAGATGAGGCTTGCACATCCGCCATCGGGATTCTCATCTGGTCAAACGTTTTCTTGAAGAGGATGTTGCAAGATGCGCCGCAATCAATAAGAACTCTTCTGACAATAGCCGGTCCAATACCGGCCGAGATGACTAACGGGTCCAAAGTAGGGGCCTCAATGCCCGTGGAATCTCTAGCCCTGAACACAATATCATCATTAAAAGTCCTTTGTTGTTTCAGGGGTGTAGAGTCCTCTAAAACAAAGACATTCTCTTCAGTTGGCATATGTTTCAGAGCTCGAGTGTACCTCTCCATTTCACCCCAGCTTCTGCCTGCTGGGTGGGGTCCTCCTGTGATGACATTAATAACTGGCCTTCCAGATTCATGTCCTGCGGCCTTCTCATTTGTCCTGGGCTGATGAGCAAGAGCTTGTTGCCCCTGACTTGACGAAGCAGGATCATTACCACTCTTCTTCACAAATTGCTGCAGCTTATTTTCTCTTAGCAATTCTTCGATTATATTTTTCAATTGACGGCAGTCGTCTGTGTCATGACCAGGCTGATTATGGAAGCGACAGAACTTCCCACTTTGCACAGCTTTTCTTCCGGTTCTGAGAACAGGAGGTTTGGGATACTCAAAAGAATCTTTTGTAGCCAGGTAGATGCGCTCTGGTGTTTCTAACAAAGGAGTATATTCTGATGGCTTGAAGGATCGAGGCTTCTTCGAATTGTGTTGTTTCCTTCCATCATTATTTTCTCTTTTCTGTCCCACAGATCCATTCTTACGTGGCGCAGCAGTGTTGTCTTCAGCTTTCTCTACTGTTGCCTTTGCCGGGACAGGACGGCTTTCCAAACGCATGAATTCATCCGCCTTTTTGTAGAACTTTTCCAGAGAATTTGGCTCCTTCATGTTCAGCCACTTTCCGAATTCACTTGACTTATCAATAGCTCTCATCAAATAGGTCAAGACCATGCGGGGTTCTGCATTATCCACCTCAGCTAACGCTATATTAAAGCGATTTAAAAAAGACTTGATAGTTTCCCCCGGATTCTGTTCCAAACCGGATAACGACATGATGTCTTTTGCCTTTGAAGCATATAGCCTAAATTGCTCTTTAAATTTCCTGGTTAGGTCTGAAAACTGATCGATGGACCGGACAGGTAGTTTTGTGAACCAAAGCAGAGCTACCCCTTCCAAATACACAGGAAAATAGCGGCATTTTATCTCGTCAGAAGCTCTGGCACCTGTCATGTGCCAATCATATTTGTACAGGAACTCATTTGGATCACTTGTCCCTTTGTAAGCTGGAATGGTCGGAGGGACGAACTTCCTTGGGAATTCAGCTTTTAGGATCTTTTCAGTAAACGGAGTCTTGCTCGGAGCGAAACCCCACTCTTTCTCATCTTCGACCCTTTGCATACTTTCTTTCATAATCTGTCGAACCATACCAGAAAGATATTCTTCGTCATTCCTATTTCTGGATCCTCCAGCCTCAGGCAATGTCTGTTCAAAGGGGCTAGCAGCCCTTTCGGGAATGTTTCTAGTTTCAGCATCATGGACATTACCGACAAAGTTCCTTTCATTATTCGCAGGTTGACGGTTTGCCCCGAGCAGATCGTTTAACCTATTCAGAATCAGAGCATTCTGAGCATTCTGAGCTTCCAATTGCGCGTTCTGGGCATTTATTTGCTGATTCAACCCAAAGATAGCAGCGTCCAATTCCGCTTTTGAAACTCCAACAGCTGGAGTGGCTTGATTTGGTGTTGGGGAAGTGGAGGTTCCCTCTTGAATGTTTGCAGATCTCACAGATTTACTTTTCCTTCCAGGAGCCATGATTTCGGATAGACTTCTGGTTCTTAAAGAAACTCTATCTACAAATCTTTCTGAAACAATGATGATAGATGTCCTGAGTTCAATTCTCAGTGAAAGCACCAAAATGTTAACGAAAAAATTTAAACGCTAACACCCTGGTGTATAAGATGTGATTGTGAAAGCACCACCCGTTTGTACGGGAAACAGAAATAAGCAGAAAGTATGTAGAAAAACGGTAAGAGACACAGTATTTATAGTGGTTCGGCTTATAATCCAGCCTACGTCCACTTTAATCTTTTTATCACTAGTTTGATTACAATTCTTTACAAGATCTTTCAATTACAACACACTTCAAGTGATAGGATATGTGAAACAAGTAGCTCAAGCTTTGATGTTGACAATCATCTTCAAATCCATGGTGAATGTGGATGATTCCTTCATGGAGTTCCTTTAGAAGTTTGTTGGATCTAAAAAGCTTTGAAGTCGTCTGGAATTCGGCAGAGTAATGGCGCTTGAAGAGAATGAGCCCCAAAAAGTCCTTTGCATGTTGGAGATGGTTTCATATTTATAGAGAGTTCTGGGCGGAAAAAGTGCTAAGTCCTAACTCGTGGCCGACTTAAGATAAGTCGTGTTCGACTTAAGGTAAGTCGTCCCCGGGTCACTGAGCCGAGTCTATGGCAGTTCCCCTTTTTTGAACCCATCCCTAAGTTCTAAGTCGTGTGCGAGTTATCTGGCTGCAATTGCTAATTTCCCTTCTTAAGTCGTATACGACTCTTTTTATGTCGTAAGTCGTAGTCGACTTAACCAATTGCAACTGGTTTAAAGCAAATCTTAACTCGTAGACGAGTTAAGAGGTGTGTCTTTAGGTCGTATCCTCCTTAAGTCGTATAACTTCTTTAAGTCGTAAGGGTCTTAAGTCGTACAAACTGCAGTTATCATTAAGTCGTAGGCCATCAATTTCCTTAAGTCGTAAAGACCTTAAGTCGTTAGCTTTTCTTAACTCGTATGCCTGCTAACTCGTAGAAGATCTTAACTCGCAGAGGATTAACTCGTAGAGGCTTAACTTGTGGAAGATCTTAACTCGTACACTTGCTAATTTGTAGATATGCTGACTCGTAAAGGCTTATCTCGCAAGTAGCTTAACTCGGGTACTCCTTAACTTGTAGGCTGCTTATCTCGTAAGCTTGCTAACTCGTAGAGGTCTTTAAGTTGTAGGAAGTTGCTGACTCATGTATCCTTTAACTCGTACATGCCTTGAGTCGTACATGCCTTAACTCGTGGACCTGTTAACTTGTGAACGAGTTAGGGTTAACAATATTTTATATATAAAGAAATAATTTTTCAAATTATTAAAGTGTATATAAGATGATTGTTTAGTTGTTTGAATAATCTAAATAAAAGAATAATTGTATAAGCAAAAGAATTGAATTATAATCAAAGTGATTTACAATTGTGAAATAAACTTATATATATGAGAAGTGAAACCAAATGAATATATTTATGAATATGAGTTGTAAATAAAAATGAATTTAAAGTTAAATGAAAATTTACTTAGAATTGAAATGCTGAAATGAATTAGCAACTAGATTAATGAATGGATTGAATGTTAATCAATTGAATGTGAATGAAGTTGATATGGAATAACGAATATAAGTGTTAATTCATTAAAAATCTAATGTTATTAGAAGTTGAAAAATTGAATGAAAATCAATTTGATTAAACCAATTGAAAGTGATGGTGTTAAACCAAAATGAATATAAGCAAAGGAATTTGGTTGTAATTGATATACTTTGGTTGATATATGATTGTTAGTTGATTGTATATAATTCATTAAGTGTTAATGAAATTGAAAGTTAAAGTAATTGAAATCCAATTGGAAGTTAAATGGATCTTAAATAGAATTGAATTTGATTTGGAAGTGAACCAACTTGAATATGAATTAGTGAATATAAACTAATTGAAAATGAATGTTAGTAAAAACATCCACTGTTAATGAATCAAATGTGATTAAATTGAAAACCTATTTCATTGAATATTAATGAGAATATGAATGAATATTTATTGTTATGAATATTGGTTATGGATGATAGTTGGTTGATGTTTGCATTTGTTGTTTTGTTTCATTTGCTATGTTGGCATATATAGTTATTATGTTGCTATATGTTGTATATTGATACTATTGTCTATATGCATGATTCTCATGTTGTTTGTTGAGTGATTAGTAGGTGCGGATCGCGTTTGCTTCGCATTTGGAGCTCGCTTTCGCGCTATATTAGCCGTATATGCTCGCTAATAAAATATAAGGTACATATCTCGGATTACATACCGTACTTTTATACTTTTTCCCTGCGGGATGCCTCATTACTTGATGAGATGTATATTTGTGATATATATACTGTCATTTTTTTTTCGGATCGAGCCACGCAAAGGAGACTATGGCGAATTTTTTCGGAAATTTAAGGCGTTAGAAAAAATTTGAGAAAATTGGAAATTTTTTGAAAATTTTAACTTTGTTTTGGAATTGAAAGTTAAACAATAGTAGTTATTTTTGAAAAGATAACTAAGTATGATTTGAAACTTAGTAAAGTATTGTAAGAAATTTAACTATGAATTTGGAAAAATTAATAAATTCTGTAATTTTTCTTACTTGTTAATTTCGAGGACGAAATTCTTTTAAGGGGGGAAGATGTAACGACCCAGGATTTTTAGTAATTAAAATTTGAATATTTAATTAATTCTAAATATTAATAAGTGAATTTATAAGTCGAATAAATTTTTATTTTGAATAATTGGATTTAATTGAATAATTAAATCAATAATTTAATATGTTAAATTATGGAAATAATTGAAAATCGAGTTAAATATGATTGAAAATGATTTGTAAAATTTTATTTTATCATATTGAAGTTAGAACGATATTTTAGAACTTTTAAAATCAAATTAAAAGTTAATTTGTGAAAATTGAATATTTTAATATTTAAATCGACTAGTGAAATAGTCAATTTTTGAACAGTCTCAGAATTGGACGAAACTAGTTCCATTGGATCCGTAATAGTTAGTTATTACCGTATTTCAATTTTCGTATCAATCGGAGTTATCGTTTGATCGTAGCAGATCGAAACGCATAGAACTATTTTTAATTTTAATTTGGCGAGTTAAAATAGTCATTTTTCAAAAAGTCTCGGATTTCGACGAAACCAGTTCCATCGGATCCGTAATGTGATACTGTTATAAGGTTTCAAATGTCAAGTCAATCGGATTTACCGTTTGTCCGGTACAAATTAAAACGCCTAGAAAATCGTTTAAATCGGTTTAATTTAAATTGAACGTTTATAGCCATAACTCGCACAGATGTCCGAATTAGCTTTCGAAACCTGTTCCGTTGTGTCCGGAACGCGGGGTAAACCCTAGAAACGCTGGTTACAGCGCGTAAATCGGAGTTCGGAATTTCCGGAATGAATAGTGTCGTTCGTTTTCCTATAAATAGACCACTCTCTTCATAAAATAAATAAAATAAAATAAAAACCCTAAACTAAACCCTAGCCGGCCCTAAGAAATGGAAGGCCAGAAATCATCCTCCTTTCCTTCTCAATCACTCCCAATCTACAAACAATTAGAAGAAGTGATCAACTACAAACATGTAGAGCTCGACGAGAGCTTTCGATCTATACGGTGATGATGGGGTTTGGCGTCACGTGGAGGTGGGGAGGTGGCTGTGTGCGTGGCCGTTCATTTGCGTGCGCACTCAAAGGGGGATGGCCGAGCTCATGGTGGTTGAGGCCGTGCGTAGAGGAGGAGATGAGCTTCGTGTTGCAAGTTCCTGATCAACCTCTAGTGCGTCGTGGAGGCTTGGAAATCAAACCCTAAGTGAAGCTCATAGGTTCGGTTCTATACGTGCTCGACCTGGAAAGAAGACGTGGGGGAAGAGAAGGGTCATGCGGCCTGGATAGCTTGGGGTTGGATCCAAGGGCTAGGATTGAATAGGTTTATAAATAGAAAATTTAAGTTGTAATTTATATATTAAAAATCGTGTAATCTTAGAAAATGCATATCTTTTTCATACGAGGTCGAAAATGCGCGAAACAAGAAGCGTTGGAATCGTATGGACGAGCACTACGCGATGGAGTTGGATTGGAGTCGTTTGGAGTTAGTGAGAATTTCAGGTAAAATTAAACGGGTTTAATTTTATTCGAAATAAATCGCTAAAACGAAAATAAAATCAAGGTGAGAACTTCTCACTCAATCGAATCAGTTTCGATTTTATTTTAAATAGTTAGATTTAAAATATTTGAATGCATGTTTGAATGATGATTGTTATCTATTGATTGTTAAAATAGACATTATGCACCGTTAGTAAGCGGATGTTATTTATTAAAAACATATACCGCGAATATTTCATAAACAGTGAAATTGGTATTATATATAATAGCAATATATATATATTGGCATATGTATATATTGGAGTTATTGATTTCCCGCATTTTTTAGCGGATGAGACCCTATTGCGCCGTCTATTAAGCGGATAATATTAAAAATCCCATATACCGCGATAATTCCGTACTGGAGCGGAATTGGTATTGTGCTAATGTTTGTGGATGCAGGAAACAGGTTGGAGAGATCCAACTGGATTCCTCAACAGTTTTTATTTGATTTCAGATATTTTGATATTTGATGGATTATCATATACGATATATGATATCGTTGTTGTCGTGATTGGCTATTTGGTGTGTAGCATCACTAGGCCAAATTTTGGAATTTTAAAAATGATTTTCAAAGTGATTTTTTGAAAATATACTATATTTTTGGAATTGATCCATTTTAAATAAATAAACGTTATAATTTTAATGTTATAAAAATTATGATTTTTGAGAAATATAGTTAAAAGTTGATTTTTGAAAATATGAGGCTGATGATTTTATAAAATAGTAAAATCGGGATTCTTGAATTTATTATAAAAGTTTAAAATATAGGATTTATAAAATTTAATTATTTTATAAATCAGAATGATGAAATTATAAAGGAGATTAAAGATGTTTTAAAAGAATAATATAAATTGATTTTATAAAGGATTTATAAATGGATATTTATAAATGAAAATATTTGAATTATAAAACGAGTTTTTATAAGTGTTTGAATGAAGTGAAAATGAATTTTGTAAATGAATGGAATTTATAGAATGGAATTTATAAAATTAAAAATGGTGAAGTTATAAATGAAATTTATAAATAGTAAGATTTATAAATTTTATAAAGTTATTAAAAGAATGGTTTTGGATAAATCATTGAATCTTATAAGTTATAGGATTTATAATTATGAAGTTCAAAGGAACGATTTTAGTAAACAAATAAATTATAAGTGTTTAACTTAAAATATAGACCTTTGGTTTATAATTGAGTTATGAATTGAATAGGTTAATAAAGGAATTTATAAACGTTGTTTTATAAATTCGCAAACGACTTATTTTGATAAGTAAATTGTTGAAACCTATTAATGGAGTTATATTCACATTTTTGACTGTGAATAATCCTTTGAAATAAAATGAATAAAAGGATGAAATTGGTTAACGTAGTATATTCACGTTTTTGAATAGTGAATAATATGTTAAAGAAAATGTTTAGGATGTGATATTTTAAATAGAATTAAAACGATCTAACGATGTTTTAAAATGTGTTGAGATTCGAAACCATAGATTTCAACTTCTATTGTTGAAATAGATGTTTTCGAGAAATAAAAGGAAATGGCGGACTATAACACTGTTGTTATAGTAAATGATTTCTGAAAGGAAATGTTTTGTATAGTATTGGGATTTATATATCTATTTTAATTTCGAATCCCTATACTAGTGATTTTGGGTTGTAGTAACGATGTTTTACGCAACATTCGTTTTGGCCCAAATAAATACGTTTAAGTGAATGATTTCCTTAAAGAATGAAATATATACTTAATCTCGATTTAAGTATATTTGAATATTTTCCAAGTGTTGAAAATAAATAGGTTCGTGAATTACTTATTTAATAAGTATGGAAATGTTTTCCAATATAAAGTGAATATTAGAGAATTTATCTTTTTGAAGATAAATTGAAATGAATAATTGAAATCGTATATGCATGGATATTTTGGAATGAAAATTCACTATGGAATTTATAAAAGGAAGTGGAAATTGTTTAAAAATAAATATTGATTTATTTTTGAAGTGTGAAATTATATATCTTGTAAAGATATCTTTGGGAAATAAATAATTTGGAAAATTATTTGGAATCTGGTGATGTGTGCATATCCATTGATAGTTCAATAACCGACTATCAATATTTCCCTTTGAATGGGTAATTGATGTGATTTGTTTGAGTTTGAATGCCACACTTATTTTTGAATAAGCGCTCACTATTCGGGTTAACCGGGAAAGGACCATGGGGTCGTATAACCCATTCCGAATATGTGATACGTCGTTATGAATAGCACTGAAGATCGGTGTTGAAGACCCGGTATTTGCGAGAGCGATAGGATGACCTGTCGATTGACTCTGCACCGAGTTGCTCCGGTATTGAGTTCTCCATATGTGATGGGAAATCCGATCAGGATTGTGAATATCCGGATTGCAAGGGCTTCGTAAGAAGTGCCTTCGGTTTTGTTCGAGCCCGGAACAGACTTGTATGGATTGTATGTCTGACATTACAAATTGAGATATAAAGCAGATTTCTTTCAAATATATTTCTGTTGGTGGCGGAGAATTTATTCTTTTAGCTTAACACCCTTCTCTGAGACGTACGAGCTCAGAGGTTATGTAGTTGAATGTTATCAGCGATATATTCCCAATTTGGTAATGTGACATGCTGAGTGTTGCTGTGAAATGATCATTGTGTTGATTATTTGTGATACGATCATTAATTTGATCGTCTATCTTGGTGATCATTTCTATGATCATTTGTTGACCCAAAGCATGGCTTTTGTATAAAGTATGTTTTTGTGGACGTGACTTCGTCGAGCCTCACACCTCGGGAATGGTCAAAACAGGAAAGATGCAGCAAGGTTATGAGGGGTAGCGCCCTTTAGGATATGTGCATTTCCTTCTGGAAAAGGGTGGTATCATGGTATGGAGCCCAGATACTTACTCATGTTGAAAACACTTTATGATTGTGTGAATTGATTACGAGCGCTCGGTTGAAAGGTCCCAAAGGACCGGGGGATGGCATATTCGGTCAGTTGTTACTCAGTTAGGGGTAACCCGGCCTTGTGTTGGTAGAGATCCGGTTTGGTTCTCGGGGATGTCCATCCAGAGGCATTCTCATGTGGCAATGGGAAGTTCCTTGGCCTGATCATTCGTTGGAAATCCAATTCCCAATACGAAACTTGTACGGTATTAGTTGTAGAACCTATCATTCACTTATGGTGGCGCCCCACTGTTTGGATGGTAGCTATAGTAGGCATACGATAATGGTCGTATGTTGGCTAAGATTTATATTCTACTTTCAAAATGAATTTTTCCTACACTATGCACTAGTAATAATATCAAATGTTCTTTTAAATGCGTATCAAGCATCTTTGACTATCATAAGGAGAAATCTCCTCCGATTCTGCGTTTGCATTGTGTGTGTGTGCGGGAGGCCTTATGGTAGTCTCATTTTTAAAAGCATTGCGAATTGACTTTAAAAATATTCTTCTATTTGATTTTTAAAGATAAATAAACTGTTTTGAGTTCTCACACCAGTCACATGACTGACTCGGAGTTTATTGTTTTCCTTTCTAAACTCTGGGTGCCCACCAATTTCCACACGGGCAGTCAAGAGTTAGGTTTATCAGGATATTCTGGATATTCAGGAGTTGCCGGAGGCAAGCTGGATGGCATGGCGTATTACTAGTATATAGTATTTCTTTTTCCGCTGCACTATTTGTTGTTGTATGTTGTTGTACACTCTAATGATGATGTAATGTAATGTATAAAATGTAATAACTGATATAGTTCTTTGTTTAAAGATTATTCATTTATTATTATATGTTGTTCCGCTGTGAATTGTGAGATTCTGATGTTGTTCTGTTTTTCTTCTGTTCCGTTCTATTTTCTATTCTCTCTTCTCTCTATTTTCTCTCTTTCTCTCTCTTTTTCTTCTTCTTAAACATTGATAGTTCGTATTTCTGTTCATCTTGAATTAATCAATGGAGATTAGTGTATATTCAAGGAGTACGGATTTACGGGTCTTCACAGGTGGTATCGGAGCATATGGTTAAGCGACAACCATGGTTCTGTTGGGTATTACTCATTAGAGATAGAGTCAGTAGTGCTCTAGAATGAGTTTGAGTGTAATAATAGCTATGAGAGCGTATTTGTTAGTGAATATAAAATTGTTTTATATTGTGATGATTGGTTTGTTGAGTGGTATATAGATTCTGGTTAATACGAGTAATTAACGTTATTGATAGGGATCTCTAAACACTTGTACAGAACAATTCGACACAATATTGTTTTAAATTGGGTAAATGAAATAATTTTACTTGAGTATATTTTATATATAAAGAAATAATTTTTCAAATTATTAAAGTGTATATAAGATGATTGTTTAGTTGTTTGAATAATCTAAATAAAAGAATAATTGTATAAGCAAAAGAATTGAATTATAATCAAAGTGATTTACAATTGTGAAATAAACTTATATATATGAGAAGTGAAACCAAATGAATATATTTATGAATATGAGTTGTAAATAAAAATGAATTTAAAGTTAAATGAAAATTTACTTAGAATTGAAATGCTGAAATGAATTAGCAACTAGATTAATGAATGGATTGAATGTTAATCAATTGAATGTGAATGAAGTTGATATGGAATAACGAATATAAGTGTTAATTCATTAAAAATCTAATGTTATTAGAAGTTGAAAAATTGAATGAAAATCAATTTGATTAAACCAATTGAAAGTGATGGTGTTAAACCAAAATGAATATAAGCAAAGGAATTTGGTTGTAATTGATGTACTTTGGTTGATATATGATTGTTAGTTGATTGTATATAATTCATTAAGTGTTAATGAAATTGAAAGTTAAAGTAATTGAAATCCAATTGGAAGTTAAATGGATCTTAAATAGAATTGAATTTGATTTGGAAGTGAACCAACTTGAATATGAATTAGTGAATATAAACTAATTGAAAATGAATGTTAGTAAAAACATCCACTGTTAATGAATCAAATGTGATTAAATTGAAAACCTATTTAATTGAATATTAATGAGAATATGAATGAATATTTATTGTTATGAATATTGGTTATGGATGATAGTTGGTTGATGTTTGCATTTGTTGTTTTGTTTCATTTGCTATGTTGGCATATATAGTTATTATGTTGCTATATGTTGTATATTGATACTATTGTCTATATGCATGATTCTCATGTTGTTTGTTGAGTGATTAGTAGGTGCGGATCGCGTTTGCTTCGCATTTGGAGCTCGCTTTCGCGCTATATTAGCCGTATATGCTCGCTAATAAAATATAAGGTACATATCTCGGATTACATACCGTACTTTTATACTTTTTCCCTGCGGGATGCCTCATTACTTGATGAGATGTATATTTGTGATATATATACTGTCATTTTTTTTTCGGATCGAGCCACGCAAAGGAGACTATGGCGAATTTTTTCGGAAATTTAAGGCGTTAGAAAAAATTTGAGAAAATTGGAAATTTTTTGAAAATTTTAACTTTGTTTTGGAATTGAAAGTTAAACAATAGTAGTTATTTTTGAAAAGATAACTAAGTATGATTTGAAACTTAGTAAAGTATTGTAAGAAATTTAACTATGAATTTGGAAAAATTAATAAATTCTGTAATTTTTCTTACTTGTTAATTTCGAGGACGAAATTCTTTTAAGGGGGGAAGATGTAACGACCCAGGATTTTTAGTAATTAAAATTTGAATATTTAATTAATTCTAAATATTAATAAGTGAATTTATAAGTCGAATAAATTTTTATTTTGAATAATTGGATTTAATTGAATAATTAAATCAATAATTTAATATGTTAAATTATGGAAATAATTGAAAATCGAGTTAAATATGATTGAAAATGATTTGTAAAATTTTATTTTATCATATTGAAGTTAGAACGATATTTTAGAACTTTTAAAATCAAATTAAAAGTTAATTTGTGAAAATTGAATATTTTAATATTTAAATCGACTAGTGAAATAGTCAATTTTTGAACAGTCTCAGAATTGGACGAAACTAGTTCCATTGGATCCGTAATAGTTAGTTATTACCGTATTTCAATTTTCGTATCAATCGGAGTTATCGTTTGATCGTAGCAGATCGAAACGCATCGAACTATTTCTAATTTTAATTTGGCGAGTTAAAATAGTCATTTTTCAAAAAGTCTCGGATTTCGACGAAACCAGTTCCATCGGATCCGTAATGTGATACTATTATAAGGTTTCAAATGTCAAGTCAATCGGATTTACCGTTTGTCCGGTACAAATTAAAACGCCTAGAAAATCGTTTAAATCGGTTTAATTTAAATTGAACGTTTATAGCCATAACTCGCACAGATGTCCGAATTAGCTTTCGAAACCTGTTCCGTTGTGTCCGGAACGCGGGGTAAACCCTAGAAACGCTGGTTACAGCGCGTAAATCGGAGTTCGGAATTTCCGGAATGAATAGTGTCGTTCGTTTTCCTATAAATAGACCACTCTCTTCATAAAATAAAAAAAATAAAATAAAAACCCTAAACTAAACCCTAGCCGGCCCTAAGAAATGGAAGGCCAGAAATCATCCTCCTTTCCTTCTCAATCACTCCCAATCTACAAACAATTAGAAGAAGTGATCAACTACAAACATGTAGAGCTCGACGAGAGCTTTCGATCTATACGGTGATGATGGGGTTTGGCGTCACGTGGAGGTGGGGAGGTGGCTGTGTGCGTGGCCGTTCATTTGCGTGCGCACTCAAAGGGGGATGGCCGAGCTCATGGTGGTTGAGGCCGTGCGTAGAGGAGGAGATGAGCTTCGTGTTGCAAGTTCCTGATCAACCTCTAGTGCGTCGTGGAGGCTTGGAAATCAAACCCTAAGTGAAGCTCATAGGTTCGGTTCTATACGTGCTCGACCTGGAAAGAAGACGTGGGGGAAGAGAAGGGTCATGCGGCCTGGATAGCTTGGGGTTGGATCCAAGGGCTAGGATTGAATAGGTTTATAAATAGAAAATTTAAGTTGTAATTTATATATTAAAAATCGTGTAATCTTAGAAAATGCATATCTTTTTCATACGAGGTCGAAAATGCGCGAAACAAGAAGCGTTGGAATCGTATGGACGAGCACTACGCGATGGAGTTGGATTGGAGTCGTTTGGAGTTAGTGAGAATTTCAGGTAAAATTAAACGGGTTTAATTTTATTCGAAATAAATCGCTAAAACGAAAATAAAATCAAGGTGAGAACTTCTCACTCAATCGAATCAGTTTCGATTTTATTTTAAATAGTTAGATTTAAAATATTTGAATGCATGTTTGAATGATGATTGTTATCTATTGATTGTTAAAATAGACATTATGCACCGTTAGTAAGCGGATGTTATTTATTAAAAACATATACCGCGAATATTTCATAAACAGTGAAATTGGTATTATATATAATAGCAATATATATATATTGGCATATGTATATATTGGAGTTATTGATTTCCCGCATTTTTTAGCGGATGAGACCCTATTGCGCCGTCTATTAAGCGGATAATATTAAAAATCCCATATACCGCGATAATTCCGTACTGGAGCGGAATTGGTATTGTGCTAATGTTTGTGGATGCAGGAAACAGGTTGGAGAGATCCAACTGGATTCCTCAACAGTTTTTATTTGATTTCAGATATTTTGATATTTGATGGATTATCATATACGATATATGATATCGTTGTTGTCGTGATTGGCTATTTGGTGTGTAGCATCACTAGGCCAAATTTTGGAATTTTAAAAATGATTTTCAAAGTGATTTTTTGAAAATATACTATATTTTTGGAATTGATCCATTTTAAATAAATAAACGTTATAATTTTAATGTTATAAAAATTATGATTTTTGAGAAATATAGTTAAAAGTTGATTTTTGAAAATATGAGGCTGATGATTTTATAAAATAGTAAAATCGGGATTCTTGAATTTATTATAAAAGTTTAAAATATAGGATTTATAAAATTTAATTATTTTATAAATCAGAATGATGAAATTATAAAGGAGATTAAAGATGTTTTAAAAGAATAATATAAATTGATTTTATAAAGGATTTATAAATGGATATTTATAAATGAAAATATTTGAATTATAAAACGAGTTTTTATAAGTGTTTGAATGAAGTGAAAATGAATTTTGTAAATGAATGGAATTTATAGAATGGAATTTATAAAATTAAAAATGGTGAAGTTATAAATGAAATTTATAAATAGTAAGATTTATAAATTTTATAAAGTTATTAAAAGAATGGTTTTGGATAAATCATTGAATCTTATAAGTTATAGGATTTATAATTATGAAGTTCAAAGGAACGATTTTAGTAAACAAATAAATTATAAGTGTTTAACTTAAAATATAGACCTTTGGTTTATAATTGAGTTATGAATTGAATAGGTTAATAAAGGAATTTATAAACGTTGTTTTATAAATTCGCAAACGACTTATTTTGATAAGTAAATTGTTGAAACCTATTAATGGAGTTATATTCACATTTTTGACTGTGAATAATCCTTTGAAATAAAATGAATAAAAGGATGAAATTGGTTAACGTAGTATATTCACGTTTTTGAATAGTGAATAATATGTTAAAGAAAATGTTTAGGACGTGATATTTTAAATAGAATTAAAACGATCTAACGATGTTTTAAAATGTGTTGAGATTCGAAACCATAGATTTCAACATCTATTGTTGAAATAGATGTTTTCGAGAAATAAAAGGAAATGGCGGACTATAACACTGTTGTTATAGTAAATGATTTCTGAAAGGAAATGTTTTGTATAGTATTGGGATTTATATATCTATTTTAATTTTGAATCCCTATACTAGTGATTTTGGGTTGTCGTAACGATGTTTTACGCAACATTCGTTTTGGCCCAAATAAATACGTTTAAGTGAATGATTTCCTTAAAGAATGAAATATATACTTAATCTCGATTTAATTATATTTGAATATTTTCCAAGTGTTGAAAATAAATAGGTTCGTGAATTACTTATTTAATAAGTATGGAAATGTTTTCCAATATAAAGTGAATATTAGAGAATTTATCTTTTTGAAGATAAATTGAAATGAATAATTGAAATCGTATATGCATGGATATTTTGGAATGAAAATTCACTATGGACTTTATAAAAGGAAGTGGAAATTGTTTAAAAATAAATATTGATTTATTTTTGAAGTGTGAAATTATATATCTTGTAAAGATATCTTTGGGAAATAAATAATTTGGAAAATTATTTGGAATCTGGTGATGTGTGCATATCCATTGATAGTTCAATAACCGACTATCAACATTTCCCTTTGAATGGGTAATTGATGTGATTTGTTTGAGTTTGAATGCCACGCTTATTTTTGAATAAGCGCTCACTATTCGGGTTAACCGGGAAAGTACCATGGGGTCGTATAACTCATTCCGAATATGTGATACGTCGTTATGAATAGCATTGAAGATCGGTGTTGAAGACCCGGTATTTGCGAGAGCGATAGGATGACCTGTCGATTGACTCTGCACTGAGTTGCTCCGGTATTGAGTTCTCCATATGTGATGGGAAATCCGATCAGGATTGTGAATATCCGGATTGCAAGGGCTTCGTAAGAAGTGCCTTCGGTTTTGTTCGAGCCCGGAACAGACTTGTATGGATTGTATGTCTGACATTACAAATTGAGATATAAAGCAGATTTCTTTCAAATATATTTCTGTTGGTGGCGGAGAATTTATTCTTTTAGCTTAACACCCTTCTCTGAGACGTACAAGCTCAGAGGTTATGTAGTTGAATGTTATCAGCGATATATTCCCAATTTGGTAATGTGACATGCTGAGTGTTGCTGTGAAATGATCATTGTGTTGATTATTTGTGATAGGATCATTTATTTGATCGTCTATCTTGGTGATCATTTCTATGATCATTTGTTGACCCAAAGCATGGCTTTTGTATAAAGTATGTTTTTGTGGACGTGACTTCGTCGAGCCTCACACCTCGGGAATGGTCAAAACAGGAAAGATGCAGCAAGGTTATGAGGGGTAGCGCCCTTTAGGATATGTGCATTTCCTTCTGGAAAAGGGTGGTATCATGGTATGGATCCCAGATACTTACTCATGTTGAAAACACTTTATGATTGTGTGAATTGATTACGAGCGCTCGGTTGAAAGGTCCCAAAGGACCGGGGGATGGCTTATTCGGTCAGTTGTTACTCAGTCAGGGGTAACCCGGCCTTGTGTTGGTAGAGATCCGGTTTGGTTCTCGGGGATGTCCATCCAGAGGCATTCTCATGTGGCAATGGGAAGTTCCTTGGCCTGATCATTCGTTGAAAATCCAATTCCCAATACGAAACTTGTACGGTATTAGTTGTAGAACCTATCATTCACTTATGGTGGCGCCCCACTGTTTGGATGGTAGCTATAGTAGGCATACGATAATGGTCGTATGTTGGCTAAGATTTATATTCTACTTTCGAAATGAATTTTTCCTACACTATGCACTAGTAATAATATCAAATGTTCTTTTAAATGCATATCAAGCATCTTTGACTATCATAAGGAGAAATTTCCTCTGATTCTGCGTTTGCATTGTGTGTGTGTGCGGGAGGCCTTATGGTAGTCTCATTTTTAAAAGCATTGCGAATTGACTTTAAAAATATTCTTCTATTTGATTTTTAAAGATAAATAAACTGTTTTGAGTTCTCACACCAGTCACATGACTGACTCGGAGTTTATTGTTTTCCAACCTAAACTCTGGGTGCCCACCAATTTCCACACAGGCAGTCAAGAGTTAGGTTTATCAGGATATTCTGGATATTCAGGAGTTGCTGGAGGCAAGCTGGATGGCATGGCGTATTACAGTATATAGTATTTCTTTTTCCACTGCACTATTTGTTGTTGTATGTTGTTGTACACTCTGATGATGATGTAATGTAATGTATAAAATGTAATAACTGATATAGTTCTTTGTTTAAAGATTATTCATTTATTATTATATGTTGTTCCGCTGCGAATTGTGAGATTCTGATGTTGTTCTGTTTTTCTTTTGTTCCGTTCTATTTTCTATTCTCTCTTCTCTCTATTTTCTCTCTTTCTCTCTCTTTTTCTTCTTCTTAAACATTGATAGTTCGTATTTCTGTTCATCTTGAATTAATCAATGGAGATTAGTGTATATTCAAGGAGTACGGATTTACGGGTCATCACAGATATACCGTTCGCGGATCCGGACTGGTGGTAACGCATAGCAACTACTACCGCCCAACTCAAGACATACTCCAAATCAAAGGTGTGCACACCAAAATCAAATCACAAAAGCAATAGATATGGTTTCGAAGAAATGTGCCCGATAGGAGGAATGACTTCACTTGGCCCGGTGTGGCTCCTGTTTTACTCACATTAAGCTGACTCACAGGAGTAAAGGCTACGTAAATACCATACAGAATTGTTCGCCAACCATCCTACTTCATTCTGGTATCTCCACCATATGCACAGTTGTTAAAGTGGTTTTCGGTATTGGTAGAGAGTATGACAATATCTGATCCCGGTCTCTTCAATAACCAAACGCTTGTTTCACACCATGGTCATTTATAAATTTCTTTATAAATATTTATATAAAATCTCAAATACAACTTTTAATCAAACGAATATGAAATTTTGATTCTATTTAAATTTTAAAGTATCATTTAATCATCATTGATTAGTCGAATTATAAATCATTTCCAAAACCATTATGTTCTGAATGAATCTTTATTTAAATTCAGTTAATGACCGGTTTAAGTTACAAATATAATTCCAAAGTACCTTTCCAACCTCTTTTTCTTTTTATTTTTAAAATTATAAAAATCTATTTTAAATATATTAATATGAATCCTTTTAAAATTATATATATTAAGTAAAATTAATTTTATACAAAATAAAATAAATTAAACCCTTTCTTTCCATATAAAAATCTTATTTTATATAATTTAGAAAATAAACCATAAATAAGATTTTACACATTCTTTTAAATAAACTCATAATTCCTATATTTCCATATTCAACACTTAAGCTCATAATTTTTCAAATAAATAAAATAGAATATTTATTACACTTCAAAATCAAACTCATACATTTCTTTTCGAATAGTTGGAAATTGTTTTTCAAAAATAGGCAAACGGTGTCCGTATATAATTCTCTATCCTATGTTCAAGTGGTACAGATATTTGTTTTTTCAATCCATAGTAGTTTAAAATTTTATGAGTCTATATTGTTAAACCCGCAATCCCAAATTTTCAATAATAACCGAAAATTGTTTGGGTTTATCATTTCAATCCATAAAGAATTTTCTCTTATTCTAAAGTTTGTTCGGTTATGTATCATTTCAACCCATTGTGATTTCTAAACTAAAGGAACTTGCGGAGTGAGATCAATAACGAAACAATTATGGCATATGTGATTGACAATAACAATTATATAAAATAATCAATTAACATATAATAGTGAAAATTTTATAGAAGTGAACGAATTTAAAAGCAACATGTCATATTTACCGGCTAAAAATTAACAAATTAGATTACAGCACATTTAAGTTTTGTCATTTCCTATGAGATCGAGTTAATAAGCATAAGGATATTAATCGTGAGTGGTTGCTCACCTTTCGTGGCTAGAGAACGATGGAGATCGAAAAGCACTAACACGGACGTGGCACAATACTTCAAATAGCTGCGATGAGCAAACAAATTTTTTTAGCACGATAAATTGATGAAAGCAAATACATACACATATGCAATATATACATTTCGAAAGAACAGTTAAATACGCAAACCATATATTTCCTATAGACAAATTTCAAAAGTGGGTATATGACCTTTGTCGATGATGAATATAGATATAAATATAACACGCGAAGGCTCAAATTTAAACAATGAAGTCACTCTACCACAAGCCATATATATATGTTCAAATCTGTTCACTATATATATATATATATATATGTATGTATGTATGTATGTATGTATGTATATGCAAGCCTAGGTAGTACGTTGTGTGCACACGTATATATATATATATATATATATATATATATATATATATATATATTCTTGGATCAATATATAAATATATATCTATCCTAGCCTGAACTTGCGCATACAGAACACACATAGGGCTTATACACGGCAGCACACAGGCGATATTGTAGACAGCTATATGTATATACATCAATATGTATGTATATATATATATCTCAGATGAATTTATACAGCGTGAATACGTACATGCTTAGATGGATGCACAACTACAATATTCACAGCCTAAATGAATGGATGCGCAACACAAATTTCACAACATATATAAAGCATATATATATATAGATAGATATAGATATATATGCCATGTATATGTCACTGCACAAATCGATGCGAGCGAGCCGCTCGGCTAGGAAGAAGGCAGGGTACACTCGAGTTTGGTGCGTGGGTTTCTGGGGCGAGATGTGAGGTTTTGGGTCGGAATGAGGATGGGTGGAGGCTGTTCTAGTCAGCAATGGGTGCTGGGAAGGTTGTTTCCGGTGGTGCTTGGTTGAGGATGGTGGCGCTTTGGGATTGAAGGGGAAACATGGCAGTTTGGTGAAGGTTTCAAGGGAGAGCTTGCTTGGAAGGGAATGGCTCGACGAATAGGAAGAAAAAAATATGAAGGGGAAGACGCCAGCAGGGGAGACGAAGAGAAAACTGAACATACCATTTAATTCTTTTTTTACAGTGATGGAACGAACAGTGAGGCAAATGTAGAGGCACGCCGAAATAGATATAAAAATAAATGACAATGAAGGGTCAAACGTTGCTTCAGAAATTAATAGAAAGTGAATGGCTTTTAGGCTATATGGATGGAAATTAAAAAGGCAAAGAAAACCAATAGACACAGATACGGTACCGATACGCAAACCTGTTACGCTGATACCGCTGCGTTTCGGATGTTAAAATACTGAAATGAATATACTGTGTAGATCAGCATGATGAGAGGAGCAGAATGGTATGTAGATATCAACGATACGATCAATTTATAAAACTCGATTTTCTACCATCGAAAATGTTGTTAAAACGACGAAAATAAGATAAACGGAGTTATAGAAATCCAAATTTGACAAAACGAATTTCGAAGTCACTCTCAGAATATAATTTACATTTTTAATATATATAAATATATTCATATTTCGAAAATATTTAAATTTTACCAATTAAACTGATTAAATTTTAAAATTTAAATCTCACAAAAGTATAATTTTAATATTTTTAAATGAAATTATATCAGTTGCTCTAATTAAATAGACACAATCCAAATAACAAGTTTTTATTTAAAAAATTTATTGTTAAAATTTCTAGTAAATTTCGTTATAAAATTCGCTAAAATTTCAAGTCGTTACACTCTCCCCCATACAAAAAATTTCGTCCCCGAAAGGGAACGAGACAAGAGCATAGAAGTAAACAAAAAGAAAGAATAAATTCAATGAATAGTACCTAAGTTGAATAATTCTGGATTTGAAGTACGCATGGATTCTTCAGTTTCCCAAGTGCAATTCAATCATCCGTACTCTACTGTACCTTGACTTGGCTGATAGATTTCCTTCGAAGCTACTTCGTAGCTCAATGGACAATACGAAGTGGCTTCCTCTCAATGGTGAGATTTGGCTCAACGTCTAAATTCTCTAATAAAGTAGGCTGAACAATCAAGGATGGATCATGGAGATATTTGCGAAGGTGAGATACATGAAACACGTTACACATACCCGCCAGTTTCTCTGGAAAATCAACTCTATAAGCCAAAAGACCAACTTTCCATAATGTGAAAAGGACCAATGAACTTGGAAGCGAGCTTCCCTCTCAGACCAAAATGAACCGCATTCTTCAGTGGCGAGATCTTGAGAAAGACCTGATTACCCAACAAAAATTCCAAATCTCTCCTACGCCTATCTGCATACTTCTTCTGCCTATCTTGAGCAACCCTCATCTTTCTCCAAATCTCCTCAACCTTCTCAGATGCTTCCAGAATCATATCGGGTCCAAGAAATAAGCAATCATCGGACTCAATCCAACAAGATGGAAATTTGCAGGATCGTCCGTAAAGAGCGGAAAATGGCGACATCTCAATATTTGCCTGAATTCAAAGGAATGGGATTAATATATGGGTTAAGCTTAAGATGATTGAATAATTCAAAGAGAGAGTTATACCTGATAACTATTATTATAGGAACGAGATGGATATGATCTTCCCAAGATCCTCCATAATCAAGAGCACAAGCACAAAGAAAATCTTTTAAAATTTGATTCATCCTTTTCGTCTGACCATCAGTCTGAGAATGATAAGCTGTACTAAGGTTCAAATATGTACCCAAAGCTTCCTGGAAAGCTTTGTAGAACTTGTTGGTAAAGATAGGATCACGATCACAAACAATGCTACAAGAAACATCACGGAGATGGATTATCTCGCTCATATAGATCTCTGCTAAGCTCAGAGCGGTTTGTTTCGACTTGACCGGAATAAAATAGGCGGACATGGTCAATCGATCAACAACAACCAAAATACTCTCATTACCCATTCTGGTCCTTGGTAGATCATCGATAAAATTCACAAAAACTTGATCCCACTTCCAAATGGGAATCTCAAGGGTTTGCAGCAATCCAGCAGTCTTTTGGTAATCTTCCTCAATCTGCTGACAAGTGGCACATCTACTGGAAAAGATAGAGATGTCCCACTTCACACCATTCCACCAAAACAACTTCTTTATATCCTGAAACATCTTCGTTACACCTGGATGGATGGAGAGTCTAGACTGATGATTTTCCCTAAGAATTTCTTGTCTCAAACCATCTACATTCAGAACAAAAATCCAGCCATTAATCCTTAAAACTCCATTCTGATCAACCTGTGCTCCCAACTCATTCTGATTACCACCCTCTCTTCTCCGAATATTCTCTTTCATAAGCCTAAGCATTGCATCCTCATCCTGCTTAGCTACAATACAATCCAAATGAGATGGAGAAAAAGACGATCCAAAAGAGACGGAGAAACCAAAATCTGACACAACAAGGCTTTCTTATGACTCAAAGCATCAGTCACAACATTGGCTTTCCTAGGGATACAGTTAATGTCGAGATTATAGGGTGCTAAGAAATCAAGTCATCGAACTTGCCTCTGGTTCAAATCCTTCTGGTTGAAGATATGCTTAAGAGACTGGTGATCGGTGAAAAGCTCAAACTTGGTTCCTAGAAGGTGGTGTCTCCACAACTTCAAGGAAAACACAACAGCCAGAAACTCTAAATCATGGTGGCATGGTTAGCTTCGTGGGGCTTCAACTGACGACTAGCATAAGCTATGACCTTTCCATCCTGCATCAACACAACACCCAATCCATCCTTACTAGCATCGGTATAAACTGAAAATCCCTCATCCCCATTCGAAATGGTGAGAATAGGAGCAGAGGTAATCTTTTGCTTCAACTCATTAAATGCGGCTTCACACTTCTCATTCCAATTAAACTTGGCATTTTTTCGAGTCAAAGCGGTGAGAGGTGCAGCTATACGTGCAAAGTTCTCAATAAATCTCCGATTATAACAAACAAGGCCTAAAAAGCTACGGATATTGGTCGGAGTCTTAGGAGTCTCCCAATCCTGGAAATGGATAAGGGGATAAGTTCAAAGATAGATAAAATGAATTGAATTAAAAGGGAAAAGATGGATAGACTTAAGCGTCGACCTTAACCGGGTCAACCAAGACTCCATTCTCTGAAATAATGTGCCCACGGAATCGAACTTCATCTCTCCAGAAATGGTACTTAGAAAAATTAGCTTTCAACTGATGACTCCTATGAGTTTTGAGAACATGGTCCAAATGTGCCATATGCTCCTTCTCTGTTTTGGAAATGACTAGAATATCATCGAACGAAAACCCGAACAAACTTATTGAGAACATCGCGGAAAACGCGACTTATAAGATCGCCAAAGAAGACAAGAGCATTAGTTAATCCAAAAGGCATGACTAACCATTCATAGAAGTCATTCGCTATTCGGGAAGTAGTCTTGGGAATGCTTTCCTCAGCTACACGAAGATGGTGGAAGCCAATGGCAAGATCAAGTTGAGAGCCCTATGGAGCTGATCGAACATATCGTTTATGAGGGGCATAGGATATCAGTTCTTGAGAGTAAGCTTGTTCAGCTCTCTATAAACAGCACACATCCTCAGAGAACCATCAGATTTGGTGACAATGACCACTGCAGCGCCCATTCTGAAAAACTTTGTCTGATCAAACCTTTAGAGAACAACTCCTCAATCTGCTTCTTCAACTCACCCTTCTCTTTGGGTGCCATCCATTTGGGAGGGACAAGTAAGGACGTTCTGGAGCTCAGAAGGCGAGCTGGATGGCAGGAACATATGGAGTGTATTCCATTATGATATATTGTTATTTATCTAGGACAAGTTATTTTAACTATTCCAGTGATTACGAAATGTTGTAACTCTGGTGTATTGATGTAGATTAACTAATACGGTTTTCCTTTGTATAACTGCTATTTCATTTGATATTATATTTTGATATGCTGTGAATGTGAGAATCAGTGTTTCATTTCTGTTTCTTCTTCTATCCCTTTTCTTCTTTTGCTAACTATCTGGAATTTTTGATTGTTAGGAAAAGAAACACCTCAGCTATGATAGAAGAGGAAAATATAATGATAGCTAGGAAATAGAAAATTTTCGATAGTTAGGAAAAGAAACACCTCAGGTTGCAACACCATAGGCGAAAAGAAAATACCAGATAGTTAGGAAAAGAAGAAAAGAGATAGAAGAAGAAACAGAAATGAAACACGGATTCTCACATTTGCAGCGGATCAAAATATAATATCAAATAAAATAGCAGTTATACAAAGGAAAATTGTATTAGTTAATTTACATCGGTACATCAGAGTTACAACATTTCACAATCACTGGAATAGTTAAAATAACTTGTCCCAGATAAATAACAATATATCACAGCGGAATACGCTCCATACATTCCTACCATCCAGCTCGCCTCCTGAGCTCCAAAACGTTCTTACCTGAAAATCTATAATATGACTGGTCGAGCACCAGGAATAAGATCAATGCGGAATTCAAATTCCTGCTTGGGAGGAAGGGAAGTGACTTCACCAAAAACATCAGGATAATCCCTGACTATCGGGGTGGTGTCCAAATCACTTGGCTGAGCATCAAGCGAAAAAATAAAGCTGCCTGCAAAATCTTGAGGTTTTTGACACTCGATAACCAAAGGTTCGCCCAATTCACTGACTAAGGAAACGGTTCGGGCCTTACAAGAAATGAATGCATCATAACGCTTTAACCAATCGTCTCCAAGTAAAATATCGAATGCATTGAAACCCAAAACATAGAAATCTTCGGTGAATCGATGCCTCTTGTAAAGGAGTTTCACTTCTTTTCAAATCATACTAAGATTGGCGGGGCCGCCGATGAGATTAATTACACATAATAATGAAGTCGCCAATTGAGGTTGCAAAATATGTTCAAATTTACTACAACGATCAACAAATATGAAACTATGATATGCACTTGTGTCAAATAAAACTCAAACAGGAGAACCATGCAAGGAAAAAGAACTTTGAAGAGTGCCTTGGTTATCACAAGTAGGCAGAGTAGGAGGAGTGGAAGAAGTCATGGCAAAGATTCCAGATGTCTTGCCTCTCTGCTGAGTGGGACAGTTATTCTCGAAATGACCAGGCTAGAGACAAAGGTGGCAAAGGTTGGTTCTACTAGCCTGAGGTGGAGGGATAGCGGCACTGGCAGGAGATGGACAGCTATTGGCATAGTGACCCTTCTGATCGCACTTGAAACAAGTGATAGTAGACAGGTCAAGAGGTCATTTTTGAGGAACAGATCCAATACCATGAGCATTCTGCCAATTTTTCTTCTGCTATTGGAAGTTGGGTTTCCTCTTCCTTGGACCATCTGAAGTACCCTGAGATGCTAAAACTACCTCCTTACACTTGGAAATAGGGGTCTCAAATCTGATGGCCATATCCATCAGAGAAGTGAAGGTGCTATGAACGCGGCCAATCAATCGATCATAATACTTTGGGCGAGCACTATGAATAAAATTTTCGTTCTTCTTGAGCGGGGTATCAATCAAACTGGGACCAAATTTGGAAATCTCGTTGAACTTCCTCTCATATTCAGCAAAAGTCATATCACCCTGCTCAAGATCCATGAATGCCCTATATAACTAGGATTTCCATGCTGCGAGCATCCACTTAGCCACAAAAGCATCCCTGAAAAAGATGGATTCAAGATAAGGCATAGATAAAGGAGATAAATTTCAAAGGAATAGATTTAACAGAGATAAGCTAGAAAAATATCAAAGGATCTCACCTGAACTGCTGCCATGTGATATTAGCCTCAATAATCTAAGCAGTAACAGATTCCCACCAATCTTAGGCAAACTTCT
This sequence comes from Allium cepa, assembly GCA_030765085.1. Taxonomy (NCBI): domain Eukaryota; kingdom Viridiplantae; phylum Streptophyta; class Magnoliopsida; order Asparagales; family Amaryllidaceae; genus Allium; species Allium cepa. The sequence goes on along the minus strand of CM060932.1, from coordinate 688,248,944 downwards.
GTAACCGCCAAGTAGCTAAATGACGTATCTGGGAATCAGTGATCTCAAGTCCAATGAAAATCCTCTCAAGATTCTTCAGCCATTATTGAGCCTCGATAATGCTCTCGGCTCCAGTTAACGTCGTACCTCCAAGCTGAGAATACTCCTTGCAAAGCTGAGTAATTCTAACAGGTTGAACATGTGCAACAATAGGAGCAATGGGTGGTGTAGGAGCATTTCCATGACCTCTACCACGAACATTCCTATGGTCATTCATCTGCAAAACAAGAACTTGATTTCAGAACGAGGATACTGATATAAAATTCAAAAGAAATCTTACTCAAAGAGAGTTCCAATATAGAATTCCAAACATGGACGAATATGATTTTGGAATTAATTCAACTCATTCTAGGGTATCACCGCCCTATCTCTAATGAATTTTCACTCCATATGCTAAGTTTGCTAAAACCATAGCTCCGATACCAACTATAACGACCTGGTATTTTGAAATATTCAAATCGACAATAATCTACACATGTCAGACTTGAATTGCTCCAAACAATAGATTGTTAATATATTTATTTGGCATAATTTAGCATATACAGTAAATAAATAAATCATAGAATCTCAGACATAGAGTTTACAACATACAGCCGAAAGATATATAGTAGTTCACAAATCTACTACAAAAATAACATAGTCCAAAATAGAATACATTAGAAATCCCAATACATAGAAGTCGCTAACACAAAAGTAACTGACAAGTCTGAACATACAACTGAAATAACAGAAATAACTGAAAGATGAAAAGGTAAGATAGGTCTTCCAAGCGAACTCCGAGCTCCAAAAGATGAATCTCAATCTGTGACACTCAGGCTGACCCGAGCATAAAGCAAAACAAAACACTCGAATCAGGATTAATATTCTTATGCCAGTAAATCAAACTCAAGTGAAATGTCAAGTAAATGCAATATAACTCAAAGGAATGTTGGGATTCCATTCTATAAGGATCTGATAAACTATCTACATAAATAGTACAATATGCTACATATATAGTGTCTACAGTAAACTAAAGTATCAAAATAGCGTTAAGGCGTTACCCATATCCCCCTTAACACGTTTCTATATTCCCATAGTATATACAGTATCGTACGCTCCTTCGTAAACTGGAGGTTTACCCAGAGGGCACCCCATATGTATGGTACAAAACAAACTTGTAGAAGGCGTGATAAGACATGTGATAAGGCAGTCGAGGCAATGCTAGGGTAGATATACCGTTCGCGGATCCGGGCTGGTGGTAACGAATAGCAGCTACTACCGCCCACCTCGAGACACACTCCAAATCAAAGGTGTGCACACCAAAGTCAAATCATAAAAGAAATAGATATGGTTTCGAAGAAATGTGCCCGATAGGAGGAATGACCTCACTTGGCCTGGCGTGGCTCCTGTTTTAGTCACATCAAGCTGACTCATCGCTGTCAGAGCTATGTAAATACCATACAGAATCGTTCGCCAACCATCCTACTTCATTCTGGAATCTCCACCACGTGCATATTTGTTAAAGTGGTTTTCGGTATTGGTAGAGAGTATGATAATATCCGATCCTGGTCTCTTCAACAACCAAATGCTTATTTCACACCGTGGTCATTTATAAGATTTCCTTATAAATTTTTAAATAAAGCTCAAATACAATTTTTAATCAAATGAATATTAAATTTTGAATCTATTTAAATTTTATAGTATTCATTTAATCACCTTTGATTAGTCGGATTATAAATCATTTCAAAAACCATTAAGTCCTGAATGAATCTTTGTTTAAATTCAGTTAATAACCAACTTAAGTTACAAATAAAATTCCAAAGTACCTTTCCAACCCCTTTTTTGTTTTATTTTTAAAATTATAAAAATCTACTTTAAATATAAATTACATGTACCCTTTTAAAATTATATATATATATATATATATATATATTAAATAAAACTAATTTTATACAAAATAAAATAAATTAAACCCTTTTTTTCCATATAAAAATCTTATTTTATATAATTTAGAAAATAAACCATAAATACGATTTTACACATCTATTTTGAATTAAACTCATAATTCCTATATTTCCACATAATTCTCTATCCTATGGTCAAGTGATACAGATATTTGTTATTTAAATCTATAGTAGTTTAAAATTTTACGGGTCTATATTGTTAAACCCGCAATCCCAAATTTCATTAATAACTGAAAATTGTTTGTGTTTATCATTTCAACACATAACGAATTTTCTCATATTCTGAAGTCCATTCGGGTATGTATCATTTCAACCCATTATGACTTCTAAACTAAGGAAACTTGCAGAGTGAGAACAATAACAAAACAATTACTGGCATATGTGATTGACAATAACAATCATATACAATAATCAGTTAACATATAGCAGATTTTTTTACAGAAGTGATCAAATTTAAAAGCAACATATCATATTTACCGGTTAAAAATTAACAAATCACACTATAACACATTTAAGTTTTGTCATTTCCTATGAGATCGAGTTAATAAGCATAAGGATATTAATCATGAGTGATTGCACACCTTTCGTGGCTTGAGAATGATGGAGATCGAAAAGCACTGACATGGATACGGACAAGGACATGGCACGATACTTCAAATAGTTGTAGCAAGAAAGCAGATTTTTTTAGCATGATAAATTGATGAAAGCAAATATATACACATATGCAATATATACATTTCGAAAGAATAATTATATACATAAACCATATATTTCCTATTGACAAATATCAAAAGTGGCGTATATGACTTTTATCGACAATGAATATAGGTATAAATATAACACGTGAAGTCTCAGATTTAAACAATGAAGTCTCTCTACCACAAGCCATACATATATGTTCAAATTTGTTCACAATATAATATATATATGTGTGTGTGTGTGTGTGTGTGTGTGTGTGTGTGTGTGTGTGTGTGTGTGTGTATGCAAGCCTAGGTAGTACGCTGTCTGCACATGTGTGTGTATATATATTCTTGGATCAATATATAAATATATATCTGTCCTAGCCTGAACTTGCGCATACAAAACACACATAGGGCTTATACATGGCAGCACACAGGCGATATGGTGGACAACTATATATATATATATACACACATCAATATGTATATATGTATATATATCTCAAATGAATGTACACAATGTGAATATGTACATGCCTAGATGGATGCCTAACTACAATATTCACAGCCTAAATGAATGGATGTGCAACACAAAGTTCACAGCATATATATATAAATATATGCCACGTATATGTCACTACACAAACCGATGTGAGTGAACCGCTCGGCCAGGAAGAAGGCAAGGTAGACTCAAGTTTGGCGCATGGGTTTCTAGGGCGAGATGTAGGGTTTTGGGTTAGATTGAGGGTAGGTGGAGGCTTTTCTAGTCAGCAACAGGTGCGAGGAATTTTTCTTCGGGTGGTGCTTGGTTGAGATGGTTGCACTTTAGGATTGAAGGGGAAACACGGCAGTTTGGTGAATCCTTCAAGGGAGAGCTTGCTTGGAAGGGAACGGCTCGGCGAATAGGAAGAGAAGGAAGAAAAAAATATGAAGGGGCAGGACGCAAGCAGAGGAGAAGAAGAGAAAATTGAACGTACCCTTTAATTCTTTTTTTTACAGTGATGGAATGAACAATGAGGCAAATGTAGAGGCATGCCGAAATATATATAAATAAATGACAATAAAGGGTCAAAGGTTGCTTCAAAAATTAATAGAAAGGGAATGGATGTTAGGTTATATGGATGGCAATTAAAAAGGCAAAGAAAACCAACAGACACAAATACGGTACCGATACGCAAACCCGTTACGCTAATTCCGCTGCGTATCGGATGTTAAAATACAAAAATGAATATACTATGGAGATCAACACGATGAGAGGAACGGAATGGTATACAGATATCAATGATACAATCAAGTTACAAAACTTGATTTTCCTTTGCCGAAAATGCAGTTAAAACGACGAAAATAAGATAAATGGAGCTATAGAAATCCAAATTTGACAAAACAAATTTCGACATCACTCTTAGAAGATGATTTACATTTTTTATATATAAAAATATTCAGATTTCGAAAATATTTAAATTTCACCAATTAAACTTATTAACTTTTAAAATTTAAATCTCATAAAAGTTTAATTTTAATATTTTTAAATGAAATTATACCGATTTCTCTAATTAAATAGACGCATTCCAAATAACAAATTTTTATTTAAAAATTTTATTGTTAAAATTTCAAGTAAAATCTGTAAATTTCGTTATAAAATTCGCTAAAATTTCAAGTTGTTACAAAGGAATTGGGAGACCTTGGTTGTGAGCTAAGAGAAAACGGAGGTGATAGAAGGGATATCAATTTTTTCTTGAATGTTAGTAGGAAGATGGTAGTGTTTGGTTGAATAAATGTGAGTTAATCTTACCTTCAATGAAATAATAACTTGTTAATTTGCTTGTTAAAAACTTGTTAGTTTGCTTGCTAAAAAATTTGATAATATACCCTAACTAAGTAAAGTTATAATCCATATTTATGTGTTTTGAATAATATGTTGTTTTTGCAATGTTGTACCTTGGAAGGCCTTGGTTTATGTGATTGAATGGCATTGAATATTGAATTGAATATGGAATTGTTCATATAGTGATAGTCGCTATAAACGCACTTTGAATACCCTTAACTTTAACTTGTGTAATTTGGTGATTCAAGAACTCATCTTTTTATAACTTGTATTGGTTGTTCTTCACACTTTTGTAAGTGTTTTGGATAGCAAGGAATTAGTTTGGAAAGTTGTGAAATTGATTGAACAAAGATAAGAAAGGTTGAAGTAAAAATAGTCGCAGTATGGACGCTTTTAAATTCTTTGTTTTTGAAAGATAAAGTTTATTTTTTCTATAGACTTATTTACGGGTTTCTTTACCATTTTCACAAGTAAATAATATATGTTTCTTATTGTGAAAATTTTGAAGCTTAAATGATTTGACAGCTAGTTGAATGAAGTGGCAAAAATTATAGTGAAATGGTCACTATACGAGCACTTTGGAAAAATAGCTTATTTTCAAAATTTTCCATAAAATAATTAGAAGTTAGTCTTTGGGATTTTTCTTCATGGTACGTAAAGAAGGGATCAAAAATCATTTGTTAAAGCATCATAAACTAGGCACAAAGTTGTTGCAAAACATGTTCAAAACTTGCAGCAAAACTTTAGACAACATTTCTGAAAATGTTATCTTTGCTGTTTGAAACTATAAATTGTTTAAAAATGATATTAAGTTTGGTATTTTTCTCTAATATTTTTAGAGATGTTTACAAAAATGTTTTGAAGTATATTGAAGTCAGTTTGCAGTTTGAATATATTCCTAATAATTATATATGTATTTTCAAAGTAAAGGGGTTTTATACTATAAAATAAGTTTTTATCAAATTATAAATTATTTATTTTCAAATAAAATTTTACATAAATATTTAAAACATAATTACAACCATTTTCGAAGTCTTGAAAATGGTAATCGACTAGGCTTAACATTAAAAGCCAACGAGTAGATTTATCTATTTGTGAGATTCAAGAATGTAGTGTTTAGGCAAGGCTTTGAAGCAACCGGTGTTCTAACTTGCCTGACTTCACCTTTGGGCGAGGAATAGTATAAATTGAAATATCAGAAACGAGTTAAATATATGAACATTGATTTGTATGAGCAATTGTTTTAACTAGATAAACGATTAGTCAATTAGCGAAATTAACCAAATATTATTAACTTAGATCAATAGAATGTTTTAAAAATCGATGATAAGTATACAAATAGTTTTGGGTTGTAGTAAACAATTTTTTGTAACATTTGTTTGTAGCACTTATTATTAATTATACCTAGGAATATAATTAGATATTTAATAATGAATACTGTAAGGTTTAGCATAAACGAATGTTTTGGGTTGTTGTGACAATGTTATAAATAACAGTTTTATTAAACCCTTAAGTATGGTTAAATCTTTTAAAAGCAAGTTTAAAGGGAAATATTTTTAAAGTAAGACATGATTTGGGTTTGTTGTAACAATATTTGAGTAACACTTGTCTTAAGCCTTTTTAATGTAATTAAACCTTTAAAAGAGAGTTTTAAAGTAATGATTAAATGTGAAATATATTTTAAAGTGGAACAATATTATAAATGTAATTAGATCTTTAATAATGGAATTTTAAAGATAATAATAAGTATTGAAAACATTTATAAAAAGACAGAAAAAATTATATGTTTAATATATAACAGAGAAGGGGTTTATAGTAACAATGTTTTAGTACTATTTGTTTTTAACTTCTTTGATTATATTTTAAGTAAGGAAACTTTGTTAAGTGATTTGTGAATATATTTATACCTTTGAGACAAGTATATGCATACTTTTTAAGTATTGAAAACAGTATAAATCTGTGAAATGGTAGAAAACAAGTGATATCTTTTTTAAAGAGAAATTAAATATAAGTATATAAAGGAAGTTTTATTGACTAATGGAGTATTAATTAATAAAAGAAGTTTGGATTAATGAAAGAAGTTTTATCATATAAAAAGGAGTTTTACTAATGAAAGATAAATTAATTAGAAAGGGATTAGAAGTTGTGTGTGTGACTTAATCATGCTTTGGATAAATTGATAGTGCTTGTATGTTTACTTGCTTATGAAAAGTATATAGCACTTAGTTCTCTTATGCGATCATTCACATTATTATTGAATATGACCAAATTCATCGACTAAGTCTTAAGGAGACTGAGATGGGTAAGTGCTCTACTTAATGAAAATCACTTCAACATTGAGATACGTGTTCTATTTCTACGAAGTGGATCTGCTCAAGATGCTGGAATCCATGTGTGGTTTTGAGATCTATTCGAGATGCTGGAATCTATTTTAGGATTCATGATTTGTTCGAGTAATGAAGACTTGGGAAAGATACTGAACATAGCCTTGACAATGGAAAAATGATTAAAGACACAAAAGGATGCACAATCCAGGGGTTTTGCTAAACTAGAGGGGTGCATAACTCCATTATCTGGAGTAAGCTTTTAGATGTTGCACGCAGGGACTTGATGACACATAGGTTCCATGTGGTTTGGGTTCGCTCGTTTGAGCATGGGCCAGTTGTGTTTGCCTTATGGTATATTTTATCTATTGGTATATGATGCTTGGGGTAACTTCTGACCCTTGTCATAGGAGATCAGTCGCAGTTTATTGAGGATGTTTTCATGGAAAATCCATTTATACAAACGCACATTAGCGGTTTTAATTATACTCTAATACGAGATTGAATGTAATTAATGTAGCCTTTCGGCTACGTTATATATTAATTTTCAATCTCTAGACATTAGTATAGTATCACTAGATTTCTTATGAAATGGTTTGGTTATTATAAGGTATATACCCGTCTGTATTTATTTATGGCATTGTTTTACAATATACCTTTATTTTTGAAGGGCTGTATAAATATAAAACAATCCATATGATTGAGTTTCTTATGCTATTTTACTAGACTAATCTGGATGTTATTTTCTTATAATGCTGGGGTTAGCCCGTGTATATTTCCATATTCCGTTGATGTTCATTGGAGCTCTTGGAGAGGAGCTGGAAGATTTCGTACCTTGGAAGATTTCGTACCTTGGTATTCTTATTTCTGTTGCATTTCTTTGTTTATTTTTATTAGCAATTGTAAAGGCAGGCTGTTATAACTATCCAAGCTAATGATAGGTTAGCTTGCTCAGATTATTGTAACCACGCAATATTCCTTTGTAAAGATCTTTTTGAGATATTATATATTATCGTTCCATATGTGAAATTTTGATATTTTTGTTCTCCTCTTCTTGTTTGTTTTTCTTTTCTTCTTTTTTACCCTAACATTCCACCTTTCCGACACTTGGATGCTCGAAACATGAATACCATGAATGAATTATTGTTGACATTCGAGGATCGAAAGTTGGTCATTACACTGTGTCATTTTTAAGTACTCTAAGTTATTGACTAAAGTCAATAATTCACACCCGTCATAAATGCATATTTGAGGCAGCATAAATTTATTAGGTTACTATGCCTTATATGTTCAACTATTGGTATTTAATTATTTTACCAACTTGCTTCCTATTTTAATAATGCTAATTTAATGTCATTTACCACTTATTTGTAATTTAATAGATTATATGTCTTCTACTACTTACTTCACCTTAAATTATTAGATATTTTATTGTTCCTTTTCAACAATTACTATCTTCCTTTGTTTTTAAACTTTCTTGATTACTCATTTTATTGCTTTGCCTATACTTCATTGCTTTTTGTTTAATTTCTAGCTTGTCTTTTTCACTTTTATTAGGTTTACAATTAAATTGTCGTTATTATCTCTACTTGCCATTTTTGGTTTATACTTAGCGATTTCTACTTTTTAATGTGTTGGAATTACATCTTTCCAAAAGAAAATGTTAACACTTTAATTTTCCGAAAATATCTAAAAGATGTCCTGTGCTATGTTTGAAATTAAAAGGAATCATCTTTTTTGTTATTAATGAAATAGACGGTGCAAAATATAGTAAACATCATATTTTACACTTCTTATTCTTTTAGATACTCCTTGTTATTCAAATGCTACAATTTTGTTCATATTTATAAAACTGGATAATTTATAAAAATTTACATTGCAATGCATTTCATTTTAATGCATTAAAACACTGCTTAAATACAAATCTAAATTATAACTTCCAATTCATATTACTCACATATATCATTCAACCAACACACCCGAAGTTAATATACAATATTACTAGTATGGGCCCGTGCTTCGCATACGGGTTGTTTGTGTAATTGTATACGTTGATATTTTGTTTGAGCGCAAATATGTAAATGGAAAGCAAGGGCATTTTTGGAATTTAAAAAAGATACCGAGTAAATTAGTTCAACTAATTTTCTTTATTAGTAGTAGAGATGAATTTAGGGACAACTTTGACATTTACTTTCCAGATTCAAGTATATGCAATATTTAACCAAATAAAAATTCACAAAATATGTAGGCATGGATTTCAAATTCATTACAAGTATATATTTAAACTTGCAACTACAAAATCATATTCATACATATAAGGAATAGATTTACAACGATATAAATCTAATAATATATAATTCCCACTCACCTTTAAGCATCCAAATTTCTGGATCTAAATCCTATTATCCTTGTTTGACTCCCTTTCATTCTACCAAAATATGTATCTGTTTGAACCAAAATTGGTACAAACACCTAGAAAAGTAAGTAGTAAAGATTAAATGAAGAAATAAAATGACAAATAGAAGAACTCAAAAAGAAAACAACCACATATAAATTTATAGTGGTTCAACAATCTTGGCCAACGTCCGCTTGAAAGATTTTATTGCTTTTGCACTAATTTTAACAATTACAATAGAATGGAATCAAAATAGATCCTTGAATACAAGACAGTAAGAGTGTAATAGTAGTGTAAAGATCTTTAGAATGAACCATGCCTTCTGTATTTTTAGGGATGGATGACTAAATATTTCTTTGAAACTTCACCGGCAGAACTTCGCCGCTAAGACCAATCTCCCATAAAATGTCAATTGCATATCACATGTGGTTGGGGATTAGTACCGATCGCTATAAGGGGACCGATACCAATCCCTCTATATGTAGTATAGGATCTTGCGATTTCTTGTGTTGATTCGTCTTTTTGTTGGCTTCAGTATTCCAAGGATATTTTGCATAGTTTCCTAGGTATTTTTTGGTCCGAGCCATGGATCTACAGAAGGCTGAATTGCTACTTTAGATTGCATATGGAGATTTCCAGTACAACGCATAGGAACTATGGAACAACGCTTGAATCAGAATATATGTAGAAAAGTGCTATAGGAGTGGGGCCACTTTGGGTGTACCCCAAGGGATCGGTACCGATCACCTATGTAAGGTGGAATACCGATCGATACTTAGCGTATTCTAGGGTATTGCACTTCTAAACTTATTCGACCATCGTCTTATGGTCTTGTCTGTAATTAGTTCCTAGACCTAAGATCATCTCTCTGGGTTAGTTGCCTTGATAATCGTCGGGTTTAACTTATCTAGCCAGTCTGAATATAACCGGACCAAAAGGCTGGATAACACTTGCCTCCCAAAGTACATCTCGTTTCGAACATGATGTCCATTGAATCAAGACAAGTTAGATTGTTGCGAAGGATTCCATATTGTGTTCCGAATGGTCGTTGTCCTTTCTATAAACTATTTCTGTGAAAAGTTATATCCATAGTGATCCGTTGCGACATTCTTTTGGCATCTAACACTATAAGTACCAGAGTAAAGTCTGTTGACAATTGGTCGTGCTCAGTTCCATTGGGCTAGCTGGTTAAGTTGGTAAATTTCCAACATCTGAACTGATTTCTTTTCTGAAAATCCCAAGTATAAAACCGATACCATAGATTTGGGAAATCGAATATTAACATTGCACGCGCATTTATGTATGCACTATTGGCATTGGCTTCCAAGCATGTTCATGTGCCTATAGGTCGTTGCCAACTTCCCTTAAGTGATAGCCACAAGTCCATCATTTTCATTCTTTTTTTACTAGGGTATATAACACATTGTCTCCACTCTTTTTTCTTCACTTGCCTTTATTTGCTTGCATACTAAACCCTATCTGCACTTGATCGCATTATAAACATGAGCTCAAAATAACTAATTGATCCATCCAACCCCATCAAATTTGACATTATATTAGTTATTTAGCCTCTGAAATGACTCACACCTCCTTCCTAGCTACTCCATTCAACCGATTCGTTCAAGGTCCTTCACTAAGATCGGCCTCAAATCTAAGCCCAAAAACCTTCAATTTTTGAACTTAAACCCATATAGAACTTGTCGTATTTCAGCTATGGGTAGGTAATGGATGATAAGGCATTAGAGGAGATGAGATTAGCATAGATTTGGGGGTCACTTCATGTTGATGGTTGGTTCTGGGATCGGTGGTGTAGATGGATCTGAAGATATTGCATATAGGAGGAGTCCCCTTTTTATGGGACCGGTGCTGATCCCATACTTAGGTTGATTTTCTGATTTTTGCCTTGTATACTTACTTTCCTACATAGACCTGTGTACATGACTTTGAACTCGAATACGTTTTCTTATATGACATTTGCATATGGACTCAAACTCTTATGCGTGCTTGTATGAACTTGCATTCGAACTTGAATGCACACATTTGTTTGGACATGCATTTAGATGTATGCCTATGACTTGAATGTTACTAACATGCTCTTATGTGTCGACAATTGATCCTGAGACTTAGATAAAATACTTATGTAGAAGCATCGATGTGAAACCCGGTTGCAACGATCAACGAGGATAGTCACTCCGGTCAAACACTTGAGTCTCATCATAACTATCGTATAATATTGGATTGCATAGCACTGCACAACACCACACTAGATTATACTTATCACGGGGGTATAGGTTAAATCCATCTAACTATGGTTATCTGTTGAGTTTAATAGCTATGGGTTACAGATGCACTTAATGTTTAGCCGTAATGACTGGTGATGAAGCTTCTGCATATACTAAATCAGATGTTGAGTCGAGCTTAGCAACACTTTGTGCTCGAACACTCCGGATGAATAATTAGAACGACCTGAAAACTCACACCATGCTCCAACTAACTCTCTAAGTCTGGGGGTAGATGATATTGTAGAGCCATCTCCTGATACCCTTGAAGATGTCATATTCTTAGAAGATCTATCAGATTTGACTGCTTTGAAAGTTAATGAGGCATCTCTTCATCAAATTTGCATTAAGCAAGGAATCCCATATAATGATGTATTTGTCCCATCTCATGACCAAAGGGCTTATCTTCCTTCAGAATAGTATACTGCTATAACAGGTATACGTGCCTAGTTGGAGTTGTACCACCATTTAATCCGTTCATCCATCGAATACTCCATTTTATGAGACTTTCTCCAGCTCAACTTCATTCAAACAATTACACATTTATCTAGGGCACATACATGGTTTTCTTTGAATTATTAAATCGTGAACCAACCAAATAAGATATTCAACTTATTTATAACTTCAAGCAACGAAAAGAAAGTCTAATGTTCACTTATGTTGAGCCAGTCGGCGGTTGTCAGGTTGTGACTGATGCTTGGAATGAGCTTAGCTATTTTAAAAGCAAATGATTTTATATGCGCTGTCCACCTTGGTTTGCACAGCATTCGTTAATAGGACGTAAGTTCTTAATGATAGTATGAAATCTTTAGTCAAGTCATATTCTAGAGGAAGATAGGGAGATCGGGTCCCTTATTATTGATGAGTGTCTTTTAGTTTTCAACTGGCTAGAAGAGGGTCAGAGCACCAACCAAGTTGAGGATGATGATGAAGAGTAGTAGGTGGCCGTATTCGGCCAAAAGTAGGTCATGTCAACCTTGATGCGCCTCCAATCCCTAGCTAGGAAATGAGGAAGCTCAAGACAATGTTGAGAAAAGTGAAATAATAGGCGGTGGTAATGAGGCCAGCGATGACGATGTACATTCAACTCATAAACCAGTGGCTAAGTAGTATTCAGATGAGCAACCATTTGATTCCAAAAGGAAGATATTGTTAAGTTTCGTATAGGGAAAATTTCTAAATAGCCTTCGCCAATTACAACAGCAAAGCAGACTTCATCTCTTCCTTCTATGGATATGGATATATTTTCAAATATGGGACCAATACCCATCGAGTTTGGTTCCTTAGATATAGAAAACAAGAGTATTGAGGGTTCTTCCCTTCTTTTTGATGATAACGCCATTCCTGTTAGGGGGAGAGATTACTCGTATGAGCAAGGCTCCAGTATATGGCCCGTTGGGGGGATATTAGGGCACTCACTCGCACATGCACTTCGCGGCACTATCTTGCACTTGTATTATGTCCTTTTTCATCGAATCTAACTCGTTCCTATTTCCTTTGCAGGATCTATAGAGAAGAGAAAATATAGATACATTTCCCTCGAGGAGAAAGTCTATCTAACTCAAAGGCCCCGGTCGGGTTTGCACCACCAAGGGAGTGTTTGAGATTATGATTTAAGCCACCGCTATAGCTGCGATAGGGATGATCAGGATAGTGTAGTTACGATAGGGATTGTTCTTCGTGCATCGGCCTGGATTTAGATCACCTCCTCCTAGTGGTCCATTTAGGCAACTCAATCGCCACGATGGAATTCCACCGGTCGACACTTCTCGAGCTCCTCCTCCTACCTATATTCCTATATAGCCCACAGCACTATCCTACTCTAGTTGGTCCTCCAAGCGTAGGTACCATAAAGGAGATTTCGAGACTCCTCATCAAACGCCTGGTAAAGAAACCGCTGTCGTTACTGTCAACCTAGCTGAACAGCTTGCGGCCGACGCTTATATGGCTGAACTGAAAGATCAGTTTCCAAATATCTGTTTTGACGGGCTTATGTTTATGCCTAACCTAAAGAGAGTTCTAATGGAAGTCTAAGAAAGGGCAATGGATGCGTGACTGACATTCACCACTAGTACAACGAGTGGGCGAAAGTGGTCGAAAAGAATTTTAAGGTCTCGACAAATAGGCTCCTAGAGATCGAGAATTAAATGCTTATCGACGCTGATAACAAAAGATTATAATCGTCCTTAATTTCGAGGTCGAGAATATCCCAAGCTAAAGCAAAAGAGACTATCAAAGTGCTTGAAGCTAAAAATTCTAAGCATCTTAACGAAATCGAGCAAGCGCATTACCCAAATCGTGAGTTGTTACTTGAAAGAGATATCGCCAAAAGAAATGCGGCCAAGTTGAATACCAAGCTCGATTATGAGGCAAAGGAAAATTATTAAGCATAGCAAATAACTTAGGATTCATGCGACGAGCTAGTCATCGTGAGAAAAGAGAGGGACAAAGCCACGAAGCAGTGGGCAGAGGATCAGTTTATGGAAAGATTAGAGTCATTTCTAACTCTATACAAAGCCAATGTGCTCAAGTTAAGAAATTTAGAGTGGATTAAACATGATTATCCTAGACTCCTTATGCGCGCATGGGAGTGAATTATTTAGGAAAAGAAGGAATTTCTTTAGCGCACTGAGGTGGATCTGGAATAGTTGGAGAAGGAGGTCCTATTGAAAGATGAGCCCCAGATTTTACACGATAGCTTGCTTCTTATCCATCCGGGACTTGCCACAACCACGCCAAAGGAAATAGGCAAAGGCTCTAGACCAGCGCAGCATGTTGCCTCAGCTAGTCAAACTCTTAGGACTCAAGCCGCTCCTAATTCCACCATTGATTCTGAGTAAGATCCAGAAAGGCATCAGATTTAAAAATATATTACTCTCCCTTTTATTCTGGAGGGGATCTTCGGTGGCACCTCGTCTTGTGTGAGCTCCAGATTGAAGAAGTTATCTCCTTGACTTCTCCTATATCATAGAGAGTCGATGTGTCACCGATCAATTTCACAACCTCTCTTTTCATGTCTCTCCAGCTTTAAGTCAGCTCGCAATTGCCCCGATTCCAATTAAAGATTCCCAGTCGAAAAAACCAGTGCCTATGACGAAATTAGTAACTTTTACAGCTTCGACAACGATCCCAACACTCCACCTAAAAGGATTCCAAGACTTGATGAGCGGATGATTGCTGGTTTGTTGGACGAAGAGACTGGTGGGACTCAGGAAGCTCAGATTGATAAATATATTGTAATTACTAAAGTCTCCAAGCCTCTGTTGGGTCCCACCATGAGCCAGCTTGAACTGGAACTTGGGACTATCCTCCTTGCCATGAAGATCACATACGAGAAAATGGAAGTCATCCCTTTCCTTTTATCCATTACCTTGCCTGGGCAGACTATCTTTGCTCTATTCTACATTCCTCCACCCAGAAATGCTCAAAGCATGCATGCCAGGTCATCTCAAAGCACTCCACCTAAGGGAAAAGGAAGTGGGGAAATAACAAAAAAAAACAAAATGGATCCAGCGTGCCTTCTTCTAGGAAGAAGAAAGAGCGGAAAGAAAGTAAGATGAGGCTTAAGAAGTGATTGCTTGTCTTCTTTGTACCTTCTGATTGTACAGCAGTACTTAGGCCTTTCAAGTTCCTTGCTTTTGTTTTATTTGACCGTTGCAGTGCGGGTTCAGCCCCCACTTTTGCTTTTTGTTACTAGTGTCGATAACACTTGTACTTAGCCTTTTAAATTCCTTGGGAATAAAAAAGGTTTTTGTTTCATGAACTCTTTGTTTGGACGTAACAACCATGTATTTTGTGATTATTTCAATTGTATATTTTAATTATTTTAATTGAATTTCCCGATTTAAAATTTTTATTTTATATATTAAAATGAAAATATTTTGTTATTTTAAATAAAATTTTGATTTTTATGTAAATTAGAATTCCAAACATGACTAAATAGAATATTTTCCAGAAATGTAAATTTTGGTCAATATGGTCAACTTTGACTTTTAATTCAAAATTTTAAATTTTGAAATTTTGAAATTTTGAGATTTATTTTTCTTTTATGAAAGTAAATAAAATTTCAAGTGTACTGCTTTTTATTTCGTTGAAATCCGATTAATATTGTGAAAGTTATGCTTTTTAAACCATTGTATGTAATTATTTATTTAACAAAATTGCTTATTCTAATTTATATAAATAATATTTTTCTTTGTCATATCATGTTCTAATTTGTGTATATATGTGTAACATGACATGTTATGTACATATTTTATTTTTAAAACATTTTAAAAGCGTATTTATAATTTTCAAATGTTTATTGTATTTTGTTTACAATTTTTAATGCTAGTTTCAATTGAATAAGCTATTTTCTTATATATCTTCTATTTTTCCTAAAATCATTTATTTGTTTATTTTCATTTATTTTTGTTTTTCTTTTATTTTATTTATTTTGAATTAAAAGAAATGGAAATTCAAAGAGGCAAAAACTTTTCATTTACTTGTGACTTTTCATTAGTTTGCCTTTTCATTTCATTTGCCTTTTAAATTCTTTACTTTGGTCGTACATACCTATTGCTTAGCCGTGTATTTTTTCTTCATTTTCACGTGAGAAACTTCTCACCATCTCAAACTTTCGGCCATCCCGTTTATGAAATTATTTTGGTGATTTTTTAATGGCTTTCCTTTCTACTTTTTCTCTTCATTTTTCATCGATTTTTTCCTTACTCTCTCTTGTGCTTTGCTAGGCCACTACCACCTCTTCTCCACCGATCATCACCATCACCATACAAGGCAGCACCACCTCCTTTTCCCCTGGTGCAAATCTGGCCGCGCCTTCATGTGAAGCCATCACCACAAAAATTTGCAAAGAACTCTAAAACATGCCTAACCAACCATAGTTTCCATCATACCCTTCATAGCTTGCCTTGGCCGCACCCCTAGCTCCACCACCACCTGCCAACACCACCTCTGGACATCACTTCAGATCTGACCAGACCTGAAGCACGTATGGCCGAGCCCATATCTTGACTAGGCCGAGCCTAGTGATGCAAAAAAAACTTGCCTCTTTTGCCTTGTTCCTTTGTATTCTACCCTATGTTGTAACTCCTACCATCACCATCCACTTCTAGCCATTCATATGTGACGCATACCCGAGTCTATAGCATCACTATGGCTGAGCCAAATGATGTCATGCCCAAGCACTTGAATGGTTAAAGCAAGGTCTAGTCATTCTATTCCTTGTTGCTTTTTATTTCAAATTGTTTCAATGTTGTTTTGTGTTGTAAATATACGTTTGTATGGTCTTGTTTATTTATTGTTTACGAGATCATCATCTTGGCTCTATATTCATTCAAATCAAAATTCATGTTGTATCGTTCTTGTCGTGCTTTCTGGAATCTATTTTGTGTGTTTTGATTTGCCAACTCCAGCTTGAAAAGGTGAGTCCTTCTCACTCTGACATTTTACTTATGAAATGGTAAATGTTGACAAGTGATTAGTAAATAAAATGTTTATGCAAGTTAATGATGATTATATGATATTTTATTCCATGTTATTATAATGTTAACTTTGTTAATTATCACCTGACATATGATATATGACAGTATATTATGACATTGACATGTTAGTCTAATTGTTTATATTGTTTATACATATATTCACACTGCAAGTTTCCCTGTTAGAATAGAACCACTATGGGTTGAAATGATACATACACGAACGGACTTTAGAAAAGGGAAAAATCATTATGGGCTGAAATGATAGGCTTGAGCGATTTTTATTTATTTTTTATTTACTTGGGATTGCGGGTTTGAAATGATAGGACTCGGATTTTTCTTTGTAAATTGCAGATTGAAATGATAAATATCCATATCACTTGACCTAGGATAGAAAATTATATACAAACCCCGTGGTATATGTTTAAATGATTTATATATATATATATATAAATGTATGTATGTATGTATGTATTTTTAAAAGTATGAAATTTTGATTTAAACATTTTTCTTTGTTTTAAGAAGGCTAAATATTAAGTTTTGAATTTGTGAATTTAAGTAAGTAAATTTGAAGTAAATGTGATTTTTGACTTTAAATTTTATTTTAAAAATGTAAATAATGGAAATTAAATTTAAAGTTTTGAAATGATATTTGAAGTAAAATGTTAAGTTTTTGGTTAAATTAATAAGTTAATAAATAGTGAAATTTTAACTTAACAAATGAGTTGAGTTTTAAATTGGATATTTGATTTTAAAAATTTTGTTGTGATAAACCATATGTTAAATTATTTAAATGTGAAATTTTGAAGTCTAGAAATATGATTTAGAAGTTAAAATAACAAAATTTTGGAGGGTTAATGTTCTGAGAAGTTCTAATAAAATCTGAAATTTTATTAATAGCATTTCCAAAAATGTTGTGGTCTTATGACAGCATTTTTAAGTGTTGTTGTTTTGAATTTAGCTATGTTTAAAATAACTAAATATCTATTACAGCATTTTATAAATGTCGTTGTTCCTGAACTAAACTATTTTGGAAACTATAAGCTACGATAGCAATTTATAAATGCCGTCATTGCTCTAATTTGACAATGTTTTAAAATATTATAGATTTTAAAACTATTTGAGTTATATTTTAGAGTGTTAAATGATTTAAATTTTGGAATTGATTTGTGAAATTTAACGAGTTTAAAATATATATTTTAATACTTAAATTTGAATTTTAAGGAATTTAAATTTAATTCGAATTTAAATAAGGTTTACTTGATTATGTGTTAAATGGAATGAAATGTGGTGAGATAAATGAATTTTTGAGTGAAATTTTGAAATGTGTTTTGTAATGATTTTTGAAATAATAAATGAATGACATATTTGATTTTAAAATTATATTTAAATTGAATATTTGAATTAAGGAATGACAATAAATTTATAATGGATTTGAAAGGAAATGATTTTGAAATGGATTTGAATGACATAATCTTTATTTTGATAAAGAATGTGAATTTGGAATGATATTTAATTTTGATAAATTAATATTTGAAGTTTATATTAGTATGAAAGAATATTTGGTTTACTTGTAATTTGAGCTTATTTAAATAATATTGGATTTATGAAATGAATATTTCAAAACTAAGTAATAATGAAGTTAAATAATAGGTATATGAAATTATAAAATTTAGTTTTGAAATGTGGGATATTAAAGCTTTGAAATATACTAAAAATTGAATAGTTAATTTTGTGGATCAAATATGTATTTGAAATTGATAAGATTTGAAATGGTTTGTTGGGAAACTTAATTGAATTAAATTGGAAATTTGAATTTGGGTTTAGTTGAATAAATTGGTAAAATGTAAAGAATTAAAGGAATGTTTCATAATTTCAAATGTATGATTTCGAAATGTTATGATTTCCAAAGTGTAATAATTTCAAGTATTTTGGTTTCGGAAGAGTTATAACTTTGAAAGTATATGATTTTTGAAAGATGAATATATGTTTGAAAGGGAAATGATATCGTATTGATTTGGATATAGTTTTGAAATAAAAATGGTTTTGGTTTCGAAGTATAAACTACTTTGAAAGGAATATAGTTTGAAATGAAATGATTTGATTTTTGTAGTATAAACTATTTTGAAATGACCACGGCGTTATAATAACGTTTGGTTGTTAAAGTGGCCGGGATCGGAAGTTGTCATACTCTTTTCCAATTCCGAAAACCACTTTAACAACCGTGTATGCGGTGGAGATTCCAGAATGAAGTAGGATGGTGGTGACGATCCTATTGAGGTATGAATGTGGACCCGACTCCCATGAGTTGGCTTAAGGTAGCTAAAACAGGAGCGATCTCGGGCCAAAAGGGGTAGCTCCTCTGGTCGGACACACTTCTTCGATACTATACTCTTACTTGTGGTTGATTTGATGGCCATCCTCCGATTTTGATTGGGAGTGTGTTCCGAGGTTGGTGTAGTGGCTGCTACATTACCTCCAGCTCGTGTGCGTAATTGGTATATCTAGTCTGGCATTGCCTTATGTGCAGTGTCATCTACCATAGCGAGCCTTACTACGAGTTTGATTTGTGTCGTACCTATGGACTATCTTCTCATAGTCACCCGATCAGGAGATATGTAGGTATTGTATAGACTATTGGAACTATTATGTGTTAAGGGCTATATGAGTAACCCCTTAACTCTATTTTAAAGTAAGTTTATTTTACTGTAGTCATTATTATAATAGCGCAGTATTACTACATAGTAAATAGTTTAACGGATCCTTAGAGGATGGGCAGTCCCAAGCATCCTTTAAGTTACTGATGCACTTTTGTTACTGTTCACTTGAGTTGATTTACAGTTCATAAGTATTTATGTCCTGACTCGAGTGTTTTGTGTTTTGCTTTACGCTCGAGTTAGACTAAGTGATTCAGCATTCAAGACTCACCTTCGAAGTTGGAGCTTTGCTTGAAGATCCAGCCATCTATTTTGCTTTCAGTATTCAGTGATTTCAGTGACGTATTCTGATTTATACTTGATGTGTCTCGTTACTCTTCTGTTGTATCTTGTTTAACTCTAATGTATCTTATATATATGTAGTAGTTTCATGAACTACTATTTCTTTTACTTCCGCTGCATTATTATTTACTCTGTGTCTATGACCTGTGATTATTTATTTACTGTATATTCTGAGATTTGCAAATTTTATTTACAACGCGGTATTTTGAGCAATTCAAGTTCGACATGTGCGGATGCGAATGGTTGAAAATATCGGGTCGTTACATTGGATTTTTCTAAGCACTTGAGAAATACGTTTTCCATTCAATGTACTTGCGGTCAATTTCTTTCAACGATTGTTTTAGGACTAAGTCCTTAGCTCATTTCAGAGCTTATCGACCTTTTACCATCCTAACGAACATAAGGTAACCATTAAAATGCCAAACACTGGGTGTTGGTTAGAGTTAGTCACTTAGGATTAGTGCTTAAGTATCCTTTTCTAAGATAATAATTTTCGGTCGCACTAAACTTCGGGTGCTAGTTTAAGTCAACCGCTTAGGATTGTAGTCCGCACAACCCCATCCAAGATGTTTACATGCAATCATGCCTAATTTGGGCATCGATTGAAGGCTTGTAAACTAAGTCCCACCTTACTCCAGGTACGGATCTTCCATTTTTCCTACTTCGGGCACGAGGTTAAGAGTTGGATGGTTCTATCACATCAACTTTGGTTTATGCTATTATCCCTAATCTAAAGGCAAGAGTTAGCGTATGGATGGTTATATCGTGTCCAGTATAGTCTATACTCCTTCCCTCGATCCGAAGGCAAGAGTTGGTTTGTGGATGGTCATGCCACATTCGGTTTGGGTTTATATTCTTGCCCCCAATCTAAGGATAATAATTGGCTAACGGATAGTCGGCTCACATCCATTTAGTTTGTACTCTCGCTCCCAATCCGAAGGCAGGAGTTGGCGTGCGGAAAATCATGTCATATCTGACTTAAGTTTATACTCCTACTCTCATTCAAAGGCAAGAGTTGGTGGGCATCACTCTTCGGGCACCCAAAGGGACTTTAGGGCCTGACCATAGGCCTTAGAAGTTTAATCAACACTTATCTCAGTGTACTTACGGATTTGCATTAATCATTTGTAGATTCATTCGAGTCAGTCAAGTCTCACCTCTTAAGTAATGGAGAGATGGATTTTTAGGTTAGAAAAGGTGTTTTATTTCATAAAAGAAAGAATATGACAGGATCTGTCTTATTACACGGCTCTAACTTATTATTTACTAGTTCATTTCTACGTGAAATAGTATCATAAGTGCTCGCTTTTCCACACCCTTGGGACTAAAATCCCATCAGTTGTTGCAAGCCTAAAAGTTCCATCTCCAAGCTTCTTCTCTATTATGTATGGACCTTCCCATGCCGGGTCCAGGTTTCCAAATCCCGTGAAAATTCGTTTGAGAACTCGGTCGCCAATTTCAAAGTCCAAGGCCTGACCTTATTGTTATAATATCGGGCAACTTGGTGTCGGTGTGTAGTTGCTATAAACTCAGCTTCGGTCTGTTTCTCATCCATCATATCGAGGGACTCCAGAAGGAGCTACTCATTCATCTATGGAATGTAATGCATCACTCGATGAGAAGGTAATCCCTGTTCGACCGGAACCACAATCTCTGATCAGTATGCCAAGGCAAATGAAGAGTGACTAGTCACTGATTTGTGGGTGGTTCGATAAGTGCAAGGTGTTAATGGAAGTTTTTCGACCCACTTACCATCGACATTTACCAATCGCTTCTTAAGAATATACTTGATAATTTTGTTTACAGTTTTGACCTATCGATTTCCATAAGGGTGTGCTACCGTTATAAATCTCTTCTCTATGCGATGTCTACGGCAAAAATCCTTAAACTTCGTGTTGTCGAATTAGGTCCCATTATTGGTAACGATTGCCTATGGAACTCCAAAGTGATAAATAATATTTCAAACTACAAAGTTGATCACTTTATTCATGGTAATAGTAGCTAAGGGCTCTGCCTCATCCCACTTGGTAAAGTAATCAACCGCCCTATGGCGTAATATGCGCCACCTTTATATATCAACAGAGCATCGATGATATCAATGCCCCAAATTGCAAATGACCAAGGACTAGTCATTTGAGTAATTTCTGTAGGTGGGGCTCTTGGAATTTTAGCAAATATTTGGCACCTGTCGCACCTTCTAGTATAATCAACAGCATCTCAATTGCGGTTGGCAAGAAATATCCATATCGCAGATGTTTGCCTCTAGTGTGGTCGCCATAAGCCATTTCGTGAATTTCTCTTAGGACTTGTTTGGCCTCTTCATGAGCGACATATCAAAGCATGAGGACAGAGAAACCCTTCTTGTATAGTAATCCTTCTTGCATGATGTATCTCAAAGCTTGGTGAAGGATTTTCCACATTTATTCCTTTTCTTCAGAAGGATCCCTCTTTGCAGATAAATCCGAATCGAAGTCATCGATGACTTATTTTTCGAAATCGGTCTCCAAGATCCAATCAACATCCATCTGATCAATGCTCAGAGCTGAAAGTACTTCTATCGGAACTAAGCTCATGAGTTGTGCATCTCTAGAACTAGCCAGCTTAGCTAATGAATCAGCCTTGTCATTCTGGTCTTTGGGAATATGTGCTATCGTATAGCATTTAAAGTCATCGAGCAGCTCGAGAACCCGGTTTAGATAAGGAGATAACTGTTACCCGGTATCCTAACTTGGCTATATTGGACTGATCATGTAAGACAGTTTCGACTGTCCTTAAGAAATACCGTGAAGCAATGGCTATAAGAACTGGAACTAGAGTTCAGATGGGTTTTACAAAGCCCAAATTGTATGGAGTTGACAGATAGATGAATGACACGGGATGCTATAAATATGGAAATTAGCTTGGATAGACCAGGGATCGGCATGGCTGGATGTACTCTAGGGTTCGGCATAGTCATTTGGATGGATAGTCAACATGGATGAAGTATTAGAGGGGATGGCATAGGTGATGTTACCTAGTTCGACATGACTTGCTAATACTCGAGGGATCGGTATAGCATTCATGATGAGGAGGATTCGACATAACATTCTGGAGCAAGAAGGATTGCCATAGTGTAAAGTGATAAAAGGGATCAACATGTTGAGTCACAAGAGGGATGGCATGATGGGTCATCAGATGGATCGGCACTATATAATGAATTCAAAGGATAAGCGTGAATATACAAGCATGGTTCGACATAATTGAATGGACTGCTATGGCATATAATAGGGGTTGGCATGCGAAATATGGAGCCGGGTAGAAGGGATCGCCATAATCCATTAGAGGAGTTCAGTAGGAATAACTTCAAAGTAGATCTGAATCCAAAATTGATCGAAAGTACGAGCTCCATTTATCCAAACAACATAGTATGTAAGGAACCATCATATTTGAGCATGAAGAAGGTATCATAGGAATCGTTGCCCAAAAATCAACATATGGAGGGTTCGTTACCGATCCCTATCCATAGGGATTTGGGCCTAGCGACCCCTATGGTGGATCCACATGGGTAAGGAGGTCTTATAGCCGAAGTTTCATAGAGATTTGTGGTCGTCCTCACCTATAAATACTGTCCTAGAGGGTCATTCTGAGGATCTTTACGTTGCTGCTTACATAGTTATTTTATTGTAATCAACTTTCTCCATTACTCTCTTACTTCTTACCGTTTTCTACCATAATCAAGATTATAGAAAATCAATAAAAGGAATATTCAAAGTGGACGTAGGCAATCGACGCCGAACCACTACAAATCCTGGTGTTATTGATTTCTGTTTTGATTTGCTTATTATTCTGCTATTCCTCTATTTTAATTTAGTTTTATTCATTTACTTTTCTCCACAAATATTCTTGGGTGTTTGTGGCTAATTTGGTTGCAAACATTTTGGTACATTCACTAAGAGCCTGATTCTCAGCGTTTTAGGATCCGCTTTGTTGCTAATGGATTGAGCAAATCCCCCGAAGGAGATCCATAGTAATCTTCAAAAACTTGCAGATACTAATCATATTTTCTTCCATCTAAGCAAGGAAAATGGTAATGGTGAGACATACAAGATCAACTTCTCAGAATGTGGATGGGAATGAAACTACCAGCATCCAACTAGGAGCCCCAATCAACCATCCTGCAAATCTGAATGTGGAGCCAGCTGATGTCCAAAACCTTACTAATTCTATAACTAGAGCTTAATTTCATAACTTGATAAGGGAGTTAATGGAAAGCCGTAGATAGCTGAATGAGAAAATTCAGGCTAATGTTAGCCTAATGAACCAGATTGCTCAACGACATCGTGAAAATGGCAAAAGGGATTCCACTTCTTACTCGGCGTCCGAGAGTTCAAACTCAACAGATGAATACCGCATGCATAGGCATCATAGGTTTGAAGGAGAAACAAGCAGAAACATCGGAGTGTCGCTTGGCAGACCAATATGGTCTAACAAGACGAATCGGTACCGATCCCTCCTCCAAAGGAGGGATTCCCCCACAAGATATGGGGAATCGAGCAGGAGCATTTTCAAAAGCTTGGATGTTGGAGTTCGAAAGCTTGGATGTTGGAGTTCGACTAAATGTTGACCAAGTACCCCACCGGAATGACAATGAGATGAATGCCCAAGATGCACGTCAAGAGGATGGTGGACCAAGAAGGCGTGAAACTGCCCGTAGACATCGAATGGACCATTCACATGAGGTGGAGCGTGACCACCGCTTGGCACCACCCAACCGAACATTGGATTTTCAGCAATGGTCAGACAGTTGGTGAGAGAGAACCAGGGTTTGACAAATAATGACTGACGAATTTTGAGGAGCCGTAGCCCATTTACTGACAATGTTTTACACGCGGAATATCCGAGAAGGCTCAACATGCCTTCGATGCATGCCTATGAGGCAAAAACTGACCCTAGCTAGCACATTATGAGGTACAAATGGTTGATGGATTTAGCAAGAGCCAATGACACGACCAAATGTAGATGCTTTCCTATAACCCTCTCCAGAATAGCGACGATGTGGTTTACAATACTACCCCTACAATCGATTTCAAGGTTCGATGAATTGGCAACTTAGTTTGTGGAGCAGTTCCAAATGCACGCTACTCATCCTAAAGACGTAATGTCACTCTCCAGCATTATCCAAGCTTCGAGGGAATCGTTAAAGGACTATTTGGAAAGATTTCATGCCACCGAGTAACCCAAATGATCATGCTATAGTTATGGACATGACGAGAGGGATTGATCCAGAATCTGAGTTTGGCGATTGGCTAGCTGGAAAACCGCCAGCCACATTGGAGCGCTTCTATCCAAAGGAAACTCAGTTTTTGAGGAAGGAGGAAGCCAGATCCTCTAGGAAAAACAATGTCGTAGGACCGAAAGGAGAAGCATTACAAAGGAACATTGTAATAAAGCAGTCCGATGTTCCAGGAAAGTCCAAGTAAATGTTCAAAACAAGCTGAATCAACAAAAGAGAAATAGGGATAGAATTCAAGACCAGAAGAGGGAGTTTGGAGACCAAAACCTAGGTTTCCTACGTATGACAACTACATACCACTAAATGCATCCCTGGAGAATATTCATCTATCCACTTGCAATAACATACAATATAGGAAGTCGCTTCCAAAAGAGTCGACAGAGAGACAAAAACGGACCGGAAAAACTGTCAGTTTCATAAGTGTTGTGAGCACAATAAAAATGAGTGCAGGAATCTCCAAGACGCTATCGAAAAGTTGATTCGGGAAAAGAAATTGTAGCAGTTTATGAAAGCTCCATATGATGGCGGACAAGGGATATTTGACACCAATCGAGGACAAGCTCCACGTAGGGATGAGGAGCCTGCGCGGACTGGTGGAATATTAGTGATAAACACGATAGTTGGAGGACCGCACCCTGCGGATAGATGTTGGCAAGAAATGGAGCGCCATGATGGCGCGATAAGGCAAGTGGACTTTGAGTATTGTTCAAATATGGAGGACGGGGCTCGGGCTAAGCAGCAACGCAAAATGACTGATGATATAGTGTTTAGAAGTAGGGATGCAGATAAAGTAGAAGCTCTTACAATTGTCTCGATGGTCATTTCTACCATGATTTTTCCTGCTTTGGTGAGAAGGATTTTAGTTGATTTTGGAAGCTCGTTGAATATAATTTTCAAGAAGGTGTATGATCAAATGAGAAGGGAGGCTAAAGATTTGAAACCATCTAAAGCTTGCATACATGATTTCAATGGTGTGGCAACTGAGGTTGTTGGTTATGTGGAGTTACCCATTGAATTGGGGGAAGGTGGCATAGGAGAGTGTGGATCCTATCGTTCATTGTTTTGGATGTTGATTCACCGTACAATGTTTTCCTCGACCAACCGGTCTTGGCTGAATTTCGTGCAGCTCTTGCCCCGTGGTATCTAACTATAAATTTTCCAGCTGATAATGATGTAGGAGTGGTGCATGGTGATCAGGAAACTGGACGTTCTTATTATGTGGCTGATTTGAGGGAAGCTCGGCGTAAGGAAAAGGGTAAGGGTGTGGACAAATCTGTCCGCATCCAAGTTACTGAAGACTGACAATTGGCGCCTAAACCTTGGCTTGGGCACCACATTCGGTTCTATAGTGATATTGAGGGATGACGAAGGGGATCCTAAGGAGACCAAGGCTACGCTAGTTGAGCTGACAATTGATATCACGGTTAGCCATGATGATCCATCACAGGTCTTAAAGATCGGATCGTAGCTCAACCCCTTAATGATGAAAGTACTTAACAGTTTCCTCCGAGCGAATCTAGATGTGTTTGCGTGGGCTCATTCCGATATGTGTGGGATCTCGCCTACCATTGCGAGCCATGCGTTGAACATTAACCCGAAATACGTTTTGGTGAAACAAAAGAGACAAGGCATGGATCCGGAGAGGTCCGCCGCTCTTAAAGAGGAGGTGGATAAATTGAAAGTCGATGGGTTTATCCACGATGCCTTCTATCCTGAATGGATATCCAATTCCATACTGGTGAAGATGGAAAATGGGAATTGGAGAACGTGCATCGACTATTCAGATTTGAACAAGGCTTGCCCTAAGCACAGTTTTTCCCTTCCAAGGATAGGTCGGCCAGTTGACTCGACCGCCGGACATGAGTTGTTATCTTTTACGGATGCATACTCAAGGTATAACCAAATCTCAATGCATGTCCCTGATCAGGAACATACCAGCTTTGTTATGGATGTTGGATTATATTGCTATGTGGTAATGCCGTTTAGATTGAAGAACATCGAAGCAACCTATCAACCCGTAGTTAACTGAATGTTTAAAGATCAGATTGAGAGGAGAATAGAAGTCTATGTGGATGATATGCTCATGATGTCGCGATGACGAAATGACCACATTCAAGACTTGGCAGAGATATTTGACATCCACCGATAGTATAACATGAAAATCAATCCTTTGAAATGTTCATTTGATGTTATACCAGGAAAATTCTTGGGATTTATTGTCAATGCCCGTGGAATAGAAGCCAATCCCGAGAAGATTTGGGTTATTCAAGATATTCAAGCGCCAAGAATCATTAAAAAAGTCCAAAGTCTTAATGGGAAAGTTGCTACATTAAGTCGATTTATCTCCATAGAAACCGACAAATGCATTATTTCTTTGATTGTATTAGGAAAGGAAAGAGAAATTTCAAATGGAAGTAGGATTGTGAAGATGCGTTTAGAGCTCTGGTGAATCATTTCGAGAGACCCCTGTCTTGTCAAAGCCGGTAGATCATGAGGAGTTGTCATTTATTTGGCTATATCAGCACGTGCTATAAGTGCTGCCTTAATTCGCGAGGAGAACCGGATTCAGAGGTCGGTGTACTACATTAATAAACGATTAATAGGGCCAGGAAGGAATTACCCAAAGATAGAGAAATTGGCATACTGTTTGCTAATTGTGTCATAGAAGCTTCATCCGTACTTAATGGCGCATCTGATTAATATTTACATCGACCACCCGTTACGACAGGTCCTACGGTGACTTGAGACGTTTGAAAGGTTACTGAAATGGAACATTGAGCTCAAGCTGTTCGACATTACATATTATCCTCGAAGAACTATCCAGGGTCAAGCATTGGCAGACTTTACAGCAGAATTTACCTTGCAAGACCATCTTCCATAAAGTAGTGAAATTCCTACTATGCGAAGGAAATTGTACACTGATGGAACATCCAATGATCATTTTTCTGGAGCTGGGATTGTGCTTATAACCCCAGAAAACCGGTTGATTTGTTATGCTTTGAAGCATGATTTCCCTACAACATACAACTAGGCTGAGTATGAAGCGTTGATTGCCGGACTTAAACTTTCTAGAGAACTTAGAGTGAAGTCTCTTGAAATCTTTTGCGAATCACAGTTGGTGGTGTATCAAGTTAGAGGAGAATATCAGGCTAAGGGACAACGATTTGCCCATATCTTACCTGAGTTCAGAAGTTGTTGGCAGAATTCGAATATTATGACATTTTTGTTTAATCGCTAATTTCCTATCGGATTAGAAAACCGCTGAACCAATTTTAACTAAAAAATAACCGCAAGCGCACATCGTACAACGTTAGTATGTGGCGAGTACGGGTCGATCCTCAAGGAATTATATTGACTTTAAAAATTTTACTCGGTTGAACTAAATCAAGAATTTGAGAGTGTTTTTAACTTACAAAAAAATTGCAAAAACTAACTACTACAATAGTGGATGAAAACTATGAGATTTAAAGACAATTTAGAGATAAATCCACTCTCATGATCACATAAGTCAACAAAACATGAAATTATGATCTCTCTTATTTGGTCATTAGTGAATTTAATTGATGTGTTTATCCTAAATATGGCCTATTAGTGTTATTAATTAGCCCAACATAAACCATCAAACTTTAACACACCCTCCAAACTCACTTATCAACTCTCATGAAAATGACAATGAAATCAAAAATAAAATCTATTTTAACGATTGCTTATTTACTATTGAATTAGTAACATAAACCATCAAACTGTGATTCTAAATCCACTTCCATTACCTAAATCAATTAGTTAGATGATGATGTAAATTATGTTTATTTGAGTAAGAATAGCTTATATGTGATTAACATCGTCGACTATCAAATTCATTAATAAAATTACATCAACATGCAACTTTCCATTAAGCACAAAAAAATAACATAAATGAGCAAATTATGTTGAATCTACGTGGTTAGGAGAGCTTCATTGCCCCTAAATTGAAGGGGTTTAGCTTCTCATATTTTTTATCATTTCAACAAATGTAGATTGCAACATAAGACAAAAATAAGATGAAAATGCAAGCAAAGTAAGAAAAAAGCTAATTAAAATAAAATAAAAACTAATCTATATGCATAAATAAAAAGATCTACACTACTAACATAAGAAGAAATAAACAAGAAAATAACTTGAATTAAAATTGCATTAACAAAATTACATGAAAGAAGGCTAAGAATTCATTAAAAAGAAGAGAGTTTTTGTTTATTATTTGAGCCTCAAACTAAACTAACTAAAGAGGAGGCTAAGAGCTCATTTCATAAAACATAAGGGTACTTATACATGTTTTGAAAACCCTAATCATATTTTTGAGGACTACCCAAAATATCCTCTTAGGAAATGTAACCTCCAAGTAATCATTATCATGACCATAATCCTCCATTTAAATGTGCATGTAGCTTTAATCATGTGCATTAGCTCTTAATAGGGGATCATACTAAGTGGGTGGGTGGGGTTCTCCATGTTGCATGAATGATTTATTTCCATCTTCATTTGTTCTCTAACTCTTGTGCATGCATATTTCCATGAAGACCTCTTCCATTTGAATCCAAATTTCAATAAAATAATATAACAATGTCCAACTAAATTTTCTCAAATTAATATATACACAAAAATGGCCATTTTGCCCCTATATGAAGATGAATAAATGATGATTTGAAAATAATTTAAATATTGGTTTAAATATGTTAAAATACCATATATGCTCATTTGTTTAATTAAATTGGATTAAATATGGACGTAAAAATATGCACATTTATGTGCCTATCAAATACCCCCACACTTATCCTTTTATTCATCCTCGAATAAACTAAAACTAAGATAAATCTGTTTTCATAGTAAACATGATTGCATTGAGCATATGCAACAAGCCGTTAGACCTCTAATTATCCCTATTAGGACGAGTGTTGTCTCGTGAGGGTTTTCAGTGGATACTACGCACAAAATGCACCATGAAAAATTCCTAAATGTAAGATTTATTTACAAAGAGACAAGTGAAAATTTTTGAAAATATTTACAAATGAAGAATTTACTTTTAAATTGACACAAATAAGTTAAATACAGGTTTTGATCATTATCAAGAAACTTAAGTCCTTTTACTTGTCAAAATTTTCAAATAAAAATTAAGTTATCATCACAATTGGACTTCAGTTTGGCTAGTTTCTTCAGTTGATAACATAGTGCAACTATGAAATGGATCCTTAGTTGATGATAAAAAAAAATTCAAAGTGGTATTTTCATTTTTTTTTAAATCACAAGTCAAATCATATAAGTGAAAATAGTGCTTGAATTTCAATTGCTTGCTCTCTCTTTATTTAAAATTTTTATTATTAACAATATTTACATATGCCTAATTCAGAAAACCGAGGCCGGATATATGACCCATACACTGCCTTTTGGGCTTACGTGAGGGGAATACAAAGCGTGGCAAGTGAACACACAAATGCGTACAACTATCGACTGTAGGCATTATTAATAAAAGAATATTTATTTACATACACCTAACTCGGTTAAATTGAAGCCAGATATACTGATCATGCATCACCTTTCGGGCTTACGCGGAAGGTAGAGAGCAAGGCGGGTGTACACACTTGTGTGTGAACATATGACTCTAGGTGTTAATAAAATATATAAAAAAACATTTTTTCTATATTTTTGCTTGTTTTTTAAATAAAGAGAGGGTTTTGCAAAATCATCTTAGCACCATTTAACTTAGAAGGTAAAAAATGTAATATCTTTTATTTTAAATCCACCACTTTTTTAAACAAAGATTTTTCAATTAGAATATACTTCATAATTAACACCCATGAATCTTCCTAAATACTAGTTAAACCATCGTTGCTCGTAATCAAACTTTATTTTTTTTTTTGAGACAAATAAAGTTTCAACAATTTCAATTTAATAACAAAAACCTATACTTATCTTATAATGTTTCTTCCAAAATAAATCAAAATGCAAAAAGAAAATTTGTTTTGGGATTCTTTTTTTATTTTATATATATATATATATTGATTTTTTTTCTTTTTTATGTTTTTTAAAAAAAATTAGCTTTCCAAAAAATAAACCATGAAAAATTAAAAAGAATACAAGACCCCCCCCCCGGCACACTTGATTTTGACTATGTCCCCACAGTCAACCCAAGTGAAAGGAGAAAAATAAAATAAAAATAAAAATAATCCCTATATTTACATGAAAATGAAAAGATTATTATTTACAAGACATAAGAAAATATACCATCAAAGAGTAAATGAAACGGTTTTTCAAAGGACAATTCATTTGTCTAGTCAAGTATGAGAGACAAAGCATAAGCGTAGAAAACAAAACCATAAAAGATTTCAAAGTTGAAAGTTTGATTTGGAAAAATGAATGTAGTTTTATTACATAAATCGTATAAGTTGTTTTATTTTCGATGATTTTTTGGGGTTGATAGAACAATTGGTCGGAATTCAAGTTTATTTTCACCAAATTTAAATCCAAACTTATCATTGAAAAATTCTTCACAGTTATTCATTTCAAAATCAAATGGTGATTTAAATCTCTGCCTTCAGAATTTGACAACTCATCTTTGAAAAGTCCAAAAATTTGTGTTCACAAAATTCGTCTTCCTTTGTTGGATTATCAACAACTTCATTGCATGTATCAATTTCAAAATCTAAAGTTGTTGTATTCAAATTTTTAAATTCGGAGAAAGAAAGATCGAATTTGAAATTTGGTTCCACAGTTTCAAAAGAATTGAAATCCAACTCAATTACCGCATTTTCAACAACTTCATTAAGGTTGTCATTTTCAATTTTAAAAGTTGTTATCTGAAAATCGTCAATTGTGGTAAAAGGTGGATTATCACGTGACTCGTCACGCGTTGGGTTTTGAATTTGTTTCTCACATTGTCTCATATATGTTTCAAACAATAAATCCATGTGATTTTTCTAATTTTCTTCCGTTTGCTCAAAAAAATCAAATTCATAATTATTAACTTGACAATTTTCAACTTGAAATTGTTGAGAACAAAAATTTCTACCATGATTGAAACAACTCCCATTGCCAAAATCATTTAAACAGTTATTCCCATTTTCGTTTTGATTTTGAAATCTATTTTGAAGTTCGAAATTGAATTGGCATGAGTTATAATCGAAATCATTTGAATTTTGAAGTGAATTCAAATTTTGATTATTTTGAAATCCTTGATTTGAGTTATTGCACATATTACTCAAATTATTTATAATTTGATTTTGTTGTTCAAGTAATGACCAAATCGTTTCAATGCTATTTTCAAGGGCTGAGGGTTGATCATCACTTTGAAAATTTTGTCGTTCAAAATTCGAATTGTTTGTACAATAGTTGTCATTGAAATATCCATAGGAAATTGATGTAAAATTATATGGATTATATTGATTTTCACAACTATTGCAAAACTCATGTGAACATGGAAATTTCAAACGTTTTAAAAAAAATTATAAAGGAAAATATTTACCAAAGGGAATTTTTTTTAGAAAAGGGGAATTTGAATTTTTTTTTTTTTGGGTTTCCAATTTTTTTTTAAAACATTGTTTTTTTCTGCTTTTCTAAAAAATTAAGTTCGCTTTTTTTTGGATTTTTGATTTTGATTTTGATTGAAAATTTTCAAAGGATTTAAAAACTAAGTTAAGAAATATTTACAATTTATTTAGTTTTGGCTTTTGAATTTTTTTTTAAATATCCATGAACTAATCCAACTAAATGAATGCAAGGAATTTAATTACAAATTTGATGTCCTAAATAGCTCGTAACCCAAAATTGTATAATCACATTTTGTCTTAATTCAACAAGAAAGTTCTCAGCCAGGTAATGGACAGGATTTATCGGTGCACGATGAATAACCGTGGCAATGCAACCGAAGGTTTTTAGTACCTTTAGAGAAACAATCAGGATAATATTTATAACTAATTATTGTTTTGCCGTTGCCTAGACATTAAGAAATTAAATTGTCGAAAGAGGACAACTTGTTAATATACAACTAAGCCCTAGGTGAGCTCGTGGCACTCTTAAGTCTGATGCCTAAGTTATTATTAATCAAATTCTAAGATGAAATGCAATTTGTGGGTCAAGGAAGAGGTGATGAAATCCTCCACCTTATGTGGATTTGGGTATTACCCATAGAAAAAAAAAAAAAAAATGAAATGAATGCAAAACTGAAAATGAACGTGAATTAACAATGCAACTACAAATGAAATTTCCTTTTGTTTTTGTTTTTGAATTTTTTTTAAATGCAAGCAACCAATGGTGCAATGAGAATAAAAACAACATATAGAAGCAATATATCAAAGCGTGCAGAATTATGGGCAAATTATTTTTCTTAAGCAGCGATTTTTAAGTAAAGAGAAACGATTATTTTGACAAACGGTTCTTCTCCTTGAAATTTTCTACTTTGGCAACCTAAAAGTATGACAAGATATATACAATTGTTTCTTTTATAATGTATATAAGGATGGAACTTTAAAAAAAATTAATACAAAACAAAAAAATTCTTCTTTTTCTTTTTTTTATATCCAAGCAAACACTAAAGCAAATGAAACTAGAACAAAACAAGACAAACCAAAACAAATGAAAGAAGATTAATATAAAGAAAATCTCTTTCTTTCTCTCTTTTTTTTAAGTAACAAAATTGCTCAACTCAGCTCAAAATAAAAGGATTTAAAATAATAAAAAAACGAATTACTCAACTCGACCCACTCAGCAATGATTCTCGGCCCACTACCCAAACCCACTAAAAAAATGTTCTTCTCAGTAAAACACCACACTACTTTCTCCGCAGGAACAAAAAAGAAAAATCGCGACTTAAAAAAACGAAACTAAAAGTAAATTCAAAATAAAAAAAAATGGAAGTTGGGTGATAGAGGAGATTGTGATGTATGGTCGTGGGTGCGATTGTTGGCGAATTTGGCGATGGATTTTGATTACGAATTTGGGTAAAGTGGCAGAGGAGATTGAAGTGTGTGAATTTGGGTGATGTATGACTGGTTGTTCGGTGATGTAACGGGGTGTTAGGGTTTGTTCGAAGCAAGTGGAGTTGTGTAATGTTTTGTTGATGATGTTGGCAGTGGAGGTTGAGGCGAAGGCTGAAGGAGATTCGTTTCACAGAGCAATGATGAAAGAGCAAGTTGTGGTGGATTGAGGAAGTGGGAGTGGTTGTGGTTGGTGATGTACAGTGGTGGAGTTGAAGCAGTGGTGGGTTGGTGGAGCACTGATGGTTGATGTTTATTTGGACTGTGGATTGACGGCAAGTATTTGATAGCAGCCGAAGGGAGGCAATTGTTTGGTAGCAGCAGAAGAGGGGGAAGGTTGTATGTATGGTTGTATGAAGGGTAGGTATGACAGTGAACCAGAGAAGGGATGATTTGTATGATGGTCTTGTGGCCCTGCAGGGCAAGCTTGCAGGATGATGGGCATGCTTTGGATGGTTTGTATGATGGTTAGTAGTAAGGTTGTAATGGTGTGTGGGTTGTAATGGTGAATTTGAGTGTTGTTGTTAACCTACAAAAGAATTAAATTAAACCAAGAATTTGAGTATGTTGTTAACCTACAAAAAAATTAGAAAAACTAACTACTACAAAAGTGAATGAAAACTATGAGATTAAAAGACAATTTAGAGATAAATCCACTCTCATGATCACATAAATCAATACAACATGAAATTACGATCTCTCTTTTTTGGTCATTAGTGGATTTAATTGATGTGTTTAGCCTAGGCATAGCCTATTTGTGCTACTAATTAGTTCAATATAAACCGTCAAACTTTAACACACCCTTCAAATCCACTTATCAACTTTCATAAAAATGACAATAAAATTAAAAATAAAATCTATTTTAAGCATGACTTATTTACTATTGAATTAGTAATATAAATCATCAAATTGTGATTCTAAATCCACTTCCATGATCAAAATCAATTAGTAAGATGATGATGTAAACTGTGTTTATTTAAGTAAGAATGGCTTATATGTTATTAACATCATCGACTATCAAATTCATCAATAAACTTACATCAACATGCAACTTTCCATTAAGGGCAAAAAGAGAACATAAATGAGCAAATTATGTTGAATCTACATGATTAGGAGAGCTTCATTACCCCTAAATTGAAGGATTTAGTTTTTCATATTTGTTATCATTTCAACAAATGTAGATTGCAACATAAAATAAAAAAAGAAGAAAATGCAAGCTAAGTAAGAACAGAGCTAATTAAAATAAAATAAAAACTAATCTACTAGCATATTTAAAAAGATCTACACTACCAACATAAGAAGAAATAAACAAGAAACAAACTTGAACTAAAATTAAGAAAATTACATGAGGAAGGCTAAGAAGCCATTCGAAAGAAAAGAGAGTTTTGTTTATTTTTTAGCCTCAAACTAAACTAACTAAAGAGGAGGCTAAGAGCTCATTACATGAAATATAAGGGGTATTTATACATGTTTTGAAAATCCTAATCATATTTTTTAGGACTACCCAAAATACCCTCTTAGAAAATGTAACCTCCAAGTAATCATTAGCATGACCGTAATCCTCCATTTAAATATGCATATAGCTTTAATCTTGTGCATTAGCTCTTAATATGGGATCATAGTAAGTGGGCAGGTAGGGTCTTTCATGTTGCATGAAATGATTTATTTCCATCTCCATTCGATCTCTAACTCTTGTGCATGCATATTTCCATGAAGACCTCTCCTATTTGAATTCAAATTCCTATAAAACAACATAAATTTGAATTCAAATTCCTATAAAACAACATAAAAATGTTCAAATTTTCTCAAATTAATATATGCACAAAATGATCATTCTGCCCCTATAAGAAGATGAATAAATGATGATTTAAAAATAATTTAAATATTGGTTTAAATATGTTAAAATGTCATATATGCACATTTATTTAATTAAAGTAGATCAAATATGAACGTAAAAATATGCACATTTATATGCACATGAAATTCACATATCCCACACGAGCAAAACGGAGAGGCTGATTCATTGCCAAAGTTTGCTAGTACCGGCAATGCGCAACAAATTAGCTTGGCTCCGGTCGAGATATTAAATACCCGAAGTATAAATATGATGGAAATCAATTAAGTACCGGAAGCAGAATCCGAAAGGGAATCATGGATGACTCCGTTTAAATATTATTTGCCACACGGAGTTTTGCCTGAAAGAAGAAATGAAAAGTGACAAATCATTCGCAAAGCTTCGTGGTATATTATGTAGGAAGCAACTATGTATATGAAGGATTTCTCATCTCCTTATTCCCGTGTATCGCCCATGACGAGATAAAGCGTATTCTGGAAGAAATTCATGAGGGACAATGCGGCGATCACACTAGGGGGAAACCTTTCGCCAAGAAAATACTCCGTTATGGATATTATTGGCTAACTGTAAACCTGGACGTTGCTGACTACGTGAGATGATGTGACAAATGCCACATATATGTGAAAGTACCAAGATCTCTACCAACAGAAATGACGCAAATGGTCAGCCTATGGCCACTCACTATGTGGGGTATTGACATTATCGACTCTTTACCCATCTCTAAAGGTGGTGCGAAATACGCTGTTGTTGCTGTTGATTACTTCACCAAGTGGGCCCAGGCGGAACCGTTAGCTATGATCATAACCATTAAAGTAATCGATATTTTTGTTCGAGACATCATATGTCGCTTCAGTATTCCACAAACTATTATAACAGATAATGCGACTTAATTTGATAGTGCTGAATTTAAAGACTTTTGTCGAATATATCGTATTGAAAAGTGGTTTGCACCGGTCGTTCATTCTTAGGAAAATGGACAGGTTGGAGACGTAAATAAAATTAACAAGTCTATTCTGAAAAGGTGTTTAGAGAAGGTTAGAGGCAAGTGGGTGGATAAATTTCCTACGCCACTTTGGGCCTACAGAACCACTCATAAGTCTGCGACTGGTCATACTCCATTCGCCTTCGATTATGGTTTGGAAGTCGTTATTCCAATAGAACTCGAAGTTCCTTATCATCGAGTGACTTGCTACGATCCCAAATGAACATGGACATTCTCTTGGAATCTTTGGACTTTATAGATGACAAGCGCAAGGAAGCCGATTTGAAGGCAGCTGCTGCACACCGACATTGAGTCACTTGATATTATAACATTAAAGTGCGATCGAGAACCTTTGAAGTTGGCAATCTCGTCCTGAAACGGGTTTTTCCTGCCCCATCACACATGAATCTGACTTGGGAAGGACCGTATGTCATTGAACAGTGGTTTAGAGAATGAACTTTCAAGCTAGCAATTGTCGATGGCATTACACTTCCGAGAGCGAGGAATAGCGAGCATTTATGACGCTTTTTCACTTAGATTATTTCCTTTACATTTCAATTCTATTTACTTTCCAGGTTTGCTTTAGCATTTGACTTTATGAATATGTAATAAGACAGATTAGTTTGTTCCTTTCCATTAAATGAATAAAGTTTCAAGATTCGTTTGTATATATGATTATTATTGCATTGTTTGCTAAGTACACAACAAAACTGATTGATATCGATATGTGTGAATGGGCTCCCGGAGTTTGAAATCAATCAATCATACTAATCCCCGACGGGATCAAACAAGATGAGCTCCATTAATTTGCTTGATTAGCAATTCAGGCAAATGATCCAAAGGATGTGACATGCAATAAGGAACGAATATGGTCAACAATCTGGAGATTGAAAAATCCCTACTTGGACTGTGGGACTGAAACGAAATCGAGGCAACCAAAAGGAGCATAAACAAACATTGGGTGTGAACCGACTGCCTGTGGGATAATTCTAGGTCCCTAGAGCGTGGACTGGAGCATAAACATAATTCTGGCATGAACCGACTACCCACGAAATAACTCTAAGTCCCCAAAGTGCGGACTGGATTATAAACGTAATTCAGGCATGAACCGAATGCCCATTAAATAACTCTAAGTCCCTAGAGTGTGGACCGGAGTATAAACGTAATTCTGACGTGAGCCGACCGCCCATGAAATAACTCTAAGTCCTTAGGATGTGGACTAGAGTATAAACATAAATTTAGCATGAACCGACCGCTCGCAAAATAAATCTAAGTCCCTAGAGTGCTGACTGGAGTATAAACGTAAATCGGGTGTGAACCGACCGCCCATGAGATAACTCTAAGTCCTCGGAGCGCAAAGTAGAGTATAAATATAATTCGGGTGTGAACCGACTGCCCACGAGATAAGTCTAAAGTCCTCGGAGAATGGACTGGAGTATAAACATAAATCAGGCGTGAACCGATTGCCCGCAAAATAACACTAAGTCCCTAGAGTATGGAGCAGAGTATAAACATAAATCGAGCGTGAACCGACCGCTCGCAAAATAACTCTAAGTCCCTAGAGTGTTGACTAGAGTATAAACATAAATCGAGTGTGAACCGACCTCCCACGAGATAACTCTAAGTCCCCGAAACGCGAATTGGAGTATAAATATAATTTAGGTGTGAACCGACCACCCACGTGATAACTCTAAGTCCTCGAAGTGTGGACTAGAGTATAAACATTAATATGGTGTGACCCCACGGCCCGCGAAATAACTCTGAGTCCCCAGAGTGTGGATTGGAGCATGAATATAAGTCAAGCGTGAACCGTTATCTTGTAAAATAACTCTAAGTCTCCAGAGTGCAGACTGGAATATAAAAACAAATAAATAGATGAGTGGATTACGACCGTTCTCTATTCCGTAAACTCCATGAATAAATGAATGGATTTCGACCATTTTCTATTCCACAAATTCCAACCTGAAATCGACAAGAGGAATACAAACTAGTAAAAGCTGAATACGACAGCTCACTACATCTCTGGCTTAATGTTCTTTACGACTTAAGAAAACGACCGCAAGAAGGCCTTGAGATAAAGATAGTGAATTGTTAATAGAATTTTCAATCAATTTGAATTACAAGTACACTGAAAGGAAAGTAATCGTTCAACTATCAAAATAAAAATTCACATGATGTTTAATCGAAAATTAAAAAAATTATTCACAAGTGTTAAAATTCCAGTACAAGTTATTTTAAAAAACCGAGATTCATACCAGTACATCTATAACCAGGGAAAGAAATAATTATACAAATTATATAAAATGATATGAAGTAACAACTACTTCTTTGACTTTCTTTTCTTTTTGGATATTTTAGGGATGGAGCCGCTCAAACTTCTCTTTCGAGATCCTTTGCCGCCCTTGGTCGAAGAGCACCGATGACTTGGGTATCGGGCCCTGGAACTTCAACAACAGCCAAGTCCTCGGCCGCTTTCTCATGCTGTTCTGCTATAGCACCACTTTTGGGAGTCGAATCGGGGCCCGAAAGAGCTGCAAAGTTTATCAAAACACGGATGTTAGTTAAAAGACATTGTAAGTGAAGGACAAGAACTTTTCAACACGGATAAGTTTAGTATGATACCAGCATCCGGTTGAATTTTCATAGTCACCGGAGTGCCTCCTTCAAGGATGGAAGATGGCATTTGTGGTCCAAGGCTAGGCTTGTCTGGATCATAGCCATGATTCTGCTCCATGTCATGAGAAGTTGACGGTCCGGCTACTTGGTTTAGGAAGTAGCCCTTAGGAGTAGTTCTGAAAGACTAGACAACATCCTCTCCATCTTTAGTAGGTGCGGGAGCCTTGAAAAATTGAATTTTAACGGCGGCTAGATCTAAAGGATCGTTTCCTCGAAGAACTTCACTCACTAGTTCTTCTTTGTTGAATTCAGCTTCTCCACCCTCTTCTTTCTTTATCTTAACGATATGTTCCCAGGCTTCGACAAGCGATTCGAGGTAACCCTCGCTAAGAAAGCTTAAGCCACGGTGGAGCATGACCTTTGCATTATATTCGATAATCAGTGGATCAAATAAGTCCTTAATTTCGTTCTTACTGGACTCCATGGCGGCTTCCACCTGGGAGTTGGCTTGTTCAAATTTCAAACATCTATTCTCTTCACTCTTCTCGGGCTTCTTCTTTCAGAGCTTCAATTTTTGCAAACTGTTCGTCAAGTTTCATTTTCAAGCTCCTTGCCTCTACATCATCAGTATTTCTATGACTCCTCCTTAGCTTCAATCTTTTCCTCCCTTTTCTTTTTCAAAAATTCTTCGAGCTCCTCAACGCGACGAGTTAAAGCATCTTTCTCCTTTTGCAAGGAGTCCTTTTCTAAGGCAAGTGTTCCGCTACATTAAAGTGTCGTGTTGAGTTCTTTTTTATGTGAAGTTTTCAGATGGATCACCACCTCTGTCGTCTCCTTGGCATTCTTTTCTGCCTTGGAAAGTTGGGTTTTGAATTCAAGCAACTCAGCATCCTGGTGCTTGATTATATCTTTGTCATGAATTGCCTCGAACTTGAGATGATCTATTTCATTTTGACGCTCTATAGAAATGTAAGAAACTTTTTCTGCCAAATGAATGAATGATTCGTGTTGAATGAACACGTCATTCACACATGCTAATGGGCTTTCTTTAGCACGCCCAGGGATAACATGAATAGAAGGAAGGAATTTGAGACGATTAAAGCAAATCTTTGGGAAAGTGGCTTTGAGTCCATCTAACTTTTCTGTCATAAAAGAGTCAGGAGAAATAGCCGACAGGGTTGGATCAGAAGTGGCGAGTGGGTGTTTTCTAGATGGTTCTCACGAGACTGTCTTGAACTTGAAGAGCCAAAGTGTTTCTCGTGAGATGCAGTGACGTGAGGACCGTGATAAGAAGATTTTTCTCCACTCTAAATCGGTAGATTAGAATATTTTCCTGACGAGACGTGTGAGATTG
Source organism: Allium cepa (assembly GCA_030765085.1). Lineage (NCBI taxonomy): Eukaryota > Viridiplantae > Streptophyta > Magnoliopsida > Asparagales > Amaryllidaceae > Allium > Allium cepa. The sequence goes on along the minus strand of CM060932.1, from coordinate 688,207,896 downwards.
AGATTTTCGCTTAGAAGAGGAAGAAGACCCCTTCGAATGATAATCTTTGTCTTTTCCTTCATCCTTTTCTCTACATCGAGTGGACTTAGAGTCCCGGCTTGGACGATGATAGGCAGAAGAGCTTCGGAGACGATCGAAGGTTCACGATGGAGACATTGTGCCTATAAAGGCCAAATAAGAGCATATTAGAAGTTGTCATACGAGAGGTCAATAACAAGTGTATAGTAGAGTGCAAGTGATTGCGAGTGTCCTAGTGTACCCCACAACGGACCAATAACGGTAGCTTTGTTCATCGGAGTATTCTCCCCTTTATTAGAAGGTTGGATGCCTTTGCCACTTCTTGTAGGAGAATTAAGCCCGTCGATATTAATATTTGAAAAGTCATAGGACATAATGTAATCCAAAATTTGAAGATCGGAGAATCTTTTTAACGAGCTTTCCAAATGCTGAGAAGATGATTCTTCTTCGAGAGGAGTAATAATGAACTTCGGGTCTGATGCAGTCTTTCTTCTGCGTAGTCTATACGCCATCCCCTTTATTCTCTTTGGAGGCGTTTGTGATTGCCCGACTTGGTACGGTTCAACCATCGGCGATTTCCCAAGTCCTGCATCGTCATCTCCCGATTTATCGACTTGAGAATCTTTGGTTTCACCCTCCTCGGTATCTTCTCGAGTCCCCACGGCAAAGGGCACAACAGGGTTAATTATTTCCTCTCATCGTTCTAGAACAATCTTTGGAACTGCCTTTCTTCCAGAAAGTCCGATTCTACGGCCGTCTTCCAACAGCCTAAATAAAGATAGCAGTTCATTAATTGTGAGGATTTTGATGTCCTGATCCTCAACAGGGGTAGCGCAGATGGCGGCAACGGCTCTAGAGAACTCAGCGCTTTCGGGACATGGACGAACCCTTGGAAGAACTTTGAATGTTAGCAAATTCAAAGGAAAAGTTATAACTTGAATCAATAAACTTAAGGGAGAAGAGGAAGTTACACTTGCGTCCATCTAATCATTGTCTTGCCAATCAAGGAGGGCATCGCACGTAGAACCATTCATGTTTGAACAGTGAAAGCTTGTTGCAGGCGGCCGTCAAGACTTGACAATTCAGTGAAGGTTTGTAACATCCCCCTACTTGGAGGCCCAAAACTAATGGCTACAGATACTGCAGTTATCCATAGTTACTAATCCTCGGCGACCAAATATGGAAATGTTAGATACATTGATACACAGAAACATATGAATATGGAAAAAATTTAAAACAGCAAACAAAGTCCACATTCCATTTCAAAATATTTCAAATTCATTACATAACCTCAGTGCGTAGATCACATTCAGACATAATATACTTCTTACAAAATACGCCAAGAGCGACATATTAAGAGGCCCCCTTGGATGATCAGTGTATATAATAAGGCAATAAAACAAGTTTGCCTTTACAACCAAACACAACGGAAATAAAAGAACTCTAAGTAGCTAGTATGCCTCTTGCACGTCACGGGAAGCTTTATTTGTCTAAATGAATACCTGAAAACCCAAAACCTCAAACTACTCAAAATCAATTGAGTACCGAGAGTTTAAGGGGAAAAAAAACTTCGAGCAGACATAAAGCCAGGTATGAATAATAATCTATCATCTAAAACCATTTAGATACCTAGTGAGACCACATCGCTTAGCGGAACGGGTTTACCCCTCACTAGTATCTTGAAAACTTTATAAAACTGCATCCGTAACGGTTAAAAAAATTCAAAATAATATGTTGATATGGAAACAAGTAATTTAATTCTGGAATACTCATCCCCATTCATTCTGACTATCTGTCTCAATTATAGTTTTAGGATTACTATTAATCTATTAGTTTTCATGGGTTCACTAATAACCGGTTAAATGTTTATGGACTGCCATCCGATTTCATAGTTTTCATAGGATCTCTAAGAACCGATTGGTAACTCCAATATCTTTTCTCTTATCCTAGTTTTCATGGGCTGATTAGGAACATATTGATTAACTGTCAATATCTTAACCCGGGTATAGTCTTCATGGACTAACTATAAACCTATTGGCCCCTACCAATATCAAATCATAGTATTCATGGGCTGACTATGAACCTATTAGCCTGTCACGACCCAATTTTTCGATGCCCAAAAATCGACATCAATACGTCCATTAATACTATATTAAATGTCGAACAATCGAATGTCATAAAACTAGACCGTAAGGGAAAGAAGGAGGTAGAAAAATCTCACAAATACAGCGGAATAATTTATAATAGATAACATCGAAATTTTTAAACAAAAGAATCTGTAACTGTTTATTATATCATCAGAGTACAACAAAATTCATAGCACACAACTGGACAGTTATCATAACCTGTCCCCACAAAGCTGACTATGCAGTTAATCATACATAACGGAAATTCATCAAATACGTGTGATACTCTCGCCATTCAGCGCATCCCCTAGGGTCTGAGCTCCACAATAATCCATCCGGAATCTGTATTCTATAATACTTGGTCTGACCCGAGCATTATAATAAAACAATACCCGAGTCAGTTTGGAAAACCAGCGTGAGAAAACAGACTCAATTGGATTATTAAAGTTTCAGAAACCTTTGAAATCAAAGGTATCCCGCAAGACCACGCCACAAATAAACATGTCGGGTTTTTACCTTACGATAACCAAAACATTTCTTGTCAAATCCTCTAGTATTATAGTAGTGTCTATATACAAATATTTATTCAAATAGCCGAAATTGTTACATTCATTAAATTCCAGCATTACTAGGTTCTACAATCAAAACCGTAAAGGACACATAGGGAGAATGGATTTCCATCAATGGCAGGGCTAATGGGGTACCGCCTGTCACAGTACGTGGTCTAGATCACCGTACCAAGGATCCACCCTGATCTCCTACTACACAAGACCGGAGCTACCCCTTACAAGATAGTCCGAATAAGATCACCACGCGGTTGGGATCAGCAACCGCCCACACATCCGAAATAAAGGGACATCCAGACAGGGATGATCTTACCCTAATTGGTTGATAGCCACTTAGCCTTGCCTGCACCTCCCCTGTTTTAGCCATTCCCGGTTCATGAGGCTCGAGGTTATGCGTTACCTTTTAGCACACATTCACTTAGAATGCTCATCGTCCTCCTGACCATGTTCTGAAAGCATTCATCCATACAAGTCCGCTCCGGGTCCGAACGGAACCGAAGGCACTACTCCTACCACATCCATTTTGGAATCACCCTCTTAGTAGCGATTAGCCCTTGCACTTCACTGCTCCTCGACTCCAAGCTCTTGTCTTCGTTACGAAAACGTTCAAACCGGATTGAAGTGTTTTTCGAGAAATTAATCTTGATCTCAGTCTCTTCGAAACGATCAGCGCACTGGCCAATATTAATAGTCGGTTATTTAACTATCAAATAACATTCACAAACAATCATCAGACCTTAATAATTTACCAAATTATTAATTTCAAAATATCCTCAAAAGATATCTTCTCTACTCTTCAACCCTTTTGAAAAAATAGTTTCCAAATCATTTTCTCTCTCATGGAATAAATTTACACCCAATTGTTTTATTTCCACTGAAAATCACAAAGCCTTAATACTTTAGGTTTTTAAATAATTTAAATCGCTTATCCAAAAAAAATATACTTCAAAAATTTTAAAATAAAAACTATTTAGAACACTTTATTTAAAATACTAGTTATGAAATCTTATAATAATTTCTCATGTAAAACTTAATCCAAAACTAATAAAAAATAAAAGTTATGAAATTCTATACCAATTTTTCAAATAAATTTTTTAGCCATACTGCCTTTAAAATAAAACTACTTTATAAAATATAAATATTTAATAATTATCTTTTAAATCATAATAGGCAGTTCAGTCCCAATAGTCAGTTGCCTGGTACTAGTTAAATCTTTTAAATAATTACTACTAAAATTAATTTAAATAAGTATTTACTTCAAAATTCTAAAACAATTTAACATAATAAAATTTCTCTAAAACATTCTTTTAAAACCACTTTAAAACCTCTAACTTATACTTGGAAATCTTTCTTTGAAAATATACTCGGTTTTTCAGGGAAATATACTTTCATTTCCACACCTTTAAAATAAACCATTATTTATTTTTAAACAGATCACCCATCCCTTATAAATTCTCATCCCCAATTCATACTTCCAAATTATCCTCTGACAAATATTTCACTTTATTTTAAAAACCGTTTGTAAATTCTAATATCTCATTCTTCTTTAATCTCAGTTTTAAACACTTAATCAGTTTCAAATCGATTTACAAAACTAACTCCATTTTAAAATAAATTCCTTTACTTACCCAAATTTATTTTAAAATCCATTAATTCCACATTAACTTCTATATTGATGATTAAAAAATCCTATTTTAAACTGAAATATCCACTTCATATCTCATTCAAAATTCTGCCCTTTAATTTCTTCCTAACATTTTAATCTTATGTTTTGAAAATGAAATCCTTTAAATTTTTAGCCAATCTCACTTAAGTCTCCAAAACTCTTTTATTTTCATTTATTTAAAATCTCTATCTTTATTTCCATACTCGGAATTCATTTAATAGAATTTAAAAATCAAACTTTTATATTTTCTTTTAAAAAAAATCCAAACTTATATATTTTTCATTCTCTCAAATACCAGTATATATTCAACCAAGCCAAAGAATTCAATAAATTTTAATTCCCAATATATTCAATATAATCACCACAGATTATCACTTAAATCACATCGCTGAATATAAAATAAATTCAACGTTTTGAGGAATCCAGTTGGATCGCTCCAACCTATTTTCCTACATCCACAGATGTTAGCACAATGTAAAATACCAAACCCACTTCGAGGTGGAATATCGCGGTATAAAGGATCATCTGCTATTATGTGGGGAGCATAGGGTCTCATCTACTACATAATGCGGGAAATCAATCACTCCAATATATATATATATATATATATATATAATATTATATATAATATTACATCCAGTCAATTCAAATATTCAATCAATAATTTAAATTTAACTATATAAATTTAAATGGTATTCCAAATGAGTGAGATTAACTCACTTCTGATTTATGCGACTCAAAGCAAACCAGCTTGTTTTCTTCACGACTTCAAACCTTGTATAAACAATTTATGATTTATTAATATTCGAAATAATCGAACCATTTATCCCATTTAATAAATTACTTAACTAATGATTTTATTTAAACAAACAATTTAAATTGTAAACTAATTTTCCTTTTAAAGATCTTTTGGTAACTAAGAAAATTAAATAAGTTTATTAAACAAATAAATCACCTTAATAAATCATTTTAAAATAAATTAGTAAATTGAATATGTTTATGTATATTTATTTTATTTCTTACATATACTAAAAAATCTATTTCCTATAATTTTTCAAAAATCTTATATATATATGTACTAAATTTAAAAACAAAGATGTTTACACTTACTGTAACATATTTATTTTAATTTTTTAAAATAAGCTAGTAATTTTTAAAATGTACATATGTATATCTTTTTATTTTCCTATCTCATTTGTTTTAAAACTACACACTAAAAATAACTTGTACAAATTTAAAAATCTATTTCCTTTTTTGTAAAAACACAACGGTAAATTTCTTTACTGTGTAACTATATGCATATATATAATTAAATTTTAAATAAATAAAACAAACATATACCTCACCTCATCCCTCTCGAGCGAACGACATCGGCCTTCCTACATCGCATGCAACCCAGCCCCTATCCTAAATCACGACTTCCCACGAAACTCGATAAATTAACTCTCACCTCGACTTCGGCCACTGGTCATGCCCTACTCTTTTGCTCGGCCATCCCACTTCGACAAGGTCGCCTCCATCGTGAGACACCCTACAGCCACGAGCTCCCCGATAGCCTCGCTACACTCCTTGAAATTGTGCCGCATCCCTACAAGTCACCGCATCCCCTCGCTCCTCCTCAGGTCACGCCAATGCGATTCGTGAATTCCTCTTATTATATTTTTTATTGAGGAACGAAATCGGTCTCGCGAACGATTGATCGCTCATCATTTTTTTCTAGAACGAGTAGATTTCACCGCTTTCTTTTTTTTAATATACAACGAAGGATTTCTTTCTGCCATTTTATTTTGAATATGATATGATTTTAATTTGAGGGGATGGAACGAGATTCGAAAAGAAAACAATGGTGACCTCCCAAAGCGTGTAAATATAAGTAGACAAGTGTTATACTAGGGGAAGCACGTGTTGAAAAAAAGAAAAAGGCCGTTGAAAAAAAAACTTTTGTCAAAACAATTTTGAATATAATTATTATTTAAATCTAAACCGTCTCGAATTTGCAACCTAATTCTCAACCTCCTATTAAGACGTGCTGTCGGGCATTTATAGTGTTAGACCCCTATTACGAACGCAATGGAAAAGGTTTCGAGTCCTAATTCGATCGTGTGGAGAAGATAGCTTTTGGATCCTGTTATTTTACTGAATTTTCGATATAAATTTCAGCGCGTTTATCTATCGTGCGTTCACACGGCAACTTCAAACCCTACAAAAATTGAAATCTGATAATAAAACACTATTATGGATCCACTGGAATTAGTTTCGTCGAATTCCGAGACTGTGCCTCGGAAGGCTATTTTTAAATATCAATTTGAACTACATATTTTCAAAACTTAACAAAACATTTCCAAATTCAATTTTTAAAGCTTTCATTATCTTTAGTACTATTAATATAAATTTTATAATCCTTTGAAATATTTTTAACAAGCATAAAACTGAGATTCACTATTTTAACCAATTTCCAATTGTTAAATCCAATTACTTAATTATCCAAATAAATAGTGACACTTGGAATTCAAGTTAAAATAACTTTCAAATATTTAAAATCAATTAAATATTTCAATTTCAAATGCCCAGAAATTCTGGGTTGTCACATAGCCCCTACCAATATATTTTCCTTTATACAGTTTTCATGGGCTTACTATGAACCTATTGGCGCCTACCAATATCTTTAATTAATATTTCTAAAGTTATATTCATTACCGGGTCAACCTAGCTGGTTATTTTTCCCTCCCTCAAAGCACCTTAATGGGTTAATTACAATGTGAATAGATATTTGAAGAAGCAATCATAACAACATATAATACCAACACTTGTGGTTAAATTCCTTGAAATCATTTTATATAAAACTTGGTTATTCCCTTTAACCTAGTAATCAAGGAAAAGTTCTTCAAAATTTTAATTTCAAAAATATTTATCTATGCCATGATTTTTCCGTTAAAATGATATTGGGTTATTTGTTTTGACAACCTAAAAACGTCTCTTTCGAAACCCCTGGATTACCTCCTTCGAAAGCAAAGAAAACTCCTTTTCAAAACATTGTGAATATAACCTTTGAATCTCCTGTTAAATAATCTCTTTCGAAACCAAATATACCTTTCAATGATACCAGAACATTACTCAAAATCTTTAGAAACATAGCTTCAAAACAAGTGAAAGTACCCCTTTCATAAGTATTGGGTTTTACTTTTAGAAAACATCATTTGGGTCAAAGTGAATATAGGTGAAAGCATCTCCTTCGAAACCATTGATCAAATTTTTTTAGGGAAAATTTTGATGGTGCCGAAACCATCTATTAGAAAGCTCAAAACCTTTGAGTAAAACTTAGAAGGATAGCGTTGAAAACCCCTTTTCGACACCATTGCCTTCAAAACCACTGACCCCTTTCGAAAGCATTTAGAAAGTGGCTTAACATAAGTTTAAAACAAAAGCACCTTTCGAAAGTATTGATGACTTTAATATAGTCGAAAGGCAAAAGAAAAGCAGTTGGGTTTCGACTGTGTCAGAACCACTACTTTCGAAAGCATTCTTTTATAAATAAAGGAACCCCTTCGAAAGCATGTACCTTTAAAATATAAAATGGCAACCTTCTTTGAAAGCTATTTAGAAAAATCGTTTTCGAAAACGTATGCTTCGACTACGTCAAAAGTTTTAAGTAAAACAGAGTAGACACTTAACATTTGAAAACAAAACTAAGGTTTCGACCCTATCGGAAGCATTGCTTTCGACACCATGACTTCTGCCTTTCCTCCAATCCACTACGTACCATTTTAATGATACCTTGTGTATTGGTTTTGACTATGTGGGTGGGTTGCTTTCGACTGAGTTGGAGCGGAAGCATTGGAATCGAAAGGCACTACTATAGGATGCAGAACCAACTTTTCTGAATAAAGGCTGAAATTATGCTATTTTTAATAATTGCTTTATAACTATCTGCCTATTTGTAATCCTTTGATTGGTTGCCTTAAAAATTTTCAAATACTTTACAAAATAACTGCCATAATTATCAGATCTCAATCAAGGGAAAAAGTAAAGTTTAAGCCCTTCCATTAAGCAAAACCAATATTGCAAATAAGTCCTTCTTTTAAGATAATTTATTTTCCATAGCAAATCAATTAGAAAAAATCCCCAAAAATCACAGAAATTCACTTTCATCATGTTATCAAGCGTATTAAAATTTCAGACCCAATTCCTTTCTAAAAAATCGAAATAAATTTTAAACCCAAATATGTCATATTTTCCTTTAGAAATTTATAGTATATTTTCCATGGCTCGGAAAATTATGAAAATTTAAAATCATCTATAAAATCATGTTTTACCTAACATATAATTTTTCCATGGCATTCTAAAATCAATAACAATCGGTTTCTCCCTAAAATCGTGCAAATTCGTATGCAAATGAATTGATTTAAATCAAACATATAACAATTCAATCATATCATTATCCAAAACATCATAAAAACGATTTTAATCTTAAATCCAAAAACATATGGTTATAACAACAAAATAGAGATGGAATGAATTATTATTCACCTTGGATTTGATAAGGAATTTGAGATTTGTAAAAGATTGATTCCCCTAGCTTTGATCCTTGGCTTTGATTTACTTTCTCTTCCTAATTTCGCTTGTTAATAGTCGGCTCTATTTTAAGTTTTTGTTTTGCATTTGTGAAATGAAAAGTGTACATGAATGGGCCAGAACGTGAATGCACAGCCACGAGTAATGATAGTGTGGCTAATTACAAATATGCTCATGTTTAATTAAATACATAAAAGCCAATTTAAGCCCAACTAATTAATTACTTAAGCACGACCTTTTTATAATTTTATTCAAATCTCAATCCCCTTATCATCGTTATTCTATGTAAGTTACCTAATTAAATCTTTTGAATAATGTTTTAGAAAATTGAGTGTTACAGGCTCCCCCTTAAAGAATTTCATCCTCAAAGTTCAGTAAGGACTAAATACTAAATATAACAATCATCTACAACAACTCCTAACAACCATACTAGCCTACCTAACTAGCAACTATCTATATGAATCTAATATAGACATACCCTCAAAACAGATCAGGACAAGTATCTCTAATCATGTCTTCTGTCTCCTAAGTACAGTCATTCTCATTGTCGCTCCATTGAAGTTTCACTAACTGAACTGTCTTGTTCCTCAATCTTTTCTCATCTCTCGCTACACCCCGAACTGGTTGTCTAACAAAAGTCAAATTAGGCTCTACTGTCAAATCCTCCAACCTTATCAAAAAATAGTAGTCTCTGGATCATGCACATACTTATGAATATGAGACACATGAAATACATTATGGACATCTACCATATTGCTCAGCAACTCTACTCTGTATGCGAGTTTTCCAATCCTCTCTATAATCTGGAATGATCCAACATATCTCCGGGCTAACTTCCTTGATTTTCCAAATCGTACCACATCTTTCATCAGTGATACTTTAATGAAAACCTTATCTCCAATTGTGAATTCTTGGTCTTTACGCCTCTTATCTGCGTAACTCTTCTGTCTGGACTGAGCTTTCTTCATACGTTCTCGGATCATCTCAATCTCTCACGTCTCTCAAACCAAATCTGGACCTAAGACTAATCTGTCTCCAGTCTCCAACCAACATGTTGGTGATTTGCATAGCCTTCCATACAAAACTTCAAAAGGCACCACTCCTATACTAGTTTAGTAACTATTATTAGAGGAAAACTCAATCAAGTGTAGGTGATCTTCCCAAGATCTACCAAATTCTAATATACAAGCTTTCAATAAATCCTTGAGTACTTTGTTGACTCTCTCTGTCTGCTCATCCGTCTGAGGGTGGTATGCAGTACTCATATTAAGCTTGGTACCCAATACTTCCTTTAGACTCTTCCAAAATTCACTAGTGAACAAGGCATCTCTGTCACTTACATACTAGTAGGAACTCCATATAGTCTAACTACGTTCTTCATGAATAACTTAGCTAAAACAGATGTCGTCCTGGTTAACTTTACTGGAATGAAATGGGCACTCTTGGTCAATCTATCCACTATAAGCCATATACTTTCATTACCTCCATTTGACCTTGGCAACCCATCTATAAAATCCATGGATAACGTATCCCATTTCAAAACTAGAATCTCTAAAGGTTGAAGCAACCCACTTCGTTTCTGATGTTTAGCTTTCACTTATTGACAGTTTGCACACTGCCTAACCCACAAGCCAACATCCCTCTTCATACTTTCCCAATATAAGATCCTCTTCATATCTTGATACATCTTGGTACCTACAGGATGAATCGCAAACTTGGACTGATGAAACTCTCCAAGAACTTCTTTCCTCATGCTTTACACATTCGGAACACACAATCGTTCCTTCTTTCTCAAATACCCTCTTTGGTCAAGACTAAATCCCCTTAGACATCGATCTCATCTGCAATCTTAAGCCTTCTAATCTTCTCTACTAATACTGATTCCTCTTTCTGCTTGAAAGCAATCCTTTCGATCAGCACTGGTTGAACTTCTAAACAAGATAACATGGCAGTATTCTGACTAAAACTAGCAGTCGATCTTAACTGCACACCACAACTAGCCAAAGCTTCTAGATTCTTTCATTCTGCCAACATAGCTAACTCCTCATTCTGATGTCTTTTGCGAAGAGCATCTGCAACCTTATTACCTTACTTTGGTGTATACTGTATACCAAAATCATAAGCAGCCAAAACCTCCAACCACCTCTGTTGTCTCATATTCAACTCTTTTTGAGATAATAAATACCCTAAAGACTTATGATCGGTGCAAACCTCAATTCTCTTCCCTAAGAGATAATGTCTCCAAACTTTACCCTTCTACATCAATACTGCTCCCAGCCCAATTCCGCATGCATCAGTATACACCTCCAACCCTTGGTTTCTGTCTAGAACTACTAAAACCGGTGCATTGGCCAACAAATGCTTTAACTTAAAGAATGCTTCCTCACATTTGTCAGACTAGAAAAACTTCACCCCCTTCTTGGTTAACTTAATCAATTGTGTTGCTATCCGCGAGAAATCCTTGATGAATCTCCGGTAATAGCCAGCAAGTCTAAGAAAACTTCTAATCTCAGTCATCGTCTCTGGTCTTTTCCAATTATTCACAACCTCGATCATATCTGGATCGATTGACAAGCCTTTCTCTGAAATAATGTGACCAAGAAACATAACCTATTTCTTTCAAAAATGGCACTTGGTAAACTTCGCCTTTAGCTGATTGTAACGACCCAGAATTTCTGTCATTTGAAATTCAGATATTTAATTGATTTTTAAATATCAGCAAATAAAATTTGTAAGTCGAATAATTTATTTTTCGAATATTTAGATTTAATTGGATAATTAAATCGATAATTTAATATTTGAAATGACATAAATAATTGAAAATTGGGTTTAATGTGGATAAAAATGATTTATAAAGTTATATTAAATCATATTGGAGTTAGAACGATGTTTGTGAACTTTTAGAATTGAATTAAAAGTTAATTTGTGAAAGTTGAATATTTTAATATTTAATCGACGAGTGAAAATAGTCATTTTTCAAACAGTCTTGGATTTCGACGAAACCAGTTTTATCGGATCTGTAATGTAAAATTATTGTAAGATTTCAAATTTCGTGTCAATCGGATTTACCATTTGTCTGGGGCAAGCCAAAACGTGTAGAAATTGGTTTAATCGATTTAATTTAAATTTGATCGTTTATTTCCGTAACTCGCACAGATGATCAAATTGGCCTCCGAAACCTATTCCATTGTGTCCGAAACGTGGGGTAAACCTTCGAAACACCGGTCACCGCGCGAGATTTGGAGTTCGAAAAATTGGAGATGAATAGTGTTCGTCGGTTTTCTATAAAAGCACCTCCTTGTTTTCATTTGCAAAAATAAAAAAAAAAACCCTAGGGTTTGAAGAGCCGGCCGCCACTAACACTATCAATGACCGAAATTCATCTTTGTTCTTCCTCAAATTTCTTCAAATCCACAAAGCAATTCAAGAAACTTCCAACATGAAAAATGTAGAGCACTCCAAGATCTTAATATCCAACGGCTATGATCGTTTATAGTCGAGCGAATCAACGGCAATTGGAGCTGGAAAGCGGCGCGTTCGCACGTGTTTTCCTCGATATCTGTGCAGCCGAGCTTTAAGCTGGTTTAGCCGAGAGTGGAGCTCGTCACGGCGATTTGAATGGCATCATTCGATCGATCTATCATTAAGCGAGGTGGAGGCGGTATCAAACCCTAGGCCGCGTGCTATGCGTTTCGGTTGCGTTCAGGTTGCTTGGGAGTGAAAACGTGAAGGGGGAAGATGGAAACACGGCCTGGATTTCATCAAAGGAAAAAGCAACGGCCCTGATGCATGGGTATTAAAAATATAAAATAAAATTGTAAATTAATTATATTATAATGTGTACAAATTTTAAAAATGCGTAACTTGTTCATACGAGGTCGAAAAATCACGAAACAAGTTGCATTTACTTCATTTTGTCGAGCACTACGCAATGGAGCTGGTTTGGAGTCGTTTGGAGCTAGTGAAAATTTCGGGTAAAATTAAACGCACGTTTAATTTTATTCGAAATAAAACGCTACAACTATTATCGGAAACTCAAGGTGAGAACTTCTCACTCAATCGAATTGTTTCGATTTAAATTTTAAATAGTTAGATTTAAAATTGCTTGATTGTGTGATTGGATGATAGTTATTATCTGTTGTATTGAAATAGACCCTCCACGCCGTATATTAAGAGGATGTTATTTATTAAACACATATACCACGATTATTCCAATTTGATATGGAATTGGTATTATATATGTACTTGGAGTTGATTTCCTGCATTATATAGCGGATGAGACCATATTGCGCCGCATAATAGCGGATAGTATTTTATAAATCCCATATACCGCTATATTCCGTCTTGAAGCGGAATTGGTATTGTGCTAACAACTTTGGATGCAGGGAAACAGGTTTGATGGATCCAACTGGATTCCTCAAATGATTGAATTGGTTTCAATGTTGTGTGTTGATCTATTTATAATCTGCGTGATTATCTTTGTGATTGAAATCGTTCAAGGCTAAATTTTAGCCGAATAAATTTTTGGTATCATTAAATGCCGAAATTAAATAAAATTGGATTTTTGAAAATTTAAGTTGAGAATTCATAATAAAATTTGATTTTGGAATTGATTCATTCTAAATAAATAAACGTTGAAATTTTTATGTTATAAAAATTATGATTTTGTGAAATATAACCGAAATGTGATTTTTAGTTAATTAATTTATAAAATGGTTTAAATTGGGATTTTTGAATTATTATAAATGATTTATATAAAAGATTTATAAAATTAATGTTTATAAATTAAAATATTGGAATTGTAAAACGAGTTTTTATAAGTATTAAAATGAAATATAAATGGATTTCATAAGTGGATGAAATCTATAGGTTTATAAATTGTGAAGTTATAAAATGAATAGATTTTTATAAAATAAAAGATTTATAAGTAGTTAACTTATAAATTGGATTTTGGCGTGTAAATGGATATGGATAAAAAATTGTTAATAAAGTGATTTTATAAGTTGAAGTTGTTATAAAGTATAAATGGAATTTATAAACATTGTTTTATAAATCCGAAATCAACTTATTTTGATAAGTTAATTATTATAGCTTATTAAAGGAAATATATCCACGATTTTGGGACAGTAGATAATCCTTTAAATAAAATATGTAAAAATGATAAATTTGGTAAATGAAGTATATTCATGATTTTGGACGGTGAATAATATATTAAATAAATATTTTGGGAAAGTGATATTTTAAATAGAATTAAAACGATTTAAAGATGTTTTAAAATGTGTTAAGTATCGAAATCATAGATTTCAACATTCATTGTTGAAATAGACGTTTTTCGAGAAATAGAAGAAAATTGTGGACTATAACACTGTTGTTATATTAAATGATTTCCGAAGGAAAGTTTTGTATAGTATTGGGGTTCATATATCTATCTTAAATCTCGAATCCCTATACTAGTGATTTTGGGTTGTCGTAACGATGTTTTACGTAACATTCGTTTTAACCCAAATAAAGGTGTTTAAGAGAATGTTTTCCTAAAAGAATAAAATATATACTTAATTGTGATTTAAGTATATTAAATATTTCCCAAATATTGAAAATAAATAGATTGGTGAATTACTTATTATTAAATAAGTATGGAAATTTTTTCCAATATGAAGTGAATGTTTTGAGATTATATCTTTAAAGATAAATTGAAAGTGAATAATTGAAATCGATTTGAAAAATCGTATAAAAGGTGAATATTTGGAAATGTAAATTCACAATGGAAATTTATAAGGGAAATTTGTTTTGAAAATAAACATTGATTTATTTTTAAAAGTGTGGAAATAAATTTACGGATTTGGAACGTAAATTTAATAAATCGTAAGGATTTATTTGATTGGTTTAAATGAACCATTTTGAAATGAAAGTTGTAAAGGTGAAAAGTGATTAGAAATCTGTTTTCAAATGGTTGAAGTGTGGAAAATATATCTTATAAAGATATTTTGGAAGTAAATAATTTAGGAAATTATTTGAAATGTTGTGAATATTGATTGATAGTTAAATAACCGACTATCAATATTGACCCTCAAAGGGCTATTTGTTGTGAATTGGTTGAAATTGAATGCTACACTTATTTTTAAATTATTGCGCTCGTTATTCGGATTTCGCATTTTGAATAGTGATACGACGTAATGGATAGCATTGAAGACCGGTGTTGAAGACCGGGTATTTGTGAAAACGATAGGATGACCTATCGATTGTCTCTGCACCGTTAGCTACGGTATGGAGATTTCCTTTGTGATGGGAAATTCGATGGGGATTGTGAATACCCGAATTGCAAGGACTTCTTTGGAAGCACCTTCGGTTCTGTTCGAACCCGGAACAGACTTGTATGGTTACGTGTCTGACATTACATTTTGAGATATAAAGTAGATTTCTTTCAAATATGTTTGTGGCGGAGAATTTATTCTCTTATCTTAACACCCTTCTCTGAAACGTACGAGTTCAGAGGTTTTGTAGTTGAAGGTTATTAGCGATATATTCCTAATTTGGTAATGTGGCATGCTGAGTGTTGCTGTGTGATGATTATTTATTGATCATTTGTTGATCAAAGCGTGGCTTTGTGAAAAGCATAGCTTTGCGGATGAGACTTCGTCAGACTCACACCTCGAAAATGGTCGAAACAGGAATATGCGGTAAGGTTACGAGGGTCGCTCCCTTTAGGATATGTCATTTCCTGCTGGAAAAGGGTGGTGCCAGGTATGGATCCCTGATGCTTAACCTATATGGTTGCTCCAATCTCATTTTTCTGTGTGGTTGTTGCTTGGTGATAGAGGGCCCTCGGATAAAGGTCCCAAAGGACCGGGGAGTGGCATACTCGAGTAGTAGTTACCTAGTTATAGAGGTATACCGGCCTTGTGTTGGCAGAGATCCGGTTAGGTTCTCGGGACGTCCCGTCAGAGGCGATCCCATGTGGCAGTAGGAAGTTCCTTAGCCTAACCATTTGTTGGAAAAATCCAAAGAAACAATACGAACCTTGTATGGTTTTAGTTGTATAACCTGCCATGGAATGTGGCGTTAACCTGCTGTTGAACATGGTAGCTATAGTAGGCATACGATAATGGTCGTATGTTGGCTAAGATTTATATTCTATTTTCGAAATGCTTTCATCACTGTGCACTAATAATAATATCAAAAATGATTTGTTTTGCGTAGTAAGCAACTTTGATTATCATAAGGAGAAATCTCCTCCAATTTTGCGTTTGCGTTGTGTGTGTGCGGGGAGGCCTTATGGTAGTTTCATTTTCCAAAAGCATTGCGGATATTTTTCCACTTCCCTTGTTGTTGTTTTACAAGATAAATAACTATTTTAAGTTCTCACACCAGTCTCATGCCTGACCTGGAGTTTATTGTTCTCTTCCTAAACTCTGGGTGCCCATCATTTTCCACACAGGCAGCCTAGAATCAGGTTATCAGGTCATTCTGGATTCAGAAGTGCTATGGAGCTCAAGTGGCGAGCTGGATGGCGAGACGTATTACTTGTATATGATATTATCTTTCCGCTGTAAATTCACTTGTAAGGACGTGTTTGTATAACTGTCCATTGTTTTGTTGTGTTGTATATTGTTGTTGTACACTCTGATGATGATGTGATGTAATGTAATAACTGAGATAGTTCTTTGTTTTAAATATTACTAATTTATCTATTATATGTTGTTCTGCTGCGATATGTGAGATTCTGATATTGTTTCTGTTCTGTTTTCTTATTTCTTCTATCTTTTTCTTCTACCTCTTATTTTAAACCTAACAATTCGGTTTTCCGGCATTCGATTATGTGGCATTTGATACAGTGGACGTAAGAATGCCGACCTTCGAATCTAGACAAAATCACGTATGTTACCACGTGATATCGGAGCACATGGTTAAGTGACAATATTGGCTCTGTTGGGGATTACTCATTAGAGATAGAGTCAGCAGTACTCTAGAATGAGTTTGAGTGTAATAATAGATATGAGAGCGTATTTGTTAGTGAATATGAAATTGTTTGTATTGTATTGACTTATCAGTTGATTGTTTATAGATTCTGGTCGGTGTAGTCTAGCTAACTGTCGTCGATAGGGGTTCTAAACTCTTAAACGAGATAAACCGACACAGTATCATTTTAAATTGGGTAAATGAAATAATTTTACCTCGATTATATTTTATATGTATAAAGGAATAATTTTTCAGAAATTATTAAAGTGTATGTAGAATTAATTGTTTGGTTGTTGACAATGTAAATATATATAAGTGAATCAAAGTTGTTCGAATAATCTGAATAAAAACAACAATTTGAAAGAATAAATTATATAAAAGCAACAATTGTATAAGTATAGAATTTTAATTGAAATGGTTTACAATTGTGAAATAATCTTGTATAAGTAAAGAGAAAATGGTGAAATTCTATAAGAAAGGATTTATAAATGAGACTTATAAATAAAAGAAAATTTTGAAAAAAATTTAAAGCATTGGATTCACTATTGTTGCTGGGGAATAACAAGGGTGATGACTGCAGCATCATCAATATCATTTTTGAGTTTCTGTGTGATGGATTTGCTACCATAGTAAATTGAAAATTTGAATTTTGTTGTGATAAACAAATTTGAAGTTAAAATCCAAGTTGAAATGGATGAATATAAGTTATCAAGTTTTGAACTTATAATATGAAATAATGAATTTGGCTTTGATAAAGTTAAAGAATTTGGGTTAGCATAGTAAATATATGATGTGAAATTTAACTAAAGGAAGTTAAATAAATTAAATCAGATTTGGAAGTTGAATAATAAGTTATATAACTTATTAAATGTGAAGATGTAAGTAAAACCAATTATTAAGATGGTTAAACAACTTTGTTAAGCAAAAAGAGGTATGAATCTAAATAAGTGATGAAAAATTGACTTTGGTAAAAGTTAAATAGAATTTACTTTGGAATTGGAATTTGAATTGGATTTTAAGTGGATTAGATATGTTGTTGAAATGGAAATTTAAGTTAAGTTAAATAAATGATGTTGAAAAGGAATATAGCTTAAGTGATGTTGAATGAAGTTGATTTTGGTATCCAAGTAAAATAATGAAGTGAATTAAATGGATGTGAACTTGAGTTATATAATGGAGATTCAACTTTATTTGTAAAATAAATTAGTAATTGAACTAATGAAATGAATATTAATCAATCGAATGTAATGAATTGATATAGAATAATGGATATAAGTGTTAATTCATTAAAGCTAATTAAATGTGTTAAACCAAAATAAAGGTAAACAAAGTGAATATGAATGTTGAATGTAAATTGAATTAAATTTGGTTGTCTTGCTTATACATTGGTTGTTAGATTATTGTTAACTGATTGAATAAAAATTCATATGAAAGTGAATAAAATAAAATTGAAAGCTAAAGAAATTAAATTCAATTTGGAAGTTAAGTAAATTTAAATTGAATGGAAATTGATTTGAATTGAAAGTGAGCAAATGTGAATGCAAATTAGTGAATGTAAACAAATTGAAAATGAATAAATGAATGTCGTTGTATATGGATTGGTTGTAAACAATTGCAAGTAATGTTGAAATCATATAAGTTGCTTATAAACCTTGTTTAGTATGCATTTCTTTTAATATGCATGTGTTGTAATTGTTTAAAAGAGTAAAATGTTAATAACTTCTTGTATATGTCACTTACGTGTTTATATTGAGTAAGTACAGATACCGGGGCTACCGTTAGCGGGATTTGGGTTGCGCAAAATGCTAAATAAATAACTGCTTTTCTTAAAAATACTAAAAAGTACGCCTACGCAATAAAAATAGGAAATATTTCTGTTTTTCCGACCAGGTGGGTCGACGTATATATATTTATATCTATTGTGATATTATAAAAGCTCCTACGTACAAAGGAGGTTATGGCGAAATTTTTTGAAAATTTAAGGCGTTAGAATTTTCGGGAAATTTTGGAAATTTTTTGTGAAAACTAAGTTTTGATTTGAAGTTAAAGGTTAAACGATATAGTTGATTTTGAAAGGATAACTATATATGGATTTGAAAACTTAGTAAATATTTGTAAGAAGTTTAACTATTGAATTTTTGGAAAAGTTAAACACTTAAGAGATTCATAAATCAAAATTGAACGAATTGTTTTGAAAAGTTAATGAATTCTGTAACTTTTTCTTACTTGGTAATTTCGAGGAAGAAATTCTTTTGGGGGGGGAAGTTTGTAACGACCCAGAATTTCTGTCATTTGAAATTCAGATATTTAATTGATTTTTAAATATCAACAGGTAAAATTTGTAAGTCGAATAATTTATTTTTCGAATATTTAGATTCAATTGGATAATTAAATCGATAATTTAATATTTGAAATGACATAAATAATTGGAAATTGAGTTTAATGTGGATAAAAATGATTTATAAAGTTATATTAAATCATATTGAGTTAGAACGATGTTTGTGAACTTTTAAAATTGAGTTAAAAGTTAATTTGTGAAAGTTGAATATTTTAATATTTAACCAACGAGTGAAAATAGTCATTTTCAAATAGTCTTGGATTTTGACGAAACCAGTTTCATCGGATCCGTAATGTTAAATTATTGCAAGATTTCAAATTTCGTGTCAATCGGATTTACCGTTTGTCCGGGGCAAGCCAAAACGCGTAGAAATTGGTTTAATCGATTTAATTTAAATTTGATCGTTTATTTCCATAACTCGCACAGATGATCGAATTGGCCTTCGAAACCTATTCCATTGTGTCCGGAACGCAGGGTAAACCCTAGAAACGCCGGTCACCGTGCGAGATTTGAAGTTCGAAAAATTGGAGATGAATAGTGTTCATCGGTTTTCTATAAAAGCACCTCCTTGTTTTCATTTGCAAAAATAAACAAAACCCTAGGGTTTGAAGAGCCGGCCACCACTAACACTATCAATGGCCGAAATTCAACTTTGTTCTTCCGCAAATTTCTTCAAATCCACAAAGCAATTCAAGAAACTTCCAACATGAAAAATGTAGAGCACTCCATGATCTTAATATCCAACGGCTATGATCGTTTATAGTCGAGCGAATCAACGACTTTTGGAGCTAGAAGGCGGCGCGTTCCCATGCGTTTTCTTCGATATCTGTGCAGCCGAGCTTCAAGCTGGTTTAGCCGAGAGTGGAGCTCGTCATGGCGAGTTGAATGGCACCATTCGATCGGTCTATCGTTGAGCGAGGTGGAGGCGATATCAAACCCTAGGTCGCATGCTATGGGTTTCGGTTGCGTTCAGGTTGCCTGGGAGCGAAAACGTGAAGGGGGAAGATGGGAGACACAGCCTGGATTTCATCAAAGGAAAAAGCAACGGTCTTGATGCATGGGTATTAAAAATATAAAATAAAACTGTAAATTAATTATATTATAATGTGTACAAACATTAAAAATGCGTAACTTGTTCATACGAGGTCGAAAAATCACGGAACAAGTCGTGTTAGCTTTGTCTTATCGAGCATTACACAATGGAACTGGTTTGGAGTCGTTTGGAGCTAGTGAAAATTTCAGGCAAAATTAAACGCACATTTAATTTTATTCGAAATAAAACGCTACAACTATTATCGAAAACTCAAGATGAGAACTTCTCACTCAATCGAATTGTTTCGATTTAAATTTTAAATAGTTAGATTTAAAATTGCTTGATTGTGTGATTGGATGATAGTTATTATCTATTGTATTGAAATGGACCCTATACGTCGTATATTAAGCGGATGTTATTTATTAAACACATATACCGCGATAATTCAAATTTGATATGGAATTGGTATTATATATGTACTTCGAGTTGATTTCCCGCATTATATAGCGGATGAGGCCCTATTGCGCCGCATAATAGCGGATAGTATTTTATAAATCGCATATACCGCGATATTCCGTCTTGAAGCGGAATTGGTATTGTGCTAACATCTTTAGATGCAGGGAAAAGGGTTGGAGGGATCTAACTGGATTCCTCAAATGATTGAATTGGTTTCAATGTTGTGTGTTAATCTATTTATAATCTGTGTGATTATTTTTGTGATTGAAATCGTTAAAGGATAAATTTTGTAACGATCCTGAATTTTTAACAATTTAAAAATGAAGATATTTAATTAATTTTAAATATTTGAGATAATTTTAAATTGAATTCCAATAAAACTATGAAGTTGGCGATTAAATTTTTGAATTTAATCTATTTAAAGTTGAATAGAATTTGAATTTAACTTTGAAGTTTGAAATTGAATATTGAAATTGTATTTTTAAATTCAAACAAATGACTTAGAAAAAAATAGTTTGGATTTACGAATTATTATTTATGAAAATTTATAAATGGATGGTTAGTTAATAACATTTTCTTTAACTTAAATAAAGGAATAAAATTTTAATCAATATAAAATAAATTGTAAAACACGTTAATATAAATTTATGTTTCAAAATTGAACTGCAAAACGTTTATAAGTTTATTTAAAAAAAAAATTAAACAAAACAATTGAATATAAAATAAATAAAAAAATAAGAAAAGATACAAAATAAAATAAAATATATATATAATAAAATAAATAAAGAATATACTAGTTAAAATTTTAACAAGATTAATCAAGCAAAAATATACAAAGCAAAAATTGCATTCAAAAAGAAAAAGAAAAAAAAAGGAAAAAATAAAAATAAAAATAAAATAAAATAATAGGTATACATTACCTTACTTCGTTCAGCTGTAAACACGCCTTCATTTACGCCATAACCCACGAACCACAAACACGATCTCCTTCTCCCATAAAACACGACACCCCTCCCCATCATCTCATTGTCATACGAAAAAAGAAAAAAAAAGGAAAAGGAAAAAATGGCGGCCTCGATTCTTCGTTCAATCCAAGATTAGGGCTTCAATTCGATTCGTCCCCCTTCGCCTTCAAATTAGGATTTCGGCTTCAATCGTGCTCGATCCTCCACTTCTCTTGCGACTGCCCAATTCGTTTGCAAAGGTGAGTGATTTAATTTTCACTCACATCTAATTCTAGCTAGTTTATTATTGCGATTTAGTGATTTTGTTGTTTGATTTACTGCCTTTCGCGGCTTTGAAAGTTGTTGAATTCTTGTTGGCTTGGTTTACTTTGATTTTGTCAAATCTCTTGCTGTGATGACGATTTCCTGGTTCACTAGTTCGAATTTCTGGAAATTGATTTTTGGGTAACTTCGGCCATGACTTGAATCAATGAAGTCTCGGCTGTAGTGGCACAGAGTATTTGTCGAACTTGTATCACTCGAGTCGGCTGCATAATTGTTTGATTTGCCTCTGAGTTAAATTTTGATGCTTTCTTCATACACTTGGTTTCTCTGTAGTCTCTGGTATTATTACTCGAGACGATTTGCATTTCGATTCATGGCTTTGACATGGATTTGTTTCTAATGGACATGCCAAGCATCTCATTTTTGTTTTGTGTATATTACTGCACTTGTTTCGCTGATTTTGAGTACATTGAGCATTGCTTAGTCTTCATTGCCATCTGTGTTTGCATAATTAATATGCAGATACACTTGATCATTTGTAGCTGAAGTTTGCATTAGCTCGAGTATACTTGCATTTTCGCTTTGTCGATGATACTCTAGATGTTGAGACAATGGCATAGATATATGAAATGTTGCCATAGTGTTGCTAGACTCTTGTGAACTCCTCTCTGCTCATGGTAATTCACTGGTTAAGGCTGCTTATATCATGTGTTCATGTATGCACTTCGTTTCTTGACTTTGGCACCCATGTTGTCTTCATTTGCAAACTTGCTCGTCTCGTAGTATGTACATAAAACATTACATACAAAGTTTAAATTTTTATTCGAACAAAGTTTATACTGCTTTGGTGATTTCTCGACCTTTGTTACTATGGCTTGTTCGATTTGTGCCTTGCAGTGTTCAAATCGGGTGTGGCCTTGATTTTGATAATGATCACCTACTGTGACTTTGGCATGTTTGTTGTTCTCTCTGTTGTACCCAATATTTGTTTTTAAATAAATAAGAACAAATGTTATTTGATATTTGTTTTTTTTAAAAACTAATAAGAACAGATACTATCAAGTTGTGATTTGTTTTAACTGATGAGAGAAGATGCTACCCAATATTTGTTTTTAAATAAATAAGAACAAATGCTATTTGATATTTGTTTAATTTAAATTGATAAGAACAGATGCTATCAAGTTGTGATTTGTTTTAACTGATGAGAGCAGATGCTACCCAATATTTGTTTTGTTTTGCTGCATGCTTTGTGATTTGAAACTGCTACCATCATTTGCAATTGTGACTGCACTTCATATATATATATGCATTTATGTATGTATATATGAGATTGTTGTCATCGTGACACGATCTTCTGTCTACTTTACAATTTTGTTTTGCTTACTGTTCCATGGATTGGGCATTTTTTTCATAGCTCCACTTGAAATTGCACTGCCTATGTTGCCCTATTGTATTTATATTTGTAGCTCCTGTGCTTTGTTGTTCCACGGTTGCATTTTAATTTCTTCTGTTGGTTCATGACATTTGTTTTGGGTGTTTGTTGTACATATGAAATTGATTCATATGTATGGTAGATATGGTTTAATTTTGCCTTGACTGGGTTCACTGAGTTTCAATGTTGATCTTTGTAACTTGCTATTACACTGGTATATGAGGTGGTTCAACATTTTATTGTTTGCTTTGGGGTCGAACTTGTCTCAGGCCTTGACCTATAATATTTTGAAAACTTGATGATCGTTGGTTTGTCTTTTTTTGGTCTGCATCATTGCTTGACCTCCGGCACTTTCGTTGTTTTCAGTTTGACACTCATTCTTGACCTGTTGCACTAATATCACTTGACGTACAGTGCGTTGTTGCTTATGTACACTTGTGTTAGTGGTTACCCTTGTTTTTTTTTTTCTGGTTCATCAGTTCTGTTGTGTGCTGTCTGCACTTGTTTCTCCTCATCTTCAACAATGAAGTTTGAGTCTGGTCTCACCTGAGTTATAGATGCATATTTGCAGTTTTCCTCCCTTTACCTTGAACTACTATAGTCTGGTATCACCTATGATATTTCCATGTATCTGTGCATTCATGTGCATTGATAGTTCATTTACTTGAGCATTTGATGTTCATGTTTCCACTGTTTCATTTGTACATGTTCATTTCACTTGAATATGTTGCATTTGTCTGTGTCATTGAAGTAATTGTGCATGTTGAACTGTTGGGTTCGTTGGGCAGACCTGTGTTGCATTTTCATGTAGCCTCTACCTAATTTCTGAATTTGTTGCACTTGAGTCACTTGTGCATTTTCAAATTACTGTTTCATTTAGAATTTGCACTTGCACACTGCTGCTTGTTGCCGTTTGGTTATATGATGTGCCTTTGTGTATTTGTAGCAGTTGCATGTTACACTGTTATCTGTGCACACAAGTTGGCGAGGCAGTGCACATGTGTATAATTATACGTGTGCACTGCAGCCACGTAGTATCGACACTTTAAATCGATATTTGAACCTTCATTGATTTTGGTTCATTGATTTTTTTGAGTATATCATCACGATAGTGGCAAGGCAGTGCACGCAAGCGTGAACTGCAGCCACACGATATTGATTTTTATTGATATCCTATTTGTTTTGATTTATGATTTTTTGCATATTTCATTACGGTAGTGGCGAGGCAGTGCACGCAAGCGTAAACTGCAGCCACGGAGTTGACATTTTAAATGTGGCGAGGCCGTACGCGCGTGTGTGTACTGCAGCCCTACCAAATTTAATGTTTAAATTGATGTTTTCTTTGATGAAAATTATTTTATGTTGCAAATTCAATATATTTTGAATCAATTTTGATGATTTTGTTGTTAATTGCCGTTTAGGCAAATTTTGATTGTTTTCTAAATTATCTTCATCAATAATCCCTTCATCTATCTCATTGATAATCTGAATCTACTGAATTGATGTTTAACACTGTTAAGTGTTACATTTACCGTTATCCGATTTCTTGTTAAAGGATCGGATAGGTAAATTATATTTGACTGTCATCTAATTGTTAATTATTATTGCCTTTATGCACTAATAACTGAGTTTGAATTAGACTGACCTGTGTATTATTTTCTTTTGAATATAATACTCGGGTCAGACCGAGTATTTTTACAGCTTGAAGATTTTCAGGCCGCGAAGTTAGAGAGAGGGGATTTCGGCATTCACTAAAGTTTTAAAGAGATTTTTCTTGTATTTAATAAAAGATATATTCCGCTGTATAAAAATTTAATGCATTGTACAAACTCTGTATATAAAAGAAAAATTCATTTATGAACAATATTATGTTATTCTGTGATTCTGTGGCTGATTCTGTTTAAACTCTATAAACTGACTAACAATCCGTCATTTTGAACGTTTTTAGTTGGTTTAATTACCGACTAGAGGCGGTCAGAGCGGCGGGTCGTTACAAAAGTGGTATCAGAGCTTTGGTTTACTCAAAGCTCAGTTTATGATGTTTAATATGAATAGTTACTAGAACCACTATAAAGAAAGT
Organism: Allium cepa; assembly: GCA_030765085.1. Classification (NCBI taxonomy): domain Eukaryota; kingdom Viridiplantae; phylum Streptophyta; class Magnoliopsida; order Asparagales; family Amaryllidaceae; genus Allium; species Allium cepa. Next base: position 688,182,424 of record CM060932.1, on the reverse strand, counting down.
GCTTTTCAAATTTAAAGAAGTATAAAATTGTTTTCTTTAAAATAAAAGGTATTTTGAAAGTTAGAATTATTTTGAAAATTCTCCTCTCTAAATTTAAGTGCGATAGTTTATATTCGGTGAGGTCTCATTAGATTTGAGTTTCAATCGTTCGGAAGCTCATTATCGAATTATTAAGATTTATGAAAAATGAAATATGAGTTAAGTGAATTAATGAATTGGTTTAAATTGGTTTAAATCGAATAACTTGAATATTTCGAGTAATAATTGTGAAATAAAATGACATGTTAATTGGTTATAACCAAGAGAATTATTGAATTATAACTCGAGAATTTGACTTTGAATTCTTTTGAAATTGATTTCAAATGTGATGAAGAATTATTTAGTGAATAAATGGATTATAAGTATTTAACTTATAATATGAACCTTGGGTATAAAACTGAGTTATATAAATTGAATTGAATTGAATCAATAAGAAGATTTATAAATCGAAGTTTTATAAATAGAAAAGGAATTTATGAAGATTGTTTATAAATTCGAAATCAATTGAATTTGATAAGTAAATTGTTATAGCTTATTAAAGGAGATATATCCACGATTTTGGACAGTGGGTAATCCTTTAAAAATAGAAAATAAGTTGTAGAAATGATGAAATTGGTTGACAAAGTATATTCACGATTTTGGACAGTGAATATATTAGTGAATAAAACAGATATGTTTTAGGAAAGTGATATTATGGAATGAAATTTAATTGTTGATTTAACTGTATGAATCAAACTAGTTTTGATGTGAAGTTTACATTTCAAGTTTAAAACTATTGCCTAAAATAGTTAATGTGGAAATATGAATTTAATGGAACTAAATTGATGAATGATTTACTAAAGAACTAGTTGACTATTTTTGAAATAGAAAGTAAATGCAAAGTTCAAATAGAATTTAAATTCAAATTTGAAGTTGTCAACATGATAATCCATTATAGGTTTAATAAATTCAGTGATGAATTTGAATTTAAACGTGCGGAGAATTAAATTAAGTGAAAAACTTAATATTGAAAAGTTTGAAATCGGTTTAAAACCAATATTGTGAAAAGAATGAGGGATTCAAACTATTGAATTAAGTTGAAGTTGAAAAGTTAATAGTTTTAAAGATGTTTTAAAATGCATTAACTATCGAATACATAGATTTCAACATTCAATTGTTGAAATAGACGTTTTCGAGAAAATAAGGAAATGGTGGACTATAACACTGTTGTTATAGTAAATGGTTTCCGGAAGGAAATGTTGTTTATAGTATTGGGATTTATATATCTATCTTAAATCCGAATCCCTATACTAGTGATTTTGGGTTGTCGTAACGATGTTTTACGCAACATTCGTTTTAACTCAAATAAATGTGTTTAAAAGAATGATTTCCTTAAAGAATGGAATATATACTTAATTTTGATTCAAGTATATTGAATATTTTTCAGAGTGTTGAAAATAAAAGAATTTGTGAATTACTTATTATTGAATAAGTATGGAAATATTTTCCAATATGAAATGAAAGGTTTGAAACTTTATCTTTTAAAGATAAATTGGAAAATGAATATTTGAAATTAGTTTCAAATGGCTAAGCGTGAAAATTATATATCTTGTAAAGATATTATTTTGAGAAATTAGAACAATTAGTTCAACTTGGAAATTTTTCAAAGATTGAATCTTGAGTTAAATTGAGTTTAACTTTGACACCAAAAACAATATAAGTTCAACTTTGAATTTTGGATAGTCGATTGGGATTGTATGTCTAGCATTGTGAATTGATGACATATCATTTGATCTCTATTAAATATATATCTGTGGTGGCGGAGAATTTATTCTTTTAGCTTAACACCCTTCTCTGAGACGTACGAGCTTAGAGGTTATATATCGATAGACATCAATTATGTGTTGAGAATTGACGATGTAACGTGAAATCCAAATCGAATGTGAAGTCGATAATGAATTGGATTATGAATGTGAATTAGGTTTGAGATAACCTTAAATTTTCAAATCGATTTAGAGGAAAATTTTAAACGTGATGGGAAAATTTGGAATCCTCTATTTGTTGTGAATGTGAATTGAGTTTTCGTAACTTATATATGTGAATATAATCGAAAACCATCAGTTTAGAAAGTCATTATTATGAAAGTCCTGTGTAAGTTTACATAGGTATGATAAGTACGAAATGTGAAATGAAGTACTATATGTATATGACATATGTTTTCTAAAAAAACTGAGGATATGGAAATGTACCTTCCATTTATTATATGTGAAAGTGATTGGAACTCGGTGGAGTGTCCATTGTAAATCGTAGCTACGTAGAATTCCATTAGTGGAATGTCCAATGGGACTGATATGATATCCCCCACGATGGATCATCGTGTTTGGGATTATGTGATTGATGCTGGCGTAATTCGTGGGGCGTGATGCCTACAGTTACAAGCGATTCCACTGAGATAGTGGCGCAACCGCTGAGTAAACTGCGAACTGGAAAACCGAAGCGTAATTCGAGGGGCGTGATGCCTAAGGCTACGAGCGATTCTACTGAGATAGTAGCGTAACCGCCGTGTGGACCGCGATCTAAGGCGATAACCATGGCGAAATTCAGGAGTGATGAGAAATCTGAGATTACAAGCGATTCTACTGAGATAGTAGCGAAACCGCCGGGTAAACTATGATCCATGGGGGAACGGGCTTTCCATATCCATTTTTAAAAGATTTTTAAAAAGTATTTTCACTGGGAGTTGAAGCAAGTATGTTTAGTACTTGGAGATTTTTAGTCTTGCGCCTGGCCAGCGTATGCCTAAAGTCTGTGAGAACGACGATGGACTTGTTAAACTTTGAGTTATCAAGTATTTTTAAAACTTTTAATAGAAAATCAATAATCTGAAATTAGAATTACATAATTCTAACTTAATGAATTAAGGAAGAAGATTTTTAAAAGTATCTTGAAAGTCCACAGTTTTGGATAAGATATATTATGCAAATATTTAGCATGAAAGATTTCAAGTTTAAAAATCTGAGTTTTTGTAAGTCAAAAATTTAGTAAAAGACTTTTGTGTCTTGATTATTGAAAAATTGATGAACAAAACTAGTGAGATAAAATAAAAGGAATAAATCCTATATTTATGAGTTTGAAACTTGGTAAAATTGTGTAGGATATAAATATCGGTGAGATTTTAGCAATCGTTTTTCCTAACTTATAATTTCGGGACGAAATTCTTTTAAGTAGGGGAGATTGTAACGATCCTGAATTTTTAACAATTTAAAAATGAAGATATTTAATTAATTTTAAATATTTGAGATAATTTTAAATTGAATTCCAATAAAACTATGAAGTTGGCGATTAAATTTTTGAATTTAATCTATTTAAAGTTGAATAGAATTTGAATTTAACTTTGAAGTTTGAAATTGAATATTGAAATTGTATTTTTAAATTCAAACAAATGACTTAGAAAAAAATAGTTTGGATTTACGAATTATTATTTATGAAAATTTATAAATGGATGGTTAGTTAATAACATTTTCTTTAACTTAAATAAAGGAATAAAATTTTAATCAATATAAAATAAATTGTAAAACACGTTAATATAAATTTATGTTTCAAAATTGAACTGCAAAACGTTTATAAGTTTATTTAAAAAAAAAATTAAACAAAACAATTGAATATAAAATAAAGTAAAAAAAATAAGAAAAGATACAAAATAAAATATATATATAATAAAATAAATAAAGAATATACTAGTTAAAATTTTAACAAGATTAATCAAGCAAAAATATACAAAGCAAAAATTGCATTCAAAAAGAAAAAGAAAAAAAAAGGAAAAAAATAAAATAAAAATAAAATAAAATAATAGGTATACATTACCTTACTTCGTTCAGCTGTAAACACGCCTTCATTTACGCCATAACCCACGAACCACAAACACGATCTCCTTCTCCCATAAAACACGACACCCCTCCCCATCATCTCATTGTCATACGAAGAAAAAAAATAATAATAAAAAGGAAAAGGAAAAAATGGCGGCCTCGATTCTTCGTTCAATCCAAGATTAGGGCTTCAATTCGATTCGTCCCCCTTCGCCTTCAAATTAGGATTTCGGCTTCAATCGTGCTCGATCCTCCACTTCTCTCGCGACTGCCCAATTCGTTTGCAAAGGTGAGTGATTTAATTTTCACTCACATCTAATTCTAGCTAGTTTATTATTGCGATTTAGTGATTTTGTTGTTTGATTTACTGCCATTCGCGGCTTTGAAAGTTGTTGAATTCTTGTTGGCTTGGTTTACTTTGATTTTGTCAAATCTCTTGCTGTGATGACGATTTCCTGGTTCACTAGTTCGAATTTCTGGAAATTGATTTTTGGGTAACTTCGGCCATGACTTGAATCAATGAAGTCTCGGCTGTAGTGGCACAGAGTATTTGTCGAACTTGTATCACTCGAGTCGGCTGCATAATTGTTTGATTTGCCTCTGAGTTAAATTTTGATGCTTTCTTCATACACTTGGTTTCTCTATAGTCTCTGGTATTATTACTCGAGACGATTTGCATTTCGATTCATGGCTTTGACATGGATTTGTTTCTAATGGACATGCCAAGCATCTCATTTTTGTTTTGTGTATATTACTGCACTTGTTTCGCTGATTTTGAGTACATTGAGCATTGCTTAGTCTTCATTGCCATCTGTGTTTGCATAATTAATATGCAGATACACTTGATCATTTGTAGCTGAAGTTTGCATTAGCTCGAGTATACTTGCATTTTCGCTTTGTCGATGATACTCTAGATGTTGAGACAATGGCATAGATATATGAAATGTTGCCATAGTGTTGCTAGACTCTTGTGAACTCCTCTCTGCTCATGGTAATTCACTGGTTAAGGCTGCTTATATCATGTGTTCATGTATGCACTTCGTTTCTTGACTTTGGCACCCATGTTGTCTTCATTTGCAAACTTGCTCGTCTCATAGTATGTACATAAAACATTACATACAAAGTTTAAATTTTTATTCGAACAAAGTTTATACTGCTTTGGTGATTTCTCGACCTTTGTTACTATGGCTTGTTCGATTTGTGCCTTGCAGTGTTCAAATCGGGTGTGGCCTTGATTTTGATAATGATCACCTACTGTGACTTTGGCATGTTTGTTGTTCTCTCTGTTGTACCCAATATTTGTTTTTAAATAAATAAGAACAAATGTTATTTGATATTTGTTTTTTTAAAAAACTAATAAGAACAGATACTATCAAGTTGTGATTTGTTTTAACTGATGAGAGCAGATGCTACCCAATACTTGTTTTTAAATAAATAAGAACAAATGCTATTTGATATTTGTTTAATTTAAATTGATAAGAACAGATGCTATCAAGTTGTGATTTGTTTTAACTGATGAGAGCAGATGCTACCCAATATTTGTTTTGTTTTGCTGCATGCTTTGTGATTTGAAACTGCTACCATCATTTGCAATTGTGACTGCACTTCATATATATATATATATATATATATATATATATATATGCATTTATGTATGTATATATGAGATTGTTGTCATCGTGACATGATCTTCTGTCTACTGGACAATTTTGTTTTGCTTACTGTTCCATGGATTGGGCATTTTTTTCATAGCTCCACTTGAAATTGCACTGCCTATGTTGCCCTATTGTATTTATATTTGTAGCTCCTGTGCTTTGTTGTTCCACGGTTGCATTTTAATTTCTTCTGTTGGTTCATGACATTTGTTTTGGGTGTTTGTTGTACATATGAAATTGATTCATATGTATGGTAGACATGGTTTAATTTTGCCTTGACTGGGTTCACTGAGTTTCAATGTTGATCTTTGTAACTTGCTGTTACACTGGTATATGAGGTGGTTCAACATTTTATTGTTTGCTTTGGGGTTGAACTTGTCTCAGGCCTTGACCTATAATATTTTGAAAACTTGATGATCGTTGGTTTGTCTTTTTTTGGTCTGCATCATTGCTTGACCTCCGGCACTTTCGTTGTTTTCAGTTTGACACTCATTCTTGACCTGTTGCACTAATATCACTTGACGTACAGTGCATTGTTGCTTATGTACACTTGTGTTAGTGGTTACCCTTGTTTTTTTTTCTGGTTCACCAGTTCTGTTGTGTGCTGTCTGCACTTGTTTCTCCTCATCTTCAACAATGAAGTTTGAGTCTGGTCTCACCTGAGTTATAGATGCATATTTGCAGTTTTCCTCCCTTTACCTTGAACTACTATAGTCTGGTATCACCTATGATATTTCCATGTAGTCTGTGCATTCATGTGCATTGATAGTTCATTTACTTGAGCATTTGATGTTCATGTTTCCACTGTTTCATTTGTACATGTTCATTTCACTTGAATATGTTGCATTTGTCTGTGTCATTGAAGTAGTTGTGCATGTTGAACTGTTGGGTTCGTTGGGCAGACCTGTGTTGCATTTTCATGTAGCCTCTACCTAATTTCTGAATTTGTTGCACTTGAGTCACTTGTGCATTTTCAAATTACTGTTTCATTTAGAATTTGCACTTGCACACTGCTGCTTGTTGCCGTTTGGTTATATGATGTGCCTTTGTGTATTTGTAGCAGTTGCATGTTACACTGTTATCTGTGCACACAAGTTGGCGAGGCAGTGCACATGTGTATAATTATACGTGTGCACTGCAGCCACGCAGTATCGACACTTTAAATCGATATTTGAACCTTCATTGATTTTGGTTCGTTGATTTTTTTTGAGTATATCATCACGATAGTGGCAAGGCAGTGCACGCAAGCGTGAACTGCAGCCACACGATATTGATTTTTATTGATATCCTATTTGTTTTGATTTATGATTTTTTGCATATTTCATTACGGTAGTGGCGAGGCAGTGCACGCAAGCGTGAACTGCAGCCACGAAGTTGACATTTTAAATGTGGCGAGGCCGTACGCGCGTGTGTGTACTGCAGCCCTACCAAATTTAATGTTTAAATTGATGTTTTCTTTGATGAAAATTATTTTATGTTGCAAATTCAATATATTTTGAATCAATTTTGATGATTTTGTTGTTAATTGCCGTTTAGGCAAATTTTGATTGTTTTCTAAATTATCTTCATCAATAATCCCTTCATCTATCTCATTGATAATCTGAATCTACTAAATTGATGTTTAACACTGTTAAGTGTTACATTTACCGTTATCCGATTTCTTGTTAAAGGATCGGATAGGTAAATTATATTTGACTGTCATCTAATTGTTAATTATTATTGCCTTTATGCACTAATAACTGAGTTTGAATTAGACTGACCTGTGTATTATTTTCTTTTGAATATAATACTCGGGTCAGACCGAGTATTTTTACAGCTTGAAGATTTTCAGGCCGCGAAGTTAGAGAGAGGGGATTTCGGCATTCACTAAAGTTTTAAAGAGATTTTTCTTGTATTTAATAAAAGATATATTCCGCTGTATAAAAATTTAATGCATTGTACAAACTCTGTATATAAAAGAAAAATTCATTTATGAACAATATTATGTTATTCTGTGATTCTGTGGCTGATTCTGTTTAAACTCTATAAACTGACTAACAATCCGTCATTTTGAACGTTTCTAGTTGGTTTAATTACCGACTAGAGGCGGTCAGAGCGGCGGGTCGTTACAAATTTTAGCCGAATAAATTTTTGGCATCATTAGATGCCGAAATTAAATAAAATTTGATTTTTGAAGATTTAAGTTGAGAATTCATAATAAAATTTGATTTTGGAATTGATTCATTTTAAATAAATAAACGTTCAAATTTTTATGTCATAAAAATTATGATTTTGTGAAATATAACCGAAATGTGATTTTTAGTTGATTAATTTATAAAATGGTTTAAATTGGGATTTTTGAATTATTATAAATGATTTATATAAAACATTTATAAAATTGATGTTTATAAATTAAAACATTGGAATTATGAAACGAGTTTTTTTTAGTATTAAAATGAAATATAAATGGATTTCATATGTGGATGAAATCTATAGGTTTTTAAATTGTGAAGTTATAAAATGAATAGATTTTTATAAAATAAAAGATTTATAAGTAGTTAACTTATAAATTGGATTTTGGCGTGCAAATGAGAAATGGATAGAATTTGTTAATAAAGTGATTTTATAAGTTGAAGTTGTTATAAAGTATAAATGGAATTTATAAACATTGTTTTATAAATCCGAAATCGACTTATTTTGATAAGTTAATTATTATAGCTTATTAAATGTAATATATCCACGATTTTGGGACAGTAGATAATCCTTTAAATAAAATATGTAGAAATGATAAATTTGGTAAATGAAGTATATTCACGATTTTGGATGGTGAATAATATATTAAAGAAATATTTTGGGAAAGTGATATTTTAAATAGAATTAAAACGATTAAAAGATGTTTTAAAATGTGTTAAGTATCGAAATCATAGATTTCAACATTCATTGTTGAAATAGACGTTTTTGAGAAATTGAAGGAAATGGTGGACTATAACACTGTTGTTATAGTAAATGATTTCCGAAAGGAAAAGTTTTGTATAGTATTGGGATTTATATATCTATCTTAAATCTCGAATCCCTATACTAGTGATTTTGGGTTGTCGTAACGATGTTTTACGTAACATTCGTTTTGACCCAAATAAGGGCGTTTAAGAGATTGTTTTCCTAAAAGAATAAAATATATACTTAATTGTGATTTAAGTATATTAAATATTTCCCAAATATTGAAAATAAATAGACTGGTGAATTACTTATTATTAAATAAGTATGGAATGTTTTCTAATATGAAGTGAATGTTTTGAGATCATATATTTAAAGATAAATTGAAAGTGAATAATTGAAATCGATTTGAAAAATCGTATAAAAGGTGAATATTTGGAAATGTAAATTCACAATGGAAATTTATAAGGGAAATTTGTTTTAAAAATAAACATTGATTTATTTTTAAAAATGTGGAAATAAATTTATGGATTTGGAACGTAAATTTAATAAATCGGTAAGGATTTATTTGATTGGTTTAAATGAACCATTTTGAAATGGAAGTTGTAAAGGTGAAAAGTGATTTGAAATATGTTTTCAAATGGTTGAAGTGTGGAAAATATATCTTATAAAGATATTTTGGAAGTAAATAATTTAGGAAATTATTTGAAATCGGGTTATGTTGTGTATATTGACTGATAGTTAAATAACCGACTATCAATATTGACCCTCAAAGTGCTATTTGTTGTGAATTGGTTGAAATTGAATGCTACACTTATTTTTAAATTATTGCCCTCGTTATTCGGATTTCCCATTCCGAATAGTGATATGACGTAATGGATAGCATTGAAGACCGGTGTTGAAGACCGGGTATTTGTGAAAACGATAGGATGACCTATCGATTGTCTCTACACCGTTAGCTACGGTATGGAGATTTCCTTTGTGATGGGAAATTCGATCGGATTGTGAATACCCGGATTGGAAGGGCTTCTTTGGAAGTACCTTCGGTATTGTTCGAACCCGGAACAAACTTGTATGGTTACGTGTCTGACATTACATTTTGAGATATAAAGCAGATTTCTTTCAAATACATCTCTGTTGGTGGCGGAGAATTTATTCTCTTAGCTTAACACCCTTCTCTGAAACGTACGAGTTCAAAGGTTTTGTAGTTGAAGGTTATCACCGATATATTCCCAATTTGGTAATGTGGCGTGCTGAGTGCTACTGTGTGATGATTATTTATTGATCATTTGTTGATCAAAGCGTGGCTTTGTGAAAAAGCGTGGCTTCGTGAAAAAGCGTAGCTTTGTGGATGAGACTTCGTTAGACTTCACACCCCGGAAATGGTCGAAACAGGAATATGCGGCAAGGTTATGAGGGTCGCTCCCTTTAGGGTATGTCATTTCCTTCTGGAAAAGGGTGGTGTCAGGTATGGGGCCCTGATGCTTAACCTATGTGGTTGCTCCAATCTCATTTTTCTGTGTGGTTGTTGCTTGGTGATAGAGGGCCCTCGGATAAAGGTCCCAAAGGACCGAGGAGTGGCATACTCGAGTAGTAGTTACCTAGTTACAGAGGTAACCCGGCCTTGTGTTGGCAGAGATCCGGTTAGGTTCTCGGGGCGTCCCGCCAGAGGCGATCCCATGTGGCAGTAGGAAGTTCCTTATCCTGACCATTTGTTGAAAAAAATCCAAAAAAACAATACGAGCCTCATACGGTTTTAGTTGTATAACCTGTCATGGAATGTGGCGGTAACCTGCCATTGAACATGGTAGCTATAGTAGGCATACGATAATGGTCATATGTTGGCTAAGATTTATATTCTATTTTCGAAATGCTTTCATCACTGTGCACTAATAATAATATCAAAAATGATTTTTTTTGCGTAGTAAGCTTCTTTGACTATCATAAGGAGAAATCTCCTCCAATTCTGCGTTTGCATTGTGTGTGTGCGGGTAGGCCTTATGGTAGTTTCATTTTGCAAAAGCATTACGGATATTTTTCCACATCCCTTGTTCTTATTTTAAAAGATAAATAACTGTTTTAAGTTCTCACACCAGTCTCATGACTGACCTAGAGTTTATTATTCTCTTCCAAAACTCTGGGTCCCCATCATTTTCCACATGGGCAGCCTAGAATCAGGTTATCAGGTCATTCTGGATTCAGAAGTGCTATGGAGCTCAAGTGGCGAGCTAGATGGCAAGACGTATTACTTGTATATGATATTATCTTTCCGCTATAAATTCACTTGTAAGGACATGTTTGTATAACTGTCCATTGTTTTGATGTGTTGTATATTGTTGTTGTACACTCTGATGATGATGTGATGTAATGTAATAACTGAGATAGTTCTTTGTTTTAAAGATTACTCATTTATCTATTATATGTTGTTCCGCTGTGATATGTGAGATTCTGATATTGTTTCTGTTCTTTTTTATTATTTCTTCTATCCTTTTCTTCTACCTCTTCTTTTAACCCTAACAATTCGGTTTTTCGGCGTTCGATTATGCGGCATTTGATACAGTGGACATAAGAATGCCGACCTTCGGATCCCGACAAAATCGTGTATGTTACAACGATTCTGCCTTAGCGTCTCTAGTGCCACTTTAAGATTGACTTCATGCTCTCTCTCATCCTTAGAGTATAATAAAATTTCATCCATAAACACCAATACAAACCTATCCAAGTACACTTAGAAAACTTGATTCATCAAATCCATGAAGAAAGCAGGTGCACTCATCGATCTAAATGGCATCACTAGCCACTCATAAGAACCATACCTAGTCTGAAATGCTGTCAAAGGAATACTGTCATCTGCCATTCTGAACTGATGGAAACCTGTCGCTAAATCCAATAGGGAAAACACTCTGGCTCCACTCAACTGATCGAACAGATCGTCTATTCTTGGAAAAAATACTTATTCTTAATCATCTTTTCATTCAACTTATGATAGTCGATACACATCCTCAATGACCCATCTATTTTCTTCACGAACACTACGGCCGCTCCCCAAGGCTAACTGCTTGGCCTAATAAAATTCCTTCCTTCTAGACCCACTAGCTACACCTTCAATTCCTTCATCTCAGTCGGTATCATCCTGTTAGGTGATCTGCTTATAGGTTCAGCTCTGGACATATGATCTATACGAAACTAAACTACTCATTTTGGCGGTAGTCCTACGACTGGCTCAAAGACATATGCAAACTCTCTTGCTACTCGAATCTAACTTAATTCATCTCCTATCTCCATAGCACTAAGCAAAGTACTCAAATTCCGGTCAGAATTCTCCACTAAAAATATTAGTCGGTTATGACTATCAGGATGTCTCAGTGATATCTCCATATCCTGGAACAATATTATAACATCATACCTACCCAACCAATCCATACCCAAAATGATCCTAAAATTTATGAAATCAATAACATACAAGCTACATGCAAACTTATGGCCTAACAAATCAAGTTCTGGCTAGTCACATATCAACCCTAGAGTTGCATACCCTCCTATAGGATTCGCAACACTTAAGGAAGCAATAGGGTAGGTGGGTTCTAAACGTAATCTATCAACAAAACACTGAGATATAAATGAATGTGATGCACTGGTATCAAAATGTACCCTAACTGGAATACTCTGAATCAAACACATACTTTACATCATAGTCTTCCCTTTATCAGCTGAAGTAGGCCTAGCTGGTCCAATAGTAAAACCCTTTCCTTTATCTACCCTAACTAGCTCTGGACATTGATTCTTGTAATGCTCAACTTGATTATTGTTGAAGCACTTCACATTCCTCTTATTTGCAGCCTTCTTCGCATTACCTGACCGACACTCACTCGCATAATGGCCCTTCTTGTCACACTTATAGCAAACTAACTCTACCTTTGCCTTCATGGCAGTAACTCCCTTTTAGGCTTCCTTCTTCTTAAAGAACTTTCTCTTCTTCCCTTGAGAAACCTAAATTTCCGCTGGCTTCTCTCTAACACAACTAGCAAGCATCTCCTCATGGAAAATGTCCATCTCCACAACTAAATTACTAAGATTGCGAAGATGTGGTAGGGTCACTCTAGCCATCTTAGGCCTTAGTCCCCTAATAAACTTCTCATTCCTTCTGATGACGGTGTCTATAGTATTATGTCCATAAAGAGATAACTCCTCAAAATTAGTGGCATACTTAACAGCTGACATCTCTCCCTGCGCCAGATCCATAAACTTCCTCATCGGCTTTGACTTAGAGAACTTAGACACAAACTTCTGCTCAAATCTCCATCTAAAATCTTCCCACGTCAACCACTCCTCCGAAACTCTAGCGGTAACACTGTTCCACCAATAAAGTGCTGACCCTTGTAACTGCCTAGAGGCCAAACTTCTCTTTTGCCCGCCATCTAAACCCTAATCAGCGAAGATACTCTCATAATGTAATAACCAATTCTCTACCTCAATAGCATTCTCCATCCCCATGAATGGTTTCCCACCAAGACTGGTGTAGTTCCTGCTCATTATTATTCCCAACTAGAGCATAAGATTAACTCCTCCTACATTTCCAACAACTCTAGCAGTAACTTTGCTTGCATCATATTGACGAAGAACTAATACATCGCCCCCATATCTACTAGTGGATTTCCAGCACCTACATTGGTATCAGCATTTTGGTTATTAGCATTAACCGATCAACTCGAGTTCCTCCTGGTAGTGGGTCGATCATTTCCATTGGTTGTGGTGCTTCCTCCACTGAGATTTTATCTTTCGTTTCTTGCTTCCGTATCCCATTTCTCATAAATCTGCATACAAGCCTTAGTAAGATGCAGAAGAATGGTCTAAGAGAGTATGGCGTGCGTATATATATATGTATAGCTATATATCAAATACAAGTATGTTACTATAGCGTTAATCCAAACCCCAATCATATTTCTGATTCATTGGATTATGTTTCAAAAAGCTTTTAGGTTTAACTTTTCTTTTAAGTCTTCATAAACCTATGCTCTTATACCAATTTGTAACATCAACCTACTTAGAGGCCCAAAACTAATGGCTACTAATGCTGAGTCATCTATAATTATTAATCCTTGGCGACAATTTACGACAAAGTTAGATACATTGATAAACATATACATATGAATGTCGAAAAAAAAATTAAAACAGCAAATAAAGTCCACATTCCATTTCAAAATATTTCAAATTCATTACATAATCCTAGTGCGCAGACCACATTCAAACATAATATAATTATTACAAAATATGCCAAGAGCGACATATAGAGATGCCTCCTTGGATGATCAGAGTATATAATAAGGCAATAAAGCAAGTTTTCCTTTACAACCAAACAGAATGGAAATAAAACAACTTAAAGTAGATAATATGCCTCCTGCACGTCACTGGAAACTTTATTCGTACAAAAGAACACTTAAAAACCCTAATCCTCAAACTACTCAAAATCAACTGAGTGACCAAGAGTTCAAGGGAAAAAACTTTGAGTCGGACATAAAGCCTGGTATGAATAATAATAACCATCTCAAACCATTTAGATATCTAGTGAGACCATGCCGCTTAGCGGAATGGGTTTTCCCCTCACTGGTATCTTAAAAACTTTATAAAACCATATACTGTTCTCCTACATCCACAATGGTTAAAACAATTCAAAATAATATGATGATATCAAACAAGTAAGTTAATTTTGGAATGCCCAACCCCATTCATTCTGACTATCTGTCTCAATTATAGTTTCCAGGATTATTATTAACCTATTAGTTTTCATGGTCTTACTAATAACTAGTTAAATGTTTATAGACTACCCATTTGATTTCATGCTTTTCATGGGATCACTAAGAACCTATTGGTAACTCAAATATCTTTTTTCTTATCCTAGTTTTCATGGGCCGACTAGGAACCTATTGACTAACTGTCAATATCTTAATCCAAATATGGTTTTCATGGGCTAACAATAAACCTATTGGCCCCTGCCAATACCAAAACATAGTTTTCATGGGCTGACTATACACATATTGGCCCCTAACAATACCCTTTCCTTTATACAGTTTTCATGGGCTTACTGCGAGCCTACTGTCCCCTGCCAATATCTTTAGTTAATATTTCTTAAGCTACATTTACTACTGGATCAACCCAGTTGGTTATTCTGCCATTCCCCAAAGCACCGTTATGGGTTAACTATAACGTGAATAGATATATGAAGAAGCAACATAACAACATAATAATACCAACACCTGTGGTTAAATATCCTTGAAATAATTTTATATAAACCTTGGTTAATCCCTTTAACCTGTTAATCAAGGAAAACTTTTACAAAAACTTTATTTCAAAAATCTTTATTTATTTCATGGTTTATTATTTAAAATGAGACTGGGTAAATTTTTTGAAAACCTAAAACATCTCTTTCGAAACCACTGGATAACCTCCTTCGAAAGCAAAGAAAACTCCTTTTCAAAACACTATGAATATACCTTTCAAAGCCCTTGTTCAATAATCTCTTTCAAAACCAAATACTTTCGATGGCATCAAAACATTACTTAAAATCTTTAGAAACATAGCTTCAAAACAAGTGAAAGTACCCCTTTTGAAATTATTGGGTTTTACTTTCAGAAACATCATTTCAAAGTGAATATAGGCGAAAGCATCTCCTTCGGAACCATTGATAAAAAAAATTGGGAAAATTTTGATGGTGCCAGAATCATCTATTCGAAAGCTCAAAACCTTTGAGTAAGAATAAGAAGGATAGCGTCGAAACGCCCTTTTCGACAACATTGCCTTTGAAAACCTTGACCCCTTTCAAAAGCATTAATGAAGTGGCTTAACATAAGTTTAAAATAAAATCACGCTTCGAAAGTATTGATGATTTCAATATACTTGAAGGTAAAAGAAAAGCGATTGGGTTTCGACTGGGTCGAAACCACTACTTTCGAAAGCATTCTTTTATAAATAAAATAACCCTTTTGAAAGCCTGTTCCTTTGACAACCTTCTTTGAAAGCCACTTAGAAAAACCCCTTTCGAAAACATATGCTTCGACTATGTCGAAAGATTTAAGTAAAACAGAGCAGGCTCTTAACATTTGAAAACAAAACGAAGGTTTCGACCCTATCGAAAGCATTGCTTATAACACCATGACTTCAGCCTTTTCTCCAATCCACTACATACCATCTAAATGATACCTTGTGCATTTGTTTCGACTAGGTGGGTGGGTTGGTTTCGATTGAGTTGGATCGGAAGCATTGGAATCGAAAGGCATTACTATAGGAGGTGGAACCAACTTTTCTAAATAAAGGCTGAACTTATGCTATTTTTAATGATTGCTTTATAACTACCTACCTATTTGTAATCCTTTAATTGGTTGCCTTCAAATTTCTAAATACTTTACAAAATAACTGCCGCATTTATCAGAACTAAGTCAAGGGAAAATGTAATGTTTAAGCCCTTCTATTAAGAAAAACCAATATTGCAAATAAGTCCTTCTTTTAAAATAATTTAATTTCCAAATAAATTAGAAAAAATCCCCAAAAATCATAGAAATTCACTTTCATCATGTTACCAAACATATTAGACTTTTAGACCCAGTTTCTTCCTGAAATAATCGAAATAAAATTTAAACCCAAATATATCATATTTTCCTTTAGAAATTCATAATAAATATTCCATAGCTTGGAAAATTATGAAATTTAAGCCAATCTCCAAAATTATATTTTATCTAACATGTAATTGTTCCATGGCATTCTAAAATCAATATCAATCAGATTCTTCCTAAAACCATGCAAATGTATATGTAAATGAATTGGTTTAAATCAAACGAAAAATAATTCAAGCATATCATCATCCAAAACATCGCAAAAATGAATTTAATTTTAAATCTGAAGACATATGATTATAACAACAAAATAGAGATGGAATGAATCATTATTCAACTTGGATATGATAAGCAATTTGACATTTGTAGAAGACTGATTCCCCTTGCTTTGATCTTTGTTTAGATTTACCTTTTCTTCCCCTTTTCCCTTATTAATGGCCGGCTTTATTTTAGGTTTTTGATTTGCATTTGTAAAAACGAAAAATGTATGTAAATGGGCAAGAATGTAAAATGTATAGCCGTGAGTAATAATAGTGTGGCCAATAACTAATATGCCCATGTTTAATTAAATACATAAAAGCCAATTTAAGCCCAATTAATTAATTACTTAAGCGTGACCTTCTTATAGTTTTATTCAAATATCAATCACCTTATCATCATTATTCTATTTAATTTATCTAATTAAATCTTCTGAATATGCCCATGTTATCAAAAATTAGGGGTGTTACAAGGTTCGAGGAAGACGTAAGAAGGGCTTCTCGATTGTCTTTTGAAATTATAAATAAAT
This sequence comes from Allium cepa, assembly GCA_030765085.1. Lineage (NCBI taxonomy): Eukaryota > Viridiplantae > Streptophyta > Magnoliopsida > Asparagales > Amaryllidaceae > Allium > Allium cepa. Next base: position 688,165,578 of record CM060932.1, on the reverse strand, counting down.
CTGATGTATTTAGGAGTGGGCAGACGGAACATAACGTTTATGAATAATAAGAAAGTACTGGATGAAAGCATAATTGTTGGGATGTAGTTGTGTGGGAGCGATGCCTTGATATCTTAACATCTCCCGGACAAAGGAATTAAAAGGCTGGACGCATCCAACCGAGCACATGAACTTGTTGCATGATGTATATCCGGCAAAGGGCAAGTGAGATCTATCTTGCCTCGTAGGAACTAAGACGTCCTTAAACGGAATTCCATGGATTGAGAATTGTTAGGGATGCGGATTAAGGATCTTAAGGCAGAAATAACACTAGAAGGGGGGGTGAATAGTGTTTTAAAGAATATATGAACTATATGACTAAATTAAAACTTTCAACACAAATCTAAACAGAATTCTAACACAGAATGATCACAGAACATATAACAAATGCAAATAGTAAAGTAAAGCAAGTAAAAGGAAAGAACACACCGGATTTTATATTGGTTCGGAATCCTCCTACATCCAGTCCTGCACCAAGGCAATATCCTTGTACAGATTTTTATAAGTCAATATCCAAATTACAACCCTCAATTTCTAAGGCCTTGAGGAACCCTCCTATCTCCGAGTCTGGGGTAAACTCTCTTGATTTACGGGACACAAGATCACCCTAATACTTTTTAATAACAATCCTTTTGAATGGAGAGACTCTATGGACTTTTTGAATACAAATTAATCCTATAACTCTGAATAGCACTTTGATCTTTAGTAGAATGATGGAGAATCAAATAGAGAGAGTATCTAAATGATTTCCTATTGAGAATTTAGCAGAATGATGGCACGATCTTGAAAATATGAAGTTTTATGGATATGGAATGGTGGAGAAGAAAGAGTGAAGAAAATAAGAAAGTAGTTGTTAAAAAAATTCGTTTTGGAAGCCTTTATATAGATGCACAATAGTCATAACCATTGGCGAAAGGTTTTTGAACGAATGGACACTTCTTTTGAAAATTGAATTTTGAATCCAACTGTCACCATGTCGACATGGGGTATCCCCTTATGTCGACATCCCTCAGTTCAAAATTGTAGAGATGTTGTTTTGTAAAAGCATTTGAATTTGAAACAAGTTGAAACTTCTCTGAAGCAAAATAAAGTGTGTAAACAATATTTTGAGATACAAAATGAATATAAAACATTATTTTAAATATATATATAATTGATATAGACCGTCAATTATATAAGTAATATTTAAAATCAAAATAAGTTTTGATGTTTTAAAAATAGAAGTTTTTAAAATCAGAATGGAGGAATATTTCAAGGCTAAAACAAAGTTTGAAAACATTTTTGAAAACATGATTTTGAAAGCTAAAACATTTTGAAAACAGATTTAAAAACATTTTGAAAAATCTATTCAAACTGAAATTGCAAGAACCTTCCTATAGAGCTCCTCCATAGGACTCGAGAACTTGTACAAAGTAGTTTAAATGATTTTGATTTTCGTGGGTTTATAAGCCACTTGTCGTAGGTTTGTAAGCTACTTGTCGTGGGTTTGTAAGCCACTGGTTTTGATAGAAATTTGGTTCCATCCCAAAAGAAAATTGGAAGAAAGATGAGAGTGCTATTATGAAGTTTTAACAAAATACTAGACACTTATCTTGAGATCTTGATTCTCTAGAGTCTTGAATCTTGAATCTCTAATCTTCATCTTGATGCTTGAGTCTTTATACTGATCAGTCTTCGATAATACCTGCATATACTTCATATATACATATATATATATATATATATATATGAAAATGTTAGTATATATTTTATAAAGTAAAGTATAATAACTATATAAGGTTGTTGTCATCGAAACATCATCAACTCAGTTCCTAACAATCTCCCCCTTTTTGATGATGACAACCTTTGTTTATAAAATATTCTTACCATACCATAACTCTCCATAACTCCCCCTTACTCCATGACTTCTCCTTAAAACTACAACTCCCCTTTATTCCATGACTCCCCTTTACACCAAGCACATATATTTTTATAACTTTCTCCCCCTTTGTCATCAACAAAAAGGAATAAAAGATTTACCTGTTCTAAGATAATTAAGTATATATAGAATAAAAGTGTAAAGTGAACGTGTAAGTGATCAAGTGTGTGAGCATATATATAAGTGTAACTTGACAATCAAATCAGTATCATACATAGCAAACCAATCATGTATAGTATATGAAGTTATATACAAACCAAATCCAAATCAAACTTAAGTAAACAATTCAATCAAATCCTAATCAAATCTAAATCAAATCAAACAAACAAACAAACAAACATAATGATCAGACAATCCTTGGGACTTCCACCCATCCATCTTCTCCAAAGATAGGATCAGTTTTGATAACATCCCAATTATCTTTGTCGAGAGTGACCGGTGGATTTGCTTCGGGTTCGTCTTTGCTAAGGCTTGAGATCATCCAACGAAGTGCGTCGAAGTGTTTCTCTTGCTCTTTGATCATCTTCATTTGGCTTAATTCTAAGTGCCTTTGATTTATAAGTATAAAAGAAAGAATATTCTTGAAAGAAGTAAGAGTTTCTGCAAGATTTTCACTTAAATTCTTAATTGGAGAAGCCATAATTTAAGAAATAAGTTGAAGTATGAGAGGAGATGAATAGAAATGGAGTTTGAGAAGTTTTTCTGGAAAAAATAGGTATTTACAGGAGTTATTGGCCGTTCAAAATGAATTGTCACTTGGTAGTTACAAGAATTTGAAGTTAGAAATTGTAACTACTTTCTGACTGTTGTATGTCGACATGTGGGGATAGGGCATGTCGACATGGTCTAGAAAGAATGACCAAGTTGAGTTATTTTTTGATTTTTAAGTTTATTTTTATACTAGTGGACCTATATAAACTTAAAATAAATACCTATCAGAGATATATAAAGCTGGAAAACAGAGAATAAGATAGCATTACTTATATTAGTTAACATTACATAATCTTAACTAAAAAAGTAGAAAATACAAAGATAGATAAACGATAGCTAGAGGGATAATGGCTAGGATTAGTTTGATGAAGATGATGATGAAGACAAGCCAAGTTTCCTGCCTATCTTCCCAAAGAACTTGTCGATCTTTGTGGAGATTTTATCCAAGGATCTTAAGGCAGAAATAACACAAGAGAGGGGGTGAATAGTGTTTTAAAAAATATATGAACTATATGACTAAATTAAATCTTTCAACACAAATCTAAACAGAATACTAACATAGAATGATCACAGAACATATAACAAATGCAAATAGTAATGTAAAGCAAGTAAAAGGAAAGAACACATTGGATTTTATACTGGTTCGGAATCCTCCTACATCCAGTCCTGCACCATGGCAATATCCTTGTACAGATTTTTATAAGCCAATATCAAAATTACAACCCTCAACTATCTCCGATTTTGGGGTAAACTCTCTTGATTTACAGGACACAAGATCACCCTAATACTTCTTAATAACAATCCTTTTGAATGGAGAGACTCTATGGACTTTTTGAATACAAATTAATCATATAACTCTGAATAGCACTTTGATCTTTAGTGGAATGATGGAGAATCAAATAGAGAGAGTATCTAAATGATTTCCTATTGAGAATTTGGCAGAATGATGGCACGATCTTGAAAATATGAAGTTTTATGGATATGGAATGGTGGAGAAGAAAGAGTGAAGAAAATAAGAAAGTAGTTGTTAAAAAAATTCGATTTGGAAGCCTTTATATAGATGCACAACAGTCATAACCATTGACGAAAGGTTTTTGAACGAATGGACACTTCTTTTGAAAATTGAATTTTGAATCCAACTGTCACCATGTCGACATGGGGTATCCCCTTATGTCGACATCCCTTAGTTCAAAATTGTAGAGATGTTGTTTTGTAAAAGCATTTGAATTTAAAACAAGTTGAAACTTCTCTGAAGCAAAATAAAGTGTGTAAACAATATTTTGAGATAGAGAATGAATATAAAACATTATTTCAAATATATATATAATTGATATAGACTGTCAATTATATAAGTAATATTTAAAATCGGAATAAGTTTTGATGTTTTAAAAATAGAAGTTTTTAAAATCAGAATGGAGGAATATTTCAAGGCTAAAAAAAGTTTGAAAACATGATTTTGAAAGATAGAACATTTTGAAAACAGATTTAAAAACATTTTGAAAAATCTATTCAAACTGAAATTGCAAGAACCTTCCTATAGAGCTCCTCCATAGGACTCGAGAACTTGTACAAAGTAGTTTAAATGATTTTGATTTTCGTGGGTTTGTAAGCCACTTGTCGTAGGTTTGTAAGCTACTTGTCGTGGGTTTGTAAGCCACTGGTTTCGATAGAAATTGAGTTCCATCCCAAAAGAAAATTGGAAGAAAGATTAGAGTGCTATTATGAAGTTTTAACAAAATACTAGAAACTTATCTTGAGATCTTGAAATCTTGATTCTCTAGAGTCTTGAATCTTGAATCTCTAATCTTCATCTTGATGCTTGAGTCTTTATATTGATCAGTCTTCGATAATACCTGCATATACTTCATATATACATATACATATATATATATATATATGAAAATGTTAGTATATATTTTATAAAGTAAAGTATAATAACTATATAAGGTTGTTGTCATCAAAACATCATCAACTCGGTTCCTAACAAGAATAACCGACAAAGAGCAGATTTGCCGATTCGAGAAGCTTGTGAATCCATTGGATTGTCAAGAAGAATGGCGCCCTCAACAGCACCAGAGCAAGGCTAATGATTTCTGTTGGAAAGACTGGAATATCATAGAAGAGATCAATTTGTGGGATAGACGCTTCTAATTATTCTGTATGATGGCTTGAAGAAGGTCTTCCAGATATAGTTGTAGAACTTGACTTCACTTTAGAGCTAATGTGTCTCGTCGCTGAATCAGATGACATGATAATTGAACGCTTTGTGCATATGGTATCTATTTCAGCTATACTTAGTAGATTATCGAGATTAAAAATAATAAACTTCCTCCTCCCCCATGTAAAGTGTGCACTAGTGTCGTGTAGTGCAATGTGGAACAGAAATAAACAAGTTTGAAATTAGAAAGGAAGAAAATAAAATGACAAGACTTGGAGTTTTGTCTGGAGAGACCGTCATCGCTGACCATCTCAATTGACAAAAGAGTTGATCGACGATGAAAGCTTTGGGATCATCTATCGACATGTTGATTTATGAATTCTGTCATCTAAGTTCGTTAGCAAGTTTATAACTTGGTCCATATTGAGAAGTCCAAAAGTTTGGTCGTTTAATCTGAAGTTCGACGGTCCAAGTATGCAAGTCATATTGTCTATTGTCATCTTATATTAGAGTTCTGAAAGACAAAAAAATGTTAAGTGTTTGAATGAGTTAGATTGGAGTGGTCTTTGGTGTGAATACCGATCCCTTCACTTTATTGTCGATCCCTTTCGCCAGCCATTTCCTACTGATCCCTCATCTAAGCTACTTCCTACCGATCCCTGCACCAAACCAAACAACATTGATCCCTCATCTTCACTTCTGCCTAAAGATCCTTATACCAGAGTAAGCCACACGGATCACTATCCAATAACATCATAGCCTAATGCTGATCCCTTTTTCTCCTTTCCAATCACAAGCTTCAACTTTCCTTTACCCCATCAATTAAAGAACATCACTTCTACATGTTCCTATCATAGGTTGATCCCTGTCATTGCCCTTTCATCATACACCGAACCTAACCTTTCTCCTTCTACCCAAACCCATCTCCTTCCTCTTCCTTCTCTCTCACATGTCCGAGCACTTGCCGTCGCCCCCTTATGCTTCTGTTAGAAGCTCAAAATTCGCAACTTCATTGTATATTTAAAGGCGATTTCATACCAATGTATATCGAGTTAAATTAAAGGCGAGTGTTTGAGGCTTGTTGGATTGGAGATGAAGGGAGAGTGACTTTGGAGGAATAATTGAACTCCTATTAGGATTTAAGGTTTAGGGTTGAAGAGTTTTCATTCGTCAAAGAGGTTTCATGGTATCTTCGGTTTGGTAGAGAGGTTTGTGCAAAGGCAAGAGAAATAAAAATGAGAAGGTAATAAAAAGTGAATGAAGGAATTGAGGAAAGTTTATTTATATACATGTATATGGAGGAAGAACTGGTCATAGGAGGTTGAACAAGTCATAGATTAGGAGGAGGATCGGCATTGCGGTCTGCCGATCTCTATTCGCATAGCCCTACCAAGGGATCAGCATGCGAAGTGTCGATCCCTCCTAAAAAAAGTGAAAAATACAAAACTAAAAATAATAAATGAAATGAAAAATGAAAAAGGAGAAATGATGGATGAGTTAAAAGTCAATTACGATCGTTGTAATGAAGGTCTGACTACAAATACGAACATACAGAATATTATAAAAATTGGCAATGACCTGTTAACGTTTGAACACGTCTGGGAGTCATTAACAGAAATATGTATATGAATATGCACGAGAATGGTTTGAAAGTTCAGCTTTTTGAAATCAACAGGAATTGCAATCAAACCTGAAGCTCCCAATTTGAGATTGGATCAGATAATAAAAGGCTATAAGTCTCGCATTACCGGATTTGTATGCGCTGATGGAATACGGCATTGGTCTTAGATTATTGAAAGTCAACCAAGCATCACAGCAATCAACGGAGGATCGATGCCTTCATGGACGATTCGACAAAGGGATAACAACCAATCAGGAAGCTAAATAAGCTTTTTCGGCAATTCAAATTTTTTGTATTCAAAGCACGTCATGTTAGTCACAAGACGTACTTTGGGGGGCAAGTGTTACCAGTATCCTGACCCAGCTATATAGACTGATCACATAAGACACGTTCGACTTTCCTCAAGAAGGATGATTGTGTAGAAATGACTATAGGACCAGGAAGTAGAGTTCAGATGGTTATATGAAGCCCGGATTGAAGGAGTTGATAGATAGACGACGCATGATATTAGAAATATGGAAATTAGCTTAGATAGACCAGGGATCGACATAGCTGGGTTATACTCTAGGGATGGGCATAGTCGTTTGGATGGATAGTCAACGCGGATAAAGTATTAGAGGGGTCGGCAAAGGTGATGTTGCCTGGTCAGACATGACTTGCTAATAGTCGAGGGATCAGTATCACATTCAGGATGAGGAGGGTTCGGCATAACATTCTTAAGCAAGTGGGATCAGCATAGTGTTAAGTGATAAGAGGGATCGGCATATTGAGTCATAAGAAGGATCGGCACGATAGGTCATCGGATGGATGACACTATATAATGAATTCAAGGGATAAGCGTGAATACGCAAGCATGGTTCGGTATGATTGGATGAATCACTATGCGGTATAATAGGGGTCGGCATGTGATGTATGGAGCTGGGTAGAAGGGATCAACATAATCCATTAGAGGGATTCGGCGGGAATAACTTTAAAGTAGATCTGAATCCAAGATCAATTGAAAGCATGAGCTCTATGTATCCAAACAACATGATATTTAGGAAACCATCATATCTAAGCATGAAGAAGCTATCATAGGGATCGCTGCCCCAAAATCAACAAATGGAGGGATCAGTACCGATCCCTCTCCATAGGGATTTGGGATTAGCGACACCTATGGTGGGCCCATATGGAGGTCTTGTAGCCAAACTTTCATAGAGATCGGTGGTTTCCCTCACCTATATATACTCGCCTAAGGGGTCATTCTCATGATCTTTACGCTGCTGATTACATAGCTATTTTATTATAATCAACTTTCTTCATTACTCTCTAACTCTTGTTGTTTGCCACTGTAATCAAGATTATAATGAATCAATAAAGAGAAAATTCAAAGTGGACGTAGGCAATCGACGCCGAACTACTATAGATCCCGGTGTTATTGATTTATGTTTTGATTTGCTTATTATTTTGCTATATTCCCCTGTTTTAATTTAGTTTTCTTCATTTACTTCTCTACACAAACCTATTCTTGGGTGTTTGTGGCTAATTTGATTGTAAATACTAACCTTGCTCTCTTCACCTGATACACTTTCCGGACCTGGCATACCACTAGCTGGGAGTCGTAGAAAATTTGCAAAGTCATTATTCCCAGTTCCTTGGCATTTTGAGTCCTGCAATTAAAGCCTCGTATTCATCTTCGTTGTTCGTCATCGAAAAGTCAAGTTTTAGGGCATAACTAATCTAGTGTTCTTCAGGAGTGAAAGTATGACTCTAGCACCAGAACACCGATCATTAGATGCACCATCTATGTACATCTTCCATCCAACTATTTTTTCTCCACTGCTCTTCTGAGGATCATCCCGTATGGGAATTCAGCTAAGAAATCCACCAAGGCCTAACCCTGGATTGCAGGGTGATAGCTAGTGTCATATTGACTCAGTTCAATGTTCCATTTCAGCAATCTTCTACAAGTCTCAAGTCGTTGCAAGACTTGTCGTAAAGGGTAATCAATGAGGACCTTGATCGGATGAGCCTGGAAATAAGGGTGGAGTTTTCTAAAGCAATCATCAGGTAGTAAGCGAGCTTTTCTAGTCTCGAATAATTTCTTTCTGCTCCTGCAACTGCTTATTGATATAATAGATCGGTCGCTGGATGCTATATTCCTTATGTACAGGTGAGGCACTCAGGGCATGCCCGACACCGCTAGGTATAAGAACAAATCCTCATCATCCACCGGCTCCGAGAGAATAGGAGATCTCTCCATGTGATTCCCCAAAAGGTTGGAATGCATCTTATAATCCTAGTTTCACTCAAAGTTCCTTTTCTTGATCACTTTAAGGAAGGGGATGAAATTGTCAGTGGCTTTGGAGATTAACCGGCTCAGGGCGGTGACCTTCCCATTTAAACTTTGGACCTCCTTGATCGTCTTTTAGGCGTCGGCCTCTCTTAAACTTTGAATTTTTCTAGATTGGCTTCAACCCCACAGGAGTTGACAATGAAGCCTAAGAACAGCTTCCCTAATGCAACGTCGAAAGAGCATTTCAAAGGATTGAGCTTCATCCGTATTACGAGAGGACACCAAACATCTCTACTAGATCATCAGCTTGGTCTCTCGAATGTCGTAACTTCACAAGCATGTCATCCACGTAAACTTCCATCGATTTTCCAATATGGTCGTTAAACATTTGGTTCACAAGTCTCTAGTAAGTAGCGCCTGCATTCTCTAATTCAAAGGGCATAACTAGATAGGAATAGGGTCCAAGGTCCATAATGAAGCTAGTATGTTCCTGATTCGAAACGTGCATCGATATTTGATTTTATCTAGAGTACGTGTCCATTAACGAGAGTTGCTCGTGTTCAGCGATCGAGTCCATCAGCTGATCTATATTTGAAAGCGGAAAGCTACGCTTCGGGATTGCCATATTCAAGTCCGAATAGTCTATGCTTGTCTTCCACTTCCCGATTGCTATTTTCACCAAGACAGGGTTCGATACCTAATCTGAGCATAAGGCATCACAGATGAAGCTATTATCCTTCAGCTTATTTACTTCTTTGAGTGCAGCGGATCTCTCCAGATTTTTAATGACATTATTCTAAAGATTCAATTAGATAAATTAAATAGAATAATATAAATATTAGAGTGATAAGGGGATTGAGATTTGAAAATAAATTAGAGACCAAGCTTAATTATATAAACGGGCCTATAAATGGTTTCAACTGTTAATTAACAAGGAAACAATTAAAGCAAGGGCTTATTAGGAAATTGCCACGTCATTACCTTATATTCTTGTTTCATTGCCATTCACGTTCATTTTATAAAAAATGTAAATCAAAAGAGAAGCCAGCCATTACTTAGGAAAAAAGAAGAGAAAATCAATCTAAAGCTAAGAAATTAAAGCAAGGAAGATTAGTCTTAATCAAATCTCAAAGTCCTTATCCTAATCAAGTTGAATAATAATCAAAACTATCTCTATTTTATTTTTATGATCATTTGATTTTCAGGTTTAAGATTAAATCCATTATGATGATTTTTGATGATGATATGCTTTGATTTTATAACATATTTGATTCAAAAAAGATCGTTTGATAATTGTTTATACGTGATTTAAAGGGTAAAATCGTTTCCAAATGCCACGAGGAATTTATATGTTATGTAAAACATGATTTTAGAGATTGGTTTCAATATTTATAATTTTCCAAGCAATGGAAATTTATTCTGAATTTTCAAAGGAAAATATGAATAATTGGGTTCAGAAATTAATTTCAGTTATTTTATGAAGAATTTGAGTCTGAAATTTTTATATGTTAGGTAACATGTTGAAAGTGAATTTCTATAATTTTTGGGGATTTTTCTCAAGTGATTTACTATGGAAAATAAATTATTTTACAAGGACGACTTAAACGATTTAATTGTTTCGCTTAATGGAAGGACATATTTATTAAATTAATCCTTGTTTAGATCTGAAATTATACAGCAATTATTTTGGTAAAGAATTTGAAAATATATGGCAACCAATTAAATGTTTAAAAATATATAGGTTAGTTATAAATATTTACATTAAATGGCATTAAATCTATCTTTACCTAGAAAAGTAGGTTCCGCAAATTTCAGAAGCACCTTTCGACCCTAAGCTTCCGCCTTCAACTAAGTCGAAACCTACTAGGTCGAAACCAACTAAGCCGAAACTAATACACAAGGTATTAACACATCAGTGCGTGGTGGATTGGAAAAAGGCGAAAGGCAAGGTGTCAAAACATAGCTTTCGATGGGGCCGAAATCTTTGTTTTACTTTCTAAAGAAATATGCTCGCCCATTTTACTAAATGCTTTCGAAGGGGTTAAAACAAATGCTTTCAAAGGAGTCTTTTTAAATTGCTTTCGAAAAGGGTTACCACTTCTTGTTAATAGTAGCTTTTGAATGAGTTACTTCGTTTAAAATCAATGCTTTCGAAAAGAGTAGTTTCGACAAAGTCGAACCCTTCTGCTGTTCCTATGCCTTTCGAAGGGATTGAAGTCATCAATGTTGTAACGACACGCCCTTCATTCCACAGAAAGACGCATCATCGATGAGAAAGAAAGAGGTAGAAAATAGAATATGAAGTTGAAAGAACTCAACAATATCAGAATCTCACAGCGGAAGGGAATAAAATATATTATATCAAAGAGATATTACATAGTCATTTACATATCAAAGTTTCACAAATTACAACATTTCACATTAGACAGTTATAAAACCTGTCTATCATACATCTCAAATACAACAGATAAAGACTTCAATACAGCACAGCGGATATACAGCTATAGCTATGTCTGGACTCCTGCTCCAAGCTATCCAATATTCATCAAATCTAACCTGAATCCCTTGGCTACTCATAAAAATTTGAGTACCTGAGAGTTTAAGAAAACAGAAATAAACAACTCTGGGTCAGACATGGGTCTGGTGTGAGTAAACTGTTTAAAGTTGCTTAACTCTTGAAAACCTTTGAAAACAAAAGGTATCACATAAGACTTCACACAAATAAACATGAGTAAGTTTTTACCTTACGCTAACCAAAACATTTGATAGGAAATCCAGTGATATTATAATAGTGTCTAGGGTTTTCAAGTGAATAAGAAATAGCTGAAATTGTTACATGATTAAATTCCAGCTACTAGCCACAAAAGTGAGTAATACAATCAAAACCGTAGGGGCTCGTAGGAAGAATGGGTTTCAATCAATGGCAGAGCTACTGGGGTACCGCCCGTCACAGTATGTGGCCTAGATCACCGTACGAGGATCCACCCTAAATCCCCTGCAACTCAAGGCCGGAACCATCCCTTACTGAACAGTTTCGAACAAGACAACCCCGCAGTTGGCTGCAGACCAACTGCCCACACAACCGAATAAAAAGGGACATCTAGACAGGGGAAGCTCTTGTCCTACTTGAGCATAACTCACTTAGCCTTGCTGCATCTCCCCTGTATTAGCCATTCCCCATTGATGAAGCTTGAGGCTGCGATTACCTTTATAGGACACATCTATCTTAGAATGGTTATCGTCCACCTGACGATGTTCTGAAAGCATTCAATCCATACAAGTCCGTTACGGGTTCAAACAGAACCGAAGGCACTATCTCGTTACAGTCATTTTGGAATCACCCTCAGAGTTAACGACCATAGCCCTTGCACTCTGAATCTTTATTCTTTATCTCGAATCTGAAAGTACTATCTTTGTTAAACTCATTCTGGAATCACCCTCGGAGTTATAACGATGTATAGTTCTTACACTTCGAGTCTCCACTTCACTTCACTTGGATTTACGACCTAACGTTAATTTGGGTCGATGTGGTTTTCGGATATAAAATCCGATCCCGGTCTCACCGAATCCAAAACGCTGTTTTAATGTCCAGGTTGTACTTAAGGGTTTAAACAGTAGATATTCAGAATATCACTTAACATAAATTGATGATTCATAACACACAGATAGATAATCCACTATTATCTAATTCATCCACACATATCACAAAGCAGCATATATTTCACATTTCAGATATAACACATCCAAATCATCCAATATCATCCAATGACATTCATCATCCAATATCATTAACTCATCCAATGATATTTATCATCCAATTATTAATCATCCATAAACAAGTTTGGACCATTCTTAACTAATTTAATTAATCTCCTTCAATACAAAGTAATTAACCTTTCATTGCTTTTATAATCAATTAATTAACCTTTAATTAACTGATTAATTATCCATTAACTATTAATTAATAACCTTAATTATTAATACAAATTAATTAATCTATAATTAATCTTATAATTAATTAATTAATCATTAATTAACTAATTAATTATCCCTTAATTGTTAATTAATAACCTTAATTACAAATTAATTAATCCATAATCATCAATTAATCATTCCTTAATAACATTGATTATTTCTTAATTACCTTTGATTAACCACCTTTGATTAATCTTTAATCAACTTTGATTAATCCTTAACTACCCTCTGATTAATCCTTAATCAGCTTTTTGATTAATCAATTAATTAATATTTAATTTAGATTAATCATCCTTTAAGTATTAATTAACTAAGTAACCTCCAATTACTTAATTAATAATTCTCTAATACTAAATTAATCAATCTTAATTACTTGATTAATTAATCCTTAATTAATTAATCGCTTAATTAGTTAATCTTTGAACATTAATTAACAATCTTTAATTAATAATTCTTAATTATAATTAATTAAACTTAATTAGTTAAATAATAACCTTTAATTAATTATTGATTAAACCAATTAATTACTCCTGATTGATTAATTAATTAATCCTTTATAATAAATTAATCAAATTGATTAATTATCTTAATTCCCTTTATTAAACTAATTAATATCAAGACATTTAACCATAATCATTTAAAAACAAAACATTATCTTATAAATACCATAATTATAATTCACATTTTTAAAATATTATAATTACCTTTACTTAATTACATCATTAATTAAATTTTACAAAAAAATAATCATTTAACTTGACAAATTTAAAGTTAACAAAACTTAACTTGCTTGTTTGTATTTTTAAAACTTACTTTTGTAAAATCTTAAACTTTTCACTTTAAATTAATGTTTTAAAGTCTCTTTAGATTTCACAAAATTTAAATCAATCAAGTTTTCAAAACTTCTTAATTAATAATTAAAGAAAACAATTAGAAAAGGGCAATTTTTAAACAAGAAGCTTTAAACTAGATTTAAATTTAAATTTCAAAAACAATTTGATTTAAACCTTTTTTAAAACTGCTCATCATCTCTACTACTTCGAATCACACTCGAAGATCACTCGGGTCTAACCCGAGTAAACATCTTCTCTACCCATTTTTATTTTATTTAAACTTAGTTTAAATTTAAGTTTTAAAACTTACAAGCAAAACCCCTCAAAACCACTCAGTATGACTCGAGTCTCTTCCCCAAACACTCGATATCTCCTTCGAGCAAATACCAATCCAAACAACAGACAACCCAAATCTCCTCTGTGCACCTGCACAATCAACACTGACGTCGATGATCACCTCCGGTGACGACGACACACCATCCATCACCTCAACATCAACGCTCGATCATCCAAACACACTCACGATTCTCAAATCAAAATCGAGCATGGAAGATGAAACCGCAACAAGAAACACTGCCAGGAAATTTTCTCGCAACCACTACTCCGATAATCGGAGTTGTTATCCCTCCGGCTACGCCATGCCGATACCCCAAGCTACCATTTCCTGAAATTCCAAGCCTCTCGATGCCAGAGAAAATGAAGGAACCCAATCTTCCAGCACGACCAAAACTAGGTTTACAAACAATTTGCTTTTCCGCCGACACCGCAATGATCAAACACCCCATCTTCCATTTTTCCTCGCCTCACCGCACAGTCCTCCACCATCAGACAGAGCCCCGACCACACTAAACCCTTAGGCCATCAACAGTTGCTCGGAAACTCAAATCCAGTCAACACTGAAATGCTCTTCTATCCTATTACTAAAAATCTGAAAAAAAATTTAAAAAATCTTCATTTTCTACATAGATTCAAGTTATGAGATTAGATTATCAAATTATAACATTTGATTTATCTTGCATTTTAGAATTTTCCACTGCTTTTCTTGGTTCCAGGTAAAATTCAAACCTATATTGCTATAAGTAAATTTTAAAATTAAACTCATGATTTAACAAGCATAAAATGTTTGGATCTCTAGCCCTAACAAGATTAGATGATAAGATTTGTAAAGTTTTATCAAACTTTACTTTCTGAATCAATAACAGAGATACTTTTAAATGCAACAGACATGCACAGTCACAACATTCAAATCACAGAGATAACTCATATATATATGCACAACCAAGCATAATTTATCTCAAACTTCACAAGCAATCAGGTATAAACTTACTTAGTTTTTAATTCAATTTGTTTACTCACCAGATCTTAAAAAGCAGAGACTTGATTTATTTACTGTGAAGCTTTGAAAACTGTATTGCTGACTTGATTTGTTTTTTAGCTCACATTGATTCCAAGTTGCATGCTTCATAATCTTTACTATAGGCTTGCTTACAGATTTGAAAAGAAGGTTTACACAATTTGCTTTGAATTTTGCAGAAGTAAACATTTTGAAACTTGACAGTTTGAAACTGAAAAACTTGAATCTTGTTTGTTTGAGAAGGCTACAGATTTGAGATTCTGGTTTTTGAACTATAGCTTGCATTGATTCCAGATTACGTCGCTGAAGATGTAGCAATTTACAGGATTGACCCTTTGCTGAAAATTTGCTTTACAAAATCTCAGATTTAAAATGGTTTCAGGATTGCATTTCAGGCTCTGATTCGAAAAAAAATTGAACAGAGGGAAAATTTTGATTTTGAAAATGTGACAGGTTTAACAGAGTTGAATTGTTTTGATTTTGGGTTTGAGGAGGTGATTATTTCGAGAATGGCTTTAGATTTGATTCAAAAGAATTTCAGGTTAGGATTATGATCATTATCTGGTTTGAGAAGAGTTTTGGATTTTGTTTATGATCTAAAGAGTGATTCGGGTTTGAAGAGTAGCTTAAAATGGTTTTTATTTAGAAGTTGAGAAGTTAAAAGAAATAGGAAGATGAAGAAGTATGTTTATATAATGAAGATTAGAATTTATTAAAATTAAAAGAAATAAGAAATAAATTATGACACATTTTTTTAAAAGTTAACACCTGTCACTACCATTCCTTAATTAACTTACATGTGTATTTTTAAGCTTTAATAAATCAACACTTGTATTACTTTATTTTATATTAATTTAAAATAATTTTAAAAGATATTATGTTAATTCCTAATTAATAAATACATTTTATAAATTTATAAATGCTTTCTAAATTTTATATAAATAAAATCTTTAAAAGAAAATAAAGTATAAACCAATTAAAATTTAAATTAAATCATATATAATATTTTTAATCCATTTTAAAATGTTGAAATAAACCTTTTGTATTTATTTTACAATTTTATAAACCTTTATTCTTTTTAAGGAAACAAATCTTATTTTAAATAAAACTCACGCATATATTATTTTAAATCAAAATATTTTTAAGATATAAATATTCATTTAAATTCAAATTTAAATTCAATTTGAAATCAAATTTAATATCAATTCAAATTTTACATTAATTTTAAACAAACACCAATTTAATTTGAAAATAATAAATTTATTTAAAAATTTATTTTTAAAATTAATCTCCATTATATATATATATATAAACAAACACCTTTTTAATTCAAAAATAATAATTCTACATTAAAAATCTATTTATATCTATATGTAAATTATCATATTATTAATTATTTTGGTTATTTATATTTGAAAATAACAAATTTTATCCATTTTAATTAATTTATTAAGATGATTATCGCATTTTAAATTCCTCGAAATTCCAGGATATCACAAATGCTTTCAAAAGGTTGCTTTGTTGTATATTTACACTAAGCCACTTCTGAAAACCTTTCGAAAAGATTCAAGGGTTTCGAAGGCAATGGCTTTGAAAGGGGTTTCGAAGCTATCCTTTAAATGTTTTAGTTAAATGGTTTGAGCTTTTGAAAAGATGGTGTCAAAGCCATCTGTTTTTCCCCAAACTCTTTTTAATTATTTTGAAAGTGGTACTTTCACTTGTATTCACTTAAACCTAATAAAATATGTTTTAAATTGAACCTAATGGTTTTGAAAGAGGTACTTTCAAATGGTTTCGAAGATATGCTTCTATAATTGAATGGTATTGCTTTAATACATTTGAAAGGTTTCGAAAGATAAGTTTTAAAGTGTTTTGAAAGGCAGGTACCTAATGTTTTGAAAAGAAGATTTTAATTCCTTCGAAAGGAATTTTTCCAATGGTTTCAAAGGTAAAGATTAAAGGTTTTGAAAGCTTTAGTTTTCAAAATAAAGAACCCAATCTCAATGTTTCAAAGGTAAAAACCCTAGGCATTATGAAAGAGTTTTTAAATGCTTTTAAATTGGAGTTTTTGATGAAGCTTTCCTTGATAAAATAATAGGTTAAAGGGATTAACCAAGGTTTATGTGAAAATGATTTCAAGGATATTAAACCACATATGTTGGTGATTATTATGTTAATATGTTTACTTCTTCTATTTTACATTTCATTTAATATGGACCCATAACTGTATTTTGGGGAGATAAATGGTAGAATAACCAGTTAGCTAGACCCAGCAGTGAATAAATTGAGTTAACTCCTGAATGGGTAGAATTGCATTTAGGAGGTTTGGAAGACCAGAACATAGGATGCCTAAATACTGATTAAAGAAGTTGTTAGATAGATAGGTTCATAGTAAACACATGAAAACTATGTTTAGGAAAAGTTATTAGCATGGGCCAATAGGTTCATAGTAAATCCATGAAAACTATGATTTGAAAGAGTTATTGGCAGGGGTCAATAGGTTGCAGTGAACCAATGAAAACTATATATGCATTAAGTTATTAATAGAAGTTAATAGGTTCCTAGTCAACCCATGAAAACTAGGATAATAGAGAAGTTATTGGAGATACCAATAGATTCACGGAGAACCCATGAATAAGGAAGTTATTGGCAGGGGCCAATAGGTTCTTAGTGATCCCATGAAAACTATGAAACCAAACAGGGAGTCCATAAACATTAAACATGTTATTAGTCAGTCCATGAAAACAATAGGTTACTAGTGGCCCTAGAAACTGTAACTAAGACAGATAGTCAGAACGAATGGGGATGGGTAATTAAAAATTGATTCACTTGTATGCATATCATCATAATATTTTGAATTGCTATGTTTTAACCATTGCGGATGTAGGAGCACAATATATGGTTATATAAAGTTTTAAGATACTAGTGATGGGAAAACATATTCTGCTAAACGACGTCGTCTCGCTAGATATCTAAATGGTTTGAGATGGTAGATTATTATTCATACCAGGCTTTATGTCTGACTCGAAGTTTATATTTCCCCTTAAACTCCCAGGCGCTCATTTTATTTTGAGTAGTCTGAGAGTTGAGGTTTTGAGGTAACTTTTTAGACGAATAAGCTTCCGAAGACGTGTAGGAGGCATGATAGCTATTTAGAGTTCTTTTCTATTTTGATTTCGTTGTGTTGTTGTTGTAAAGGAAAAGTTTTTGATTGCCTATATTATTCCTTGATCATCCAATGGGACATCTTCATATGTCGCTCTCCGCGTGTAGTGTAATAATCATATTTTCTCTGAATGTGGTAACGATTATGGGATTTTGTAATGAATTTGAAATGCTTTGAAATGGAATGAGAATGTTGTCTGTTGATTTTAAATTTTTTCCATATCCATGTATTTCTATTATATCAATGTATCGAACATTACCATACTTTGTCGCTAATGATTAGTAACTATGGATGGCTGCCGCATCCATAGCCATTTTCTTTAGGCCTCCAAGGGGGATGTTACAAGTGGTATCAGAGCCAGGTTATGAGAACTTATAAGAAATTTAAACCTAAAATATTTTCAAAACACAATCCAATGAATCAGAAAATAAGATCGAGGTTTGGGATAAGAATTTGATATAGATAGATATATATATATATATATATATATATAAGTATGTATTCCCCTCTCTCTTAGACCGTTCTTCTATATCTTACTAAGGCTCATATGCGGATTTAGGAGAAAGAAGATATGAGAGCAAGAAACGGAAGAGGAAATCTTGGTGGAGGAAGCATCACAACCAACAAAAATGTTCGACCCACCAGAAGGAACCCGAGTCGACAGGCTAATGCTAACCAAAATGTAAATGCCAATGTGGATGCTGAAAATCCACCAGTAGATATAGGGATGATGTATCACTTCTTTGTCAATCTGATGTACGCATGAGCTGTTGATGGAGTTTCTGGGAATGTTGGAGGAGCTAATCTTGTGGCTCGATTGGGAATAACTATGCTAACTTAAGTAGAGACTACTTAAGTCTTGGTGGGAAGCCGTTCATGGAAAAGGCGGATGCCATAGAAGTGGAAAATTAGTTGTTGCACTATGAGAGAATCTTCACTGATTTGGGTTTTGATGATGAGCAAAAGAGGAGGCTGGACTCCATGAGTTACAAGGAGCGGCACTTCATTGGTGGAATAGTGTTACTGCCAAAGTTCCAAAAGTGAGTTGACTTGGGGAGAATTCCGAAGGAGATTCGAACAGAGGTTTTTATCTGAAGTTGCTAAGTCAGCATTGTTGAGGAAGTTTATGGATTTGGTGCAGGGAGAGATGTCGATAATTGAGTTTACTTTAAGTGTGACAAGAAAGGTCATTATGCCCATGAGTGTCGGTCAGGCAAGGAGAATAAGGCTGCTGAAAAGAAAGGTGTTAAGTGCTTCAAACGTGATCAAGTTGGGTATTATAAGAATCGGTGTCCAGAACCGGTCGAAGCGGACAAGGGAAAGTTTTTGCTGTTGGACCATCATCTACTAGGCCAGCTGCAGCTGAAAAAGGGAAAACTGATGGAAGGTATGCTTTTGATTCGGAGTATACCACTTAGGGTACTTTTTGATACCAGTGCATCACATTCATTTATATCTCGGTGTTTTGTAGATAGGTTATGCTTAGAACCCACATACCTTGTTACTTCCTTAAGGTTGCAAATCTGATAGGAGGGTATGTAACTCTAGGGATGAGATGTGACCAGTTAGAACTTGAGTTGTTAGGTCATAAGTTTGCATGTAGTCTGTATGTATTCGATTTTGTAGATTTCGGAATCATTTTGGGTATGGATTGGTTGGGTAAGTATAAGACTATGATATTTTGCCAAGATAGGGAGATATCACTGAGATACCCCGATAGTCATAACCGAATTATATTCTCAATTGAGAATTCAGAATGGAGTAGTTGTGCTTTGTTAAGTGCTATGGAAGTAGAAGAAGAGTTAACTCAGGTTCGAGTAGCAAGAGAGTTTGAATATGTCTTTGAGCCTGTAACAGGAGTACCATCGAAATGAGCTGTTGAGTTTCAGATAGATCTTGTACCAAGAGCTGAACCTGTGAGTAGACCACCAAGCAAGATGACACCGATCGAGATGAAGGTATTGAAGGTGCAACTAGTGGATCTAGAAGGAAGGAATTTTATTAGACCAAGCAGTTTGCCTTGGGGAGTTGTCGTAGTGTTCATGAAGAAACCAGATGGGTCATTAAGGATGTGTATCGACTATGGTAAGTTGAACGAGAGTACGATTAGGAATAAGTATCCTTTCCTGAGAGTTGATGATCTATTTGATCAGTTGTGTGGAGCCAGATTGTTTTTCCAATTGGATTTAGTGACAGGTTTCCATCAGTTAAGAGTAGCAGATGACAATATTCCAATGACAGCATTTTAAACTAGGTATGGTACGTATGAATGGTTAGTGATGCCATTCGGGTTAACAAATGCACCTGCTTTCTTCGTAGATTTGATGAACCGAGTTTTCCGAGAGTATTTGGATAGGTTCGTGTTGGTGTTTATAGATGAAATTTTAGTATACTCTAAGGGTGAAAGAGAGCATGAGGATCATCGTAGAGTAGTGCTTGAGACATTAAGGCAACATCAGTTAAAAGCAAAGTTTTCCAAATGTCATTTTTGGAAGAAAGAGGTTAAGTTCCTTAATCACGTGGTTTCAGAGAAAGGTTTTTCAATCGATCCGAATAAGATCGAAGCTATTAATAATTGAAAGAGACCAGAGATGGTGACTTAGATTAGAAGTTTTCCTGGACTTGCTGGCTATTACCAGAGAGCCATTAAGGATTTCTCACGGATAGCAGCACCTTTGACTAAGTTAACTGGTAAGGATGTGAAGTTTGTCTCTTCCAACAAATGTGAGAAAGCATTCTTTAGGTTAAAGCATTTGTTGACCAATGCATCTGTGTTAGTAGTTCAAGATGGAAAACAAGCATTGGTGGTGTATACTGATGTATGTGGGACTGGATTAGGAGCTATGTTGATGCAGAAGGGTAAAGTAATTGTCTACGCTTTGCGATAGCTAAGACTGTATGAAGTAAGATATCTTACTCATGATTTGGAGTTGGCAGCGGTGGTCTTCGCATTGAAGATTTGGAGATATTATCTCTTAGGAGAGAGATTTGAGCTATACACGGATCATAAGTCCTTGAGGTATTTATTTTCTCAAAAGGAGTTGAATATGAGACAATAGAGGTGGTTGGATTTTTTAGCTGCTTATGATTTTGGTATAGAATATCCTGAGAAAGGAAATAAAGTAGGAGATGCTCTTAGCATAAGACATCAGAATGTAGTGTTAGCTATGTTGGCAGAATGGAAAGATTTAGAAGCTTTGACTACTTATAGTGTGCAGTTAAGATCGACTACTAGTTCCAGTCAGAGCAAAGCCACGTTGACCTGTTTGGAAGTTCGACCAGTGTTGATCGAAAGGATTGCTTCTAAGCAGAAAGAGGATCTAGTATTAGCCAAGAGGATTATAAGGCTTGAGGTAGGATCAAAGATCGGTGATCTAAAGGATTTTAGTCTTAACCGGAGAGGATGCTTGACAAAGAAGGGACGGTTGTGTGTTTCAAATGTTGAGGACTTAAAGAAAGAATTTCTTGGAGAATGTCATCGATCTAAATTTACGATTCATCCTGGAGGTACCAAGATGTATCAAGATATGAAAAGGATCTTCTGTTGGGAAGGTATGAAGAGGGATGTTGGCTTTTGGGTTAGGAAGTGTGCAAACTGTCAACAAGTAAAGGCCAAACATCAGAAGGCGAGTGGGTTGCTTCAATTATTGAAAGTACCAGTTTGGAAATGGGATTCGATATCCATGAATTTTTTTTGACGGGTTGCCAAGGTCAAATAGAGGAAAGAAAAGTATATGGGTCATAATGGACAGGTTGACCAAGAGTGCCCATTTCATTCCAGCTAAATCTACCAGAACGATACCTGTTTTAGCTAAGTTATTCATGAAGAACATAATTAGACAGCATGGGATTCCTAGTAGTATAGTCAGTGATAGAGATGCTTTATTTACTAGCGAATTCTAGAAGAGTATACAAGATGTATTAGGTACCAAGCTTAAGATAAGTACTACATATCACCCTCAGAAGGATGGGCAGACAGAGAGAGTCAATAAGGTAATGAGGATTTGTTAAGAGCTTGTGTATTGGACTTTGGTGGATCTTGGGAAGATCACCAACATTTAGCGAAATTTTCCTATAATAATAGTTATCAGACTAGTATAGAAATGGATTCTTTTGAAGCTTTGTATGGAAGGGCATGCAAATCACCAGCATGTTGGTTGGAGGCTAGAGACATATTAGTCTTAGGTCCAGATCTGCTTAAAGAGGCAACATAGAAGATTGAGTTGATCCAAGAAAGGATGAAGGAAGCTTAGTCCAGACAGAAGAGTTACGCAGATAAGAGGCGTAAAGACTTAGAATTCTCAATTTAAGATAAGGTTTTCATTAAAGCATCACCGATGAGGGGTGTGGTACGATTTGGAAAGTTGAGGAAACTAGCACCGAGATATGTTGGTCTGTTCCAAGTTATAGAAAGGATCGAAAAGCTCGCATACTAGGTAGAGTTGTCAAAAAGTATGGCAGGTGTCCATAATTTGTTTTATGTTTCTCATCTTCGCAAGTATGCGCATCGTCCAGAGACTTCTATACCTCCGACAAGGTTGGAAGATTTGATAGTAGTGCCTAATTTGACTTTTGTTAGACAACCAGTTTGGGTTGTAGAAAAAGATGAGAAAAGGTTGAGGAACAAGACAGTCAGGTTGGTGAAATTTTAGTAGAGCGACAACAAGAAGGACTGTACTTGGAAGACAGAAGACATGATTGGAGATACTTACCCTGATCTACTTTGAGGGTATGTCCATATTAGCTTTATATAAATAGTTTATAGTCAGGTAGGCTAGTACACTTGTTAGGAGTGGTAACAGATGATTGCTATGTTTAGTATTTAGTCCTTATTGAATTTCGAGGATGAAATTCTTTAAGGAGGAGAGCCTGTAACACCCCTAATTTCTAATAACATTATTTAGGAGATTTAGTTAGATAAATTAAACATAATAATGTAAATATTAGAGTGATAAATGGATTGAGATTCAAAAATAAATTAGAGACCGAGCTTAATGATATAAGTGGTTTTAATTGTTAATAATCAAGGAAACAATTAATGCAAGGGCTTATTAGGAAATTGCCACACCATAACCTTATATTCTCGCTTCATTCCCATTTATGTTCTTTTACAAAAATCAAACAAACTTAAATCAAAAGAGAAGCCGGCCATTACTTAGGAGAAAAGAAGAGAAAATCAAGCAAAAGCTAAGGAATTAAAGCAAGGAAGATTAATCTTAATCAAATCTCAAAATCCTTATCCTAATCAAGGGGAATATAATCAAAACCATCTCTATATTTTTATGATCATTTTATTTTCAAATTTAAGATTAAATCAATTATGATGATTTTTGATGATGATATGCTTGGATTTTATAACATGTTTGATTCAAACAAGATTGTTTGATAATCGCTTATACATAGTTTTAAGGGTAAAATTGTTTAAATGGAATTTCAAATGCCATAAGGAATTTATACATTATATATAACATGCTTTTACAGATGAATTTCAATTTTTATGTTTTTTCAAGCTATGGAACATTTATTATGTATTTTCAAAAGGAAAATATGAATAATTGAGTTTAGAAATTAATTTCGGTTATTTTATGAAGAATTTGGATCTAAAAATTTTAAATGTTAGATAACATGTTGAAAGTGAATTTCTATAAATTTTGAGGATTTTTTCTAAGTGATTTACTATGGAAATTAAATTATTTTAAAAGAAGGATTTAAACGATTTAATTGTTTTGCTTAATGGAAGGCTTATTTGTTAAATTAATCCTTGTCTAGATCTAAAATTATACGTTATTTCGGTAAAGAATTTGAAAAATTATGGCAACCAATTAAATGTTTACAAATAGGCAGGTTAGTTATAAAGTATTTACTTTAAATGGCATTAAATCCACCTTTACCTAAAAAAATAGGTCCCGCCTCTTTCATAAGCACCTTTTGACCTTAAGCTTTCGCCTTCAACCAAGTCGAATCCTACCAGGTTGAAACCA
Source organism: Allium cepa (assembly GCA_030765085.1). NCBI lineage: Eukaryota > Viridiplantae > Streptophyta > Magnoliopsida > Asparagales > Amaryllidaceae > Allium > Allium cepa. The sequence continues at coordinate 688,141,547 of CM060932.1, read as the reverse complement.
ACTAAGCCGAAACCAATACACAAGGTATCAACACACTGGTACATAGTGGATTGGAGAAAGGCGGAAGGCATGGTGTTGAAATATAGCTTTCGGTGAGGGTGAAACCTTTGTTTTATTTTCTAAAGAAATACGCTTGCCTGTTTTTCTAAATATTTTCGAAGGGGTCGAAACAATGCTTTCGACGAGTCTTTTTAAATTTATTTCGAAAAGGGTTGCCGCTTCTCGCTTAAATAGTAGCTTTCAAATGAGTTACTTAGTTTAAAATCAATGCTTTCGAAAAGAGTAGTTTCGACCAAGTCAAACCCTTTTTCCGTTCCTATGCCTTTCAAAGGGATTAAAATCATCAATGCTTTCAAAAGGTTGCTTTGCTTTATACTTGTACTAAGCCACTTACTAAAAGATTTTGAAAGGATTCAAGGCTTTTGAAGGCAATGGCTTCGAAAGGGGTTTCGAAGCTATCCTTCAAATGTTTTATTTAAATGGTTTGAGCTTTCAAAAGGATGGCTTCTCTTTTTCCCGAAAATCTTTTAAATGATTTCGAAAGGGATACTTTCGCTCATATTCACTTAGACCCAATAAAATATGTTTTAAATTAAACCCAACGATTTCGAAGATATGCTTTTATAATTGAATGGTACTACTTTAATGCATTTGAAGGTTTTGAATGCTTTCAAAAGGAAGTTTTTCGATGGTTACGAAAGTAAAGAAGAAAGGTTTTGAAAGCCTTAGTTTTCGAAATAAAGAATCAAATCCCAATTTTTAAAGGTAAAACCCATGGCATTATAAAATAGCTTTTAAATGCTTTTAAATGGGAGTTCTTGAAGAAGCTTTCCTTGATGAAATATAGATTAAAGGGATTAACAAAGTTTTATATGAAAATGATTTCAAGGATAATAAACCACGAATGTCGACGATTATTATGTTGATATGTTTGCTTCTTTTAGTTTACATATTCACTTTATTATGGACCCATAACTGTAATTTGGGGAGATAAATGGCAGAATAACCAGTTAGGTTGACCCAGTAGTGAATAAATTGAGCTAACTACTGAATGAGTAAAATTGCATCCAGGAGGTCAGGAAGACCAGAACATAGGATGCCTAAATACGTTCGACTAAACGACGTTAATCGGTTTTTTTCCCGAGTGTTCAGCCCGACGAATGCTCTTGGGAAGGTGCCTGGTACCTAGGCTCCCAAAAATTTAGGGGATCCATTCGTCCAACAATCCTCCTGGTTTATTATCGCGAGTTATATTGTTAGTAGCAGTCCGAAACTCAATATTTTGAACACCAATAGCACATGGAGAAGACATATCTATGCTGCCTTCCAACTATTGAGCAACGAGCCCACCATAATGGGGTTTGATACCGATCCCTCCTCGGGAGTCGATATCGATCCTTGTACTTATGACCTAGGTCGGTGCTTCCCCAGGTATGATGTCCCAACAGCATTTTGTGTCCACTTATGCCTTCTATTCCTACGCCTTTTCTTGGATGAAGAAGAACTCTCTGAATCTGTGCTGGAATCCCTTCTACTTTGTTTACGGCTATTTTGAGTTAGTTTATTCGGCAGCCTCAAGCTCTGCTGCATCTTTTAATTCATCTCCTATTGACTACCCTAGAATCTGTCTTCCATTTGTTTCATCATCCTATCCATCTCCATTATGGTCATGACGTTAGTTGAACTCTGGATCTCCATTTGCTCCGACTAGTTAGCTTCATTCCCATGTTGGAGATTCTAATTTGCAGCATCACTAAGGGTATTTTTGGTTGTTATGGAACATGTTTCTTACTTGGTGGGACCATGGGAGAAAGCTTCTAGTGGATCTTTGAAAATCTCAGTTGTAGAATCAAAAGGTAGAGAAATTGGATCTATCTCTTGGATACAGGCAATATAATAACAGATGATGGATTCAAATGGCTTGAGAATAACCTTCTGGGTGAAAGCACCAAAATGTTTGAACCAAAATTGATACAAACATCCAGAATAGTAAGTAGTGGAGATTCAATAAAGAAAGTAAATGAAAAATAGAAGAAATAGGATAGAAAACAAGCACACACAAATTCATAATGGTTCGACAACCTCGGCCTACGTCCGCTTGAAAGATTTTATTGCTTTTGCAGTAGTTTTGTGATTACAAAAGAGCGGGATTGAAATAGATCCTTGAATACATGAGAGTAAGAGTGTAATGGCAGCGTAAAGGTCCATAGAATGAACCATTCCATCTGTATTTATAGGGTTAGAAGATCAAATATCTCTTTGAAACTTCTCCTGCAATACCTCACCGCCAAGACCAAGACTCCTAAAAAATCTCAACTCCATATCATATGGTTGATGACCGGTACCGATACTTATAGGGAGGATCAGTATCGATCCCTATATTTGTATTATAGGGTCTTGTAATTTCTTATATTGGCTCATCTTGTTGTTGGTTTTAGGATTTCGAGGTTTTTTGTTCTGCATAGTCAAGCAAAGGATCTACAAAACGCTGAATTGCTGCTTTAGAATGGATATGGAGATTGCCAATACAACGCATACGAATTCTGAAACAACACTTGAATCATACTTTATGTAGTAGAAAGAGTGCCATAGGAGTGGGGGCCACTTTGGGTGTACCCCTAGGGATTGGTATTGATCCCCTATGTAAGGTAGAACACCGATCCATATTTAGCGTATTCCACTGTATTGCACTTCTAAGCTTGTTCGACCATCGTCTCATGGTCTACACTATCTACTACATATCAAAAATTAGTTTGGGTTTCATCACTCTTTATAAAACTAAAAATTCACAATATTGAAGTACCTAATCCAGAATCTTTATCTTTGGAAATATAAATCTGGAACAATTTTATCAAATTTAAAAATTGTTCGGTTTCAAGAAGAAGCCGTGAAAATTTTTCTTTTTCAAAGACTTTCTACAATAAAGATTTACTTCCTTAAAAGCTGAATTTTTAAACTCGGAACATTTATTTATGTTCAAAAGCTTAATTGTCATACCAAACCAAATTTTTTTTAAAACATCTTCAAACAATGAAAAATGAAGTAGACACATATAACTTCCACTCTATTGTTTTTCTGCTACTCGTGCTATTTTCACTTTCACCCTTAGCGGAAATTATCATAGCACATGAGGGGGACATCTAAAAGATACATGCAATTGCAGCATCTATCTATGCGTCTATCTAAACATATGCATAATTACTACACATACTATGAAATTCATCCATTCTTCCATCATATTCCTATTGTATTTTTATATTATCTCTAATTAGATTGTTAACCCTATTATAAATTCCTAACCTGTTTCTATGTAAATTTCCTAATATTGCTATTATCAAAGTTTCCTCTACCTAACTCGCCTTTGGGTGGCTTCTCTTACATAGCTCTTTTCCTCAGTTATTGTTTTTTCCCGTTGACTCATTGCAGTGCGTTCGCCTAATGTTTTAGTCATTATATACTCTACCTAAATCAGAACAACGCTCTAGTGACTGAAAAATTATATACTTTGCCCATAACATTAATTTATGTTGATTGATTTCTGTTTAAGCGTTATATATATATATATATATATATATATATATATATATATATATATATATATATATATTATTTACAGCTAATCGGTTCAATCCTATGTGTGCGTACGATATGTATAACCTTCTCTGAGGTATAACTATATACATATATAAACATTATACTACCCAAAAAATCTACCACTTAATACTTTTAAATAGAAGGCAAATCCAACAGTCATTTAATACCTCAACCCTGAAATGGGCCTTCTGTAACGTAATCGCTTGCCAATCGACTCTATTTACAAAGACCGATGACCCTTAGGTACGACTTTATAATATAACTTCTGTATTACTAATACATCTCAAAGACTCATTTAAAGGTTAGACTAGCCCACCTTCGATAAACAAAAAATAACTAATTAACTTTGAGATATGTGTGTGACCTATATGGATTCTATACTACTAGGAAGCAAATTCCGTCAGGGCATAACCCGAGTCTTTGCTACCAATTGCTCGGGACTGTCGGTGGTCATAACCTATATGTTAGCCCTACTACTACTATATATCGATCCAACAACAATAATAATATAGCCCGCCAACCATCCACAGCTGAAATTCCGTTTAAACTAACCTAATGTAAGTCAAAAAAAAGGAAAGTTTAGTTACTTAATACCTCTTACTAGAGCGAAAGCAGACCTTGTTTCCCTAAAAGTAATTGGAACTCTTGGTATTTTTTCTTTACCTATATGCAACTGTGTCATCCCATTTTTTGGTCAAGGATGGAATATCAACAAATCGGCAAGAAAGAATAGATATCAAGATTGGAGATCGATTGGAAACAAGGCTATGATCGACGTCTTCGAAATATGGCCGAGCTCTAATCAAGATGGAATCGATTGGGAATGATGACCAAGGCTAGGAGAAGCTATGTTTCAAATTTCAAAACAAACGGAGTTCATTTGCTCAAGATAATTGAAGGATACTTGCACAAGGATATTTTTATTCGAATCGATACGAGTTCGTATCGATCGACATGTAAAGCGAACATGTCGTTCGTATCGATTGGCATGGATATGAACATGTCGTTCGTATCGATCAAGGAGAGTGATTCAGCATGGGTACGAACACGTCGTTCGTATCCATCGAGGAGAATAATTCGGCAAGGATAGGAACACGTCGTTCGTATCCATCGAGGAGAATAATTCGGCAAGGATACGAACACGTTGTTCGTATCGATCAAGGAGAGGGGTACGATGTGTCTCGACTCGATGAATTTGGACTTGGATTGAATAGATGGGTGCATGATGGTTTGTTCAACTCGATTATTTCATATCGATCAGGATGAGCATAGCAGTACACTTTGAATCGATACTATTCGTATCGGTCAACATGGATTCGAGTCGATGGTGTTTGTATCAGTCAAGATGGAGATGGCGGCATACTTCGAATCGAAGGTTTCGTATCAATTCAAATGGATACGAAGGCAGAACTCATATCGGTCTTGTTCGTATCGATCCATGGCAATAGCTTGATCGATACGAACAAGGAAACAGTTGATGCATACGAATTGATGGACACAGATGAGACAGATGCGAAGCTATGGATACGAATGAGCACGAAGCATGGATGCAAATGAAGAATGTGCATGATTCGAGGGAAGAAACGTTCAACACGACATGGAAAGTGGATCGAGCCTTGAAAATAGATCCACGTCATCAACGCGCACGCATATGGTGTCGATACGAACAATCATCGATACGAAATGATCGATGCGAACCAAGAGCACTACTTTTCGTATCGATTATATCTCGAGATGTACAAGTTCAAATGCTATGAAATTTTCACAGGAGCTTACATACAAACTAAAGAAGGTTGATGCCAAATTTCGACTCCATTGGATAAAATTTTGATCGATGCGAATTACGTTCATATCGATCACGGATCGTGTCGAAACCGCTTGGGATCAATCGCATGGGCCCACCCACGTGCCAGACGAAGTCTCTCGAGATTTGAGTGAGATATTTGCAGCCTGCGCCTATATATAGCACCTCAGAGCCAATAGAAAAAGGATCTTTTGGCTATACGACGTCCAGACTCTGCCGAAAACACCTTTGCACTACAAGGTTGCTGTTGTACTCGAATTTTACCATTGTAATCTGCTATAATCAGCTGTAACCAGCAAGGAAACTCAATAAAAGATTAATTTTTGAAGTGGACGTAGGCCGGAGATAGCCGAACCACTATAAATCTTGTGTCACTGTATATTTCTTTCAGTTTAAGTTTATTATTCTTCATTTTTCATCCTTTACATTACTTAGATCTGTGATCACATGCTGCTAGTTTGTGTTCATACACTGGTGCTTTCATGATATTTGGGGCTTGTGACCAATTTGGCGCAAACACTGTGGTGCTTTCATTGAGAATTACTAGCACCCACTATACCAGATTTGGAGTTCAGATTTGAAGGCTTAAGGATTCAGATTTAAAGATCTATGACAAGACAATCAAGTAGAAGACAAAGAGCCGAGAGAAGTCAGCATGAAGGAAGCCAGGAGGCATCTTCAGGGGCTAATCAGACTTCGGCTTTCATCACTGGAGACGACATGGAGATGATGATGGGAGCAATACATGAAGAGTTTCTGAAAAGGCAGGAGGAAATGATGCAGAACCTCCTTAGACAGTTTGGACAAGCAGGAACAGCTGAAGCTTTAGGAGTTCGGATCCACAGAGCTGGAGCAGAAGGACCCAACAGGAAATCGAATGGAGCAGCTCAACGAGGCGCAACCCCTAATCAGCACACAGTTGCTAATCTGGGTGGATCCAGGCTCGGGGGGACACCACCTGGCAACGATGGACCAATTCATGAAGGAATTCCAAGTGACACCACACAACAAGATGCTGGCAGGAATGCAGGAGCGTGTGATGAAGAGTACGTACCAGAATTCCCTCAAAGACTCGAGGGGCAACCCTTGACAAACAATGCCGGATTAGCTGAGATTATCGGGCGATCTATACGCGGAGGTTTGACAAACAAAGATCTAAAAGGAGTAAACAGGAGTCCATTTATCCGTGAAATCAGAATGGCTCGGAACCCACCAGAGTTCAAGCTACCTACTTTGGAGGTATACAATGGCAAGGCTGATCCTACTGATCACTTAATGAGATACACAAGACATATGGAAGTGCTGGGGGCATCGGAGGAAGTGATGACCCGATGTTTCCCTCTGTACTTGACGGATATAGCTGCTATGTGGTTCAGAAAGCTGGAAGAGGGATCTATCAGGATATGGACAGAATTGGTGGACCGGTTTCTAAAGCAATTTCGGGTTCATATCAAAAGGCCGAAGAACGTAATGACGCTAACATCGGTAAAGCAAAGGACAAAGGAATCGCTCAGAGCTTTCCTAACTCGGTTCAATGCAGCGGTTGCTTCGGTGCATCGGCCGGATCCGTCGATGGTTTTAATGGCAGCAGTGTCGGGAGTCAAAGAGAATTCGGATTTCAAAGTGTCTCTAATATGGGACCCACCAATGGATCTTGGGGAACTCTTTCACAAAGCTGAGAGATTCCTTCGGTAGGAAGATGCATGTTCAGATATGAAATTAAAGGAAAAGAACGCGGATGAGGATGAAGGGCCGTTCAGCGGAGGCTCGGATAAAGGTAAAGATAAATGAAAAAGGAAGTTGGATGACGAATTAGGAAAAGCTAGGAAGCGTTGGAGAGAGCCAAAATTTTCCACTTACACAGGATTGAACGAGACATTGGAACGGATCTTCATGGAGACTCGGAATCTCCATTCCTACCGAAGGCCTGCAAAGAGAGAACCCTCAGAACGCGAAAGCGCATCAGGGAGGCAATGTCTTTTTCACGATTTGGATAGACATGGTACCAACAGCTACAGACATCTAAAGGACATAATTGAGGAGCATGTAAGGAATGGACAGTTGCGACAATATGTCGGGGCTTGGAATGCGACGGTGGAACATGAGCAACCACCGTCTACCTCAAACAACGATGGCGCGAGGCCCAGGAATGATGGTCGACTGGTTATCAATTGACAGAGATGACATGAAATAAGTAGCGAACTCTAAGCAAGCGGCCAAATCACTTACTCATGTACGGGGACGGAGATGGCCCCTAGGTATGCTCTGAATGATGATAAACCGCGATGCTATGGTTTGTGAAATCTGTTTTTTTTTCTTTTGGTTCAGACATTTGCTTTTTCTGGTTTGGTTTTGGAGTTTGGTTTGAACTCCTGGTTTTGTTTGTCTTTTGGTTTGGACTTTTGTTTGGATGATTGTTTTCCGGTTTGGACATTGGTTTGGATTTATGGCATGGATTTTTGGTTTTCTGTTTTGATCTGGATTTCGGATTGGCTTTTGATTGAATTTTTATCTGGTTCTTGGTAAATGGTCGTGGGTATGGATTACGTCTGGCAAGGGGTAAATCTCTTCGTCTGAACGCAGCGAATTGGCTTATTCAGGTCGTCGAGGAAGGAATATGCTCGGCAAGGGTCCGGAGAGACTGGGATTCGGCCTAGGACTTAGACCCTATATTATCGGTTATTGTTTCAGGTCATTGAGTATGGACTATACTCGACAAGGGTCCAGAGCGATCGGGATTCGGCTTAAGACTTAAGCCATGGCATTACTCGACGTTCAGGGACACTGGACCACGAATGCCAAGGCATTTTGGCACAGGTCACTGAGCTTGGATTACGCTAGGCAAGAACCCGGAGAGGTTATGGATGCAAATATCGGCTATGAACGGCAAAGGATTTGGATATCGACCCGGAAAGATCCTGTATTCGGTTATTGGTTATTGGATATGGATAGAATATGGACTTCGAATATCAGAATCGGAGTTATTCAAAACACGTCTTCTTGCCACAAGGCATATTTTGGGGGGCAAATGTTATCCTACCTTTTGGTCAAGGCTGGAATATCAACAAATCGACAAGAAAGAATGGATATCAGGATTGAAGATCGATTAAAAACAAGGCTATGATCGACGTCTTCGAAATCTGGCCGAGCTCTAATCAAGACGGAATCGATTGGTAATGATGACCAAGGCTGGGAGAGGCTATGTTTCAAATTTCAAACCAAATGGAGTTCATTTGCTCAAGATAATTGATGGATACTTGCACAAGGATGTTTTCGTTCGAATCGATAAGAGTTCGTATCGATCGACGTGTATGCGAACATGTCGTTCGTATCGATTGGCATGGATACGAACATGTCGTTCGTATCGATCAAGGTGAGTGATTTGGCATGGGTACGAACACGTCGTCTGTATCCATCGAGGAGAATAATTCGGCAAGGATACAAACACGCTGTTTGTATCGATCAAGGAGAGGGGTACGATGTGTCTCGACTCGGTGAATTTGTACTTGGATTGAATAGATGGACGCATGATGGTTTGTTCAACTCGATTATTTCGTATCGATCAGGATGGAGCATAGCAGTACACTTCGAATTGATACTATTCGTATCGGTCAACATGGATTCGAGTCGATAATGTTTGTACTAGTCAGCATGGAGATGGATGCATACTTTGAATCGAAGGTTCCATATCAATTCAAATGATACGAAGGCAAAACTCATATCGGTCTCTGATCGTACCAATCCATGGCAATAGCCTGATCGATACGAACAAGGAAGCAGCTGATGTATACGAATTGATGGACACAGATGGGACCGATGCGAAACTATGGATACGAATGAGCACGAAGCATGGATGCGAACAAAGAATGTGCACGATTCGAGGGAAGAAACGTCCAACACGGCATGGAAAGTGGATCAAGCCTTGAAAATAGAACTACGTCATCGACGCGCACGTGCATGGTGTCGATACGAACAATTATCGATACGAAACGATCGATGCAAACCAAGAGCACTACATATCGTATCGATCATATCTTGATATGTACAAATCCAAATGCTATGAAATTTCACAGAAGCTTACATACAAGCTAAAGAAGGTTCATGCCAAATTTCGACTCCATTATACAAAATCTTGATCGATACGAATTACGTTCGTATCGCTTACGGATCGAGTCGAAACCGCCTGAGATCAATCGCATAGGCTCATCCACGTGCCAGAAGAAGTCTCATGAGATTTGAGCGAGATATTTGCAGCCTACGCCTGTAAATAGCACCTTAGAGCCTACAGAAAAAGGATCTTTTGGCTATCCGACGTCCACACTTTGTCGAAAACACCTTTGCACTACAAGGTTGCTGTTGTACTCGAATTTTACCATCGTAATCCACTGTAATCAGCTGTAACCAGTAAGGAAAGTCAATAAAAGATTAACTTTTGAAGCGGACGTAGGTCGGAGATAGCCAAACCACTATAAACCTTGTGCTCTGTATATTTCTTTCGGTTTTAAGTATATTATTCTTCATTTTTCATCTCTACGTTACTTAGATCTGTGATCTGTGATATATACTGCTAGTTTGTGTTCATACACTGGTGCTTTCATAATATTTAGGGTTTGTGATCAATTTTGACGCAAACAAACTGCATATCCCTTCCCCATGGGTCATACGTGGAGATATCTCATATCAGTGGTAAGTATACACAACTACTCGTAGCCCCTGGGTGAATGGAAGAATTCTATTTTATAACTTTACTGACATTGCATCTCAACCCACTAAACCAAACCAACCATCCTAAGCCTAAATGTTAGGCTAGACCCATTAATTTACGTTTGTTCTAAACGTGTAATTAAGGCTGTATAATTTTCCGCTATGAAAATTATACTGTCTTCCAGCATTTAGTTTTTATCTTATACATTTATTTATTATATTCCATGAATGTCTGTTGTCCAAATAAATGGTTATTATTATTCTAATTAGATAATCTTTAATAACATTAATTTATTCATTCTAATTCAACTTATGATGTCTATTTCATTTTCTCATAAATGTCGTATTAAATCCTTTAACCAATCCCATTAAACATATTTGTATCTCATTTAATTCCTATAACTCCTTATTAGCTGCACATTTATTGTCCAATTAATTTTGGAGTTGCCATCTCTTTTCCATCTATACTTCCTAATCCTATAATTCATTACGTTATTTATAACTAGACATCCAAATTATAACTAATGCAAAAATCGACGTGTGTGTATGTATGTGTAAGAGAGTATGTTTGTGTGTATTTGTCAGTAAATGCAGTTATACGTGTGTATCCTTCCAAAAAATCAGATATAACTTTTCATAAATTAACCAAAGTCAGACCATTGCTTCATTTGGAATTACAAAGAATTTTTTTCTTAATGAAATAGACGGTGCCAACGATGAGAAAGAACATTCGTACTTTACAAATCGCTTTCATTTTGCTATATTTCTTATTATTTATAACGGCACAGTTTTTATACATTCGTGAATTGGATAATTTATGAAAATTACAGAAAAATAGATACAATTAAATTGTACACCACCTCCAGTAAATTAAAACATAGAAATTCACATTCCAAGTCAAATTAGGACAGTATAAACTGATGCTAGAATTTTGCAACCCATCTATAAATCTAAATAAACTTTAAACTTTATCAACATTCAACTTTAACAAACTTAGAGACTGCTTTTCAAATTTCCAGATTATGGTGTATACTTTATTCCAATTACCTAACTCACGGAGTATGCAGGCAGGGTTTCAACTAAATATGTTCGTTTTAAGCCTACAACTCATCAGATCTTATATAGGCATAATAATTAAATAAAATTCACTGATATAATTTTCCACTCATCTTCTAGCTTTCCAAATCTCCCGAATCAGAATTTATTCATGTACTTGACTCCTTTATCGTTCTGATACAAAAAGATGTGTATAACAAGATATATACATATTATTAGAATTACAGATCTGAGAAGAGATTTAGGGTTAAGGAGAATATAGATTTACAACTATGAAATGTACATTTTTCCACAGTATCGATTCGCTCCTCTTCCCTTTTATTTTCCTCCCTTCTTTGATTAAATGTATGTATGTATATTATATTATAATTAAGAAATAGCAGAGAAGGGAATATGGCAGAGCTTCGTTGCTTTGATCATGAGGGATTAGGCATGTATTTATAGACGCTCGAATCAATGGTATCCGTTGAATTAAAATAATAAAATCTAAACCGTTCGGCCAAGGTTCAACCCTAACCGCCACGTCCATGACCAATCGACCAGTCATACGTAGTGATCGACCTCTAGGGGTCGACCAGTCGTTCCCATGGTGTCTACCGGTGAGGTCCCGCATTGATTATTATTTATTTTCTATTTGTTCTATTTAATTATTTTTATTTTGAAAACTTCAAACGTTGGTAACTTTTTTGTCTGAACTTCGATTGCAAAACTTCAAATATGAAAGTTAGTTGGAAAATTACTACGAACGCAATGGTGCAAGTTTCTTGACCGAATTCGACGTTTTCTCAACAAAAAAAAAGTTTGGCCTTATTGTTTATTTATTAATTACCGTTTATTCTATGGGGTGTTTCATCGACCGCAATAAAGTCCAAACAGGAGAAATAATGGATCTTAGCTCAACATCACCCTTCAAAAATGGAAGCAGACCGAAAATGCGAATCCAAGATAGCTTTAAAGACTTAACGACTTCTGCCTAACAAAAACAGTCCCATTATCTTTATGGAAAAAAACCCTTCTTGATCGTGACCCCAAGAAGTTACCTATTAGGAAATCTAGCCAGGAAAGAGTGGTTGCTATGGAGCGTAATTCGCTAGCCACTCCTAAAGTGAAAATTGAAACATCGACGCAGATCTTCCATCGACCACAAACCGTTGATGACCAAAAAAATCACGTGCAATTGAGCGTCAATGAGCTTAGATTTATCTGCATGCATGGGATCTCCGAAGGAATCCATACAAGAAAGTGAAGCTGAAATTCGATCTTTGAAAGAAGTATACAAGGGCAGGCAAGTGGAATGTTAGACAGGAGGGACACTTGCAGAACTCGAAGGACCAGCTACTCTGATAGCCAAAACAACTTTGCACATGCTTCTAGCTTGTCCCGTCCTTTCAATCAGCTCGTAATTAACGCACCTGGAGGAGAAATGACTGAATTTTATAACGCAGAAACAAAGGATTGCATTCCTGCATAATTTTACCATATGCCCCTTGGCCCTACATCAGTCGCGTCGAACGTTTCTGAGGAAGAACCGGATGCAACTACTTCCAATTGCCAAGGGATATCCGAAGAGGCCTTGACCACTTCTGCATAGGACTGCTGAGGTGGCGAAGAACCAGCATGGACGCAGGTTGAAGAGGCTTCATCCAGCATAGGGTCCGTCAAAGAGACATTCAAACCGATCAAACAACTGGACGTTTTACACCAAAAATTATGAGAACCGCCGAAGTTAGTAGAAAGTTGAACTAAAGGTAGAGGATTTGATGGGTCATGAAGAAAAGATTTGCGTAGGAGTTGTGGAGGGGGAATTGATGGAAAAGAGGATTGTGAAGGGAGAGGTATAGGGAGGAGAGGAGGCCATACAAAAAATTTAGAAAAGTTATTAACAAAGAAAGTTGAAATTTTTAAGTTATATTCAACCTCATTTGAATCTGTGGTTGAGAACATGGCGTTTAAAATTATAATGCAAAAGAAAGCGTGAACAAAACCAGATTTCATAGGTGACAATGAGTAATACCAACTACTGCAAAGCCAAATTTCATGCATTTTAACTTGAATATTTTGACAATAATCTTAATAGGTAAAGTACTACTGCAATTGATGACACAATACTAACCAAAATAAATCTTCAGCTCTGTTATCTATCTGTATATCATCTGGTGATCCTTAAGCACGAGGAAATGTCACCGAAGGTTATGCAGATTCTTCTAATGTATGTAAACTTCAGCTAAATATTATCTCAAAATTGTTTAATTCATGTCATATTCGGGCGACTTGTTTGTTCATGGAAGCTTGAATCTCTTCTAGAGTGCACCCTTTAGTTTCTGGAACTAGCTTGGCCACAAATAGAAGTGTCGAAGCACAAACCACGGAGAAAATCAGAAACGTACCTATGGTAAGACGAAGTGTTAGTATTTCTCAATGAAAATTTTCAAACTAGACATCAGTATTCCTTGTTGCTCATAAAAACTGTTCCAGAAAATTAAACATTGACTGGGGATTCAAGGTTTGATTGCACACACTTGAATTTTGTCAGAAATCATGTTGACTATCACTGTAAAAATGCTTGTGAAAAAGTATTGGAAATAACTTGAAGAGGAAAGAAGAAACATGGTAAAGTACTCATAAAACGTGTAATAACTTAGTCTAATATCACCCTAAACCATTGGGTTCTATGAAATCAACTATGCCGGTACATGTTAAATGAATGGTCATGGCAAAATTGGTTGTAACAAATGAAGAGATGAGATTTTAAAAAGAAATCCATTTATTGGCCCAAGTAGATAAGCGTGACATACAGAGAGAAAATACCATACATGAACAAGTATAGAACAATTGAAAGGTTGTTTACATTGGTCAATCTGTGACTGAGGTCGTTAACCTTTTTTTTTCTTTCAAGTTTTTGTCTATATTCAATTTTATTCTTTCCTACATAAAAAAACATGTAGCAACATGTAGCTACCTGACGAGCTCCAGCTCATTAAAAAGGTAAATGCATAACATAGCACCCATGAACATAACCAATTGGCTAAAACTACCATGCTCCCAGCGATTCCTTTCATGTGGATTGGAAAAATCTAAAATATATAAAATCAAAGCAGCGTTAAAATCTACGGTAGTGTTTGGTTTGTTATATTTAGGGTTTTCGTCCATACAAAAATACACACGACGCATGTATATTGCCGAAAACGACCAATTTAGAAAATGAAGTTTACATACAAAATAGAAAAAAACTTTTTTATTTTATTTTCCGTGTTTTGAAAATAACAAGCACGTGAAACAATCCATTCTTCCATCGTCCCTCTATCCCATTCATCCTCCCATCTGTCTTTCTTTCATCCCCTCCACCATCCCTCCATTCTTTTCATATTTGACATAACATATTGAAAACCGAAAACACAAAATTCATTTTTAAACCAAACACTACCTACAATTTTGAAAATATAGAAGATTATAACTTATTAAACTATGCTTATCAAGCACCTCTGACATAATAACCCAAGGAATAGGTCCCATTCCAATAGAGTAAAATCCCAGATAAACCTGCACCATAAATTAGGAAGTTCAAGGATGTCAATGGATTATCAAAAATGTCTGGAGAAAAAAAAAATATAGATAATTGCAGCTCAAGATTTTCAAGCATGTAAAGGTATATCTCATATTATACCGATGTTTTCTTTAAAAAAATGTAAATTAAGATAAAATCTTTGATGCGTATCCTATGGACCAAATCTGTTCACGCTTCTTTCCACACATGCATGAACAGTTCATTAGAGCACCTTGTTTGATGAATAAACCAAAATATGGGATGTTAATCATTAAGAAAAACTTTAAAAATAGTGATACATCGTAATCCTTTTATTTTTTATCTACCCATGATGCTTAAAAATAAAATGCTTACGAAACAGCTTGTATTAGTTAATTGACATCAAAATGATGATTCGGGCAAAATTATTGTGATTGATATGAAGTTGGTTTGTAGATGATAACCGAAGATGTTAGAGCCATATTTGAATGTTCAGGCTATAATATCCTAATTAACATCTTAATATGTATCTATAAGTCTTTACAATTAACTGGTTCAGAAAGTCGTAATTTTTACCCCCAACATCATCTGCCATATAGATTTATATTGCATAGAAAAAAGCATCATTGTAACCCTAGCTATATTCAGGATAATCATTGCATAGAAATTACATAAGAGCAAATGTTTTCTTATTCCTACAGCATTTTACTTACCAGTATTCCTGCAATAGCTAGTATAGGAGACCAGTTCATATACAAGCCTTGTCCCTGTAGAAGTACAAACTCTTGTCGATTATGATATACTTAGAGAAAGTAATTACACTTATTACCCTACAAATCAAAATATGATGGTTACCTTCATATAAAATGATAATGCAGCCAAAAAGCATCCTACAAATGTTCCTAATGCAGATATCTGAAACAGAAACAAGCCATGGCAAAAGTTATTACACATAATTATTCGATATTATATAAGCACATAATCAAAATATCTTCAGGGTTCATTTTCATACCACCAACAAAGGTTTTCTTCCAGCTTTATCCATCAATATAGCACCAATTGCTGTTATAGGTATCTGAAATATACCGATAATATTTAAATCGTCAGCACTGCAGCTTGGTAGGTTTATCGGTACTGTTTAACATAGAGTGACATCAAAAGACATGGTATAGTGTTTCACATTTGTTACAGTACATTATTTCTTTTAATATCTTACCAGCTCAAAATTATCACAATATGTGCGTAATTCAATCTAGTGCTAAACTTCCCTTTCAATTTTTTGCCACTCACTCTCCTTTACTTTTTAATATTTATTTGTCAAATGCAAGTGGGAGTTACAAAAAGGAGTGTATTTATCACTGAACTCATCTTCCACATCTCATCAATGTAATTTTCAACTCTTTTATACAAGGTGTTCTTATTCAATAACATGAGAATAAATAACTCCATCATTATTATCTTCTGTAGTCCGTAAATTGTGATATTCACATGTAAGAGGTAAGTAGATTTGAAATTTGGTGGAATTCATGTGCAACTGAAAAAATAATATTGCCTTTATGTTCGACAAATATGAAAGAGTTTAGATGCATTCTGCAATTAACACCATATATATGAGCAACAGAAAGATGTAAACCTGGATAGCACCCATTATTATAGTTCCGAGATTGCCAGAAGAAAATCCTGAAATTTTGAGCAAGAAATATTTCATCTCACATGAAAGCAATGTAAAAGTAGCATTTGGTCAAGTAAAATAAGCATTAATTTACCTGCAGATACTACAGTTTCACTAGCATAATATGAAATCCCATTATACCCTCCAAAATTTTGAAGGACCATTAGGCCAACTCCAACCTATGAATTATGTTCTTATTAGTCATCAACCAAAGCAAATAAATGCATGTGCAAAATATGAACAAACATCTAATGCTATAGAGTTTGCCGGTTAAATTCCTACAAGGGGTGACTTTTGCTTGAATCAAAGGAGGTGAGAGTAAAAGGTGTTCTTAAAGCATCTACCCGGACACGATATAGATAAACAGTGTGAAGATAAGAGGGAAAGTACTGGCAAAGATGAAAATGTACAAAGATGATTTTGAATATGAGCAGAATTGGTATTTGAAGAAAAACACAATGTAATATTTTATGACCAAATCACCCCTATTCAGATCTCGTCTTCTAAAACATCTCCACTTCCCGACTATTAATAAAGGGAATTATTGATTGCATAGGATTTACCAATGTGTCATCATCTCAATGGTCCTTAAAGATACATAAATACCCTTTTAATTTTTCAGATGGTAAAGCATCCCTACATCACGTGCATACGTATGCACCTGGTCTGCGTCATCCACTAGTGTTTCTAAAATGAATTAACTGATAACATCATTAATTATTTGGTATCTCGTTTCTCTTTCAAATATTTTGCTCCTATGATGCACATATGCATAAAAGTATGTACTTGAAAAATACAACATATTGATTTGAAAGAGGGGAAAACGTATTTTTGCATGTATTATTGGTTTGAAAGATAGAAACATAATTTTGCATTAGTATTGATTTGAAACAAAAAAAACTTTAATTTTACATGTAGTATTGATTTGAAATTATCAAAACCCATCAAGGACCAGTGGCTCAAAAGGAAAAATCTCTGGACTGTGGTTCTAGAGATCTTGGGTTTGATCCCCTGAGACACGAAGATGAGTGCTCTGCTTTAACTAAGTATCACTCTTGTTATCAAGAAATAACTAGAACCCAATATCATATGTATATTGATGACTTGTAATTTCAAAGAAAAATGATACAAACAAAATTTGTGGTTAGAAGAGATTGCAAAGATGTTACATTTAAAAATAGGATTATATAAAATAAAACCAAAATCCAATTTAATTGAACAAAATTTCAGTATTTGTTTTTAATAATTTGAAATATATATGGAAAACAATAAAAGTCATTTATTTTTAATTGGTCAATTTTTAGAAAACTATCTTTTTTTCATAAATAAAACTTCCAAAGATCATGTCAACATAATCGAAAAATTCAAATAGAAAAATCATTCAATATAAATCCAGCATTGCAAAAACTGAAATTGAATATAAAGGCAACTTAAACTAAATAAGTGAAATAGAATTATGATTGAGGTATTGATCATTTATTTATTTTGTAAAACAATGATATAAGAATTATATGTAATTCGAAGTGATTTGAAACGAAGCAAGTTAAAAAAATTTAATAACACTACATATAAAGCTAAACTAAAAACGCAAAAGAAAAAAATCAATTTTTATAAATCAAAGATTTCAATAATATAACTTTTCCAAAAGAAAATGAAAGTTGACTATTTATGTAAGGTTTGTTGCACATAATTCACAATGTCATACCTGGCACGAAGCGTGCTTTAAATTCAATTTTCGTTTAATTTTTCGTTTTTCAAATTATTAATTTTAACAAGTTTATTGCATAAACATCACATGTTTAAAAAAAATGTAATGCTAAACTTCTACCAGGACACGAAAGCCAAAAGACTTTTGTAAAACAAAATAAATCAAAACAAATCAAAATGTTTAATTCTGTAAAATAATACGAAGTAATTTTAAAGTTTATTTCACTAAACAAATCTAAAATTTGAAGGAAAAAGTAAATATATATCTAGAAATTAAAAGTTTTTTAAATAAATAAACAAACAAAAATAACAGAATCTTCAAGGATCAAAATAATAATGATTCTATATCCAGTAAAAGATAGAAAACAAGTTTTGCCAGTATAGTTCTTTATTCATGTTCAAAAAAATGTGCCTTTGATGTTAGATATACAAAATAAAAATAAAAATCCAATTTTATATTAAAAATGCAAAATAATGAATACGCAATGAATAATATAATTCAAAATGATTTTAAAGCTTCCTAATTTTTTAAATAACTAATATTTTATTCTATTTGTTTTTTAATTTATAAACAAACTCATTACCATATAAGTATGTATAAGGTAACCATTGAATATGAACATAGAAAGTAAAATAAGTAGGACACTGAATGTATGAATGTAAAAGAACTGTGAAGAATAAATACTATAAAAGAGATGCATACCGATAAAAAAGACTAAAGAAGACAGAAAAACAGAAGTAAAAAAATGAATGTACATATTGCATGTTGTTAAAAACAAGGTAACATTAAACCTCTACAATGACATGAAAGCCAAATGAACTTAGTAAAACAAAATTGATCGACGCTAATCAAAAAATCAATTTTGTGAAATACAATAACGTAACTTCAAAGTTTATTATATAAACAAATAAGAAAATTTAAAAACACAATAAAGATATATCAAAATTAAAAGTGTTTCATATAAATAAACAAAGAGAAATAACAAAATCTTGAAGGATCAAAAAAATCAATTTTTAATGTACAGTAAAATATAAAAAATTAATTTTGCCACTCTATTTCTTAATTCATGTTCGACATAAATGTACTTTTAAAGTTAGATATATAAAATTAAAATCAATCCAATTTTACATTAAAATTGAGAGCTCAAGCATACACATACAGTTTGAAACAATTACTAGAGAGAAAATTATTTACCATTAGTTACGTTTGGGTATCTTTTCAACGATATTAGCGTGACTATTACTAAATATATCTAATGGATTTATTGGAGTATATTGAATGTATTATTTTTTAAGGAATTTTAATAAAAACATACGAATTTTGATCTGTTCCCTTATCCATTTTATTCAATAACTTGCAAATAAATAGTGCCCTTAGCCATAAGGGTAGTGTATATTAGTAACACCCTTAAGATATGCTATACCATAAACAATATGAAGATCATTGGCATGCAGACTCCTAGATATACAGAACTTAGTATACAGTGTGTTATCAATCCACATAGGCACAACTTAATTATTTTTAACATCAGTGTCATAGCTAAGAAACAAGTTATCAGAAAAATTATAAATTCTACTTACAATGACGGGTCGAATGTATTCTCTTCCAAAAAGGTCTTGCATTCTAGCCTTTGGTAGATCTTGTAAACTTTTAATGCTTTCCTGCACAATGTAGGGTTTGTCTTTTTATATCAATTCTAACCTCAGCATGATATAACATGGTTAGTTGACTCATAAACATTCAGAAAGTTAAAAAAACCTGAATCTCTTCTGCTTCTTCTGATATATCAGCCTTCCCTCCACTGAGAGTTTTCAATGCAGTTTCAAACTCTTTATCATACCCAGCAATTGCCTAAAAGTTATTCATTAAAAAGAGAGAATATTGAATGTTTGTGCATACCATGCAAACAATTCTTGTAATATCTTACCAGCCATCTAGGAGACTCGGGAATGAAAATGAGACCCACGAGTAAAACAAGGCAAGGAAGGACACCTGTATGGAAATGACATAAATCAACATACAATTTCATTGGTACACACAATTTGATTGAAAATTTTGTGTTTTTATTAAGCTTACCAATAAAAACAAGTGTCCTCCATGTAACAAATGCACCGAATATGAATGTCACGGTCATTCCAGTACAAATCATTAGCTACACAAAGGAAGAACAAAATATACTAAACATAACAAAACAACTACATTTTATAGTTAAGAAACATGTGGAAAGGGATTAATTACTTGATTTAAAGCAGTAAGGCCTCCTCTTAAGTGCTTAGGAGCTATCTCAGCAACAAAGACTGGTACCTGCTCCATAAGAATTCACCATTTATCCTTCATCGCATATATGTTTAGAATATCATAACAAACAGAAAAATGCAAAAGAGCTCAAATAGCATGTACATCACATATATGGTAGAGATTAGCGTATTGCCACCAGAAAAATATGAAATAATCTCAAATCCGTTGTGCTTATACGTTAGTTATTTGAGTATTACTTCACACTGAATATCGGTTCAATAATGATATATTTGTTCCTTGGAGTTTTATTTCTTCATTCGCATTGATTAAGATGACATATACAAAGCTTACCACATAAGAAAGAATTCCAATGCCAATTCCAATAGAGAACCTTCCTGAATCTAGCGTAAATGCATCCTGCAAATTTCAAAATTACACCCTCCTCTAAAAATTACAAAGTAATAAATATATAGATAAATAACAATAAAGTATATGCATGGAGAACATACCCCAGCACAGTACACTGCCATCCACCCAATAATGCAGAAAACAGTTGATACTCTCATAGCCTGCTTCCATGAAACATGCAAAATTTGGAAAATTGTGCATGCTAATATGTAAATTATAAAACTAAGCTCCTTGATTTTGGATTCATACTCCTTTACGGCCAATAGAATCGGAAATAAGTCCGCTTGATACAGCACCAATCATTGCACCGATAGTCATTATTGAACCAAAAATTGCGTACTGCAAGTAGAACATGTAATAACATGGTTAGTAGGATGCAAGTCACACATTAATTTGGTAATTTATTATTAGGATGGGTCATTTGCAAAATTTTATTTCACAATAAACTAAACCTTGCATAGTTTAAAACTCTTGCAGATGAAATCATAAGATTGAAGAAAGTGATCACCTCAGGTAGAGAAAGGCCAAGATCATCTTTGATGGCTGTCTGAGTTGGCGATGAATAGCCACACTGCCGAACAAATAGACAAAATATAAAATATCATATAATATAGTTGATCTATCTGATGTTGCCTCTCTTTTACTTATTTTGACCTTAGAAAATCATTACCAAAACAAAAAAAATGGTTTCATTTAAACTAAACAAACACAGTTTCAACTGTCTTTTGTAAAACTTTCTCCAACTTCTCCATCCTTCAAATATTCAAATATATATATTTACTATGGAACACCAAGCCCAAAACATTATTAGTGAAGATAATAAGCAAATTGACAAACATAACTGAAAAAAAAAAATTAATTGCTAAACTGAATTGGAACTGCTGGATGTTATTTTTGTTATCAATTCCCATATATAATCTTAATCCACACAAAGCAACAAATACCGATGAATTACTATACTTGAGTCGCCAAATGCCAACATATACACAGATGGGCATTCCATCGAACACTTTATCTACTTTCAAACGATAGATTGATCACAAATAAAATTTGATTGCCTAAACATTTCAAATTTAAATATCAAACAAGAAGAAGGTTTTGGGCAACTGTAATACCGTCAGAGAAACGGGGGAAGTGACACACATGATGAGCTAACAACAAATAGAACTCCCTCAATCAAAATAAAAATAAATAAAATAAAATAAAAACATAAACATAAGATTAAAGAAAGTAATACTCACACAGACGCCAAATTCAAAAGATCCGCAGACAGCAACGAGGGTACTGATTATCACCATATACATAGATTCGGCATCGTTCTCCTTAATAGATTCATCATCTTTTTTCAAAATTAGAGGAGCTTTCACCTCATTTCTCTCTAGGTCATTCCCTTTCAAAGCCATGTCTTTATTTCTCTGTAACAGTACAGAAAGATAAAACCAAGCAATTGAAAGAGAAATCAGAATCTGTTGGCCTCTGCCTCAATTTCCTAGCTAGGTTAAGAGAATTCATCACCAAATTTATATTGAGAGAATAACATCGACAGAGCGAAGAACGAGAATTCGAGAGTGGTTAATTTTGGTAAGGTAAGATATGACACATGAGTCTGACTAGGCTGCTATTTTTGAGGCGTGATTATGATTAAACGGTTGGCTGTCTTAAATATTTTTAAAATAAAAAATAAAATCTTCAGGAGAAAATAAAGTGTGATTACTATAACCGCACAAAGGTGGAGAAACCGACCGTTCGATTGTATAACTTTGATAAGAAATATACATTTAAAATTTTTGTTAATATTACTTAAACATTAAGTGATAATATGTTGGAAAAGAATAAATTGAGATTTGAATCTGAAAATATGAATTTCAAATTTAAATATTAATCAAAGCATTCAAAATTATCGATTTGAAATTGAAATTTAAAATTTGAAAATCATAATAGATTTGAATTTAGAATCTTTGATGCGCGAAGTAAAAGGAGGAAGTTTAGCGAAACCGCGATGAGACAAGATCCACATTTTTAGGGAAACCGCGATGAGATAAGATCCACGTTTTTTTGCTTCAGAAAAATTGATGTTAGCCTGTGACAGTAAGCAAACCTCAATAACGATCGGTTTGACTAGTGCATAACCTCATATAGTAATACGGTTAAAAAATAGTATTTATATTTTAATTGTTGTTAAAATAGAATTTTATTATGCTTCATATGATAAATTTATTGTGATATATTAGTCACAAAATAAAATGACATGCGACGTTGAAATTTAAGGTTGAGAGTTCAATGCTCGCTACCTAAATATCTTTGTCGCAGTTAATGTCCTAACGAAGAAGAAAAATTATAAAGTGATACTGTTAATACTGTAGATGTAAATAATTTATGTTATGTGATATATATTTTTTATGAGTGAATAAATAACTTTACCGTTTTTGTTAATATTATTGTTATGTATTCATTCAACTCTCGTTTTTCTATAGGAATTATAAATGGATTAATGAATATTAAATAATTTAATTTATTTAAATAATTTGAATTAATAGTTAGCATAACTAATTAATTAGAAGGAGTTAAATGCAAAAAAGTTGAAAAAATTAAGAAGAGTTTTGTACGTATATGTAATTGAGAAGAGCTTCGCATGACCAGCTTATCTAAATGTGAGCTTTTATCTATTATTTAGTTTTCATTTTTAAACAATTTTATCGTTGCAGTTGACCATAGATTACATGTTATTGTAGAAGGATCGTGCTTACAACTTTGATAATTGTAGAATAACGTTGTGTAGCATTTAGGTGAGTTGTGAGTTGAATATGCTTTGATAACATGTTAAAAATGAGATTACGTTCATATCTTAATGTTGTAAAATATAAATTTATCTTTTAAAAGTTGTCAAAAATAAAAATATGTTATGTAATGTGTAGAATTTTATTTTTAAGATAAACGAATTATAAATTAAAAGAGTTATTATATGTATTTATGTACACATTATATGTTATGTGATTTAAATATACTGCATTTGAATAGAGAAATAATTATATATATATATATATAGGAATAATGTATATATTGAAATTATCGTACTTTTAAGATTTATTAGATGCATTAATGAATATTAGTTAATTAAATATATTTAAATAGTTTAAACTTAAGATTTACACAATTAGTTAGATACATTTGAGTGAATTTCAAAAAAATTAGTCAGTTTGGATCTTTAATGGGCGTATGAAGTCTAAATTCATTTGGAACTTTTTCAAGTTTTTTTAAAATTAAATTAATATTTTATTTAAATTCATAAATAAAGTTTCCCTTTAATTTAATGTATATGTGAGTTAGAGTATATCAAATATGCTCTTATATACAAATTTGTGTGTAACGTTTACTTTTCAAATTTATTCAGAGAAGGAAATATTTCATTTTTTTCTGCCATGAAAAAGTTAGGAGAGAGAGAAAGAACGAATGGGAAAGAATGAATTGTACGTGCATAATGAATTAGAAAATATGCTTTATTTGAAAGATTGGAACCTTTTCCATTCTTTAATTAAAACTTTCTAATTAATTCCCTTGATTGCTTCTCTCTCTTCAATCTTTTTTTTACACGTATGTCATCAAATGACATAAAATTTTCATAAATCATATCGTAAAATTTACATAAATCATTTCGTGCAATTATATTTAAATTATATCAACATCATTTATCAGTGCGTGTAAATATAACTTTCATAAATGCATTAAAATAACATAAAAACCTTCTAAACATCAAATAAATAATATTAATATTTCTTAAATATCAATTAATTTAATCAATTTATAACATTTTATAAATTAATTAAATCAAGTGGTTTTTCAAAGAATTCATCCTTACGGTTATGCGACTCAAAGGTGTAAATTCAGTCAACGATTAGTATCGAACTATCCCAATATTAAATTTCACATGTCATTTAGCAAGGGGTGTGACAATTTGGCAGAATTTATCGTTTACACGTCTTTGGAAAAATCCAATTTTGCTTACTATAAGCGATGCCTAATAATGATAATTATTTACATAATTCTCTTCATCAAAATTATACCACCTTCGTCTAAAGATAATATAAATAATGGTCATTATAATTCGATGGGTGATTAAGAATTTATTGATTGTATTACTTCATCGAATCTTGTGGAACCAGATTTTGCTGGTAATTATTTTACATGGAGAGGAGGACAAGATTTTTCCATACATAGTAAAATAGATCGTGTTTTTGTTAATGATTTATGGATTGACATGTTTAGTTAGATTGGTATTAATTTTGGTAACCACTCCTTAAGTGACCACTCTCCAATTAATATCAATTTCATTTCTCATAATAAGAAGGATAAGATAGTACCTTTCAGATATAGTAATTTGTGGCATCTTCAAGCGGGTTATCAATCCTCTCTTCATGATGCACTGACTCAAGAATTCTATGGCAATTCTCTTCATATTCTTTTATGCAGACTCAAAGCAGCAAAAACAACACTGAAGAACTACAAAAAAAATAACATCAATGCAGTGCTTGCTCAAATGAAAGAATAGACTAATGAATTATACAATAAAATAGTTCAAAGTCCACTAGATGAAAATCTGATTGAACAATATTCTTTGAAAAATGATCAGATTCACTCTTTTATGAATATACTTGCTATAGATAATGAGCAGAGAATGAAGCTGAACTAGTTGGTCAAAGGAGACAGACCAACAAATTTACTTTTATAATAAAGTTAACTGTATTAAGCCTAGTAAAATAAGTAATTTTTTCATTAATTCTAATGGGTTATGGACCTTAGCATCGGAAAAATTAGCAAATGAAGCAAACAGTTATTTTACTGATCTGTTTTCATGTTCTCAGGCAACAACCCAATTTCCAGGCACGGTTTGTAAGAAAATCCTCTCTGACAATGCAAAAAATAACTTATGCAAGCCATTCGAATTAGAGGAAATAAAATATGCAGTTTTCCAGATCAATGATAACAGTACTCCCGGGCCATATGGTTTAAATTCAAAATTTTACAAAGTTCACTAAAAGATTCTCAAAAATGATATTTGGAATGCTATAAATGGCATTCTATAGAGTAGTAAAATAATAAGAGAAATCAACCATCTTTTATCTGCCTTATTCCAAAAAAGGCAGATGCAACTCTTACGACAGATTTTAGGCCGATTTCTCTTTGTAATGTCTCCTATAAGATTTTAGTGAACCTTCTCTGTAATTGACTATAACCTTATATGGATGACTTTATTTCATATAACCAAATTGCTTTCATTCCTGGGAGAATTATTAAAGAGAATTGTCCACTTGCATATGAAATGATTAGAGGATTTAATCGGAAAAATTCAAACAACTTTTGCCTAAAAATTGATTTGCATAAAGCCTGTAATAAAATCAGTAGAGAAATTATTCATCATATGTTGAAGTCCATGGGGTTCCCTATGCTTTTTGCCAATCTTATTTACGAGTGTATTTCTACTCCTTCCTTCTCGGTGCTACTAGATGATTCCCTTGTTGGATTTATGAAGAGCTCGAGGGGATTAAGATAAGGTGATCATCTCTCGCCATATTTATTTGCTATAGTTATGGAATTTCTATTAATTAACCTAGAAGTGGAGCTTTTGAAAGGTGATATTACTCCTATTTATAAAGTTGATCACATGATCACACATCTACAATATGCAGATGATATCCTAATCATGGCCAAAGCTACAACTAAAAATCCTGAATGCATGCTGAACTTATTTCAGAAGTTGAAATTTGTTATTGGTCTTAGTTTAAATGAAAACAAGTCTGCCTTGCTCTTCAGTAAAGGGGCTAGTGAAAAACATCAAATAGCTGATATCTTAAAAATCAGTATTGGAACACTCCATGTGATGTATTTATTCATACCTTTATCAAACAATAAACTCAAAAAAAAAGGATTTTGGATACTTAATTTACAAAATTAATAATAAAAAATTAGCCATTGGAACAGTAAAATGCTAATATCAGTGGTAGAATTAAATTAGTGAAAACTGTCATTCAACCAATGATTCAAGTTTGGTTACAATTTACTCATTTTTCTGTATCTATAATTCAGAAAATCAACTCTAATTGTGCTAATTTTGTTTGGGAATCTAAAGTTTCCGAAATGAGTTGGGATGATGTTTGCAAACCAAAACAAGAGGGAGCTCTTGGTCTTAGGAAAATCGAGGATATGGCAAAAGCAGTTGCAATCAAATTGGTATAAAAATTTCTTCAGGGGGAAACTCTATGGGCTAAATGGATGTGAAATAAATACTGCAAAAATAAAAAAAAATTGGTCTGCTGTTCTAAATAACAATGCATCTTATACCTAGAATTTCTTACTCATAGTTAGACAATGGTGTAAATGTCTTATTGATAGGAAAATTGTCAATGGTAATAACATAGACGTATGGCTAGACCCATGGGTTAATGTTATTTCCTTATTAGAAAATTGTGGTTGGAATCATATGGCTATCTCTGGTGGCATGAATAGGAAAGTTTATTTTTATCAGGTAATGTTTGGAAAGGCAATCTTGATTATGTTCCCATTCAACTTCAAACGGTGCATGATATTAAAATACATAATCAAGAACAAAGAGATTTACGGTTTTGGCACTCTAGCAGTACTGGTCAATTCAATCTTAACCCAGTCTGGAGTCCAATAAGAAACAAGCATATAGTTCATAATTGGACCAACATTATATGGGACAAAAACTTTGCTCCTAAAATGTCGATTTGCTCTCTGTTGGCAAATCTTAATAGACTGAACACAAAAGACAGAATCAGTATGTGGAACAGCGGTGTTGACCAGTCGTGTGTGCTCTTTGTAAATCAAAATGAAGAGTGGAACCACTTATTTTTTCAATGCGTATATTCTAGACAAGTTCTAGATATAATTATGCATAAAATGCACATTAACATAGGTAATTCTAGTGAAATCAACCAAATTTTGCAAATCTTATGCCAAAATCAGTCAAGTAACCATCTAGTTAATAGCTTCATGAACATTACATTTACTTGTCTGATTTGGCACATTTGGTGCGAACGGAACACATGAATTTTCAAAGGCATTGAACTACCAACCCAAGTCAGAGCTATGCTTATAGTTAAAGCTTGCAAGAGCCTAATTCAAATAAAATTGGACTCAAAGATTGATAAGTAGAGACTTTAAACTTATCTTGTCAAATTTGGTATCACGGCTGGCCTATTATCGGATCTTCGCCTCCATAAGCTTGAAGATATTTTTTTCTTTGAGTTGCAGCAATTTTCTCCCTTGTTTCGAAAGGCTTGACTTTTTCGCCATTGAAGACTTGAGCATTTGACTTTTAGATCTGGAATTAGTAAAGGCAACTGAAGCTTTCTCTCTCCTATTCTTAGCTTTGTGTGGATTTTTAGTTTCTTTCACGTTGCCTGTTTTGTGTAGCATGGTTGTTACACGTGTTGTAATTTTGTTTGATTTTCCTTTTTCTTTGTTTTGTTGCTCTAAGTTGTTCGTATGGGTGGTTTTGAGTGTATTGTTTCTATGTTTTACTCCACCACCTATTTGACAACTTGATCAACGGGCTGCAGTAACTGCCGTACTGTTAATATATGGACATGATATGTACTCTTTTCCTGGCAAGACACCCGCTTAGGTTTGGGGGATTACTAGGTTTTAACGAGGCATATCATGAAAGTACATGCTTCTTTATTGTTTATAAATACCTTTTTTCAAAAAAAAACTTTATAGTCTAAGCACAACATCCTTGGTTCAACAATAACAATTATTATTAATCGAAATGCTCTGGCCAGAAACTTTAACTTTGAGCTGACTTCAGTTGACCGTTGTAACATCCCGGAATTTTGACCATATTATTATAATAAGTTTTTAATCTAATTTAAATAAAATACAAGCTTTTCATTTATAAATAAATAAAATTTTGGGCATTATTAGTTGTATATGTGTTATAAAGGAAATTTTAATTTCAAAATTTAAATTAGACTCTTTCAACAATATTTAAATAAAATCTGTTTTATTCAATTAAATTAAAAGTTATGTATTAATGACATTTAATATCAGTTAATAATAATAATATTTACAATAGCACAATTCTATTCATATTCAATATAAATATAAAATATATCAATGCAAATATAAGATACAAATCAAATATTTGGAAGATTTAACTTTAAATAAAAATAAGATTAAGAAGTGTTTCTAACAACAACTTTTATAATTAAAATAAAATAAAGCTTATAAATATTTAGCATAAGTATAACATAAAATAAGGATATAAACATAAGTACATAAACATAGGAAACCATAATGTTAATATATGTATAAAATAGACAAGTAAGAATACCTCACATGTGTAGTTGTTATTAAGCAATGAAGACAAAATGAAAACCTGCAAACAAATTTTATATGCATAAGAAAGCTAAGTGTTCACTTTAAAAATAAGACAAAACATCTTTGTACAAATAAAAAAGATTAGCAAATATCTTTATACAAAATCTGTAAACAAAATAAGACAAATATCTTTAAACAAAATAAACTTGTGAGCAAACATAATAAGTTGTAAACCTATAAGAAGACATGCATTAATTAGCTCCACAAATTGTCATTTCAGATTTATAAAATATATCTTTCAGCCGAAATACTTGCTTCGTCTTAGATTTTTAGTACATAAAGCAAAATTTGATCATATCCAGGGAAGGCTTATATTAGAAGCTAATACCCTATACAAAAACTGTTCTTATATATAAATACCACATCATTCTACTTGTTCATATCATTTAGTTCGTTCACAACTTAAAGGTAAAACTGAGATAAGAAAAGAAATATAACTAAACATCATACTTTCAAACTCAATCAGATTCAAAGGCAAAGAAAAGCTTTCAGAAATTCTAACTGCAGTCTTACTTCATCAAATCCCTCTGTTTCAACAGTATATTGTGAGTAAACTTAATTTTTGAAATTTAGTTATTAATAATTGATGCATGGAAAATATTATGTTGATATAACACAGTTTTGTGATATTTGTAATTTCTGGATGTACTGTATTATGATGTTCTTCAAGTTTCTTTCATGTTTCTGAGGCAAAGAAGCAGAGGATGATTTATACCTCTCATGTAAACAATTTAAAACTCAAAATTTAACTTATTAAGTTGTATAAACAAAGGATAAAGACCTGGAAATTTGTTTTAATAACAGCATAGGTACTGTAAGTTTAATTTACAGTACAAAGTAAAACAATGGTCAAAATTCGAATAACTTAAATTATAAATTTGAATTTATATCTTGAAACAACATACAAAAGTATGATTTTTAAGACAAAAATTATGATTTTTAGATAACTATTCACAGAGCAGTTCATTAGTGAACCGAAAATGCTTTTTCATGAAAATCTGATGGTTCATCCAATTATTGTTGTTGAAATTCGACGTGAAACTAGAATATTGATTTGCGAACACCAGAAAAATGTTAAAAAAAAATTCAAATGCAAGATTTTTTGGGAATGATCGAAAGTTGGGTTTTTGGGTTCTGTACAATTGATGACTGTGTCGCCATGGATTAGCCGAGCTCCGTGAGGCTTTGGGAAGTGGTAGAGGGGGTTGATGGCGGGATATGGCCGAAGCCACGGCGTCGCAGGTGGTTGAGTTCGAGAGGACGAGGCGATTTCTTCTTTCGTGTTTAGGTTGCAGTTCGACTTTTCGAGCTTATTTTGATTCCGAGCCTATAGTGTAATACTGGGCTGTGATTTCGAACGAGTGGTGATATTGGGGTTTGCTGGGACGCTGTGGGTCGCCAGAATTGTTGGCGAACCACTGTGCACATGCAAGTGCACGGTGGCGTCGTGTCTGTTGGTTTGAGTTCCGGTGACGTCGCGCGTTTTGCTCGAGGGAATCGTGTTGTCGCTTCGGGTTTGTCTCTGGGTCATGGTTTGAGCGCGCGTGTGTTAATAGGTTACGGCAGTTTTATGTTTTAAAAAAAAAATTATAACAAAAAGGAAATAGAAGAAGAAAAGAACAGAGGAAGGAGAAGGAGGGATGCAAGAGATAGACGCGTGAAACATCAGGGTAAGCACGACTTTAGCACGAGACTTGCACGTAGTTTTTCTCGGGTTTCAATTTACAGGGGATTAGCCAACTTTAATATTAAGTTGAAGGGTAAATAAGTTAAATATCAATTAAGTTGTTAGTGTTGACAAAATGTTTTAAGCTAAGATTAACTTTAAATTTATTAAGAAAGTTTTACAGAAACGAAGATGAGTAATTAAATTAAATCGAAGTTAATTAAGAACGTAATAAATTTTATAATTAAGATTAAATAAGTAGTATAAAATTTAATTAAATTTGTAATTAAAGATTTTAATAATAATCTGGTGTAAACCCATTTGTAATTAAGAATTTAATTAACCATTTTAAAGTTAATTAATTAACAAATAAGTGTAGTTAACCGATTAAATACTTAATTAAGGATTAAATGATTAAGTTAATTAGTAGTTAATGGTTAATTAAGTAATTAGTAATAATTAAATGAGTAATGAGTTTATAAATCAATAATTAAGGTTATTGATTAATAATTAAGAATTAATAATTAACTAAGTGAAAAACTAATAAGTAATTAATAAATTTAAATAAGTTAATTAATTAGTAATTAACTAAGCAGGAATAAAATATGGTTTATTCTTAAGCAAGTAATTAAGTTTAAAATAAATCAAACTAAATGTTGATATGAATCGATGATTCTATTTGATTGACTCTGATATTTATTTATATCCTGTGATGTTCTGTGATATTCTGAATAATTCTGTAATGACTGTGCATAATTTATCTGTGATAAATTGCTATGTGAATTCAATTATTAAATTTAAACTGTTTAAGTTAATTAGACAACTTGGCCTTTAAAATGGCGTTTGGATTTCGATGAGACCGGGATCGGATAGTTTGATATTCCGAAAACCACATCGATCCAAATTAAACGTTAGGTCGTGAAATCTCAAGTGAAGATCGAGAGGGTGTTTTCAGAATGCAAGGGTTATCGTCGTTAACTCTGAGGGTGAATCCAAAACGAGTGTAACGAGATAATGCCTTCAGTTTCGTTCGAACCCGGAACGAACTTGTATGGATTGAATGCTTTCAGCACATCGTCAGGTGGACGATGAGCATTCTAAGAGATATGTTCTATAAAGGTAAACGCAGCCTCAAGCCACATCAACCGGGAATGGCTAAAACAGGGGATGTGCGGCAAGGTTAGGCGGGTCATGCCCAAGCAGGACGAGGTGTACCACTGTCTAGATGTCCCTTTTTATTCGGCGGTGTGGGCGGTTGGTCTGCAGCCAACTGCAGGGTTATCTTGTTCGGGGCTGTTCAGTAAGGAATGGTTCCGGCCTTGTGTTGCAGGGGAGTTAGGGTGGCCCCTCGATACGGTGATCTAGACCACGTACTGTGACGGGCGGTTCCCCAGTAGCACTGCCATTGTATGGAATCTAATTTTCAATAAGAGTCGTACGTTTTGATTGTGCCCAACTACGTTGGAATGTGAGATGTAAGCATTTCAGCTATTTCTGTATTTTACTTGAAAACCCTAGACACTATTATAATATCACTGAATTTCCTATAAATTTTTTTGGTTAGCGTAAGGTAAAAACTTACTCGTATTTATGTGTGGGAAGTCTTACGTGATACCTTTATGTCAAATGATTTTCAAAGTTAAACAACTTTAAACCGTTTACTCATACCAGACCCATGTCTGACCTAGAGTTTATATTTTGTTTTTCATAAACTCTTGGGTACTCAAATTTTTATGAGTAGCCAAGTGATAGGTTTCGGAGTATAGAGTTTTCTGGAGGAGTTGGAGCAGAAGACCAGACGTATGTAGCTATCTATATAGTTCCGTTGTGTTAATTAGTTTATAATATTTGGGATGTATGTTTTGACAGATATGTATATGATAGTCCTATTGTATGATATTGTGTAACTCTGATGTATATATAACTATGTAATAGTTATGTTGATGTATTATATTTTGTTCCATTCCGCTGTGAGATTCTGATATTGTTATTATTTTTTCTATTCTTTTCTATTTCTATCCCTTTCTTTCTTATTGATGACACATCTTTCTGGAGTTAGAAAGTCGGGTCGTCACAATCGTGATACTAATCTCATATAACTGAGGAGTCAAATCCTCTCTTGAATAGTGTTTCACTTCCAATGCTTTCGCTCGACCCAACTATAACCGTTCGATAGACGTCGTGTCATGATTTAACTGTAATCAAAGCAGAGCTTCCACATTGAAGATCAATAGTATTCTCGAGTTGAGAGAATTGTGTAAATTAGTCACATCGATATTCCCTGCTTAACCTTAGTTATATTAACCAACAGAAGACTATCGAGTGGGTCATTGCATGATTATCTAATAATTATTAGTATGTAACGCCTTGGTTCCCCCACCAGTCATGAGTAATACACTGCC
Source organism: Allium cepa (assembly GCA_030765085.1). Classification (NCBI taxonomy): domain Eukaryota; kingdom Viridiplantae; phylum Streptophyta; class Magnoliopsida; order Asparagales; family Amaryllidaceae; genus Allium; species Allium cepa. The sequence continues at coordinate 688,108,375 of CM060932.1, read as the reverse complement.
CAACATTTGGAGAGCGTTACGTACTCTAGTCTTTGATAGAGTTAAGGGTATGTCTTAGGGGCAATTATGTAATTTGTTACATATATCTAACTCGTTGACCAATCTTATTCGAAATAAAAGGCATTTTCTTCCTATTACATACTTGATATAATATGATTATATTAATTAATTAACTTAATTAAAAGTATATTTAATAAAAAAAATCCATAAATGCCATATTTTGTGATTATAGTTACAAAGTGTTGTAACCGTGAGTAATTTATCACAACGAAACAAATATACCATTTTAAATGTTCCTAGTCAAGATGCATCGAGATTGGATATCGATGTATCCATTAAGACTAGAGTACGCAACGCTCTCCAATGTTGGGCAGTGTATTACCCATGACTGCTGGAGGCACTTAGGAGTTACGTACAGATAGTTATTAGATAACTATGGAATGACTCACCCTATAGTTTTCTGTTAGTTAATATAACTAAGGTCAATCAGAAAATATCGATGTAATTGATTTACACAATTCCCTCAATTGAGAATACTCTGAATCTTCAATATGAAAGCTCCACTTTGATTATAGCTAAATCATGGCATGGCGTCCATCGAGTGACTATAGTTGAGTCGAGTGGAAGTATTGGAAGTGAAGCACTATTTAAGAAAAGATTCATCTCCTCGGTTATATGCAGTTAGTATCACAGTCAACTCAAAGTTAAAGTCCCTAGGTAGAGCATTTGGATTAATTATTATTATTATTATTATTGAACCAAGAACTTTGTATTTATACTATAAAGTTGAATGTGGATAAGGTTGGAATTTTGACCATTGCCAAATTTCATAAGTCCAGAGTGATATAGTTTTGACGAAGGGAATTGGTGTAAACAAATGTCACATCCGGGTAATGCTTTTTAAACTAAAATTAGATTTTATCGAAATTGAGTAAGAAATAAATTTGGCCATAATGTCACACCACCTGCTAAGTGACATGTGAACGTTAACATTAGAATAGTTCGATATTAATCGCTTACCAAATTTACACCCAAGAGTTTAACACCCGAAATGATGAATTCACTTAAGACCGAACGATTTAATGTTTTACAATTGTTATAAATTAATTAAATTAATTAATACTTATGAAATATTAATTATAAAATTTGAATATGATTTAAGAAATAAATAATATTATATTTTTATAATAGTTATAAATGTACCCATCGATATACGATATCGATAAGCGATTAAATTAGATTTAACTCCATAACATTTTGGTTAGTGCTTAAATGGATTTAAAGCCCATCATTAGGGTTGAAAATTTCGGTTTTGAAAAGTTATTGGAGGCAGCTAAAATTAGGATTAGTCCTAGAGATGGATGGCTAAGATTAAAAGAGAATGAGTAATGAGATTGTCCTAATATCTTTCTTGTACAAGGCTATATGTATGGATCTCTAAACCCTTAATCAAAAACAATTTTTGGCTACCATAATTATCGAGTTTGCTGGCCTAAATTATTCCCCATATCAGTTCTAAGAATCTCAAATCAATTCAAGTTAAGTAAAATCACTATTTAATAGAAAAGATCGATGATTCCAAACTTGCAATCTGACGGATCGAGCATAACTAGAGAAGGAAATTCATTGGTTCAAGTGGACTCAAAGGCGTCATCAATGGGTATTTTATTTATATATTACAGTAATTATATCATATTCTATGTTTTAATATTGATTAATCCCAAATCTATATATATATATATATATATATTAATGTTGTAAATCTAGTTAGGTGAGATTTTCGTAGGTATATGTAGTTGTCACAAATTAGTTTAGTTATTTGCATGGTTATATTATTATATGTTATAATTTATGTATATACAAATATGACTTGCTGTAAAAAATTAAAACTTTTCATTATTAATTATTTTATGCATATTTATATATTAATTTAAATATAGACTAATGATATTTTAAACAAATAATTACATATATGCATATTTATAATGTATAAATAGCTTAGAATTTTTCCTTGCACCTATTTATATATAATACGAATTATAAAATTTGAAAATAAATTTTTATATATATAAATAATTTTAAATTATCTTTTATTGCTTATTTTAATTGTTTATTATATCTAAAATAATCATTGCATTAAAATTCTATTTTATATTTTTTTATATTACTACATCTATGCAGTAACCCACGAAAAACATTTCGGAATTTTTTGTTAATATCTAATATTTTTAATAATTAAATTACTTCGGTTGAACATTTCTGTAATTTATTAAAAATAATATTTTATTTCAAAAAATTATTAAAAACATTTAAACCTGTATTTTATAATCCTAAATTTTCGTAAAGTTTAAAATTTTATTTTTTACTATTTATTACTAATATTTTTAATTATTACGATCAAAATAATTTATTTTATATATACAATAATGATCAAATTAGTATTCTATGTTTGTTATGCTAGTTTCAATTTGGAAATAATTTTAAAATATATATATTTATATTTTACGTATTTGAATGTAAATTATTCATACATATACATTTTATATAACCTTATATATATATATATAATTTTAATTATTATTATATATATACATGTATGTATGTATGTATAATTTTATACATTTACTTATGTATATATATTTATACAAATGTTTTAAATTATATATATATATGTGTGTGTGTGTGTGTACATATTATTTTGAGACTTTTAGGTATAAAACATATTTTAAATATATGTATGTGTATTTATATAAATATACTTTGCATTATAGATTTATGAACATATTTAGACAACATTCAATACATACTGAGCTAATGTGTCCGTTGCGATGTAAATCCCAACATTTATATACGGGCATGTTATACCCTTCAGGGATTATTATGCTACACATGCACACACATAAGTATATGTATATGATACATGTATATATATAAATTAAATCACTCAATTTAACTTTACATTACAAAATACTTAAATTCAAATAAAATACATGATTTTATTCTTAAAAAATAGAAATTTTATAAATGAATTAGATCTTATAGGCCCAATAAAGATCCAACATGATGAAATTTTTTGAAATGCACCCTCTACTACCGCTGCGGGCTGGCCTAGTTCCAATAGTCTCAACGGATACATCGATATCTACTCTCGATTCATCTTGACTAGGAACATTTAAAATGGTACATTTATTTCATTATGATACACTACTCACAGTTACAACACTTTGTACTACAATCACAAAACATGTCATTTATGGATTTTGTATTAAATGTAATTTTAATTATATTGATTAATTAATATAACCACGTTATATCAAGTATATAATATAAAGAAAATACATTTATTTTGAACAAGATTGATCAACGAGTTAGATATATTTAACAAATTATATAATTGCTCCTAGGGCATACCCCTAACTCTATCAATCACCCATTTACACTTGGGGTCAATTATGAAATCCTATTCCAGTTGCTTAGTCGATTTTCTTAAAACCAATTAGGTCAATCCCTTTGTGAACGGGTATGCTATTAAGTTTTAGTTATCTACTTTATCAATCAACTTTCTCCGATGATGATAAACTGTTTTATTATGTAAAACAATTCAGAGTATGTCTCTTGACATCAAGTGAGCTCTAAGTTCTGTTACAAACTATATTATGACACTGTTATGATATAACTATGTCATGTTCTCGACATTTGGAATCGGCTCAGTTATAAATTTATGCACTTATATTTTTATATACATTGTCTTTATTATAGCGCTATTCTAAGCGATGTACTTAGCCTTTTTTATTGAATTAGCCCTGATCTTTCATTTGGAATGTTTCCAACTTAAAGATTCTTTACTTGAAGTTACTATTGACATATCATACTCAATATCACTTATGAAGTTCGAGTTCGAACACTCCTTTTATAAGGCGTTTTTGTTTATTTGAGTAATTCTCTAGTATTTCATAAATATATTAGAACACTTCAAACAACCATTTAGTGATATCAATTTGGAATTAATATTTGCTTCATATATCAAATACATAAACAAATCATGATATCATAGACAACCTAACATGTATGATAATTTCTATTGCCAATGCAAAGGAATCAATCTTACACGTTTGTGTTAAATATTTTAATAAGGTGTCCTTACATATCATTTGGGACATTCCCAACATCTTTTATACTTACTATAAAAGACATCATTTATTAATCGAACATTGAGTATTAAAACAACTAATGCTGATTTTAACACAAATACATCATTAAAGTCAACACCGTGCTGTTTACTTATAGTTTAAAAATATAAATGCACCTTTTAATGTTTTTTTTTCTGAACATGCGCTTCCTCTGCACTTTGATTGAAAATCAAACTATTTGATATTTCTATCAAAATACTTATTCAATCTTGATGCTTATAAAATGATACTTTCATATCATTTCTTGGATCATATCCAAAGACCTACAAACTCAATATCGCTCCAACTGACTTCGAGACATTTTTGGTTAATATGTGTAAATAGTTTATTCTAAATCGTTATTTAGAAATTTCTATTTCAATACACATGTACCAAAAAACTAAGTCTTATTAAGTGATAATTTTGTGAGTAAATTTGAATTAATTTGAGCATGTTGAATACCGAATTTATTATGCTAATTTCAACAATTGAAATTTGGGATATTATTCTTATCAACTTTTCTCATTTAATTCCAACTTCATTAGTCTTTCTCATAAAGACATAATCTCGGCATATGGATCACATCCCTTCGGTAACGACAACCAAAATCTATATTTTGACAGCATACTTGGAATTCTTTCGAATTTGCTCATCATACCATATAGGTTCAACACTCTCAATGGTTTAATTATGCAATCCAGACTAATATATTTTCGAAATTAATAAGAAACTCACAGTTTCCCTTCAATGTGCGAGAATACTTATTAGACATTCTAATGCTATGTGTTCATTTAGGTTAGTTAATTTCATTTCATCTTATATAATTAGTTCTATCTATAGATCGTCTCCAATTCCATTTTACTATCAACAATTCCTCCAAAAAAAAATCTTCACAATGAAGTTGTATATCTTGAAAAAACAATTGTTACTTGGTGCAAAAGAATAGGTGTTCATAAAAGTTTTATGAATTTCTTTATTTATAAAACTAATTTGGTTTTAGTTTAAAAAATTATGTCTAAAACATAAATTTGTCATCCAATTACAGTCTTTTCAAAATCCTTTTGGGGGATTCATACAAGATCCCTCATGAATAATTATTACGTGCAATCTTTCGACTCGCACAACCTGCGAACTCCTTGGCCTAGAATATGTTGCAGTTTCTTATCAACCATTATCTTGTAAAATTTTGTATACTTCTATTAAGATGAAATAATATTAACCTTGTGTGCTACCCTTAAGTACATTACCTTATAGAAAGAAACTAACTCAACTTCACTCATAATTAATCGTAGATTGTGCAACAAAGTTCTATTACTTCATATCGATGCATCATTATGTATCACATGAAGGAGTAATTTTGATATAGAATCTTTATTCATTTTAAGTACGTTCGGGATATTTTTGAATATACTCACTCATTCGATCAAATTAAGTCATTCCTATCGCAAGTTATTTTATTTACTTCTGTTTAATATTCTAGAAGTTTACCATAGATACACAACATGTGTATCAAATATGCATGTCCACGTCGACGATAACTCATCGGTGAATATGACAAAGTATGCAACACCGTTTTGGTATGTATAAAATTACGATTGCATACATCTATATGTATCAATCCAAAGAGTTCACCAACTCTTATGATACTCTCACTAAATGGGTGCATAACCCTTTATTGTTTGAGATGTAATTAACAAGTATCATATAATTCAAAAATCATACAATAAAATTATTTCTCAAACTAGGCTTAGTCTATATTTGCAAAACAACTATAAATAATATTAGATACTTTAGTACTTTCCAATGCGTCACTTTTGTTATAAAAAATTATCACATTATAGATTTATTTCATAAAGAATATTCTTAATATTTTATAAATAATGTATGGTAAGTTTCATAAAAAAAATTCATATTACAATGCAATTAATAAGTACTATATGGCATGCTCCCACTATTTCAACCATTACTATAATACGTACTAAATTCGAAGGTCCGTCATTTACATAATACAGTTTGTTATTTCATACACTATAATTGTCTACAGTGGAGAGTTAATTTTTTTGAAATGGTACTTAACAACATGTCACTGAGACAATGTAACACAAATCACATGTCAATATATGTTCGAATCACGCTACATAAGTTTCGAACTTGTGACCTCTCGCACCAAAGTCTAATCACTTGACCCCTAGGACAATGATGTTTGCCTGCAGTGGAGAGTTTGTTGAACAAATATCTTGAGCTCAAAGAAATAAATCTCATAGAAACTAATTTTCTATATGAAAATGGATTATGGAATAAAAATCGTATTTCTTATTCTAATATTAAGTATTAATTATTATTACAATTCTTATTTCCAACGTTTCTCTATGAAGTAGAAGTGACTATTCATTCTCTTCATCCTAATTGTACCTTAAATTACATCTATTCTTATACATTTGTTTTTCTTTCAATAGTCAAATTATTTAAAAGAAAACCTTATAACAATATTATAACAAACTCTTTACAAAAGCGCATTCGATCATCCTTAACATATAAGGACATCAAATATGTTACACTGTTTTGTAAAGCGATCAAAATGATATTTTAGGCCTTCAGCGATTGAGTTCTTAGATCTATCTTGTAATTTTTGGTCTTATGTTACACGAACACGATATGATCCCTATTGTAATCAATCAGATTGAATACTCAATCTCGTGCTAAGGTTTATTTGGTTTTTCAGATGAACTAATTTCATCGAAATATTATACATTACAAACTTTGACCGTTCACCATGTAAAATTTATATGGATCAAATATCCATAGTCTTGCATTGCTTTTAGAGTTGAAACTCATAGAATGTAATACATGGTCTTGACCAAATAAATGCGTAAGTGACCAAACCACGAATGTATTTAGTAGTTGTAAAATTAGGCGCTCGCATAGGTGTTGAAACATTAACATGCAATAGAAATTTAATAGTGGTATTATATTTCCATTTGTCAACTTTGAATTCAGTTCGTTTGTATATGTTAATTTATGAACATTTTATCAATCATATTAAATGCATAAATTTATCATTGTAGATAATTATAACGTTACTTAGCATATGTTTTACAATATTAGGAAGGTTAAATGTTACCATTTCATTTTTCTAATAAGGCTCCCACTAGTCTTTTATGTTTCTGCAAACCTTAAGATGAAACATAGAAGTCTTACGACTTTTCCAGTAGGTGTTAGGACTCATCTGTCTTGGTATTCTGACCTTGAGTTTGCTCAAGAAATCATAGCTCTACAAACGATGGATAACTCCTTATCGGATGTATCACATACAACTTCTGACCCATTTTTCTTTATCCTAATCTCATTTCGACCTTGATTCTGCTCAACAAATCGAAAGAGATTATTCACTCATACCTATTGTATCGTGATGGCCTAAGTATAATATATGTACCTTGAGTTTGCTCCACAAATACATATAGTTACCTTATCTCATATGTTCAATATATTAATAATACCACACATAACATCCCCAACTTGAGTTTGCTCAACAACTGAGGAGTATACAAGTAATTTATTAATAGACATATGGTAGAGGACAACATTATATTGAATATCTATAATCTTCCATATATTATATTGAGTGATATCAACTTATGGAATAATTTATTTCTTATGAAATGCCCTCGTGATTCTAATGTCAAACACATCAGAAATCACAATATACCTACATTTATGTATGTATTTATTCCTTAATTTTATTTGGGTTTCTTTAATGTTCCATGTTTAGTTTATACATTCATATCATATAAGTTGTATTATAATATAACTTTTATATTTCATATTACTTATATGGTAGTCTTATGTATGATATTTTATTAATTAAATCTTATTTAATTAATTTTAATTAATTAACTCTTTAATTAATTTTAAATTGGTATTCCAATACAACTTTGATATTAGACAAATCTAATGTAACCTTTATAGACTATAGTAAGACATACATATCTTATATATGCATATTTTTAGTTAATTAACTAACCTTTAATTACTTTATTAATTAAAAATTTGTAATTAAATTATATTAATTTTGAAAATTTATCTTTTATGCATACATGTATGCTTATGTTATCATAAACATTTTAAAATAACGTAACATATATCAACATATATAATACAAGCATGAGAATATTAATTAATTAACTCATTTAATTAATTTATATTATTAATCTTATTAATAATTTTATATTTCGAAATTAATATTTACATAGGTTTAAACGTTTTGAACTTTTCATTACACTTCGAAACATTTTTAAAAATTTATGTTATATTATAACCTTTTATAATAAACATGTTTTTATTTTAAATTTAACTTCTAAATTTAAAATCTTGTCTTTATTTTCAAAACAATTTTGAAAATCATCTTTCAAGCCAGGCTGTTAACCAAGTAGAACAGGATACTTGATTAACCAATTTCAATCCTAGACATCACCTTTCTAAACACCGTACTAAGTGCACAGGCTTAATTAGCTAGCCTTAACATGACTAATTTAGACTACATAGGCTATTGGGCTTTGATACCATAGAAGGAACTAGGCCAACCCGCAGCGTGAGAAATTGGTGAATTTCAAAAAAAATTGACCATTTTGGATCTTTCATGGGTCTATGAAGTCTAAATTCATTTGGAACTTTTCCAAATTTCTTTCAAATAAAATCAATATTTTATTTAACTTCATAAATAAAGTTTCACTTTAATTTAATGTGTACGTAAGTTAGAGATATCAAATATACTCTTATATACAAATTTGTGCCAAACGTTTATATCAAATATACTTTTATATACAAATTTGCGTGTAACGTTTACTTTTAAAATTTATTTAGAGAAGGAAATATTTCATTTTCTCTTTTTTTCTACCATTAAAAGTTAGAAGAGAGAGAGAAAGAACGAATGAGAATGAATGAATTGTACATAGCGAATGAATTAGAGAATACGTTTTATTTGAAAGATTGAAAACTATTTCATTCTTTAATAAAACTTCCCTAATTAATTCTCCTGATTATTTCTCTCTCTCTAAAATCCTTTCTTTACACGTTTTTCATAAAATTACATAAAATTTTCATAAATCATTTCATGCAATTATCTTTAAATTACATCAACATCGTATATCAATGCACGCAAATATATCTTTTATAAATGCATTAAAAAAATTATAAAAAACTTCCAAACATCAAATAATTAATAATTAATATTTCTCAAATATCAATTAATTTAATCAATTTACAACATTTTATAAATTAATTAAATCAAGCGGTTTTTCAAAGAATTCATTATTACGGTTGTGTGACTCAAAGATGTAAATTCAATCAGCGATTAATATCGAAGTATTCGAATATTAACGTTCATATGTCACTTAGCAGGCGGTATGATATTTTAGCTGGATTTATTGCTTATACATCTTTTGGTAAAATTCAATTTTACTATTATAATCGGTACCTAATAGTGACAATTATTCACACCGATTCTCTTCGTCAAAACTATATCACTTTGGATTTATAGAATTTGATAATAGTCAAAATTCCAATATCATCCACATTCAACTTTATAGTCCAAACACAACGTCCGTAGTTCATAATAACAATTATTATTACCCGAATTTCTATGGCCAGAGACTTTGACTTTGAATTAACTTCAGTTAACGTGATACTAACCTCATATAACCGAGGAGACAAATCCTCTCTTGAATAGTGTTTCACTTCCAATGCTTCCACTCGACCTAACTATAACCGTTCGGTGGACACCGTGCCACGATTTAACTATAATTAAAGCGGAGCTTCCACATTGAAGATCAACGGTATTCTCAAGTCGAAAGAACTGTGTAAATTAGTCACATCGATATTCTCTGCTTAACCTTAGTTATATTAACCAACAGAAAACTATAGAGTGAGTCATTCTATGGTTATCTAATAACTATCAGTACATATTCCTTTAGTGCCCCCAACAGTCAAGAGTAATATACTGTCCAACATTTGGAGAGCGTACGTACTCTAGTCTTAATAGATACATCGATATTCAGTCTCGATGCATCTTGACTAAGAATATTTAAAATGGTACATTTGTTTCATTGTGATAAGTTACTCACGGTTACAATACTTTGTAACTACTATCACAAAACATACCATTTATGGACTTTTTATTAAATATACTTTTAATTAAATTGATTAATTAGTATAACCATATTATACCAAGTGTATAATAGAAAGAAAATACCTTTATTTTGAACAAGATCGGTCAAGAGTTAGAGATATATAACAAGTTACATTATTGCCCTTAGTGCATACCCCCAACACTATATAATAAAATAGATAAATAGTAGATGAATACAAGATGATTTTGATATGTGATGTAACTTCAAATGAAACCAGAATGACTATGATGTATAAAAAACAATTAAGTAGAGACTACATCATTTAGCTACAATCGGTTTGGAACGACCTACGATTTGCAAGAGGATCCGAAGGAACTTGATGATTCATCAAGACTAAGATCAATGGATGGTCATAGAGCTCAACTATCAAATACTGTTTACTTGAACTTGTTCTTGAGAAAAACACGCCTTACATTCGAAAGGCATACTTTGGGGGCAAATGATAACACATTTTTAAGCAAGAAGAGTTCAACTGGACGTTGAAGATCGAAACGAGGGCGAAATGACTTGAAAATTGGCAAGCACACTTAGATGAACCAAGGAAATAGCTTAGAGAAGTTTGATCCCAAAATACACTGACTACAGAAGTCGGTGCCGACTTGATCATGTAGATGACTATTGGAACTGGGCCAGCCCACAGCGGAAGAAATGAGTGAATTTCAAAAAATTTACCATTGAATCATTAGCGGGCCTATAAAGTCTAAATGCATTTAGATCTTATCTAAATTTTATTTTAACTAAAATCAATATTTTATTCAATATGGTAATTTAAGGAATTTTAAATATAGAAATGTATGTCATATGACGAATGTATCAAATACATTCATTTATATGAAGTGTAAATGCGGTGTATAAGTGGTGTGTGTATGTATAAATGAAACATGCAAAAATAAATTAAGAGAAAGAAATTATTTATTTCCCTATGTCACTATATTCAATTAATAAAGGAAAGTGTAACGACCCAGAATTTTGAACAATTTAATTTGAAAATATTTAATTAATTTTAAATATTTGAATGATGGTTTGAATTGAATTTCAAATTATCAGAATGAATTTGGCGATTAAATTATAAAATTTAATCTATTGAAAGCTGAATAAAAATTAGAATCTTCAATTTTAAGCTGATTAAAAATATTTCAAAGGCTTGTAAATTTCATATTGATAATACTGAAGATAATAGAAGCTTCAGAATTTAATTTGAAAGTGAATTGTTCAGTTTTGAAAATATACCGTTTGAATCGATATTTAATAATAGCCGTCCGAGGCACAGTCTCGGAATTCGACGAAACCAGTTCCATTGGGTCCGTAATATTGAATTATTGCCGGATTTCAAATTTTGTATTTTTCGGAGTTGTTTTGTGAGCACATGACGTGTAAACGCATTGAAATTGAATCGAATTCAATTTAAATTTAAATTTAAATTTAGTCAAATATACCACGTCCTTCCTTAAAACACGCCCCTTCGTTTCAACCTAGTATCACGCCTAAAATCACGATACCATATCGTGTAAACCATGCTTCGTTCGATTTTAAGTACCTCCTTCCTCCCTTCTTTTATCTGTTCAAAACTAAAAATTGAATCTCAGTGATAAAATCATGGTCGCGTCCCTTTTCCTTAATTTTGAAATCGCCCCCTCCAAATCCATTCAAACGGAAAAAAAAAATGTCCGACCTTTTTTCAATCGATTCAGCAAACGAAAAAGAAAAAAATAATAATATAAATGGCCGAAGCCCTAAATTGAATCAACGAAGGAATCGCGAGCGTGGAGGGGGAGGAGCTCGAGCGAGGCGTGCACACTGGGGTTGTCGCGCTATGGCGGCGCTGTCGCGAGCAAGGCGGTGGCGCGCGTGTGGATTCTCGAGCCACTGAGGCGACGACTCGTGAACGCGCGCGCGTGAAGCGGCGAGGGGCGAAGCATTCGAGTTGTTGGGAGCTCGCATTTGGGTTTACGGTCTGCGAGTTTGGGTCGAGCAGCAGCGTCGCGTGGTTGAAATGGCTGGGGTTTTGCCCAATTTTTGTCTTCGTTCAGTAAGGTATTTTTCACTGTTTTAAAGACTTCGATTGAATAAGTATATATGCAGGAAAATTAGAAAGGAAATTGATTTATTTATTCAATTTAAATTTGAAAAAAAAAATTAGTTTAAATGTTGGTATATTGACAGTAAAATGAGTTACTGTTATTTTTTACAGAAAATATTTTACATAAATAAAGTTTGGAAAAGAAAAATTTGTATTTATAAATTTTAAAATCTATATATATTACCTTCAAAGAAAAATATAGTGAATATATGTATATATATGAAATATAGGAATTTTGAAATAGTTGGAAGTATATATATAAAAAAAAATATGATTTTACCAGAAAAGGAAAAATCCCAGAGTTTAAATATATATATATTTGATTAATTTATTAAAAAGGAAATTTAGTTTTAAATTTTAAATTATAATTAAATAAAAGAATTTTGAAAAGAGACATTTTTAATTTAAACTATCAAAACGAAGAATGAATTAATTGATTTAATTCGAATATTAATGAATGTGTATAATATTTATACAAGGTTCAAAAATAGTGAAGAAAACAAGTTGAATTGGAAGTGGATTGCTAATAAAAGCAAAGGTGAGAACATCTCACTCTAAAGGATTTATTTAAATTTTAAATAGTTAGATTTAAAATTGTTAGACTGTGTTGATTGAATGCTTGAATGATGATTGTTATATATATATATATATATATATATATATTTATATATATATATATATATATATATTGGATGTGAATAGACCCTATACGCCGTTAGTAAGCGGAGGTTATTTATTACACACATATACCGCGATATTCCACCTTGAAGCGGAATTGGTATTATATTATATATATAGCAATATTTATATATATTGGCATATGTATATATTGCAGTTGATTGATTTCCCGCATTGTATAGCAGATGAGACCCTATTGCGCCGCCTATTAAGCGGATAATATTTTATAAATCCCATATACCGCGATATTCCGTCTTGAAGCGGAATTGGTATTGTGCTAATGTCCGTGGATGCAGGGAAACAGGTTGGAGGGATCCAACTGGATTCCTCACAAATATTTATTTGATTCAAATATTGTGATATTTGATTGTTTATCATATCGATATATGATATTTGAAAGTCGTGATTGACTATTTGATGTGTTGCATCATCGGATCTAATTTTTGAAGTTTAAAAATAACGATTTTGATTTTTAAGGGATTTCTAAAGTGATTTTTGAAAATATACGTTTATAAAATATTTTTGGAATTGATTCATCTTAAATAAATAAACGTTATAATTTTAATGTATGAAAATTATGATTTTTGAGAAATACAGTTAAAAGTTGATTTTTGAAAATATGGGATTAATGATTTTATAAAATAGTTAAAATTGGGATTTCTGAATTTATTATAAAAAGTTTAAATATAGGATTTATGAAATTTGATTATTTTGTAAATCTAAGAGAATGATGAAATTATAAAGGAGTTTAAAGACGTTTAAAAAGAATAATATAAAATGATTTATATAAAAGATTTATATATTAATATTTATAAATTAAAAATATTGGAATTGTAAAACGAGCTTTTATAAGTGTTAAAATGAATTGTGAATGAATTTCATAAATGAATGAAATTTATAGAATTATAACGGTGAAGTTATAAATGGAATTTTATAAACAGTAGGTTTATAAAATTTGCAAAGTTACCAAAAGAATAAATTTTAGATAAATAAATGAATCTTATAAGTTATAAGATTTATAAATTTGGTAAGTTTAAAAGAACGTTTTTGTAAATGAATAAATTATAAGTATTTAACTTATAATATGAACTTTTAGTATATCATTGAGATATGAAATTGAATAGATTAATAAAGGAAATTATAAAAGGAAGTTGTTATAAAATAAATAGAAATGGAATTTATAAACATTGTTTTATAAATCCGCAAACTACTTATTTTGATAAGTAAATAGTTGTAATTTATTAATGGAGTTATATTCACGTTTTTTTTAGACAGTGAATAATCCTGTAAAACAAAATGAATAGAAATGATAAAATTGGTTAACAAGTATATTCACGTTTTTGAATAGTGAATAATATGTTGAAGAAATGTTTTGGATGAGATGTTTTAAATAGAATTAAAACAATCTAAAGATGTTTTAAAATGTACTAACTATCGAAACCATAGATTTCAACATTCATTGTTGAAATAGACGTTTTCGAGAAATAGAAGGAAATGGTAGATTATAACACTGTTGTTATAATAGATGATTTCCGAAAGGAAATGTTTTGTATAGTATTGGGATTTATATATATATTTTAATTTCGAATCCCTATACTAGTGATTTTGGGTTGTCGTAACGATGTTTTACGCAACATTCATTTTGGCCCAAATAAATATGTTTAAGAGAATGATTTCCTTAAAGAATGAAATATATACTTAATTTCGATTAGGGTATATTGAATATTTTCCAAGTGTAGAAAATAAAAGGACTTGTGAATTACTTATAAATAAATAAGTATGGAAATGTTTTTCCAATGTGAAATGAAAAGTTTAGAGAATTTATCTTTTTGAAGATAAATTTAATGAAAATGAATAATGGAAATTGTATATTCATAAATATTTTTGGAAATATAAATTCAATATGGAATTTATAAATAAAACTTGGAATTCGTTTAAAAATAAATATTGATTTATTTTTGAAGTATTGAGATTATATATCTTGTAAAGATATTTTTGGAAAATAAATAATTTGGAAAATTATTTGGAATCTGGTGATGTTGTGCATATCCATTGATAGTTCAATAACCGACTATCAATATTTACCTTTAAATAGGTATTTGTTGTGATTTGCTTGAATTTGAATGCCACACTTATCATTATTTTTATTTTTATTTAAAAAAAATAAGCGCTCACTATTCGGGTTAACCGGGAAAGGACCTTGGGGTCGTATAACCCATTCCGAATATGTGATACGTCGTTATGAATTGCATTTGAAGATCGGTGTTGAAGACCGGATATTTTCGAAAACGAAAGGGTTTCTTGTTGATTGTCTCTGCACTGGCTGATCCCCGGTATAGAGATCTCCATATGTGATGGGAAATCCGAACGTGATTAGAGATTATCCGAATTGCAAGGACTTCTTTGTAAGTGCCTTCGGTTCTGTTCGATCCCGGAACAGACTTGTATGGATAGTATGTCTGACATTACAAATTGAGATATAAAGCCGATTTCTTTCAAATATATTTCTGTTGGTGGCGGAGAATTTATTCTCTTAGCTTAACACCCTTCTCTGAGACGTATGAGCTCAGAGGTTATGTAGTTGAAGGTTATCGGCAATATATTCCCAATTTGGTAATGTGACATGCTGAGTGTTGCTGTGAAATGATCATTGTGTTGATTATTTATGATAGGATCATTTGTTTGATAGTCTATCTTGGTGATCATTTCTATGATCATTTGTTGACCCAAAGCATGACTTTTGTATAAAGCGTGTTTTTGTGGACGAGACTTCGTCGAGCCTCACACCCCGGAATGGTCAAAACAGGAAAGATGCGGCAAGGTTATGAGGGGTAGCTCCCTTTAGGGTATGTGCATTTCCTTCTGGAAAAGGGTGGTATCATGGTATGGAGCCCAGATGCTTACTCATGTTGAAACACTTTATTTATGATTGTGTGATGATGGTGACGAGCTCTCGGTTAAAGGTCCCAAAGGACCGGGGGATGGCATACTCGTGTCAGTTGTTACCTAGTTTGAAAGGTAACCCGGCCTTGTGTTGGCAGAGATCCGGTTAGGTTCTCGGGGACGTCCTTCCAGAGGCGTTCTCATGTGGTAATGGGAAGTTCCTTGGCCTGACCATTTGTTGAAAATCCAAAGAAACAATACGAAACTTGTACGGTTTTAGTTGTAGAACCTACCATTTAATATGGTAGCTATAGTAAGCATACTATAATGGTACCTATGCTGGCTAAGATTTATATTCTACTTTCGAAATGTTTCCTACACTATGCACTAGTAATAATATCAAATGTTTCTTTTTAATACGTATCAAGCATCTTTGACTAACATAAGAAGAAATCTCCTCTAAGTCTGCGTTTGCATTGTGTGTGTGGCGGGAGGTCTTATGGTAGTCTCATTCTTAAAAGCATTGCGAATTGATTTTAAAAATATTCCTCTATTTTGATTTTAAAGATAAATAAACTGTTTTTGAGTTCTCACACCAGTCATATGACTGACTCGGAGTTTATTGTTTTCCTTCCTAAACTCTGGGTGCCCACCAATTTCCACACGGGCAGTCAAGAGTTAGGTTTATCAGGATATTCTGGAATTTAGGAGTTGCCGGAGGCAAGCTGGATGGCATGGCGTATTACTAGTATATAGTACTTCTTTTTCCGCTGCATTGTTGTTGTTGTTTGTTGTTGTACACTCTGATGTAATGAAATGTAATGTGATGTAATGCAATAAATGATATAGTTCTTTGTTTAAAGATTATTCATTTATCTATTATATGTTGTTCCGCTGCGAATTATGAGATTCTGATGTTGTTCTGTTGTTATTTCTTTCCCTTCTATTTTCTATCTTTTCTCTTTTCTTCTTCTTTTCTTCTTTCTTAAAACCCTAAGGGTTCGTACTTCCGGGGTACGGAAAAACGGTCTATTACATTTGGTATCAGAGCATATGGTTAAGCGACAACCATGGTTCTGTTGGGTGTTACTCATTAGAGATAGAGTCAGTAGTACTCTAGAATGAGTTTTAGTGTAATAATAGATATGAGCGCGTATTTGTTAGTGAATATAAAATTGTTTTTGAATCGGGTAAATAAGATAATTTTGCCCAAAACTATTTTATTTTTGTATAGAAAAGAAATGATTTTCTATGAATTATTATAGTATATGGTTGCATGATTGTTAGGAAGTAATAATATTAAATTATTATCATTAGTATATGGAATTAAATAAGAAATAAAATGGATTGAATTCAAGTAAACTAACTTGATAAATTATTAATTCATGGACTAATGAATTGGTTAAATTAAAGTTTAGTTGTGAGCTAAATTTGAAGATAAATTCGAATTTGTATATAAATTCAAGTAAGTAAAAGAAATAAATTGAAATTTTCTTTGTTAGTAATTAAGTAAATTCGAGATGAATTGAATATGGAAATTGAAATTTAAAAAGAATTAGTGAATATAACTAATTTAAAGTAGTAATATGAATTAGTAAATGAAAGTTAATCGATAAAATTCAATATTCAGAATAGAAGATGAATTGAATTCAAATAGAATTGAAATTGTGAATTGAATTCAAATTGAATTGAAATTGGAATTGAATGAAAATGAATGTGTGACTTCAATAATGAAGTAAAAATGTATAAGAAGCATATATATTGAAATTTTGTAATGGAATTAGCAAAATGGTTTGAACGTTGGACTTGGATATTATGACTAGCAGGATATACAGGTGTATAAAGGAATTGGGATTTTGATTTCAAAGATAAAAAAATTGAATTGCTCGACAAAAAGGTACGTATTTCAATTTCAGTATGAAATTTGGTGATTTTCTTCTCCAGCCACTTGGCTTTCTCTTTTCTTTTTGATTCTGAGGGGCCGTGGTGCCATTTTGTAGTCGTACCGAGCTAGCCGCGCAAAGGAGACGCTGGCGAAATTTTTCGAAAATTTAGGGTGTTAGAAAAATTTTGAGAAATTTTGAAAGTTTGAAATTTGAATTTGAATTTAAATTTGAATTGTTAGGAGAACAATGTTGTTTGAAACTTATAATTGAAGTTGGAAAGCTAGTTGAAATGATAATGAATCTCTAGTAAAAAGATTTGTTTTAGAAAGTTGATAAAACTATTTGGATTGTGAAAATGATAGACGAGTAAGGACCATTTTCTTCTTAACTTGTAATTTCGGGACGAAAATCTTTTAAGGAGGGAAGATTGTAACGACCCAGAATTTTGAACAATTTAATTTGAAAATATTTAATTAATTTTAAATATTTGAATGATGGTTTGAATTGAATTTCAAATAATCAGAATGAATTTGGCGATTAAATTATAAAATTTAATCTATTGAAAGGTGAATAAAAATTAGAATCTTCAATTTTTAGCTGATTAAAAATATTTCAAAGGCTTGTAAATTTCATATTGATAATACTGAAGATAATAGAAGCTTCAGAATTTAATTTGAAAGCGAATTGTTCAGTTTTGAAAATATATCGTTTGAGTCGATATTTAAAAATAGCCGTCCGAGGCACAGTCTCGGAATTCGACGAAACCAGTTCCATTGGGTCCGTAATATTGAATTATTGCCGGATTTCAAATTTCGTATTTTTCGGAGTTGTTTTGTGAGCACATGACGTGTAAACGCATTGAAATTGAATCGAATTTAATTTAAATTTAAATTTAAATTTAGTCAAATACACCACGTCCTTCCTTAAAACACGCCCCTTCGTTTCAACCTAGTATCACGCCTAAAATCACGATACCATATCGTGTAAACCATGCTTCGTTCGATTTTAAGTATCTCCTCCCTCCCTTCTTTTATCTGTTCAAAACTAAAAATTGAATCTCAGTGATAAAATCATGGCCGCGTCCCTTTTCCTTAATTTTGAAATCGCCCCCTCCAAATCCATTCAAACAAAAAATAATAATAATAATGTCCGCCCTCTTTTCAATCGATTCAGCAAACGAAAAAGAAAAATAATAATAATATAAATGGCTGAAGCCCTAAATTGAATCAACGAAGGAATCGCGAGCGTGGAGGGGGAGGAGCTCGAGCGAGGCGCGCACACTGGGGTTGTCGCGCTATGGCGGCGCTGTCGCGAGCAAGGCGGTGGCGCGCGTGTGGATTCTCGAGCCACTGAGGCGATGACTCGCGAACGCGCGCGCATGAGGCGGCGAGGGGCGAAGCATTCGAGTTGTTGGGAGCTCGCATTTGGGTTCACGGTCGGCGAGTTTGGGTCGAGCAGCAGCGTCGCGTGGTTGAAATGGCTGGGGTTTTGCCCAATTTTTGTCTTCGTTCAGTAAGGTATTTTTCACTGTTTTAAAGACTTCGATTGAATAAGTATATATGCAGGAAAATTAGAAAGGAAATTGATTTATTTATTCAATTTAAATTTGAAAAAAAAATTAGTTTAAATGTTGGTATATTGACAGTAAAATGAGTTACTGTTATTTTTTACAGAAAATATTTTACATAAATAAAGTTTTGGAAAAGAAAAATTTGTATTTATAAATTTTAAAATCTATATATATTATCTTCAAAGAAAAATACAGTGAATATATGTATATATATGAAATGTAGGAATTTTGAAATAGTTGGAAGTATATATATATAAAAAAAATATGATTTTACCAGAAAAGGAAAAATCCCAGAGTTTAAATATATATATATTTGATTAGTTTATTAAAAAGGAAATTTAGTTTTAAATTTTAAATTATAATTAAATAAAAGAATTTTGAAAAGAGACATTTTAATTTAAACTATCAAAATGAAGAATGAATTAATTTATTTAATTCGAATATTAATGAATGTGTATAATATTTATACAAGGTTCAAAAATAGTGAAGAAAACAAGTTGAATTGGAAGTGGATTGCTAATAAAAGCAAAGGTGAGAACTTCTCACTCTAAAGGATTTATTTAAATTTTAAATAGTTAGATTTATAATTGTTAGTCTGTGTTGATTGAATGCTTGAATGATGATTGTTATATATATATATATATATATATATATATATATATATATATATATTAGATGTGAATAGACCCTATACGTCGTTTGTAAGCGGAGGTTATTTATTGCACACATATACCGCGATATTCCACCTTAAAGTGGAATTGGTATTATATTATATATATAGCAATATATATATATTGGCATATGTATATATTGCAGTTGATTGATTTCCCGCATTGTATAGCGGATGAGACCCTATTGCGCCGTCTATTAAGCGGATAATATTTTATAAATCCCATATACCGCGATATTCCGTCTTGAAGCGGAATTGGTATTGTGCTAATGTCTGCGGATGCAGGGAAACAGGTTGGAGGGATCCAACTGGATTCCTCACAAATATTTATTTGATTCAAATATTGTGATATTTGATTGTTTATCATATCGATATATGATATTTGAAAGTCGTGATTGACTATTTGATGTGTTGCATCATCGGATCCAATTTTTGAAGTTTAAAAATAATGATTTTGATTTTTAAGGGATTTCTAAAGTGATTTTTGAAAATATACGTTTATAAAATATTTTTGGAATTGATTCATCTTAAATAAATAAACGTTATAATTTTAATGTATAAAAATTATGATTTTTGAGAAATACAGTTAAAAGTTGATTTTTGAAAATATGGGATTAATGATTTTATAAAATAGTTAAAATTGGGATTTCTGAATTTATTATAAAAAGTTTAAATATAGGATTTATGAAATTTGATTATTTTGTAAATCTAAGAGAATGATGAAATTATAAAGGAGTTTAAAGACGTTTAAAAAGAATAATATAAAATGATTTATATAAAAGATTTATAAATTAATATTTATAAATTAAAAATATTGGAATTGTAAAACGAGCTTTTATAAGTGTTAAAATGAACTGTGAATGAATTTCATAAATGAATGAAATTTATAGAATTATAACGGTGAAGTTATAAATGGAATTTTATAAACAGTAGGTTTATAAAATTTGTAAAGTTACCAAAAGAATAAATTTTGGATGAATAAATGAATCTTATAAGTTATAAGATTTATAAATTTGGTAAGTTTAAAATAACGTTTTTGTAAACGAATAAATTATAAATATTTAACTTATAATATGAACTTTTAGTATATCATTGAGATATGAAATTGAATAGATTAATAAAGGAAATTATAAAAGGAAGTTGTTATAAAATAAATAGAAATGGAATTTATAAACATTGTTTTATAAATCCGCAAACTACTTATTTTGATAAGTAAATAGTTGTAATTTATTAATGGAGTTATATTCACGTTTTTTTTAGACGGTGAATAATCCTGTAAAACAAAATGAATAGAAATGATAAAATTGGTTAACAAGTATATTCACGTTTTTGAATAGTGAATAATATGTCAAAGAAATGTTTTGGATGAGATGTTTTAAATAGAACTAAAACGATCTAAAGATGTTTTAAAATGTATTAACTATCGAAACCATAGATTTCAACATTCATTGTTGAAATAGACGTTTTCGAGAAATAGAAGGAAATGGTAGATTATAACACTGTTGTTATAATAGATGATTTCCGAAAGGAAATGTTTTGTATAGTATTGGGATTTATATATCTATTTTAATTTCGAATCCTTATACTAGTGATTTTGGGTAGTCGTAACGATGTTTTACGCAACATTCGTTTTGGCCCAAATAAATATGTTTAAGAGAATGATTTCCTTAAAGAATGAAATATATACTTAATTTCTATTAGGGTATATTGAATATTTTCTAAGTGTAGAAAATAAAAAGACTTGTGAATTACTTATAAATAAATAAGTATGGAAATGTTTTTCCAATGTGAAATGAAAAGTTTAGAGAATTTATCTTTTTGAAGATAAATTTAATGAAAATGAATAATGGAAATTGTATATTCATAAATATTTTTGGAAATATAAATTCAATATGGAATTTATAAATAAAACTTGGAATTCGTTAAAAATTAATATTGATTTATTTTTGAAGTATTGAGATTATATATCTTGTAAAGATATTTTTGGAAAATAAATAATTTGGAAAATTATTTGGAATCTGGTGATGTTGTGCATATCATTGATAGTTCAATAACCGACTATCAATATTTACCTTTAAATAGGTATTTGTTGTGATTTGCTTGAATTTGAATGCCACACTTATTATTATTATTATTATTATTATTTTTAAAAAAATAAGCGCTCACTATTCGGGTTAACCGGGAAAGGACCTTGGGGTCGTATAACCCATTCCGAATATGTGATACGTCGTTATGAATTGCATTTGAAGATCGGTGTTGAAGACCGGATATTTTCGAAAACGAAAGGGTTTCTTGTTGATTGTCTATGCACTGGCTGATCCCCGGTATAGAGATCTCCATATGTGATGGGAAATCCGAACGTGATTAGAGATTATCCGGATTGCAAGGACTTCTTTGTAAGTGCCTTCGGTTCTGTTCGATCCCGGAACAGACTTGTATGGATAGTATGTCTGACATTACAAATTGAGATATAAAGTCGATTTCTTTCAAATATATTTCTGCTGGTGGCGGAGAATTTATTCTCTTAGCTTAACACCCTTCTCTGAGACGTATGAGCTCAGAGGTTATGTAGTTGAAGGTTATCAGCAATATATTCCCAATTTGGTAATGTGACATGCTGAGTGTTGCTGTGAAATGATCATTATGTTGATTATTTGTGATAGGATCATTTGTTTGATTGTCTATCTTGGTGATCATTTCTATGATCATTTGTTGACCCAAAGCATGACTTTTGTATAAAGCGTGTTTTGTGGACGAGACTTCGTCGAGCCTCACACCCCGGAATGGTCAAAACAGGAAAGATGCGGCAAGGTTATGAGGGGTAGCTCCCTTTAGGGTATGTGCATTTCCTTCTGGAAAAGGGTGGTATCATGGTATGGAGCCCAGATGCTTACTCATGTTGAAACACTTTATTTATGATTGTGTGATGATGGTGACGAGCGCTCGGTTAAAGGTCCCAAAGGACCGGGGGATGGCATACTCGTGTCAGTTGTTACATAGTTTGAAAGGTAACCCGGCCTTGTGTTGGCAGAGATCCGGTTAGGTTCTCGGGGACGTCCTTCCAGAGGCGTTCTCATGTGGCAATGGGAAGTTTCTTGGCCTGACCATTTGTTGGAAATCCAAAGAAACAATACGAAACTTGTACGGTTTTAGTTGTAGAACCTGCCATTTAATATGGTAGCTATAGTAAGCATACTATAATGGTACCTATGCTGGCTAAGATTTATATTCTACTTTCGAAATGTTTCCTACACTATGCACTAGTAATAATATCAAATGTTTCTTTTTAATACGTATCAAGCATCTTTGACTAACATAAGAAGAAATCTCCTCCAAGTCTGCGTTTGCATTGTGTGTGTGGCGGGAGGTCTTATGGTAGTCTCATTCTTAAAAGCATTGCGAATTGATTTTAAAAATATTCCTCTATTTTGATTTTAAAGATAAATAAACTGTTTTTGAGTTCTCACACCAGTCATATGACTGACTCGGAGTTTATTGTTTTCCTTCCTAAACTCTGGGTGCCCACCAATTTCCACACGGGCAGTCAAGAGTTAGGTTTATCAGGATATTCTGGAATTTAGGAGTTGCTGGAGGCAAGCTGGATGGCATGGCGTATTACTAGTATATAGTACTTCTTTTTCCGCTGCATTGTTGTTGTTGTTTGTTGTTGTACACTCTGATGTAATGAAATGTAATGTGATGTAATGTAATAACTGATATAGTTCTTTGTTTAAAGATTATTCATTTATCTATTATATGTTGTTCCGCTGCGAATTGTGAGATTCTGATGTTGTTCTGTTGTTTTCTTTCTGTTCCTTTCTATCTTTTCTCTCTTCTTCTACCTCTTTCTTCTTTCTTAAACCCATAATGGTTCGTATTCCTGTTCATCTTGAGTTAATCTATGGAGATTAGTGTATATTCAAGGGGTACGGAAAAACGGACTATTACAGAAAGATACGACAGTATATGAAAGGAGAGAAACATATCATTTCTTTCACCATTTAACTGTGATAGTTAATACATTAAATGACATTTACTACTTATCAATCAAATCTACATATGGATATGATAGAATATGAAAAGAGGAAACCTATCATTTCTTTCACAATTTAACTTTGACAATTAATACATTAAATGCCATTTATTACTCATCAATCAAATCTACACATGGATATGATAGAATATGAAAAGAGAAAATCATACATTTCTTTTGGAATATGAAAACAGGAGCAGTTTCATTTCTTTTACCATTTAGCTGTAACAATTAATACATTAAATAATACTGATTACTTATCAGCCAAATCCACACATGCCTCTGTTGTTTAAATTTTGTCAATGAAATATATGCATACATTTATAGTAATTATGGATACATACATACATATGAAGTCAAAACCTATTGGTTGTTTAAATAACTTGAATTCCTAAATTAACATTAATAGAAAAAAACTCCAATTGAGGAAATGTTTAATAAAAAAAGGTTACATTATGGATGCGTACTTGGAATTGTTTCGGATTTGCGCATCATACCATTAGAATCAACACTCACAATGTTTTAACTAAACAATATAGGATTATTTATTTTCGAAACTAATAAGAAACTCATAGTTTCTCTTCATTGTGCGAGAATACTTATTAGACACTCTAATGCATTGTGTTAGTTTAGGTCGATTAATTTCATTTCTAATCGGTATTATTGATGGATCGTATCCAATTCCATTTTATCATTAGTAATTCCCTAAAGAAATTTCTTCATAAGGAAGTTGGTATTTCTTGAAACAATAATTGTTTTCCAGTGCAACCAATTAGGTATTCATAAATGTTTTCTGAATTTCTTTATTTATAAAACTGATTTGGTTTTAGTTTACAAAACTTATGTTCAAAATATAAATATGTCCTCCAACGACAGTCGTCAAAAAACTTTTGAAGAAATTCATACAAGATCTCTTATGAACAATTAATACGTGCAATCTTTCGACTCGCACAACCTGCCAACTCTTTGGCTTAGGATATGTTGTGGTTTCTTATAAACCCTTATCTTGTAAAATTTTGTAAACTGTTATTCAGATGAAATAATATTAATCTTGTTTACTACCCTTAAGTACATTACCTAATAGAAATAAACTAACTCAACTTCACTCACAATTAATCGTACATTGTCCAACAAAGTTCGATTACTCCATATCGATGCATCATTATGTACTACATGGAGGAATAATTTTGAGATTGAATCTTTATTCATTTTAGGTACGTTTGGAACATTTTCCAATATACTCACTCATTCGATCAAATCGAATCATTTCTATTGCATGTTATTTTATATATTTCCACTTTTTAATCTACGAGTTTACCATAGACATAGCACATGTGTATCAAATACATATGTCCACGTCGACGATAACTCATCGATGAATATGATGAAGTACATGGAACCATTTTGGTACTTATAGAATTACGATTGCATACATCAATATGTATCAATTCGAAGAGTTCATTAACTCTTATGATACTCTCACAAAATGGGCGCATTGCCCTTTATTATTTGAGATATAATTAACACGTATCATATGATTAAAAATCATACAATAAAATTATTTCTCAAAACTACGGCTTGGTCTATAATTCCAAAATAACTACAAATAATATTGTATACTTCTGTATTTTCCAATGCATCACTTTTGTTATGAAAACAAATACCACGTTATGGTTTTATTTCATAATAAATATTGATAATATTCATATTGAAATATAGCTATGTCTATTTCTCAATCGAAACCAAAAAATAACTATTATTTCATAAATATTATTCGGTATGTTTTACGAAAACAATGTCTATAACATGATGCAATCAATAAGTGCTATATGGTACACTTCCCTATTTCCACCATTACTATAATAGCATACTAAATTTGGAGGTCCATCATTCACTTAATATAGTTTATTCATTTCATACTACAGCTAGTTTATAGCAGAAAGTTCTTTGATAAATTATCCTAAACCAAAAGAAATAAATCTAATAGAAAATAATTTTCTATACGAAATTACATTTCGAAATAGAAGTCACATTTCTTATTCCAATGTTAAGCATCAACCACTATTAATACAGTTCTCATTTCTGTTGTTTCTCTATAGAGCAGACATGACTATTCATTCTCTTTACCTCAACTGTAACTTAAATTACATATATACTTATACATTCGTTTTCCTTTCAAATGGTCAAATTATTCAAAAGAATCCTTACTACACTATCATAACAAACTTTTTACAAAAGCATATTCGATTATCCTTAACATTTAAGGACATCAAACTTGTTGCACTTTACGTAAATCGGTCAAAATGATATTTCAACGATCGAGTTCTTAAATCTGTCTTATAATTTTTGGTCTTGTGTTACATTAACACAATATGATCCCTTTTGTAATCGGTCAGACTGAATACTCGATCAGCACTAAGGTTTATTCGATTTTCCGGATGAACAAATTTTATCGAAATATTGAACATTACAAACTTTGACCATTCACTATATAACATTTATATGCAATTGTATATGGATCAAATATCCATAGTCTTGCATTGCTTTTAGAGTTCGAAACTCATAGAATGTGATACATGGTTTTGACCAGATAGATGCGTAAGTGACCAAACTATGAATGTATTCAGTAGTTGCAAAATCAGGCATTTGCATGGGTGTTGAAACATTAACATTCAATAGGAATTTAATAGTGGGTATTATAACTTTCATTTCTGTTCGTTTGTATATGTTAATTGATAAACATTTTATCAATCATATTAAATGCACAAATATATCATTGTAGATAATTATAACATTATTTAGCATATTTTTTTACAATATTGGAAAGGTTAAATGTTGGCATTTAATTTTTATAATAAGGCTCCCACTAGTCATTTATGTTTCTCCAAACCCTAAGATGAAACATAGAAGTCTTCGACTTCACTAATGGATGTTAGGATTCATCTGTCTTGTTATTCCGACCTTGAGGTTATTCAACAAATCATAGCTCCACAATCTATGGATAACTCCTTATCGATTGTATCACATACAACTTTTAACCCATTTTTCCTTGTCCAAATTTCATTTCGACCTTGAGTTTGCTCAACAAATCAAAAGAGATTATTCACTCAAGCCTACCATATCATGATGGCTTAATTATAGTATATGTACGTTGAGTTTGCTCAACAAATACATATAGTTATCTTACCTCATCTATTCAATATATTAATAATACTACACATAACATCCCCAGCTTGAGTTGGTTCAACAACTGAATGCAAGTAATTATTAATATATATATATATATATATATATATATATATATATATATATATATATATATATATATATATATGGTAGAGGACAGCATTACATTTAAGATTCATAATCTTCAATATAATATATTGAGTGATATCGACTTATAGAATTATGTATTTCTTACGAAACCCCCTCGTGATTCAAGTGTCAGACGCATCAAAAATCAAAGTATACGTACATTTACCTATGTATTTATTCCTTAAGTCTATTTGGGTTTCTTTAATGTTCTATATTTAGTTTATACATTCATATCATATAAGTTTTATTGTTGTATAACTTTTATATTTCATATCACTTATATATCGGTCTTATGTATGATATTTTATTAATTAAATCTTATTTAATTAATTAAATCTTTAATTAGTTTTAAATTAGTATTCCAATATAACTTTTATATTGGACATATCTACTATCACCTTTGTAGTAAGTCACATATACCTTATATATGCATAATTCTAGTTAATTAACTGACCGTTAATTACTTTATTAATTAATTTTTTTAAATAAAATTGTATTTATTTAGAAAATTTATCTTATACACATACATGTATGCTTATGTTATCTTAAACACTTTAAAATAACATAGCATATATCAACATATATAACACATGCATATAAGTATTAATTAATTAACTCATTTAATTAATTTATATTATTAATCTTATTAATAATTTTAAATTTCGAAATTAATATTTGTATAGTTTCAAGCCTTTTGAAAACCTTTTGAATTTTTCATTACATTTTCAAACATTTTGAATATTTATGTTATATTATAAAATTTTATAATAAACATGTTTTTATTTTAAATTTAACTTTTAAATTTAAATTCATGTCTTAATTTTCAAAGCTATTTTGAAATTTAGCATAAGGGCCAATTCAAATTGGCCATTTTCTATTAGGGGAAACCTTTGGGCTCACGTCACCTTTCAGGCCAGGCCAGCAACCAGGTAGGATAGCGTACTTGATTACCGAATTACAATCCTAGACATCGCCTTTCTAGACACCGTACTAAGTGCATAAGCTTAATTAGTTTACCGTGACATAACTAATCTTGACTACATAAGTTATTGGGCTTTGATACCATTGTTGGAACTGGGCCAGCCCGCAGTGAAAGAAATAGACGAATTTCAAAAAATTTACCATTTTGGGGGCCTATAAAGTCTAAATTCATTTAGATCTTATATAAATTTTCTTTTAAATAAAATTAATATTTATCCAATATGGTAATTTAAGTATTTCAAATGTTCAAATGTATGTGATATGATGAATGTATCAAATATATTCATTTATGTGAAGTGTAAGTGCGGTGTATAAGTGGTGTCTATATGTATAAATGAAACATGTAAAAATAAATAAGAGAAGTAAAATATTTGTTTTCCTCTGTCATTATATTCAATTAATAAAGGAAAGATATAACGGAATATGAAAAGAGAGAAATATATCATTTCTTTCACCATTTAATTGTGACATTTAATATATTAAATGACATTTATTACTTATCAATGAAATCTACACATAGATATGAAAGATTATGAAAAGAGGGAAAGCTATTGTTTCTTTGACCATTTATGTGTGACAACTAATACATTAAATGACATTTACCACTTATGAATCAAATCTACACATGTATAGGATAGAATATGAAAAGAGGAAAACCTTTCATTTCTTTCCCCATTTTGCTGTAACAATTAATACATTAAATGACATTGATTACTTATCAACCAAATTTACACATGCCTTTGTTATCCAAAAAATTTCAATGAAATATAATGCACCTTCATCATAATTATGGATGCATACATTCATAATAATTATGGATAAATACATATATACAAAGTCAAAACCTATTGGTTATTTTAAATAATTTGAAATCCTAAATTAACATTAATAGAAAAAATTCCAATTGACGAAATGTTTAAAAAAAAGGTTACATCATTGCTCATAATCTTTGTACAAATTTGATTTAAACAAAACATTTATATTATATATATCTGAGAATTAAAATTTAATAATTTGAATCTGAAAGCGTATATTTGAAAATAATGTAAAATATGGTATATGTGTATATACATTTGTACAACAGGTTTTTGTTTTTAAAGTTAAAAGTTTTCATTTAATTTTTAATTTAGGGAAGAAACAATACTTCAGACTTTACACAAAATTTTAAATATAGAAAACAATAAATAATTAAAATTTGCACTAAAGTCCATTCATTGATATTAAATCAAGGTATTGACTTTTGTTTTAACAAAGATTGTAACAATTGTACAAAAATGTAACAACCTGCATATTTTAGATTATGTATTTAAATGTTTTACTTAAATATAGCATCGTTAGTCGAATTGGAGTCCAAAACGTTACCTTTTGCAAACAGTCAAATTAGAACTCGAGACTACTTCTATTGAGTTCAAAATGGTGTTTTGCGACCTTTTTGAGTATAAATAATGATATGTTTGGAGTTGACTAGAATTTTGCTACAATTTTTCTATTTTTCTATTGAGCTTTGGGTTTGCGTTTCAGCCCATTAACCCAACATAATACTCTAACTCCACTCATCTTCATTCATTTCATTACACATTTTCTAACACTCTCAAGCCTTAGAAAAATGGGGGAAAAGAAAAGAGATTAGGAATTCATAAGCCCTAGTTTGTTGAGTCACAGCTTCTATGAAGATTTTGATTGCTGACAACAATATTAAAGCGATCGACAAATCAAGACGTACATATGGTACTCTAGATTATAGGTTGATTATTTGATGTTATAATAGTAATAAAATTGTCAAAATCTATCCTCAAATAATCATGCACAAAATATAATATATATATATACACACATTTATATAGGTTGTGCACTTTATTGTGCAACTTAACAGAGACCGGTCGACCGGTCCAAAAATGAACGGTCGACCGTTCCTGTTGAATGTGCACAATAAACGTGCACACATGTACATAACGACTATATTTTTAAAAAACCTGTCTACCGGTTAGTTTTTGACCTGTCGACCGTTTTTAAACAGAGAACAACTTCTTCCAAAAGACACATCTTTCTTCAATAGTTGCGTCTCTTCTTCTTCATCAATGATCATAACTTTTGACTGCAACTTTTCACCAAGGGTTATAACTATTTTCTCTCTATAAATACACATCAATATCATTGATTAAAAACAACAAGTTTTATTAAGATTATATATGCTCTCTATCTATTCTTTGAATTCACTTGCATTCAAAAAGGCTCTAAACTACTTTCATTCCTTATTGAATCATTGACACTATCTCATATATTTTGATTCAATAAGCAATATAAATTCCATAATCTTCACAAACATCATTCACAATTTGAGGATAAGATTATAGGAAGAGTGTACTACAAGTGACAAATCCGTGTTTACAAGAGCACAAGTTGTCAACAACAATTGTAATTGTTTTTTGTGTTGAAGCCCTCAGTGTTGTAGAGGCGTGAAATCCCGTTCGGCTGTTCGGGTAATTGTAAACCTGTTCCTCCGGGTGAAGCGAGGTTGTAATTAGTGAAAATCCAGATAGTAGTCTGGGACTGGACGTAGGACGGTGCTCCGAACCAGTATAAAAATCTCTGGTGTGATTTTTCTATTTTTTTATTTACAATGCTATTATCATCTATTTCTGCATTTGTATTGTAATCCATATTAAACGATCCGTGTATACTATATTAGCACATATAATTGTATACACACCGCACTTTCATTTGGTATCAGAGCACGGTCATCATATAACCGTAACACAGTTATTTGATATATTCTTGTAATATGGCAAATAACGCAAGTACTAGCACTCAAAACACCACTTACACAGAAGGGCAATCGACACAAAGACCTCCATTTTTCAATGGTCTTAACTATAGTTATTGGGCAACACGTATGTCATTCTTTATGCAATCAAGTAGCTATGATGCTTGGAATGCTACTCAAAGAGAAATAGTGAATCCAACAACTGATTATTCAGAATGGACTGTGGCTGAGAAAACGGCAGCAGCCGTAAATGCTAGAGCAATAAATATGTTGTTCTGTGCATTAGACCAAAATGAATATAACCGTGTTAGTATCTGCACTACTGCATATCAAATTTGGCAAACGCTAAAAATCACTCATGAAGGTACTAACAAGGTTAAACAAGCCAAAATAGCCATGCTGAAAAGTCAATTTCAAAATTTCAAAATGAAACCAAATGAGACAATCAATGAAATGTATTCACGGTTTCAAACTATTCACCATGCACTTATTGGGTTAGGACAAAAGTATTCCGATTTTGATGTTGTTTCAACAGTCCTACATTCTCTGACTAATGAATGGGAAGGAAAAGTATTAGCAATTGAAGAAGCTAATGATCTTTCCGTCATGAAGCCAGATGAATTAATAGGAAATTTAATGTCCTATGAAGCAAATTTGCAGGCTAGAAAAGAACAGAAAGAAGAAAAGAAAAATGTAGCATTTCATGTTGAGAAAGATGAAAATGAATCAGATTCTGAAGATGAAGATTTGGCGTTCATTGCTAAAGGTTTCAAAAAATTCCTAAAATATCGAAAAGCCAGTCGCTACAATAAAAGGAAACCTGGATCAAATAAACCATCTTCATCTGCTATAGAATGTTTCAACTGCCATAAAAAGGGACACATGCAGAAGGATTGTCCAGAACAAAAGAAAAAGTCAGAAAATGACAAATTCAAATATAAGAAGGACAAATCAAAGAAACGAGCCTTCTCAGTAACATGGGATGATTCAGAGTCATCTTCATCAGAAAGTGAAAGTGATTCGGAGAATGAACAAGCTAATGTTTGTTTTATGGCAACAGAAGATGAGGTACAAATTCCTACATTTGATGAATTACTTGATATTAATGCTGAATTGATAGTCAAATATAAAGACATAAAACGTCAATTAAAAGTAGTCAAAGCAGATTTAAGTAGAGCAGAGTTTGAACGAGATATGTTAAAAGATGAGAAGAAAATATTAGAAGAAGAACTTGAAAATATTCAAGAATCATCATCTAATGTTGACTCTCAAATATCTCTTTTGAGTCAAGAAATAGAAGCTCAAAAAGAGAAAAATAATGCTCTCACTACTGAAAATCATGAACTTAAAGCAAAAGTCAAAATTCTAGACCTAGAAAAAGCTAGTTTACAAACAAAGTTTGATGACATTACTCAAAATGTTTCTAACTTTAACAAAGGTCGAGAAAATTTGACTAAAATCATTGAAAGTTCACAATCTATTTCAGATAAACAAGGTTTGGGATATAACAAACATAAAACTAAGAAACATCTTAGAAATAAAAGGAAGAAGAAAGTACAAAAAAATGAAGCTAAGAAAAATCTTAGTTTATTATATTTCAAACCAAAACCAATAGTGAAATTTCAAAAGAAAGATGTCAAGACTATCAAAATATGGGTTCCTAAAACAAATAACAATTTGATTAGGAACAAATACATTCAGCAATTCATGAATACTGTGCATCTTAATAATAATTATATATATAAAGGGGATACCGGACCCAAATGGGTTTGGACTCCTAAGACCTAACTCTTAGGACCCTATGAAAAGTGGGTACCATGAACTTAATTCTATGTTTGCAGGTCCCACTGAAGAAAAGAGGAAAGTGGATATTGGACAGTGGTTGCTCAAAGCATATGACGGGAGACAAGAGCTTACTAACAAATATTAAATACTCAGATGGTGGCTCAGTCACTTTTGGAGACAATTCAAAAGGTTATATCATCGGCAAAGGCGATGTGAGCAATTGTGGTACATCTAACTTACCTCTTATTACTAATGTCATGCTAGTTAGAAATTTAAAACACAATTTACTTAGTATTAGTCAGTTATGTGACAAGGGTTTTATAATTTCCTTTTCAAATAATAAGTGTAGTATTTTAGATAAAGATCATAATTTGGTTTTTGAAGGTTATAGAGACAGAAATATATATATTCTAAATATGAATATTAATCATAATTCAGATATGTGTCTTATGGCTAATGACAATGATCCATGGCTATGGCACAAACGTTTCTGTCATATAAACTTCAGAACTATTGACAAGCTAACCAAAAACAATCTAGTTAGAGGACTACCCAAAATGAGTTTTAAAGTTAACAACATTTGTGATGCATGTCAATTAGGAAAATTGACCAAATCATCATTTAAATCCAAGAAAGTCATATCAACATTACAACCGCTTGAGTTACTGCACATGGATTTATTTGGACCTACTAGAGTTCAATCAATAAATCACAGTCAATATGTGCTTGTAATTGTTGATGATTTCTCTCGTTATACATGGACAATTTTCTTAAAAAATAAAAGTGATACTTTCGATCATTTCAAATCTTTCGTCAAAAGAATTCAAAAATCAAAAGGGATTAAAGTTAAAAATATAAGAAGTGATCATGGCGGAGAGTTTGAAAATATTGAATTTGAACATTTTTGTACAAAGAAAGGTATATATCATAATTTTTCGTTTCCCAGAACTCCACAACAGAACGGAGTAGTAGAACGAAAGAACCGAACTTTACAAGAATGTGCAAGAACATTATTAAATGGAACCACCTTACCAAAACACTTCTGGGCAGAAGCTGTTGCAACTGCCTGTTATGTTTTAAATCGTGTGTCCATAAGACCTCTTACCAAAAATACTCCTTATGAATTGTTTAACAAAAGAAAGCCCAAAATCTCATACTTCAAAGTTTTTGGTTCTAAGTGCTTTATTTTAAATACGAAAGACCAGCTTGGAAAATTCGATCCAAAAGCCGATGAAGGAATATTTGTCGGTTATTCGGAACGAAGTAAGGCCTATCGAATATTTAATAAACGAACCAAAACTATTGAAGAATCACTTCATGTATCTTTTGATGAAATCTATCAGCATCCTCACACAATATCAGATGATGACGAATCAATAGTCATTAATAATCCAATCATCTCAAATACTGATTCTGACTCAGAAGTAATTATTGAGAATACTCCTCAAATATGTGAATTACAATCACCACCAAGAATATTAAGAGACCATCCGGCCCAAAATATAATAGGTGAAATAACATCACATGTCAGAACAAGGAGTCAACTCAATCAAATGGGTCATGTCGCTTTTCTCTCAAATATCGAACCCAAGAATTCAAAAGAAGCTGCTACAGATGATTACTGGATCATTCTAGAACCAAACATATTGATATCCGTCATCATTTCCTTAGAGATAATATTGAAAAAGGTAATATACATCTTGAATATGTTCACACTGACAATCAAATAGCCGATATTTTCACTAAACCATTACTTGAATCTAGTTTTATTAAACTACGAAGAGAGCTTGGCTTAGTATCTCGGAAAGATCTAGAATAGAATAAGTAACCTTCAAACTTAGGCTATATATTTTTCAAATAATTCTTAAATTTCAGCCTATAACAAACTATACCTATTTTTATAACTTTTTTTATCTATCATTGTTTTTGTTTACGGCTAATTATCTCTAACAAATCCTATCCTCAAGTTCATTGGCAAACTTTTTTCTATATAAACGTTTGAAAAATACACTTTCATTCATTCACCTTCTTGCTGAAAATTATAAATCACCTTAAACAAGCTACCATGGCACACATTTGCGACAAATGCGCAGAGGAATCTCATATTTCTATCACTAGCTCGGAGTCGGAGGAACAATATTCTCCGATTACCCCTAAACAAAGGCCGGAATGCCCTCACCATTGTTTTCGCACACCTGGCCATACTCCAACATCCAAGCGTGCAAAGAAAGCACTATTCTGCTCTCCGCGCACGAAGGCGCAAATCGATGAAATTCATCACTACCAAAAGCATCAAATTGATCTTCAACGACAACTACATTATGGTCAAAACCTACTATACCATGAACAACAACGTACTTCAACTCGTTTATCCGCTTTAGAACGAATGGCTTCATTCTTCTGCGGTTCAAACAAACACGATGTTCATGAACCAATGCCGTCAAGACCATCGACTTCAACAACTCCAAACTCTTGGGATAAAAACTATAACGAGAATGAAGGAGCTCGATATAAGTGGAGTCCGTGGGCTAAACGCATTGAAAACGACAAGAATTCTAATAACAACTCACCTTCTCATTAGAATTCCATAATGTATATTATTTTGCTTTCATATATAATTCTTGTAATACAGTATATTTTTGCAATAATAACATAATATATAATATATTAATTCGACTCGTTTTCAAAATTTTTGCCAAAATCTGCATTTTTGCACACAGAGCCAAACCGGTCGACAGCCTAAAATATGACCGGTCGACCGTTTTGCTCTCTGGTTGAAAACGGTCGACCGGCAATACGCAGGCGGTCGACCGGTCAGCAGTTATTATTTTTTTTTTATATATACTTCACGTATATATTTTTGCCACCAACCCTCTTTACTTTCTACTCTCCACTGAAAATTTTCCCATTTCCAAACCCTAGTTCATATTCTCAAGCTTCACAAACTCTCAAATTCTCTTCAATGGCTCCTCCTCAGAAAAAATCAAAGAAAAGAGCAACATCAGAAACTTCTTCTCTTACTCTCTCTGCTAGAAAATGGCTAGAATCTCCGGTTGCAGTAACTAGATGGAATCAAATGACAAATTACAAATTCTATCCAGGCTCATTCATCAAATTCGACGATTTCACTGCATACGGTATTCAAAGATTAGCAAATAGATCTCGTATCTCTCCTCTTATTGATTTTTCTGTAAATAGCGTACAAATTAATCATTTGATGATTAAGCTATTTTATGCGAATATGAATTTAGAGGAATATACTCCGGAAAATCCAAATGGAGTTATTTGGTCAGTAGTATGTGGCAAGCGAATCTATCTCACTTATGATAGAATTGCTTCTATTTTGGGAATACCGAATAGGGGTGAAGAGTTTTCATCGACATTTTGTGAAGTTTTCACCCGGAATAGTACGAGTCATAAATTTATAGAAGATGATAGTAACGGCACCAAATCGATTGGACTACGACCGACTGCAAGGTTGTTACACCATGTCCTAATGCACTCTCTATTTCCTCGATTAGGAAACTATGATGCCGTTTACAAAGAGAATTTCAAGGCTCTTTATGCTATCTACGATGATATCGAAATAAATTGGGTTCACATGATTTTCGATGAAATTCTTAAGGTAAATAACTCTACTCGTCCACATTTCTTCTATAACGAGTATATTATGCGTATGTTGCTTGCATGTGGAGTCACACCCCCGGATTCGGCATATTCTACACCAAAGTGTATTGACTCCACTACTATCAAACGGATGAAGCTTCCTCCTCCATATGTTCATATTATGCCATTCGAACAATGGCAACAACGCGATACTCAAGAACAACAAGCTCCACCATCTCGTCGTCGTTCTGAAGATGTTAGATTATTGAAATCTAAATCATCTACAAGAGAATCTCTTGAAACCATCGCTCGGAATCAATTTTTACTTGAATCAAGACTAAAACGAATGGATTCAAAAATTGATAGACGATTCAATAAGGTAAAGTCATTCTTCGGCGCTATATGGGATGCTATATCATGTAGCACATCCCTCTCGACCCAACATCAAGACCCCGGAAAACGTCCGGCTCCTCCAACTTTTACTTGGTCGACATCCGAGGAATCCGGTGGTACAAGCGGACAAGGTCGTGGGGACAATGACGATGATGATGACGATGACGATGACGACGACGACGATGATGATGATGATGATGAGGAAGAGATTCAGTCGGAATGAAGTTAGTTTGTTTTTCTTTTCATTTCTTTAAAAACATATATGGCACTTGTACTAAATAGTGTCCATCTTTTTATTCGTGGTAGACTATGACTTGCATTGTACTTCATCAAAACATCATGTGTTTGAATGTATGCATTGTTCTCTTTGGTTTATATTTTCTATTGTTTACTCCTTTTTGTCGATGACAAAGGGGGAGAAAGGTGCTAATAATTGTTTGCAGGATGAAAGAAGCTAATAATTGTCTGCAGGAAATCACATATTCAGGGGGAGATCCTATACTTCAGTTTTTATATTGTCATCAATCAAAAAGGGGGAGAATGTTGAGTCACAGCTTCTATGAAGATTTTGATTGCTGACAACAATATTAAAGCGATCGACAAATCAAGACGTACATATGGTACTCTAGATTATAGGTTGATTATTTGATGTTATAATAGTAATAAAATTGTCAAAATCTATCCTCAAATAATCATGCACAAAATATAATATATATATACACACATTTATATAGGTTGTGCACTTTATTGTGCAACTTAACAGAGACCGGTCGACCGGTCCAAAAATGAACGGTCGACCGTTCCTGTTGAATGTGCACAATAAACGTGCACACATGTACATAACGACTATATTTTTAAAAAACCTGTCTACCGGTTAGTTTTTGACCTGTCGACCGTTTTTAAACAGAGAACAACTTCTTCCAAAAGACACATCTTTCTTCAATAGTTGCGTCTCTTCTTCTTCATCAATGATCATAACTTTTGACTGCAACTTTTCACCAAGGGTTATAACTATTTTCTCTCTATAAATACACATCAATATCATTGATTAAAAACAACAAGTTTTATTAAGATTATATATGCTCTCTATCTATTCTTTGAATTCACTTGCATTCAAAAAGGCTCTAAACTACTTTCATTCCTTATTGAATCATTGACACTATCTCATATATTTTGATTCAATAAGCAATATAAATTCCATAATCTTCACAAACATCATTCACAATTTGAGGATAAGATTATAGGAAGAGTGTACTACAAGTGACAAATCCGTGTTTACAAGAGCACAAGTTGTCAACAACAATTGTAATTGTTTTTTGTGTTGAAGCCCTCAGTGTTGTAGAGGCGTGAAATCCCGTTCGGCTGTTCGGGTAATTGTAAACCTGTTCCTCCGGGTGAAGCGAGGTTGTAATTAGTGAAAATCCAGATAGTAGTCTGGGACTGGACGTAGGACGGTGCTCCGAACCAGTATAAAAATCTTTGGTGTGATTTTTCTATTTTTTTATTTACAATGCTATTATCATCTATTTCTGCATTTGTATTGTAATCCATATTAAACGATCCGTGTATACTATATTAGCACATATAATTGTATACACACCGCACTTTCATAGTTCTCTTAGGAAATTCAAGTTCTAGCTCCAAAATGAAAGAGAAACTTAGATAAGCATCCTCTTCATCTTCTCCATCTCAATCTCCCTTCAATTTTCAGAAATTCCTAGCCCTAACTTAGGAAATATTTGCTTATGAGCTTAGATTGGAGCTTCTTGAGTTGAAGTTGAAGAGTGGTTGATCTTGTCTTGTCTTAAAGCTTCTCATTTGTTGTTTTTGGGTTTAAAGGTGAGTTCTTGAACTCACATCTATGTCTATACTTTTGATAGTTGTTAGGTATGAATTCCTAACACCTATTTCATGTTCATTTGCTTTGAATTGATTTGGATCGTTGAATTTTCCAATTTTTGAAGTTTTGAAGTCAAAATCTATGAAAATCCTACATTGGATGTTTTAACATGCTGTTTTGAGTGAATTGAAGAGCCTATAGGACTGGGCTGTTGCTTGGCATAAATCCCTAGCCATCGTTGCTTGTTTGATCGCTTTTGAGATAATTTGGCCATTATTGGCCTAGTAGATTTTTTTGCTCTGAGCTTCAGCTAAGACGTCTGGTATAACACTCAGACGTCTGGGCTACCGGAATAAAATTTCCAGACCTTCGGTTCAGACGTCTGAGTTTGTTCGCAAGACGTCTGGACGATCTGGTAGAAAATTCTAGACCTTCAGCTCAGACGTCTGGGAGAACTAGCAGACGTCTAGAGCAGCTAATTTCAGCCAACTACCTGTTTTGATGGGTTTCCATATTATATCGATTTTTGGTTGGTCCAATTAATTATTATCACTTTTATCGACTTTGATGACTCTTTTTCTGGATTTTCGGGAATATCCGTTATGATGGATTTAGTATCGATTTAT
This sequence comes from Allium cepa, assembly GCA_030765085.1. Taxonomy (NCBI): domain Eukaryota; kingdom Viridiplantae; phylum Streptophyta; class Magnoliopsida; order Asparagales; family Amaryllidaceae; genus Allium; species Allium cepa. Next base: position 688,068,911 of record CM060932.1, on the reverse strand, counting down.
ACGGATTTGATTCACATCTTCGAATGTGAATTTTAGTGATCGATTGTTTTTACAATCGTTTCTATGATTTGTCACTTTAAAATACAAAGGTTTCTATACTAGTAGTAAATACTAAAACTCTTTCATCAAAACATTTTCAACATTTACTTTCATTATAAAGCTTGTTTCAAAATCGTTTTCCAATCTATTAGTATATACAACCTTTACCTCATTCGTATGAGAAATCTAATTAAACGACTTAGCAAACAGGTAGTATGAAACGCTTGCGTTTACTTGGTTGGTTAATTTTAGACTTGTTCGATTGAAATCTTGTGATAATTTTCGAGTGGAAATCTACAATTTGTTTGTAAGTATTTAAGTTAAGCCAGTGGTTATGGGACACGAAGCTAAACTCATTTTTTTACTAGCTTAGTGTAATTCACACTTCTTATTGATCAGTGATGATCATTTTATGGCTTAGACTAGCGATATGCGAAGTCTTTTTGTCTACGTAGGGGATTGTACCTCGTTCTGTTGAGCTTCGTCTCATTATTTTTATATACCTAGTGACCTATGGGTTCTTTGGAGTTTCGACTCACTTTTATAGGCTAGCAACCCATGTTTTTTTTATGGAGTTCGGTTCTCCGGACGTACCGTTGTTGTACTGCGTCGATGTTCTGGCTTATCGGTTCCTCGGGCATACCGTTATTGTACTACATCGTTGTTCCGAATTATTTTAGTTTTTAGTTCATCGGGCGTACCATTATTGTACCATGTCATTGTTCCGAATTATTTGAGTTTAAAATTTGATTTTAATCATTTATTGTACTACGTCTTTTTGAAATTTTGTAGAATTTGGTTAGTTCTATTGAAGTAATGATTGATGAAATAGAGAAGTAATATGAAGAAACAATTGGAGTTAGTGGAGTAAGGTTGAAGAAAGCTTTAACGGCCAAACCTAAGATATCCGAGCCAAATGATTCCATTTGAAGGTTGAAGAGTGTAGGTTTCCTTTCATAGTTTGTTATATGTAACATTTTTAGTGATTTTAGAATGACAGCCAAAATTATGTTGATATTTGTTACTTGATTTGTAAAGACCAAAATATGGTTTGTGCTACACAGATCATAGAAATACACTATTTAATTTGTGAAAATAGAAAGCAATTAATCAAAATACTACATGAATCAATTCAAATTGAAACTATAAGCTGTTATACGGAAAGTTAAAAGTTTGCTATAGAGAAAAATAATAACAAACTTTGTCTGGTGGTGATAGTAGCAAAATTTTGAACATACCAACCAATGCCTAAGAAAATCCTTCATATGAATTTTCCTAGTTATCTATAAAGTATTAAAGTTGCAAGCTTTTCAATATCTTGAACACTTTCATACTCACTTTCATAACTTTTCGTTGTGACCATACTTTCTGTTCGTACTTGCCAACGGTTAGCTAAACTTTTTGTATCCAGTCGATTTTTTATTGATGCCATTGCCTCATCATTTCATTTTAATCACCTTATTTCTTTAGTAGACATCTTGGTTCCTCCTCACCCATACCCAACCTAGGAAAAAAAGAAAAAAGTAGAATTAAATGATGAGAGAAACAAAAAGAATAAAGGAGTTTGTGTTATGACAAAATTATATCGTATCTCTATCTTTTCTTTTTCTTTAGCATTCTCTACCCTGGAAAAAAGAAATATGCAATAGTATTAGTCAACAATAAAGATAAAACATGAAAAAGAATAGTTACTTGCAACTTTATGTATACAAACATTTCATGTGCATAATTAATGTAAACTAAAAGACGAAAGAAAGAAAATAAGAATATAGACATGTACTTAAAGAAAGAAGTACAAACAACAGTATGAACATATAAAGGAGAGCCAGGAAAGGATCTTGGATGAAATAGACGTACTTGTAGTATTATTTTTAAAACTTTGATTTTGACCATCGCATACCAAGAGAAAACTAAGTATGAGAAATTAAGAGAGAGATGTCAGCAAGATGAAGTAGACCGACTGCTCTTTATATAGAAATGGATAATTTGTAGCAACTGCTAGAATGTGTAGATCATACTTAGAGTGCACAAAAAGATGAAACATTTCGATATAGTCACTTAATAATCCCTCATTCATGTTTCAATATATTTAGATATTAAAATTAAAATCCTCATAAAGCATGTAACAATATAAGTCCAACTATTATTCCATCGATTTGTTAGTTAATGAGATAGTTTTTCGTAAAATGCAAAACGTCTTGATTTCATGGTATACACAGAAAAAGAAACCGTTTGGTATACAAAGTTCATTAAAAAATGTATTTGATCGGAACATAAATTACATACTTGTTGTGCTTCGGCTCAACCAGAACGTGCTTCGACGCAACCGTCTTGCACTGCTGCACAGGCGGCAACGATTCGATACACTGCTGCCCCAGAACACAGTGTTACACTACAGTGCTGCCATTAGTAGCAGCGTTTTACACACTTATACATGCATAAGGGCGGTAGTGTTCATGGTTATATTGCTATCTAGGTAGTAGTGTGGTGTGCACTGCTGTCTTTACACCGCTGCCTAGTGCAGCAGTGTATATTATTACACTACTACCCATGGCAGTAGTGTACACTTTTACACTGCTGCCACTAGGCAGCAGTGCACACACAGCCACAGGCAACAGTGTACACACTACCTACAGGCAGCAGTGTGGTAACACTATGGCCAGGTGGCACCTGTGTAAACATTGCTGCCACAACAGCAGTGTGCAATACATTGCTGCTTAGTCGCAGCGGTGTATATTCTTACACTGCTGTCATTAGGCTGTAGTGTATGCACTGCTATGCACTGTAGTGCACAGATTTGTGCACTGCTCTCTACTGCAGTGTATCCTTTATTTCGAGCAGTAGTGTATGTTCCTATTACCAGGAGTTTCCAAACATGCTCATAATGGCTTTTTGGAAAATCCGAAGGGAGAGTGATGCCATATATCATAAGAACAGAGAGTGGTGACTTTTTACCAGTTTATTGTGTTAATAATGTGTAATATATATTGTGTTTTTTATAGACACTTTTATTAAGGTAATTATGTCATTTTTTAATAGGTAGATTAGTAAAAGAATTTGTGGAAGCATGCAAAAAGGATACAGGAGTCAACATAAAGGTTGATTACTTGAGTAGACGGCTAGGGGACTATGCATATTATTGGGTAACAGTTTTATGTCAAGATTGCGCACAACTCCATGTAAAACTTTTGCATGATTATTGGGTGTACATTGATATCCTATTTTAAATAATCTATATAAGTTACTTGATGTCCTTATTTCATTCTTTCTTTATAGTTTTGTGTCATTTTTGCATAACTGTTAGTCACGCAACTGTTTATTTTCGATTAGTTTGGCGATATCAAGAGTTTATGTCCCAACTTCTAACCTTGTATGTTAGATTGTCATAATAGGTTAACTCATATTCAAGATTGTTTTCCATACAGGTATGGGGATCAGGTTTCTCGGCAGGGATTTTGAAAAAACAAAGTCCAACAAGTAAGGGAGTTCGAAAATTAGGTTCAACAGAAAGCACCAAGGCTAGTATTTGTTGAAACTATATTGATTTTAGTTCTAGAAAAGTTCTTTATTGTTGCATTGAATCTTCCTTCCATCAACATGTTCTATATCTAGTTGAGAAGTTTATAGTTTTGCATTGGAGACTGTTTAACACTTAATATCTATAAATGTTAGCATTGTAGGAAATTCACTCTACCGTGTTTTTATGCATGCAAGCACACAAGTTTAGTCATTTTTATATACTATAAGTTAGACGAATGTAGCCTTTATGACAAGTTTCTAAAATTATGCCCAAGATGTTGTTCTCTGGTAAAAGATTGTTGTTTTCTGAATTTTGTTCTTCATCCAACCTTATCCTATAAGTTGCATCCGTATCTCAGTATACGTTGCTCGTGGTCATTGAACATTTCACAATCTTTCATTACTTTGTAGAATTTTATTGTCTGGTAGTATTTTTTGTTGCATTATGTTGATACTTATTTTTCTTTAAAATGAGTCACTTACAACGTATAATTCTTTTATTTTATTTTGACATTAAGTAATACCCACATAAAAACATCTTGAAAAATTCGCTTATATTATGTAATCTTATATTGGTTTAAGAGAATTTCGAAGATTCTGTCCAGTTGTTAGTTAAACAGTGAATTGTTTCTTTTTCCTTCTTTCTTTTATTTTTTTAAGCATGCTTTATCCCACTTTTCAAATCATATTTTATTGGTCTTGAAAATTCAAAACTTCTTTGATGGAAGTTTCATGAGTTAATTGTTTAAGAAACTCATGTACCACAAGTAGTGGAGGTTGTCGTAGGAAGACAATTGCAGGTCATTTTAGTAAGCCTAACATGTTGGTTGTTTAATTTATTTGTTTTTAGTGAATATCACATTATTTAAATTGAAATATTCAGGCACCTTTAGGGGCAATTTGATGCGCGTACTTCCCTTGTGAAGTGCTTTGGGATAAGCCTTTAGGGGCAAATTGATGTGCGTACTTCCCTTGCGAAGAGCTTTGCACTAAGCCTTTAGGGGCAACCGACTAATTTGGCTTGTTTTTTTTATGAGTTATTTTCAGTATATCCATGATTTAGCAACTATAAACTTCTCTAGTAAAATTATTATTATATTTATTGTTGCAATTATCTAACATGAAACTTTTTTCTCTTATCTTTTAGAGAAATTCCATACAATGGCACTATAAGGTGTGCCAAAGTTTGGACTCCATAACTGAACTGAAGCTTATCAGTTTGTTACACTGGTTGATGTAAGTTACCTGCTCCTAAGCTAAACTAAAAACTATTTACAATGGAAGTTGTCATAATTTAACCAAGGTTTGTAAATAATAATAATAATAAATTAACTAAGTTTTATAAGGATTAAATTAGTTTATAATAATAATAAGCTAACTAAGTTAACTAAATTTATGAAAATTAACTAAGATCTATAAAAATTAAATAAATTTGTAAAAATAGTTAAGTTTTATAAAAATTTAACTTAGTTAACTAAGTTTTATAAAAATTAAAGGGTTTATAATAACAATGATGATGATGATTAATTTAGGTTATAAGATTAACTGAATTAACTAAGTTTATAATAATAATAATAATAAATTATAAAATACTAACCAAGTTAACTAATTTTATAAAAATTTACTAAATTTATGACAATAATAATAATTTAACTAAGTTAACAAAGTTTTATAAATAATAATAATGAACTAACTAAGTTTATAAAAATTAGCTAAGTTAATAATAATAAAAATATAATCAAGTTAACTGAGTTTTAACAACAATGATAATAATAAATAAACTAAGTTAACCAAGTTGATGAAAATTAACTAAGATTTGTTAAAATTATACAAGTTCTATAAAATTAAATAAGTTTAAGTTAACTATTTTATAAATAATAATAATATAACTAATTTAACAAAGTTTTATAAATAATAATGATGACGATGATGAATAACTAACTAAGTTTATAAAAAATAACTCAGTTTATAATAATAATAATAAAATTAAGTTAATCGAGTTTTGACAACAACACAACAATAATAAATTAACTAAGTTAACAAAGTTAATAAAAATTAACTAAGTTTTGTTAAAATTAACTAAGTTTAGTTAACTAAATTTTATAAATAATAATAATATAATTAATTTAACAAAGATTTATAAATAATAATGATGATGATAAATTAACTTAGTTTATAAAATTTAACTAAGTTTATAATAATAATATTATAATTAAGTTAACTGAGTTTGAATAATAATAATAATAAATTAAATTAACCAAGTTAATAAAAATTAACTAGGCTTTGTTAACATTGAATAAGTTTTATAAAACTAACTAAGTTTAGGTGAACTAAATTTTATAAATAATAATAATATAACTAATTTAATAACACTTTTATATATAAATGTAAGATTGAACTTTATTTATTTCATTTCGTTTATCACTTTGATTATTTATATGACATTATTTATAATATGATATACTCATACAATGTTGTAGACGTTTGATATTAGATTTGAAGTCCTGCGAATTAAAATAATTGTTTGACTATATGTTGTGCTTTCCCTTGTGCATGCACTGGATTTCCGAAGAAAACATGGTTGGACTTTTATGGTGCTAGCTTTCACTTGTGCATGCAACAAAGAAATATAGGTAATCAAGCGTTTTGTTAGCACCAGTTTGGTATAACATTTTATTAGTACTAGCTGTGTAAATTTGTATACGAGTGGTTATTGTATGTGAGTTTGGTCATTTTAACAAAAACTATTGTATTAGAACGGTTTTGGATATCTTATTTGATTATATGATTAATATGTTTTTTAATTATTTGTATATGATGATTATGTGAGTGATTGTTGATTAATATAGTAGAAACAAAATAGACCATCAACAAGAATAATACCATAAAAATGGTGCAAAACGATCAACAACTTTTAGTAATGTTTTAAAAACGCTAGAAATATGTATAGTGGTGTTGAGTAAAAGCAACAAAATAGGGGTAAAGTTGGAAACTCTATTGGTAGCGCCAAAAAACCTTTTGTTGGCATTTTTAAAATGCTACAAAAAGATTTATGGTGGCGTTTGAGAAACACTGCAATAAAAAGATTTATAGTGGCATTGAAATAAATGCAACTAAAAATCATGGATTTTTAGTTGTGGGCTTTATCACGACGTTTATCAAAACGCTGCCATAAGTTTTGATAGCGTATTTTATGCGCCACCAAAAATAAAATTTCTTGCAATGACACACACACACACACACACACATAATCCATTAGCATTTGAATAAGTAAAGATTATCTTATAGTATATATAAATCTCACTCAAAATCAAATTTTAATTTCATAACTATCCACAATAAAATAAAAGAAATTTGAACAAGGTAGGTATGCTTAAATTTGTGATAAGAAATTGCAGATCTAAACAACATAGACAATGATGACAATTTATCAGTAGTAATATGAGATTCAAGACATCTCGATTTATCATAAACATACTATAAAAGGAAATGATAAACAAACATAGAACAAAATAATAGTACAATAGACATGTAAATATCGAATTATATGCACATATAATTACCTTAGGATGAAGCATGTAGAAACACCTTGAATGACAGAAGAATACTTAGATCTAATTGACCACTCTCTAGATCCTATAAACCTTGCCCTTCATCACACCTTAATTTATAGATTCTCCTCAGATTTCAAAAATCACAATCCCACTTTGCAAGAGAAGAATGAACCAACTTTTTAATTTAGTTTAATTTTGATTTGAATTTGTTTTGATGTTTTTTTTGGATTAAGTTTCAGCCATGGGTGAATAATAGAGAAGAGGAAGAAAAAAGAAAAATTTACATTCTATTATGTGTACTTTCAAAAAAAAGGAGTTTTTTAATAGAATTAAATGAATATTTTCCTATTCTCCTGTTAGAACTTCCTCCTTTATTTCCTCTTTTCAAATTTCAATTAATCTAATTAATTGATTTCCTTCTCTTACCATAATATGGCTAATCCAAGCACATTCTAAATATGCAAGATTTCTAAGTAAAAGAAAACAACTTTTCTGTGATTATTTTATTATTTAAAACATGTTTAAAATTATACCGATTTCGCATATCGTTATATGGAAATATAACTTTTATATATGCATTAAAATAATTACCAACAACATTCAAGACATCAAATAAATTAACAATAATGAATATTTCATAAATATTAATTAGTTTAAACAGTTTGCAATAATTTACAAACTAATTAAATTGTTTGGTTTTCAGAGAAATCACAAGTGTGGTTGTGCAACTTAGAGGCGTGAATTCACTCAACGATTAATATCGAACAATTCAAATATTAATGTTCACAGATCACTTAGCAGGTGGTATGACAGTTTGGCTGAATTCATTGCTTACAGCTCCTTTCGGTAAAATCAAATTTTACTTACTATAAGCGGTACCAGATTGTGACAATTATTTACACTAATTCTCTTCGCCAAAATTATATCACTTTGGATTTATGGAATTTGGAAATGGTCAAAATTCCAATATCATCCACATTCAACTTTATAGTCCAAATACAAAGTTTTAGTTCAATAATAGCAATTATTATTAACCGAAATGCTCTGGTCATAGACTTTGACTTTGTGTTAACTTAGTTGACCGTGATACTAACCTCATATAACAAAGGAGACAAATCCTCTCTTGAATAGTATTTCACTTCCAATGCTTCCACTCGAGCTAACTATAGTCATTCGATGGACACCATGCCATGATTTAACTATAATCAAAGAGGAGTTTCTGTTGGAACTAGACCAGCCCGTAGCGGAAGTTATGGGTAAATTTCAAAAAATTTACCCTATTGGATCTTTGTTGGGCATATGAAGTCTAACTGAATTAGAACATTTCTAAATTTCATTTAAATAAAATCATTTATTTTATTTAAATTCAAATATATTAAGATACAAAATTAATTTTATTCGATTTAATTTATACATAAATGTATCGTAGACATATATGTGTGAGTGCATGTGTAACATAATAATTCGTGAAAGGTAAAATATCCCCTTATGCAGATGTTGGGATTTACATCACAACAGATATATTATCTCATTTTGTTTGTTATGCATGTTGTCCAATATGTGGATGTATATGTTACAATACACATATATGTATGTATAAATATATTATATATAAACACAAAGCATTTATATTAGACAAATATATATACAGAAAGAGAGAGAGAGAGAGAACTATTATTAAAAATTATTTATAATTCAAAATTAACTTAGTTTTGCGAACATGATAATTTTAGTATTTTAATTTGTATATATAATGAATAAAATAATGTTTTCACCCATAAACAATTAACATAATATATTCTATTAATGAAATTCAAATTTTACAATTTTCGAAAATCTAGGATCGCATAATAGAGCTTAGAAAAAATCTGAAGGTTTTCAAAGCTGAAATATTATTTTTAAAAACAAATATATCGATTTCGGTAATAATTATTCAATATAAAACTATGCACCATTAAAAGTTCAAATTTTAAATTTTCGGAAATTCTAGGTTCATAATTGAAAGGTTACGAATTTTTTTGATGAATTTTTCAGTGAAATAGTTATTTTAAATAAATTATAAATAGTTTTTTGAAATAATATTAATTACTAAAAATAATAAAATTTATTGAAAGAATTTCTAAATTTTTTTCTATATGTTTTTGAAATGATATAATATTTTAAAATATATAAAATTGAATTTTTAATGTAATAGTTTTATTATATATAATAAAAAATTCAAAATTCAATAAATGTTAATTTAAAAATATGAATATATGTATGATAATTAAATTTCAAATCTGTAAATTCATATTATATATAAATAAGTGTATTAAATATTTTAAATCATATATATATATATATATATATATATATATCTTACGCACGCATATATGCTATTATGAGAGAGAAATATACACTAATATATATATATATATATATATATATATGAATTTGTTAATAAATATATTAAAAACAATTATTAGGGAAAAAAATTAATTTTGTACAGTAAGAAACATTTGTCTGTACATAAATCAAATAGTATAAAAAACGAATTATGCACATAACCAAACTGATTTGTGACAACTACAGCTACTTACAAAATCTTACCTAACTAAACATATAGTAGCAGTATATTTAAGCAGATATGAAATTTCTCATTATAGGATCATAGAATATAATTTAATTATTGTAATACGAATTAAAATTACCAATTTAATGATGCATTTGAATCCATGTTGAAGCAATGACTTCCCTTTCTTTTATTGTTCTTGATTCGTTAGATTACAAGTCTGGAATCACCGATCTCTAACTATCGAATGTATTATTTTAATTTGAAACATATTTGAGAAGTTTGGAGTGGGTTGAGAGCTATGTTTCAACCAGCAATGGAGAAGGTAATGGCAGCCAGAAAAAGGTTTATCATTATTTTTAGAGATACATATATATAAGGTTGTATTAGAGAGAAATGAGGAAAATCTTTTTATTCATTCTCACTTGATCTCAACCCATTATCTCCAAGCCAATTCCCTATATTTTAGCCACCCCTAGACCTTCCCAAGAACATAGCCCTAATTATGGGCCTTAAACCCATCTAAGCCCACGCCAAAATACTATGCAATTAGATTAAATTTAATCGCTTATCGATATTGTATATCGATCGATATATTTATAACTGCTATAAATATATATAACATTATTTATTTCTCAAATCATATTCAAATTTTATAATTGATATTTCATAAATATTAATTAATTTAATTAATTTATAACAGTTATAAACTAATTAAATCGTCCGGTCTTAAGGGAATTCATCATTTTGGCTGTGTAACTCTTGGGTGTAAATTTGGTCAACGATTAACATCGAACCATTCTAATGCTAACGTTCATACGTCACTTAGCAGGTGATGTGACATTATGGCCAAATTAACTGGGCAACTCATTTTCGGTAAAATCCAACTTTAGTTTAATAAGCGTTACCCATTTGTGACATTTGTTTACACCAATTCTCTTCGTCAAAACTATATCACTTTGGACTTATGGAAATTGGTGATGGTCAAAATTCCAACCTCATCCACATTCGACTTTATAGTCCAAATACAAAGTTCTTGGTTCAATGATAACAATTACTATTAACCAAAATGCTCTGGCCAGAGATTTTGACTTTGAGTTGACTTGAGCTGATTGTGATACTAACCACATATAACTGAGGAGACGAATCCTCTCTTGAATAGTGCTTCACTTCCAATACTTCCACTCGACCCAACTATAGTCAATGATGGAAGGCATGCCATGATTTGACTATAATCAAAGCAGAGTTTTCATATTGAAGATCCATAGTATTCTCAAGTCGAGAGAACTGTGTAAATCAGTCACATCGATATTTTCTATTTGACCTTAGCAATATTCACCAACAAAAAACTATCGAGTGGGTCGTTCCATGGTTATCCAATAACTATTAGTACGTTACCCCTAAGTGCCCCCAACAATCATGAGTAATATAATGTCCAACATTTGGAGGGGCGTTACGTACTCTAGTCTCAATGGATACATCGATCTCCAGTCTCGATGCATCTTACTAGGAACATTTAAAATGGTATATTTGTTTCGTTGTGATAAATTACTCATGGTTACAACACTTTGTAACTACTATCACAAAATATACTATTTACGGGTTTTTCTATTAAATATATTTTTAATTAAGTTAATTAATTAATATAATCACATTATATCAAGTATATAATAGGAAAAATATCTTTTACTTCGAACAAGGTTGGTCAACGAGTTAGATATATGTAACAAATTACATAATTGCCCTTAGGGGATACCCCTAACTCTATTAGCTTCTACATTGAAGATCAACAATATTCTCAAGTCGAGAGCACTATGTAAATTAGTAACATCAATATTCTCTGCTTGACCTTAGTTATACTAACCAACAGAAAACCATCTAGTGAGTCATTCCGTAGTTATCCAATAACTATCAGTATGTAACCCCTTGGTGCTCCCAATAGTCATGAGAAATACACTATCCAACATTTGGAGAGCGTTACGTACTCTAGTTTCAGCGGATACATCGATATCCACTTTTGATGCATCTTGACTAGGAAAATTTAAAATGTTATATTTATTTCATTGTGATAAATTACTCATGGTTACAACACTTTGTAATTACTATCACAAAACATACCATTTATGGATTTTCAATTAAATATACTTTTAATTAAATCGATTAATTAATATAACCACATTATATCAAGTATATAGAAAGAAATTACCTTCATTTCAAACAAAATTGGTCAACGAGTTAGATATATGTAACAATTACATAATTTCCCCTAAGGCATACCCTTAACTCTATCAGTGACGACATGATCTTGCCTCATATTTCTCCACTCCAACTCCACACGAGTTATTATATATCTCTCCCATGTTTGTCCAAGTGATTTTCAAGGGTTTTGGACGACCTATTTCAAGAGTTGAAGAGTTGACAACTTAAACGATAGAATAAACCAAGCAAGGAAGGAATGATCATCAAAATCGACTAGAAATTGAAGAAAACAACATGGGACGTCACAAAATGAAGTTAGAAAAAGGATGCAAGAAAGTTCAAAGTGATTTGAACTAAGTTTGGCATAGACATATTTGGTTAACTCATGGCACTTTGAAATTTTACAAGCGACTTCGAGCCGATCTCTTGACTCTGCTCCAAGTGGACTTCTAAACCAACATGGTTGTTTCTCTATAAATACCAGCCCATCTACACCCGAAACAGGAACTCTTCCTTGATTTTCAGATCTTGACTATGGATCTAATCTCTCTACCATTGGAGACTTCTTCCTCTTCTTCAGTCCTATCCTCTATCTCTGAACTCTCTAGAAACTCCATTGTAAATCTAAGATCCACTAGATAGTAGTCAGATCTGATATAACTAGTTGTAATCCAGAGAGAACAACTAATAAAAGAGATTAAAGTGAATGTAGATCTGAGATTACGCCGAACCACTATAAAAATTCGTGTGTGTTCTATACTTTTCTAACATTCTTAGTTGCTTGATCTAAGATTTCTACTTCTTTTACATTTATTATAAAGAATGGGTGCTGTAACAACCTGCATATTTTACAATTGTATATTTCAATATTTTATTTAAATATAGCATCGTTGGTCGGATTAAAGTCCGAAATGCTACCTTTTGCAAACTATCGAATTAGGACTCGAGACTACTTCCATTGAGTTCAAAATAGTGTTCGCGACCTTTTTGAGTATAAACATCGATATATTTGGAGTTGAGTTGAATTTTACTATTTTTCTATGGGGCTTTGGGCTTGGGTTTCAGCCCATTAACCAAATATAATATCCTAACTCCTCTACTCTTCATTCATTCTATTTCTCATTTCCAAACACTCAAGCTAAAGAGAAAAATAGGGGAAAAGAAAGGAAATTAGAAATTCCTAAGCCCTAGTTCTCTTAGGAAATTCAAGTTCTTGCTCTAAAATCAAAGAGAAGCATATGTAAGCATCCTCTTCATCCTCTCTATCTCATTCTCTCTTCAATTTTAAAAAACTCTTAAACCCTAACTTGGGAAAAACTTCACCTTTAATAATAGATTGAAGATTCTAGAGGTGCATTGAAGAGGAATTGGTCTTGCCTTGTCTTAAAGCTCCTCATTTGTTGTTTTTGGGTTTAAAGGTGAGTTCTTGAACTCGTATCTACATCTATAGCTTTCATTGTTGTTAGGTATGAATTGCTAACATCTATTCATGTCCATTTGCTTTTGATTTGAATTGATTTGGTGAATTTTTCAATTTTGGTGTTTTGAAGTCAAAATCTTTAAAAATCCTATCTTGGATGTTTGGACATGTTATTACTAGTGTATCGAAGAGCCTATAGGGCTGGGTTGTCGCTTGGCATAAATCCCTAGCAACCATCGCTCGTTCGATCGCTTTCGATTTGGATTTGCCCTCTTTGGGCTAGGCAAATTTTTTCCTAGTAGGAAAATCCAGACATCTGGTTGAAAAATCCAAAGGTTTGGTAGGGATCTCTAGAAAAGTGAATTTTGACAAATGCAGAAAAAATGCAGAGAAAAGAATCAGACATTTGATACAATCTTTCAAACGTCTAGTACACCCTGTCAGACATTTGGTACACCCATTCAGACGTCTGATACAACCTGTCAAATGTCTAATACAACCTTTCAGAGATCTGGAAGGCTTCTGAAAAATATATATTTCCTAAACGTAAATCCAAATAATGTCTGGTTAAGTCATCCAAACGTTTGGAACTCCCTTTGGTTGTTTTTGAGTGAATTTCCAATTTTAATGATTTTTATTGATTTTATTAGTTGTTATCATTTATTATTGAGTATGATGACTTCTTTTTCTAGATTTTTGAAAATATCCATTTGATGGATTTGATATCGACATTGTATGTGAATTTTTGGTGATTAATTGTTTTTACAGTCATTTATGTGATTTGTCACTTTAAAATACAAAGGTTTCTATACTAGTAGTAAATATTCAAACTCTTTCACAAAAATGATTTCGATGTTATTTTTAAATACAAAGCTCGTTTTTAAAACCGTTTTCCAATCTATTAGTATATACAAACCTTTACCTCATTCTTATGAGAAATCTAATCAAACGACTTAGCAAAATAAGTGGTATGAAACGCTTGTGTTTACTTCGTCGGTTAATTTTTGAACTTGCTTGATTGAAATCTCGTGACAATTTTCAAGTGGAAATCTACAATTTGTTTGTAAATATTTAAGTTAAGCCAGTGGTTATGGAACATGATGCTAAACTCATTTACTTACTAACATAGTGTAATTTACACTTCTTATTGATCATTGGCGATCATTTTATGGTTTAGACTAGCGATATGCGACGTCTCTTTTCCTTGTGGGGGACTGTACCTCATTTTATTGAGCTTCGTCTCATTTCTTTTATAGGCTAGCGACCCATGGTCTTTGGACCGTTCGTGGAGCAATCAGATAGATAAGTCGGAGCATGGGGCGTATCTTTCTAGGTGCGTCGATGTTCGTTTATACATGGGGCATATCTTTCTAGGTGCGTTGATGTTTGATTATGCATGGGCGTATCTTTCAAGGTGCGTCAATGTTCATTTATGCATGGGGCGTATCTTTCTAGGTGCGTCGATGTTCGTTTATGCATGGGGCGTATCTTTCTAGGTGCGCCGATGTTTGTTTATGCATGGGGCGTATCTTTTTAGGTGCGTCGATGTTCGACTGTGCATGGGGCATATCTTTTTAGGTGCATCGATGTTCGGTTTATGGATAGCATCTCATTTGTGATACACGTGTTGGTGAGTTTTTGTGCTCCCGTTTATGATAGGCCTCCCCCTTTGTGTTCTCTGGATTTCTAGTTGATGATTTCTAGAATTTATGTTTCACCTATTTTTGTGATTTATATTGATAAGCTTTATAAATATTTGTGGTTTGGTGAATAAAATAAAGAATATGATATTATTTTTGGTGTTTTGAGATTCTTGAGATATTGTATGATTTTTGTTGTTATTTAATGTATACTTGTCACAGTATGGCATTATTGTCATATTTCTTATCTTATCTCATTTTATATGATATTTATTCTACACTGATCCGTTTATTATTTTCTCCTGAAATAATACTCGGGTCAGACCAGAGTATTTCAGGTGCTTCTACTTGACTTCTTATTAGGGTCTGTCACCTGACTTTTGGCTAACTACATAGCTTAGTAGTTTTTGATTTATACATTCGAGATAGAGACTCCTTGATGTATACATATTCTTTTATCTTGCACTTGTAACTATTCTTTTATGATGTAGTGGACCTTATATGACTACTATTTTGATGTACACTTCTATGTGCTTTATTCCTATTTGTTTCCTCCTTTGTGATATGAATATCTAAGACTGATTTATCTTACGCTTATTTTATATTTGTTTTCGAAGATCACATAGGCGTTGTGTAGTAGTTTTGAGTTTGTAATTGGCGTGTCAGATTTTTCCTTGAAACGAAATGCATGTAATACTATCTGATATATCGATACTCGCACAAAGCAATTACACAGATGGTCGCTCTTCAATAGCCATATTCTTCGTGCTAGTCGACGGCATTACTCTGTAGTGTCCTTGGCTAGTGTGAGTATAAAGGTGGGGAGTCATAGTTGGTATCAGAGCCAGACTTTGGAACAATGTAGAATAATCTAGCAAGGATCATTCCTAAGTCTTTCTTAGGAGTCGTGCCTTAGGATTTAATTCGAGTCTTAGGACCCGTTCTATCCTATTTTATTTTTTGATTCCTTATTTTATCAATCAAGTTTGTTTGATATTCATTCTGAGAATAAGCTTTTTCCTCTTCTTTTTTTCTTTCTTTAAGAAGAAGAGATGGTTAGATCTGGCAGTCCTAGCATTGGTCAATCCAGTAGTCCTTCTCTGGATGGCGTATTCATGTCTGTCCAACAACTTTTGGATCTTATAAAGAATCAAAGGTTTATCTGTGCTTTGAGTAAGAACCCCAAAAAGGTTTTACCTCTGAAACTAGAAGTTCCTTTCGATCACCTTGTAGATATCACTCTTCGACTAGAAGAGGCTGATAAAGGAAGTGATAGTGATGTTGGAGGTTCCAAAAAGGGCCCCAATAACAACAAGAAGAGGCATATTAAGTTTAAAAGCCCTAATCCCAACAAGAAAGGGAAGCAGGCAACTTCGGTAGCAAAGACTCCTGCCCCTAGTCATGGACAACGCTACAGTTATGGTTCTAAGGACCATTATGCAAATAAGGGTCCAAAGCCCCTTACTTGTCGCTATTGCAAAAGTTTGGGTCATTTTTTATCTTCATGTCCCAAACTTTCAAACAAGAAAGAGGGAAAGTTGAATGTTGTGAAAGCCTTAGTAACCCTTCTCTTGGTCAAGGTATTTTTCATTCAGTCCTTGATGGCATTATTTTATTTCGTGATCTTTTTATTCGAGTTCTTTTTCACACGGGTACATCTCACTCTTTTATATCAAAAGAACTTGTTGATATTTTTTCTTTAAATGTTATGGGCTTGATGACTTATTTGAGAATTGCAAATTCGGTTGGTGGATCCGCAAAACTCAGTTTACTTTGTAAAGGTGTCGAGATTATTTTATGTGATTATGCATTCTGAGCCGATTTGCATGTTACGCGTTACTTAGGCTTCGGAATTGATTTTTGGGAAAGGATTGGCTTAATCATTATGAAGCCATATCCTATATCATGAGAGGACTATCCATCTTTGACAATCTCAATCTATTAAGCAGATTTCTATTTCTCTTAATGATTTTGATTCCAATTTGGTGGCATCATTTTATTCTCTAGACCCACTTTTTGAGGAAGATGTTACTTCCCTAATTCAAGTAGTTTGTGAGTTTTTCGGTATTTTTGAGCTTGTCTTTGGATTATCACCTAAGAAATCTATTGAATGGTGCTAAGGTCTTTTTAGTTCGACTTTCCCACCACTTTTCATCAGCTATGAGTTGCGGACGATAGCGTTCCACTAACCGCATTCCGCACTCATTATGATTCTTATGAATGGCTTATTATGCCATTTCGTTTGACGAACCCTCTAGCTTATTTCATCCATCTTATGAATCGAGTATTCTGTGAGTATCTCAATGACTCCATCTTTCTATTCATTGATTATAGATGAAAAGAGCAAGTTAAAATTTATGAATCTTTTTAATAAGATGCATTTATAAGTGTAACTGGATTTTATTCTTAATACGAGCAAATAATATTCGTAAGAATTTTTTTTAAGAGACATGTTTATCATATAGAAGATGATTTTGTGTTATTTTTCCCATTGAGTGCTTTAAGAATTCTGGTCAATGCGTCTGATCAATGTTATCGATAGAAATATCCTAAACGCTATAATGAGACAGTTGGACACACTAAATTGACTTGTAGTAAGTTAAATTTTCTAAAAAGATGATTACATAATGTTAATTATAATTTTGAATGTTTTACGCTTTTCGAGAAGAGGATCATTTAAAAGAACTTCTTTCCGATGCTTCCATTCTTGTGATTTCCAAACGGAACCAAGACTTCATTGTTTGCACTGATGCTAGTGGTATTGGTTTGGGTGTCGTTCTCATGCAAAAAAAAGGGGAAGTGTTATCGCTTTTGCTTCTAGACAATTAAAGCTTGCTAAGATTAGATATGCCACTCATGATCTAGAGCTCGCGGCCATTGTTTTCGCCCTTAGAATTTGGCGTTATTATCTTTGGAAGAGAAATTTGTTCTCTATACTGATCATAAATATTTGAAGTATTTATTTTCTCAAAAGGAACTTAATTCGTGTCAACAGCGTTGGCTCGACTTCCTTCCATCTTATGATCTTGATATTCTTCATACTCCCGGAAAATGGAATTGTGTTGCTGATGCCCTTAGTTGTAAGCAACAAGCGGTTATTTCAATGATGATATCAAAATGGAATGATCTCGGGACTTCATCTACTTATGAGATTCGAGATCGTGAAACCAATTCATGTTCGTCTCTTATTTTATGTAGCCTCGATGCTCATCCTTCTCTTTTAGCACCGCTTATCGTCCTCAATCCGATGGACAAATAGAGCTTGTGAATCAAACTCTTAAAGATCTTCTTCGTGCATGTATTCTTAATTTTGGTGGAAGTCGAAAAGATCATATTTCTTTTATTGAGTTTTCTTACAATAAAAGCATCCAATCTAGCATTGGTATTGCACTTTTCAAGGCACTCTATGGAAGGCCATTCCGATCTCTTTCGTGTTGGCTTGAAGCGGGTGAGAAGCTGGTTTTAGGTCCAGAGTTTATCACGATTCCACAGAAAAGATTGACCTTATTCGTCATAGGATGAAAGAAGCTCAAAGTAGACAAAAATCCTATTTCGATAACCGAAGAAGGAATTTGAAATTTTTTGTGGGAGATTTGGTGTTTATTCGTGTTTCGCCTATGAAGGGTGTTGTGCGTTTCAGCCAATCGGGAAAATTAGCGCCTCGATATATTGGCCCATTTCAATCACCTAACGTATTGGTTCCGTGGCTTATCACCTTTTATTACCGGCTCAATTTTCTGCTATTCATAACATATTTCACGTCTCTCAACCACGGAAATGCCTTAGGGATACCAAATTTATTCTTGAGCCCGGTTTTATTGATGAAATTGAAGTTTCACCTAGACTTATGAGCAACATCCTATTCGTATCATTACTACGGAGGTTAAACGTCTTCATAATAAAGAAGTCCCACTTATGAAAGTTCAATGGTCCTCAAATCCTAAGGATTGTTTTTAAGAACCCAGAGAATTCATCGAGCGAACACATCCAGACTTACTTTCTCGTGCTCTTTAAGATGAACTTCTTATTTTAAATTTTCTTTTGGGCTGATATGCTTTCATGGTTGTTACTCTTTGTTTTCTTCTTAAGAATTGCGAGAATGCAATTTCTTTAAGGAGGGGAGTCTATAACAACCCGCATATTTTTCGATTGTATATTTAAATATTTTATTTAAATATAGCATCGTTAGTCGGATTAATGTCCGAAATGATACTTTTTGAAAACTGTCAAATTAGGACTTGAGACCACTTCCATTGAGTTCAAAACAATGTTTGCGTTCTTTTTGAGTATAAACATCGATTTGTTTGAAGTTGAGTTGAATTTTTCTATTTTTCTATAAGGCTTTGGGTTTGGGTTTCAGCCCATTAACCAAACATAATACCCTAACTCCTCTACTCTTCATTCATTCTACTCCTCATTTTCTAACACTCTAGCTAAAGATAAAAATGGTGGAAAAGAAAGGAAATTAGAAATTCCTAAGCACTGGTTCTTTTAGGAAATTCAAGTTCTTGCTCTAAAATTAAAGAAAAGCTTAGGTAAACATCATCTCATTCTCTCTTCAATTTTCAGAAATTCCTAAACCCTAATTTAGGAAAAACTTCACTTTTAATAATAGATTGAAGATTCTAGAGGTGCATTGAAGAGGAATTGGTCTTGCCTTGTCTTAAAGCTCCTCATTTGTTGTTTTTGGTTTTAAAGGTGAGTTCTTGAACTCACATCTATGTCTATACCTTTCATTGTTGTTAGGTATGAATTCCTAACATTTATTCATGTTCATTTGTTTTTGATTTGAATTGATTTGGTGAATTTTTCGCTTTTGGTGTTTTGAAGTCAAAATATTTAATAATACTATCTTGGATGTTTGGACATGTTATTGGTGGTGTATCGAAGTGCCTATAGGGCTGGGTTGTCGCTTGGCATAAATCTCTAGCAACCATCGCTCGTTCGATCGCTTTCGGTTTGGATTTTCCCTCTTTGGGCTAGGCAAATTTTTTTCTAGCAAGAAAATCCAAACGTATGATTGAAAAATCCATACATCTGGTAGGGATCTCTGGAAAAGAGAAAATTTTGACAAATGCAGAAAAAAATGCAGAGAACAGAATCAGACGTCTGATACAACCTTTCAGATGTCTGGTACACCCTGTCAGACGTCTGGTATACCCTTTCAAACATCTGATACAATTGTCAGACGTCTGATACAACCTTTCAGACGTTTGGAAGGTTTATGAAAAATATATATTTCCAAAACCCAAATCCAGACGTCTGGTTAAGCCATCCAGACGTTTGGAACTGCCTATTTTGGCTGTTTTGAGTGGATTCCCAATTTTAATCCATTTTTATTGATCCGATTAGTTGTTATTATTTATTATTGACTTTGATGACTTATTTTTCTGGATTTTTGAAAATATCCATTTGATGGATTTGATATCAATTTCTATGGTTTTGATTCACATCATCGTATGTGAATTTTTGGCGATTGATTGTTTTTACAATCATTTCTGTGATTTGTCACTTCAAAATACAAAGGTTTCTATACTAGTGGTAAATATTCAAACTCTTTCACAAAATGAATTCAACCTTATTTTTAAATACAAAGCTTGTTTTTAAAACCGTTTCCAATCTATTAGTTTATACAAACCTTTACCTCATTCTTATGAGAAATCTAATTAAACGACTTAGCAAAACAAGTGGTATAAAACGCTTGCGTTTACTTCGTTGGTTAATTTTTAGACTTGTTCGATTGAAATATCGTGACAATTTTCAAGTGGAAATCTACAATTTGTTTGTAAATATTTAAGTTAAGCCAGTAGTTATGCGACATGAAGATAAACTCACTTATTTACTAGCTTAGTGTAATTTACACTTCTTATTGATCGATGGTGATCATTTTATGGTTTAGACTAGCGATATGCGATGTCTCTTTGTCCATGTGGGGGACTGTACCTTGTTTTATTGAGCTTTTCATTTCTTTTATGGGCTAGCGACCCATGGTGTTTGGACCGTTCGTGGAGCAATCTGCTCGATAAGTCGGAGCATGAGGCGTATCTTTCTAGGTGCGTCGATGTTCGTTTATACATGGGGCGTATCTTTCTATGCGCGTCAATGTTTGATTATGCATGGGGCGTATCTTTCTAGGTGCGTCGATGTACGTTTATGCATGGGGAGTATCTTTCTAGGTGCGTCGATGTTTGTTTATGCATGGGGCGTATCTTTCTAGGTATGCCGATGTTTGTTTATGCATGGGACGTATATTGTTAGGTGTACCAATGTTTGACTGTGTATGTGGCGTATCTTTTTAGGTGCGTTGATGTTCGGTTTATGGGATAGCGTCTCGTTTGTGATACACGTGTTGGTGAGTTTTCATGCTCCCGTTTGTGATAGGCCTCCCCCTTTGTGTTCTCTGAATTTCTAATTAATGATTTCTAGAATTTGTGTTTCACCTATTTTTGTGATTTATATTGATAAGCTTTATCAATATTTGTGGTTTGGTGAATAAAATAAAGAATATGACATTCTTTTTGGTATTTTGAGATTCTTGAGATATTGTATGATTTTTTTTGTTATTTAATATATACTTGTCACGTGACATTATTGTTATCATACGTTTTTGTCATATCTCTTGTCATATCTCATTTTATATGATATTTATAGCTAGACTGATCTGTTTATTATTTTCTTCTTAAATAATACTCGGGGTCAGACCGAGGTATTTCAGATGCTTCTACTTGACTTCTTATCAGGGTCCGTCATCTAACTTTTGGCTAACTACTTAGCTTGGTAGTTTTTGTTTATACATTCGAGATAGAGACTCCTTGATGTATACATATTCTTTTATCTTGCACTTGCACCTATTCTTTTGTGATGTTGTGGATCTTATATGACCACTATTTTGATGTACACTTCTATGTGTTTTATTTGTATCTGTTTCCACCTTTGTGATATGAATATCTGTGACTGATTTATGTTATGCTTATTTTATATTTGTTTCCGAAGATCACATAGCCATTGTGTAGTAGTTTTGAGTTTGTAATTGCTGTGTCATATTTCCTCTTGAAACGAAATGCATGCAATACTATCTGACATATCGGTACTCACACAAAGCAATTACAGAGATAATCGCTCCTCATCAACCTTATTCTTCGTGCTAGTCGATGACATTACTTCGTAGTGTGCTTGACTAGTGTGAATATAGAGGTGGGACGTAACAACTTTCATCTAGTTTCTGGTTGTTGATCCATTTTTTGAGTTAGCATATTATTTCAAAAATTTACCAAGCTCAAATGTAGTAGACCACCAAATAGTTGTTTACTTTCATAATTGGATTTATCCAAAAAGCGATTATTCCATTGCAAAATAATCATGAATGATGTATTCCATTTCAAAATACAGTGCAGTTTGAAATTATTGTTTAATTAATTTTCTAGGAGAAAATCTGTAATACCTGTATTTTACATATGTAGGATCGTAATATATTATTATTTATTTCGTATGAGGTCGTATGACTCTGATATCTTAGTAAATGGCTCTTACGGACGTTTCCTAAATCTATGATTTTTTTTAAATTTCTTTTTGACCATTTTACCCTTGCAAATCGTGTATGATTATATTTGTTAGAAGACAAGTTAGGATCTGAAATCACTTCCATTGCTTTAGGATGATGATTTCTCTTTTCTTAGAGTGGTCATAATAGAAAATCAAACTTATTGTTGGAGAGATATTGCTGTTTTAAGTTTTAAGGGCTTCTTGGCAGATATATGGGTAATTAGATGAGCCTAAACCCAAGCTCATTAGCCCATTTTGGATTTTGGAGCTAGAAAGAGGTGTTAGGGCTGAAATGATTCACTTTTCATCTTTCCAAAACATCTCCAAACCTCTATTCGTCATCTTTTCTTTAAAAGATTCATCGTTTTGTCTAAATCTAGCCTCAATCTTCATTAGAGGGGTAGTTAGTGAAGAGGGTCTTTGATTCTTCATCTCTGTGCTTGGAAATTCGGGTTGCTTGTTGTCCAATGTGAATTCGAGGGGAAGAGTGGAAAGTTGGGTATTTGGTGAGTGATTAGATCTCTCACTTGCTAATTGGGTCATTTTACACCCTAAATGATGTTTTAAAAAATACTAGAAATGTTTTTAGACAATATTACACCATGTACATAAATTTTAGATAATTTGGATTTGACTTTTAAAACCGTGTTCTTATGGATCGGTATGTATGGATCGGTACCGATCCATAAAAATTGGTCCAAAAAAGATGCAATCGATGTGACATGACAAGGAAGGCCAACGATGCGATGTTTCAAATTTCAAGTCATTTGGAATTTGTTTGCTCGAGTTACGGTCAATTGAATATGGATCGATCGATAATAATCTATAAAGTCCACATTGTCCAAATGACATGTGATCCATAGGATAAGCCAAGATGGACTCCCAAAGCTACATTTCAAATTTCAAGTCGTTTGGAGTTCGTATGCTCGTATTATGGGCAAAAAAAGATGGTTCGGTGTTGATGGATAAGTGGTAATATACTTGGAGTCCAACCCAAGAAAATTTGCCATTTGCTTGGAGTGTACATGATTCGCTTGGAGTTGCAGAAATTTGAAGTGTGGGTCGGTGGCGAATGGTGCTTGGAGCTATTTGCACGTTTTCTTGGGGATCGATACCGAACCATGAGTATGATTTAGTGACAATCGATGCTTAGAGTCAAATTCATGTTTTCTTGGAGAAAATGAGTCAAGTCAAGGATTGGTATCGATCCTCGAGCGTGCTTAGAGAAAATTCTGAGTTTACATGGGTCTGATTTCGAGCCAAAATTTTCAGGGTCTGCTTCGAGTGAATATGGTGGTTACTTCGGGTTTGACTTCAGACCAACCGTAAAGTGAATTTTTCGACAACCTTTTTGACGATTTTCGACAACGACCACTCGTGGTTCAATGATGGGGATTCTGTGATTAGAAGTGATGGCTTTGACGATGAAAAACTATACTTCAAGATGCAGAGTAGGCGACGACGAATCGAATTGATGGAACAGTTAGAAGAAGGCTACGGGACAAACAATGACATTCTATGACTAATGATGACTGTGTAGAATAGTTTCCTACTGCGGCGTCTTCAGACGGGAGTTGTAAGGACAGTTTCGGAATGAGGATGAGCTCTGCTATGGATGACGTGTGCAAATAGATTGTTGATGCTCGAGATGATGGGGCACACTTGTGAGATAAGGGTACATGAGGATGTGATCAGAGTTCGTTGATGTTAGGACCTGGTCTAGCTGTACCCCAGAGTTCGTTGACGTTAGAACTTGGGTAGGGTAATATACTACTGTCCGTTGATGTGAGGATATAGTGATGATATGGCAGAGTTTGTTGACATTAGAACCTGTGTGCACCCGATGGATCGAGTGGCCAGAGACGTTACGTAGTCCTTGATGACGAGATGGAGTATAAGAGTATCATATATCAAACACACTGAGTGAGTGAATGTGAGGATGGATAATGTATGCTATGTTTGCTTGATTGTCTATCACCCTAGAGATGTCACACGACGTAGATATTGTCGATGCAGATACCCAAATACCCTTATTACCTTGATGTATAATTCACCCATGGTGACTGTCATAGAGTTGGTATATATGTTATATTTGCTAATTCTATCGATGCAGCGATGGGTAAGTTATGATTTTTCATATATTTTTCCTAGTATGTTGAATTTATAGTGTTTGAGATTTCTACCGCTCACGCCAGACTGATGTCTGACTCAGATTTCATGCTTTGCTTCTTATTACCCTGGGTGCTGTTAAATGAGTAGATTATGGCTATCAGGTCTAGTGAGCACGTGGAGCTAGACAAGTGGCGAACATGAGGCTATTCTCTTGTATTATTATATGTACTCATTTGCTATTCTGTTGCACAACGCTATGAAGCTTGCTAGTGCCCTACTATTTAGAGACAGTTTTTTATGAGTTATTATTTGATGTATAATTATATCACTTATGCTATTTGCTATGTGGATCTATATACTTTGATGCCATGATTCATTCGGTTGTCCATAAATTCAATTGCTATATATTATGAGTTATTTATTATGAGCGTTTATCGAACTGGATAATTAGAGAAGGATTATTGTGCAAAAAATACTTTTAAATGTGTCATTGGAGGGAAATAACTTGTAAAAATTAAAAATAATTGAAATCAGTTCAGTCAATTTTCAATCAAATAACTCAGAATAAAATCGAAAAATCCATAGGTAAATATGGAAACGGAGAATCACAAGTTGCAATGCAAAACAACTCCAAACAATAGTATAAGATATGAGTGGAATGTACACGTTTGTATGGTATACATTGTTGGATTTCAGAAATGACGTAACGGGTTGTCATGAACAATGCAATAATTAATTTTTAAAAATGGATTATTTCAGAAGTATACCTTGTTTCAAAAATATTCTAGGCTAAAATGCAAAATAACACCAAGCAATATTTTATTTTCGTAAATGGATTTAGTCAAAAATTGATTATTCCATTGCAAACCAATCATGAATAATGTATTCCATTTCAAAAATACACTTTGGTTTTTAGTGCATGTCTTGATATATTTAATTTCAAAATGAATATATATTTGTATTAAGGAATATCGTGTTAAAATGAACATTACAGTGCGTTGACAATGGAGAACAATCTTTAAGAATGAGAAATGATGGAATTTAATTTCTTTTGAAATCCAAAGCATATAACTTGTAATAAAATAAAATAAAAATAGGTAAATATGAAAATTGATGATTAGAAGCTAATTATTTTTAAACGGCTATCTATGAACTTATTACCATCAACTCAGAAGCCATTTTCATGGACAATTTGAAAAGGTTTAAAATCAAATTAAAATATAAAATATATACTATAAGGTAAATATGTACAATTATCCATGCATCTATTAACTAAGCGTACGTTACCTAGAATGAGTACTAATATTTTTATTTTCAACGTAGTAAAATAAAAGGCTTAGTTCAATATAATAAATATTATTAATTTTGTTTTTTGTTAAACACAGCATTGAGAATAAGTAGGTGCTCATATATACTTGTACATCAACATGTATACTTAATAGGTATCTAGCAACAATCTTTTGATGATATCATTTTAACACAGAATCGAGGACGGATTTAGTGAATATCCGCAGAATATTTTGTTACCTAGTAACTGTACAGTGATAGTTCAACATAGAATTGCAATCTCTACAGCAATATCGGCATAATATTAATTGTGTTATTTAGCAATTTGCATTAACGTCAATCATAAAATTCTTAAAGTTTCATTTACATAAATTGAAGCTCAAATTAATAACGAACGAAGGCAGAAGGTTAAATCAAAAACAAACAAAAGTAGAACATGCGTATAATAGGCTGATATATTTATCTTGCGTGTTTCAAGCAACTAAGCAACACATTTAGCAAAAATGATTGTTATGGATATGGTAGGCATATGCGCCTATGAAACGAACGAAGATCGGTAATACAAACAATCTGCATGTAGAAGATATTTTCAACTATGGGTACCTTTCTGGGGACCGCGCAAATATACAATGTTTAAAACTTATTTGTCCGGATGCTTCTTGACTAATGCAATCATGCAATTAATCTTTGCCTTCAGCCAAGGCCGTTTTTAAGCACCATCTAGTTATAAAGAGGGCAGTGCGTTCCAGAATATAAATGTTTCAGATTCGTAATCTTACTATTTGTTCCGACGCTTCTTCGATAATAATGCGATAGTTAATCTTGCTGCTTTTAAGTACCATCCAATTATAGGTTTCACGAGATATTTTTCAAAGCCATCATCTTGCCATATCTGTTCTGACGCTTCTTCGTGAAATGACAAATGACCCCACTTTTACTGTACGCATTTACGTATCATCAACCAAGGTCAATAAAATAGCTTAGCTAAGCTGTCTCTGCATGACTGTCCCACGCTTTCTGTTTGAGTCACGCTTTAAAACTCGTTGCCTACCTGCACCTTTCACTATTCCTGATAAATACCCTTGCGTACAAAGAGAACGAAGAAAACAATCTAGAGAATGATTATACACATCCACACAAATTGGTCGTTATGGGCATGTCTAGGACGATACGAGAAAAAGTACACGGAAATGGTACCAGGAAATAGTTGGAAAGAAACAACGACGAGGTCAAATATTGAAATAAATATCAAGCACAATCAGCCACTAGAGGAAAAAAAGAGTAGGAATATTTCACATAACATTTAACATATTCACCATTATATTTTGTATACAACCTCTTAACATACATCTTTGAAATTTTAGATTCTCATATGGCAACCCACCACCGTTCTTTTTAAAACGTTTATGATAATTGCTCTCCCTCGTTATTATTCTGCTTACATATTTTATTTAATAGAATTAGAAGTATATCTAGGTGCAATTTTATAATTTATTTTAAATTAATAACTCTGTAATGAATTTTTGTTCGTAATAATTTTAAAAAAAAATATATTTGTTATAATGTGTTATAAATTATCAAATATTTAATTAAAATATATTTAACAGAAAATCCATAAATGGTATGTTTGTGACAGTAATTATAAATGGTTGCAATCATGAGTATTATATCACAATATAATAAACATGTCATTTTAAATATTTCTAGTCAAGATACATGAGACTGTATATCAATGCATCAGTTGAAAATAGAGTATGTAACGTACGCTCTTCAAATATTGGGCAACGTGTTACTCATGATTCATAGGAGTACCAAGGGATTACGTGCTGATGGTTATTATATAACTACGTAACTACTCACTCGATCTGTTGATTAATATAACAAGGCCAAATATCATTGTGACAAATTTACACAGTTCTCTCGACTTGAGAATACTGTTGATATTCAATATGAAAGCTCCACGTTGGTTATAGTCAAATCATGGCACGACATTCATCTATCGTTAAGTCGAGTGAAAGTATTTGAAGTGAAACTCTATTCAAGAGAAGATTCGTCTCTTCAGTTATATGGATTTAGTATCATGATATGTGAGTTACTATTATGTATAGATTTACTATAAGAGTTATTATTATGAGAGTTACTATTATGATATGTGTAGATTTACTAGTACAACAACAAATATTTTGCCTTAGTGTGCTATCTATAAAAAAAACAAAGGGCTAGTGGAATAGTGAATTTAATAAACACATTCTTAGCTTACTTTCAAAGAAACAGAATTTCAGAAAGGAAAGAAAACTCTTCATTCGGTATTAGAAAATAAATTACTATTTGATCCCTTGAGTTTGAAAGAGAATCAAAATAGCAGGACATCTCTCTCGCGGCTACTTTCATAAGAATGACGCTTAATACATCTTTGATATTCATGTGCCGTCGTCCATGTGTCGAAAAGATGAATCGTCGTGGTTTAAAAGTAAAAGAACATAATAGAAACCTTACAACGAATTGCTAAATAGATCATAACAGTAAATAGTACATCAGGTTACTCCTTAATAGAGAGTTATCAAAGTTATACAAACAAACTACAATTCATCTCAAGCAGTTATAACATCCTGCCTTTGCATATGCTGAAAAAATATATATAAACAAACTAGATTAACAACGGAGAAGATAACTAAGTAGATAAAAGCCGGACTCCGTCTTCAAAGAGCCCAACAAGACCTGCTACTCTTAGACTAATCAAATAAGATGAGTAACCGAGAGTTTAAGAAAATTAAACAACTCAAATCACACGACATGTCAGGTATGAGTAAAACTTTAAACAATAGATGTATATCAACAATAGTATGTGGGATAATACCGCTAACACGGAACAGGTTTTCTCCCGCGTAAATAACAACTAAACTTAATGAATGGTATGGAATAATTAAACATCGAAAGAGTGGCAGACTCTTCCTGTTGCAATCAAAGAAAACAATTTGAAGGTTCAAATCAAATAAGAAAAAGAAAATTTTCCTACAAATGACTACGAAGATGCACCACTCTTGAAGTCTACCTATAGTAATATACTTCTAAGAAGCTCGTATACTCCGTGACACTTCTCGAAAATGTACCAGGCAGACCCCGCCAAACCTTACCAAGTATCCGAGTATTTCACATCTAAATGCACAAAAGAACCCGATCAAGATGAGATATGAAAATACACTAATGAGAGCAACCATCATTAATTAATAAATTAATAAATCTTATTCCATCATTATTAAAAGATTAATTAGCCATAAACATCATTAAATAAAATGCTTAATAAAATATAAAACATCATTAGTTAAGTAATTAGTTAAATTTAAAACATAACATTAATAAGTTAATTTATTAACCTTAGTCCTTATTAATTAAATAATTAATCAAATTAAATAATCATTATTAATATAATTAATTATTTTTGAAAACATTATTAATCAAAACTTGCTTAACTTGTAAAATAGTTCCAAGCATGATAATGAAACCAAACGGTTTCGATAAAAGTTGATTTTCCGAAAGTGCTGATATAATGACTATCGCTATACGGGCAGTTCGGAATTCAAGTATATGACATTTTCAATACAACTAACCATCACAAAACAAGGGCATGAACATACATACATGGTAGTTTACAATAATTCAACATGTAACAAGCATTTATTGACAACGTAATTAGTTTAACTACTAAATTTTCATATTACTTATGATTCGCTTACTAACTATTCAAAGAAACAAAACAATCCAACAACCAAACTATTATTACACAAATTCAACAGGCATTCAATAGCTATAACATGAACATCAATATAGTTTTGAAAACATTTGGTTTGAAGGTGGAAGATTTACTCACCCAAAACCCAACTAACTCAATCGAATCACTACAACAAGTCACCAAACTCACGAACAAACTTCGCTACGCCTTAGCTCACTCTTTTCGGCTCTTAGTGGGCTATCTTATGGATTCGACCTGGATAGAAATGGAGCTCGGCCTGGGTGAAGTTGCTCGACCCTTGGAGTTTTGAGTGGATGTTGCTTTTGTTTTGGTGGAGGAGTATTTGTAGTTGAATATATAGAGATTTGTAGTGAAGAAAACTATGTTTTGCTAACTTTCAACATCGACATGGAAGCCATGGATATTCATGTATATGAAGAGAAAAGAAATGAAGAAAGAAATGAATATGTAAAGTGGAAATGTGTGGAGATGAGAAGTATTTATTGTTGGGGATGCGGATTAAGGATCTTAAGGCAGAAATAACACTAGAGGGGGGGGTGAATAGTGTTTTAAAGAATATATGAACTATATGACTAAATTAAAACTTTCAACACAAATCTAAACAGAATTCTAACACAGAATGATCTCAGAACATATAATAAATGCAAATAGTAAAGTAAAGCAAGTAAAAGGAAAGAACACACCGGATTTTATACTGGTTCGGAATCCTCCTACATCCAGTCCTGCATCAAGGCAATATCCTTGTACAGATTTTTATAAGACAATATCCAAATTACAACTCTCAATTTCTAAGGCCTTGAGGAACCCTCCTATCTCCGAGTCTGGGGTAAACTCTCTTGATTTACGGGACACAAGATCACCCTAATACTTTCTAATAACAATCCTTTTGAATGGATAGACTCTGTGGACTTTTTGAATACAAATTGATCCTATTACTCTGAATAGCACTTTGATCTTTAGTAGAATGATGGAGAATCAAATAGAGAGAGTATCTAAATGATTTCCTATTGAGAGTTTGGCAGAATGATGGCACGATCTTGAAAATATGAAGTTTTATGGATATGGAATGGTGGAGAAGAAAGAGTGAAGAAAATAAAAAAGTAGTTGTTTAAAAAATTCGTTTTGGAAGCCTTTATATAGATGCACAACAGTCATAACCATTGGCGAAAGGTTTTTGAACGAATAGACACTTCTTTTGAAAATTGAATTTTGAATCCAACTGTCACCATGTCGACATGGGGTATCCCCATATGTCGGCATCCCTCGGTTCAAAATTGTAGAGATGTTGTTTTGTAAAAGCATTTGAATTTAAAACAAGTTGAAACTTCTCTGAAGCAAAATAAAGTGTTTAAACAATATTTTGAGATAGAGAATGAATATGAAACATTATTTTAAATATATATATAATTGATATAGACCGTCAATTATATAAGTAATATTTAAAATCAGAATAAGTTTTGATGTTCTAAAAATAGAAGTTTTTTTTTTAAAATCAGAATGGAGGAATATTTCAAGGCTAAAACAAAGTTTGAAAACATTTTTGAAAACATAATTTTGAAAGCTAAACATTTTGAAAAACAGATTTAAAAACATTTTTGAAAAATCTATTCAAACTGAAATTGCAAGAACCTTCCTACAGAGCTCCTCCATAGGACTCGAGAACTTGTACAAAGTAGTTTAAATGATTTTGATTTTCGTGGGTTTGTAAGCCACTTGTCGTAGGTTTGTAAGCTGCTTGTCGTGGGTTTGTAAGCCACTGTTTTCGATAGAAATTGGGTTCCATCCCAAAAGAAAATTGGAAGAAAGATGAGAGTGCTATTATGAAGTTTTAACAAAATACTAAACACTTATCTTGAAATCTTGAAATCTTGATTCTCTAGAGTCTTGAATCTTGAATATCTAATCTTCATCTTGATGCTTGAGTCTTTATACTGATCAGTCTTCGATAATACCTGCATATACTTCCTATATACATATATATATATATATATATAGAAATGTTAGTATATATTTTATAAATTAAAGTATAATAACTATATAAGGTTGTTGTCATCAAAACATCATCAACTCAGTTCCTAACAATCTCCTCCTTTTTGATGATGACAACCTTTATCTATAAAATATTCTTACCACACCATAACTCCCCCTTACTCTGTGACTTCTTCTTAAAACTACAACTCCCCTTTATTCCATGACTCCCCCTTACACCAAGCACATATATTTTTATAACTTTCTCCCCCTTTGTCATCAACAAAAAGAAATAAAAGATTTACCTGTTCTAAAGTGTATATATAGAATAAAAGTGTAAAGTGAACGTGTAAGTGATCAAGTGTGTGTGCATATATATAAGTGTAACTTGACAATCAAATCAATATCATACATAGCAAACCAATCATGTATAGTATATGAAGTTATATACAAACCAGATCCAAATCAAACTTAAGTAAACAATCCAATCAAATTCTAATCAAATCTAAATCAAATCAAATCAAACAAACAAACAAACAAACATAATGATCAGACATTCCTTGGGACTTCCACCCATCCATCTTCTCCAAAGATAGGATCAGTTTTGATAACATCCCAATTATCTTTGTCGAGAGTGACTGGTGGATTTGCTTCGGGTTCGTCTTTGCTAAGGCTTAAGATCATCCAACGAAGTGCGTCGAAGTGTTTCTCTTGCTCTTTGATCATCTGCATTTGGCTTAATTCTAAGTGCCTTCGATTTCTAAGTATAAAAGAAAGAATATTCTTGAAAGAAGTAAGAGTTTCTTCAAGATTTTCACTTAAATTCTTAATTGGAGAAGCCATAATTTAAGAAATAAGTTGAAATATGAGAGGAGATGAATAGAAATGGAGGTTGAGAAGTTTTTCTGGAAAAAATAAGTATATATAGGAGTTATTGGCCGTTCAAAATGAATTGTCACTTGGTAGTTATAAGAATTTGAAGTTAGAAATTGTAACTACTTTCTGACTGTTATATGTCGACATGGGGGATGGGGCATGTCGACATGGTCTAGACAGAATGACCAAGTTGAGTTATTTTTGATTTTTAAGTTTATTTTTATACTAGTGGACCTATATAAACTTAAAATAAATAACTATCAGAGACATATAAAGCTGGAAAACAGGGAATAAGATAGCATTATTTATATAGTTAACATTACATAATCTTAACTAAAAAAGTAGAAAATACAAAGATAGATAAACGATAGCTAGAGAGATAATGGCTAGGATTAGTTTGATGAAGATAATGATGAAGACAAGCCAAGTTTCCTGCCTATCTTCCCAAAGAACTTGTCGATCTTGGTGGAGATTTTATCCATTTTCTTGCTAATATATCTCTTAAGAACCTTTTTGTTTTGAGCAAGTATCTTTTGGTTCTTGAGTAAGGTTTTGTTGGATGGATTGGCGGGTGTATGTGGATATTCTATACTTTCCAAAGAGGTATCTTCATCTTCCTCTTCTTCTTTAATTTCCATTCCTTCCCCTTCTTCTTCCTCTTCTTCTTCCTCTTCTTCCATCTCTTCATGAGCAAGTCTCTCTTCCTTTTCGGCAAGTGTTTCATATGGTTGAAACATAAGTGAGATTTTCATAAGAGAAATGTTCCCATGATTGAACACTTTTCTACTTACAAACTCTTCCTTTTTAACATCCACACCAAAATAATTGAAAATCCGAGTAAGGTAAATTCCATGATAAAGAGTGTTTTCTCCCATATTAAATTTTTTGGGTCTTAACTCATCCAAAATAGTTTGTGCCCAATTAATATCATATTTTCCAAAAATAGCAAAAAGAGCTTTACACACTTTTGAGGTGGGATTATTGTAGTTTCCCGACCTAGGAATAATTGTGTGTTGAATAAGAAGGTTGACAATTCTTGCTTTTGGGCGGAAAAAGCGATTCTTAAAATCCATGTGGTTATCGCTTTCAAAAATGTGATGAAAAGTCTCTCGATCGGTTTCATTGATTTGAAGTTCCGAGAGATTCATACCGGTAGATTTGCAACCCAAAATAGTACCCAAAATATCGGAATCCAAAACAATAAGTGTTCCTTTAACACTACTCCAAATTTGATCTTCATTTCCATTATAAAATCCACGATTTAGGTTTGCATAAAACATTTTGACAAGGTTTGGATAACAAACGAAATCATTTTGCTTGTTATCAATCAAGCTAAGAATGGAGTTTTCTTCAAAAAGTTGATCGATTTCATAAGAAGAAAAATCATCAAAAATGGAAAATTTTCCCGTATTGACTTTACCATAGTTTACATAGCTTATGTAAGCTTTAATAGCCTCCGGGTCGTTGAAAAGATCATTTTTGATGGATTTGGGCAGCCTCATAGTTGATGGGTTACTTGAGGAAGCCATTGATGAGTGTTTGAAAGGAATAGAAGATAATGAAGAAGGTTTGAATTATGAGAATAAAGTGAAAAGAGATGATAAGAGAAGTATATTAAATAGATTCTCTAAAGTCATTTTCTCTGGTCAAGAGGTATCTTTTCAGAATTTTGAAGTAAGTGAAAAGGTGGAGGGAAATTCAAAAGTTTGAATTCAAATTTTGAAATCAAATTTCTGAGAGGCATGTCGACATGGGGTATCATGGCATGTCGACATGCGCCTGTTGAATTTGAAAAGAGGTGTCTTTTTCTAAAATCTAATAAATTCCTAAAATCCTAAGAAAACTAATCTATATTCTATACCTATATTTAATTCAGTGATAATATTAAATATAATAATATTAAAATATTTTAATATTTAAAATATTATTAAAATAATATTATTTTGAATTTAAAAATTCAAATTTCAAAGGGTGATTTTGAATTTAAAAATTCAAGAAATTGCAAACAAAATCAAAGCAAGCAAGCATCCAATAAAATTAAAATAAATGTGTACCTATTTTTAGATCCAAACTCCGATCGTCTTCTGATTCGAGAATAGCCGTGAAGCACAGATTTGAATTATCAGTTTTCTTCTGTCATCACTGGATGAATCTGAATCGTCAAGAGTTGCTGCATATGCCTTCTTTCTTTTCTTTGGTTGCTCGTTGTTTGGTTGAAATGTCTGTTTGTCTGGATATGGACAATCCATCTTGTAGTGCCCTGTTTTGTTGCAGTTATAGCATCTATCACCATTATTGTTGTTGTTGTTGTAGTTGTTGTTGTTGTTCTCCAAAGTATTTCTGGAATTTATTTGATCATTTCTTTTAAAGTTATTCATCTTTCTATACTTCAGAAATTTCCTAAAATTTCTGGTCATGAAAGCAATTCTTCATCACTCTCTTGTTCCGAATCTCCAGTTGTTGCTTTGAATGCGATCGATTTCTTTTCCGTTGCCTTAGATTCTTTTCTCCCTTGTAGTTGAACTTCATAAGACATTAGATTACTGATTAACTCTTCGATCTTCATTTGACTAACATCATTTGCCTCTTCAATAGTAAGTGTCTTTTGGTCCCATTCTGGAGTGAGAGAATTGAGTATTTTTCTGACTTGATCTTCTTCTGAGAAACCCTTTCCTAAAGCAATCAATGAGTGTACAATGTCTTGAAATCGACAATACATGTCGGAAATAGACTCATTTTCATGCATTTTAAACAATTGAAACTGGTTAGTTAATATGGAAATTTTAGTCTGTTTAACTTTGCTTGTTCCTTCATGAGTTACTTGCAAAGTTTTCCAGATTTCAAATGCAGACTTACAAACAGAGACTCTATTAAACTCATTCCTATCTAGTGAACAAAATAGTATATTCATAGCCTTATAATTGTTTTGTGCGACTGTCTTTTGCTCAGTAGTCCACTGGGCAAAATTTGTAGTTGGTTCAACATATTCAATTTGTGTCATATTCCAAGTATCTAAACTTATGGATTGTAAATAAATTTTCATCCTACATGCCCAATATGCATAATTACTGCCATTAAAAAGTGGTGGTCTGACAGTACACTGACCTTATACAAATGAACTAGTGTTAGTACTTGTGTTAACAGACGTAGTAGTGACAGGAGTGACATTACTAGTGTGTTGTGCCATTAAAA
Organism: Allium cepa; assembly: GCA_030765085.1. Classification (NCBI taxonomy): domain Eukaryota; kingdom Viridiplantae; phylum Streptophyta; class Magnoliopsida; order Asparagales; family Amaryllidaceae; genus Allium; species Allium cepa. Next base: position 688,033,261 of record CM060932.1, on the reverse strand, counting down.
CTTTTCAAAATTTCAGATTATGAAAACAATGAAAACCATTGCTCTGATACCAATTGTTGGGGATGCAGATTAAGGATCTTAAGGCAGAAATAACACTAGAAGGGGGGGTGAATAGTGTTTTAAAGAATATATGAACTATATGACTAAATTAAAACTTTCAACACAAATCTAAACAGAATTCTAACACAGAATGATCACAGAACATATAACAAATGCAAATAGTAAAGTAAAGCAAGTAAAAGGAAAGAACACACTGGATTTTATACTGGTTCGGAATCCTCCTACATCCAGTCCTGCACCAAGGCAATATCCTTGTACAGATTTTTATAAGCCAATATCCAAATTACAACTCTCAATTTCTAAGGCCTTAAGGAACCCTCCTATCTCCGAGTCTGGGATAAACTCTCTTGATTTACGGGACACAAGATCACCCTAATACTTTCTAATAACAATCCTTTTGAATGGATAGACTCTATGGACTTTTTGAATACAAATTGATCCTATAACTCTGAATAGCACTTTGATCTTTAGTAGAATGATGGAGAATCAAATAGAGAGAGTATCTAAATGATTTCCTATTGAGAGTTTGGCAGAATGATGGCACGATCTTGAAAATATGAAGTTTTATGGATATGGAATGGTGGAGAAGAAAGAGTGAAGAAAATAGGAAAGTAGTTATTTAAAAAATTCGTTTTGGAAGCCTTTATATAGATGCACAACAGTCATAACCATTGGCGAAAGGTTTTTGAACGAATGGACACTTCTTTTGAAAATTGAATTTTGAATCCAACTGTCACCATGTCGACATGGGATATCCCCATATGTCAACATCCCTCAGTTCAAAATTGTAGAGATGTTGTTTTGTAAAAGCATTTGAATTTAAAACAAGTTGAAACTTCTCTGAAGCAAAATAAAGTGTTTAAACAATATTTTGAGATAGAGAATGAATATAAAACATTATTATATATATATATATATAATTGATATAGACCGTCAATTATATAAGTAATATTTAAAATCAGAATAAGTTTTGATGTTTTAAAAATAGAAGTTTTTTTTTTAAATCAGAATGGAGGAATATTTCAAGGCTAAAACAAAGTTTGAAAACATTTTTGAAAACATAATTTTGAAAGCTAAACATTTTGAAAAACAGATTTAAAAACATTTTTGAAAAATCTATTCAAATTGAAATTGCAAGAACCTTCCTACAGAGCTCCTCCATAGGACTCGAGAACTTGTACAAAGTAGTTTAAATGATTTTGATTTTCGTGGGTTTGTAAGCTACTTGTCGTAGGTTTGTAAGCTACTTGTCGTGGGTTTGTAAGCCACTGGTTTCGATAGAAATTGGGTTCCATCCCAAAAGAAAATTGGAAGAAAGATGAGAGTGCTATTATGAAGTTTTAACAAAATACTAGACACTTATCTTGAGATCTTGAAATCTTGATTCTCCAAAGTCTTGAATCTTGAATCTCTAATCTTCATCTTGATGCTTGAGTCTTTATACTGATCAGTCTTCGATAATACCTGTATATACTTCCTATATATATATATAGAAATGTTAGTATATATTTTATAAAGTAAAGTATAATAACTATATAAGGTTGTTGTCATCAAGACATCATCAACTCAGTTCCTAACATTTATAGGCAAGGGAAAGAAGAGGTGAATAAGATAGCTTAAGCATTTAAATAATACGAAGTTGTCATGTGCTCATGCTTGCCCTACCCTCCCCACCTCACCTAGTACACACACACCCTCCTCTCTGCCCCCCTTCATCATGTCTTAGGTACTAAACTAGGTTGTTTAGGTTATGGTTATGGTACTTAATTAATTTTCTAATGTTATTAAATAAACTTTTGTGCATTTTACATCAAATCAAGTTCTATACTTAAACCAAGCTTGATCATTAACTTTAACACATTGATTAGCTTATTACATGATATATGTACATATGTGTGCATGTGTATATGAGTGATATAAATGTGCACAATGTTTTTGACGGCTTTCCATTGTCAAGAAGTCGAAATTCCGAAAAACATTTTTCGGTCACATTTTCTATTTTTTTGAGCTAATTATTTTTGGTAAACAAAATTTGAAAATGATTTTAATATCGTTAATTAATATTTAAAATATGTTTATTTGGTTATTGAAATCCATTATTTAAATATTTAAAGATGATTTAAATATTCAAATACTAAGCGATTAATTTAAAGGTCATCACACTCTCCTCCCCAAAAGAATTTCGTCCCCAAAATTAATACGAAGAGACAATCCAAAAGGTATATATTATACCAAGAAATCCATATGATAATGCAATGCAATTATGCCATAATAGAACATAAATAGTACATTCAAACAACTAACCTGACAATACATCATGGTAAGTTTCTCCAATATGATCCTCCATCTCCCAAATACAATCGCAGGGATCATCACTCCACTGAACTTTCACAAGCTTCACCATCTGGTTTTTCAATCTCTTTTCATCTTGGTCTACACTATGAACTGGATGTCGGATTACTATCAATTTTGGTTCTATTTCCAAGTCCCCTTAAGTAGATGTCTCAACAATCAAAGATGGATCATGAACATGCTTTCTCAAACGAGATACATTAAAAAAATTATGAACTTCGGACAATCCCTTAAGAAAATCTACTTTATAGGCTAATTATCCAATTCTTTCCTGGATTTTAAATGATCCGGTAAATCTAGGTGCTAGCTTTCCTTCTTTCCTGAATCTCACAACTCTTTTGATCGGGGAAACTTTCTCAAATACCGAATCCCCCACCGCAAACTCTAAGTCCCTTCTTCTTTGGTCGACATAGCTTTTTCTATCGATCCTAAGTTTCTTTCATCCTCTCCTTGACCATAGCCTCCTTTTCTGTTGCTTCTTGAATCATATCTGGTCCAAAAACTATTCGGCCTCTAGTCTCAACCTACATGAAGGTGATTTACATGGTCATTCATACAACGCTTTATAGGCGCCATGCCAATACTGGCTTGGTAACTGCTGTTACAAGAGAACTCTACCAAATATAGATGATCTTCCTAAGAACCTCCAAAATCCAAAATACATGCTCTCAAGAGATCCTTCAAAATCAGGTTCACCCTTTCGATTTGTCCATTTGTCTGCGGGTGATAGGCTGTGCTCAAATTCAACTTTGTTCCTAAAGCGGCTTACAATGCTACCCAAAAATGACCGGTGCAGATGGGATCCCGATCACTGACTATACTTATTGGAATTCCTTGAAATCAAATGATCTCCCTCAAATAAATCCCTACCAAGGAAGCTGCAGTTCTTGTTGACCTCACCGGAATAAAGTGGGCGCTCTTCCTTAGTCGATCTACAACTACCCAAATGCCTTTATTATCTCTTCTTATTCTGGACAACCCATCGATAAAGTCCATGGATACTTTCTTCCACTTCCAATTCGGTATCTGCAATGGTTGGAGTAACCCAACGGTCTTCTGCTGGTCACTCTTGACCAATTGACAATTTGCATACTGGCTCACAAATATCGAAATGTCTGTCTTTATGCCTTTCCACCAAAAGGTCCTCTTCATATTTTAATTTTTTTTAATTACTCCTGGGTGGATAGATAACTTTAACCGATGACACTCTCTCAGCATATCCTGTCTAGTTCCATTAACATCTAGCACACAAATCCGTCCATTCATTCTTAAACTGCCTCGGGAGTCAATCTGAAAACTAAGAACAATTCGGTCTTTCGCATTTTTCTTAAACTGAGCTAAAATAGGGTATTCTTCTTAGAAAATATGTAATTCATTCCATTAGTGTCGGTTTAACTTCCAAATTTGCAATTATCGCCACATTCTTACTCAATGCATCTGCTACCCGCGTTTGCTTTTCCTGAGGTATAAAAAATCTCTAGGCCATAAGACGTGAGAAACTCCATCCCTCTTTGCTGCCTCAAGTTCAAATCCTTTTGGGTATAAAAATACTTTAATAACTTCTGATATATATATAACTCGAACTTTGAACCTAAAAGATAGCGCCTCCATACCTTTAATGTGAAGACTACTGCCAACAACTCCAAATCGTGCGTAGCGTAATTCTTCTTATGAGATTTTAACTATCGACTTACATACACTATTACTTTTCCATTCTGCATCAAAACTGCTCCTAATCCAGTCCTACATCCATTCGTGCAAACTGTTAATCCTTCACTCCTATCTAAAATAGTTAAAATGGAAGCACTTGTCAATTTCCTTTTGGATCCGTAGAAGTAGAAGGTATCTCTTCAATAGTAAAAGCTTTCCCCTGAGCCCCCTTCTTTGAAAATGGACACTCGTTCTTCATATGTCCATATTTGTGACAATTGTAGCATAACGCCAGATTAGTCTTCGGGCAACTATTTGCAAAGTGTCCCATCTTATTACACTTGTTACAAAGAATCTTGGAGAAATCAATCTGCTTTTTTGGCCCTGGATCTCCCCCTCTAGGTTTCTTTCCCGGCCACTTCCTTTCCCTTTTGCGCTTGAAAAACAGCCTACTTGCAACTGGTATCACTGATAAAGGTTGGGCGCTAAATGCCGACACTAGTCCTTTCTGAACTCCTTGCTCAATGTCTAGAACTTCAAACCTCAAAGCATACTGATCAGATTGGTAAAGGTACCCTTGAGATGATTGGTAATATCCCGATGGAATTCTGGTCGCATTCTTTTCACAAACATTTCATTCTTTTTGAGTGGCCTGTCAATCATATCTGGTCCAAAACGAGACAATGCTTGAACCTATGCTTATACTACACCACTGTCATCTCACATTGTTTTAAATCCATGGAACTTCTGAACAACCAGGTACTTCCTACCTTTGGGATAAACTGAGCTTCAAAAACCTCCTTAAACTGCGCCTAAGAGAAATCTTCTTCTGTTGTATCCATGGCGACTGAATCCCACCAGTCCATTGTTGCTTTTTGAAGCCGATGCGATGCCAACAATCTCTTTCTAACATCTCCCAACTTAAGATCCCCGAATATCCTTTCCCAAGAGCGGAGCCATGTCTAAACTCTCAGAATTTCTTCAGTTCTATAGAAAGGTTTTCTATATAGAGCTGCATAATTTTTGCACAAGGTCACAAAGTTCTGACGCGGCTGAACTTGCACCATTTCTCCTTCTACTACCAGCTCTGTAACTGGTTAATTATGGAAGCTCTGCCATTTGTAGCCGTGCTGGTAGTCACATAAATATCCCCTTTCTATATACATTTCAGCTTTGGATAGAACCATCTTGTATGACTCGAAGACCATTTTGAATCCTTTCTTTGATGGCACTGGAGCAGAGATGAGATTCTTGCCTATGTCTGGAACATGGAGCACGTCATTCAACTTGACAGTTTTTCCAGAAGTAAACTTGAGGATTACTGTGCCACTGCCTTCGATCATGAAAACTACAGAATTACACATATAGTTCTTCTTGATCGAATTTCTGGTACGTAGAAAACATGTATTTGTCAGAGCAAACATGACGAGCAGCGCCTGTATCCATCCACCATTAGTTAAGGTTCTGAACCAAATTGCATTCAGATATAACTGCTGAAAAATTAGACTCGTCTACTTACATGTTGTCCACCATATTTGCCTCTAAGTTGCATTCCTTCTTGTGTCTGCAATCTCTAGCGGTGTGTGCTGCTTTTCCACAAACCCAACACTCGCCATTAAACTTCTTGGTTCGTTTGCTGTCTTTGGGTTTGTTTTCAGGCGCTTTTCTTTTCTGCTGCAATTTCTTCTTGTTTTTCTTGAAATTCCCTCTGTTCTTTGACCCTTCTGCCACAAATGCCTCTTCCCTTTGTTTTGTCACTCCATGGTTATCAGCCTCAATTTTTAGTCTGACAATAAGATCATCTAAGGAAATCTTCTTTTTCTTGTATTTCATATAATTGCGGTAGTCTTTTCAGGATGGTGGTAATTTACCGGTTATCGCTTCAATAAGGAAGGATTCTCCAACTTTATGTCCTTCTGTTTCAAGTTCATGAATTATGAGTTGGAGTTCTTGCACTTGACCAGTTACAGATTTGGAATCTACCATTTTGTATTTCATAAACTTATCTACGATGGACTTCTTCAAACTGACATTCTGTGTTTTGTATTTATGTGCAAGTGCAGTCCGTAAGGATTTTGTTGTCTGGTGTGGCTGATATACTTTATATAGTACTTTATCCAAACAATTTAGAATGTAGTTTCGACACAGGAAGTCTGAATGCTTCTATGAGTTAATTTCGAGAAAAACAGCTGCATCTTTTTCTCTAGTTTGTTCGTCTTTAGGCTTTGGTTCATCCTCCTCGATGCACTTCTGCAGCCCTAGCGTGGTGAGATAAAACAGCATTTGATTTTGCCATGTTATGAAGTCATCACCATCTCCTTTGAACGGATTAGGCCGGTTGTGAGTAGTAGCCTTTATTGATAGTTCAACTGTTGTCATGTCTATTTTAGTGAAAATAAGAAAATCTTAAGATGTTATACGTCTAGTATACCAAACAGAGACTAATCAATAATAAACCCGTCTCACAAGTTTACAAATCAGATTTTCACTACTTTGGAATTCTGTATTAGCTATTTTTAACAATAAGTATGTTGTAATTAATTACAATAACAAACTAACAAATACAGTAACAATAACTATAGCGATAAATCAAACGTTATACTATTTAAAGAAATAGCACAACGTAGAGACGAAATATATATATATATATATATATATATATATATATATATATATATATATATATATATATATCAACTAGAAATTTAACCCGTTGAAGAAGGAAATTTCGTCTGAGGCTTGTCGTAACAATTTCCTTAAGACTTTATTCAAAGTTTTCCAAGATACAACAGACGTAAGCTGCTCGAGATTGTGATGTGTATGATCCTCTGTGTGATAGGACTGATTATGATTTAAGAAAATGAAGATAAAGAAAAGATAATTCGGTTTTAAAATTAAGTGAAGAAAGTGATCAGGTTTCCTCCTTATTTATAGCCGAATTTCAAATGGCTACATCCGTTGAGAAAAGTAGCATCCCTTCATTTGCAAGGCATGAAAAGTGTTACTGTTCGCAACAGTCGCGTCTCTTTATTCGCAACGGCCAAGAACTGCTTCTACTTAAATTTAAACAGTAGAAAACTGTATTGGACCCACACCCGACCCAGTTCAGTCGGGCGACGACGCGCGTGTTTGTTCACGGGCATATAGATCCTTTACTCGCACAAAATTACCTGCCGCTAAAAAGCAATATAGTTTTGAGGAAAGTAGTATATAAGCATGAACATTAACTTATATTTGACGACGTGGGACAATATGTCATTCACTATTTAAGGGTCCTCTAACATATACGAAAATAGATGGTATTACTGTCTTCTGCTCATCTCATTTAAGCCAAGGGAGTTGATTTAATGATATCTTTAATGATATACCAAAAAACGAAATGTAGTATATGCTTCTAGCTTAGTTAGATTTCTATTCTGCTCTCCACTAAAATACTTCGAATGAAAAATCAAAGATACAAACTCGTGGATTCTTTTATATAAAATTAGCCTTTAACTGACAATATTCCTTTTCTTAGCTAATATGATATTCTTATCTCTTGCTGGTAGCAAATTATAATAAGCCTGGAAAAAGATGTTTGCTGTTTGCGCTAAGTGTATGTGGGTGTGTATTAGATACCATATTACCTTCAAAGTTTGATTAGATGTAAGGTTGAACAATGGCATTATATTATTATTATTATTTTCATATATACCGTCAAATTAGCCGCTTATATTCGGTTTGCGATTTGTGTATTACTGTAATTCTGTACTTAACGTTAAATTGTTTTGAATCTTTTTTGGTCCCCCTTGTTTGCCTGCAAAATTTTTATTACACGAAATCTTGATCCACTTAGAACCATATTATATCAAAATCTTATAGCATACACCGTCAATAAATGCTAAAAGAGTAGATATTTTCTATACTCAACCTTATTTTATTTTTTTTACTTTGATGTTTTCTTAATTAATGCAAAACAGTCAACTGCATTTTTCCATTTGATTATACCTTGTACTTGCAATAAGGCAGCAATTCTTTTTGCTAATTACGTATTAATGCAAGATAGATATTGCTTGTTGCTTGTTTAATATTGCGTTCAGTCGTATCTATTAAGTGTTGTTTGGATTGTTTAGTCAGTGCTTGTTTTATATTTTATCTATGGAAATTTTTATTGCAGCTGTGCATATTAATTTCACTGTTTATACATGTTGTTGGGCTTTATTCCTGTTGTTTTTATGGCCATTTCTTAAGGCCTGTTATTATTTTCATTGTTCATATGTCAAGTATAGAACTGTGTTATTTATTTTGCCATGTCATGGCAGGTAGGATTTCAACAGTAGATATGTCTTGTTCCAGTTATATGTTTTTTACTAGCATTTTTTGTACATTTTCTCTTTAGGCAGCAGTATAATGACTTTGTAGTTGAGAAATATTTCAGTTTTAAGTATAATCATTATATAGTATAATGAGGATAATGGAAGTTTAGGCAAACCGTGTGAAGTTCAAGCTGAAATCTAGAATATGTATGGAAGCAAAAATGTTGTGTCAGCAATATAGCTAGTTATCGATCTTCTCTTTTATGCTATGACATCTTTTACATTGGAAAAGGACAAAAACTAGTAGGAAATGAGATTTGTTTCAAAAATGTTGTCTCATATGCTTATTCAATCAATTGATTTTGACTTTACAACTTTTTTTACTTAACAAATGATTTAGATTTTATAAAATTAATTTTTAGTAAACAAACGAACAATTGATATGCCATGGATCATTTAAATGTCTCCATCACATCTTAACCAATAATTCTTAATCAAACAAAACAATTAATAAAATAAAAATTAATTGAATGAACAAGATAAATCGGACACCTGACTGCATGACTTGTAGCGCTTATATGCTAAAACACCTTTAGATTTTATTTTCTCAGCCATATTTAACTGATGTACTAAAATACAACTGATAATAATTAGAACTCTGCAAAAGCTGAGCATAGAACCAAATCGATCGGTATATACTTTTCAGAATTTCATTCAACCAAGAATCACATAGTAAACTAGAAACCAAGAATTACCTATGTAAATGATTAAAAAAAAGGAAAAGAAACAACTAAAATTGCCAAAAATAACAATTCAAATTTGAAAGTAAGCTAACAAATAAGATAGAAGATTTCACAGCCAGAATATCATTTAATTTCAAGTAGAATATACTTATAAACAGTAAATCTCATCGCTACATTTGATAAGCATGTCAAATTACTACACATGATAACCATGGAAAAATAATAATAAAACAACTATTCTTGTCAGATCAGGATTGACTACGCTGCTTTCTAATGCAATATAGTTTCTATTCTGCTTCCGACCAATTCGGCAGGGGCGCTGAGTGATCAAACATCAAATATTAGCTTTGATAAAAAGATAAATGTAATTATCTTTTTATTGAAAAGATGATTTATTTGCCATTCTTTCAAAAATTAGTTTTTAATTTTTGGTTTAGGCTTAATTTATTTGTCTTCTGTCCAAAGTAAACTTATTTACTTGTATTAAACTAAAATGTAAACAAAAGGATTAGAGGGGAATTAAATAAATGTACTTATTCTATTATTCACAAATAAATTTATCTAATCATTGTTCACAATTTAGTTTATTTATGTTTGTTCAACTTAATTTATTTACCTTTTGTAACATTTAATCCATTTTTTTTGTTTAAGCATGATTTATTTATCTTCCATTCAAAGTTTGATTCCTTTGTCTTTTTACTTAAAACCTTAAAGCAAATAGATGGATTAGATGTGGAATTTGAAAAAGGCAAAGTGTTAGGTTTGAAGAAAAAAACTGATTAATGCAATTATCTTATTGTTCAGAAGATTAAAAATAATTTCATGTGTTTGAAATTTACCTTATTTTTTTGTTCAAGCTTGATTTAATTATCTTTTGTTTGAAGTTTAATTTATTTATGTTTTTTCCTTTAAACCTAAATGTAATCAAAAGGATTAGATGTGCACATTTGACAAAAGTAACCCTCAAATATTAGTTTTGATGGAAAAAAAATGTATCTTTCTTCTTATTCAAAAGACAAAATTGTTTATCAGTTGTTTAAAATATTTTTTATTTATTTTTTCAGCTTAACTTATTTACCATTTTGTTTATAACTAATCGTAGCCAAAATGACCAACGCACAAATTATTTATTTTTTCAGCTTAACTTATTTATGTTTTTGTTTAACGCAATATGTCGATAAAATGATCAAACAAGCATATTTTAATAAAATAGAATATCAAACATAATATATACAAAACGATAAATTTATTTAATTTCTTAAAGTTTGATTTAATTATCATTCTCTTAAAGCTTAATTTATTCGTTCTCTGCTGTGTAAAACCTAAATTTATTGAATTTTTTTATTTTTTTCTTTGCAAAGCCAACCGGTGTTATAGCGAACCGTGCACTTTCTATTACCAAAGTAATAAAATACAGATGTAGTACAAGAGTAAGGCAAAAGAGCCTTTACTACTAAAAATGATAAATACAGCACAAAAGTATGGAAGAAACACCATAACTACTAAAAATGCCTAATATAATTATTCTTTCTCGGGGAAGGAGGAACAGGAACCACAATGAGAAGAAACCAAGGAAAACGCCGAGGAGACATCCCCAACCAGACGAGGAAAAGGTCGTAACTGCACAACAAGAGAGGGGACAAAGTCCACTGACTTAGGGGAGAAAATGAAAGGACTATCCTAGGTGGCATCGGCTAAAACATTTTCATTCCTTTTCGCAAGTTGACCTTCTTTGGTAAGAACCAACGGATCTTCGAATATAGAAAAGTAAAGACATTTGAGGTCCAAGTAATCACCTGACACAAATTTGAAAAAAATACCCTCCAAAGAGCTATATCTCACAACAGAGTTCACATGTATCCAAGTCTTTTCCTTCGTATTCCAATATACTGGCAGGGCAGGTGAAACAGCAGCTACAACGGGATCGATAACCGCATCAATAGATTGATCATCTGCAGCAACTCCTTCCGCAACAGAAGGAGGAGGCGCGAAAGGAGGAGGCACAGAAGGAGGAGTCACATCGAGAGAGCAAGCCTTAGGAACCCACCTCAAAACAGGAGGTGTAAGCAAAGGGATCCGGTCAAAAAGTGGCCAAGGGGGGGGGGGGGGGGGGTGGGTAACGGACGACTGGCGAGAGCAGGCTTCCAAGGCATGGCCAAATGACTGACAGGTCGTGCATCTATCAAGTTCCATCCATAACGGACCATAATCTCAGCAACTATACCATCAGGTAATCTAACTTTAATCATGTCAGAAAGTGGCTTATTCGGGGAAATTTCAATAAGCGCTTTAGCATAGACAAGTTTCTTTCTTGCAACGGTATTAGCATCAAAGCATTTCAATTTTAACACTGTAATGACCCGTACTTTTTGGATAATTAAAATATTAATTAAATAAGATTTTAGAATATTATACTGAAAGAAAGCTAAATTTGTGATGTCATAATGAGAGTAATAACTAGAATGTAATGTTAGTAATGCTAATATAAGATAATTGCTTACTATTTTAATGCAGTTTCAATTAATTGAAGTGACTGTAAAGTTATAATTGGCTAATATTGAATATAAGTGTTGTTTAAATGCTGTTGATAACTATTTAATGTAATTTCGTTGGCTTGATTATAATTGTAAATAATGAAATAAATTAAATGATGTAGTTAATTGTGAACTTGTATGTAATTAATTGAAATAGGTTAATATTGAATACAAAACCTTTTTGGATAAGCAAATTATAACCTTGGTCTTGAAGAATAAGATAATGGGTAAGAATTAATATTATAAACGATTGTATTAACTATTTTCTCATTAATTTATCCGTTTGAATATTGAATGGGTAATTAATGGAATTAAGGCAATCGAATGTTGAAATTGTATGCTAGTAATTGAAATAATTGTAAAGTTATTTGGTGTTATGTTGAAATAAGGAAATGAATTAAATGTTATATAAAAAGGGGAAAACTATATGAAATTAATGTGAAATTGAGTATAATCAGGCTTGTGTAAGTAGTCATAACATTTGTCGTTGATAATTAACTTATAAATGTGATTAAGTAAAAGGAAACATTTGTCATTTATCATCTATTTATTTAATCCATTGAAATTAAATTGAAAATCAATTACAATTAATCTAATTACTTATTGCAGTTAATATGAATTAAAGTGATAACTATAGAAGATTAAGGTAATGAAATGGTAAACCAACGTTAAGTATATCTATAAGATGATAATTAATTGAATAATAAGATAAAAATCAAAATAAACATGTATTGGAATTTAAATTAATTAACGAATTTATTGTCGTTAATTTGACTTAGAAAATTTCAATAAAAGGGAAAGAGAATTTATTTGAAATTAGTGGGGTTTAATGAAAGAAATGTACATTTGTTAGGATCCGTTTTAAGGTGTAATTTGAAACTAATTACAATTATGTCGATTTGGAATCTTTCAATTTAAAAGAGTAAAAAAAAGAAACATTAATTTTAATTAATGGATTTAATGAAAAATACATATATTATTGTTAAAAATAAAAAGAATGTTTTAATGAAAATAAAACGAACATTTTCATTTTGAAGATAAAAATAATTTTATAAAAAGAAGAAAAAAATGAATTTTAAAACAATATTTTACGGTCGTTAAATATCAATTTGAGGTTGTATATAAGTGATTTTAACACTAATCTTGAAATTTAAATTAAATTAACTTTTTAGGTTTCGTGATTGCGCTCTAAGAAAAACTTTATTTTGAAAAAACCTTGAGTTTGAGTTCCGGATCATCGTTTATTTTGTGTAATGTTACATTGGTTGTTACATTCAAATTTATTTATCGTATGTTAATTATGTTTAAATGGTGTAAGAAAAAATATATTTAGTGTTAATATATTTAATTGAGTGGAACATACAATTAATTAGATCCTAAGTGGTTCCTTCATTTCCTTATTATTCAATACACCTGCCACTATTTCCACATTTTGATTTTATTGCAATTCTTTGGTACAATTGAAACATGAATTCACGTCCTTTCTCATTCTACCGTTTTGTTTATTTTATTACCCAAAGCATTTACTTAGATCATATAGCTTTATTTTATTTGTCCCTTCCATACCTATTTCGTGTGTTACTTCCCTTTCTTCTTTTGTTTCATATCATATCTCATTCTTTCCTCAAGAACATCAGGGCCTATATTTTTTTCCTCGAAGTCTTAGTGTCAACATAGCTTTATACCTCCATAAGTTACTGCCAATTCATTTTTGCTAAACAATGTTCAAAAAAAAAGTGTGAGCATCTATTACTTCCTCAACCACATCCGCACCTTTCCTCATCACCTTGTCTTCTTTTGCATAAAGCCTTCAAAAAATGAACAATGAGAATTAGCTTTCATGGTTTTGGCTTTCTACTTCTTATCTTTGTTTTGGGTACATCAAATTTGAAAACATGAGTTATTAAAGTTTCTTATTTTAATAATTAAATGTGTACGTATTTTTTTAATATATCCTTATAACCTGAATATCTCCCACATAAGAGCTCCGATACATGCGTAGTTTCTTCCATTGGACTCGTATTGGAATTCCTGACGACATGACATAGGTTTGGCTGAGTTTGGAGACTATTGGAAAAGGCATCTTTGTTTGTCTTTTTTGCATTCTAAATATCAAAGGAGGGTGTTTTGACCCACTCACGAATATTAAATTATCTTATGTTAGTTAAATTAAATTTATGATGTGATTAGAAACTTATTGGTTGCTCTTCGTATTTCTAGATTGTCGTTTAAGCTAAATTTGAATTTATATCGAATTGAATTGCCATTTAATTAATATTGAATATAAATTGTTAGTTAAACACCTGATAATGATAATCAATTGATTGTTGTGATTTATTGGCTGATTTGGACGTTGGATTGTGATGGATGTTATTGGTTTACATTTTGTATGATTGGATGTTTATTTATGTATATATCGCTGTTATCACTATGAATTGAAATGATAACCCGAGCGGTTGATTTGAAAATTTTGATTTTGGATACTGGTTGAAATGATGTATACCCATATAATTTCTTGAATTTGGATTATTTATTGGAATTGAATTATTTGAAAGGTTTAAGTTTTAAATTTAAACTGTGGATTTATTTAATTACAATGATTAAGGTTGGTATTTTGAATTATTTGAAATCTTTTAAATTATTATACCCACGGTGTACACTTGATAGGAGATGAAAATCTCGTAATATCTCTGAAGCCATTATAATAATATTTCTATTATACTTATTTTAAGTTGACTTACATAAGATCTTTTAGTCCTGACTTGAGTGTTTTGTCTTTTCATTACGCTCGGGTCAGTCTGAGCTTTTCAGTGTATTGAAGACCATTTTATTTTGGAGGATGAAGACGGAGATGAGTCTACTATTTATTATTAATTATTTCACTACATCATGTGTTCCGCTGCATTATTTATTTATTATTTCTATGTTGTGTATAACTCTGATTTGTATTGTAAAGGGTAATCGCATGTCATTTGTAAAACAACTTCATGAACTGTTTATTTGGTTATTGAATTTTGTCATTCTGCTGTGAGATTCTATGTTTTGTTTTTCCTTCCTTTCTACTATTTTCTTATTTACCCCATTAACACTCCTCCCTTTTGACTGGTTTGAGTTGACATGTGTGGTTTATTATCGATTTAAACTGTCCAAAAAGGTGGGTCATTATAGTTGGTATCAGAGCCAGGTTTTGACATACCTTAGCCTATTGGGATTAACTCATTAGAGATAAGGTAGTAATACCCTAGAATAAGCTGTTTGAGTCTATATATACGAGAGCGCGTATTTGTTAGTGTCAATAGAATGTTTTATATGAGTTTTGAAATGAATAATTTTTCCTAACATTATATGTTATATAAAAGGATAGTATTTTTTAAAACCAATATGGTTATTTGTAATGTGTTTGATTTATGAAATGGTAATATTTAATTTTTATCATTTATAGTGTGATTTGTTGTATTTAGTCAGTTTACAAGCGTTGACTATTATTGTTAATTGAATTTATGGACTAAACACTAGTTTAATAATGGTGTATCAAAGGAAATATAGTGAATGATTATATGAATATGATTTCTAAGATTAGTCTTATTAAAGATAATTCAAACTGAAAATTTTGAGATCTAAAACTCCGATGTTTTAGAAATAGGTTTCCTAATATTTTGTAAATAATAGTAGTATTATTCAAAAGTGAATAATTACGATATTTTTTTATAAAATTGAAATGTTTTGTTGCGAATCTTTTTGTTTGTTGATTGGTAGTTTCAACTATTGAAATAAAATGAAATATCTGGATATTTTGGATAGTCGAAACTTCTGAATTAATATATGAGTTGAAACTTAATAATTGGGTTGAATTATACGGTTGAAGTTGAAAGCATGTGAAAGAAGGTTAATTTGTTATAGTTGAGTAGAATTATTGTATATATATTGGCATGTAGTGTAATAATATACAAATGTGAACTTTAAGCCTTGGAATATTTAAAATTGAAATTGTGATGACAGAAATGATGTAGTTGTGAACTTAGTCAACAATTTATGAAATGTGTTATAAATAATTTGGAAAGTAAATTTGAATACTAATTGGATAAACAAACATGAATTAAAATAAATTAATTATAAATAAAGTCATGACCTGTAAATTGCTTATGAAATACATGGATGTTGTGAGAAATAATTATAAATAAAATTGTGATATCTCTAAACCTATGTAATGTATTATAAAGGAAGTTAAGCTTTATAAATTGGTTATAAACTTAAGGAAATTTCTTATCAAATGATTTGAAAATAGGTGTAGTGTTAAATAAGAAATATTACATGTGAAATTGAATGTAATTTAAAATTAAGAGATATATAAGCAATGTTATGAGAAAAGAATACTTATGTTTTATATTAAATGGAGAAATTATGTGAAACAAATACTAAAGTCGAAGTGATATTTATGTTAATCAACGAGATTAATAACGAATTTAATTGAAATGTAATTATGACGAAACAGATTTCAAATAAATACGTAAGTTGTATGTCTATTGTTTTGTTCACATAATTAATTTAATTTGGATTTGAGTACACAAGTTCGAGGTGAATTACACCATCCGTGTTACGATTTTTCATTCGATTCTTGATGGCGAATATTTGATATGGATTTTGGTTTGATTCTAGAATTTCTCTATCATGGTGTATAGCTATGCAAGCAGAATGATGGTTTCTATTAAAGGAACCTTATCGATATCTACATTAGGGAAGTCGAATGAACAATACTAGTTCACAAGCAAACTTGTGTGATCGGACGAACGACCGAATGTGATTTTGTGTGACGATGACATATGTACATCTTATGTTCTAATATTATTGAAATGTTTTGACGCAAAAATTGAAAGTTGTTGGATTGGATATCTTTGTAATTTAAATTGGAATTTTTATTTTATGCAAAACTATTATTAATTTAAAATCATTTTACAAAACTATTTTCTTTTATTTTCTTATACAAACTATTTTATTTACAAAACTATTTTACAAATTATTTTATATACAAAACTATTTCACAAAACGATTTTATATACAAAACTATTCTAAATTCAAAACCTTTTACAAAGCAAAGATGTTCAATCCCATATTGCTTTTCATGCAGCGAAATTGATTTTGGAAATTTTTTGATTCTTGTATAAGACACTTTATATAAGTATAAGGTGATTTTGAAAACTATTGATTTTCGAAGGTATTCAATCTGAAGAGATAAATCATATGTATAATGGAATTTATATAAGAATGATTTGATATATTCAAGATTATTGATTTTTAGAAAGTACTTTATCTGAAAATAAAATCTTATATATGATGGAATTTATATAAATGTGATATTTGAAGCTATAATTTTGAAAGGGTACTATATATGATATATTTTGAAGTAAGAGGTATGAGGAAGTACCCTCCGCAAAGAAGTGTAGTATGATATGCTTCGACCCAGATGGACTTGGAGAATCCTGGAATGGATTCGACCGATAAACCTTAATATACTTGGGTGAATTCAGAAATGGATTCGAACCAATATGGTTGTCCAGACTTGAACCCATGAGTACCTCGATTTTTTTCTTTCAGGATAGATGGTTCTTTAGTTTACCCATTGGAGGCACTTTCGATCCTGCGATCTGTTGTTTATGGGTCTTCCGAGAAGGAAGTGCATTCATTGCGTAAATCATTGAATCAGTAGTTACCACTGCAGCAGGGGTCGATGGTCCCTTGTTTATGAAATTGCTACAATATTTTTCTGGAATCTAGAAGGTGGAAGGATCTTCTGGAAAGTTTTCTGTCCATTGCATAAACACTAGATTAGCAACGGGTTACTTCTAACGTAACAATATCATTTGACATCAGATTTTGAGCGGTACTTCTCATACCTGTTTTTTAGTATTTTTAAATGGGTGTTGAAACAGGTCTACTAAGTACTTGGAGATTTCTAGGCTTACGCCTGATCAACGTACGACCAGAGTCTGCAAGAATGAGGATAAACTTGTTAAAATATTGAGTTATAAAAGTATTTTGATAAAGTATTATATAAAGAATATTTTGGTCATTTTTTTCCATTTCTAAAGACTTTAAAAATGTTTAAAATATTATTATTTATGTACAACATGGTTTAATAGTAAATCATTAGTGTTGTAAATATTGTAAGAAGTTATTAATTAAATAAAACATATTTAAAGTTAGTGATTTTTGATTTATTAATAATGTTCAAAAGTATTTTGAGATTTAAAACTAGTAAAATTTATAAATAATGGATTTAAGATTTTTAATAACTTCTTTTTAAATATAAGTAGTGATGTAAATAATTATTTTTTAATAGTTTACACATATTTATAAAGATGTTATTTAAAAAAAATTATGTGGTATTTATAAATGAAGCAAGAAATTTTATAGATGAATTTTTTCCGTAAAGTATTAAAGAAGATGATTTGAAAATGAAGTTTTCAAATGAATATTTCAAGTAAAATTTATATAAGTTTCTTTGAATGTATAATTTAAAGATATTATATAAATGGGGCAAAAATGATTTGCGAAGTCTTATTCATAGTAATATACTTACCAATAATTTTTTTTCTCTATTTTGGAACTATGATTTGAAATGTATACTTGATTTCGAAGCACTAACAGTAAATTTATAGGTTTATTCACTATTTGAATTTTTATATTAAACCATAATAAATGTTTTTTCATGATTTGAATATTCATTTTAAACAAGTGGGTAAAATTAATTATAAGGATACGAAATTTTATATTTGATTTGGATATTTAATGTAAGACTTTAGTATACTATTAGTTTTAGTTTAATAATCTAGGGTTATATCTATTTTAAAATATGAGTCTAGTAAATTATCAGATTTAAGGAACTTTATAAAAAAGGCTTATCATAATGTTTTGATATAAACTTCTAACATTGTTTAAACTCTTGGAAAATTCTTGCGTAATGCTATGAATATGTTTTAAATATATCTTATTTTCTTACTAAGTGAATTAGGTTAAATGTTTAATTGAATTTTTAGATATATTGAATTATTCCTTTTCTCTTCAAGGGCGAATACCAAAAACTTGCGTAACATTCCATTACATTCCTAAAATATGTATATAACTGACCAGAAATGTTTAATAAGTTGAAATGTTAATAGAATATGAAATAGAATATTATAAAAGTAAAATTTAAGCAATAAAAGTGTTCAATGAAAATATTTCTTAATAAGAATTTTGATGTGCTAGAAATGTTATGAACGTAAGTTAATATTGTGAAATAATTTATGTAGGTACATGAAAGAAGAAGAAAAGGACATTATATGACAATAAAATAAACAGTAATGATGTAAAAAGAAACCAATTGAATAAATTTAAATATTATGTTGAAATTATTGATTCTTTTGGCTTATGGGATGTTAGGAAAGGGTACTTTTAACTGTATAAAGTAGTATTGATAATCTATCAAGTAATTATCTAAGGCCGTGGAGCATAGATTACACTTAATAGTTTATTTAGCATCTTGTACAATTAAAAGTTCTGAACCTAAACAAATCATTAGTTTGGTTTCTATGGACGTATGATTTATGATGGTCGTGTTATTTGTTTGCATGTGGCTGTTATTATGTTATGTTGATTTGTTTATTATTAAGTGAAACAACTTAAATATATCTCTTTTCATGTAATTATTAACTTTTTTGGATTTTATAAGTGAAGTACAGGTTTGTGGAAGCAATAGCTACTACTTTTGTTTCATAAATTATGCGTCGTTTGTCCAACAAATAAATACGTTTTCGGATTATGAGTCTTTAACGATATTACATTGTTTTCCCATGGTTTAGGATGTTTATTTTTGAAATACGATATATATATATATATTATAATTATTGATATTGTTATTTCTTCCATACCTCTCGTACAAAGGAGACTCTGCCGAAATTTTCCTTGAATTTTAAACTTAGAAATTTTGTGAAAAAGGTGAAATATTTTCAAACTTTGCTAGATTTTAATATGAAGATTTACTTGTTGTTAATTTTATATTGTATTTAAATTACTTGATTATGAAAATTAATTGTTATAAATTGAATACTTTGAAAAAAAATATTAATTCCTTATTTCCTCCTTTTCCTTTTTCGATGACAAAAAGTGTTGAGTGAGGGAGAGTCTAATGGCACGTATTTTTTCGATAATTAAAATATTAATTGAATAAGATTTTAGAATTTTATATTGAAATAAAACTAAAATTTGTGAGTTATAATGATAATAACTAGAATGTAATGTTAGTAAAAGGTAATTGCTAACTATTTTAATGTAATTCCAATTAATTAAAGTGACTGTAAATTTATAATTGGTTATAAACTATAAATAAGGAAATACATTGAATTTTGAAATTATATGTAATCAATTATAATTGGCTAATATTTAATATGAATGTTATTTGAATGTTGTTGATAACTTTTTAATGTAATTTCAAATCAATTGAAATAAATTATAGGTTGACTTGGTTATAATTGTAAATAATGATATAAATTAAATGATGTAGTTAATGGTGAACTTATATGTAGTTAATTGAAATAGGTTAATATTGAATACAAACCCTTTTTGGGTAAGCAAATCATAACCCTTGGTTGTAAAGAATAAGATAATGTGTATGAATTATTATTATATACGATTGTATTAACTATTTTCTCGTTAGTTTATCCGTTTGAATATTGAATGGGTAATTAATAGAATTAAGGCAATTGAAGTTGGGTTTAATGTTGGAATGTATGCCAGTAATTGAAATAATTGTAAAGTTATTTGGTCATAAGCTGAAATAAATAAATTAATTAAATGTTATATAAAAAGGGGAAAACTATATGAAATTAATGGAAAATTGAGTATAATCGAGGTTGTGTAAGTAGTCATAACATTTTTCGTTGATAATAAACTTATATATGTGATTAAGTAAAAGGTAACATTCGTCATTTATCACCTATTTATTTATTCCATTGAAATTAATCGAAAATCAATTGCAATTAATCTAATTACTTATTGCAGTTAATATGAATAAAAGATCGAGGTAATGAAATGGCAAACCAAATTAAGTATATCTATAAGATTATAGTTGATTGAATAATAAGATGAAAATCAAAATAAATATATATTGGAATTTAAATTAATTAATGAATTTATTGCCGTTAATTTGACATAGAAAATTTCAATAAAAGGGAAATAGAATTTATTTTAAATTAGTGGGGTTTAACGAAAGAAACGTACATTAGTCAGTATCCGTTTTAAGGTGTAATTTTGAAATTAATTACAATTATATCGATTTGTAATATTTCAAGTTAAAAGAGTGAAAAAAAAGAAACATTAATTTTAATTAATGGATTTAATGAAAGAAACATACATTATTGTTAAAAATAAAAAGAATTGTTTTAATGAAAATAAAACGAACATTTTAATTTTAATTTTCATTTTAATTAATGTTTTATTGGTTGCTTTTTGGTATTTTTAGATTGTCATTTAAGTTGAATTTGAATTATATTGAATTGAATTGCCATTTAATTAATATTGAATATAAATTGCTAGTTAAACACGTGCTAATGATAATCAATTGATTGCTGTGATTTGTTGGCTGATTTGGACGTTGGATTGTGATAGATGTTATTGGTTGACATTTTGGATGATTGGATGTTTATTTATGTATATATCCCTGATATCACTATGGATTGAAATGATAATCCGAGCGGTTTTCATTGATTTGGAAATTTTGATTTTGAATACTGGTTGAAATGACATATACCCATATAATTTCTTGAATTTGGATTATTTATTGGAATTGAATTATTTGAAAGGTTTAAGTTTTAAATTTAAAATTCGGATTTATTTTAGTTAAAATGATTAAGATTGGTATTTCGAATTAATTGAAATCTTTTAAATAATTATATCCACATTGTACACTTGAAAGGAGATGAAAATCTCATAACATCTCTGAAGCCATTACAGTAATATTTCTATTCTACTTATTTTGATTTGACTTACATAAGATCTTTTAGTCCTGACTCGGGTGTTTTGTCTTTTCATTACGCTCGGGTCAGTCTGAGATTTTCGGTGTACTGAAGACCATTTTATTTTGGAGGATGAAGATGGAGATGAGTCTACTATTTATTATTAATTATTCCACTACATCAAGTGTTCCGCTGCATTATTTATTTATTTATTTATTTATTTATTTATTTCTGCTATGTATATAACTCTGATTTGTATTGTAAAAATGTAATCAAATGTCATTTGTAAAATAGCTTCATGAACTGTTTATTTGATTATTATGATTTGTCATTCCGCTGTGAGATTTTCTGTTTTGTTTTTCTTTCTTTTCTATTATTATCTTATTTACCCCATAACAATCCTCCCTTTTGAATGGTTTGAGTTGACATGTGTGGTTTATTGTCGATTTAAACCGTCCAAAAAGGTGGGTCATCATACCCACATTGTTAGCAAGCCAATTCAAACCAATTGACGGTCGCAAAATAGAGGGAATGTGAGAAATGCTTGTCCAAACTAGAAAAGAAAGGACCTGGTCCCTAGCACAGCCAACCGAAAGGGTCCAAGAAGTGGCAATAAAAGGCTTACCACAAATAAAGGTAGGTTCTACACTAAGGATGCGAAGACGTTCCTCGGATCTAGAGAACTTGAAAAAGTACATCGATCGATCCACATGAACATGAAGACCCCCTTTAAGCTGCCAAACTTTGCTATAGTGCTCATTTACCTCATAATAAAAAGGAGGGGCTCAATCCAAAAAGAAACCAACCAGATGGTCCTTTCAAAAATCAGTCCTTGCCTAAATCATCTCATCCGGAGGAATCATAATTCCATCAGATTCAAGCTTGATTTATTTATTTCTCGTTCAAAATTTATTTTATCTATCTTTTTGTTCAAAACTGGCTATGTAACATCCTGATATTCTCAACATTCGCATCCACACATGCCGAATTTGAATTGCTCAAAATACCAGATTGTTAATTTATATTTGGCAAAACTCATCATATACAGTAAATAAATAAATCATAGAATCATAGGCACAGAGTAATATACAATATGCAACGGAAACAAAAGAATAGTAGTTCATGAAGCTACTATATATATAACAGAGTTAAATAAGATACAACAGAAGTCTCAAATACAATAGTCAAATATAAGATCAGAAAACATCACTAGAATCAATTGAATAACTACAAGCCGAAAAGATGTAGATGGATCTCCAAACGAAGCTCCAACTCCAATGGTGAGTCTCAAAAGATATCTCGTTCAGTCTGACTAGAGCGTAACGAAAAACACAAAACACTCGAGTCAGGATTAACATTCTTATATCAATAAATCCAACTCAAATGAAATATCAACTGAAATACAAGTAACTTAAAGGATGTTTGAGATAACCATCCTCTAAGGATCCATTAAACTATCTACTATGTAGTAATATACACTGTTATAATTATGTCTAAAGTAAAATAAATCATTAAAATAGCGTTATGGCTTTACATTTTCCATCTTAACACATTTATAGTGCCAATAGTCTATACAGTACCATAATACCTCCAGATCGGGAGGCTACCAGAGGATGCTTCATAGGTACGACACAAATCAAACTCATGTAGGAGGCGCGAGGTTAGGTGACACGGCACAACTAGGCAATGCCAGTGTAGATATATCAATTGCACTTCCAGGCTGGTGGTAACGCATAGTAGCCACTACCGCCCACCTCGAAACACACTCCTAAAATAATAAAAATCAAGCGGCCACCAAATTAATCAGAAAGTCATAATATAGCATCGAAGGAATGTGTCTGATCGAAGGAGCTACCTCACTTGGCTCGTCGATTTCTCCTGTTTTGGCAACCTTATGCCAACTCACGGGAGTTGGGTCCACGTATATATCTCAATAGAACGTCGCCACCAGCCTACTTCAGTCTAGAATCTCCACCGTGTACACAGTTGTTAAAGTGGTTTTCGGTATTGGCCGAGAGTATATCCGATCCCAGCCTCTTTAACAACTAATCATTATTGTAACACCGTGGTCATTTTCAAAATAGTTTATACTTCAAAACCAAAATATCATTGCCATTTCAAAACCATATCAATAAATACGATACCATTTCCATTTCAACCAAATACGATACCATTTCCATTTCAAAACCAAATACGATACCATTTCCATTTCAAAACCAAATGCGATATCATTTACATTTAAAAACCAAATACGATATCATTTCCATTTCAAATATATTCACTTTCAAAATCATAGTACTTTCAAAGTTGTAACACTTACGAAACCAAAACACTTAAACTATAAGACTTTGGAAATCATAATACTTTTAAATCATAATACTTCCCACTTAACCGGTTTAGATATTAAAATAGTATATATAATAAAATAGTTTATAAAGTAAAATAGTTTATATTAAAATAGTTTATGTTAAAAATAGTTTATATGAAAATAATTTATAAAGTAAAATATATAAATAGTTTTAAATGAAATTTAAAAATACTTTATATAATAAAATAGCTTCCTCAAATTTCACATACCAATTCCAAAACATCTGGATCCCAAAATTCATATTTAATCAAATCTCAAATCATCAATTTCAATTCAATTCAGTTTCTAAATAAACTATTTCAAATTATAACGATTTCAAATACAGATTTGAACTACAAAATAAACCATCTCAATTTCAATATATTTCAAGCTTTAAGTATTCAACATTTTCAAAATTAAATTTTGATAACTTCATATATATCAAATTCAATTTTCAATTATTTAGTTTTGAAATATTTACTTAATAAATCCAATATCATTTAAATAAAACTTCAAATTTCAAATAACTGAATATTCCTTCAATTTATTTAAACATGATATAATCATTTAATCATCTTAAACCAAAATCAAGTTATAAAATCATATCCTTTAAAAAAATTCAAATTCCATAAGTTTCAAATCGATTTAATTAAATAAATTCTTAATTAAATACCATTTCAAATCAATTTCAAATCTATTTTCCCAACCTTAATTTATTAAAAATTATTATAAAATCTATATTTAAAAATAATTTTTTTAAATAATACTTAAACATATTATATATATAAATTAAATCAAACTTCATTAAATTAAATCTTATATCAAACTTATTTTTATAATAAAAATAATTTATACATATTTTAAAATAGTAAATTTTTTTTTTAAATTTAAAATTTCAAAACCAACTTATAATTTTAAAATTTTCAAAACATATAAATTTAAAATCAAGAATTTAAACTTTATAAAATACATTTATTTATAATATCTTGAAATCAATGTTTATTAAACCTTATGTTTCCTTCCAAAACCATAGAAATCATTTTTCAAAATATTTATATATAGGCCAACGGTGTCTGTATATACTTTTCCATCCTATGGTCAAGTGATACAGATATTTATTATTTCAATCTACAATTTAAATTATATATGGGTATGTAACCGCATTCCCAAATTTAATTCAAATAAAAATTGCTTGGGTTTATCATTTCAACCTATTACGATTTTCTTCTATTTTACATATCGTTCGGGTATGTATCATTTCAACCCATAGTGAATTCTATACTAACAGGGAACTTGCAGAATGATAATAGATATGGTAATAATATAACAGACATATATCATCAATATAAATAGCAAATAATGGTGTCAGATGTCACAAGTGAATAGATAGCATATATATAGCAATGTAAATAACTAACAGCAGCATATTTCAATTGTCATTTCAATTGAAATCAAATTTAATAAATATAAGAACGTTAATCATGAGTGATTGCTCACCTTTCGAGGCTAGAGGATGGACAATGAAATAGGTTACAGATCCAAGTACGAATTCCAAACAAAGTAAGATTGGCACGAATTCAACGAACAGATCTGATGACAGGAGTTGATGGGAACAAATCAGAATCAACCTGATATATACAGAATATATATATATATATATTTCAAAATAAATTTATGTACATATATTTCAAATCAATATTTATTACAAAAACATATAAATAAAATTTCTATATACATATATTCGACCCAAGCTCATATATTCTTATATAAATAAGTTAAAAAATTTAAACAAATGTATAACATATTTTAAATAAAATAAACTAGCCAAACCTATGTAGTCTATAATATATAATATATTTCTTTATAACCGCAACACATATATGCCCTTCCTATACATAATAAAATACTTAAATAGTAATTGCAAATTTAAAATATGTATAGGAATACTATGGAAACATCTGTATATAACTTATATGCAGATCCTAAATGCCACTTTGTATGCATACTGGCCTTTGATACAAATACTTTAAAACATGTTACACTAAAATCATAATTTTAATATAACTTTTATTTAAAAGTAGACCTTACATACTAATATAATAGCAGTTACGTATATAAACTTTTATGAACATCATATATGTAACAACCCGGGATTTGCATTACCAATTAATAAATAAAAGTTAAAATTTTTATTTATTTTAATGAAGCGTAAAAGGATTTGGAATAACAAAATTTATTTGAAAAAGGCTATTTTAATTAAATGGGAAATATGGGATTTTAAAATGAGGATAAAATGTTATTTTTGGAAAGTTAAATATTTTAGAAGAGATTTTAAAACGGGTTTGGGTAAGAAAAATGAGTTTTTAAACATACATGAACACTTAGACTAATTTTTGGAAACATGTAAATAACCCTCTTCTTATTGGGTTACTAAACTTAACCCAATAACCCACCCTAAACCTCCTCTACATATTATCTCAAACTCTCCTAACCTCATTCATTCATCCCTAATCAAAACCTTAATCATTTCCTAAAGCTTTCTTAACAAAAATGGCCTCTATCTTCATCTCCTTCTAGTTTTAGCTTATGCAAGTCATTCTATGCAAAGGTAATGCAAATACCCACCTTAAATCCATTTTTATATCTTTCTAATTTCTGAAATTAGTTTGTTAACACATGTTTTATGTGTTTTTATGATCTTATAGCCTCCTAATCATCTTTTGCTAACGTGGGTTGATGCTATAGTGGTCTTTGTTGCTTTCTAGAGAGGTATATTGCTAAAAACCTCTTCTAATATGTGTTTAATCCTCTTTTGACTTCAATGATCATTTAGTAACACATGTTTTATTATGTAACATGTGAATCATAGATCTTTGATCATCTTTGCTTTCATTTTGGGTGTGCACATAAGGTGTTTGTGATATTGCTTCATAAGGTAATGCTAAGCTTTGGCCCTTTGTTTCCTTTAATATAGTGTAGTGATCATTATATAGTAGTTAGTGATTGATATTAGTGAAATTTGATGCCAAAAACTTAAAAAAAAACACCCCAAAACCATCAAAAAACTGCAAAATCAGCTGGCTGGAATGTTTCGGCCTGAAACAGGCTGAAAACAGGGCTCTGGGTGCACCAGGACAGGCCTGGGTTGCACCCAGGCTGCAGCCCGGGCGCAGCAGGCCAGCCCATGCTGGCTGGCGCGCATGGGCCCAAATCCCCCAGCCCGCGCGGGCTGGGGGATTTGGCCCCGTGCGCGCCAGCCAGCATGGGCTGGCCTGCTGCGCCCGGGCTGCACGGGCCCCAAAATCCCCCAGCCCGCGCGGGCTGGGGACGGGCCCAAATTCCCCAGCCCACGCGGGGTGGGGAGGGGGGCGGGCCCCAAACTCCCCAGCCCGCGCGGGCTGGGGGCGGGCCCAAATTCCCCAGCCCACGCGAGCTAGGGAGGGGGAGGGGCTTGTTATATGTCCCCAGCCCAAAAGGGCTGGGGCTTGCAAATTCTTCCCAGCCCATGTGGGCTGGGGCTGGACTGAACCAGCTGCACCGCATGGTGCAGCCTGGTTCGCAGAAACGGGCTGCACCATGCGGTGCAGCCGGCTTCAAAAAAATAATAATATAATTGTCGAACTTTGGTTCACAACCATTCAGAATATTTTTCAACGCGAATATTGGTTTTCAATGATTTTCTGATTTATCGATTTCTTTGAGATTTGTCTCTGGATTCGTACACGGGTTTTTATGAACTATTTTAAAGGATTTTTCACTCCTAAATGGCTTTCGAAATTATTATATAATATTATTTTTAATTATTAAGTTAATTACTCCATAATAGGAGAGTTTTCAAAAGCCGTTTTAAAGTGATTTCAAAATCAATTATAAATACGTTTCGCACCATTATTTTCTAAAATAAAAATCTCACACTCACTTTTAGCACGTCGAGCGAAGAGGAAAGGTGCTTAAACGGTTAGGAAATCTCCGGCCTATGGAACCGTGTGTATTTTCTTTCCGGTTAATCCCCGACCTGTTCGATTGATCGTTTTGACCTTTGGGTCTAGTCTACCGATGATACGACGTGGACTTTTTATTGTTTGGAGTGTGAGCTTGCTATTGGTTAGTAAACCGTTTAGTGCGAACGTGGGGTATGAGACTCATTGTTAACACTTTACGGGTTCCTCTCCAAGAAGTTTGTGACACATTAGCCTCTGGGCGGCCAGTACTGGGCCTCTGGGTCACCACGCCTCTGGGCAACCGTCTCTGGACACCTGCTCTATGGAGCAGTTTTTCGGCATGTGCCTTTGGGCCTATATCCTTCTGGGAAGGATCCCGCCGTCTCGCGCGTTCCGCATCTGTGCGAGTGATCGATCACAACTCTACAGTACTTGGAAATAACGACTCCGGTCGGTGCACGTGCTATACTTGTATTATCTGATGATTTTTATATCCATTCGAGTATCTCCATTCGGTGTTGGTTCTATGGAACCGTACGATGTAAGTGCGTTTACCTTGTGGATTTATAGTGTCTCTGGACACTGCTTTTCAGTGTTCGATTTTATTGACTTTTCAGTATATCCCTATTGCTCTTTGGAGCATCGATCTTTGCTTGGGCATTGATTACAGACTCTGGTCACTCTTGGGATTATTGCCTATGGGCAACTTTTGACTATGCCGATGATATGAGGCGATTTTATTTATTCCACACTTTGGTGTTGATATTCTCTTTGGAGATTTTTACTGTTTATTGATGATTAGGGATCGTCATTATATTCATGTGGTCCATTATATTCTTCTCTTTGGAGAAGTTCTGTTTTGTTTATGTACCGCATTATTATATATCTCAGTTATTACTGGTTATTTAGCTAGCCTGACCCGAGTGTTTTCGCTCGGGTCAGACCGAGTTGTTTCAGGCTAGGTCTCTAGACTTAGCTTTCTGTGCTTCCGCTTGGACATTATCTGCTATGCTGATAGATAGCTCTTTATATTTGTCCACTATTTTGATACTCTGATTATTCAGTCTCTTATGTACATATTTTTGACTCACATGTGTGAGCGGTGGCTTTGTACCCACCTTTTGATATTTGGATCTGTATTGACGATATATTGTACCTATGTTCTGTGACTGTTATGTGACTGTTCTGTGATGATGATGTTATCATTTAGTATTATGTTTGTTCTGAACCTATTTTCCTTAGCCATTGTAGTTTCGTTATAAATATCTATTGGATATGTCGAACCACTTGAGAAAAGAAAACCACCTATTCGACGTATTCAGTAGTTAGTTATAGCTTGATTACACATGGTCGCTTCCATTATACTCTATTCTCCGTTCTAGTAGACGGTATTACTCCGTAATACTCTTTACTAGAGTGGGTCTCGGAGTGGGGCGTTACATCTTGGTATCAGAGTTAAGGTTCAGAATTAAGCATAACAAACACAGAACAGACACGTAGTACAGTACGTTATAATACGATCCAAATTGAACATATCTACCGTTAGATAAATAAGTTAGGAATATGTGTAGGAATCTATTATATTCCGTAATATTCCTTAATGAATTATCTATATTTGAATCGTGCTTAACTAAACTTTACCTTATCTTTCAGTATGGTTGGGAGAGGTAGGAAACTCCGTTCTTCTGATGCTGGACAGTCCAGCAACCCTCACCCTGAGGGCGTATACATGACCACGGACCAAATCATGGGGCTGGTTCGTAACTCTCAGTCGCACTCTCAGTCTCCTGCACCAGTTTCTGATGCACCGCGCAAGTCTGCTTTTGCGCGCCTCTGCAGCGACTTTATTCATCTTGGAGGGAAGCCGTTCAATGGCTCCGAGACTGTTCTTGAGCTCCAGGCTTGGATCAGAGTTTGCGAGCGTAATTTCACTCGCATGACCCTTCCTAACCATGACAGAGTTCTTGTTGCTTCTAGCCATCTTGAGGGCCGTGCCTTGGATTGGTACGAGCTCCTTATTTCTGAGACCGATGAGGCCACTCTCACTTGGGATCAGTTCCAAGAGCGCTTCTTGCTCAAGTTTGTCCCCGAGTCCGAGAAGATAGCCCTTGCACGCCGCTTTATTGACCTTAAGCAAGGAAAGACCTATGTTGCTGATTATTCTTCATCTTTCGAGGCCCTGTCTAAGTATAGCCTCGAGTTCATTAGCACTCCTTATAAGAAGAATCTCAAATTTGTGGAAGGCCTGAAGAAATATTTGAAGAAGCAGCTTATGCTCCAGCTTAAGCTCCCTTTTGATGAGCTAGTTGACGCAGCACTTCACCTTGAAGCGGTTGAGCGTGAGAGAGATAGTGATGGAGATGGTGGGGGTTCCAAAAACCCCAATCAGAAGCGGGGTCCATTTCAGAATACCAAGCCTTGGAACAAGAAGTAGAAGACCGGCAGTTCTACTTTTCAGACTCAGCCTCAGACTCGTTCTCAGTCCTAGACTCCTGCTCAGCCTAGTGGGACACATCCCCCGAAGAAATGCTTCAACTGCGGTTCTCCTGATCACTTTATTTAAGAGTGTCCCAAACCTCTCTATTGTACCTTCTGCAGAAAGGAGGGACATAGGATCTCCACTTATCCTACTGCACCTCCTAGATCTGGCAAGCTTAATGCTGCCAAGGCTCCTACATCTTCAGCTCAGCCTCGAGGTACGCATCCTTCCGTTCTCGAAGGTTCTATTTTATTTCATGGTAGATCTTGTAGAGTTCTCTTTGATACGGGTGCCTCTCACTCATTCGTATCAAAGGAGCTAGTAGGTGCTTTATCCTTGGATGTTACTTGTCTAGTTTCTTCACTAAGGATTGTGAATCCCATTGGTGGATCCACAACCCTTAGCTTGCTTTGTGAGGATATTGATCTTTGTGGATTTTCTTTCCGTGCGAATCTGCACGTTATGGAGTATTTGGGCTTTGACATGATTCTTGGCATGGATTGGCTCGCTCAGTACGACGCCTAAATCATTTGTTCGGAGCGGATATTATTTCTTCGTCATCCTGACTCGTCCGCTCCATTAGCTATTACTCTTCAGGATGTTGGGATTTCTGATATTACTTTATTTGCACTTGATTCACGAGATGAGGATGTAGACATATCTCGTATTCCTGTTGTTCGGGATTTCCCCAATATATTCGAGCCAGTATCAGGCCTGCCGCCAAAGCGGGCCATTGAGTTCCGCATCGATCTCATTCCAGGCTCCCACCCAGTTGGGCGTCCACCCACAAGGATGTCTACTAAAAAGAATGAGGAACTCAGGAAGCAGTTAGTAGAGCTTGAGGCGAAGCAGTTCATTCGGTCCAGTTCTTCGCCATGGGGTGCTGCTGTGGCCTTCGTTAAGAAGCCCGATGGCTCTCTTAGGCTTTGCATTGACTATCGCAAGCTTAATGAGTTGACCATCAGAAATCGTTATCCATTACCCCGGATAGACGATATGTTTGATCAGTTGAGCAGCGCGAAGGTCTTTTCCCAGCTCGACCTTGCCACCGGATTTCATCAGCTCCGAGTTGCGTAAGATAGCATTCCTCTTACCGTTTTCCGCACTCGTTATGGTTCTTTTGAGTGGTTGGTCATGCCATTCAGCTTGACGAACGCACCGGATTTCTTCGTCGATCTTATGAATCGAGTATTCTGGGAATACATCGATAGATTCGTCCTGGTTTTCATCGACGATATTCTTATTTACTCTAGATCCGAGGCAGAGCATGCTCATCATTTGCGGATCGTCTTGGATACTCTTCGTCAGCATCAGCTTAAGGCCAAGCTCTCCAAGTGCCATTTTTGGGAGAGCAAGGTCAAGTTCTTGGGCCATATTGTATCATCCGAGGGTGTTTCTGTCGATCCTGCCAAGATCGAAGCTATTCAGAATTGGAAGCAGCCCGAGAACGTTCATGATATTCGCAGCTTCCTTGGTCTGGCGGGTTATTACCATCGGTTTGTCAAGGATTTCTCTCGAGTTGCACTTCCCCTTACGACGCTGACTCGTAAGGGTGTTCGCTTTATTTAGTCTGATAAGTGTGAAGCTTCCTTTCAGCGACCGAAGGAACTTCTCACTTATGCTCCTATTCTTGTGGTTCCTTAGAGTAACCAGGATCTGGTTGTTTACACCGATGCTTGTGGTAGCGGGCTCGGTGCTGTGCTTATGCAGAAGGATCGGGTAGTTGTTTATGCTTCCAGGAAACTGCGTCCGAATGAGGTTCGCTATCCTACTCATGATCTTGAGTTAGCAGCTATCGTTTTTGCCTTGAAGACGTGGCATCACTTTCTATTAGGCGAACGCTTCACTCTTTACACTGATCACAAGTCTCTGAAGTATCTTTTCAGCCAGAGAGATCTCAACATGAGACAGCATCGATGGCTTGAGTTTCTCGCCTCATATGATTTAGATACTCAGTATACCCCCGGCAAGGGTAATCGTGTTGCAGATGCGCTCAGTCGCAAGCACTCGACGGTAGTTTCTATGATGATTGCCGAGTGGAATGTTCTTGAGACTCTATCTTTATGTGATATTGGAGATCGAGCTCCATCTTTTGATGCTCCTATCTTATTATTTAGCTTGGAAGCTCGTCCTATCTTATTGGATCGCATTGCCCATGCTCAGCGGCAGGATCCAGACTTATTGCATCTTATTCATCTTCTCGAGTCGGGATGCAGTAATGAGACATTGCTGGATTATTCTCTTGATTTTCATCGGTGTCTTCGTAGGATGAAGCGTATTGTTGTACCATCTGATTTATCACTTAGGCGTGACATTCTGGACGAGTGCCATCGCACTAAGTACACTATACATCCCGGTTCGAGTAAGATGTATGCCGATATGTGTCGGCTATATTATTGGGAGGGTTTGAAGAGAGATGTGGAAAGTTATGTGAGCGGTTGCATGACTTGTCAACAGATCAAGGCCGAGCATCAGCGTCCATCTGGTCTTCTTCAGCCGCTAGAGATTCCATTGTGGAAATGGGATCGGATATCCATGGATTTTATTGACGGTCTGCCTCGATCGAGGTCAGGCCATACTTCTATTTGGGTCATCGTCGATCGCTTGACCAAATCAGCTCATTTCATTCCTATTAAGTCCACTCGGACTGCTCCTCAGCTTGCCAAGCTATATGTGAAGGAAGTTGTTCGACTTCATGGCATTCCTAGCTCTATCGTCTGTGATCGAGACACTATTTTCACTAGTCACTTATGGAAGTGCCTACAGTCAGCTTTGGGCTCAAAGCTGAATCTCTCGACTGCTTATCACTCTCAGACCGACGGTCAGACAGAGAGGGTGAATCGTGTTTTAGAGGATCTTTTGCGCTGTTGTATTCTGGATTTCGGAGGTAGTTGGGAGGATCACTTACCGCTTGTAGAGTTCTCCTACAACAACAGCTTTCAGTCTAGTATCGACATGGCACCTTTCGAGGCTCTATACGGAAGGCCATGTCGCTCTCCTGCTTGTTAGTTAGAATCTGGCGAGAAGCTTATTCTTGGTCCAGATTCAGTTCGGGAATCTTCTGAAAAGATTGTTCTTATCCGTCAGAGAATGAAAGAGGCACAAGACCGCTAGAAATCCTACGCGGACAACCGTAGGAAGCCTCTTGAGTTCTCCATTGGCGATCCTGTCTTTATTCGGGTTTCTCCCATGAAGGGGGTTGTGCGTTTCAGCTCTATAGGGAAGTTGGCTCTTCTCTATGTTGGACTATTTCCTATTGCGGAACGCATAGGCCCCGTTGCTTATCGTGTGGCTCTACCTGCTCACTTCTCTGTAATACACGACGTGTTCCATGTTTCCCAGCTTCGCATGTATGTCCGCGATCCTGATTCTATCATTGAGACGCATGTCGTGCCTGATTTAGAGATCTTACCTGATTTATCTTTGGAGCAGCAACCTCTTCGTGTATTTGACTCGAAGGTTAGACGCCTTCGCAACAAATAGGTTCCACTCGTGAAGATTCAATGGTCACCGAATCCTAAGGACTGCACTTGGGAGACCAGAGAATCTATCGAGCGCTCTTATCCTGGCTTTCTCCCATCTTCTTTTGCGGGTAAGAATTCTCTATTTTTTCTCTTTCACTTCTTTTGTGGATTTGACGCTATAGACGACATCTATCTTAAGGAATTGCGGGGACGCAATTTTCTTAAGGGGGGAGTCAGTAACAACCCGGGATTTGCATTACCAATTAATAAATAAAAGTTAGAATTTTTATTTATTTTAATGAAGCGTAAAAGGATTTGGAATAACAAAATTTATTTGAAAAGGCTATTTTAATTAAATGGGAAATATGGGATTTTAAAATGAGGATAAAATGTTATTTTTGGAAAGTTAAATATTTTAGAAGAGATTTTAAAACGGGTTTGGGTAAGAAAAATGAGTTTTTAAACATACATGAACACTTAGACTAATTTTTGGAAACATGTAAATAACCCTCTTCTTATTGGGTTACTAAACTTAACCCAATAACCCACCCTAAACCTCATCTATATATTATCTCAAACTCTCCTAACCTCATTCATTCATCCCTAATCAAAACCCTAATCATTTCCTAAAGCTTTCTTAACAAAAATGGCCTCTATCTTCATCTCCTTCTAGTTTTAGCTTATGCAAGTCATTCTATGCAAAGGTAATGCAAATACCCACCTCAAATCCATTTTTATATCTTTCTAATTTCTGAAATTAGTTTGTTAACACATGTTTTATGTGTTTTTATGATCTTATAGCCTCCTAATCATCTTTTGCTAACTTGGGTTGATGCTATAGTGGTCTTTGTTGCTTTCTAGAGAGGTATATTTCTAAAAACCTCTTCTAATATGTGTTTAATCCTCTTTTGACTTCAATGATCATTTAGTAACACATGTTTTATTATGTAACATGTGAATCATAGATCTTTGATCATCTTTGCTTTCATTTTGGGTGTGCACATAAGGTGTTTGTGATATTGCTTCATAAGGTAATGCTAAGCTTTGGCCCTTTGTTTCCTTTAATATAGTGTAGTGATCATTATATAGTATTTAGTGATTGATATTAGTGAAATTTGATGCCAAAAACTTGAAAAAAACACCCTAAAACCATCAAAAAACTGCAAAATCAGCTGGCTGGAATGTTTCAGCCTGAAACAGGCTGAAAACAGGGCTCTGAGTGCACCAGGACAGGCCTGGGTTGCACCCAGGCTGCAGCCCGGGCGCAACAGGCCAGCCCATGCGGGCTGGCGCGCACGGGCCCAAATCCCCCAGCCCGCGCGGGTTGGGGGCGGGCCCCAAAATCCCCCAGCCCACGCGGGCTGGGGAGGGGGGCGGGCCCCAAATTCCCCAGCCCGCGCGGGCTGGGGGCGGGCCCAAATTCCCCAGCCCACGCAGGCTTGGGGGGGGGGGGCTTGTTATATGTCCCCAGCCCAAAAGGGCTGGGGCTTGCAAATTCTTCCCAGCCCATGTGGGTTGGAGCTGGACTGAACTAGCTGCACCGCATGGTTCGCAGAAACGGGCTGTACCATGCGATGCAGCCGGCTTAAAAATAAATAAATATAATTGTCGAACTTTGGTTCACAACCATTCAGAATATTTTCCAACGCGAATATTGGTTTTCAGTGATTTTCTGATTTATCGATTTCTTTGAGATTTGTCTCTGGATTTCGTACACGGGTTTTTATGAACTATTTTAAAGGATTTTTCACTCCTAAATGGCTTTCGAAATTATTATATAATATTATTTTTAATTATTAAATTAATTACTCCATAATAGGAGAGTTTTCAAAAGCCGTTTTAAAGTGATTTCAAAATCAATTATAAATCCGTTTCGCACCATTATTTTCTAAAATAAAAATCTCACACTCACTTTTAGCACGTCGAGCGAAGAGGAAAGGTGCTTAAAAGGTTAGGAAATCTCCAGCCTATGGAACCGTGTGTATTTTCTTTCCGGTTAATCCCCGACCTATTCGATTGATCGTTTTGACTTTGGGTCTAGTTTACCGATGATACGAGGTGGACTTTTTATTGTTTGGAGTGTGAGCTTGTTATTGTTTGTTCTGAACCTATTTTCCTTAGCCATTGTAGTTTCGTTATAAATATCTATTGGATATGTCGAACCACTTGAGAAAAGAAAACCACCTATTCGACGTATTCAGTAGTTGGTTATAGATTGATTACACATGGTCGCTTCCATTATACTCTATTCTCCGTTCTAGTAGACGGTATTACTCCGTAATACTCTTTACTAGAGTGGGTCTCGGAATGGGGCGTTACAATATATAATCAGGACAGATGTAAACCATTATTATACAACAACATATCGTATTGCCTAACTTATTCATTTTAGACAACTTATATGTTTATGTATGTATAAAAATTCAAGAATCCATATTTGTAAGCTCATGCATATAAAAACAGATAGATAGACTAATACACACACACCTACCGGACTTGCACACTATATTGCAAAGTCAGCAAACAATATATTTAAGTATGAATATCATTACATACATACATACATACGTACATACATACATATATATATATATATATATATATATATATATATTAGATAGGACAAAAGTATATATATAAATTCAACAGCTAACTCCCACATATACTAATATATATTATACACTTATATATCAATGCAGACCATATAAAACAACAATATATAAACTGCAGACTGTATGTATGAAATAAAACAAACATTCTTATACAAGTTATTTTTATATCATATATGCAGACTTGTTTTGAAATAAAGGAAATATGCTTTAAAACAAATACTCACCCCACAAAACAAATAACATAAAATCAACTTATCTATACATAGAATTTCGAATATCAATAGTTAATAATGTTGAATTTATGTGATTCAAATATTTCCAAAGAAGATAAGAAAATAATTAATTGATTCAGTCAATCAATTAATTAGGCTGTATATGGAATGATAAAGAGAAAAGATATGCGTGGTATTTTTTAGGGAATGGAAACTAATTAATTGCCAATCAATCAATTAGTCAGATTTATTATATGAAGATAGAGAAGTTTATACATGGAGATTAATTTAAGCAATAGAAATTTATGGAAACATAGATTTTTTGACATTTATGTGCATTGGAATCAAATCAAGTAATCTGGAAAGGTTGTCACATAATCTGGAAGTTAATTTTCTTCATCTCTAAGCATCCTTCATTTTCATGCCTATTTAAATGAAGGAAGTTCTTCTTCATATGTGTGTGAGCGTGTGAGAAAGCATCCACCATTATCCTCTTCTTCAGTATACCCTAATTTCTGCAGTCAATCAATTAGGGGTTTTGAGCGCAAACAAATCTTTGGATAAATTGATTATTCAATTTGTAATTATAGGTTAGTCTCTCCACTTTGCTACCTATAATTTTGTAATCTCTCTCATCTTTTGTACTCTTTCTTCAGCGAAATAAAAAATAGTTGTTGGGTCCGTGGACGCAGGCAATCTAGCCGAACCACGTTAAATCTCTGTGTTCTCCTTTCTTCTTTTTTTTTGTTTGGTGATTATTTTTCATTGAATTTGTGGTTGGTAATTAATCGACAAGCTAGATCCTTCTTTTGATTGTTTCCGCGCATTAGCATTCCGCTGCGTTTTTGGAGTTTGTGCGAATCAATTGAATTTCCGCACAACAGTTTGGTATCAGAGCTAGCTGTCTTGTTCTAGATTAGTTCTCAATGACAAATTCTTTCAGTAGTGGTATGAAAAATTATGGCATCACCAAATTTGTTGGAAAAGGAGTTTTTGAGACATGGAAGGTGAAGACTAATGACGGTGTTTTTCAGCAACAACTTCGTTCATCTAAAGGAAGAGATAAAAGTCAAAAGCACCTTAGAGGTAGAGATATGCGTAGGTCTCATTTCATGGGTCCTAGAAGGGGTGCTTGCTATTATTGTAAGAAGAATGGACATTTCATACGGGATTGTTCAGCTCTTAGAAAGAAGAGAGAGAAGACAGAGAAAGCTTCAGTTTTACCAGCAGTTAGATCAGATGTGGATAGAAGTAATACTAATACATCATTACTTTCAGCCAGTATTTCACCTTTAGAGCATACAAGTTGGGTGATTGATTCTGGAGCCACTTTTCATATGACGCCAGATAGGAGCTGTTTTGTCAGTTACAAGAAAATTGATGGTGGAATAGTTCATGTGGGGAATGACACATCTTGTCATGTTGTGGGCGTTGGAAGTGTGAGGTTTAGGATGCATGATGGTGTTGTTAGGACTATCACGGATGTTAGACATGTTCCAATGCTGCGTAGAAGTTTGTTATCAGTTGGAGCTTTGAGTGGACTTGGTATGAGGATAATAATAGATGGAGAGAATTTGAGAGTGGCGAAGGGTTCCTTGGTAGTGATGAAAGGGGTGCGAGTTAATGATATTTATGTGCTTCATGGAGAGACAGTCTTAGAAGAGTCGGTAGTTTCTACCGATTCTAGTATTTCAGATTCTACTCGGTTATGGCATCTTCGTTTAGGTCATGTTGATGAGAAGAGTCTTGAAGTATTGAAGAAGCGTGGGTTGATTGATGGTGTTTGTCAGTCGAAGCCTAGCTCTTGTGGAGATTGTTCTTTTGGAAAGAAGAAGCATGTCACATTTAATGTTGGAAGACCTAGAGCTACAGAGTTTCTAGATTATGTTTATTCTTATGTGTGGGGACCCACCCCAGTTGCATCTTTTGGTGGAGCCAGTTACTTCGTCTTATTTATGGATGATTACTCACGTAAGGTTTGGGTCTATTTCTTAAAGGCCAAACATGAAATATTTGCCCAATTTTGTAAGTGGAAGACCTTGGTAGAGAAGCAGTCGAGGAAGCGTTTGAACATTCTCAAAGTTGGAAATAGTAGTGAATTTATGTCACAAGAATTCACTAACTATTGTGAATCCGAGCATGTAACTAGAGATTTTTCTATTTCTGCTGAGTCACATTGTTACGGAGTGGCGGAGAGCATGTGTCGGATATTGTGGGAGAGAGCTACAAGCTTGAGGACGACTGCTGGTCTAGAAGTGGGATTTTGGGCAGAAGCGATATCTATGGCAGTATTTCTCATCAACCGCACACCTTCAATTGCCATAGATATGAAGAACCCAGAAGAGATATGGAAAAGAGAGCCTGTTGATTATTCATTCCTTAAAGTGTTTGGTTGTCCAACTTATTTAGAAGATGAGAGACATCATAAGTTGAAGCCTAGGGAAAGAAAGTACATTTTGTTAGGCTATAGAGAAGGAGTGAAGAGGTACCAGTTGTGGTGTAAAACAACTAGGAGAATTGTGACTAGCAGGCATGCGATATTTGATGAGAGGTCTTTCTTGAAGGTGGAGCCTCTATCAAGTGATGACATTGGGAGGACAGAAAATTGCCAAACACATTTGGAGTCATCAGATTGTTTCCATATTCGAAGAGATGTTGGTATTTCCGATGATACCATGGTTGATGAGAAGATTACAGAGATTCAGACTCTAGGTGGAGCTCACTTGGTGGAAAGGCCTTTTGGTTCAGTTGGCCCTATTTGTAAGCATATTTGTAGCGATGATTCTTCATCTTATGCTTTGAATATTGTGGAGCTTGTTGGTGAGTCTGCTGATATTGACTTAGGAAATTCTAGCAAAATTCTTGTGGAGGAGATTGGAGTAGATAATATTGAGTATGTCCTCACTCAATTTGGAATGGAGAAGGTGAAGCGCGCTGTTAAATCTCCATTGGTCTCTCGAAGATTAGTATCTACATGTTCGTCTCCAACATCGGATTTGTTGAAGAATTTTGGTACTTTCTCGTATGCATTATGTTTGATGATGTGCATACTATCTTTCTTGTGCTTGGGAAAGATTTGGAAGCTCTGTTTGGGCAATATTGCCCAAACTAGTTCACATTGAACTTGTTGACGTAGACCCAACAATTTGTCGAGATGTGGTGATGCAGAGAGATAGTTATATTTGAATCAAGGTGGAGTGTTGAATTTATGTGGTTCAAATATTTCCAAAGAAGATAAGAAAATAATTAATTGATTCAGTCAATCAATTAATTAGGCTGTATATGGAATGATAAAGAGAAAAGATATGCGTGGTATTTTTTAGGGAATGGAAACTAATTAATTGCCAATCAATCAACTAGTCAGATTTATTATATGAAGATAGAGAAGTTTATACATGGAGATTAATTTAAGCAATAGAAATTTATGGAAACATAGATTTTTTGACATTTATGTGCATTGGAATCAAATCAAGTAATCTGGAAATGTTGTCACATAATCTGGAAGTTAATTTTCTTCATCTCCAAGCATCCTTCATTTTCATGCCTATTTAAATGAAGGAAGTTCTTCTTCATATGTGTGTGAGCGTGTGAGAAAGCATCCACCATTATTCTCTTCTTCAGTATACCCTAATTTCTGCAGTCAATCAATTAGGGGTTTTGAGCGCAAACAAATCTTTGGATAAATTGATTATTCAATTTGTAATTATAGGTTAGTCTCTCCACTTTGCTACCTATAATTTTGTAATCTCTCTCATCTTTTGTACTCTTTCTTCAGTGAAATAAAAAATAGTTGTTGGGTCCGTGGACGCAGGCAATCTAGCCGAACCACGTTAAATCTCTGTGTTATCCTTTCTTCTATTTTTTTTGGGTTTGGTGATTATTTTTCATTGAATTTGTGGTTGGTAATTAATCGACAAGCTAGATCCTTCTTTTGATTGTTTCCGCGCATTAGCATTCCGCTGCGTTTTTGGAGTTTGTGTGAATCAATTGAATTTCCGCACAACAAATAATACATATATATATATATAAATCAATAATACTAATACATATATAAGTAACATATATATAACATTATAAATATATTAGTGCTGCAAACATGGATAATGCTTCCTCAAAAATATAATATATATTATAAACAAATGTGTGTGTGTATATGACAACATACAGTAAACAAAACATCATAAACTTGTACGTACCGGTATAGATATAGATATGAATATGTGAACTACGGAAAAAAAGGACAAAGAGGGTGGATCTCGACAGATGAGTGGGTGGTTTTGCGTATGGGTGCCTGGGTTGAGCGGTAGCCGAGAAGGCGGGAGGGGCTGGGTTCTGGCGGCTGAGGCTATCATGGGTGAGGGTGGCATGGCCTCGGCAAATGTTGAGGGATTTGGGAGGTAGCTGCCGAGGTTAGGAGTGGCGTGGGTTTTCATGGGTGCTATGGGTTTGATTTGGAGGAGAAAGGACGTGGGTGAGCTGCTAGCGGCGGCCCGGAGAACTAAAGGCGGAGGAAGCTGAAATGGGTGGCAGTTGGGTGGTAATTATAAATGGAAGAGGAAGGAGAATAGGTTTCAGGCAAGTGAAGAGCAACATGCGTTAGAAATGGTGGAGGAAGATAAGTGAGGGGTGAGAACCAAATATATGACAACAAATATTGTATATTTTTTTTTTCTTTTGAGTAATACGAGCTATAAATTTGAACAAGTGGAATTGCAAAAGCTAGTAAATATTATGGAACATTCGAATAGTAAAGATTAGACTGTTGAATTATAGGAAGGGGGTTTTAGGCTTAAGGAAAAAGTTAGAGAAAATTTAGTTTCAGGAACAAGAAGTTTGTTTTTTAGGCTGAAAGACACTTTTTAGTGTAAATCACAGAATGATAGTTGTAACTATCATTTTCAGTTTACACTAAAAAGTGTCCTTCAGACTAAAAAACAAACTTGTCGTCCTTGAGACTAAATTATTTTGCAACTTCTTCCTTACGCCTATTTACCTGTTCTAGG
Organism: Allium cepa; assembly: GCA_030765085.1. Classification (NCBI taxonomy): domain Eukaryota; kingdom Viridiplantae; phylum Streptophyta; class Magnoliopsida; order Asparagales; family Amaryllidaceae; genus Allium; species Allium cepa. The sequence goes on along the minus strand of CM060932.1, from coordinate 687,991,580 downwards.
AATTTCAAAAGTTATGGCTATTCAATTTTGGATCGGCAGGTAGATGGAGCCCAAAAGATTTTAAAACCGGTATGGATACAAAATCGTTTTATCGATTCCGTAGCGAACCGGACTTCAAAACACAGAATTGATTGAATATACCGTAGAGATCAACACGACGAGACGATCAAAACAGTATACCGATATCGGTTGTACGATCATCCGGTCAAAAGTCGATAATCGATACCGAAAATGCTGCTAAAAACACAGAATTTAGGTAGACGAAACAATAACAGTCCAAATTTAAAAAAAACGAAACATGACGTCTTACCAAAAGATGATTTACAAATTTTTTATATAAAAATATTCAGGTTTAGAAAACATTTTATTATCATCAAATATTAAGTGATTTAAACTGAAATAAAGTTACATAAGAAAATAAACTTCCATATTATTTAGACGTATTTCAAATATTAAATTTTTATTTTCAAATTTAAATATTTAAAATATCACAAAAATTCAATTAATTAAATAAAAGTACTAAAATTTTCCGGTTATAAATTACATGTTACAAAAAGACCACAAGCATTCTTTCTTCTCAAACTACCGTTAGTTTCATATTACCGGAGCTCCTCTTCGTACTCCCAAAATAAAGGCAAGAACCTTACTCTTTTATTAATTTGAGACATCCGCATTTGCTAATAAAAAAAGTAATGCAAAAATAGAGCCTTCATCAGTAGCAGGAAGTGCATCTTAGATGTAATACCAAAACATGTCATACCTACATACAGCCAAGTGATCAAGATCATAAACTAAAGGTCATCTTAAAACTAACTCAGTATTAACAAAATCATCGATCATGGTGTTAGTTATTGTAGCCGGCTGGGGCTACCTTGTGATCTGTACTAGTCGAGGTATTCCATTTAAGAGTATTGTGGTGGTGGTGGTGCAAACTGTTGTGAAGCTTGTCTAAATGCAGGAAAAGCACTCTGTCTACTTTGTAAGCCATAAGAATTACTTCCCAAAATTGTTGATATGTCTCCTCTTGATCCACCTTTTAACCACCTGTCTCATCTCCTTATACCCTTCGTAGATTTTTATGTCCATCTTTCTTAAATAAGCAACTCATCCTTACTAACTTTCACAAACATTCCATTGCTTTCAGGTTTACTTTTCCTTGTCAGTTTTCTGAAGTTTCTGGCTGGGGGCCACCCTACAAGCAGGGCATGCTTCTGTGCTCAAGATGGTTCATTTTCTATTCCTAGTAAGCCTAGTTTCGGCTCTATATCTTTCAAATTCTTGAATTTTATACTGCTACTTATTATCTTCTCCATTGTTTTCAATGTTGGTAAAATTTAAGCTGTTAGATAATGTGTTGTTGTGGTGGTCATATATAAAAGGAAGGAAACTGATGAGTGGGCAAAAGTGTAAGGTAAATCTGTTGGGTTGGAGAGGGATGGAGCATGTGAGTAGACTGTAGTTCTAGACGTCCATTATGGACATGTGAGACTTTGATCTTGGCGTGGCTTTTTGTTTCTTGTTGGGACTATTTTTTTTTTTTTTTTTTTTTTCTTTTCTTTTACACTCTTTATACACCTCACTATGTGTTTTGTCTCTCAGTCGGTATTTCACCATGCATTTACAGAGAGATGGTATGTTGTTGGTGTGTATTTGATGAGCAAGTGTTATGGGTAATGGTGGAAAATTGAGTTTATCTCGTAGTTGCACATGTGGTTAAAGCGTTGAAAAACAATACAAATGTAATGTACTGAGATCAATGGTTAATGACAACAGTAAATCACATTTCCTCATAAGTTAATCTACAGTGCTCACTTCTTTGCAAAGTAGGTAATCTATTTCGTGCAAATGAATCAATGAATAATTCAAAAACCAATTTGAAACATCCTAGGTAAAAATAGAGTTTAAAATCTTCACTGTCATTGGTAAACCAATAGGAGTAGAACAGTTGATTGAAAATCCAAGCATGGTCTGTTAAATGTAAAGGCTGTGATTATGATTTTGTTTACCAAAGTTGTTTATGTGTGTGCTTTGTAATTTATAAGCTCAATTACCAGACAAGAAAGCAACAAGGATTATTTTAAACGACGTCATGGTATAAAAAATTGCAACTAGATTTGAATAGAGTAATTTCGGGTTCAGAAAGCAACTCTATTTTTTTTAAATGACAATACTGTGTAAATAGTTATATAGGCTTTTATAACAGATATATAACACCTTAGTTTCATAATCTTCCATAAGAAAAGTATTGCTCACATAATGTTTACAGGCTAAAAATGATAAGCAGTTCTATATTGACTGCTAACAACAAATGTATTAGTTCCTTCCAAGTTTTGATGAGAAACATCAAAAAGCATTAGTTCAGACAGCAACTCACGGGTTGATGCTTGGCTACACTTTGCTTCGCTGTGATGTGCTCGTCACCTCCAAGCAAGTTGTTTGTTTCAGTTGCGAGGCTGAGTGTGTGTGGCTGTAACGACAGCTTGTTTGTGAGGATCCAATTGAACTGCATCAGAAAATGAATCAAGAACGAATATAATGGCTAACATGATCGGATATAACTGAACAGATCAAGCCCCAGGGCATTTTTGTAATTTCCAGAACTATGGAGTGGGCCGATATTAGAATAGCATATAAATACTTGTACACTGGATCACTTAATGTATTCAATCTTGCATCGGATATTGTAAATAATAAAAGTGATCGTTTCTCTTTTATGGTATCAAAGCAACACACTGCCTAACTGCAACCCAATCACCTCGTCATTCCTCTATCAGTTCATTTTTATCATCTAGAAGGTGGCTGTGTTGTTAATTCTTTTTCCACTCATAAAAATAGCATCAAGGAGATTTTTTTTCAACCATTCTGACCTTTGAGCATTCAGTTCAAGAACCTAACTCACATGTATTCGGTGTCTCGCTAGAGAAAACGGATCAGAAAATTATCATCATTGCAGTTCTTGGCTGCACCATAAAGATCATCAGGGACAGTCTCGTCATCTGATCAAATTTTTGTTTATTGACAGGAAATGATGATAATACATCTCATGCATCATCACCACCCCAAGTCAGTCAAACTACCCACATATCTGAAATTGAAGAAATCGCTAAGAAAATCATCAATCTTGATGAAAGCAACTTCTTTCTTAAGTATCAAATTTAGACTGCCATAATGGGATATGGCCTAGAAGATTTCATTCTTGGCACATCCTCAATTCCTGCAAAGTATATCACGAAAGAAGGGGAGTTAATAAGCAACAAAGAATACACAATATATCAAAGACAAGACAATCTGCTAAGTGCATGACTACTATCAACCATCAAAGCAAGTTTACTACCACAAATAATAGAGTGTAATACTGCTCACAAAATTTAGATTACAGTAGAGCAAATATTCAATGCTCAATCATTAGCAAGAATAATGAATTACAAAAGGCAACTGCAAAATATACGTAAAAATGAAATATCAATGAGAGAATACTTAACAAAGATGAAGACCTTGTATGATCTGTTAGGCTCAATAGGTCGTAAAGTTGCTGATATTGATCAAATACTTGTTATTTTAAATGGACTAGATGAAGAGTATGAATCAATTGTTGCAGTTATCTCATCAGAAGAAACACTGCCAAGTATATCATATGTGCATTCTGCTTTACTTGCACACGAAGCGAGACCTAAACAAAGAAAATAATCTAATTTAGATTTTAGCATCAACTAGGCATCCAATTCATCAAATTCCAGATTCAAGAACTAAGAAAGAAATCAAAATGCAAGAAATGATCAAAACAACTAAAGAAGTGGTCAGACTTACAGAGGTAGAGGCAGAGGCAGATGGAATAACAACACCAATAGGGTTAGATGTCAAATTTGTGAAAAATATGGTCACATTGCCAACAGATGTTACTTCAGGTTTAATCAAAACTATTTAGCATGTCAATAAGCAAGTAGCAGTTAAACAAATTATCAACCAAACATTAACATGGTGCACACAAGTCAAGACTTCAAGAACCACAGAGAAACCTCCAAGATCCAAGGAGAAGCTGAAGCTCTGGCTAGACCAAAAGGTTTAGTAAATGAAGCATGGTATCCAGACTCAAGTGCGTATCACAAGCAACTTGCAAAATCTAAATCCAAGGAATAAAGAATACAAAGGTACACATCTATTTTTATGGCTAATGACAAACCTATTAGTATTTCTCAGATAACGCAATTATCGAATGCAAAAGAGAGTTACACTTGAACAATTTACTTCGAGTACCACAAATTAAAAAGAATGTAATGAGTGTTTCTCAATTTTCCAATGATAATCAAGTTTATTTTGAAATTATCCAAAAATTTATATGTTCAAAGACTTGCAAAGCAAGGACATTTTAGCACAGGGTAAGGTACATAATGGGCTTTACATGTTCAATCTGATGAAGAATAAAAAGGATGATGTCGAAAGAAACTGGTGTATTTACACAAGCTCTTATGACAATGTGAATGACAAAAGTATTTTTGATATACGACATTGTAAACTTGGACATCCAGGTGTTAATGTTGTAAGGCAAGTTCTTAGAAATAATAACATCAATTTTAAAGATGTCACTTTATCATACATATGTACATATTGTCAATTAGGAAAAAGCCATAAGCTGGCATTTCCCAAATCTATAACAGAATACAACAAACCACTGGAAATGGTGGCTGTTGATTTATGGGGACCAGCCCCATCAATTCAGAATATGGATACAAATATTATATTTCTTTTGTAGATATGTTTTCTAGATTTACTTGGATTTATTTTTTAACACAAAAGAGGACTACTCAAGCCTAACTACATTTGGATGTCTCTCCTTCCCATGCTTAAAACCATATAATGCTCACAAGCTTAGCTTTAGATCAGCACCTTGCACTTTCATGGGATATGCAACACAACAAAAGGGATATAAGTGCTTATGTAATAATGGTAAAATAACCATTTATAGACATGTTGCTTTTAATGAAAATGTTTTTCCTTTTTCAGGGAAAAGTATGAAAGTCGGTCAAAAGATACACAATGCAAAAGCTTCTATACCTCCAATACCACTGCATAATGAGGAATTGAAGGAAAAGAAAGTGCTACTGCAAATGGTTGTGAGAAATGCGGATTACGGATCTTAAGGCTAGGATTAACACTAGAGGGGGGGTGAATAGTGTTTATAAAGAATTACTAAATCTTTTTGAGTTTATGTTAATTTAAACACAGATGTGTGCAATACGCAGACACAGATATGATAACGGAAACAAACACAGATGCATAAATAAAATAAAAAGCAGTATAGGAAAGAACACACCGGATTTTATACTGGTTCGGAATTACCCTACATCCAGTCCCGCAACGCAAGTACGGATTTCCTTTCAAAAGCAATCTTTACAATTACACCATCGATTTCAAGGCTACGAGGTACGCCCTCCAGAATCATAATCCTCTAGGTAGAGATACTTGATTCTCCAGGCTACAAGTTCACCCACTTGATTTTACGGGCAACAAGTTTATCCAATTGATGTTCCAAGGCTACAATCATACCTTATCACGCTTGATTGGTTTTCAAGGCTACAATCACACCTTTTCTCGCTAAGTTGATTACAAAAAGCCTATAACTCTGAATAGCACTGAGGATCTTGTTGAGATAGTGATAGAGAATCAAACTACGAATGATCGAGTTCAATTCAATGTAGATTTCGGAAAAGTAGTGATAAGAATTTTTATTAAGAAAAATGGAAGAAGAAGAGGAGTGAAAAACCAGAAAATTTGATGTGAAATTCGTTGAAACTGACCCCTATTTATAGCAGAACAACAATCATGTCCATTCGCGAAGAGTTATGGCGAATAGACACTTCTTTTGAAATTGAAATTTTGAACTCAACTGACACCATGTCGACATGGCCACCAAGCGTATGTCGACATCCCAAAGCATTTTTTGATGATTTGATTTTCTTTGAACATAACCTTTATCTTATATTAAAACTATTTTAAACATTATACATATACTTGACTATAGTTAAACTTCATAATTAAATATAGAGAATAATATATATAGAATTTAACTATAATTTTATATTTAAATCTAAGTATAAATATTTAAAAGTTAAATATATTATATTAAAAGATAGTTTAAGATCAGGAGTAATTTGACTTTGAAACTAAAGATGATTTTGAGGCTAAAATTATTTAAAATCAGGATAGATGTTTTTGATGCTTTTAAAAGGAAGGTTTTAAAATCATTTTGAAAACAAGATATAATTTTGAAAATTCATTTTGAATAAAAGGTTAGCGGATACAAAACAATGTTCCACTAGATTTTTCGTAGGTTCCATACTACTTAGGATTCCATCCCTTTAACAGGCTCAAAGTGGATTCCATTCCACGAATAAATTGGATTTTAAGATGCCAGTGCTTTTCTAGGAGTTTTAACAAAATTTTCTAATTAAAGAATAAATTACTTGAATTCTTGAACTCTTGATAATCTTAACACTCATGAGTTTTCAATCTTGATATCTTGAATCTCTGTATTGTACAGTCTTCATTCTTGATGCTTGCATGGTTAAATCCTTCATATACATATACATATATATCTAAACTTATAATGTTAGTATTTATATTTTATAATCTATTCTAAGGTTGTTGTCATCAAAACCATCATCTCACGGACTAACAATCTCCCCCTTTTTGATGATGACAGCCATTGTTTATAAAATACTATTTCTATCCTAAAAACTCCCCCTAAAACTAATAACTCCCCCTTAATCTATGCCCTAATTACCCTATTTTATACCTCTCCCCCTTTGTCATCAATAAAAACTAACTCCCCCTCATTCTTGGACTAAAGTACCTGCATTGATAAACTATACAAAGAAATATATCATAGATAGATTAAGAAATAATTACACTTATGAGCATGATAATTTAATCAAAGACTATTTATATTTCAATGTATATTTACATGTTTTATACGTCAAACATCAAACTAAATTAAGAAATCAATCCACGCCATGTATCAATCTAAACCAAATCAAATTAATTCAAATAAACAATTCAAACAAAGTAATAAAATTTAAACGTTACGAGAAACTTCCACCCATCCTTCTTCTCCAAATATAGGATCTGCTTTAATAGCATTCCAATTTTCATTGTCATTGGTGAGAGAGACAAGAGGATGTGCTTCGTTATCATCCTTGTGTAGGGAGAAAATCATCCATTGTATTGCATCGAAATGCCTTTCTTGCTCCTCGATCATCTGCATTGACTCAATTCTAAGTGTCGCTGGTTACGGAGAATGAACGAGAGAATATTCTTGAATGAATTAAGAGTTTCTTCAAGATTTTCGGATAAATTATGAATTGGATTAGCCATAGTTGAATTTATGAAAGAAATGAAGGATTAGAAGATAAGAAATAATTTTCAGTGAAGAATTCTGGAAGAAATAGGTATATATAGGTGTAGAAATTCGTTTGAAATGAATAGACATATGGTAGTTATTTAAATTTCAAATTCAACATGAATTATCATTTCTGACCAGTACATGTCGACATGGTCATAGGGGGTATGTCGACATGGGTTAGTGAAAAAAATATGACTAATTAGATTTTGTGAATAATTGTGTATATATATATTTATATAATATACTAACATTTATTCTGGAGATAAGATAAGCTAGATAATAGAAAGGAAATTTCATTTCATTGCATACAAAGATGATACAATGATTAAACATATGAAACTACATGAACTTTCGAATTAAAACAAGCTAAAAACATACAATAAGATACGAAAAGATAACACTACTTAGAGGATGATGATGATGAAGAAAGTCTAAGTTTCTTGCTGACTTTGGAAATGAACTTGTTCATCTTGGATGAAATTTCGTCCAACTTCTTACTAACGGATCGTTTAAGAATCCATTGATTCTTAACAATTTTCTTTTGGTTTTTGAGAAAGGTTTTGGTGGATGGATTAGGAGGATAGTCGATGCTTTCCAAAGAGGTTTCACCTTCTTCTTCTTCAATTTCCATTTCATCCCCTTCTTCTTCTTCTTCTTCCTCTTCCTCCTTTTCCATTTCCTCATGAGCCAAACGCTCTTCCTTTTCGGCAAGAGTCTCATAAGGTTGAAAAAAACGGAATTTTCATAAGCGAAATGTTGGAATGATTGAATACTTTTCTTAAAATAAATTCTTCGCCTTTGAAATCCACTCCAAAATAGTTGAAAATCCGAGTGAGATAAATTCCATGATACAAAGTATTCTCACCCATTTCAATAATTTTAGGACGAAGTTCATCCAAAATAACTTGCGCCCAATTTATGTCATATTTTTCAAAAATAGCAAAAAGTGCTTTGCAAACTTTTGAAATAGAATTGTTAAAATTCCTCGATCTTGGGGCCAAAGTATGTTGCAAAAGAAAATTGACAATTCTTGCCTTTGGTCGAAAATTTCGATTTTTGAATTCAAATTATCATTCCCTTCGAAAATGTGATGAAATATCTCACGATCATTTTCATCAATTTTAAAATTAGAAAGATCCTTTCCCATACACTTGCAATTGAGAATGGTACCCAAAAGATCACAATTCAAAACAATTCTAGTGCCTTTGACACTACTCCAAATTTCATCCTCATTTCCATTATAAAATCCGCGGTTTAAATTAGCATAGAAAATTTTGACAAGATTTGGATAGCAAACAAAATCATTTTGAGAAGCATCAATAAGACTAAGAACTCCATTGTTTTTAAAAAGAGAATCAAGTTCATAAGAAGGAAAATCTTGAAAAATAGCAAACTTTTAGGGATGGACTTTGACATAATTAGCATAATTGATGTTTGCTTTTATTGCCTCCAGATCATTGAAGAGTTGCTCTTTTATTTTTCTGGAAATTCTCATGGTGGAGGGGTTGCTTGAAGAAGCCATCAAAGTAGAGAGTAGAGAGCTTGAAGTTTTGAAGAGAGAGTTTGAATTTGAAAATGAGAGTGAAAAGATATGATAAAAGACAGTGAATAAATAGATTCTCGAAAGGACATATTTTCTGGTCAAAAGGTAGCTTTTCAGAGAATTGAATGAAGTGAAAAGATGGAGGAAATTCAAATTCTGGTACCCATGTCGACATCATGGTAGGGACCATGTCGACATGTGCCAGTGAATTTTTGTGAATTAATTTTCCTAAGTTCTCTAATAAATTTATATACTTTATTATATATTTTTGAAATATTATTGGACTAATAATATATTTCAGAAAGTATTATTATACTATTAAAAATAATAATATAAAATAAATAAAAAATAATAATAAAAAATAGAAAATAAAATTCAAACAACACACCAATTCAAAATCAATTAATCAAGCAATCAAACATCTAATTCTAAGCAAGCAATTTCAACCAATTATATTGTAAATGTGTACCTTTTCCTGAGTCCGTTTCTTTGAATTCGTCGAAGTCGTGAACTGCCGTGAAACACAAATTTGAATTATCTTTTTTCTGATCATCATCACTTGAGGACGAGTCTGAGTCATCTAGAGTAGCAGTAAATGCATGTTTCCGTTTCTTTGCTGGATCATTGTTCATAGAAGGATTTCGCCTATCTGGATACGGACAGTCTCTTTTGATATGGCCTGGTTCATCACAGTTGTAACATTTGATATTATTTGGCGCTACATGCTGATTTCCACAGTTCTTATAGTTGTTTCTCTTGAGATTATTCATCTTTCCGTATTTAAGGAATTTCCTAAAATTTCTAGTCATTAAGGCTATTTCTTCATCGTTATCGCTGTTTGAATCTGATCCATCAGTCAATGCATTGAATGCCATTGATTTCTTTTCAGATGCTCTGCTTTCTCTTCATCCGATCATTTGAACTTCATACGACATTAGATTTCCAATTAATTCTTCATCTTTAAAGTACTGATGTCATTTGCCTCTTCGATAGCAAGTGTCTTTTGATCCCATTCTGGAGTAAGAGAATTTAAAATCTTTCTGACTTGATCTTCTTCAGAAAATTCCGTTCCCAAAGATATTAGAGAGTGCACAATATCCTGAAATCTACTATACATATCTGAAATAGACTCATTAGAATTCATTTTAAATAATTGAAACTGATTTGTGAGCATGGAAATTTTGGCCTGTTTAACTTTGCTTATTCCTTCATGGATAACTTGCAAATTTTTCCAGATTTCAAATGCAGACTTACAAACTGACACTCTATTGAATTCATTTCTATCTAGTGAACAAAACAAAATATTCATTGCCTTAGAATTATTTTGTGCAACAGTCTTTTTCTTAGCAGTCCACTGTGCAAAATCAGTTGTGGGTTCAGAATATTCAATTTGTGTAATATTCCAAGTGTCTAATCCTATAGATTATAAATATATTTTCATCCTACATGCTCAATATACATAGTTACTGCCATTAAAAGTGGTGGTCTGACAGTAGACTGACCTTCTACAAATGAACTAGTGACAGGGATACTAGTGTTAGTAACAGTATCAGTTTTGGTAGCCATTTTGAAATTTTTTCAAAAATCATATTATGAAACTTTGAAAACCTTGCTCTGATACCAATTGTGAGAAATGCAGATTACGGATCTTAAGGCTAGAATTAACACTAGAGGGGGGGGGTGAATAGTGTTTATAAAAAATTACTATATCTTTTTGAGTTTATGTTAATTTAAACACAGATGTGTGCAATATACAGACACAGATATGATCACAGAAAAAACACAGATGCAGAAATAAAATAAAAAGCAGTAAAGGAAAGAACACACCGGATTTTATACTGGTTTGGAATTACCCTACATCCAGTCCCGCAACACAAGTATGGATTTCCTTTCAAAAGCAATCTTTACAATTACACTCTCCATTTCAAGGCTACGAGTTACACCCTCCAGAATCACAATCCTCTGGATAGAGATACTACGGGCAATAAGTTCACCCAATTGATTTCCCAAGGCTACAATCACACCTTATCACGCTTGATTGATTTTCAAGGCTACAATCACACCTTTTCTCGCTAAGTTGATTACAAAAGGCCTATAACTCTGAATAGAACTGAGGATCTTGTTGAGATAGTGACAGAGAATCAAACTACGAATGATCGAGTTCAATTCAATGTAGATTTCGGCAGAGTAATGATAAGAATTTTTATTAAGAAAAGTGGAAGAAGAAGAGGAGTGAAAAACTAGAAAATCTGATGTGAAATTCGTTGAAACTGGCCCCTATTTATAGTAGAACAACAATCATGTACATTCGTCAAGAGTTATGGCGAATAGACACTTCTTTTGAAATTGAAATTTTGAACTCAACTGACACCATGTCGACATGGTCACCATGAGTATTTCGACATCCCAAAGTATTTTTTGATGATTTGATTTTCTTTGAAAATAACCTTTATCTTATATTAAAACTATTTTAAACTTTATAAATATACTTGACTATAGTTAAAATTCATGAGTAAATATAGAGAATAATATATATATATATATATATATATAAAATTTAAATATAATTTTATATTTAAATCTAAGTATAAAATTTAAAAGTTAAATATATTATATTAAAAGATAGTCTAAAATCAGGAGTAATTTGACTTTGAAATTAAAGATGGTTTTGAGGCTAAAATTATTTAAAATCAGGATAGATGTTTTTGATGCTTTTAAAAGGAAGGTTTTGAAATCATTTTGAAAATAAGATATAATTTTGAAAAATCATTTTTAATAAAAGGTTAGCGGATACAAAACAATGTTCCACTAGATTTTTCGTAGGTTCCATCCTACTTAGGGTTCCATCCCTTTAACAGGCTCGAAGTGGATTCCATTTCACGAATAAATTAGATTTTAAGTTGCCAGTGCTTTTCTAGGAGTTTTAACAAAATTTTCTAATTAAAGAATAAATTACTTGAATTCTTGACCTCTTGATAATCTTGATACTCATGAGTCTTCAATCTTGATATCTTGAATCTCTATACTATACAGTCTTCATTCTTGGTACCTGCACAGTTAAATCCTGCATATACATATATATCTAAACTTATAATGTTAGTATTTATATTTTATAATCTATTCTAAGGTTGTTGTCATCAAAACCATCATCTCACGGACTAACAATTGTGAAGGAGATGTGCAAAATGAATCAATGCAATCAAGTGGAACATCAAGGCACACAAGCAATTCAGATAATTATATTCATGACAATGAACAAGTATCATACCATGTGCAAGAACTTCATGAAGATAATCATCAGCATGAAGCCACTTAATCACATGAGCCAACACCTTCACAAACTGGATATCATATGATAACAAAGTCAAAAAGAGGCATTTTCAAACCCAAAATATATATAGCAACTTCAGAACTTGAAGAATCAGTCACATATGAACAAGAATAAAAAAGCAACAGATGGAAAACTGCAACGGTTGAAGAATATCAAGCTCTCATGAAAAAAAACTTGGGACCAAGTGCAGAGACCAGAACATCAAAATATAATTGAGTGCAAGTGGACGTTTGAACTAAAGAAAAATTCTGATGGAACCATCAATAAATACAAGGCAAGGCTTGCAGTCAAAAGATGCACAACAATATGGTTTTGAATTTACAGAGACGTTTTCCCCAGTAGTAAAACCAACTACTATAAGGATTGTCATCACCATTACATTGCATAAAAAATGGAGAATAAGACGGTTAGATATAAATAGTGCTTTTCTGAATGGGGTCTCAAAGAAGAAGTGTACGTGGAGCAACCACAATGGTTCAAGCAGAGCGATGATGATAATATGGTATTCAAATCAAATAAAGCAATTTATGGACTAAAGAAAACATGATTTGTCGTGCAGTAATTGAATTTTGTTCTTCTTTTATTGACGCCGACTGCCGCGCAGTAATTCTAAACGATGTCACGATTTGCTATGTTGAGACACCTGAAATAATAGAAAGGTTATAAATATATGAAATATATTTAACAAAATGGATATAATTTCAACTAAAATTTCAACTTAATTATATTCAAATTATCCGGTCCATTGGCCTATGTAAATAAAACCAATTGTCGGCCCATTATAATCAACGCATGCACAAAACCATCGCTCAAAACCTAGGCTCGGTTTGCACAGTCGACGATGAAGCAAAAAGAAAAAAAGGCTCACGCAAGTCCGCAAGCCGCACAACTTCAAGGCTGAGATCTTCAATCGCCATGGTTGATGTATGCTTTGCGAAGAATCAAGATTCTTTCAGTCGTTGACTTCGCCAATGGAATTTGTATTAGTATTTCTTCAAATCAGCAAGTACTTCTTCAAACCATGTAAATAAGCAATTGTATCTGTAATTTGCATTAGTGTTGTTAGTTTATACAGCCGAAATTTGATTCTTTTTCACGTGAATTTGAAGTTTCTATACAAAAATTTTGTGTTTTGTTATTATAAGTAAAGTTGATATGATTGATGTAAAAAAAATTTGTGATTCAGTGTTTATTTGTTTGATTGAGCGAATTATTGTTTGATTTTAACTATTTTACGGAATATTTTTAATTGTCTTTTTTTCCTTTTAACCGATAATTTGAGATTTTGGAATTTTAGGGTTTTTTTTTTTTGATTTGGCCACCCCCAGACTAGGACGGAACCAACGGGATTCCATTCATCACCAGTTTTTTCTTTGCTGATGGCATTGTGATTTTCAGTGAACAATCTTGCAAATCCCTTTCCTCTTTGAACAATTCTTTAAAAGATTTCAAAAAGATAACAGGCCTCACCATAAATAGGAACAAATCTAGTATTCTTGTAATGACCCGTAAATTTTAGTGGTTTTATTTATTTAATTAATTGAAATTTTGTGAAACTTTAAACAATAAAATTTTGAAATAAAAATTTAATATTTGGAATACGTCACCTTAAACATAGCAACTGATAAATTTTCATCTGATAATATGAAAGTTTATTTTTTTGTGTAATTTTATTTCAATTTAAATCGGTTAAATTTGATGATAATAAAATGTTTTCCAAAGCTGAATATTTTTCTACAGAAAATTTATAAATCATCTTCTGAGTGAGACGTCATATTCCATTTCTTTAAATCTGGACTGTTGTTGCTCCGTCGACCTTATTTTCAGTGAAATAGCAGCATTTTTGATACCGATATCGACTTTTGATAGGTTGATCCTATCACTGATATTATTATACCGTTTTGATCGTTTCGTCGTGTTGACACCCGCTGTATATTCATTTTGTGGGTTCGTTGCCCGATACGCGGTGACAATCGCGATGTGGTTAACCGGGTCGGTACATTTTGAGCCTTTTGAATTCCCTTGTGTTCATTCAGTTATCAAATGGCCAAATAAATAAATAGCCATCAGTCAGTGAACTTTTGATTTTCTCTGACCATTTACGTTCCACCGTTTAAATCATATAGCCACTGACATTTATTATTATGATACTTGCTTCGTTTTCCAAAATTTGTTCACACTTCTCTGACCTTTCCCTTTCCTCCTCTCATCTTGGTCTATATTTTTGTTGTGGTGACCTATACATATAAAATCTGTCGCAGCCTCTTCGTTCCTCAAACTCTTATCGTAGCCTTCTCTTTAATGTTCGCCTCTGACAACTTTCACCACCTTCCTCCCTTCTCCCTGACGTGCCATCATCAGCCACGCCAAAGCCTGCTCCACTTCTTTGTCAAGCTTTAGCATCACCAAACCAAACCCGACCTCCAAGTCCACATCGCCTTGAAGCCCAGCCAGCTCCACATTTCTCTCTCCCATCGACTTCAGCTTGCACACGGCAACCCTCGCTTGCCACTCGGTCAAGCACACCTCTCCCACTCCTTCGTTTCTTGTCTAGAGCCTTTCTTCCTTTAGCCACATGTTTACACTAGGTATATATTAAGTATGCGTTTACTATATGTATAGTTTACGGTATATAAATTGGGTTTACTTATATGTAATATTATAAGGTCTGTTAAATATATATAAGTGGTATAAGTTATATTATGTTAGATAGTATGTGTATGTCAGTCTAGTTATAAAGGTAGCTGTTATATATTTCATACAAATCATATCATGAAGTATGTGTATTTCAGTTATAGTATGTTGTGTCCGCATATCTTGTTGAATATGCATTCTTAGATATAAGGTTGTCTGATGCATATGGGTCAGGTTGTTGAGTTTATATATCTGTTGCTTACTAAATATTTTATTTTATCTATATGCATATTTTCTTTAAGTTTTACATTACAGTATATTGAAATAATATACATATAATAGGTTATAATGTAGAATATGTTGTGTATGTACATTAGTTTTATATATAAAGTAATTTTGTTCAGTGTGTATATTTTTTTAAGCGGCTTTGCTTTGTCTTGAAAAATGCAGTAAAGTATTTATATATGTGTATATATATATATATATATATATCTTTTTTTCTGATTTTAGAAGTTTGCAGCAAAGCATATATATTAGTATACAGTATATATAGTAGTTATAGTTTTAGTATATGCTTTGTAGTCGAATCTTTTAAGTCTAGAAGCTGCTGCGTTTCTTTGCTTTATATTTCACATATTGTGTTACAGTTTAGATTAGGTTTTTAAAATATATGGTTATGAAAGAGTGTGTGTGTATATATATATTAATTGTTTATGTTCGTTTATGTAATAAGATTTTGTTATAGTATTCCACCTGTTATATATATATCATAGTTGGGGTGTTGTATGTTGTAAAATGTATAGACTATAAATTAAGTGAATTTGGTTTTTGAGATATATATGTATATGTATATAGATTTCGATTTTAATATATTTGTGTTTTAAATTTAGTATTAGTTTTATAATAAGGGTGGATCTTAAAGTAATATATTAGGTCTGCATATATTTGAGTTTGATTTGGGCATAAATATATATATGTTATTTTAATATTTGTATTAAATTTAATATTGAATTCATGGAAATAATAATAATAATATATATATATTTGTTGTTTCTATCAAACTGATTCAAATTGTTCATCGATTCCCTATCTTTTAGCTTGTTCGTCGAACTGTATCCATCTAGCTTTGCTTTGAGATTCGTGTCTGGATTTCGTAACTCAACTTTGTTGTTTATATCTCTTACCTCTAAAGGTGAGCAATCACTCACGATTAACATCCTTATATTTATTAAATTTGATTTCAATTGAAATGACAATTGAAATATGCTGCTATTAGTTATTTACATTGTTATATATATGCTATTATCTGTATCTGTTCACCTGTGACATCTGACACCATTATTTGTAATTTATTTTGATGATATATGCCTATTATTATTATTATCATATCTGTTATCACTCTGCAAGTTCCCTGTTAGTATAGAATTCCCTACGGGTTGAAATGATAAATACCCGAACGAGCTGTAGAATAGGAGAAAATTGTTACGGGTTGAAATGATAGACCCAAGCGATTTTCATTGAATTGAATTTGCGATTGCGGGTTGAAATGATATATACCCGTATAAATTTAAATTGCGGATTGAAATGATAAATATTTGTATCACTTGATCATAGGATAGAAAATTATATGCAGACATCATTGGTCTATATATAAGTATTTTGAAAATGATTTCTATGGTTTGGAAAGAAATATACGGTTTAATAAATATTGATTTTTGATATTATATAAACATTATTTTATATATAGTTGAATTCTTGTATTAACCTATGTAAAAATTTGTTTAATATAAATAATTCTAATAATAAAGTTTGATTTTATTAAAATATAATACGGTTAAGTATTTATTAAATTATATTTTAGTATTGAGTTTATAATGATTTTAATAAATTAAGGCGAGAAGATGGATTTGAAATTGATTTGAAATTGTATTTAATTAAGAATTATATTTAATTAAAATTGATTTAGAACTTATTGAAATTGAGATTTTAAAGGATATGATTTTATAACTTGATGTTGGTTTAAGGTGATCAATAAATATCTCAAGTTTGAGTTTTTTTAAATGATATTGAATTTATTAAGTAAATATTTCAAAACTAAATAATAGTAAATTGAATTAAGATATATATAAAATTATCACATTTAGTTTTGAAATTATAGAGTATTTAAAGCTTTGAAATATATATTTTGAAATGGTTCATTTGTGGTTCAATCTAGTATTTGAAATCGATATAATTTTGAATGGTTTATTTAGAAGCTAAATTGGAATTAATGATTGAGATCAGATTAAATTTAAATTTTGCAAATCAAATTGATTTGGAATTAATTTGTGAAATTTGAGGAAAACAATTTTATTATATATATGTATACACACACTATTTTAATATATAAATCAGTTAAGTGAGAAGTATTATGATTTCAAAGTATTATGTTTCAAAAGCGGTTTAATTTTAAGTGTTTAGTTTCGAAAGTGTTATAACTTTGAGAAAAAGGCTATGATTTTGGAAAAGGATATATTTGAAATGGAAATGACATCGTATTGATATAGTTTTGAAATGGCAATGATATTTTAGTTTTGAAGTATAAACTATTTTGAAATGACCGTGGTGTTATAATAATATTTGGTTGTTAAAGAGACTAGGATTGGAAGTTGTCATACTCTCGGCCAACTCCGAAAACCACTTTAATAACCGTGTATGCGGTGGAGATTCCAGAATGAAGTAGGATGGTGGCGATGTTCTACTGAGGTATACGCGTGGACCTGACTCCCGTGAGTTGGCATAAGGTTGCTAAAACAGGAGCGATTTCAGGCCAATGAGATAGCTTCTCTTATCGGACACACTTCTTCGATACCATTCTATTACTTTGTGATTGATTGGGTGCACCTTTGATTTTTTTTGGGAGTGTGGCTCGAGCTGGACGGCAGCTGCGGCTATCAGTTACCACTAGTCCGGATGCGTAATTGGTATATCTACCCTAGCATTTCCTTGTTGTGCCGTGTCATCTAACCTAGCGTGCTTTACTACGAGTTTGATTTGAGTCGTACCTATAGAGTATCCTCCGGTACCTTTCCGATCAGGAGGGACTACGGTACTGTATAGACTATTAGCACTATAAAATGTGTTAAGGGGGATATGGGTAACACCTTAATGCTATTTTTAAATATATTATACTTTACTTTTGATATTATTATAATAGCGTATATTACTACATAGTAGATAGTTTAACGAATCCTTAGAGGATGGTTATCCCAAAAATCCTTTGAGTTACTTATATTTCAGTTGTTATTTCACTTGAGTTGGATTTATTGATATAAGAATGTTAATCCTGAATCGAGTGTTTGTGTTTTGCTTTACGCTCGGGTCAGACTGAGTGACACGGTTTTTGAGACTCACCTTTGGAGTTGGAGCTTCGCTTGGAGATCCAGCTATCTATCCAGCTTTCGGATATTCAGTTGATTCTAGTGATGTATTATGCCTTGTATTTGACTATTGTATTTGAGACTTCTGTTATATCTTATTTGACTCTGTTATATATATAGTAGCTTCGTGAACTACTATTCATTTTGTTTCCGCTGCATATTGTATATTACTCTGTGTCTGTGATTCTGTGATTATTTTATTTACTATATATGTTGAGTTTTTCCAAATATAAATTAACAATCTGGTATTTTGAGCAATTCAAATCTGACATGTGTGGATGCGAATGGTTGAAAATATCAGGTCGTTACAATTCTCATAGCTGGGCTTTCTCTTTCCATGAAAGAAACTATGTTGCAGCACTCTCAAATCTCAAAAATATGTCTCAACCCATCTTACTTAGGGGTGCCTCTCATAACTACTAGAATCATTGTGGCTCAATATTCATCTCTTTTTGAAAAAATCACCTAAGGAACTCACAGAATGGCCCAATAATCAACTCAACCAGGAAGACATACCGAATTTAATAAGTTGTGTTGTCTATATTATGACTACATGTTGGTCATCCCACTTTGTAATGCCTAATAAGCTCGTGAAAATGATCAAAAGATATTTCAACCACTACCTATGGCATAAAGAACCCTTCTTGAGGAAATTTATCCCCATTGCTTATGGAAAAATCCAATTTCCCAGAAGTAAAGGTGGATTGATATTACTTGCTGGAATAAAGCTACAGTCTCCAATAAAATTAATCAAATTCTTTAAGGCTCTGACTCTATTACTCATTTCTTGGTTCAAAACACACTATATCCATAACAGTGAACTGTGGGTTCTCCCCATCCCTACAAATGAAGCAATCTATCTTGCCATTCCTTAGAGTTATTCTTTGTAGCTCTAATAATGTATCCTTCTGGCATTCTCCATGGCCTGCCATGGGAACCATACTTTCAAATTGCCTCCCTGATAATAACTTTGGTTGTTATGTCATTCTCAATGGAATAAATACCTCACAAAGACTATAGTACATACATGATTGTTATGTCATTCTACCTCACTCAAGCTCCCTAACTGTAAGAGAGGGCTTTGGAACTCGATCTCATGAATCAAGTCCCTCATAATGACAAGCATGTACTCTAGGACCTTTCGAGTCACAGATACTCTATTGCTGGAATCTACCGCCATCTAAAGGAATTTAATCAAACAACTATTTTCCATGGGCAATTTTTTTTAGAGCGAATTAGACTTCATAAAGATTGGATTCATAAACTTTGACAAGTGATTGTTGTGTGGTCTTAAGCAAGAATCGAATGCCCATCTGTTCTTCAAGTGTAACTACGTTTTCGCTACTTGGAAGTATCTGCTTGTTTCTAGCAGCCTTGATCATCCCAAACAAAACTCAGTGGAAGAATAACACGGATTGTTTCTACTAACAAGGTGGAGAATGCTGAAGTCAAACGTAGTGCTTACTCCTCCAAAGAAGATTATTTAAGAAGTTTGGAGGGAGGGAAACAATTGTATATTCAATCAGACATGTATCACCTTATTGGCCTTGTCGAAGTAGATAACAAAATTGGAAAGGAAATAGTGCGCTTATAGGGTACATATATGGTAACACCCAATTACTTGTGGCTTTATCTTGTTACATGGGCTTAACTTGGTGTTCATTTTTTAAATTTCCATTTTTCGTTTGTCTTTACCGCTCATCTTTGTATTATTCTGTAATAAAGTCAGCTAATGGTTCAATACATCATGTTTGTCTTGGCAACAAAAAAATCTGTTTAAAAAGAAGAACGAAATTTAAAAAATTAAATTAATTATTTCTAAACTACCTTGGCTCGAAGAATTACGTCTTAAGTAATGATGGAATCGTTATGTTGTTGGAGCGAAGCATTATAGATGATGTTTACAATATAGTAAGTCAATGATTTGATATTAGCGCTTTAAACTAGAGTTATGTTGAGCTAGAGCTATAATGGTGGTATAAATATGGTGAAATGTTTATATTGCTATTTTAATACAAAAAAGATGATTTTCAGAAAACTAGTAAGCATGAAATTTATTATAGTAACTTGATATGGCTTACCATGGGTTCATATGGTTTATGTGAGGATGATGTTTTAATCATATTTGAATCTATTTAAATGTCAATTGAAAAAGTTAATAAGCAAAGGTATCATTTCTAAAACAACAACCGATAATGGTTTAAAAATGAGTTTAGTTTTGATAAACGTATCTCTACTATTAATAATAAAAGTTCATTAAACTACAATCAACCGTGTCTTTTTGAACTTCCTAAAATACCATTTTACACCTACGCTTCTCCTTTCATTTCACTTCCTTTCGTACGAGCCTAACTGACCCTACTCACTCCAAATTA
The DNA here is from genome assembly GCA_030765085.1 of Allium cepa. NCBI lineage: Eukaryota > Viridiplantae > Streptophyta > Magnoliopsida > Asparagales > Amaryllidaceae > Allium > Allium cepa. The sequence continues at coordinate 687,970,879 of CM060932.1, read as the reverse complement.
AACGATCCATGCAAAGCATCCACTAACAGAACTTTATGCTTACTCCATCGGGTTTCAATTTGCAATCGAATGATTTTGTGGACTAGGGTTAGCTTACTGCATCCAGAGATTCCTCGCTTTCGCCCATCGCGTTGAATGGCGCTTCAGTATCATCAATTAGAGCTCACCGCCATGTAATGTTCGCTTCTTTTGATGTCGACCGGATCTTATCGCTCAGATTTGTTCAAGTCCTCTACATTTTAGGTATTATGTCAATTTCGACTTAAGCATTTTTTTTGCTATTTTTTCTGTCCTTATCGCGTATAAGAGAAGATGAAAGGGAAAAACAGAGGTAATGTTAAGTCTTAACATTTTGATCATATGGTTTATGATATTATATTACGGTAAGAATAAACATCTGATGTGATAACGAAAACAACTAGAGCTTATCAAACTCAAAATTGTGTTGTTACCATTAATTAAGAAAATTGTTCAAGCCTATAGGCAAGCTGCTTATCGTCGGTAAAATAAAAAAGTCACGATTTTATACATCTTTTTTGAGACAGTTATAACTAAATGGACATATTTCTGCATTAGTTATTATACTTTCCCACAAAAAATATATATTAATTTTCATTAAATAACTACACTTAAATGTTTGTTTAGTAATAACATAATTTAATTATTATTTAATTTTGATTTCCATAGAATTATGTTTAAAGCTTTATTGAGTTTTTTTATTTCTAAGCTGATATCTAATTTATTTGATCTATTGTTTTTGCACTCTTTATAAATTATTATAGTAATAACATAAGTTATATGGTAAACTTACGATAGTGCAAATGTGATGCTCAATAATACACTAAAATGTTGTTTCCAAAATACATTTGAATTTTATTTCTATCTACCTGAATATAGCTTTAAAATGGGATGAACGAAAGGGGAGAAAAATGAAAAAATGATAGGTTTTGATGATTTGGCACCATGGTTGTATTTAGGTATGAAATAAATGTAAAATATGATAATAGAAAGAACTAGATCTTATTGAACAACTCACATGGTTTTATACTATGTTTGTGTGAGAATTGTTCAAGTCTATTCAACTGACTTACTAATCCCAAAAGATATTTTTTATTGTTTTTTTAAAGATGATATAAGGCAGTTGCTTGTACTGTTAAGAGAACAATATAATTTTGTCGACAATTCTTTTTAGGTATATGTAACTGTATGTTGTAAGCCTAATAATTGAGGGAAAAAATGAAACATCATCATCTGAAAAAAAATACATTGAGAAGGTTTGTAGAGAATACTGTTTGTTTCATCACCATTCACGCTACTTATCACCGCTATACCACCGCCTAATATTGTGATTACAAGATTATTTTGTGTAATTTGTAGGTGTAATTCTTTGAGTTAGAATGGAGTAAGAAACAAAGAGAGGATTCAATGCTTTTGGTAAGAGGACTTGATTATGTTGTCACCTCTCTTTGTCAACTGACATAGGCTCTTGATATTGCTCAGTAGGTATTTTTTGTAACTTCTGATGGATCTTGTTTCACAACGGAAATTGTTTGGTTCTTCTAATTCTAATATATATAGCTCTGTCATAATGTGCCTTTTGATTTAACAATTTCAAATCAAACTCTTTAAAAGAAAATTCATTTTTTTCAAAAAATAGTAGATACGGTTATATATTTATAATTTAGGCCCCTTTCTCATGTTAAGCGTTGCACATTAAGACTCGCAATAATCTTCTAAGTTTGTAAAAATGAAAATAAAGATATACTAAATAATATTTTTTATGATTGAGCATTATGTAATTATTAAGGCACGTATTTGTTCCATTAACTTGACAAATATTTTAAATATTAGTTGCGGCCAATCTACTGTGGCAGCGTCTTTTATGTTTTCTTTCAACTTTTCATACATTTATTTCTTCTTTTTTCTTTTTTCCTATTATTATAAAAATTAATTGCAACTTGCAAAGATGAGAAGTTCACTATCTAATCCTCTTCATTACTATAATGTATTAGCAGTTGATGTTACTAACTCTTCGGCTCTGGCCTTAAATTCAAAAGCCAACTTTGTACATAAAAAAACTTTGTTGTGCTAATCGTAGTAAATTTCTTTTTGGCACCTCCTCATTTTAAGGTTCTTAAAATGTGTGCTGAAAACAGAACTTTATTATATGCATAATACTGTGTAGGTGATATACAATGTACACTAATAATCTTCTACCATATAGATTGATCATCATATATACAATTATTAATATCCTACTCAAAATAATTACATGCCAAAAATTTATTCTATGAAGACATGTTAGTTAAACTGCAAATATTTTATGAGTGCTCTTTTTTCATTGTTCTCTACTATGACAACCATAAAAAAAACATTTTTAGATTTTTGTATGTATGGTTATTGGTAGTTCTTATTTGGATGTCTTAGAATAAGGCTTGAGTTCTTATCTTTATTGTTAAATGAACTAAATTTTTTTATATTTAGTAAGCAATATGGTTAGAAGGAGGGAGTTTTTTTATTTCAAAATGACATTGCATAATTGTTCCTAATTTTATTTCAAAATGACTTTCTTAATTCGTTAATTGTCATTAATTTGGTCTTATGCGAGCATTTGTTAATAGTCATTGACTTGGTTTTAATTTTTGTGAACATTATTTATTGAGTTTTTTACGTTTGTAGGATGAAGCTTTGATGGCGACGTATACCCAACAAAAATTCAGAAGGAATTTGTTGCTGATACACTAGGGTATGACATTTCAAAATCATTTGAGGAAAAAGTACAAAGCCCGGTATGAATTGATACACTTTTTTTTTGAAAATTCTTATTATACTGACTTTTGAGGAAAAAGTACAAAGTACAAAATCATTTAATAATGCTAGCCGTGCACTTTAACTACAAGTTTTTCTGTTTTGAATTTTTGAAAACTATAAGGTTTATCATAGAAAATATGAGCTTTGTTTGGTAAATTTTACTTCTTCTTAAAAAAAGAATCAAAATATGTCTCTAAAACCTCCTTTTTTGCAGTAATTGGGTTTTGCCCATATAAATTAACTTTAAATACTATTTTAGAAATACAACAACAAATTAAAGTCTTTAGCCCCAAAAGGCTTTAATTTATTTTAGAAAATACAACAACACACACCTTAGATGCAAAGTTATGCGTACAAGAGAAAGAAGTGAAGAGCTGTCGAAATTAAAGCATTTAGTCCCAAATGCTTTAATTTGTTTTAGACAGAAGTGAGGTGTTGTACACATTTTTACAAAGGTGTTTGGACATCAACAAACAAGGCAACCAAATTTCTTTCATTCATCGGAAACAACTATAATTATTTTAACGTACATCCTTTTTTACACTCGACTATATAATACATGAGTTGGGATGAAAAACTCTAGGATAGTACTTATATTTGATACATCTACTGATACATGCATTAAAAAGAATATTTATTTGTAACTAAAAAAAGAAAAAAAAAATATTTACAAACTTACGCATGGATTATTAGCTTATTTTTTTCACATAAATATATAACCACAACAATACTTTAGAAACAATATTTTATATAAAAAGACAACATTTTGTTCAATAATGCACTAATTGGAATAAAACCTTTTGAACTGAAATAAGTGCTATTATTTGTAGAATAGCTTGAAATTTGAGAGATTATCAGGGATATTTTTCTACACCAATTTTAACTACTACTATATGCTAAAAAATTGGAAATACTTTGAAGTAGGATTTATAAACATTATTATATAAATATATTTTCTTACCAGGAATGGTTATGTTATTATCTCAAATTAAGTAAATATCATAATTTACTTAACAATTAAGTTTTTTTTAATCATTTTTGTACATACATTATTTTTTACACAATAATGGTCTATAATCTTTACTTCTTCCAAAATTAAACAAAGTAAATGTTCTATTTTTAGGGTCAAACAATTTCAATCATGAATATGTGCATTTCACTGCCAAACTATGGATGTTAATCAACTTTTCGAATTAAAACCACGTAGAAGTCCTAGAATAATAAAAAAAGCTCAACTTCAAGCAATGGAAGCAGTCGAAGTTGTTCACTTACAAAGGACAACGAATACCAGTAAATTCAACACAACCCAATGGAATCAAACTACAGTTATCAGTTACCACCCCGTAGAAGTCCAAGAATCCTTGAAAGAAACCAACGTAAATCAGGAACATCTAGTCAATTACCATCTTTGATACTTCGTAGAAGCCCTAGAATCATTGAGAAAGTTCAAAAACAAGCAGTATTAGATGCTCAAGTCAAGGCCGAAAGATAAAGACAACGTCGATCTGAATTAAATGCAGAACAAAGGGATCAACAATTAGAGCGTCGTAACATTTATGATAGAATAAAAAGAAATTCAATGACAGAAGCTGAAAAAGAAGCAAAAAGAAAGCAAGTTCGCTCTAATTATCATATTAGAAAATCCAGAAGATGTGAAGAAAATATTAATGATTACAAATCACAAACAAGCACAGATAGTCCCTTTTCTTCACCTTGCACTGAAATTTAGAAGGTATTACTAAGAAAATCATTTACTATAATTCTTTATTATATATATATCTATATATGTATTATATATAAATATAAAAAAATTATTTGAATTTCATGTTAGTAAATACTCATAAATTTTATTTATCAATAATTTGTGTAGATCAACATTTCGATGGATCAGTAAATAATGAAGATGAACAAAACACTAATACGCTATCTTTGAACAAAGAGACAACGTCGATAGAAACACAATACATAGAGTTGCTCAACCATGTCGAAGTGCTACAGCAAGACATAATTGTGCAAGAAACTTTATAGATCATTCTGGTTTTCAAAGATTCTATTTCCCATAATCAAGAATATACAGACATTGTCAAGCAAAACTCTTTCACCGAGAATCAAATAAATCATTTTGCAACCAATTTCTTCACCCGATGAGATCTTCAATTTGTACAATGACCAATCAAATGAAGGAAAAGAATTAAGAAAAAACATACGAGATTATAACCACATGTTTGCATTTGCATAAATAGGAGTTCATGTTGACGAGAACTTGGCTATCGGTAAAGATGGAGTATACACATTTCGAGCTCAAGGAAGTATCTATGATAAAATAGGTAGTTTGGTACCTACATCTGATAATCTTCCAACATTTCTACAACTTTATATTTATGATACAGAGAATGAGATTGATAACCAATTGGCTGAAAATAATACTTTGAGTCGAGATATCATAGAGGAATTACAAAAAAACTCTTAGTACACATAATAGATTTGCAGTTGTATTTCGACAACTTGGGCAAAAACCAAATATCCAACATTGTAAATTGGTCATAAAAGAACAATCTTCAAATCAAAAACAATATACTCTTACAACTTCTTCAAAAGTTGTTGGAATTTGGGTAGAAGGAGCTGAAAATGAAGAAGTACATGAAAGAGATATTGTAGTTGAGACAAACTATGGACAACTCATAACTATTCCTGAAACAGCTGGTTATTATGATCCATTCAATACCCACTTTTATTACCATATGGAATTTACGGATGGGATATAAATAGTCAGGATGAAAATGGCAATAAATTTTCATGTCGTGAATATTGTGTTAATATTCTACAGGTTTATACAATTTAATATATAACATGTTTTATATATTTATATTTTTTACTTCTTAATATTCATCAATATGTAATTCTTTTATAGATTCGAGAAAATGATAAATCGCTTTTTCTTCGAGGCGGACGATTATTTCAACAATACGTGGTTGATAACTTTGTTAAGATAGATACCAGCAGGCTAAGATGGTATAGGAGTAATCAAAAAACCATCAGAGCTGAAATGTACCAAGGATTACAAGATGCTTTAAATGCGGGGAAAATGATGCAAGTGCGTAGTTTGTGAATTTGAAAACCCGCTCTTATATTAAGTACATTTTTATACATTTACGTAATTAAATTTCATATCTATGAAGTTTTTAACAAATTCTCTTATTTAGGTAATGTTGGAACACGTAAAATACTACCTTCTTCTTATATTGGTTGTCCACGTGATATGTATCAATGATATCAAGATGCAATGGCTTTAGTAAATAAGTATGGCAAACCTAATTTATTCATTACAATGACATGCAATCCACTTTGGGATGTAATTATCAGCGAATTGCTACCCGACAAGACCCCCAAGGCACACCGGATTTGACAACAAGGATATTTCGTGCAAAATACGAGGAATTAAAAAAGATATTTTCACTGAAGCACTTGGAAAGTAGCTTCTCACGTCAATGTGATTGAATTTCAAAAAAGAAGTTTACCACATGTTCATATGCTAATTATCTTCAAAGATGAAGACAAATTGACTAACCCTGATGAATATGATGAAATTGTTAGAGCAAAAGTACCAAATTCTAACGAAGAATCAGAGTTACATGTGGCAGTAAGGAAGTGGATGATTCATGGACCATGTGGTACTCAAAATCGAATTGTCCTTGCATGAAAAATGGTAGTTGCAAAAGAGAGTATTCAAAACAATTTTCAAATGTGACTATTCAAGGCACAGATTCATACCCAATTTGCAGAAGACGCGATACTGGAAAATCTATTCCTATTGATAGAAATGAAAAGTTGATGGTAGATAACAGATGGGTTGTACCTTACAATCCTTGGTTACTACGTAAATATAACTATCACATCAATGTAGAGATATGTAGTAGTATAAAAAGCGTTAAATATCTTTACAAATATGTCTACAAAGGTCCAGACCGTGTTTCAACACAAGTTCGACCTGGATCTAACTATAATGAGATACAACAATTTATAGATGCAAGGTGGATTTCTGCTCCTGAAGCATTATGGAAGATTTTTAGGTTCTCTCTTAGCAAGATATATCCATCGGTTGAACATCTACAAATACATCTTCCAAATAAACAAAGTGTTATGTTTTCCAATAATCAAACCATCAATGAAGTTTTGGCCGATGAAAGCAACCTACACACAATGCTAACAGAGTTTTTCTATACAAATTCAATTGATGAACAGGCAAGGCAACTTTTATATCGTGAATTTCCAGAGCACTATTGTTGGGTTAAAAATAAAAAAAATGGAAAAGAAGAGTATCTAATGTAAGGGTGATTGGTAGAATATACACAGTCCTACCTACAGAAGGAGAACGTTTTTTTAAAAATACTTTTGAATCACACTTGAGGACCGACTTGTTTTAATGATTTACTTACAATTAACGAAGTTAGAAGTCGAACATTTAAAGAAGCCATTGATAAAAGAGGGCTTTTAGAAAACGATGATAGCATTAAAGAATGTTTGACCGAAGCCTCAAGTACAAAGATGCCAGTTTCTTTAAGAGCATTATTTTTTACTATCTTGGTTTTTTGCAATCCATCAGGTGCGCGAAGGTTATGGGATGAGTTTTTCGATCATATGGTAGAAGATTACCGAAATTCAAGTACTACTAACCAAATGCTTCTACCAAATCGTCTTTTGAAAGGTTTAAACATGCTACTTCTCCAACACAACAAAAGCACAATTGATTATGATTTTCCAAATATCTCAAGAGCATATGATTATGATGAATGTGAAAAAAAATCAGAGCTAATAGAAGAAGAGTTAGCGATTCCTATTTCCGAGGATGATTTACTAGCTATTGAAAAATTGAACGAGGAACAATTGAAGGCCTACTATACAATTATGAATGCAATTGTAAAAAAAGAAAAATGTTTGTTTTTATAGATGGTCGTAGAGGGACGGGAAAAACATATTTATACCGTGCTATTCTGTCAACGGTTAGAAAAAATGGTGGTATTGCAATTGCAACAGCTACATCTGGTATCGCTGCAACTATACTACCTGGTGGAAGAACTGCCATTCAAGATTTAAACTTCCATTACAACCAAAAGCGACATCAACATGCTCAATAAGCAAACAGTCAAAATTAGCAAAACTTTTAAAACAATCAACTGTTCTTATGTGGGATGAAGCTACAATGGTACATCATTATGCTTTTGAGGCATTTGATAGAACAATGAGAGATATAATGGATATAGATGAACCATTTGAAGGTAAAATCCTTATTATGGGAGGAGATTTTCGACAAGTATTGCCAGTTGTGCCTAAAGCTACAAGAAATGAAGCGATTAACGCATGCATCATTAAATCACTTTTATGGGAAAAATTTAAAATTTTGCATTTAAAGTAAAACATGCAAGCAGAAAATGATATCGCATATTCAAAATTTCTAATTCAAATTGGAGATGGCACCGAACCTTCAATGAATGAAGAAATGATTCAACTACCAACAAATATGGTCATAACATCAAAAAATGATGTTAATCCACCGACAAAGTTGATAGATACAATTTTTCCCAACTTATCAAAAAATGCATTCGATAAAGAGTACATAGTTGATAGAGCATTACTTACACTACTAAATGAATATGTCGACAAGCTCAATGAACATGTACTCAATATATTTCCTGGAAACGAAATCATTTATTATTCATATGACGTAGTAGAAGACGATGTTCACAATTTATACCAACAAGAATTTCTAAACTCAACCACTCTTGGCGGGCCACCTCCACATTGTTTAAAATTGAAGCTTGGAGCACCGATAATGTTGTAAAGAATTTTGAATCCGAAAATTGGATTATGCAATGGAACGAGGCTTATATGTAAACAACTCAATAATAATTTCACTGATGCTGAAATCATCACTGAACATTATGTTGGTACTATAGTTTTCATTCCAAGGATCACACTAAAGCCACCTGAAAATTTCAATTTACCATTTGTGTTAATACGGAAGCAATTTCCAATTCGTTTGTGCTTTGCCTTCACTATAAATAAGGCACAAGGGAGAACGATAAAAAATACCAGTATTTTTCTGCCTGAGCATGTATTTGGTCATGGACAACTATATGTGGTACTTTCACGAGGAGTTTCAAGTACTAAAACCAAGGTTTGGTAGAAAATGGTCATATTGTTGGACGAACCGAAACTTTCACTAAAAATGTTGTCTACAAAGCTTTTATAATTAAGTGATTAAGCTTGGCTCTAAAAGCCAATGAGTAGACTGGGTTTTTCTACTCATGAGATCCGGATGTGAGGTGCTTAAACCAATGTGATGTTCATGAGCAACCGGTGCCTTGGCTTACCTAGCCTCTTTCTTGGGTGAGGAATAGATGGGGTCGAAATGTTGGAAATGAGACAAGAGTAAAAATTCAAATTTACAAATTTAATTTCATACAACTTGGATTGAATAGAAATAATCTTCTTATGCTTGGTATTAAATTCCGAGGAGGGAATCCGTACCATCATGTGAATTTAAAAAGTGATTTCACCATTATTCGACAGATAGTAAAGGTTGAATACGAAAATTGAAGTTGAGTAGAATTAGTATGATTTTTATCGACCTTTTTTATTCAATAAGGTTTTGCAATGTGATTTATGTGAAATGATTTTGATTTAGTGTTTCCAAACTCAAGGAAGGGTTTAGTGATTCCGTATAACTAGAAAAGAATATGATTTAAAGATTATAACTCTCTAAAAGATATTTTATCTGATAAAAGATACTAACGAATGAAACGATAATCACCCTCAAATTTAACAGTTTTTTTTATCAATGATTGGTTCGAAGGATCCGAGGTTGTATTTGGGTGATTCCTATCCAAAAACTACTTTGCACCAATGTACACATTCGAAGGCAAAGATATGGAATGACAATAAATGGAAACGAAGGGCTGCTTTTCACTGACCCTCGGGTGAAATTTTCCATATCATATATTTTTCGCAATAGTATCTTCATTTGATCTTCAATGCAAGGGATGCTCACTACTAATCCTAGGGTTGATTTCGGATAAGATGTAGTAGGAGAGTTCCATCCAGTTCATGAACAACTTGGATGGACGAATGTCTGACATTGCATTTCTAAAATACACGCATGTTGATTTTTACAAATATAAATCTGTTTGGTGGTATATGAGGTAACTCTCCTATACTTAACACCCTTCTCTGAGACGTTCGAACTTAGAGGTTGTGCATTTTTGGAAATCAATAGTGTATAATGGAGTTGGCAATGTGGCAATCAAGTGAAATGTGTGCTATGATAAAGGTAATCATTACCTCGAGCCTCATCATTCGAGAGTGACAAAAACAGGGTAGATACGACAGGGCTATGTGGTCGCACCTACGGTCATCCCCTTTCTAGATTATGCTCTATATTTCGGGTATGTTGTGTATGCTTTTGGGATCCCGGTAAAGGTCAGGAATAATCATGGTGATGTGACATTCGGTACTATTTCTGGTAAAGGTAGGCTGGTTCTGTGTTAGAAAAGGTTGGAGCCTCAAGTGAATTTTTCTAGAGATGTACAGTCAGAAGGTAGCCCCTTACCTTATCATTGTATGGAATCCATTTTTTAATACGAGCCTTTATGGTTTTAGTTGTAAACCTATTATGCTAGCGAATTTAACAAATGTAACAATTCCAGCTATGATTAACATGTTATTTGAAAGGACTTTTAAAAAATGTCATTAAAAATAATATCCTTGATTTTGCGTAGCAAATTTTTTGGTTATCATAAGGTAAAAACTCGTTCCGTGTTTATATGCAGCGTGATCTTATGAGATACCCTTTATTCTCAAATATCCATAATTTAAGCTTCTCACACCAGTCTCATGGCTGAACCGAAGTTTATTTATTTTCCCTTAAACTCTGGATGCCCTATTTTTTCGGGCGGCTAAGTAGTTAGGTAACTTGGAGCATTTTGGATGGAGCATGGAGCATGAAGTTGGAAGATCCTATGTAGACAGTCATCTATTTCTATCTCCACTGTATTATGTATAACTATCTACCAACATCTATAAGGATAAGTAGTAATAACTATCCCTAGCAAGGTTAGTAATTGCTATGACTCTAATATCTCATTTTGAGAGTGATTGTATGTACTATCTTTATGTATAACTATAAGTTGTTAAATGCGATGTGAGATTATGTTTTGTTGTAGTGACCCTAATTTTGACTAACATTATTTAGAATATTTAATTGGATAAATAAAATAAAATAATATAGATAGTTAAGAGATTGAGATTTATTATTTAAGGTGTAGTCTTTCCTTAATGATTATATTAGTAAAAGAGACTAAACAATATGTAAGTATGAAGAATAAGGTAAGGGTAAAATAAGGACAACTTTATTCCAATACCCTAAGCCTTTCTATTCTTCATTTCTCATTCATTTTAACTATCACAAACAAAACTAAAACCCTAAAGGAACTCAGCCGACCACCATTAAGAAGATCTAAAGGGAAGATAAGCTAGGATTCAAGTAGAAAGCTTGAAGAAATCAATCTAAGGGCAAATCTCAACATTCTTATCACAAAGCCAAAGTGAATAATTAATTTACATCTCACTTTTGATAATGATTTTCGTTCCAAGTTAGATTTGAATTATTTTTGCAAGTATCATGCTATGTTTTGATATAATAAACGGATATATATATATGCTTATTGATGATATATATGGTTTAATATACATTTTATGATATGTTCGATTAGAAAACCTATCAAATGACATCCAAATGAGTTTCTCTTTTGGTATATGATTAAAAGCATTATTTTAGACATGGGTTCCAAGTTTCATAATTTTCTAAGTGATTGTGGATTTACTATGAATTTTTTATGAGAGAAAATAGTTAATTTTGGGTTTAAATTATTTAAGACGATTAAATATGGTATCGGGTCTGAAATTTATATATGTTGCAAAACATATTCAAAGCTAATTATTGTGATTTTTGGGGTTTTTTCCAAGTGTTTTACTATGGTTATTAAATTATTTAAGTTAGAGGACTTAAACGTTTTATTAAGGAGAAGGGCTTATTTGCTTAAAACGTTTCAATTGTTAAATGCTGAATTCAGCAGCCTTTTTGAAAAAAAATGGTAAAGAATTAGCAACCAATCATATTTTGGCAAACTATGCAAGTTAGGTGAAAAGGAATTACTTTAAAAAGCATAAAATCAGTTTTATTTTGAATTACAACTTCATCACTTCCATTGCTTTCTTCCGTCCTCATACCCAGTAAACCGTTCGCTCCCATTCGAAACCAATGCATATGATATCAAGCAATCAGTACGCAGTGTATTGAAGAAAGGCGGAAGGAAAGGACGGTGTTGAATGTATGCTTTCGAAAGGGTCGAAGCCACTTTTATCAGCTTTCAAATCCATTAACTTGCCTTTGTTTTTAAAAAGAAGCTTTCGAAAGGATTGCCACTTTTGAACCCTTTTGATACCCTAGATGCCGCATTTATACCTTTCGCATTAGTTAAAAGCTGCTTTTCTTATAAACTTAAAACAATGTATTCGAAATGAAGGCTTTCGTCTTCTTAATATTGAAGCCGCCTTCCCAATGCTTTCGAAAGGTGTGTCTTAGCCACTTTTACTAATAGGTTCGAAGCCATTGGTTTGAAAGGATAGTTTCGAAGTTGATCTCTTCCCCAATTCTTTTATTTAAGATCAATGCTTTCGAAAGTGATGCTTTCGCTTCTGTTCTCTTTGACCCTATAGTTATATTCAATGTCGAACCCAATGATTTCAAAAGAAATACTTTTAAATGGTTTCAAAGCTATGTTTCCACAAAATCTTACTTAAACCCAGTGCTTTCGAAAGGTATGTTTAAAGTGTTTCGAAAGGTATGTTTTAAGTGTTTCGAAATGTATGTTTTTAAGTGTTTCCAGTGGAAATGTTTCCAATTCTTTCGAAAGACATGTTTAATGGTTTCGAAAGAGGTTGTCTAAGGTTTTAAGCAATGATTTCGGAAGAAATGCTTTCTATGATTTCAAAACGGATTGTTTAAGGCTTTAAACAACGTTTTGTAAAGCATATATCCTAGCATAAGTATTTTGAGCAAAGCAAAGAATATGATTTCCATATCATATAAAGATATAGTTTCAAGGGTAAATCATATATAAAGATGGTTTTCAAGGAAATGAAATTTGAATAGGTTAGTTAACCCTAAGTGTATGACTCAGATACTAGAAGACCAAATGGGACTGGTGTGGGGTCGCACCCTATACTTTAGCTAGTAGGCCCTAGCTAATATTAGTCCAAAATTCCAATGTAGGGCTTTGTCACGAGTAAGACTAAAATGATGTTATATACAGAAAGGAATATAGAGAGTGGAGGTAGGTTATTGGTGAGCCTGCAAAACCATTAGGATCAGTTGATCCATGGAGAAGTAAGTTAAGGACAGATCATCCAGAATTATATTTAACAGAAGTTATATGCAAATAAGCTATTGCTATTGTTGTTATTATCGGTTTGATTGTAGGATTTTAATTTGCAAAAGATATGATTTTAAAAGGATCTAAGTGAGGGGAAACCCATCCCGCTAAACGGCGTGGTCTCACTTAATATCAGTAAACCGAGATGAAATAGAATTATTCACACCAGGCTTATGTTTAACTCGAAGTTTATGTTTTCCCCTTAAACTCTCGGGTATTCAAAATTAAATTTGAGTAGATTAAGAGTCATGGACATTTCAAGTTTAATAGGTTGGACGAATAAGCTTCCGAAGACGTGCCGGAGGCAAAGCTAGCTATGTAAGAGTTATTTAGTAGTATTTCCACTATGATGTATTTATGACTGATATATCCATCTATTTAGTACTCTGATCATCCAAGAGGCATCTTCATATGTCGTTGTTGGCGTATTTTGTAATAATTATATTTGATTAAAAATTGGGAATCATTTTGGGATTATGTAATTGAATATGAAATATTGATTTGAGATGTAACCAGAAAAGCTATTTTGAAATCTGTTTTGATTTTATTTTATATTCATGTGCTTCTGATATTATGGATACCATTAACATTACCATATTTTTTCAATGGAAGTTGTACTAAATATGACATCAACATTTGTTTCACTTAGCTTCGGGACTCAAAATAGGGGATGTTACAACTTGGTATTAGAGCATAGGTTTATGAAACTTAAAAGAAATTTAAATTTTAAAATGATTTTTGAAAACATAATCCTAAGGAATTAGAGAAAATATTTGCGTATGGGATAACGCTATAGTAATGTACTTGTATTAGCTATATATATAAGTATAAGCTTTATCTCTATTCTCCCATCTTTCTTAGGCCATTCTTTTGTATCTTACAAAGACTTGAATGCAGATTTTAAGGAAGTAAGATATGGATGCTAGGGATGGAAGAGTTAACATTTCTGGAGGAGGCACCATAATCAATGGACATGCCAGATCAAACACTAGAAGGAATCTAGGTCGGATACAAGCTGCTAATGGGGGTGCTGGAGCACGCAAGTTGATATAGGAGTTATGTATAAGTTCTTCGTTAATATGATGAAAGCTGGAGCTGCTGCGGGATTAGTTGGAGGAAATGTTGGAGGAGGAAATCAGGAAGCTCCGGTTTTTAATAACTATGCAGTGTCGGGTAGGGACTACGCTAGCCTTGGAGGAAGGCCTTTTATCGGGACCGAGGACACAACTGAAGTGAAGAATTGCTTACTTCATTGCAAAGGATTTTTGCGAAGGATTTTGCTTATTTAGGACTTAATGATAAACAGAAAAGGAGATTGGCATCCAGACAGTTGCAAGAAACAACACTATACTGGAGGAATAGTGTTACTGTAGGAGTAGCAGGAGAGGCTATGATTTGGGCGGATTTTAGAAGGAGGTTTGAGGAAAGATTCATGGCGGAGAGTTCCAAGTCAACTCTGCTCAAGAAGTTTGTTGAGTTAGTGCAGGGAGACACGACGGTGCTTGAGTATGCTACCATATTTGAGGAATTATCAGAATACGAATATGCTATGGTTGATATAGTTATCAAAAGGAATTAGAATTTCATCCGTCGATTAAGACCCAAGCATGCTAATACCACATATTAGGGATTCATGTGATGTTATTATTGAGATGGCTTTGAGGAATGAAGAGATACTCGCTTTCTTTAATGGTAACAAAGCAGTGGAAACTCAAGGTGGATAGAACCAAAAGAGAAATTTTTACCATAAGAAAGGAGCTCGGAAAGGAAGAGCAACGAAGAAAGGGAAGGCCGATGTAGTTTGCTACAAGTGTGACAAGAAGGAACATTTTGCTCACGAGTGTCAGACGGGCAAAGAAAAGAAGGTTGCTAACAAGAAAGGAGTGAAATGCTTCATCTTGATCGGATTGGACATTATAAGAACTAGTGCAAAGAACCGACCAAGGATGGAAATGGAAAAATGTTTGCATTGGAACCAGCTACCACAAGACCAACAACAAAAAAGAAAGTAAAAGCTATATTGGGAGGTATGCTTTTGATTCATAGTGTGTTGGTTATAGTTCTATTTGACAACGGTGCATCATATTCTTTTACATCTCATTATTTGGTAGATAAGCTTAACCTGGGACCTTCATACCTAGTTACATTTTCAAGGGTTACAAATGTGATAGGAGGGTACGCGACGCTTAGGATGAGATATGACTAGTTAGAGCTTGGATTGTTAGGTTATATATTTGTTGCAGTTTCCTGTATTTGATTTCGTAGGGTTTGGAATTATTTTGGGTATGGATCGGTTAAGTAAGTGCGATGCTAGGATATTTTGCCATAATAAGAAAATATCACTTAGACACCCAAGTTATAATGATCAGATTATATACTCCACTGAAAACTCTAGTTTTTGAAGTGAATGTTTTGTTGGGTGTCATGGAGGAAAAGGATAAGTTGAATCGAGTTTTCATTGTTAGATAATTCAAAGATGTCTTTGAGCCCCTGATTGGACTACCATCGAAACGAGCCATTTATTTTCGAATAGATTTAGTACCAAGAGTTGAATCTATAAGTAGGCTACCAAGTAGAATGACACCCACCGAGATGAAGAAGCTAAAGGTGCAGTAGGTGGATTTAGAAGATAAGAAATTTATCACACCAAGTAGTTCGCCTTGAGGAGTAGCTATAGTATTTATTAGGAAACTGGATGGATCATTGAGGTTGTGTATTTATTATCGTAAATTGAATGAGAAGACGATAAAGAACCGATATCCATTACCTAGGATTGATTATTTGTTCGACCAGTTGAGTGGGGACAAAATATTTTCTCAGTTGGGTTTGGCAACAAGTTTCCATCAACTTAGAGTAGCAGAGGATAGTATTCCTTTGACGACTTTTGCAACCAGATATGGATCATACGAATGGCTAGTGATGCTGTTTGGTCTAACTAATGCGCCAACGTTCTTCATGGACTTGATGAACATAATCTTCCAGGACCATTTGGAAAGATTTGTATTAGTATTCGTAGATGACATATTGATATATTTCAAGGATGAAAGAGGTCATGAAGTTCATCTTAGGATAGTTCTCTAAACAGTGAGACAGCATCGATTCATGGAAATTTTTTTGAAGTGTCACTTTGTAAGAAAGAAGTGAAGTTTCTTGGTCATGTAGTTTCAGAGAAAGGATTGTCAGTAGATTCGGCTAAGATCGAGGCAGTGAATAGTTGGACGAGACTCGACACGGTGAATGAGATAAAGAGTTTTCTTAGATCAGTTGTCTATTTCCGGAGATTCATTAAGGATTTCTCGTGGATAGCCGCACCGATGACTAAGCTAATTCGAAAAAATGCAAAATTTGTTTGGACTGATAAGTGTGAGGAGGCATTCCATAAAATGAAGTATTTATTGATTAATGCACATGTGTTAGTTGTTCAATAGGGGAATCGGGACTCAGTGGTATATACGAACACATTTGAAGCATGATTAGGAGCTTAGACCGCATGAAGTTAAATATCCAATTCATTATTTAAAATTAGGAACGGTAATTTTTGCATTGAAGGTGTGGAGACATTACTTTTTGGGAGAAAGATTCGAGTTTTTTACGGATCATAAGCCACTAGAATATTTATTCTCTTAGAAGGAGTTGAGTATGAGACATCAGAGATGGTTAGAGTTCATAGCCGCATATGACTATGGTATTGAGTACACATGAGAAAAGGAAATAAGTTGCAGATGCACTCAGCAGAAAGCATCAATATTGGCAATGATAGCTGAGTGGAAAGATTTACAAGCATTGTTGAATCATTAGTTTTGATTCATGACAAGACGGTTCAGAAGCTAAAGAAAAATATGCACTCATACATGACAAAAAGAAGACATCAGAGGATCAACTTCAACTCTTTGCCTAAGTAAATTATTATATGTGATTGAGTCTTAGAAATATGTTAAAATCAATCCTCAAGTTTTCTAACTTTTCATTTTTTCTTAAAAAAGAATTCATAGTGCAAAATATACTCAGCCAGTCGACTGGCTATGCATGCCCAGTCGACTGACTGTGCATATGTACAACATTACATTCTTTTTCAAAAAATGGTCGAACATTTTCAAATTTTCAAATTCAGTCGACTGATCAAAATCAACCAGTCGACTGATCCGGCTTCAACTGTCAAAATTCTGAATGGACATCTTCTTCCATGAAAGGATGCACTGCATGAATAGATGTCTCTCTTGGCTGAAACTCTTCACTAAGAGTTGCATCTCTCTGAAAACTATATATAAGAGTTATCACTCACTTCATAATCGCTAATTTCTGATTCTAATTCTCTATATTCTCTCTTGTGATTATTCTAGTGCATTCATACTCTCCATTGCTTTGAATCTTTGAATTATATTACATATACTTCGATTCTTAGCAATATTCTTCCTTCAAATCTTCACATACTCTTTATATTCTTGAGGAATTGATTATAGGAAGTTTTGTAATCTTAAAAGACAAATCAGTGTTATCAAGAACACATTGAGTCAATTACTTTTATATTTTGTTAAAGACCTGTTCTGCTGCTCAGGCAAGGGAAAGTCCTCTTCGGCTGCTGAGGCAAAAATCCTATTCTGTTGCTCAGGTGTCCGTTCTGCTACTCAGACTTATCCCTTTAGATTAAGTGGGGGTATTGTTAGTTAAAGGCAGAAGTTATTCTGGGACTAGTCGTAGAACGGGAGTTCGAACCAGTATAAAAATTCCCGGTGTGCTTACTTTTATTTACATTACTACTTTTTACTGCTTTTGAATTTAGTTTAATATATATATTCCATATCCATCAATCCATATAAACTTTCATTTGGTATCAGAGCAAGGTCATCATATAACCATTACACAGTTATCTGATATTTTGCTAATATGGAAAATAACACCAGCACTACCAACACTGTCACTAACAGTAGTTTTATTGAAGGACAATCCACTGCACGACATCCATTTTTCAATGGTTTAAATTATAATTATTGGTCTACTCGTATGAGAATGTATATGAAATCTAATAGTTTTGAGTCATGGAATATCACACAGAATGAATACACTCCTCCTATTGGAGAATATTCCACTTGGTCAAACACAGAAAAATTAAATGCTACTGCCAATGCTAAAGCCATGAACATGTTATTTTGTGCACTAGATAGAAATGAATTTAATCGTATTAGCATGTGTCAAACTGCTTATGAAATATGGAGAACGCTTAAAATCACTCATGAAGGAACTAAGAAAGTCAAACAAAGCAAAATCTCCATGCTCAAAAATCAGTTTCAAAACTTTAGAATGAAACAAGATGAGTATATAAATGATATGTACTCTAGATTCCAAGACATATATCACTCACTGTTAGCACTAGCAGAAAAGTATACAGATTTTGATATTGTATCAAAACTCCTCAACTCACTCACGAATGAATGGGAGAGAAAAGTTTTGGCCATCCAAGAAGCTAACGATATTTCTGCCATAAAATCAGAGGAGTTGATAGGAAATCTAATGTCTTATGAAGTTAATGTACAGGCTAAAAGAGTACAGGCACAAGACAAAAAGAACATAGCTTTTCGGGCTGAAGAAGAAGAGAACCAAGATTCAGATGATGAGAATTTAGCATTCATTGCCAAACTTTCATGAAATTCTTAAAGTATCGAAAGAACAACAAATTCAATGATAAAAAGAATTTCTCAAGCAAACCATCTGCGTCATCTTTAGAATGTTATAATTGTCACAAGAATGGACATATCCAGAAAAACTGTCCAGAACTAAAGAAGAATTATTCCAACAAGGGCAGAAAAGATAGGTACAAAAAGAAAGCATTCTCTGCCACATGGGACGACTCAGGTTCCTCATCATCAAATAGTGATAGTGATAATAGAAATGAATAAGCAAATGTATGCTTCATGGCCATAGAAAATGAGGTTAGTGATCTGACTTTTGATGATCTAATTGAAATTAATTCAGAACTTTTGAATATCTTAAAAAATTTCGAAACAAAATATAAAGAAGCTCGTGAAAATCAGAGCAAAGAAGAATTCGAAAGAGATATGCTTAAAGATGAGAAGAAAATACTAGAAGAAGAACTTGAAAAACTTCAAGAATCAGACTCTAACATTAATTCTCGATTACTTTATTTAGTCAAGAAATTGAACCTCAAATAAAAAAGAATAATGTTCTTGGCTCTTAAAATCACGAGTTAAAAACAAAAGTAAAGTTACATGATCTAGACAATGTTGTGCTAAAAAGTAAGTTAGAGAATATTACTAAAAATGTTTCTAACTTTAATAAAGGAAGAGAAAATTTGTCTAAAATTATTGAAAATTCTCAATCAGTATCAAGTAAAAAGGGGTTAGGCTATGTTAAGAGGTCTATAGCTCCATCTAGAATAAAAAATAAAAGGAGAATTGATTTTAAAACCACAATCACTAAATAAAATTCAAAAAGGACAAATTTAAAAACTATAAAAATATCGATTCCTAAAACAAACAATAATTTGATTAGGAAGAAATATATAAACACCTTTTTAGAAACTGTTCATAAAAATAAGGATCACATTTTTAAATGGAATACTGAGCCCTCTTGGGTTTGATTTCCTAAGATTTAACTCTTAGGACCCTATTAAAAAATGGTACCAGTGTTATCTTATATTTTTTGTAGGTCTCACTCAAGAAAAGTTGAAAATGGATACTCCACAGTGGTTGCTCAAAACACATAACGGGAGACAAAGATATGCTATCAAATATTACTTACTCAGATGGAGGCTCCGTCACATTTGAAGACAATTCCAAAGGGTATATCATCGGCAAAGGCAATGTGAGCAACAACAGTATTTCAAATTTACCTCTTATTTCAGTTTTTTTACTTGTCAAAAATTTAAAACATAAGTTACTTAGTATCAGCCAATTGTGTGATAAAGGATTTAAAATCACTTTTTCTGAAAACAAATGTAGTATTTTTGATCAAAATCAAAATCTTATCTTTGAAGGAAATAGAGACAGAAATATCTATGTTCTGAATATGAAAATAAATCATAATTCAGTTATGTGTTTAATAGCCAAAGAAAATGATCCTTGTTATGGCATAAACGATTCTGTCATATTAACTTCAAGATATAAACAAGCTCTCTAAAAATAACTTAGTAAAAGGTTTACCAAAAATGAATTTTAAAATTGATCATATTTGTGATGCATGTCAGTTAGGGAAGTTAACTAAGTCATCTTTTTAATCTAAAAAGGTCATTTCAACTCTACAACCACTTGATTTGCTACATATGGATTTATTTGGACCAACACAAGTACAATCCATTAATCATAGTAGATATGTGTTTGTTATTGTTGATGATTTTTCTAGATATACTTGGACTATTTTTATGAAAAATAAAAGTGATACCTTTGATAATTTCAAAACATTTGTCAAAAGAATTCAAAATTTTAAAGGATTAAAAATCAAAAACATAAGAAGTTATCATGGAGGAGAATTTGAAAACGAAGCCTTTGAATATTTTTGTAAGAAAAAGAATATTCCATAATTTTTCGTTTCCTAGAACTCCACAACAAAATGGAGTTGCAGAACGTAAAAATAGAACTTTACAAGAATGTGCAAGGAATTTTTTAAATGGAAGTACATTACCAAAACATTTCTGGGCCGAAACAGTTGCAACAACTTGTTATGTTTTTAATCATGTTTCTATTCGACCACTAACTAAGAATACTCCTTATGAACTTCTTAATGGACGAAAACCAAATATTTCTTATTTTAAAGTTTTCGGTTCAAAATATTTTGTTTTAAACACAAAAGATCAACTTGGTATATTCGATCCAAAATCCGATGAAGGAATCTTCTTAGGGTATTCAGATCAAAGCAAAGCTTATCGAATTTATAATAAAAGAATAAATATCATTGAAGAAACTCTCCATGTATCCTTCGATGAGAATTTTAAACCAATCCCAAGTATAAGAGATGATGAAGATTTCCATGATAATATCACAAATACAGAAACTTCAAATTTTGAATATAATGAAAACATTGTTCACAATAACAATGAATTAAAATCTCACCTAGAGTATTAAGAGATAATCCTTCTATTATGTTATTGGAGAACTCAATTCATCTGTTAGAACAAGAAATCAATTAAATCAAATGGGTCATGTAGCTTTTCTATCTAATATTGAACCTAAAATTATTAAAGAAGCATCTACTGATGAAAATTGGTTAATCGCTATGCAAGAAGAACAAAACCAATTCGAAAGAAATGACGTTTTGGATTTAGTTCCATGGCCTAGTGATCAATCAGTTATTGGTACAAAATGGATTTTCAAAAATAAAGTAGATGAACAAGGAAATATTACTAGAAATAAAGCTATAATGGTCGCTCAAGATTATAATCAAGAAGAAGGAATTGACTATGAAGAAATGTTTGCTCCAGTTGCTAGACTAGAAGCAATACGAATCTTACTAGCTTTTGCATGTTTCCATAAATTTAAATTCAAATGGATGTCAAAAGTGCTTTTTTAAATGGTTTTATAAAAGAAAATATTTATGTTGAACAACCTCCGTTATTCATACACGAACAATTTCCAGACCATGTCTATAAGCTTAAAAAAGCTTTATACGGTTTGAAACAAGCACCCCATGCTTGGTACGATCGTCTTAAAAAATATTTAATAGATTCTGGTTTTGAAATTGGAAAGGTTGATCAAACTCTTTTTATTAAAAGAAATAAACAAGACTTTTTAATTATTCAAATATATGTTGATGATATAATTTTTGGATCTACAAATGAAAGACTTTGTCAGGAATTTTTTAAATAATGACCAATGAATTTGAAATGTCACATATGGGTGAGTTAAATTATTTTCTTGGTTTACAAATAAAACAACTAGAAAATGGTATTTTATTAATCCAGAAAAATATTGTAACAATCTAATTAAACGCTTTGGTATGGAAAATACTTCTACCAAACCAACTCCTATGAGTACAACCATACATCTTGAAAACGATGAAAATGGCAAAGTATTGACCAAAAATTATATCGAAGTATGATAGGATCGTTACTATTTTTAACAGCTAGTAGACCTGACATTATGATGAGTGTTTGTTTATGTGCACGATTTCAAGCAGATCCCAAAGATTCACATTTACGAGTAGTTAAACGCATTTTACGGTATCTTAATAAAACCAAGGACTTTGGACTATTCTATCCAAAGGAATGTCCTTTTGAATTAGTGTCTTATAGTGATGCTGATTTTGGAGGAAATCGAACAGATAGAAAAAGTACAAGTGGGACTTGTCACTTCATTGGACGGTCTCTTCTATCTTGGTTTAGTAAGAAAAAAACTGTGTTTCATTATCAACTTGTGAAGCAGAATATATATCTGCAGCTTTGGCATGTGCTCAAGTAATCTACATGCAGCAAACACTTCAAGATTTTGATTTTAATTTATCTAAATCAACAATTTTTTGTGATAACTTAAGTTCTATCAACCTATCTAAAAATCCAATTAATCACTCATGAACAAAACATATTGACATACGTCATCATTTTCTTCGGGATAGCATTGAAAAAGGTATAATAAATCTTGATTTTGTATCTTCTGAAAACCAATTGGCCGATATTTTTACTAAACCTTTAAATGAAAACACTTTTGTAAAATTGAGACGAGAACTAGGAATCATCTCGTTTAAAAAATCTATAAGTTTTATTAAAAAAAAATTAAGCTAGGATTCGAACTCAGGACCTCTTGGTAAGTATGGATGTGTCTTTACCACTAAACTACATAATGTTTCTTGTCTAAGCTCAGAGCTCATTTCAGCTTACTCTTTTTAATGGTCCACATCTTCTTGATTATTATCCTCAATTCTTTTATGGCTGCAATTGAATCTCTCTATATTTACTCTCAGCTATTATTTTGTTAACTGTCTTCTCTATTTATATTCATTCGTAAACTTTCTTACTTGATTAAAGAAATTTTTACTTCTATCAAAAACAATAAAACATGGTTTTCAATTTTGCATTATTTTTCTACACCATGGCTGGATCATCCTCATACTAGCCTTCCTCTCATCACTCGTCTGAATATTCCTCAATCAATTTTAGATCTCCAAGTTCAAGGTCTTCAAATCTTCCAACTCAACTCCTGCTTATATCCCAATATGTCCACCACAAAACCATTATACGGGATATACGCCAGAAAATAAACGCACGCGAAGAAACTTATTTCCAACTCCAACAACTAAAGAAAAGATAGATGACTTACATCACTATCAGAGAGAAACACTTTAACTTCAACGTGAAATGTATTATGAACAAAAAAGTCATGGTAGGAGACTTAGTTTTCTTGAACGATGTGCTGCAAAATATGTGGTTCATCCCCATCAACACGAACGCACATATTCACTCACCTCAACGCCCTCATGTATCACCATATTCATGGGAACTTGTAGGAACGAGCAACTCACCAATTCAAAAAGAATGTTCTCCTATAAAGCTATTTGTTGAAAGTACAAAAATTGAACCAGGAGAAGAATCGGATGACTGACACTCTCATCTCTAATTTCTATGCTCATTATCTCTGTTTTAAAATTGTATCTATGTTCTTAAATAAAACTTGTATGTCTTCACGAAAAATAATTCAAAAGATGTTCTACAGTTTTTTTACTTTCAGTCGACTGAAATTAATATTCAGTCAACTGATTACAGGTATGGAAAGCTCTCGGGAAACCAGTTAGTCGACTGACCTAATACGATCAGTCGACTGGCTGTATAAATTTTTGATTTTCATCAGTGCACCAATCGACTGTCTTCAATATACCAGTCGACTGGCTATACAAAAATACACTATATTCCCTGTTTTCTTCTCCCTCACTTTACCATTCTCAATTTTTTACCCAAATCTATTTTGTAACGACCCAACTTACATACTCCAGGAAATTGCATCGCTAAAAAAGAAAGAAAGGGATAGAAAAGAGAAAAAGAAGAGAAGAAAGAAACAACATCAGAATCTAACACAGCGGAACGAATAAATTATATATATTAATAACATAATACTTTACATAGTATCATATACATCAGAGATACACAGCATAATCAACTCATACTAGACAGTTATAGACACCTGTCTAGTTATACAACTCAATACAACAACTCAGAGAACTACACACAGCGGAAAACTAGATATATATCTACTCGCAGAAGCCTCCTGCTCCATTGCTCCTCCATAAATCGTCAAAGCTAATCCAGAATCCTAACCTGAATCCCTTGACTACTCATAAAAATTTGAGTACCCAAGAGTTTATGAAAAACAAAAATAAACTTCGGGTCAGACATGGGTCTGGTGTGAGTAACAGGTTAAAGTTGCTTAACTTTCAAAAACCTTTTGAAAAGAAAGGTATCACGTAAGACTTCCCACACATAAACATGGAAAAGTTTTTACCTTACGCTAACCAAAACATTTGATAGGAAATCCGATGATATTATAATAGTGTCTAGGGTTTTCAAATAAATATGAAATAGCCGAAATTGTTACATCTATTAAATTCCAGCTACTAGCCACAAAAGTGGGTAATACAATCAAAACCGTTGGCACTTATTGGATTTTGGATTCCATACAATGGCAGGGCTACTGGGGTACCGCCCGTCACAGTACGTGGCCTAGATCAACGTACCGAGGAGCCACCCTAACTCCCCTGCAACACAAGGCCGGACCCATTCCTTACTGAATAGTTCCGAACAAGACAACCCCGCAGTTGGTGCGCACTAACAACTGCCCACTAAGCCGAATAAAAAGGGACCTCTAGACAGGGATCAATCTTGCTCTCAAGTGGGTGCTACCCACGAAGCCTTGCTGCACCTCCCCTGTTTTAGCCATTCCCGGTTGATGAGGCTTGAGGCTACGATTACCTTTATAGGACACATCACTTAGAATGCTCATCGTCCACCTGACGATGTTCTGAAAGCATTCAATCCATACAAGTTCGTTCCGGGTTCGAACGAAACCGAAGGCATTACCTCGTTACACTTGTTTTGGAATCACCCTCAAAGTTAACGACAATAACCCTTGCACTCTGATTCACCATCTCGAATCTATAAGGACTAATTCCGTCAACTCATTACGGAATCACCCACAGAGTTATAATGACTCATAGTCCTTACACCTCGAGTCTTCACAAAGCTCCACTTTGAATTCACGACCTAACGTTATTTGGAATCGATGTGGTTTTCGGATATCCAAATATGGAAACCCGATCCCGGTCTCATCGAAAACCAAAGCGTGTCTTTTAAGGTCCAAGTTGTTTTAAAGTTTTAAAACATTTCAATTACAGTATCTATATTCACACAGATAGATAACTCATAATTCATAACTGATAATTAACATTATCACATAACAGGTAATCCCCATCATCAATATCATATAGATATTCCATATCTCAACATCACAATAGATAACCTATGTTATCATCACAATATAACCAACATCCATACCACACAATATCATTTATCTCATTACTGAGATTACAAAGCATCCAAGTCAAACCATTCATCCATAAGCAAAGATTCACTTATCACAATATAATTAATTTAAAATAAATTAAATTAATCATCTCAATCTCAAATTAATTTAAAATGAATTAAATTAATTCCTTCATCTATAATTAATTTAAAATAAATTAAATTAATTGCTTTACCAAAATATCTTGCTTACTCAATCATTTAATTGATTACAATCAATTAATTCATCATAAATTACTTTAATTAATCACTCTTGATTAATTATTCTTAATTACATTCATGTAATTATCCTAAATTAATTCCACAAATTAATTATTCTCAACTAACCAGTAATTAACCCTTAATTACACCAACTAATTAATTAATCATAATTAATTTCATTTATCCTTAATTAATTACATTAATTAATTACCTATTATTGATTAATTAATCCTAATTAATCATCCCTAATTACATCATTAATTAAATAATTAATGATCTTAATTATTTCTTAAATTAATTACTCAAAGTAATTAACAAACTTAATTACTATATTAAACCAAATAATTATCCTTAAATTAATTTCTCAATTAATTATTTGATTAATTTCTAAATAATTAATCCAAATTTCTTCATACTTAACATTTCCTTAATTACAATCTGTAATTATTAAATAATTACTTAACTAAGTAATTTCCAAAACATTAATTACATAAAGTAATTATCCTTAACCCAAGTGTTTAAATCTAATTAAACTTAATTAATTAAATTAAACAATCTCATTTAATTAAATTAATTACATTAAGTAATTAATTTCTTAATTACTTTATCAAGTAATTACTCAAACTATTTAGAATTGATTATTTTTAAATTAATTAATCTAATTAATTATAAAAATTAACTACATTAATTAATTGTTAAATAATCATGGTTAATGACCTTCAATAACCATCCTTAAATTATTTTATAAGGTAATTAACTTAAATTAATTACTATTTAATTTATCTTTAATCATTTATTAATTAAAGTTATTTATTAAATTAATTAACCTTGATTTAAAACTTAATTACATAATTAATATTCATTTATCATTAATTAATAACTTAATTAATGACCTTAATTTCAAATTGATTAATCATTAATCAATTATTAATTCCAAATTTAATTAATTAATTAAATTAATTAATTAATCTTAATTACCTGTTAATAAATTTTAAAACATAATTCTTAATCAAATTTTCCAAAATAAAACATAACTTAATTATGTTTAAAACAATTTGATTCAAACAAAGTACTTTTGAAATTACCTTTAAATTTCAATTTAAATTCAAGTTTAAAATGGAATAATTTTAAACTTATCAAAGTTTTAAATAAATTTAAAACCTTTTAAATTGCAAATCTAACAAATACTATATGAAAATTTTAAAGTTAATTCCATTTCAAACCTTTAATAACTTAAGTTTTCACTTTAATTTAAAACTTCAAATTTAAACCTTGTTTGAAATTTAAAACTGAATTTCAAATTGAACTTCTAAATTTCCAGATTTAAACCAACTTCAAATCTTCTCATATTTTAAAACCTCATTACTAAAATGTTTAAACTATTTATCAACATGATATAGTTAATAAAGTTAAATTTAAACTTAAATTCCTATTTTAAAAACTGGAGTTTAAATTCAAATTAGAAATTCAAACCTGAATTAAATTTTAAACTTAACATTACCTTACACAAAACTTCAGATTTGAATATTTTAAAAACCAGATTTTAAAGAAACAGGTTTGCAACCTGAAGACTGCAATATACAGAGAAACCCGAGAATCCCATATTCTACTTCGAGTCAAACTCATGCCTACTTCGAGTTTCTACCCGACTTGCTTCGAGTCATCCTCATATTTGCTCGAGCCATCTCTGCAACACCCCATACCCAAGCAGTTCGTCAGAGTCTCATCGCCGTGCATATGCACGGCGACTCCTGCCTCCTTCTCATCAACAAAGACGATCAACTACAACCAATAACTCAACTACACCCTACCTCAATCACCAGATCAACATTTAAACAAGAATTCATCACCAAGCTCAAAAACCCAAACCTGGAAAATTATATTTCAGGTTTCAATTCAAACCTGTCAACGGCGTTAGTTCACCAACGCGACCACCTGACACCCAACCCCAACGGCCTCGCACTATCTCACATCTCAACTACAAAATCCCTGAATATCAATACACTCGATCACTCCTATGCCCCGAAATGATCGATCCTTTACCCACATAAAAACTAGGGTTAAATTCCAAAACTTCTAAACTGCAATCATTCTAGAAATTATTATACTCTTGTTTGATTTTTCTAAGTATCTCCAGTATCTACTCCATGACTCGGAAGAATTGCAGGATTCCTTAATTCAAAAATTTATAGAATTTGCACAAATTCAAATTTTTGTTTCAGACCAGACTGTCAATGAAACATACCTTTTAAAATACCAATACTTGATTTAAAAATCAAGTTACAGCTTATGTTTTTGATTTGTATCACTAAATTATTATATTAATTAGATTTTGTTTGATTAAAATTGTACATGCATGATGTTCTTTACAGATTCTCAGAGTCCAGGAACAAGTTATTATCCTAAATAAAAACTAATACTTTAATTAGTATATATTACATATTTTATTTGAGAATTTACATCTAAACATAGTTTAGATCTGGAGTTCATAGGTTTTGAATTTGGAATCTAGATCAGGAAAATAAATTATCAATAGCATGTAGGCATTCCACTCATACATATATGCAGTCATTATAAACATACAGACATAATTTTTCTGCTTTATCTCAAATATTAAATCAAGCAAACTAATAAATTTTAAGGTTTCAATGTTACTCACTTTTGAAAAATACAGAGCTCAGTTGAATATGCAGAAAACTCAAAAATGCAAGCATTCCATCTCATACACAAACACAGGCATATCCAACATACTCAACAAGCA
Organism: Allium cepa; assembly: GCA_030765085.1. Taxonomy (NCBI): domain Eukaryota; kingdom Viridiplantae; phylum Streptophyta; class Magnoliopsida; order Asparagales; family Amaryllidaceae; genus Allium; species Allium cepa. The sequence goes on along the minus strand of CM060932.1, from coordinate 687,942,102 downwards.
ATAGATTTAGCAACTATATTTTAATTTAGTTTTAAAAATAAATTGTTACTCACCACTTGATGAATGCAGACCCCCCTGTTGACCACTTGAATTTGCAGAACACAAACATATGCAGGCTTTATGAAAAAAATGCAGGTGCTCCTCTCTGTTGCTCATGCTCATAGCCTGATTGCTTGCATGTAGGAAGAATGCAGTTGCTAAATTTTCCCAAACACAAGCATGCAGGTGATTAGATGAACTTGTATATGCTTGAACTTGAAGCTTTGAAAAACAGATATGCCCTCAAAACTGAAATGCTTTGAAAAGTTTTGAGATGCTTTGAAAACTAGGGCCTCTGGGATTTGGAATTGCTATGAACACTCTGATTAACTTGCATGCATTTAGAAATTGAGGCAGATATGAGGATTGAAAACTTGCATGCACTATTGAAAACATGCTACAGATTTTTGATAAAGGGGAAGTGGAATATGCAGGTTTGGAAATGCAGATTTGCCCCTTCTGGTTTGTACAGGGATTTGAATATGCAGGATTCATTTATTTGAGGAAATGCAAACTTATTTGAGATGAGGGTGGATTCTTTTAAGAAATGCAGAAATGCAGATTTGTTTGGTTCAGGAAAAATGCAAATGGAATGAAGATGAGTTCATGATTCTCCTTTGATTCAGAAAAATGCAGTGTGAAAATGAAGATGCAAGCTATACAAATGTATTTTCAGATTTTATGGAAATAAAAGAAAATAAAAACTAAAACTAACACTTGTCTAAAATGAGACACTTGTCTATATGATTGCACATTAATTTAACACATGTATTTTCTTTAAGGGAAATTAGTATTTATTTACAAGCTAATGCATATATTAACTTAGTTTCAATATGTTAATTTAAATTTGAATATGTGTATGAATTATAAAAGAAAACAAATCATGTTTACAAATGAAACATATACAAATAAAAATTAAAACAATTTAGATTTTATTTTATCTAGTTTGAATTTAAATTCAACTAGATTCAAAAATCAAACAATTTTCAAATTAAGTTATAAATAGAAATTCAATTTGAACTAAAATTTACAAATGTTATTTAAAACTTATTAAAAAGTCATTATATTATCAATATTGCTTTTATAATCTTATTTTAAAAGAAATTACATTTTTATCAAATAAATATCCATTTTATTAAGTCATAAAAATCAATTTGTTAAATTTATCCTAAATTTAAAACAATATCAATCTATTTAAAATATAAACCATATATTCATATTGTAAATAGAAATCAATTTATTATTTTTAAAAAGATAAAATAACCAATTTAAATATTTATTGAAGAGGATTATTAAATTTATCTGAATAATTATTTACAGAACATCAATATCAATTTAATTTTAACACAGATTATTAAATTGATATTGTCAAAAATTCCGGGACGTTACAATCCTTCCCCCTTAAAAGAATTTCGTCCTCGAAATTTAAAACAAAGGTAATTTAATAATCTTATTAAATTTTAATTTAAACACAAGCATATATCAAACCTATGCTAACAACCAAACAACCAATTCAATCAATCAAACAAATCTAATTATTCAGACAAATTCTGGATAAATAACATCGAGTTTCCCCAGGTGTATATATATATCCACCGGGATACTCGCCCTAGAGAACCCAAACAAACAATACCATGAAGCTACTAAGCTCCTATACAACTATATCTATAACACTAGACAAAATATCAGACTACAAACGAGTCTGACTTAACTATCAAAACTCCAAAACTGCTGGTTCTACAACTAGAGACAGATCATACACGTACTTCCTCAGAGATACGTGAAACTCATCGAATCCCAGTTATCCAACTGGCAATTCAATCCTGTAGATCCATCATCTTCTCCAAGAATACAGAAAAGATCCAAAACACATCAGAGCAACTCCTCAGACTTACCCAAACTTATAGCTCACTTCTGATCGGAGAAAACTTTATCAAAATTAATCTCCGTCTTCAGAGTCCAAATCCCTCCGACTCTTATCCACATAATTCTTCAGACGATCCTGGGCTACCTACAGCCTATTCGATCAGCTCAACCTACGCCGATGCTTCTAGAAACAAACCAGACCAATCAACTCAACAAAATGATCTCCTCAAGATCAACCAAACCAAGAACTCAAACTCAACTCCTCAACATCAGAAAACAACAACTTACTTCTCCAGTCCAGAAAGAAAAGCAGATACACTCCCCAACTGCTTCCGCTGCTCAACTCTGATCCGAAGAAGAGAATTGTTGAAGAAGAACACAAGCACAACTCAACAACATACCCCAAAGATATGGTTTAACAAATCCATAAGAATCATTCAGGAGTTCCTCCAAAAACTCCAAGCTGCTACACCAACTCAATCTCCTAGAACCATTCTACTATTAGGCTGAACCACCCGAACCACTTCTGGAATCCCAGCCGATAAGGAAGCTCAATCTCCAGATGCAAACCAAACTCTGACTTCTTGAAGACATTCAGGAAAACTCAGATAACCCAAGAGAACACTTCATCAATCGCAAGTCACTTTTGCGATCAACCCAAATCAAATCCAAGGAAAACTGTTCTCTCTTAACCAAACATAACAACCTAAACTTAATTAGTCAACCCATCGAAGTAACGGGTCTACTAAACTGCTCCTGAACTCTACTTCAGAAAAACTGCTAAATCAGAAGATCTCTTGCCAATGCCGAGAACACCCCAAACTACACTGCTGCCACAGATGCCAAAGAATTCCAAAACAAAGCTCTCCGAGAAACTCGGACTTCAAAGCAAACAGAAACTCCGGCTGAACACAGCCACAATACTGAAGCAGACTCACCTCCTTAAACTTGTTTCAACGAAAACATCTTTGGGAACATCCATAGTCACTGCATCTCATCACGCAGCTACTACTTCCCGAGGTATCAAAATACCATCACTTGCTTCAGCTCAACCAAACAGATCCAAACACTACTCATCAACTTCAGAAATAAACTCTGAACCTTAACAGGTTTCCTTCAGAGATTAATGAAGTTCTTCATCACTACAGGACTCACTCGAGACGGTATTAGGTCTACAGTCCCAACAAAACACCTCCAACCTCAAACATTCAAACTCCAACCAATGGTAGTAATCGTGTAACACACAATACTACCTCATCTACCTTCATAACTTATATTGGAAAACCTGAACGGGTAACCCAACAGATAGGTAGAAATATATAGTTATATATAAAAATTACAAATACGCTCTCTCAAGAAAGACACCACTACTGAGCCTAGGTATTCACTCAACCTAATGCTCCCTAAAGAAAGATTCATTCCAGAGCCTAGGTATTCACTCAACCTAAAGCTCTGATACCACTGTAACGACCCAACTTACATACTCCAGGAAATTGCATCGCTAAAAAAGAAAGAAAGGGATAGAAAAGAGAAAAAGAAGAGAAGAAAGAAACAACATCAGAATCTAACACAGCGGAACGAATAAATTATATATATTAATAACATAATACTTTACATAGTATCATATACATCAGAGATACACAGCATAATCAACTCATACTAGACAGTTATAGACACCTGTCTAGTTATACAACTCAATACAACAACTCAGAGAACTACACACAGCGGAAAACTAGATATATATCTACTCGCAGAAGCCTCCTGCTCCATTGCTCCTCCATAAATCGTCAAAGCTAATCCAGAATCCTAACCTGAATCCCTTGACTACTCATAAAAATTTGAGTACCCAAGAGTTTATGAAAAACAAAAATAAACTTCGGGTCAGACATGGGTCTGGTGTGAGTAACAGGTTAAAGTTGCTTAACTTTCAAAAACCTTTTGAAAAGAAAGGTATCACGTAAGACTTCCCACACATAAACATGGAAAAGTTTTTACCTTACGCTAACCAAAACATTTGATAGGAAATCCGATGATATTATAATAGTGTCTAGGGTTTTCAAATAAATATGAAATAGCCGAAATTGTTACATCTATTAAATTCCAGCTACTAGCCACAAAAGTGGGTAATACAATCAAAACCGTTGGCACTTATTGGATTTTGGATTCCATACAATGGCAGGGCTACTGGGGTACCGCCCGTCACAGTACGTGGCCTAGATCAACGTACCGAGGAGCCACCCTAACTCCCCTGCAACACAAGGCCGGACCCATTCCTTACTGAATAGTTCCGAACAAGACAACCCCGCAGTTGGTGCGCACTAACAACTGCCCACTAAGCCGAATAAAAAGGGACCTCTAGACAGGGATCAATCTTGCTCTCAAGTGGGTGCTACCCACGAAGCCTTGCTGCACCTCCCCTGTTTTAGCCATTCCCGGTTGATGAGGCTTGAGGCTACGATTACCTTTATAGGACACATCACTTAGAATGCTCATCGTCCACCTGACGATGTTCTGAAAGCATTCAATCCATACAAGTTCGTTCCGGGTTCGAACGAAACCGAAGGCATTACCTCGTTACACTTGTTTTGGAATCACCCTCAAAGTTAACGACAATAACCCTTGCACTCTGATTCACCATCTCGAATCTATAAGGACTAATTCCGTCAACTCATTACGGAATCACCCACAGAGTTATAATGACTCATAGTCCTTACACCTCGAGTCTTCACAAAGCTCCACTTTGAATTCACGACCTAACGTTATTTGGAATCGATGTGGTTTTCGGATATCCAAATATGGAAACCCGATCCCGGTCTCATCGAAAACCAAAGCGTGTCTTTTAAGGTCCAAGTTGTTTTAAAGTTTTAAAACATTTCAATTACAGTATCTATATTCACACAGATAGATAACTCATAATTCATAACTGATAATTAACATTATCACATAACAGGTAATCCCCATCATCAATATCATATAGATATTCCATATCTCAACATCACAATAGATAACCTATGTTATCATCACAATATAACCAACATCCATACCACACAATATCATTTATCTCATTACTGAGATTACAAAGCATCCAAGTCAAACCATTCATCCATAAGCAAAGATTCACTTATCACAATATAATTAATTTAAAATAAATTAAATTAATCATCTCAATCTCAAATTAATTTAAAATGAATTAAATTAATTCCTTCATCTATAATTAATTTAAAATAAATTAAATTAATTGCTTTACCAAAATATCTTGCTTACTCAATCATTTAATTGATTACAATCAATTAATTCATCATAAATTACTTTAATTAATCACTCTTGATTAATTATTCTTAATTACATTCATGTAATTATCCTAAATTAATTCCACAAATTAATTATTCTCAACTAACCAGTAATTAACCCTTAATTACACCAACTAATTAATTAATCATAATTAATTTCATTTATCCTTAATTAATTACATTAATTAATTACCTATTATTGATTAATTAATCCTAATTAATCATCCCTAATTACATCATTAATTAAATAATTAATGATCTTAATTATTTCTTAAATTAATTACTCAAAGTAATTAACAAACTTAATTACTATATTAAACCAAATAATTATCCTTAAATTAATTTCTCAATTAATTATTTGATTAATTTCTAAATAATTAATCCAAATTTCTTCATACTTAACATTTCCTTAATTACAATCTGTAATTATTAAATAATTACTTAACTAAGTAATTTCCAAAACATTAATTACATAAAGTAATTATCCTTAACCCAAGTGTTTAAATCTAATTAAACTTAATTAATTAAATTAAACAATCTCATTTAATTAAATTAATTACATTAAGTAATTAATTTCTTAATTACTTTATCAAGTAATTACTCAAACTATTTAGAATTGATTATTTTTAAATTAATTAATCTAATTAATTATAAAAATTAACTACATTAATTAATTGTTAAATAATCATGGTTAATGACCTTCAATAACCATCCTTAAATTATTTTATAAGGTAATTAACTTAAATTAATTACTATTTAATTTATCTTTAATCATTTATTAATTAAAGTTATTTATTAAATTAATTAACCTTGATTTAAAACTTAATTACATAATTAATATTCATTTATCATTAATTAATAACTTAATTAATGACCTTAATTTCAAATTGATTAATCATTAATCAATTATTAATTCCAAATTTAATTAATTAATTAAATTAATTAATTAATCTTAATTACCTGTTAATAAATTTTAAAACATAATTCTTAATCAAATTTTCCAAAATAAAACATAACTTAATTATGTTTAAAACAATTTGATTCAAACAAAGTACTTTTGAAATTACCTTTAAATTTCAATTTAAATTCAAGTTTAAAATGGAATAATTTTAAACTTATCAAAGTTTTAAATAAATTTAAAACCTTTTAAATTGCAAATCTAACAAATACTATATGAAAATTTTAAAGTTAATTCCATTTCAAACCTTTAATAACTTAAGTTTTCACTTTAATTTAAAACTTCAAATTTAAACCTTGTTTGAAATTTAAAACTGAATTTCAAATTGAACTTCTAAATTTCCAGATTTAAACCAACTTCAAATCTTCTCATATTTTAAAACCTCATTACTAAAATGTTTAAACTATTTATCAACATGATATAGTTAATAAAGTTAAATTTAAACTTAAATTCCTATTTTAAAAACTGGAGTTTAAATTCAAATTAGAAATTCAAACCTGAATTAAATTTTAAACTTAACATTACCTTACACAAAACTTCAGATTTGAATATTTTAAAAACCAGATTTTAAAGAAACAGGTTTGCAACCTGAAGACTGCAATATACAGAGAAACCCGAGAATCCCATATTCTACTTCGAGTCAAACTCATGCCTACTTCGAGTTTCTACCCGACTTGCTTCGAGTCATCCTCATATTTGCTCGAGCCATCTCTGCAACACCCCATACCCAAGCAGTTCGTCAGAGTCTCATCGCCGTGCATATGCACGGCGACTCCTGCCTCCTTCTCATCAACAAAGACGATCAACTACAACCAATAACTCAACTACACCCTACCTCAATCACCAGATCAACATTTAAACAAGAATTCATCACCAAGCTCAAAAACCCAAACCTGGAAAATTATATTTCAGGTTTCAATTCAAACCTGTCAACGGCGTTAGTTCACCAACGCGACCACCTGACACCCAACCCCAACGGCCTCGCACTATCTCACATCTCAACTACAAAATCCCTGAATATCAATACACTCGATCACTCCTATGCCCCGAAATGATCGATCCTTTACCCACATAAAAACTAGGGTTAAATTCCAAAACTTCTAAACTGCAATCATTCTAGAAATTATTATACTCTTGTTTGATTTTTCTAAGTATCTCCAGTATCTACTCCATGACTCGGAAGAATTGCAGGATTCCTTAATTCAAAAATTTATAGAATTTGCACAAATTCAAATTTTTGTTTCAGACCAGACTGTCAATGAAACATACCTTTTAAAATACCAATACTTGATTTAAAAATCAAGTTACAGCTTATGTTTTTGATTTGTATCACTAAATTATTATATTAATTAGATTTTGTTTGATTAAAATTGTACATGCATGATGTTCTTTACAGATTCTCAGAGTCCAGGAACAAGTTATTATCCTAAATAAAAACTAATACTTTAATTAGTATATATTACATATTTTATTTGAGAATTTACATCTAAACATAGTTTAGATCTGGAGTTCATAGGTTTTGAATTTGGAATCTAGATCAGGAAAATAAATTATCAATAGCATGTAGGCATTCCACTCATACATATATGCAGTCATTATAAACATACAGACATAATTTTTCTGCTTTATCTCAAATATTAAATCAAGCAAACTAATAAATTTTAAGGTTTCAATGTTACTCACTTTTGAAAAATACAGAGCTCAGTTGAATATGCAGAAAACTCAAAAATGCAAGCATTCCATCTCATACACAAACACAGGCATATCCAACATACTCAACAAGCAATAGATTTAGCAACTATATTTTAATTTAGTTTTAAAAATAAATTGTTACTCACCACTTGATGAATGCAGACCCCCCTGTTGACCACTTGAATTTGCAGAACACAAACATATGCAGGCTTTATGAAAAAAATGCAGGTGCTCCTCTCTGTTGCTCATGCTCATAGCCTGATTGCTTGCATGTAGGAAGAATGCAGTTGCTAAATTTTCCCAAACACAAGCATGCAGGTGATTAGATGAACTTGTATATGCTTGAACTTGAAGCTTTGAAAAACAGATATGCCCTCAAAACTGAAATGCTTTGAAAAGTTTTGAGATGCTTTGAAAACTAGGGCCTCTGGGATTTGGAATTGCTATGAACACTCTGATTAACTTGCATGCATTTAGAAATTGAGGCAGATATGAGGATTGAAAACTTGCATGCACTATTGAAAACATGCTACAGATTTTTGATAAAGGGGAAGTGGAATATGCAGGTTTGGAAATGCAGATTTGCCCCTTCTGGTTTGTACAGGGATTTGAATATGCAGGATTCATTTATTTGAGGAAATGCAAACTTATTTGAGATGAGGGTGGATTCTTTTAAGAAATGCAGAAATGCAGATTTGTTTGGTTCAGGAAAAATGCAAATGGAATGAAGATGAGTTCATGATTCTCCTTTGATTCAGAAAAATGCAGTGTGAAAATGAAGATGCAAGCTATACAAATGTATTTTCAGATTTTATGGAAATAAAAGAAAATAAAAACTAAAACTAACACTTGTCTAAAATGAGACACTTGTCTATATGATTGCACATTAATTTAACACATGTATTTTCTTTAAGGGAAATTAGTATTTATTTACAAGCTAATGCATATATTAACTTAGTTTCAATATGTTAATTTAAATTTGAATATGTGTATGAATTATAAAAGAAAACAAATCATGTTTACAAATGAAACATATACAAATAAAAATTAAAACAATTTAGATTTTATTTTATCTAGTTTGAATTTAAATTCAACTAGATTCAAAAATCAAACAATTTTCAAATTAAGTTATAAATAGAAATTCAATTTGAACTAAAATTTACAAATGTTATTTAAAACTTATTAAAAAGTCATTATATTATCAATATTGCTTTTATAATCTTATTTTAAAAGAAATTACATTTTTATCAAATAAATATCCATTTTATTAAGTCATAAAAATCAATTTGTTAAATTTATCCTAAATTTAAAACAATATCAATCTATTTAAAATATAAACCATATATTCATATTGTAAATAGAAATCAATTTATTATTTTTAAAAAGATAAAATAACCAATTTAAATATTTATTGAAGAGGATTATTAAATTTATCTGAATAATTATTTACAGAACATCAATATCAATTTAATTTTAACACAGATTATTAAATTGATATTGTCAAAAATTCCGGGACGTTACATATTTCGTCCAAAAACCCTAAAATCCCAATTAAACTCAAATTTTTCGATAAATACTCGATTAAACGGCTCCTACAAAGCGACATAGGCAAAGCTCTTCTTCCCCTGATCCTACCGATGCCCAAATAGCTCAATGTCTATATAATGATGTAGCAATAGCAAGAGGGCATAAAATGAAAAATTCACAGATCTTTGAAGGTTCATTCATGGTCTACAGCGATTTCGCGGCTTATGGATTACAAGAACTTATGCGTAGATCCGGATTGGAATCTCTACTTGACTTGAATCTCAATTCTCACAAGATCAATCATCTCATGGTGAAGCTTTTTGATGCTAACTTAAATCTTCTTCATCAACGTCCATCAAATAGGGATGATTGTGTTTGGAGTTTAGATTGTGGGCATCAAGTTTTCTTCTCCTTAGATCGAATGGTGCACATACTTCAAACTCTAAATCAAGGTATTCCTCTAAATGATGTCGATTGTAATATTCGACAAAGAGATCAAGTTAGTCATATGTTTATGAGTGACAATATGACGGAACCCAAATCTATTCTTCTTCGACCAAAGCAAGAATTCTTCACAAAACATTCATGAGGAGTATCCTTCCAAGAACCGGGTCTTATGAACTTATCTACCTGGAAAATTTCAAAGCACTATATGTGGTATGGGGAGGAATTCAAGTAAATTGGCTACGGAAAACATTGGATGAATTTCTCACCTTCCACAATGGTAATATGAGAACCATTTACTTCGACGAATATATAATGAGATTACTTTTAAACATGGGTACACCGCAATCGGAATCCGAAACTTCTTCCGTTGGAATTATCAACATTCGTACATTAAGTCTCATGAAACTACCGTCGGCTCCTCCAGCATTTTCCTCATATGAAGAATGGCATCGCCAAAAACAACGATAATCAGGTGGCCCAATCATTCGAGAATGAACACCTCGTCCCGAAGAAGACGAAGAAATTCGTCTTGCAAAATCGATTAGTGTACGAGAATCCATAGAGATCCTTTCTAGAAATCCACAAATATTAGGAACTCGTTTAAAGAAAGTTGATAAAAAATTAGACAAGGTCAAAGGATTTTTCTCTGTCCTATGGGATGAGATTTCATGTTCTTCATCCGCGACTGCTTCTTCGGTAGCATATGGCAAGCGACCAGAGCCGAGATTCACATGGTCTACTTCCGAAGAACACATTGGAAGCGACACCAGCGGACCAAGTAGTAGTGGTCAAAACATATCAAGGCCTGGCAAGGAGCATATGTCTGAAGAGGATTTTGACTAGGATCATAGTAAGATTTGATGAAATTTGCAATGTACCATGATACTCTATTAGTATGTTAAACTCTGTTTTCTCTATTTATGTGTTGTACACTAAAATTTATTTAACTTGTCTCCTTTTTGTCGATGACAAAGGGGGAGAAAAAGTACGCGCACTAACATATTTGATGTAGGAAAACGATATCATACATTCAGGGGGAGAAAATTTTCTCTCTAAAATATATATAGGTTGTCATCAATCAAAAAGGGGGAGAATGTTGAATCACTAGTTTTGATTCATGACAAGACGGTTTAGAAGCTAAAGAAAAATATGCACTCATACATGACAAAAAGAAGGCATTAGAGGATCAACTTCAATTCTATGCCTAAGTAAATTATTATATGTGATTGAGTCTTAGAAATATGTTAAAATCAATCCTCAAGTTTTCTAACTTTTCATTTTTTATTAAAAAAGAATTCATAGTGCAAAATATACACAGCCGGTCGACTGGCTATGCAGGCCCAGTCGACTGACTGTGCATATGTACAACAATATATTCTTTTTCAAAAAACGGTCAAACATCTTCAAATTTTCAAATTCAGTCGACTGATCAAAATCAACCAGTCGATTGATCCGGCTTTAACTGTCAAAATTATAAATGGACATCTTCTTCCATGAAAGGATGCACTGCATGAATAGATATCTCTCTTGGATGAAACTCTTCACTAAGAGTTGCATCTCTCTGAAAACTATATATAGGAGTTATCACTCACTTCATAATCACTAATTTCTGATTCTAATTCTCTATATTCTCTCTTGTGATATTCTAGTGCATTCATACTCTCCATTGCTTTGAATCTTTGAATTATATTACATATACTTTGATTCTTAGCAGTATTCTTCCTTTCAAATCTTCACATACTCTTTATATTCTTGAGGAATTGATTATAGGAAGTTTTGTAATCTTAAAAGACAAATAAGTGTTATCAAGAACATATTGAGTCAACTACTTTTATATTTTGTTAAAGACCTGTTTTGCTGCTCAAGCAAGGGAAAGTCCTCTTCGGCTGCTGAGGCAAAAATCATGTTCTGTTGCTCAGGTGTCTGTTCTGCTGCTCAGACCTATTCCTCCGGGTTAAGTGAGGGTATTGTTAGTTAAAGCCATAAGTTAATCTGGGACTGGACGTAGAACGGAAGTTCGAACCAGTATAAAAATTCCTGGTGTGCTTACTTTTATTTACTTTACTGCTTTTAACTGCTTCTGAATTTAGTTTAATATTATATTTCATATCTATCGATCCATATAAACTTTCAAGCATTGACTATGTGCATAGTACAATGGAGATCTGAGGCTAGTTCTAGTCGAGAAACCGCTACGTTATCGTGTTTAGAAGTTCGACCGATAACGATTGAAAGGATTGCTTCTAAGCATGGAGAAGATCCATTATTAGCTGAATGGATCAAAATTAAGGAATGGAACATAGGGCGATGACTTGAAAGATTTTAATCTTGACTAGAATAGGTGGTTGAGGAAGAAAGGATGACTATGCGTTTCAAATGTAGAAAACCTATGGAAGGAGGTCCTTAGAGAATGTCATCGATCAAAATTTATGATTTATCTCGGGGGACTAAGATGTATCAAGATATGAAAAGAAGTTTCTTTTGGAAGGGTATGAAGTGAGATGTAGACTTATGGGTGAGTCGGTGTTTGAACTGTCAATAGGTAAAAACTGAACATTAGAAACTGAGTGCGTTACTTCAGCCTTTGGATGTTCCAGTCTGCAAATAGGATTCTATCTTAATGGATTTCATAGATGGTTACCATGGTCGAATTGAGAAAATGAGAATGTATCGGTTATAGTGGCCAAATTGACCAAGAGTGCCCATTTCATTTCAGTTAGATCGACTAGGAAGCAGCAGATTTAGCTATGTTATTCATGAGGAATATAGTTAGACTGCATGGAATTCCTAGTAGTATAGTAAGTGATAGAGATTCCTTATTCACTAGCGAGTTCTAAAAGAGTCTACAGGAGACATTAGGTACCAAGCTCAAGATGAGTACTGCTTACCATCCGCGGACAGATGGACAAACGAAGAGAGTTAACAAAGTCTTAGAGGATTTGTTAAGAGCTTGTGTGATGGATTTCGAAGGATCATAGGAAGACCATCTACACTTAGTTGAGTTTTCATACAACAACAATTATTAGACTAGTATAGGTATGGCACCGTTTGAAGCTTTGTACAGAAGGCCATGCAAATCTCATATTTGTTGGTTAGAGGCTGGGGGTAGATTAATTCTTGGTCTAGATTTTGTTAAAGAAGCTGAAGAAAAGAGTGAGTTTATTCAGACTAGAATAAGGGAAGCTCGGTCTAGGAAAAAGAGTTATGCTGATAAGAGACGGGAAGACTTAGAGTTTATAGAAGGAGATCATGTTTTCGTAAAAGTGTCACTAATGAAATGTGTGATTAGATTTGAAAAATCAGGAAAATATGGCACCAAGATTTGTTGGATCGTTTTCTATTATAGAAAGGATCAAGAGAAACTCGCGTATAAAGTTTGGTTACCGATGGCATGATTCCATAATGTTTTCCATATTTCTCATCTAAGGAAGTGTATTGAGATCCAGAGACTACTATTACACCAATTGTGTTAGAGGATCTAGTTTTGGAACCAGATATGACTATAGTTAGAAAAGCAGTTCATATAGTTGGGAGAGATAAGAAGAGAGTAAAGAACAAGGCGGTCAGGTTAGTCAAAATCCAGTGGACTGATGATGAGAGATACTGCACTTGGGAAACCAAGAGCAGGATTAGAGATACTTATTCTGACATGTTCGATGGTATGATTTACCATGATGTTTGATTGTTGTGAGTACCTTATCGTAATTTCGAAGATGAAATTCTTTAAAGAGTGGAGTCTATAATGACCTTAATTTTGACTAACATTATTTAGAATATTTAATTGGATAAATAAAATAAAATAATGTATATAGTTAAGGGAATGAGATCTGTTAATTAAGAAGTACCGTTCCTAAATGAATGTATTAGTAAAAGAGAATTATAAATAAGTAAGTATGAGTAATATGGTAAGGATAAAATGGAGATAGCCTTTATTCCAATACCCTAAGCCCTTCCATTCTTCATTCATTTTAACTATAATAAACAAACTAAAAGCCTAGAGGAACTCAATCGGCCACCATTAAAAAGACCTAAAGGGAAGATAAGCTAGGATTCAAGTAGAAAGCTTAAAGAAATCAACCTAAGGGAAAATCTCAATATTCTTAACAAAAGCCAAGGTGAATAATTAATTTACATCTCACTTTTGATAATGATTTCGGTTTCAAGTTAGATCCGAATTATTTTTGGAAGTATCATACCATGTTTTGATATATTAAATGGATATATATGTTTGTTGATGATTGATATAGTTTAATATAGATTTTATGATATGTTCGAATTAGAAAACCTATCAAATGACATCTAAATGAGTTGCATTTTTGATATATGGTCAAAAACATTATTTTAGAAGTGGGTTTCAAGTTTCATAGTTTCCTAATTGATTGTGGATTATGAGCAAAAATAGTTAATTTCGGGATTAAAATATTTAAGGCAATTAAATAATGTTTTCAGGTTTGAAATTTATATATGTTAGAAAACTTATTTAAAGTGAATTAGCTTGATTTTTCCGTATTTTTCCCAAGTGTTTTACTATGGTTATTAAATTATTTAAGTTAGAGGACTTAAATGTTTTATTAAGGAGAAGGGCTTATATGTTTAAAACATTTCAATTGTTAAATGCTGAATTCAGCAGCCTTTTTAAAAAGAATTTTGGTAAAGAATTGGCAACCAATCATATTTTGGCAATTATGCAAGTTAGGTGAAAAGAATTACTTTAAAAAGCATAAAATCAATTTTATTTCGAGTTACAACTTCGTCGCTTCCATTTCTTTCTTCTATCACCATACCCAGTAAACCTTTTCGCATCCATTCGACACCGTCCTTTCCTTCAAAGGTTTTAAACAATTTCGAAGGTATTTTTTGGCTTTATAGCCTATTATTTTCTAAGTTAAAAAAGGCTTTAACTTATTTCGAAGGGATAGATAACCCTATTAATTTTAGGTTTTCTTCAATAATGTTTTGTAAAGCATATATCATGGCGTAAGTATTTTGACTAAAGCAAAGAGTACGATTTTCTTGTTTTGTAAAGATATGATTTCAAGGGTAAATCATCTGTAAAGATGGTTTTCAAAGAAATGAAATTTGAATAGGGTAGTTAATCCTAAGTATATGACAAGGATATTAGAAGACCAAATGGGATTGGTGTGGGGTCGCGCCCTATACTTTAGCTAGTAGGCCCTAGCTAATATTAGTCCAAAATTCCATTGTGCAGGTCTTTGTCATAGGTAAGACCAAAATGATGTTACACACAAAAAGGAATACACAGAGTAGAGGTGGGTTATTAGTGAGCCCGCAAAACCATTAGGAGCAATTGACCCTTGGAGAGGTAAGTTAAGGACAGATCGTCTAGTATTGTATCTAACAGAAGTTAGAATACTTATTATGTCTGGTAGGTCCGAGTCAGCCAGTGGTTAATAGTTAACAAGATAAAACTGTGATATTCAGAAGATAGTCCATTGATTACCTGATTTATATGCACATAAGTTAGTGCTATTGTTGTTGTTATAAGTTTGATTGCAGGATTTTGATTTGCAAAAGATATGATTTTAAAGGGATAATAGTGAGGAGAGACCCGTTCCGCTAAGCGGCGGGGTGTCACTTCATATCGACAAACCGAGATGTAATAGAATTATTCACACCGGGCTTATGTCTGACTCGAAATTTATGTTTTCCCCTTAAACTATCGGGTGCTTAAAATTAAATTTTAGTAGATTGAGAGTTAAGGACTTTTAAGTTTTTGTAGGTCTGGCAAATAAGCTTCTGAAGACATGCAGGAGGAAAAACTAGCTATGTAGGTGTTATTTAGTAGTATTTCCATTGTGATATATTTATGACTAATATGTCTATCTATCTATCTATCTAGTAGCCTGATCATCCAAGAGGGTATCTTCATATGTCGCACTTAGCGTATTTTATAATAATTATATTTGATCAAAACCTGGGAAGCGTTTTAAGATTATGTAATTGGATATGAAATATTGATTTGAAATGTTATCATAAAAGATGTTTTTGAAATCTATGTTGATTTTATTTCATATTCATTGCTTCTGATATTATGATTGCATTAACACTATCGTATTTTGTCACCAAAACTTAATACTATATATGACTGCAGCATATGTATCCCTTTGCTTCGGTCCTCAAAATAGGGGATGTTACATTTGTTCAGTTTTCCAACTTAATTTCTTTTAGAAACCCCTGATAACCTGCTTCTTTGGCACTTGAATTTGTGGAACATGAATACCTAGGATGTACTAGTGTTGATTTCTGAATGTCGAGGAGATGGGTCATCATAGGTTGTATCAGAGTTTAGGTTTGAGCGAACTCCTAAGCCTTGATGGGGTCGACTCATTAGAGATAGAGTTAGTAATGCCCTAGAATGATTTTCGTCAGAGAGAGCGCATATTTGAAGTATATATCCGAATAATTATTTTCGAGTTTTACACCCATTCCCTAAGATAATTTCATTTATAATTCTAAAGATGTTCTCTTACCATATGCAGATAGTAGGAGATGAGTAATAGAAGAGGACGAAGGGGAGGTAGCAACAGTACGGCGAGCAACGGTCGATCAAATGCCACAGTAATTGAGGAAATGGTAATTCTATGCAACCTCAAATTTACCTTGCCACTCTTTGCAAAGATTATTCCAGCTTGGGAGGAAAGCCACTTAAAGGTACAAAATATATTATTTAAGTCTAAGCTTGCTCAGATCCTGTGAGAAAATCATTAAAAGATTAGACATCGATGATAATCGAAAGAGGTTCTTGGCCTCCTGGCAATTGAAGGATCGGGCTCTAGCTCGGTGGGAGTCCATTGCTCTTAATGAATCTGAAGATAATTTCTTTTGGGCAAGGTTTAAATAAGTTTTTGAAGATTAATATATGCCCGCCGCTGGGAAATCCCGCCTCTGTAGAAGTTTCATGGACCTGAAACAAGAAGAAACGTCTATGGAAGAATATTTGCACAAATTAGATGAATTATCTAACTTTGGGCCTGTACTAATGGAAACACCTCTGAAGAGAAATAGGATGTTCATTTTTAGGATGAAGAAGCAGTAATAGGGTAGAATGACCACTCATGTATAAGGAAACTTTGTGGATTTAATAGATATGGGTTTCCATTATGAAGCTTTGGACAAGAAGAATCCAGTCACACCCCAAAACAACCACAACAACAAAAGGAAACTCAGTACCAATAGAAAGAAGCCATGGCAAGGCAAGCCCGAAGGAGGATCTCAGGAAAACCGTTTTAAAGATGTTGAATGTTTTAACTATGGAAAGAAAGGACATTACTCAAAGTACTATAGGAGAACCAAGGTTCGAAGGCAACAACAAGGAACCGTCTCTCTTATGGTTTAGAATAGTCTCTGCCAAAACTGCCATCAATTCAGGCATGGGAAAAACAAATGCCCATTAATGAAGAAAGGATAGCGGGTTAAGGTTTATGCTATTAAAGAAAAGCCTTCAACTAAAGATGTAAATGGCAAGGGAGTTCTGGATTGTAACATCTATGTCAAAAGAGAATTTAGTTAAAGTATTATTTGATGGCTTCCAATAGTTTTATTGATAAAAAATTGGTTGATAGATTAAAACTGATCATAAAATTATTAGGTACCCCTATTTATGTGTCTAATCATATAGAAGGTACAACTAGTCTTTATATGATTTGTGAAGACATACGAGTTACTCACCTTTCCCATAATTTTTCATGCGACATATTTGTTCTTGACTTATTGGTTTGAAGTTTTACTCGGTATGAATTGGTTATCCAAGAATAAAGCTATCCTTGATTGCATTAAGAGGATCGTATCTTTAGGGACCAACTTTGCAAATTTTGTAGAAATATTTTGTATGGAACCCAGTCCGATAAGGGATAATTTCTTCTATGCACTTGACTTATCTCAAAAAGGTTTGGAGGCAATACCAATTGTTAAGGAACTCTAGGACGTTTTTGAGGAAGTTCAAAGTTTGCCCCCACATTGGGAAATTGAGTTCCGTATTGGCTTAATTCCTAGTGCAAGTCCCATTATTCACCCTATTCATGGATGGCCTCGAAGGAAAAGATTGAGTTGGCAAACCAAGTAGATGAGTTGTTAAAGAAAGGGCTAATTAGACCAAGTCGCTCAAGTTGGGGAACCGTAGTGGTTTTTGTTGCAAAGTCCGACGGCTCCTAGATACATATTAATAATAGTCACACATATATACATATATAATGCATTAAAATAAAGTAAAAGTAAGAGAGATGACACAATGTGTTTTATACAGGTTCGAGTTAACTAATCCGATGTCCAATCCTGTATAGCATACACACATATTTCCATCCTAATGGTTACTTTAATCAGGTAGCAAGTTAATCTGAATACAATTTTGATTTCAAGGCAATAAGATACACCCTCCCGACTTTCCAAGTCTAGAAAAGATACTCCTGATTTAATTAGGCAACAAGATCATCCATTTGATTTAAACGGTCAACAAGCACACCCACTTAATTTGAACATACAACAAGCACACCCACTTGATTTGAACAGACTACAAGCACACCCACTTGATTTCAATGGGATACAAGCACACCCATTTGATTTGAACGGGAAACAAGCACAACCATAAAAATAATAGTAGAGGGTTTTTGATTCCAAATACAAATATTTATACTTAGGAAACAGAATATCCTATAGCCCTTTAATAGCACTTTGATCTTTGAACTGATGAGAGAATACTTTCAAATCATCGAGTAGGTTGTAGAGAATGAATGTAGTAAAGTAGAGATTAAATTTGAATGAATTCGAAGAGTACAGAAAGTGGATTTTGTAAAATATATAATGAGAATTTTGAATAAGAAGAATATAGAGAAAGTGGTTGTTAAAGTTCGTTTTCCATCCTCCTTTACATAATGTTTGAAGGGATGTGTGTTTATTTACGAAGGGAAATAAAAAAAATCATAAATATTTAAAATTCAAAAGAAACCTCTTCAACGTTACATATGTCGACATACATAGATAGCGTATGTTGACATATCCTTCTTAGTTTTGAAAAATAGACACTTTAAATGTGTTGCAAAACTCAGAACTCTTGTAAAAATCATTTAAATATAGTTTTTAAGTACTTATAACAATATAAAACTTTATATGATATTTGTTGAAATATATTATAAACATAAAATAAATAATTTGGTAATAAAATAAATATTTTTGTAATAAAATAAATATTTTGATAAGAGAGTATTCAAAGAAAAGAAAGTTGCTATTCAAGGACTTTAACAAGTTAGTCTAATGTTTATTTACTGCAAACTATAGTCTTGAACTCCCCATGTCTTTGTCTTTAAATTCGCGAGTCTTCGAATATCTTAGTCATCTCTAAATCTTTATTTTTAGTCTTTTTATTAATCAGTCTTCATGCTTGATTATTCTATACTTGTATAAACGTATATAGTATCCTGCAAAACATTATATATAACTTAGGAAATTATCGATACATATATTTATATGGTTGTTTCATTAAAATCAATATCTTTGGCACTAACAATCTCCCTCATTTTGATCATGAGATAAGGAAAAGTAAACGATCCCAAAAATGTGACATATTAAAACTATGAAATGTGATAACGTTGTATATGGAATCAAAATCAATACTAGTTATAAAATTTCTGAGAAATAACTATATATATGCAGTTATAGTCACATCTTGTTTTAGCCATACATTACAGTCCATACACGCTTATACAATTAATTATATATAGATTATAACCATAGTTAATTATACAAATTAAAATGTGTATATATATACGTATTATAAATACTAATTATAAACACAAATTGAAACCTAGATTTTCTTAGGAATTTCAATCCATCCTTCAGATCCAAAGATAGGATCAGTATTGATAACTTCCAAATCTTCATTATCCATTTTTGCGGTAGAGTTCGAGCATTCTGGGATGTTGCATTGAACTTCTTCGAAAAAATTAGAGATAAAATGTCGAAGTGAACCAAATTATTTTTCCTGTTCTTTGATCATTTGCATTTGACTTAACCCCAAATGTTGTAAATTGTGAAGAATGAATAAAATAGCATTCTTGAAAGACTGAAGAGTTTCTTCTAGATTTTCCCTTAGTTTTTGTTTTGAAAAATTGTTGCTTGAATTCATTTTTATGAAACGAAGTGTTTAGAAAGGAATAAGATAAGAGATGAATTGTTTTTTGAGTTTTTCTAAAGAAAAATCATTTTATAGGATTGAAAAGTCGGATTAATAACCAATCCCCCCAAAAGAGAGCCAACTTATTTAATTTAAAACTCAAAAAACCCCACAGTATGTTGGCATACATAAGGGACCTATGTCAAGATATATGTAGTAACTTCAATGTTTATTGTTTTTATTCTAGTTTATATTTTATATTATTTTGGTTTATGGTTCAAGAGAATAAAAGGATATATTTAATAATAGAAATGAAGTCTCTAAGCAAATGTTGTTAATAAATAAAGAGATATATTAATAAAATGAAAAATACATGAAAATAACATAAGTAAAAAAATAAGGATAGGTAAGATAAATTTGTAATGATGATGATGATGATGATGAAGAATTTCTATCACTCATTCTAATATCTTCCCAATGTCGACTTTATTTGAGAGACTAGTGAACCTCTTACTAAATGAGCTTTAAGCCTCTTTTGTTCATTGAAAAGCTTCTTTTGATTCCTAAGTAACTTTATTTTAACAACAAGGCAGTTTGTCATAACTTTTAAGAAAGGTATCCATTTCCTCCTCCTCTTCTTCTTGTTCTTCCTCCTCATCTACTTCCATCTCTTTACTTTCCTCTTCTTGAAGAATTTCTTATTCTTATTCTCTTGCTAATCTCTCGTCCTTTTTGGAAAGAGATTCATAGGGTTCAAATTTAAGAAGGGTGTGCATGAGAGAGATGTCTGTTTTGTCAAAAAATTTATGAAGCAAAATGTTTTCACATCTTAAATCAATACCAAAATAATTGAAAATTCTGGTGAGGTACATACCATGATATAGTGTGTTTTCAAGTCAATTTTTTTGATTAAAGTCATCCAAAATCACTTGAGCCCAATTTATATCATATTTTCCAAAAATAGTGAAAAAAGCTTCGAAAACTTTTTGGGTGGGGTTGTAGTAGTTCCCTATTCTTGGTGTATGTTGTAAAATAAGATTCATTAGTCTTAGATTAGGCCAAGGTTTTTTTCTTTTAAAACCATACTTTTCATCAACAGGAAACAAGTCATGCATAACTTCTCTATTTCCATAATCAATTTCAATAGTGGAGAGGTCATTTCGTAGTATCTTTGACACTACTCTAAATTTGACCTTCTTCTCCTTGATAGAAATTTCCATTCAAACTAGCATAAAATATCTTAACCAAATAAAGATAACAATCAAAATCATTTTGTGATAAACCGGTTAGACCAACAATACATTTTCTAAAGAAAGATTTTGTAAACCAAAAAAATTAAACTCAATAAAATTTGCAAATCTTCCCATAAAGACTTTTCCATAAGTAGCATACTCAATGTAGGTTTTAATGGACTCTTAAACATTGAAAATTTGACTTTTGATTCTTTTAGTAAGCTAATGGTTTTGGATGAAGAAATTTGATATGATGAATATATTATTGGTTTGATTTGGTGGAAAGAGAGTAAAAAATTTGTTTAATTTTGAAATAAAATATGTTTGTAGAAGATGAGGTAAGTAGAAGCGAATAAATAGGAGTTGATTTTTTATATGGCATGTAAAAATGTGGCTTTTCAAAATTTGAAATTAATTCAAAAGAGTGAGAATTTCAAAAGTTAAATTCCAAAAATATTCTTCCAATTCTACCAGGTATGTCTGCTTGTATATGTGGCGTATGTCGACATATATGTCGAAGATTTCAAATTTTAAAATTAAAGAAATATACTTATATTACACACACACACACTCTTTTATCATATTATATATGTGTGTGTATATGTTCTATATTAAGTAATTTCCAAAAAAATATTATGTAAACTTTAAAAAGTAACGATTTTGTTTTGATTTGATTAATTTTCCATCACCGTGAAACACATGTTGATATTTTCAGCTTCTGGTACGAATCATCCACATTGTAAGCCCTTTTTCTCTTTTTGAATGAATTAGTGTTCGGTAAATTCTTTATTTTCTTTCGCCATGGACAGTCTCTTCATAAATGGCCAGATTCACCATAATTGTAACACACTTAAACATTCCAAAATATTTGTTTTCAGTTTATGAAAGTTGTTCATCTTTTAGTATTTCAGAAATTTTCTGAAATTTCGAGTTAGAAGAGCGATCTCCTCATAATTATCATCATCATTTGAATCTTAATCATCAGTTGTTGTGCTAGTTGCAACTGATTTCTTTTTTGTCCTCATTGTTTTCCCTTTTGCTGCAATTGTGCTTCATAGGACGTTATATTACCAAATAATTGTTCATTTTTCAATAAACTAATATCATTGGCTTCCTCTATTGCTAATGTCTTTTGAACCCATTCAGAAGAGAGTGAATTAAGAATTTTTCTCACTTGATCCTCATTCGAAATTTTTTACCTAATGATATTAATGAATGAACTATATCCCAAAATGTGAAATATATGTCAGAATACACTTGGTTTCATTTTCAAAAGTTGAAACTGGCTGATTAACATGGAAATTTTAGTTTGTTTTACTTTACTCTTAACCTCATTTGTAACTCTCAATGTTCTCCAAATTTCATAAGCAGTTTTACAAATAGGAACTCGATTAAATTAATTTTTATTTAAGGAGAAAAATTTATGGCCTAAGAATTATTGAATGCTTGTGTCTTTTGGTCTAGTGTCCATGCTGAGTATTCACTTAAGATTTAGTGTACTCACTTTGTGTAATGTTCCAAATATCAGCACCATCGGGTTTCAAATAAATTTTCGTCAAACGCGACTAATATGTATAATTACTACCATTTAGTAGTCGTGGTCTAATGATTGATTGTCCTTCTACAAAAACATCAAAAAGTGCACTATCGATATTATTAGCCATTTATACTTTTCTAAAATCAAATAACGATATTTTGAAAACCTAATGCACTGATACCAAATGTGGGAATCAGTGTAGGATAAATTATACTAATGTGAATGATCTTAATGTTACTTAACCGATGGGGGGGTGAATCATATTTTATAACTTGTATGGTACTTTTCTAAATTATTTCAAGATTTAAATTCAACTAAAAATAATCAACACGGCTATATATTAATAGACGATCATAATTATATATGAATGCAGTAAAAAATAAAGTAAAAGTAAGAGAGATAACACCAGGATTTTTATATTGGCCAGATTAACCAATCCTACATCCAGTTCGATACAATGTACGTACGAATTTCCTTTCAAATGCTTACTTTAATCAGGCATCAAGAAAACTTGAATACAATCTTGATTTCAAGGCAGCAAGATACACCCTCCTGATTTTCCAACGACAAGGTAGATTCTCTTGATTTAATTGGGAAATAAGAACATCCGCTTAATTTAAATGAGTAAGAAGCATACCCAATTAATTTGAACTGGCAATAACAACACTCACTTGATTTGAATGGACAGCAAGCATACCCACATAAATATTAGTAGAGTTGTTGATTCCAAATTCAAATATTTGTACCTTAGATATAGAATATCCTATGGCTCTTTGGTAGCACTTTGATCTTTGTGTTGATGAGAGAATACTTTAAAATCTATGAGTAAATTGTAGAGAATGAATGGAGTAACGCAGAGATTGAATTTGAATAAAATTGAAGAGTATAGAAAGTGGGTTTTGTTAAAATATATAATAAGAATTTGTAGTAAGCAGAATATAGAGAAAGTGGTAATTAAAATTCATGATGTAGTCTCCTTTATATAGTGTTTGAAGGTGTATGTCTACTCGTTAAGAGATGCGACCAAAAATCACAACTGTTCAAAATTCAAAAGAAACCTCTTCAATAGTACATACGTTAACATACAGAGGTAAGGTATGTCGATATATCTTTGTCAATTTTTTGAAAACATAAACACTTTGAATGTGTTGCAATATTTTGAACTCTTATGAAATAATTTAAACAAAGTTTTTAAATACTTTAAATGTAAAAACTTTTATAGAATATTTGTAGAAATTTATTTTAAAAATAAAATATATATTTTGATAATAACATAAATATTTTGATAAGAGAGTGTTCAAAGAAAGGAAAGTTGTTATTCAAAGACTTTAACAAGTAATCTAATATTTATTTAGTATAAACTATAGTCTAGAACTCCTCATGTCTTTATCTTTAAACTCACGAGTTTTCAAATATCTATCTTTATCTTGAGTCTTTTTTACCGATCAGTCTTCAAACTTAATTATCCTGTACTTCTATAAAACTATATAATATCCTTTAAAATATTCTATATAACTTGGGAAATCATCATTACTTATATTTATATGGTTGTTGTCATCAAAATCAATATATGTGGTACTAAAAATATCCCCTTTTTGATAATGATAACCATGCAAATATATTTATTATAAAATATAATTTAACTTTCCTTAAATTGGTTAAATCTCCCTACTTTGAATAACTCCTCCTTAGTATATGCATATATTATATTTTTTTATTTTTTCCCATTTGTCATCAACAAAAATGGGCAAGGAAATAAACTCCCCTTAAAATGTGACATAATAAATACTATCAAATGTGATAATGTTGTATATGGAATAAAAATCAATAATAATTATAAAATTTCCAAGAAATAACTATATATACACAATTATTGTTACATCTTGTTTCAGCCATACATCATAATCCATACACACTATGTAATTAATTACATATTAACCATGGTTAATTATACGTGCTAAAATGTATATAAAAACATATTATAATTACAAATGATAAATATAAATTAAAACCTAAATTTTCTTGGGAATTTCGACCCATCCTTTGGATCCAAAAATAAAATTAGTGCTGACAACTTCCCAATCTTCATTATCAACTTTTGCTTTAGAGTTCGAGGATTTTTGGACATTGCTTTGAACTTCTTTGGCGAAATTAGAAATAAAACGTTGAAGAGAATCAAACCATTTTTCCAACTCTTTGATCATTTACAATTAACTCAACTACAAATGTCGTTGATTGCGAAGAATGAAGCAAAGAACATTCTTGAAAGATTAAAGAGTTTCTTCTAGATGTTCACCTTGTTTTTGTTTAGAAATTTATTTGTTTGAATTTATTTTTATGAAAAGAAGTGTGTAGGAAAGAATAAAATTGGAAAATGATTTTTTTTTGAGTTTGTATGGAAGAAAAAACTTTTTATAGAAGTGAAAATTCGAATTAATAATTAATCCCTCCAAAAAACTAACTTATTTGAATTTCAACTTATGGAAAAACCAGAAGTTAACCCAAAAAATGGATTAACACCAGGTTTGAGTTTGAAAGCACCAGCCATATTCTGACAGAGCAATTTCACAGATCATAGACATAGAAACAAATAGTAAAAGAAAGAAGACGGGGAGTTTTTGTAGCGGTTCGGTTGGTAATGAAGCGCACATCCACTTTATAGTTTTATTTTAGACTGATTACAATTACAAGTAGTGTTTCATTACAAGGCTTTTGATTATCCTTAGCTAGATTGGATCTCCAGTGTTGGAATCCACTAGAGAATCACAGTGAATCCCTTTGGAGATTACTATGAGGGAGGTAGAGAGTGAAGAATGTTTTCAACAAAGCTTCAACAACCAGTTCGAAGAGGATTCAGTTTATGTTGTAGATAGGAGAGTATTTATGGGGATCAGAGAGTTTTTGGGCCAGACCACTTTGTCAATTGCTTATAGGTAGGTACAGAACGACGTAGGAAGGTCTAGCTCGTGATTCGAGCCAAAACCATGGGTCGCTAGCGACCATGGTCTATGGGTCGCTAGCGACCCATAGAGTTGGCTTGCTTGCGAGCTAATTACTTAGCTGCTATCATCTCATACTCTAATATGCAAGGTCGCAAGTAATTTGGCTTCATATGGATCGCTAGCGATCCATCATATATGAATCGCACTATGGATCGCTAGCGAACCATACACTTAGAATTTTTTATGCTTCTATCTCCAAGGCTCCTTATCCCTACTTCTTTCATCGAACCAACATATTAGAATGGATCGCTAGTGATCCATGAATATGGGTTGCTAGCGATCTAAGTTCTTTGATTATTTATGAGGTTCCAAGTTTGGGTTGCATTTATGGCCTAGCATTGATATCGTTCATGTAGTCTTGTTGCCCATTGCTCGGTTTGGATGACGGTCTACTAGCTATTTACACTCATCTGCTGATTGGGATGAACGAATGCTGGTCTCTTTGTTTGGTCGATGTCAGTCGTTGCCTTAGTAATATAGCTTGGCTCTCATTAACTCCTTGCCTTAGCCTTTTTGGTTAAGTCCTAAACCATTCTGATGTCACGAGATTGCTCTGCTTCCTATGGATCCTGCTGGGTTAAAACCCGGATAACATTTTCCCCATAGAGTACGTCTTTATTGTAAACAAGGCATGCGCTGGAAGTTATCGCTCTCAAAATCTATCTGTAGATTTCCAAGTGATTGCATTAGTGTTTTACGAATATGTGGCAAGTCATGTTGTTGGTCATCTAGCTTTGGTATTGACTGCTATTGCTTGCCGTAATGGATCAAATTTCTTCATGTAGTTTCCCAATATGCCTCAAAACGATAGATAAACATCAAAGGATGAGCTCAAGGGAAATATTCCCTAACCTTATGGGTTGCAAGCGATCCATGTACGATGGGTCTCAAGCGACCCGACCCCTTGATAAAATCAACTTTTGAAAGATGGGTTGCTAGCGATCCATGATGGATCGCAAGCAACCTAATGCCATAGTAAAAAATTTACTCTGCTTTCTTGTTTCTACCTATATATATATGTGCTTATTTGAGCTGACCCTTCCTCCCACTTTCACATGAGTCGAACCATTAGCTTGTGCGATCTGAAACTCTTAGGCGATTCAACCTAATTTGCTCGAGTCGATCCATTGTTTTCTTAGATCTACCTAGTCCAACCTCTCAGCCTTGATTTCCAGTCACATTACCATGCCTTCTCTGTTCATCTTGAAACCCCAGCTTGCCTTTGAATCGTCCCAACCCACCAATAACTCGCTACCAACCCACCATTAGCTCACCGCCGTCCTCATTACTTGGTTACTGGCTTGCCTTTGGGACCGTTGATCCCAGTCTTCGATCAATTTCTTGTTTAAAGATTAATCCAAGGTGGGTCTGCTAATTTGTTTGCTAATTACAGCATTCATGCAACGATTCGATGGCGAGTTTGCATTTGCAATGTTGGTCGCGAGTAGTTTGAGTTGATTGCGGACTAATGTAGGAAGATGGTAAATCGAGTCTTGAAATCGAGTCTTGAATTTCTTCCAGAACGACGTTCGGGCCTTGGCCCAGTGCTTGACGCGTTTTGCTATCTTCGTCCATTAGGCCAGAATTGACTTGTGCGAGATCGCATAGCCGATAGTGCACGACACATTATTATTTGTCCCCAACCCTTCCAGAGGATTTGGACTTATCTTGCTCACATTTTGCATGCTTGGTGTCCCTATAAGAGAAGAATCTTCCGCTTTGCTTCGAACAGTGGATCTGTTATCGATCATTGATCGATAATAAGTAAGTGTAGCAGAGTAAAAACAAAAAATAAAGCAAAGTGGGAAGTCCATTTCTGCTTCCGCTGCGAGCGAACTATCTACACGGGATAAAGCATCTGTAGTATTTCGGGCACCGAGTTTATCCCATATATACAACACACAGCACTTGCCCCAGTTCACATTTAAAATCCGATGTGCTAGTTGTTATCCCGCTTTTTGGCAAAGCCGTGATACCGAAAGATTGGTCGAAAACAAGAGACATTTCGTCTCAGAGATTGGTTGCATTCCACTTCGCTATGGATATCGATGAATTTTGTCCGAGTCCGGATCGGGCCATAATTGACAAGATATGACAAGCAAAGCCGCGAGAGCCAACGTTTCAAGTTTCAAGTCAATCCGAGTTCATACACGCAAGATATGATCGATTCAAGATGGAGGAGATAGCCCTTGTTCGAATCCATAAGATGTACCCTAGTTCGAATCCATGGCCAGAAATCATGTTCGCATCCATCGGTTCGTACCCATCTACTTCGAATCCATCAAGTTTGGAAGTCCTTCGAATCCATAAGCCCAACCTCCCATCGAATCCATCAGGTGGCCAGGCTTCGTATCCATCCCATTACCTTCCTTCGAATCCATTGCTGTAACACATGATGGAATCCATCATGTTCGCCCTGCTTCGAATCCATAGATGTTGTTGACCTTCGAATCCATGAAGACACCTCTCTTCGTATCCAACCAGTGTTGTCGTTTCGTATCGATCAGCTGAAGTGAGATATGATCGATAAGAACGAGTCTCAGCTCGAATCCATGCATAAGTAAAGCCTTCGAATCGATTAAGTCAAAGCGGCGAAATTCAAGCGACGACTCTATCAACTCGGCGAAAAATGTGGATCGATTCGAAGAATGCGCGCCACGTCAACCTACTAGCGCGTGCTTGGATCGATTCGAACGGAGCGGAAAGTCCAGGAAACGCTAATTCGAATCGATGATATCTCGCGATCTACAAGTCCAAATGCTATGAAATTTTCACAGGAGCTTGTATACTTGTTGAAGAATGTCCACGCCAAGTTTCTCCTCGATTGGATGAATTCTTGATCAATTCGAACGTACTTCGAATCGATCCCAAAGTGGGCCCGAATTCCCTGAGGTTGGGCTCGTAGGCCCCCTCACGTGCCAGAAGTGGTCTCCCTAAATTTAGGCGAAATATAAGCCTCCTACATCTATAAATAGAGCCCCAGGTCATTCAGAAAAGGGGATCGGAATTCTGAAGCGCCAAGACTCTACCGGATTCAATTCCATACTTCATTATCACCGTTGTAATTAGATTTGAAAGCTATCACCAATTGTAATCCGCTATAATCAATTGGAATCATCAAGAGAATATCAATAAAGTCATAAACTTCAGAGTGGACGTAGGTAAGATCGCCGAACCACTATAAACCCTGTGTTTGTGATTGTTATTTGTGAATGATTGTGATTGCTATTGCTTAGATCTGAGTACTACATTGATTGTTGCTGGTTTGTGATCGTAAACAGGTGCTTTCACGATATTGGGTGTTTGTGGTCAATTTTGACGCAAACATTTTGGTGCTTTCACTGAGAATTGAACTCAGGAGTACTACCAATTAGAAGTTGATTCAGAAAGTTTGGAAGTTCAGATTCGAGAAATTATGACGAGACAATCGAGCAGGAGGCCAAGGCCAGAGAGAAGTGAACACCAAGGAAGTCAAGAGGCTTCTTCGGGAGCGAATCAAGCATCGATCTTCATCACTAGGGACGAGATGGAGACAATGATGAAGAAACAAGAGGAGCTGATCCAGAGTTTGTTTCAACAAATAGGACAACTTGGAGCACAGAATAGAGAAGTGGATGGAGTTCAGAACGAAGCAGGACCATCCGGCGTAGCACCTGGATTAGGAGGCACACCCATGGAGAACGTTGACCCAATTTTAGAGAGAGAAAGAGGAACATCTACACAACTCGGGAGTAGTAGGGGAGTGAACTCTCAGTCAAGGGGGCAGATCCCAGAATTCCCTCGTGGACACGGGGGGCAGGTCGAAAGTGATGAGCGAAGGTTGCATCTCGGGGACAATGACAGACTGGCAGAGACGGTTAGAAAAGCTATGAGAGGCGGTTTTGTAAATAAAGATTTGGAAGATTTTAATAGGAGTCCTTTTACTCCAGCAATCAGGCGAGCTAGGAACCCACCGGATTTCAAGTTACCATCGTTGGACATGTATGACGGGAGAACAGACCCCACGGTTAATCTAACGAAGTATATGGGACATATGGAAGTGTTGGGGGCATCAGAGGAGGTTATGGCCCGGTGCTTTCCATTGTACTTGGCGGATATTGCAGCATTGTGGTTTAGACAATTGGAGAATGGATCCATCGGAACATGGAATGGTTTAATTGAGAGATTTATGAGGCAATTCAGGGTTCACATTACAAGACCCAAGAATGTGATGACTTTGGCAACCCTAAAGCAGAAAGCCGGAGAGACCTTGAGGAGTTATTTAGCGCGATTCAATGCAGCAGCAGCTTCGGTGGATCGAGCAGATCCATCTATGGTGGTGATGGCAGCTGTGTCCGGAGTAGCTGACGGCACAGAGTTCAAAAATTCATTGACGAAAGATCCACCCGTGGATCTAGAGGAATTCTACAACGAGGCAGAAAAGTTTTTACGATTAGAGGATGCGAATGCAGAAAGAGAAGAAGGAGAGGGAATAGAAGTTTATGTGCTTAAAGACAAAAAGCCTTTCGAAAAGGACTCAGGCAAGGATAAAGGAAAACGAAAGGCTGAGGATTATAACGACAGGTCAAAGCGGCAACGGAGGGAGCCGCGATTCGCCACTTACACCGAGCTGAATGAGAGTCTGGAACGAATTTATCAGGATACCAAGGAGCAGGTTCCGTATCTTAGACCAATGCGAAGGGATCCAACTTCCGATGAAAGAAGATCAGATAAGTTTTGTGTATTTCATGAATTAAACGGTCATAACACTAATGATTGTAGTCATCTGAAGGACGAGGTAGAAGGACATATCAGGAACGGTATTCTCCTTCAATATTTAAGGAGGCGAACTCCAGTGGTGGAACCAGAGCGACAACCGTCTACATCAGCTAGAGGCGACCCAGAATCAAGGAACCATTTGATTATCAATTAATTAAAATAACGATGAACAAGTCGTAAGATTCCACTAACACAATTAAATCATTTAAGCATGTACGAGATCGCGAACGTTCTCCAGGCATGCTCTGAATGATCATTGACTGTTTCGTAGTGGGAACTTACACTTTGACATCTTTGCTTTGCTTTTGTTTCGTGTTGATTTGGACATTTGAACTTGGTTTGTTTGGATATTTCTGTTTTAAAATTCATCTGTCGAATAGATATTTGATTCTGATGATTCTGAAATGGCTAAGCTACTTACACATGAACGGGGTCGCGAACGGTCCTTAGGCATGCTCTGAGATGGCGATAAACCACCCTGACAAACGATCCAGGGACCCACGCGAACGTGAGCCTGGTATCGGTAATACTAAGCCCTCCCGGGCACACTTTCTCGCCTCGAACGACACATGATCGCGAACGATCACAACTCGCCATGAACAGCACCCGACTTTGAACAGTCACAACTCGCGTCGAACGGCACACGATCGCGAACGATCACAATTCTCCTCGAACGGCACGACTCGCCCCGAACGACACAACTCATCTCACTTCAAATGGCTCGATCACGAACGGTCGTCATTTGAGGTCCGCCACTTGACCGCGCACGGTCGCACTTCACCTCAAATGGCTCGATCCCGAACGATCGTCATTTGAAGTCAGGCGCTTGACCATGAACGGTCGCACTTCATCTCAAGTATCCCGATCCCAAACGGTCGTTATTTGAGGTCGCATAGAACTGTAAATTCCTTTGCAGGACATCAACAGGATATGAACATTCAGATCATGGCATTACAAAACACGCCTTCCTACCGCAAGGCATATTTTAGGGGGCAAATGTTATCCCGCTTTTTGGCAAAGTCGTGATACCGAAAGATTGGTCGAAAACAAGAGACAGTTCGTCTCAGAGATTGGTTGCATTCCACTTCGCTATGGATATCGATGAATTTTTTCCGAGTCCGGATCGGGACACAATTGACAAGACATGACAAGCAAAGCCGCAAGAGCCAACATTTCAAGTTTCAAGTCAATCCGAGTTCATACACGCAAGATATGATCGATTCAAGATGGAGGAGATAGCCCTTGTTCGAATCCATAAGATGTACCCTAGTTCGAATCCATGGCCAGAAATCATGTTCGTACCCATCTACTTCGAATCCATCAAGTTTGGAAGTCCTTTGAATCCATAAGCCCAACCTCCCATCGAATCCATCAGGTGGCCAGGCTTCGTATTCATCCCATTACCTTCCTTCGAATCCATCGCTGTAACACATGATGGAATCCATCATGTTCCCCCTGCTTCGAATCCATAGATGTTGCTGACCTTCGAATCCATGAAGACATCTCCCTTCGAATCCAACCAGTGTTGTCGTTTCGTATCGATCAGCTGAAGTGAGATATGATCGATACGAACGAGTCTCGGTTCGAATCCATGCATAAGTAAATCCTTCGAATCGATTAAGTCAAAGCGGCGAAATTCAAGCGATGACTCTATCAACTCGGCGAAAAATGTGGATCGACTCGAAGAATGCATGCCACGTCAACCTACTAGCGCGTGCTTGGATCGATTCGAATCAATCGATTCGAATTGATCGATTCGAACGGAGCAGAAAGTCCAAGAAACGCTAATTCGAATCGATGATATCTCGCGATCTACAAGTCTAAATGCTATGAAATTTTCACAGGAGCTTGTATACTTGTTGAAGAATGTCCACGCCAAGTTTCGCCTCGATTGGATGAATTCTTGATCGATTCGAACGTACTTCGAATCGATCCCAAATGGGCCTGAATTCCCTGAGGTTGGGCTCGTGGGCCCCCTCACGTGCCAGAAATGGTCTCCCTAAATTTAGACGAAATATCAGCCTCCTACATCTATAAATAGAGCCCCATGTCATTCAGAAAAAGGGATCGGAATTCTGAAGCGCCAAGACTCTACCGGATTCAATTCCATGCTTCATTATCATTGTTGTAATCAGATTTGAAAGCTATCACCAATTGTAATCCGCTGTAATCGATTGGAATCATCAAGAGAATATCAATAAAGTCATAAACTTCAGAGTGGACGTAGGCAAGATCACCGAACCACTATAAACCCTGTGTTTGTGATTGTTATTTGTGAATCATTGTGATTGCTATTGCTTAGATCTGAGTACTACATTGATTGTTGCTAGTTTGCGATCGTAAACGGGTGCTTTCACGATATTGGGCTTCTGATTTTTGGGTAAAATCAATATTAAAAATTTGGAAAGCCTGGTTTGAGAATTATCGATTTTGGAATAATCGATTTTGTGTAAAGGAGTTTTGTAGGAAATCATACTAGGTGTATGATTTGAAGGTAGTATATGTATAGTATAAAATGTTTTGATGATGGCTCTGGGGAAAAAAGGCGCTCCCTTGAAATGAACTTCTCAGGAGTGCCACCGGGTGGTGCTGCCTTGAGCCCCAAGGGAGTTCTAAAATTGATCCTGTGAGGAGTCCGGAAAAAACTAGTTCCTGAGGATTATGAGTAGAGTATACCGTAGCGAAAGTCGTGTGTGCCGTTGAGAGCCAACAGTCTGCGTTGGATTTTATATCGGTAGACTGCGACCTATGGTATAACATAGTGGAAGTCGTGTTTGCCACTGAGAGCCAACAGTTTGTGTTTGATTTTATATCGGTAGACTGCGACCTATGTAGGAGTGGAGAAGTTTTATTTTGACAGCAAAAATCAAAGCCTGCTGAGAGCCTGCAGTTACATGGACTTTTGCTGCGATGGCAACATAACCCTGGAATGTAACTGTGATCTGTTGTGGGTTCCATGGCGTAATCGAGAGGCCACGGAGAGCCTACAGTTACATGAACTTTTGCTGTGATGGCAACATAACCCTGGATGTAACTGCGACCATGGATGGGG
Organism: Allium cepa; assembly: GCA_030765085.1. Classification (NCBI taxonomy): domain Eukaryota; kingdom Viridiplantae; phylum Streptophyta; class Magnoliopsida; order Asparagales; family Amaryllidaceae; genus Allium; species Allium cepa. The sequence goes on along the minus strand of CM060932.1, from coordinate 687,908,576 downwards.
GTGATGATTTCCAGAGCATTCTCACCAAAGATATTTCCTCTATATTTTCAAAAACTGTTTTCGATATTTTCAATAAAACTTTGAAAAAACGAGTTTACTAAGTACTTATAGATTTTCAGTCCTACGCCTGATCAACGTATGACTGAATTTCTGTGAGAACAAGGATGGACTGGTTGAGACATCGAGTTATAAAAAGTATTTTTATAAAGAGCTATTTTATTAGTATGATGTGAATTTAAAAGCATTTCTAAATTTTTAAATAAAAGTGTTGGAATTTTGGGGAAATAAAAAGGAAATCCAAACTGGAATTTTAATGAAGTGATCTTTGTAATAAAATCGAGTATTGATATAAAAGTTGGAGGTAAGCTAATTAGCTAAATAATTGTTTGATAGATTATGTTAATAAAATTTAACTCGGTTAAATAAAATGGGTTGTAAGTTAATAATGGAGTTTGGGAATGAATTCGAATGTTATATAAAGTTCGACCTAGATTTGATAATGAATTAAATAAGAGGAGATGTTTTAAAATAAAAATAAAATTAAAATAGAGTTGGATTGAAAAATGTGATGTTTTGAATCACAAATAAAATCCAAGGGTGATTTGAATAATATTTAATGAAATTTGCAAGTAAATTGGATATATGAGAAGTGATGTCATATGGAATAGAAGTGATTATAATAGAAATTGTTTGAGTTGCAAAACAAAACCCAAGTGAATAGAAATAAATTGAGAATGGCCTTGTATTAATAAAATAAATTCGAAAATGAATTAAGCAAGTAAATTTAAAATCTAAAATGGGATAATTGATTTAAATAATAAATGGATGAAGACTGATTGAATAAAAACTAAATCAAAGTTGTGAATGGAATTGGATTATCAGACTGAACTTAGTTCGGTGGCATATTAATTTGAAGTATAAATGAGTTAAGTATGTGCTTGGATATTATTTTGGAAATTGAGAAGGTGAATTTAAAATTAAAATTTAAAATGGATGGGCTAACTAAATTTAATGGAATTTGATTAAATGAGAATCAAATAAAAGTAAACTTAAGTTTGATGTTGGAATAAAAAGTAAATTAACTTAAGTTTAAAATTTATGAAAGTTTGGCTTCGAATAATAGTGAAAGCCCACTAAATAAAAGTTTGGATTAAATTAATTTGGAAATGGTCATTAATTTATAAGTTTGAATGTGCCAAGCTTAATAAATTGTTTTGAATGAATCTAATGTGGAAATGAAATGAAATGCAATGAATGGTTGGTAAATAAATTGGAAATGAAATGAAATTAAATACAGAATGAGTAGAAAATTAATTTAAAGTAATTATTAACTGAAATGGATACCCTATTAAGCAAATATCGTTGAAATTGCATAAGATGAATTGACGTTAGGCGTAAACAAAAGTAATTAAATTTCTGTGAGTTGATAGAGATTAAATAAATTGGTTTTAAAATTAATTGAAGTGAATATGAGCTTGTTGGGATTAAAAATCAATTGAATGTAAGAAATTGAGTTGCAAACCATTAAAATTGAATAAAATGGCTTATGAATTGATTGAAAGCAATTGAATTAGTTTGAAAACATATAAATTGCTTGTGGAAGTTATTTGGAATGCATCTCTTTTAGAATTGAAATGTTATAATTGTTTAAATAAGAGAAATGTTATAGTCTTCATATATATAGTGCTTATATGTTTAAATTGAGTAAGTACAGGTGCCTGATGGTTGTTTGGCTGGATTTGGTTGCGCTATTTGCTAAAAAAAATAAGCCGCTTGCTTAAAATGCTAAATAAAGGTACGCCTACGCAATAAAAATAGGAAATAAGAACTGTTTTTGTTTTTACGACCGTGTGGGTCGATGTATATATATTTATATCTCTTGTCAAATTGCAAAAGCTCTTCCGTACAAAGGAGACTCTGTCAAAATTTTCTAAAAATTTTGGTAGATAGAAAATTTTAGTTGACGACAAACGATTTCAAATTGGAGGTTGAAATTAATTAGTAAATGAAACTAATATGAATTAGTTATAAATGAAAGATAAAATTCAATATTTAAAATTAAAAATAAATTGAATTCATATGAAAACGGAAAAAAACTAATTTGAATAGATGTAGATGTGAAAACTTCTGTAAGAAAATGTATGAAATGATTTTAAAGGGCTATGATTGGATATTGTTGCTAGGTAAGATATGTAGGTATCGGGGGAAAGGAAAATTGATTGTGATTCCAAAGATAAATTTGAATTGCCCAACTAAAAGGTATGTATTTAAATTTCTATATGAAATTGGATAGGGTTTTTGATCTAGCCAATTGGCTTTCTGTTTTCTTTTTGGAATTTGGGAGCCCGTAGAGGCCTTTTGTAGTTGTACCGAGCTAGCCGCGCAAAGGAGACGCTAGCAAAAATTTTGGAAATTTGGAGAGTTAGAAAAATTTTGAGAAAATTTTGATAATTCAAAATTTGGTTTTAAATTGAAATTTAAATGATTGAGCAGAAGGGTACTGATTGAAACTATAAGAGGTTTTGGGAAGTTGGTTAAGATGATAGTGGGTCTTTAATAAAAGATAGTTGGTAGAATGTTGAATTGTGAGTTTTGGGAGAAGGTAAACGGACATTGGACCATTCTTCCTAACTAGTAATTTCGGGGACGGAATTCTTTTAAGGAGGGAGGAATGTAACGACCTGGAATTTCTAACAATTTAAATTGGAATATTTATTTGATTTTAAATATTTAAAAAGTTAATTTTAATTTGAATTCTAGATATAAATATTTATTTGATAATCAAATCATTGAATTATATAGTTTAAATATTGAATTTAATAATTGAAATCGGGTAAATTGTTGAATCTGAAACCTCTAAGCCCGTTTAAAATAATTTGAAGGCTTATAAAATTTAAAATGATGATACTGAAGATAATAGAATAGTTGAAATTTAATTTAAAGGTAATTTGTCCAGTTTTAATAATTATATGGTTTAACTCGATATTTAAAAATAGCTTTCCGAGGCACAGTCTCGGAATTCGAAGAAACAGTTCCATTGGATCCGTAATAGTTAGTTATTATCGGATTTCAATTTTCTTAGCAATCGGAGTTGTCGTTTGACCATGGCCGCTCCAAACGCTTAGATTTATTTTATCGATTTAATTGAAATTTGATCGTTTTCTTTTGTAACTCGCGCATATGATCGAATTAGCTTCCAAAACACGTTCCATTGTGCTCGGAACGCGAGTAAAACCTTATAAACGCCTGCCGGCATGTTTGATTCGAGGTTCAGGATTTCGCGTTATGGAAAACGAGATATTTTTATATTTAAATATATCAATCAGGCGTACTCAGGAAGCATTATGTATCCTATTATATGTTTTCTTTCCCCCTCTTTATTCGCTTACCAGATCGATATTAAAAAAAATGGCCGAAGCCTTCGAAATAAAAAAAGAATCAGCCGCCACCCCTCTTCTAGTTCTTTCAATTGTTTTGAGGCCTAGGATTAAAGAAACTGAATGATTTTGGATTCGTTAAACTCTTATGAGTGGGTGCTTCATGTTCGTGGTTTCTCGACTTGCCATGGCCAAAGCTAGGGCTTAAGCTTGTCGTTGATTGAGAAGGAGATGTGCATTGACATCAATGGTGTTGGGTTTCTAGAGTGTAGGTGAATGTATTGGTAGAGTTAAGGGGTTGCGGCTGCTCCTTGGTGATCCCGACAATTGTTCGTCGCCTCATAGGTCATCAGTTACGAGTGGAAGGAGCTGGCCAGAGGTAATTTCAAGCATTGTCGTGAGCTCGAGGTGCAATGTGGAGTTAGATGGTGGTAGTAGAAGGCGCTTGGGTGAATGATACTAAAGTGCGACATTTCACTGTAGGGATTAGGGGTAGTAAGTTGCGATCGGCAGGAGGGTGCAGATGTGTCGAATTTGCTGTTGATAGGTCGAGTTTGTGGAGAGAAGTCCGAGGGTGCTAACGGCGATGGATTTCGTCGGCCGAAGCTTTGTGTCGCCATTGGGCATGCACTGCTTTAGATGGGTTTGGCTATGTCTTGATTGCTAAAGAAGATTGGGAATTTGGGGGAGGTCAAAATTTAGGAAGAAACAAGCTGGATTTGGGAATGGATGCTAACAAAAGCAAAGGTGAGTAAATCTCACTCTGTTGGATTTCTATTTAGATTTAAATGTTTAAATTTAAATACTTGGATGATTGATTATGTCGATTGAATGCGTGCTGAAAATCTGGTGACTTTGGTTTTTGTTGGTTCTCGAGTTGATTGTTGTTTGACTCGAAGCATTTGGGTTTAAACGGTTTTAAACTTAAATAGTAAATAGGAAATGGTTCAGTTTAAAATCAATAAAGGTTTAATGAATTGGTGACTCATTAAACAAGTAGACTAATTTAAATGAATAATTAATTAATTAAATTAATTAATGATTTGGGTTAATTAATTTTAGTTTAAATTAATTATAAGGATCATTGGGTGGTTTAATAAATAATTACCTAATGCAATTAATAAAATATAATTACTTGGGTAATTAATCGAGAGATAAATCAAGATAATTAATTAAGGAGAATTTATTTATTTAATGAAGTAATGATTAATATTGTGGTTTAATTAATATAATTAATTTAGATTAAGGTAAATTGAAATATAATTGGGAATCAATAATTTATATAATTAATGATGTAATTAAAGATTTGATTAATTAAGGTTAATAAATCCATAATATGTGACTTATGAGAAATTAAGTAATATAAGAAAATTAAGGATGAATGTAATTAATATAGTTAATTAAATTTATGGAATAATTAAAATTATGGTATTGATTTTGGGTTAAGAATAATTAATATCTGAAGTTAATTAAAGATAATTACTTATGTGTAATTGAAGAATATTTAATCCAGGGTGATTAATTAAGATGAATAATGAAGGGATGATTGATTAATTGATTTGAAATTAATTAATGTTAAATGAAGAAATCTAAGTGATTGAGGTTTGATATTCAATTAGAATTAACTGAATTGATTTGTATGCGATTAAGTTTTGCTTATGGATGATCGAATGATATTGGATGCTTTGAATAAGTTGATATCTCTGACATGATATGTCTTGTATTTCATCGTATAACTTGGATTAGGATAACATGAGTTTCAAAGAGACCGAGGTCGGGTATTAGGAAATACCCGAAATCACTTCGAATTTTTATAGATTGTTATGAAAAATCTATATGCTGGAGTGAAGTGGTTTGGAGGAATTGAACTACTTTAAAATCTAAATCTTTGGTATTTAGAAACTTATATGTGGAATAAGTGATTGTCTATAATAAATTGTGGCTTTGTGAATTGATATAAGTTACCCGGGTCTATATGAATTGTTTTTGCTTTGGTATTCCATGTTAGTTGGGTTTACTCACGCTGGTTTCCATGCTGACCCGGGTGTTACTTTGGTGTAATGCTCAGGGCAGACCGAGTATTATAGATTTTCAGGTGGGTACATTCTGGAGCTCAAGAGGCGAGCTGGACAACAACATATAAAGTATTTCCGCTGTATTTATATTATGGTTAATCTGAGACATGATAATTGTATATATTCAGTGACTGTATATATGTGAAACTCTGATGTATATTAAATGTAATCGACAGATATAGTATTCTTTTGTAACTGTTATTATTTATTATTTTATTTTATCCGATGCGAATGTGAGTTGTTGATGTTTCTGTTCTTCTTCTTCTATCTCTTTCTTCTTTTTCATAACTATCTGGAATTTTCGGGTTCGAAAATTTCGGGTCATTACAGTGGGGCCCACTAATTCTGTGGCCCACCTTTACAGAACCCTGTTGTGGGGCCCATATTCATTAATCTATGGTAACACTTTTACCATCCAATGGCAACACTTTGCCAGTTTATTATCACATTTAACATCACATACTGCAACATTATATCATATCTATGGCAACACCTTTTGCAATTTAAATTGGAAATGTACTACAACATTATTCTACTGCAACATTATATCATATCTATGGCAACATTATACTGCAACATTATATCATATCTAATGGAAACATTACACTGCAACAAAGAACATTTCATTTCAGAATAACCAGCAACACAAGTTTTACTTAGTCAAGTACAAAATAACAGCATACTTAAAAACATAGCCAGTGTATTCATAGTTACAGCCAGTATATGCTAAATTCTACTTATTAACAGTACATTCATATTTGCGAGCCTCCAGTGCCATCAGTGCCTCCAGTGCCTCCAGTACCATCACTACAGTCGGTCACACAAAGATCCCCAACATCAATTTGCATGTCAGGGTTTGCTTCGCCTGATTTCTTAAGCACCCATGTCAAGTTCTCCCGAACTTTTTGGTTCACCTTTGCATCAAATTCATTTTGGACCTTCTTGTTCACCTTTGCTTCGACTTCGTCAGTTATATTTTGCCTTATCTTCCCTGCCAGCTCCTATATGTATGTGCTTGTTGTTAGGGCATATTTTGAAACTTCTGTAGACTTTGTATGCCGTCCTATGAGCCAAGATGGACCGTGCGACTTTCCATCGGAAATCATTTCTTGAACAACTCCATCACTTCCTTCTTCACCTATTGCTTTTTCAATCTTATCCTGCAAAATAAAGCAGTTTCAAAATGTGACATTAAATAAATTAACAATTCCGAAACAAGTTTCTTAAACAAGAATTGTTTTTGCAATATCTATTAACGGTTTTAAAATGGATTCAGAAAATATCTTGCTATAGGTTTCAACAAAACAGGATCTAATTCTACAAAAATGTCGATGCGCAAAATGAAGCATTTTTTTGACATCTGATTGAAGAGAAAATAAAATTCTTACAATTCTATACTTCATTACTGAAGTATCAGTCTTGTCCACCTTTCCTTCTTTCCGCTTGCGAGTTTTAACAAAAAGTTCTCCATCTGATTCGCTGGACTAATACAAATTAAATGAAAAAAGTTAGACAGCAAAAGGATATCAAACCAATTTTTCCAGAACATATATCACTAATCAATTCAGAAATTATACTCAAAGTCAAAGCAAAACTAAGGTAAATATGATCGCCTTTACATAAAAACAAATCTCGGTTCAAATGAAGAACAGAAACCACAAGTGCGCACAAGCTAAAAGTCTTGAGCAACTCACAGATGCAAAAATGAAGCAACAGTAAGTTCTCAAGCAGCTTACAAGTGAAAAAATAAAGAAACAATAAGTATAAAATCACAACATATGTAGCAACAATATCAGAGATTTTTCAAGCATAACATTAAGTGATGTATCAGTTTTGCAAAATTCAAGGCTGAGTTAAGGAAAATTTGCATAGTAAATATCCCATATGTCTATACTTTCAGATTATTAACTGTAAGCACAGAGATAACAAAATCCCATGATTCATCTTAGATTCTGATGCAAAACTAAGTTACCCCGTGGTTAGCCCATGAGCCATAAACATATATATAATAATAAAACGATTTAAGCTTAGCAAGACAATAAAGCCATCAACATACAGCAGACAAAAGACAGGCATCAACTTGACATCCATATGCTTAAGATTTAAGAGTGTATCCAATAGTTCACAAATTACTTAATTTCCACAGAGATGGAATTGGACTCATATTTAATGTTTAATATGCATCTAACTTGCAGACGTATATTGACCAAATGCGTACAAATGCACGAGCATGACAGACACTAGTTTGGAAAAGAAGAATTGAGTTTTCTATGACAAAGGGGGCAAAGAAATGCTCATTTATACTTTATAGATTTTATGTACTCTTTTAGAAAATGTTATTAATAGCTATTGAGCCGTAAATTAATGTGAAAATGCAAAAATAATAAACAGATACAATAAAAATTAATATATTAAAATTGAAATAAAAACATTTTCTGGATGATTAATGTGACATATCAGATTATATAGCCTGCTTGTTATTCTTTTAGTTACAAACTTCTATATCATAAACAGAACATATATCACTAATATTTATTTTGCTTATTTGTTTGAGTGAGGTGATATTTTATTTTGGAACATATATGTAGTTATTTTAATTTTTATTTTGGAACATATATCGCTTTGCTAAATAAGGAGAGGAATTTCAGATAAAATAAAATGCATACCTCCAGCCAACCATATAAATAAGCAAAATACATACCATCTTATGCCGAATTTGGGAAAAAAATTTGGACCAGCAGTGTGTGTGTCTGTATACGATTTCCGACTCGCACAATTTGTAAGGGCCTTGGACTTCAAAAACATGAAATAAAGATGTTTATCTGCCTGATTTGAATGAATAAAAATGGAAAAAAATTCTGTGATAAAACTTAAAATTATACCTGAATTTTTTCATCTCCCCAGTACATCAAGAGTACTCTGAAATCCACAAGTGGAATTTCGTCCGGCCTATTTTCAAGCCTCTCTTCATCAGTTTCATAATCGTATAATGTGCCTTTTTAATACGACTCTTGTACCCCCTCCAAGAGTCATGAATTAACTTCAAAACCCAATATTCACATTCATCCGTAATAATATACCGTTGCTTAAATACAAATCAAACATTAAAAAGAATAGTCATGCTACTTTTGTGACAAGTTTCATATATTTAAGTAAAATTCAGCTAAGTTTGCAAATTACCTTGACATAGTTCCACAACGTGCCTTTCAAACTTGAAGGAACGTCAAACCAAGACTTGTAAGTAAGTGGATCACTCCTCTTCAATGTTCCTAAAAAAGCACTCAGTTCAGATATTACTTGGTCATCGTCTGAAATAGGTTGGCCCCGATGATTCATTTGGATTAGAACTCTTTTGTCATATGACCATGAATGAACTTTATCCATCTTTATTTTTCCCCTGAACCTTCTGGGAGCTCCCATTACTGTTACAAAGTACATACAATAGTAATGAGAAGGCTAGACATAACATAAATGAGAACTTAAACTATTAAAATCAGAACTCAATTAGATAATACCTTCAGCTTCTTCTACTTCATCTTCTTCGTTTTCAATATTTGTCGAGACATTTCCGACAACAGCCTTCTTCCTTGCACTTCCACTTCCACTACTGTTATTCTTCTGGCGTTCTCGCATAGCCAAATAAGCAGCCATTGTTCCTATTCCTTCATTGTGTGGTAACTCAACGCTACATGGTGGATCAACAGTTTGTGTAGGAACTGGGTTTTCCCTAGCCTTCGGAGTAGCATTCTTATCAGTTGCAGATTCAACAATGGCCCGTAAACGGGTTGTTGGTCCAAACTGAGGCTTTGCAATCATAACCTTTTTGGTTCTCTAAAATACGCACACAAAAACAATAAAATAAAAAAATAAGGAAGCTAGTCTATAATTACCAACATAAAATTAAATCTTCAGCTATAACGCACCTTTACTGGATTTTTTGAAGTATCATCTTCACTAGGTTCCTCTTTTTCTGGAGCATAATCTTCACTTTCAGCTGGCATCTTTGATTTTCCTTTATTTTTTTTCAAATTCATTTACCAGTCCAGTAACTAATGTAGGCATCCCAAGAGCTTCAAAAACACTATTCTTCTACGACACATGTTTAGCTCTCTCCCTTTCGTATTCTGTAAGCGATGGAGGTGGCGGAGGTGGTAAATCATTATCCTGAAAGTAATTTAACAAGACACTATTGTAAATATAAGAAAAATATGTAGAACATCATATTAGAAGATCAGATTGTAGTCTTCTTACTAGAATCTCATTTTCATCCATATTTTCCTCTTCCTCTTCATCAGATTGTAGAACATCCAATTTACTCCTGACACTTTCTGAGTTGATATTCAAAGTTGCATCGCTGACTTTAGTTGGGATTTTCTTCTCTGGTGTCTTCGTAGAACTACCGACTTCAGTTGGATTTTTCTTTGGTAACTTTGTAGACCTACCGACTCCAATTGACTTCTTGCTGATCACCTTTTTCGTGTCCATGCGTGGACTCACAGCAGCTTCGCTCACTTGTGGATTGTTTGGCCATGCCAACTTTCTAGGACTAAAGACTTGATCAGTCTTCGTCTCATTGGTAAGTGGAATGTTTAGCCGTGCCGACTTTTTAGGACTAAAGACTTGATCGGTCTACGTCTCATCGGTAAGTGGATTGTTTAGTCGCGCCAACTTTCTAGGGCTAAAGACTTGATCAGTCCGCGTCTCATTGGTAAGTGGATTGTTTAACCGTGCCGACTTTCTAGGACTAAAGACTTGATCAGCCTGCGTCTCATCGGTAAGTGGATTGTTTAGCCGTGCCAACTTTCTAGGACTAAAGACTTGATCAATCTGCATCTCGTTGGTAAGTGGATTGTTTAGTCGTGCCGACTTTCTAGGACTAAAGATTTGATCAGTCTGCATCTCGTCGGTAAATGGATTGTTTAGCCGTGCCGACTTTCGAATCGGAGTAAAGACATTAGTCTGTTTCTTGTTTTTTGCTGCCTTTTGCAGATGGTGAGTGGTGATAAATTGCCGTTTCTGTGATTTTGCAGCTGCAAACATACAACGACACAAAAGTCAAGTTGATCATGTCGTAAACATAATTATTTAAACTTAATTAAAGAAATTAAGACTTGATCATGTACACAAATATTCCAGTTCCTTTATTATTCTACTAAGTGCACTAAAAATCAAGCAAGTCCTAATGTTCAAACAAAATTGTACAAAAAATTTATGTACATTAAAAGCAGCAAAATGAAAAACAAATTCAGCCATGCGAGAACCAAATTCATCAAAATAGTACAAATGAGAAGATATTCTTATCTTCTTCCAGTCAAAAAGCTAACCATTTATAGTTTTTATCACTTACTTTGGACAAGCTTCTTTATGATTTATTTATGAATTTTCGAATCGGATGCTCAAAATTGGATCTTGGTTTAAATTCATTTGAAAGTAATCATAAATAGGCTGTTTCATCGTTATTTTTCTTATGACCAAATTCATCAAAATAGTACAAATGAGAAGATATTTTTATACCTGGAGACAGCGGATTCTTCCTTGGGCGTACGATGACATGTGGCTGCATTTGTTTCATTGGCTCAATTTTATCATCGACCACGGTGTCAAGAAAGAAATCAATGTAATCACCATTATTTTTTATTTGCATCAATTCCCACAGATCTGCATCACTGGTCACCAATATCCACCCACTCATTGGACCTTTCCATGAATATACTCCTCCAATTTCAGTGTACTTTAGCTCATCCCTGACATACTCCATCAGTACCGTGTCAAAAACATATCCAGATCAACGCCCATGAATAAAAAATAATGATTTCTTCTCCAATTTCATTTTTCCAGATTCTGTGGACAGGTTTCAAATTTCATTTTTCCTACTCCATCGCCACGTAGAACCTTGAACATAATATCAAACATTCTTCTGCAAGATAACCTTCAGCAATGGACGCCTCAGGTTTACTTTTGTTGCGAACATATGATTTCAATTTACAAAGATAACACTCAATAGGAAACATACAATGAAGATGTGCATGTCCACCATATTCAATTTCCTTGCATAAATGAACTAGCAAGCGCACCATTATATCGAAGAAAGCATTTGGGAATATCAACTCAAATTGACAAAGAATTTCCACAATTTCCTTTTGTGGCCTCTTGAGATCAGCCAAATTGATAATTTTACTCCAAAGTCTTCTTAGAAATGCACCTAATCTTATCATAGGTAACGCAACTTCAAGTTTTACAGATTTCTTCACAGCAAATTGCAGCAAGTAGTGGAGAAGAAAATGAGCATCGTGGCTCTTATACCCTGCAATTTTCCTCTCTTTCTTGTTTACATACTGGCTGATACTTGCTGCACAACCAATAGCATTCTCCAACACCGAGCAAAATATTTCTTTCTCCTTGTTCGTCATTGCAAATATGGCAACCCTGATCTTAACATAATTCCCATCAGCTTATAGAACCGGATGAAGGACCTCCCTGATGCCCATCTCTTGTAAATCATACCGAGCACTTAAATGGTCTTTCGACTTTCCATCAATATTTAGTAAAGTACCAAGTATGTTATCACAAATGTTTTTCTCTATGTACATAACATCAAGGTTATGTCGACATACATTGTGACTCCAATATGGTAAATTAAAAAATATTGACTTCTTTTTAAAAGGGGATTCATTTTTATGCTTGTTGACCTCTTTCTGCCCAAAAATATTTTCATAACCAGCCAACAATTCTTCAATGTCTGTCCTGGATAAAATTCCCGGAGATGTTCCCATTTCAATTTCACCATCGAACCTTTTCTTATCAAACCTCCACTTGTGTTCCGGATCTAAAAATTTCCTACGATTCATATAGCACATTTTTTACTATGTTTCAAGTAAGTTGAAGAAGTCTCGAAATGGCATACAGGACAAGCTGAATAACCCTTTGTGCTCCAGTTGCATAACATTGCATAGCCCAGAAAGTCGTTGATCGTCCATAACACGCTTGCACGTAACGTGAAATTAGCACCAATTAAGGCATTATAAATTTGTATGCCAAGACCCCATAATTCTTTCAATTCTGCGATAAGAGGCTGCATGTAGACATCAATGCTATTCTTAGGAGTCTGTGCACCAGGGATAAGGGTTGAAAGTATCAAATTTTCTGGCTTCATGCATAACCAAGGTGGAAGGTTATAATTTACCAATATGATTGGCCATGTGCTGTGAGATGTAGTCATTGTACGAAAAGGACTGAACCCATCAGCTGCTACTCCTAACCTGATATTTCGGTTTTCAGATGAAAAATGAGGATATTTGGCATCCATCGTCTTCCAAACCTCACCATCAGCTGGATGTCAAAGTCTGCCATCATTTTTTCGTCCCACTGCATGCCATATCATAAGTTCTGCATACTCCTTGGACATGAACATCCTTTACAGCCTTGGTTTTAGTGGAAAATAATGCATCACTTTATCTGGTACTTTGTGAATCCGCTGCTCTGGATCATTGTCAACACCCGCTTTCTTTTTCCGGTATAGCCCACCTTGAAAAACCATAAGTTTTGCAGTTATTTTCCTTTTCATTTTCTGCCCAATATAGCATGCAGTCATTTGTACATGCATGTATTCATTGGTAATCGAGGCCTAAATCTTTAATGATATTTTTGATAGCATTGAAAGATAAAGGGATGTGGGCTTGTGGAAAAACTTCTTTCAGCAACTCTAATAAATCGGTAAATGCAGACTCGGTGATTCTATGTAGGCATTTTAAAGAATAAAGCCTGATGATGAAACTTATTCGCGAAAATTTAGTACATCCAGGATATAATGGCTGCTTTCCCTCTTCAACATGATGATGAAATTTTCTAGCATCGACATCTACTCCATTTGCTCCATCAGAAGATCCACCTTCATTGTTCTTCATATTTCCACAAGTACGATGCAACATCTCATCGAGATTATCTCCAAAGTTTATTCCCGCTTCACGATCCATATCGTTATCGCTCCTTTCAGGATCTAGACAGAAAACCTCACAAATCCATTTCACATACAATTCAGATGGACCATTCCAAATTAGATGGTCATAGACTACCTCTTGACAATGCCACTTGCGATTATGACACTTTTTGCAAGCGCATGTAATTTCATCACTTACCGCGAATCTAGAAAAAGTATTTTGAATAAAACGTTTCACTCCACTGATATATCCTTCACTGAACTTAGGAAGTTCTCCCCATATTTTTTCCTCCTCGTTCACCACTAATTTACACACAAATAACATACAAAGACAAACACAATAATAAAATATGATTACACCTGAACTCACAAGTGAATCAGTAAATTAGGCAACACAACAATCAAATCAAGAAGAACTTGAAATATACACAGAGTGATACCTTAAGTAGCAGATTAAATCGAAGCCCTAACTGAAATTCAAAACCCAAACAAACCCCAATTGAAGACCTAATTGAAACACCGAAGCCCTAATTGAACTTGAACTCGAAATTGCCGTAATCGAACCCCAATTAAGCTTGTAAACTTAGAACTTTTAGCCCTAATTGAAATCGCAGAGTGTTTGAGTGTTTGAGAGGTTGAGCGGCGGAGTACGTATTTTGTTAAGTGTTTGAGTGAAACCCTTCAATATTTTGTTAACTTTTGCCGCTTTGTTTTTGCTTCCCGCGTTAAAAATTATTTCAGCCCGCTTTTTTTCAGCCCGCACACATTTTTTATAATATTTTTATAAGTCTATAGCTACTGAAACATAGTGTTGATATCTATGCTAACATGCTGAAGCTAATGTTGTAATAGACAAAAATCAGCATAGCTATCGTTATATTGTGGCTGGCAACATCTTGTATTTTCGTTGCAATAGGCCATCTATGGCGTAGTGTCAATACCTGATGTCAACATCTTGTTATTAAATTTTTAGTTATCGAATTACAAACTAAAATTAGTTTAAATTAATCATTAATTTTAAAACATTAATTACTATGCTTAGCCGACCCTAATCCCTCGTGTCAACATCTCTAGGCTGCCAAAACCCTCATCTGCCTCGACCAAAAACTCAAAGTCTTCGCCACCATCAACTACCGCAATCCCTAACGTGACGACCAAAGGTCGCGACCCACTTCATAGTGCCGCAAATCTTGCCACCATCCCCCTCGTCTCTGCCTTGCCAGGCAACACCAAACGCCCAAATCGACAGTCGCCTATCTCCACGCCATCGCACCACCTCCACGCTTCCCTCACGGGTGTCTCAAAAAGAAATCGTGAGCACAACTCGCGATCGAACCCCTCCCTCCAGTAGCCATCACTCACCGGCATCGCTTACTCGAACCAAGACCAACCCTAGCCTCGACAGAAGTATGAACGCGGCCTCGCCTTCCCTGATGCCAAGCTGCGTCTTCACCTGCTTCCTAAGCTCCTCGGTTTCATTCACGAATCCGACTAGAAGATATTATAATTTTTTTTCAACTCGTGGCCATTACTTTATTTTTGTTTTGAACGACAGATTTTTTTGAAAAGAAAAGCTCGGTCATGTTTGAAAAGGGAGGGAAGTGTGTTGTAGAAAGAACGATCATATCATAGGGTTGCTGAGAAGATGGAAAGCAAGTTGACGTGAACGATTGACAAATTAATATATAATATAAATTTTCAATTTACCTCGACTTTGCAACTAAAAATCTTGACCTTCTATCGAGGCATGCCGCTATGCGTCTATAATGTTATGCCCTATTCTGAACGCAATGGAAAAGGTTTTGAGTCCTAATTCGATCGTATGGAGAAGATAGCTTTTTGGATCCAATTATTATATTGAATTTTCGATATAAATTTCAGTGCGTTTATATCACATACGACCAAACGTTAACTCCAAACACTACGAAATTTGAAATCTGACAATAATACACTATTACGGATCCAATGGAACTAGTTTCGTCGAAATCCGAGACTATGCCTCGAAAGGCTATTTTTAAATGTCAATTTAAACGATATATTTTTAAAATTGAACCAATCACTTTTAAATTCAATTGTTTTATTATCTTTATTATTATTAATACAAATTTTATAAGCCTTTAAATCATTTTTAACAAGCTTTAAACTCCAGGTTCAATATTTTAACCAATCTCCAGTTATTTAATTCAATAATTAAATTATACAATAAATCCTTATATTTGAAATTCAAGTTAAAAATTAACTTTTAAATATTTAAAATCAATCAAATATTTTAATTTCAAATATCAAAAATTCTGAGTCGTTACACAAGGTTTCGGGGATTGATATGGTTTGTTGGTTCGAAAAAGTTTTAGTGCTCCTATCTTCGGGCAGTGTGATTGGTTCAAGTTTTAAGAAATACTGTGCGATCTATGAGGTGCGCTGCTTTTGGTTTTTCTTATTGTTGCCTATCTTCGAGCAATGTGAGGCGTTATTATTTTAGTGTACGGTCTATGAGGTGCGCGGCTTTTGTTTTTCGCCGGTGT
Organism: Allium cepa; assembly: GCA_030765085.1. NCBI lineage: Eukaryota > Viridiplantae > Streptophyta > Magnoliopsida > Asparagales > Amaryllidaceae > Allium > Allium cepa. Next base: position 687,892,666 of record CM060932.1, on the reverse strand, counting down.
TGCCTGTCTTTGGACGTGAGAAGTTATTATTTTGCACGGCTTATAAGGTACGCGCACTATCAAAATATGGATTTTTGATGGCATCAATGCAAAGCGTTTGCGCCCATTCCTCTTTAACCATTGTGCGAGTAGGATACCCAACGCTATCAAGTAAAAAAATACGATGTGATCAGCGCTATACAAAAAAAGGGCGGGAGAAAATTTATTCAGTGCGGGAATTAAAAAATTCGATCGCCTCCTAAAAATCAATCGTCTTCTTTCTGTCATCATCTAGAAAACAACCAAACTCCATGAAATCCTAAAACTCAACACGCGGGCCAAAGTTGAATCGCGAAACCCTAATCGCCTTGGTCAACAGTCGATCGATCGCAAATTGATCTCTCTCCCTCTCTCTCGCACAAATAATAGTTAAACCCCGTTACCAATTTGGACCACAATCGTCAACTACCTACCTAGAAGCCTAAATCCGCCTCTCTAATTTGAATCGCAGTGAGAGGTACTACAACATTATTATATATTTTTCCCAATATTTTGGTTCGTAAGATCCTAAACATCGTATAGGAACAATTGTTATTGTCCAAACTGCAATCAATCTTCAGATCCAGAATGAGAATTAATTGCTTGCTTATTCCAAAATCAGTGATTTCAGTACGGGTTTTGAAATCTTTGCTCACTCATCTTCCTAAACCCCGCTATACAAAATTCTTCTTTTTGGATCAAATTTCTTTTGTTGGATTCTTCTGCTTCAGCCAGTTAAGATTTACTATATTCCCCTTTTACAAAATCGAGATTAATAAGTGAATTTTTAGTCCCAAAGGGTAAAATGACGACGATGAAATTAACTTCTTCAAACGGAACTTTCAGCTTAGCAAATATCATTTCCTTGAATGAATATTTATGTTGATTTGTTATTTGCGTTTACATGTTGCTTCAATGCTTCTGAAAATTTGGTATTCTATATGCTGTCTTTATGTAGTTTAATCTTTGGCATTTAGCAATTCTATGAAAATTGAAGCTGAAATATATATACGAACTAGTAGGTAGCCACTACGCTGCATGGATTCAAACTTGATTAGTGTTAAATTTGTGAAATATTAAAATTAGAGAAAGTATAAAATACATGTGTATGAAAATGTAATAATAATAACTCATTTAGTGTTACTAATTATGGATAAGTGTTATAATTCCTAACGCAATGATTTCTTTCTTGAACCGAGTAACAAATTTCGTATTCGTTTTTCAGAAAATTATATAAGTAGACAGTTCCAACATTCTTAATAGTCTATAACAATGGAATGATAAACAATCCGTTGTGCAAAGTAATATGGTAAGGCGAATATTATTAAGTTGCAGGTGCTAAAACGATGTGCTCTTAAATATGATAACTCATGTTTTCAATGTATATAACCAAATATAGAATTTAAATGAAGAAAGGCAGCAAATGGGTGTGTGAACCTGGAGTTGTGCTAAAATGAAGGAAGGGGCGGAGACGTCTACTAATAGTAGGATAAGTGTGCAATTATATGGTTGTGCCTACATGGGAGTTGAATTATTGATCGACCCATTATGCTATAGGGGGATGATATGGAGTATAGGACAAGGAAATCAACATGGTGGTTACTCAATACTTTGGTGGAAAGTTATCATCGAGACCGTGTGCTCGATGTGTGAGCTCATACATTGTGATGTATACTTGGTGCGTGTGCAACTTAAGTGGTTTACCATTGAGAATGTTTACTCAATATATAGTTAGGTTGTTTATTTGAAATTGTGTACTCGTATTATCCTAGGATTACTCGGTTTCAGGATATCGAACCATAGAGTGGGAATCTAGTAGATTATTATTGGATTGTTGCCTTATATTTGTAAATTGACTAGCTCCTTATACATAGTACACGCACAAGAATGAACACCCTGGGTAGTGTAGATTAAAAATGATAATTTAATTACTCGACTCTAGTCATATATTTGTTGATTGCGAAGGAAGGGGCGAAGACATCTACCAATAGTAGGATAAGTGTGCAATTAAATGGTTGTGCCTACAGGGGAGTTGAATTATTGATCGATCCATTATGCTACAGGGGGATGATATGGAGTATAGGACAAGGAAATCAACATGGTGGTTACTCAATACTTTGGTGGAAAGTTATCATCGAGATCGTATGCTTGATGTGTGGGCTCATACATTGTGATGTATACTTGGTGCGTGTGCAACTTAAGTGGTTTACCATTTGAGAATGTTTACTCAATGTATAGTTAGGTTGTTTATTTGAAATTGCGTACTCGTATTATCCTAGGATTACTTGGCTTCAGGATATCGAACCTTAGAGTGGGAATCTAGTAGATTATTATTGGATTGTTGCCTTATATTTGTAAGTTGACTAGCTCCTTATACGTAGTACACGCACATGAATGAACACCATGGATAGTGTAGATTATAAATGATAACTTAATTACCCATTTACACCATACCACCAGTGATATAACTCTCTCACTAGACCTTGTCTAATCTCTTTATTTTCCCTCGTTATATTTATCACATGAGAATGAAGTAGTAAATAAAATAACAAGTTAAGGTGCATGGAGGATGTGATGGTGCGCTTTGGAGATATATTTACTGGTAGTCTTACCCTATGTATCTTGTTTTATGGTAGGCTTATGTTGTATTTCTATTTCGAAACTCTTTTTAGTCACTTCTTGTATTAACCACAAAAATTTGAGGTAGTATTGCTTTGGGTTACTTTTAATATTTACACTTTATTCCCTCCATTATGAGAAATTAAAGTGTAGAATGCTTTAATGTTAAAGTTATTTGTACTTCTTGGCACGTTGTGAGTTCAAATGCCACTTTTAGGCTTTTACTCGACGCGTTTGGAGGTACAGGTTGTTATATACTCTTTTGGTTTCGAATGCCACTTATGCTTTGGATTCTTGGCGGCCACACCATGCATTACGCCAATGTAACAACCCAATGTTCATAAGTAATTAATTAAATTAATAATTGAGTTTTAAATAGTTAACTGGGTTTTGAATAATAAAATGTGAATAATTTGGGATTAAGTTATGAAAGCTGGGAAATTAAGATGATTTGGAAATACAAAAATTTATATAGGATTTAAATAACAAAGTATTCCATGAAGAAGTTAAGAATTTGATTAATAAAATATTTTGTTGAGATTTGATGAAGGATAAAATGGTATGAAGGATTTAATTATGAAAATTATTTGACAAATATGGTAATTAAATGAATATTTTGGTATTAGTTATTTTTAGAGGAATGATTTATTAATAATGGTGGTTTTGAGCATTTTTGAGTTATTGTTTATACTTTAAGCCTGGATCGATTTTCATAGAAATTATTAAATGGATTATTTTGATGGTAATTATTTTGAAGTAATATATTATCAGTAAAGGTGATTTTTGATATTTTTTATATCTTTTAATTTGAAATGATTTTTAAACTAAACCTAAAAGAGGTTTAATAATTTTTCTTAAGTCAAACAATAGTGAATTAAAGTATTTTGGAATTTTTTTTAAGAGAAATGTATGATCCTTTAAAATAGAAGAGAGCACACATGTACACACACACACACACACACACACACACACACACACACACACACACACACACACACACACACACACACACACACACACACACACATACATAACACCAAATGTAAAGGAGCTACCAACATGCCTGACAGGTAGCAAATGTCTCGAAAACCCTATGAAAGTAGAAAAACCCCCGTACTAAACGAAAGAAGAGAAAAAAAATTGAAAATCATCCAAAAATCCATGAAACTAACAACTCTCCCTAAAAAACTACTCCAACAAGAGCCAAATGCCTTAAATGTCTTCAAGAAATGAGTAGCCATCTAAAACAACTCATACATCTTCAATCTCAGCAATCAAGCCTAAAAAAAACCTCAAAATAACAAACATCATTTGCTCAAAGCACAAACAGTCTCCAAAACAACAATCCTCAAAATAACAATCCTCAAAATAACTCCCCAACCTCAACCTCAACACCTGACAAAGTCATAAAAGCGTACCACATCTGCTCAAACCGTATAAAATCACCATAATAATTCCCCCAAGCAGCCATTAGCCCTCATGTATAAGACCTAGCGGCGTTAGGTTTTAATCGAGGACTTCTTCTAATATTAACTGTTGAAATACTCCAACTATTTCTTCTACCAAAATTGGGTGTATGAGAGAAGCACAAGATTGGATAGTAAATGGTGTAGATTTTCTTAAAGATGCTAGACATCAGTACAAAACAAATTAAAAACCTCTTGTAGGATAATAAACAAACTTATCAACAAAATTTACATTATCATGTGTCCTATCAACCGAAGTAGACAAAACACTATAATAAACCCGCCTTGTAAACTCATCCTTATCCTTCACTCTACTGTTAGACTCCATCCCACTTTCACAACCAATACAATACAAATCACCAGAAGAAACCACATCTTCTACCACAAGAACTAAATCCAGCTCAACCGGACCCACAACCCTTAATGAATAATCAACATCCACCAAAACACCCTTGAAAGACCTAATAGTAGCCTTATTATCCACTATCAAAACTGATCCCGCTTTAACCCCAACCTTAAAATCAGATTCCACCGCCTTAACCACTTCAACTTCCAATTATAGACTAATCTCACTCTTTGAGCTAGAATTATCGAAAATATTATTACATTTCACATGCCGCGCTTGATGAATAGAGCCCTCACCAGGACTATTGCAAACACTATAATTATCTTTATTTCCCTGTACTATGCTATTACATGAATCCATGTCAACATTGATAGTACATCCTATACTGCATGAATTAGAATCTAGAGAGACTAGGCTGCCCAAAGAGACGATACTTTGACATAAATGCTTCTGCCACAATTTTAAGTTTGGAAAAACAATAATTATTTTATCACAAGCGACATCAACCACTGACATTTAGATCAAACCAAACTCAGCTAAAACACTACTCGACTCTCCTTTTTCAACCAAAGAACCTGAAACAGCCCCCATCATAGAGATCTAAATCAATGTCTTTGAAGCTCCCAAATCAACAAACTTAACACCCAGACCATTCATCAAATCAGCTAAAAAATTACTCTGAAGAACCAACTGGGAGAAATAAGGAAAGAAGGAGCACTATGCATATCCAAAGAACTGTGCACATTATCTAAAACATGTACATGAGTATCATCCCCCATATCAGCGCCGATCCCCATATCAAGTGCCTTCAACTTCTCACGCTTGCTCATCATTAAATTTTTGCCATCCAACACCTCCTTAAACTCATTAACCATAGAAAAATCTCTATTAACAGAAATATCAACAACAAAACTGACAGAAGCCACTTCATTATCAACAGAGATATCATCATCCCCAGCAATATAAGCTTCTTTATTGAAGTTATCATCAACCAATGAATCAAGAATCGCAAATTTGTAGTTCAGCTCAATAGTGTCACTGTTGACTATCTTACATTTAGAGGCTCTTTTAGATCACCACAAAGATTCAACTCCACTGCTAACTTCCAAGCACATTTCCATAAGACTAGTTTTAACAATACAAGGACAAACTTTATGTGATAAACTCAATACAGCCGGATCCAAGAGCATTACATCTGAAATACGATCTTTAGGGAAAACATCCACACCATCCTCTTCTGCTTTAAACATGAACTCATAACCAAGAACAGAAATTTTCCTCTCGCTATTATCTTTATTCGACTTCTTTGTTACCCATGAAACCATCAAGAAAAGGGTTTCTTAATTTAGGAAATTCCAAGCAAAATAAATACCCATGCTGTTTCATATTCATAGGTGTCAGTAAAGGAGGATTGCGATTATGAAGCTTTGAACAGGAATTTTTCTTGTGACCAAACTACCCACCGAAGAAACAACGAATCAGCTTTCTACAAAACTTAGCCATGTGATCTCCATCACCACATTTTACGCATAGAGTGTAATTATTGGGGTTAATAAGTAATTTTAGGGCCAAAAATTGCAGTTAATGGATACGTATTTTAAAGTGAGTAAATTGCAGTTAATGGACACGTATTTTAAAGTGAGTAAATTGTAGAAATATATTTTTATGAAAATATCTAATGTTGGCTAAATAACATTAGAAGGTAAATATAGATTTTTATTGGTGATTGAAGATTATTTTGAATGGGTAGGAAATTTATTTGTAAAGAAAGAAATAAATGAAAATGTTGTAATGAAACCCATTAGCCTATAACTAATTCAAAAGGAAAGAACCTGATATGTTTGCACGTAATTCTTTAGTATTCCAGAATTTTCTACTCAGTACTTCAAAATTTAGCTCGTAGCTCATTTTTAAACGCCTTGTAGCTATTTCCGAACTTCTACTGGAAAATCAAAACTTAAAATCCTGTTTAAAAATTAAATTAAAATTAAATCCCATAATTCCTCGGCTCAAGGTATATGCTTTTGAACATGATGTTACACTGTTATGAACTTGAAAGTTGGAAATTTGACCAATTTGGAGGTTGCTTTGGAAATTATAGTAAGAGTGGAAGAAGAAGAAGAAGCTGATGAGTTTAGTGAAGATTATTTAGTGCTGCTTTTAGGTGAGCGGCCTCCACTCACAAATCTACATCGATTGTTGTTATGTTTGATTTTGCTATCTGAAACCACCTATATTTTTAACTACTTTTAAATTATAAAATTTAATATGATTATTGAATAAAAATGGATAGAAATAAAATTTAATTATTGATTAATGTAATTATTGAATACGGACTTGAATACAATTCTAAAATAAACAATTTCAAAAATTTAGGCAATAACCAGCGGTGAAATGAAATTTTATATATTGAATGTGTTTATAATCAATAGCTATAATTGAATAATAAATGTTGAATTATTTAGATGAAAATAAAATAATCGTTGATAATTAAAATTTATTTGAAATTTTATGATTTATTAATGTAATTTATTTGATAATTAAATTGTCTAAATTAATATTGGAAATCGTAAAAATAATTGAATCCAGAATTAATGTGAATGAAAATGATATCAGAAATTGATTTAATTTTTTTAAATATGAATGAAGATTGTTAACTTTTAAAATTGGATTTAAAGTGAATAAACTGAAATTGGAAATTTTTCGTTTTAATTAACGTGTAAAAATAATCTTTTTGGCCACTGTCTCGGATTTCGACGAAACTAGTCTCATCGGATCCATAATAATTAATTATCATAGGGTTTCAAGTTTCGTAGCTATCGGACTTATCGTTTGGCCGTGCGAGCTTGAAACGCGTAGAAAATAATTTAAGGAATTTAATTAAAATAAAATGATTTTGAAAAGCTACATTCTGAATATAATGGAATTGGCTTTCGAAACTAGTTCCATTGTATTCGGAATAGTGGTATAACATATAGAATGTGGAATGCTTCGTTTGGAGGTCCGAAATTTCGCAGGTCAATCGGGTCGAAATCTGATATGATAGACCACGTTGTTTCATTTCCAAAACCTTAGCTGTCTAGCTTCAGCCGCTCCTCATCTTTTAATGGCCAGACCTTCTCTCCTCGATTTCTCCTCATCCGCTCAACTAAAATCGCTCGACCCCAAAAGGGAAAAAGTAGAGCTCGACGAGCTCTACACATCGTGCGGTTGTATCGAGGCGATACGCTTCGTATTTGCCAGAATCAAGGTGCGAATTCAATGCAGTTTTGGGTTTGGATCCACGCGTATGTGCATGGTGTATGACCTGGCATGGAGAAGGGCGTGCGTCAGCATTCAAAAGAAGAAGAAAAACTATAGTCGCGTGCAGGAAGAAGAACGCGAGCGCGTTTGGGTCTGGAACGAGCGAACAGAGAGGTTTTTTTATTTTGTTAATTATGTTATTTAACTCTAATTATATCGTCATGTTTAAAAATTCGTATACTGTTCGTACGAGGTCCGATTCGAGTGAAACAAATGGCATCAAATTCGTATCGATGAAGGCTACGTCATGGAGCTGGTTTGAAATTTATTTGGCACTGAATTTTTTTTCAATTTAAAGTAAAGATGAGTGTTTTAAAACGCTCACGAAGTAATAAAATATTTTTATGTTAGCTAAATTGAAATCGTGAAGTTATTTGTTGTTTGGTAGTTTAACTGACATTTAATATTGACATCTGATTTGAACTGATAAAAATTTAAATTTGAAAGTTAAATTGAAATTTGAATTAAACAGCTAGTTAAATTCTCGATTATTGATACATGGTCAATTGTTGTGATATATTGGTTGTTTTGGAATGTTAATTGTGATGGATACTATTAGTTGACATTTTGGATGCTTGGATGCTTATTTATTTTATACATGTCATGTTATCACCATGTATATTATTTGACAGTATATAAACTATTATTTGAATTATTTCGAATAAACTAAGAAATAGGTCGAAATGATATATACCTATGATATTTATTTTGGATTGAAATGATATATATCCATTCCTGAAATTAAACTAAAAATAACTGATCACTTGACTATATGATAGAAAATTATATTCGAACACCGAATTGGTTAAATTTAACTATTTTAAATTCTTGTATTTGAATCTATATAAGTGATTTTGTTTTATAAAATAAAATTAAATTACAATATGGAATTGGATTATTTTTCGAATTTGAGTTTTGAAATGTTGAATTTAAAATTGTAAATGGAAATTGTTTAAAGAATAAAATTTGAAATTTGAAGTTATAATCGATATATAATTTGAAGTATGGAAATCAAGTTGTTTTAAAAGGTTGAATTTTATTCGAACCTCGAGATTTGTCTTCGAAAAGGGATTCAAATTGATATTTCAAATTTGAGCTTGGAATTGAATTATTTTAAGAGATTTTAACCATAAACTGAATATGGAAGTTTAATTTGATTTATGTGATTTAAATCGGTATTTTAAAATCGAAATCAGAATTGATATAAATTGAAATGGTTTAAAATAAGAATTGAATTAAAATTTAAACCATTGAATCGAACCGTTGAATCGAAATTGAAGTTAAAAGTGAAAATCGAAATTGAAATTGATTTGAATTGAAATTGAAATTGAATTTGTTTCAAATTGGATTAGAACTGAGTTGATTTGAATTGAAATCGAAACTGATTCGATTTGAATTGATTTGAAATTTAAGATGTTCTAAATTAAAAGATTTGGAATTGGAACAGTTTGACTTTGAAACTATTTTCAAATAGATTATTTTAAATATAAACCGTTTAAAATATATCTTTTAAATATTCAAATTATTTTGATTTTTCAAACAATTTTACTATATAAACCATTTTTAACACTCAAACCATTTTATATCAAACTATTTAAGCTATTTAAAATATTTCAACTATTTTCTAAAAATTCAAACTGGCCAAAGTGGTAACTGCTTATATTTAAATCGCTAATTTAAATGCAAATTGGGTTAAAACGAAGTTACAACCTAAATGGAAATTCGAAACGATTTTGGAGGTGAAATTGAGATATTGAGGCGAAAATGATTTTCAAGTGAATTTGTCATATCTTGAGTAAATGTGATATTTTGATATCAAGTATGAATCGTTTTCGAATTGTAAAAGAACTAACCGGTGTGTAAAACCATATTTGGTTGTTAAAGAGACCGGGGCCTATTATTGGCATACTCTTTGTCAATATGGGAACCACTTTAACAACTGTGTACGCGGAGGAGACTCCAGAATGATGTTGTTGGATTTGGCGTACGTTTTTTCGATTTAAAGAAAGAGAACGATGATGGATAGACCCTGACACTAGTGGCAATTTAAAATGACTAAAACATGACGGCTCAACGGGGCCAATGAGGTTATTACCTCTAGCGGACGACCGTTCTTCAATTTTGTTTCTGGACTTGGTCTATACTATTACTTTTGATGTTGGTTTTGATTAGTGCACCTTGATTTGGGATGGCCTCCCTTTGACTTGATATGGGATGGATGGACGTGGTGGGCGATCATGGCTATGATGCGTTACCACCAGCCCTGCGACCCGAACTGGTAGTATCCTACCTTGGGCATTGCCTCATGTGCCTTGTCATGCTTTTATCCTTATACGAGACTACTACGATTTTGGTTTAGTGTTAGTCTTATCACGGTGCATCCCTATCTCCCTACGTGCTACTGTAGTGTTATATGCAAATTGTACGACAATGCTTAAAAATACGTTAAGGGGGATTTATGTAAAGCCTTAACACTAAGAAAATATTTATTTTACCAATTAGACATTATATATATAGAGTATTCTACTATATATAAACATTTTGATGGATCCTTAAAAGATTGGGAAATTCTGTAACATCTTTTGAGTTATTGCATGCACGTTATACACTGGATATGAGATGTGAAACCCCATATACATCTCTAACGTTATTACACTCCTGTTATATGTGATATTTATTTGACTCACGTAAGGATATTTTAGTTCTGACTCGAGTGTTTTGTTTTTTCATTACGCTCGGATTAGCCGTGAGTTTTCAGCGCATTGATGATTATTTCTGGAGGACGAAGGCAAAGATTGGTATTATATTACTAGTATTATTTCACCATATTGTTGTTATATTGCACTGTTGTATTCTATTATTCTATTGTATATGTAACTTTGATAAATATTGTATAAATTATAATCAAATATATAGTATAAACAATTTCATGAACTGTTTATTTAATTATTATATTTTGTCATTCCGCTGCAAGATTCTGTTTTTGTTTTCTTTTTTTCTTATATTTTTAATAAATAACCCCATTGATTATTTGTGTTTTGGATTCTTTGAGTTGGGCATGTGTGGATTATTGTTGATTTAAACCTTCAAATGTGGGTTGTCACAGTTGGTATCAGAACGAGGTTTAGCAATAACCTTAGCTTTGTGGGGTTTGACTCATTATAGATAGGGTAGTAATACCCTAGAATGAGTTTTTTTGAATGTGTATATCTATGAGAGCGCGTACTTGCTAGTGTTATAAATTTTTTTACATTGCTTTTATTAATCCGTTGAGTTGTTTATGAATTCTGGTTGGTGCGTGGAACGCCATGTTATCGATAGGGGTTTCTAAACACTTAAACGAGGTAAGTCAACATAATATTGTTTTAAGGTTGGGTAAATGAAATAATTTTACCTTAATTATATTTTATGTATAAAAAGAAATTGAATGAGAATAAATGAGTGTAAGTAAATAAAAGAAATTAATGTGAGTAATTGGATTTGATTTAAATTGAATGTAAATAAATTGAATGTTAACTAATTGAATATGGAATAAGTGAATGTTAAGTAAAGAAATGTTGATACACTTAAGTATAGGTGGTAAGAAATTCTTTAAGTTTAAACTATGAAATGGATAGATTTATAAAATAAATTGATTATAAAGTGAATAGGTTGTAAAGCCAAGTTTGAAAATATTAATTTAACTAATTTGAGTTTATGGATGTTTATAAACTTAAGTAATGAGTTATGAAATAAAAATCTAATCTTAGTTCAGTTAAAGGAATGAATTTAAATTAAGAATTTGAGAATTTAAATCCCGGTGCTTTTGAAATTATTTTCTGAGATTTTGAAAATAACAATTAGTATTATTTGAAAATATTTATGAATATAAATTGTTTCAAAAGGAATTAAAAGGAAATAAGTCATGTACTCCCCTCTTTTATCGCTCGAAAATAATTTCAATGACGACGGCCGCATCATCGACGTTCATTTTCGAGTCCCAAAGTGGAGGAGGCCACTTAGTAGCTTAGCTACGTATTTGATTCAACAAATAGATTTTGATTTAAAATTTCTAAATATGATTTAATATATATATAATATGAGCATACATATTATTTCAAAATGATTTGAAATGAACCCGGTATTTGAATTCTTAAATTTCTAGTAATGAATGATTTTCAGTTGTAGAAATAAAGTGGATTGTTTTGAATAATTGGAAACTTCTAAAATGGGAGATAATAAATTGAAGCTATGTGACGCCCCACCTCTCGGGTTGGATTTTGAGCAATTTCAGGCGTCTGAAATTATAATTCAGACGTCTGACCTGGGGAATGAAATTTTGCCCAGAACAGATTCAGACGTCTGAATCTATAATTTCAGACGCCTGAAATTGCTCAAAATCCAACCCGAAAGGTGGGGCATCACAGCTTGGTATCAGAGCAATTACACGGCTGGTCTCTCCTCAACAGCCTTATTCTCCGCGCTAGTTGACGGCATTACCCCGTAGTGTCCTTAGCCAGCGTGGGTATAGAGGTGGGGCGTCACAGCTTGGTATCAGAGCAAATTCAGACGTCTGAGATTATAATTCAGATGTCTGACCTGGAGAATGAAATTTTGCCCAGAACAGATTCAGAAGTCTGAATCTATAATTTCAGATGCCTGAAATTGCTCAAAATCCAACCCGAGAGGTGGGGCGTCACAGCTTCGCACAAAGCAATTACATGGATGGTCGCTCCTCAACAGCCTTATTCTCCACGCTAGTTGACGGCATTACCCCGTAGTGTCCTTGGTTAGCGTGGGTATAGAGGTGGGGCGTCACAAGCTAAGTGTTTAAATAAAATATGAAGTTAAATTATAACTCTTCAATTTCAAGATAATGGAAATTTAATGTTGGTAAATTATTGAACATTCTTGTCAACTAAAATGAATAAAATAAATTTGTATAACACTCAATTACATTCTAGTAACATATATAAAACTTACCAAAAACGTTTAAATGGTTGAAATGTTAAATATGAATATGTAATAAAATATTATGCAAGTTTAAACTTAAGTAATAAAAATGTTTCAAATTGAAATTATATTCAGAGAAATGTTTATAAAATTAAATAAGTTGTTATAAGAAATGTTATACACTTAGGTAATATTCTAAGAAATGTTAAATGAATAATTTGGGTAGTAAAAAGAAATACTATTTAGATATATGAACTTAAGAGAAGTTAAACAAATAATAAATTACATCATATCTTTGTAAATTGTTGTAAAGTAAAAATAAAAATTTGCAAAGGATAGTTTAAGATTTAGTTGTAGCTTTCTGCTATAATTATAATTCGAATAATATTGTGCAAAAGAAGATAAATCTGCATAAAATGATTATAAACATAAGAAATGATTAATGGAATAAGAAAGTTAAAATTTGAATTATGAAATGAAATTTTACTTAGGTCAAGTTGAATGGAATAAATTAATGAAATAAGTTAATGAAATGAATTATAAGATGAAAGTTAACTTAAGAAAAATTGGATGAAATTGATTGTGATAAAGAAATATATTTATTAATATGAATTTGAGTTATAAAATAAAATTTACTTAAGTAAAGTTAATTGTATGAATTAATGGAATGAACTAATGAATTGAATTAATGAATTGATATGAACTTATGAGATGATCCGACTTTTTCTCCACAAAAAGTCGTATCATCCTTAAGAAAGAAAGGGATAGAAAAGAGAAAAGAAAGAAGAGAAAGAAAAACAACACAAGAATCTCAACAGCGGAACGAATAAATTATACTAATAACATAAGTATTACACAGTATACATCAAATATCAGAGTTCACAGACATATACAACACATACTAGACAGTTATAAACATCTGTCTAGTTATTACAACTCAAACACAATACAGAAACACTCAGAGATACCAACACAGCGGAAAAACTATATAACTATACGCAGAAGCCTCCTGCTCCATTTGCTCCTCCACAATTCGTCAAAGCTAACCTGAATCCTAACCTGAATTCCCTTGGCAACTCGTAAAAATTTGAGTACCCAAGAGTTATAGAAAAACAGAAATAACTCCGGGTCAGACACGGGTCTGGTGTGAGTAACAGGTTAAAGTTGCTTAACTTTGAAAAACCTTTGAAAAGAAAAGGTATCACGTAAGACTTCCCACACATAAACATGGAAAAGTTTTTACCTTACGCTGACCAAAACATTTGATAGGAAATCCGATGATATTATAATAGTGTCTAGGGTTTTCAAGTAAAATACAGAAATAGCTGAAATGCTTACATCTCACATTCCAACATAGTTGGGGACAACTAATACGTACGGCACTTATTGGATTTTGGATTCCATCAATGGCTGGGCTACTGGGGTACCGCCCGTCACAATACGTGGCCTAGATCACCGTACCGAGGATTACTCCCAATCCCCTGCAACACAAAGTCGGACCCGTTCCTTACTGAACAGTTCCAAACAAGACAACCCCGCAGTTGTGATCAGCAACCACACCACTAAGCCGAAAATAAAGGGAGCTCTAGACAGGGATAAATCTTGCTCTCAAGTGGGGGCTACCCATGAAGCTTTGCTGCACCTCCCCTGTTTTAGCCATTCCCGTTTGGTGAGGCTTGAGGCTACGATTACCTTTATAGGACATATCACTTAGAATGCTCATCGTCTACCTGACGATGTTCTGAAAGCATTCAATCCATACAAGTTCGTTCTGGGTTCGAACGAAACCGAAGACATTATCTCGTTACACTCATATTGGAATCACCCTCAGAGTTAACGACAATAACCCTTGCACTTTGAATCACCATCTCGAATCTATAAATACTATTCCGTCAAACTCATTACGGAATCACCAACAGAGTTATACTGACGTATAACCCATACACCTCGAGTCTTCACTCGCTCCACTTGGATTAACGACCTAACGTTTAATTGGAATCGATGTGGTTTTCGGATCCCAAATATGGAAACCCGATCCCGTTTTCATCGAAATCCAAAGCGTGTCTTTTAAGGTCCAAGTTGTTTTAAGTTTAAAACTATTCAATTCATTATCTAAATATACACAGATAGATAATTCACAACACAATAGATAATTAACCTTATCATTATCAACAAACAATTCATATCATAATCAGATAATCTATATTATCATCCAAAGCAACCAATGCATCCATATCACATACACTATCATCTCATAACTGAGATTACAAATCATAACAGGCAATCAATACCAATCATCAAAACATGAGCAATGATCTAATTATCGCACCTTCTATAATTAATTTAAAACGAATTAAATTAATTACTTAATCTCTAATTAATTTAAAATGAATTAAATTAATTACTTCATCATTAAAATTCTGCTTAACTTAATCATCAACTGATTAAAAATCAATTTATAAATCATCATCTCAATATTCTTTTCAATTAATCCTCATTGATTAACCATCTCTAATTACAATAAGTAATTAACATTTAATATTAATTACACAAGTTAATTACTTAAACCCCTAGCAAATAATTAACTTGTAATTGCTTAATTAATTAATCATTTATTCATTATTAATTTTACCTTAATTAATCAATTCCAAATTACATCATCAATTAATTAATTAATGATTACATTTAATCAATCTCCCAATATAAATTAATTACATAAGTAATTAATCTAAAATTAATCCACATATAAATATTAATCACCCATGATTAATAATACTAGTAATTAACTACTTTAATTACTCCTTCCATAATTAATTATTCTTAATTAATTATCTTCATTAATCACTTGATTAATTTTCAAAGTAATTTAAATTTAAATTACTTCTATAATAAATATCTTTAATTACATTCAGTAATTATTAATTAATTACTTCCTTAAGTAATTATAAATCCCTAAATTACATAAAGTAATTATCAACAATTGTTTAAATTAACTAAACTTAATTAATCTAAACTAATCACATTAATTAAATTAATTACACCAAGTAATAAATTCATTAATTACTTTCATTAAGTAATTAAACAAATGATTATTATTAAATTAATTAATCTAATTAATTATTAAAAATTAACCACATTAACTAATTTTTAAATAATCTTAAGTTAATGACCTTCATTAACATTTCTTAATTACTTAATTAAGAATTAAATCATTATTAAATTATTAATTAATTAATATTTAATTACAATTTAATTAACCTCTAATTATTAATTAATTAAGTGTTAATTAAAATCTAAATTATCTTTAATCACTTGATTAAATAAATCTTAATCATTAATTAATATTTAATTAACCCTCCTTAATTATAGATTAATTAATCTTGATTAATTAATCTCAAATCTTAATTAATTAACTTAAAAATCATTAATTACTTAATTAATCATCCACATTAATAATTAAATAATAATAAATATTCCATTTAAATTAATTTAATAATTTAAATGAAACCAATTTTCTTAAATTCTAAATTAAGAAACATTCTTCTTTATACAAAATATTTTTAAACACTTTGTTTCAAACAAAAATTCAAATTTAAAAATTTCTTTTTAAATTTTAAACTGAAACAATTCAAATTTTCATTTTAGATCCAAACTTAAAAATTTAAAACTTTACTTACATCTCCATCTTCATTTTCAAATTCAAATTATTTAAACTTCCTAAAGTAGTCAAAAAAAATTTTAAATTTAAAAACTTTTTAAATTTTAAAAACTGACATTAAAGTCAAATCTCAGGTTTTAAAACTAAATTTAAACTTAGTTTAAACTTATTTTATAAATTAAAACTTACCGTTTTAAATTCAAATCAATGTTCTTTTATACTTTAAAAAGTTTAAAATCTAAATTTAAATTCCAGATTTAAATTAAATTCAAACTTTGAACTTCATAATTCTGTTCCCAGATTTAAACTTGTTTTAAAATTTCAGTTGCATTTTAAAGTCTGCTTTCCAAATTAAAACATAAAAACAGAAAATAGTTTCCTGTTTTAGTTTAAAACATATTACATTATAGAATTCAAAAATGTTTCAAAAATTCAAGAATTAAACTATTGACTTTAAATATAAATTTCAGGTTTAAAACTTCCAGTTTAAACTTCAACTCATTATTTGAAATTTTACTTTTAATTTAAAACAGTACACAGTTTCTGTTTTTAGTTTAAACCCAAACTTGAAGTTAAAAGCTTTTCAAATTTATTACAAAGATCTAAAATTTAACTAATTGAATTTAAATTCAATTTCAGGTTTAATTTAGTTTCAGATTTTGGTTTTGCAATCAACTATTACTTCAAATTTAATGAACCGGGAAAACAGGTTTTTTGCTTTTAGCTTTAGAAACCCAAACTATGATTTTAAAAACTGAATAATTTATAAATACCCAGATTTAAATTATTTGAACTTATAATCCCGATTCAGGTTCCAAACTAATTTTCAAATTTCAAGTTTGCATTATTACATTTCACTTCAATTTTATATTTTTAAAAACCTGGAAAACAGGTTTCCTGATTTTGTTTTTAAAACCAATTAAAACCTTCAAAATTTGAATTATTTTAAACCTAAGGTTTTTATTACTGATTGAATTCAAATTTAAATTCAGTTTTTAAGTCTTAGGGTTAAATTTAAGTTTGCATCAAAACTTTTGTTTAATTTTTTTTAAAAATGAAAAAAAAACAGGTTCTGTTAAATTTCCTAAAACTTGAAACAGAGAAGTATACCCGAGAAAATTTGAATTAACTTCGGGTCAAAAACAATTCAGCTTCGAGCAAATCTTTTCCTTACTCGAGAATTACTCGAGGTAAAATCCCAACCCCAACCAACAGCTTACATCACCATCACAAAGTACATTGTGCACGTGTACAGTGCCTACGGCCACCCATGACCAACTTCGCGACCTCCCCTTGGTCAACGTTCAACTCCTCCGACCATCAAAACAACATCCAGATCGACACTTCTTCAAATTCAAGACCGCGACCTAAATTCCCAAACCTGGAACAATACAGAGACCTAACATTCCAACCTGTCATCACCTTTCCCCAACGCCACCGGCCGCCGTTTCCACTCAAACTTCGGCGAAGGCTTCCCCAAACCACCAGCTACCATCACGCAAAACATAGTTGAACTCGGTCAATTGATGAGACCGCAGCACTAAATTTCCTTATACTTAGTAAAACTAGGGTTCTAAACCTGGAAACCCAAATTACAATCTAAAATTTTAAATTCAACTCAATCCAAGATTTTTCCTATAATCTATAATGGCTATACAATCTCCAGAATCAAATTCATCCAAAATAATTGCAAGCTCCAACTGTACTTAGCTAATATGTAGAATACAGTAATTTCAAAACTGCAATTTGCTACTAACATTAAAAAAGGTAATATTATCTTTAAAAATCTTAATTTTGTAATATGTTTTGAGTTGAATTTTTCTGAAACATTGATTTGCAGTGCTTCATCTTTTTACTTATACAATTTCTATTGCTCTGTTACTTCCAGTAAGTTTTTATTAAAATTTACTTAAATAAAATCTTAAAATCTAATCTCTGAACTAACCTACACATCTTTTTTTTAAAATTTAAATCTTAAAATTTATCAAAGACAGATTAAAGATGTAAGATCTAAACTAAAAATTTGAATCAGAAATCAAACAGAACATTGCAAATTTACAGCATGCATAAATATACAGTTCACACATCAAACAGTAAGCTTAACACAGGAAATATTTTTTTATTATGCAACAAATTTTAACCTTAAATTTATAAAAGAAAGTTACTCACCTGTAAAATGATGCAGACCCCAGATTTTTAGCATGCAGTAGCTTGAATGCTTTTAATCTTTGTTTTTAAATGATGCTTCCAGATTTACAGAATAGAATGCCTATATGCTTGCTTCAAATTCTGATGCTCTTTTTCTTTTCTTTTTTTCTCTTTTAAATGCTTCCAGATGACATGCAGGTCTTCATACTTGATTTAATGTATGCAGATTTTATTTTGAATGCAGATTAGAAATTGCATGCATGCTTTAGTTTTGTTGCTTGTAGGTTTGTATTTTGGAGGATGCAGATTTGTATTTTGAAAAAGAGGGGTTTGATTTTGAATCTGAAATGATTTGTATGTGTTTGCTTGAAATTGTTACATGCAAGTTTCAGATTGAAATTTTCAGGCTTTTGGATAATGAAAAAGTTTCAGCTGAAAATTCTTAGATGAAAAATGAAGAAAAGGAAAAGAAATTAAAAGATGCAAGTTATATAACAATATTTTGATTAAAATTAAAATTAAAGGAAAACAAACTCAAACAATGACACATGGCTTGAGCTATTACATTTGTCATTTTAAATTGATGATAAGTTTACACATGTATCTTTAAGTAATTTGTTATTTAAATTAAGTGTTAAAGATAAATTAAACTTAATGAATGCATGATCATATTTTAAATTGTATTTTAAATTTACAAATTAAATTAACAAATCAAATTATCAATCAATATTTTAAAATGAATTAACACTAACATTTTGTAACTTATTTTAATATTCAACTTGAATTAAAATGAATTTTAAACCAATAAAATATTTATCTTACATATTTAAAATCATATAGTATTTTATTAAATATTTTTGAAAAGTTTAGATTGAAAATAAAATCAAAATTCCTAATTTTAAAACATTAAAATTATGCTATACTAATTTAACAACTTATCTATTTAAAATACATATACATTATTAAAGAAAATCAATTCATTAACTTATTAAAAATAATTTCACAAATTAAATATTTAAATAAAGAAGATTATTAAATCAAATCAAATTTATTAACAAAAATTATCAATTCAATTTAAATTTAAACTCAGATTATTAAATTTAAATTGTCCAAAATTCCGGGATATTACAATCCTTCCTCCTTAAAAGAATTTCGTCCCCGAAATTTAAAACAAAGGTAATTTAATAACCTATTAACATATTTTATTTTAAAACACAACATATGTTAATCATATGCTGACAACCAAAGCAACCAATTCACACAATCAGAACAAATCTAATTATCCAAAAGAATTTTGGATAAAACTTTCACGAGTTTCCCCGGTATATATATATATATCGGGATACTCGCTCTATAAATCAATCAATACTACTAAACTATAGAGCTCCTAACAACAATTCTATACAGAATATCAGACCACAGACGAGTCTGACTCAACAATCAATCCATCCTAAACTGCTGGTTCTACAACCAGAAATATCAAACACGTACTCCCTTAGAGATACGTGGAACACCTTGAATCCCAGTTATCCAAACTGGCAATTCAACTCTAGGAAACCAAACACTGATCTTATCCAAAACACAAAAGAAACCCAAAACACTTCGGAGCTAGCTTCCCAAACTTATAGCTCCTTGAATCAGAGAAAAACTTATCCCGAACAAATCTCCAATTCCAGAATCCAAATTTCTCTGCCTCTTATCCATAAAAACTCTTCGGACGATCCTGGGCTACCAATATCCTTCCTGATCAGCTTAACTCTTGCTGATTCCACTAGAAACAGACTGAATCAAACAATCCAATGATCTCCTCAAGATCACTCAAAAACCCAAAAACACAAACCCTGCTTTTCAACAATAGAAGACAGAACAAACTTCTTCTCATCCAGAAAAGAAAACAGAAACATCCCCAAACTGCTTCCGCTGCACAACTCTGATCCGAAACAGAAAAAATGCAGACGAACACAAGCACAGACTAGACAACCCAGCACAGAAATATGGTTCCATATATCCATAAAGAAAACTCAGATGTTTCTCCGAAACTTGAGCTACTTCACCAACTTCTATCTCAGGGAACCATCTAGCTACCAACTGAACCACCTGTTCCAAAAGAACACTTAACTATCGCAAGTCACTTTTGCGATCAACTCAGCCTAAATCCAAAGAAAACTGCTCTCTCTTAACCAAACAGAACAACTTATGCTGGCCTAGTCAATTTACCAGAGAAAAAGATCCACTCTTCTGCTTCTGAACTCCACTTCAGAGAATCTACTCAGCCAGAAGACTCCTTACCAACTCAGAACACTCTGCTAAACTCAGCCACATCACCGAGCAGACTCACTTCCTTAACTTGTTCCAAAGAAACATCTTCGGAAATATCCATAGTCACTGCATCTCATCACGCAGCTACTACTTCCTGAAATATCAAGATATCATCACTTACTTGCTTCAGCCTTATCGACAGATCAAAACTCAATTCTGCACTTCAAAGATGAACTCCGAACCTTTACAGGTTTCCTTCAGAGATCGATGAAGTCCTTACACCAAACAAAACTCACTCGAGACGGTATTAGGTCTACAGTCTCGACAAATACACTTCCAACCAATGGTAGTCGTGTTACACACACTTCTACCTTATCTACCTTTATAACTTATATTGGAAAAACCTGAACAGGTAACCCAACAAATAGGTAGAAACATAAATATATATATATATATAATAAAAATACAAATACGCTCTCTCAAGATAGACACCACTACAGAGACTAGGTATTCACTCAACCTAGCGCTCTGATACCAAATGAGACGACCCGACTTTTTCTCCATAAAAAGTCGTATCATCCTTAAGAAAGAAAGGGATAGAAAAGAGAAAAGAAAGAAGAGAAAGAAGAAACAACACAAGAATCTCAACAGCGGAACGAATAAATTATATTAATAACATAAGTATTACATAGTATACATCAAATATCAGAGTACACAGACATATACAACACATACTAGACAGTTATAAACACCTGTCTAGTTATTACAACTCAAACACAATACAGAAACACTTAGAGATACCAACACAGCGGAAAAACTATATAACTATACGCAGAAGCCTCCTGCTCCATTTGCTCCTCCACAATTCGTCAAAGCTAACCTGAATCCTAACCTGAATTCCCTTGGCTACTCGTAAAAATTTGAGTACCCAAGAGTTATAGAAAAACAGAAATAACTCCGAGTCAGACATGGGTCTGGTGTGAGTAACAGGTTAAAGTTGCTTAACTTTGAAAAACCTTTGAAAAGAAAAGGTATCACGTAAGACTTCCCACACATAAACATGGAAAAGTTTTCACCTTACGCTAACCAAAACATTTGATAGGAAATCCGATGATATTATAATAGTGTCTAGGGTTTTCAAGTAAAATACAGAAATAGCTGAAATGCTTACATCTCACATTCCAACATAGTTGGGCACAACTAATACATACGGCACTTATTGGATTTTGGATTCCATCAATGGCTGGGCTACTGGGGTACCGCCCGTCACAGTACGTGGCCTAGATCACCGTACCGAGGATTACTCCCAATCCCCTGCAACACAAAGACGGACCCGTTCCTTACCGAACAGTTCCAAACAAGACAACCCCGCAGTTGTGATCAGCAACCGCACCACTAAGCCGAAAATAAAGGGACCTCTAGACAGAGATAAATCTTGCTCTCAAGTGGGGGCTACCCACGAAGCTTTGCTGCACCTCCCCTGTTTTAGCCATTCTCGGTTGGTAAGGCTTGAGGCTACGATTACCTTTATAGGACATATCACTTAGAATGCTCATCGTCCACCTGACGATGTTCTGAAAGCATTCAATCCATACAAGTTCGTTCCGGGTTCGAAAGAAACCGAAGGCATTATCTCGTTACACTCGTATTGGAATCACCCTCAGAGTTAACGACAATAACCCTTGCACTCTGAATCACCATCTCGAATCTATAAGTACTATTCCGTCAAACTCATTACGGAATCACCCACAGAGTTATACTGACGTATAACCGTTACACCTCGAGTCTTCACTCGCTCCACTTGGATTAACGACCTAACGTTTAATTGGAAACGATGTGGTTTTCGGATCCCAAATATGGAAACCCGATCCCGGTCTCATCGAAATCCAAAGCGTGTCTTTTAAGGTCCAAGTTGTTTTAAGTTTAAAACTATTCAATTCATTATCTAAATATACACAGATAGATAATTCACAACACAATAGATAATTAACCTTATCATTATCAACAAACAATTCATATCATAATCAGATAATCTATATTATCATCCAAAGCAACCAATGCATCCATATCACATACACTATCATCTCATAACTGAGATTACAAATCATAACAGGCAATCAATACCAATCATCAAAACGTAAGCAATGATCTAATTATCGCACCTTCTATAATTAATTTAAAATGAATTAAATTAATTACTTAATCTCTAATTAATTTAAAATGAATTAAATTAATTACTTCATCATTAAAATTCTGCTTAACTTAATCATCAACTGATTAAAAATCAATTTATAAATCATCATCTCAATATTCTTTTCAATTAATCCTCATTGATTAACCATCTCTAATTACAATAAGTAATTAACATTTAATATTAATTACACAAGTTAATTACTTAAACCCCTAGCAAATAATTAACTTGTAATTGCTTAATTAATTAATCATTTATTCATTATTAATTTTACCTTAATTAATCAATTCCAAATTACATCATCAATTAATTAATTAATGATTACATTTAATCAATCTCCCAATATAAATTAATTACATAAGTAATTAATCTAAAATTAATCCACATATAAATATTAATCACCCATGATTAATAATACTAGTAATTAACTACTTTAATTACTCCTTCCATAATTAATTATTCTTAATTAATTATCTTCATTAATCACTTGATTAATTTTCAAAGTAATTTAAATTTAAATTACTTCTATAATAAATATCTTTAATTACATTCAGTAATTATTAATTAATTACTTCCTTAAGTAATTATAAATCCCTAAATTACATAAAGTAATTATCAACAATTGTTTAAATTAACTAAACTTAATTAATCTAAACTAATCACATTAATTAAATTAATTACACCAAGTAATAAATTCATTAATTACTTTCATTAAGTAATTAAACAAATGATTATTAATAAATTAATTAATCTAATTAATTATTAAAAATTAACCACATTAACTAATTGTTAAATAATCTTAAGTTAATGACCTTCATTAACATTTCTTAATTACTTAATTAAGAATTAAATCATTATTAAATTATCAATTAATTAATATTTGATTACAATTTAATTAACCTCTAATTATTAATTAATTAAGTGTTAATTAAAATCTAAATTATCTTTAATCACTTGATTAAATAAATCTTAATCATTAATTAATATTTAATTAACCCTCCTTAATTATAGATTAATCAATCTTTATTAATTAATCTCAAATCTTAATTAATTAACTTAAAAATCATTAATTACTTAATTAATCATCCACATTAATAATTAAATAATAATAAATATTCCATTTAAATTAATTTAATAATTTAAATGAAACCAATTTTCTTAAATTCTAAATTAAGAAACATTCTTCTTTATACAAAATATTTTTAAACACTTTGTTTCAAACATAAATTCAAATTTAAAAATTTCTTTTTAAATTTTAAACTGAAACAATTTAAATTTTCATTCTAGATCCAAACTTAAAAATTTAAAACTTTACCTACATCTCCATCTTCAGTTTTAAATTCAAATTATTTAAACTTCCTAAAGTAGTCAAAACAAATTTTAAATTTAAAAACTTATCAAATTTTAAAAACTGACATTAAAGTCAAATCTCAGGTTTTAAAACTAAATTTAAACTTAGTTTAAACTTATTTTATAAATTAAAACTTACAGTTTTAAATTCAAATCAATGTTCTTTTATACTTTAAAAAGTTTGAAATCTAAATTTAAATTCCAGATTTAAATTAAATTCAAACATTGAACTTCATAATTCTGTTCCCAGATTTAAACTTGTTTTAAAATTTCAGTTGCATTTTAAAGTCTGCTTTCCAAATTAAAACATAAAAACAGAAAATAGTTTCCTGTTTTAGTTTAAAACATATTACATTATAGAATTCAAAAATGTTTCAAAAATTCAAGAATTAAACTATTGACTTTAAATTTAAATTTCAGGTTTAAAACTTCCAGTTTAAACTTCAACTCATTATTTGAAATTTTACTTTTTATTTAAAACAGTACACAGTTTCTGTTTTTAGTTTAAACCCAAACTTGAATTTAAAAGCTTTTCAAATTTATTACAAAGATCTAAAATTTAACTAATTGAATTTAAATTCAATTTCAGGTTTAATTTAGTTTCAGATTTTGGTTTTGCAATCAACTATTACTTCAAATTTAATGAACCTGGAAAACAGGTTTTCTGCTTTTAGCTTTAGAAACCCAAACTAAGATTTTAAAAACTGAATAATTTATAAATACCCAGATTTAAATTATTTGAACTTATAATCCAGATTCAGGTTCCAAACTAATTTTCAAATTTCAAGCTTGCATTACTACATTTCACTTCAATTTTATATTTTTTAAAACCTGGAAAACAGGTTTCCTGATTTTATTTTTAAAACCAATTAAAACCTTCAAAATTTGAATTATTTCAAACCTAAGGTTTTTATTACTGATTGAATTCAAATTTAAATTCAGTTTTTAAGTCTTAGGGTTAAATTTAAGTTTGCATCAAAACTTTTGTTTAAATTTTTTTAAAACTGGAAAAAAAAAAGTTCTGTTAAATTTCCTAAAACCTGAAACAGAGAAGAATACCCGAGCAAATTTGAATTTACTTCGGGTCAAAAACAATTCAGCTTCGAGCAAATCTTTCCCTTACTCGAGAATTACTCGAGGTAAAATCCCAACCCCAACCAACAGCTTACATCACCATCACAAAGTACATTGTGCACGTGTACAGTGCCTACGGCCACCCATGACCAACTTCGCGACCTCCCCTTGGTCAACGTTCAACTCCTCCGACCATCAAAACAACATCCAGATCGACACTTCTTCAAATTCAAGACCGCGACCTGAATTCCCAAACCTGGAACAATACAGAGACCTAACATTCCAACCTTTCATCACCTTTCCCCAACGCCACCGGCCGCCGTTTCCACTCAAACTTCGACGAAGGCTTCCCCAAACCACTAGCTACCATCACGTAAAACATAGTTGAACTCGGTCAATTGATGAGACCGCAGCACTAAATTTCCTTATACTTAGTAAAACTAGGGTTCTAAACCTGGAAACCCAAATTACAATCTAAAATTTTAAATTCAACTCAATCCAATATTTTTCCTATAATCTATAATGGCTATACAATCTCCAGAATCAAATTCATCCAAAATAATTGCAAGCTCCAACTGTAATTAGCTAATATTTAGAATACAGTATTTCAAAACTGCAATTTGCTACTAACATTAAAAATGGTAATATTATCTTTAAAAATCTTAATTTTGTAATATGTTTTGAGTTGAATTTTTCTGAAACATTGATTTGCAGTGCTTCATCTTTTTACTTATACAATTTCTATTGCTCTGTTACTTCCAGTAAGTTTTTATTAAAATTTACTAAAATAAAATCTTAAAATCTAATCTCTGAACTAACCTACACATCTTTTTTTTATTTAAATCTTAAAATTTATCAAAGACAGATCAAAGATGTAAGATCTAAACTAAAAATTTGAATCAGAAATCAAACAGAACATTGCAAATTTACAGCATGCATAAATATATAGTTCACACATCAAACAGTAAGCTTAACACAGGAATTTTTTTTTTATTATGCAACAAATTTTAACCTTAAATTGATAAAAGAAAGTTACTCACCTGTTTAATGATGCAGACCCAGATTTTTAGCATGCAGTAGCTTGAATGCTTTTAATCTTTGTTTTTAAATGATGCTTCCAGATTTACAGAATAGAATGCCTATATGCTTGCTTCAAATTCTGATGCTCTTTTTTTTTTTTTTGTCTTTTAAATGCTTCCAGATGACATGCAGGTCTTCATACTTGATTTAATGTATGCAGATTTTATTTTGAATGCAGATTAGAAATTACATGCATGCTTTAGTTTTGTTGCTTGCAGGTTTGTATTTTGGAGGATGCAGATTTGTATTTTGAAAAAGAGGGGTTTGATTTTGAATCTGAAATGATTTGTATGTGTTTGCTTGAAATTGTTGCATGCAAGTTTCAGATTGAAATTTTCAGGCTTTTGAATGATGAAAAAGTTTCAAATGAAAATTCTTAGATGAAAAATGAAGAAAAGGAAAAGAAATTAAAAGATGCAAGTTATATAACAATATTTTGATTTAAATTAAAATTAAAGGAAAAAACACTCAAACAATGACACATGGCTTGAGCTATTACATTTGTCATTTTAAATTGATGATAAGTTTACCCATGTATCTTTAAGTAATTTGTTATTTAAATTAAGTGTTAAAGATAAATTAAACTTAATGAATGCATGATCATATTTTAAATTGTATTTTAAATTTACAAATTAAATTAACAAATCAAATTATCAATCAATACTTTAAAAAGAATTAACACAAACATTTTGTAACTTATTTTAATATTCAACTTGAATTAAAATGAATTTTAAACCAATAAAATATTTATCTTACATATTTAAAATCATATAGTATTTTATTAAATATTTTTGAAAAGTTTAGATTGAAAATAAAATCAAAATTCCTTATTTTAAAACATTAAAATTATGCTATACTAATTTAACAACTTATCTATTTAAAATACATATACATTATTAAATAGAAAATCAATTCATTAACTTATTAAAAGTAATTTCACAAATTAAATATTTAAATAAAAAATATTATTAAATCAAATCAAATTTATTAACAAAAATTATCAATTCAAATTAAATTTAAACTCAGATTATTAAATTTAAATTGTCCAAAATTCCGGGATATTACAACTTAAGTTACGAAGTAATAATAAACATGAGTTACGTTTATAAAACGTTTATAATAAATTTAAATGGTTTTATGAAATGGTGTACAAATGATATTAGCATTAAAAAGAATATACTAAGTGGTAATGAAATAAAATTTAACTCAAATAAGATTAAATGAAATGATTTATAAAATGGCCAGAAATTGATTTAGATGAAATATGTTGAATAAAAAGTCATATAATTGAAATTTGAATAAATTAAATATAAATGAAATAGATGTAAATAAATTTGAAGCAAACCAACTAATTGTTGATAAAAAAATTGGACGTTAATAAGAAATGATAGTGTATAACTTAATTATTGACATTGAAAAATGTAAATTGTGATGATTATGAACTAATTAGATGAATATTAATTGTTGGATGGTTTCTTTTGTTGTAAATCATTATTTTAACTTCTTTGATTGCGTATGATTTTGTATGTTGTGTATTTGTGCTCGTATGTATGACTTGGATTCAAAATTCATATTATATGGTTATATTAAACTCATATATGCTTTCTATATCTTTATAAGTAACCAATATTCTAATTCGAGTAGAGATAGGTTCATACGAAGACCGTTCGGACGGATACGTGGATTTTGTTTGCTTTGCTTGGTTAATATGAGCGAGCTCACTTACATTAATAATAATAAGGTACATATCTCAAATTACATACATCATTTTTATATTTTCCATATGGAATGCCTCATCATTGAGATGAGATGTATATTTGTTATATATTTGTGATATATATTGTATTGAAATTATTTTACGATCAAGCCGCGCAAAGGATACGCTGCCGAAATTTTTCATAAATCCGAATGTTAGAAAATTTTTGAGATTTTAAAATTTTATAACTTGTTTTTATAAAAAAAATTCTAATTTCTATAAAACCAATCCGAGTGGCTTATTGGAAACGTGGTAAGATTTTGTAAATAAGTTTTTAATGTTTGTATGTTGATTATTTTGAGTAAAATATATCAAATGTTAAATTCCTTACTTAACCCCTTTTCGAGGACGAAAAGTTTTGAGTGGGGGAGAATGTAACGACCCGTATTTTTAACTATAAACTATTAAATTTAACATGATTATTGAATAAAAATGGATAGAAAGAAAAATTTAATGATTGATTAATGTAGTTATTGAATATGAACTTGGATACAATTTTGAAATAAACAATTTTGAAAATTTAGGCAATAACCAGTAGTGAAATGAAATTTTATATATGGAATGTGTTTATAATCAATAGTTGGAATTGATTAACAAATGTTGAGTTATTTAGATGAAATAAAATAATTGCTGATAATTGAAATTAATTTGATAATTATATTGTTTAAATTAGTATTGGAAATTGTTTAAATAATTGAATCCCGATTAATGTGAATGAAAATGATATCGGAAATTGATTTAATTTTTTAAAAAAATGAATGAAGATTGTTAACTTTTAAAATTCGATTTAAAAGTGAATAAAATGAAATTGGAAATTTCTCGTTTTAGTTAACGTGTAAAAATAGCCTTTTGGGCACTGTTTCGGAATTCGACGAAAGGTCTCATCGGATTCATAATAGGGAATTATTATAGGATTTCAAGTTTCGTAGTGATCAGACTTATCGTTTGGCCATGCGATCTTGAAACATGTAGAAATTAATTTAAAGAATTTAATTGAAATAAATTGATTTTGAAAAGCTATCTTTTGAATATGATGGAATTGGCTTTCGAAACTAGTTTCATTGTATTCAGAATAGGGGTATAACATATATAATGCCAGGCGGCACGCTTCATTTGGAGTTTGGAAATTCACGAGTCAATCAGGTCGTAGTCTTATATAATAGGCCATGTTGTTTCATTTCCAAAACCCTAAATGTAACAACCCCGGTTGATTATAATTTAATATTTATGGTAATCTCCAAACCGGGGTTGTTACACTAAATGTCTAGCTTTAGTTGCTCTTCATCTTTTAATGGTCGAAAATTCACAACCTTCTCTCCTCAATTTCTCCTCATCCGTTCAATGAAATCGCTCGACCCCAAAAGGGAAAATGTTAAGCTCAACTAGCTCTACACATCGTACGGTTGGATCAAGGCGATACGCCTCGTATTTGCCAGAATCAAAGCATGAATTCACTATAGTTTTGGGTTTGGATCCACATGCACGCGCATGGCATGTGACCCTGCGTGGAGCAGGAAGGGGGTCGCAGAGGCGAGGGCGGAGTCGGTGCTCGACGATGGTCTATCAGGGCTCGGTTGTGCGAGCACGCGTCAACGTTCAAAAGAAAAAAAATGTAGTCACGTGCACGAAGAAGAATGCGAGCGCACTTGGGTCTAGAAAGAGCGAACCTAGAGGTTTGTTTTTTTAATTTTGTTATGTTAATTATTCTAATTTTATCGTAATGTTTAAAAATTTGTATATTCTTCGTACAAGGTCTGATTCGAGTGAAACGAATGGCACTGGATTCGTATCAAGGAAGGCTACGTCATGGAGTTGGTTTGAAATTTATTCGAATCTGAAAATTTTTTAGTTTCAAGTAAATGTGAGTGTTTTAAAACGCTCACGGAGCACTAAAATATTTTTATGTTAGTTAAATTGAAATCGTGAAGTTGTTTATTTTACTGACTGTTGTTTGGTAGTTTAACTGACATTTAAAATTGACATATGATTTGAACTGATAAAAATTTAAATTTGACAGTTAAATTGAAATTGGAATTAAACTGCTAGTTAAATTGCCGATTATTGATAACTGGTCAACTATTGTGATATATTGACTATTTTGGAATGTTGATTGTGATGGATGTTATTGGTTGACATTTTGGATGATTGGATGTTTATTTATTTTATATATATATCCTCTTATCACCCTATATATTATTTGATAGTATATGAACTGTTGTTTGAATAATTTTGAATAAATTAAGAAATAGGTTGAAATGATATATACCTATGACATTTATTTTGGATTGAAATGATATATATCCATCCCTAAAATTAAAATTAAAATAACGGATCACTTGGCCATATAATAGAAAATTATATACGGACACGGGATTGGTTAAATTTAACGATTTTAAATTCTTGAATTTAAAACTATTTAAGTGATTTTGTTTTATAAAATAAAATAGAATTGAATTATGGGAATTGGATTATTTTTGGAATTTGAGTTTTGAAATGTTGAATTTAAAATTTATAAAAGGAAATTGTTTGAAGAATAAAATTTGAAACTTCAAGTTATAATCGATATATAATTTGAATTTTGGAAATTAAGTTGTTTTAAAAGGTTGAATTTTGTTCGAACTTCGAGATTTGTCTTCGAAAAAGGGATTCAAATTGATATTTCAAATTTGATCTTGGAGTTGAATTATTTTAAAAGATTTGAACCTTAAATTGAATTTTGAAGTTTAATTGGATTTAAGTGACTTAAATCGGTATTATAAAATCAAACTCTAAATTGATATAAATTAAAATGGTTTTAAATAAGAATTGAATTGAAATTTAAACCATTGAATCGAATTATTAAATAGAATATGAAGTTAAAAATGAGAATCGAAATTGAAATTGATCTGACTTGAAACTGAAATCGAAGTTGATTTGAATTGAGTAGATTTGATTTGAAATCAAGATTGAATCGATTTGAATTAATTTTAGATTCAAGATGATCTGAATTGAAAGATTTGGAATTGGATTAGTTTGATTTAAAGCTATTTTCAAATAAATTATTTTAAATATAAAGTGTTTGAAATCTATCTTTTAAAATTTTCAAATTATTTTTATTTTTCAAATTATTTTACTATATAAACCATTTGCAATACTCAAACCATTTTGTATCAGACTATTGAAACTATTTTTAAACTATGTAAAATATTTCAAGCTACTTTCTAAATATTCAAAATGGTCAAAGTGGGAATTGTTTATATTTAAATCATGCATTTAAATGCAAATTAGGTTAAAATGAGGATATAAGCTAAATAGAAATTTGAAACGATTTTGGAAGTGAAATCGAGATATTGAGGCGAAAATGATTTTCAAGTGAATTTGTCATATCTTGAGTAAATATGACATTTTGAAATGAATGATATTTTGAAGCGAATATGATATTTTAATATCAAGTATGAATCGTTTTCAAAATGTAAAAGAACCAACCGGTTGTAAAACGATGTTTGGTTGTTAAAGAGACCGGGACCTCTTATTGGCATACTCTTTGTCAATATTTGAACCACTTTAACAACTATGTAGACGGAGGAGACTCCAGAATGAAGTGGTTGGATTTGGCGTACGTTTGCTAGATTTGAAGAAAAAGAATGATGATGGATATACCCCGGCACTTGTGCCCATTTGAAATGACTAAAACATGACGGCTTGACAGGGCCAATAAGGCTAATTACCTCTAGCAGACATATATTCTTCCATTTTCTTTTTGGACTTGGTTCACACCATTACTTTTGGTGTTGGTTTTGATTGGTGCACCATGATTTGGGATGACCTCCCGTTGACTTGTTATGGGATGGATGGACGCGGTGGGCAATCGTGGCTACGATGAGTTACCACCCACCCTACGATTCAAACTAGTAGTATCCTACCTTGGGCATTGCCTCACGTGCCTTGTCACACTTTTATCCTTATACGAGACCACAATGATTTTGGTTTGGTTTTGTCATATCAAGGCGCATCCCTATCCCTCGATGGGCTACTGTAGCGTTATATGCAAACTGAACGACAATGCTTAAAAATGCATTAAGGAAGATTAATGTAAAGCCTTAACGCTAAGAAAAATATTTATTTTACTGATTAGACATTATATATATATATAGCGTATTCTACTACATATAAATATTTTGATGGATCCTTAAGAGATGGAAAATCCTGTAACATTTCTTGAGTTATTGCATGCACGTTATACACTAGATAGGAGATGTGAAACCCCGTAAACATCTCTGACGCTATTACACTCCTGTTATATGTGATATTGATTTGACTCACATAAAGATGTTTTAGTCCAGACTCGAGTGCTTTGTCTTTTCATTACGCTCGGGTCAGCCTTGAGTTTTTAGCGCAATGAAGATTATTTTCTAAAGAATGAATGCGAAGATTGGTGCTCTATTACTAGTATTATTTCACCATATTGTTGTTCTATTGCATTTTTGTATTGTATTATTCTGTTGTATATATAACTCTGATAAATGTTGTATAAATTATAATCAAATGTATAGCATAAATAGCTTCATGAACTATTTATTTGATTATTATATTTTGTTATTCCTACAAGATTCTGTATTTGTTTTCTTCTTTTTTTATATTTTTCTTAATTAACCTCATTGATCATCCGTGTTTCAGATTGTTTGAGTTGGACATGTGTGGATTATTGTCGATTTAAACCTTCCAAAATGTGGGTCAGCACAGCCTTCCTATGTAATGAACCCATATATATACAGAGAATGTTTGGTCTTCTTGACTGTTGTTTGATTCATATTTGATGCTTGATATTGAGGGTTTGAATGCTTGATACAATGTTATTAAGGATTACATAGTAGTATAGGGGAAAATTAGGTTGCATTGACAAAGAAATGCGAAAAAAACGATGCGCCTGGAGCTTTAACGGCTCAAGGTTGTGACAATAGGTGTCAAAACCCTCAT
Source organism: Allium cepa (assembly GCA_030765085.1). Taxonomy (NCBI): domain Eukaryota; kingdom Viridiplantae; phylum Streptophyta; class Magnoliopsida; order Asparagales; family Amaryllidaceae; genus Allium; species Allium cepa. The sequence goes on along the minus strand of CM060932.1, from coordinate 687,859,510 downwards.
ACCACTAGCCAATCGGTGGCGTCAGGGGAAGTCAATTGGTCCTTAAGCCATTGAGCTCTAGGATGCATGCATTTGTGTGTGTTGTGTTATATTAAAATAAATTCAAAAATAAAAATAAAAATATGATTTTGATGGTAGAAAGTAGACGATTATCAAATATAAAGTTATTTTATGAAAATTCATTTCTGCTAATTAAAAATTAATTGATTAAAGAACTATGACTTAAAATCAAACAAAAATTGATTTGAAGCTTTAAATAATCATTTAATTTTTTATATATTTCATGAAAATTATGGAACGATTTATGATAAACAACATTTGATTTTAAAAGAGTTCTCTATGATTTCTGAATATAAGGGAGAGATTTTAAATATATTCTATGGAGTATAATAAACAAAAACTGGTTTTGAGGTTATAAATTCTTTTAAAAGTCATATTTAATTATAGAAATTATGGGATGATTTTTATAGTAATAATTGATTTTGAATGAGCCTTATATGATTTAAATATAGGACAGAGATTGAAAAATGTATTATAAGGTTTTAAATTCTTATTTTTTGGGCTTAAATATATGAATAAAATGGCATTTTCAACATTTAAAGAATATAAAGGCTTTTGAAAATTTTAAAATTTTCTTTAAATAAAATGTTTTTTCCATGTGAAATTAATGCTTTGTTGATTTTGTATTTTTATGTAACAAGGAAACTGAATAAACGAAGTTATAATACCGTATGATATGAGATTTTCGATAATAATTTTTTCAGTTATTCTTTGGACTTTTTATATAGATTTTTATAAGTGGAAATTAGCCGCAAGGGCCTATTTAGTAAGTGTAGTTAGTTTCTAGGACATACAACTGAAAATAATTACTTTTAAGGACAAAATGCAAAATAATTAGTTTCTGAGGCCTAAAACCCTATGAAATTATGTCCTTAAAAGTAATTAGACTGCTGACTTTGTCCTTAAAAGTAATTATTCTGCTTACTTTGGCCTTGAAATTAATTTCTGTGAATGTGTGTCCTAGAAACTAATTAGACTGCAAAGTTTGTCCTTCTAGTGAAGTACCCCTTATTATAATGTGGAGCAAGTGTAGTTTATGAACTTTAGGTGAACAGGTAAGTAACACCTGGTGATATGGGACGTCTGAGCTTATATTTTGTTCAGTTAATTAATGTGAGTAGATGTCACTTATACATGATAAATTATATGGTGTATTCATATATAAGGTGTTGCGAGCTATGAGCCACATGCTAAGATCCATAAGTGGGTCTATCTTTGATGTGTGTGCTCCTATTATTTCCGTAAGGAATAAACCGGTTAGTTTAGCGTCTATCATAGCATCCAGATTGCACGGTCGCGATCCTGATCGATAGCACATTTTTGTTGTGTATAGTTGAGAATCATGGTTGAGAGCCTCTACCCCTTTCAACTAGGCTAGTAATCAATTACCGTTTGGGGCACCTAAAGGAGCGTGACTATGGTATTATGCGGTCATGCAAGCTCATTGGTGAAAGATGGAAACTGTGTCATGATGGCCGTCGAGGTAATTTAAGAGTTAGGGGTAATGCTAAGAACATGTGAGGAAGGCCCATAGAGCAGCGCTAAGAGCTTATCAGACTCCCTTTTGGTTATTAACGTGATGATATAAATATACACTTGTTCACCTTTGCAAGATCATTGAGTATGCGGCTGTGAGCCGATATGACTAATTGTGTGGTGGAGAGCCATGATGTAGTCAACCCTATATACATGCCTATTATATGATTATCTGCAAGATAATCTATGACTTTGCTGAGAACATGTTATTTTGAGGAGTTAGACCTCATACTACTATGCGGTTAGCCGAGAGCTACTCCGGTCATATTGAGGAGTTCGGCCTGGTACTTATTATATGGTTAGTCGAGGGCTGCTTATGGCATCACTACAACAAAAAAAAGCTTTCACGGTGTTTTAAAAGTGCTTCCATAATCATTAGCAGCGTTTCAAAGAACGCTGTATAATACCACGCTGCAATAGAGTAGGGAAATTCCATAGCGTTTTTGAAATCTTGCTAAATAAATGGCTACCGAAGTTGTTTAAAAATGCTGCAATAAATTAATTTTGCAGCATTAATTAAACGCTGCAAGCAACCTTTTAGGAACCCTAGCAGCATGACTTCAGGAAGATAGTACAGCAGCAGTTTTGAAACGCTGCAAAATTAAATTATGCAACTTTTATGAAACATTACTATGACGCCCCACCTCTATACCCACACTAGCCAAGAACATTACGGTGAATGCTGTTGACTAGCACGGAGAATAAGGCTGTTAAGGAGCGACCATCCATTTAATTTCTTTGCGCGAGCACCGATATGTCAGATAATATAACATGCATTCTATTTCAAGAGGAAATCTGACATTCCGACACAAACTCAAAGCTACTACACGGTGGCTATATAAATCCTTCGGTAGACAAATATAGAAATAAGCATAACACAAATCAGTCACAGACAATTCATATCACAAAGGCGGAATAAGATATGAATATTACACTAGAAAGTGTACATCAGAGTAGTGGTCTAAAAAGATCCACAATATCACAAAAGAATAGCTACACGAACTACACAAAATAATAAGTATACATTAAGGAGTCTATATCTCAAATGTATACAACAAAATAACTACTAATCTAAGTAGTTAACCCAAAAGTCAAGGAGTTAATCCCGGATGAGAAGTCAAGCAGAAGCACCTGTAACATCTCGGTCTGACCCGAGTATTATTTAATAAGAAAATAATAAACGGATCAGTCTAACTATCGATATCAGATGAGACGATATAGAATCAGAGTTATGACTAAACACATAATAATCACAAGGCCAAGCTGTGATATATAAGTAGTTGATAATCAACAAGAGATTAATCAATATCACAAAATCTACACAAGAATCTAAGAAGTGTCATACCCTTTATTTCGTTCATCAAACCACAAATATTGACGATAATATCAATGTCAATCGCAAAAGTCAATGACACACAAATTCCAGAAGACTACACAAGAAATCCAGAAATCACTAAAGTCAATGACACACAAATTCACCAATGCACAAATATTGATAAAACTTATCAATGGAAATCACGAAAATTGGTGAAACACAAATTCTAGGAATCTACACAAGAAATCCAGAAATCACAAAGGGGGGGAGGCCTATCACAAACGGGAGCATAAAGCCCACCAACACGTGTATCACAAATGGAACGCTAATTCCATGGTCGCTAACCATCACAAATTGAGTCGAAGCTCCACAAACGGCCCGAAGACCATGGGTTGCTACCCCATCATAAATTGAGTCGAAACTCCACAAAACGGGGTTTAGTCTCCCTCGCAGACAAAGAGACATCGCACATTGCTAGTCTAAATCACAAAGATGATCGTCATGATCAACGAGAAGTGTCAATTTCACTAAGCTAGTAAATATATGAGTTTAGCTTCATGTCCCATAACCACTTGCTTAACTTAAATATTTACGAACAAACTGTAAATCTCCACTAGAAAATTGTCACAAGAGGTTCAATCGAACAAGTCCAAGAATTAACCGACAAAGTAAACGCAAGCGTTCCATACCACTTGTTTTACTAAGCCGTTTAATTAGATTTCTCATACGAGTGAGGTAAAGGTTTGTATATACTAATAGATTGGAAAACGGTTTTATAAACGAATTTGGTATTAAAATAGTATTGAAATCGTTTGAGGAAAGAGTTTTGATATTTACTACTAGTATAGAAAACCTTTATATTTTTAAAGTGACGAATCACGAAGAAGATTGTAAGAACAATCAATCACAAAAATTCACATACGAAGACGTGAATAAAATCCAACGAAATCGATAAAGGATCCATCGAAATGGATATTCAAAAATCCCTAAAAAGAGTCATCAAAGTCATAATAGATGATAACAACAAATAGGATTATCACGAATCGATTTAAATTAGAATTTCAATCCAAAAAGGCAAATTGGACTCAAACAGCAGGTTCAGTCGACTGAACAGAGATTTTCAGTCGACTGACCCTGTACATGGAAATTTTCCAGGTTTAGAAAACTTTCTGTTTCCAGTTTCAGTCGACTGTGCAGAGTTTTTCAGTCGACTGAATCATGCCTGGAAACTCTCGGGTTTCAGATTCAGTCGACTGAACAGATGTTTTCAGTCGACTGAATCATGCCTGGGCTGTTTTTCAACCTTATTCAAATGAAGAGCAAACTCTTCCAAAATGCAACCGGACGGACATTGGCTCTAAGGGTTTATGCCAATCGGTAACCCGGCCTTATATGCTCCTCGATGCATCACCAAAAGCATGATCAAACATCCATAAAAGGATTTTACACAAATTTGACTTAAAAACCCAAAAATTGGAATATTTACAAAACCAATCCAAATCAAGAGCAAATTCTCATGAAGAAGTGTTAGGAATTCATACCTAACAACCAAAGATAATTATAGTCATAGATGTGAGATAAAAATCTCACCTTTTCTCAAAATCAAATAAGAAGAAGCTTGAAAGCAAATGGAGAATCAACCTCTCTTCAACACAACCCAATTGAGCTTGAATCTAAGCTCAGAAACAAGAACATTCCCAAAATTAGGTTTAGGAATTTCTGAAATTGGTAAGAGAATAAGTTGGAGAAGAAGAAGAGAAGCTTACCAATGGGTTCTTCTTGAGTTTGGAGCTAGGAATTTGATTTGCAAGAGAAACTAGGGTTTTGGAGTTTTAATTTCCAATCTCCTCCACCATTAATGTTATAAAACTGAAAAGAGAAGAGAATGAGGGTGAGTGGGGGAGAGTGGCTCAGATTTGAGCATTAGTTAACATAGGGCTGAGCCCAAAAACCAAACCCAAAGTAAAAAGTAGCAGAAACCGACTTTCTCCAAACATATCAAAGCTTATACTCAAAAAGGTCGCAAACGACATTTTAAACTCAATGGGAGTGGTCCCGAGCCCTTATTCGACCGTATGCAAAAAGTAGCTTTTCGGACTAAAATCCAACTAACGATAAAATATTTAAATAAATAATCGATAAATATGCGGGTTGTTACAGACTCCCCTCCTTAAAGGAATTGCGTCCTCACAATATTACAAGAAGAAGATATATAGTAACAACCATAAAAGCATATTCAACACAAAAGAAGTTTGAAATAGGAAGTTCACCTCAAAGAGCACGAGAAAGTAAGTCCGGATGTGTACGCTCGATGTACTCTCTAGGCTCCCAAGAACAATCTTTAGGATTTGAAGACCATTGAACTTTAACAAGCGGAACATCTTTATTTCGTAGTCGTTTGACTTCCGAAGCAATAATATGAATAGGATGTTGCTCATAAGTTAAATTAGGCGAAACTTCAATCTCTTCCACAACACCGGGCTCAAGAATAGAATCGGAATCTCGAAGACATTTCCGAAGTTGAGAAACATGAAACACGTCATGCATAGCAGAAAACTGAGCCGGTAATAAAAGGCGATAAGCCATGGAACCAATACGTTCGGTGATAGGAAATGGCCCAATATATCGAGGCGCAAGTTTTCCCGATCGACTGAAACGTACAACACCTTTCATAGGTGAAACACGAATGAACACAAGATCTCCCACAGAAAATTCTAACCTCCTTCTCCGGTTATCGGCATGGGATTTTTGTCTACTCTGGGCTTCTTTCATCCTATGACGAATAAGATCAATCTTTTCTGTCGAATCCCGAATAAAATCTGGACCTAAAACCAGCTTCTCACCGGCCTCAAGCCAAGAAGAAGGAGATCGGCATGGCCTTCCATAGAGTGCCTCAAAAGGTGCCATACCAATACTAGATTGGAAGCTATTATTATAGGAAAATTCAACAAGTGAAATATGATCTTCCCAACTTCCACCAAAATCCAGAACACAAGCACGAAGAAGATCTTCCAGAGTTTGATTCACACGCTCGGTTTGTCCATCGGACTGGGGATGATAAGCGGTGCTAAAATTAAGCTTCGTTCCCAAAGCTTTTTGAAGACTCTTCCAAAATCCACTAGTAAACAATGGATCACGATCACTAACAATAGAAGTAGGAACACCATGCAATTTAACAATTTCTTTGATAAATATTTTGGTCAAAAGAGGAACGGTTCGGTTAGACCGAACGGGAATAAAATGGGCGGATTTAGTAAGTCTATCAACAATTACCCATAAGCTATCATAACCCGATCGAGAACGGGGAAGGCCATCTATAAAATCCATGGAAATTTGATCCCACTTCCAAACTGGAATTTCTAAAGGTTGCAATAACCCTCCGGGCCTTTGATGTTCGGCCTTAACGAGTTGGCAAGTCATGCAACGTTTAACGGAGTTAGCGATGTCAAGTTTCATTCCCTCCCAATAATAAAGTCGCTTCATATCCGCGTACATTTTACTACTACCGGGATGAATGGTAAATTTAGAGTGATGAGAATCTTCTAAAATATCTTTACGAAGATCCCTAACATTTGGCACGATAAGTCTACCAAATTTCCGAATGCCGCCACGAGAATCGATATCAAAGTCTTTCAAACCTTCAGTATCAATTTTATCCTTAATATTTTGGCCAAGAAGAGCCAATTCGGGATCTAGCCCTTGAGCTTCAAGAATGCGGTCTAAAAGAGAAGGATGAGCCTCAAGGCTACATAAAACAAATGACGAGCATAAATCGGAAACACGGTCTCGAATTTCGCAAGTGGATAAGATCTCGAGATCGTTCCATTCGGATATCATCATAGAAACAACAGCTTTTTGTTTACGGCTAAGAGCATCGGCGACACGATTACCCTTACCGGGAGTATAAAGAATATCAAGATCATATGGTGCAAGAAATTCGAGCCAACGCTGTTGACGCAAATTAAGTTCCTTTTGAGAGAATAAATATTTCAAAGACTTATGATCTGTGTAAAGAACAAATTTCTCTCCTAAGAGATAATGACGCCAAATCCGAAGAGCAAAAACAATAGCCGCGAGCTCTAAATCATGAGTGGCATATCTAGTCTCAGCAGGCTTTAATTGCCTAGAAGCATAAGCAATAACGCGTTCCTTTTGCATAAGAACGACACCCAAACCAATGCGACTAGCATCGGTATAAACAACGAAATCTTGATTCCCATCGGGAATAACAAGAATAGGAGCATCAGAAAGAAGTTCTTTTAATTTCTGAAAAGAAGCTTCACATTTGTCCGACCAAATGTATTTAACACCTTTCTTCGTCAAGCTAGTGAGAGGCACGACAACTTTAGAAAAGTCTTTAATAAAACGAGTGTAATAGCCCGCCAATCCAAGAAAACTACGAATCTCTGTCACACTCTCCAGTCTCTTCCAATCTTGAATCGCTTCAATCTTTGAAGGATCCACGGAAATTCTGGATTCAGAAATAATGTGACCGAGAAACTTCACACGAGATTGCCAAAAGTGGCACTTAGAAATTTTTGCCTTTAATTGATTACTCCTAAGAGTTTCCAACACAATCCGAAGATGTTTTTCATGCTCCTCCTCGGTTTTAGAATACACAAGAATATCATCAATAAAGATGAGAACAAATCGATCAAGAAAATCTTTGAAGACCCGATTCATAAGTTCAACGAAATAAGCAGGGGCATTTGTTAACCCAAATGGCATCACAAGCCATTCATAAGATCCATAACGAGTACGGAACGAGGTCAATGGAATGCTATCCTCTGTAATACGAAGCTGATGAAAACCGGTAGCCAAGTCCAATTGTGAAAAGACTCTAGCACCACTAAGTTGATCGAATAGATCATCAATCCGAGGTAAAGGATATTTATTTTTGATAGTAAGATCATTAAGCTTGCGGTAGTCAACGCAAAGCCTAAGTGTACAATCAGATTTCTTCACGAAAATAGCCGAAGCTCCCCAAGGCGAGGAACTAGAGTGAATAAATTGCTTCGTTTCCAATTCAGATAATTGTTTACGCATCTCCTCGTTTTCTTTATTGGACATACGATACGGAGGACGAGTGATAGGTTGAGCTCCCGGAATAAGATTAATTCTGAAGTCAATTGCTCGCTTAGGTGGTAATCCTAAAACGGGCTCGAATATGTCGGAAAATTCACAAACGACGTGAATAAGAGAAATAATATCACCCTCATCATCATCATCGTCATCACGAGGATTTAAAGAATATAAAGATGCAACCAAAGCAGAATCTGAATCTTTAAAAACAACAGAAACCTGATTAACAGATTGAGGATGTCGAAGATGAATAGTCCGCTCAGGACATAGGATATGAGCTTCATAATGGTTAAGCCAATCCATTCCCAAAATCATTCCAAAGCCTAAATAACGCATGACATGCAAATCGGCTTGGAAAGAAAAATCACACAAATTAATCTCGACATCTTTACACAATAAACTGATTGTTGCAGATCCCCCAACCGGATTCGCAATTCTCAAAGAAGTCATTAAACACAAAACATCCAAAGAAAGAGTATCAACAAGTTCTTTTGATATAAAAGAATGGGACGCACCAGTATCAAAAAGAACTCGAATAGGATGATCACGAAACAAAATAATTCCATCTAGAATAGAATGAGAAATACCTTGGCCACGAGATGTGTTGCCAGGGGCTTGAGCAACATTTAACTTTCCCTCCTTCTTGCCCTGAAGCTTGGGGCATGAAGATAAAACATGACCGGGAACCTTGCAGTAGCGACAAGAAAGAGACTTTGGGCACTTGTTCGCATAATGGTCCTTCGAACCACAATTATAGCATTCCCCACGACCAAAGGAAGAAGTCTTTGCCACAGAGGTTGCTTGCTTCCCTTTCTTATTGGGATAAGGGCCTTTAAATTTGTTTGGCCTCTTCTTGTTGTTGAAGTTTGGTTTGGAACCCACCACTTCAACATCATTCTCTCTATCCGCCTCTTCAAGACGAAGAGCGATATCAACGAGTTGGTCGAAAGAAACTTCTAACTTTAGAAGTAATGGCTTCTTGAGACTTTTGTTTAAGCCATAGACGAATCTCTGATTCTTCTTAAGAGGGGTGTTGATGTATTCAACCCCATATTTGGAAAGCGACTCGAAGGAGGTGACGTAATCAGTCACGGATGACTCCCCTTGAACAAGGTCTATAAATCGTCGAGCCAATGTCACTTTTTCTGCTTCCGGTACAAATTTCAACTCGAAGCGTACTCGGAATTTCTCCCAGGTGAGATCCGCTTCATTAATCTCAGAAATAAGAAGCTCGTACCAATCCAATGCTCTTTCTCGGAGCATACTAGAGGCCACCTGAACTCGGTGAAGGTCAATAAGATTCATGCGCGAAAAGATGCGATCGCATGTTCTTAGCCAAGCCTGTACTTCAATAACAGTTTCGGAACCTTTGAATGGCTCCCCACCCAAATTAGTGTAATCGCTACACAAGCGTGCAAATCCCGACTTTGGGTGAGTAGGTTCCGGGTTAGCTCCAGCTGCTTGAGCATTTGTTACCAAATCAAGAAGCTGTTGAGCAGTCATAAAAACTCCATCTTGGGGTGGAGTGCTAGATGGCACGGCTCTGGGACGGCCTGGTCTAGACATTTCTCTTCCTTTAGAAAGAAAGAAGAAGAAGAAAAGGTTATTCACAAAATTAATATCAAGCAATCTTGATAGATAGAACAAGGAATCATAAAAGAAAATAGGATAGGACGGTACGAAGACCCGAATAAAATCCTAAAGCACGACTCCTAAGATGGAATTAGGACGATGATCCTTGTTATAATATTCCATATTGTTCCGAAGTTTGGCTCTGATACCAAGCTGTGATGCCCCACCTCTATACCCACGCTAGCCAAGAACATTACGGTGAATGCTGTCGACTAGCACGGAGAATAAGGCTGTTGAGGAGCGACCATCCATGTAATTTCTTTGCGCGAGCACCGATATGTCAGATAATATAACATGCATTCTATTTCAAGAGGAAATCCGACATTCCGACACAAACTCAAAGCTACTACACAGTGGCTATATAAATCCTTCGGTAAACAAATACAGAAATAAGTATAACACAAATCAGTCACAGACAATTCATATCACAAAGGCGGAATAAGATATGAATATTACACTAGAAAGTGTACATCAGAGTAGTGGTCTAAAAAGATCCACAATATCACAAAAGAATAGTTACATGAACTACACAAAAGAATAAGTATACATTAAGGAGTCTATATCTCAAATGTATACAACAAAATAACTACTAATCTAAGTAGTTAACCCAAAAGTCAAGGAGTTAATCCCGGATGAGAAGTCAAGCAGAAGCACCTGTAACATCTCGGTCTGACCCGAGTATTATTTAATAAGAAAATAATAAACGGATCAGTCTAACTATCGATATCAAATGAGACGATATAGAATCAGAGTTATGACTAAACACATAATAATCACAAGGCCAAGCTGTGATATATAAGTAGTTGATAATCAACAAGAGATTAATCAATATCACAAAATCTACACAAGAATCCAAGAAGTGTCGTACCCTTTATTTCGTTCATCAAACCACAAATATTGACGATAATATCAATGTCAATCGCAAAAGTCAATGACACACAAATTCCAGAAGACTACACAAGAAATCCAGAAATCACTAAAGTCAATGACACACAAATTCACCAATGCACAAATATTGATAAAACTTATCAATGGAAATCACGAAAATTGGTGAAACACAAATTCTAGGAATCTACACAAGAAATCCAGAAATCACAAAGGGGGGGAGGCCTATCACAAACGGGAGCATAAAGCCCACCAACACGTGTATCACAAACGGAACGCTAATTCCATGGTCGCTAACCATCACAAATTGAGCCGAAGCTCCACAAATGGCCCGAAGACCATGGGTTGCTACCCCATCACAAATTGAGTCGAAACTCCACAAAACGGGGTTTAGTCTCCCTCGCAGACAAAGAGACATCGCACATTGCTAGTCTAAATCACAAAGATGATCGTCATGATCAACGAGAAGTGTCAATTTCACTAAGCTAGTAAATATATAAGTTTAGCTTCATGTCCCATAACCACTTGCTTAACTTAAATATTTACGAGCAAACTGTAAATCTCCACTAGAAAATTGTCACAAGAGGTTCAATCGAACAAGTCCAAGAATTAACCGACAAAGTAAACGCAAGCGTTTCATACCACTTGTTTTACTAAGCCGTTTAATTAGATTTCTCATACGAGTGAGGTAAAGGTTTGTATATACTAATAGATTGGAAAACGGTTTTATAAACAAATTTGGTATTAAAATAGTATTGAAATCGTTTGAGGAAAGAGTTTTGATATTTACTACTAGTATAGAAAACCTTTATATTTTTAAAGTGACAAATCACGAAGAAGATTGTAAGAACAATCAATCACAAAAATTCACATACGAAGACGTGAATAAAATCCAACGAAATCGATAAAGGATCCATCGAAATGGATATTCAAAAATCCCTAAAAAGAGTCATCAAAGTCATAATAGATGATAACAAAAAATAGGATTATCACGAATCGATTTAAATTAGAATTTCAATCCAAAAAGGCAAATTGGACTCAAACAGCAGGTTCAGTCGACTGAACAGAGATTTTCAGTCGACTGACCCTGTACATGGAAATTTTCCAGGTTCAGGAAACTTTCTGTTTCCAGTTTTAGTCGACTGTGCAGAGTTTTTCAGTCGACTGAATCATGCCTGGAAACTCTCGGGTTTCAGGTTCAGTTGACTGAACAGATGTTTTCATTCGACTGAATCATGCCTGGGCTGTTTTTCAATCTTATTCAAATGAAGAGCAAACTCTTCCAAAACGCAACCGGACGGACATTGGCTCTAAGGGTTTATGCCAATCGGCAACCCGGCCCTATATGCTCCTCGATGCATCACCAAAAGCATGATCAAACATCCATAAAAGGATTTTACACAAATTTGACTTAAAAACCCAAAAATTGGAATATTTACAAAACCAATCCAAATCAAGAGAAAATTCTCATGAAGAAGTGTTAGGAATTCATACCTAACAACCAAAGATAATTATAGTCATAGATGTGAGATAAAAATCTCACCTTTTCTCAAAATCAAATAAGAAGAAGCTTGAAAGCAAATGGAGAATCAACCTCTCTTCAACACAACCCAATTGAGCTTGAATCTAAGCTCAGAAACAAGAACATTCCCAAAATTAGGTTTAGGAATTTCTGAAATTGGTAAGAGAATAAGTTGGAGAAGAAGAAGAGAAGCTTACCAATGGGTTCTTCTTGAGTTTGGAGCTAGGAATTTGATTTGCAAGAGAAACTAGGGTTTTGGAGTTTTAATTTCCAATCTCCTCCACCATTAATGTTATAAAACTGAAAAGAGAAGAGAATGAGGGTGAGTGGGGGAGAGTGGCTCAGATTTGAGCATTAGTTAACATAGGGCTGAGCCCAAAAACCAAACCCAAAGTAAAAAGTAGCAGAAACCAACTTTCTCCAAACATATCAAAGCTTATACTCAAAAAGGTCGCAAACGGCATTTTAAACTCAATGGGAGTGGTCCCGAGCCCTAATTCGACCATATGCAAAAAGTAGCTTTTCGGACTAAAATTCGACTAACGATAAAATATTTAAATAAAATATTTAAATATAAAATCGATAAATATGCGGGTTGTTACAATTACGGTATATCAACATTTTTGCTACATTTTACAACTATTGCAGCAACTCAATTTATAAAACACTAATAGATATAACTTGATACTATAAATAGTTGTTAATATTAAACATAATCAAAGACATAATAAAACCTACATCAATTTCATACACCATAAAATTTAGTCATATACAACATTTCATGAACAATGTTTTAAACACAAATGTTAACGACATAGAATCTTACTAAAAGAGCTTGCTAAAAGAGAAAATATAAATTATGGAAAGTCCGATCTTGTCTCCTCTAAAAGTCTGATATGTCTGTAAGAAGAAAAAATGCAATTAGAGATCAGCGGTAAAAGAGAACAAATGTTTCCATACAACTAAACTGTAACGACCCAAAATTTTTGATCCCGAAAATTCCAGATTGTTAGGGAAAAAGAAGAAAAGAGATAGAATAAAAAGAAGAAACAGAAACACCAACATCTCACATTCGCAGTGGATAAAATATAATAACAAATAATAACAGTTATACAAAGGAAAACTGTACATATCAAATTACATTTTAATACATCAGAGTTACACATATACTCAAACATTGGACAGATACAATCAGGTCCCAAATAACTACAATATATCGCAGCGGAAAACACTCCATACGTTCGTGCCATCCAGCTCGCCTCCTGAGCTCCAGAACGTCCTTACCTGAAAAAGATGTAATACTCGGTCTGACCCTAGTATTACATCAAAGTAACACCCGGGTCAGGCTGGAAACCAGCGTGAGTAAACTCATCAGACAAGAAATTCCAATGCATAGAACTATTTAAAACCGCGGGGTAACTCGTAACTTTACCACAAGCTCAAACTTATTACAGTCTACACCCATTTCATAAACAATCACTGAGTACCCCTACTTAGTTTAAATGGTCCAGTCATTTAAATTTATCCATTCCAGCCTATCCGATGCACATACCAAATTTTTAAAGAATTGTTGAAGATTATAATCGGAGTGGTTTGGGGTATTTACTGATACCCGACCCCGGTCTTTTCGAATCGTCATCTTAGACCCAAGTTATTCAAATGACATATAATTCAAACTTAAAATACAAGATGCCACTATTAACAAAAATTTATCTTGATATATAACTATATTATCGTCGTTCAACTCAATCATATCTTAAAACATTTCATATCAGAAATCTTAAATAATCCAAGACATTTAATATTATTCAATCAATCTTAAGCAAGATTAATTTGTCACTCCATTCTAATAATTTAAATAAGTTAAATAAATCATGTTTTTAAATCTTACTTACTTAATTATTAATTAATTATAAAAAAATTAATTAATCATCCTTAATTTTTAATTAATTAATTAATTAACCCTAATAAGTTAATCCCTTTATATTAAGTAATTTATCATTTGAGTAATTAATCTCTAATTACCAATCCATAACTTTCTAATTATTGTTTAAACTAAATTAAAATGCTGGAGTACAAAATCACTTAAGTTCTTGTTAACATTAAAATTCAACACACTTAACTATTCATATATTTTCAAATCTAACCGACTTAATCACATTTGACTTTATAAATTAAGTTTTGAACTTGTTTAAAATTTTCATCAATACCTTATTTAAAACTTGTAAAAATAAAATTTTCTTTGGAACCATTGATTAAAATTTTACTTTGCCTTAAAATAATCAAGGCTTATTGGACCGAAGCCCACACCCTAAACAAAATAAACAATTTCTCACTCGGATTGAACAAGCTAAATGAAATAAGTTGGATCGAAGCCCCAAACGAGTTTGCATCGAAACCAACCCGAAGTTCCCACAGTAACAAATACGAACAAACACCTCATCTTCTTCTACAACCCATCCCACTTCTACCAGAAGTTAAACAATCATCTTCGATCGATCGTCACTTCGATCAATACCCAGATCACAGATTAACCCCGCCCAGATGAAACTCTATCATCTAGTCTAAGCAAACAGCCTTGCCAATGTCTCGTGTGCACGACGCACATGCACATACATTTTGATGATATATATGGCCACACGAACCAATGAGTCATCGTCCCATCATCCTCTGATCAACATCACCTCTTAGACGACGTCTCGAATCCATCAAGACGAAAAGTAGACCTCGCTCGAACCATAAAAAAGAACCCGGCCCAAAACTCGATGAACTGCACTCACCAACTACCTTCGATCGAGTCAACTCCATCGCCGATCAAACGCCCTACTCTGACACTTCTCCCCTGCCAGAAATCATTCGACCCGGTTACGCCTCAAACTTCAAAAATGATCGCGATTTCATCAAAGCCGAAGCCACCACTAAACCTTAAAATCAACTCGCACGACCAATCCAAACCTAATTTCAATATTCTGCCATGGTTGACCTCTACCCTACGACCACCGGCCTCTTCCAAAGCAAGCCGCATCCCTTCTCGTCAACAAATTCGAATGAAATAATTTTTTTAAACGAAAACCGCTCACCTGACCATATCCCACTAAATATGACTCTAAAAATTAAAATTTTATCACTAAAATTGATATTTTCCTTCAACTATCAAGGCTGGATGCTTGAAATCTAAAATTAAAAACATCTATTTTTCACCTAAATTATATTGTTTACAATAAAACAGAGCCCTAACGATTTACACAGCAAAGTTTACTCACAAACTATTTTTAACATGAATTATTTCAAAAAATTAAACACTTCCCTAGTTTATAGCATCCATAAATATGAACTGGATAATGAGATAAAGTATTTTGAACACTGGTATGAACAGAATTGGTCATTTTAAACAGATAACAAAATAAATTCAATTCCAGGTTAAAACAAGATTTTTTATATATAAACATATTTGCTTCAAAACATCACACACTAAAATTGGTTGGATTAAGAGCATTCGAATTTCTGAAAAGTTTTGAACCTTTCAGAAACAAGAACAGAGCAAAGCAATATGTATAAAGGTATTCACATACCCATGTACGGGCATGAATACATATAAAACTGATGCTTTTCACTTAACCTTTGTCATAATATTTAGATAAGTAAAATTAAACTTTTTAAAGAAAGTTTACTTACTGATTTTGGAAACAGAGGCACAGTTTTTGAACTACATACCAGTTTTAAAAATATCATGCAGCTCATTTTTACAATATCACTTCACAATTTTATCACATGCAACTAGTATTCAACTAGATATAAACTTTGCGAAGTTTTGTTTACTCATAGGCATTTTTTTTGTTAAAAAAACAGAGGAAACTAGGTCAGATTACTCACTTGCTTTTGTATAGAGCTTAAAACAGTTTGAAGCTTTTGAAACTTGAATTATTTTGAAACTGGAAATCTTGAAATGACTTTTGATTTTTGATTCAGGTTGAAGAGTTGTTGAGAAGATTGCTTGATTATTTGGCTTAACATTCCAGGTTGGAGATAAAATATTTACTGGCTTTTAGTTTGATTTCTTGTTTGATTTCAGGTTAGGAAAAAAGGAAGCATGGTTAAATTTTAGTTTAAAATGGTTTTACGTGTTTTGTTTTCAAGTTTCTTGCTTTTGAAAATAAGAAGATAGGAAAAAGAATTGAAGAAAAGGGAAAGATGAATGTATAGACTACATTAGGATTTATTAAAAAAAAATATAAAAGAAAATAAAATAATAGGTGACACTTGCTGAAAAACCTACCACTTGTCATTAACATTAATTAGCCACCCTATATTTGTTGTTGTATGCATAAATCTCCTTACGCTTGTGAAATTCTTTATATTATTTGAATTACTTTGTATTAGTTTTATGTTTTCATTTTATAAAGAAAAATATATATTTCCTATTAGTTAAATACATTATTTTTAATTTATATAAATAATTCTTTTAAAGAAAATAACATAAAACCAATTATATATAAAAGAAATAAAATCATATATAATATATTTTTAAATCCAAAATATTTTAAGATATTTGATCCTTTTAATTTCCAATTCAAATTCAATTTCAATTTAAAATCAAATTTAAAATCAACACAAAAACACAAATTCAATTTGAAGACAATAATTCTATTTAAAATCTATTTATATCTATGTATAAACAATCATTATTATTTGTTTTGAAATAAATAACAATTTTACTGATTTTAAATAATATAAAGAAGAGATTATCACATTTGAATTTGCTTGAAATTTTCTAGGATATCATAGATTTCAAATTCATTTACATATCCAGATATCTTTTACTATCAAAATTCTTATCTGTTTCAATCTATAAACCAGATAGTTATCCAACTATCAGATGCTCAAAAAAAATATGTGTTATCACATTCCTCCACCCTTTGAATCTTTTCGTCCCCGAAAAGGAACGAAGCCAGAATTTATTCAATAATTTAAAACCAGATAAATTATTCTTTGATTATTTCTTTAAAGCACTTTTGAAATCCACATAATATTATAAAATTGTTGTTATAAACTTTTTATAACTTGATGTCTGAACAAGTCCATCTTCGTTCTTACAGAAATTTGGTCATACGTCGATCAGGCATAGGACTAAAGATCTATAAGTACTTAGCAGACCCATCTCAACATCCAGTGAAAGTACTTGGAAAATAATTTTATTGAAAATATGGAAAAAAAAGTTAAAATCGAAGAAATATCTTTGGTGAGAATGCTCTGGAAATCATCACCCATATCCATGATCGCAGTTACATCCTGGGTTACGTTGCCATCACAGCAAAAGTCCATGTAACTGTAGGCACTCTGTTCCCCTCGATTACGCCATGGAACCCACGACAGATCGCAGTTACATTCCAGGGTTACGTTTCCATCACAGCAAAAGTCCATGTAACTGTAGGCAACAGCGCCCTCGATTTTCGCTGCCAAAAGAATGAAACTTCTCCACTCCCACATAGGTCGTAGTCTACCGATGTAAAATCAAATGTAGACTGTTGGCTCTCAGCAGCACACACGACTTTCGCTATGTCACCATAGGTCACAGTCTACCGATATAAAATCAAACATAGACTGTTGGCTCTCAGTGGCATACACGACTTTCGCTATAGTCTGCAGTAGATCGCAGTGACATCGAGTTACACTGTCGTCACAGCATAACCCAAATGCCTCTATAGGCATCAACGCCCTCGACTTTCCCTACAATCTACACATAATCCTCAGGAGCTAGTTTTGTCCGAACTGCTCACAGGATCAACTTTAGAACCCCTCTTAAGGTTCAAGGCAGTACCATCATGTGGCACTCCTGAGAAGTTTATTTCAAGGGAGCGCCTTTTTCCCCAGAGCCATTTTCAAAACAATTTATACTCACATATAGTATCTTCCAAATCATACACCCAGTATGAATCTCATATAAGTCTCCTTTCCCAAAATCATTTACCCCAAAATCGATAATTCTCAAACTAGGCTTTCCAAATTCCAATATTGATTATACCCAAAAATCAAAAAGCCTTTCCAAATCCTAAGGTTCCAAAACCTTTTCTCAAAATCATTCTCATAAGATCCTTTACATATATATATATAACTTTAAAAATATTTGGATCACTTCAAAATTGTATAAATTCCCTTTTATACTTCAAACACTTTCAAAAATCTTTTCCCTTTGGCAATAGATTCAACAAGGGGAGATTTATCTTATATAACAAAGATATATCACTTTGTTTATTCTAAATCAAATATTCAAATTTGATTACTCTATAAAGTCACTTACCAAAATTACTTACTTCCATAAGATAAATTTTTACCATAGAAATATCCAATTTCCACTTTACTTCATGATATATTTCGCAAAATATACCTTTCATTTCAAAAACCATTTCACATTTCTTATCCATAAATTCCCAGTATCAATTTCATTCAAACCCGTACGACGCACACATATCATCCGTATGCTATACCAATCTGATCGCTCACTCGATCATACAATTTCACTTCCGAACTAGTATCGTCCACCCGACTTCCTAGTGTGGACTCAGATCTGGTTTCTTGATCAGAAACCGTCATTCTCCTTGCATAGCCATAACTATGATAGAGAATATCCAGAACCAATCAATAATCCATGTCCAGGTTCGCCGTCGAAAATCGATTGAATAATCCCAACTCGGATCGATATAACTATCTCGAAATTCTATGCTCGAATCTGGATCAAATCACTATGCGAATAGAATAATATACGTAAATCCTACGTATTTATCTCCATTGATTATTAGCCAAATCAATTTCCTTTTCTATTCACATTCACTTATATTTTCATTCACTTACTCACAATTCTTAAATCCTAATTTGGATTATCACTTCAATTCTTATCTCAAATGGATATTTAATCATAAACCATTCGAACTCTATAATAGCTTGAATTTTTTTTAAATAGATAAGTAGTTGAAAAATAATTAGTAATTTGTAAAATAGCCGTAAAACAGTTAAGTAATTGTAAAATAGTGGGAAAATAGTCAAATAGTTATAGAAATTTTTAAATACTCTCAAAATAGTTGTAAAATAGTAATTAGTTATAAAATAGTTGAAAGATAGTAATTAGTTTATAAACAGTTGTAAAATAGTTAAATAGTTCCAAAATAATTGTAAAGTAAGTATAAAATAGTTTGGCCTTTTAAAAGAAAGATTGTATATAGTAAATAGCTTGGAAAAATAGATTTGTATTAAAACAATTTATTTTGAAAATAGTCCAGAGTCAAACTGTTCAACTTTCCAATCTCCATTTCCCATCAATTCCATTTAAATTTCCACTTCCTCTTGAATTGACTAAATTTCAATTCAATTTAAATTTCCATTTTTATTTAAATTGATTCAATTCCAATTTGAATTGATCCCAATTCCAATCAATTGTTAATTTTCAGTTAACTTTCAATTTCAATTCAAATTAAGTTAACTTCCATTCTCGTCCCAAATTCAAATCAACTTCGTATTTGAATTTGAACTCATTTGTCACGACCCGTCTTCCACTATCCAGAAAGACACATCATGAATTAAGAAAGAAAGAGATAGAAAGAGAAAAGACAGAGGAGAAAGAAGAAACAACATCAGAATCTCAACAGCAGAATGAATAAATTATATTAATAACATAAGTATTACATAGTGTACAACCATTATCAGAGTTACACAGATTATACATCACATACTAGATAGTTATAAACACCTGTCAAGTTATTACAACTCAATACAATACAAGGAAACCACTTAGAGAAACCAACACAGCGGAATACTAGATAACTACAACGTAGAAGCCTCCTGCTCTAATTGCTCCTCCACAATTCGTCAAAGCTATGAATCCCTTGGCTACTCGTAAAAATTTGAGTACCCAAGAGTTTAAGAAAACAGAAGATAAACTCCGGGTCAGACGTGGATCTGGTGTGAGTAACAGGTTAAAGTTGCTTAACTTTTGAAAACCTTTGAAAAGAAAGGTATCACGTAAGACTTCCCACACATAAACATGGAAAAAAAATTTACCTTACGCTAACCAAAACATTTGATAGGAAATCCGGTGATATTATAATAGGGTCTAAGGTTTTGTAACATACAGAAATAGTTGGAATGCTTACATCTCACGTTCCAACGTAGTTGGGCACAATCAATACGTACGACACTTATTGGATTTTGGATTCCATACAATGGCAGGGCTACCGGGGTACCACCCGTCACAGTACGAGGCCTAGATCATCGTACCGAGGATTACTCCCAATCCTCTGCAACACAAAGCCGGAACCATCCCTTACTGGACAGTCCCAAACAAGACAACCCCGCAGTTGGCCGCGACCCAACTGCCCACACAGCCGAATAAAAAGGGACTTCTAGACGGGGAAAATCTCATCCTACTTGGGCATGACCCACTTAGCCTTGCTGCACCTCCCATGTTTTAGCCATTCCTGGTTGATGAGGCTTGAGGCTACGATTACCTTATAGAACACATCTATCTTAGAATGCTCATCGTCCACCTGACGATGTTCTGAAAGCATTCAATCCAAATAAGTTCGTTCCGGGTTCGAACGAAACCGAAGGCATTATCTCGCTACACTCATTTTGGAATCACCCTCAGAGTTAACGGCGATAACCCTTGCACTCTAAATCTTCATCTTCACTAGAGATTCACGACCTATCATTAATTTGGATCGATGTGGTTTTCGGATATCCAAATCTGGAAACCCGATCCCGGTCTCATTGAATCCAAAACGCCATCTTTTAGGTCCAAGTTGATTTAAAGTTTAAAACAATTCAATTTAATTATCTATATACGCACAGATAGATAAATCACATCATGACAATAGATAATCAACCTATCATCATAAACAGATAATCCATATTATTATCTCAATTAGATAATCTACATTATCATCACCAATAGATCATTCATATTATCATCACAATGCAACCAAAGCATCCATATCAAACAACATTATTTATCTCATGTCTGAGATTCAAATCATTCAAGGAAATCTATATCATCCATATATAAACAAGGATTAATAATCACACCATTTATAGCTAATTTAAAATGAATTAAATTAATGATTTCATCACTAATTAATTTAAAGTAAATTAAATTAATTACTTCATTCTATAAATCCTGCTTATATAACCTTAATTAATTACAAATCAATCAATTGATTAATTAACCATTAATTAATCCCCTTGATTGATTACCCTTGATTAATTATACTTTAATTACATTCAAGTAATTATTCTTTAATTAATTTCACAAATTAATTATCCTTAACCAAATATAGTAATTAACCTTTAATTACTTCATTAATTAATTAACCATAATTAATTACTTCATTAATCACTTATCATTGATTAATTAATCTTAATTTATCAACCTTAACTACATCATTGATTATATAAATTAATGATCCCTAATTACATTTTAATTCATTAACTACTTAAGTAATTTAACCTTAATTAAACCACAATTATTAATCACTTTTGATTAATCATATTCAGTAATTAACTACCCTTAATTACTTCATTGATTAAATTAATTACTCCTAAATTAATTACATTTAATAATTAATTAATCATCCTTGATTAATCTCATTAGTAATTAATTACCCTTAATTAATTACATCACTTAATTATTTTCAAATGCCTTAATTAATCAATTCTTAAATTAATTACACTAAGTAATTAATTATTAATTACTTTTACAAAGTAATTACCTTTCATATTGATTACACAAAGCAATTAATCCCAAAACTCTTCCATACTTCAATAAGTTACATTCAGTAGCAATTAATCCCAAAACTCTTCCCTACTTCAATAAGTTACATTCAGTAATTACTCATCTTAATTACTTCTCTAAGTAATTATTCTTCATTGGTTACTTATCAACCCATCCAATAATTATTCAAAATTAATTACACTTAATTAATTAACTTAAACTAATCAACTTAATTAATTAATTACAATGAGTAATTAATACCTTGAATTACTTTCATAAAGTAATCATACTTAACCAAATTCCATAAATGATTATCTAAATTAATTATTCCAATTAATTAACAAAATTAATAATATTAATTAATTATTAAATAATCTCAAGTTAATGACCTTCATTAACTTATCAATAATTCTTTAATTACTTTTTCTAAGTAATTAACTTAAATCTGTTATTATTAATTCAAATCAATTATCTTGATGAAACGACCCGACTTTCTTACCATAGAAAATCGCATCATTTTTAAGAAAGAAAGGGATAGAAAAGAGAAAAGAAAGAAGAGAAGAAAGAAACAACATCTGAATCTAAACAGTGGAACGAATAAATTATATTAATAACATAAACATTACATAGTTTACAACAATTATCAGAGTTACACAGATATATATCACATACTAGACAGTTATAAACATATGTCTAGTTATACAACTCAATACTGTACAAGAACAACTAAGAGAAATCTACACAGCGGATTACTACATATCTACACGCAGAAGCCTCCTGCTCCATTTGCTCCTTCACAATTCGTTAAAGCTAACCTGAATCCCTTGGCTACTCATAAAAATTTGAGTATTCAAGAGTTTAAGAAAAACAGAATAAACTCCGGGTCAGACAAGGGTCTGGTGTGAGTAACAGGTTAAGGTTGTTTAACTTTCAAAAATCTTTTGAAAAGAAAGGTATCACGTAAGACTTCCCACACATAAACATGGAAAAGTTTTTACCTTATGCTAACCAAAACATTTGATAGGAAATTCAGTGATATTATAATAGTTCTAGGATTTTCAAATAAATAAGAAATAGCCGAAAATGTTACATTCATTAAATTCCAGCTACTAGCCACAAAAGTGGGTAATACAATCAAAACCGTTGGCACTTATTGGATTTTGGATTCCATACAATGGCAGAGCTACTGGGGTACCGCCCGTCACAGTACGTGGCCTAGATCAACGTACCGAGGAGTACGCCTGCTCCCCTGCAACACAAGGCCGAAACCATTCCTTACTGAACAGTTCCGAACAAGACAACCCCACGGTTATAGCTAGCAACCGCCCACACAGCCGAATATAAAGGAACCTCTAGACAGGGGTAAATCTCACTCTCAAGTGGGGGCTACCCGCGAAGCCTTGCTGCACCTCCCCTGTTTTAGCCATTCCCGGTTGATGAGGCTTGAGGCTACGATTAACTTTATAGGACACATCACTTAGAATGCTCATCATCCACCTGACGATGTTCTAAAAGCATTCAATCCATACAAGTTCGTTCCAGGTTCGAACGAAACCGAAGGCATTATTTCGTTACACTCATTTTGGAATCACCCTCAGAGTTAACGACGATAACCCTTGCACTCTGAATCACCATCTCGAGCCTGTAAGTACTATTTCCGTCAAACTCATCATGGAATCACCCCCAGAGTTATACTGACGAATAGTTCTTACACCTCGAGTCTTCACAAAGCTCCACTTTGATTCACGACCTAACGTTTAATTGGAATCGATGTGGTTTTCGGATATCCAATTATGGAAACCCGATCCCGGTTTCATCGAAATCCAAAGCGTGTCTTTTAGGTCCAAGTTGTTTTAAAGTTTAAAACAATTCAATACAGTATCTATACACACACAGATAGATAACTCACAAATCATAATTGATAATCAACATTATCAAATAACAGGTAATCCACATTATCAATATCAAAATAGATAATCCATATATCACCATCACAATAGATAATCTATGTTATTATCACAATGCAACTAAGCATTTATGACGACCTGGAAATTTTAACGATTTAAAATGGAATAATAAATTGATTTTAAACATTTGAAAAGTTAATTTTAACTTGAATTCAAGATATCAATATTTTCTTGATAATTAAATCATTGAATTATATAGTTTAAAGGTTGAATTTAATAATTGAAATTGGGTAAATTGCTGAATCTGAGATTCTAAGCCTGTTTAAAATAACTTGAAGGCTTATAAAATTTATAATGATAATACTGAAGATAATAGAATTGTTGAAATTTAAATTGAAGGCGATATGTTCAATTTTAATAATATATCGTTTAAATTGGAATTTAAAAATAGCCTTCCGAGGCACAGTCTCGGAATTCGACGAAACTAGTTCCAATGGATCTGTAATAGTTAGTTATTATCGGATTTCAATTTCCGTAGTAATCGGAGTTGTCATTTGACCCTGGCAGCTTGAAACGCGTAGATTTATTTTAATCGATTTAATTGAATATCGATCGTTTACATATGTAACTTGCACATACGATCTAATCAGCCTCCGAAACATGTTCCATTGTGTTCAGAATGCGGGTAGAAACTTATTAACGCTTGTCGGCATGTCGGATTCAGGGTTTGGGATTTCGCGTTATGGAAAACGAGGTATTTTCATATTTAAATATTTAAATCAGGCGTACTGAGGAAGCTACTTTTAATTCTATTTCACGTTTCCATTCCCCTATCTATCCTCTGATCGGCTCGATAGAAAAAAAAAGAAAGCAAATGGCCGCAGCCTTCAGATTCAAAAAAAGAAGAAAAAAATCGCGTTCCTTTCCCCTTTACGAATTCTAATTGAATTTGAATGTGAGCACGAGCAAGTCGCGAGACGACTGGAGGCGAGCATGCGTGCAAGAATTGGACAGTGGCAGCGAGAGTAGCTTCTCGAGAGCGTAGGGCAGTCGACGTCTTCGATTTTGTATCGAGGGTGAGAGGAGTATCGCGACGCGGCGCTAGGGTTAGAGTGCGTTCGAGAAGAGTTTGAAGATGGGTTTGAAGCACTCGGCGATGGATTTGAGCGAAGTCTGAAGCAAAGCTCTGTCGAGGTGGATTCGTAATGGGAGGAGGTGACGAGTGCTGTCGATTGTTCAGGAATTCGTGTTGTTCGAGAGGAGTAGTTTGGAATTCGTGGGGATTGATCGCAAAAGGGAGGCGATTGTTTGTAGAAGTGGAGCAGTGGCTTCGGTGGTGTCGGCTTGGTAATGATGGTGCTAGGGTTAGTGACGAAGAGAGGGGGGGTTCGTGATCCTAGGGCTCGATATCGTGTGAGCAGTAAGGTATAACTTTCCAATTTTTGTTATTTAATTTAATATTTACCTATACATATGTTTATAAACAGTAAGGATAAATATATGGATATGAGTGCATCTGTATAATCATATACAGAAAAGTATGCAATTTTAAATTCATTTTATGGGGATTTTAAAATGTTTAAAAACCTTTACAAAAGTTTGGGTTTTTGAAATTTATAATTTATTAAGTGTATATGAGTCTCAAAAGGAAACATTTCTAGTTTAAATTTAAATCATTTTTTAATGACGGTAATTGGTTAATCGATATATTTTAAATATTAATAAAATCATATGATCTTATACAAGGTCAAATCTTGGAAAGAAACAAGCTGGATTTGGGAATGGATGCTAATAAAATAAAGGTGAGTAAATCTCACACTGTTAGATAATCATTTTAATTTAAATGGGTAAATTTAAATAATTGATTGGATGAATAAATTGATTGAATGTGTACTGATGATTATGTGACTTTGGTTATGGTGGTTCTCGAGTTAATTGTGGGTTGACTCGAAGTATTCGGATTTTAAATTGTTTTAGATTTAAAATTTTAAATAAGAGAATATTTTCATTCTAATGTTGTTAAGGGTTTGAATTAATTAATGAATTAAGTTTTAAGTGAATTAATTAAATCTAAATTAATTTAGGATAATCATTGGATGGTTTAATAGGCAATTACTTAATGCAATTAATAAAATAGAATTACTTTGTGAAATGAATCAAGAGATTTATTAAGATAATTAATTAAGGAGTAATCAATTTATTAATGAAGTAAACAAAAAGATAGTTAATTACAGGTTGAGATCATTCGAATGATTAACATTGTGGTTGAATTAAAGTACTTAATTTGGATTAGAATAAATTAAAACATAATTGGAAATCATTGCTTATATAATTAACGAGGTAATTAAAGATAGATTAATTAAGATAAATTATGCGATAATAAGAGACATATGGGAAGTTCACTAATATGAGTAATTAATGATTAGTGAAATTAAATAGTTAATTAATTTATACAGTAATTTAAGATTACTTATTCGTTTTGGTTAAGAATAATTAATATTGTTAAATTAATTAAAGATAATTACTTGAATGTAATTAGAAAAATAAATAAATCCAGGGTGATTACTTAAGATGAACAATGAAAGGTTGACCCATTAATTGATTTTGTATTTACTAATGTTAGTGAAAGAATGAAAGTGATTTGGGTTTGAAATTCAAATTTTGAAACAATTGAATTGATTTGCATGTGATTAAGCTTTGCTTATGGATGTGTGAATGATATTGGATGTTTTGAATGAGTTGATATCTCTGATATGAAAGGTTGTGTATTTCATTTGAATAACTTGGTTAGGATAACCTGAGTTCGAAGAGACCGGAGTCGGGTATTGGTAAATACCCGTAACCACTTCGAATTTTTATAAATTAAATTGTGAAATCCATAGTTTGAAATGAAAGGATTTAAGTGAATTGAATTATTTTATCTAAGTTTGGTAATTAGAAAATTTATATGTGAAGTTAGCGTTGGCTATAGCAAACTATGAATTTGTTAAAGGATATGAGTACCCCGGGAGCATATAAGTTGTTTGCTTTGATATTCCATGTTAGTTGGGTTTACTCACGCTGGTTTCCAGCCTGACCCGGGTGTTACTTTGATGTAATGCTCGGGTCAGACCGAGTATTACAGATTTTCAGGTAGGTACGTTCTGGAGCTCAGGAGACGAGATGGATGGCTATAGCGTTTTAAAAACTTCCGCTGGATTATATTGCTGTGTATGTGAGACATGATGATTGTATATATTCAGTGACTGTATAAGTGTGAAAACTCTGATGTATATTAAATGTAATCAACAGATATAGTATTCTTTTGTAAGCTAAGCTATTATTATTTATTATTATATTTTATCCGCTGCGAATGTGAGATGTTTTTGAATTTGTTCTTCTTCTTCTATCTTTTTCTTCTTTTTCATAACTATCTAGAATTTTCGGGTTCGGAAATTACGGGTCGTTACATTTGGTATCAGAGCTGAAAGGTTAAGCGAGAACCTTGGCTCTGGTGGGAATTACTCATTTAATAGAGTCTGTAGTACTCTAGAATGAGTTGAGTGTATAAGTATGAGCGCGTACTTGTTATTTTCTTATATAAAGGTTTTAAATGGTTTTAAATGATTTTATATAAAAATATATTTTGATATATAAAGGAATATTTCATTCTAATAAATATTAAGGCGATTGGTTGTTAAATTATTGAAAATAAAATTAAGAAGCAATATAATACAACCAAATTGAAGCCTTGAATTAGAATTGAATTTGGTAGAAATAGAAATACAACCAAATTAAAATTTAATGGATTGAAATTAAAACTCTAAATCTAGGCCCAGAATTTGAAAATTTTGTTTCAAAGTAACGAGAAATAATAAATAAATATTATTTAAATAACTGGGACTTGTTGCAAACAATGGGTTGTTTGAAATTTGATTTGAATTTAAAACCAAAGGTGGTTTAAAATTTTAAAATATGGCTGGGCTGGCTAAGAAATAAATATGTATATATGTATGGATATACATGATATCAAAGATAATTTGAAATAAACTCTAAATATTGAGTTTTGATTTTCCTTGAAGTGTGATGGAAAACCCAAAGCGATATAAGTTTTAAACTTATAAGAGGGAAAGAATTTTGAAATTTGAAGTGAGAATTCAAATTGAGTAAGATTGATTGGATTAAGCAGATTGAAATTTAACTTAGGAGAAGTCA
The DNA here is from genome assembly GCA_030765085.1 of Allium cepa. Classification (NCBI taxonomy): domain Eukaryota; kingdom Viridiplantae; phylum Streptophyta; class Magnoliopsida; order Asparagales; family Amaryllidaceae; genus Allium; species Allium cepa. The sequence goes on along the minus strand of CM060932.1, from coordinate 687,831,617 downwards.
ATAAGTGTGAATGAGTCACTTGAATTGGAAATTTCAAGATGAAATTGAGATTTAACTTGGATAGTTAAGTGGTAATTTGAATTGGGAATTTGTGTGATCTCAAATGAGTTTGAGATTTGGAAATTGAAAATGAATGGACGTTTCAAAATAAATTGGATGTTATCATCCTATTGTTAATAAAAAAATCTTTAAATTGAGAATGGAATTGTGTAAATATAATTTTTTTTTTGAATAATTGAATTGTGAAATAAACTTGTTTAAGAACTGGCTTCAAACTGGAAGATAAAATTTAATATTAAATTAAAATTTAAAAAAAAAATTGTATCGAACTCTTATTAGAACCTTGAAATGCATAAGTTAAGATAGTCTAAAAAGGAATTTTGAGAATTGGACTCAGAAATTAAATTGTTAAAATCTTAAAATAAAAGTTAATTTGGTTTAAAGAGATAAACTAATCTTTGAGAATTTAACTCGAATTTATATAATTCGAGGTAGTTTAAATTCAAGATTGAAACTGAATTAGTTTAAAATTGAATTTGGTTTGAAGTAATTGGATTGGTAATTGAAGATGTATAAGATTGAAAAACTTTAAATAGGAAATTGGATTGGTTTAAATAGAAGTGATTTGGATTTTGAAATTAAATTGATAATAATTCAAATTGATTGGAATAATATGAAATTAAAATTAACATCGAACAGGATTAAAATCAAATGGAATTTAATTTAAATTGGGAAAGGAATCAAGGTTGATTTAACTTGAATTGGGTTTAAATAAATCAAGTCCAATGGAAATTGGAGTTATTCAAATTGGAATTAAGTCAATTAAATGGACGTGGAAATTCAAGTTGAATTGTTGGGGAAGTGAACAGTTGACTCTTGACTATTTTCAATATAAATTTATTCTTCAAAGCTATTAAATATATACAATCTTTCTTTCTTAAAGCCAAATTATTTTGTACTTGTTTTACAATTATTATTGGAGCTATTTAACCATTTTTCAACTATTTTCTAAACTAATTACTATTTTTCAACTATTTCACAAACTAATTCTATTTTACAACTATTTTGCAATTATTTAAAATTCCTGAAACTATTCAACTAATTTCTGACTATTTTACAATTAGTTAACTATTTTATAGCTATTTTGCAAACTAATAATTATTTTCAACTATTTATCTATTTTTAAAATTTTCAGGCTATTTACTAAAACTGGTCGGAGTTCAAACTGTTAATTAGTTTAAATACCCAACTGAGGTAAGAATTGAAGTGACAATTCAACAGGAATTAAAAAGAGATGTGAATAGAAAGGAAATTGATCTTGGAAAAGTAATCAAATTTGAATATTTGATTTTGGGTAAACAAAGTTATATCTTTGTTATATATCCTCCCTTTGTTGAATCTATTGCTGGAAGAAAAAGGATTTTGGAGGTGTTTGAAGTATAAAAGGGATTTTATACAAGTTTGAGATGATGCAAAGTTTTAAAAATTATATATATTTTTGAATATATATATAAAGGATCTTATGAGGATTTTGGAAAAGGTTTTGAGAACCTTTGGATTTGGGAAGGCTTTTGATTTTTGGGTAAAATCAATATTGGAATTTGGAAAGTCTAATTTGAGAATTATCGATTTTGGGATAATCGATTTTGTGTAAAGGAGCTTTGTATGATATCATACTAGGTGTATGATTTGATGATACTATATGTGTATAGTATAAAATGTTTTAATGATGGCTCTGGGGAAAAAGGCGCTCCCTTGAAATGAACTTCTCAGGAGTGCCACCGGGTGGTGCTGTCTTGATCCCAAGGGGGTTCTAAAGTTGATCCTGTGAGGAGCCCGGACAAAACTAGTTCCTGAGGATTATGAGTTGAGTAAACCATAGCGTAAGTCGTGTGTTCCGCTGAGAGCCAACAGTCTGCGTTTGATTTTATATCGGTAGACTGCGACACTATGGTATACCACATAGCGAAAGTCGTGTGTGCCGCTGAGAGCCAACGGTCTGCGTTTGAGTTTATCTCGGTAGACTGCGACCTATGTAGGAGTGGAGAGGTTTCATTTCGGTAGAGAAATCTGAGGCCGCGGAGAGCCTGCAGTTACATGGACTTTTGCTGCGACGGCAACGTAACCCTGGATGTAACTGTGATCTGTTGTGTGGGTTCCATGGCGCAATACAGAGGCCGCGGAGAGCCTGCAGTTACATGGACTTTTGCTGCGACGGCAACGTAACCCTGGGATGTAACTGTGACCATAGATGGGGTGATGATTTTCAGAGCGTTATCACCAAAGATATTTCCTCTATTTTCAAAAACTGTTTTCTATATTTTCAATAAAATTATTTTCCAAGTATTTTCACTGGATGTTGAAAACGAGTTTACTAAGTACTTATAGATTTTCAGTCCTACGTCTGATCAACGTATGATTGAATTTCTGGGAGAACAAGGATGGACTGGTTGAGACATCGAGTTATAAAAGTATTTTTATAAAGAGCTATCTTATTATTATGATGTAAATTTAAAAGCATTTTTAAAATTTTAAATAAAGGCATTGGAATTTTGGGAAAATAAAAAGGAAATCCAAACTAGAATTTCAATGAAGTGATTTGTAATTAAAATCAAATATTGATTTAGAAATTGGAAATAAGTTAATTGGTTAAATAGTTGTGTGATTGAGTATGTTAATAAAAATTGACTTTGGTAAATAAATGGATTGTATGTTAATAATGGAATTTGGAAGTGAATTCGAATTGTTAATAGAATTCGACTTGGATTTGATAATCAATTAAATAAGAAGAGATGTTGTAAAAATAAGAGTAAAATAGAATGGGATCGAAGTAGTGATGGGATGAATTGCGAATAAAATTCAAGGGTGATTTGAATAATATTTAATGAAGTTTGCAAGTAAATTGGATATAAGAGAAGTGGTGTTATATGAAATATAAGTGATTATAATAATATGGTTTGAGTTGCAAAACAAAACCCCCAAGTGAATAAGAATAAATTGAGAATGGCCTTGTATTAATAAAGTAAATTCGAAATGAGTTAAGCAGGTGAATTAAAAATTTAAAATGGGTGGATAAATTGGTTAATTGAAAAAAAATGGATGAAGTCTGATTGAATAAAAAAATAATAATAATCCAAGTTTATTTGGAATTGGATTATCAGACTAAACATAAATTCGATGGCATAATAATTTGAAGTATTAATGAGTTAAGTATGTGTTGGATATTATTTTGATAAATTGAGAGGGTGAATTAAAATTAAAATTTAAAGTAGATAGGCTAACTAAATTAATGGGATTTGATTAAATGAGAGTCCAATCGAAGTAAACTTAAGTTTGATGTTGGAATAAATTAAAGTAAATTAACTTAATCTTAAATTTATGGAAGGTTGGCTTCGAATAAGGATAAAAGCCCATTAAATAAAAGCTTGGATTGAATTAATTTGGGAATGGCTAGTAGTAGACAAGAATGGAATGTGTCGAGCTAAATAAAAGGGGTTGAGAACAAATTAAAATGGAATGGAATTAAATGAAATCGAGTCGGAATCAATTTGAATTGGTTATAAAACTTAAGTAATTATTTATCTCATGGATATCATCAAATTGCGTAGAAATGATTGTCGTTTAACGTAAACGAGATTTAATTAAATTCTATGAATTAGTGGAAGCAAATATAATTGATTTTTGAATCAATTGAAGTGAATCTGAGCTTGATTGGATTAAAAATAAATTGAATGTAAGCACTTGAGTGGTAAACCATTAAAATTGAATGAAATGGTATATAAATTGGTTGAAAACAATGGAATTAGTTTTGAAATCGTATAAAGTGCTTGTGGAAGTTATTTAGAATGCATTTCTTTTAGAATTGATGTGTTGTAGTTGTTTAAGCAAGAGAAATGTTATAAACTTCATATATATGATACTTACATATTTAAATTGAGTAAGTACAGGTACCTGAAGACTGTTTGGTTGGTTTGGATTGCGCTAATTGCTTAAATTATTAAGCTGCTTGCTTAAAATGCTAAATAAGGTACGCCTACACAATAAAATTAGGAAATATGAACTGTTTTTGCTTTTTCCGACCGGGTGGGTCGATGTATTCATATTTATATCTCTTGTCAAATTGCAAAAGCTCCTCCGTACAAAGGAAACTCTGCCAAAATTTTCTGAAAATTTTGGGAGTTATAAACTTTTTGGAAAAATTTTGAGAAAAATTTGGTTAACGACAAAATGTTTTCAAATTGAAAATTGAAAGTTAATCAGTAGATAAAACTAATATGAATCAGTTATAAATGAAAAATAAAATTTAATATTCAGAAGTGAAGACAAATTGAATTCATATGGAAGGGGAAAACTAATTTTGAAATAAATATGAAACTTATGGAAATGTATACAATGATTTGGAAGGGTTACAATTGGATATTATTGCTTGGTAAGATATGCAGGTATTAGAAAGGGAAAAGAAAATTGGATTTGATTCCAAAAGATAAATTTGTATTGCCCGAAAAAAGATACGTATTTAAATTTCTGGACGAAATTGGATTGGGTTTTTGATGTAGCCACTTGGCTATTGTTTTCTTTTGGATTTGGGAGCCCTTAAACGTTTGAAAAGTTAATTTTAACTTGAATTCAAGATATCAATATTTTCTTGATAATTAAATCATTGAATTATATAGTTTAAAGGTTGAATTTAATAATTGAAATTGGGTAAATTGTTGAATCTGAGATTCTAAGCCTGTTTAAAATAATTTGAAGGCTTATAAAATTTATAATGATAATACTGAAGATAATAGAATTGTTTTAAATTGAAGGCGATATGTTCAATTTTAATAATATATCGTTTAAATTGGAATTTAAAAATAGCCTTCCGAGGCATAGTCTCGGAATTCGACGAAACTAGTTCCAATGGATCCGCAATAGTTAGTTATTATCGGATTTCAATTTCCGTAGCAATCGGAGTTGTCATTTGACCCTGGCAGCTCGAAACGCATAGATTTATTTTAATCGATTTAATTGAATATCGATCGTTTACGTTTGTGACTTGCACATACGATCTAATCAGCCTCTGAAACATGTTCCATTGTGTTCGGAATGCGGGTAGAACCTTATTAACGCTTGTCAGCATGTCAGATTCAGGGTTTGGGATTTCGCGTTATGGAAAATGAGGTATTTTCATATTTAAATATTTAAATCAGGCGTACTGAGGAAGCTACTTTTAATTCTATTTCACGTTTCCATTCCCCTATCTATCCTCTGATCGGCTCGATAGAAAAAAGAAGAAGAAAGCAAATGGCCGCAGCCTTCAGATTCAAAAAAAAATAAAATCGCGTTCCTTTCCCCTTTACGAATTCTAATTGAATTCGAATGTGAGCACGAGCAAGTCGCGAGACGACTGGAGGCGAGCACGCGCGCAAGAATTGGACAGCGGCAGCGAGAGTAGCTTCTCGAGAGCGTAGGGCAGTCGACGTCTTTGATTTTGTATCGAGGGTGAGAGGAGTATCGCAACGCGGCGCTAGGGTTAGAGTGCGTTCGAGCAGAGTTTGAAGCACTCGGCGATGGATTTGAGCGAAGTCTGAAGCGAAGCTCCGTCGAGGTGGATTCACGATGGGAGGAGGTGACGAGTGCTATCGATTGTTCAGGAATTCGTGTTGTTCGAGAGGAGTAGTTTGGAATTCATGGGGATTGATCGCAAAAGGGAGGCGATTGTTTGTAGAAGTGGAGCAGTGGCTTCGGTGGTGTCGGCTTGGTAATGATGGTGCTAGGGTTAGTGACGAAGAGAGGAGGGTTCGTGATCCTAGGGCTCGATATCGTGTGAGCAATAAGGTATAACTTTTCAATTTTTGTTATTTAATTTAATATTTACCTATACATATGTTTATAAATAGTAAGGATAAATATGTGGATATGAGTGCATCTGTATAATCATATACAGAAAAGTATGCAGTTTTAAATTCATTTTATGGGGATTTTAAAATGTTTAAAAACCTTTACAAAAGTTTGGGTTTTTGAAATTTATAATTTATTAAGTGTATATGAGTCTCAAAGGGAAACATTTCTTGTTTAAATTTAAATCATTTTTTTATGACGGTAATTGGTTAATCGATTTATTTTAAATATTAATAAAATCATATGATATTATACAAGGTCGAATCTTGGAAAGAAACAAGCTGGATTTGGGAATGGATGCTAATAAAATAAAGGTGAGTAAATCTCACACTGTTAGATAATCATTTAAATTTAAATGGGTAAATTTAAATAATTGATTGGATGAATAAATTGATTGAATGTGTATTGATGATTATGTGACTTTGGTTATGGTGGTTCTCGAGTTAATTGTGGGTTGACTCGAAGTATTCAGATTTTAAATTGTTTTAGATTTAAAATTTTAAATAAGAGAATATTTTCATTCTAATGTTGTTAAGGGTTTGAATTAATTAATTAATTAAGTTTTAAGTGAATTAATTAAATCTAAATTAATTTCGGATAATCATTGGATGGTTTAATAGGCAATTACTTAATGCAATTAATAAAATAGAATTACTTTGTGAAATGAATCAAGAGATTTATTAAGATAATTAATTAAGGAGTAATCAATTTATTAATGAAGTAAACAAAAAGATAGTTAATTACAGGTTGAGATCATTCGAATGATTAACATTGTGGTTGAATTAAAGTACTTAATTTGGATTAGAATAAATTAAAACATAATTGGAAATCATTACTTATATAATTAACGAGGTAATTAAAGATAGATTAATTAAGATAAATTATGCGATAATAAGAGACATATGGGAAGTTCACTAATATGAGTAATTAATGATTAGTGAAATTAAATAGTTAATTAATTTATACAGTAATTTAAGATTACTTATTCGTTTTGGTTAAGAATAATTAGTATTGTTAAATTAATTAAAGATAATTATTTGAATGTAATTAGAAAAATAAATAAATCCAGGGTGATTACTTAAGATGAATAATGAAGGGTTGACCCATTAATTGATTTTGTATTTATTAATGTTAGTGAAAGAATGAAAGTGATTTGGGTTTGAAATTCAAATTTTGAAACAATTGAATTGAGTTGCATGTGATTAAGCTTTGCTTATGGATGTGTGAATGATATTGGATGTTTTGAATGAGTTGATATCTCTGATATGAAAGGTTGTGTATTTCATTTGAATAACTTGGTTAGGATAACCTGAGTTCGAAGAGACCGGAGTCGAGTATTGGTAAATACCCGAAACCACTTCGAATTTTTATAAATTAAATTGTGAAATCCATAGTTTGAAATGAAAGGATTTAAGTGAATTGAATTCTTTTATCTAAGTTTGGTAATTAGAAAATTTATATGTGAAGTTAGCGTTAGCTATAGAAAACTATGAATTTGTTAAAGGATATGAGTACCCCGGGAGCATATAAGTTGTTTGCTTTGATATTCCATGTTAGTTGGGTTTACTCACGCTGGTTTCCAGCCTGACCCGGGTGTTACTTTGATGTAATGCTCGGGTCAGACCGAGTATTACAGATTTTCAGGTAGGTACGTTCTGGAGCTCAGGAGACGAGATGGATGGCTATAGCGTTTTAGAAACTTCCGTTTGTTGTGTATGTGAGACATGATGATTGTATATATTCAGTGACTGTATAAGTGTGAAAACTCTGATGTATATTAAATGTAATCAGCAGATATAGTATTCTTTTGTAAGCTAAGCTATTATTATTTATTATTATATTTTATCCGCTGCGAATGTGAGATGTTGTTGAATTTGTTCTTCTTCTTCTTCTATCTTTTTCTTCTTTTTCATAACTATCTGGAATTTTCGGGTTCGGAAATTAAGGGTCGTTACAACATTCATACCACACAACATTTCTTATCTCATTACTGAGATCACAAAGCATCCAAGACAATCAACGTCATCCATTCATACATAAGCAATGATTTATTTCATTATAGTATAATTAATTTAAAAATGAATTAAATTAACTATCTCTATCTCTAATTAATTTAAAGTGAATTAAATTAATTACTTCATCTTTAATTAATTTAAAATAAATTAAATTAATTACTTCACCAATATAAATCTTGCTTACTCAATCATTTAATTGATTACAATAATTAACCATTCATTATTAATCACTTTAATTAACCGCCCTTGATTAATTATTATTAATTACATTCATGTAATTATCCTTAATTAATTTCACAAATTAATTATTCTCAACCAAACAGTAATTAACCTTTAATTACTTCAATTAATTAATTAACTATAATTAATTACCTTAATCCTTAATTAATTACATTAATTAATTACCTTTAATTACTTATCATTGATTAATCATAATTAATCAACTTTTAATTACATCATTAATTATAATAATTAATGATCCTTAATTATATTTAAATAATTATCTTCCTTAATTAATTACCTTGAGTAATTAACTCATAATTATTTATCATCCCAGATTAATTACATTTAGTAATTAACTAACTTAATTACTTCATTAAACCAAATTAATTATACCTTAATTAATTCCTTAATTAATCCCTTGATTAATTACTAAGTAATTACATTCCAAATTACTTCATTCTTAAACATCTTCAATTAATTACAACCTGTAATTATTAAATCAATTACTTCACCAAGTAATTTTCCAATCCATTTATTACACACAGTAATTATCTTTAAAACCCAAGTGTTTAAAATTAATTAAACTTAATTAATTAAAACAAACAATCGCATTTAACTCAATTAATTACCTTAAGTAATTAATTTCTTAATTACTTCATCAAGTAATTATACTCAACAATTCACAATTGATTATTATTAAATTAATTAATCTAATTAATTATAAAAATTAACCATATTACTTAATTATTAAATAATCCTGGTTAATGACCTTCATTAACAATTCCTTAATTATTTTCATTAAGTAATTAACTGAGATTAATAACAAATTTAATTATCTTAATTATCCGTTAATTAAAATTAATTATTTAATAAATTATCCTTGATTAAAACTTAATTACATAATTAATAATTTGTTAATCATTAATTTAAAAATCTAATTTATGATATTAAATATAAATTGATTAATCATTAATCAATATTAATTATTCCCTAATCAATTAATTAATTAAATTAATAATTAATCTTAATTACCTTATCAATTAAATCAATTCTAAAACATTAATCTTTAAATTTAAGATAAAACCATTTCTTAATTATGTTTTAAAACAAACTTGTTTGAAACAAAGTACTTTTGAAATTACCATTGAATTTTATTTTAAATACATGATTTAAAATGAATATATTTTAAACTAAACCACAGTTTTAAACAATTTAAAACGTTTTTAAAATTTCAAGACAAACAAGAGTTTGTCTTAAAAATGAAATTCATAAAAGTTTTGAAGCTAAATTCATTTCAAAATTTCAATAACTTCAATTTACATTTAGTTTAAAACTTCCAAATTTAAACCTTCTTTTAATTTTAAAAACTGAAGTTCATATTTAAATTTAAGATTTCCATATTTAAATTTTATGTTAAATCTTGCTCACATTTTACAAACTTCAATTTAAAAGGTTTAAATTACTTCCCAAAATAATGTAGTTATATAAGTTTAAGTTTAAAACCTTATTTCCTTTATTATTTATTTATTTATTTAAAACTGAGATTTTGAATTAAACTTGAATTTCTAAAATTCAAACTTGAATTTAAATTTGATTTAAACTTTCCTTAACAATAAAACTTCAGATTTTTTTTATAAAAGTTTTAAACCCAGATTTATTAGGTTTCTGTAAACCTAAAAGAAAGAAAAAACAGAGCAAACCCGAGGCTTACATAAATAACTTCGAGTTAACAACCTGATTTCTCCGAGTCAACGACCCATCTACTTCGAGCAAATCACAAAACTTCCCCTGCAACAAACCAAACCCAAAATACAATCATCAGTGCAAACTATCACCGTGCATATGCACGGCGACCACCACCTTCTCTGATCATCAGAGATGATCGTACTACTCCTTGAAACACCCCTACACCCATATGCGATCATCAGTTCGAACAATTATTCAAAGAATCAAAATCGCACACCTATAAGCAAAACCTGGAAAATTAAACAGGTTTCTGCCAAAACCTGTCAAGGCGATCTCTCACCGCCCCGTCCACCTAACAACTAGCCCCTCCGGCCTCAAACTCATCCACGACCACTCTAACACTTCCCAAAATATCATAGCACTCGGTCAATTAATCAGATCAAAATGACCCATTTTTTAAAACCCATCAAAACTAGGGTTTAAAAATAAAATTCAAAACTGCATCCTCTCTGATAAGTTTTAAACCCATCCATGATTTTTCTGAGCATCACCTATACCTTCTCCATCACTCAAAAGAAACCCTAGACTTCTCAATTCATGAATCAACAGAATTTGCTAAAAATTCAGTGTCAGTTAAAAACCCAACTGCAACTTCATCTAACACCCTAAAATCCTAATTCTTGATCTAAAAATCAAGTTATAGTTAATGTTTTATATTTATGAAACTGAATTACAAGATTAACATATTTTAATTTTGGTTAAAAATTATCATGTACTGATGTTCTCTGTAATTCCAGAGATAATAACTATTTTTTTAACTTACTTAAAAAAAGTTTAAAGTTAATTTCAGATAATTAACAACCTTACTTTATAAATCTAATCATATCAGAAACTAAATTAAAAGATAAGTGTTATAAATGAAGTTTTGTGCCAGGCAAATCAAAAACATAACATGCAATTAAGTAACAACATGCACTCATAACATCTTCACATCAAATTTTCAAAAATACACAAACAATATTTTTTATATCAAACATTTAACATGCAACCTATTAAAGTTTAAGATTTTAAGTTACTCACGTTTATTATTAAAAGAAGCAGAGCCTCTGTTTGACCATTTTGAAATTTGGAGAATAAAATGCAGGCATGATCCTTTTTTTAAAATTTGAGTTGCAAGCCTGTTGAAATTGGAATGCTCATGTTTTCCCGACTAAAATTACTTGCATGCAGATGCTTTTGAACAGGCTTCAAATTTGAAGTTGTGCAGAGAGAAGATGCAGACTTGTTCATTTCCAGGTGCATGTAGAGTTTATCATTTCCAGATTGCAGAAAAATAGAATGCATGCCTATGCAGGCTTTTTGATTTTGAGGATGTTTAGATTTGAATATGCAGGGTTTGATTTATGCATTGAACATGATTTTCAGATCTAAGGAATGCAGATTTTCTTGATAAAGGAGGGGTTTTGATTTTGTTATTGAACAGGAATTTGGTTCTTGAAGATGCATGTAATTTACAGATTAAAAAAAATGCAAGATTTTTGAAGAGGAGTCACTGATTTTAGATACGAAAAGTGAAATAAACAAAATGAAGTTCTTTGATTTTGAAGAGGTGTTTTAAAGTTTTCTTTTTGATTTAGGAAATGGAAAAAAACAAGTATGAATGAAATGCAAGTTTATATAGACGTATTTTCAGATTTATCAAATAAAAGAAAAATTAAAATAAAATTTACACTTGTATTGTTTTTCCAACATTTGTCACATTGTTATGTTAATTTTTGAACATTTGTATAATGAAGCGTTAAGAATACTACACTTGTCCCTTTAAAATAATTAGTACTTAATTTACAAATTAATGTGTGTATTAAGCCTAATTTTAATTTGTTAGTTTATATTAAATATGTATATAAATTTATAAAAAAGAAACAAAAAAAAGTATGTTTATAAATAGAACTTATACATATAAAAATTAAAACAACTAAGATTTATACTTTTGAATTTTAAATTCAAATCAAATCCAAAATCAATTATTTTCAAATCAAGTTATGTATATAAATTTAATTTGAAATCATTTTAAAAGAAATTATATTTTTATCAATAAATTATCTATTTTATTAAGCCATAAAACCTTTTGTTTGTTAATTTTTTTTGGCAAGGCCGTCGGTTTTATAGTGGACCGGCCACTTTTATTACAAAAGTAATAAGGTTGAAGTACAGGAGTAAGGTAGAGTCACCTTAGCTACTAAGTATGAGAAAATAAACATCTAATACAGCACAGGAGTATGACAGATACGTCACATCTACTAGAAATAAATATCACGGCTATTTCTCCTCCGCCGAGGAAGAAACACTCACTCCCTCATCATCCTTGGAAGAATTCATAGATCCACCCTCAAGAAGTCCAAAAAAGGGGCGAAATAGAGCAGCAAGGGAAGGATCATAACAGTCAATGCCTGGAGAGTAAACAAAAGATCGATCCCAGGCAGAATCAGCAAGAAGAATAGAATTCATCGCAGCAAACGAACCATCCATGTCTAGAACCAAGGAATCACCAGATATACTATAATAAAGGCATCGAAGATCCAATAAATCATCAGATATGTATCGAAAATATGAGTTATCCACGGGGTTGTATCTCATGTCAGAACGACAATCAACCCAACAATGTTCTGACTTAGCCCAAACAACATGCGGCGGATAGAGAACCGGAACCACAAGGGGAACTGGAGGAGCAACACCAGGATCAGGGGAAACAGGATGCACTAAGGAAAGGGATGGACCAGAGACAGCAGCAACCAGAGAGGCCTTGGGAACCCATTTTCTTAGCGGAGGACGAGGCAGAGGGATCTTAGGAGCAGCAGCAGGAACTACAGAGCGCACGCAATCAGCGTCAATATGTCCAAAAGAATGACAGGAGGAACAAATGTCAGGGATCCAACCATAACGAACGCGAACATCCACCACATGACCAACGGCTAGCTGAACAGGAATAGAGGAGGGAAGAGGCTTATCAGGAGTAATCTCAATCAAGGCATTGGCGAATACAAGCTTATCACGCGCTACCGTATTAGTGTCAAAACATTTCAATTTTCCAATATTGCACGCAAGCCAATTCAAGCCAAGCAACGGCTGTAAAGAAGATGGAATTTGGGAGAAATAAACCCAAACCGGGATAGAAAAAACTTGCTCACGAACACAAGCTACCGTCGGAGACCAGGGGGTAAGTATAAAAGGCTGTCCGTCAAAGAAGGAGGGTTCAGACTCTAGAACACGACTACGTTGCTCAGGGGAGGAGAACAAAAGGTAGTACAAGGAATCAACCAACTTAACTCTAAGACCACCTTGCAGTCTCCAGGCCCTACGACAAACAGCAGCCACATCATGAAGACGATGTTTAGGGTCCAAAAAGAATCCAACTACGTATCCTGACCAAAAATCCAAACTCGCTTGCATAACACAGGGGGGAGGGATCATAACTCCGTTTTCTTCAATGATTTCGAAATCAACTGGTTCATAAACTCCCGCATTACGGGGCATGGATTTAAAAAGGGAAGACCATGATCTGGGAACTGTTGAACTAGGGGCAGCAGTGAAACACTCCACAACACCAGATGTAGCCTCAGGATTGGGGCTATGGACCGCATTGGGAGAAACGACCGCATGCAAGCAATCACCAGGCGTTAAAACAGTGAGCACAGGGCTAACATTGGCATTGGCATTTTGTCGAGCAGATGGAGTGCCATACTCTGAACCAATTTTGTTGCAAGCAAGCGAAGCCATAGGATCCACTGTACTAGCCACAACATGTACACAGTCCATAACCAACGTCTCCGACACAAGGTGACCCAAATCGAGACTGGGTATATCAACAACGCTTACATTGGAGCTGGTCATTGGGAGGATAATCGATGTTCCAGATTTTGACGTAGTCGTATTCTCAGCAGCACAGCTGGTTGCTACCGTAATCGCGTCATTCGAACGATGGTGGGATGCAGAAGATTGGGGGGCTGATTGACAGCAGAGAGTGGTGGAAAATCTTGGGACGAGAGGAGGTCGGGACAAGCTCCAACAGCATCATTCATGGATCTAAAGCAACGGCCAGAGCGCGTTGTTGAGGGGGAGGGGAGACGTTGAGAAATGGTTGGGGATACGGACATGAAAAGACACCAGTAGCCAATTCGCCTAATCGCCTGTTGCCTAATCGCCAGTAGCCATTTTTACAAAAAAAATGTAAAATTCTTAAAATATTTTTTTTTGTTAATTCATTCTAAATCTAAAACTCAAGCCAAATTATTTTAAACATTTAATATTTTTCTTATCAATTTTAAAATCATATATTTATTTATTAAACAGCTGTGAAAACTCAATACTAATTTAAATCAAAATTCCCAAATTAAAATGTATATATTAGAATTTTTTAAAACATGATTCACTTATTAAGTTTAAACCAATATTTATTCATTTTACTTTGGAAAGCTTAAATATTAAATAAAAGCAAATTTTCAAATTACTACAAATATTAAAATTAGAAAAAATATGCTATATTTATTAAAATTAAAACAATGCTAATCTATTTAAAATATAAACCATATATTTATATTGTAAATAGAAACCAATTTATTATTTTTAAAAGATAAAATAACTAATTGAATATTTATTGAAGATGATTATTAAATCAATTTGAATTATTATTAACAAGATATCAATACCAATTTAATTTTCAATACAAATTATTAAATTGATATTGTTAAAAATTCCGGGATATTACAATCCTCCCTCCTTAAAAGAATTTCGTCCCCGAAATTTAAAACAAAGATAATTTAATAATCTCATTAAAGATTTAATTTTTAAAACACCAGCATATATCAAACATATGCTAACAATCATAACAACCAATTTAACCAATCAAACAAATCTAATTATCCAGACAAATTCTGGATAGAATTTCTTCGAGTTTCCCCAAGTATATATTTATATATACCGGGATACTCGCCCTAGAGAATCCAAACAATCAATACTATTAAGCTACAAAATCTCCTATTCAACTATATCTATAACACTAGACAAGATATCAGACTACACACGAGTCTGACTCAACAATCAAAACTCCAGAACTGCTGGTTCCAAAACCAGAGATAGATCATACACGTATTCCCTCAGAGATATGTGAAACTCATCGAAACCCAGTTATCCAAACTGGCAATTCAATCTTGTAGATCAAACACTTATTTTCCAAGATCACAGAAAAGATCCAAAACATTTCAGAGCTAACTTCTCAGACTTACCCAATCTTATAGCTCACTTTTGATCGGAGAAAACTTATCCCAAATTTAAATCTCTGACTTCAGAATCTAAATTCCTCCGATTCCTATCCACAAAATCTTCGGATGATCCTGGGCTGCCTACACCCTTCTTGATCATCTCATCCCTTGCTGATGCTTCTAGAAACAAACTAGACCAATCATCTCAACAAAATGATCTCCTCCAAATCAACCAAGATCTAATCCTACTCCTCAAACATCAGAAGACAAGAACTCACTTCTCTTGTCCGGGAAAAGAAAAGCAGATACACTTCCCAACTGCTTTCGCTGCACAACTCTGATCCGAAGTAGAAGAAAATGCTGATGAGCACAACTCGACAACACATCCCAGAGATATGGTTCAACAGATCCATAAGAAACTCAGAAATTTCCCTAAAACTATGAGCTGCTACACCAACTCAATCTCCTGGAACCATTCTTTTATAAAGCTGAACCACCGGTAGCAATCCTGGAATCCCAGACGATAAGGAAACTCAATTTCCAGATGCGAACAAAATTCTGACTTCTCTGAAGACATCCGGAAATATTCTGATAACCCAAGAGAATATTCAAACAATCGCAAGTCACTTTTGCGATCAATGCAAACCAAATCCAAGGAAAACTATTCTCCTTTTACCAAAAAGAATAGCTTACACTTAACTAGCCAACCCATCGAAGAAATGGGTCCACTTAACTGCTTCTGAACTCCACTCCAGAAGAACTGCTAAGCGAAAAGATCTCTTGCCAACAACGAGAACACTCCAAGTTGCACTGCTGCCACAGATGCCAAAGATCTCCTAATTAAAGCTCTTCGAGAAACTCGGACTCACATCAACAGAAACACCATGCTGAACACAGCCACAACACCGAAGCAGACTCACCTCCTTAACTTGTTCCAAAGAAAACATCTTCGGGAATATCATAGTCACTGCATCTCATCACACAGCTACTACTTCCTGAGGTATCAAAATACCATCACTCGCTTCTACCCAGCCGACAAATCCAAAATCTACTCATTCGACTTCAAAAATAAACTCCGAATCTTAAAAGGTTTCCTTCAGAGATCAATGAAATCCTTCATCACTGCAGAACTCACTCGAGACAGTATTAGGTCTACAGTCTCGACAAATACACTTCCAACCTCAAACATTCAAACTCCAACCAATGGCAGTCGTGTTACACACACCACCACCCCATCTACCTTTATAACTTATATTGGAAAACCTAAACAGGTAACCCAACAGATAGGTAGATATATATATATATATATATTTAAAATTACAAATACGCTCCCACAAGAAAGACAACACTACAGAGCCTAGGTATTCACTCAACCTAATGCTCTGATACCAAGTGAAACGACCCGACTTTCTTACCATAGAAAATCGCATCATTTTTAAGAAAGAAAGGGATAGAAAAGAGAAAAGAAAGAAGAGAAAAAAGAAACAACATCTGAATCTAAATAGCGGAACGAATAAATTATATTAATAACATAAACATTACATAGTTTACAACAACTATCAGAGTTACACAGATATATATCACGTACTAGACAGTTATAAACATCTGTCTAGTTATACAACTCAATACCGTACAAGAACAACTCAGAGAAATCTACATAGCGGAATACTACATATCTACACGCAGAAGCCTCCTGCTCCATTTGCTCCTCCATAATTAGTCAAAGCTAACCTGAATCCCTTGGCTACTCATGAAAATTTGAGTACCCAAGAGTTTAAGAAAAACAGAATAAACTTCGGGTCAGACATGGGTCTGGTGAGAGTAACAGGTTAAGGTTGCTTAACTTTCAAAAACCTTTTGAAAAGAAAGGTATCACGTAAGACTTCCCACACATAAACATGGAAAAAATTTTACCTTACGCTAACCAAAACATTTGATAGGAAATTCAATGATATTATAATAGGACTAGGGTTTTCAAATAAATAAGAAATAGACAAAATTGTTGCATTCATTAAATTCCAGCTATTAGCCACAAAAGTGGGTAATACAATCAAAACCGTTGGCACTTATTGGATTTTGGATTCCATACAATGGTAGGGCTACTGGGGTACCGCCCGTCACAGTACGTGGCCTAGATCAACGTACCGAGGAGTAGCCCGCTCCTCTGCAACACAAGGCCGGAACCATTCCTTGCTGAACAGTTCCGAACAAGACAACCCCGCGGTTGTAGCTAGAAACCGCCCACACAGCCGAATATAAAGGAACCTCTAGACAGGGGTAAATCTCACTCTCAAGTGGGGGCTACCTACGAAGCCTTGCTGCATCTCCGCTGTTTTAGCCATTCCCAGTTGATGAGGCTTGAGGCTACGATTACCACAGGACACATCACTTAGAATGCTCATCATCCACCTGACGATGTTCTGAAAGCATTCAATCCATACAAGTTCGTTCCGGGTTCGAACGAAACCGAAGGCATTATCTCGTTACATTCATTTTGGAATCACCCTCAGAGTTAACGACGATAACCCTTGCACTCTGAATCACCATCTCGAGCCTGTAAGTACTATTTCCGTCAAACTCATCACGGAATCACCCCCAGAGTTATACTGACGAATAGTTCTTACACCTCGAGTCTTCACAAAGCTCCACTTTGATACACGACCTAACGTTTAATTGGAATCGATGTGGTTTCGGATATCCAATTATGGAATCTCGATCCTGGTCTCATTGAAATCCAAAGCGTGTCTTTTAGGTCCAAGTTTTTTTAAAGTTTAAAACAATTCAATACAGTATCTATATACACACAGATAGATAACTCACAAATCACAATTGATAATCAACATTATCAAATAACTGGTAATCCACATTATCAATATCAAAATAAATAATCCATATATCACCATCACAATAGATAATCTACGTTATCATCACAATGCAACCAAGCATTGATACCACACAACATTTCTTATCTCGTTACTGAGATCACAAAGCATCCAAGACAATCAATGTCATCCATTCATACATAAGCAATGATTTATTTCATCATAATATAGCTAATTTAAAAATGAATTAAATTAACTATCTCCATCTCTAATTAATTTTAAGTGAATTAAATTAATTACTTCATCTTTAATTAATTTAAAATAAATTAAATTAATTACTTCACCAATATAAATCTTGCTTACTCAATCATTTATTTGATTACAATCAATTAATCATTCATTATTAATCACTTTAATTAATCACCCTTGATTAATTATTCTGAATTACATTCATGTAATTATCCTTAATTAATTTCACAAATTAATTATTCTCAACCAAACAGTAATTAACCTTTAATTACTTCAATTAATTAATTAACTATAATTAATTACCTTAATCCTTAATTAATTACATTAATTAATTACCTTTAATTACTTATCATTGATTAATCATAATTAATCAACTTTTAATTACATTATTAATTATAATAATTAATGATCCTTAATTATATTTAAATAATTATCTTCCTAAATTAATTACCTTGAGTAATTAACTCATAATTATTTATCATCCCAGATTAATTACATTTAGTAATTAACTAACTTAATTACTTCATTAAACCAAATTAATTATCCCTTAATTAATTCCTTAATTAATCCCTTGATTAGTTACTAAGTAATTACATTCCAAATTACTTCATTCTTAAACATCTTCAATTAATTACAACCTGTAATTATTAAATCAATTACTTCACCAAGTAATTTTCCAATCCATTTATTACACACAGTAATTATCTTTAAAACCCAAGTGTTTAAAATTAATTAAACTTAACTAATTAAAACAAACAATCACATTTAACTCAATTAATTACCTTAAGTAATTAATTTCTTAATTACTTCATCAAGTAATTATACTTAACAATTCACAATTGATTATTATTAATTAATTAATCTAATTAATTATAAAAATTAACCATTTTAATTAATTATTAAATAATCCTGGTTAATGACCTTCATTAACCATTCTTGAATTATTTTCATTAAGTAATTAACTGAGATTAATTACAAATTTAATTATCTTAATTATCCATTAATTAAAGTTAATTATTTAATAAATTATCCTTGATTAAAACTTAATTACATAATTAATAATTCATTAATCATTAATTTAAAAAACTAATTTATGATCTTAAATATAAATTGATTAATCATTAATCAATATTAATTATTCCCTAATTAATTAATTAAATAAATTAATTAATCTTAATTACCTTATCAATCAAATCAATTCTAAAACATTAATCTTTAAATTTAAGATAAAACCATATCTTAATTATGTTTTAAAACAAACTTGTTTGAAACAAAGTAGTTTTGAAATTACCTTTAAATTTCATTTTAAATACATGATTTAAAATGAATATATTTTAAACTAAACCAAAGTTTTAAACAATTTAAAACCTTTTTAAAATTTCAAGACAAACAAGAGTTTGTCTTAAAAATGAAATTCATAAAATTTTTGAAGTTAAATTCATTTCAAAATTTCAATAACTTCAATTTACATTTAGTTTAAAACTTCCAAATTTAAACCTTCTTTTAATTTTAAAAACTGAAGTTCATATTTAAATTTAAGATTTCCAGATTTAAATTTTATGTTAAATCTTGCTCACATTTTACAAAGTTCAATTTAAAAGGTTTAAATTACTTCCTAAAATAATGTAGTTATACAAGTTTAAGTTTAAAACCTTATTTCCTTTTTTTTATATTTAAAACTGTGATTTTGAATTAAACTTGAATTTCTAAAATTCAAACTTGAATTTAAATTTGATTTAAACTTTCCTTAACAATAAAACTTCAGATTTTTTTAAAAAGTTTTCAACCCAGATTTAACAGGTTTCTGTAAACCTGAAGAAAAAAAACAGAGCAAACCCGAGGCTTACATAAATAACTTCGAGTTAACAACCTGATTTCTCCGAGTCAACAACCCATCTACTTCGAGCAAATCACAAAACTTCCCCTGCAATAAACCAAACCCAAAACACTATCATCAGTGCAAACCATCACCGTGCATATGCACAGTGACCACCGCCTTCTCCGATCATCAGAGATGATCGTACTACTCCCAGAAACACCCCTACACCCATATGCGATCATCAGTTCGAACAATTATTCAAAGAATCAAAATCGCACACCTATAAGCAAAACCTGGAAAATTAAACAGGTTTCTGCCAAAACCTGTCAATGACGATCTCTCACCGCCCCGTCCACCTGACGACTAGCCCCTCCGGCCTCGAACTCATCCACGACCACTCTAACACTTCCCAAAATATCATAGCACTCAGTCAATTAATCAGACCAAAATGACCCATTTCTTAAAACCCATCAAAACTAGGGTTTAAAAATAAAATTCAAAACTACATCCTCTCTGATAAGTTTTAAACCTATACATGATTTTTCTGAGCATCACCTATACCTTGTCCATCACTCAGAAGAAACCCAAGACTTCTCAATTCATGAATCAACAGAATTTGCTAAAAATTCAATGTCAGTTAAAAACCCAACTGCAACTTCATCTAACACCTTAAAATCCTAATTCTTGATCTAAAAATCAAGTTATAGTTAATGTTTTAGATTTATGAAACTGAATTACAAGATTAACATATTTTAATTTTGGTTAAAAATTATCATGTACTGATGTTCTCTGTAATTCCAGAGACAATAACTATTTTTTTAACTTGCTTAAATTTTTTTAAAAGTTAATTTAAGATAATTAACCACCTTACTTTATAAATCTAATCATATCAGAAACTAAATTAAAAGATAAGTGTTATAAATGAAGTTTTGTGCCAGGCAAATCAAAAACATAACAGGCAATTAAGTAACAACATGCACACATAACATCTTCACATCAGATTTTCAAAAATACACAAACAATATTTTTTATATCAAACATTTAACATGCAACATATTAAAGTTTATGATTTTAAGTTACTCACCTTTATTATTAAAAGAAGCAGAGCCTCTGTTTGACCTTTCTGAAATTTGCAGAATAAAATGCAGGCATGACCCTTTTTTTTAAATTTGAGTTGCAAGCCTGTTGAAATTGGAATGCTCATGCTTTCCTGACTAAAATTACTTGCATGCAGATGCTTTTGAACAGGCTTCAAATTTAAAGTTGTGCAGAGAGAAGATGCTGACTTGTTCAATTCCAGGTGCATGCAGAGTTTATCATTTCTAGATTGCAGAAAAATAGAATGCAGGCCTATTTTTGATAATGAGGAATTTGAGTATGCAGGCTTTTTTATTTTGAGGATGTTTAGATTTGAATATGCAGGGTTTGATTTATGCATTGAACATGATTTTTAGATCTAAGGAATGCAGATTTTCTTGATAAAGGAGGGGCTTTGATTTTGTTATTAAACAGGAATTTGGTTCTTGAAGATGCATGTTATTTACAAATTAAAAAAAATGCAGGATTTTTGAAGAGGAGTTACTGATTTTAAATATGAAAAGTTTGAAATAAACAAAATGAAGTTCTTTGATTTTGAAGAGGTGTTTTAAAGTTTTCTTTTTGATTTAGGAAATGGAAAAAAACAAGTATAAATGAAATGCAAGTTTATATAGATGTATTTTCAGATTTATCAAATAAAAGAAAAATTAAAACAAAATTTACACTTGTACTATTTTTCCAACATTTGTCACATTGTTATGTTAATTTTGAACATTTGTATAATGAAGCCTTAAGAATACTACACTTGTCCGTTTAAAATAATTAGTACTTAATTTACAAATTAATGTGTATACTAAGCCTAATTTTAATTTGTTAGTTTATATTAAATATGTATATAAATTTATAAAAAAGAAATAAAAACAAACTATGTTTATAAATAAAACTTATACATATAAAAATTAAAACAATTAAGATTTATACTTTTGAATTTTAAATTCAAATCAAATCTAAAATCAATTATTTTCAAATCAAGTTATGTATATAAATTTAATTTGAAATAACAATTGCAAATTTTATTCAAAATCTATTTATAAAGACAATACACTATTAATATTGTTTTTATAAATATCTTATTATTAAATTAAAATCATTTTAAAAGAAATTATATTTTTATCAATAAATTATCTATTTTATTAAGCGATAAAACTTTTGGTTTGTTAATTCATTCTAAATCTAAAACTCAAGCCAAATTATTTTAAACATATAATATTTTTCTTATCAATTTTAAAATCATATATTTATTTATTAAATAGCTTTGAAAACTCAATACTAATTTAAATCAAAATTCCCAAATTAAATGTATTTATTAGATTTTTTTTAAAAAATGATTCACTTATTAAGTTTAAACCAATATTTATTGATTTAACTTTGGAAAGCTTAAATATTAAATAAAAGCAAATTTTCAAATTACAACAAATATTAAAATTAGAAAAAATATGCTTTATTTATTAAAATTAAAACAATGTTAATCTATTTAAAATATAAACCATATATTTATATTGTAAATAGAAACCAATTTATTATTTTTAAAAGATAAAATAACTAATTGAATATTTATTGAAGATGATTATTAAATCAATTTGAAATATTATTAACAAAATATCAATATCAATTTAATTTTCGATACAGATTATTAAATTGATATTGTTAAAAATTCCGGGATATTACACTAGATTACTTAACCTTAATTAATTTATTCAAACCCTTAATTAATTAAATAAATTAGTTAATCATCTTATTTAAATTACCTTATTAATTTAATGAATCACATTTCATTAAATTCTTTGATTTACTTTAAAATAAAAACATTTCTTATTAATGATTACATTATCATTAACAAAGTAATTTAAAATAATTTACTTTAAATTTGTTTCAAATTTCATTTTAAATTTTAGATTTAAAATGAAGTCAAACTTAACTTTAACAAAGTTTTAAAAACATTTTCAAAACCCTTTAAAACTTATTCGAAATAATTTCTTATTTTATAAAAGACGTTTAAAGGAATTTAAACCCAAATTTATTTAAAATACAAATCATATTTTAAATTACCTTAAACATTCAAAGTTGTTTTAAAACAATTTAAGTTTGAAAACTTCCTTTATTTCAAAACTATGATTCAAATTTGGATTTGAATCCAGATTTAAACTTAAGTTAAATCTCTATTTTTATTTTAAAGCTTTACTTTAAAGTTAAGCTATTTAAACCCTTTTTAAAGTTGTTTAAAATATTTTAATTTATAAAATTTAATTAAATTTAAAAACTAGGATTCAAACTCAGTTTTGAATCCATACTTTAAATTTAAGCTTTAAATTCTGTTTTAAAACTTGCTTTAGATTTTAAAACTAAATTGAATTTGGAAACAATAGGTTTCCAGAGGAAACTGTAAACACCTATATACCCGAACCCCTCTTCAGTTCACTTCGAGTAAAATCCTTTATCCCTTCGAGCAAATGATCAAATCACCCGAGTAAAACTCGAGTACACCATCCCCTTAAACAAATCATTACCTGACACAGACCACTGCTCCATGCATATGCACGGTGGTCCTGACCACCTTCGGTCATCACCACTGCCTTAAGCACGTCGTCGATTGCCCTCAAATCCAACATCGACCATAAGAACCTCACAAGCATCACGAAATCAAAATCGAACACCCAAATCAGAAACTGGAAGCAACAGGCAACCCCCTCAAAGCCAGAAAAATTCCTCGTCTTTGCTCCTCCGGCCATCGAAGGCTTTGAAACTCCGTCCAACCTTTCTTCAACACCTAAACTACCATCTCCCCAAAAATTGTAGCACTCGATCAACTAAAGCAACCATGCCGTTCAAAACTGCTGCACTATCCAAAAACAAGGTTTACAAATCAAATCGAACAATCACCATCACCATGGTGATCTTCTACCACCTCTACCATTTTTCCTTAAATCACTGACCACTACTCTTCCTCCAAAAAGAATTATGACCCCTAGACCATTGAGTTCATCAGAATTTCATCAAATTCCAAATTCTGGTTAAACCAGAAATGCTCTTAAATCCCATTATTAAAATCGTAATTTTTGTTTCAAAAATCAATTTTAAGCTTTAGCTTATGATTCATATACCTGAATCTATGAATCATGGAGATAGAAATTTAACCTATTTTAAATTTGTATTGAAGTTTATTTATTTCCAGAGGCAAAATAACTATTTGACTTAAACATATTTTTAGACTTACAACCATGATTCAACAAACAAATTTTATTCAATACTTAAGTCTTAACAAGATTAGATCAAGAGCTAGAAATTTTGATTTGAAATTTAAGCCTGGAACTAGAATCAGAGAAGAATACAGATATATGCACATTAATATTTCATATATATACACAAAGATAAACTGGTATATTCATTCACGAACATACTTGTTTTTATAGATGATCAGGCAACATAATTATTTACTTAAACTTTTAAAACTGTGATGTTACTCACCTGACATTGCATGAAACAGAGGCAGAGAGCTTTTGGAAAAAAACAGGATTTGAAACCTGACTTGCTTCTTTGTTTTAAAACTTGAATGCCTTGAAAACTTTAGTGCTTGAATTATAACTGCAGTTGCATGCAGAGATGGCTTTGAAATTTTTGATTAAAACTCAGTTGAAGGAAGTGAACTGCAGGTAGGCTTTTAGATAGATGGAAGAAAATGCATATTTACACAGATTTAAAAATGCAGCGTTGATCAGATTTGATTTTGAGGATTTGCAAAATAATCATAGATTTTTGATCTAATCTTCAATTTGAAAGTGGATTAAAGATTGCATTATGAAGATGTTTTCAGGCTTTGAGGAAGGGTTTGCATTGCATTTGAAAATCTGGTTTTGAACATGTAAAATGGTTACAGGGAAACAATACTGCAGATTTGTTATGAAAGTGAGTTACAGGCTTGCATGTTTGAATTAGAAATTGGATTACAGGGAAACGATCTTAATTTGAAAATGGGATCTTAATTTGAAAATGTTAGATGGATTTCTGGGTTTTTGAGAGTTTGTTACTGATTTGTTTCCAATTTTTGGTTCAGCTGAAGTCTTTAATTTTAGAGAATGAAGATTAGAAAAGAAAGAGAATAAAGAAAACATGCTTATATAAATTAGGATGATTTATTTTAAAATAAAAGAAAAAAAATTAAAAACAAATATGACACTTGTATAATTTTTTTACATTTGTTACATTAGTTACTTAACATTTGTCATCAATTTTAATTAATTACTTAACACATGTTTTAACATGCTTAAAACTTTAACATATGTCATTATACCACTTAATATATTAACATGTGTCTTATAAGTAATTTATTTGTTTTTATTTAATTTTAAAAGTAAATAAAACCCTATTCTTTATTTGTTAAATGCTTATATAAATAAATTATTTTCATATGTAAATGTGTATGTGCATTTCTTTTTAACGAAAATGAATTAAAACAAATTATATAAAGTTGAAAGCTTATCCAAATAATTTTAAAAATGTTTATTCTTTTGAATTCAAAATTAATTCAAATTCAAATCCAATCATAAATTTAAAAATCCAATTTAAAGCTAATTTATATCATATACAAATTTAAAATAGAAATTCTATTAACCTATCTATTTTTTTTACATTTATTACTATTTGAAAATAACATATTTATCAAATTTAAATAATTTATAAAAGAAATTATAAATTACTTATCTTATTTAAATGAATTAATGTTTAAATGTGTAAATTGTATTTTAAACTTCCATATATAATTTCAAATTATATTTATCAAGCTATATTCAAAAAGGAAATAAAATAAACCTTTGTTTATCTTATTTAAAATTTAAACTTAAGCTTAAAATATATTTAAACAATTTAAAACATTTTCCTTAAGTATCTTAAAACCATATAGTTACTTATTAAATAGTTTTGAATAGTTATATATTAAATAAAATAATAACTTCCAAATTATCAAAATGAATATTAGAATTTAAAAACAAGATTTTATTTGTTTATTAAACTTCAAATCAAAACTTACCTATTTACAATATATATATACACACACATTATAAATAGAAAGCATTTTATTAGCTTTTAAAAGATAAAAATTAACCAATTAAATATCTATTTAATTGGATTATTAAATCAAGTCAAATTTTATTAACCAAATTTATCAAATCAATTTAATTTTAAGTACAGATTATTAAATTGATATTGTCAAAATTTTCGAGATATCACATTCCTTCCCCTTAAAAGAATTTCGTCCCCGAAATTTAAAAGCAAAAGTAATTTAATAACCCATCAAAGATTTTAATTTCAAATCACAAGCATCTATCGATCATATGATAACAACCATAGCAAATAATTCATCCAATCAAACAAATTTAACTATCTAGACAAAATTCTGGATAGAATTTCCTCGATTTTCCTTAGTATATATATATATACACATATCGGGATACTCGCTCTACAAAATCCAAACAATCTAAACCACAAAGCTACAGAGCTCCTTCTCATCTAGATCTACAAAACTAAACAGGATATCAGACTACAGACGATTCTGACACAACAATCAAACCTTCCTGAACTGCTGGTTCCACAACCAGAGATAGCTCATACATGTACTCCCTCAGAGATACGTGAAACTCATTGAATCCAATTATCCAACTGGCAATTCAACTCTTGAAAACCAAACACCAATCCAACCAAAACACAGAAGAGATCCAAAACACCTCGGAGCTAGCTTCCCAGACTTACCAAAACTTTATAGCTCCCTCGATCGGAGAAAACTTATCCAAATCAAATCTCCGACTCCGGAATCCAAATTCCTTCGTCTCTTATCCACAAAACTCTTCGGATGATTCTGGGCTGCCTACATCCTTCATGCTCAGCTCAACCCTTGCTGATACCTCTAGAAACAAACTAGACCAGAAACAACCCATCAAAATGATCCTCTCTAGATCAACCATCAACCAAGAACACAAATCTACTCCACAAACAACAGAAAACTTAACTTACTTCTCCTATCTTGAAAAGACAAAACAGAAACACTCCCAAACTGCTTCCGCCGCACAACTCTGATCTGAAATAGAAGAAAATGCCGATGAAGAACAAAAGCACAGACTGGACAACACATTCTAGAAATATGGTTCAACAGATCTATAAAGAAAACTCCGAAGTTTCACCAAAACCCGAGCTGCTTCACCAAACCTTATCTCAAGGAACCATCCTTCTACTAGCTGAACCACCGGTATCAATCCTGGAATCCAGTCGATAAGAAAACTTAATCTCCAGATGTGGACAATCCTCTCCCAGAAGACATCCAGAAAAATCTTCAATAACTCAAAAGAACACTCAAACTATCGCAAGTCTCTTTTGCGATCAACAAAGCCTAATATCCAAAGAAAACTGTTCTCTCTTTACCAATCAGAACAACTTAAACTTATCTAGCCAATCCATTAAAGAAATGGATTCACTCTGCTGCTTCTGAACTCCACTTCCAAAAAAACTGCTAAGCCAGAAAACTTCCTTGCCGGCACACAGAACACTTCGAGCAGCACTGCTAACATAGATGCCAAAGACTTCCTAATCCAAAGCTCTTCGAGAAACTCGGACCTCAAAGCCAACGACCACATCCTGATGAACCCAGCCAGAACACCGGAGCAGACACACTTCCTAAAACTTGTTCCAAAGAAACATCTTCGGACACAATCCATAGTCACTGCATCTCATCACGTAGCTACTACTTCCTGAGGTATCAAGATACCATTACTCGCTTCTGTCAACTAACAGATCCAAACTCTACTTATCCATCTTCAAAGATAGACTCCGAACCTTAAAAGGTTTCCTTCAGAGATCGATGAAATCCTTTCACCACAGCAAAGCTTACTTGAGACG
Organism: Allium cepa; assembly: GCA_030765085.1. Taxonomy (NCBI): domain Eukaryota; kingdom Viridiplantae; phylum Streptophyta; class Magnoliopsida; order Asparagales; family Amaryllidaceae; genus Allium; species Allium cepa. The sequence continues at coordinate 687,803,683 of CM060932.1, read as the reverse complement.
GTATTGGGTCTACAGTCTCGACAGTTACACTTCCAACCTCAAACATTCAAACTCCAACCAATGGTAGTCGTGTTACACACACCACTACCCCATCTACCTTTATAACTTATATTGGAAAACCTAAACAGGTAACCCAATAGATAGGTAGAAATATATATATATATATATATATACACACATCAAAATTACAAATACGCTCTCTCAAGAAAGAAAACACTCCAAAGCCTAGGTATTCACTCAACCTAGCGCTCTGATAACAACTGTCACGACCCGTCTTCCACTATCCAGAAAGACACATCATGAATTAAGAAAGAAAGGGATAGAAAGAGAAAAGACAGAGAAGAAAGAAGAAACAACATCAGAATCTCAATAGCGGAATGAATAAATTATATTAATAACATAAGTATTACATAGTGTACAACCATTATCAGAGTTACACAGATTATACATCACATACTAGACAGTTATAAACACCTGTCTAGTTATTACAACTCAATACAATATAAGGAAATTACTCAGAGAAACCAACATAGCGGAATACTAGATAACTACAACGCAGAAGCCTCCTGCTCCAATTGCTCCTCCACAATTTGTCAAAGCTAACCTGAATCCCTTGGCTACTCGTAAAAATTTGAGTACCCAAGAGTTTAAGAAAACACAAGATAAACTCCGGGTCAGACAGGGTCTGGTGTGAGTAACAGGCTAAAGTTGCTTAACTTTTGAAAACCTTTGAAAAGAAAGGTATCACGTAAGACTTCCCGCACATAAATATGGAAAAAAATTTACCTTACGCTAACCAAAATGTTTGATAGGAAATCCGGTGATATTATAATAGGGTCTAGGGTTTTCAAGTAAAATACAGAAATAGCTGGAATGCTTACATCTCACGTTCCAACATAGTTGGGCATAATCAATACGTATAGCACTTATTGGATTTTGGATTGCATACAATGGCAGGGCTACCGGGGTACCGGCCGTCACAGTACGAGGCCTAGATCACCGTACCGAGGATTACTCCCAACCTCCTACAACACAAAGTCGGAACCATCCCTTACTGGACAGTAGTGAACAAGACAACCCCGCAGTTGGACGCGACCCAACTGCCCACACAGCCGAATAAAAAGTGACTTCTAGACAGGGGAAAATCTCATCCTACTTGGGCATAACCCACTTAGCCTTGCTGCACCTCCCCTGTTTTAGCCATTCCCGGTTGATGAGGCTTGAGGCTACGATTACCTTATAGAACACATGTATCTTAGAATGCTCATCGTCCACCTGACGATGTTCTGAAAGCATTCAATCCATACAAGTTCATTCCGGGTTCGAACAAAACCGAAGGCACTATCTCGTTACACTCATTTTAGAATCACCCTCAGAGTTAACAACGATAACCCTTGCGCTTTGAATCTTATTCTTCACTTAAGATTCACGACCTATCGTTAATTTGGATCGATGTGGTTTTCGGATATTCAAATCTGGAAACCCGATCTTGGTCTCATTGAATCCAAAACGCCATCTTTTAGGTCCAAGTTGTTTAAAGTTTAAAACAATTCAATTTAACTATCTATATACACACAAATAGATAATTCACATCATCACAATAGATAATCAACCTTATCATCATAAACAGATAATCCATATTATTATCTCAATTAGGTAATCTACATTATCATCACCAATAGATCATTCATATTATCATCACAATGCAACCAAAGCATCCATATCACACAACATTATTTATCTCATGTCCGAGATTCAAATCATTCAAGGAAATCTATACCATCCATATATAAACAAGGATTAATAATCACACGATTTATAACTAATTTAAAATGAATTAAATTAATCATTTCATTACTAATTAATTTAAAGTAAATTAAATTAATTACTTCATTCTATAAATCCTGCATATATAACCATTAATTAATTACAAATCAATCAATTAATTAATTAACCATTAATTAATCCCCTTGATTAATTACCCTTGATTAATTACCCTTTAATTACATTCAAGTAATTATCCTTTAATTAATTTCACAAATTAATTATCCTTAACCAAATATAGTAATTAACCTTTAATTAATTAACCTTTAATTAATTAACTATAATCAATTACATTAATCCTTAATTAATTACATTAATTAATTACTTCATTAATCACTTATCATTGATCAATTAATCTTAATTAATCAACCTTAACTACATCATTGATTATATAAATTAATGGTCCCCAATTACATTTTAATTCATTAACTACTTAAGTAATTTAACCTTAATTAAACCACAATTATTAATCACTTTTGATTAATCATATTCAGTAATTAACTACCCTTAATTACTTAATTGCTCCTAAATTAGTTACATTTAATAATTAATTACATTTAATAATTAATTACATTTATTAATCATCCTTGATTAATCTCATTATTAATTAATTACCCTTAATTAATTACATCACCTAATTATTTTCAAATGTCTTAATTAATTAATTCTTAGATTAATTACACTAAGTAATTAATTATTAATTACTTTTACTAAGTAATTACCATTCATATTAATTACACAAAGCAATTAATCCCAAAACTCTTCCATACTTAATAAGTTACATTCAGTAGTTACTCATCTTAATTACTTCTCTAAGTAATTATTCTTCATTGGTTACTTATCAACCCATCCAATGCTTATTCTAAATTAATTGCACTTAATTAATTAACTTAAACTAATCAAGTTAATTAATTAATTACAATGAGTAATTAATACCTTGAATTACTTTCATAAAGTAATCATACTTAACCAAATTCCATAAATGATTATCTAAATTAATTATCAAAATTAATCATATTAATTAATTATTAAATAATCTCAAGTTAAGGACCTTCATTAACTTATCAACAATTCTTTAATTACTTTTTCTAAGTAATTGACTTAAATTAATCATTATTAATTTAAACTAATTATCTTGATTACTTAACTTAACGTTAATTAATTTATTCAAACCCTTAATTAATTAAATAAATTAGTTAATTATCTTATTTAAATTACCTTATTAATTTAATGAATCACATTTCATTAAATTCTTTTATTTACTTTAAAATAAAAACATTTCTTATTAATATTACATTATCATTAACAAAGTAATTTAAAACGCTTTACTTTAAATTTGTTTCAAATTTCATTTTAAATTTTAGATTTAAAATGAAGTCAAACTTAACTTTAACAAAGTTTTAGAAACATTTTAAAAACCCTTTAAAACTTATGCTAAAGAATTTCTTATTTTATAAAAGATGTTTAAAGGAATTTAAACCCAAATTTATTTAAAATACAAATCATATTTTAAATTACCTTAAACATTCAAAGTTGTTTTAAAATAATTTAAATTTAAAAACTTCATTTATTTCAAAACTATGATTCAAATTTGGATTTGAATCTAGATTTAAACTTAAGTTAAATCTCTATTTTTATTTTAAAGCTTTACTTTAAAGTTAAACTATTTAAACCCTTTTTAAAGTTGTTTAAAATATTTTAATTTATAAAATTTAATTAAATTTAAAAACTAGGATTCAAACTCAGTTTTGAATCCATGCTTTAAATTATGTTTTAAATTCTGTTTTAAAACTTGCTTCAGATTTTAAAACTAAATTGAATTTGGAAACAACAGGTTTCCAAAGGAAACTGTAAACACCTATATACCCGAACTCCACTTCAGTTTACTTCGAGTAAAATCGTTTACCCCTTCGAGCAAATGATCAAATCACCCGAGTAAAACTCGAGTACACCATCCCCTTAAACAAATCATTACCTGACACAGGCCACTACTCCATCCATATGCATGGTGGTCCTGACCACCTCCGGTCATCACCACTGCCTTGAGCACGTCGTCGATTGCCCTCAGATCCAACATCGACCATCAGAACCTCACAAGCATCACGAAATCAAAATCGAACACCCAAATCAGAAACTGGAAGCAACAGGCAACCCCCTCAAAACCTAAAAACTCCTCGTCCTTGCTCCTCCAGCCATCGGAGGCTATGAAACTCCGTCCAACCTTTCTTCAACACCTAAACTACCATCTCCCCAAAAATTGTAGCACTTGATCAACTAAAGTAACCATGCCGATCAAAACTGCTGCACTATCCAAAAACTAGGTTTACAAATCAAATCGAACAATCACCATCACCACGGTGATCTTCCACCACCTCCACCATTTTTCCTTAAATCACTGACCACTGCTCTTCCTCCAGAAAGAATTATGACCCCTAAAACCATCGAGTTCATCAGAATTTCATCAAATTCCAAATTCTGGTTAAACCAGAAATACTCTTAAATCCCATTATTAAAAATCATAATTTTTGTTTCAAAAATCAATTTTAAGCTTTAGCTTTTGATTCATATACCTGAATCTATGAATCATGAAGATAGAAATTTAACCTATTTTAAATTTGTATTGAAGTTTATTTATTTCCAGAGGCAAAATAACTATTTTGACTTAAACATATTTTTAGACTTACAACCATGATTCAACAGATAAAATTTATTCAATACTTAAGTCTTAACAAGATTGGATCAAGAGCTAGAGATTTTGATTTGAAATTTAAGCCTAGAACTAGAATCGGAGAAGAATACAGATATATGCACATTAATATTTCATATATATAAACAAAGATAAACTGGTAAATTCATTCACGAACATACTTGTTTTATAGATGATCAACATAATTATTTACTTAAACTTTTAAAACTGTGATGTTACTCACCTGACATTGCATGAAACAGAGGCAGAGAGCTTTTGGGAAAAAACAGGATTTGAAACCTGACTTGCTTCTTTGTTTTAAAACTTGAATGCCTTGAAAACTTTAGTGCTTGAATTACAACTGCAGTTGCATGCAGAGATGGCTTTGAAAGTTTTGATTAAAACTCAGGTTGAAGGAAGTGAACTACAGGTAGGCTTTTAGATAGATGGAAGAAAATTGCACAGATTTAAAAATACAGGATTCATCAGATTTGATTTTGAGGATTTGCAAAATAATCACAGATTTTTGATCTAATCTTCAATTTAAAAGTGGATTAAAGATTGCATTATGAAGATGTTTTCAAGCTTTTGATTGAGGAAGGGTTTGCATTGCATTTGAAAATCTGGATTTGAACATGTAAAATGGTTACAGGGAAACAATACCACAGATTTGTTTTGAAAGTGAGTTACAGGCTTGCATGTTTGAATTGAAAAGTGGATTACATTGAAATGATCTTAATTTGAAAATGGTTAGATGGATTTCTGGGTTTTTTTTGAGTTTGTTACTGATTTGTTTTCAATTTTTGGTTCAGCCGAAGTCTTTAATTTTAGAGAATGAAGATTAGAAAAGAAAGAGAATGAAGAAAACATGCTTATATAAGTTAGGATGATTTATTTTAAAATAAAAGAAAAAAATTAAAAACAAATATGACACTTGTATAATTTTTTTACATTTGTTACATTAGTTACTTAATTTAACTACACTTGTCATCAGTTTTAATTAATTACTTAACACATGTTTTAACATGCTTAAAACTTTAACACATGTCATTATACTGCTGAATATATTAACATGTATCTTATAATTAATTTTATTTGTTTTTATTTAATTTTAAAAGTAAATAAAACCCTATTCTTTATTTGTTAAATGCTTATATAAATAAATTATTTTCATACGTAAATGTGTATGTGCATTTCTTTTTAAAGAAAATGAATTAAAACAAATTATATGAAAATGAAAGCTTATCCAAATAATTTTAAAAATGTTTATTCTTTTGAATTCAAAATTAATTCAAATTCAAATCCAATCATAAATTTAAAAATCCAATTTAAAGCTAATTTATATCATATACAAATTTAAAATAGAAATTCTATTAACCTATCTATTTTTTTACATTTATTACTATTTGAAAATAACATATTTATCAAATTTAAATAATTTATAAAAGAAATTATAAATTACTTATCTTATCTCATTTAAATGAATTAATGTTTAAATATGTAAATTGTATTTTAAACTTCCATATATAATGTCAAATTATATTTATCAAGCTATATTCAAAAAGGAAATAAAATAAACCTTTGTTTATCTTATTTAAAATTTAAACTTAAGCTTAAAATATATTTAAACAATTTAAAACATTTTTCTTAAGTATCTTAAAACCATATAGTTACTTATTAAATAGTTTTGAATAGTAATATATTAAATAAAATAATAATTTCCAAATTATCAAAATGAATATTAGAATTTAAAAATAAGATTTTATTTGTTTATTAAACTTCAAATCAAAACTTATCTATTTACAAAATATATATATACACACAATATAAATAGAAAGCATTTTATTAGATTTTAAAAGATAAAAATTCACCAATTAAATATCTATTTAATTGGATTATTAAATCAAGTCAAAATTTATTAACCAGATTTATCAAATCAATTTAATTTTAAATACAGATTATTAAATTGATATTGCCAAAATTTCCGAGATATCACATCATTCAACATCAATTTCATTTCAAATTATCCAACTCAAATTTCCATTTGAATTTTTAAACTTATCCATCTTCCACCATAATTCCAATTAATTCAAATAAATTTCAAATTGAGCCAATTTCTATTTTCAATTCATTTCAACTCTAGTTTGAATTTAATCCCAATTCAAGTTGAATTATCCTTAATTCTTTCCAAATTCAAATCAAATTCCATTTGAATTTAAAACTATTTAACTTTAATCACAAATACAAATTATTTTAAATCAAATTTCAATATGAACTAGTTTCAAATTCAATCTCACTTTAAATCATCTCGAATTATATAAATTCGAGTTAAATTTCAAATGTTGGTTTAACCTCTTAAACCAAATTAACCTTTATTAAAAGTCTTTAAACAATTTAATTCTGAGTCCAAATTTCAAAATTCCATTTTAAATTATCTTTAATTAACTCATTACAAGGTTCCATTCTTAACATTCAAATCTTAAGCCCAAAATGATTCCATTTTATCATAATAATGGATATATTACCACATCCCATGTCTTCATTCATTTAAAAAAAATCCAATTTCAGCTTAAAGATTATGAATAACAACATGATGATATTATCCAAATTATTTAAACATCATCCATTTCCAATTTTCAAATCTCAAACCCATTTTGTGATCACACAAACTCCCAATTCAAATCAACCATTTAACTTCCCAAATTGAATTATAATTTCATCTTGAAATTCCCAAATCAGGTTGTTCGTTCTAACTTATTTAACTTCCTCCAAGTTAAATTCAACTTACTTAATCCAGTCAACTTTACACAATTTGAATTTCCATTCAAATTTTAAACTTCAGATTAGTAATCTTCCCACTTAAGTTTAAAAACTTACTTCACTTTGGGTTTCACATCACATTCCAAGGAAAAATCAAAACTCAACCTTAGAGTTTATTTCAAATATACATATTTATTTTCCTTTACATACCAAGTTATCCTTAAATTTTAAACCACCTTTGGTTTTTAAATTCAAAACAAATTCCTTTAAATTTTAAAAAACTTTTGTTTGAAATAGGACCCTTCATTCAAATACATTAAATAAGGTTGCTTTATCACTTTGAAACAATTTTCAAATTCTGGTCCCAGATTTAAAACTTCACAATTCAGATCATCTTCATTTCCAATTTATAAGTCATACTTACCTAAATGTTTTACTTCTTTAAAACATTTCATTATTAAATACAACAACCATTTATGGTAACAACCAAGATTATCATATCTGGAAACTATTTCATTATTATCTAATTCTGAAACTCTTTCCCAAATTTAAGATTTTAATTTCAGTTTGAATTCATTTCAAACTTATCTTTATTTAATTTCAATTTGGTTGTATTTCTATTACCACTTAATTTAATTCCAATAGTTTAACAACCCATTACCTTAATATTTATTAGAAAGAAATATTGCTTTATATAACAAAATATATTCTTATATAAAATAATTTAAAATCTTTGTGTAAGAAAATAACAAGTATGCTCCCATATATAGACACACACACACTTAACTCATTCTAGGGTACCATTGACCTTCTTAATGAGTAATTCCACCAGAGCCAAGGTTCTCGCTTAACCTTCAGCTCTGATACCAAATGTAATGACCCAAAATTTTCAATCCCGAAAATTCCAGATTGTTAGGGAATAAGAAGAAAAGAGATAGAAGAAAAAGAAGAAACAGAAATTCCAACATCTCACGATCGTAGCGGATAAAATATAATGACAAATAATAACAGTTATACAAAGGAAAATTATACTTATCAAATTACACTTTAATACATCAGAGTTACACATATACTCAAACATTGGACAGATACAATCAGGTCCCAAATAACTACAATATATCACAGCGGAAAACACGCTATACGTTCCTGCCATCTAGCTCGCCTCCTAGGCTCCAGAACGTTCTTACCTGAAAAAGCTGTAATACTCGGTCTGACCCGAGTATTATATCAAAGTAACACTCGGGTCAGGCTGGAAACCAGCGTGAGTAAACTCATCAAACAAGAAATTCCAATGCATAGAACTACTTAAAACCTCGGGGTAACTCGTAACTTTACTACAAGCTCAAACTTATTACAGTGTACACCTATTTCACAAACAATCACTAAGTACCCCTACTTAGTTTAAATGGTCCAGTCATTTAAATTTATCCCATTCCAGCCTATCTGATGCATATACCAAATTTTGAAAGAATTGTTGAAGATTATAATCGGAGTGGTTTCAGGTATTCACTGGTACCCGACCCCGGTCTCTTCGAATCTCAAGTCATCTTAGACCCAAGTATTCAAATGAAATACAATTCAAACTTAAAATACAGGATGCCACTATTCATAAAAATTTATCTTAATAGATAACCATATTATCATCGTTCAACTCAATCATATCTTAAAACATTTCATATCAGAAATCTTAAATAATCCAAGACATTTAATATTATTCAATCAATCTTAAGCAGGATTAATTTGTCACTCCATTCTAATTAATTTAAATAAATTAATTCAATCACCTTTTTAAATCCTGCTTACTTATTATTAACTAATTACAAACAAATTTATTAATCATCCTTAATTTTTAATTAACTAAATAATTAATTAGTTAACCCTAATAAATTAATCCTTTTATATTAAGTAATTTATCATTTGAGTAATTAATCTCTAATTACCAATCCATAATTTTCTAATTATTATTTAAACTAAATTAAAATACTGGAGTACAAAATCACTTAAGTTCATATTAAAATTAAAATTCAACACACTTAACTATTCATATATTTTCAAATCTAACCGACTTAATCACATTTGACTTTATAAATTAAGTTTTGAACTTGTTTACAATTTTCGTCAATACCTTATTTAAAACTTATAAAAATAAAATTTTCTTTGCAACCATTGATTAAAATTTTACTTTGCCTTAAAATAATCAAGGCTTATTGGACCGAAGCCCACACCCTAAACAAAATAAAACAATTCCACACTCGAATTGAACAAGCTAAATGAAATAAGTTGGACCGAAGCCCCAAACGAGTTTGCATCGAAATGAACCTGAAGTTCCCACAGTAACAAACACGAACAAACACCTCATCTTCATCTATGACCCTTCCCACTTCTACCAGAAATTATTCCCAAATCCACATTAAACAATCATCTTCGATCGATCGCCACTTCGATCAATACCCAGATCACAGACTAACCCTGCCCAGACGAAACTCTGTCATCTAGTCTATGCAAACAGCCTTGCCAAAGTCTCGTGTGCACGGTGAACATGCACATACATTCTGATGATCTATACGGCCACACGAACCACTGAGTCATCATCCCATCATCCTCTGATCAATATCACCTCTTAGACGATGTCTCGAATCCATCAAGACGAAAAGTAGACCTCGCTCGAACCATCAGAAATACCCTGGCCTAAAACTCCATGAAATGCACTCACCAACTACCTTCGATTGAGTCAACTCCACCGCCGATCGAACGCCCTACTCTGACACTTCTCCTCTGCCAGAAATCATTCGACCCGGTTACGACTCAAACTTCAAAAACGATCGCGATTTCATCAAAGCCGAAGCCACCACTAAACCCTAAAATCAACTCGCACGACCAATCCAAACCCTATTTCAACATTCTGCCACGGTCGACCTCTACCCTACGACCACCGGCCTCTTCCAAAGCAAGCCGCATCCCTTCTCGTCGACAAATTCGATTGAAATGATTGTTTTTTAAACGAAAACCGTTCATCTGACCATATCCCACTAAATACGACTCTAAAAATTAAAATTTTATCACTAAAATTCATATTTTCCTTCAACTATCACAGATACATGCTTGAAATCTAAAATTAAAAACATCTATTTTTCACCTAAATTATATTGTTTACTGTAAAACAGAGCCCTAACGATTTACACAGCAAAGTTTACTCACAAACTATTTTTAACATGAACTATTTCAAAAAATTAAACACTTCCCTAGTTTATACCGTCCACAAATATGAACTGGATAATGAGATAAAGTATTTTGAACACTGGTATGAATAGAATTTTCTCATTTTAAACAGATAACAGAATAAATTCAATTCCAGGTTAAAACTAAGATTTTTCATATATAAACATATTTTCTTCAAAACATCACACACTAAAATTGGTTGGATTAAGAGCATTCGAATTTCTGAAAAGTTTTGAACCTTTCAGAAACAAGAACAGAGCAAAGCAATATATATATACAGGTATCCACATACATGTACATGCATGAATACATATTTTAAACTGATGCTTTTCACTTAACCTTTGTCATAATATTTAGATAAGGAAAATTAAACTTTTTGAAGAAAGTTTACTTACTAATTTTGGAAACAGAGGCATAGTTTTTGAACTACATACCAGTTTTAAAAATATCATGCGGCTCATTTTTACAATATCATTTCACAATTTTATCACATGCAACAAGTATTCAAATAGATTTAAACTTTGCGAAGTTTTTTTTACTCATAGGCATTTTTTTTCTTAAAAAAACAGAGGAAACTAGGTCAGATCACTCACCTGCTAATGTATAGAGCTTAAAACGGTTTGAAGCTTTTGAAACTTGAATTGTTTTGAAACTGGAAATCTTGAAATGACTTTTGATTTTTGATGTAGGTTGAAGAGTTGTTGAGAAGATTGCTTGATTATTTGGCTTGACATTCCAGGTTGGAGATAAAATATTTACTGGCTTTTAGTTTGATTTCTTGTATGATTTCAGGTTGGGAAAAAAGGAAGCTTGGTTAAATTTTAGTTTAAAATGGTTTTACAGGTTTTGTTTTCAAGTTTCTTGCTTTTGAAAATAAGAAGATAGGAAAAAGAATTGAAGAAGAGGGAAAGATGAATGTATAGACTACATTAGGATTTATTGAAAAAAAAAATATATAAAAGAAAATAAAATAATAGGTGAAACTTGCTTAAAAACCTACCACTTGTGATTAACATTAATTAGTCCCCCTACATTTGTTATTGTATGCATTAATCTCCTTAGACTTTTGAAATGCTTTATATTATTTAAATTACTTTGTATTAGGTTTATGTTTTCATTTTATAAAAAAATATTTCCTATTAGTTAAATACATTATTTTTAATTTATATAAATAATTCTTTTAAAGAAAATAACATAAAACCAATTATATATGAAAGAAATAAAATCATATATAATGTATTTTTGAATCCAAAATATTTTGAAATAGTGCGCCCATGAGTCCCGCACCAAGACAAGGAAATAGTGACGACCGCCCATGAGTCCCGCACCAAGACAAGGAAATAGTGCGCTGAAAGGCGTACCAGGTAGCCATGGACGATAGTCAGGGTAAAATAAAAACAAAAACTCTATCGCATCAACTCACAGCGCAGGGATAAAATACAATAGAGAAATATATAGTGAAGCTCCATAATAGAAAATCATCATATAAGCATCATAGTAGTTTTATACAAACATAAGATCCATCCATACATCAAAGCCTCACTACAACACTCAATCAGATACAACAGCGGAACACCCAGTACACATAGTAAGAAAACTAATATGCAAAGCCTCCTGCTCGTCTTCGTCATCATCATCGGAGAACTCTAAGCACAGCACCTTCCACCTGCTACCTAGTCTGCCCATCCCAACACGAATGAACAGCCCAAGGTAATAAGAGGAGACATAAAACCTTGAGTCAGACAAAGTCTTAGTGAGCAGTAAATTATCTACCAAACATACCAAAAGAGCATAAGGGATAAAAGGAATAGGAACCAAACCATCCCACTCCACCTCTTTCTACAGTGATAGCCCCCAGACTCACACTAAGGAGAAGCAAGTATAACATAGCATACAATTAAGGAAAAGAAATAACCACTCGAGTCAAGGACGATGTTTTCCAAATACAAACCCCCAAGGCCTAAACCAAGATCAGATAAGCACCCAGAAAACACCGCTCTTGAGACCGAATGATGATACAACCAAACATCCATGACTCTGGCTATCACTGTTATCATTGCCTTGATATCACCGTTAGTTGAATGACCACCTGTCAAGGGCTAATGGTAACCCCGGTTCTAGGCATAGCTCCGCACGTCATCGTGACCCGTGCCTAGGACTTACCTACTCTGCCCAGAGTACTCAACTACCTACCTGTAGTCTTTTGGGTGTCCCGACTACCTACCTGTAGTCGTTTTGGGCGCCCCATGTACTCTTGCTTTTGAGCATGCTAGAACCTTCAACAACGATGAGATCCAAGCCTCCTAGTCATCCTCCTCGATGACTATTCTCATACTAGCTCAAGCTACCTCCCGAGCAATCCATTATCAACCAACTCGAACCATCCCTCGAGTTATCAACATGCTTGGAATGATCCCTGCCTGGATTACGCCAAGTCTACATCACATCATACTTCGCTTTATCATACCATAGCAAAGTCTCAACTCAACAACATGGTTTGCCTCATCGCATCATGGCAAAGTTCCATCTCAACATCATTCAATCCATACATATGAGCTTCAACATCCGCCTCATATGCCTTTAGCAGCTTTCACCATTCAAGAGCCTCTTCCATAGCTTTTGAATCGTCTTTGACCATACTTGTCCAAATCTATCAACTAGATAACTCATTTATATAAATCAAACAAGGCAAACATTAATCCAAACAAATAAGTAGTAAATCAAGATCTAAATAGGCATTTATAACTAAAATGGCAATTTCGTAAATAAATGAGCAAGGACCTATCATACATAAATCAAGGGTTTTTAGCATAGATCTAACAAATATAAATCATGGGTTTTGTCTCTACAACTTGATAAATGAACTTGCATAAGTAAACATCTTCATAAGTAATGGATCTACACTTGGATCTAAAGAAATATGCATAAAATCACTATCTACAACACTTCAACAAACCACCAATCCAATATACTCCTTTGGGTCCGCGTGAGAGATAACCACCACTCACCGAATCACCCAAACACTTCAAAAACTAACAATTTCAGATCTGGACAGCAAGGATTCAAGCTTGATTCGTCGAAATCCCGCTTGAAACGATGAAATCTAGCTTGGTTGGATGAAGATCTTCAACTTGGGCTCTTGGATCTTCGATCTTGGATGGATGTTAGAACTAGATTGAAATGGAGAAAAGGAGATGAAGAAATGTTGTAGTCGAGCTCTCAAAATAGCAGCACTTCGTCGCTTCAAAAATCGGTGCCAAAAAGTGAGCCAAACCCCTCTATTTATAGGCTGATTTCTCCCTGACTCGGCCGCTCTTAAGTCGTTGCCGACTCATCTCCCTGAGTCGCCCATGCCACTTGCCGACTCAACACAACACAGGGCCTCATGTCTTAACTCATACGCGACTTATCCCAGACACGACTCAACGCCTCTAACGACCTAACAACCTTAACCCGTGTACGACTCATATGACCTAACTAACACAACACACACGAAGGGTCACACGACCTACCGACCTAACCAAATACGGCACAGCATGCTAACGACTCAATGGCTTACGACATAAGACACTGCCGTATTTTCCTAAGTCCTAAGTCGTATGGCGACTCAACTAACTTGCCGACTCAACTACACTAAGCCATACTGGGTACCTACCGACCTAACGACTTAGTCTTATGGCCGACCTAAGCCCTAGCCGACTCAACTGCATACGACTCAACAACCTCTGCCGACTCAACACCCACCGACTCAACTCCTTGCCGACCTTAAACTCAAACCCAATGGCATACGACCTTACAAGCTACGACTCAACCGGGCGCGCGACCTAATCCACACGCGATATAACGACCTATCCCCTTGGGTCGGTCAAAACCTTAAGTCGTTACACCCTTAACTCGTTAACTCCTTAACTCGGCAAACCCTATGAGTCGTAACTCGTTGACTCGGCCACACTTCTTATCTCACTATCCTCTTAGGTCGGTCACCCCTATGAGTCGGTCAACCCCTTAACTCGGCCACATACTAACTCGACCATACCTATAAGTCGCTGCCTCTATGAGTCGGTTACCATATGAGTCGCCCACTACCTTAATTCGGTCCAAACTCTAACAGGCTAACCCACTGACTCGTCCAAGACCATGAGTCGCTGCCTACCTTAACTCGGTCCAAACTCAACCCTCAACATGTTGACTCGTTAACGACTCAAAACTTGAGAACTCAAACTCATCACTAAACACATGAGTTAACTTTCTAAACGACTCAGGCTAGAAACAACATAAACAATACTAATGACCTGCAAATTCTACGATTTATCGACACGTAAAATACGGGTCGTTACAAAAATTAAGATATTCATGTGTCTCAGTATTTGTGTGCTTGAATACATTAAAATATGAATTAATCTTATAGTTCATAGTCATAATATTGATCATTATTGTCATTCTCTTCTTTGTTGGTGAAACCTTTCTTCACTTACCTTGTCTTCCATTTATTTACTCTATTTTTCCATTCTATGTTGCTCTCTGTTTCCCGCTCGCCTTCCAATTCTTTACCCACAACTGTACGACAGTAATTTATGAATGCAAATGTATATGGAAGCAAATTATATCTCATATCAATTTGAAAAAACCTACCACTTCCCGTAAAGGATGAGAATGCAGCCCCATTAGTCAGCTTCCATCTGTGCCCTATAAAATTATAATAAATTATAATTTTTAACCAATGATGACGATGATATAAAAGAAATATAAAATCAAGCTGATATGATCAAAGTTTACCGATCTGCCTGTGAGCTTGTGGTTTATCTTCCACTATTGTCTTCATCTTAATTTTAAATTCATCTATTGAATCTTCCAAATCACCTATGTCCTCGTCGTCTCCCTCTACTCTGTGATAGCCTAATCAATATGATTTCTTCATTTCCGTCTCATAATTTTTGGTCTTAATAGAAAAAAAAGTTGACATTTATGTATGTACATCAAATATAATCTGACACAATATTACTGTCAAGTTGCGTAATAAAACTTGTATTTTTATTAATTTATCAAATGAACATTATTCTTCAAGTTAATCCAAACGAGAGCGAACATTATATCAAAAAATTCAAGTTTATCAAAATATTTTTTCCACCATCAAATCTAGGTCGCTATGTTGAAAAAACACATGATAATGGTTCAACTCTGGTCAACAATGTAAAATCACTTTAAACAAACAACAATCAAAGGACTTTATTTCAATATGATCAAAACGAAAAACATATCCATAAGTATCACGATTTCATCATTTGTGTCAAAATATAAAAACTTAGCTAGCATGCCTCCTCTCCATTTCCATAAATCGTAGCACGGCCGATGTGATAGTACCCAGCTTGCATTGATCCCAAAAAAATCACATTTGTGAAATCTTTGATACAATTGCATTTATGTCGGCTAGAGTGCTATATGAATTTTATCATATAAATGGAACTAACATAACTATTTAGAAAACCCAGTTTACTGAACTAATTCCAGATAATTTAACGTTGAAAAATGATGCATAGAACCAGAGTAGACGCTAGAGGTGGATGAATTGCTCGATCTAAAGCAGCAAGAGTCTCTAAGACCTGCAAATTGCAAGTACCACCGTAATATATATAACATGTGTAAATTAATAGAAATAGCTTGCGTAGTTACAAGAAAATATCATGCAAGCATACTAAAACCCATAATGGGCAAAGAATTTTATGCAGGCGGTGTGTTACATTAAAAAGTGTCCTCAAAGCCTATAGCCACAAATGAAAAAACAAATGTAATATTACAGGATTATAGATATAGGTAACAGAATAAAGTCGGGAAAAAATGCAGATTGCATGACTTCTATAAACACGAAACCTAAACATTCTTTGGTGTAAGAACAATATAAGACTGAAGAAAGTAATCCAAGTTGTAGTTGAGTAGGGAGATTGGCGGAATCATCTGTTATTCGCTCAAAGTTAGAGTATGTTACCACTATTCTAACTCATATATGTAAATATAAATATGATAGAAAACTTAAAATGTAAACAGTAAACTGGAAAATGTTGAGTGAGGTAAAATTAGATATAGTTGTACAAAATATATGTTGACAACTAACTGTAAATGAAGTATTATTATTAATTTGCATCTAATAATTACAGTTTGCTCTGTACTATCTTTTCTTTTTTAAATCAAAATATCGTTATAATTTATTAGTTGAACACACAATAACAGAAATAGTAACAAAATCTTAAATAACTCAAACTACATTCCGAAAAGGCAACCAATCTTTCCCAATGCTCTTCACCTGCTATACTTTAGCATATTCATAGCCTCCACCGTCCAAATAAACATCAATTTTAAAGCAAATCAAAATATTAGTAGTTTAATACCGCAATAAAACTTAATCATGGAAAACCATTGTAAACTTCAGTGTTAGAACTTGAAATTATGATTATTAGAATAATTTAAGTCAATAACTGTAATTTATCAATCATTAGGATGTTAGGAATGATTTGCATACAACATTTTAATATGGGATAACATAATTGATCAAAAGCTTCGATTATTCTCTACAAGGTGCGAATTGAATTTGTCCATCACTATTATTTATCGCGGACCAAGATCCAAAATAAGCAGTCAATTTAAGGCTGTAAACAATGTCATATCATTAAAAGGCGTAATTGATACTTAAAGAAAACAAATGCAACGTCTTATGAACATCAACTTTCATGTTGAATCTTTCCAGATGGAATTACTACCACCGTTGTCTAGTTCTTTTATTAATTAATTGTATAATAAAAATGGATACTTTTGGTATATTTGCATCCGTAAACCAATTAGGAAAGGATAATATCAAGGATCTACTAAAATCATGGAAAGACAACCTATAAAGGGGTGATGATATAATTCAAATGAGAAAAATGAACTACCGTTACTGTTGTCGTTGTTCTAAATTTAGTATTTTTTATGAAACTTAGTTAATTTTATAATTTATTAGTATTGGTATTATTATTATTTTAAACTTAGTTAAATTTATAAGCTTATTATTATATAAACTTGGTTATTACATTATTGTGATTATTATAAACTTAGTTAATTTTTATGAACTTAATTAATTTAATATTATTAGTATTATTATATAAATTTTGTTACTTTTTATAAATTTGGATAACTTGGTTAATATATTATAATTTATTCTTGTTATTGTATAAATTTAGTTATATTTTATAAAACATGTGTATCATGTAATGTGGTGGATTTTCTCTATTCATATGTGTGTACCTACAAGCATTATAATTCTCAAAGATGAGTGATTCTAAATAGCAAATATTGTAGCAAATGCATATATCAACATATATCCAGTTCAAAAAACTGCTGGATAATGATATTTGATCTGTTATCTCAATAGGATTTGGCCAAATTTGCCTTCAAAGAATAATTAACATCCTCTGTTTCATATATCATAAACAACCTTAAGGTAGAATCCAGTTTTGAATTTAACTGAACATTGTCATGGTACTTTCTATAAGATAATTGTTACCCGGTTACTTGGCCCGGCTACAAGATGATGATTATATAGGTTTTGATTGGATCGAGACCAGACTCAAGCCAAGAAGAAGTTGGAAATATGTTGAATGGATTCAATTTGAGAGGTTTGGCCTATACTCATGGGTCAGCCTGTATGCATGGTTCGGCCGAGGAAGGGGGGACGTGTGTCGTTCGATCTTGTGAGATGACATGTGTCGCCCGGCTAAAGAAAAGGTGTTGGTAGGAACTCAATGTATATCGCTCGGCCTAGAGGAGAAGTTCGCCGCTCGGTCGAGGGGGACAGACAATATCGTTCGATCAATTGTCGTTCGGTGTGGATTTGGTCCGACCTTAAAAGCGCAAAGTCGTTCGTCGCTCGGCTGGAGGAGATATTTTGTCATTCGGTCTGGATAATTTTGTATGTGCCGCTCGGCCTAAATGTTTCGGCAGGCGCCGCTCGGTCAAGGAAGTGAAGCCTTGCATGGGTCGGTCAAGGAGCTTAATTCAGGCCTGTTTCGTTCCTCATGGTTCGGTCATGGTAGTTTGGTATACCTCGTTGTGTGCCATCTAAGTTGGGGATCATCGATTCAATCCCAAGGCGAGGCGGCCGACATGTCTTTGCTTTGAGTCGCACCATTGCTCACTTCGAACCCCTAGAAAGATTGCTTCGTGCTAATCATCAAGACGCCCCGGTTCATCATTTAACGCTCGACCAATGTCGCTTGGCAAACGTGGCTCGGTCTGTTGTACAGGAGTTGTCAGTAGTGGACCGAAGTATCTTAATCGTGGGCATAAGAAGATGGACCAACCTATAATCATCTATAAATACAGAGGCGGGGGGACAGTTAAGCGACCTTTTTTGGGAGAACTCTAGGAATACTCTGCCATTTTTGATACTCACTTCCATCAGTTCAAATTTGTAATCGAGTTAGAATTTTGCGTATTGTATCTGTATTCAAGTCTTTAAGAAAAGCAATAAAGATTACATTAACAGTGGACATAGGCAGTTACATCGAACCACTATAATTCTGGTGTTCTGGTTTATGTAGTTAGTTTTACATACATTCCTCTGTTTCAATTTATTATCTTCATTAATCTCTCTACACAAATCCTTTCTTGAGTGTTAGTGACCAATTTTGGTGCTATGACGACCCGAAAATTTAAAACATTTGAAATTAAAAATATTTAATTGATTTTAAATATTTGAAAGTTAGCTTAACTTGAATTTCAAAATATCACTGTTTTTTTTGGCAATTTAAATAATTGAATAAATTGCTGAATGGGAAATTTTAATCTTGTTAAAATATTTCAAAGGCTTGGAAAACTTATATTTACAATACCGAAGATAATGGAAGCTTTAGAATTTAATTTGGAATTGATTTGTTCAGTTTTGAATTTATATCGTTTAAATCGATATTTAAAAATAGCCTTCCGAGGCACAATCTCAGAATTCGACGAAACCAGTTGCATTGGATCCATAATATTGTATTATTATCGGATTTCAATTTTCGCAGTGTTTGGAGTGATCGTTTGGCCGTATGATAAGAAAGTGCGCTGAAATTTATATCAAAATTAATATTATAGCTAGGTCCAAAAAGCTTTCTTCTTCATACGATCGAATTTGGACTCGAAACCTTTTCCATTATGTTTAGAATACACGTATAACATTATAAACGCCTGGCGACACGCCTCGATTGGAGATCGAGATTGTGAGTTGCGAAATTTATACGATTTGAATATGAATTTAAATTTAAAAAAATAATATATATGTTTATTATAATATAATTTTACAAGGCAAATTACATGTTTCATATCTCTTCAAACACTTGGCAAAAAATTAAAGACACGCGTTCGTTTTCAATCAAAAAAAATCAAAGCCTTATGTTTATAAAAGAAAAAAAGAAAACCCTTTCTTCGTTTAAAATTTAATAGCCGAGCACCTTAAAATCAAAAATCGATTCTTCTTTGCAAATTTAAATCTATGGCCGCGTTCACTTAATCAAATCCTCGTTTAATAAAAAAAGAAAAAGAGAGAATGGTTGCTGTTAAAAATTTCGGCTGTATTCATTTATTCGAAACCGAAGCCATTCCATTTCTTTAATCATCTTCCTCCCTCTTTCATCTCTCATTCAATCAATTTCGTTCGTTTTTTTAAAAAGAAAAGCGACGGTAGTAGCATCAATCGATTAATGAGGGTTTGTTTTGATTTTCCTCTCGAAGTTGAAGTCACTGAGGAGTTTAGGGGTGCGACAATTCTGGTCGATGGCCTGTAGCGAGGTGTTGAGACAGGGATTCAGGCGAGTTCGTACGGTCGCATCGAAAGGCGGTGGGTCTGGTGCGACGGATCGGAATGCTGGTGATGAGGTGGTTTGCTATGCGAGCTTCCTGGAGCGAATGATAGGTATAAAATTTTATCTTCGATTTAATTTAATATATATATGCAGATTTAGGTAATTACTGTAAAGGTGTATATGTAATTTATTTTAAAAAAATTCGATAGTGTATATATATATGTATGTGAATATATATATATATATATATATATATATATATATATATATATATATATATATATATACAGAAAGAAAAAAATATGAGCACAAATACCTTAATAGATTTAGCAAAATAGAAAATTTGTTTATAAGGTTTGAAAAGGTGGATAGAAATTTTAAAATATGAAAGTTTAAATAAAAAATAGATTTTTAAAATCAATAAATTGTTTTTATAATTATGCATGTAGTTTCAAAGGAGAATAAATATACATATACACCTATTTCTATTCACTAAATTAATTTTAAAAATGGATTTGGTGGATAAGTGTTAAATTAATTTATTTGGTTATTTTAATTACTAAGATAATTTATTAAAGGAATTTAGTTTAAAATCAATTTATTAGTTAAAAAAAGCAAATGATTTGTTTAAATTAAATTATGGGTCAATTTAATTTATTAGATGGTAAATTATTTGTAGATTATCCCAGATGTTAATAAATCATATAATTATTTATACAAGGTCAAAAATCATGAAAGCAAGTTAATTTGGATGGATTGCAAAACAAAAGCAAAGGTGAGATCTTCTCACTCAATTGAATTAAATAGAATTTCAATTTTTGATTGATTGTTTGGATGTGATAGTATGTATATCTGTGTGTATGTGTATTGGAGTGATTGATTTCCCGCATTATATAGCGGATGAGACCCTATGCGTCGCATAATAGCGTATGATATGATATAATCCCATATACTGCGATATTCCACCTCGAAGTGGAATTGATATTTAATTGTTGTGCTAACATCTATGGATGCAGGGAAACAGGTTGGAGGGATCCAACTGGATTCCTTAAATATTTGAATTTATTTTCATGTTATGTTATGATTATTGATAATATGTGAATGATTATATTGGTGATAGAAATTTATTGAAGGCTATGATTTAGCCGAATATATTTTTGGTACCGTAGGATACCAGAAATATATAATTGGATTTTTGGAAATTGAAGTAGAAAATTTTGAGTAAATTAATTTTAGAGAATTGAATAAATATAAATAAAGGAATTTAAAAGTATAAAAGTTGATTTTTTTTGTAATCCTATCGAATTAATTCCAAAATATGGGAAAGGATTTTAATAAATGAATTTTGACTAATATTGTTTAACGGTGGGAGAATTTATTTAAAATTCAGATTTTAAATAGTTTGGAAGAAATAAAGAAATTTATTTTAAATGATAGTAAATTTGGAAATCAATTTGAAAATTTGATTTCGTGTTTGAAAATAAATCTTTGGGAAATCAATTCGAAAATTTATTTAGTGTTTGAAAATTAATCTTTGGGAATCGATTTGAAAATTGATTTGGTGTTTTGAAAGTGAATATTTGGAAATCGATTTGAAAATCGTATATCAGTGGATATTGGGAAATATAAATTCACAATGGGAATTTATAAAGGAAAGGGAAATTTGTTTTAAAAATAAATATTGGTTTATTTTTTTAAAAGTGTGGGAAGAAAAATTTATGAATTTGGAACGTAAATTGAAATAAATCAAGAAGGATTTATTAATTGATTTAAATGGACCATTTTGAAATGGAAAGTGTATTTTCACTGGAAAGCCGAGTATGTTTTCAAAGTAGCTTTTAAAAATATAATTTAAAAGTTCTAGAATTAGTTTTTAAAAGAATATTGTTGGAGAAATCATTTTCGTAAATTGCTTTTAAACCTTTTAAGTAAATGTTTATTAAGTTAATTATAGAAGTAATTATTTTAAAGATTTAATTGATTTTTGATTTAGAAAATGGTTATTTAAATAATTACACTTTATCTAATAATTTTTATTTTTAAAATTGTTTGGGCTTTAGTTTATAAGAGATATTGGTATAAAATTTCATAGCTAATATTTTAAATAAAGTGTTTGAAGTAATTTTTGTTTTAAGTGTTTCCAAGTGTATTTGTGGATAAGGGATTTAAATTATTTGGACTCGAAAAATTTTCAGGGGAAGTAAATAAATATTTGTAGTTTATTCCGCGTGAGGAAAGTGATTTGAAATTTGTTTTCAAAGGTTGAAGTGTGAAAATATATCTTGCGAAGTTATTTTGAAAATAAATAATTACAGGAAAATTATTTAAAATCTATTGATTCTTGTGAATATTGATAGATAGTTAAATAACCAACTATCAATATTGGCCCTTAAATGGTATTTGAATTTCGATTCGACCGGGGGTTGGATTCGATATGATTATCCAAAAACCACATCGAATCTTTGTGATGGATCTTTTGTTTAAAAAGATCAAAGTGAAAATTTGTTGTGATTTACTTGAAATCTGAATGTAACACTTATTTTTAAAATAAGCGCTCATTATTCGGATTAGCCGGGAGAGGATTTTGTGTCATAAAACTCATTCCGAATAAATGATATGACGAATTGGATTGCATCTGAAGATGACGTTGAAGACTGGGTATTTTCAAAACGAAAGGATTACCTGTCGAATATCTCTGCACTTAGTTGCTTCGGTATAGAGATTTATATCACCCTTTGTGATGGGGAGTCCGGACGTGATTAGTGAATATCTGGATTTGCAAGGGCTTCTTTCCTTAATTGGAGGAAGTGCCTTCGGTTTCGTTCGAACCGAAACGGACTTGTATGGATGTGTGTCTGACGTTACACTTTGAGATGTAAAGCTGGTTTCTGTCAAATACTTTTCTATTGGTGGTGGAGAATTTATTCTCTTAGCTTAACACCCTTCTCTGAGACGTAGGAGCTCAGAGGTTATGTAGTTGATGGTAGCTAGTGATATATTCTCAATTTGGTAATGTGGCATGCTAAGTGTTGCCGATCATTTGTTGATCGAAGCATGGCTTTTGTGAAAAGCGTAGCTTTATGGACGAAACTTCGTCGGACCTCACACCCCGAAAATGGTCGAAACAGGAAAAGATGCAGCAAGGTTATGTGGGTCGTGCCCATCAGGGTATGTTCATTTCCTTCTGGATAAAAAGTGGTATCTGGTATGGAGCCCAGATATTTAACTTGTGTGGACTTAAAAGTGGTATTCTGGTATGGAGCCCGGATCATTTACTTATGTGTTTGTTGGTTGATGAGGCACCTCGAAGAAAGGTCGGTCTAGACCGAGAGGTGGCATACTCATGACAGTTGGTTACCTACTCATAGAGGTAACCCGGCCTTGTGTTGGCAGAGATCCGGTTAGATTCTTGGGGCGTCCCTTCAGAGGCATACCCATTCGGTGAAGGAAGTTCATTAGCCTTGACCATTTTTCGAAAATCCAATCATTCAATATGCGCCTTGTACGGTTTTAGTTATAGAACCTGCCATCTAATATGGTAGCTATAGTAGGCATGCTATAATGGTACGTATGCTGGCTAAGATTTATATTATACTTTCGAAATGTTTTCCACACTATGCACTAATAATAATATCAAAAAAAAAAGATTTTGCGTATCAAGCATGTTTGACTATCATAAGGAGAAATCTCCCCCAAGTGTGCGATTGCATTGTGTGTGTGCCGAGAGGCCTTATGGTAGTTTCATTTTCCAAAAACGTGCGGATTTCTTTTTATTTCCTTTTGTGCAAATAACTGTTTAAGATCTCACACCAGTCCTATGACTGACCTGGAGTTTATTGTTTCCTTTCTAAACTCTGGTGTCTATAATTTTCCACACGTGTAGCCTAAAGTCAGTTTATCAGTTGTTCTGGAGCGAAGTCAGAAAAGTTTGTTGTGGAGGTCAGAAGTCAAGCTGATGGCGAGGCGTATCACTAGTATATGTTATTTCTTTTTCGCTGTTGTGTTGTATATGACTTTGATGTTGTAATGTATAACTGATATAGTTTTTTTGTTTTAAAGATTATTCATTTATCAATTATATATTGTTCCGCTGTGAAATGTGAGATTCTGATATTGTTTCTGTTTTCTTCTTCTATCCTCTTCTTCTTTAACTATAACGGTTCGGTTTTTTGGCATTCGACTGTTCGGCATTTGATACAACGGAAGTATCGATGTCGATTTTTGGAAGTCAAAAAATTAGGTCGTTACAAATTGGTATCAGAGCAATTGGTTGAGCGATAACATTGGCTCTGATGGGGATTACTCATTAAAGATAGAATCAGCAGTACTCAAGAATGAGCTTGAGTGTATTAATAGATATGAGCGCGTATTTGTTAGTGAATATAAATTTTTTTATATTGTATTGATTGGTTTGTTGAGTGGCATATGGATTCTGGTCAATATGAGTAATTAACGTTATTAATAGGCATCTCTAAACACTTGTACAATACAATTCGACACGATATTATTAAATTATTAACATTAAGTGTGAAATTGAATAAGAAATTGAAATCGTAACAAAACGCTAAGATATAAAATTCATATACAAATGAGATTTGTAAATGTAAATTGTAAATGCGGTTTATAATTTAAAAAAGAATTCCAGGGAAATATTTGAGAGAAATTGAAAGGATTTGAAATTTTGAGATCTGAGAAATTTAAATCCCTTTTGAGTTTTAAAACGGGTTTCAAAGGGTTTGGAGAAAATATTTCAGAAATATTTCAGATTTGTATTTGAAATTTGGTGGAATTTGGATTTAAAAATATTTGGAAATGTTATAAAGGGATAAAAGCACTAAACTCTTTTCGGTCACTGGAAAATAATTCTGATGATGATTGTGACATCATCGGTGTTCATTTTTGAGTTTCCAAGGGAGGTATTGTTACCCAAATGTTTTGAATTGGGAATATTCGTGAAATTGAGTTGATTTTGAAATAGTTTAATTTTGGATATAACAAAGATGATTTTGAAATATTAATAAAGACTCTAGAATCTTATTTAAAATGTTACGGAATATAAATAAGTTTGATAACTTATAAAAAGTTGAAATCTGTTGGCATAAGATTCAACTTAAAAGAAGTTAAATTAAAATAAGTGTAAAATGTAAATAAGTTGGGAAACTTATGTAAAAATTTAAATTTAATTGGAAGATAATTGAATTATGTTAAATAAAGGAAATGAAATTCAAGCTGAATATTGGAAATTGAATTTGATTTCTGATAAACAAAGTGAAGTGGAAATTTTGTTATGTTGGACCAAATGAAGCAAAGTATTAAAATGAAATTAGTAAGTGAAATTAATTGAAGATAAAAATTGAATTCGTATGGAATTGGAGATCCAAGTAGTTATAAAACTTCAGTGGTGAAGTGAAGAACAAATATAAGAAGTTATATAAAATATTTATTGGACTTAAGAAACAAATGGTGAAATTCTTAGGTAAATCTAGAACTGGGAAGATATACAAAGTTAATAATTGAATGAAGGTTAAACTGGAAGATGTAAAATAGATAATTGTGAACAAGTGAATGAAAATCAAAATCAATGTGAATAAAAGAAAAGAAAATTGATATAGCTAATAATCAATTAGAAATAAATATGTAGGTTGTACGTATATTACTTTATTCGCAAAGCTATTCGGTCCAGAATTAGAGCATAGAATTTCGAGACAGTTATATCGATCCAAGTTAGGATTTTTCGCTCGATTTTCGACGGTGAACTATGGATATGGATTTTTGCTTAATTATAAAAAAAAATTATCTTAGTTTACGGCTATGCAAGGAGAATGACGGCTTCTAATCAAGTAATCAGATCTGAGTCCGCACTAGGAAGTCGAGTGGACGATACTAGTTTGGAAGTGAAATTGTGTGATCGAGTGAGCGATCGAATTTAATATTGCGTACGGATGATATACATTTATCGTACGGGCTTGAATGAAATAAATATTGAAAATTTTGTAAAGAAATGTGTAAAATGATTTTGAATGTTGTAGTTGGACATTATTGCTAGTAGGATATACATGTGTTATAAAGGAAAAGGAAATTGGATTTTTGATTTCGAAGATAAATTTCAATTGCTCGAAAAAGGTATGCATTTAAATTTCTATATGAAATTTGATGATTTTCTAGTTTAGCCACTTGGCCTTTTCTTTTCTTTTGAAATCTGGAGGCCCGTTGTGGCATTTTGTAGTCGTACCGAGCTAGCCGCGCAAAGGAGACGCTGGCGAAATTTTTCGAAAATTTAGGGAGTTAGAAAATTTTTGAGAAATTTTGATAATTTAAAATTTGAATTGAAATTTAAAATTGAATTGTGGAGTAAATAATGCTGTTTGGAAACTATGGAAGATTTTAGAAAGTTAGTTAAAGTGATAAAAAGATTTCTTTTGGCAAGTTGATAGAACCGTTTGGTTTTGCGAAAATTATAAACGGGTTAATGATCATTCTTCTTAACCAGTAATTTCGGGATGAAATTCTTTTAAGGGTGGAAGAATATGACGACCCGAAAATTTTGAACATTTGAAATTAAAAATATTTAATTGATTTTAAATATTTGAAAGTTAGCTTAACTTAAATTTCAAAATATCACTGTTTATTTGGCAATCTAAATAATTGAATAAATTGCTGAATTGGAAATTTTGAGTACGTTAAAATATTTCAAAGGCTTAGAAAATTAATATTTACAATATGATGGAAGCTTGGGAATTTAATTTAAGAATGTGATGACCTGAAAATTTTGAACATTTGATACTAAAAATATTTAATTGATTTAAATATTTGAAAGTTAACTTAATTTGAATTTCAAAATATCACCGTTTATTTGGCAATTTAAATAATTGAATAAATTGCTGAATTGGAAACTTTTAGCTTGTTAAAATATTTCAAGGGCTTTGAAAATTTATACTTACAGTACTAAAGATGATGGAAGCTTTAGAATTTAATTTGAAATTGATTTGTTCTGTTTTGAATTTATATCGTTTATATCGATATTTAAAAATAGCCTTCTGAAGCACAGTCTCGGAATTCGAAGAAACCAGTTCCATTGGATCCGTAATATTGTATTATTATCATATTTCAATTTTCATAATGTTTGGAGTGATCGTTTGACCGTACGATAAGAAAGCATGCTGAAATTTATATCGAAATTTAATATTATAGCTGGGTCCAAAAAAGCTATCTTCTCCATACGATCGAATTTGGACTCGGAACCTTTTCCATTGCATTCGAAATAGGCGTATAACATTATAAACGCCTAGCGGAATGCCTCAATTGGAGATAGAGATTGTGAGTTGCGAAATTGATACAATTTGAATTTGAATTTCAATTTAGAAAGATAATGTATTTGTTTATTATAATATAATTTCACAAGATAAGACACACGTTTGATATCTCTTCAAACATTTGGTAAAAAGTCAAAGACACGCGTTCATTTTCAATTAAAAAAACAATCAAAGCCGTATGTTTATAAAAGAAAAAAAAAACCTTTCTTTGTTTAAAATTTAACAGCCGAACGTCTTTAAACTCAAAAATCGATTCTTCTTTGCAAATTTAAATCCATGGTTGCGTTCAGTCAATCAAATCTTCATTTAATAAAAAAGAAAGAGAATGGTCGCTTTTAAAAATCTCAACTGTATTATTTTATTCGAAACCGAAGCCATTCCATTTCTTTAATCATCTTCCTCCCCTCTTTCATCTCTCATTCAATCAATTTCGTTCATTTTTTAAAAAAGAAAAGCGACAGCGGTAGCATCAATCGATTTTTGAGGGTATGTTTCGATTTTCCTCTCGAAGTCGAAGTCGCTGAGGAGTTTAGGGGTGCGGCAATTCTGGTCGATGGCCTGCAGCGAGGTATTGAGGCAGGGATTCAGGCGAGTTCATACGGTCGCATCGAAAGGGGGTGGGTCTGGTGCGACGGATCGAGATGTTAGCGATGAGGTGGTTTGCTGTGCGAGCTTCCTGGAACAAATGATAGGTATAAAATTTTATCTTCGATTTAATTTAATATATATATATGCAGATTTAGGTAACTACTGTAAAGGTGTTTATATAATTTATTTTAAAAAAAAATCGATAGTGTGTGTGTATATATATTTATGTGTGTGTGAGTGTGAATATATGATATATATAGAAAGAAAAAATATATATATGAGCACACTTACCTTAATAGATTTAGCAAAACAGAAAATTTGTTTATAAGGTTTGAAAGGTTGGATAGAAATTTTAAAATATGAAAGTTTAAATAAAAATTTGATTTTTGAAATCAATAGATTGTTTTTATAGGTATGCATGTAGTTTCAAAGGAGAATAAATATACATGTACACATATTTCCATTCATTAGTTTAATTTTAAAAATGGATTTGATGGATAAGTGTTAAATTAACTTATTCAGTTATTTTTATTACTAAGATAATTTATTAAAGGAATTTAGTTTTAAATCAATTTATTAGTTAAAAAAAGCAAATGATTTGTTTAAATTAAATTATGGGTCAATTTAATTTATTAGATGGTAAATTATGTATATATTATCCCAGATGTTAATAAATCATATAATTGTTTATACAAGGTCAAAAATCGTGAAAGCAAGCTAATTTGGATGGATTCCAAAACAAAAGCAAAGGTGAGATCTTCTCACTCAATTGAAATAAATAGAATTTCAATTTTTGATTGATTGTTTGGATGTGATAGTATATATAGTAGTGTGTGTGTATATTGGAGTGATTGATTTCCCATATTATATAGCGGATGAGACCCTATGCGCCGCATAATAGCGGATGATATGATATAATCTCATGTACCGCGATATTCAACCTCGAAGTGGAATTGGTATTTAAATGTTGTGCAAACATCTGTGGATGCAGGGAAACAGGTTGGAGGGATCCAACTAGATTCCTCAAATATTTGAATTTATTTTGATATTGTGTTGTGATTACTGATAATCTATGAATGACTATATTGGTGATTGAAATTTATTGAAGGCTGTGATTTAGCCGGATATATTTTTGGTATCGTAGGATACCGAAAATATATAATTGGATTTTTGGAAATTGAAGTAGAAAATTTTGAGTAAATTAATTTTAGAGAATTGAATAAATTTAAATGAAGGAATTTAAAAGTATAAAAGTTGTGTTAAACATGCGCTTATATGATTTTTGTTTGATGATAATAAACATATATACATTCGTTTAAATGTATTTGATAATATACTATTTTATTTTTCACAGATTAAATAAATATTTGCTGAATAAAATAAATAACACGGAATTTGAATTCAAACGAATATTTTATTCAAACAAATATTTATTACATCTTTGAATAGTACAATTTCAAGCTCTCACTATTCACTATACAACTTTGATACAAATTCAGTTACATCACTATTTTACATATCATCACCTCATACATATCACTCACACTCATATTTATCTTCAACTTCATTCCAGTTTGAATCCAGCATCTGAGAAATCTGCAAAAATATTCACTAACGCAGTAAAATTGAAAAAGAAATATTTTTGCAATATAAAATAAAATATGGTTTTTGAAAATAATTTTTGCCTCAGTTATTTGGGTTGTTCGTCATCATTTATATTTGAATTCATCATACACGAACAACTTGTGACATACACAGTGTATTACTGTATATGCCACAAGACCGTGCACGCCGATATATACACTTGATTGATTTACAGGGACAGGTGAGCACAGGTCAAACCCAAATGAAAAACCGGGTTCAACACACGTGCAATAACATTGAAAATCATGACACGAGCACAAGGTCAAACCCGAGCTGTGAAACTGGATTCAACACAGAATGAAGACAAGTACACTTGAACAAAATGAACAAGTGGAGCATCTGTGTAAACTGGGCAAGTATGGTCGAGCACAGTTGAAACTCAAGCAAATGAAAACATCACAGTGACATGCTACAACTTCAAATGTGCAAGTGCTAACTAGAGTAAAGTCCAACACAGTTACAACTGACTACATGCAGGAGAACAAACACAACACTGCAACTCAAAATGAAACATGGCTGCAGTTACAAACTAGAATGAAAACTGCACTAATCCAGTTCCAACACAACTGAATCAAGTTAACAACTGCAAGTGCAATTCGAACCAATATGACAGCAATGCACCAATGCAAAATGGACAGCAAAAAGAATGGCCAGACACAAGACATGGGGGCACTGGACTACAGCTCGACCAAATGGCCAACATGATCAAGAAATATAAAATGCAGTTTGCTGTGATACGAGCTCAAGACAGTACAACTACAACTCGATGCAACTGACACAAACAACTACAATACCATCAAGCTACAACTCAAATGAAACAACTCCATTAACTCAAATGAACTGTTGACGATGTGCACTGAACAGAAGCAATGCAAGAAGAAAATTATATGTCAAATTATGATATGAACACAAGCCAGTGCACAACCATGTGACAGTATCAAGTTCTTACCAAATCAAGAAAACATCAAGATGATCAATGACCAGACTTATACATGAATCTGCACTTAAACAAATAATGGCCAGAACCGAACCACAAGCAATCAGACCAAATGCAGAGAGATGAATCAACAGTCACAAATCAAGTACATGAAGATGGCAACCCACAATATCCACAACAAACAACTCAGTAACCAGAAGCAACAACATGTACAGTGATATGCAGCAAAGTAAACAACACTTTGAATAAAATCGAGCATGAGTACAGTTTGAACAATATCCAGAAGAGCAGTGCAAAAAATTCAAAATGGCCGAAGTCATCAGGTAAAAGAAATTGAACTCACGATTTAAAGTCAGAGCCTTAGCAATAAAGCAATTCACAGAGCCATGTAACCAAGTCAAAGCCAGTGATAACCAAACGTCTCAAATGCAAGGCATAGAATCATGTCATAAAAATATACGAATGTGACAAAGTCAAATGTCACAAATTAAAGCCGTGGTCATCACGAAATTGATTCAAAACCATGTCAACCAAGCAAGCATCAATTATACGAGATTGACAAAGTCAAATAAATCATCAGCATCAAAATATAATCGAACGGTCGAACAACTTATTTGACAAATTCAAATAAGTTTATACGAACGAAGATAAAGGAGTTCGAACGCATATTTAACCCAGATCATCATCGGCATAAAAGATCAGAGTTCGAATACAAAAAAATCGAAAAGTAACGAAGCATAAATTCTTACCAGAAGCAAGAATCGAACTCATCGAAGTAGCCAGTGAGAGCAACAAGAATCGATCGAGCAAGGCAACTCTTGATCAACCAGAGATTCGATCAAATCTAA
Source organism: Allium cepa (assembly GCA_030765085.1). Lineage (NCBI taxonomy): Eukaryota > Viridiplantae > Streptophyta > Magnoliopsida > Asparagales > Amaryllidaceae > Allium > Allium cepa. The sequence goes on along the minus strand of CM060932.1, from coordinate 687,772,052 downwards.
TAGGCGCTTCGAAAAAGGCCTAATTTGTAAAAAGGGAAGAAGAACGAACAAAGAAACAGCGGCCGCCATTACGAACGAAAAAGAGACGGGCTGAATTACTAAAGAAGGCCGGGCTTATTCGAATTCTATTTTATTTGGGGTTTTTAAAATTATAATAAGGGTTTTATTTTTGAATTAGGGCTATTTTATTTAAATTGTTTTTAAATTGTATTTTTCTTTTAAACCGTTTTTAATTTTCTAGTCGTGTGACTAGGGGACAAACTACGGTGTGTAGTTTGGGAATTCGCAACTCGGTGGTTGAGTTGTGGTCAGGGTTTTGAGCGTAGAATTAGATTAGTCAATAGCGGGTATAGCGAGTTTACGTGTGTAAGCGAGGGACTATCTAATTTCTAGTAGAAACCTTGGGGGCAGCACGTAGGCAGGGTTTTGACGAAGCTGGGTAAATTCTGTGTTGTTCTGTTTTATTCTGTTATTTTATATTCTGCGATATCTGTGCTGCTATTCTGTGATCTGAATTGAAATTAATTTATAAGCTTCTACGATTAATTTTTATAATTTATACCATCACCCTATTCACTCCCCTCTAGGGTGAAATCGATCCTACAAGTGGTATCAGAGCTAGGAACAAAAGCCATTTTTGTTTTAAAATTTTGATTTTACAAAAACCAATTTTTGTTTAAAAATTCGTGTTTCAAAAATCAATTTTTGTTTTAAAAATTCGTGTTTCAAAAAAATCGGTTTTTGTTTTAAAAATTTGAATTTTTAAAATGGCTTCTTTTAATAATGCTTTTGCAGTAGGTCAATCTATAGTTAGACCACCAATGTTCAATGGTGAATACGCTTATTGGAAAAATAGAATGCAAATTTTTCTGAAAACCATTGACGCTTGGAATATTGTTGAGACAGATTATAGAATACCAACTATAACTGTAGATAATCAGGAAATAGAGAAACCAAAGGAACAATGGACAGAACTAGAAAATAAATTACAAAATACTAATGCCAAAGCTATGAATTCTATTATCTGTTCATTGGATCAATTTGAATTTAATCGTGTCTCACATTGTCTAACTGCGCAGGAAATATGGCACATACTAGAAGTGACTCACGAAGGAACATCTCAAGTCAAAGAATCTCGCCTTGCAATGCTAAGCAGCGAATACGAGAACTTCAAAATGGCGAAGGAAGAAAATGTCAAAGAGATGTACGGACGACTCTCCAATATCGTATACAAATCAAAAGCTCTCGAAAAAACATACACCGAATTAGAAATAGTCCGGAAAATCCTCAGAGTCCTTCCACGAAGCTTTGAAGCAAAAGTAACTGCCATACAAGAATCGAAAGATTTAAAACAACTTAAAGTTGAAGAACTCATCGGAAATCTCACCACTTATGAGCTAGAAATGAAATTCAAAGAAGAGTGTGAAGGAGGTGACACTCAAAAGAAATCAATAGCTCTCAAAGGAACAACCAAAAGTGATGATGATAACGATGAAGATGATGGAGCAGCAGAAATGGAGCTGTTAATAAGGAAATTCAAAAAATGGAATCAAAAACATGGAAATTCAGCTCGAATTCAAAAAGCAAAAAGCAGAATAGCCAAAGCACTAGACTACTCGGAAGAACAAAAGTTTATTTGTTATAATTGCAACAAACCCGACCATATCAAGCCCGATTGTCCACAAATTAAATCCAGCCATGGAAAGAAACAGAAAAAGAAATGTTTTGCAGCCACTTGGGATGAAATAGACGAGAATGATCAAAGTACTGGTAGTGAAAGCGAAAAGGCAGAATTGTGTCTTCAAGGTGATACAACTGACAGTGACGATGACGAGCCAAGTGAGGTATCAAAACTTACCCATTCTGAGTTGCTTATATATTTTCATGAAGTAAACGGTTGTTTTGAACGACTTAGGGAAAAATACGCCAAACTTGAATCTCAAAAAGATACTTTGATAGAATGTAATAAACAACTTGATCAATTAGTTAAAACCTATCAAAGTAGGATCTCTAAGTGTGATAAGTGTCCAACATTTGAAAAGGAAATTAAAAAATCAGAAATCAATATAAAAACACTTGAAAATGAAATTCTGATTTTAAAGGAGAATGAAAATACTAGGAGAGAGAATTCTATTAAAAAGTGCACTCAATTGTTAAACGAAAATGAATCTCTCAAATCACAAGTCCAACAACTGTCTACTACTTTAGAAAAATTTTCCAAAAGTGAAAAATCATTAAATATGCTATTAGGAAAACAAACTGTTAATACGGTTAGGCAAGGACTTGGATATAATAATTCGAAAATTGTTGAAAACAAGATTAATCAAGTTAATTCTATGTGCACAATTTGTAGAAAATTTGGACACGATCACAATAATTGTTGGTATAGACCCAAACATGTGAAAACTATACCGATTTGGGTTCCAAAAGGCACAAATATAAAATCTCTCAAAGTTAAAAAAATTTGGGTGCCGAAGGGAACAATTATAAATAGTTTTGGGTCTTTACAAAATTGTTTTTCAAAATTTTCTGCCACTAACAATCATGGACCTATAAAAACAAATAGGTCACATAAATCTTTCATCGTGTAGGTGTGGTGGCAGGCTAAGGAACAACAATAGTGTTCTCTGGATTTTGGCTGTTCCAGAAACGCAACGGGCGACAAAGCTAAGTTCCTTAGCCTAGTATAAAGGTGACAGAATCACAACGGACAACAACGGAAAATATCGTAAAGGTAAAACAGGTAATGGTATGTTTTAAACGATATATTAAATGTGATAATCTGCACCGTATTCTGAATTAAAATCAGCCAATATTGAGATGATGATTTTGACTCTGACTTATTCAACATAGTTGGTTAATTATATTCTTATGCCAAAAACACTATAAAAATCTCTAGATTCTTTGAATTACTTCATATATATCAGTTTGGATTGAAAATAGTGTTTTGTTGGATATTACAATTGGTTATAATATGGCTAACTCTTTATTCACGGTTTTCTGATTATTTACACGGCTTCATTTCAAATTCAAAAGAATGTCATTTAAATTGTTGTTAAAATTGAATTTGAAAGTTTTGGTGCACACTTCATATTTTGGTCAATCAAATTCAATTGATGATAATTTTTGAGTGAAAGAGAAATTCAGATGCAGATTACACTGGTAATCTAGTTGATAGAAAAATTACTAGTGAAGCTTGATTTTTTGTTGAGACATTTAGTAACTGCGTCGTTTTTTTTCTCAAAGAAAATATCTGCATATTTTTCATTTCAAATAATTTTCAAATAGCAGAAAATTTTCTTATAAAACCCCCTGGAGAAAATCATGTTTGGCCATAGGTTCAGATTAGTCATTTTTGAAAAATTAATTTCATAATTATTTTTGAATTTGATTTTAAATGACTATTTTGACTGATCTGACTCCCTAATGTTTATCGAAAAGAAAAATAGTGATTGAAAAAGTGATGATTGTTAATATTGATCAAATATGATGACTTGAGACGATATAATTAATAAATTTCTTTAGAAATTTAAACAAGAGTCATAAAATTTTTGTTGGTAAAAATTCCATGACCATCTCTATATCTATCATATTTCTAACGACCATCACTCATCAAAATTCTATATAGTTTGTCGATATGTGGTACTTTAAACAGGAATCGTTCGTTTTTCATTTTTCACATTTTAAAAAAAAAAATAAAAAAAAATAAATAAATAAATAAATAAATACCAAAGTATTCACTCTCATTTAAAAGTCCTCACGGTTATGCATGGGTGAATTACTTGGAATTTGTTATGTGCTTCCATGCTCATTTAAAAGTCCTCACGGTTATGCATTTATGGAACGCATACCAAAAGTTGATTTTTTTTTAAAATAAACAAGTTGATTCTAATCCCATTTAAAAGTCCTCACGGTTATGCGTGGTTAGAAGATACTTGAATTCATTTTTTTTTTAAAATAAAATTGGAATACTACTAATCTCATTTAAAAGTCCTAACGGTTATGCATGGTTAGTAGTTATTCAAATTCCTGATATAAATATACCACAAATAGACACAACTGTATGGTTTTATATGATGATATCATTCCTATCATTCTAAAAGTGGAATATGCGCCTAACAAAATATTTATGATTTTTGTTTGATTTTTTATGAAATTTAATATTTATATTCAATTGAGTTTTAATGTTGGTTAATATCAATAACTTTATCTCTATTTTCTCTAACACTATTACTCTTTTGCTGATAACAAAAGGGGGAGAGAAAAGTTAAGATTTTGTCTAATAAAATCAAGCAAAGGTCAAATAATTTTCCATTTGCATATAGGCTCATTTATATATTTCTATTTGTATGCATATATGCAGGGGGAGCCTTGTGTAGAGAGGAAGCATTTAAATAGGGGGAGCAATTAGAGCATATCAATGATTAAATACATTTAACATATTCAAAATCTTAAATATATGTTTGTTATCATCAAAAGGGGGAGATTGTTAAATATGCGCTTGTATGATTTTTGTTTGATGATAATAAACATATATACATTCGTTTAAATGTATTTGATAATGTACTATTTTATTTTTCACAGATTAAATAAATATTTGCTGAATAAAATAAATAACACGGAATTTGAATTCAAACGAATATTTTATTCAAACAAATATTTATTACATCTTTGAATAGTACAATTTCAAGCTCTCACTATTCACTATACAACTTTGATACAAATTCAATTACATCACTATTTTACATATCATCACCTCACTACATATCACTCACACTCATATTTATCTTCAACTTCATTCCAGTTTGAATCCAGCATCTGAGAAATCTGCAAAAATATTCACTAACGCAGTAAAATTGAAAAAGAAATATTTTTGCAATATAAAATAAAATATGGTTTTTGAAAATAATTTTTGCCTCAGTTATTTGGGTTGTTCGTCATCATTTATATTTGAATTCATCATACACGAACAACTTGTGACATACACAGTGTATTACAGTATATGCCACAAGACCGTGCACGCCGATATATACACGTGATTGATTTACAGGGACAGGTGAGCACAGGTCAAACCCAAATGAAAAACCGGGTTCAATACACGTGCAATAACATTGAAAATCATGACACGAGCACAAGGTCAAACCCGAGCTGTGAAACTGGATTCAACACAGAATGAAGACAAGTACACTTGAACAAAATGAACAAGTGGAGCATCTGTGTAAACTGGGCAAGTATGGTCGAGCACAGTTGAAACTCAAGCAAATGAAAACATCACAGTGACATGCTACAACTTCAAATGTGCAAGTGCTAACCAGAGTAAAGTCCAACACAGTTACAACTGACTACATGCAGGAGAACAAACACAACACTGCAACTCAAAATGAAACATGGCTGCAGTTACAAACTAGAATGAAAACTGCACTAATCCAGTTCCAGCACAACTGAATCAAGTTAACAACTGCAAGTGCAATTCGAACCAATATGACAGCAATGCACCAATGCAAAATGGACAGCAAAAAGAATGGCCAGACACAAGACATGGGGGCACTGGACTACAGCTCGACCAAATGGCCAACATGATCAAGGAATATAAAATGCAGTTTGCTGTGATACGAGCTCAAGACAGTACAACTACAACTCGATGCAACTGACACAAACAACTACAATACTATCAAGCTACAAATCAAATGAAACAACTCCATTGACTCAAATGAACTGTTGACGATGTGCACTGAACAGAAGCAATGCAAGAAGAGAATTATATGTCAAATTATGATATGAACACAAGCCAGTGAACAACCATGTGACAGTATCAAGTTCTTACCAAATCAAGAAAACATCAAGATGATCAATGACCAGACTTATACATGAATCTGCACTAAAACAAATAATGGCCAGAACCGAACCACAAGCAATCAGACCAAATGTAGAGAGATGAATCAACAGTCACAAATCAAGTACATGAAGATGGCAACCCACAATATCCACAACAAACAACTCAGTAACCAGAAGCAACAACATGTACAGTGATATGCAGCAAAGTAAACAACACTTTGAATAAAATCGAGCATGAGTACAGTTTGAACAATATCCAGAAGAGCAGTGTAAAAAATTCAAGATGGCCGAAGTCATCAGGTAAAAGAAATTGAACTCACGATTTAAAGTCAGAGTCTTAGCAATAAAGCAATTCACAGAGCCATGTAACCAAGTCAAAGCCAGTGATAACCAAACGTCTCAAATGCAAGGCATAGAATCAAGTCATAAAAATATACGAATGTGACAAAGTCAAATGTCACAAATTAAAGCCGTGGTCATCACGAAATTGATTCAAAACCATGTCAACCAAGCAAGCATCAATTATACGAGATTGACAAAGTCAAATAAATCATCAGCATCAAAATATAATCGAACGGTCGAACAACTTATTTGACAAATTCAAATAAGTTTATACGAACGAAGATAAAGGAGGTCGAACGCATATTTAACCCAGATCATCATCGGCATAAAAGATCAGAGTTCGAATACAAAAAAATCGAAAAGTAACGAAGCATAAATTCTTACCAGAAGCAAGAATCGAACTCATCGAAGTAGCCAGTGAGAGCAACAAGAATCGATCGAGCAAGGCAACTCTTGATCAACCAGAGATTCGATCAAATCTAATAGGCGCTTCGAAAAAGCCTTAATTTGTAAAAAGGGAAGAAGAACGAACAAAGAAACAGCGGCCACCATTACGAACGAAAAAGAGACGGGCTGAATTACTAAAGAGGGCCGGGCTTATTCGAATTCTATTTTATTTAGGGTTTTTAAAATTATAATAAGGGTTTTATTTTTGAATTAGGGCTATTTTATTTAAATTGTTTTTAAATTGTATTTTTCTTTTAAACCGTTTTTAATTTTCTAGTCGTGTGACTAGGGGACAAACTACGGTGTGTAGTTTGGGAATTCGCAACTCGGTGGTTGAGTTGTGGTCAGGGTTTTGAGCGTAGAATTAGATTAGTCAATAGCGGGTATAGCGAGTTTACGTGTGTAAGCGAGGGACTATCTAATTTCTAGTAGAAACCTTGGGGGCAGCACTAGGCAGGGTTTTGCCGAAGCTGGGTAAATTCTGTGTTGTTCTGTTTTATTCTGTTATTTTATATTCTGCGATATCTGTGCTGCTATTCTGTGATCTGAATTGAAATTAATTTATAAGCTTCTGCGATTAATTTTTATAATTTATACCATCACCCTATTCACCCCCCCTCTAGGGTGAAATCGATCCTACAAGTGGTATCAGAGCTAGGAACAAAAGCCATTTTTGTTTTAAAATTTTGATTTTACAAAAACCAATTTTTGTTTAAAAATTCGTGTTTCAAAAATCAATTTTTGTTTTAAAAATTCGTGTTTCAAAAAAATCGGTTTTTGTTTTAAAAATTTGAATTTTTAAAATGCCTTCTTTTAATAATGCTTTTGCAGAAGGTCAATCTATAGTTAGACCACCAATGTTCAATGGTGAATATGCTTATTGGAAAAATAGAATGCAAATTTTTCTGAAAACCATTGACGCTTGGAATATTGTTGAGACAGATTGATAGTTAAATAACCGACTATCGATTTTGACCTTCAAATGGTATTTGAATTTCGATGCGACCGGGGGTCGGATTCCGAATGATTATTCAAAAACCACATCAAATCTTTGTGATGGATCTTTTGTTTAAAAAGATAAAAGTGGAAATTTATTGTGATGTACTTGAAATCTGAATGTAACACTTATTTTTAAAATAAGCGCTCATTATTCGGATTAGCCGTGAGAGGACTTTGTGTCATAAAATCCATTCCGAAAAAATGATACGATGAATTGGATTGCATTTGAAGATGGTGTTGAAGACTGGGTATTTAAAGGATTACCCGTCGAATGTCTCTGCACTGAGTTTCTCCAGTATAGAGATTTATATCACCCTTTGTGATGGGGAGTCCGTACGTGATTAGTGAATATTCGGATTTGCAAGGGCTTCTTTCCTTAATTGGAGGAAGTGCCTTAGTTCCGTTCGAACCTGAAACGGACTTGTATGGATGCGTGTCTAACGTTACACTTTGAGATGTAAAGCTGGTTTCTATCAAATACATTTCTGTTGGTGGCGGAGAATTTATTCTCTTAGCTTAACACCCTTCTCTGAGACGTACGAGCTCAGAGGTTATGTAGTTGATGGTTACTAGTGATATATTCCCAATTTGGTAATGTGGCATGCTAAGTGTTGCCGATCATTTGTTGATCGAAGCATGGCTTTTGTGAAAAGCATAGCTTTGTGAATGAAACTTTGTCGGACCTCACACCCCGAAAATGGTCGAAACAGGAAAAGATGTAGCAAGGTTATGGGGGTCGCACCCCTGAGGGTATGCACATTTCCTTCTAGATAAAAAGAGGTGTCTGGTATGGAGCCCAGATATTTAACTTGTGTGGATTTAAAAGTGGTATTATGGTATGGAGCCCAGATTATTTACTTATGTGGTTGTTGGTTAATAAGGCGCCTCAGATAAAGGTCGATCTAGACCGGGAGGTGGCATACTCGTGACAGTTAGTTACCTAGTTACAGAGGTAATCTGGCCTTGTGTTGGCAGAAATTCGGTTAGGTTCTCGGGATGTCCCTCTAGAGACGTACCCATTCGGTGAAGGAAGTTCTTTAGCCTTGACCATTTGTTGGAAATGCAATCATTCAATATGTGTCTTGTACGGTTTTAGTTGTAGAACCTGCCATCTAATATGGTAGCTATAGTAAGCATATTATAAAGGTACGTATGCTGGCTAAGATTTATATTATACTTTGGAAATGTTTTCCATGCTATGCACTAATAATAATATCAAAAAATAAGATTTTACGTATCAAGCATGTTTGACTATCATAAGGAGAAATCTCCCCCAAGTGTGCAACTGCATTATGTGTGTGTCGGGAGGCCTTATGGTAGTTTCATTTTTCAAAAAACATAGCGGATTTCTTTCTATTTCCTTTTGTGCAAATAACTGTTTTAAGATCTCACACTAGTCTCATGACTGACCTGGAGTTTATTGTTCCTTTTCTAAACTCTGGGTGCCCATAATTTTCCACATGGGCAGCCTAGAGTCAGGTTATCAATTGTTCTAGAGCGAAGTCAGAAAAGTTTGCTGTGAAGATCAGGAGTCAAGCTGGATGGCGAGCCGTATCACTAGTATATGTTATTTCTTTTTCGCTATTGTGTTTTATATGACTTTGATGTTGTAATGTGTAATTGATATAGTTCTTTTGTTTTAAAGATGATTCATTTATCTATTATGTATTGTTCCGCTATGAAATGTGAGATTTTTGTATTTTTTCTGTTTTCTTCTTCTAGCTTCTTCTTCTTTAACCCTAACGGTTCGATTTTCCAGCATTTGATTGTTTGTCATTTGTTACAGTGGAAGTATCGATGTCGATTTTCGGAAGTTGAAAAATTGGGTCGTTACAGGTGCTTTCACTGAGAACCGCATTCTCAAGCTATTTGGATCTACTTTGTCGCTACTGGATTGAAGAAATCCCCCAAAAAAGTTCCAAGTTCATTCACAGGAAGTTCGTATTCTACTTAGAGTTCTGATCGATAACTCTACAATGGGAAGACCACGAACTAGATCAACCTCCCACAATGCTAATGTCAACGACACTGCTAGCATCCAACAAGTAGGACCCAGCAATCAACAAGCTAATTTGGGTGCAGGGACCGCCACCGTCCTAAACCAAACAGAAGTTGTCGCTAGAACAGAGTTCAATGAGCTGATGAAAGAACTCGCGGAAAGCAGGAGACAGCTTAATGAGCAGATTCAAGCTAACGTCAATCTCACGACCCAACTTACTCAACAATAGCATCAGAATGCTAGAGGAAGTCCCGCTACCTACTCATCATCTGATAGCTCCGCTTCGTCTGATGAACATCCCAAGCGTAGACGTCATAGGATTGAAATAGCAAAAATAGGTGCAGTAGATCAATCCAACATGGTCCAGGTTCCCTACTTGGAGCCGTGGCCCCACACTTGCACCTAGGAAACCGCTCTCAAATTGGAGTAGGAAACTTAGGATTTGGAGCGCGAGTGGAAGCCGACTGACGGCTCACCAGGGACGCAATGAAGCGGGCCACCAGGACACTCGTTTAGGAGATCACCAATCAAGGAGGCACCAGCATGGATGGTCACGTAGGACGGAGTCCAACTTGCCACCTCCCATCAAGATCCCGGACTTATCAGCCATGGTCAGACAGCTGATGAGGGAAAATCAAGGTTTATCCAAGACGATTGGGGCATAGATAGAAGTCATACTCCAGTCACAGATGCTATCTTGCAGGCTGAATACCCCTGGAAGTTTAGTATGCCGACTATTCTAGCCTATGAGGGGAAGACTGATCCCCGACGGCATGTAATGAGATACGAGTGGATGATGGACTCGGCTTGGGCAAATAATGCGACTAAGTGTAGATGTTTCCCAATAACCCTATCTGGAATAGCTATCATGTGGTTTACCAAACTTCCTCCATGATCGATCTCCAAATTAAATGAGTTAGCGATGAAATTTGTGGAGCGGTTCAGAATCCACACCACTTGTCCAAAGGGCGTGACGTCTTTATCCAGTGTAATCCAGGCTCCAGGGGAGTCCTTAAAGGAATATTTGCAAAGGTTTCACATTGCAGCTACCAAAGTTAACAACCTGAATGACCATGCTATTCTTATGGCTGTGATGCGAGGAGTAGATCCAGACTCAGATTTTGGTGATTGGCTGGCAGGAAAACCTCCGGCTACCTTGGAACGTTTTTATTCAAAGGCACACCATTTCATGGGAAGGGAGGAAGCCAAGTGGATGAGGCGAGGCAGTGCGCCAGGGACTGGCAAAGAGATGGTGCTAAGTAATATTGCGATAAAATAGGCCGGCGACAATTCTGGAAAGGTCCAGGTTAATGTTCAAAACAAGCCCGAGCAGTCTAAAGGATCTGCAGGGGGAAATTTCGAAAGGAAGAGGGAAACGAGAAAGTGGAAACCAAGGAAGCCGACCTACAACGATTACAATCGTCCGGAGAATATTTTTTTGTCAACTTGTAACACCATCCAATACCGGAAGCCGCGCCCAAAAGAATCCACTGAGGAACAAAACCGACTGCGAAGTACTACTGGTTTCATGAGACCTACGGGCACAACACTGAGGAATGTAGACATCTCCATGATGCTAGAGAAAAACTAATTCGGTAAAAGAAGTTACAGTACTTTGTCAAGATTCCGTAGGAAGGCGAATAAGGAACGTCCGACCCCGGTCGCGGGCAGGCTCCACGTCATCCTAAGGAACATGCTTGGACCGTAGGTAGACTAAGACTAATCATAAACATGATAGTCGGTCGGCCTCATCCAGCAGACAAGAGTTGACAAGAATTGGAACGCTATGCTAATTCCTTGAAACATGCGTACTTTGAATGCTGCTCGAATTCGAAAGATGGGACTCCAGCGAAACAGCAACGAATGATGACGGATGATATAGTGTTCAGAAGTAGAGATGCCGATTAGATGGAAGCAGCTACCATTGACCCAATAGTCATTTCGGCCACGATTGGGCTAGCATTTGTGAGAAGGATATTGATTGATTGTGGGAGTTCTGTTAAAATTATATTCAAAAAGGCATACAACCAAATGAAGATGGAGACAAAGGATCTGAAACCATTTAAAGCCCGCATTCATGGTTTCAATGGTGCAACCATAGACTAATAGGTTTTGTTGAATTACCGGTTAAATTAGGAGAAGGTGAACGTAGGAGGGTACGGATCTTACCATTCATTGTATTGGATGTTCATTCCCCGTATAATGTTTTTCTGGGCCGACCGGCCCTGGCGGAGTTTTGGGCAGCTTTGGTCCAATGGTGTTTGACTTTTAAGTTTTCGACGGATAGAGGAGTTGGAGTAGTGCACGGCGAACAAGTGATTGGTCATGCATGTTATGTGGCTGAGTTGAGAGAAGCTCAGCAAAGAGAGAAGGAAAAGGTTGCAGACGACTCTGTCCACATCCACGTTGCTCAAAATTGACAAGTAATGCCTGAGTCTTGGCTCGGGCAGCAGAGTCGGATCTACAAAGATATAGATCTGAGAAACAATGATGAATAACTTAAGGAGTCTAAAGCAGCAACGGCTGAATTGACGATTGACATTCTAGTCAGCCATGACGACCCATCATGGGTGCTGAAGATTGGGTCACAACTCACCCCCTCGATAACTGAGGATCTTGCTGATTTCCTCCGAGCGAATCTGTATATTTTCGATTGGATACATTCTGATATGTGTGGGATTTCTCTTGCCATAGCGAGTCATATGTTGAACATAGACCCGAAATACATGCCGGTGAAGCCAAAAAGGAAAGGTATGGATTCGGAGAGGTTCGCTGCTCTCAAAGAGGAGGTGGACAAACTCAAAGCCAATGGATTTGTCCCTGATGCCCTCGACTCTGAATGGGTGTCTAACCCCGTTCTAGTGAGAAAAGCAATGGGAAATGGAGGATCTGTATTAATTACTCAGACCTAAACAAGGCTTACCCTAAGGATAGTTTCCCTTTACCCAGAATTGACCAGCTGGTTGAACCAACTGCCGGACACAAGTTATTGTCATTTATGAATGCATATTCAGGACAAAATCAAATCCCATTGCACATTCCAAATCAAGAACACACTAATTTTATCATGAATGTCGGACTGTATTGTTATGTGGTGATGACTTTTGGATTGAAGAACGCATGAGCGACTTACCAGCATTTTGTAAACCGAATGTTTAAGGACTAAATTGTTAGAACAATGGAAGTCTATGCGGATGACATGCTCATGAAGTCACTGCAGTCAAACGACCACATTCGAGATTTAACGGAGATGTTTGATATACTTAGATACTACGGAATGATAATCAATCCACTAATGTGTTCCTTTGGTGTTGCGTCGAGAAAGTTTTTAGGCTTTATTGTAAATGCACGGGGAATTGAAGCTAATCTAGAAAAGATTCGGGCCATTCGACACATACAAGCACCTAGAACTATAAGCAAGTACAAAGTCTGAATGGAAAGTTTGCCGCGTTGAGTCGATTCATATCCAGAGCGACCGACAAATGTATTCCCTTCTTCGATGTGATAAAGAAAGGGAAGAGAAATTTTAAATGGACGCCCAACTGTGAGGATGCATTTCAAGCTCTGGTTAGACATTTGAAAAGTCCCCCGATTCTGTCAAAACTGCAGACCCTGAAGTGTTATATGCATACTTCGCCATGTCTCAACATGCCATCAGTATGGCCTTGGTTCGCAAGGAGGACCAAATTCAAAAGCCAGCGTACTATGTCAGTAAACATCTAACAGGTGCAGAGAAAAATTATCCTAAAATTGAAAAGCTAGCCTACTGTTTGGTGATTGCGTCACACAAGCTTCGTCGATATTTTCAGGCACACCCGATCAGTGTTTATACTGATTAACCTCTGCGACAGGTGCTCCAACGACCCAAAACCTCTGGAAGGTTGTTAAAGTGGAACATTGAGTTGAGTTAATTCGATATCACCTACCTGCCATGGAGGGCTATTAAACGGCAGGCGCTAGCGGAGTTCATTGCAGAATTCACCATGTCAGACAAGCCAAGCATTGATGATGTTATACTCCCCATTCGATGGAAACTATACACCTATAGGGAATCCAACGACCATTGTTCTAGGGCTGGTGTTATTCTTGTAACTCCGGAAAACCGATCAATTTGTTATGCTTTAAAGCTTAATTTCCCAGGTACGAATAATGAAGTCGAGTATGAAGCATTGATTGCTGCTTAAAACTTACCAGGGTACTTAGGGTAAAATCGGTTGAAATTTTTTGTGACTCATAATTGGTGGTGTACCAAGTGCGGGGAGACTATCAAGCAAAGGTGCAGAGACTTGCCCCATACCTTGCTCGGGTTCAAGAGCTGTTGGCAGACCTTGAATATTATGATATTTCACACATCCCACATGAACAAAATGGGAAAGCGATTCATTGGAAAAATTCGCAGATAATGGTGATGTATAGCAGATGGGCTTGGTTCCTATCGAAATCTTACATGCTCCGAGTGTAAATGAGATGGAAGTAGATTTTGTGTTGGAAATGAAAGCTGAGAGGGAGTCATGGATAAACCCGTTCAAATAATACCTGTTACATGGGACTCTGCCCGAGAAAAGGAACGAAAGACGACAAGTCATTCACAAAGCTTCACGGTACATAATGCAAGATGGAATAATGTATCAGAAAGGATTCTCAGTTCCTTTACTTTGGTGCATTGCCCACGATGAGATAAAGCGCGTATTGAAAGAGGTTCATGAAAGAGAATGTAGCAACCATACTGGGGGTACACATTAGTTAAAAAGATCCTCCGCTATGGATACTATTGGCCAACCATGAATCAGGAGGCCGCGGACTATGTAAGAAGGTGCGACAAATGTCAAATGCAAAAATCCCGAGAGCTCCTCCAACGAAACTCGTACAAATGGTTAGTCCCTGGCCATTTTCAATATGGGGGATCAATATAATTGATCCTTGCCGATCTCCAAAGTTGGTGCAAAATATGAAATTGTTGCGGTCGATTACTTTACCAAGTGAGCGGAAGAAGAGCCTTAACAACAATCACCACCAAAAAGGTCATTAATTTCGCTGTGCGAAATATCGTATGCCATTTTGGCCTCCCAAGGACTATCATTATGCACAACGGAACTCAATTTGAAAGTAGGGAGTTCAAAGAATTCTGCCAAAAATATGGCATTGAGAAAAGGTTTGCAGCAATCGCTCACCGAAAGCCAATGGATAAGTCGAAGCCGTAAATAAAATAATCAAATCAATACTGAAGAAACATTTGGAGAAGGCTAGAGGCAAGTGGGTGGATGAGCTTCCAATAGCACTCTGGGCCACACTCCATTCACTTTGGCATACAGCACTGAAGTTGTTATACCAGTGGAACTTGAAGTTCCTTCTCATCAGGTAACTCATTGTTGTCCTAAGACGAATCAGGATCTCTTACTAGAATCGCTGGAGTTTTTCGATGAAAAATATGAAGAAGCTGATTTAAGGGCGGCTGCGTAAAGGCATCGATTCGCTTGATACTATAATGAAAAAGTTCGACTGAGAATCTTTGATGTGGGTGATCTCAGAAGCGAATTTTTCCAACCCCATCACATATGAATCCCACATGGGAAGGTCTATACGCCATCGAACAGAAGCTTGGAGAAGGAACCTTCAAGCTAGCGACTATCGATGGCTTGACACTCCCATGACACTTAGTTTTTTCCTTTGCATTTTAGTAGCAATTATTTCCAGTGTATGTTTCCTTTGTTGTTCTTTGTTTTTTGGCATGTAATAAGACAATTCAGCTTGTTCCCTATTTGTTATGATCAATAAAGGCTTGAAGCCATTTTTCTATGAACTGATAGTGCTCCATGTGTTATAATTCCATGACAAAAACTAAATTACATTATTCTGTCCGGTGTATGAACGCACACACAAAATTAAAAGTCAATCGATAAAACAATTCTCTATGTCCCCAGAATGCGGACTAGAGTACTCTGAGTCCCCAGAGTGCGGACTAGAGTATAAATGACTCAAAAATCTCTAAGTCCCCAAAGTGCGGACTAGAGTACTCCGAGTCCCCAGAGTGCAGACTAAGGTGTAAACAACTTAAAAATCTCTAAGTCCCCAAAGTGCGGACTAGAGTACTCTAAGTCCCCAAAGTGCGGACTAGAGTATAAACGACTCAAGAAATCTCTAATCCCCCAGAGTGCAGACTAGAGTACTTTAAGTCCCCAAAGTGTGGACTAGAATATAAATGATTCAGAAAATCTCTAAGTCCTTAGAGTGCGGACTAAAGTACTTTGAGTCCCTAGAGTGCGGACTAGAGTATAAACAACTCAAAAATCTTCAAGTCCCCGAAGTGCGAACTAGAGTACTCTAAGGAGTATAAAAGACTTAAAAATCTCTAAGTCCTCAGAGTGCGGACTAGAGTTCTCTGAGTCCCTAGAGTGCATGCTAGAGTATAAACGATTCAAAAAATCTCTAAGTCCCCGGAGTGTGGACTAGAGTACTCTGAGTCTCCAGAGTGCGGACTAAAGTGTAAATGACTTGAAAATCTCTAAGTCCTTGGAGTGCGGACTAGAGTGTAAACGATTCAAAAAATCTCTATGTCCTTGGAGCGCGGACGAAAGTACTCTAAGTCCCCAGAGCATGGACTAAAGAATTTACATTCAAAAAAATTCCAAGTCATGTGGAAGCGGACCGGAGCTTATGTAACCCACGAGATTTCAAATTTCGATTACAAGTTAGGCAATAAGCTAAACACTGAGAATCGTGGAAGACAAAGAAACAAAATTTTATTCACTAATCCAAAATAATGTTCCACTGTAATTTCTACTGAACTCGGAGCCAAAAGTCTATTTACAACTACTATGAATATAAAAAGAAATAACTGCATAATTCAGACCCATTCGGGTTGAATGAGGCACGACCGGATAGCTACTTTTTTGATTTTTTTATCCTTCCTCGGCTTCTTCGAAGGCTCCTCACCCAAGCGTTGTGTAACAACCCTGTATTTTGTAATTATTTTATTGTATATTTTAATTATTTTTAATGTAAGATTTTGATTTAAAAACTTATTTTACTTATTTGAAATGATTAAATTTATTATTTAAATATAATCTTGATTTTTATATGAGTTATAATTCCAAAATTTTGTAAGTTGAATATTTGCCTGAAATGCTGATTTTGGTCAAAATAGTCAAACTGTGACTTTCAACTTAAAATTTTAAAAGTTTAAAATTTTAATTTTTTATTATTATGAAATTACATAAAATTATAAGAACACCACTTTTCGTTTCGTAGAATTTGGATGTAAATTGTGAAAGTTATACCCTTTACAATATTGTGCGTATATAGGGTTATTTAACAATGACTATTTTAAATTGTATAAATTACTTCTTCTTGGTTATATTTTATTTTAATATGTGATAATATGTTTTATTATGTATATTTTGACTTTTAAATATTTTTAAATAATAATAGAATTTTTCCAAAATTTTATGTATTTATTTCCTATTTTTAAAGGCTGTTTTCTAATTTTCTGCCATTTTCTTCATATAAATTATATTTAATAATATATTTTTTTGTGAATGCACTTTTATTTTTTTTATTATTTTATTTGTTATAAATATTTTACAAGTCCATGAAGATTTTCTAAAGTTCATTTGGATTTATTTCTAATTTTAAAGCCCAGTCTACAATTTTAAGCCATTTTCTTATTTTAATTATATATAATTAAAATTTATTTATTTATTTTATGCACTCACTTTTATTTGCTGTGTTTTACTTTATTTTATTCATTTTACATGTATTTAAATTTAAGAAATTTTTTCCAAAGTGTATTGAAGTTATTTCTAATTCTTAAGTCTAGTTTTTATTTTTCTGTGCTATTTTTCTTATTTAATCATATCTAATTAATATTTAATTTTTAATATTTTGTTTATCTGTTATATTTTTTAATTTTAACTGAGATTTTAATTATTTTCAGTTATTTGGATGTATATAAATATATATGAGAAATTTGAAAGGGTTAAGAGCTAAGAAACGGAAAAACGTTTTATCCGTTTCTTTTGCAGTTTCTTCTGTCATTAATACATCAATTCATCTTAGCCATTCCTTTCCCCATCCTTTGCAGTCAACTTCCTCTTGTCATTCATGAATTTTTGAAGCCCCAAAACCCTAAAAATCATGGCCTCCACCTTGAAGAAAAAAAAATTAGGTAAATCCCTCTCTTCTTTCTACTTTTCTTACTTTTCTATGCAATTTTGCCTTGTTTCTCTTCTAAGTTTGGATCGGCCTCTTCTCCATAGCCGCAGCCACAAACTCCTACATCTCTTCCATGCCTCCAACACCATCTACTCCACCAACCATGACCATGGCCGAGCCATCTATGGTGGCCAAACCCTTCAAATTGCAACCTACATGCCTAAAAACAATGTTTTTGACCATTGTTGCCTCATTCCCTTCATCTCCACTTGTTGCCTTGCCTATATGATGTTAAACCTGACCTATATGATGTCATACCTGAGCCAAAGCATCATCATAGCCAAGCATAAGTGTCCCTTAGGCCAAGCATTGAAGTGGTTGAAGCAAGGTCTAATCTATCTTGTTCATTTCGCTTTGTATTTCAAAATTGTTTCAATGTTATTTTATGTTGAATGTTTATATATTGTCTGGTTTGTTTTGTTTTGGGTTGATGATACAAAATCATATCTTGTCTATCTTTCAACTCAAATCAAAAGTCGTGAAATTGTGCTTGTCATGCCTTTGGAGTCGTGCTTGTATGTTGTTTTGGTCTCTAGCTTTGAAAAAGGTGAGTCTTTCTCACTCTGACATTTATACTTATGGAAAGTGAATTGATGACAAGTATTTAGTAATAAAAATGTTTATGCAAGTTAATGAGAATCATATGATATGTTATGCCATGTTATTAACATGTTAAAACTGTTAATTTTCACCTGACATCTGATACGTGACTGTATATTGTGATATTGACATTGTTTATATTATTTCTGTATATGATCACACTGCAAGTTCTCTGTTAGGATAAAAATCATTATGGGCTGAAATGATAGGCCCGAGTTATTTTATTTATTTATTTAAACTTAGGATTGCGGGTTTGAAATGATAGAACCCGGATTTTTACCTTTTAAACTGCGGATTGAAATGATACATATCCGTATCACTTGACCTAGGTTAGAAAACTATATACAGACCCGTGGTTATTCTATAAAGTGCTTTGAATATTTTAAGTATTTTAAAAATATAAAATTATGAAATTTGATTTAAATAGATTTTGAAAGGTTTTAAAATAAATAAATTATGATTTTTCTATGTGTTAAAAATGTAATTTATGAATGGATTAACTGGATTTTGAAATATAACTTATGTTTGAAATTTGGAATTTTGACTAAAAATGATATTTAAGTTACATGAATAAAATGGACTTTAATTTTATTTGGAAAATGGTAAATATGATAAATTGATTTATATTTGAATTTAAGTGATTTATTAAAGAATTATTGATTTTCTATAAATTTAAGTGGTTGAATAAATGACTGTTGAAAATGAAATTTTAAAATATAACTTGACTTGAAAATGTGAAATTTGAGTTTTAACTAAAGATGTTAAATTAATTAAATAAACTGGAAGTTTAGTTAAATTTGTGAAATGGTAATATAAATCTGAAATGTTAAGTTTTAATTTATGAAAGAAACATATAGGTTTTAATTTATGAAAGAAACGTATAGTTTTAATTTATGAAAGAAACGTATAGGTTTTAATTTATGAAAGAAACGTATAGGTTTTAATTTATGAAAGAAACGTATAGGTTTTAATTTATGAAAGAAACGTATGGGTTTTAATTAATGAAAGAACGTATGGTGTTCTAATTAATGATAGGAACATGTAAATTCCTAATTAATGAAAGAAAGGTATAAGTTTTAATTAATGAAAGAAACGTATAAGTTTTTAATTAATGAAAAAAACGTGTAAAGTCCTAATTAATGAGAGAACATGAAAGTTTTAATTAATGCAAGAACATATAGAGTTTTAATTAAGAAAGAAACATGTAAAGTTTTAAGTAGTGTGGTATTGATTTAAATTAATAAATGTTCATTATTGTAATAGGAATATAAAATTTAAAACGTACATTTGACACGTAGATTTTAATCAATGTAATGATGTATTTTAAATTGATTAAAATGATAAATGTTACTTACTGTAATAATAAAATGTAAGTTGATAACGTACATTTGATAAGCAAGTTTTAATTTATGTGAATGACATACTTTAAATGATTAAAATAATAAAGTTTCTTTATTGTAATAATAATGTAAGTTAATAAGGTGCTTTTAACTTAACATAAGAATTTCGGTTTAAATTGTATATTACAGTAAGAAAGTTTATTTAACTATAAGGCTATGATAAATTGACATGTTAAAATTTTAAGCTTATCAATACTTTGATTATATACAATGTAAAGTGGAAAGTAGTACATTCCAAAAATGCTATGATTCCTTAAGGCAAAATTTCCAAAATGCTATGATAATTTAACGGAATATTTCAAGTTTAATAAATTTAAAGAAATATTCAATGATTTGAAAATTTGGGTTTTATTTGAATGATATAATATTGAATTTTTTTTTTGAAATGGAAATGATACAATTGTGATATTGTTTTGAAATGAGTATGATATTTTGGTCTTGAAAGTATAAATTATTTGAAATAAATATCCATGGGTTATAATAACGATTGGTTGTTAAAGAGACCGAGATCGGATATTGTCTTATAGCCGGACAATACCGAAAACCACTTTAACAACTGTGTACACGGTGGATATTCCAGAATGAAGTAGGATGGTGGCGACGTTCTCGAGGTATGTTACGTGGACCCAACTCCCGTGAGTTGGCATATATGACTAAAACAGGAGTTATACCGGGCTACACAAAGGGTCGCACCCTTTCATCGAGCATGCTACATCGGAAACTATTCTATTACTTTTGTGATTCGATTCGGTGGCGCCACTTTGATTCGGGGGTATTGTTCGAGGTGGGCGGAAGCTGCTGGCTTGCCGTCACCACCGGTCCGGGAGTGCAAACGGTGTATCCACCCTGGCATTGCCTCACGTGCCGTGTCATATCCTTATATCGAGCCCACTACGATTTTGGTTTTAAAGATCCGACCGCGTTAAGGTTCACCATCCCCTTAACGCTATTTTCTATATGATTATACTTTACTGATTAGACACTACCGTATATAGCGTATATTACTACATAGTAAATAGTTTAACGGATCCTTAGAGGATGGGCGGTCCCAAGCATCCTTTAAGTTACTGATGCATTTTGTTACTGTTCACTTGAGTTGATTTACAGTTTATAAGTATTTATGTCCTGACTCGAGGGTTTTGTATTTTGCTTTACGCTCGGGTCAGATTGAGTGAGTTAGCATTCCAGATTCACCTTCGGCGTTGGAGCTTTCCTTGAAGATCCAGCCATCTATTTTGTTTCAGTATCCAGTGGTTCAGTGATGTATCTGATTTGTACCTGATGTATCCTGTTACTCTTCTGTTGTATCTTATTTAACTCTGATGTATCTCATATTTATATAGTAGCTTCATGAACTACTATCTCTTTTTCTTCCGCTGCATTTTTTATATACTCTGTGTCTGTGATCTGTGATTTTTATTTACTGTATATCCTGAGATTTGCCAAATTTTTATTTACAACGCGGTATTTTGAGCAATTCAATTCCAGCATGAGTGTCTACCTATACACCTATAATGGATGCGAATGGTTGAAAATACCGGGTCGTTACACGTTTTCTCCTAGATGCCTTGCTTCCTAGTAAGATGGAATCCGGGGAAGGCAGAGGAACTTCCAGTGGCGTGGTCCCACCGGGGAGAATGACCTTCAGTGGCCTGTTCTGGGGATCATCCAGTTCCATCACTTGAGGCCCATCCTTAATTTCAGATTTCTTCTTCCCCTCTTTCATGATTTGTTCCTCCATGCTCAATTTTAAAGTGTGTTCGGAGGCGCCCATGATTTCAACTTCATCATGCTCTTCTGTAGGTGTGGGGTTCTCGAGTTTGTCCTTATCAAGCGCCCGATCATTTGAGCATCGCATCCGGGAGCATTCCCAGTGTGAGATGCCTCTCCTAATTTCTCTTCCTTCTCCGTGGCGGCATTGCTCCTTAGAGTTGGTTCGGGATCAGAATGGCCTATACGAAGTTATAAAAGACAAATGTTAGAATACATTTATTGCCAGCCAAGAAGCGATGGTTATTTGAACTCTAGAAAGAAAAGTTAAATACCAGCCTCCGGCTGACTCTCGGCTGTTTTGGGAATCTCACCCTCTAGGATAGAGAATAGAATGTGGATGTCAAGCCAGGGTTTCTCTGGATCATAGCCGATAAGCTGCTCGAAAGGATCGAGTGATGAGCGACCAATCGGATGAAAAGAAGGAAGAATTGGAGATTCAGTCCTAGATGGACCAGCTACTTCGTCCTTCCCTTTTGATGAGGAGGAATCTCTTCCATAAAGGACTTTGGCTACAAGTAAGTCAGAAGGCTCGATTCCCTGAAGCATTTCCTTCACAAGAGAATCCTAATCAACCTCCTTGGTGCCTAGTTCTACTCGTTTGATTTTTATCAAGGTATCCCGCGCCTCAGCTAATGATTCGAGGTAACCCTCGCCCATAAAAGATATATCTCGATGCATGAGAACCCGAGCATTGTATTCAGCAATAAGCGGATCAAATAGGCATTTAATTTCTTCTCTCCCGGCTATAGCAGCTGCCTCAAGACGAGAGACAATTTCTGTCAATGCCATTCTTTTGCCCTCTTCATGGGCTGCGTCCTTTAACGCTTCAACTTTGGAGAACTCCTCATCAAGCTTTGTTTTTAGAAGTCATGTAGTGACAATCTCATCGCAATATCGTTGCTTCTCCTCTTGAGCGGCAGTTTTTCTTCCTTTCTTTGAGGAGTAGCTCCTCCTATTCTTTGACTCGTTGAGTGAGGACATCTTTCTCTTTTTGAACAGAGTCTTTTTCTAGGGTAAAGCGCCACAGCGTTGAACCGCCTCATCAATTTCCCTTTTGTGAGTAGCTTCTGGATGACTGACTGCCTCGGCTGTATCTTTAGTGTTTTGTTGGGCAGGTTCAAATTGAGATTTATATGAGGAAAGCTCTTCATCCTGGGCTTTGATAATGTCTTTATTATGGATGGCTTCAAGTTTTAGGCGATCGATCTCATACTGATATTCCATAGAAACTTCTAAAACTTTTTCTACCAAGTGAACAAATGCATCGTGTTGGACGTGGACATCATTATTACAAGCCATGGCGCTTCGTTTGACATGCCCTGGAATTGGATGAATCGCAGGAAGAAATTTCAGTCCATCGAAGCATATCTTTAGAAATGTGGTTTTAAGCTTAGTTAATCTTTCGGCTGTCGACGGATCATGTGGAGATTGGAGGGGTTTGCTTACCCGGAGCCACAGTCTTTTATGAGGCTCATAAGATTGATTTTTGTTGAATGAACCAAAGTGTTGGTCGCGGGGAGCTTCAGATTGAGACCCCTTCTGAGCAGATTTTTACTACTGTGCTCTGAGTGAGGGGAAGGATCGTTGGGGTATGAAGAATGGCTATATCTTTTTCTTCGACAAGACGACAAGTCTCTGGGACGGTAGTCCCTATCACCGCTATCATCTCTTTCTTGGCGTCTACCTGACCCCGAATCTCGAATGAAGTGGTGGAAGATGGAGGACCCACGAAGGCGGTCAAATCCGTGAGTGCGCCCCATATCACCTGCGCAGAAATCAAGTGAGGAAGAGTTAGCTAGAGTAATATGATGGCTAAAATTTAAGTTCAGGGTAAAGTGTGAGTGTTCGTGTGTGTCCTAGTGTTTTCCCTCAACGAACCAGTTTCTTTTGATTTACGTAATGGGGTTGTCTTTTCGTGTTGACCACCTTGATCGCTTACGTCGCCTCTCATGGGCGAATTAAGTCCCATACCTCCTGGATCGTGAAAGCTGTAATTCAGTAAGTCATCGGTGATGGTCAGGTCTGAAAGACCTTTTAGCGAACCCTCTAGATGTTGGGAAGACAACTTTTTCTCAACCAGACTTACTGTAACTTTAGAAGTTCTTCCTACAGTTTTCTTTTTCTTATAGGCTAGGATTTTTGCCTCTTCGAAGGGGGAACTGACTTGGCGATGCTAGGTGCATCCGTTATTGGTGCAATATCGAAGCCTAAGTTCTCGTCGGTAATTTTTGGAACCTCGGCCTCCTTTATTTCACCTTGCTCAGATATATCGGAGGTTCCTTCTGTAAAAGGCATCGAAGGCCCACCTTGCCCTTTGCCTTTCTCCACGGATGATCTGTTTATAGCAGCGCCGGTTAGGAGACTAGTTCTACGATCTTTCGCCAAAAACCAAAACTTTAAAAGCGATTCATTGGAAATAACGGATTTGATTTCTCGATCTTCCGTGGGGATAGCCCGAATGGCCTCGACGGCCTCAGAATACCCGGTGCCTTCGGTACATAGGCTGATACCTGTAAAAATCAAAAGTAGTTTAAAAAGAATGCACTTCATGCCTTACACAAATATTAATCTGGAAATGGAACTTACTCCCTTCCGGCCACCATCTCGCAAAGTCGGGGGAGGGGGACCGTACGTAAAACCATTCCTTCTTATACTAGAAGAATTTACTCCATGCCCTCGTCAGGATCTGATACTTGGAATGTGGCTAGAGGAATATGAAGGATGGGATGTTAGACCGTCTTTTGAACCGATAAACCTAGCGGATATCACCGGGAGTGGTGAGCCTGAACAAGATGCTCATGAAAAGAATACAAGTGCCATAGATAAACGCGTAACTATTGGGATGTAGCTGTGCCGGGGCGATCTCGATATACTATCACACTTCATGAAGAAAGAAGCTGAAAGGTGGCACGCTACCAACCTAGTAGATGAATTTATTGCAAGCTGTATATCTAGCTGGGGGCAGGTGAGGCCGATCTTACCCTGATGGAACTAAAACGTCGTCAAAAGGGATTACATGAATTGTGCACAACCGACAAAGACCGGCTTCGTCGATTTTTGAAGCTTGTGAATCAACAGGATTATCTAGAATAACTACTCCATCTATCACTTCAGGAGCCAGGCCAATAACTACAACTGGTGGATTTGGAATACCTTATGGAGGAGTTGCCGATGGATTCGAAATTCCTACTACCCTCTGCTGATAACTTGTCTCAGGCTTGTCGAAAACTATAGCAGAGCTCAAACTTTTGGACATCTTCAACGAGCGTAGAATATGGATAGATATCTGTTTGAACTATATTTGAAAGACAATCGATATCAGATAAAACGATGATGATATGTCCCCCGTGTTGTGTGTGAACTAGTGCTATGACTTAATCATGAGTGCCGGCAAAGTTAAAAGCTTTAAACACAAGCATGATGTGATAGAGTTTTAAGTGGTTGTCCTCGGAGACCATCATCGCTGATCGTCTCCTGCAGTTTATTATATGACTGGCAACAAAAATTCTAGAACCAAGCATCGACATCATATAATATGAAGGCTATTTTTTCATATGTTAAGTTAAACTTGCATTTAAATTTATTCGAGCTATGGGAAGTTGATTCATATTGAGTCCTTGGGCTTATGTGTTTTGTTACTTGTTGTTGTCCGATGTGCAGCAGATGATTGTGGAAGTAGGTTATCAAAGTATGTATTATGTTCAAGTTAGCACAATCTTGGTTGCCAATGGAAAACCGCTCTCTCGCTACCTCTCTCTAGTCACCGAACGACATCACTCAGACTTCCACCGAACCACTTCACTTCATCAGGTGTCGTGCCATACTCGGCAACACTTTTCTTCTCGACCTATCTCAATATATGACGAACTACTACCCTAAGATTTTCCTAAGCCATTACCAATGCCTAGTACCAACCACCAACGCGAGCCTAGACACCGAGCCGCACTACATCATTCGGTATCGAGCAACTCTCCTCCGAATTACTAACCGACCCACTTACTTCTTATCTCCCACGATAACTGCCGAACACCTCACTTGACCTATACTCACTACTCTTACAAACTCCTACCAACTCATAACACCTCAAGGGATTGTGATTCTTTCTCTCAAAACAATAACCTCCTCACTAAAGCAAAGCGACCAACTACCTACTCCTACACTCCTTCGACCTCGCTTCCTAAAGCCGTTCATGGCTGTTTCCCCCAAGTCAAAGTCTACTCATACCAAAAGCACTTCATCACCAATGCCCAAACACCTACTCACTGCGTTTCTCTTCTCTCGTGCTTACCACGCAAAACTGAATTCCTATGTGGCTTGGCCCGATAGCTCAAGTTCTAGAGAATAGAGTTCGGGAATTTACGGTATTGTATGGAACCTCACCTATATGATAATTTAAGGGCGATACGAGTGCTTCTTGAAACTCAAAGTCGAAGATGGCTAGGGAATGTGTTAGAGAGGATGATTGAGAGGAGGGTGTAGCAGCTCAAAAGAGAAATAGAGTCCTGGTTTATTGAGTAAAACGGATAAAGGGAAAATGATGGAACAAAAATGGGGAGAGAAAGTAAAGCTTAAGCTTTTATATGGGGAGAGGGATGTGAACCGATGTTTTCATAGCACCCAATCACCATGTCGACAAGGCAACATGCTGAGCCAGGTAAACCAAATGGGTGGATCGGCCTTCATATGCCGGTCCTTCTCGAAAAAAAGGGAAGAAAAGTATATAGCAAAGTATTTTTGGAAAAAAATACACAGATAAATAATGAATAAAGATCATAACCGTAATGGGTAGAGGTTCACTGTAAATAAAATAAAATAAAGGGAATGTGGATATTAAAATAAAATGAACGTAAATACGTACGCGTATAATAATGATTGAGGGTGATGACCCAGAGACGAAACAAGCATTATTGGGAGGAGCTTTGATTTGAAAGATCTCTCATGGTTCAGCCTCTGAAATGAAACGTGAAGCTCTGCTAAAAGTCAATTAATAGTGGCAGTCAGTTACCAGTCGGAATGGGCAAGCTTCTGAGAGCGAGAAGTGTTCATTGAGTCAAAGCGCATCATGTTGATTCACAAGATGCACTTTAGGGGGTAAATGTTACTCGGGTACTTGGCCCGGCTACAAGATGATAATTATAGAGGTTTTGATTGGGTCGAGGCCAGAATCAAGCCAAGGAGAAGTTGGAAATATATGGAATGGATTCAATTTGATGGTTCGTCCTATATGCACGGGTCGGCCTAGAGGAGAAGTTCGCCGCTCGGTCGAGGGGGAGATAGACAAGGCAGTTCGATCAATTGTCTTTCAGTGTAGATTTGGTCTGGCCTTTAAAGCGCAAAGTCGTTCGTCGCTCGGCTAGAGGAGACATTGTGTCATTCGGTCTGGATAGTTCGGTATGTGCCATTCGGCCTCGATGTTTCAACGGGCTCTGCTCGGTCAAGAAAGTAAAGCCTTGCATGGGTCGGTCAAGGAGCTTAATTCAGCCCTGTTTCGATCCTCGTGGTTCGGTCATGGCATTTTGGTATACCTCGTTCGGTGCGTGCCATCGATGTTGGGGGTTATCGATTCAATCCCAAAGCGAGGCGGCCGGCATGTCTTTGCTTTGAGTCACACC
Source organism: Allium cepa (assembly GCA_030765085.1). Lineage (NCBI taxonomy): Eukaryota > Viridiplantae > Streptophyta > Magnoliopsida > Asparagales > Amaryllidaceae > Allium > Allium cepa. Next base: position 687,744,834 of record CM060932.1, on the reverse strand, counting down.
ATTGCTCACTTCGAACCCCTAGAAAGATTGCTTCGAGCTAATCATCAAGACGTCTCTGTTCGGCATTTACCGCTCGGCCAATGTCGCTCAGGATACATGGCTCGGTCTGTTGTACAGGAGTTGTCAGTAGTGGGCCAAAGTATCTTAATCATGGGCCTACGCAGATGGACCAGCCTATCTTCGTCTATAAATACAGAGGCATGGGGACAGTTGAAGGGACCTTTTTTGGCAGAACTCCAGAGATACTCTGCCATTTTTGATACTCGCTTCCATCAGTTCAAACTTGCATTCGAGCTAGAAGTTTATGGATTATATCTGTATTCAAGTCTTCGAGAAAAGAAATAAAGATTACATTAACAGTGGACGTAGGCAGTTACACCGAACCACTATAATTTTGGTGTTCTTGTTTCTGCGGGTAGTTTTTCATACATTCATCTGTTTTAATTTATGATCTTCATTAATCTCTCTACACAAATCCTTTCTTGAGTGTTAGTGACGAAATTTGGTGCTAACAAAAATAAACTTCATATAGAAAAATTAATAAAAGATAAGATAAAAGGATCTAAGGACTTGAACAAACTTTATCAATTACCTGACAAAAGCAGTCAAAAACACAAGACTGAAGCCTTTAATCCCCAGTCTCACCCTTCCACATACCCTACGAATCATATTGCATAAATTCAGATATCAATGCAATTCAATGCATATAGATATCAAAGTATTAATAAGAAAATTCAACCAACACTCATCCTATAACAATTAATCATAAGAAAATTTAAAGTATCAATTTGGGTAAAATATAAAAAAATTAGAAAACTTTCAGAGAACTTCTATACAATAAAATCATTTTAATGGGAATACTTCAAAAGTCGAAAAAGATGAACATCATTGATATTAATTTAGTTGAATTGTTGGTTAAATTTGCCTCTAATACCATGTTATTGCAGAGGGTTATATCGAAAAATCTAAAGAGTGAATAAGTTTCAAAATTACATGTCATTTAAACTACAAATAGGTTAAAATATAAGAATAATTAGAAGCAGACCCATATATATTTACATAAAATAAAATTAGATCGGAAATTTTAAATTCGATGAATAAGCAACATGGATAATTTATTGTACTAATCAATTGCCATATAGGATCAGAAGGAAGTGCATAAAAAAGTTAAATGTACTAATAAACCATAAAATAAAATCAACAACCATAACAAATTTAATATACACATCAAATCTATGATTCTTAACAAATTGGTGCTGAATGAAAGTATACGAAGCAAGTAACTGCTTTTCAAATGGCTATATGGTGCTGAATGAAGGTATGTGAAACAAGCAACTGTTTTCAATTAACTTTTCAATAAATTTGTATGAAGTTCTGAGGAATAAAAATATTATAAAGAGATAGAAACAATAGTATGTAATATCTACAACTTGTAGTGAAATTGATTGCCTCTTAAAATAACAGGTACGAAAAAACTGACTTTGTGCCAGAAGTAAACAAGATCTGCATCCCTCTGATTCACAGCCTTAGGCGACGATGGTAATACATTATCGACAAAGGTTAAATTTACATTGTCGGGATTTGATCCCATATACATGAACACATAATCTGCACCTAGATCAAGCTTTTCATATTGCATGACATGTGAACCAAGATTGTAAGCGTTATAAGCCGAGGTTCTGGTTTTCACCTATGATTGTATAAAAGAGATGCCAGAACATTAATCATACAATAGATAGAAAAAGAATGAAGGAATTTCAAGCTTTTATGCACATGCCAGTTGGCACAATATCAATCAGTAGATTACTAAAAACATATTGGTAGGGTGGCCCCTAGGAAATTAGATAGACAAACACCCCTCTAAGGGGAATCACAGGAGATGTAGATGACTGAAAACATCAACATAATAAGTTACATGGGAAAACAATGTAGACAAAGGTAACGGCTTGTCTCGTTGTAATAAACAGCATGAATATATATCTCTTAAAAGAATAAATGAAAGAATTGCGAAAATTTTCAAAAATGGAACAAGCTCGATTTAGTTTCCACAAAAAGAAATGAAAGAAAAGGAAAAAAAACAGAAACATGAATTTTGATTTAAGGGGCACCAAAATTTATATTAATGCATGATAATGTTTACATAATTTCATAACTCTTACCCTCACCATTCGATTGCCAAAGTGTTTATACCCTAAACTCTACCCAAACACTATACAGCTTCTTGGGACAAGGTTGGGAAAAGAGTAAACAAAATGGCAGAAAACCTACAGAGTATAAATATGATTTATGAAACCATCAGAGTATGATTATAAAATTAAATCTTCGTTATTTTGAACATAAAATTAAATAAGCTTCAAGGCATAGAATTCTTCCACGTTATTGATTTATGAAACCATAACTGACATTATGGTTGGTATTATTTAAAATAATTATGTTTGAGGATGAGATTATGATTTATTATTGTATATTCGATTAAACGTTTGTTTTTATATATAGAATATCTTTAAATTTAAGGTGGGTTTTCAATGTGGGTTTTATGATATAATTTTATTAGACATTTAAGTGACGTTAGTTAATGTTTAAATAGATGTAAATAATACTGGCTGACAAAATTCATTTTTTGGCTTTGTGCATTTTATTTTCTTTTTCTTAGCATAACTTGTATGTCATCCAAAACTGTTGGTATCAACCGTACATACCCTTGGCCTTTAGAGGAATCATAAGGTGGCTGAAAGATCTACAACTATTTCAATATCTCTTTCGGGAATAAAGGAAATTAAATGGGGAGGTCCGTTTCTTAAATTCACTACATCAATTTTTAATACGAATTTGTCGTACTGGAATGATGCAAACCACCAAAACCTATAGAGACAAACCACCAAAATATCCATGAAATAAACTGGAGTTGAGCATCTTGAATCAGCATATTCAGCAATAATTACATAGCCTACCCAATAATGCATACATGTTACTGTTTTATGTATTTACAGACGTGGACAAGTGGATTTATACATTTGGATGCGGCGAAACACCCATTTAAAGTGCACATGACCATATTCTAAAAATAAGCCCTATAACTAAGAATGAGGTTAAGTTATGGGGCATTCACATTAAATGGTCGTATAGCTACTAATTCTGTTTAATAACAACCCACAAGGACACTGTTATTTACGAGTCGCATTAAAATGTACTTGCCATTTTCTTTACATAGCCAACCATAGTCATAAATAAGGAAAAATCAATTTTGTAGTGGTTACTTAAGGTAAACTAGTAACCGATAAAAGAATCGAGCTTTTACGGGGATTAACAAGCTAGTTCGTTACCCTGGACTTTTGAAAGTTAAAATAAAAATGAACAACTCATTAAAAAAAGAAAAAAATGGGTTGTGCCAATTTGGTTCTTTTTTTTTGCTTTATATCTGTCATGAAAGAACAAGTGTAGGTCAAGATATCTGTACGTTTTCCATCCCATGTCAAATCATATGAAGTGAAAAATGTGAAAACAAGAGAAGACAGCTAATCTGCACCCTCACATTGATGTTAGTTATTACCATTCGTTATAACCAATGATAATAACACCGTGAATACACTATGTTCTCCAATATGAAATGTCTATTATACCTCTACCAGAATTAGTGTAGATTGGGTAATTTGGGTTGAGGGAATCTCCAAGATTTACTATGGTGGAAACTAGAACACATAGGTCATGTCTATAGTATAACATGAACAAATACCTTCACCAGTTTATACAGACAAAGATACTAGCAGAAATAAATAGAATGGGTTGTAATTTAAAATTATATATCTTTATATAGGTAATTGAGCTCAATGGTCAAATGAAACAATGTTTTGAAATTTTCCATAAGATATATCAATAACTGTCGAGGATGTCCTATTGAAACTTTGTTTAAATGGAAACATTTGGCATTTGCTATCTTCTTTTAGCAATCACATTCTTCAATCATTGCTCTATTCCAAAACATCTACTCTTATCCTAGCACATTATTTCAGTCCTTAATTAGCAAAATTCCAAAATACTTATCAGAAAGATGATTCATGTACCTGCATTTTTTAAATTTTAATGCAACATATATGAGTAGAAGTAAAAAACAAAATGAAAAAAAGTCATCAGTCTGCATGAATGGAAAATTCAAAATCACAGAATCCAAATTTGAAGCAAGCAAAAAGTTGAAAGTAAATGACCAACTCACTATAAGGTATACTTTGTTTAGCGGCAGCATGTGGTGATGGCTGTCGACGACCCGTCGAATTTTTCTAACAGCTAGCCATTTTATTATTTACCAAATTAAATAATTAACTTAATTCCCATTATGTTTTAATTTTTTTTAAAATACTAATTTAGTTTCTAAAAAATACTCAAACATAATTATTTTAATTCATCCTCAAACATAATTATTTTAAATCGTAATCTTAGTTACATAACCATCTTCAAATCCTCCATTGAATCATCCAATTTAATGTCAGTTGCGCACTCTTCTATAGATATAGGAGGAAGCTACCTTGTTTCCTCTATAGATATAATTACTGAATCACAAATGCATAAAAGGATAATGTTCCATTAATTTCCAAAAAGATTATATACTACTAACCTTATGGTTTTATTTATTTATTTATTTAGAATAAAAACATAATTGAATATTTGGAAGTTGTTATTAATTTACTAATAGAGCTCGCAGGCAGGGAAACAAAATATAGAAAGCATTGAAAAAATAAATTAATATGACTATAAAAATCATTAGTTTAGCTTTCCACCGTAAATAAACTACCTCCAAGTTAACTTCAGAATTGATAAGGACAAGGATATGGGTGATCAAGGCAGGAGACCCTGATTCAAAATTGATATATGTAGTGTATGAGCATTTGTAGGGACAGTTGGAATCTTTCATTTTATATGTAGGAGAAATCATGAAAATTATCACCACGGATGTCAAAACACTTGATTTTACCACAGACAAAGCAAACAGGTTAAATAGTCAATGGAAGACACAAGTGTATAAAAAAATAGATCAAGGTAAAGAACCAAAATTAGTTTTAGGAACAACGGCTGCTTTTGATTCTCTAAAAATGATGCTTCGCTTATATTTGCAAATCAACAACCAAGCACATTCAAAATTTCATAGGAAAGGCATTCACCGATAATGTATTGTATTTGCTAACTGTTCCTTATAAGCGAAACTTTAAGGTCCTAAACAAAAATAATTTCCTAGCTAAAAAAATGTAATAAATAATGTGGCATCAATGATGAATTATGCTGAAGAAACCAGTAAACGCATTTCGATCAGTTTTCGGTATGTATGCAAGCTTATTATAAATGTCGATGTGGCTTTATTTTTCTATACAACTAACGGAATAAGAAATTAATATCTTCTCACTTCATATCAATTTCCAAGACAAATATAAAGTTTATCGATGAGTTATAATCAGCTTCCATACCTTGTGAAATTGTGATTAATACATATGGATCTTCTACACATAAGATACTATTCGACTGCTGACAGTCGAATATCTGATAATTTTACGTGTAACATACAAATGTGGGATTTGAATATGCAACCAAGTTGAAAGCCATGGCACGTGCAATTGCAATAACTATCTTGGAAGTGCATTTGTACAGTTTTTTTTAATAAGGGATACAGTTGAAGCAACATGATATTGTATAATGCATCAAATGAGAAAGCTTACTTGGGTACTTCAAACATGAGTATAAGTATAACACAAATTATATTCATTAATTGTGCTTTGCATTTAAGAATTGTGACTATATGTACCACTATGTATAACGTACCGCTAACAAGAAACTTAGCATTATATGTTTATACACCCAAGATATACCATATGCATATATCAGCCACAATGCATCACATGCCAGAATTTACAATAAAGTTTTCCTAAGCTAATTAACAAATGTTTTTATGCAACGTGGAAGTATACATATTTTTACAAATTATCATCAAACCATTACATTTTATATAAAATATATTTCAGTCAAACAAATACAATTCAAGAATACGTAATTAACAAATTGCACACAGCTATTCAACCACCCAAATTAAGACTACTACGGCACACAAGTATAGCATCCGATGTGGAGTATTAGTTTTTGGATGATTTAACCCATACTATTACATCCTCTATTAAATTCAAAAAAGATTGCAAACTCAAATTGCTTCTGCATGAACCAAGTAATTTTCCCACTGGTACTATATATACAGTATCGCATACCATTACCACACTATCAGATATAGTTAATCTACAATTAAAAATTAAAGCTACATACTCAGCAATTTACCAAATAATTTACGCATGTTCCCAATATTCGCTAACAACAGGTATCAATACAACGAACATTGCATATAGGTTTTTTCTCAAAAAAATATAGAGAGCAGTTGCAATGTGCAAAGAACATTAAGCTCATAGATGTACACACTCCTATGACCATTATAATTTTTAATTCCAGAATACCCAGTTATGTAAGCACTTCATTGCTTTATATTCTAAGCACTTAATTAAACCCAAGATGTATATTTCCTAGCTAAAAAAAGGACATTAAGACCTCATAAGCAAGATAGGAACTCTACCTAGGACCTCTTGTATTTTCTATTTGTTTTTTATAGGTGAAAATTTAAGGTCCTTAACAAAGACAAATTCATAAAATATTTTTTTTTTTATTTTACTTTTGAAATTCAATTAGTATATCTGCAAGATAGATAAGATAATGATTATACCATCTACACATGCTAAGAGGAAAGTGATTACAACCACATATTTTTAGGCTTGGTTCATGGTGGAGGTTTACATGGGAAAGTAAAACCTATAGCAACATGTGTGCATAAGTCAAAATGAATAACTGAACATAATTTACATTTATCGTACCTCATCTAGCCGAATCAATGATTCCTCTAACACATGAGCTTTCTGAAGACTCATGTTATCAGTTGCAGCAGCTATGTAGAACCATGGAAAAACCCTATCTTTTTGAAGAGCATCGGAGTTTCCTGAACTTTTTAGCTAACTCATGTATTCGACATTAAAGAGATAAACATGTATTATGTATTAGATATTAGAAAAAACAGGTATACTGGCTATAAAAGAGAAGAACTAGAGGGCTGCTGAAGTTCGCGGATCGACAGAGTTGTGGTGCAGGTATTATGAAAATCTTAAGTGGATAGAGGGAGTGAAAGACATTATTCCTAAGATCGCGTTGTTTATTTTTTAATTTGATCAGGGATAAGGATTAAAGGGAGAGAGAGAGAGATATCATGTTGAGTGGCAAAGGCACGCGGCATAATTTTATTTTCCCCTATTTTCATCTTTGCTTACGAGCAGCGTTTTGGATATTGTTTTTTTTGTTATTTTTAATGATTCATCTACATAAAAGCTGCATTTTTATTAAAATGCTGCTTAATCGTGCTGCGAAAAATAGAATTTGTTCTAGTGCATGCTGAAGCATTCCATCTCTGTGTTAGGTACTTGTTTGTCTTGCAGGCTTGTTTGTTAGTTATCTATATGTTGAGTATGATGGACCATAGGTATGTCTCCTTTATAATTGTCTAAGAGACAATCTTAGGCATATTTGTGCATGCCAATACGGTACATGATGATTCTTATCTATTGACGATGGATGGACGTGTAATTGTTTCATCTATTTTGATAATGGTCAGTTGATGTGTTGCTTGACTTTGCTTTAATAAGGATGATGATATATGCATGATTTGTGATGATGTTATATTCGAGATGCTCTAATGCCACTACATGCTATACTTGTTTTGTAACAACCCGCTATCTATGACGTCTTGATCCACGTCCAAAAGTGGCACTGAGAATGTAACGTCCCGCCTTTTCGCACACTTTAAACCGACACACGTGCCAATTCAAACCATACGGAAGGGCGGATTGTTATGGGGTAAATGAGAAAAACAGAGAAGAAATAAAACAAAACAGAATCTCACAGCGGAAGGATAAAATATAATAATCAAATATACAGTTCATGAAACTGTTTTACAAAATAATTTATTTTTCTTGTGCAATAAATATCAGAGTTACACATACCAATACAACAATGCAGCGGAATTAAATGGTGTAGTGCAATACTATATATAAAATAATACTGATTCCTCGTCTTCGTCCTCCAAAGCTAAAATCTGCTATCCTGAAACGCTCGGACTAACTCGAGCGAATTCGAAAAGACAAAAACACTCGAGTCAGACTAGAATATCTTATGTGAGTTAAATAAACAGAAATAAATATGAGTACAGTAACTCAAGAGATGTTCGGGATTTACATCTCCTAAGGATCCGTTAAACTATTTACTATGTAGTATATTGCGCTATTATAATAGTGTCTATTTATAAAATAAACTTACTTTTTAATAGCGTTAAGGGGTTACCCATATAGCCCTTAACACAAATAATGCCAATAGTCTATACAGTACCGTAATACCTCCTGATCGGGAGGCTACCAGAGGATACTCCATAGGTACGACACAAATAGAAACTCGTAGTAAAGGCTCGGTATGGTAGGTGACACGGCACAACTAGGCAATGCCAGGGTAGATATACCAATTGCTATCCAGGCTGGTGGAAACGCGTAGCCGCAGTTACCGTCCACCTCGGACTAACTCCCCAAAATCAAAATATAGAAGTGGCCACTGAATCAATCCAAGTCAAAGTATAATGTCGAAGAGGAGCGTCCGATCAGAGGAATGACCTCATTGGCCTGAGAATCGCTCCTGTTTTAGCCACCTTATGCCAACTCACGGGAGTCGGGTCCACGTATTTACCTTACAGGAAACGTCGCCACCACCTACTTCATTCTGGAATCTCCACCGCGTACACGGTTAGTCAAAGTGGTTTTCGGTATCGACAGAGAGTATGTCAATATCCGATCCCGGTCTCTTTGCCAACCCATCGTTATTATAACACCGCGATCATTTAAAATAGTTTATACTTTAAAACCAGAATATAATCCATTTCAAACCATAATATTACGATATCATTTCTTCTTTTAAAACCCAAACCAATATGACATCGTTTATCCCAAATATAGTTTTCCAAAATCATAATGCTTTAAACTTCATAACTTCTGAAACCCAAATATTTTCAAACATAATATTTTGAAATCCATAATTTCAAACCATAACCTTTGAAACTCAAATGGTTTGGATATTCAACGGTATATAGAGTAAATGGTTTAACTTTTAAAGTTTACTTTGTAAAGAAATAATTTCTACGGTTTTATAAATAAGATTCTTTATTTTAAAGTCTAAACCATAACTTAAATATCACTCTTGAGTTCCAGAATCATTTCAATTTATATACATATATGCCTATATTCATTTGGAGTATTTCAAAACTAAAGTTGGGTTTTTTTTTTTTCTACAAATCAAATGTTTTATTAATTAGCCTTGCATATACCCATAAACCCATAAATAAATGAGCTCCAATTTTTAGAAATAAAACATATATATTTTCCAAATGCAAATTATACCAGAATATTTTTCCCATTTCAATTTATACTAGAATATTCATTTCAATTTATTTTGGGAAAGTCCAATTATAAATATCATATCTTAAAGTTCCAAACTTAACATTTAAACATGTGATGTGAATTATCAACTCCATTTTCTTAATTGTTTTCCATTTGTAATAAAGAAATTAAACATCTCTTAATTTCAAAATTTTCAACTTCATATGTATATAAATATGGAAGAAAATATTTATACAGTATAAAATTTAAGATTATTATAAACCGTATTCCATCCAAACCATAGAAATTTCATTTAAAATAGTTATATATAGACCGCGGTGCCTGTATATAGTTTTCTATCCTATGGTCAAGTGATACGGATATTTATCATTTCAATCCGCAATTTAAAAATAAAAATTTGCGGTTATATATCATTTCAAACCACAATCCTGAAAGAAATGAAATATGCATGATAATTTGCAATTTAATGATATGCAATAAACATTCATTCATCAACAACATCCATCATCCAATCGCAACCATCAACCAATATCAATCAATAACAATATATATATATATATATATATATATATATATATATATGATCATATATAACAGGTGATAACTGGCAGTTTATTCAAACTAAATTTATCAACTATTAATCCAACAGTTTATTTAGTAAAAATTTACATAACTATTGACTAGCAGTTCATATGCAAACAATAATTTCTAACAGTCAATTAATACGCAATAAATCAATTAAATTTACAGTTAAATTCAATAAAATGCAATGTAACAGATATGAATGAAATAACATGCCAAAAACTCATAAATAAATTACTATTCATTTCTAAAATTTATTTAACAAACATAAAAGCTTCTAGTAGTTGTGAGTGGGTTAAAACACTCACCTTTTGAATTTAAATCGAATTTAAATTCGATTTAAACCCAAAAATTCGCCCGTCTTGGAATTCGTCCAAACCAGCGTCATCAAGTCCGGGATTAAATTACGATCCTAACAAAAGAAATTTCGTTCGAAACGGATAAAGTATGAGAAAGTTATGCGAATAAATCGATTTGAACACAAATTAAATAAATAGACAAAAAAGAACACAATCAAATACCAAAATGAGCCACGTCACTCCCTCTTGTACGCAGCAGATAGTCCCTCACTCACATGCTCGCATCAACCCTCACCGTGTGAACCCATCGCAGACCAACGTTTCAGCCGCCACGCGTCGACAGCCCCATGCGCGCCTACATCCCACTCCCCTTTGCGTGGCCAGCCATCATCACCGATCGGCCCAAAATCAGGTAGCAGCCGCCACCTAAATTGAGACCCTAATTCAATTAAAGCCGTCGATCCAACCATCGAAACGCCAAACAAAATACATAGATGCGCTCCCCATCGTCCATACTACAATACCCAGAAACAGAATTTCGATCAGACGAAGTTTGCGACGACGACGATGAAAGGTCACGGACTGTTTGAATTTATTCTGAGCAAACTGTGACTCCATTCGAAAAACGAATTACACCATGAGATTACGTGCTTCGAGAACATTGACATATATTTTTTTCAGAATTTTTAGAGAACTTTAAATTTTCACTTTGTTTTTGAACTGACTGGATCTAGGGTTAGCCCCCATTGTAGAAGAAGAGAAGCTTGAAGAAGATGAACGTACAGCAAATAGACAATAGGGTGAAGCTAGGGTTTATAACTGTATATTTATAGATAGGCTAGAGGTAGGGTAGCTAGACTGGATACGCGAACGTACGGAATAAACTACGGCCTAAAAGGCCCGCTATGCCTCCGGAACCGAATTTGTTAAAACTATATATCCAAATAGGTGTTTAAAAATATTCTGAACGCGATGGAAAAAGTTTCACGACCAAATTCGATCGTATGAAGAAGTTATGCTGAAAACAAGATTTCCAAATTGATTTTTAATAAAATTGATTTCAAGGCGTTTCGCGTCCGTACGATCAAACGACAAGTTCGATCGATATGAAATTTGAAATCCTATAATAATTCACCGATACGGATCCGATGAAACTGGTTTCGTCGAAATCCGAGTCCGTGACAAAAATGGCTATTTTTAATATTTATTAAATAAATTAAAATAAATCATAAAATCCAAATTTTCTTTCAACTTTAAATATTGGCCAAATTTCATTACTTATATAATCCAATCAATTCCAAATGATTTAGCAAGCTTGGATGTGAATTAAAAACTATAAGTATATCAATTTGCAGTGTTAATCTCTGCACTTCTTATTATTTGGGAATTATAAATTTTATTCTCAAAACCCAATTATTTAATCTTATACTTTTATACTCTCATCTTAATCTAATTAAATAAATAACTTGATTTCCATTTCAACTCATTTTTAATTGCAATTAACCTTTTTACCATAAATTAAATCCCAAATTATAAATAAACTTTTATTTCCATTCCCTTTTTCTCAACTGTTTATTAATTCCCATCCAAATGAATTCAACATTATAAATTTGATAAATTTATTAGATTTACTTCCTTTCTATATTTCTAAGTTTTTGTTGTCAATATGAACATTAGTTTAAGATTTCACTCAAATGTTTACCAATTCCAATCTAAACTCAATAACGTCATAATTAACGTTAGAATCCGTTTTATTATGCATAAATTCTAAATTTTACTGACCCAAATTTTCTTCTTTTCATTCCATATTAATTTTCAATCCCATAGAAAAATTAACATTAGGTTCATACCTTTTTACAAATAACTCCAATTTCTTCCAAATAATAATTACATAAACTATTAAATATTAAATCCATTAAATTGCAATAAATTCAATTGATTGCAATTTATTTCCAAATAAATTTGGATTTCTATTTGGTTATACATAAAATTCCGTTATCACTTGCCTAACAAGGTTACTATCACTTAAGATCTCACTGCATCCACATTTTCACATTTTCATTTCCTAGTTTCTTTACTTTATTCTACATAATTTATTACAAATGGGATTTTCTTTGGTTTACATCTTATTTGTATTTAACATTTCTCAATCACCAATTCATTTCACTTTAACTGCGGTAAATTGGCGGATAAATTGAATTTGATTCCCAAAATCTAAATTAACAAGAAACAAGGGTAGGTAACATACAATAGTCATTACTCCAAATTCTAGTCACCTAAATAGGCTTTTATTCCTTGCAAATAAATGTTACTATTTATTTTCATAGTACAAATCTCAATGATTATTCCATTTTATATTTGCTTAGGCCATTTATAGTCCACTATACATATCTACATAAATGGGTAATTTATTCAATTCATTAAGTGTCAATTCTATTAAGCCATGTTTATATCTTTATGCATTCTTCTATTACTTTACAAAAGGGAATAACTTTTAAACTCATACACTTAATAACAAAACCGTTATAAATCCAATAAACTTCCAAATCCCAGTTTGTACACATTTTACACAACTATTATGATTTCTCACAAACGTTGAATTTATTAAATGACCATTTATTATAATTTAATTCCCTTAATTGAATCACATGTTTATTATTATATATATTCTTTTCATTCTACCATTCCTTCCCATTTTAAATTCATTAACGTATTTACACATCTCTATCTTTCAAATATAAAATAACCAAACTGATTATAAACATCGTTTCTATCAATTTTCATAAGTTTGTTCAAAACTATACTTTTGTTTACATAAAATGAATTTTATGTTTCTATTAGTTTTCTTTTCCTTTCACTACAGGCATAAATTATTACTATCTACACTAATTACATCTTTGTATTAATGAACACCATTTAAGTTAATATTTATACTAACATTCACAAATTCAACATTTATTTGTTTCTTCAAAATTACTTTAAATCAAGTTGTGAAAATTTACATTATCCACATCTATTATCATAAAATTTTATAGGTACACTAAATTGCAACCACTACCAAATTTCTACATTTATTCTTAACCAAATTAGAAATTATATTAATTCATTTTATTAAATATCATAAATTTAACGGGTCGTTACAATCTCCCCCACTCAAAACTTTTCGTCCCCGAAAAGGAAAAAGAAGGGAGGAGGAAGATTTACAGTGCATCTTATTTCAAATATTAACTTATAAACAATATTTTACTGGATTAATTTCCTTTAATGAAATATACTTGTTTCATAATCATTATATCCTTTAATACTTGAATTATTAAAGTTAGAAAAATACTTTCACAAAATTCTAAGTCCAAAATTTCCTGAAAATTTTGGCAAAGTCTCCTTTGTACGGAGGGACTCTAGAGAAAATATAATATCCAAATATACAAATATATTACACATATTATCCAAATAAAAATCCCAACACGGGAAAATATATAAAATAGCGCTTTATACGTAATCCGGAAACGTACCTATTTGTCGGGCAATACGCTTATTATTACGGAACCAAAAGCAGTAGCAGTTGCTTCCATAACCTGTATTTTCTTATAAGCCTAAAAGGTTAAATATTTATTTTAAAATGAACTATTCTAGTGGATTCAATCATTCATATCCAATCAAATGCAACAACCATACATTTTAACAAACAGCACACACCGCAAACAAAATCATTCAATCAAACAAACAATTAGTTGTTAGGTTCAAATTCCGAAATTGTACGAAATGTAAAATAACTATCAAGTGCATCCTTTACTCAACAGTCTTAGATGGAACAAAGATAGATTATTTCTCCATCCAACAACTTCAAAATTCCTTACCCAACAACCATACATCAACCAAACAATTCAAATCAACACCAAAATAGCTTATTATACATTTATTTCATACTTCAGTGGTTTGATTTTCTTCCCTTCATTTATGAGGGATTTCTTTGTTCTTACAAGTTTTATTTTCCAATTATCACCGAATTTATTATATTTGTATTTCCTTTTTATTACTTAAGTTTATAAAATAATTCTCATTAATAACAACAAATATTTTGAATATCTTCCTTTCCTTACTCTTCACTTGTAAGATTTCCCTTAAATTCTTAATCTGCTAACATTCATTCTTATAAGTGGAAGTTTTTTATTTATCCATTAACTATGGATTACGGTCATTTAAATTCTTCCTACTTTCCATTATATTAGAATAGGGGAGATTAAAACATACTTAAGTGAATAATCATATAATAAATTCTTATTTTGAATTTCATTTTATATACTTAGGTTCATATCATCTATTAATAATAAAATTTCAATTATAACCTAAGTTTATACCATTGAATTCTTATTTACAACAGTAATTTATTGAATACTTCATTTTTCCAAAATTCTACTTGTATAATATCCTATTTAAAATTCTTATTTAACATTTCAACCTTTATATTTGGGTAAGTTATTTATGTCAAAGAAAGTGCAATTGAACTTATACAAGTTGAATCTCAATTCTCTAAATTAAATTTGATGTTTATCCATATTTCTCTTTGTCTCATATGTATGCAAATTCCTCTTTATAACTATGCAATTATTCTCTTATTTAAATTAGAGGTTTCAATTCATTTATTACTTAACTTTTATTTCACTACAATTTAACAATTAATTAATTAATTAATGGAGAATTTTAGAATTGGATTCCGGGTCAGATATCAATTTATTTCAAAATAATAGATAAATAAGTTCTTACAACTCAATATCTCTAATTATAGTTAGAACAATAAAAGTAAAAAAAATTTTAGAAAATTTCAAAATAAATCTGCAGTAGAATTTACTACTGTGGCATTTTCCCTTCGAAACTCGAAAATGAAAGTCGATGATGCGGCCGCCATCACCGAAATTATTTTCCAGCGACGGAGAGAAAAGTACAAAATTTAAATTTTTCCAAAATCTTCTTTTTAAAACATTTCTTCCGAATTATACTAAATATTTATGCAAGAAAATTTTATAAACCAAAACAATAAATTTCACAAATTCTTTGGAAGCAAATTTTCAAAACCCCGGACTTAAGTTCTAAAATCTCCAAATTTGGTTTATTATAATTTCACTTAGCTTCAATTTATTACAAATATTCTTATTGCCTAACACCCAATCTATAGCAACCAGATATATATATATATATATATATCTTTATAAAATATTTTTATATATAGAAAATATAATAGGCAAAATTATTTCATTCACCTATATTAAAACAAATATTATGTCAGTCTGTCCTATTAAGTGTTTAGAAATCCCTATTGATGGCATAGCGTCCCATGCATCAACCAGAATTTATAAATACAAAGCGGAACAGATTAACACAATATAAAAATCTTTTTATTAATACTAACAAATACGCTCTCTCATATATATACACTCAGCGACTCCCATAGGATATTACTACCCTATTAACAAAGAGTCAAACCCCACAAAGCCAAGGTTTATCGCTAAACCAACGCTCTGATACCAGATGTAACGTCCCGCCTTTTCGCACACTTTAAACCGACACACGTGCCAATTCAAACCATACGGAAGGGCGGATTGTTATGGGGTAAATGAGAAAAACAGAGAAGAAATAAAACAAAACAGAATCTCACAGCGGAAGGATAAAATATAATAATCAAATATACAGTTCATGAAACTGTTTTACAAAATAATTTATTTTTCTTGTGCAATAAATATCAGAGTTACACATACCAATACAACAATGCAGCGGAATTAAATGGCGTAGTGCAATACTATATATAAAATAATACTGATTCTTCGTCTTCGTCCTTCAAAGCTAAAATCTGCTATCCTGAAACGCTCGGACTGACCCGAGCGAATTCGAAAAGACAAAAACACTCGAGTCAGACTAGAATATCTTATGTGAGTTAAATAAACAGAAATAAATATGAGTACAGTAACTCAAGAGATGTTCGGGATTTACATCTCCTAAGGATCCGTTAAACTATTTACTATGTAGTATATTGCGCTATTATAATAGTGTCTATTTATAAAATAAACTTACTTTTTAATAGCGTTAAGGGGTTACCCATATAGCCCTTAACACAAATAATGCCAATAGTCTATACAGTACCGTAATACCTCCTGATCGGGAGGCTACCAGAGGATACTCCATAGGTACGACACAAATAGAAACTCGTAGTAAAGGCTCGGTATGGTAGGTGACACGGCACAACTAGGCAATGCCAGGGTAGATATACCAATTGCTATCCAGGATGGTGGAAACGCGTAGCCGCAGTTACCGCCCACCTCGGACTAACTCCCCAAAATCAAAATATAGAAGTGGCCACTGAATCAATCCAAGTCAAAGTATAATGTCGAAGAGGAGCGTCCGATCAGAGGAATGACCTCATTGGCCTGAGAATCGCTCCTGTTTTAGCCACCTTATGCCAACTCACGGGAGTCGGGTCCACGTATTTACCTTACAGGAAACGTCGCCACCACCTACTTCATTCTGGAATCTCCACCGCGTACACGGTTAGTCAAAGTGGTTTTCGGTATCGACAGAGAGTATGTCCATATCCGATCCCGGTCTCTTTGCCAACCCATCGTTATTATAACACCGCGGTCATTTAAAATAGTTTATACTTTAAAACCAGAATATAATCCATTTCAAACCATAATATTACGATATCATTTCTTCTTTTAAAACCCAAACCAATATGACATCGTTTATCCCAAATATAGTTTTCCAAAATCATAATGCTTTAAACTTCATAACTTCTGAAACCCAAATATTTTCAAACATAATATTTTGAAATCCATAATTTCAAACCATAACCTTTGAAACTCAAATGGTTTGGATATTCAACGGTATATAGAGTAAATGGTTTAACTTTTAAAGTTTACTTTGTAAAGAAATAATTTCTACGGTTTTATAAATAAGATTCTTTATTTTAAAGTCTAAACCATAACTTAAATATCACTCTTGAGTTCCAGAATCATTTCAATTTATATACATATATGCCTATATTCATTTGGAGTATTTATATTTCAAAACTAAAGTTGGGTTTTTTTTTTCTACAAATCAAATGTTTTATTAATTAGCCTTGCATATACCCATAAACCCATAAATAAATGAGCTCCAATTTTTAGAAATAAAACATATATATTTTCCAAATGCAAATTATACCAGAATATTTTTCCCATTTCAATTTATACTAGAATATTCATTTCAATTTATTTTGGGAAAGTCCAATTATAAATATCATATCTTAAAGTTCCAAACTTAACATTTAAACATGTGATGTGAATTATCAACTCCATTTTCTTAATTGTTTTCCATTTGTAATAAAGAAATTAAACATCTCTTAATTTCAAAATTTTCAACTTCATATGTATATAAATATGGAAGAAAATATTTATACAGTATAAAATTTAAGATTATTATAAACCGTATTCCATCCAAACCATAGAAATTTCATTTAAAATAGTTATATATAGACCGCGGTGCCTGTATATAGTTTTCTATCCTATGGTCAAGTGATACGGATATTTATCATTTCAATCCGCAATTTAAAAATAAAAATTTGCGGTTATATATCATTTCAAACCACAATCCCGAAAGAAATGAAATATGCATGATAATTTGCAATTTAATGATATGCAATAAACATTCATTCATCAACAACATCCATCATCCAATCGCAACCATCAACCAATATCAATCAATAACAATATATATATATATATATATATATGATCATATATAACAGGTGACAACTGGCAGTTTATTCAAATTAAATTTATCAACTATTAATCCAACAGTTTATTTAGTAAAAATTTACATAACTATTGACTAGCAGTTCATATGCAAACAATAATTTCTAACAGTCAATTAATACGCAATAAATCAATTAAATTTACAGTTAAATTCAATAAAATGCAATGTAACAGATATGAATGAAATAACATGCCAAAAACTCATAAATAAATTACTATTCATTTCTAAATTTTATTTAACAAACATAAAAGCTTCTAGTAGTTGTGAGTGGGTTAAAACACTCACCTTTTGAATTTAAATCGAATTTAAATTCGATTTAAACCCAAAAATTCGCCCGTCTCGGAATTCGTCCAAACCAGCGTCATCAAGTCCGGGATTAAATTACGATCCTAACAAAAGAAATTTCGTTCAAAACGGATAACGTATGAGAAAGTTATGCGAATAAATCGATTTGAACAAAAATTAAATAAATAGACAAAAAAGAATACAATCAAATACCAAAATGAGCCACGTCACTCCCTCTTGTACGCAGCAGATAGTCCCTCTCTCACGTGCTCGCATCAACCCTCACCGTGTGAACCCATCGCAGACCAACGTTTCAGCCGCCACGAAGTGCCACCGAGCTTCCCCTTCACCACGCGTCGACAGCCCCATGCGCGCCTACATCCCACTCCCCTTTGCGCGGCCAGCCATCATCACCGATCGGCCCAAAATCAGGTAGCAGCCGCCACCTAAATTGAGACCCTAATTCAATTAAATCCGTCGATCCAACCATCGAAACGCCAAACAAAATACATAGATGCGCTCCCCATCGTCCATACTACAATACCCAGAAACAGAATTTCGATCAGACGAAGTTTGCGACGACGACGATGAAAGGTCACGGACTGTTTGAATTTATTCTGAGCAAACTATGACTCCATTCGAAAAACGAATTACACCATGAGATTACGTGCTTCGAGAACATTGACATATATTTTTTTCAGAATTTTTAGAGAACTTTAAATTTTCACTTTGTTTTTGAACTGACTGGATCTAGGGTTAGCCCCCATTGTAGAAGAAGAGAAGCTTGAAGAAGATGAACGTACAGCAAATAGACAATAGGGTGAAGCTAGGGTTTATAACTGTATATTTATAGATAGGCTAGAGGTAGGGTAGCTAGACTGGATACGCGAACGTACGGAATAAACTACGGCCTAAAAGGCCCGCTATGCCTCCGGAACCGAATTTGTTAAAACTATATATCCAAATAGGTGTTTAAAAATATTCTGAACGCGATGGAAAAAGTTTCACGACCAAATTCGGTCGTATGAAGAAGTTATGCTGAAAACAAGATTTCCAAATTGATTTTTAATAAAATTGATTTCAAGGCGTTTCGCGTCCGTACGATCAAACGACAAGTCCGATCGATACAAATTTGAAATCCTATAATAATTCACCGATACGGATCCGATGAAACTGGTTTCGTCGAAATCCGAGTCCGTGACAAAAATGGCTATTTTTAATATTTATTAAATAAATTAAAATAAATCATAAAATCCAAATTTTCTTTCAACTTTAAATATTGGCCAAATTTCATTACTTATATAATCCAATCAATTCCAAATGATTTAGCAAGCTTGGATGTGAATTAAAAACTATAAGTATATCAATTTGCAGTGTTAATCTCTGCACTTCTTATTATTTGGGAATTATAAATTTTATTCTCAAAACCCAATTATTTAATCTTATACTTTTATACTCTCATCTTAATCTAATTAAATAAATAACTTGATTTCCATTTCAACTCATTTTTAATTGCAATTAACCTTTTTACCATAAATTAAATCCCAAATTATAAATAAACTTTTATTTCCATTCCCTTTTTCTCAACTGTTTATTAATTCCCATCCAAATGAATTCAACATTATAAATTTGATAAATTTATTAGATTTACTTCCTTTCTATATTTCTAAGTTATTGTTGTCAATATGAACATTAGTTTAAGATTTCACTCAAATGTTTACCAATTCCAATCTAAACTCAATAACGTCATAATTAACGTTAGAATCCGTTTTATTATGCATAAATTCTAAATTTTACTGACCCAAATTTTCTTCTTTTCATTCCATATTAATTTTCAATCCCATAGAAAAATTAACATTAGGTTCATACCTTTTTACAAATAACTCCAATTTCTTCCAAATAATAATTACATAAACTATTAAATATTAAATCCATTAAATTGCAATAAATTCAATTGATTGCAATTTATTTCCAAATAAATTTGGATTTCTATTTGGTTATACACAAAATTCCGTTATCACTTGCCTAACAAGGTTACTATCACTTAAGATCTCACTGCATCCACATTTTCACATTTTCATTTCCTAGTTTCTTTACTTTATTCTACATAATTTATTACAAATGGGATTTTCTTTGGTTTACATCTTATTTGTATTTAACATTTCTCAATCACCAATTCATTTCACTTTAACTGCGGTAAATTGGCGGATAAATTGAATTTGATTCCCAAAATCTAAATTAACAAGAAACAAGGGTAGGTAACATACAATAGTCATTACTCCAAATTCTAGTCACCTAAATAGGCTTTTATTCCTTGCAAATAAATGTTACTATTTATTTTCATAGTACAAATCTCAATGATTATTCCATTTTATATTTGCTTAGGCCATTTATAGTCCACTATACATATCTACATAAATGGGTAATTTATTCAATTCATTAAGTGTCAATTCTATTAAGCCCTGTTTATATCTTTATGCATTCTTCTATTACTTTACAAAAGGGAATAACTTTTAAACTCATACACTTAATAACAAAACCGTTATAAATCCAATAAACTTCCAAATCCAAGTTTGTACACATTTTACACAACTATTATGATTTCTCACAAACGTTGAATTTATTAAATGACCATTTATTATAATTTAATTCCCTTAATTGAATCAAATGGTTATTATTATATATATTCTTTTCATTCTACCATTCCTTCCCATTTTAAATTCATTAACGTATTTACACATCTCTATCTTTCAAATATAAAATAACCAAACTGATTACAAACACTGTTTCTATCAATTTTCATAAGTTTGTTCAAAACTATACTTTTGTTTACATAAAATGAATTTTATGTTTCTATTAGTTTTCTTTTCCTTTCACTATAGGCATAAATTATTACTATCTACACTAATTACATCTTTGTATTAATGAACACCATTTAAGTTAATATTTATACTAACATTCACAAATTCAACATTTATTTGTTTCTTCAAAATTACTTTAAATCAAGTTGTGAAAATTTACATTATCCACATCTATTATCATAAAATTTTGTAGTTACACTAAATTGCAACCACTACCAAATTTCTACATTTATTCTTAACCAAATTAGAAATTATATTAATTCATTTTATTAAATATCATAAATTTAACGGGTCGTTACAGACAATGTGGATCCTATTGACGACAAATCATTTTGTCGTAGACCTATCTATAATATTCTACATTTTTTTGAAACTCATAGTAAAAGGAATAAAATATAATAATCAATAATACATTCTAGACAGATAAAAACAATGTCGTATCAAATAAACTCCAACTACAACATCTATCTATATTGGTAACAGAAACAATCTAATGTCTGGAAATAACTAAAATTAAATAGGGGGTAGCTAATTGATAAGAAAATGCACATCTCTATCACACCAATTCATCACACTAATTCATCACACCAAAGCATGTCCAAGTTACTACTAGTCCTTTATATTAATTTATCAAGGTATAACTAAATATACAAAAATGATAAAGGTAGTCAGACATATGTCTGGTGAGTGAAACACATTGTATAAGTATATAATACTAATAAGCGGTAAAACAACACTTATGTTGAAGCTATATCTTAACATGTGTAACCTGCACCCAACAAGTCACTTAAACATGATACAATAATAATGACATCATATGTTAAGGTCTCACTAAAATTAATACTGGAATTAATCGTAGGCATGCTATTGAGGTCAAATTCTCAACTCGTATGTCGAAATAACCATGACAAGATTGGGTTCAAAGTCCTAATTCATAGTCGTCTAAACATATGCACACACCCGAGCCCAAAGTCTCAGCTTGTATGCCAAAAATGACTGTGATATGGTTGAGCCTAAAATCCTAACTCATTATCACCAGAAATGTATGTTACTATTGAAGTCAACTCTATGCTAGTCATTTGCTTAATGGTCTGCAATGCTATTGGGATCAAGCCCAAACTCATCATCACCCCGACATTTATGAAGCTACTGGATTAAGCCTTAGCCCGTAAGTGCGAGTCCATGTTAGTCATTCGCCTAATAGTCTGTGGCATTATCGGGATCAAACCCAAAACTCATCCTACCCCCCACCATTTACGAAGTGATCAAACCTTAACCCATAAGCGCAAGTCCATGATAGTTATTTTCTTAAGGGTCTATGATACTATTGGGATAAACCCAAAAACTCTTTATTTCCCTACCGTTTACGAAGCTATTAGATCAAGCTCCAACTAAGCACAAAACTGTATATCAAACTAGAACTATAAGGCACCTTCTAAACCATCTCAAAATACAACAAACAATGTACTAAAACATTCCTAGTCGCTCCGTGATCCTGGTAGCGTAAACCGCGCATGTAATGAAGGTTGTATGCAAGAGGTACAAGTACTTCAAGCCCAAGGGTATTATCGTAATTTAGTTAATAATTAAATTAAATTAATAATATTATATCCTTATCGCTGCAGCTCTTCCAAAACACAATGAATGCATAGTGGCATCCATCATCACATCGCCAATGTTCACCACCGACCTCCAATAACTGATCTAATCCCACCGTTCAGCTTCCTCACTATCGCTGACCTGCTACAAACTTCATTTCACTACCATCCACCCCAACTATGGCCTAGCAACTATCGCATTTTCGCCAGAATCCAGCAAACTCTAACCACTGGGATCGATCAAACCCGACATGGTGCTCCTTTCAATCCCCTCTTCACATCCTTCCCCTTCGATCGTCCTATCGTCGCCATTTCGCCGTTGGATCGGAATGGACGACCAGCGTTTGTTAAATCTTCCAATGTGTTTTCTGATAAAATTATTATTAATCCAATAGATGTACGAACACCACCAATAGATTTGTGTCTACAAGAATTATAGTTTTGATATATAATAATTTGAAACACTGGTATTTCACACCTTTTTAAAGAAAGAGATTAACTTCGGCTAATTATAATTGATAGAAATTCATTCTTTTACTTATCTAGCCATGACATACTACGACCTAATCATCTATAGATATAAAAAAAATCACCCTTTAGTTTCCAATTACATCATTTATAATTTGTTTATATCATAAGGGGTGAACTACTACGTCTTATTAATATATACCCAAATTGGAAGAATCAACACTCACCGATTAGCCATGCCTCATCTCTAATTTGATGTATATCCTTCCTCTCCTTCATTTTGGAATTTCCATGCCTTGAAAATTACAAATTTCTTGGTAGCTTCGATTTATTTGCATAACTCTCTTCATGATGATCGGTTTCATATATTAATTTCTTTAGTTTCATTTTGGTTTGGAAGATTGATGAAGAAGATGATGGATATTAGTAATAAAATTATATATTTTTTCTAACTGTAAATAACATTCTAAACATAATGAAATATGTCCAAAGCCTAATTCCAACTCCTAGAAAATTAACTATTTTTCCATTTATTTGAAATTATAATTTTACACTTTTAATTTAATTTTTCAATTACATAAAATTTCAGGGTGTTATATTCTTCCCCCCAAAAGAATTTCATCCTCGAAATTCCAAGAGATGGAAAATGCAATTAGCTCTTTAGCGCATAACATAGATAAAAAGCATAGGTATACCCATTTAGCACCCATTATATAACAGAAGAAAAAACTCATCCCATGGTATATAATACATATGATGGATAAAAATATAATGATATGATGTGGGATGAGTGCAAATGCAACTAAATCTGCCTCCTATATGAATGCACATGTAGTGACAACCAAAAATATATGCAGACATCCTTATATATATATATATATGTGTGTGTGTGTGTGTGTGTGTGTGTGTGTGCGCGCGCATCTATATATCCATTTGTAACATCCATTTCAAATAGCAAGCAAATAACTACGTCAATAAACAAGCAATAAGCAAACACAAAATAAAGAAATAAATAATACTCTCTGTGTGTGTAATCATTTAACCTAATTTAGGTTACACATGAGTTTAGGAATCTAACAAAG
This sequence comes from Allium cepa, assembly GCA_030765085.1. NCBI lineage: Eukaryota > Viridiplantae > Streptophyta > Magnoliopsida > Asparagales > Amaryllidaceae > Allium > Allium cepa. The sequence continues at coordinate 687,720,368 of CM060932.1, read as the reverse complement.
TAAGAACTAAACTGGCATAACTCAAACAGAGCAACTATATCAACCATATCAACCAAAACATGTCATAATGACGTATATACAACTAATCCTAACATCCATACCTATGTCAGATTCTAGCTAGGGTAACCATACAAGCATACAAATGATCTAATCAGCAAAATAACCTATAAATTAACTAAAATAGAAAATTAGAAGAAGAAAAACTCATGATGGAAAACTCCGGTTCTCACCTCGAATTCCCACATACTCCTAACCAAAAAATTTCATCATTATACTTGGACCAATTTCACTTTTTTATTCCTATATCATTCACATCAAAGTCTAGGATGTGAATACATCTGTAGAGTATCTAGAACTTGACTTTATATTCACCTCGTTAAGCTGACTAGGCTTTACCATAACCTCTATATCATCAATGTATGTTCGAAGATTGGATAAAAAGAATGCGTGTGAGTAGTCGCCACCTTTTCAAAAAGCTCATTCAAACATGCTGACTTTCCAGCACTCTATAAAATAGGGAAAAGCAAAACAACTGATGGTGTTAGCTTTCCCACACAATATATCTCAACTATAACGGGATTTTATCACTTAAATCTAGAATATTTAATAAATTTTAAATATTCAAATAATTGATTTTAAATGTTAAATAACTCGTTTTAATTAATTACCTAGTGGTAATAATTCATTTATAAAGGTTTTATAAAATATGAACTCATTTTAGGAAAACCAGCTTTGTCGCGCCTTTGTAGTTCGACGAGGTGTTTTTGCAATTTGAAAATATAAGTTTTTGGAAATTTAATAAATGTTGTAAATATAATTTTAGAACCTTAATAAACTTCGTTTCATTATTAAATAATGATAGAAAATCTATTTTTAAGTTTTTTTACACAAATAATTAGTTTGACAAAAAAGCGAAAATATGACTGAAATATCATTTTCGTATTTTCGACCGTTTGTCCAACGGAAGTTGTTTTGATATGGTTGCATTATGGTTTCAAAAACATACACATACATGTTAACACATTCTATAGACTTATACATTTAGTATATGAAGGAAAAAGAGTTTATTTTAATTTTGAAACAAGAGATACTTTTGTAAACATAATTATTACAAAAGAATATTTGAGTACATTACAACATCCCTTCCTCATTTAATGTTAAGTAACTAGTGGTCGAATATTACATGGAAAAGGAGCCTTTTGTTTTTCTTTTTAATTTAAAAGATTTTTTATATAGAAAAATCATGTCAAAAGTACTTAATATATGTTTGATTTTTACATAAAGATATTCAAGTACATATAACATCTCTTCTACATTAAATGCTATTTACTTAATGGTATAATCCTATCTTGGAAAGGAGAAGGAAATTTATGGTTAAAATGTGTTTTGAAGGAAGGGTATTAAGGTCGTTTGGTAGGAAGCTTCATGTACAAATAAACCACACTTTCTCTTCATTTACTTATTATCATTCTACCCTCTTTCTCCATCTTCTCCTCAGTTTTCATGGCCTCCAACACATATCAAAAATATCCCCTACCTCTTAAAAAAAAATTATATCAAATATATATAAATAGATTCCACTTTCTTTAATAACAAAATAGGTGCCAAAATGCCCCTTCGCCCCCTTGCTGTATGCCTCCACCCTCTTTTTCCACCTTAGTTGTACCCTCTCCCCTCCATCTCTAAGCCATACACCCCCTTCCCTTGCTAGGCCAAGTCCTTGTAGTGTTTAGGTGAAAAGTTGAAGTGTTTGTGTGTTTATGATAGTGCTTAAGGAGTTGCAAAATTAGAGTGAGTTCCTTGATTTTAAAATCATATTCTTATTTATTATTATGATGTTCATAATCCATATGTTATGTTATTATGCTTCTTGGACATGATTTGGTTGTCGATATGGTTGTATCATGGAATATTAGAATGACTGGATTTACGATGCGAAAATCTGCTTTGTTGTGATATGGTACCGATTAGTGGTAATAATCAAGTATACAGGGTTTTATGGACTTGTATTTGATTTTAACACTTCCATTTGGTTCCAAAAGGTTGTATACAACATTGGCAAGCCTCATTTTAATTTAAACTGTAAAAAGGCACCACCTTTACAACGCAATTATGATTTTGGAAAATGAGAAAGTAAGAGGGAATGTTTTTGAAAAAAAAACTTTATGTTTTAAAAAGTTTATGTCTTTAAAATGTTTAAAGATGTCGCTCTAAAATTTAAATGAAGTGGTTTAGGTTAAAAAGAGTTCAAAAATGGAAAAGGTTGAATTTTAAAATGGTAAGAACCATAAAAATATGAATTTAGTAGTGCTTACTTTGTGATTTTCTATTAAAATATCCAGAAGTGATTTAGAGAGTTTTCTTCATGAATGACTTGTGCTATATTGTAACGATCTCGTTTTTAAATCAAATTTAATTTAATAATTAATATAAATTTTTGGATTAAATTGTGAATTAATTTGAATTTTTCCAAAAGTAAATTAAGAAATGAGTTTGTTATATATATATATATTATAAATGGAATTTTGATTTTGAAATTCAAAAATAAATATCTTGGAAATAAACTGGATTTAAAACTCTATATCTTAAAATTAATAAAAATTTGTTTCCTAATTATAATATATATATATATATATATGTATATGTATATGTATATGTATTTTGGAAGTTATATTTTGAATTTAATGTAATAATTTTCAAAAGCTATTTGAAAGTTAAATCCTATATTTTAAAAACTAATATATATATATATATATATATATATATATATATATATGTTCATTCATTAGTGTTAAAATCATTTTCTTGAGGTTATATAAATATAAAAGGAAATGCATTAATTAAAAATAGGAAATATCAAAATATAAGGTGTATATATATGAAGATAAATTGAAAATATAAATAGAAAATTATATAAAAAATATATTTAAACATTTTATACCATGCATATTTACATGTGTAGTTGTTTTAACATGAAATTTGACAAGTGTAAAGGATTTAACATACATATAAACATTTGTAAGTAAATAACATGCAAATAATACAAGTGTCATTTGTCTTTTTATTTTCAAAATAATAAATAAAATTAAAACAAGTAATATATACATATAACTATACTCCTACACTTTCTCTTCTTTCATATATCTCAAAACAATCTTTACAAACAAACTTTTCAAATTCAAAAACCTAAAGCTCAAAGCAGATTCAAAGATCAGATTCAAAAGCCAGATTCAGTTTTCAACTTCAAGTTAATCAAAAGCGAACCGAAAACAAAATCAAGTTCAAATTCAACTTGGTTTTTATCAAGCTTCAGATCAGTTTTAAGATCAAAATAAAAACCTGTAGCATCTCAAAAACATCAAGCCTTCTTTGTTTTTCAAACCCAGGTGAGTAAACATCTCTTTAAAAAGTTTAATCTATTTATACCTTCATGCAAGTATTAAGTAATTGATTTGCATGTATGAAATTAGGTGTTGTATGTATATAAACATAGAATAATCTGTGTGCATGTCTGTGTATATAGATATTAACCTCTATAGTGATCACAGACTCAAGATCATCATATAAAAAAATTCATATCTTCTCAATGAATCAATTGTAGACCATGATCTTTAAAGAGAAAATGATTGAAACATAGTAGTATCATTTTAAAAAATAGATTTAAGTGGATATATCAAGTAATTATTTCAAATATAAGAATTTACAGTATGGTCTAATATAAGTCAGAAATTGATCATCTTAATTTCACGATTTGATCTCACAATTAGATTCGTGCTAGAAAACAATGATTTTTGAGATAGCTTTCATGATTTTTAAGTTTATAATTGTCGAGATATCTTGAGTTGATCAATTTTAGGTTTGTCGCTGATTGCCAACGAACGACGAAGGGAGGTGGGTCATGATTGATGCTGGAGGTGGCTCGGAGGTTGAGTCACTCAGGAAAAATGGAGGATGAATTTTTAGATCGCCGTGGTGTCTTATCGACGACGAATTAGGGTTTTTCGAGCAGTTTTGGTCGACAATGATTCTCGAGCTCGTATGAAATTGATGGTGCACCAGAATCGATCGGACCAGGGGGATTAGGAGCGTCATGTCGTGGCGCAGCTTTGGACGAGGTTGCACGGTCTCAGGTGGTCGGGATCACCGGCGCGTGGTGGTTTTTGTCGACCAGATTGAGTTCCAGTGTACATTGACTTACTCGATTTCAATTTCCTATATGTATCGATGATCTGGGTGTTCGTAATGAGTGAGGGTATGGTCACCGATGTGTTGATAGTCGCGGCAGTGGTTAGTGGTGATCGGAACTCTCGTGCACGTGTTTGCGTGCATCTGGTTGGCAGGGTTGTTCGTTGAAGAAGATGAAGTTGGACTTGGGATTATGCTCAGGAAATTTAGGTTGTTGGCTCGAGTTTTACACCGGGTTTTCACGTGAATATTTTAGGTTACAACAGTTTAAAAAATTTAAACATAACAAAGAAAAATAAAATAAAAGAGGACTCGGGGTTTTACTTGGGGAAATTGGGAATCGACTCGGGTTGGTACCCGAGATTGTCTCGGGTCTGAATTTTTAAATGTTTAAATAAATCAGTTTTTAAAATTTAAATAAATCAAGTTTTAAACTATTTCTTTAAACAAATTTCATTTAGAAAATAAATATTTATTTAAATGTTTGGATAGATAAGAGTTGTATAATTTGTTTTAACTTAAATTAATTAATTCTTAAGTTTATTTAAAATGGTGTAATTAATTAGTTGATTAAGAAAGTGGAAATGTTTTTGATTATTAATTAACTTAAAGGCCGTAAGTTAATTCATATGTTATGATAAATTATTTCAGAGGTTTATTAAAAAAATTGATAATGTGATTAAGTGATTAATAAAGATAAATGGTTTATCTTTTAAAAAAATTAATTAATGTCATTAATTAAAGGTTAATTAATGTAATTACTTAAAGGTTAATTACTTATTATGATTAATTAAAGCTTAATTAATTAATTTAAGGTTGATTAAGTAATGAAAATAATTAAAGGATAATTTATTGATTAATGGATAATTAATTAATGTAAGTAATTAAGGATAATTACTTAATGTAATTAATTAAAGGTTAGTTAATTAATTAAGTAATTAAAGAGTTAATTTGTTAATTAATTAAGGGCTAATTAATTAATGATATTAATTGATAATTAAGGGTTAATTTATGTAATTAACTGAAGGTTAATCAATTTATATGATTAATTAAGGGATAATTAATTAATGTAAGTAATTGAGGATAATAACTTAAGATGGATTAATTGATTTTATTAATTAATTTATATAATAACCAGTGGTTTGAAATTAATGTTAATTAAGCAGGGATGAGTAATTTATTCATAAGTAATTAATTTTTTGGTGTAAATTAATTACAAATTATGTCATTAATAAATCTTGCTTATGGATGATTGGATTATATTGAATGCCTTTAAATATTTGATATCTCTGATATGTGATATTCTGTGATATGAATTGTTTTGGATTGAGCTATGATAAATGTAAGCTATTTATCGGTGATGAATTTACATATTTATCTATGAAAGAAAATAAGCATTATAGGATTATACCGCTTACTGATATTGTTGTGCTTAGATTTATGATGGTTGTGATATTCTTTTGTTGTATGCAAAACCCCTAGACAAAACACACAACACACACAAATATATGTTTCACGGGAAATTGGTTAAGTCATGGGTATTTTGAATTTAATATTATTTTATTCAAAATGGTGAAAGATTTAAAATTTTAATTTTGAATCCAAAATGATTTGGAAGTGACATTGGGTTATATATGAAAACTTTTGAAAAGAAAGTTTTGAAATCAAGAAATTATTTTGTAAATTTATAATTTTGGAAACTATGGTTTAAAAAGGCTAATATAGGTTATATAATATATATATAAATTTGGATTTTAAAACATTTTTAAAAGTATTTTAAAAATGATTATTTTGGGAATTTAAATTTAGCTCAAACAGAGCTTGCCGAGAGTACAGCAGTTCGTTGATTTTCTGATTTATACTTTAAAAGGCAATAACTTAAGCAAATTTAGTCGGATTTTCCCGAAACGAAAAACCTTTGTTTTCAAACGATAATAGTTTTCATATAAAGAAAGAATTTCCAATTTCTGTTGAAGGGATTTCGAATTATGGGTAAATCAAATTTGAAATGGAAATAGTTTTGAAAGCTATAAATGAATCTTTGTTAAAGGTTTGGTAAACCTTGTTTCAAATTGAAGAGCATCTTAAAGATGGATCTTTTGTTTAAAAGATTTAAAAATGGAATTTTTTTTAAACCATTCAGAAGAAAAGGTTTTGGGAAATAAGGGCTAATAAATTATGACTTAACTAAGATCCGAATGTATCCATATGTTTTTAAATAAGCGCTCATTATTCGATTAAGCCAGAAGAGGAAATTAATTCATAAAACCCATTCCGAATGATGATACGACAATATGGGATAGCATTTGAAGACGTTGGTGAAGACCGGGTATTTTTGAAAACGAAAGGATTACCTGTCGAATGTCTCTACACTGAGTGGCCTCGGTATAGAGATTTAGATTACCCTATGTGATATGTAGTCTGGTCGGGATTCGGGATATCCGGATTTGCAAGTACTTCTTTTGAAGTGCCTTCGTTCCATTCGGACCCAAGATGGACTTGTATGGATGTATGTCTGAAGTTACACTTTGAAATATAAAGATGGTTTCTATCAAATACATTTCTGTTTGGTGGCGGAGAATTTATTCTCTTAGCTTAACACCCTTCTCTGAGACGTACGAGCTCAGAGGTTATGTAGTTGATGGTTACTAGTGATATATTCCCAATTTGGTAATATGACATGCTAAGTGCTGATCATTAGTTGATCCAAGCATGGCTTTTGTGAAAAGCGTAGCTTTGTGGGACGAGACTTCATCGAACCTCACACCCTGAAAATGGTCGAAACAGGAAGGATGCAGCAAGGTTACGGAGGTCGCGCCTCTTAGGGTATATGCATTTCCTTCTGGATAAAAATTGGTATTCTAGTATGGAGCCCAGATATTTAACTTATGTAGTTGTTGGAATTTGTGGAATCTCGGGATAAACGTCGGTTACGACCGGGGGATGGCATACTCATGACAGTTAGTTACCAAGTACAGAGGTAAATCGGCCTTGTGTTGGTGGAGATCCGGTTAGGTTCTCGGGACATCTCTCCAGAGGCGTACTCAATAGGAAAGGAAGTTCTTTATCCTTGACCATTTGTTGGAAATCCAATCACCCAATACGAGCCCTGTGTAGTTTTAGTTGTAGAACCTGTCATTTAACATGGTAGCTATAGTAGGCATACTACAATGGTACGTATGCTGGATAAGATTAATATTATAATTTCGAAATGTTTTTCCACACTATGCACTACTAATAATATCATAAGGATTTTCGCGTATCAAGCATGTTTGACTATCATAAGGAGAAATCTCCCCCAAGTGTGCGATTGCATTGTGTGTGTGGCAGGAGGCGTTATGGTAGTTTCATTTTCCAAAAAGCATAGCGGATTTCTTTTATTTCTTTTGTTGTTTCTTTTTGTTCAGACAACTGTTTTTGTTTTCTCATAGCAGTACCATGACTGACCTGGAGTTTATTGTTCCCTTTATAAATTCTAGGTGCCCATAATTTTCCAGACGGGCAGCCGAGAGTCAGGTTATCAGATAATCAGCTAGTAGGTGTAGCTCTGGGAAATTTTTGAAATCTGTGGATTTAGGGATCGCATTCGCTGTATTGCGGCATGATAGCTTTTGGTTCTTAGCTTTTTGATTTGGAGATTTGGAGCTTTGGCAATGAAGAAGTTATCTTTCCGCTGTTGTTGCTGTTGTTTTCCGCTACTATGTTTTTCTATTGTTGTATATATATCTGATAATGTTGATCACTTCATATTGTATCATTGTTGTAATCAATTGTTGTGTATCAATAAAATTATTCTTTTCTGTTTCCGCTGTGTTGTTTTCCGCCTAATGTGTTATAAGCTCCGGCGAATCGAACTCCAGCATTTGAATCTCTGGCATTCAAATATGAGTGATGTATTGGATGTCGATTTTCGACGCTGAATCTGGGTCATCACATATATCCTTATTATCTTGCATAAAAATTTGGTTCAAAAAAAAGTTCATTTGATGTTCTAAAAAACAAACTTGCTATTTAACTCATAAAATCAATAGGACATGTAACTAGTAACATCTATAACCATTTCAATTTCCATTAGTAACACCGACGAGTGTTGCAAAAAGTTTGAACATAGAAGTGTAAAAAATGTTACTTGAAACTTTCTGTAGCACCCAGAATCTGCTATTATAAACTATTTTGACATTTGGGAATGTGTAACGACCTACATTTCGGAAGGTTTAAGTCGACAATAAACCACACATGTCCAACTGAAAACAATCCGAAACATGGATAACAATGGGGTTTTATCAAGAAAATGAAGAACAAAAGAAAACAACACAAAATCTCGCACCGGAATGGAAAAATATAATAATCAAATAAACAGTTCATGAAGTTGTTTATACTAAACATTTGATTAAGATTTTACAACATCTATTAGAGTTATATATACAACAGAACAATAGAACAATACAACGGAATAAACAATGCGGTGGAATAATACTAGTAATGGTAATATACCAATCTTTGTCATCATCCTCAAGAATAATAATCTTCAATGCATTGAAATACTCAGGGCTGACCCAAGCATAAAATAAAACAATACATTCGAGTCGGAACTAAATATTTTTATGTGAGTCGAATCAATATTACATATAATAGGAGTGTAGTAGCGTCAGAGATGTTTATGGGGTTTTACACCTCCTATTCAGTGTATAACGTGCATGCAACAACTCAAGAGATGTTACGGGATTTTCCATCTCTTATGGATCCTTCAAAATATCTATATATAGCAGAATACGCCATATATGTAATGTCTAACCAATAAAATAAATAGTTTTCCTAGCGTTAAGGCTTTACATTAATCCCTTTTAATGCATTTTTAAGCATTGTCGTACTATTTGCATATGATATAACCAGTAGAACGTCAGTTGATAGGGATGCACTATGATACGACAACACTAAACCAACTCATAGTGGTCTTGTATAAGGATAAAAGTATGACAAGGCATGTGATGTAATGCCCAATGTAGTATGCTACTAATTCGAGTCGCCAGGCTGGTGGTAACGCATCACTGCAACGACCGCCCACCGCGTCCACCCATCCCATATCAAGTCAAATGAAGGTTATCCCAATCAAGGTGCACCAATCAAAACCAACAACAAAGGTAATAGTATGGACTGGTTCCACAAGAAAAATCGAAGAACATGTGTCCGCTAGGGGTAGCTAGCCCACTTGGCCTGGTTCAAGCCGTCATGTTTTAGTAATTTCAAATTGATACAAGTGTCGGGACTGTTCATCATCGTTCTCTTTCTTCAAATCCAGCAACGTACACCAAATCCAACCACTTCATTCTGAAGTCTCCCTCGCGTACACAGTTGTTAAAGTGGTTCCAACATTGACAGAGAGTATGCCAATAATGGGCCCCGGTCTCTTTAACAACCAAACGTCACTTTACACACAGGTTGGTTCTTTTACGTTTCAAAATGATTCATACTTGATATCAAAGTATCATATTCACTTCAAAATGAATTTTATTTCAAAATCATTTTATTCACTTCGAAATCAATTTCATTTCAAAATCATTTCGAATTTCAACTTAAATGATAACTTCATTAACCGCATTTGTATTTAAATTTACGATTTAAATATAAATAGTTCCCAACTTAAACGGTTTGAATTTTTGAAAATAATTTGAATTGTTAAAGTAGTTTGAATGGTTAAAATAGTTTATATATTAAAATAGTGTAAAAGGTTAAATAGTTAAAATAGTTTAGATATTAAAATAGTTTAAATAGTTTAGAGATTAAAACAGTTTGATATAAAATAGTTTGAGTATTGAAAATGGGTTATATATTAAAATGGCTTGAAATTTTAAATAATTTGAAATTTTAAAAAGATGAATTTTTTAATAACCCAGATTTTTGGCCATCCGGTAACTGGATAATTAACTGGTTTATTCAATTGAAGAGATAAAAATTCTGATAATAAAAGTTATCTGGTTATGTGAGTGAATTTGAAAATATAATAAAAATTGGATTTTTAAATATCTCGAAAAATATTTATTTGATAATCTCCTATCATAATTATTGAAATTTGAAAACAGTAATGTAATAATCTTCTTTTATAATTATTTAGTTGGGTAAAATTTATCTTTTCAAAATTAATAAAAATGATTAATTCTAATTATAATATACAATATATATGTATATATATAGAATTGGAAGTTACGTTTTGAAAATTTATATGATAATTTTTAAGAGTTATTTAAAAGTTGAATTCTACATTTTTTAACACTATTACTTAAATATATCAATTTAAATATAACGACAACTTAAATATAAAATGTAAACAAGATTAAATTAAAGAGCTAATATTCTTTCTTTCTAATTTATGCATGTGTTAAATATAGTTTACATATATATAATTTAAATACAAAAAAATTTATAAAACATGAAGAAATATATAAATAAAGGCTTTATACATGTGTAAGCTTCATAATACATAGGTTTAACATTTGTAGCTCTTATTTTACATGCAAGAGACAAACGTAAGGAGTAGCATATAATTTTACAAATGGCAATATAACCTTTTCTTTTAAAAAAATATAAAAATTTATAGTATGAATTAGTGAGGAAAAAAGATTTCAGTTCAAACTCCCCAATCATCTTCTTTTTCTTTCCTCTTTAACTAAAAAGAAATAAATCAATATCAACAAACTCAGCCTAAACTAGAAAACAACAACAAAAGCTTCAACTTATAACAATCTAGTACAGATCAAGCCAGAAGATTTAAGATCAACACAAAATCAGAGATGGATTCAAGATCAATATAAATCAAGTAAAGATCCAATTCAGTTTCAAATCAAGATCCAGTAGCAGATCAAAATTCAAAACAAATTTCCAAGCTTTTACATTTCCAGACCTCCTCTGTTCTTAAGAAACAGGTGAGTTGACCTAAACTTGAATCTGGTTTAACTCATGATGTTTTGTGAAAATTATGTGAAGCTGATGTGAAAAATGTTGGTGATGATAAAAATAAGCCTGCATGTCTATGTTTATACATACATATGACTAGATATTGTCTGTGCATATACATTTACTCTGTTGTGTTTGACAGGCTTGAAATATTATTCTAATTTTTTTTCATATCTACCAATTTATACAACTCGTGCTAGAATTTATGAAGAAAAGATGGTTGAAATAACATAACTTCAATGGAAAAAAATAAATTTAAGATTTATATTGTGAATTTATTTCAGAAATAGGAAACAAAAGTCAAAAATCAAAATAGGTCAAAATCATATATCAAAATTTCAATTTCTGAATATATGAATGGATTCGAATTTTAAAGAAATGAATTTTGATACAAAAATAAGGATTTTTAACTTTATAAATCATGAGAATTCTCATAATGATCAGAAACGGAAAATTGGTCAATTTCTGGTGACCACGGTGGTTAGGTGTCTCGGGATTGAGGTCAGTGGAGGCACGAAGGGTGGCGAGCACAAGAAAAATGCTCGATTATTTTACTGATGTCTATGGTGATCATGCGAATGTAAATTAGGGTATTGGGGGCTTCGTATTTGTGGCGTCTATTTCAGGCGAGCGGTGGCGAATAAGCGATCGAACGAGGCCGCAATGGATCAGGAAGGAAGCTCGAGGAGTAGTGGTCGCACCGGTGGTGTGGCATCATCTTTGGTCAACGGAGGTGAGCTTATGATGAGCTTTGGCGAAGCCTGTAAGGTTGCGCGATTATCTGTAAATTTGAGTTACCAGGTCGAATCTCGATCGAGCAAGGGAGAGGCTATGGGGATGTTGCAGTAAGGCAAGGGGGTTAAGGCGGAATTGCGAGCATCGATGGTTGGTGGTTTGGCGATGGAGGAGCCGTGTGCATGCGCACACGATTTTCGGTTGTATCTGTTTTAGCTGGTTCCAAAGAGAAGAAGATTTAAGGTTGGAGTGAAGAGGTTTCTTCAGGTCTGTCTTGAGTCAAACTCGAGTTTTTATCGAGGGGGTGGTGTTTTGTCTTGCTGGAAGTTGGCATCGGGAAGTTGAGGTCGTAACTCAAGATGTGGCTCGGGTAGATCTGCTATAGACTCGAGTTCGGTATGTTATCCGTGTTTTAGTAATGCATGAGATAGGTTATTTTCAAAACAAACGTAGAAACAATTGTCAAACGTATTTCAAGATTCAAGATTTTGAGTAAAATATTAAGATGTGTTATATTGATTGAAATTTTATATAATGGCATGTACCTGGTTTTTTTAAAGCAATTAACTTTGATTAAATCAATTTTTTTTTTAAAAAGAGCATTAACAAAGTTTTAAAGCAAAGTAATTGTTTAAACAAGTTTCAAGTTTTAAATGAAAAAGTTAAATGATTGCATACAATTTTGAGAACTGGATTAAGTTGTGGAAAAAGGAAGAGTAATTAAACTTTTAAATAAATAACGAGTATTCTCAAATGATTTTGTTCCCAAGCATCCACTTTAAGGAAATATAAATGTTAAGAATTTAATTAAGATAAATGGTTTATCTTAATAAAATTTAAATCTTATTAATAAAAGTAATTAAGATATAATTACTTAATTAATTAAAGATAATTAATTAATGTAATTGGATACAAACAATTAATTAGATTAATTAATTAAGGTAATCACTTAATCAATTATTACTTAATGTAATCAGTGATTAATGAATAATTACTGGATGTAATTAATAAAGGGGTAATTACTTAAGGAAGTAATTAGAGGATAATCACTTAATGGAGGTAATTGAAGATTAATTACTTAGTGTAATTAGTTTAAATATGGATTAGTTAAGGATAATTACTGTGAATGGTTAAGGATAATTAATTTGTGAAATTAATTAAGGCTAGTTGCTTAATGTAATTACAGTGTAATTAGTCAAGGGAGATTAATTAAGATGGATAATTAAAAAATGATAAATTAATTGGTTTGTAATTAATTAATGTTAAGTAATGGTAATCTAAGTGATTAAGGATTAGTAATTAATTTAATTAGAGATAAACTAAATTAATTTTGGAAGTGATCAATCTTGCTTATGAATGATTGAATGATGTTCAATGCCTTGAATTGGTTGATATCTTTGATATGAAATGTTTTGTGATATGATAAGTTTGAGTGGACAGTGATAATGTGGTTATCTATCAGTGGTGGATTACTGTGTAAAAAGCGACATCCTGTATTTAAAGTGGAATTGTATTTAATTGAATAACTTGGGTTAAGATGACATGAGATTCGAACAGACTGGAGTCGGGTATCAATAAATACCCAGAACCACTTCGATTTGTAATCTACAAAATTCTTTATAAATTGGGTATGTGGTTTTAAACGGGCTGGAATGGAATGAATTGTGTAATATGGATATTTAACTTGGAACCGTTGTGTGATTAGTGTTGATTATGAGAACTCATAAAGGATACGAGTTACCCTGATATTCACATATAGTATAGCTTGGTATTTCATATTATATGGATTTACTTACGCTGGTTTCCAGCCCGACCCGGGTGTTACTTTGATGTAATGCTTGGGTCAGACCGAGTATTACAGATTTTCAGGTAAGGACGACCTGGAGCTCAGGTGGCGAGCTGGATGGCAGGAACGTTTGGAGTGTTTCCGCTATGTTATATTGTTTTATATTTGGGATAAGTTATTCTAACTGTCTAGTGATTGGGAAATGTTGTTACTCTGATGTATTAAAATGTAAATTTACTGATACAGCTTTCTTTGTATAAACGATATTAGTTGATATTATATTTTATCCGTTGCGAATGTGAGATTATGAGTTTGGTTTTCTGTTTCTTCTTCTATCTCTTTTCTTCTTTTCCTAACCATTTGGAATTTTCGGACTTGAAAATTTTGGGTCGTTAAATTTGGTATCAGAGCTGAAGATTAAGCGAAAACCTTGGCTCTAGTGGGTTTACTCATTAAGGATAGGGTCAGTGTTACCCTAGAATGAGTTGAGAGTGTGTATATGTATGAGAACGTACTTGTTATTTTCTTATAAAATGATTTTAAAAATGATTTTCATATAAGTTTATCTTTTGGTTTATAAAAAAATTAGTCGTTGATTATTGGAATTAAATAAAATAATGAAAATTAAAGTGGTAATAGAAATACAACCAAATTGAAATTAAATGACGATAAGTTTGAAATAGATCCAAACTGGAACTAAATCCAGAATTTGTAGAAGTAAAAATAAGATAAAAATGAATTGGTACACAGGTATGATAATCGTGGGTATTATCATAAATGGTTATTGTGTTTAATAATGGGATGTTGTTTCCTAGTAAACATTGATAAAGTAAAATGAAAAAGTTTTAGGGAAGAAAACTTTTAGATAAGTATAACTTATAAATTGAAGTGGGTTTTAAATTGTGAAGTTTTGAATCCTAAGTCTAGGAACATGTGAAATTGTTTTCAAAAATGTTAAAAGAAATGATATTATTCTGGCTATTTTGAATGTGATCTTATTTTAAAATAAGAAATGATTGGAAATTTTTAAAAGAATTTGTTTTGAATTTAAAACCAAAGGTGGGTTTAAAATTTAAAGTAACTTGGTGTGTAAAGGAAATAAATATGTATATTTGAAATAAACTCTAAGGTTGAGTTTTGAATTTTCCTTGGAATGTGATGTGAAACCCAAAGTGAAGTAAGTTTTTAAACTTAAGTGGGAAGATTATTAATCTGAAGTTTAAAATTTGAATGGGAATTCAAATTGAGTAAAGTTATCTAGATTAAATTAAAGTGAAAATTAATTTTGGGGAAATTAAATAAGTTTAGAATAGACAACCTAAATTGGAAATTTCAGGATGAAATTGGAATTTAACTTTAGAAGTTAAATGGTTGATTTGAATTAAGAGTTTGTGTGATATCAAAATGTGTTTGAGATCTGGAAATTGGAAATGGATGGATGTTTCAAAATAAGTTGGATGATATCATCCTATTATTATTAATATCTTTAAACTATGAATTGGATTTATTTAAACGAATGAAGAAATGAAGTGTGGTAAAATATCCATTATTGAGATAAAAGGGAAATTAAACTTTAATTTGAAATTAAGGATATGGAATTACTTTGAACTGAAGATTTGAATGTTAAGAATTGAATTTGTAAATTAAAATTGTTTAAGAATTGGTTTCAAAACTGGAAGACAAAATTTGGTAATAAATTGAATTTTAAAGATAAAATTTGTTTTGGACTCTAATTTGAACTTTGAAATAAGTAAGTAAAGATAATTTCAAATGGAATTTTGAGATTTGGACTCAGAATTAAATTGTTTAAAGATTTTGATTGTCGATTTAAAAATAAAGGTTAATTTGATTTAAGGGTTAAATCAACATTTAAAATTTAACTCGAATTAATATAATTCAAGATGGTTTAAAATTGAGATTTAAATTGCTTTAGTTCAAATTGAATTTAGTTTGAGTTAATTAGAATTGTGATTGAAGATGGATAAGTTAAAATTCAAATGGAAGATTTGAATTGGATGAATTTGTAATAGAATTGAAATTGAATGAGTTCAAATTCAGATAGGAAGTTGATTTGAATTTGGGATGGGAATGGAAGTTAACTAAATTTGTATTGAAATTGAAAGTTAATTGGAAATTGGCAATTGATTGGAATTGGGATTAATCAATTTCAATGGAAATTGAAGTTATTTAAATCGGAATTGAGTCAATTTAAATGAAAGTGGAAATTTAAATTGAATTGATGGGAATGAAGGTTGGGGATTGAACAGTTTGACTCTGAACTATTTTCAAAATAAACTGTTTTAATGTAAACCTATTTTTCCAAGCTATTTACTACATACACACTTTTCCTTTTAAAGCCAAAATATTGATACTTATTTTACAATTGTTCTATAAACTAATTTTTATTTTATAACTAACTTATACGTAATTACTATTTTACAATTATCTAACTGCTTTACAATTATTTTATAACTACTTAACTATTTTACAGCTATTTTACAAACTAATAACTATTTTCGACTACATATCTATTATTAACTTTTTAAGCTATTTTCTAAATTTAAGCTAGTCAGAGAGTAAACTGTTTATGATTAATATCCATTTGAAATAAGAATTGAGGTGATAATCCAAATAGGGATTGAGGCATTGGTGAATAAATGAATAAGAACCTAAGGGAATGTGGATAGAAAAGGAGATTGATTTAGTTAATAATCAAAAAAGACAAATACGCAGGATGTGCATATATTGTTCTATTCGTATAATGATTTGATCCAGATTCGAGCATAGAATTTCGAGATAGTATATCGATTCGAATTGGGATTTTTCATTCGATTTTCAATGGCGAACCTAGATATGGATTTTTTGGCTGATTCTGGATATTCTCTATCATAGTTATGACTATGCAAGGAGAATGACGGTTTCTGATCAAGAAAGCAGATATGAGTCCGCACTAGGAAGTTGGGTGGACGATACAAGTTCGGTAGTGGAATTGTGTGATCGAGTGAGCGATCAGATTGATATAGCGTACGGATGATATGTGTACATCGTACGGGTTTGAATGAAGTCAATATTGGAAGATGATTTTTGAAATGGAAAGATATATTTTGTGAATTGTATGATGAAATAAAGTGGAAATTAGATATTTCTACGGTAGAAATTTACTCTATGGAAGTAAGTAATATGGTAAGTGACTTTATAGAGTAATCAAACTTGAATATTGATTTGGCATAAATGGTAAACTCCCCTTGTTGAATCTATAGCCAGAATAAAAAGGGTTTTTGAAAGTATTTGAAGTATAGAAAGGGAATTTATACAAGTATGAAGTGATCAAGATTTTTAAAGTTATATATATCTATTTATATATACATAAAGGAACTTATGAGAATGATTTTGAGGAAAGGTTTTTGGAATCTATGGATTTGGAAAGGCTTTTGATTTTTAGAGAAAAATCAATTTTGGAAATTTGGAAAGCCTATTTGAGAATAATTGATTTTGCGATAATCGATTTTGTGAAAAGGAGATTTATATGGGATTCATACTAGGTGTATGATTTGGAAGATACTATATGAATAGTATAAACTGTTTTGAAAATGGCTCTGGAGAAAAAGGCGCTCCCTTGAAATGAAGTTCTCAGGAGTACCATAGGTTGGTACTACCTTGTGCCTCAAAAGAGGGGAAGGCTCTAAAGTGGATCCTGCGAGGAAGTCCGGACAAACTGAACTTCCTGAGGATTATTGGGTAGCGAAAGTCGAGGGCACTGATGCCTACAGAGGCATTTGGGTTATGTTGTGACGACAGTGTAACTCGATGTCGCTGCGTTCTACTGTGGACCATAGCGGAAATCATGTGGAGGTGAGTGTCAACGGTCTACGCTTGATTTTGCCGGGAAGGCAACGTAACATCGGTAGACCGCGATCTATGGTCGAGTGGAGAGGAGAGTTTCATTCTTTTGGCAAAGAAATTCGAGGGCGCTGATGCCTACAGTTACATGGACTTTTGCTGTGATGGCAACGTAACCCAAGATGTAACTACGATCTGTAGCGGGTTCGATGGCGCAATCGAGGGGCGCGGAGTGCCTACAGTTATCTATGGATTTTGTTGGGATGGAAACGTAACCATCGGGTTAACTGCAACCATGGATGGGGGTGATGATTTCCAGAGCATTCTCACCAAAGATGTTTCCTCTATTTTCAAAAACGTTTTCGATATTTTCGATAAAATTATTTTTCCAAGTATTTTCACTGGATGTTGAAAACGGGTTACCATGTACTTATAGATTTTCAGTCCTATGCCTGATCAACGTATGACCGAATTTCTGTGAGAACAAGGATGGACTAGTTGAGACATTGAGTTATAAAAAGTATCTTTATAGAACTATTTTTGAAATACTATGTAGATGTAAAAAGTGTTTTTAAAATTCTTAACAAAAGGGAGTTTATAGTTTAAAAATGTTCAAAAAATAATTTACCTGATTTTAAGCATTTTAATAAATTTGGGCTTCGTTCCTTTTCGAGGACGAAAAGATTCAAAGAGGGAAGGGATGTAATAACCCAGATTTTTGGACATCCGGTAACTGGATAATTAATTGGTTTATTCAATTGAACAAATAAAAATTCTGATAATGAAAGTTATCTGGTTACGTGAGTGAATTTGAAAATATAATAAAAATTGGATTTTTAAATATTTGGATAAATATTTATTTGATAATCTCCTATTATAATTATTGAAATTTGGCAATATAATTTAATAACCGTCTTTTATAATTATTTAACTGGGCAAAATTTATCTTTTCAAAATTAATAAAAATGATTAATTCTAATTATAATATACAATATATAGGTATATATAGAATTAGAAGTTATGTTTTGAAAATTTATATGATAATTTTTAAGAGTTATTTAAAAGTTTAATTCTACATTTTTTTTACACTAGTACTTAAATATATCAATTTAAATATAATGACAACTTAAGTATAAAATGTAAACAAGATTTAATAAAAGAACTAATGTTCTTTCTTTCTAATTTATACATGTGTTAAACATAGTTTATATATATATAGACATAATATAAATACATAAAACAAATTATAAAACACAAAGAAAAATATAAATAAAGGCTTTATAGTGTAAGCTTCATAATACATAGGTTTAACATTTGTAGCTCTTATTTTACATGTAAGAGACAAATGTAAGGAGCAGCATGTAATTTTACAAATGGCAATATAACCTTTTCTTTTAAAAAAATATAAAAATTTATAGTATGAATTAGTGAGGAAAAAAAGATTTCAGTTCAAACTCCTCAATCATCTTCTTTTTCTTTCCTCTTTAACCAAAAAGAAATAAATCAATATCAACAAACTCAGCCTAAACTAGAAACAACAACAAAAGCTTCAACTTATAACAATCTAGTACAGATCAAGCCAGAAGATTTAAGATCAACACAAAATCAGAGATGGATTCAAGATCAATATAAATCAAGTAAAGATCCAATTCAGTTTCAAATCAAGATCCAGTTGCAGATCAAATTTCAAACAAATTTTCAAGCTTTTAAATTTCCAGACCTCCTCTGTTCTTAAGAAACAGGTGAGTGGACCTAAACTTGAATCTGGTTTAACTCATGATGTTTTGTGAAAATTATGTGAAGTTGATGCGAAAAATGTTGGTGATGATAAAAATAAGCCTGCATGTCTATGTTTATACATACATATGACTGGATATTGTCTGTGCATATACATTCACTCTATTGTGTTTGACAGGCTTGAAATATTATTCTAATTTTTTTCATATCTACCAATTTATACAATTCGTGCTATAATTTATGAAGAAAAGATGGTTGAAATAACATGACATCAATGGAAAAAAATAAATTTAAGATTTATATTGTGAATTATTTCAGAAATAGGAGACAACAGTCAAAAATCAAAATAGGTCCAAAATCACATATCAAAATTTCAATTTCTGAATATACGAATGGAATCGAATTTTAAAGAAATGAATTTTGACACTAAAGTAAGGATTTTTAACTTTGTAAACCATGAGAATTCTCATAATGATCGAAAACGGAAAATTGGTCAATTTTTGGTAACCACGGTGGTTAGGTGTCTCGGGATTGTGGCTAATGGAGGCACGAAGGGTGGCGAGCACAAGAAAAATGCTCGATGATTTTACTGATGTCCATGGTGATCATGCGAAGGCAAATTAGGGTTTTGGGGGCTTCGTCTTTGTGATGTCTGTTTCAGGCGAGCGGCGGCGAATAAGGCGATCGAACGAGGCCGCAATGGATCAGGAAGGAAGCTCGAGGAGTAGTGGTCGCACCGGTGGGGTAGCATCATCTTTGGTCAACGGAGGTGAGCGTATAATGAGCTTTGGCGAAGCCTGTAAGGTTGCACGATTATCTGTAAATTTGAGTTACCAGGTCGAATCTCGATCGGGGAAGGGAGAGGCTATGGGGATGTTGCAGTAGGGCAAGGGGGTTAAGGCGGACTTGTGAGCATCGATGGTTGTTGGTTCGGCGATGGAGGAGCCGTGTGCATGTGCACACGTTTCTCGGTTGTATCTGTTTTAGCTGGTTCCAGAGTGAAAAAAAGATTTAAGGTTGCAGTGAAGAGGTTTCTTCGGGTCTGTCTCGAGTCGAACTCGAGTTTTTATAGAGGGGGTGGTGTTTCGTCTTGTTGGAAGTTGGCATCGGGAAGTTGAGGTCGTATCCTGAGATGTGGCTCGGGTAGATCTGTTGTAGAGTCGAGTTCTGTATGTTATCCGTGTTTTAGTAATGCATGAGATAGGTTGTTTTCAAAACAAAGGTAGAAATAATTGTCAAACGTATTTCAAGATTTAGAGTAAAATATTAAAATGTGTTATTTTGATTGAAATTTTATATAAAGGCATGTACCTGATTTTTTTAAAGTAAAGTAACTTTGATTAAATCATTTTTTTTTAAAAAAGGCATTAACAAAGTTTTAAAGCAAAGTAATTGTTTAAACAAGTTTCAAGTTTTAAATGAAAAAGTTGAATTATTATTTACAATTTTGGGAATTCGATTAAGTTGTGGAAAAAGGAATAGTAATTAAATTTTTAAATAAATAAAGAGTATTCTCAAATGATTTTGTTCCCAAGCATCCACTTAAAGGAAATATAAATGTTAAGAATTTGATTAAGATAAATGGTTTTTATCTTAATAAAATTTAAATCTTATTAATAAAAGTAATTAAGGTATAATTACTTAATTAATTAAAGATAATTAATTAATGTAATTGGATAAAAACAACTAATTAGATTAATTAATTAAGGTAATCACTTGATGAAATTATTACTTAATGTAATCAGTGATTACTGAATAATTACTGGATGTAATAAAGGGGTAATTACTTAAGGAAGTAATTGAGGATAATCACTTAATGGAGGTAATTGAGGATTAATTACTTAGTGTAATTAGTTTAAGTATGGATTAATTAAGGATAATTACTATGAATGGTTAAGGATAATTAATTTGTGAAATTAATTAAGGCTAGTTGCTTAATGTAATTATAGTATAATTAGTTAAGGGAGATTAATTAAGATGGATGATTTAAAAATGATAAATTAATTGGTTTGTAATTAATTAATGTTAAGTAATGGTAATCTTAGTGATTAAGGATTAGTAATTTATTTAATTAGAGATAAATTAAATTAATTTTGGAAGTGATCAATCTTGCTTATGAATGAGTGAATGATGTTCAATTCCTTGAATTGGTTGATATCTCTGATATGAATTCTTTTGTGATATGATATGTTTGAGTGGACAGTGATAATGTAGTTATCTATCAATGATGGATTACTGTGTAAAAATTGACATCCTATATTTAAAGTTGAATTGTATTTAATTGAATAACTTGGGTTAAGATGACATGAGATTCGAAGAGATCGGAGTCGGGTATCAGTAAATACCCGAAACCACTTCGATTTGTAATCTACAAAATTCTTTATAAATTGGATATGTGGTATTAAACAGGCTGGAATGGAATGAATTGTGTAATATGGATATTTAACCTAGAACCGTTGTGTGATAAGTGTTGGTTATGAGAACTCGTAAAGGATACGAGTTACCCTGGTATTCACATATAGTATAGCTTGGTATTTCATATTATATGGGTTTACTCACGTTGCTTTTCCAGCCTGACCCGGGTGTTACTGTGATGTAATGCTCGGGTCAGACCGAGTATTACAGATTTTCAGGTAAGGACGATCTGCGGCTCAGGAGGCGAGCTGGATGGCAGGAACGTATGGAGTGTTTCCGCTATGTTATATTGTTTTATATCTGAGACAAGTTATTTTAACTGTCCAGTGATTGGAAAATGTTGTAACTCTGATGTACTAAAATGTAAATTTACCGATACACCTTTCTTTGTAAAAATAATTCAATTTCCATAAATCAACTTTTTTATTTCTTAAAACAATGTAATCTAAAATCAATTCAATTTGAAGAATTTAAAACCATTTACTTTAACTAATCCGGTGCCCGTATATAATTTTTTATCCTATGGCCAAGTGAATAGTCATTTCCATTTTTAACTGCAAGGATGGATATATGTCATTTCAATCTAAATGTCAATGCCATAGGTACATATCGTTTCGAACTATTTCTTAGTCTATTCGAAATAATTAAAATAACAGTTTTATATACTGTCAAATAATATACAGGATGATAATAGGATATATATATAAAATAAATAAACATCCAATCATCCAAAGTATCAACCAGTAGTCATCCATCACAATCAACATCCAAATCAATCAAACTATCACAACAGTTAACTTGTTATCAATATTGGTTGTTTAACCAGTAGTTTAATTTTAATTCCAATTTGACTGTTAATTTTAAATTCATATCAGTACAAACCATTTGTCAATTTAAATGTCAGTCAAATTACCAAATAACAATCAATAAAAATAAATCACTTCATGATTTTGATCTAATTAACATCAGAATATTTTAGTATTTCGTGAGCAGCTTAAAACACTTATCTTTATTTGAAACTAAAATTTTTTTAGAGTCAAACCAATTCGAATCCAGCTCCATGTTTTAGACAACTTCGATACGAATCCAATGCGACTTATATCAGTCGAATACGACCTCGTACGAGAAAATTATGAATTAATTAGCATAACGATATAATTAAAATATAATTAACTAAAAAATTAATTTATTAAAACTTAACCTATTATTCTTCCTTCCCCTCTATATGCACAGTCCTAAGCCGACGCGCCTTTGCCTTTTTTTTTAAAAGATGTTACGCCTGTTCGCCCACGACACAAACGCCCTTCATCGAGCTGCTACTGCCCCTCCATCAAGCCACCTGCCTTCGCCATGCACGCGCATAAACCATATGGCTACTCGCAAATGTGAGCGATTTGCCACCACCTTGGTCCGTCGATCGACGATCCAACCATATAGATTTGTTCATGAAGTCAAGCTCCCCGACTTTCTGTTGGACGCTAAGCCTAATTCTTCTCCGATCTCGCCGTGCAATGATGGCCGTTGATTTGGTTAACTTTAATGGTGGTCAGGCTTTGAATTAGGGTTTTTAGTTTGCAAATGAAAGGAAGGATAGCCTTATATAGAAAATTTTAGTGGCCCTATTCATTCCTGAAAATTTTGAACACCAAATGAAGCATGCCGCCTGGCATTCTATATGTTATACCCAAATTCCGAACACAATGGAACATATATCGAAAGTCAATTCCATCATATTCAGAAGATAGCTTTTCAAAACCGAATTACATTATTAAAGTTCTGAAAATAAATTATAAGCGTTTTAAGCTCGTACGACCAAATAATAAGTCTAATCGCTACGAAACTTGAAATCCTATAATAATTCACTATTATGAATTCGATGAAACTAGTTTTATCGAAATCTGAGACAGTGACCAAAAAGAATTTTTTTTACATGTTAATTAAACAAGCTATTTTCCAAAATAAATTTTATTTACTTTAAATTCAATTTTAAAAGTTAAAAATCTTCATTCTTTTTTAAACAAAACTTAAATCAACTTTCGACATCATTTTGATTCATATTAAATTCAGATAATTTCTAATATTAAATTTAAACAATTTAACTATCTAATAAATCATTATATTTGAAAAACAACTTACTCAACTTATAAAATTTAACTTTTAAAACAAATTCAAATAATAAAACGATTACTTCTATTTTACAGAAATTCAACATCAATGTAGTTATAGTATACAGTAAAAGTTATTCATTTCTTACCGAAGAAATGTTTTGTTATTTCTGAAATTTATACTTATCAAAATATAATTTCATATAAATAAACTTCTAATTTTATTTTTAATAAACATTTATTCGATTCTTTATTAATTCAACATTGATTATTTCAATTTCTGTTGTCAATTACTTACAATTCAATATTATTTAATGTACTTTCTATTATAAGTTATCATCTTTTATCTTATTGAATTTTGTTATTTAAAATTTTATCTAAGTTCATATCCAATAAATTATATTCATATATCATTAAATTTTTGTTTCTAACCATTTTTGTTCAATAATTATATTAGATTTAATAATTTAAAATAGTTAAAAATATGGGTCGTTACAGTATGTTTTTGGCCTATTATAGTACCTAGAAGTGTTGTAATTGTCTATCTTCATCCTAAGTGGTCATATTTTTGACTTTTCAGCACTTTTTAAGTGTTGCCTTTTCTATATAGAAATTTTAAGTGAATTTTAAAACATTTAACTTAGCTTTGTCCTACCAATTTTTGGGAAATCTTTTTCCTCATATATTGAAATGACTTTTAAGATGTTTTGGAATTTAATTTTGATTTTAAGAGATTTATTTTAAATTAATAAAGGGAATAATTATGAAAGAAGGGAGAAATATGTATTATAAAGACCATTTGACTTATATAAAAATATATGGAATTTATAATCCATATACATGGCATTAAACTTTCGAGGAGGGAACTCATACTATCCGTATGAATTCAAAATGTGTGCTTTCATCACTATTTGACGGATAATGCCAGTTGAATATAGAAATTTGATGTTAATTCTCTGAAATTAAATTTTCATACAAGAACTCAATTGTTTATAAAAATATGTTAAATAATAAATGGGGTATGCAAAAACAACTAGCACACATGTTTCATTTGTGTGATCCAAGGAGACTTGGACGAGGGACATAGCATGTCAAAGGGAAAGCCTGGATACTCCCAAAATAAATAGGAATATTGTTCAATCAAATCAAATAACATGATAGCCTTATGGGTGATAGAATGGTAGACTTTAGGCTTGAGTTTGGAAAACTAGTTTCCGGCTCTCCCTAGCTATTCGACCTGGCCCGACAGTAGGGATGGTTAAATTGCTTTACCCAGACCGTGTTAGCCCAAGTTTTAAATAAGATTTTGGTGGTATAAAAAATCATTCTCATCATACTTGGTATGAAATTCCAAAAAGGGAACTCGTACTATCCTTGTGAATTAAAAAGGAGTGACTAGACCATTATTCGACGGATAGTACAAGTTGAATATGAAAATTTGTACTGAGTGTAATTAGCCTAGTTTCTATGGATTTCTTTACTTAACACTAAAACATTTTGGGTTTATAGTAAATAATGTCTTTAATAACATTGTTTTTGACGTATTCAAGCCATGATTTGGAAATAGGGAACCTTCATTATAGATTTTTGATTAAAAACTTATACCAAAATTTGGAAAAAAGAGGTTTAATTAATAAAAGAGGCTTGATAATTCCTTATACACCTAAAGACCTCTTTTACCAACAATTGTTCCAGAGAGACGGGATCTGATTTGGGTGATTCCTATCCCAAAACCACTACGAACCAATATACGCGTTTGAAAGTGAAAACATGTTGAAGACAATGATTTTGAAGAATATCTTCATAATGAAGGGGTGCTTGCCACTAACCTCTTCCCATATTACATATATGGTGGCAGTAATGCCTTTATTCTAAAATCTTCGATGTAAGGACTGCTTGCTATTAATCTTAAGGGTGGTTCCCAAACAGGATGTAGTCGGGGGAGTACATCGTTTGTCCTTCGCCTAGACAACCTGCACAGACGATTGTCTGAAATTGCATTTAAAACACCATGTCAGGGTTTTAAATCTCGTATTTCGGTCACGTCTTGTCTCAAAGAATTTAGAGATCTTATCTTATATCGGGTGAGATCTCGGACAAGATGAGTGCATCTCGATCATCCATCTCGAATTTACATCTCGGTTTCTAAAATTCATTTCGGCGTTATCTCAGAGTATATGTCATGTCGAAAATAATTTTCATACACCTAAATTTATAATACTATTCACTACCTTAAGGAAAACACTGTGCACTTACCTTAAATATATCACACGCTTATCATTAGTAATTTAGTATGGAAAACTATCACTTGTATCATGTAAAATAAACAAATAACTAGATTTCATGAATAATGTTCAATATAATATCATATGAGATAAAGTAGACAAGAAACAAACTATAACATATGCATCATTACTTTGTTCGTCATTCACTTGACTTTCCTACACAGTATAATGTCTCATTTCTACCTTTTATGATTTATAGTGCTGCAAGGGAAATCTTAGTTTTATAACTTCAAATACAAAAGTTTACAAGTAGAACTAAGATATTCTATGTCTGATTATAGTATTGAATTATTAGCAAAAAATATCCCATTAAGCAACTAATAGCATAAATATTTCAAACAAACACAGAAAATAGCATACATGGTACAAACAATTTTCAAACATTTAGTAATATTTTAAGAAAAGAAAAAAATGATGTACGAATGAACATGTAATCATCAAATGAAATTAACAGATGAAAGAGAATTCCTTTATTGCTTAAAAATAATCCTTGAGGAAAAAAATTGTAGCAGCAAAAACTAAATGAAATCAAATTGGGAATCAATTTAGAACATAAATTTAAATAAGTCAAGCCTAAAATTTATAGTCGCAAAATAATATGGTTAGTAAAAATACTCAAGAAAGTATCAAAAAATAAAAATAAAATCAGATGTAAATTAAGATGGATCAGAAACCTAAATGAAAACCATAAAGTGAAATACTTACCATAATCGATGTAGATTTTATCATCTCCTTACACTCGTCACTGCCGTAAAATAACAGATGAAGATTAAATGAGATTTATATAAGAAATTAGGGTTAAAAAAGTACAATTAGGAAGGCTTAAATTAAGGTAAAGGACGAGCTAGCCCAATA
This sequence comes from Allium cepa, assembly GCA_030765085.1. Taxonomy (NCBI): domain Eukaryota; kingdom Viridiplantae; phylum Streptophyta; class Magnoliopsida; order Asparagales; family Amaryllidaceae; genus Allium; species Allium cepa. The sequence goes on along the minus strand of CM060932.1, from coordinate 687,693,474 downwards.
TGGAAAAAGAGTTGATTTTTTCCAAAATTCAACAACTCAGCCGATATCTCGCTGTTAAATCTCGTCCAAAATACTGGACGAGATATTGAAATATCGTTCGAGATTTTGGTCAGACGAGATTCAAAAGAAATAGCCGATTTCGAATCGCCCGGGATTGAAAACGAGCTCTCGACTAAGATGAGCGAGATTTAAAATCATGGTCCACGTATAGTTGGTTTTACAAACGTGCATTTGTTTGGTGGTATAGGAGGTAACCCCTCTTATACTTATCACCCTTCCCTGAGGCGTATGAACTCGAGGATTGTACTTTTGGGGAAATCAATTAGTGTGTTGTTGGAAATGCAATGTGACATTTAAAGTGGAATTTACCGTTTTGCGAAAGGTAAAATGTTACCTTAGGCCTCACACATCGGCAATGGAAAAAACAAGGTAAATGTGGCAGGACTACGTGGGTCATGTCTATTAGGATGTGGTCGTCATCTTTCTATATTTCCCTCTATATATCGGGTTTGTTGTGTATGCTTATAAAAGGTTTTCTTTTAAAAAGATCATTATTGTATTTTAGATTATCTGCTGCAGTGTGAGATTCTGTGTCGTTTGGTTTCTTCTTCTCTTCTTCTTGTCTTCTTTCTTCTGCCTTTCCCTTAATCATCCATCTTTTCATTCAATTTGAGTTGGTTATGTGTAATTTATTATCAACTTAAACAGTACGGAAAGGCAGTTCGTTACATTAACAGTGAGTTCTACACCACGCCACCCACTGTGAACTTTTTATGCATGCCTAGCCTATGCGATTTCCACTTTATTACATACCACTTCAACTTTCACCGAGGAACTCAAATCATATAACGTCCAAGTATAGCTGTTTGAGACAAAAATGGTCACAAACATCTAGTTGTATGTGAAAGCACCAATTTCCAAAAGCAATATCCAAATAGAAAGATAAGCACGTAGATAATAGGATAAATAATAGAAAAAGTAAAGGAACACACGAGTTTATTAGTGGTTCAGCAAACTCCGGCTTACGTCCACTCCAGTAATCTTTAGTTGATGCTGTAAGATTACAAGTACAGTTGTTTTTTCCTTAGAAAATTATGAACGAAGAGATAATCAGTGACGAAGGAGGGCCAGTCGCAAAGTCCCTTGCAATGAGCCCGGTCAGTCGAATTTACAGGTGAAGATGTGCATGGATCGAGCTGAAATTTCAACAGAAGAATCTTCAGACCCATACGACCTGACCTACGAAATTTGGGATCGATCAGACACCAAATTATAATTTAGTCGTTCATTCCACACTAACTCTAATGGGGCTACAATCATTTTTATGGGGTCCTCCTTGCCTCTAGTCCATGCTCCCAAAGTTTCACGCCATTTTGACTTACCCTTTGTGAGATATCGATCGATCTTCGCTGTTTTAACTAGAAATTAGATCATAGAAGATGATTCCATGCTTCATCCTTTTGATCTGCAATCGATCTTGTGGGTTTCCAATGATGTTATCCACTTGCTTTTAAAATTCCGTGCACTTCCGACATACCGTTTGTGAGATATCGCATTTTCAATAAAATTATGGATCATTATGCGGATTTGTACGATCGTTCCAATAAAAATTGGCCTATTTTCCAACATCCTTTTGAGCTATGATCTATCATAGGGGTTCTCCATGTTGTAAGATACCTGCTCTCCAAATTTTGTGCAATTTCGATATATTGTTTGTGAGATATCGCGTTTTCCGTAAAACTATGAATTGTTGTGCCAATTAATACGATCATTCCAATAACAATCATCCTCTTTTACAAGATTTCATCTTTTGGACCTATGATCAATCATGGAGTTTCTCCATGATGTAAGATACTTTCTCTTCAAATTTCATGCAATTCTGACATACCATTTGTAAGATATTGTGTTTTTCGTAAAACTATGGATCGTTATTCTGATTTGTACGATCTTTCCAATAACGATCGGCCTCTTTTTCAAGGTTTCTTCATTTTGAGCTGCGATCGATCATGAGAGTGCTCCATCATGTAAGATACATGCTTTTAAAATTTCATTCTATTTCAACATACCGTTTGTGAGATATTGCATTTTCTGTAAAACTATGGATTGTTATGGCTGATTTGTACGATCATTCCAATAACGATCGGCCTCTTTTCCATGGTTTGGGAGTTTTGTCATGCGACCGTTTTTGTGGGCTGCACTCTTCAATATAGTGTTGCTTTGAAAGTTTTAAGTGCATTGACTTTGTAGATTTTGAGACATTGAACAACCTTCGTCGGTTTACACTGTTTTATGGATCGTTCTCGATCGATCCATATAAATTCTTCCTTTGCCCATTACTCAAGCTTACGAACTTCGATTGACTTGAAATTTGAAATTTTTCCTCAAAGGGCCTTCCTTGTCATTTTATATTGATTGCACCTTGACTAGGACCCAGTCTGAATCCATCCAACTATTGTCCGTGGCTCCAAATACAATCGATTTACGAGCCTGATAACCGTCTCTCTAGGCTTCTTGGCTTGATGATCACAAAATCCATTTAGCCAACTTTTATGATATACTGCCTGGTTAATAGGTGGTATAATAATAGCTTTAATTTAAATATATTTCACTTTTGGTATTTCTTCATCATCAAATACCTTACAGCATACCCCGCCAGTTACTTCTTCGTCCTCGACGAATAAAAAAAATCCCATATCCATTGACATACATCACTAAACTCCTTCTTTAAGTCCATAATCATGACAACATGATAATAGATGGTGTCTCCCTCTAAAGTGGACTAAAATTTAGGATTCATAAGTGAATCCCCATACCCCATCACACCATAGCCGGACAATGCCTTAACTTCAATTACCACTATACACTTTTAACTAAAAAGCTAAATAAAAAACTAAACGTAACTAACAACGCACCTAATGAGTTATAAATAAAAGGATCTAAGGCATCACATTATACTATACTAAAATTCAACCTAGTAATTACTATAACACAAACTCTTAGACTAAGTTATGCATTCTTCACTTATTTTTCACATGCTTTGGTCATTGAAAATAGGTTATGCACAAAAGTTGCTTTTTCAGAAAAAACGACATAATAAGATAATCCTTTCAGTCCAAATGATGATCGAAAAGAACTGATCTCGCCTCTTCTTTAACCTTCTTCCAAATCGCCAAATCTATCATTCCTAAAAAAAATCTTCATACTTCACTATGTGCAAGTTGAGACATTTACTTTATGTTTAAAGATTATACAACACTTCATACTTCAAAAATAGTAACGACTCTGTAACGACCCATAAATTTTGATGAATAAAATTGGTTAATTTAATTAAATTTTGTAATTAAATTTAGAAAGAAATAAAATTTTATAATTTATATTTAAATAAAAGTTTAAAAATGAATTGTAGCAATGGTTTAAAAATAAATAAATAAATAAATAAATAAAACCAACTGTTGACAATTGAAGTAAAATCAAATAAAGTGAAATATTGTAAATTGTGCACTTGTGTATAAAATTTAAAATAAGTGTAAAAGTGGTGTAAATTTAAGGATTTGTATATATTTTATAGTAATTGAATGAATTTGGCATTATGTAGGTAATTATAATAATTGGTTGAAGCAGGATAAACTTAAGTGTAACATTGGCTTGTAAACAATTACTATAAGTTACCTGTTTAATTAGTTCATGGAATTGGAAATAAATTTTAATAAAAATAAATAAATGTTACATTTATGGGGAATGTGGTACAATGTTAGGAGTTGTCAAATTTGAGTATAGTAAGATAATGGAAGGTTAAACAAAGGTTAACCAGATTATATAGTAGTAATGAACTTAATAAAAGGATAGGAATTGAAACAAGCCAATTTATTGAAATCTTATTTTTAGTAGATGGAAATTTGGTAGCAAATGAAATTCAATACTACGATGATTAGAATTAGGAAAAATTGTGTAACATTTAAGGTAAATAGGTGACAATTAGTATATGTTATCTATTTATTTAGAGTGTTGAATGAAATTTGGTAATCAAAATTTCAATTTAAGGCAATAATGTTAATTTTATCTATTTGGAAATAATGGATTAATAACGGGAATGAAATATAGGAATGTTAATGCAAGGTAATAAATAAATAATTAATTCAATGCAACCCCAATTGATTGAAACAACTACAGGGTTATAATTGATTGAAAGTAGGAATATTTGGTAATAAGTTGAATATAAGAAAATAAAAGCAAATAGTGAATTAATTAATGAATTAATAATAATAAATAGTGAATTGAATAATAGAATGAAAAGCGAATCTAATAGAATTATTGGAAATTAAATTGATAAATTTTGAATTTACTGACATTGGGGTTAATATTTAAATTTATAAATTAATCATCTCTAAATTGACATTTAAATTTGTTTAAATCATTGTAAATGATTGAGGAATCATAAGTGATGAAATTTGTCAATTTTCGAATTGAAATTTGAAATTTGATTTAATTAATAAATTTTTAATTTTTTTTAATTAACATAAAAATAGCCATTTTGACCACTGACTCGGACTTCGACGAAACTAGTTTCATCGGATCCATAACGGTGAATTATTGTAGGATTTCAAGTTTAGTAGCAATCGGACCTGTCGTTTGATCATACGGGCTTGAAACGCCTTGAAATCAATTAAATTGAAATCAATTGAAATCAATTGGAAATAAATTGATTTTAGCATAACTTCTCCATACGATGGAATTTGGACGTGAAACCTTCTCCATTGCGTTTAAAATATTTTAAAACATCTATTTTGATATACGGGTTGACCCAATTTCGTTCCGGAGTCAGAACGGGTTTTTGGGCCACTTTGTCGTTAGCGCGTATATTAAATCAGATCCGACCCACTCTATTTCAGTTTGTCTATAAATACCCTGCTATAAACCCTACCCTACCTCTATTCCTCATTTCTGTACGTTCTTTTTTCTCCTTTTTCCAATGGTTGCAAACCCTAGTTCCCAAATAACAATTCCAAATCAAATCCAAACCGAAAATTCAAACTCCACAAACAGTATCAAATTTTGTATGGATTCGGAGCTCTCGAAGAGCGCATCTCAATTCTGTCATTCATTTTTTATTTCGATGAATCATTTGTTCAGAGATCGATGAACTATTCACGGCCGTTCATTGGTCGTTGATGAACTTGGACGGATCGACAAACCGTTGGTACCGTTGGGTAGAGAGCAACGCACGCGGTGCATCGGTGGTGTTTACTTGGTGTTTTGATGGCCAGATCGACCGAAAGAATTCAGTTTTTTCGCAAAATTCAAAGCGGCGGAGGCTCTTTTTTTTGCTTCTGGAGGGTCATGCTGGGTCGCGACTAGCGGCAGGCACGTCGGCGCTCATCTTGGCCGAGGCAGCGACGGTGCAGCTATGGTCGTAAGTGGGCGCGTGCGATGATTGATTGGCAGCTGCACTTGTTCGCGTTCGAGACACTCATGTTAGGGTTTCGTGCATTCTGGAAGATGTTGACGTGGCAAATTTCTGTTGTGAGTGTTTTTTTTTTAATTTTTTTTTTTGATTTCATATCTTTTAATTCGAATAACATTCACATACGTATCCATTTTACGCGTGAATTTTTTTGCTAGGATCATATTGAAATTCCGGACCTTTTGGCGCTGGTTTGGACGAATTTGGAGACTGTCCAATTTTTGGGTTTAAATTTGGATTTAATTCAATTTAAATTCAAAAGGTGAGTGTTTTAACCCACTCACAACTTCTAAAATTTCTTATGTTTGTTAAATTTAATTTTGTTGTGCTTATGCATTTATTTATGACTGTTTCGGATATTTTTAATCATCATCTCAGTTAATTGCATTTATTTAAATTAGATTGTTATTTAATTTAATATTTAATATAACTGCCAGTTAATTTCATGTTATATATTATCAGTTACATATTGATATTGCTTGATGGTTTCAGATGATGATTGTGATAGATGTATGATTTTATGATGGATGAATAGATGTTTTAATTATATCATCATAATCTGCAAGTTGTTATGCATTTATTTTGATTCGGGATTGCGGTTTGAAATGATATATAACCGTATTTTATTTTTAAATTACGGATTGAAATGATAAATATCCGTATCACTTGACCATAGGGTAGAAAATTATATACAGACACCGTGGTCTATATATATAATTATTTTGTAATGATTTTCTATGGTTTGGAAAGAAATATACGGTTTAATAAATATTATTTTTTTATGTTATATAAGTATTATTATATGTATATATAGTTAAAATTCTTGAATTTAAGCTATGTATAAAATGGTTTAATAAAAGTAGTTTAATAATGGAGTTTGATTATTTTTATATTATATGGTCAGGCACCTATTTAAGATATTGTGTGTATATATATATATAGAGTTTTTAAAATGACTTAAATGAAATTTAAGTTGGAAGATAAATATGAAGTTGGTTTGAACTGAAATATTTAAGAGTTATAATTGAATAAATTTGATTTGAAATTTAAATAAAAATGGAGAATTTTAAAGGGTATGATCTTAATAACTTGATTTTGGCTTACAGGATTTAAATGAATAGCAAGTCGATTTAAATGAATATTATCAAGTTAATTAAATTGAAGGAATATCTAGTTCTTGGAAGTTAAAGGTTTTACTTAAATGATATTTGATTTATTAAGTAAACATTTCAAATCTAAATAATAGGAATTGAATTTGATATATATGAAATTATCAAAGAATTCTTTTGAAATGCTGGAATATTTAAAGCTTTGAAATAAATGGAAATCGAAATGGTTATTTGGAGGTTCAAATCAGTATTTGGAATTTATTTGTGAAATTTAAGAATCTATATTCTTATATGAAGTAATTTAATATCTAAACCATTTAAGTGTTAGAAGTTATGCTTTAAAGCTATGGGTTTCAAGGTATATAGATTTGAAAGTGATATGATTTGGAAAAAAAAAAATTTGAAATAAAAATGATATCATATTGATTGGGTTTTTTAGAATAGAAATGATATCGTATTCATATGGTTTTGAAATGGATATTATATTCTGGTTTTAAAGTATAAACTATTTTGAAAAGACGGCGGTGTTATAAAAACGTTTGGTTGTTAAAGAAACCGAGATCGGAAGTTGTCATACTCTCTGCCAACTCCGAAAACCACTTTAACAACCGTGTACGCGGTGAAGATTCCAGAATGAAGTAGGATGGTGGTAGCATTTCCTTTGAGGTAAATATGTGGACCCAACTCCCGTGAGTTGGCATAAGGTGGCTAAAACAGGAGCGATCGACGGGTTAATGAGGTAGCACCTTTGATCGGACACATCCCTTCAATATTATACTTTGACTTTTGGATTGATTCAGTGGCCACTTTTGAGTTTTTTATTTGAGGGTGTGGCTCGAGGTGGGCGGTAGCTGCGCGCTACGCGTTACCACCGACCCGGAAGCGTAATTGGTATATCTACCCTGGCATTGCCTAGTTGTGCCATGTCACCTACCCTAGCGCGTCTTGTACGAGTTTGATTTGTGTCGTACCTATGGAGTATCCTTTGGTAGCCTCCCGATCAGGAAGTATTACGGTACTGTATAGACTATTGGCACTATTACGTGTTAAGGTGGAAAATATAAAGCCTTAACGCTATTTAAAAGTAAGTTTATTTTACTAATAGACATTATTATTATAGCAAAATATTGCTACATAGTAAATAGTTTAACGGATCCTTAGAAGATGTGAATCCCGAGCATCTCTTGAGTTACTGCACTCACGTTGACACTGGATAGGAGATGTCAAATCCCGTAAACATCTCTGACGCCGTTCCACTCATATTTATTTCTGTTGATTTAACTTACATAAGATATTTTAGTTCTGACTCGAGTGTTTTGTCTTTTCAATTCGCTCGGGTCAGCCTGAGCTTTTCAGGATTTGAAGAACGTATTCTGGAGGACGAAGACGAAGAATTATTATTACTATTATCTATTATATTATTCACTGCATCATGTAATCCGCTGCATTGTTATTGATTATTCTCTGGTATGTGTAACTCTGATATGTATGGTATAAGTAAAATCGAATATTTTGTAAAACAGCTTCATGAACTGTGTATTTGATTATTATATTTTGTCGTTCTGCTGCATGATTCTATTTTGTTTTTTTCTTTCTTTCTCTATTTTCTTATTTACCCCATAACAATCCGCCCTTCTGCATGGTTTAAGTCTGAAGTGTGTGGTTTATCGTTGATTTAAAGCGTGCAAAAAGGCGGGGTTGTTACATTTGGCATCAGAGCTTTGGTTTAACGATAAACCTTAGCTTTGTGGGGTCTGACTCTTTACTAATAGGGTAGTAATACCATATGGGAGTCGCTGAGTGTGTGTGTGTGTGTGTGTGTATCAGAGAGCGTATTTGTTAGTGTTATAAAAAGATTTTAATATTGTGTTAATTTGTTCTGTTTTGTATTTATAAATTCTGGTTGATGCATGGGACGCTATGACATCAATAGGGATTTCTAAACACTTCATAGACAGACCGATATAATATTTGGTTTTAATATAGGTGAATGAAATAATTTTGCCTATTATATTTTCTATATATAAAATAAATTGTATAAATAAGGTTATATTTGGATGCAATATATTGGTTGTTAGGTAATAAAATTTATAAATAATAGTCGAAATAAGATTGAAAATAAAATAAATGAAATTGGAAATTTAGAACTTAAGTTCCGGGCTTTTGAAAATTTCTTTAGAATAATTTTGGAATGTAATAATATTGTTTATAAGTATTTTCTGATATAAATATTTCAATATAATTTGGAAGAATTGTTTTAAAGAAGATTTTGGAGAAAATAAGTTCTGTACTTCCCTCTCTATCGCTGGAGAATAATTTCGATGATGACGGCTGCATCATCGACATTCATTTTCGAGTTTCGAAGGGGAAAGGCCACTGTAGTAGTTTTACTACAAATTTATTTTTGATAAACAAATATAAATTTTGAATTGTTTTAAATATAATTAGAGTTATCTATTATTTTAAAATAATTTGAAATTTTACCCGGTATTTAAATTCTTAAGTTTCTGTTAATCAATAGTTTCAATTATTGTAGGAAATGGGTTGTAACTAATTTATAAATTGGAATCTTTAATTAAAATAAGAGATTTAATGCTAAGTTATGAATGAAATTAAAAGAAATTTGAAATTTGTAACCCATGAAGCAAAGGAAATTATTATTGAACATTAAATTAATTAAAGGAAATGAGAAATACTTGTATAACTTTCAATTACGTTCTTAAAGGCATATATATAACTTACCAAAAGATATAAAAAGTTGAAATGTTAATAAGAAAATGTAATAGATATTATACAAGAAATAAACTTGAGGTAATGAAAGTAATTAATGAAATTCTTTAATAAATAAGAATTTGGTGTTGTAGTTGTTATAAACTTAAGTATAATTGAAATAATACTAATTAAATATAATAGAAGGCAGGTATTGTAAGTAAGAAATTTCAAACTTAAGTAAATAAGTTGAAGTTGTTTCTAAATAAAATTGTAAGAAATAAATGTAAATTAAAAGATAATTTATTATATGAATGAAATTAATAAAGATTAACTTGATTTGGGAATTTGTTGTTTGTTTGGTTTATAGTTGTTTGGGTAAGGATACTTTAAATTTGTTTGGATGTATGTATAAACTATTTAGTTTCGCCTAAGACTGTTGAGTAAAAGGGTACACTTAGTAGTTTATTTTCATTCTGTATGATTTAAAGTTTTGAACCCGAACAACTATTTGTTTTGTTTGATATGAATGGATAATTGATGTGTATTGATTCTATGTGATGGTTGTATACCTTGTTGCAAGTGATTGTTGTTGTATTGATTTGGTTGCTTATGCTTCAAACCACTTTAATATTTCATTTATATAATTATTAACTCTTTTTAGATTATATAAGTGAAATACAGGTTATGGAAGCAATTGCTACTACTTTTGGTTTCATAATATAAGCATTAATTGCCTGACAAATAGGTACGTTTTCGGATTACGGTTTATAGCGTTATTATATTGTTTTCCCATGTTGGGATATATTATTTTGGAAAATATATGTTATATATTGTTATATTTGATATTATATTTTCTCCCAAGCCTCTCCGTACAAAGGAGACTCTGCCCAAATTTTCCATAAATTTTGGACTTAGAAAATATTTTGAAAATGTTTTTCAAACTTTATTAATTTGAATATAAAGGATTTAGTTGTTATAAATCTATATATTTTATTTAAATTATCCTATTCTGTAAATTTATTGTTATGAATATAATGTTTTGAATAATAGATATTAATTTATAAGTTCCTCTTTTCCCTTCTTTTCCTTTCCGGGGATGAAAAATTTTGAGTGGGGGAGAGTGTAACTACCCGTGAATTTTGATGAATAAATTTGGTTAATTTAATTAAATTTTGTAATTAAATTTAGAAAGAAATAAAATTTCATAATTTATATTGAAATAAAAGTTTAAGAATGAATTGTAGCAATGGTTTAAAAAAATAAAAAATAAAAATAAATAAACCAACTGTTGACAATTGAAGTAAAATCAATAAAAGTGAAATATGGTAAATTGTGCACTTGTGTATAAAATTTAAAATAAGTGTAAAAGTAGTGTAAATTTAAGGATTTGTATATATTTTATAGTAATTGAATGAATTCGGTATTATGTAGGTAATTATAATAATTGGTTGAAGCAGGATAAACTTAAGTGTAACCTTGGCTTGTAAACAATTACTATAAGTTACCTGTTTAATTAGTTGATGGAATTAGAAATAAATTTTAATAAAAAAAAATGTTACATTTATGGGGAATATAATACAATGTTAGGAGTTGTCAAATTTGAGTATAGTAAGGTAATGGAAGGTTAAACAAAGGTTAACCAGATTATATAGTAGTAATGAACTTAATAAAATGATAGGAATTGAAACATGCCAATTTATTGAAATCTAATTTTTAATAGATGGAAATTTGGTAGCAAATGAAATTAAATACTTCGATGATTAGAACTAAGAAAAAATGTGTAACATTTACGGTAAATAGGTGACAATTAGTATATGTTATCTATTTATTTAGAGTGTTAAATGAAATTTGGTAATCAAAATTTCAATTTAAGGCAATAATGTTAATTTTATCTATTTGGAAATAATGGATTAATAACGGGAATGAAATATAGGAATGTTAATGCAAGGTAATAAATAAATAATTAATTCAATGCAACCCCAATTGATTGAAACAACTGCAGGGTTATAATTGATTGAAAATTGGAATATTTGGTAATAAGTTGAATATAAAAAAACAAAGGCAAATAGTGAATTAGTTAATGAATTAATAATAATAAATAGTGAATTGAATAATAGAATGAAAAGTGAATCTAATAGGATTATTGGAAATTAAATTTATAAATTTTGAATTTAATGAAATTAGGGTTAATATTGAAATTTATAAATTAATCATCTCTAAATCGACATTTAAATTTGTTTAAATCATTGTAAATGATTGAGGAATCATAAGTGATGAAATTTGTGAATTTTCGAATTGAAACTTGAAATTTGATTTAATTAATTAAATTTTAATTTATTTAATTAATATAAAAATAGCCATTTTGACCACTGACTTGGATTTCAACGAAACCAGTATCATCGGATCCGTAACGAGGAATTATTGTAGGATTTCAAGTTTTTTAGCGATCGGACCTGTCGTTTGATCATACGGGCTTGAAACGCCTTGAAATCAATTAAATTGAAATCAATTGAAATCAATTTGAAATAAATTGATTTTAGCATAACTTCTCCATACGATGGAATTTGGACGTGAAACCTTTTCCATTGCATTTAAAATATTTTAAAACATCTATTTTGATATACGCGTTGATCCAATTTTGTTCCGGAGTCAAAACGGGTTTTTGGGCCACTTTGTCCTTGGCGCGTATATTAAATCAGATCCGACCCATTCTATTTCAAGTTGTTTATAAATACCCTTCTATAAACCCTAGCCTACCTCTATTCCTCATTTCTGTACGTTCTTTTTGCTCCTCTTTCCAATGGCTGCAAACCATAATTCCCAAATAACAATTCCAAGTCAAATCCAAAGCAAAAATTCAAACTCCACAAACATTATCAAATTTTATATGGATTCGGAGCTCTCGAAGAGCGCATCTCAATTCTTTGATTCGTTTTTTAGTTCGATGCATCGTTTGTTCAGAAATCGATGAACTGTTCACGGCCATCCATTGGTCGTTGATGACCTTGGACGGATCGACAAATCGTTGGTACCATTGGGTAGAGAGCAACGCACGCGGTGCATCGATGGTGTTTACTTGGTGTTTTGATGGCCAGATCGACCGAAAGAATTCAGTTTTGTCGCGAAATTCAAAGCGACGACGGCTCGTTTTTTTTGCTTAGGGAGGGTTACGCTGGGTCGCGACTAGCTGCAGGCACGTCGGCGTTCATCTTGGCCGAGGCAGCGACGGCGCGGCTATGGCCGTACATGGGCGCGCACGATGATTGATTGGTGGCTACAATTGTTCGCGTTCGAGACACTCACGTTAGGGTTTCGTGCGTTCTGGTAATTACGTTTTGGAAGATGTTGACGTGGCAAATTTCCATTGTGAGTGTTGTTTTTTTTATTTTTTATTTTATTTTTTGATTTCATATCTTTTAATTCGAATAATTTTCACATACGATATCCGTTTTACGCGCGGTTTTTTTAGGATCGTATTGAAATTTCGGACCTTATGGCGCTGGTTTGGATGAACTTAGAGATTGTCTAATTTTTAGGTTTAAATTTGGACTTAAATTCAATTTAAATTCAAAAGATGAGTGTTTTAACCCACTCACAACTTCTAAAATTTCTTATGTTTGTTAAATTTAATTTTGTTGTGATTATGCATTTATTTATGACTGTTTCGGATATTTTTAATCATCATCTCAGTTAATTGCATTTATTTAAATTATGTTGTTATTTAATTTATTATCTAATATAACTGCCAATTAATTTTCTGTTATATATTATCAGTTATATATTGATATTGATTGATGGTTTCAGATGATGACTGTGATGGATGTATGATTTTATGATGGATGAATGGATGTTTTAATTATATCATCACAATCTGCAAGTTTTTATGCATTTATTTTGATTCGGGATTGCGGTTTGAAATGATATATAACCGTATTTTATTTTTAAATCACGGATTGAAATGATAAATATCCGTATCACTTGACCATAGGGTAGAAAATTATACATAGACACCATGGTCTATATATATAATTATTTTGAAATGATTTTCTATGGTTTGGAAAGAAATATACGGTTTAATAAATATTAATTTTTGATGTTATATAAATATTATTATATGTATATATAGTTAAAATTCTTGAATTTAAGCTATGTATAAAATGGTTTAATAAAAGTAGTTTGATAATGGAGTTTGATTATTTTATATTATATGTTAAGCACCTATTTAAGATATTGTGTATATATATAGAGATTTTAAAGTGACTTAAATGAAATTTAAGTTGGAAGATAAATATGAAATTGGTTTGAATTGAATTATTTAAGAGTTGTACTTGAATAAATTTGATTTGAAATTTAAATAATAATGGAGAATTTTAAAGGGTATGATCTTAATAACTTGATTTTGGTTTAAAGGATTTAAATGAATATTATCAAGTTAATTAAATTGAAGGAATATCCAGTTCTTGGAAGTTTAAAGGTTTTACTTAAATGATATTTGATTTATTAAGTAAACATTTAAAATCTAAATAATAGGAATTGAATTTGATATATATGAAATTATCAAAGAATTCTTTTGAAATGCTGGAATATTTAAAGCTTTGAAATATATGGAAATCGAAATGGTTATTTGGAGGTTCAAATCGGTATTTGGAATTTATTTATGAAATTTAAGAATCTATGTTCTTATATAAAGTAATTTAATATCTAAACCATTTAAGTATTAGAAGTTATGTTTCAAAGCTATGGGTTTCAAGGCATATAGATTTGAAAGTGATATGATTTGGAAAAGATATATTTGAAATAAAAATGATATCATATTGATTGGGTTTTTTAAAATAGAAGTGATATCATATTTATATGGTTTTGAAATGGATATTATATTTTGGTTTTAAAGTATAAACTATTTTGAAAAGACCGCGGTGTTACCATAACGTTTGGTTGTTAAAGAGATCGAGATCGAAAGTTGTCATACTCTCTGCCAACTCCGAAAACCACTTTAACAACCGTGTACGCGGTGAAGATTTCAGAATGAAGTAGGATGGTGGCGGCGTTTCCTTTGAGGTAAATACGTAGACCCAACTCCCGTGAGTTGGCATAAGGTGGCTAAAACATGAGCGATTAACGAGTTAATGAGGTAGCACCTTTGATCGGGCACATCCCTTTGATATTATACTTTGACTTTTGGATTGATTCAGTGGCCACTTTTGATTTTTGTATTTGGAGGTGTGGCTCGAGGTGGACAGTAGCTGCGCGCTACGCATTACCACCGACCCGGAAGCATAATTGGTATATCTACCCTGGCATTGCCTAGTTGTGCCGTGTCACCCACCCTAGCGTGTCTTGTACGAGTTTGATTTGTGTCGTACCTATGGAGTATCCTCTGGTAGCCTCCCGATCAGGAGGTATTACGGTACTGTATAGACTATTGGCACTATTACGTGTTAAGGTGGAAAATGTAAAGCCTTAACGCTATTTAAAAGTAAGTTTATTTTACTAACAGACATTATTATAATAGCGAAATATTACTACATAGTAAATAGTTTAACGAATCCTTAGGAGATGTGAACCCGAGCATCTCCTGAGTTACTACACTCACGTTGACACTGGATAGGAGATGTCAAATCCCGTAAACATCTCTGACGGTGTTCCACTCATATTTATTTCTGTTGATTTAACTTACATAAGATATTTTAGTTCTGACTCGAGTGTTTTATCTTTTCAATTCGCTCGGGTCAGCCAGAGTTTTTCAGGATTTGAAGATCGTATTCTGGAGGACGAAGACGAAGAATTATCTTTACTATTATCTATTATGCTATTCACTGCATCATGTAATCCGCTGCATTGTTATTGATTATTGTCTGGTATGTGTAACTCTGATATGTATGGTATAAGTAAAATCGAATATTTTATAAAACAGCTTCATGAACTGTATATTTGATTATTATATTTTATCGTTCCGCTGCAAGATTCTATTTTGTTTTTTTCTTTCTTTCTCTGTTTTCTTATTTATCCCATAACAATCCGTCCTTCTATATGGTTTAAGTCTGACGTGTGTAGTTTATCGTCGATTTAAAATGTGCAAAAAGGCGAGGTTGTTACAGACTCCATATGTTTGTGAAGTCTTATAGACTAACTTACGTCTATAGTACATATATGTACATTACCATACTCCAAAAACACTTTACGTGTAAAGCATTGAAGAAATCATCTCTAACATAGGGCCTTCATTGACTCACTTCCAGACTATAACAGACGATGCAACCCAATATCAAATAGTGCCTTGCCCTACTAACTCAAAATCTAACGCTTAGTTACTAAATAACATAGTCTCCATGAACTCCAAAAACTTCATATACAAACATTGAAGGACGAATCAATGTCCTAATATAGAGAACATGATGTTGAGCACCTATCACATTCAACCACTCATACTAATATCAAGATCATACCCTGACGATACACATCCAAATACTTAAAACTATGACCCGAATGGAAGCAATTTCCCTCTTTGGGTACTCCATACATAATCGTAATTCAAGGGAACTATACTCAAGTATAGCATAACACAATAATAAACAAGAGCATCTCTTGTGAAATAACGATCTTTATGTTGGTGTACCATAAATAAAAACGAATACATGTTCCTTAACACTAACCGATACGTCTTTGTAATATGGCTCTTTATAAGCAAATCTAGTATCCTCTATCGTCAGCATTCTCGTGCAACCATCTTCTATTATTCAACCTTTTAGGGAAACTTAACACACAATTGCACTCTAATGCTACACAATGGCTTATGTGAGTGTATTCTAATCCTTAACATCATACTTCTATTTTGCTTAACGTCTCTTCTCTATAGTTATGCGGCAAAATATTCTGGCTTACTCTGTCCTACCTTAAAAGTCAATAAATTTTAGACAAATCCCATCTCTCAAGATGTCTAGCACTAAGCTCTCATATCTTAAACCAAATTTTGTAAATTCAATTCGGTACTGCACCATTCCAACTTAAATGTCGTTAAAAAGGCCACCAAATCTCCATATTAATTTTTCATTCATTCAAATCTTTCGACATTTCACAAATCTATTACGTTCAATACTAGAAAGTCCTTAACATACTGGCACACTGACTATTCTAGCTAGTTGACTATAATTAGTTCAAACTTTATAGGTTGTGTAATTCTTTTCTAATTGTTTTTTGAGTTTAAGTGAGAATCACTAGTTTACGTTTTAGTTTTAGATCAAAAACAATTAAGTTTTAACTTCATTCAATTTTTTCCAAAAACTAGCAAGCTTCTAAATGTATAAGTTCTCAGCTAAATTTTAACAAAGTCCAATGAATATCATATATTTTTTTAAAATTAAATTATTTAAGTTCTACTTAACTAAACTTTCATAAGGTTTTACTTTAGACATTTCATGTTAAATCATTTCATAGAAAATCATAGCTTAAACTTATTTAAATATAATCATTTTATATCTTTTTGTTAGTCTCCTTATAAAACAATTAATATAATAAAATTTTCATTGTTAATTTCCATTCTATAATTCTTTAAAATATCCCAACCTAAAAGTATTTAACTTCTAAAACTCAATTCTTCATGGTCTCATCAACCCAATATTAATTACTCAAAATATAATTAAATTTGGAGTAACATCGTTTATATTCCAAAATACTTATATTTCATTTTTTACCACGTTATTTCATATAATTTATGAACAATTTATCATATAAATATATATATAATAATTAACCAATTTCTAACACCTCCAAATAATATGTCATGTATATATATATATAAAACTATACTATTTTAGTTCATTCTTGGCTATAAACCATATTCATATCCAATTGGAAATAATTTTCAAAATGTTAAATTATTTACTAATGCATATTTTCAAAAGTTTATACCACAATTTATTCGATTTCCATTAAAAAATACACACATTGCAAAATTGAAAATTTCCTTAACTTTAAAATATTAATTTTATATCCTTTTTTCAATTTGGATTCTATCCAAAATGGTTCAAATTTAACTTAGGAAAATGAATATGTAAAGCGAAACGTTTTGAATTTTTCTAAGAAATGTTCATAAAAGTGTAAAGAAAAGTATTTTGTTCATCAAAAATTGACACAATACCCCAATATCAATAGAATCTGAATCAAGTAATAGAAAATAAAGCAAAAGGGAAATTGATACATGGTATTTATAGCGATTCGACATATCTTTTTTGATGTCCACTTAATCTTTATTTAATGAATTCTCCCTGGAATACAACAAATTTCAATCAAATCCAAGTTACAATCTGATTGATCCCGGATCTATCTAAGTTTTCATGAGTTAGAGGAAGAAGAAGATTGCCCTTATATCCAAAAACCCAATACTCCTAGTCGAAGTCCCCTTCATATTTATAAACAAATCCTAGCATAAATCTCATTATTTTAGGATGAATATGTATTTTTCTCCAGATCGAAGTTGAAACACGAAGAATAAACCGTCACACAAATTTTCAAAGGAGAAAAAGTAACTTGGTGTCGGCCGTAATGCGGTTGATACCAATTTGTTTTTCTTATGCCAAATCTCAAGCTTTGCTTCACAGTAGGCCCCTCCTCAATTTGCAAGCATTCCAAGATTACAAAATATAGTCAGTATCGACCATATTAAGGTTGGCACCGACCTGTTTTCATACCCTAAATTTCCAAGTTTTCTTCACGGCTTAAGTTCCAAGCCTTTGAAGTAGCCAATTTAAGATCCAGAATCATATCGGTACCGACCATATTTTCTCAACAAAACATAATCAAATCTGTTGTGCTCCTTCCTTTTATCATTCTTGATGGTAATAAACCATGTTGGTACCAATCAATCAACTCGGTACCAACCAAATCATGCATTTCCAAAACTTAGTCAAATCTTTGATTCCTTCAGTCTTGGCATGAACCTAGCTTCTTGACTCATTGCTTCATCATTTTGTAGTCCAATTTCTCTAATCTAAGTCAATTCCAAGACTGTGGTAAATTTTCCATAAACATATTTTAATTATTTTTCCGTCGATAAAAAACATTTAAAAATGTGTTTTTACTTGTCAAATTTCTTATAAAAGTTCCTTTATCAAAAGAAAAGTATAGACAAATATAAGGGCAACAATGCACCTTATAGAATTTTTCAAAAATAAAATATTAAATTAAGGGGTTATTGTTTCAATACATTAAATGAACTTCAACTTCTATATTTTCCATAAAATCTCGAACATTGTTATTTCTAAATTTTTAAGGAAAATATTCCAATTAATTTAACTACTTTAATTGGAGTAGATAACATAACTTACATAAATCCAAGTTAGTCATGCAAGCTAATAAGGCTTTAAGTGCCTCCATTACACCTTATCAACATCACGCTTATTGTTTTAGACTCAAGGGTACTACTCTTCTTTTTATTCATCCCTAGTACCATAATTTACTCCAAGGTTAGTTGGTATAAAGACCCTCTATTAGCAATGCTTTACGGAGTAAATAATAACCAATGTGATGGATTTATTTTCACCCTAAAACTACTTTTAGTCTTAACATTATTTAACTTATGGTTGCTTACTTCTATAAAGGATAAGCCAGCAACTACCTCTATGAGTCAAAATATATGGGGTGGCGTATAAATAAATAATGTTATATATATATATAATATAAAATTACAAATATGCTCTTTTATATGCCTTAATTTAGTCGGAATCGCCATACCTAAGCTTTGACACCAAATGTAACAACATGTCATCTGTGGTCCCGTTCCATGTCTAAAAGTAGCACTAGCATCGCATATGCCGTTGACAGTAGGTCATCTTGAGGTAAAATATAAAACATATCATAGATTTATCTACAATAGTTTATACTTTTTGAAACTCAGAGAAAAAGGAAAAAACATAATAATTGATAATACAATTCCAAATAAATAAAAGTAATCCAGTACTAAATAAACTCAAGCCACAACATCTCTCTATACTGGTAACAAGAAAAGGTCTAATATTTGGGAATAACTAAATAAAATAGCACATAGCTAATAGATAAACAAACGTGCATCTTTATTGCACCATTGTGCCTCCAAGCCACCATCGGTCTACTCTGTCGACCTATCGGAGTATAAATAAAACAAAGAAAATGATAGAGGGGTCATACATATATCTAGTGAGAGAAACACGTCATATAAGTGTATAATACAAACAAACTAGTAAAATGAAACTTATGCTCGAAAATCATATCTTAACCTTTGTCATTTGCACCCCACAAGTCAGTTAAACATGATATGACAATAGTGACATCATATGCTAAGGTCTCACCAAAATCTATATTGGGTTTAATCGTATGCATACTATTGAGCAAAAATTCTCAACTCATATGCTGAAACAATACAACACGATTGGGACCCAAAGTCCCAACTTGTCATCACCTAAAATTATGTATACGACCCAGCTAAAAATCTCGGCTTATATGTTGAAAAAGACCACAGTTTGATTAAGACCAAAGTCCCAACTTGCTATAACCAAAATGTACGTGACAACTAAGATCAAGTTCGTGCTAGTCCTTAGCCTAATGGTATGTGATACTATTGGGATCAAGCACAAAACTCATCATCACCGCATAGTTTATGAAGATACTAGATCAAGCCCCAACTAGTAAGCGCAAGTTCATGCTAGTCATTTGCCTAATGGTCTATGACACTATTGATCAAGCATAAAAAAATTCATTGCCTCATTGTTTACAAAGCTACTGGATCAAGATCTAACTTATAACCGCAAAACTGTATAACGAACCCAACACAATAAGGCACTTTTCTGAAACATTTTAGAACATAACTAACAACGTACTAAAATATTCCTCATCTAGTCATGATCCAAATACCGTAAACCAACATGAAATAGAGGTTGTATGCAAGAGATACAAAAAGTCCAAGGGTATTATTGTAGTTTAGTTAATAATTTAATTAAATAAATAATATTATATCATTGCCTCTATAGTTCTTCTGAAACAAGATGAACGCATAGATGCACCATTCATCACGCCACCATACTTACCACAGACCTCTAACGCCATATCTGACCCTGTCATCTAGCTCCCCTCGCTTTCATCGGCCTACCACTACCTTTCCTTTCACCTTCGGCCAATCCAACTATAGTTGTCACCTTTTTGTTAGATTTCGACGAATTTCAACCACTTGGAGTCGATCAAACACGACATGGTGCTCCTCTCAATCCCGTCTTCACATCCATGCATTCCGATTATCATATCATCATTGTTTCACCATTAGATCGGAATGGATAATCCATGTTTGTTGAATCTTCCGATGCATTTTCTCATATATCTATTAATCCAATTGACAAATGAACACCAGTAATGGACTTGTGTTAACAAGACCTATAATTTTGATAGATAATATACCTAATTTAGAACAATTAGGTATTTCACATTTTTTAAGTAGGAAGAGATTAACTTTGGCTAATTATAATTGATAAAAATTCATTTTTTTAACTCATCTAGCCATGACATAGTACATCTTTATAATATGTATATATAAAAATTTACTTTGTAATTTCCAATTACATCATTTATAATTTGCTTTAAGATCATAAGGGGTGAATTACTAAGTCTTATCAATATATACCCAAATAAGAAGAGTCTAACTCACCGATTAGCCATACCTCCTCTCCAATTTGATGTTGATCTTTCCACTCCTTTGCTTCTGAATTTCCACGCCTTCGAAACTATAAATTTATCAATAGCTTCAATTTATTTTCATACCTCCCTTCACGTTGATTGATTTCATGTATTAGTTTTATTGTTTGGATTTGAAAAATCGATGAAGGAGATATTGGAGATTAGCGATAAAGTTTCTTGATTAAATTAGGATAATAAAGTAGGGTTACATATCTATTTATAGGTTGGAAATAACACATATTTAACCCAAATTCATGAAATCAGCATGTTAAACCCGTAAAATTTAATAAGAAATTAAACTATTAAAATAAAGTTAAAAATGAAATTTCTTCTAATGTCAGAACTTGGTCAGAATTTGCACCATTGCATCTATGGCAATTTTCTAATCAATTTCCATAGATAACATGCTGAAATCAGAGTTAAAATGAAAGAGTTATGGGTGTTTGAAGTTTTCAAATTTAAAATATTTCAAATGAGTTTAAATTTGAAAATTTAAATATTTTAATTTTTAAAAGTCTAAAATTTGAGACTTATTAAATAACATTAAGGGGTATTTACGTTTAAGTAGACTTTAGAATAAACGATAACATATGAGTTAAAAAGAGTAATAAATAAAATAAAATGGAAACAAAATAAATTGGGTGTTTCTGGTATTAGGGGGTCGACCACTTGAGGGTAAAATTGGTAATTCTGAAGGTGGCGATTAGAGTTTGTTAATTTACGATCTGGATTCTATTATTTTTAATCTGATTGTTCTGATTCCTTCTCACCTCTGTAAATATACCCTGTTTTCTTCATAAAAATTTTGGGAACGCTAGTGAAGCTCTATCGAATTCATTCCCCTTAGGGTTTCAGAAATAGTAACTTTTTGGTAAGTAATTCTAATTTTTAATCTCTAATTTAAATTAATTTCTCAACATTCTGATTTCTGAAATCTAATCTACATATGCATTTTATTGTTGTATATTCAAAAAGGAAAAGTGTAACGACCCGAAATTTCATTGCATTGATTATTGAATATTTGATTAATTTTAAATATTCAATATATAGGTTTTATAATGAAAACAAACTCATTTTAATTAATTAATAGTGATGGTAAAATAATTTTCAATTTTTTTTCAAATTAAATAGAGCGTAGAAAAAATGAAAATGGGACCGAAAAATGTTTTTCGAAATTTCAACCTTTCGACGCCAGAAAGTTATTGAGAACGTTTTTCGTCTTTGTACACTATATGTACATATATATAAGAGTTAATTAACTAGATAATGATACGCTTAGAAATAAATTATCTTACGTTAATTTGGATTAGTAAGTGATATGAAAAGGCATAGTTTCAAAAATAATAAACATTTTATATAAATATATATTAAGTGTTGAGTCAAGATTTTTATAGAGTTTTGATTTCTGACAAAGGAATAAGCCGTGATCGACAAAAAGAAGTTATTCATTTAAGAAACACAAAGAGCTCCATATATTAGAGGTTGATTATTGGTATGTTAGTAATTTATGTTAAAATCTATCCTCAAATAATCATATAACTTCAATCTTTCAATATATATACATATGCACATTAACTGTGCAAATTGGACTAAACCGGTCGACCGGTTGAAAATAAGGTGGTCGACCGTTTTTGCCCAGAATGCACAGATAACATGCACACATGCACATAACGTATATATATTTGAATTCCTGTCTACCGGTCCATTTTTGACCTGTCGACCGTTTTTAAACAGAAAGCAACTTTTCCAAAAGACACTTCTCTTCTCCAAAGGTTGCATCTCCTATCTTTCATCAATGATCATAACTCTTAATGGCAACTGTTCACAAAGAGTTACAACTATTTTTCTCTATATATACTCATCTAAATCATTGATTCAAACACAAGTTTTTACACGATCATATATGCTCTCTAATCTAATCTCTAACACTCCTGCATTCTAAAAATTAATTTAGCTTATTGAATCATTGAAATTATTTCATATCTTTTGATTCAATAAGTAAATACCTTCTTTAATCTTTACAAAACATCATTCATATTCTTTGAGGATAAGATTATAGGAAGGGTGTACTACTAGTGACAAATCCGTGTTTTCAAGAACACAAGTTGTCAACAATAATTGTATTTGTTTTTGTTGAAGTCCTCGTGTTGTAAGAGGCAAGTGTTGAAGTCCTCGGTGTTGTAAGAGGCAAGTGTTGAAGTCCTCAGTGTATTAGAGGCGTGAAATCCCGTTCGGCTGTTCGGGTATTGTAAACCTGTTCCTCCGGGTGAAGCGAGGTAGTTAATAGTGAAAATCCAGATAGGAGTCTGGGACTGGACGTAGGACGGTGCTCCGAACCAGTATAAAAATCTCTGGTGTGATTTTTCTATTTTTATTTTTGCTTTGCTACTATCATCTATTTTCCGCATTTATATTATAGTCCATATTACACGATCCGTGTGTACTATATTAGCACATATAATTGTATACACACCGCACTTTCATTTGGTATCAGAGCATAGCGACTTTCAATTGGTATCAGAGCATAGCGACTTTCATTTGGTATCAGAGCCAGGTTTTCTAGAGATCGTAACAACATCCTAGAATAAATGGCTACAAAGAGATCTAGTCAAGGCAATAAGAAGAGGAAGAGCAATAAAGAACAATCAAAGGAGCAAACAAACAAATGCTTCATGGCAAAAGATAACGAGGTTAGTGATCTAACTTTTGATGATATGATAGAAATAAATTCAGAACTTCTAGACACTTTAAAAAGTCTCAAAAGAAAATATAAGGAAGCTCTGGAAAATCAGAAGAAAGCAGAATTCGAAAGAGATATGCTTAAAGACGAGAAGAGAATATTAGAAGAAGAACTTGAGAAAATTCAAGATTCAGACAATTCTCAACTCGCTCTATTAAGTCAAGAAATAGAAGCTCAAAAAGAAAAGAATAATGCTCTAGCTTCTGAAAATCATGAGTTAAAAACAAAAATTAAAATTGTTGAGTTAGATAACACTAGTCTCAAAACTAAGCTTGATGACATTACTAAAAATATTTCCAATTTTAATAAAGGGAGAGAAAATTTATCCAGGATTATTGAAAATTCTCAACCTGCTTCAAATAAGAAGGGATTAGGTTATGTTAAGAATTCAAAAGCTCACAATGATAGAAGTGGTGTAGGCTATAAACAAGCTAAAAGTAAAAATAGTACTAGATATGCATTCATGTATACTAACTCTAGTGCTAGTACTAGTAATCAAGATAGTTTTAAAACCAGTTATAGTCATAATAGTACTTTGTTTAGAAATGATAGAAATTATTCTTCAAGTACTAAGCTAATGACTAATAGTATTAAGATATGGATTCCAGCTAATATGATTGATCATGATAAACAACTTTATATTAGCAACTATTATAAGAATGTAATTTGTAATGAAACTTATATTTATAAAGGTTCAACCACACCCAAATGGGTATGGTTTCCAAAGACCTAACCCCCCGGACCCTAACATAGTAAGTGGGTACCGAAAATTATTATTATTTTTTACAGGTACTCAGAGAAACAAAAGGAAAAGGATAGATTTTGGAATTTCAAAGAATGTTCCATATGTTTAATAGAATTACGTGCTTACAAATAAATATGGACTTCGGTAAATATGGTAAAATTTATTTTACTTTTCCTTCATAATTAATAATGAGTTTATCTCGTTATATACAAGATATTTTATATAATTTTATATATTTCCTCATTCTTTTTGATAATGACAAAGGGGAGAAATTCATATGCATATAAATAGAGGGGGATATTATACTTAGGGGGAGATGTTATACTTAGGTGGAGCTTTAAAGACATTATCTGGCACTTGTACTAAATATTGCCGTGTTTTAATTCATACTAGACTTGTGTGTATTATCATCTTGTGAGAATGTTACTCTTGATCTATGGTAGTAGTTTTATGTTGCTTATAATCTTTCTTACATCCTCCATTTAAACAACTCCTTTTTGTCGATGACAAAGGGGGAGAAAATTGTGCTAACAGTATATATGCAGGACACAATCTCAGGGGGATATCTTATACAGGGGGAGATTCATAAATATGTTGTCATCAATCAAAAAGGGGGAGAATGTTGAGTCAAGATTTTTATAGAGTTTTGATTTCTGACAAAGGAATAAGCCGTGATCGACAAAAAGAAGTTATTCATTTAAGAAACACAAAGAGCTCCATATATTAGAGGTTGATTATTTGGTATGTTAGTAATTTATGTTAAAATCTATCCTCAAATAATCATATAACTTCAATCTTTCAATATATATACATATGCACATTAACTGTGCAAATTGGACTAAACCGGTCGACCGGTTGAAAATAAGGTGGTCGACCGTTTTTGCCCAGAATGCACAGATAACATGCACACATGCACATAACGTATATATATTTGAATTCCTGTCTACCGGTCCATTTTTGACCTGTCGACCGTTTTTAAACAGAAAGCAACTTTTCCAAAAGACACTTCTCTTCTCCAAAGGTTGCATCTCCTATCTTTCATCAATGATCATAACTCTTAATGGCAACTGTTCACAAAGAGTTACAACTATTTTTCTCTATATATACTCATCTAAATCATTGATTCAAACACAAGTTTTTACACGATCATATATGCTCTCTAATCTAATCTCTAACACTCCTGCATTCTAAAAATTAATTTAGCTTATTGAATCATTGAAATTATTTCATATCTTTTGATTCAATAAGTAAATACCTTCTTTAATCTTTACAAAACATCATTCATATTCTTTGAGGATAAGATTATAGGAAGGGTGTACTACTAGTGACAAATCCGTGTTTTCAAGAACACAAGTTGTCAACAATAATTGTATTTGTTTTTGTTGAAGTCCTCGTGTTGTAAGAGGCAAGTGTTGAAGTCCTCGGTGTTGTAAGAGGCAAGTGTTGAAGTCCTCAGTGTATTAGAGGCGTGAAATCCCGTTCGGCTGTTCGGGTATTGTAAACCTGTTCCTCCGGGTGAAGCGAGGTAGTTAATAGTGAAAATCCAGATAGGAGTCTGGGACTGGACGTAGGACGGTGCTCCGAACCAGTATAAAAATCTCTAGTGTGATTTTTCTATTTTTATTTTTGCTTTGCTACTATCATCTATTTTCCGCATTTATATTATAGTCCATATTACACGATCCGTGTGTACTATATTAGCACATATAATTGTATACACACCGCACTTTCATTTGGTATCAGAGCATAGCGACTTTCAATTGGTATCAGAGCATAGCGACTTTCATTAAGTATTGTCACGTCTTAGATTTGTAATCATTAACCATAATTATCTCTAGTCACGTCTTAGTTAATTAATAATTAAACTTATATCTATAAAGTGATATGACTAAACATAATAATTATATATATAAAGAAAGTAATGTGACTAAACATAATAATTATTTATATGTAAGAAAGTGATGTGACTAAACATAATTATAAATATATATGTAAAAGGTTGATGTGATTAAACATAATTATATATAAATATATTATAAAAGATTTTTGATATGACTTGACAAAGTGATTAGGTGTAAAATCTTGCCTATGAATAACTCATATGCCACTCCATTTTTCCTCCTCTTTCCATCAACCTTTTCTTCCTTATTTCGAACTCAAATGGAGGTTTTCCTTCTTTTTGAAACCGTGTGAAATTTTAATGGCTACAACATTCTGACTGATAACTTTTTCAAATTTCTATCATAGCTATGCTAAAATACCTAATCTTTGCAAAGCAATTTTTCACCATGAATTTCAAGTCCAAAAGTTACCCTTCTTCTTTTGATCATAACTTCTTCAAAACAATTTGAAAATGAGTGATTCATTTTTTATAATGATAGAGAAAATAAATTCCAATAACTTTCTTTTTGATTGCTTTCAGAAATTACGTCAATAGGTAGCTCAAAAATCAGTTGCAAAATGACTTATTTTGGGGTTTATTATTGAGAACTCGATGTTTATCTGAAGGCGCTCCACCTTACCAAACAAATCTTGCTTCCTCTTCCCTTTAAGGCTGAGCCTACCTAGTGCATTCAGGGTTCAAGACTCCATTTTGTTGCTTAGGAATGGAAGTGTTATGTCTTACTCTAATTTAGCAAGAGTTTGGATAGCTTTTGGTGAGTAAATTTCTAATCCTTTGGAAAGAACTTTACTTTATATATTGTGTTGATCCTTAGATATATGTATGTTATATATATGTCAGATGTTGGCATGTTTGAATGTGATGATAAGTGCAAATTTAAGGGTTAGTGTTAGCACTCGAATGGATGTGTTATTGCAAAGTTAGGAATTATATATACATATATATATATATATATATATATTGGTATATGTATACAATTTGTTGTATGAACGTGATGTGTGAATATAAAGGGTTGATGATGAACTTGACTATAGTCATGATGGGTGGCAAACAAAGTTGAAACTTTATATGTAGTTCCGATGGATTTGAGATCTGATATGAAATCAAGCTCGTTTCACGAGTTTAAAGTTTAGATTGTGGTTAATGTTTTCATAATTAGTTTTAAAGTGTGAAATTTACTAAGGTATGTTTCAATTATGAAATAGTATGGTTTTAGTAAAGTGGCTTCACTTACAGGTGGATTAGAGCAAACTGCAATCATAGCGACAGTCGTTATGGATGTAGTTCGGCAAATGTTTGAATTTCTATTTCAAATTTGTTTTATTTTGGAATTAGTTTACTAAGTTTTTAAGCTTAATTAGTAATAGTAAAAAGCATTTAAGTTGTAATATAATTAATTAGTTAATTAAAAGGTACTTAGCACCTAACTGGTAATTAAGAAGGTGATTAGAGGTTAATCATATCCTAAGTTAAGCTAATAACTATTAATTGATTTATAAAGATTTAATAGTGATTGACGGGGTTAAGAAGTAATTAATTGATTAATAATTATTTAATTAAATTTAATAGCTAATTAATTATTAAGTGATTAATGTATTATTTAATATTTAATTAATTATGGTTTAACTCTTAAACAATTTGGTTTAACCTTAACCAAGTTGCATTAGGAAGTTAGTTAGTTTTTAGTTAAGTTCATTAAGCCTAGTTAGAGTTTAATTATGATTCAATCTTGATTTAAATTGGATTAATTAAGGTTTAGTTAGGGTTTATATCAATTAAATATACTTTTAACTTTTTAAAGGTGATTTTAAGCCAAACAGAATGTGTTTTAATCAATTTTTTTCAAAGTAAATCGATACCATATCAAAAGATCTCTTGTCTGGACCCTAAAATAACCTATATGATTAGGAGAATTAAATGACATTCGTTAGCAAAATAAAACACTATTCTGCTATAGTGTAAGTGATTTGATTGTGTGGACATTTGTTAAGCAGAATAAATCTCCATTCTACTATAAATTGATTGAATTGTTTGGACATCTATTTAGCAAGATAAATCACCATCCTGTTGTTATGTTATTTGGACTTGTATATGCCAACTGGTTATATTGACGTATTATTTCTTGGTTGGATATGAACTATATTTACATATCTAGTAGCTTATGTAAATAATTGTTACGTGATTTGGAAATCGAATTGAAATTAAATGGTAACTTAAATTTGCACCATTGGACTGCTAAGCCTCATTTGGAATTTATAAAGTATGTTTTGAATTTACTTTGATCCTTTAATCAATTTGAGGCGAAGGGTTTATAAATATTTTTCAAGTTATATAATTCTTGTAAAGGTATTTATATAACTTGTTTATAGAAATAGATTTTTCTAACGAAAGGGGTAATTAAGGTGTTTGAAAAATGTATTTTGTAAATAATATTTATAAAGGATATTTTATAAAGGAGTACAAAAAGGTTTGTATAAAGAGTTTTAAAAATAGGAAAAAGGTTTATGGATCATTTTCAGATATTTGAAAAGAGGTCTATAATTTAACTTAAGGGTTTATAAAAGTAGGTTATAACTTTATTTTGAAATTTATAAGTTAATTGAAATATGAGATGAGCTTTTAAAAGGGAATTTTTTATAAAGGATAAGCAGAATGTTTTATTTGGAAGAAATGTTTGAATTTGGAAAGAAGAAAAGTTTGAAAAGTTTGTAAATATACTTATACTTATAAGATAAGTATATGATTTTGTTTCAAGGCATGAAAAGTAAAATATTTTGTAATATACTCATACCGTTTATAAGTATATAAAGGTTTCCAAGTATAAAGGAAATGTAAGAGGTTTGGGAAAGGTGTTTTGAAAAGATCTTTTGATCAAATTTTTATAGAGTGGTTTTATTAATTAAAGAGAATTAATAAAGGCTTAGTGGATCCCATACGGAAATTAAACCATGATTGGATGTTTGTTTGATTGTTATATAATCGACTATCAAAGCTGGACCCAAAATGTAACTTTGGAAATATCTAGGAGAGACTTGAGAATTATTTGGTATAGTTACAGTCAAAGGTGCTATATTGTACATATAAACTCGTTCGTTCTTCTAGGATGAATGATAAGGAAATCCGTCCACAAATGGTTAGGAGGTGAACTCCATTATTCTCATTTATCTGTTTATTTCCTCGAGAATCAGGGTTGAGTTTACCGAAAAATATAGAAAGTTGTTTCGAAGAGACCGAGATCAGATATGTTATCCAGAAACCAGTTCGATCCAACCCAAGCATTTCATAATGAAGACGTCTTGAAGCATGGGATCGAAGATGGAGCCAGTGAATTATAAGGGCCCCTTACTACTAATCCTGAGGATGATTCCAAAATGGATGTGGTAGAAGTAGTGCCTTCGGTTTGTCTTTATCCTGGACAACTTGTATGGATGAGTGTTGGCACTGCATTACTGCCAGGAGGGCAGTGTTAGCATTCCAAGAGGAACTACTATTCAGAAAGGTAAAACGTAGCCTCAAGCCTCATTAACCAGGAATGACTAAAACTGGGGATATGCAGCAGGGCTATGTGGGTCGCACCTACTAGGGTATATCTTCACCCTTCTAGATATATACACAAGCATCAATGAATTCGTGTATGTGAGAGCGGTTGGTTAAAAGTTGCAAAGCAACCAAGGTGATGGTATATTCGGCACTATCCAGCAAGGGGTAGGTCAGTTCTGTGTTGGTAGGGGTCGTTAGGTACGACCTCGGTATATTTTTTAGAGGTGTACTATGGCAGACGGAACCCCAGTAGCCTAATCATTAGTTGGAATCCGTTCTCCAATATGTGCCTTACGTTTTCAATTGTAGAGCCTGGTATTGGAATGTGATATGCGGCTATTTTATCTATTTACTTTAAATCTAGACACTATGATAATATCACTGGATTTTGATGTAAATTTTTTCGGTTATTGTAAGGTAAAAACCCATCCGTTTTTATGTGTGGTGTGGTCTTACGAGATAGCATTTTATTTGAAAGGTTTTCAAATGTAGAAATCAGTTTGGTTGTTACTTGTTATCGAGTTTTACTCATGTTCGTTTGCCAGAGTGACCCAGGCGTTATTCCATGTAATGTTCGGGTCAGACAGAGCATGTTTTCCTAGCTTTAGCCGGATACTTTGGACTTAAAGAGGAGCTGGATGGTCAAGACGTATTCACGTATATTTTTCTTCCGCTGTATTAAAGAGTCTTTATGTTTGTCAATGTAAGGACCGGTTTCTATAACTATCCAAATTTAGAATAAGCCTAGTGTACTCTGATGTTATATGAATAAAGATGTTTCCTTTTTGTAAGTATGATTGTTGTTCGCTACATTGTGAGATTCTATGTTGTTTAGTTTTCTTCTATCTTCTAACTTCATCTTTGGCCCTAACAAATCGGTTTTCGGAACTTGAATGTTCGACATGTGATATAATGATGTATTAGTGTTGATATTCGGGGATCGAAAATCAAGTTTGTTACATTTGTTATCAGAGCTGAAGGTTAAGCGAGAACCTTGGCCCTGGTGGGGTATACTCTTTTGAGACAGGGTAAGTGAGACTCTACAATGAGTTTGAGTGCATATTATATAAGAGGGCGTATTTGTTAGTGCTATAGAAAGGTTTTATACTGTGTTGTTTGAGCTGTTGAGTGGCTTAAGAATTCTAATCGATGCGTCTGGCCAATGTTATCGTTAGAACACCGGAACAAGTTCAATTGACATAGTTTTGTTTTGAAATTAGGTAAATTAAATAATTTACCTAGAATTTATTTTATATACGAAAAAAGAACGATTTTCACAAATAGTGTAGTATAGTTGGTTGGGGTGTTAGTAAATAATAATATGTTGTTGTTATTATCATTTAGGGTTTGTTTATTCATGCTCGTTTAGCTGAGAATTAACTATTATTAGTATGTTCCCTTTTTAAGATATGAATTGGGAAAATAAGGATTGGGAAAAATATGGCAACGAACACCTTGTGAATTAAGTTTCATAGTTTGACTATAGGGCGTTCGATGTTAATGTTAAAGTAGAATTTGATTTAAAAGTTAGAATATTTTAAGACAAGTATTTAAAATGGTTTAATAGAAATGATTTATAAAATGGGTTTATAAAAATGTATCATTTAAGTTGGAAGAATTTAGGTTGAAAACTTGAGAACCTAAATCCCGGTGCTTTTGGAAAAATGATTTTCAAGATTTTAGGAAAATAATAATAATAATTAAAACCAATTTTTTTAAGTATAGATTTTTAGGGATAAAAGTGTAAGTAAGAAGTGTTATCTTTGGATTGGTATGGGGAACAAGTCTTGATTATTTTGTGTTGGTCAAAATAATCTTCTAAGTGACAATTAGATGTTTGCCTAGGCGAACATTATAGTGCACTTAGTAAATTATTCTCTTCACCATTGTACAGTCGAAACAAGCTCAACCCGAACGAACCCAAAGCAAGTTGGAAATAGATGTTTTGTCGGAAAATGTAAAGAATTATTCCAAAAATGTGATTTTGAAATAAAAGGAATATGTTTAAGTTAACTAGTTCGAGTGGATCAAAAATAACTTAAAATTGGAAAGTAATGTGTTCA
The DNA here is from genome assembly GCA_030765085.1 of Allium cepa. NCBI lineage: Eukaryota > Viridiplantae > Streptophyta > Magnoliopsida > Asparagales > Amaryllidaceae > Allium > Allium cepa. Next base: position 687,661,504 of record CM060932.1, on the reverse strand, counting down.
GATGGTAAACACTTCTCTTGAGTATTATCCTTCTTGGTAAGGGAATGTAGGATACTGTTTGGTAGTACCTAGTTCCTTAGTATCATTTTGGAGTTACTTGGGCTATAGATATATATTTCTATGCTTGAAATATAGAGTTTTATTTGAAAAAGTTTTGAATAAAAGCCGGGTATTTGGATCTTGAGTTTTCTTTAAGAGATAAATTCGAAATGGAATAACGGAATCAGATATGGATATATGATCTTAGGATGTAATGGAATAGCATCCAAGTTGAGCCGGTGTTGTTTATGAAATGTTTTCATAAATAATTTGGAGGAAATAGAAATGGTATTAAGGAGGACCAATTAAGTAAGTGCGTAAGTTGGATGTAGATCATTTCTCTTTCTATATAGAGTGATCCAAGATTCGAGTACATGACATTGATGTGTTGCACCGTTCCGAATAAGGATCTATTGCTCGATTTTTTACAGCGAGCACTTGATGAGTGTTCTCGGTGTGGGACCAAGTTTTATATCATAGTTACAACTATATAAGGAGAATAGAGGTTCCAAATCAAGGAGCTTGATTGGAGTCTTTACTAAAGAATTGAGAGAGCGATACTAGTTTGGAAGGAAGTTATATTTTCGAGTTGAGATCGAATCAAATTTTGCATAAGAATTATCTACGTACATCATACGAGCTAATGCATAATGTTAAGTGTTTTCTAGGATAGGTCGAGATGTAATTTCGGGGACAAAATTCTTATAAGGGGGGAGAATGTGACGACTCGGAATTTCACTGCTTTGATTAGTGAATATTTATTAATTTTATATATTCAATATATAGGTCTTGTAATGAAAATAAACTCATTTTAATTAATTAATAATGAAGGTAAAATCATTGTCAAAATTTGTTTACCAAATTAAAATAGTTCGTAGAAAAATAGAAAATATGACCAAAAAACGTTTTTCGAAATTTCGACACCGGAAAGTTGTTGAGAATGTTGTTTGTCTTTGTAGACTATATGTACATATATATATATATATAAGTTAATTAACTAGATAATAATATGCTTAGAAATAAATTATCTTATGTTAATTTGGATTAGTAAGTGATGTGACAAGGCATAGTTTAAAAAATAATAAACATTATATATATATATACACATTAAGTATTGCCACATCTAAGATTTGTATCATTAACCATAATTATCTCTTGTCACGTCTTAGTTAATTAATAATCAAACTTATATATATAAAGTGATATGACTAAACATAATAATTATTTATGTATAAAAAGAAAGTGATGTGACTAAACATAATAATTATATATATATAAGAAAGTGATGTGACTAAACATAATTATATATAAGAGTGACATGATTAAACATAATTATATTTATATATTATAAAAGATTTGTGGTGTGACTTGACAAAGTGATTAGGTGTGAAATCTTGCCTATAAATAGCCTATATATCTCTCCATTTTTCCTCCTCTTTCCATCAACTTTTTCTTCCTCGTTCCGAACTCAAATGGAGATTTTCTTTAACTTTAAAACCATGTGAAATTTTAATAGGGAAAACATTCTAGTTGACCATTTTTTCAAATTTCTATCATAGCTATGTTAAAATACCCAATCATTGCAACGCAATTTTTCACCAAAAATTTGAAGTGCGAAAATTACCCTTCTTCTTTTGATAATAACTTCTTAAAAAATTCAAAATGAATGATCCTTTTTCAGAAATGATAGAGAAAAGAAATTCCCATAACTTTCTCTTTGAGTGATTTTTGAAATTACATGAGTATGTAGCCCAAAAACAGTTGTAAAATGACCTATTTTGGGGATTATTATTGAGAATTCGATGTTTATTCGAAGTCGTTCCACCTTACCAAAACAAGTCTCGCTTCCTCTTCCTTAATATTAAGATGGAATGGGAGTGCTATGTCATACTCTAATTTAGTGAGAGTTTGGATAGCTTTCAGTAAAAAAATTCCTAATATTTTGAAAAGAACTTTCCTTTATATGTTGTGTTGATCCTTAGCTATATGTATGTTATATATATATATATATATATATATATATATATATTGGATCTTGGCATGTTTGAATGTGATGATAAGTGCAAATTTATGGGTTAGTGTTAGCACTCGAATGGATGTGGTATTGCAAAGTTAGTAATTGTATATATATTTGTATATGTATACAATTTGTTGCATGAATGTGATGTGTGAATATAAAAGGTTGATGATGAACTTGACTATAGTCATGATGGGTTGAAAACAAAGTTGAAACTTTGTATGTAGTTGCGACGGATTTGAGGTCAGATTTGAAATCAAACTCGTTTCAGGAGTTTAAAGTTTAAATTGTGGTTAAAGTTTGCGTAATTGGTTTTAAAGTGTGAAAATTTACTAAGATATGTTTCAATCCTGAAATAGTATGGTTTTAGTGAAGTGGCTTCGCCTAAAAGTGGTTGGAGCAAACTGCACTCATAGCGACAGTCACTATAGATGCAGTTCGGCAAAGGTTTAAATTTCTATTTCAATTTTTTTATTTTGGAATTAGTAATATTAAAAAGTAATAAAGTTGTAATATAATTAATTATTTAGTTGGTTAAAATGTAGTTAGCATCTAATTGGTAATTAAGAAGGTGATTAGAGGTTAATCATAACTTAAGTTAATGACTATAATTGATTTATAAAGTTTTAATTAGTGATTACGGGGTTAAGAAGTAAATAACAGATTAATAGTTATTTAATTAAGATTAATGATTAATTAATTATTAAGTAATTAATGGATTATTTAATTGGTATTTAATTAATTAGGGTTTAACTCTTAAACAATTTGGTTTAACCTTAACCAACTCGCGTTAGGAAGTTAATTAGTACTTAACCAAGTTCATTAAGCCTAATTAGAGTTTAATTATGATTTAATCTTATTTAAATTGGATTAATTAGGGTTTAGTTAGGGTTTATGCTAATTAAATATACTTTTAACTTTTCAAAGGTGATTTTAAACTAAACAGAATGTGTTTTAATCAATTTTCTTTTTCAAAGTAAATTGAATCCATATCAAAGTACCTCTTGTCCGAACCCTTAAGTAACCCATATGATTAAGAGAATTAAATGACATTCGTTGGCAGAACAAACACTATTATGTTATAGTGTAAGTGATTCGATTGTGTGGACATGCGTTAAGCAGAATAAATCTCCATTCTACTATAAATTGGTTGAATTGTTTGGACATCTATTTAGCAGGATGAATTACCATTCTGTTGTTATGTTATTTGGACTTGTATATGCCAACTGGTTATATTGACGTGTTATTTCCTGATTGGATATGAATTGTGTTTACATATCGGGTAGCTTATGTAAATAATTGTTATGTGATTTGGAAATCGAACTGAAATTAAATGATAACTTAAAATTAGCACCATTGGACTGCTAAGTCTCATTTGGAATTTACAAACTATGTTTTGAATTTACTTTGATCCTTTAATCAATTTGAGGCTAAGGGTTTATAAATGTTTTTCAAGTTATATAATTCTTACAAAGGTATTTATAAATGATAACTTGTTTATAGAAAGGGGTTTTCTAACGAAAAGGGTAATTAAGGTGTTTTAGAAATGATGCTTTGTAAATGGTATATATGAAGGATATTTTATAAAGGAGTACAGAAAGGTTTATATAAAGAGTTTTAAAAATAGGAAAAAGGTTTATAAATCATTTTAGATATTTGGAAAGAGGTCCATAAATTAACTTAAGGGTTTATAAAAGTGGGTTATAACTTTATTTTGAAATTTATAAGTTAACTGAAATATGAGATGAGCTTTAAAAGGGATTTTTTTATAAAGGATAAGCGGAACGTTTTATTTGGAAGAAATGTTTGGATTTGGAAAGAAGAAAACTTTGAAAAGTGTGTAATATACTTATACTGATAAGAAAAGTATATGATTTTGTTTCAAGGCAAGAAAAGTAAAATGTTTTGGTAATATATTTATACCGTTGAGAAGTATATAAAGATTTCCAAGTATAAAGGAAATGTAAAGGGTTTGGGAATAGTGTTTTGAAAAGATCATTTGATCAGATTTTATAGAGTGGTTATATGGTATAGTTATCGTCGAAGGTGCTATACTGTACGTATAAACTCGTTCGTTCTTCTAGGACGAATGATAAGGAAATCCGTGCATAAAAGTTAAGGATGTGAACTCTGCTATTGTCATTTCTCTGTTTATTTCCTAAAGAACCAGGGTTGAGTTTACTGAAAAATATCGAAAGTTGTTCCGAAGAGACCGGGATCAGATATGTTATCCGAAAACCACTTCAATCCAACCCAAGCATTTCATAATGAAGACATCTTTAAGCATGGGATCGAAGATAGAGCCATTGAAGTACAAGGGCTGCTTGCTACAAATCCTGAGGATGATTCCAAAATAGATGTAGTAAAAGTGGTGCCTTTGGTTTGTGCTTATCATGGACAACTTGTATGGGTGAATGTTGGCACTGCTTGACTGTACGGAGGGCAGTGTTACCATTTCAAGAGGGACTGCTATTCAGAAAGGTAAAACGTAGCCTCAATCCTCATCAACCGAGAATGACTAAAACAGGGGATATGCGACAGGGCAATGTGGGTTGCACCTATTAGGGTATATCATCACCCTTCTAGATATACACACAACCATCAATGAATTCGTGTACATGGGAGCGCTAGGTTAAAGGTTGCAAAGAAACCGGGTTGATGATTTTTTAGTACTGTCCAGTAAAGGGTAGGCCGGTTCTATGTTTGGCATGGTGGAATCAAATCCAGTTAGGAAGTAAACAATTCCCTATGAGTGGAAATATCAAGTTTTTCGCATTTTTGTAACTTAATAATATTTATTTAGATTTGATGTATGCCTTGGGAAATTTTGGTAAACAAAAATGCAATATCTAAAACCTCCATGTTTTCCCTAAGTAAATATCAATCTTAGTTTATGTTGTAATTATAATTGGTTTTGGTATTAATATATTAAAATCTAACTATTTGTTTAGAATTAGATAATCTATGATCTATGATCTATTCAACCTATTTCCCCTATTTTAATTTGGAATGTTAAAGGGTTCAAAATGAAAATAAATTAGAACTGGTGTGTAAAGTACAATTGAATTGTTTGTAGTTTGCACCGCCTATTTCTATCACTTAAATAAATAAGGAACTCCTTCCTCACTCCAAAATGATTTATATAAGGGTTGAATTGAACATAGCTAATCTAATTTGTAAAGATCTATTCTTTAAAACAGGGAAGGGGTTCTAATTTGTTAATATGGAACAAGTTGTGTGTTAATCCGCCTTTTTTTTCAAGGCCATAAACAGGCGGATTCAACCTAACCAACTTTCCGATTATCGAGGCTGGAATATGATGGATTCGGTTTAAATGGATGATGTTCACTTGGATAGTCGCCGGCATTGCGGTGAGGTCAGGGTAGCTCAGCATTATGGTTCAGTCAGGGTCGCTCGGCATTGCGGTGAGGTCAGGGTGGCTTGGCATTGTGGTTTGATCAGGGTCGCTCGGCATTGTGGTTCGGTCAAGGTCGCTCGGCATTGTGGTGAGGTTAGGGTGACTCAACATTGTGGTGAGGTCAAGGAGTGGAGAGGAGATATGGGTCGGTCGAGATGGTGTCATTCGGTTTGGGAAGTGCGGATCGGTTGAGGAGTGGAGAAGAGGTATGGCTCAGTCAGGACGGTGTGGCTCGGTGTGGTGGTATGGGTCGGTCAGAATGATGTGGCTTGGCCTAGGTGGTTCAGCAGATGCCGCTCGGTCAGGGACAAAGGACGTATATGACTCGGCCTAGGTGGTCCGGCAGATGCCGCTCGGTCAGGGACGAAGGATGTACATGGCTCAGTCATTGGGGGTGTAGGCCGTTTGGCATGGATGGATGGGGTGAAATGTATGGCTCGGTTATGGCCTTGCTAGGCCCGGACTACTCAAGAAGCCTAGTAACTCGGGATTTGCCTATAAATACAGCATGAGGGGCTTCAGAAAAGGGATCTAGATTCTGTCTCCCTTCATCTTTTGCATAATGGCTACTCTGCCGTTGTTATTCTAAAAACTCTGGATTGTAACTGTAATTGATTCCAACATCAATAAAAAGGAAATTTCTGAAGTGGACATAGGCCGGAGTCAGCCGAACCACTAATTTTGACTGTTCTTCATATTTATACTCTCTACATATATTTTATCTGTGAGCTGTGACTGGTATTTGGTGATTTCACTTGGATTTGGGTGTTAGTGACCAATTTTGGCGCTAACATTTTGGTGCTTTCACTGAGAAAGCAAGCACTCAGGGATTTTAAAGCTTGGAACTTGGATTCTAGAAGGCAATGGCTTAGCCACCAACAAGGAAGCAAGTGACAGAAAGAAACAATCAAGAGGGAAGTCAAGAGTCCTCTTATGGAGCTGGTCAAGCATCTGCCTACTTCACCGGAGATGAGATGGAAGCGATGCTAAAAAGGCAGGAGGAGATGATGCAGACTCTTCTCGGATAATTTGGACAAGCAGGAGCTGTAGGAGTTCAGATCCGTGGAGTTGGATTAGAAGCACTCAACCAACAAGCAGATGGAGTGGTTCAGCAGAGGGCAGCCCCCAATCAACAAACGGCTATCAATCTGGATGGACTAGACTCGAGGGCACACTACCGGGAAATGTTGGACCAATCCATGGAGGGATACCAGATGACGCTATGCAGCCCGACACCAACAGGAATATCGAAGTACGTGATGAGAAGTATGTGTCAGGATTCCCTCGTGAACTCGAGGGACAAATCAGAGGTAGCGGACAAGGATTACAGCTTGGCGACAATGATAGATTAGCGGAGATGGTCAAACGAGCTGTGATAGGTGGATTGGTAGATAAAGAGTTGGAGAATGTGAATAGGAGTCCCTTTATTCAAACTATCAGGCAAGCTAGGAACCCATCGGATTTTTAGCTACCAACGTTTGAGATGTATGACGGGAGAATGGATCCTGCCATTCACTTGACGAGGTACATGAGGCATGTGGAGGTACTGGGGGCATCGGATGAGGTCATGGCTTGATGCTTCCCTTTGTATTTGACGGATGTCGCAGCTATGTGGTTCAGATGGCTGGAGAACAATTCTACTAACACTTGGATGGAGCTGATTGAAAGGTCTATGACACTTGGACGGAGCTGATTGACAAATATGATGGATTCGGTTTAAATGTATGATTTTCACTTGGATAGGTCGCTCGGCATTGCGGTGAGGTCAGGGTAGCTCGGTATTGTGGTTCGGTCAGGGTCGCTCGGCATTGCGGTGAGGTCAGGGTGGCTTGGCATTGTGGTTCGGTCGGGGTCAGTCGGCATTGTCGTGAGGTTGGGGTGGCTCGGCATTGTGTTTCGGTCAAGGAGTGGAGAGGAGGTATGGGTCGGTCGAGATGGTGTCGTTCGGTTTGGGAAGTGCGGGTCGGTTGAGGAGTGGAGAAGAGGTATGGCTCGGTCAGGATGGTGTGGCTCGGTATGGTGGTATGGGCCAGTCAGAATGATGTGGCTCGGCCTAGGTGGTTAAGCAGATTCCATTCAGTCAGGGACAATGGACGTACACGGCTCAGCCTAGGTGGTCCGACAGACGCCGCTCGGTCAGGGACGAAGGACTTACAAGGCTCGATCATTGGTGGTGTAGGCCGTTCGGCATGGATCGGTTGAGGTGTAAAGTATGGCTCGGCTATGGCCTTGCTGGGCCCGGACTACTCAGGAAGCCCAGTAAATCGGGATTTGCCTATAAATACAATATGAGGGGCTTCAGAAAAGGGATCTGGATTCTGTCTCCCTTCAGCTTTTGCACAAAGTCTACTCTGCCATTGTTACTCTAAAAACTCTAGATTGTAACAGTAGTTGATTCTAACATCAATAAAAATGAAATTTATGGAGTGGACGTAGGCTAGAGTCAGCCGAACCACTATAAAATCTATGTCTTTACTGCTTTCTCTTTAATTTTGACTGTTCTTCATATTTATACTCTCTACATATATTTTATCCGTGAGCTGTGACTGGGATTTGGTGCTCTCACTTGGATTTGGGTGTTAGTGACCAATTTTGACGCTAACATTGTGGGCATTCCATGTTTGTAGAAATCTATTTTATTTGGTTATGGTTGTAGTAGTTCTTGTTGGAATTGTAGATTTGTATAGGACTGATATTTCAGAACACCTTATGAGCGAATTATTATCGAATTATTGTAACATAATGATTAGACCTTAAATTTGGCGTGTAAAAATATATGTATATAATACTAACATATTGACTTTTAAAACCAATATTGTTTTGATTATAGCATATTGAGCATGATAATTAGTATTATTCGAATAGTTAGGTAATATTAATTTATAGGAAGGAAGATAGTGTAAATTACGGAGTTAATCCTTAATTAGAGATGTAATAAGGGAATACCTTATATGGTCTCAATTATTAATCGTGTTGGATGGTATATGTATATAATTGGTATACATATAAGTACGAATAAGTTATAAGGATGCGAGATTTGTCCAAACCTACATGGAAGTCTACCTAGTTAAATCTGGCTACTAGCGGTGCGACTTTGCGAACTAATGTGAGGCAGTGCCTATAATAAATAACCACAGTAGATGCAAGGTTAGTCCAATTTTCTAAGGTAAACATGCCCAGTAAATCTGGCTACCAGTACCTACGAATAGTCGGACTAATGTGGGACGTCACGAGTGGGTTATGGGTCATAAGTTGCGGTTTTGGATGTGTTAGGTGAAATCGTTAGGAAGGGCCCTCTTCAGGTTAGAGATATTAAGTGGATATGGTAGGGTCTGCCTTTTTCTTACATGAAGTATTAAGTGTCCTAGTTGGATTCGTTATAAGAAAGAATCATGTAGGGACCCGCCTTTGAGGTGAGGTCTTAAATGACGGGGATCTGCCTATTTTATTAGTCTTGAATGATCAGAGTCTGTCTAAATCCCATTAAAGAGGTGTTAAGTGGTTAGGGTGCTTCCTTTTATATCAAAATCACTTGTTAAGTAGAGTTGTATAGTCAGGCTAGAAGTGCCTTTTGGCTTATAGTTGACCTTCGTATAGTCAGACTTGAAGAGCAATGGGCTTATAGTTGACTTTTGCATAGTTGGACTGGAAGGGTCTTCGGGCTTACAGTTGATTTTATACATATGTTACATAATTGTATTGGAAGAGCCTTCGGTTTACAATTGACTTTATACGTATGTTATGATTTTAATATGAGACATATTTCTTATTCAAATAATACTGCCCAAGTACAATTATGGTAAAGCTTGAGTATTTCAATTCACCAGACATTTGTTGTTCTGAACCACTTCTCATTACAACACATAGGCTAGAGAGAGTAATGCTAATTTAGGAGACGAGGGTTAATGTAACGACCTGTCCTTCACCACCCTCTAAAATCGACACAAATACGCACTATATTATATGCCAACGATCGAATGCCGGAAGAAAAAAAAACAGATTGGTGGGGAAAGAAAGAAGGAGGTAGAAGAAAAGAAAATAAAATAAAATAATCTCATAATCACAACAGAATAAAATATAACAGAAAATAACTGATCTTTACCCAAAAAGAAACTATATCTATTTTATACATCACATCATCAGAATACATTACAATCAAAACAATTATTGGATGGTTATATTAACATGTCCATACAACAGCTGATTTTACAGCTTATACAGCACAATGGAAATTCATCAAGTATGAGTGATACGTCTTGCCATCCAGCTCATCTCCTGAGCTCCACAGCATCCTATCATGTATTTATAATACTCGGTCTGACCCGAGCATTATAATAAAACAACACCCGAGTCAGTCTGGAAAACCAGCGTGAGAAAAATGCACTCGATTTAATTATTAAAGTTTTCAAAATCCTTTGAGAATCAAAGGTATCTCGTAATACCACGCCACAAATAAACATGTCAGGTTTTTACCTTACGATAAACAAAACATTTCTTATAAAATCCTCTGATATTATAATAATGTATAAGTACAAATACTTAAATCAAATAGTCGAAATTGTTAAATTATTAAATTCCAGCAATACTAGGCTCCACAATCAAAACCGTAAAAGGCATGTAGGGAGAATGGATTTTCAACTAATGACTAGGCACTGGGGTACCACCTATCACGGTACCTGGTCTAGATCAGCATACCGAGGGCCCCTTCTGTTCCTCTGTAACACAAGACCGGAGCTACCCCTTACTGGATAGTCCAAATAAGATCGCCCTGCGGTTGTGATCAGCAACCGCCCACACAGCCAAATAAAAAGGGACCTTTAGACAGGGATGAACGTACCCTAATTGGGTGCTACCCACTTAACCTTGCTGCATAATCCCTGATTTTCAGTCATTCCCGGTTGATGAGGCTCGAGCCTAAGCGTTACCTTTTTAGAACACATCTCACTTAGAATGCTCATCGTCCTCCTAACGATGTTCTGAAAGCATTCATCCATACAAGTCCGTTCTGGGTTAAAACAGAGCCGAAGGCACTACTCCTACTACATCCGTTTTGGAATCATGCTCAGGATTAGTAGCGATTAGCCCTTGCACTTCACTGCTCCATCTTCGACTCCAAGCTCTTGTCTTCATCACGAAAACGTACTCATTGGATCGAAGTGGTTTTCGGATTATAAATCTGATCCCGGTCTCTTCGAATCAACATTCTCTATTTCTCGGTAAACTCAACCCCGGTTCTTTAGGAAATAAACAGACGAAATAATATCGGAGATCACCTCCTAACCGTTAGTGGACGGATTTCCTTATAAACGTCCTAGAAAAACGAACGAGTTTATACGTACATTATAGCACCTCGAACGGTAACTATACCATATAATTCTGTACTCTTCCTATGTATTTCCAAAGTCATATTTGGGTCAGATTTGATAGTCGGTTAGTTAACTATCAAATAAACAATCAATTCAGCCAAATTATTTTGTTCCCACTGAGATGCCAAGTCTTATAAAAATTAGATTTTAATGAATTTAAATTACTTGCCCAAAAATATATACTTAACATCTAAAATAAAGCTGCTTTAAATACTCTTTAAATTTAAAATAATAGTCATGAAATTCTATACTAATTTTCCAAGTAAAACTAAAGCCAAAATTACTTTTAAATAAAGTTACTCTATAAAATATAACTATTTAATAATTACATTTTTAATCATAATACCAATTTAATCCTTTAAAATTATTACTACCATAATTAACTAAATAAATATTTACTTTCAAAATTTAAAAAAAAAATAAGAAATAATTTCTCTAAAAACATTCATTTTTTTAAAACCATCTTTAAAACTTTAATTTATACTAAAAAGCTACTTTGAAAACATACTTGGCTTTTCAGGAATTACATTTCCATTTCAAAATAGCCCATTTAATCCCTTATAAATCTTGCTCGATTTATCCAAATTCAATTTACGTCCCAATTCCATAAATTTCTTTTAACACTTTAAAAATAAACCACTTTTATTTTTAAAACACATTAAGGCTACTAAAATTACTTAAATAAGATAACACTTAGGAAATTCTATAAGAGTTTCTGAGTAAAACTTAAACCAAAATTTCCTTTTAAAATAAAGTTATTATATCAAATACTTGTGTTAGAATTCTCCTTTAAAATCATAATACTAATCTACTTTTAAAAATAATTAACTACCATAATTAACTTAAATAAATATTTACCTTTCTAAAAATAATTGAAATAATAAATTTCTAAAAACATTTTTTAAACTTCTAGTTTATACTTTGAAATCTTTTCTTTAAAATATACTTAGTTTTCCAGGAAAATATATTTTCCAGCTTTTAAAAATAAAATCACCTTTTTATTTTTAAAATGAATTTCAACTTTTCTTATAAATTCCCACCAGAATCTGTACTTCCAAAGTTATCGACTGATAAATATTCCACTTCATTTATAAACCCAGTTTATAAATTTCCATTTCTCATTTCCTTTTAAATCACAATTTCCAAAAACTTAATCAATTTCAAACAGATATCTTGGTTTAAATTCTCTTTAAATTTATTTCTCGGTTTATCCAAATTCCCAATAATTATTTACTTAAAAAATTTCTTTCCATTTACTTTACAAACCCAATTCAATCTATTCTATATTTTTAAAATACCAAATTTTATTCATCCAAACCATAACATCAAATAACTTAAAATTTCAATTCAATTCTATCACAGGCTATCAAAAAATCGCATCGTTGAATATAAACTAAATTCAACATTTTGAAGAATCCAGTTGGATTCCTCTAGCCTGTTTCAATGCATTCATAGATGTTAGCACAATATAAGATACCAATTCCACTTCGAGGTGGAATATCACGATATAAAGGGTCATCCCCTATTATGCGGGGCGCATAGGGTCTCATCCGCTATATAATGCGGGAAATCAATCACTCCAATATATATATATATATATATATATATATATAATATCACATTCAAACAATCAATCAATAATTTAAATTCTAACTATTTAAATTAACTAGAATTCCAGATGTGAGTGAGAAAAACTCACCTTGAAATCATCGAGCGTTTCAATTTTAAATTAAACCGACTTCCTTCGATTTAATCTAAAAATTTCAAGAGCTCATAGATCGCATCGCTGCGATTCCGGCGCTTCCTGTTTCATCGAATTCTTAGATTAATCGTTAATCCGAGATTCAAAATCGAGGCCGCAAAATAGTTCTTCCTTCACGTTCACGTATGCTGTTCGAACCCAAAACTCGACCTCTACAATCGATCGACTAACCACCAACACGCGTCTATGCCTCGATCAGGAAATGTAGAACGACGCTCCTTGCTAAGGCTTGCCCATGCCCAGGGATTCGCCCAACCCGATTCACCAATGGCCTCAGAAAACGTAAACGAATGGCAGCGCTACTGGCTTCGATATCTCCTTCGTCGACACTCGAAACGTGATCACCACCATTGGATGCATCGAGCTCGGAGAGCTCTACACTTTTGTTTTTGGAAGTTTATGCAATGGATTGATGGATTGGTCAGAGATTGGACAAGAATGTTGCTGAATTTCGGCCATTAAAAATATAAGTGGCGGCTGAGAAGAGAGAGTCTAGGGTTCTGCTTGCAAACGTATTTTTGTACGTTTATAATATTATTTTATTTATATATTTCCAATTTAACAAATTTTACAAAAAAAAACTCCAAACAACACATGCCGCCTGGCGTTTATAAAGTTTAACCCATATTCCAAACACAATGGAACGTGTTTCGGAGGCTAATTCAATCAGACGTGGAACATAGCTTTTTAAATTGATTTAAAATATTCAATTTCGGTTTTAATTTCAACGCGTTTCTCACTCGTACGAACAGATGGTAACTCCAAACGCTACAAAATTTGAAATCCGATAATAATTAACTATTACAGATCCAATGGAACTAGTTTCGTCGAATTCCGAGATAGTGCCTCAAAAGGCTATTTTAACTCGTCGATTAAATCGAACGATTTCCAAAATCGTCAAAATCATTTAAAACTTCACTTTTAAAACTTTACTAACTTAATTATAAATCATATAGAATTTATATTCATATTAGAAATCATTCTGATTTCTTTTAAATCAAAATTATATTATTTTCGTTATCACTATATATTAGATTCCATTATTGAATAAATATAATATTCCAATTCCAACTTATCGACTTTTGACTCCATCCAAAAGTCCAATACTATAATTCAAATCCAACTAGACTTTAAATAAATCTTTAGAAACCATTTCCATATCTATATATACCAGATTCACAAATTATCCCAGTTTCAAATATTAAATTATTATTATCCAAATCCAATTTAATTGTCGTACTTGAAATTATAACTCATTTTATTGATTCAACCCAAATCTCCATATATAAAAATCAATTAACAATTCAAATTCAACATTTGAAAATAAATTAAATGTTCAAAATTAATGACCAAATTTCCAGGTCGTTACAGTAGAGGTAACTATTTATGCTTTTTAAGTATTTTTGTTGTACCCAGTTCAGACAATTATGTTATTTCGAGATATTGTGCTATTGAGGCTTAATGTAAACATGTTGTATATCTAACATATTATGTTTCTAAAATGGTTTTCTTTATGAGATGGTTACTTGTTTTTGATATATATTTTATTTGTTCCACTATGAGATTTTGAAAGTATAGATGGATAGCTCTATGTACTGTACATTGTTTTAATTTTATCAACTTTGCTCGCCATGAGATGGGCCTAAGTTTCGACGGCTTTTTGTTGAGCCGAAAATAGGTCCACTACGGGGCAGGTTGTTATAGATGGTATTAGAGCGTAGATTACCTGATCAATGGGGGTAGGTATACGTATGAGTGGCATACTTGTTATTTTTGAAAGTAATTTTTCAAAATCTACCATATATAAATACATATTATACTTGATTTAAACTTACTCTATAAATTCCAACTATAGAAATAGTCACAGCCTTCTCGAATAATGGATGGGGTGGCTACGAATTGGAAAAATAAATAGAGTTAAGTTATACTCCTACCCCGATTACCATGGGGTGGAGGTCGTATTGTTAGGAATGTTTTTGAAAGAGATGTAACTCAAAAATTAATAGGATAATAAATATGGAAAAAAATAGGGAGTTACAATAATTTAGTATGGATATAAGAGGACTGGTTAAAAAGATGATTAGGGTAATTATGGAGAGGTAAAAACATTTTAATAGGAAAAGTTGGATGAATAAATAAATGTCTTTAGAAATTTTCTTGTTAAAATAATAATCATTTATTACAAACAATTGACATTTATAGGAGTAGCAAATAAACATGTTAGATAAGTTAAATACTATAAGGTAGTATAGTTACAAACATTCGTACGTAAGGGATGACAAAAGGAGAAAATGCAATAGAGAGACAACTAAAGTCAATTTTCAAAATCCAACCCCATGTGAAAGCATTGGTAAAAATATTTTCTTTGGAAACTTCCTTGAAATCTTTTTAATGGATTTTTCAAAAGATGTATTAAGAAATTGTTTTGAAAAAGTATGAAAAATTGAAAAACTATAACTTCAAAAGAGGTTGTGAAGTCGAAAGTTTTGATTAAGAGGTTTTTGGTAAAAATGATTTTTCATTTATCAAACTCTTAGTTTAAAATTTTGTTGGGTAAAAAATTTTTCGGTTTAAAGGTTTTTCGATAAAAGGATTTTTCTTTTTGAAATAAATATAAAATAGAGCTTAAGATGGACTTGATGATTTTTCCTATTTCAAAAATTCAGAAGTTCTTTTCAAAAAATTCTTTTTAAAATAAAATTGAAACTTGATTAAAATGATGTAGAAGCCATTTAAGTAGAAAAAATATAAACAGAGGTGATATTGGAAGATTTGGACAGAGATAGCGTTAGGAACTTATAAAATAGGGATAGTATCTAGTTTGAAATAATATAAAAGATCAGCGAGGAGGATGTTAGTTTACCTTGTTTGCTCCAACTTTCATTGTTTAAAGTTGTAAAAGATGTTTTTGAATGTTTTGAACTAAAAGAGTAATTTATAAAGAAATAAATCTTTGATGTAGAAAGTTTTTGAGAAAGGGAAATTGTTTTGCTCCTTTTTAGGATTAAGCAAACCTTTTTGAATTTTTTATGGTTTGATTTAGTAGTTGAATTTTTGAATGTTTTGGGTTAAAGAATCTACCTTTAAAGAAGTAATTTATTGAAGTAAAAGTATTAGAAAAGGGAAATTATTTTACTATGCAAAATCTTTAAATTTAGGATTAAAAATAAAGTGATAAATGTTTTGAAAAAGTGTGAAAAGTTGGGTTCAAATAATTTTGGAAGGTTTTTTTCAAATGTTTGATAAAAATGGAATGGATGTATGAAATAAAACAAAACATGGAGTTTATATGTTTAAGAATCCAATTCCCTAAACTATTTTTAAAAGTTAAAAATTCTTTTGAAAAGTATGCTTAAAAGGTTTTCTTTCGAGATATGGAATTCTTTTGCAAGTTTTAACATACTGGCTTAATATGAATTTCTAAGTTTATATTTTATGGGGTAGACAGGGATCACTATCTACAAAAGAAAGTTTAAAAGATTTTAGGATATGAATAAAATGTGAATAGTATATACAACCTAATCTGGAAATTTGAAATCAGTCCCAAGCATTTATTTGTAGAATGTTGGTAATGTTGCAGAGGTATTCCAAATCTATAGTAAGGTTGTAAGTTAGGTTGCCATTGAAATGTGAATTTTCATGTTTTGATTTATTTGGGGGAGGCTCCGTGTAATTTCCATAAAATTACCTAATTCCTTATGCATAAAGTGCATCGTTTGAATTGATAACAGATATATCAAAAAGGGAAAGAGATGTGTAAGATATGTATACTCTTTTCCGTAGTTTGCTCTGTTTATTTCAATAAAAGAAAAAGAAATAATCCCTTATAATTTCAACAAAGCAAAAGTATCATTTGTGGTTAATTTGTGGAAAAATTAACGGTAATCATATTTGGAAGATTGCTCTGATAAAATAAAATATGGAAAGGAATGTTCTGGTCTAGTGATTAATGATTAGAAATAAGAAATAAATAAATAGCATAATTTACAACGGTATTTGTATTATTTATAATAACATAGTAATCATAGGACGGGGATTTATGGATATTAATAACATATTTAAAGGGAAATGAATTTGTAATTAACAGAGAAAAAGGAATTAAATAATGGGTGATTAAGGAAGCTAATATGTTGTTTATGAAGGAACTGATTGAAATGGATTAAATAAGGATTGATTGAAGATTGTTAATTTTGACATTAGTAACCCTAAAAGGGAAAATAAAAGAGATGGGCAATGGTAAAATGAAATTTTAGGAATGTACAACTTAAATTGGTAAGGAGCATTAGGACCCCAATGTCATTAATACTAGTTAATGATTAAGGACATCTTCAAAACTTTTCTTTTAGAGTTTTTGGGTTGTAATCACTAATTATCTCCTTTAGGAAATTAAACTGTTTGATATGTATAAGGCATGTTCCTATTTTATCACCATGTTTGATAATAAGGAACACCGTAAATAGGGAAATTTCATAAGAATACTTAACCAGCGATAAACCGAATATAAAATTGGTAGTTAGTAAGTAAATTAAATTAGAATGCTTCAAACCTACTACTTACGGAGTGTCATCGTTCAACCCGAATATAACAAGTTGTATAGGGATATGAAAAAAAAAATCTGATTTTTCAAGAATGAAGAGAGAGTCGCTGAATTTTTTTCTAGATGCTTGACATGCCAAAGGATTAAAGCTGAGCAAGGCAAGCCCGAAGGGTTGTCATTACCATTATGGGATCCAACTTGGAATTGAGAGCACATATCGATGGACTTTATAGATGGGATGCCTAGAAGCAAAGCTATTTAGGTTATAGTAGATTAGCTCACTTTATTTCCGTTAGAAGTAATAGGATGCAGTATCTCTTGCACAGATTTATGTCAAGGAAGTGGTGCAGTTCCATGGACTTACAGTTAGCATTGTTAGTGATAGGGACCCTTTATCCACTAGGGAATTTTTAAGGAGTTTACGATCTGCTTTGGAAACGACTTTGGATTTTAGAACCACTTATCACCCACAAAGCGACGACGGTTAGGCAGAAAGGGTGAACAAGAAATTTGAGGACTTACATTATGGATTTTTGAAGACCTTGAGAAGGTAGAAGTGTTTAGGCTCGGTTGAAGGCTGTACAGGACCACTTGGACTCCTATGATGACAGGCGAAGGAAGATATTAAAGTTTTTAGTTAGGGACATGATCTTTGCTAAAGTTTCCTCTCTTAGAATGATTATGAGGTTTAGTACATCTGGGAAGTGGGCGCCAACGTTCGTTGGGACTTTTTTGATTTTAGGGAAAGTGGGGGAAACTTGCTTATTACGTGGAGCTTCTGAGCTAATTAGCGAAAGTCCATGACGTCTTTCATATTCCACACTTGAGGAAATGTCTGCACAACATTGCCTCTATAGTAGAGCCTGATAAGTTAATTGATGTTGAGATGGAGTCTATCACCCTGTGTGCCACCATACACATTGTAGAGCATGGTACTAAGAAGCTTCGTAACGAAGAAAATTAGTTTGTTCGAGTAGATGGGGAGATAACCCAGTGGAAAGCACATGGGAAACCAAAGAAAAGGTGAAAGTTTATCATCCCGAGCTTTTCTCCAGTAAACTTTTCTCTCCCAAAATATAGGCTTTTGGTTGCATCATGGTTGCTAGATTAGATGGCAGGAGATGGTTGCCACACTTTTTACTATTATTTTTGCACTCATATAGAAGTTTATGTATATTTAAGATGTTTGCATACTGCCTATATGTCACGATCTTGCATTCACATTAGGATTAAGCCCACCTATAGTATGTTTGCATACATAATCACACTGTATTTTTGGTTGAGTAGATGGTTGCATAGATTACTGTAAATGAATTAGTTGTGTAACATGGTTATTGAGTGCGCATTACACTATCCTCCCTTGATGATTTCGGGGCGAAATCCTTTTAAGGGGGAAGAATGTAACACCCTGTAAAATTTAATAAGAAATTAAATTATTAAAATAAGGTTAAAAATGGAAATTTTGTAAATGTCACCGTGGCAATTTCCAATCAAATTTCATATATAATATGCTAAAATCGGAGTTAAAATAAAAGAGTTATGTTCATTTGAAGTTTTTGGATTTAAAATAGTTCAAAGGAGTTTAAATTTTAAATTTTAAATATTTGAATTTTGAAAAGTCTAAAATTTTAAATTAATAATTAACTTTAAGTGGTATTTAACATTTAAGCAAATGTTAGAACAAATGGTAACATATAAGTTAAAAATAGTAATAAATAAAATAAAACAGAAACAAAATAAATTGGGCATTTCTGGTATTAAGGGGTCGACCGTTTGAGGGTAAACAGTAGCTGTTCTGAATGCAGTGGCTATGGTTTTGTTTAATTTAAAGATTCGGATTCTGTTACTTTTAATTTGACGATTCTGTTTCCTTTTCACCTCTATAAATAGACCCTTAGACCCCCACTTTTCTTTATAAATATTTTGGGAACGCTAGCGAAGCTCTGTCGAATTCTTTCCCCTTGAGGTTTCAGAAATAGTAAACTTTCTGATAAGTAATTCTAATTTCTGATATCTAATTTAAATTAGTTTCTCAATCTTTGTTCTCCTGAACTTCTGATTTTGAACTATAATCTATATATAAAATCTATTTGTTGTATATCCAAAAAGAGGAAGATCTAACGGAGAATTAGGAACGACGTCAATCAAATCTCTTCTTCTTTTTCAGATTTCAGAATCAGATAGGATTTTTGGGTAAAAATATCTACATGTTTAGTTCTTTTGATTCCTGATTCTATCTCTAGTTTCTAATTCTAAACATAATTTCTATATACAATTCACTTTGTTGTGTATCCAAAAGAGGGAGATTTGAAAAGGAATTTACCGTGGTAGAATCAAATCTAGTTAGGAAGCAAACAATTCTCTATGAGCAGAAATAGCAAGTTTTTCACATTTTTGTAACTGAATAATATTTATTTAGCTGATGTATGCCTTGGGAAAATTTGGTAAACGAAAATGCAATATTAAAACCCTCATAATTTCCCTAAGTAGATATAACTTTGTATATGTTGTAATTATAATTGGTTTTGGTATTAATATATTAGAATATAATTATTTGTTGAAAATTAGATAATATATGGTCCATTCAACCTATTTCCCCTCTTTTAATTTGGAGTGTTAAAGGGTTCAAAAGAAAATAAATAAGAAATGGTGTGTAAAGTATAAATTGAATTGTTTGTAGCTTGCACAGCCTATTTCTATCACTTAAATAAATCAGGAACTCCATTCTCACTCCAAGATGTTGTATATAATGGTTGAATTGAACATAGATAATCTAATTCGTGAAGGTATGTTCTTTAAAATAGAGAAGGGGTTCTAATTTATTAATATGGAACAAGTTCTGGGTATTCCATGCTTGTATAAATCTATTTTATTTGGTTATGGTTGTAGCAGTTCTTGTTAGAATTGTAGATTTGTATGAGACTGATATTGCAGAATAACTTATGAGCGAATTACTATCGAATTATTATAACATGATTATTAGACCTTAAATTCCGCATGCAAAAATATACATATATATTATTAACGTATTAACTATTAAAACCAATAGCGTTTTGATTATAGCATACTGAGCATGATAATTAGTATTATTCGAATAGTTAGGTAATATTAATTTGTAGGAAGGAAGTTAGTGTAAATTAGGGAGTTAATCCTAATTAGAGGCATAATAAGTGGATACCTTAAATGTTGTCACTTATTAATTATGTAAGATGGTAGATGTATATAGTTGGTATACATAAAGGTATGACTAAGTTATAGGGTCGCTAGGTTAGTCCAAAGCTACATGAAAATCTTCCTGCCTAAATCTGGCTACTTATGGTGCGACTTTGTGGACTAATGTACGACATGCCTATAATAAACAACCAAAGTAGATATAGGGTTAGTCTCAATTTTATATGGTAAATCTACCAAGTTAATCTAGCTATAGGTACCTATGAATAGTCAGACTAATGTAAGACGTCACGAGTAGGTTATAGTGTCATAAGTTGTGCTTTTCAATGCGGTATATGAAATCCTTAAGAAGGGCCCGCTTTGGGTTAGAGGTATTGAGTAGCTATGGTAGGGTATGTCTCTTTCTTTGGTGAAGTATTAAGTGGCGTAATTAGATTTCTTACGATGTCATTAAGGAAGAACCACGTAGGGACCTGCCTCGGGGTTAGGTCTTAAATAATAGGGATCTGCCTATTTTATAGGTCTTAAATTATGAGACTCTACCTAAATGCCATTAAAAGGTATCAAGTGGTTTAGGTGCTTCCTATTATATCGAAAACGCTAGTTATGTTTGAGTTGTGTATTCAGGCTGGAAGAGCCTTCGGGCTTACTGTTGACTTTCGTATAGTCAGACTGTAAGAGCCTATGGGCTTGCAGTTGACTTTTGTATAGTTGGACTGGAAGGGCCATCGGGCTTATCGTTGGTTTTATATGTATGTTATATAGTTGGACTGGAAGATCCTACGGCTTATAGTTGACTTTATATGTACGTTATAATTTTAATACATAAGATATATTCCTTATTTAAATAATACTTCCCAACTACAATTATGGTAAAGCTTGAGATTTTCATTTCATTAGAAATTTGTTGTTCTGACTCACTCCTCGTTATAACACACGGATTAGAGAGAGTAATGCTGATTTAAGAGACGAGGGTAGAGGTGAAGACTTGTGGCAGTTAGCTATTTATTTATGTTTTTTAGGTATTTTATTGTACGTAGTTCAAATAGTTATGTTATTTTGAGATATTGTACAGTTGAGGCTTTATGTAAGCATCTTGTTTATAGTTAACATGTTATGTTTCTGAAATAGTTTTCTTTATAAGGGGGGCACTTGTTTCTGGTATTATATTTTATCCATTCCACTTTAAGATTCTAAATGTATAGATAGATAGCTATGTGTGTTGTATATGATTTTAATTTTATCAAGTTAATAGCATGCCATGAGATAGGCCTAAGGTCCGATGGCTTTTGTTGGATCAAAATTAGGTCCTCTTCGGGGCGGGTTGTTACATGACATATTACGGAAATGCCACTGGATTTGAGTTCTTCAAATTTCTAATCCTTTTAATCAAATTCAACAAGTTATATATGTTTCTGACTATAAACGACATTCTGGATATAATGGAATAGGTCCCAAATCCTAATTCCAACTCTCTGAAATTTACTATTTTTCTCTTTATGTGAAATTACAATTTCAACCTTTTTGTTTAATTTTTTAATCGTAAAATTTAGGGATGTTACATTGATATGTTTTATATTTTACCTCAAAACAATTCACCATCAATGGAATCTGTGATGTCAATGCCACTTTTAGATATGGATCAGAATGTCATAGATGACGGGTTGTTGCATTTTTATACCATACATGTTGATGTTATATACGTATATTGATATTACATTCCAAACACAGTCAGACTTGTTTTTAATTTATATTACACTCGGGTAAGATCAAGACATTTCAGGTTCAAGGATAAGGTAACTAACTATAGTTATTGGGCATGGTTTCGAAGCTAGTTTATATGTAGATATGTGCAATATCATGTATTTATGTTGCCTTATATATGTATTTGTGGTTAGGATGTATATATTGGACATGTCATGTATATTTTGAGAGGTAATGGGCTTTTGATCCTTTTATATAAACCCAATGGGACTTGTATATGTTATTTATTATATATTATCATTGTGTTAATGACTCTGTGTTCTATGTTATTTGTTTTATTGTGTGTTTTTTTATTTTTAAAATGCATGTGTTTATTGCTTTATGCCAATACCGAGTACGTATAGGTGAGTGTATATGATTTTGAAATACATACCAATATTAGTCCAAGGGAACATTCATGTGTGATAGCCTAATCGCCTCTTTCTCTATATTATTAGACAGTATTACCTAATAATACTCTTTTGTATTATAGGTATAGAGTTAAGGTTTTACAATTGGTATTAGAGTAGGTACAAAACAATACAGAGTATGAAAGACATAAGTCCTGGCCATGTATGAGACTCAGAGTCCTTATCCCCTTGGGAGTGTTTTAGTTACCCTATAACGAGGAATTACAGGAGTATATGATGATTATTAAGGTAATCGTCTAAGGAAATATTTTTATTTTTCTTAGTATATGATATATCTCTTCTAACTCTTTCTGAATGTAAGCCTCCGTATGAGACACAAAGTAGTTAATGAGGGTAGTGAAGGTAGAAATAGTTAGACTGACCTGTAATGTTAACCTTGGTGATGAATATTAGACCTCTACATGGTTTAAGTTTTAAAGAGAATAAATTTAATAAGGGAATATTTAATCGAATCATGTACCTTAAATACATCACAATGATAAGTTATGATGCTGTGAGTTGGAGTAGCTTAATCCACTTGTAATCAAAGTTGCCCGGTGGAACCTCATTGATTGCTTCCCCACTCATTGGTTGCTTTAGTTGTCGTATGCCTGTTTTGGGTAATTTGGTTCATGTGTATGCTTAATTTGTTGATTTTTGCATTATTGTATTTGGAAATAATTATTTGAAATCAGTATTGAGTGTTATATCGGGTAGAGGCTATCACTAAAAGCTAAAAACTGACTCTCGTCTTGATATTAGAAAACCAATGACATTTGTAACAACACGCATATTTTATGATTGTATATTTAAATATTTTATTTAAATATAGCATCGTTAGTCAAATTTTAGTCCGAAATGCTACTTTTTGCAAACGATCGAATTAGGACTCGGGACCACTTCCATTGAGTTCAAAATGGTGTTTGCAATCTTTTTGAGTATAAACTTCGATATGTTTGGAGCTAGCTAAAAATTTGACCTTTGCACTTTGGACTTTGGGTTTGGGTTAGCCTAAACTATTAACTCTAGCTCCAACCCCACTTCCCTTCATTCACTTTCATTTCCTAATACCTTCAAGCTTTAGATAAAAATGGGGGAAGAGAAAAAGAATTAGAATTCCTAAGACCTAGTTCCATTGCAAATCCAAGCTCTAACTCCAAATTCAAAGAGAAGCTATTGGTAAGCATCCTCTTCTTCTTCTCCAACTCATTCTACCTTCAATTTCAGAAATTCCTAAACCTAGCTTAGGAAATGTTCTTCTTTTGAGCTTAGATTCAAGCTCCTTGGGTTGTGTTGAAGAGTGGTTGATCCTCCTTTACTTCCAAGCTTCTTCTTCCGTGTTTTTGTGTAAAAGGTGAGATTTTTATCTGACATCTATGTCTATAACTATCTTTGATTGTAAGGTATGAATTCCTAACACTTATTCATGTACAATTGCTTTCGATTTGGATTGAACTGGTGAATATTCCATTTTTTGGTGTTTTGGAGTCAAATCTTTGAAAATCTAGCTTAGTTGTTTGAACATGTTTTTGGTGATACATTGAAGAGCCTATAAGGTCGGGTTGTCGATTGGCATAAACCCCTAGCGCCATTGCTCGTCCGGTCGCGAATTGGTTAAGTTTGCTCTTTATTGGTATAGGTTGGAAATACTGGGAAACAGGCACTAGTCGACAGATCCTCTGAGTTCAGTTGACTGACCTGGAACCCAAGAGTTTTCCAGCCAATTGACTAGTCGACCGTTCTCAGAGGGCCAGTCGACTGACCTGCTTGTATTCAGTCTATGTCTCCTATTTAGCCTATTTTGCTTGAGATTCCAATTTTTATCGATTCGTGATTATCTGATTTCTTGTTACCATTTATTATTGACTTTGATGACTTCTTTTCGGAATATTTAAGAATATCCATTTGATGGATTTGATATCGATTTCTATGGATTTGATTCACGTCTTCGTATGTGAATTTTTGATGATTGACTGTTTCTACAATCAATTCTGTGATTTGTCACTTTAAAATACAAAGGTTTTCTATACTAGTAGTAAATATCAAAACTCTTCTATCAAAATAATTTCAATACTATTTTATTACAAAGCTCGTTTCTTAAACCTTTTTCCAGTCTATTAGTATATACAAACCTTTACCTCATTCGTTCGAGAAATCCAATTAAACGACTTTGCAAAACAAGTGGTATGAAACACTTGCGTTTACTTCGTCGGTTAATTCTTAGACTCGTTCGATTCAAACTCTTGTGACATCTTTCGAGTGGAGTTTTACAGTTTGTCCGTAAATATTTAAGTTAAGCCAGTGGTTATGGGACATGAAGCTAAACTCATCTATTTACTAGCTTAGTGTAATCGACATTTCTCTATGATCGATGATGATCATTTTGTGATTTAGACTAGCAATGTGCGATGTCACTTTGTCTGCGAGGGAGACTAAACCCCGTTTCTGTGGAGCTTCGGCTCAAAATTGGTGGGGTAGCGACCCATGGTCTTTGGACCGTTTTGTGGAGCTTTGGCACAAAATTAATGGTTAGCAACCATGGAATAGAGTTCCGTTTTGTGGTACACGTGTTGGTGAGTTTTCATGCTCCCGTTTTGTGATAGGCCTCCCCCCTTTTTAGTGATTTCTGGATTTCCATTGATGATTTCTAGAATTTGTGTTTCACCAATTTTGGTGGTTTACATTGATAAGTTTTATCAATATTTGTGCATTGGTGAATTTGTGTTTCACTAACTTTTTCGATTGGCATAGATAAATTTGTCAATATTTGTGGTTTGGTGAAAATGTTAAAGAATATGACATTCTTTTTGGTGCTTTGAGATATTTTTGAGATATTGTATGGTTTTAGTTGTTGTCAGATGTATACTTGTCATAGTATGGCATTATCGTTATCATACGTTTTTGTCATATGTCTTATTCTATCTCATTTTATCTGATATTTATAGCTAGAATGATCGTTTATTATATTCTTATTAAATAATACTCGGGTCAGACCGAGATATTACAGGTGCTTCTGCTTGACTCCTCATATGGCTTTTGGCTAACTACATTAGACTGGTAGTTTTTGTTGTTATACACTTGAGATATAGACTCATTGATGTATATATATTCTTTTGTGTAGCACTTGTATCTATTCTTTTGTGATATTGTGGATATTGTATGACCACTACTCTGATGTACACTTTCATGTGTTATATTCATATCTATTTATGCCTTTGTGATATGGATATCCGTGACTGGTTTGTATTATGTTTATTTCTATATTTGTTTCCGAAGACCACAGAGCCACTGTGTAGTAGCTATGAGTTTGTATCGGCATGTCGGATTTCCTCTTGAAATGAAATGCATGTTATACTATCTGACATATCGGTGCTTGCACAAAGCAATTATATGGATGGTCGCTCCTCAATAGCCTTATTCTTTGTGATAGTTGACGGTATTACTCCGTAATGTCCTTAGCTAGCGTGAGTATAGAGGCGGGGCGTCACAACTTGGTATCAGAGCAAAACTTCGAAACAATGTAGAATATTGTAGCAAGGATCATCGTCTTAAGTCTTTCTTAGCAATCATGCTTTAGGATTTATCCGAGTCTTTGGACCCGTTCTATCCTATTTTCTTTTTGGATGTCTTATTTTATCAATCATGATTGTTTGACATTCATTTTGTGAACAAAATTTTTCTTCTTCTTTCTTTCTTTCTTAAAGAAGATAAATGGTTAGACCAGGTCGTCTCGGTGCCTCTCAATCCAGTGCTACTCCCAAGGATGGTGTATTTATGTCAGCTCAACAGCTTCTTGATCTTGTAAAGAATGCACAAGCTGCCAGACCCATTCCAGAGCCTACTCACCCTAAATCTGGTTTGCACGTTTGTGCAGTGATTATACCAACTTGGGTGGAAAGCCATTCAAGGGTACCGAAAACATCATTGAAGTCCAAGCTTGGCTTAGAACATGCGAACGCATCTTTACTCACATGAATCTTATTGATCTTCATCGAGTTCAAGTGGCTTCTAGTATGCTCCAAGAGAGAGCATTAGGTTGGTACGAACTTCTGATTTCTAAAATTATTGAAGCGGATCTTGCTTGGGAGCAATTTCGGGAAAGATTTCAATCGAAGTTTGTACCAGAAGCTGAGAGAGTGACTTTAGCCCGTCGTTTTATAGACCTTGTTCAAGGTGAATCTTCTGTGGCAGAATATGTCGCATCTTTTGAATCCCTCTCTAATTATGGGGCCGAGTATATAAATATCCCATTGAAGAAAAATCAGAGATTTGTCTATCGCTTGAATAAGAATCTCAAGAAGCCAATACTTTTGAAATTGGAAGTTGCTTTCGATCAGCTTGTTGATTTCGTTCTTAGACTTGAAGAGGCTGATAAGGAGAGTAATGTTGAAGTTGTGGGTGCCAAACCGAACTTTAACAACAACAAGAAGAGGCCTAATAAGTTCAAAGGTCCTTATCCCAACAAGAAAGGGAAACATGTAGCAAAGACTCCTAACTCTAGCCGTGGAGAACGCTACAATTGTGGTTCTAAGGACCATTATGCAAATAAGTGTTCAAATCCCCTTAATTGTCGCTATTGCAAAAGCTCGGGCCATTATATATCTTCATGTCCCAAACTTCAAAGTAAGAAGGAGGGAAAGCTAAATGTTGTACAAGCCCCTAGTAACACTTCTCGTGGTCAAGGTATTTCTCATTCTATCCTTGATGGTATTATTATGTTCCATGATCAACCTATTCTAGTTCTATTTGATACGGGTGCATCCTATTCTCTTATATCAAAAGAGCTTGTTGATACCTTTTCTTTGAATGTTATGGATTTAATGACTTCTTTGAGAATTGTGAATCTGGTCGGTGGATCCGCAACACTCAGTTTGCTTTGTAGTGATGTCAAGATTATTTTATGTGGTTTTTCTTTTCGAGCCGATTTGCATGTCATGCGTTACTTAGGCTTTGAAATGATTTTGGGAATGGATTGTCTCAACCGTTATGAAGCTCAAATCCTATGTCCTGAGCGGACTATTCATCTTTGTTATCCTCAATCTGTTAAGAAGATTTCTATTGTTCTTAAAGATTCGAATTCCAATTTGGCAGCGTTTTTATATTCTTTAAATCCTCATGATGACGATAATGATGATGAGGAAGATGTCATTTCTTTCATTCACGTTATTCGTGAATTTCCCGATATATTTAAGCCCGTTTTAGGATTACCACCTAAGCGAGCAATTGAGTTCAGAATTAATCTTATCCCTGGAGCTCTACCTATTACTCGTCCTCCTTATCGTATGTCCAATAAAGAAAATGAGGAGATGCGCAAATAATTATCCAAATTAGAGACGAAGCAATTTATTCGTTCTAGTTCCTCTCCTTGGGGAGCTTCAGCTATTTTTGCGAAGAAATTCGATGGTACACTTAAGGTTTGTGTTGACTACCACAAGCTTAATGACCTTACTATCAAGAATAAATATCCTTTACCTCGGATTGATGATTTATTTTAGCAACTTAGTGGTGCTAGAGTCTTTTCACAATTAGACATAGCAAACGGTTTTCATCAGCTTCGTATTGCAGAGGATAACATTCCTTTGACATCATTACATACTCTTTATGGATCGTATGAATGGCTTGTTATGCCATTTGGTTTAACAAATGCTCCGGCTTACTTTGTTGACCTTATGAATCGAGTTTTCAAAGACTTCCTCGATTGATTTGTTCTCATCTTTATAGGTGATATTCTTATGTATTCTAAAACCGAGGAAGATCATGAAAAACATCTTCGGATTGTGTTGGAAACTCTTAGGAGCAATCAATTGAAAGAAATTTTTTCTAAATGCCACTTTTGGCAATCTCGGGTGAAGTTTCTCGGTCGTATTATTTCCGAATCCGGAGTTTTCGTGGATCCTTCAAAGATTGAAGCGATTCAAAATTGAAAGAGACCGGAGAGTGTGACGGAAATCCGTAGCTTTCTCGAATTGGCGGATTACTACCGCCAGTTCATAAAAGACTTTTCTAAAATTGTCGTGCCTCTTACTAGCTTGACAAAGAAAGGAGTTAAATACATTTGGTCGGACAAATGTGAAGCTTCTTCAGAAATTAAAAGAACTCCTTTCCGACGCCCCTATTCTTGTGATTCTCGAGGGGAACCAATATTTTATTGTTTATATCGATGTTAGTCGTGTTCGTTTGGGTGCCGTTCTTGTGTAAAGGAGACATGTTATTGCTTATGCTTCTCGGCAATTAAAGCCTGCCGAGACTACATATGCCACTCATGATTTAGAGCTCGCGGCTATTGTTTTCGCCCTTCGAATTTGGCGTCATTATCTTTTGGGAGAAAAATTTGTTCTCTATACCGATCATAAATCTTTGAAATATTTATTTTCTCAAAAGGAACTTAATTTGCGTCAACAACGTTGGCTCGAATTCCTTTCATCTTATGATCTTGATATTATTTATACTCTCGGAAAGGGAAATCTTGTTGCCGATGCCCTTAGTCATAAGCAACAAGCGGTTGTCCCTATGATGATATTCGAATGGAACGATCTCGAGACTTTGTCCACTTGTGAGATTCGAGATCGTGAATCCAATTTATGTTTATCTTTTGTTCTATGTAGCCTTGAGGCTCATCCTTCTCTTTTAGACCGCATTCTTGACGCTCAAAAGCTAGATCCCGAATTGGCTCTTCTTAGCCAAAATTGTAGGGATAAAATTGATATTGAAGGTTTGAAAGACTTTGATATTGATTCTCGTGGTGGTATTCGCAAATTTTGCTGACTTATCGTGCCAAATATTAGTAATCTTCGTAAAGATATTTTATAAGATTCTCATCGTTCTAAGTTTACCATTCATCCCGGTAGTAGTAAAATGTAGGCGGATATGAAGCGACTCTATTTTTGGGATGGGATGAAATCTGATATTGCCAACTTTGTTAAGCACTACATGACTTGCCAACTTGTAAAGGCCGAGCATCAAAGGCCCGGTGGGTTATTGCAACCTTTGGACATTCCAATTTGGAAGTGGGACCATATTTCCATGGATTTTATTGACGGTCTTCCCCGTTCTCATTCGGGTCATGATAGTCTATGGGTGCTAGTTGATAGACTTACTAAATCCGTCCATTTCATTCCTGTTCGGTCCAATCGGACTGTACCTCTTTTGGCCAAACTCTTTATTAAAGAAAATTTTAAATTGCATGGAGTCCCTACTTCTATTGATAGTGATTGTGATCCATTGTTTACTAGTGGATTTTGGAAGAGTCTTCAAAAATCTTTGGGAACGAAGCTTAATTTTAGCACCGCTTATCACCCTTAGTCCGATGGACAAATCAAGCGTGTGAATCAAACTCTTGAAAATCTTCTTCGTGCATGTATTTTTGATTTTGGTGGAAGTTGGGAAGATTATATTTCTCTTGTTGATTTTTCCTATAATAATAGCTTCCAATCTAGTATTGGTATGGCGCCTTTTGAGGCAATCTACGGAAGGCCATGCCGATCTCCTTCTTGTTGGCTTGAGGCCGGTGAGAAGTTGGTTTTAGGTCCAAACTTTATTCGTGATTCCACAAAAAAGATTGACCTTATCCGCCATTAGATGAAAGAAGCTCAAAGTAGGCAAAAAATCCTATGCCGATAACCGAAAAAGGAAATTAGAATTTTCTATGGGAGATTTAGTGTTTATTCGTGTCTCACCTATGAAGGGTGTTGTGCGTTTCAGTCGATCGGGAAAATTAGCACCTCGATATATTGGTCCATTTCCCATCACCGAACGTATTGGTTCCGTGGCTTATCGTCTTTTATTACTGGCTCAATTTTCTGCTATTCATGACGTGTTTCACGTTTCTCAACTGCGGAAATGCCTTCGAGATTCCGATTCTATTCTTGAGCCCGGTATTGTTGAAGAAATTGAAGTTTCACCTAATTTGACTTATGAGCAACATCCTATTCGAATCATTGCTATGGAGGTCAAACGCCTTCGAAATAAAGATGTCCCTCTTGTGAAAGTTCAATGGTCTTCAAATCCTAAGGATTGTTCTTGGGAATCCGGAGAATTCATCGAGCAAACACATCCAAACTTACTCTCTTGAGCTCCTTGAGGTGAACTTCTTATTTCAAATTTCATTTGTGTTGATGTGCTTTTATGGTTGTTACTTTTTATTTTCTTCTTAAATATTGCGAGGACGCAATTTCCTTAAGGAGGGGAGTCTGTAACAACCCGCATATTTTACGATTGTATATTTAAATATTTTATTTAAATATAGCATCGTTAGTCGGATTTTATTCCGAAATGCTACTTTTTGCAAACGATCGAATTAGGACTCGGGACCACTTCCATTGAGTTCAAAATGGTGTTTGCGACCTTTTTGAGTATAAACTTCGATATGTTTGGAGCTAGCTAAAAATTTGACCTTTGCACTTTGGACTTTGGGTTTGGGTTAGCCTAAACTATTAACTCTAGCTCCACCCCCACTTCTCTTCATTCACCTTCATTTCCTAATACCTTCAAGCTTTAGATAAAAATAGGGGAAGAGAAGAAGAATTAGAATTCCTAAGCCCTAGTTCCATTGCATATCCAAGCTCTAACTCCAAATTCAAAGAGAAGCTATTGGTAAGCATCATCTTCTTCTTCTCCAACTCATTCTACCTTCAATTTCAGAAATTCCTAAACCTAACTTAGGAAATGTTCTTATTTTGAGCTTAGATTCAAGCTCCTTGGGTTGTGTTGAAGAGTGGTTGATCCTCCTTTACTTCCAAGCTTCTTCTTCCGTGTTTTTGTGTGAAAGGTGAGACATTTATCTCACAACTATTTCTATAACTATATTTGATTATTAGGTATGAATTCCTAACACTTCTTCATGTGCAATTGCTTTTGATTTGGATTGAATAGGTGAATATTCCAATTTTTAGAGTTTTGGAGTCAAATCTTTGAAAATCCTAGCTTAGTTGTTTGAACATGTTTTTGGTGATACATTGAAGAGCCTATAAGGTCGGGTTGTCGATTGGCATAAACCCCTAGCGCCATTTCTCGTCCGGTCGCGAATTGGTTAAGTTTACTCTTCATTTGTATAGGCTGGAAATACTGGGAAACAGTCACCAGTCGACTGACCCTCTGAGTCCAGTCGACTGACCTGGAACCCGAGAGTTTTCCAGGCAATTGGCCAGTCGACTATTCTCAGAGAGACAGTCGACTGACCTGCTTGTATTTAGTCTATGTTGCCTATTTAGCCTATTTTGCTTGAAATTCCAATATTTATCGATTCCTGGTTATCCTATTTCTTGTTATCATTTATTATCGACTTTGATGACTTCTTTCGGAATATTTAAGAATATCCATTTGATGGATTTGATATCGATTTATATGGATTTGATTCAAGTCTTCGTATGTGAATTTTTGATGATTGACTGTTTCTACAATCAATTCTGTGATTTGTCACTTTAAAATACAAAGGTTTTCTATACTAGTAGTAAATATCAAAACTCTTCCATCAAAACGATTTCAACACTATTTTATTACAAAGCTCATTTCTTAAACCGTTTTCCAATATATTAGTATATACAAACCTTTACCTCATTCGTTCGAGAAATCCAATTAAACGACTTTACAAAACAAGTGGTATGAAACACTTGCGTTTACTTCATCGGTTAATTCTTAGACTCGTTCGATTGAAACACTTGTGACATCTTTCGAGTGGAGTTTTACAATTGTCCGTAAATATTTAAGTTAAGCCAGTGGTTATGAGACACGAAGCTAAACTCATCTATTTACTAGCTTAGTATAATCGACACTTCTCTATGATCGATGATGATCATTTTGTGATTTAGACGAGCAATGTGCGATGTCTCTTTGTCTCCGAGGGAGACTAAACCTCGTTTCTGTGGAGCTTCGGCTCAAAATTGGTAGGGTAGCGACCCATGGTCTTTAGACCGTTTTGTGGAGCTTCGGCTCAAAATTAATGGTTAGCAACCATGGAATAGTGTTCTGTTTTGTGATACATGTGTTGGTGAGTTTTCATGCTCTCGTTTTGTGATAGGCCTCCCCCCTTTTTTGTGATTTCTGGATTTCTATTGATGATTTCTAGTATTTGTGTTTCACCAATTTTTGTGGTTTACATTGATAAGTTTTATCAATATGTGTGCATTGGTGAATTCGTGTTTCACTAACTTTTCCGATTGGCATTTATAAATTTGTCAATATTTATGGTTTGTGAAAATGTTAAAGAATATGACATTCTTTTTGGTGCTTTAAGATATTTTTGAGATATTGTATGGTTTTAGTTGTTGTTAGATGTATACTTGTCACAGTATGGCATTGTCGTTATCATACGTTTTTGTCATATCTCTTTTTCTATCTCATTTTATCTGATATTTACTGCTAGACTGATCCGTTTATTATTTTCTTATTAAATAATACTCGAGTCAGACCGAGATATTACAGGTGCTTCTGCTTGACTCCTCATATGGGAGTATTACTGACTTTTGGCTAACTACATTAGATTGGTAGTTTTTGTTGTTATACACTTGACATATAGACTCATTGATGTATGCGTATTCTTTTGTGTAGCACTTGTATCTATTCTTTTGTGATATTGTGGATCTTGTATGACCACTACTATGATGTACACTTT
Organism: Allium cepa; assembly: GCA_030765085.1. Taxonomy (NCBI): domain Eukaryota; kingdom Viridiplantae; phylum Streptophyta; class Magnoliopsida; order Asparagales; family Amaryllidaceae; genus Allium; species Allium cepa. The sequence continues at coordinate 687,628,432 of CM060932.1, read as the reverse complement.
TATGTGTTATATTCATATCTATTTCCGCCTTTGTGATATGGATATCTGTGACTGATTTGTGTTATGTTTATTTCTATATTTGTTTCCGAAGACCACATAGCCACTGTGTAGTAGCTTTGAGTTTGTATCTACATGTCGGATTTCCTCTTGAAATGAAATGCATGTTATACTATCTGACATATCGGTGCTCGCACAAAGCAATTACATGGATGGTCGCTCATCAATAGCCTTATTCTTCGTGTTAGTTGACGGCATTACTCCGTAGTGTCCTTGGCTAGCGTGAGTGTAGAGGTGGGGCGTCATGACATCCTTCAACTTTGTAATTATTATAGGGTACTACGAAGATTGCTTTTCATATATAATACAAGATAATATTTATTTATACAAACTCGAATGGATTAGGACGAAATTTAATTGGATGCTTGTTTGACATGTGTATGATGATGATGAGTGATGTTTGGATTGTTGTAAGTGATTTGTTATTTGATTATATTTATAAAGATCATTTGTAAATGCTTTTAATATAAATTAAATATCTTTGGTTGAAGTATATAAGTATACATAAATGTGTTGGAAAATGCTTTTATACAAGCCAGCAATTGTTTTCATCAAAGCGGGTTTATCAAAAATATTTATTTATTTAGTTAAAGAAATTTTGAAGTCTATTTACGTTAATTTATCCATTGAATGTTTTAAGAATTTTGGTCGATGCACCGACCAACGTATCGGTAGAGATTCATAGACACTGGGATGAGAGAGATAAAGTTTCAAAGTGAATGTAATAGTTTGTAAAGATACGACGTTCTAAAGAAGTATAATATTTTATAATGGGCAAAGTGTTTTGCGAAATGCTAATAATATTTTGAAAGGAATGTAATGGTTTGGCATATATACACAGTGTTTTATAGGAGAAGAAGTTATTCCAAGTAATACCAAAAACAATGTTTTGAAATTATATTTTGAGGGATATTGTAAATTATATCTTGAAAATGAAAATGTTTGAGAAATTTTTTTGAAATGGGTATAATGTTTTTGAAAATGGAGAACTACTATTTTGGAAAGGTGTATAATGTTTAGGTAAGTGTTATAATTAGTACATTGGAAAGAAGATAATTTTTTGAGATAAATTAAATAATGTTTTAATGAAAGTTAATACTTCGACAAAAAATTATAGATAATATTTTAGGGAGGAATATTTGAAAGGAAACAATATTATGAGAATTATTATGAATTATATTTTAAAGACATATAATATGATATTTTGAGATATGTTTTAATGTAATTTGATATGAAAGTATATATTATTTTGTGAAGTGTGGCACTATTTTGAAAATGGTAAAGTTATTTTTATAAGTTAGATGTTTCAAATGATGATTGCAACAATTGAGCATCAGTAGACAGTCAAGATCAATGATGAAGCAATATTGACTGCACGATCAACACTACAGCCTATTAGCAAAGTGAGCCACTAAAATCATGGTGAGGCAACGTCCTTGTTAATATTTGTAAGTTTGAAAATCTATGGTATGTGATGATGTGAGATGGACATGGTATATTATCTAATTATATTATGACTTGTAAATATTACCAAAATGTGTGAGTTGTTGCGACTTGTATAGATGTTATATGCATGTAATGTAACGATCCAAAATTTTATCACTTTGATTTTTGGAATATTTAATTAGTTTTAAATATTCGATTTGGGATTTTTAAAAATATAAAAAAAATCTATGTTTCAAATAATTGTTTGATTTTTGATGATGTGTTTTTAATTCAATTTATTGAATTTTTCCATAATTGTTAATTTGGAAATTATTTAAATTGTCATTTGACGTATTTTATGTCGAACGTTAGTGTTTTTGAAATTTAACAAAACTTGATAATCAATGTGTTTTATTTCTATTTTGTGATCTTGTCACATTTCTATGCGCAATCATATTTTATTTTCTCACAGACACGATATTATATGGCGAGGTACCGAATCTTTTCAATTCAATTAAAAAACAAGAACCAATACAATCACCCTTCTCCAACACAAATGTACATAGTGTAGTAACCTTGTTCCCTTTTTTCACCCTGTCATTTGTCCCCCCTTTTCCTCCTTGTCTCCTACCTTGGTCAATTCATGATTTGTTGCCTATATATGTATGTATGTATGTATGTATGTATGTATGTATGTATGTATGTATGTATGTATGTATGTATATGTATGTATGTGCATATATATATGTATGTATATGTATGTATGTATGTATATGTATATGTATATGTATATGTATATGTATATGTATATGTATATGTATATGTATATGTATATGTATGTATGTATCCTTGTTACTTCACTACATCATCTCCTTCTCTTTCCTGACATTGATGTCTTCTTTTTTGTTTCATTGTAAGTTTCAAAACCATGAAACAAGCACCTCCTCCGAAGCACCTCCTCCACTTATAAATCAATACGCATCAATCCGTCGACAATTAGCAAATTGTTCCAACATGGAAAATGTTTGTTATGACCTCTATTTATTTTTAAAATCGTTCGGGGTATTTTCGTTGAGTAATATGGCAGAAACTACCCGAAATCGGTAGTGGTCGAAGAAAATGATCCTTTTCGATGATCACGAATTGGATACTGGAAGGCGTGAATATGATCGGGTTAACGATTCATGATTTTAAGCAGCTCCGTTCCTCTTGGAAGAGGAGACGACCAAATTCCATTCAAAAATTAATTTTTGACATCGAGGTGGTCGAGTACCGGAGGTGTTGGGGAGGATCTTAGGGACGAGGCGGAAGGGTTGAACATGGCCGATTGTCCTTTGACGATCTAAGGCGACGAAGGGAGGAGACTTAGGGTTTGGTTTTTGTGTGATGACCCACTTCCTCGACTCTCATAAATCGACACTAATACATCCTTAGTATTCACATGTTGCAAATCTAAGTGCCGGAGAGGTTGATTATCATGGGGCAAAAGAAAATAAAGATATAATATAAACAAAATAGAATCTCACATCATATTCAACATTTAATTATACATATGAGTAGTACATGCAACTACTCCAAATTTCTCCATTAGATTACTAGAAAGTACTAATGTGACGCTCCACCTCTATACCCACACTATCCAAGAACACTACGGTGTAGAGTTATCAACTAGCACGGAGAATAAGGCTGTTGAGGAGCGACCATCCTCATGATTTCTTATCACGCGGTGGCTATAATAATCTTCGGAAACAAACATAGAAATATGCATAACACAAATCAGTCACAGACATCCATATCACAAAGGCGGAAGAAGATATGAATATATAACTAACACATGAAAGTGTACATCAGAGTAGTGGTCAAAAAGATCCACAATAATACAAAAGAATAGCAACACATGCTATGCAAAAGAATACATCTATGAGTCTATATCTCAAGTGTAAACGACAAAAACTGCTAATCTAAAAGGTCAGCCAAAAGTCAGAGTAGTAAATCCCTGGGACAGAAGTCAAGCAGAAGCACTTGTAACATCTCGGTCTGACCCGAGTATTATTTATAAGAAAATAATAAACGGATCAGTCTAGCTATAAATATCAGATAACATGATATAAACAATAGATATGGCAAGAACATATAGTAACCATAAAGACATACTATGATAAGCATGTAAATGAAGATCATCAAGAGATCAAACAATATCAAAAGAATCTTCTAAAAGATCCAAATTCACCTAAACATAAAACTTGGGAAAATCATAACAATGAAAGTCATGAAAATAGGTGAAGCACAAATTCCAGAAGACTACACAAGAAATCCAGAAATTACAATATAGGAGCATGAAAACTCACAAAATGGGAGCATGAAAACTCACCTACACGTGTAACACAAAGCGAGAAGCTATCTCATGGTTGCAAGCCATTAATTTTGACACACGAATGGCCCGAAGACCGTGGGGCGCTACCCCACATATGTGATGGCGAAACATCACACAAATGAGATGGAGAAACATCACAAGAGCGGGGTCTAGTCTCCCTCGCAGACAAAGAGACATCGCACAGTTGCTAGTCTAAAACACAAAAATGATCGTCATGATCATCAAGAAGTGTCAATTACACTAAAATAGTAAATATAAAAGTTTAACTTCATGTCCCATAACCACTTGCTTAACTCAAATATTTACTAACAAACTGTAGATCTCCACTAGAAAATTGTCACAAGAGCTTCAATCGAACAAGTCCAAGAATTAACCGACGAAGTAAATGCAAGCGTTTCATACCACTTGTTTTACTAAGTCGTTTAATTAGATTTCTCATACGAGTGAGGTAAAGGTTTGTATATACTAATAGATTGGAAAACGGTTTAAGGAAAAAGCTTTGTTATCAAAAATAGAGTTGAAATCGTTTTGCTGAAAGAGTTTTGATATTTACTACTAGTATTGAAACCTTTATTTTATTAAAGTGACAAATCACAAAAACTTCGCGTTCAAAGACGTGAATGAAATCCAAGGAAATCAACTCAAAATGCATCTTTCATCAAAGAGCCCCTACGGAGGGAGGGTCCGGGGGGGTGGCAACCCCCCAAGGTGGGGGTGCGGGGGCAACGCCACCGCTTACGGGGTTCGACCTGCCCGGTCAGGTCGCGGGGGTCCAGGGGGCAGCGCCCCCGGCGGGGTGCGGGGCAGCGCCCCGTCCAAAACGGTACGACCTAGTGAAGACAAAAGGGGGTCTGACGACCTAAGAGGGATAGAGTCGAGCGACCTAACGGTTGCGACCTAGGGGTCTAAGGGGTCAAGCGACTTAGTGGTTGCGACCTAGAGGTGTTCGCGACGTAACGATGACTCACGACCCAACATGGCCGACTTAACAGAGGTCGCGACCTAACGGGATAACTCGTGACCGACTTAAGAGTTGCGTGACTGAAGGGTTGCACGACTTAAGGGTTGCACGACTTAAGGGTTGCACGACTTAAGGGTTAGGCCAGGAGCGACCTAACGAGATAAGGTCTAACGACCTACGAGTTAAGGGTCCAACGACCTATCGGGATAACTCGTAAACGACTTAAGAGTTGCGTGACTGAAGGGTTGCACGACTTAAGGGTTAGGCCAGGAGCGACCTAACGAGATAAGGTCCAACGACCTACGAGTTAAGGGTCCAACGACCTATAGGGATAACTCGTAAACGACTCACGACCTATGGACGAACGACTTAACTCCGAACGAGCTAAAAAAATGACCAGAACGACCTAGGGTTAACTCGTAAACGACTCACGACCTATGGATGAACGACTTAACTCCGAACGAGCTAAAAATGGCCAGAACGACCTAAGGTTAACTCGTAAACGACTCACGACCTATGGATGAACGACTTAACTCCGAACGAGCTAAAAAAATGACCAGAACGACCTAGGGTTAACTCGTAAATGACTCACGACCTATGGATGAACGACTTAACTCCGAACGAGCTAAAAATGGCCAGAACGACCTAGGGTTAACTCGTAAACGACTCACGACCTATGGATGAACGACTTAACTCCGAACGAGCTAAAAATGGCCAGAACGACCTAAGTGCAGAAAATTCACCAAAACGCTAAAAATTGGAGTTTTTCGCCAATCCAATCTAAACCAAATGCTAACATGCATGCAAAAATGATAGGGAATCATTCCCAACAGTCCAATATAGTTATAGGCTAGAATTGTGAGATAAAAATCTCACCTTTGCACTAAAATTTATGAAGATGAAGCTTGAAAGCAAGGAGAAGCAATCCAAAGCTTGAATCCAATATCTTCTACTTGAATTTGGAGTTGAATGTTGGATTTGCAATTGAATTTGTGCTTGGAGTTTTAGTTTCCCATTCTCTTCACCATTAATGCCAAAGCTTGAGTTAGTTAGGAAATTTATGAAGAGTGAGGAGAAGGGGGTTGGAACTTGGGCTTAATAGGCTAAACTAACCCAAAGTCCAAGGCGGGAAAAGTTAGTGAAATTTCACTAACTCCAAACCTATCAATGTTTATACTTAAAAAAGTTGTAAACGGCATTTCGAACTCAATGGAAGTGGTCTCGAGTCCTAATTTGACCGTTTGCAAAAGGTAGCTTTTCGGACCAATATCCGATTAACGACAAAATATTTAAATAAAATATTTAAATATAAAATCGATAAATATGCGGGTTGTTACAACTAATCCAGCCACGATAGTTGTACCTTTCTATCCTTACAAGTGCTGGTAGATACATAACAAAATACCACGGAAATAGAAATAGATAACTATCTATATAGGACCTTCCAGTTTCATGCTCCATCCAAAATGCTACGAGCTTCTCCCAAAATGTTTCATGCTACCTAACTACTTGGCTTGCTAGAAAAATATGGCACCTGGAGTTTAAGGTAAAAGGATAATAAACTCTGAATCAGTCATGTGAGTGGTATAAGAAGCTCAAACTACGAATATTTAACAACAAAGGGTATCTCATAAGACGATGTCACACATAAACACGGAACAATTTTTACCTTACGATAACCAAATCATTTGCTATGCAAAATCTAGAGATATTATTTTTAATGACTTTCTTATGAAAACACTTTTCAAGTAAACATACATAATCTTAGCCGAAATTGTTACATTATTAAATTCCATCATATTAGGTTATACAATTAAATCCGAAGGCACTTATTGGAGAATGGATTTTCATACAATGGCTGGTAAGGAACTACCTTCCATACAGTAAATCCCTAGAGGGTTGTACCGAGGATCAACAATTTTGAAACCTTTGCACCTGGCAAGACCAGCCTACCCGCTGACCCATCTTGGTGGCGGATAGAACCGAATATGACATCACCCCAGTCATAACCAACCTATCAGGGATCCTATAGCATGCATAACATAATAGTATATATAGAATAAACTAGAAAGGTGATGACCATACCCTAATAGTTACGAACTACATAGTCATACGACATCCCCTGTTGAAGCCATTTCCGAATGATAAGGCCTGAGGTAATGATTATCTTTCACATAGCACATTCCACTTTGACTTCCACATTGCCAATTCCATCATACACCATTGATTTCTACACTTGTACAACCTCTAAGATCGTACGTCTCAAAGAAGGGTGTTAAGTATATGAGAGTTACTTCCAACATCACAAAATAGATGTATGTTCGTAAAAATCAATGTACGTGTATGTTGGAAATGCAATGTCAGGCATTCATTCATACAAGTTGTCTCAGAACAGGACAAACCGAAGGAACTCTCCTACCACATCCTGTTAGGAATTGTCTATAAGATTAGTAGCGAGCAAACCTTGCATCAAAGATCAAACAAAGATACTACTGCCACATATATATGATATGGGAAATTTCCCCCGAGGATCAGTGACAAGCAGCCCTTCATTCATTTATTATCATTCCAAGTCTTCACTTCGAACGCATAAATTTGTTCGAATTAGTTTTCAGATAAGAATTACTCAAATTTGACCCTAGTTGCTTCGAACCAATAATCGGTAAAAAGATGTTAAGTAAATAGGTGCTTACCAATTGATTAATTAGTTTCTTTTTATCAAAAATATCTTCTACACACATATAATATATATATATTTAGAACATTTCCTTTTGGTATATACAAAATCACTGTATCTCTCTTTAACTTTGGAAACACCAAATCATTTTCATAAGTCATATTGGAAAACATCACCGAGTAAAAACAGTCGACAGAAATTATGCTAATTCTACTCAACGTCAATTTTCGTGTTTAAGTTTTACTATCCGTCGAATAACTGTGAAATAACCTTTTAATTTCACATGAACAGTATGAGTTACCTCCATAGATTTAATACCAAGTGTAAGAAGATTATTTCTGTACTATCCAAGTCGTTTAAATTTGGAAAATTAAATCTTTTATACATGTTCTGTTTTCGACATTTCAACCTTATCTATTCCTCGTCCAGGAAAAAGGCCAGGTAAGCTAGGGCACTGGTTGCTTTTGAACATCCCCTTAGTTTAACCATCTCATATCAGGATCTCATGAACAGAAAAATACAGTCTACTCATTGGCTTTTAGAGCCAAGATTAAATCACTTGATTTTAAAAGATTTTCTTTAAATCATTTATTTAAACTTTTTAAAATAAATTGTAAAACCGTCAAATCATCTTTAAAATACTTAATTATTTATTTTAAAACATTAAAAGATTTTGAAAAAGAATACTTAAGTTCAAAGCCATATTTTAAAATTATTACAAGTGCTACAAAAAGTACCGCGAATAGTGCTTTTAATGCTTATTTAATCAAAACAAATTTTCAATCGTTTGGGATTTTGATTTTATAACACAGATCTCTTTTAAAAGATTTATAGGATTTATTTCATATTTTTAAAGAATTAAAATATCAATTTCAAAGAATTTTTCGTTTTGGTTTTTGAACTACCAAAGCACGACTATTTTGAAAACTTGATTTACTCATATTTCAAAAATCCACTAAACTAAATATTGATCTTTTTTTTTGAAAACTATGATTATAGGAGTTTGGAAATTATTATTATAAAGAATTCTGACTCTGAATCCGTCGTATAAATGGATCTAACTTTCTACGGCGCGAAATCGCGAAGTGCCGTTACGCGACGCGCCTATTTTTTACTCAATTTTTATAACTTGTCAACACTTCACCAAATTGGATTTTAGTGATTATAAAACATTTATAAATCGTCTTAAACTATTTTAAAGAGGTTTACCAATCTCATATACACCATTTCATTTATTAAAGGAAAGTGATCTCCTTTGTGATATTCGACGTGTATTAAACGTGAATCATTTTAACATCAAAATTAACATATAATCAACATCCAAACTTGATGATTGAATATAGTAAACAACTATAGCAATCATATCACATCATAAATTTATATAATAAATTTAAGTAGAGTTTTTCAGTTGAACTTCGATCGGACTAACTTTAAAACGGCTATGGCTCCGCTTCGGTCGCACAGAAGCCTATGGAATCGAGCCTTAGACCTTTGGGAAGGCTTGGCCTATGCTTGTTAATGGAGGTTGGCTTGACTTTTTTGGTTGAAAGGTGGGTCATGGGTTCTAGAGGTGAGAAAGAGTGGATTTGCTTTGGTTTTGAAGAGTTTTGATAATATATACTTACTATATAATTTTAATTTCTTTTTGCCATAATTATTGACATGGCTTTTCTTAGGCAAGAGGCCATTAATGTAGAGAATGAGAAGCGAAGAAGCTTTAGGAATTTTATGAAGAAATTAAGTGAAGAGAGATGGGTGCTATTTATAAGCAAAAGTGAGAATGAAAATATCATGATATTTATACACAAAATACATCTCCATTTTCTCACACCACATTCCCCTCCTACTTCATCATGCTCGGCTGAAACCCCCATATATGTGTGTACCTATGTTCTTGTACTTCGTATACAAGAGTTTGACTTTGGTTTGCACAAGTGTTAAGTTTTAGAAAAATATCTTGGATATTCTATAATATATATATATGTGTGTGTGTGTGTGTGTGTGTGTGTGTGTGTGTGTTTAAGTATATTTGTATGTATATATGTGTTCATGTGAATGTGTTCGTGTATATGTACATGTACGTGCGCATACGTATATCTCAAATGATTCATAACATTGCACAACTTTTCTATGTTGAATCATTATAGATTCCGATTCCGATTTCTGGAAATATTTTCTCTTCTTATTTAATATATATATAAAGTTTAATAATAATATTTCTATCATTATATAATAATTAAAAGGGCTTATTTAATAATTAAAATAATTATTTAACAATTTAAACTCAAAATAAATTCAAAAATAATTTATTTCAAAATAAAGATATCATTGATGACGTCATAAAGAGATTTTATGTTAAAAAATAAGATATATAATTTTATTACATATTTTCACTCATATATATAAATGAGTGTATGTATCCAGCCCCGTGCAAGATGGCAGATGGTCTAAGAGCTGTTTGTTGATAAAACAATTTTCGGTCATTTTATCGATATATCTTCCAAAGTATATATTTTTGTAAACATTTATTCAAAATAAAATTACCAACATTACTTGTTCAAAACATTACAATTTATGTTAAAAAATACTATATATGAATATTTCAAAAAAGTCTGAAGTGATGAATTTGCGGGTAGTTACATACTTCCCCCTTAAAAGAATTTTGTCCTTGAAATTAAGGATAAGAAGAATTTGACTCGAAAAAGGAATATACATTTGACATGGGGAAATATATATATAAGATATGATAAGTAACCACATCACAGGTGGTAAGTACACTATCTAGATACCATATGCAAATTATGCATCAGTCCCAAACTCAGGATAAGCTTTCCTCATTCTATCCTCCGTTTCCCATGTGCAGTCTTTGGCATCACCACTCCATTGAACTTTAACTAACCTTACCACATTCCTTCTTAATGGTCTTTTCGTGATCCACGATTTGAACTGGTCATTTGATAACGCTAATTTGGTTCTACTTCTAAATCTTTCTGGGCAGCAATTTCTATAATCTGTTCCAGATCATGCATATATTTCCGTAGATGGGACACATGAAAGAAGCTGTGCACACCAGATAACCTTTCGGGCAATTCCACATGATAAGCTAATGGTCAATCCTCTCAAAAATGGGAAAAGGTCCAATAAATCGAGGTGCTAACTTCCCTGCCCGACCAAATTTGACCACTCATCTCATCAAGGAGACTTTCAAGAATACAAAATCTCCAACTGATAATTTCAAATTTCTATGCCTTTGATCGGCATAACTCTTCTGCCTACTCTAGGTTTCTTTCATCTTCTTTCTAATCAAGTCTACCTTTTTTGAGGCTACTCGAATCATATCAGGATCATGTACTAACCAATCTTCGGTTTCGATCCAACATGCTGGGGATCTACATGGACAACCATATAAAGCTTCGTAAGGTTCCATGCTAATACTTGCTTAATAGTTGTTATTGTAGGAGAATTCCACAAGGTGGCGGAAGTTTTCCAATGAACCTTCAAAATCTAAGATACAAGCTCTTAAAAGATCTTCAAATACTCGATTTACCTTTTAGTTTGCCCATCGGTCTAGGGATGGTATGCGCTACTTATACTTGCCTTCGTTCCGAAAGTTGTTTGTAATGCCTCCTAGAACTTACTGGTAAAGACTGGGTATCGAACGCTGAATATACAGCTTGGACACCATGCAATCGAACAATTTCCCTCATGTATATCTCTACAAGACTAACAGCTATTCCCATTGGCTTTACTGGGATAAAGTGTGCACTTTTGGTCAGTTCATCTACGATAACCCAAATGCCTTCATGTGACGACCCACATTTCGGAAGGTTTAAATCGACATAATCCATACATGTCCAACCCAAACAATCCGGAACATGGTCAGTCAATGGGGTTAACTAATAAAAATAAGAAAAGAAGAAGAAAACAAACACAAAATCTCGCAGCGGAACGATAAAATATAATAATCAAATAAACACTTCATGAAGCTATTTATATTACACATTTGATTATAATTTATGCAACATTTATCAGAGTTATATATACAATAGGGATAAATAAAATAATGCAGCAGACAATATGATGCAAGGAATAATAATAGTAATAATATACAAAATCTTCATCTTCGTCCTTTGGAAAATGATCTTCAATGCGCTAAAATACCCAGGGCTGATCCAGCGTAATGAAAAGACAAAACACTCGAGTCAGGACTAACATATCCATATGTGAGCCAAGTTGATATCACATAAAACATGAGTGTAATAGCGCCATAGATTTTTACGGGATTTCACATCTCCTATCCATTGTATAACATGCATGCAATAACTCAAGTGATGTTACGAGATTTTCCATCTCTTAAGGATCTGTCAAAATATTTATAAATAGTAAAATATGCAACATATATAATGTCTTATCAGTAAAATAAATGTTTTTCTTAGCATTAAGGCTTTACATTAATTCTCTATAATGTGTTTTTAAGCATTGTCATACTGTTTGCATTTAGCACGACCAGTAGCACGTCAGTAGCCAGTGATGCGCCATGATATGACAACATTGAATCAAAGTCGTAGTGGTCTTGTATAGGGATAAAAGTATGATAAAACACATGAGTCAATGCCCAAGGTAGGATACAACCAATTCGGTTTGTAGGGCTGGCGGTAACGCGTCGTAGCCACGACCGCCCACCGCGTACGTTCATCCCATATCGAGTCAAAGGAAGGCTATCCAAAATCAAGGTACACTAATCGAAACCAACAACAAGAGTAATATTATGGACCGAGTCCAATAAAATTGAAGAAAGGATGTCCACTAGGGGTAGCTAGCCTGCTTGGCCCTATCAAGCCGTTAAGTTTTAGTCATTTCAAATTGGCACAGGTGCCGGGATCTATCCATCATCGTTCTCTTTCTTCGATTCAATAAAACGTCGCAAAAACCAGCCACTTCATTCAGGAGTCTCCTCCATGAACACAGTTGTTAAAGTGGTTCCAATATTGATAGAGAGTAGGAAAATAAGAGGTCTCGGTCTCTTTAACAACCAAACGTCGTTTTACACAGTGGTTGATACTTTTATATTTCAAAAACAATTCATACTTGATATCAAAACCTCATATTATCTTAAAAATCAATTTTATTTCAAAATTATCATATTCGCTTCAAAAATCATATTTTTACTTCAACAATCATTTCGAATTTCAACTTAGGTTATAACTTCATTTTAACCTAATTCACATTTAAATCAATGATTTAAATATAAACATTCCAGCCTGGACCAGTTTGAATTTTTAGAAAATATTTTGAATAGTTTTAAAATTATTTAAAAGGTTAAAATAGTTTGATATAAAATGGTTTAGATATTAAAATAATTTATATAAAAAATAAATTGAAAAAAAACTGAAGTAATTTGAATATTTAAAAAGATAGGTTTTAAACAGTTTATATTAAAATAATTTATTTGAAAATAGTCTCAAAGCAAACTGATTCAATTCCAAACCTTCCAATTCAAATCATGTTCAATTTCCATTTCAATTTAAATTGCTGCAATTCTGATTTCAATTCGAATTAACTTCGATTCTAATTTCAAATGAATTTCTATTTCGATTTCAAATTAATTCAATTCCTATTTTAATTCCAGTTAATTTCAATTTCGATTCCAATTGAATTAATTTCAATTTAATTTTTAATTTTAAACCATTTCAATTTATATGAGTTCGACTCGATTCAGAATATCAGTTTAAATCAAATTTAACTTCAATATTCAATTTAAGGTTCAAATCTTTAAAATAATTCAATTCTGAGCTCAATTTTGAATTATCATTTTAAGTTACATTTACTTAGAAATATTTCAAAGTTCGAATAAAATCAAAATATTTAAAACAAATCAATTCCCGAAATATTTCAATTATAACTTCAAAATCTCAAATTTCATTTTTAAACAATTTCGTTTAACACATTTTATTTCCACATTTGAGGTCAAGTTCGAAAATAATTCGACTTCCATAAATTAGATTTTTTAAATCAACATCATTAAATAATTTCAAATCAAAAAATTTAAATCATTTAATTTAACCAATCCAGTGTTCATATATACTATCTATGGCCAAGTGAATCAGTTATTTCAATTTAATTCAGGGATGGAAATATATAACATTTCAATCCAAAATAAATGTCATAGGTATATATCATTTCAACCTATTTCTTAATTTATTCGAAATAATTCGATTTACAGTTTTATATACTGTAGATAATACATAGGATGATAATGGGATATATCAAAATAAATAAACATCCAAATCATTTAAAATATCAATCAATAGCCTCCATCACAATCGACATCCAAATCGGTCAAAATATCATAACAATTTACTAGTTACCAATAATCGAGAATTAAACTAGAAATTTAATTTCTGTTTCAAATTTGAACTATCAATCCAAATTCCTATCATTTTAATTCATGTCAATTTAAATGTCTGATAAATTTACCAAACAACAATCAATAATTTAAATCACTTCAGAATTACAATTTAACTAATATAAAAATAATTTAGTCATTTATAAGCGTTTAAAACACTCACATTTTATTTGAAACTAAAATTATTCCAGCTTCAAATAAATTCCACTTCGATTCCATGCCAAAGCCTTCTTGTGATACATTTCATTCAAAACGGACCTCGAATGGAACAGATATGCAATATTAATATATGATAAAATTAAAACTTAATTAACAATTACATAACTTAATGAAAATAAATAAAGTTAATTACCTAACCATATACTCGTTCCTGCTTCGTTCCGCCGGTTTACCACGTGCCCAGGCCGTGACTTCCTGCTTAATTTTTTTTATGTGGATTGAAATGGCCACCGCCGCACGCCACCCCCTCCAGTGCCGCCGCAACCCCAAGTCTCCAGTGCCACTCAGGCCGCGTGCATCTGAAGCACAAGTCACGACACCCCTTCTAAACCCTAAAATCGATCGAATGAATCGCCACGCCAAACTCAGCCTTAAGTCTCTTCTCTCCCACAACGCAACAGTTAAGGCGCGCTTCCTTATGCTCGCGCGATTCTCCTCTCCGATCCCTTTTTTTATTCGATCAGCGACAACTTTTTTTATTTGTTAGCTTTCTTCGATCAGCTGAAAAGATATGCGGGAGAGAGGGAGTACAGGGGTAGGAGGCAGGGTTGTACAAAATATTGGAGGGAGGAAAATTAAATATATTATTTAATTAGAAAATATCTCGCTCGACGACCCGTGAAATCTCAAACTCCAAACGAAGTGTGCCGCCTGACGTTCTATATGTTATACCTTTATTTCGAACGCAACAGAACTAGTCTCGAGGCCCAATTCGATCGTATGCGAATGATAGTTTTTCAAAATCAATTTATTTTAATTAAATTCTGAAATTAAATTCTACGCATTTCAAGCTCGCACGACCAAACGATAAGTTCGAACGCTACAAAACTTGAAATACTACAATAATTCACTATTATGGATCCGATGAAATTGGTTATGTCGAAATCTGAGACAACGGCCAAAATGGCTATATCTACACGTTAATTAAAATATAAATTTTTTTATCTCTATTTATTCACTTTTGAATTCAGTTTTAAAAGCTAACAGCCTTCATTCTTGTTTAAATAAAATTTAAATCAACTTTCAACATCATTTTCATCCATATTAAATTCAGAATTCAATTATTTACATAATTTCCAATATTAAATTTAGACAATTTAGTTATTCAATAAATCACCATATTTTAAATATAGGTTATTTAACTTATAAAATTTAACTTTTAAAATGAATTCAAATAATAAAACAACTATTTAAATTTTACAGTAATTCAATATTCATTATTCGATTACAAACATCTATTGCAAACACATTTATAAATAGAATTTCATTTTCAGTACCTGTTATTTCCAAAAATTTCGAAATTGTTTATTTCAAAATTGTATTGAAGTTCATATTCGAATAGATTACATAAATAATGCATTAAATTTTTATTTCTAACCATTTTTATGTAGTAATCAAATTAAATTTAACAATGTAAAATAGTTAAGAATACGGGTCGTTATACTCTCCCCCACTCAAAACTTTTCGTCCTCGAAAAAGGGTTAAGTAAGGAATTGAATATGCAATATATGTCATTCAAAATAATCAACATATAAACAAAACATTTTATTTAGAAAACCTTTACTACGCTTTTATTATGCCACTCCGATATCGGTTTTACGAAAATTACAACTTATATATAAAACAAGTTATAAAATTTTCAAAACCTCAGAAAATTTTCAACACCCGAATTTATGGAAAATTTTGATATAGTCTCTTTTGCGCGTCTCGATCGAAATTTTTTCCAATACAATATATAACACAAATATGTATCAAATATATCAAATATACATCTCATCTCAATGATGAGGCATCATGAAGGGAAAAATATAAAAGTGTGGTATGTAATCCGAGATACGTACCTTATTATTATTAATACGAGTAAGTTCGCTCGTATTAAGCAAGAAAAAACAAAATAAATCTGCTTATACATCCAAACGGTCTTCGTATGTTCCTATCTCAACTAAAATTTTAATATTAGTCACTTATAATAAGATATAGAACTTGTATGAGTTCAATAAACTATAAAACATGCATTGTGAATCCAAATCATACGCACGAGCACAAATACACAATATACAACAATCATATGCTATTAAACAGTTATAACAATGATTTACAACAAAGGAAACCATTCAATTAGTAATATTCATCCAATTAATCCAATTAACTCATAACTATGTAAATTTTCATCTTCCAATGTCCATAGCTAATTTATACATTTCATTTTTATTAACATTCAATTTTTATTAACATTTAATTGGTTTGCTTCCGATTTATCCACATCTATTTTATTTACATTCAATTTATTCAATTCAGTTTGTTAAATTCTAATTGTTTCACTTTTTGTTTAATATATTTCATATAAATTTATTTAGGGATCATTTTATAAAATTATTCCATTCAGCCTTATTTAGATTGAATTATGTTTTATAATCACTTAGTATATTCTCTTTAATATTAATATTATTTATAAACCCTTTCTAAAATCATTTAAACTTATTGTAAACATTTAATATAATCATTTCATTTGTCCTTATTTAAGTTAAATTTATTTCATGGCCACTTAGTATACTTCTCTTTTAATACTAATAACATTTACAAACCGTTTAAGTTTATTATAAACATTTTATAAAATGCAATTTATGTTTATTTATTTTTCTCTTCATAACTTAAGTTCAATATTAATTCTTTGATTCACTTCATTAGTTTATTATTAACTTTACTTAAGTAAAAATTTATTTTATAACTCAAATTCATATTAATAAATTTTTCTTTTTGTCACAATCAAATTTTTTTTATTCAACTTTTCTTAAGTTAACTTCCATTTTTTAATTTATTTCATTATCTTATTTCGTATTCAATTAGTTAACATTCAATTTATTAAAACATTCCATTTGCATTTAATTTATTTACATCAAATTTAAATCAAATTCTATTACTCATATAAATTTTCTTACACACATTTGTTCTCATTTAAATTCTTTCACAACTTAAATTACATTTCATTTTATAATTCAAGTTCGTATTCATTATATTGATTCATTTTATAGCTTAAGTGGAATTAATTCACTTTACTCATTCATCTAGTTCAATTCAAGTCCAATTCAATTCATTTAATCTTTATTAAATTAAATTTATTTCATTTAATCCATTACCCGGCTTATTTAATTTTATTTAAGTTAAACTTTTTCTTTCTTATCATTCACATTCAACAAATTTTAAATTTGTTTTACCTTAATATTTCTCAGATCTACAAGTTATACATACTTATTCACTTAAAATTTCATTTCATTATTTTATCTACTTCATTTCAATATAATTCACTTTTATTTGAGCTTCTTGAGTTAAACTTCATTTTATTTACTTCATTTCATTAACTTAATTTATTTAGCATCCTTTAGGTCAATTATTTTATTTCATATCTCAAATTCAAATCTTCTTTTGTTTGCTAAACCAAAATGTTCAACCATTTTAAAATTCGCTTGTATTTTCTTGTTCAAATTTATAAGCTATAAACTTATTTTTATCTATACCATTTTCTATTTTTATGTTCAAAAACTATTTTTGTATATTTATCAATTCATAATTAGAATAATTTTCACAGTAAAAACTTGTTTTAACCGAAAATAAATTTCTTTTGGTAGCAATTCTCACTCAGAACTCGAAAATGAATACTGGCGATGCTGCAATCATCTCCAGAATTATTTCGCAGTGACCAAAGCGAGTTCAATGCTTTTATTTTCCCAAAAATGTTTTTAAAATATATTTCTAGTCAAAACACTTTCAAAAAATAATATTATTATTAATTTTGAAGGCTTTGAAAAACATTTTTTAAATCATTTGGATTTTAAATTCTAAAATTCTGAGCTTTTAAATCTTTTCTATTTATAAGCTGTATTATAAATATACTTATATAATTTTATTTTACTATGAAAATATTTCGTTAATTTACAACTTGGTTATTTCTAACCATTTTTTATTGTAAGTAGATTTCAGTTCAATTTAATTATTGAACGCTTCGTGAAATAGTTCACAAAGTATTTGTTTTATTTTAATTCAACCAATAATCGATGATAACTAAATATTGTCATCTCCTAATAATAGCATTCATTAAAATTATCATTATATATATATATATAATGTAATATAATGTAGGTAAAATTATTTCATTTATCCTATTTTAAAATTATATTAGGTCGACTTGCCTCGTTTAAGTGTTTAGAAATCCCCATCGATAACATGGCATCCCACGCATCGATCAGAATTCATAAACAACTCAACGGATATGTAAACACAATATAAATTTTTTTTAACACTAACAAGTGCATGCTCTCACATACACACACACACACACCCTCAAACAAACTCATTCTAGGGTATTACTACCCTATCTCTAATGAGTCAAACCTCACAAAGCTAAGGTCATCGCTAAACCAAAGCTCTGATTCCAATTGTGATGACCCTTGGAAGGTTTAAATCGATAATAATCCATACATGTCGAACCCAAATAATTCGAAACATAGATAGTTAATGGGGTTAATTAAGAAAAATAAGAAAAGAAGAAGAAAACAAACACAGAATCTCGCAGCGGAACGATAAAATATAATAATCAAATAAATAGTTCATGAAGCTTTTCATATTATATATTTGATCATAATTTATAAAACATTTATCTAAGTTATATGTACAATAGGGATAAATAAAATAATACAGCAGACAACATGATGCAAGGAATAATAATAGTAATAATATACCAAATTTTCGTCTTCATCCTCTGGAAAATGATCTTCAATGCGCTGAAATACTAATGACTAACCCAAGCGCAATGAAAATACAAAACACTCGAGTGAGGACTAAAATGTCCTTATATGAGTCAAGTCGTATCACATAAAACATAAGTGTAATAGCGTCAGATATTTTTACGGAATTTCACATCTTCTATCCATTGAGTGCATGCAATAACTCAAGAGATGTTACGGAATTTTCCATCTTTTAAGGATCCATTAAAATATTTATACATAGTAGAATATGCTACATATATAATGTCTAGTAAGTAAAATAAATATCTTTCTTAACGTTAACGCTTTACATTAATCCCCCTTAAAGCGTTTTTAAGCATTGTTGTACGGTTTGCATTTAGCACAACTAGTAGCATGTCGGTAGCCAGTGATGCGCTATGATACAACAACACTAGACCAAAGTTGTATGGTTTTGTATAGAGATAAAAGTATGACAAGGCACGTAAGGCAACGCCCAAGGTAGGATACTATCGGTTTGGGTCATAGGGCTGGTGGTAACGCATCATAGCCACAAACGCCCACTGCATACATCCATCCCATATCGAGTCAAAGGGAGGCTATTCCAAATCAAGGTGCACCAATCGAAACCAACAAAAAGAGTAATAGTATGGGCCTAGTCCAAGAAAAATCGAAGAGCGGATGTCCGCTAAGGGTACCTAGCCCGCTTGGCCCTGTCAACCCGTCCTGTTTTAGTCATTTCAAATTAGCACAAGTGTCGAGGTCTATCCATCATCGTTCTCTTTCTTCAAATCAAGCAAACATCGTCAAATCCAACCACTTCATTTTGGAGTCTCCTCCGCGAACATAGTTGTTAAAGTGGTTCCAATATTGACAAAGAGTATGCCAATAAGAGGTCTCGGTCTCTTTAACAACCAAACGTTGTTTTACACACCGGTTGGTACTTTTATATTTCGAAAACAATTCAAACTTGATATCAAAATATCATATTCTCTTAAAAATCATTTTATTTCAAAATTATCATATTCACTTCAAAACTCATATTTTTAGTTCAATAATCATTTCGAATTTCAACTTAGGTTATAACTTAATTTTAACCTAATTCACATTTAAATCAAGGATTTAAATATAAACATCCCATCCTAAACCAGTTTGAATTTTTAGAAAATATTTCAAATAATTTAAAAATAGTTTAAAATTTTAAAATAATTGATATAAAATAGTTTAATAAAATGGTTTAGACATTAAAATGGTCTATATAGAAAATAGTTTGAAAAAAACCTGAAGTAATCTGAATATTTAAAAAGACAGGTTTTAAAAGTTTATATTAAAATAATTTATTTGAAAATAGTTCCAAAGTCAAACTGATTCAATTCAAAACCTTTCAATTCAAATCAATTTTAATTTTCATTTCAATTTAAATTGATTCAATTCCGATTTCAATTCGAATTAACTTTGATTCCAATTTCAATTCAAATCAATTTCTATTTCGATTTCAAATTAATTTAATTCTAATTTCAATTCCAGTTAATTTCAATTTCTATTCCAATAGAATTAATTTCAATTTGATTTTCAATTTTAAACCATTTCAATTTATATAAGTTCGAGTCGATTTCAGAATATCCGTCTAAATCATTTAAATCAAATTTAACTTCAATATTCAATTTAAGATTCAAATCTTCAAAATAATTCAATTCCGAGCTCAATTTTGAAATATCGTTTTAAATTACATTTATTTAGAAATATTTCAAAGTTCGAATAAAATCCAAATCTTTTAAAACAAATCATTCCCGAAATTCAAATCATATTTCAATTATAACTTCAAAATCTCAAATTTCATTTTTAAACAATTTCGTTTAACACATTTTAATTCCACATTTGAACTCAAGTTCGAAAATAATTCGAATTTTATTTCTTTAAATCAAAATCATTTAAATAATTTCAAAGCAAAAATTTTAAAATCATTTAATTAAACCAAATCCTGTGTTCGTATATAAATTACTATCCTACGGCTAAGTGAATCAGTTATTTCTGTTTGCGTAAAAAATGGCCGCAAACACCCAAAGTCGTATGAGTTGGTTGATTTTATGTTGTATTTAGTGATTTGGATGATTTATGCAAATATATGAAAAACAGGGACTAAACTGTAAAAGACACACAAATTTATAGTGGTTCGGCAAGAACGTGCCTACGTCCACTTTATATGTTATTCTCCTTTTTTCCTTCAGATTACAAGTACAAAGCTTTGATTACAAGTATCTAAAGTTGTTTGAGAGTTCCTTCCAGGCTTGAGCTCTCAAACTTGTCTGCCATTGTTGTACCCCTGCCCTTCTATTTATAGAATGAGGTAGGGGGCAGTGGTCATGGAAGTATATAGCTGCTGGTGGGCCTGGGCTGAAGTAATCTGGACTGGCAATTCTGGTTCGGCGAGCTTTCATTCGGTAGGGAGCTTGGACCGGCGATGGAGTGGGATGGAGGTTTATCCGGTGATGAGTTATGTGGTTGGGCATGCCTTGGTTCGGTAGTGGATTGTTGGTGTCTTGGTTCGGCATGGAGGTTGTTCGGTGGTGAGTTAGTTAGGCTGGTTCGGTGGCAGTGGGTTTGGGAGAGGTTGGTCCGGTGGTGCCGCTTCGAGTTGGTTCGGCAGAATGGGTATGTTGTGGAGGAGCTTTGGACCGGCTTTGAGGTGGAGAGGTCTTGCTCCTTTTCTCTTGGACCGGTGCCGAACGAATCTCGGCATTGGGAATGCCGAATGAAACATGTTATTTTGAACGCCGAATGAGGTTTCACTTTACACTTCCGAATGAGCTTGGGGGTTGTGAATGTCGAATGAGTTTTGTATTGTTTCACCGAATGGACTTTCATACTTGAACCTTGAGGGAAATCGCCGGCTTATGTACGCTTGCTTGCTTCCTCTTAGCTCGATCGTGGTGGAGATGCGCTCAACATTGATATTCCAGTTTTGTCCAAAAAATGGGATAACACTTTGCCCCCCAAAATATGCCTTGCGGTAGAAAGGCGTGTTTTGTAATGCCATGAGCTGGATGTTCATATCCTGTTGACAACCTGTAAAGAGCTTGATATTTTATATAGCCCCAAATGACGACCGTTCGGGATCGAGCTATTTGGGATGAAGCGCGGCCGTTCATGGTCAAGCGCTTAACTTCAAATGACGACCGTTCGTGATCAAGTCATTTGCGGTGAAGTGCGACCGTGCGCGGTCAAGCGCATAAATCCGTGCGCCGATCGTTCGGGATCGAGTCATCTGCAATGAAATGTGACCGTTCAAGGTCAAGCGCTTTACTTCAAATGACGACCGTTCGGATCGAGTCATTCGAGGTAAAGTGCGACAGTGCGCGGTCGAGTGGGGACCGTTCAAGGTCAAGCGCTTAACTTCAAATGACGATCGTTCGCGATCAAGTCATTCGAGGTAAAGTGCGACAGTGCGCGGTCGAGTCTGTAAGTCCACGCGTCGATCGTTCGAGACCGAGCCATTTGTGATGAAATGTGACCGTTCAAGGTCAAGCGCCTAACTTCAAATGATGATCGTTCGTGATCAAGTCATTCGAGGTAAGGTGCGACAGTGTGCGGTCAAGTGGTGGTCCTCAAATGACGACCGTTCGTGATCAAGCCATTTGAGGTAAGGTGTAGCAGTCAGTGATCAGGTGGCGGACCTCAAATGACGACCGTTCGCGATCGAGCCATTTGAGGTAAGGTGAGTTGTGCCGTTCGAGGCGAGTTGTGCCGTTCGAGGCGAGTTGTGATCGTTCGCGATCGGGTGCCGTTCGAGGCGAATTGTGACTGTTCGAAGTCGGGTGCCGTTCGAGGCGAATTGTGACTGTTCGAAGTCGGGTGCCGTTCGAGGCGGATTGTGACTGTTCGAAGTCGGGTGCCGTTCGAGGCGAATGAGTGTGCCCGGGGGGGACTTAATATTATCAGTGTTGGAGTTATTGTTTGGGGGAGTTTTTGAATCAAAGACTTCGGCAGTTCGTTGCCATGCAATAGGTGCTCGTGGACCGTTCGCGATCCAACGGGCATACAAGTAAATAATTTTTTCATAGAATTGTAAATGTTAAAGCAATAGTACCTTACAGCAGAAATGTCCAAACAGGAAGAGTTCAAATGTTCAAATCGAAACAAAAGCAAAGCAAGGATGTCAAAGTGTAAGTTCCCACTCCGAAGCAATCAATGATCATTCAGAGCATGCTTGGAGATCGTTCGCGATCTCGTACATGTGTAAATGATTTAATTGCGTTAGTGGAAGCTTACGACTTGTTCATCGTTATTTTAATCAAGCAATCAATGGATAATCAAATGGTGCCCT
Organism: Allium cepa; assembly: GCA_030765085.1. Classification (NCBI taxonomy): domain Eukaryota; kingdom Viridiplantae; phylum Streptophyta; class Magnoliopsida; order Asparagales; family Amaryllidaceae; genus Allium; species Allium cepa. The sequence goes on along the minus strand of CM060932.1, from coordinate 687,605,250 downwards.
GATCCAGGGTCACCTCTAGCTGAGGTAGACGGTGGTCGCTCTGGCTCCACTGCTGGAGTTCGCCTCCTCACATACTGAAGGAGCATACCGTTCCTGATATGCCCTTCCACCTCGTCCTTCAAATGCCTACAATCATTAGTGTTATGACCATTCAATTCATGAAATACACAAAACTTATCTGATTTTCTTTCGTCAGAGGTTGGATCCCTTCGCATTGGTCTACGATACGGAACCTGCCCCTTGGTATCCTGATAAATCCGTTCCAAACTCTCATTCAGCTCTGAATAGATGGTGAATCGTGGCTCTCTCTCTCTTCGTAGCCACTTTGTCCTATCATCATTATCCTCAGCCTTTCTTTTTCCCTTGCTAGTCTCCGCACCCCTTCCAGGTGGGTTTCCGCTCTTGATTGTGTAAACGTCATCTTCTTCCTCTCTTTCTGCACCAGCATCTTCTAAACGCAGAAACTTTTCAGCCTCATGATAGAACTCTCCCAGATTCATAGGCGGGTCCTTGGTTAATGAATTCTTGAACTCTGTATTACCAGCTATTCCAGATACAGCCGCCATCATGACCATGGATGGATCTGGTCGATCCACTGATGTTGCCGCCGCGTTAAATCGCGTTAGAAAGCTCCTCAAAGTCTCTCCAGTTTTCTGTTTCAAAGTTGCCAAAGTCATCACATTCTTGGGTCTCGCAATATGAACCCTGAATTGCCTCATGAATTTCTCAGTTAAATCTGCCCACGTTCCTATGGAGCCGCTCTCCAGTTGTCTAAACCATAACGCTGCAATGTCCGTCAAATACAGTGGAAAGCACCGGGCCATAACCTCCTCTGATGCCCCCAGCACTTCCATATGTCTCATATACTTCGTTAGATGGACCGTGGGGTCCGTTTTCCCGTTGTACATGTCCAATGATGGTAGCTTGAATTCTGGTGGGTTCCTAGCCATCCTAATCGCAGAAGAAAAAGGACTCCTGTTTACATCTTCCAAGTCTCTGTTTACTAAACCGCCTCTCATAGCTTTTCTAACCATCTCTGCTAATCTGTCGTTGTCTCCAAGCTGTAGTTCTCGTTCACTGTCTTCGACCTGCCCCCCAAGTCCGCGGGAGTTCCCATGTGTATGCCTCCCTGGCTGAACGTTCATTCCTCTATTGCTACCAGGTGGCTCGGATGCCCCCATCTCACTTCTCGGGGTCGGATCAACATGCTCTGCGTGAGTGCCCCCTAGCTCTGGTGCTGCACCAGACGGTCCTGCTCCGTTCTGAACTCCAGTTGCTCCTTGGATTTGTGCTCCAATTTGCCCAATTTGCTGAAGTAAGTTCTGGATCATCTCTTCTTGTCTTCTCATCATGGCTTCCATCTCATCCCTAGTGATGAAGATCGACGCTTGATTCCCTCCTGAGGAAGCCTCTTGACTTCCTTGGTGTTCACTTCTCTCTGGCCTTTGCCTTCTACTTGTTTGTCTCGTCATAACTCTTAGATCTGAACTCTTAGATTTCCAAATTCAACTTATATCCGATGTAGCGGGAGTCGGTTATTCTCAGTGAAAGCACCAAAATGTTTGCGTAAAAAATGGCCGCAAACACCCAAAGTCGTATGAGTTGGTTGATTTTATGTTGTATTTAGTGATTTGGATGATTTATGCAAATATATGAAAAACAGGGACTAAACTGTAAAAGACACACAAATTTATAGTGGTTCGGCAAGAACGTGCCTACGTCCACTTTATATGTTATTCTCCTTTTTTCCTTCAGATTACAAGTACAAAGCTTTGATTACAAGTATCTAAAGTTGTTTGAGAGTTCCTTCCAGGCTTGAGCTCTCAAACTTGTCTGCCATTGTTGTACCCCTGCCCTTCTATTTATAGAATGAGGTAGGGGGCAGTGGTCATGGAAGTATATAGCTGCTGGTGGGCCTGGGCTGAAGTAATCTGGACTGGCAATTCTGGTTCGGCGAGCTTTCATTCGGTAGGGAGCTTGGACCGGCGATGGAGTGGGATGGAGGTTTATCCGGTGATGAGTTATGTGGTTGGGCATGCCTTGGTTCGGTAGTGGATTGTTGGTGTCTTGGTTCGGCATGGAGGTTGTTCGGTGGTGAGTTAGTTAGGCTGGTTCGGTGGCAGTGGGTTTGGGAGAGGTTGGTCCGGTGGTGCCGCTTCGAGTTGGTTCGGCAGAATGGGTATGTTGTGGAGGAGCTTTGGACCGGCTTTGAGGTGGAGAGGTCTTGCTCCTTTTCTCTTGGACCGGTGCCGAACGAATCTCGGCATTGGGAATGCCGAATGAAACATGTTATTTTGAACGCCGAATGAGGTTTCACTTTACACTTCCGAATGAGCTTGGGGGTTGTGAATGTCGAATGAGTTTTGTATTGTTTCACCGAATGGACTTTCATACTTGAACCTTGAGGGAAATCGCCGGCTTATGTACGCTTGCTTGCTTCCTCTTAGCTCGATCGTGGTGGAGATGCGCTCAACATTGATATTCCAGTTTTGTCCAAAAAATGGGATAACAATTTCAATTTAATTCAAGGATGGATATATATCATTTCAATCCAAAATAAATGGCATAGGTATATATCATTTCAACCTATTTCTTAGTATATTCGAAATAATTTGATTTACGGTTTTATATACTATAGATAATATACAGGATGATAACATGATATATCAAAATAAACAAACATCCAAATCATCTAAAATATCAATCAATATCATCCATCACATTCAACATCAGAATCAGCCAAAATATCATAACAATTTACTAGTTATCAATAACCGAGAATTTAACTAGCAATTTGATTTCCTTTTCAAATTTGAACTGTTAATCCAAATTCCTATCATTTTATTTCATATCAATTTAAATGTTAGTTAAATTTACCAACAACAAATCAATCATTTAAATCACTTTGAAATTTCAATTTAACTAACATAAAAATAATTTAGTCATTCATGAGAATTTAAAACACTCACCTTTTGTTTGAAATTGAAAATACTCCAGCTTCAAATAAATTCCATTTCGGTTCCACGCCAAAGCCTTCATCGATACGATTCCAACGTGATTTGTTTCATTCAAAACGGGCCTCGTACGAAATAGATATGCAATATTAATATACGATAAAATTAAAACTTAATTAACATTTACATAACTTAATTAAAATAAATAAAGTTAATTGCCTAACCATATACTCGTTCCTGCCTCGTTCCATCTATTCACCAAGTTCCTAGGTCGCGACTTCCTGCTCGCATTATTTTTTTTATATCGATCGGAATTGCCACCATCGCACACCATCCCCTCTAGCGTCGCCGAAACCCCCAGCCTCCAGTGCCTCTCAGGCCGCACGCGTCCAAAGCACAACTCACAACCCCCTTCAAAACCCTAAATAAGTGTTCCACTTGGCATTCTGTATATTATATCCTTATTTCAAACGCAGTGGAACTAGTCTTGAGGTCTAATTCGAATATATGCAGAAGATGACTTTTCAAAATCAACTTATTTTAATTAAATTCTACGCGTTTCAAGCTCGCACGGCCAAACAATAAGTCTGATCGCTATGAAACTTGAAATTCTACAATAATTCACTATTACGGATCTGATGAAATTGGTTTCGTCGAAATCCGAGATAGTGGCCAAAATGGTTGTTTCTACACGTTAATTAAAACATAAAATTTTCAATTTCTATTTATTCACTTCTGAATTTAGTTTTAAAAGTTAACAACCTTCGTTCTTGATTAAATAAAATTTAAATCAACTTTCGACATCATTTTGATTCATGTTAAATTCAGAATTCAATTATTTACATAGTTTCCAATATTAAATTTAAACAATTTACTTATTCAATAAATCACCATATTTTAAATATAAGTTATTTAACTTATAAAATTTACCTTTTAAGATGAATTCAAATAATAAAACAACTATTTTTTTCAGTAATTCAATTACAGACGTCGATTACAAATACATTCAATAAATAGAATTTCATTTCCAATACCTGTTATTTCTAGAATTTTCGAAATTATTTATTTAAAAATTGTATTCAAGTTCATATTCAAATAAAATACATAAATAATTCATTAAATTTTTATTTCTAACCATTTTTTTCAACAATCAACTTAAATTTAATAATTTAAAATAGTTAAAAATACGGCTTGTTACACTTAATTTTCCTTTCTTGATCGAGGCAAGCCGTCGACGAAATCCATCGATATTTGGCCCTATTTTCAAGTCGGAATTTCAAGAAGTTCAAGTAATCCTGCAGTCTTTTGCTAAAGCTTTTGATCTGTTGACAATTTTTACATCTGGTAATATGGGTAGAGATATCCCTTTTTATACCATCCCACTAGAAAGTCTTCTTCATATCTTGGTACATTTTGGTAACTCCGGGATGTACTGAAAGTCGAGAATTATGACATTCTGTTAAAAACTTCTTTCCTTATTCCATCGACATTTGGGATGCATACTCTTTCATTATATTCCTTGATCATCCGTCTTAAATCCTATCCATCTTCCTAACACTATGTTTTTCTTTACTTTTTGACCATCTCTGGAATAAATGGATCTCTTAGCTGGTTCTCTTTTATATGGTTAATCAAAGTTGGATGTACTAACAAATAAGCTATAACAACATGCTTTCTGCTTAATGCATCCGCCACTACATTGGCTTCCTGAGCGTATATAGGAAATCTAAATAATATGATGTGAAAAATTCTAGCCAACGCTGCTATCTCATATTCAAGTCCTTCTGAGTGAAAAGATACTTCAAAGATTTGTGATATGTGAAGAGTTCGAACTTCTCACCTATTTAAAGGAATATTATTTACCAAGATCAAACAAAGTTTATCGAAATATACTATGAGAAATTCTTACCCAGTAAATAACGTCTTCAAATTTTTAGTGTGAACACAACGGCTAATAATTCTAAGTCGTGCGTTGCAAAATTTCGCTCATGCGCCTTTAACTGCCTACTAGCATATGTGATAACCTTCCAGGTCACATCAGTACCGAGCCCACTCCTTCACCATAAGCATCAGTATAAATGGTTAAAACGCGCTTTCATTATTAATAGCCAGGACTGGAGTGGTAGTTAGCCTTTTCTTAAGTTCCTGGAATGCTTCTTTATATTATGGCATCCATTAAAATTTAACACCCTTCATAGTCAATTTCGTTAAGTGATAAGAAAACTTGGAGAAGTCCTAAATAAATCTCCGGCGGTATCTTGCCAATCCTAAGAAGCTGCAAATGTCCTTCGAAATCAATGGATGTTTCCAATCTAGAATGGTTGTAATTTTTCCAAGATTAACTGAGATTCCTTTCTTTGACACAGCATGTCCAAGGAACCTTACTTTTCATCCTAGAAGTGGCATTTTGAAAACATCTCCTTAAGCGCATTCCTTCTCAATATTTCTAGTACAATCTCTAAATACCTTTAGTAATCTTCTTCGATCTTTGAATATATAAGAATATCATCAATAAAAACGAATATGAATTTATGGAGCACATCTCTGATACTCTATTCATAAGGTCCACAATATAAGAGGGCGCATTGGTTGGCCCAAAAGGCATAACCAACCACTCATAGAAATCATTTGGTCCTCTGAATGCAGTTAAAGGAATGCAATCTTCTGCTATCCTTAATTAATGGAACCAATAGCTAGGTCCATTTTGGAGAATATTCGAGCACCATGAAGTCGATCAAACAAGTCATCAATACAAAGAAAAGGATACTTGTTCTTAATCAATTACTTATTTAGGTCTTGATAGTGTAACGACCCGAAATTTTCGATCCCGAAAATTTCTGATAGTTAGAAAAATAAGAAAAGAAATAGAAAATAAAGAAATAGAAATGAGACACAGAATCTCACATTCGCACCGGATCAAAATATAGTATCAAATAAAATAACAGTTATACAAGGAAAACCGTATCAGTTAATTTACATTAATACATCAGAGTTACAACATTTTCACAAACACTGGACAGTTAAATTTAACTTGTCCCAGATAAACATCAATAATACATAGCTGAATACACTTCATACGTTCCTGCCATCCAACGTGCCTCCTTCGCTCCAGAACGTCCTCACCTGAAAATCTGTAGTACTCGGTCTGACCGAAGCATTACATCAAAGTAACACCCGAGTCAGGCTAGAAACCAGCGTGAGTAAACTCATCTAACATGGAATACAAAAGCATAAAGCTTATATAAAACTCGAGGTAACTCTTATCAATTTACAAATTCACATTTTGTTAAAGACAACACTTATTTCACACATCAATTTCTAAGTACCAAAACTTAGATTAAATGATCCAGTTCACTTAAATCATTCCATTTCAGCTTATTGATTTCACATATCAAATCTACATAGAATTATCATAGATTACAAATTGAAGTGGTACCGCGTAATACCCGACTGCGGTCTCTTCGAATTCAATACCATCTTAAACCATGTTATTCAAGTGAATACAATTCAATCTTAAATAAATGATGTCACTTTTACATAGCAATTCATCATAGATAATCACATTATCACTATTCAACCCAACATCTCATATTACAAAACATTTCATACCACATAGCATCACAATCACATACCAAGGATAACAAATAATCCAAGGCATTCAATATTATTCAATCATCCATAATACTGTTAATTAGTCACATTATTTCCAATTAATTTAAATAGATTTAATTAATTACCTCCATCACTACACATCCTGCTTACTTAACCATTAATTAATTTCAATCCAATTAATTAATTATTCCTTAAGTATCCACCTTAATCAACCTTCTTTAATTAATTATTTCTAACTAATCATCCTTGGTTAATTATTCCTTAATTACATTTAAGTAATTAACTCTCAATTAATTACACAAATTAATTAACAGTTACCCATCCATATTAATTACATTGATCCTTAATTAATTACTCGAATTAACTATTCCATAATCACTTATATTGATTAATTATCCTTTAATTAATCACACTCATTAATTAACTATCCCCTAATTAATTTCCTTAATTAATCAACCCTTTAATTAATTACACTAAGTAATTAATTCTTAATTACTTCCATTAAGTAATTTTCCTCAAATTACCTTTATCAAGTAATCATTCTATTAGTTAATTATCCTTAATCAATTAACCTCTAGTCTTTAATTAATTTAACCTTTAATTCATAATTAAACTAGTTAATCCCTAACAAATTTATCCTTTAAGTACTTACATTAAGTAATTATTCTTTTCAATTAATTACATTTTAAAAATTATCCTTTATCAATTCAAATTTTTTTACTTAAAACCCTAATTAATTATTGTTTAAACCTTTATCTTAATCCTTTAATACATGGTTGGATCTTATCAAAATTTCTTTATAAAATTTCTTTAAAATAAAAGACGTACAATACAACAACTCTAAGCTTAACCATTTAAAATAAAAAAATTTATTTAAACCTTTAAACCAGGTAATAATCAAGTAAGTAGAGTTTTAAATTTCTTTATTCTTATATTCGTTTATCTTTTCTTAGAATTTTCCTATACCTTCGGCCCAAATCTTCTTTGGCTCACTACTCCTACTTCTTCTTTATTTCTTACTTCCTTTACTTCATTCTATCAAACCTAAATTTTTCCCTGGCCCTAAATCTTTGTTCTTCCTTCAGTAATGCCAATCCAAACTCTTCGGTACACACTCGAGACCATCATGAACATATCTCGAGTCAAACCCCAACATCCTCAATCTCTTCTTCGAAAACCAATCCTATCACCTAAAAAAAACACAATCCAACAGATCGTACGTGCGTGTACGAGCATAGGGCATCAACGCCCCTTCGACCATCTTCGCCGTCACCTCCCAGTCGCTACCGACCCCTGCTTACTATTTGACTGTCCAGAATTCCCTTAACAGCCCTAAATCAGAATCTCGAACACCAGATCAAAGACCAGAAACGACCCGTCCTTCCACTTCTACTCCGATCAACCACCTCCGGCCGCAAGAGCTACTCAAAACCCACCAGTGAACTCGCCATGACCCTATCTTTCTTTTTCCCCTACCGTAGTCTTAACCAAACACCTTGATGACGAAATTGTCAGGTAACAGACCTTGACCCAAAACCATTTTAAACCCTAACTTCACCTTAATTGGCCACCACCGGCATTATAAAAATGCAACACCATTTTTCCTAAAATCTATGGTTTCCAATCTTGCTTCGACCAAAAACTCGACTTCTAATCCTTCATCGTTCGCCAGGAATCGAGTAATTACTCAATTCTGTTGAACTTGGAATTACTCTTGAATTAAAAGCCCAAAAATATTGATTTTATTTTTAAAAAGCATCATCTCTGATAAAAAAATAGAATACATGATTGAACCATTCAATTATAAAAATCGTAATTTTGATATAGCTTAAATCTTACTATTCTTCTTCTTTTGTTTTGAAACCAGTTCAGAATTATCTAGGAATTTTTTTTTAAATTTTAGCGACCCTAGATTTTAATTTAATTTAAATTGATAATTAAATGAATTTTTGAATAAAATTGTAAGATAAATTGATTAAACGGAAGCGAGTTTCCCCGATTCGACTAGAAAATATATAAAGTCATATGGATTTGACAATTTGTATATATGTGAATATATATGTATATATTGGATTTGAAATAAAATCTTAAATAAATGGTTTTAAAAATAAATAAATAATTAAAAGATAAAATTTTGGAAAATATATGTATATATATAAAGAAACAAATAATTGCTAAAATCTAAACAACAAATTAGAACTCTAGAAATTCCTCTATATTACGAAATAAATAAATTTTATTGTTTTATTCGATATAAAGTAAATATATATCTCAGTAAATCAATACAAAATAATACCAAGTAATAAAACAAACAAAAATATACAAAGAAAAATAAAACACAAACAAAATAGTACTTAATAAAGACAATAAATATATATGAAGACTAAGCAAACATAGTCAAGTTGAACAAAAGAAGACATCATTTTATATGTACAAGTATGTATACTTGTAAAATGAAGAAATACAAAGCAATGACAAAACAAAGTTTTGTATATAAGTATGAAGACAAAATAAAATAACATAACTAAAAATAAGTATGTAAATAAAATAAGAAGCAAAAGTACCTACCCTTATCATCCCAGCCGAGACCAACAGTGCAAGACCAGTGGTGAAAACATAAACAAATGTCTTTGCCTATTGTACATACTTCAGCCATGCTTAGTACTAGACAATATATTATCCTTTTGTACTAATTTTATATCACCTGTGCAAGCATCTTCAGCCATGCTTTGTATTGTTCAAACTATACATCACCTGTAACTTATTCATATACATCAATCTCCCATTTCAAATTCGTTCATTTCAAAACTGAGAAACAAAAAAAAATGTGAAATAAAACATCATCTTAAACTTAAACAAATTTCAACAACAACTCAAATAAATTCAACCAGAAGTCAAAATGGTTTCGGCAAGCAAAGGATTCAAGCCTACTTTAACACAAAATTGTTCTCTGTTCTTCTTCTAAAAACATCCAGGTGAGCAAACTTCCTTCTTTAAACTTAATCTGTTTATATATAGGTTTGCATGTTAACGGGCTTCTCTGTTTCAATATCCTGTGAGTAATTTTAATTCTCCTCTAAAAATCTTTAAATCTGGATAAACTTCTTTGATGCCTGTGAAAATCTATGAAGTGATATTATGAAAAATGATTTCTTAAATGTATGGTAAAAGAATACAAATACATATACATGTGAAAGCCTGTATATGTTTAGAAGTGAGTAACACTTGCTTAAAATTTTAAAATATGAATCTCTTGCTTATATATGTGTGAATTAGTATGTGTATCTATATATATTTGAATTCTTTGTATATCTGAAGGATGGATGAACTGTGCTATGTTCATATAGGTTCTCTGTCTTAGATCCAAAACATATGATTTAATTCAAAAAAGTCAATTCCACTTGAACTACACATTGTTTGGATTTGGTGTTAAAAATAATATTGTTTGTTTGATTTTAAATTAAGGTTTAAAAATTTATTAGAGTTGAAACAACATGTGAATGTCTCTGAAAAATCAATTAACTGAGCAAAGCTCTTAATAAGTTAAAATTCAAGAGTTTTAATTGTCGAATTCAGATATGAAGATTGGATCCTCATACTGTAATATGAATTTTAAAGCAAGCATCATGATTTTTAAGGTTTTAAATCAAAAGCACATGAGGGTTGAACGGAAATTGAAAACGAGGCAGATTCTGCTGATCTAGGGGAAGTGAGCGTCGCGAGTGATACTGGAGTGAGCTCGTTAGGTGGGGATGTCGGAAAAAATACTCGTAGTAATTCTAGTTCACCATGGCATTAGGGAATAGTCGAAATAGGGTTTAAGCTTCAGTTTTGTTCAACGAAGATGACGCGGCAATCTCGTCGACTGTGGTGCATCGAGTTCGATCGCACCAAGGGGATGGGTTCGTGGTTGATCGGTGAAGGTGTGGATGAAGATTCGTGATCTCTGGGAGTCGACATTGACAGGTCGAGGTGATTTAAGTTGGTTGAGTTCTGTTCCAGTTTTGATTGAATAGCTCAATCTCGATTTTGGGTTCGTGATGAACTTTAGGTGGTTAGGATCGAAGATGAGGATGATCAGTGACGTGCTGGAGGTAGCAACGTTGATCGGCGATGGTCATCGCGATTGTGCACGTATACGTGCATCTTTTCGTATCAGTGTTTTGAGTTGGTTGGGGAAGAAGTAAGGGTCTCGGGGATGGTCTCGAGAAAACGATGGTTGGACTCGAAGGAAGGTGGAGCGCGAGTAACTCGAAGTAGGGCTCGTGATTTTTGCAGTTGTCTCGGGTCTTAACTCGAGTTACCAAAGTTTTTGCTCAGGTATAGATTTTGTTAAACTTGAAAATTTTAAGGTTATAACAGCTTTTGTTTAAATACAAAATTAAGTTTATTTATGGAAAAGTAATTAAGTGAAAGGGAATTTGAAACAGTGTTTCAAACATATTGTGAATAATACTTAAATTATAAATATGATTGAACTTTACTTTAAGTAGTGAAGTTAATAATTTCAATTTCATTAACGAATGAATTTTCTATAGTAAATGGATTTATAATTAATAATGGTTAATGTGAGAAATTTTCTTTAAAAAGGGAATTAAAGAAACTAAATAGTTAATGAAATCATTAACTAAGATTATCTGAACAATTAATTAATGTGATAAATTTTTTAACCATAAATTAAATTAATAAATTTAATGATAATAAATTGTGGAACTACTAAGTATAATTACTTAATGATAGAAATTATGGAATTGATTTATTTAGCATAATTAATTGAGTTAATTTGATTTATTCAAAATCTAAATTTCTTAAGTTAATTAATTCAGAATAATCACTTGATAATTTTGAAAATATAATTACTTATAGAAGTAATTAATAGATAATTAATGAATGTAATCAATTAAATGATGATTTGAAATTTTAGTAAATTATTTGTTAATAAATTTAAAGGATTAATTAATAATGTGACTTATTAAGATTAACTTAATAATTTAAAGATTAATTGATTCATTAATTAAGAATGATAGTTAAAAATTAAGGGTTAACTAATAAATTGTAAAAGGGAATTTATTTCAAATAATTTGTAATTAAATTATGATAATTAACCCGGATTAATAATTGATACATCCTATTTAAATTAATTATTTGATTAATAAATTCATTTGTGAATGTTTGGACTTGGCTGAATAATTGTTTTGTTTGATACCCCTGATATGCGATACTTTGTTTTGAGTCGTGTGACTTATTTATCTGTAATTTATTATCCGTGAATCTGTGAATGGACGATAAGCGTTATAGTTTATATCGCTTATCAACTATATTTCTGTGTTCTGATCTATGATGATTGAATGATGTTGCACTATTGTGTTAAACCCCTCGACCACACCATACACACACAAATATGGATTTCACGAGGAAATCGATTAAGTTACAGATTTTTGACATGGTTTTGAATTTGAATTTTAAAATTCAAATGGTTTGAAATAGATTGGGTTTAAAGTGAAAAGCTTTTGATAAAGGAATTTCAAAGATGAAATTTAATTTGAATAACTTGATAAAGTTTGAAATTTAAATAATTTGATTTAAATTTAAATTCAAAATGTGAAACCGAATTCTATAATTTGAAACTAGGGATTAAAGATGTTATACTAGTTATATATGGGTTAAACTATTTTAAAATGTATTTATTTGGGAATATGAATATAAATTAAGAACTTTAACTCGTGTAAATATAATTGGATTTTTCTGAAACGAAAACTATTTGTTTTCAAATAATAAAAGCTTTCACATAAGTAATGAACTTCCAATTTGTGTTAAAAAGATTTCTAGTTTAAAATGAAAATGATTTCCAAGTTATAGAAACGGTTTGAAAGCTATAAGTTAAATCTTTGATTTAAAGATTTAACGAGTTAATCCTATCGAAATGAAATTGTTTGGAAATCTATGAATTGATCTTTTTGAAATAAATCTTTTTGTTTAAAGATTTGAAATGGTAATTGATTTAAACCATTTGAAAGAAAGTTTTGGGTAATAAGTTGTGACTTAATTGAAACCCTGTTATCCCGCTTTTTGGCAAAGCCGTGATACCAAAAGATCGATCGAAAGCAAAAGACGGTTCACCTCAGAGATTGGTTGTACTTCACTTCGCTATGGATGTCGATGAATTTTGTCCGAGCCCGGATCAGGTCACAACTGATAAGACATGACAAGCAATGCCGTAGAAGCCAGCGTTTCAAGTTTCAAGTCAATCCGAGTTCGTATGCTCAAGATATAATGGTTTCAATTTGAGAAAGATAGCCCCCTGTTCGGTTCGAACCCATAGGGTACCCATGGTTCGAATCGATGGTCACAGGTTATGTTCGAATCCATCATCTTCGAAACCTTCTACTCCGAACCCATCCGGTATCCTTCCTTCGAACCCATCCTGTTCGAATCCATCAACCAGTGCCTGCCTCACAACCATTAACTTCGACTCCATTACATTCGAAACCATCATCTTCGAATCCATTCAAGCCCGCCAGCTTCGAATCCAAGTCGCTTCGAATCGATCTTGTTCGAATCGATCAAGTTCGAACCCACGAGTACACCTTGGTTCAAAACGGTCGCATTCGAACCCAGGGACATTCACTTGTTCGTACCCACCAAGTCGGCTAACTTGGATGACGTGTCGCCCCACGATACGAACGAGGCGAAATCCATGGGTGCGAAGCGGTCAACTCGGAGATAAAACAGGATCGATTCGAAAAGCACGCGCCACCTCATCACGAAGCCACGTGAGCCGATCGATTCGAAGTACGTGGTTTCGAAGTGATCGGTTCGAACTCAACAGCCAACCGAGAATCATCACTTCGAACAGATCATATCTCCTAAACAACTGATCCAAATGCAACCAAATTTTCACAGTAGCTTCCATACAAGATAAAGATTGTTCCTGCCAAGTCTCAGCTCGATTGGACCATTTCTTGATGGGTTCGAAATGAATTCGAATCGATGTCAGATCGAGACGAAACTTGGTGGGGCCGGTCGCGTGGGCCCACTCACGTGCCAGAAGAGGTCTCCCGAAGTTTCAGCAAGATCTGGGCCTCCAACGCCTATAAATAGCACCCCGAAGCCTTCAGAAAAGGGGATCTTCCGAGAACTTCTGCCATTGAACACCAAGACTCTGCCGGATTCAAATCTACTCATCAGAATCACTGTTGTATTCAGATTTCAAAGCTATCATCGACTGTAATCCGTTGTAACCGATTTAATCAAGCAAAGCAATAAAGAGAAAACCTTCAAAGTGGACGTAGGCGCGATCGCCGAACCACTATAAATCTTGTGTTTGTGATTGTCGTTCGTGAATTACTGTGATTTGTTATTTAGAGCTGAATTCTCTATTGATTGTTGCTGAGTTCTGTGTTGATTATTATCAAGTTGAATACGTAAACGGGTGCTTTCGTGATATTGGGTGTTTGTGACCAATTTTGGCGCAAACATTTTGGTGCTTCCACTGAGAGCTTGAACTCAGGAGTTCTACCAGTTGATAATTGATTCAGAGAAAGTTTGAAAGTTTAGGCTTGAGAAATTATGATGAGACAATCAAGCCGAAGGCCAAGGCCAGAGAGAAGTGAACAATAAGGAAGTCAGGAGGCTTCCTCAGGAGCGAATCAACCATCGATCTACATCACTAGGGACGAGATGGAGACGATGATGAAGAAGCAAGTGGAGTTGATCCAGAGTTTATTTCAACAGATAGGACAGCTTGGAGCACAGAATAGAGGAGCCAATGGAGTCCAGAACGAAGCAGGACCATCCGGCGTCGCACCCGGATTAGGGGGCACACCCATGGAGAACGTTGGTCCAATTTCGGAGGGAGAAAGAGGAGTATCTACGCAACCTGGAGACAGCAGAGGAATGAACGCTCAGTCAAGGGGGCAGATTTCAGAGTTCCCTCACGAACTCGGGGGGCAGGATGAAAGTAGCGAACGAAGGTTACATCTTGGAGACACCGACAAGTTGGCAGAGATGGTTAGGCGAGCAATGAGAGGCGGTTTGGTGAACAAAGACCTAGAGGATGTTAATAGGAGCCCTTTCACTCCGGCAATCAGACGAGCTAGAAACCCACCGGATTTCAAATTACCATCGTTGGATATGTATGACGGGAGAACGGACCCCACGGTCCATCTAAGAAAATATATGAGGCATATGGAAGTGCTGGGGGGATCAGAGGAGGTTATGGCCCGGTGCTTTCCACTGTACTTGGCGGATATTGCGGCGTTATGGTTCAGGCAACTAGATAGTGGGTCCATCGGAACATGGAACGATTTAACTGAGAGGTTTATGAGGCAATTTAGGGTTCACATTACAAGACCCAAGAATGTGATGACGTTGGCAACTTTAAAACAGAAGGCTGGAGAAACATTGAGAAGTTTCCTGACACGATTCAATGCGGCGGCAGCTTCGGTGGATAGACCGGATCCATCCATGGTTATGATGGCGGCTGTGTCTGGAATAGCAGACGGAACGGAGTTCAAAAATTCATTAACTAAGGATCCACCCGTAGATCTGGGAGAATTCTACCATGAGGCGGAAAAGTTTTTACGATTAGAGGATGCGAATGCAGAAAGAGAAGAAGGAGATGGGATAGAAGTTTATGCACTCAAAGACGAAAAACCCCCTAGAAGGGATTCGGACAAGGATAAAGGTAAAAGAAGGATTGAGAATAACGGAGACAGATCAAAGCGGCAATGGAGGGAGCCGCGATTCACCACCTACACTGAGCTGAACGAGAGCCTGGAACGAATTTATCAGGATACCAAAGAACAGATTCCGTATCGTAGACCAATGTGAAGGGATCCAACCTCTGACGAAAGGAAATCAGATAAGTTCTGTGTATTCCATGAATTAAATGGTCATAACACTAACGATTGTAGGCACCTGAAGGACGAGGTGGAAGGGCATATCAGGAACGGTATGCTCCTTCAATATGTAAGGAGGCGAGCTCCTGTGGCGGAACCAGAACGGCCACCGTCCACATCAGCTAGAGGCGACCCTGAATCAAGGCACCGTTTGGTTATTAATTGAGTGAAATAACGATGAACAAGTTGTAAGCTCCCACTAACGCAATTGAATCATTTACACATGTGCGAGATCGCGAACGATCTCCAGGCATGCTCTGAGTGATCATTAACCGTTTCGTAGTGGGAACTTACACTTTGACATCCATGCTTTGCTTTCGTTTCATTTTGATTTGAACATTTAAACTTTGCTTGTTTGGACATTTCTGTTTTAAAAACTCATCCGTGTAATAGATATTTGATTCTGATAACTCTGGAATGGCTAAGCTACTCACACATGTATGGGATCGCGAACGATCCTTAGGCATGCTCTGAGATGGCGATGAACCGCCCTGACAAACGATCCAGGAACTTACCCGAACGTGACCCTGGCATCGATAATACCAAGCCCTCCCGGGCACACAATTCGCCTCGAACGGCACCCGACCTCGAACGGTCACAAATTCGCCTCGAACGGCACACGATCGTGAACGATCACTTTCTGCCTTGAATGGCACCGACCGCGAACGGTCATGGTTCACTAATTATAAAATCCGACCTCGAACGGTCACCATTCGCCTTGAACGGCACTTGGTCGCGAATGATCATCATTTGCCACGAACAGCAGTCGACCGCGAACGGTCCCATCTCATCATTTGCCGCGAACGGCATCGATCGCGAACGGTCCTATTCCATCCTATGCCGCGAACGGCACAGACCGCGAACGGTCCCAATTCACCTCAAACATCATACGATCCCGAACGATCGACGCATGGATTTATACGCTCGACCGTGCACGGTCGCACTTCACCTCGAATGACTCGATCACGAACGATCGTCATTTGAAGTTGAGCGCTTGACCACGAACGGCCGCGCTTCATCCCAAATAGCTCGATCCCGAACGATCGTCATTTGAGGCCATATGAAACTATCAAGTTCTTTGCAGGTTGATGATCGGATGTGAACGTCCAACTCAGAGCATTACAAAACACACCTTCCTACCGCAAGGCATGTTTTGGGGGGCAAAATGTTATCCCGCTTTTTAGCAAAGCCGTGATACCAAAAGATCGATCGAAAGCAAAAGACGGTTCACCTCAGAGATTGGTTGTACTTCACTTCACTATGGATGTCGATGAATTTTGTCCGAGCCCGGATCAGGTCACAACTGATAAGACATGACAAGCAATGCCGTAGAAGCCAGCGTTTCAAGTTTCAAGTCAATCCGAGTTCGTATGCTCAAGATATAATGGTTTCAATTTGAGAAAGATAGCCCCCTGTTCGGTTCGAACCCATAGGGTACCCATGGTTCGAATCGATGGTCACAGGTTATGTTCGAATCCATCATCTTCGAAACCTTCTACTCCGATCCCATCCGGTATCCTTCCTTCGAACCCATCCTGTTCGAATCCATCAACCTGTGCCTGCCTCACAACCATTAACTTCGACTCCATTACATTCGAAACCATCATCTTCGAATCCATTCAAGCCCGCCAGCTTCGAATCCAAGTCGCTTCAAATCGATCTTGTTCGAATCGATCGAGTTCGAACCCACGAGTACACCTTGGTTCGAAACGGTCGCATTCGAACCCAGGGACATTCACTTGTTCGTACCCACCAAGTCTGCTAACTTGGATGACGTGTCGCCCCACGATACGAACGACGCGAAATCCATGGGTGCGAAGCGGTCAACTCGGAGATAAAACAGGATCGATTCGAAAAGCACGCGCCACCTCATCACGAAGCCACGTGAGCCGATCGATTCGAAGTACGTGGTTTCGAAGTGATCGGTTCGAACTCAACAGCCAACCGAGAATCATCACTTCGAACCGATCATATCTCCTAAACCACTGATCCAAATGCAACCAAATTTTCACAGTAGCTTCCATACAAGATAAAGATTGTTCCTGCCAAGTCTCAGCTCGATTGGACCATTTCTTGATGGGTTCGAAATGACTTCGAATCGATGTCAGATCGAGACGAAACTTGGTGAGGTCGGTCGCGTGGGCCCACTCACGTGCCAGAAGTGGTCTCCCAAAGTTTCAGCAAGATCTGGGCCTCCAACGCCTATAAATAGCACCCCGAAGCCTTCAGAAAAGGGGATCTTCCGAGAACTTCTGCCATTGAACACCAAGACTCTGCCGGATTCAAATCTACTCATCAGAATCACTGTTGTATTCAGATTTCAAAGCTATCATCGACTGTAATCCGTTGTAACCGATTTAATCAAGCAAAGCAATAAAGAGAAAACCTTCAAAGTGGACGTAGGCGCGATCGCCGAACCACTATAAATCCTGTGTTTGTGATTGTCGTTCGTGAATTACTGTGATTTGTTATTTAGAGCTGAATTCTCTATTGATTGTTGCTGAGTTCTGTGTTGATTATTATCAAGTTGAATACGTAAACGGGTGCTTTCGTGATATTGGGTGTTTGTGACCAATTTTGGCGCAAACAAACCCCAATATCCATAAGTTTTTGAACTATTTCGCTCACTATTCGGTTTAGCCGGGAGAGGACCTTTGTGTCATATATCACATTCCGAATATGTGATACGTTGTTATGAATTGCATATGAAGACCGGTGTTGAAGACCGGATATTTTCAAAAACGAAAGGACAACTCGTCGAATGTCTTTGCATCGACTGGTCCCCGGTATAGAGACTCCATATGTGATGGGAAGTCCGAACGCGATTAGTGAATATCCGGATTGCAAGGACTTCTTTTGAAGTGCCTTCGGTTCTGTTCAAACCCGGAACAGACTTGTATGGATTGTATGTATGACATTACAAATTGAGATATAAAGCTGATTTCTTTCAAATATATTTCTGTTGGTGGCGGAGAATTTATTCTCTTAGCTTAACACCCTGCTCTGAGACGTACGCGC
Organism: Allium cepa; assembly: GCA_030765085.1. Lineage (NCBI taxonomy): Eukaryota > Viridiplantae > Streptophyta > Magnoliopsida > Asparagales > Amaryllidaceae > Allium > Allium cepa. Next base: position 687,586,766 of record CM060932.1, on the reverse strand, counting down.
TCAGAGGTTATGTAGTTGATGGTTATCAGCGATATATTCCCAATTTGGTAATGTGACATGCTGAGTGTTGCTGTGAAATGATCATTGTTTGATCATTTGTGATATGATCATATGTTTGATCATTTATCTTTGTGATCATTACTTTGATCATTTGTTGACCCAAAGCATGGCTTTGAACCAAAGCGTGGCTTTGTGGACGAGACTTCGTTGGACCTCACACCCCGGAATGGTCGAAACAGGAAAGATGCAGCAAGGTTATTGGGGGTAGCACCCCTTAGGGTATGTGCATTTCTTTCTGGATAGAAGTGGTATCATGGTATGGAGCCCAGATACTTAACTTATGTTGATATCGCAGATATGTATATGTATTATTTTGTGATTTGTTGCTGGGGCCCCGGTTAAAGGTTGTTTACAACCGGGAGATCGCATACCCGTGTCAGTAGTACCCAGTTAGGGGTAACCCGGCCTTGTGTTGGTAGAGATCCGGTTAGGTTCTCGGGGACGTCCTTCTAGAGGCGTTCTCATGTGGCAATGGGAAGTTCCTTGGCCTGACCATTTGTTGGAAATCCAAAGAAACAATACGATCTTGTACGGTTTTAGTTGTATAACCTGCCATGGAATGTGGCGGTAACCTGCTATTGAACATGGTAGCTATAGTAGGCATAAGTGCGGAATGCCTATGCTGGCTAAGATTTATATCTTTACTTTCGAAATAAATTTTGCCTACACTATGCACTAGTAATAATATCAAATGTTTCTTTTTAATGCGTATCAAGCATCTTTGACTATCATAAGGAGAAATCTCCTCTGATTCTACGTTTGCATTGTGTGTGTGTGCGGGAGGCCTTATGGTAGTCTCATTTCTAAAAAGCATTGCGAATCTATTTTAAAATATTTCTATGTTTGTTTTTAAAGATAAACTGTTTTTGTTGCTCACACCAGTCCCATGACTGATCCAGAGTTTATTGTTTCTTTCCTAAACTCTGGGTGCTCAAAATTTTCTACACGAGCAGTTCAGAGTTGGGTTTTTCAGATAGCTTGTTCAGTCTTTGGATGTGGACGAGACTTGCTTGTCTTTGCGTATCGTGATGTTGAACGAGCTGCTGCTGCTGGAGTTCTCTTTTGAAGACTATCTTAGAGTTATATTGTTCCGCTGCTATTTCTTGTATCATATCTCTGATGTATATTGATATTCATTGTATCACTCTGTTGTATCATATATTGTATCTGTGTCGTATATCAATGTATTATTCTTCTTTTCCGCTGTGTTGTTTACTTAATGTTGTTATAAGCTCCGGCGACTCGGATTTGAACGGTCGAATCTACGGCATTCGAGTACGATGTAAAGTATGGATGTCGATTTTCGAGCGCGAAAAATGTGTATCGTTACATTTTACACAATGTTATAACAAACAAAAGTTTATTTATACATCAATGTTTAAAGTGAATTAGGAAAGTTTAAATTTGGATCAGGTTTGAAACCTAGATAACCAGAATAGAGTATTGATTTGTCTTCTGATAAGCATATCATGAAATCATATATATATCTTCATGCAATTCATATAAATAAACATGCAAATACTTATCATGCTTTGTTCCAAAAGTTATTGCATGCAACAGGATTTTAAACAGATTAAAACTTGGATTACTCACTTTGTTAAAGAAAAACAGAGAAGCTTCTTCCTAGAAGCAGTTTTGATTTTTAAACTTAATCTGCTTTGAATTGAATTTACTTGCTAGATGATCCAGGCTTTGATTGGTTTTAAACTGATGATCTGAAGCTTGGTTGTTGCTTGAAGGTTGGTTGATTAACTTGTTTGAACTTTGATTTTCTTCAGGTTTTCTTGCTTTATCTTGATTTGTTTGAAAATGTTTACAGGTTGAAGATAAATGTTCACAGGCTTTATTTTTTGGTTTGTAAAGTTTTACAGGTTTGTTTTTTTGAGTTTTCTTACTTTTGAAATGAGAAGATAGCAAAAGGAAGTGAAGAAAGGAGATAGATGTTTATATAGATTAATTTGTGATTTATTAAAAATTTAAAGAAAATGAAAATATAAAGATGACACTTGTTGAAATTATTTACATTTGTAATTACATTTTATAATTTGTTTACACATGTTATAAACCATGAAGCATTAGTTTACAAGTGTCTTTTATGTTGTATTAACATGTTATATATCTTTTTATGTATATATTTATATTATATTTATATTACATTTAAAATTTAGTTTTATACTTAAAAATATCTTAAGTGTATTAATATTTAAACTACCACTTTTATTACCAATATACAATTAAAAAGAAAATGATAAAAATTCCAATTATACTCTTAAAAATAATTATACTAGTTTAATATATTTTTTATAAAATCTTTTAAAGAAAATAATATAAAACCTATTATATTCTAAATAAAATCACATACAATATATTTTTAAATCCAAAATATATTTAACATACATATCTTTTAAATTTCAAATTTAAATCCAAATCCAAATTCAAATTCAATTAAAAATCAACTCAAACAAATATATATATATATATATATAAACAAACCCATATTTAATTTGTAATTAATAATTCTATTTAATATTTATTTATCTATTTATAACTATATTTAAAAACATCACATTATTATTATTATTTGAAAATAACAATTTTACCAATTTTCAAATAATTAATAAAGGAGATTATCCCATTTTACTTGTTCAATTTATAAATTAGTAATTTCAATAGTTAAATCAGATAATTATCCAAGTATTTGATGCCTGAAAATCCGGGTTATCACGTTCCTCCCCCCTTTGAATCTTTTCATCCTCGAAAAGAAACGAAGCCAGAATTTATTAAAATGCTTATTATCAGAAAAATTATTCTTTTATCACTTTTAAAACACTTTTGAAATTTACATAATATTATAAAATAGTTTTTATAAAAATACTTTTTATAACTTGATGTCTCAATCAGTCCATCCCTGTTCTCACAGAAATTCAGTCATACGTTGATCAGGCGTACGACTGAAGATCTATAAGTACTTAGCAGACCCATTTTCAACATCCAGTGAAAATACTTGGAAAACATTTTGTTGAAAATTTAGAAAACATTTTTGGAAAATAGAGGAAACATCTTTGATGAGAATGCTCTAGAAATCATTACCCCATCCATAGTCTCAGTTAACCCGTTGGTTACGTCGCCATCCCGACAAAATCCATAGATAATTGTAGGCACTCTACGCCCCTCGATTACGCCATGAAACCCGCTACAGATCGCAGCTACATCTGGGGTTACGTTGCTATCACAGCAAAAACCCATATAACTGTAGGCATCAGCGCCCTCGAATTTCGCTGCCAAAAAAATGAAACTTCTCCACTCCACTCGACCGTAGATCGCAGTCTACCAATGTTACGTTGCCTTCCCGACAAAATCTAGCATAGGCCGTTGACACTCACCTCCACATGATTTCCGCTATGGTCCATAGTAGATCGCAGCGACATCGAGTTACACTATCGTCCTGGCATAACTCAAATGCCTCTGTAGGCATAAGCACCCTCGACTTTCGCTACCCAATAATCCTCAAGAACTTCAGTTTGTCCGGAATTCCTCACAGGATCCACTTTAGAGCCTCCTCCCCTTTGAGGCTCAAGGCAGTACCAACCTATGGTACTCCTGAGAAATTCATTTCAAGGGAGCGCCTTTTTCTCCAGAGCCATTTTCAAAACACTTCATACTATACACATATAGTATTTTCCAAATCATACACTTAGTATAAATCTCATATAATTCTCCTTTACACAAAATCGATTATTCCAAAATCGATAATTCTCAAACTAGGCTTTTCAAACTCCAAAATTGATTTTTCCTAAAAATCAAAAGCCTTTCCAAAATCCATAGGTTCTAAAAACCTTTTCTCCAAAATCATTTTTATAATATCCTTTATATATATAACCTTGAAAAAATCTTTGGATCACTTCATACTTGTATAAATTCCCTTTTTATACTTTAAATACTTTTCAAAAACCTTTTTCTTCCGGTAATAGATTCAACAAGGGGAGATTTATCTTATATAACAAAGATATATAACTTTGTTTATTCCAAATCAAATATTCAAATTTGATTTTTTTTTCTATATAAAGTTATTAACCATATTACTTTTCATTCAAAAATCATTTTACAGTTTTTATCCACAAATTTTCAATATCAATTTCATCCAAACCCGTACGATGTACACATATCATATGTACGCTATATCAATCTGATCGCTCACTCGATAACACAATTTCACTTCCGAACTAGTATTGTCCACCCAACTACCTAGTGCAGACTCATATCTGGTTTCTTGATCAGAAACTATCATTCTCCCTGCATAGCCATAACTATGACAGAGAATATCTAGATTCAATCAAAAATCCATATTCAGGTTCGTCATCGAAAATCGAGTGAAAAATCCCAACTCTGATCGATATACTATCTTGAAATTATGTGCTCGAATCTGGATCAAATTACTATGCGAATAGAATAATATACATACATCCTACGTATTAATCCTCATTGATTATTAACTAAATCAATTCTCTTTTCTATTCACATTCACTTATGATTTCTATTCACTTATTCACATTTGCCTCAACCCCCATTTGGATTATCACTAAAAATCTTATCTCAATTGGAATTTTAATCATAAACGGTTTGTACTCTGACCAACTTTAAATTTAGAAAACAGCTTGAAAAGTTTTAAAATAGATAAGTAGTTGAAAAATAATAATTAGATTGTAAAATAGCTGTAAAATAGTTAAGTAATGATAAAATAGTTATAAAATAGTTAAATAATTGTAAAATAGTTATAAATAGTAATTAGTAATAAAACAGTTGAAAAAACAGTGATTAGTTTATAAAACAATTGTGAAATAGTTAAATAGTTCAAAAATAATTATAAAATAAGTATAAAATAGTTTGGGGTTTAAAAAGAAAGGTTGTACATATAAATAGCTTGGAAAAATAGGTTTATATTAAAACAATTTATATTAAAAATAGTCCAGAGCATAATTGTTCAATTCCTAATCTCCACTCCCATCGATTCAATTTAAATTTCCACTTCCATTTAAATTGACTCAATTCCAATTTAAATAACTTCAATTTCCATTGAAATTGATTTAACCCCAAATCAAGTTGAATTAACCTCGATTCTTTCCAAATTCAAATCAAATCCCATTTGAATTTTAAAACTATTCAATTTTAATCACAAATCCAAATTATTTAAATCAAATTTCAAATTCAATCTCACTTTAAATCATCTCGAATTATATAAATTCGAGTTAAACTTTCAAATGTTGATTTAATTCCCTTAAATCAAATTAACCTTTACTTCTCCATAAACCTATTTCTAGGTTCAAGTAATAATTCAAATCCTTTTTAAATAATTTAATCTTTGAAATCCAATTTATTACCCAATTTCAGTTTTTGAAACCAATCCTTAACAATTTAAATTTTCAGGTTCCTTTTGAACATTTAAATCTTAATTTCAAAGTAATTTCATCTCTTTAATTTCAAATTAAAGTTTGCTTTCCCTTTTTATCTCAATAATGGATATATTACCATACTCCATTTCTTCATTCATTTAAACAAATCCAATTCACAGTTTAAAGATTATTAATAATAACAGGATAATATTATCCAAATTATTTTAAAACGTCCATCCATTTACCCATTTACAGATCTCAAACCCATTTTGAGATCACACAAACTCTGAATTCAAATCAACCATTTAACTTCCTACGTTAAATCTCAATTTCATCTTCAAATTGCCAAATCAGGTTGTTCATTCAAACTTATTTAACTTCTTTAAAATTAATTTCACTTTAATTTAATCCACACAACTTTACTCAATTTGAATTCCCATTCAAATTTTAAACTTCAGATCAATAATCTTCCCACTTAAGTTTAAAACTTACTTCACTTTGGGTTTCACATCACATTCCAAGGAAAATTCAATACTCGACATTAGAGTTTATTTCAAATATACATATTTATTTCTTTTACACACCAAGTTACTTTAATTTTAAACCACCTTTGGTTTTAAATTCAAAACAAATTCCTTTAAAATTTTCCAAACATTTCTTATTTTAAAATAAGATCACATTCAAAATAGTCTGAATAATATCATTTCTTTTAACATTTTGAAAACAATTTCACATGTTCCTAGACTTAGGATACAAAACTTCACAATTTAAAACCCACTTCAATTTATAAGTTATACTTATCTAAAAGTTTTCTTCCCTAAAACTTTTTCATTTGGCTATATCAATGTTTACTAGAAAACATCATCCCATTATTAAACACAATAACCATTCTATGTTCTGGTTTGAAACCAATTCTAATTCATCTTATCTATATAGTTCATTTATTTAATTCCAATATCCAACAACCAATTTCTTTATATATTGGAAAAACTTATTTCTTTATATACTAAAAGATAAACTTATATAAAAAATCATTTCTAAAACCATTTAAAATCTTTATATAAGAAAATAACAAGTACGCTCTCATACACACACACACACACATTCAACTCATTCTAGGGTACCATTGACCCTATCTATGATGAGTATCCCCCACCAGAGCCAAGGTTCTCGCTTAACCTAGCTTTGATACCAAATGTAACGACTCGAAATTTTCGATCCCGAAAATTTCAGATAGTTAGGAAAAGAAGAAAAGAGATAGAAAAAAGAAACAGAAATGAAACACAGAATCTCACATTCGCAGTGGATCAAAGTATAGTATCAAATAAAATAACAGTTATACAAGGAAAACCGTATCAGTTAATTTACATTAATACATCGGAGTTACAATATTTTCACAAACACTGGACAGTTAAAATTAACTTGTCCCAGACAAACATCAACAATACATAGCTGAATACACTCCATACCTTCCTACCATCTAGCTCGCCTCCTTGACTCCAGAAAGTCCTCACCTGAAAATTTGTAATACTTGGTCTGACCCGAGCATTATATCAAAGTAACACCTGGGTCAGGCTGGAAACAAGCGTGAGTAAACCCATCTAACATGGAATACAAAAGCATAAAGCTTATATAAAACCCGGGGTAACTCTTATCAATTTACAAATTCACAATTTGTTAAAGACAACACTTATTTCACACATCAATTTCTAAGTACAAAACTTAGATTAAATGGTCCAATTCACTTAAATCCTTCCATTTTAGCTTATTTATTTCACATATTAAATCTATATAGAATTATCATAGATTACAAATCAAAGTGGTTTCGGGTATTTACTAATATCCGACTCCGATCTCTTCGAATTCAATGCCATCTTAACCCATGTTATTCAAGTGAATACAATTCAATCTTAAATAAATGATGTCACTTTTACACAGCAATTCATCATAGATAATCACATTATCACTATTCAACCCAACATCTCATATTACAAAACATTTCATATCATATAGCATCACAATCACATAACAGGGATAACAAATAATCCAAGGCATTCAATATTATTTAATCATCCATAATCAAGGTTAATTAGTCACACTATTTCTAATTAATTTAAATAGATTTAATTAATTACCTCCATCACTACACATCCTGCTTACTTAACCATTAATTAATTTCAATCCAACTAATTAATTATTCCTTAACTATCCACCTTAATCAACCTTCTTTAATTAATTATTTTTAACTAATCATCCTTGGTTAATTATTCCTTAATTACATTTAAGTAATTAACTCTCAATTAATTACACAAATTAATTAACCTTTACCCATCCATATTAATTACATTGATCCTTAATTAATTACTCAAATTAACTATTCCATAATCACTTATATTGATTAATTATCCTTTAATTAATCACTCATTAATTAACTATCCCCTAATTAATTTCCTTAATTAATCAACCCTTTAATTAATTACACTAAGTAATTAATTCTTAATTACTTCCATTAAGTAATTTTCCTCAAATTACTTTTATCAAGTAATCATTCTATTGGTTAATTATCCTTAATCAATTAACCTCTAGTCATTAGTTAATTTAACCTTTAATTCATAATTAAATTAGTTAATCCCTAATAAATTTTTCCTTTAATTACTTACATTAAGTAATTATTCTTTTCAATTAATTACATTTAAAAAATTATCCTTTATCAGTTCAATTTTTTTACTTAAAACCCTAATTAATTAATGTTTAAACCTTTATCTTAATCCTTTAATACATTGTTAGATCTTGTCTAAATTTCTTCAAAATAAAGGACGTATAATTCAGCAACTCTAAGCTTAACTATTTAAGATAAACAATTTTATTTAAACCTTTAAACCAGGTAATAATCAAGTAAGTAGAGTTTTAAATTTCTTTATTCTTATATTCGTTTATCTGTTCTTAGAATTTTCCTATACCTTCAGCCCAAATCTTCTTTGGCCCACTACTTCTACTTCTTCTTTATTTCTTACTTCCTTTACATCATTCTATTGAACCTAAATTTTCCCCTGGCCCCAAATCTTTGTTCTTCCTTCAGTACTGCCTACCCAAACTCCTCGATACACACTCGAGACCATCATGAACATATCTTGAGTCAAACCCCAACATCCTCGATCTCTTCTTCGAAAACCATTCCTACCAGCTAAAAAAACACAATCCAACAGATTGTGCTTGTACGTGCATAGGGCATCGGCGCCCCTCCGACCATCTTCGCCGTTACCTCCCAGTCGCTATCGACCCCTACTAACTATTTGATTGTCCAGTATTCCCATAACAGTCCTAAATCAGAATCTCGAACACCAGATCAAAGACCAGAAACGACCCGTCCTTCCACTTCTGCTCCGATCAACCACCTTTGGCCGCCAGAGCTACTCAAAACCCACCGGTGAACTCGTCACGGCCTTCTTTTCCCCCTACCGCAGTCTTAACCAAACACCTTGATAACGAAATTGTCAGGTAACAGACCTTGACCCAAAACCTAACTTCACCTTAATTGGCCACCACCGGCATTACAAAAATGCAAGACCATTTTTCCTAAAATCTATGGCTTCCAATCTTGCTTCGACCAAAAACACGACTTCTAATCCTTCGCTATTCGCTAAGAATCGTGTAGTTACTCGATTTCGTTCAACTTGGAATTACTCTCAAATTAAAAGGCTAAAAATATTGATTTTATTTTTAAAAATCATCATCTCTGATAACAAAACAGAATATATAATTGAACCATTCAATTATAAAATCGAAATTTTGATATAGCTTAAATCTTACTGTTCTTTTTCTTTTGTTTTGGAACCAGCTTCAGAATTATCTTGGATTTTTTTTAAATATTCACACCATATTATAACAAACAAAAATTTATTTATGCATCAATGTTTAAAATGAATCAGGAAAGATATGTTTAAATTTGGATCAGGTTTGAAGCCTGGATAACCAGAACAGAGTATTGATTTGTATTCTGATAAGCATACCATGAAATCATATATATATATGTATGTATGTATGTATGTATGTATGTATGTATGTATGTATGTATGTATGTATGTATGTATGTATGTATCTTCATGAAATTCATATAAATAAACATGCAAATACTTATCATGCTTTGTTCCAAAAGTTACTGCATGCAACATGATTTTAAACAGATTAAAACTTGGATTACTCACTGTTTTAAAGAAGAACAGAGAAGCTTCTTCCTGGAAGCAGTTTTGATTTTTAGACTTAATCTGCTTTAAACTGAATTTACTTGCTAGATGATCCAGGCTTTGATTGGTTTTAAACTGATGATCTGAAGCTTGGTTGTTGCTTTGAGAAGGTTGCTTGATTAACTTGTTTGAACTTCAATTTTCTTTGGATTTCTTGCTTTGTTTTGATTTGTTTGAAAATATTTATAGGTTGAAGATAAATGTTTACAGGCTTTAGTTTTTGGTTTGTAAAGTTTTACAGGTTTATTTTTTGAGTTTTCTTACTTTTGAAATGAGAAGATAGCAAAAGGAAGTGAAGAAAGGAGATAGATGCTTATATAGATTAATTTGTGATTTATTAAAAATTTAAAGAAAATGAAAATATAAAGATGACACTTGTTGAAATTATTTACAGTTATAATTACATTTTTTAATTTGTTTACACATGTTATAAAGCATGAAGCATTAGTTTACATGTGTCTTTTTTGTTGTATTAACATGTTATATATCTTTATATCCATATATTAATATTATATTTATATTACATTTAAAATTTAGTTTTATACTTAAAAATATCGTAAGTGTATTAATATTTAAACTACCTCTTTTATTCACTAATATACAATTAAAAAGAAAATGATAAAAATTCCAATTATACTCTTAAAAATAATTATACTAGTTTAATATATCTTTTATAAAATCTTTTAAAGAAAATAATATAAAACCTATTATATTCTAAATAAAATCACATAAAATATATTTTTAAATCCAAATATATTTAATATACATATCTTCTAAATTTCAAATTTAAATCTAAATTCAAATTCAATTTAAAATCCAATTAAAATTCAACTCAAATATATATATATATATATATTAAACAAACCCATATTTAATTTGTAATTAATAATTCTATGTAAAATTTATTTATCTATTTATAACTATATTTAAAAACATCACATTATTATTATTATTTAAAAATAACAATTTTACCAATTCTTAAATAATTAATAAAGGAGATTATCCCATTTTATTTGTTCAATTTATAAATTAGTAATTTCAATAGTTAAATCAGATAATCATCCAATCATCTGATGCTCGAAAATCTAGGTTATCACAAATAGTCAACACAAAGTTTTAGGGAGTTGTCTGAATTTGCAAAAAAAACTCATGTTGAGCTCCACTTGAGCGACTTGGTCTAATTAGTCCTTTCTTTAACAATTTATTTGTTTGATTCCTTAATTCATTTACTTCCTTGGGGGCCATTCTTTGAGAAGAATGAAAAATAGACCTCGCACTGGAAATCAAGTCGATTCGAAACTCAATTTCCCTATATGGGGGTAAACTTTTAACTGCCTCAAAAACCTATGAAAATTCCTTAACAATTGGTATTTCTTCTAGGCTTTTTGAAATGAATTTAGGGCATACATAAAACTATTCATTACTGGACTTGATTCTTCACATGTTATTTTAAAAGATTCACTTCCTTTTATTTTTCAAGTGCACCATCCTTTTAACACAATCAAGAACAGCCTTATATTTAGATAACCTATCCATACCAAGTATAATCTCAAATCCAATAAAATTGACGACGATTAGGTCACATGAAATTTTTTGGGATAGGTAGGCAACTTGTACCTTTTCACAAATTATGCCTAGATTAGTTTTACCACCTATGGAGTTAGAGATATAGATAGGGGTATCTAATATCTTTGTGGTGAGTTTTAATTTGTCAACTAATCCTTTAGAAATAAAATTGTGGGAAACCCAAGTATCAAATAATACACTAACAAGGTTTTCATTAATGTAGATATTACCTTCAAGAACTCTCTTGCCCTTCACATCAGTCAAAGTTGAGGGTTCGTCTTTGATGGAAAAAACTCTAACTTGTTCTCCTTTCTTTATCAGTAGGCAATCCTTCTATTGGTGCTCTGGCTTGTGACAATTGTAGCAATTCCTATCCCGAGCCTTAGGATTCTTACAGGTGGTGGTAAAATGGCCGTTTTGGTTGCAATTATAACAAGTAATATCCTTCAAATTGTTTTCTTACAGTCTTCCTTCTAGCTTGCCTTGACATTGCTTCTTCCTAGAATGGTTCAACTACCTCTGCTTCCATTTATTATTGCTTCTTTGAGTTGCGGGAGAATTCTTTTTGTCTAGAGTTTCATATCGGAAACCCATGTTACCAAATCTATAAAGGTTTGCTTAACATGCCCAATCATCCTATCCTGATTTTTCCCTTTCTTCCCAACGATAAACATTTCATTTTTTTTAAAGGAGTGTCTATCAGACCTGACCCAAAACTGGACAATTCATTGAACTTGGAATATTCTTCTACCGACATCTCTCCTTGCTTTAAATCCATAAAACTCCGTTAAAGACGGTATTTTCCTGCAGCTGGCATATATTGTTCCTCCAAGATTTCCTTGAACCATTTCCATGAGAAATTATCTTCTGAATCATTCAGAGTTATGGACTTCCACCATGTTAGAGCCCCTTCTTGTAACTGCCAAGAAACTAAGAACCCTTTCTAATCATTCTTGATATTCAATCCTTTAAAACTTCTTTCATAAGTGTAGATCCAAACCTGAACTTCAATAATGGACTCCGTTCCTTTGAATGGTTTACCATCCAAACTAGTGTAATCTTTGTATAAAATAGTAAAGTTAATTTGAGGTTGCATAAGGATTACCACTTCCACATTTACCGTAGCATTTGATCGTCCATTGGTTGCCATAATGTTGCTATCTCCCATTCGTCCTTTTCTATTACTCATATCCTACTATCTGCATATAGTAAGGAAACATCTTTAGAAATTTAGACAAAATTATCTTAGTGAATGGGTATAAACTCGAACAAACTTATTGGGATAAAATTTCAATTACGCACTCTCTCTGAATAAACTCATTCTAGGGCATTACTAACCCTATCTCTATGAGTTAATCCCATCCAAGCTTAGATATTCGCTCAATCATAAGCTCTGATACCAAACGTGAAGACCCCCCTCCTCGACCCTTAGAAATCGACACCAATACATCTTTGGTATTCACGTGCCATAAATTCAAGTGTTGGAGAGGAAGATCATTGTGGGGTAAAAGAAAATAAAGACAGAAGATAAACAAAATATAATCTCACATCGTATTCAACATTTAATTATACATATGAGTAGTACATGCAATTATTCCAAATTGCTCCATCAAAGAACAAGTAAGTACTAATCCAGCCATGATAGTTATAACTACCTATCCTCACAAATGCTGGTATACCCATAACAAAATACAGCGAAAATAGAAATAGATGACTATCTATATAGGACACTCCAGTCTCATGCTCCATCCAAAATGCTCTGAGCTTCTCTCAAAATGTTCCATGCTACCTAACTAGGTAGCTGCCTGGACAAATAGGGCACCTAGAGTTTAAGGCAAAGGAAAATAAACTCAGGGTCAGTCATGGGACTGGTATGAGAAACTCAAAATATGGATATTTGAAAACAAAGGTTATCTCATAAGACCACGATGTACATAAATATGGATCGGTTTTATCTTATGATAACCAAATTATTTACTATGTAAAATCTGGAGATATTATTTTTAACGATTTTCTTTTGAAAACACTTTTTAAGCAAATATATATAATATTAGCTGAAATTGTTACATTATTAAATTCAAGTCTGTGGGTAGGTTCTATAATCAAGTCTGAAGGCACTTATTGGAGAATGGATTTCAATACAATAACAGGTAAGGAACTACCTTTCGTACAGTACATCTTTAGAGGGATGTATTGAGGACCAACTTGCACCTAGCAAAGCCGGCCTACCCACAGACTCATCTTAGTGGCAGATAGAACTGAATATGACATCACCCTGGTCATAGTTAACCTATCCGGGATCCCATAGCGTATACAACATACTCAATATATATATATATAGAGTAATCTAAAAAGGTGATAACCATACGTTAGTGGTTGCGAACCACATAGCCTTACGGCATGCCCTGTTTAAGCCATTTTCGGATGATGAGGCCAAAGGTAACGATTACCTTTCACATAGAAAATTGCACTTTGAATATCACATTGCCAATTCCATCACACACCATTGATTTATACAAAAGTATAACTTCTGAGCTCATACATCTCAGAGAAGGGTGTTGAGTATATGAGAGTTACTTCCTACACCACCAAATAGATGTATGTTTGTAAAAATCAATGCACATGTATGTTGGAAATGCAATGTTAGAGATTCGTTCATACAAGTTGTCCAGGAAAAAGACAAATCGAAGGAGCTCTCCTACCACATTCTGTCGGGAATCATCACTAGGATTAGTAGTAAGCAGCCCTTGCATTGAAGATCAAATGAAGATACTATTGCCACATGTATATGAAATGGGAAATTTCCCCCAAAGGTCATTAATAAGTAGCCCTTCATTCATCTATTATCATTCCAACTCTTCACTTCGAATACGTAAATTAGTTCGACATATTTTTTGAATAAGAATTACTCAAATTCTACCCCAGTTCCTTCGAACCAAACATTGATAAAAAGATATTAAATAAATAGGTGCTTATCATTTGATTGATTACTTTCTTTTTATCAAAAATATCATCTAGAGATATATATATATATATATATATATATATATATATTTAAAATATTTCTTTCCAGCATATATGGAATCATTAAACCTCTCTTTGACTTTGGAAATACCAAGTCATATTGGAAAACATCATTGAGTAAAAAGGGTCGATAAAAATTATACTAATTCTACTCAACATCAATTTCCGTATTCAACCTTTACTATTCGTAGAATAACGGTAAAATCAACTTTTAAATTCACAAGGATAGTACGGGTTCCCTCCTTGTCATTTAATACCAAGTGTAAGAAGATTATTTATATACAATCCAAGTTGTTTAAATTTGGAAAATTAAATGTTTTATACTTGTCCCATTTCCGACATTTCGACCTTATCTGTTCCTTGCCAGAAAGAAGTCTAGGTGAGCCAAGGCACCGTTGCCCATGAACAACTCCTTAGTTTAATTACCTTATATTCGTATCTCATGAATAGAAAAATCCAGTCTACTCATTGGCTTTTAGAGCCAAGATTAAATCACTTGATTTTAATAGTTTTTATTTAAATCATTTTTTAACTTTTCAAAACTAAATTATTAAACCTTCAAATCATATTTAAAATACTTAATTATTTATTTAAAAATATTTGGGAAAGAATACTTAAGTTTAAAGCCATATTTTATAAGTTATTACAACTGCTGCAAAAAGTGCCGCGAATAGTGTTTTTAATGCTTATTTGATAAAAATAACATTTCAATCATTTAGAAATCCATTTTATAACTCAAATATCTTTTAAAACATTTTAAAGGAGTTATAGAATTTATTCCATATTTTTAAAAAAAATTAAAAATGTCAATTTCAAAGAATTTGTCCTTTTGGTTTCTAAACTGCCATACGGCTTTGGTTTTGAAGACTTTTGATAATATATACGTACTTTTTTATTTTAATTATTTTTGGCAATAAATTTTGACATAAATTTTCTTAGGCAAGAGGCCATTAATGTAGAGTATGAGAAGCGAAGAAGCTTTAGGAATTTTACGAATAAATGAAGTGAATGAAGTGAAGAGAGATGGGTGCTATTTATAGGCAAAAGTGAGAATGAAAATATCATGACATTTATACACAAATACATCACCATTTACTCACTATCACACTCCTCTCCTACCACATCATGCCCAGCCGAAACCCCCCCTCCCCATGTATGTGTATCCATGTGCTTGTACTTTGTGTGTAAGAGTTCGACTTTAGTTTGCTTAAGTGTTAAGTTTTAGGAAAATATCTTGGATATTTTGTAATATATATATGTATGTATGTATGTATGTATAACTATGTTTATACGTATTTATGCGTTCATGTGCATGTGAATGTGTTCATGCATATATACATGTCTGTGTGAATATGTATATCTCAAATGATTCACAACGTTGCACAACCTTTCTACATTGAATCGTTACGGATTCCAATTTCGATTTTCGGACATATTTTCTCTTCTTATTTAAACACACACACACAGACACACACACGCACATATATATATATATATTTGTAAAAAAAGTTTAATAATAATATTTATATCATTATATAATAATTAAAAGGGCTTAATTAATAATTAAACTAATTATTAGTTCATTTAAACTCAATTTCAATTCAAAATCATTTATATCAAAATAGTGATATCATTGATGATGTCATATATGGATTTTATTTTAAAAAAATAAAATAACTAATTCTATTACATATTCTCACTCATGTATATAAATGAGTGTAGGTATCCAGCTTCATGCACGATGTCGGATGGTTTAAGAGCTATTTGTTGATAAAACGGGTTTTGGTCATTTTATCGATGTATCTTCTAAAGTATATATTTTTATAAATATTTATTTAAAATAGATTACCTATGTTATTTATTGTTCAAAACATTATCACTCATGCTAACAAACATATTATATTTGAATATTTCAAAAAAAAATCTGAAACGATGAATTTACGGGATGTTACATTTTGTACATGTTTATGGTGGTACTTGGTTTTCCACATATTGATGGTGGCAAGCGGCACTGTGTGTGGTTGTGATCTGAAAGAAGGGGCGCAAGTGATGGGAATTTTAGCGCTAGTGGTTGTGCTGGTCATGATGGGTTGTAGTGCCGGTGGTGGAAGATTTTAAGCGATTGGGTTCAATACCGAAGCAAGGAGCATAAATTATAAAAGGAGGAAAAAGACACTATTGTTGGCAGGCTGGGTCGGGTTGGGTCTAGGATCTTTAGGATATGCACATGCAGCTGTTTGGTGAGATTTATACTTTAATTTAATTAATCAAGTTTAAATGTTTAAACTTTGAAAAGCTATAACTCTTCTGTATTAAATCCGTTTAACGAATGGATTTCTACATTGGGTTCGTATGGATAAGCACAATGTTTCGACATAAGTAATTGGTTTTAATATAGTTTAATATGATAACCAATTAGTACTGACTAATTATAATTGCATTGATTTGGATAATAACATATTTAAGTAATTATACTTCATGTGTATTATCTATTTGGCCAAATAAACACCATTCTGTTAAAGTAAATTGAATATGGTAATTTGGACACTTATTTAGAGGAATAAAACACCATTTTGCCAATTAAATTAATTGGTTATTTTATTAGAAAAATGAATCCCCATTCTGCTATATTATATTTGGATATTGTTAACCCGCCTTTTGGCAAGGCCGTGGACAGACAGATTTAACTTAATCAGCTACTCGTTTGCTGAGGTTGGAATATGATGGGTTTGAGTCAACTGAATGGATAGACAACCATTCGCGGATGATAGATATGGTTACGAAGCCAGGGTTCGGCGTAGTATGGTTTGGTCTAGAAATTAGGAGTCGTCCGGCATGAATGGTTCGGCATTTATGGACCGGCATTTCTGGTTTGGTCAGAGGAGATTCGGTATGGGTCGGTGCGGATGATGGTGTGGTTTGGCATGGTGTTGTGGATCGACATGCTCGAGAAGTATTAGAGTGTGGATGTGGTTCGGCATGGTGGTGAGGCCATGTCGCTCGGCATTTTGGTGAGGCCATGTCGCTTTGCATTGATAGCACGTCTTGGCTTTGGTGAGGTGGTTCGGCTTAGACGAGGTGGCTCGGCATTGGTGACACGACTCGGCTTTGGTGAGGTGGTTCGGCTTAGATGAGGTGGCTCGGCATTAGTGGCATGGCTCGGCTTTGGTGAGGTGGTTCGGCCTGGACGTGGTGGCTCGGCATTGATAACACATCTCGGCTTAGTAAGGTGGTTCGGCCTAGACGAGGTGGTTCGGTCAAGGACGAGGGACACAAGTAGGTCGGCATACAAGCCGTTCGACACTGGAACGAGTCGGTCAGTAGGTGAGGCATAGGATCGGCATTCCCGCTCGGCATTGAACTACTTCGATTCATCGCTAGAGGAACTTCCTTTCGGCTTGTCGACTACTCGGGGTCGATTACGGTAGTGCAGACCTAGGTCGGCAATGGCGCTGGTGGGCCTGGATTACTCAGGAGGCCCAACTACCTGGATTCGCCTATAAATATAGCATGTGGGGTTCAAGAAAAGGGATCTTCACTTCGGCTCTCTCGCTTTTCATTTTCTAATGCTAAGGCTACTCTATCATTTTGTAACTGTAATTGATTCTAACATCAATAATAAGGAAATTTCTGGAGTGGACGTAGGCCGGAGTCAGCCAAACCACTATAAATTCCGTGTCTTTACTGCCCCGTCAAAGAAAGCTATCAAGGGTAAACGTACCGAGGAGGAGTCATCGGGCAAAAAGTCGAAGAAGTCAAAGAAATAGTCTTCGCTCTCGTTCAACAAGAGCTAGTTTAGATTATGTAATTATTTTTGTTTTCTTAGTTCATATAAATAAAATTATTTGTGATGAATAAAACTTAGTTCTTCTCCCTCTCAGAGGACTGTTGTTGTTTGGTTTTTTGGTATAACCGTGGTCAAAACCCGAGCTACTGCGAGTTACGCGAACTTATCGATTCATCTTCGAACAAGTTGACAACTTTTTTGGTATTTGCACATTCTTTTATCCCACGCTCTGGGGACTTAGAATATTTTCCAATCCGTACGCCAAGGGCTCGATGACTTCAAGTCATTTATATCCAGTCCGCCCTCAGCGGACATGGACATTTTAAATCGTTTATACTCTGGTCCGCACTCCGGGGACTCAGAGTACTCCAGTCCGCACTCCGTGGACTTGGAGGTTTTGAGTCGTTTATACTCAAGTCCGCACTTTG
Source organism: Allium cepa (assembly GCA_030765085.1). Taxonomy (NCBI): domain Eukaryota; kingdom Viridiplantae; phylum Streptophyta; class Magnoliopsida; order Asparagales; family Amaryllidaceae; genus Allium; species Allium cepa. Next base: position 687,568,267 of record CM060932.1, on the reverse strand, counting down.
GGGGCTTAGAGTACTCCAGTCCGCGCTCCGGGGACTTGGAGGTTTTGAGTCGTTTATACTTGAATCTGTACTCTGGGACTTAGAGTACTCCAGTTCGCACTCCGGGGACTTGGAGATTTTGAGTCATTTATACTCGAGTCCGCACTCTGGGGACTTAGAGTACTCCAGTCCGAACACCGAGGACTTGGAGATTTTGAGTCATTTATGCTCGATTCCGCACTCTGGGGACTTAGAGTACTCCAGTCCGAACACCGAGGACTTGGAGATTTTGAGTCATTTATGCTCGAGTCCGCACTCTGGGGACTTAGAGTACTCCAGTCCGCACTCCGGGGACTTGGAGGTTTTGAGTCATTTATGCTCGAGTCCGCACTCTGGGGACTTAGAGTACTCCAGTCCGCACTCCGGGGACTTGGAGGTTTTGAGTCGTTTATGCTCGAGTCCGCACACTGGGGACTTATAGTACTCTAGTCCACGCTCCGGGGACTTGGAGGTTTTGAGTCATTTATGCTCGAGTCCGCACACTGGGGACTTATAGTACTCCAGTCCGCGCTCCGGGGACTTGGAGGTTTTGAGTCATTATACTCGAGTCCGCACACTGGGGACTTAGAGTACTCCAGTCCGCGCTCCGGGGACTTGGAGATTTTGAGTTGTTTATACTCGAATCCGCACTCTGGGGACTTAGAGTACTCCAGTCTGCTCTCCGGGTACATGGAGATTTTGAGGTTTATACTCGAGTCCGCACTCTGGGGACTTAGAGTACTCCAGTCCGCACTCCGAGAACTTGGAGATTTTGAGTCGTTTATACTCGAGTCCCTATTTTGGGGACTTAGAGTACTCCAGTCCGCGCTCCGAGGACTTGGAGGTTTTGAGTCATTTATACTCGAATCCTCACTCTGGGGACTTAGAGTACTCCAGTCCGCGCTCTGGGGACTTGGAGGTTTTGAGTCGTTTATACTCGAGTCCGCACTCGGGGGACTTAGAGTACTCCAGTCCGCACTCCGGGGACTTGGAGGTTTCGAGTCATTTATACTCGAGTCCGCACTCGGGGGACTTAGAGTACTCCAGTCCGTGCTCTAGGGACTTGGAGATTTCGAGTCGTTTATACTCGAGTCCGCACTCTGGAGACTTAGAGTACTCCAGTCCGCGCTCTGGGGACTTGGAGGTTTTGAGTCGTATACACTCAAGTCCGCACTCGGGGGACTTAGAGTACTCCAGTCCGCGCTACGGGGACTTGGAGGTTTTGAATCATTTATACTCAAGTCCGTACTCTGGGGACTTAGAGTACTCCAGTCCATACTCCGGGGACTTGGAGATTTCGAATCGTTTATACTCGAATCCGCAATCTGGGGACTTAGAGTACTTCAGTCCGCACTCCGGGGACTTGGAGATTTCGAATCGTTTATACTCAAGTCCGCACTCTAGGGACTTAGAGTACTCCAGTCTGCACTCCTGGGACTTAGAGGTTTCGAATCGTTTATACTCGAGTCCGCACTCTGAGGACTTGGAGTACTCCAGTCCGCACTTTGGGGACTTGGAGATTTCAAATCGTTTATACTCAAGTCCGTACTCTGAGGACTTAGAGTACTCCAGTCCGCACTCTGGGGACTTGGAGATTTCGATTCGTTTATACTCGAGTCCGCACTCTGGGGACTTAGAGTACTCCAGTCCGCGCTCCAGGGACTTGGAGGTTTTGAGTCGTTTATACTCGAGTCCGCACTCTGGGGACTTAGAGTACTCCAATCCGCGCTCCAGGGACTTGGAGGTTTTTAATCATTTATACTCAAGTCCGTACTCTGGGGACTTAGAGTACTGACTTGGAGATTTCGAATCCTTTATACTCGAGTCCGCACTCTGGGGACTTAGAGTACTCCAGTCCACGCTCCGAGGACTTGGAGGTTTTGATTCGTTTATACTCGAATCTGCACTCTGGGGACTTAGAGTACTCCAGTCCATGCTTCGTAGACTTGGAGGTTTTGAGTCGTTCATACTCCAGTCCGCACTCTGGGGACTTAGAGTACTCCAGTCCGCACTCCGGGGACTTGGAGGTTTTGAATCGTTTATAATCAAGTCCGCACTCTGGGGACTTAGAGTACTCCAGTTCGCGCTCCGAGGGCTTGGAGATTTCGAATCATTTATACTCGAATCCGCACTCTGGGGACTTAGAGTACTCCAGTCCGCACTCCAGGGACTTGGAGATTTCGAATTGTTTATACTCAAGTCCGCTATCTGGGGACTTAGAGTACTACAGTCCGTACCCTGGGCACTTGGAGGTTTCGAATCGTTTATACTCGAGTCCGCACTCTGGGGACTTAGAGTACTCCAGTCCGCACCCCGGGGACTTGGAGATTTCGAATTGTTTATACTCGATTCCGCACTCTGGGGACTTAGAGTACTACAATGCGCACTCCGAGGACTTAGAGATTTCGAATCGTTTATACTCGAGTCCGCACTCTGGGGACTTAAAGTACTCCAGTCCGCACTCTGGGGACTTGGAGATTTCGAATCGTTTATACTCAAGTCCGCACTTTGGGGACTTAGAGTACTCCAGTCCGCACTCCGGGAACTTGGAGGTTTCGAATCGTTTATACTCGAGTCCACACTCTATGGACTTAGAGTACTCCAGTCCGCACTCCGAGGACTTGGAGTTTCCGAATCGTTTATGCTCGAATCCGCACTCTATGGACTTAGAGTACTCCAGTCCGCGCTCCGGGGACTTGGAGATTTCGAATCATTTATACTCGAGTCTGCACTTTGGGGACTTAGAGTACTCCAGTATGCGCTCCGGGGACTTGGAGATTTTGAGTCGTTCATACTCGAGTCCGCACTCTGGGGACTTAGTGTACTCCAGTCTGCACTCCGAGGATTTGGAGGTTTTGAATCGTTTATACTCAAGTCCGCACTCTGGGGACTTAGAGTACTCCAGTCCGCACTCCGGGGACTTGGAGCTTTCGAATCGTTTATACTCGAGTCCGCACTGTGGGGACTTAGAGTACTCCAGTCCGCGCTCCGGGGACTTGGAGGTTTTGAGTCATTTGTACTCAAGTCCGCACTCTGGGGACTTAGAGTACTCCAGTCTGCGCTCCGAGGACTTGGAGGTTTTGAATCGTTTATACTCGAGTCCACACTCTGGGGACCTAGAGTACTCCAGTCCGCACTCCGGGGACTTGGAGATTTGGAATCGTTTATACTCGAGTCTGCACTTTGGGGACTTAGAGTACTCCAGTCCGCACTCCTGTGACTTGGAGATTTTGAATCGTTTATACTCAAGTCCGCACTCTGGGACTTAGAGTACTCCAGTCCGCACTCCGGGGACTTGGAGGTTTCGAATCGTTTATACTCGAGTCCGCACTCTGGGGACTTAGAGTACTCCAGTCCACACTCCGAAGACTTGGAGATTTCGAATCGTTTATACTCAAGTCCGCACTCTGTGGACATAGAGTACTCCAGTCCGCACTCCCGGGACTTGGAGATTTCGAATCGTTTATACTCGTTCGTACATCAGACAGAGTAATGTATCTCTTAGTCATTTGTTACGGCGTTATCATACACAGAAACATCGACAATTTATGGGAAAAAGAAATGACTTCAAGTCTTTATTAATGCAAATAAGCTAAATTATCTTTTTACATGCCGTAAATTAGGAATAAAAACTTGATGGAAATAAAGCAACTAAAATATGATAGCAATGAACTAAGTGTAATAGTGCCGCAAATGTTCACTATTCCATGCTCGGGGAAGTGTCGAACCATCAACAGTCGCTAGCTTGAAAGTTCCTTCTCTAAGCTTCCGTTCAATGACGTATGGACCTTCCCATGTGGGGCTTATGTGTGACGGAACTGGAAAAACTCGTTTCAAAACGAGATCACCCATCTAAAGATTCTCGGTCAGACTTTTTCATTATAATATCGAGCAACTCGGTGCATGTACGCGGCTGCTCTTAAATTAGCTTCTTCGCGTTTTTCATCAATGAAGTCCAATGATTCCAGCAAGAGATCTTGGTTTGACTCAAGGTCATAATAAGTTACCCGATATGATGGGACTTCAAGTTCCACGGGTATGACAGCTTCCATGCCATATGCTAATGCGAATGGAGTGCGGCCAATCGCGGACTTGTAGGTGGTTCTGTAAGCCCAAAGTGTTGTCGGAAGCTCATCCACCCACTTGCCTCTAGCCTTTTCCAAACGTTTTTTCTATATGGATTTTATTATCTTATTTGCGGCCTCCACTTGTCTATTAGATTTCGAATGAGCAACCACTGCAAACTTTTTCTCAATACCATATTTTTGGCAAAATTCGATGTACTCTTTGCTTTCAAACTGAGTTCCATTGTCTGTAACGATGGTTTGTGGCAGGCCAAAGCGGCATATGATGTTTCGTACAACGAAATTAATGACTTTCTTGGTGGTGATAGTGGCCAAAGGCTCTGCTTCTGCCCACTTGGTAAAGTAATCGACTGCAACAATCACGTATTTTGCACCACCTTTGGATAGGGGTAAGGAACCGACTATATCGATCCCCCACATTGCAAATGGCCAAGGACTAACCATTTGTGTGAGTTCCGTCGGTGGAGCTTTTAGGATTTTCGCATACTTCTGGCATTTGTAACATCTTCTTACATAGTCTGCGGCATCCCGATTTACAGTTGGCCAATAGTATCCGTGGCGGAGGATTTTCTTTGCTAAGTCTGCCCCCCGGTATGGTCGCCATATTCACCTTCATGGACTTCCGTCAGGACTCGTTTTATCTCATCATAGGCGATGCACCGGAGCAATGGTGTAGAGAATCCCCTTCGATACATTATTCCATCCTGCATTACATAACGAGAAGCCTTACGAATGACTTGTCGTCTTTCGCTCCTTCTTTCAGGCACGGCCCCGTGTAACAAATACTGCTTGAATGGGGTCATCCATGACTCCTTTTCGATTTCTGTTTCTAACACAAAATCTACCTCCATCATATTTATGATCGGAACTAGTAAGGTTTCGACAGGAAACAATCCCATATGTTGTGCATCACCAGTGCTTTCGAATTTTGCTAACGAATCAGCTGCTCTGTTTTGTTCACGTGGAACATGTGAAATATCATAATACTCGAGATTCGCTAGTAGCTCCTGAACTTGGGCCAAATACAGGGGAAGTCTCTGCCCCCTTCCTTGGTAGTCTCCATGCACTTGGTACACCACCAGTTGCGAGTCGCAAAAAATTCAACCGATCTTATTCCCAGTTCTTTGACGAGTCTTAAGCAGGCAATCAATGCTTCATACTCGGCTTCGTTATTCGTTGCCGTGAATTCAAGCTTCAAAGCATAGCAAACCGATCGGTTTTCAGGAGTTACAAGAACTATGCCAACCCCCAGACAATGGTCGTTAGATGCCCCATCGGTGTACATCTTCCATCAGACGGGAGGTATGACATTGCGACCGTTTGATTCGTCTGTCATGGTGAATTCAGCGATGAAATACGCTAGCGCTTGTCCCTGTACGGCCTTTCGCGGCAGGTAAGTAATGTCGAACTGACTGAGCTCCATATTCCATTTTAACATTCTTCCAGAAGTTTCCGGTCGTTGGAGTATCTGACGCAAGGGTTGATCATTGTAAACACTGATTGGGTGTGTCTGAAAATATTGGCGAAGCTTGCGTGATGCAATCACTAAGCAATAAGCTAATTTCTCGATCTTGGGATAGTTTCTTTCTGCCCCCGTCAGACGTTTACTAACATAGTAAACCAGCCTTTGAACTCGGTCCTCTTCACGAACCAAAGCCGTACTGATAGCATGTTGGGATACTGCCAAGTACACATACAACATTTCATGGTCTATTGGTTTCGATAGCACTGGAGGACTCTCTAAATGCCTTACCAGAGCTCGGAATGCTTCCTTGCAGTCGGTTGTCCACTCAAAATTCCTTTTTCCCTTCTTTATCACATCAAAGAAAGGAATGCACTTATCCGTGGCTCTGGATATGAATCTGCTCGGCGCTGCCACTTTTCCGTTCAAGCTTTGTACCTGCTTTATAGTTCTGGGCACTTGTATGTCCCGAATAGCTTGAATCTTTTCCGGGTTAGCTTCAATTCCACGTGCATTCATGACGAAACTCAAGAACCTTCCTGATGTCACGCAAAAAGAGTACTTCAAGGGGTTGATCTTCATAACGTAATGTCTGAGTATATCAAACATTTCTGCTAAGTTTCGGATGTGGTCGTTTGACTGCCGTGACTTCACGAGCATGTCATCCACATAGACTTCCATCGTACTACCAATTTGGTCCTTAAACATTCAATTCACTAGACGTTGATAAGTTGCCCCCACATTTTTCAATCCAAAGGGCATCACTACATAGCAATTTAGCCCTATATTTGTGACAAAACTGGTGTGCTCTTGGTTTGGGATGTGCATTGGGATCTAATTGTATCCTGAATACGCATCCATAAATGACAATAATTCATTTCCGGCGATAGAGTCGACGAGCTGGTCAATTCTAGATAGAGGGAAACTATCCTTCAGGCATGCTTTATTCAGATCGGAGTAATCAACACAAGTTCTCCCCTTTCCATTTGCTTTCTTCACTAGCACTGGGTTAGATACCCACTTAGGGTAGTGGGCATCGCGGACGAACCCATTGGCTTTGAGTTTGTCCACCTCCTCTTTGAGAGCCGCAGACCTCTCCAGGTCCATACCTCTCCTTTTTTGTTTACAGGAACATGTTTTGGGTCTATGTTCAACATATGACTCGCAATTGTTGGAGAAATCCCGTACATATCAGAGTGTGTCCAAGCAAAAACGTCCAGATTCGCCCGGAGGAAATCAGTAAGATCCTCGGCCACTGAAGGGTCGAGTTGTGATCCAATCTTAAGAACTCGTGATGGGTCATCCCGGCTGACCGGGATGTCGATCGTCAGCTCAGCCGGTGCTGCATTCGTTTCCCTGGGTTTCCCATCATCATCTCTCGGATCTAGTCTCTAAGGATCCGAGAATGCTGCCCGAGCCAGGGCTCGGGCACTACTTGTCAATCATCAGTCTTTAGGATATAGATGGAGCTGTCTGCAACCTTTCCCTTCTCTCTCTGTTGAGCTTCTCTCAGTTCCGCCACATAACATGCGCGACCGGTCGCCTGATCGCCATGTACAACACCGACTCCTTTGTCTGTCGGAAATTTTAATGTCAAACACCATGGGACCAAAGCAGCCCAAAATTCTGCCCAGGCTGAACGGCCCAAAAAGACATTGTATGGAGAGTCAACATTCATTACTATGAATGGTAGGACTCGCTCTCTCCTGCGCTCACTTTCCCCCAGTTCAACTGGTAGCTCTATATACCTCATCGCGTCGGTTGCAGCACCGTTAAAGCCGTGGATATGGGGTTTGCATGGTTTCAAATCTTTCTTTTCCATCTTCATTTGGTCATAAGCCTTCTTGAAGATGATGTTGGTAGAGCTTCCACAATCAATCAAGATTCTTTTCACGTAAACTGGCCCGATTGTTGCAGATGTAACCATCGGGTCGATAGTAGGAGCCTCTACCTTGTCCGCGTCTCGACCCCTAAACACTAAATCGTCAGTCATCATGCGTTATTGTTTTGCGGGAGTTCCATCTTCCACATTCGAATAACATGCATAATCTGCATGCCTCAAGGAGGTAGCATATCGTTCCATCTCCTGCCAATTCTTGTCTACAGGATGAGGTCCTCCGACAATAGTGTTTATGATCAATCTACCCACAGTCCGAGCAGGTTGTTCTAGTTGGCATGGAGCCGGCCCGCGTCCGGGGTTTGACGTTCCTTGCTTTCCATCTTGCGGGTTTTTGACAAACTCCTGCAGTTTTTTCTACCTGATCAACTTCTCTATGGCGTCATGGAGGTGTCTACACTCCTCGGTATTGTGCCCATGGGTCTCATGGAAGCGACAGTACTTCCCTGTCCGTTTCTGTTCCTCAGTGGACTCCTTTGGGTGCGGCTTTATGTATTCAAACATGTTACAGGTAAATAGATAAATGTTTTCAAGAGAATTATTCAACGGGGTGCATTCATTGTAGGTCGGAATCCTTGGCTTCCATTTCCCTGTGTCTCTTTTCTTTTCAGGATTCCCACCTCCGGATCATTTGGACTGCCCAGGCTTGTTCTGGACGTTGACTCGAACTTTTCCCGAACTATCACCGGACTGCTTCATGGTGATGTTACTTTTCACAGTCTCCTGAACAGGCCCTGGTGCCTTATATCGTCTCGTCCATCGAGCCTCCTCCCTCCGTATGAACTGATGGGCTTTGGAATAGAATCGTTCCAATGTAGCTGGGGGTTTCCCGCCAACCAATCTCCAAACTTCGAGTCTGGATCTACACCTCACATTACCGTCATCAAAATTGCATGGTCGTTAGGATTGCTAACTTCAGTGGCGGCAACATGAAACCTCTGTAAGTATGCTTTCAAAGACTCTCCCGGAGCCTGGATTACGCTTGATAATGACATTACGTCCTTTGGACGGGTAGCGTGTATCCTGAATTGTTCAAAAAAATTCATCGCTAACTCGTGGAAGCTGGATATAGATCGCGAAGGAAGCTGAGTAAACCACATAGTGGCGATTCCGGACAGATTGATTGGGAAACACCTACACTTAGTTGCGTCATTTTCCCCTGCCGAATCCATCATCCATTCGTACCTCATCACGTGTTGCCTAGGGTCAGTCTTCCCTTCGTAGGCTGGGATAGTCGGCATATTGAATTTCTTGGGGTACTCAGCCTGTAGGATAACATCTGTAAAGTAAGTATGACTCCTGGACACTCCCCAATCTTTGTTGGTCAAGCCTTGGTTCTCTCTCATCAACTGCCTGACCATGGCTGACAAATCCGAAGTTTGTATGGAGGGTGAGAGGTTGGGTTCCATTCCACGGGACCGTGTGGGTTGATGTCCCGCTTGATGTGGGTCCTGATGATCCGGGCGTCCGGTCTCATCACGTGCCTGATCCCTAGCGGATCGATCGGTAGCACCTGCTTATGCAGCTCCATCCCTATGGGGTCTACGCCTAGGAGGTTCATCAGCCGAGATCGAGCTATTAGATTCAGAATAAAGAGCAGGACTACTTCCAGCATTCTGATGCTGCTGTTGGCAAGCTGAGTCATGAGATTAGTGTTGGATTGAATCTGCTCAGCAAGTTGCCTTCTACTTTCCCTGAGTTCTCTTATCAAGTCGTTGAACTCTGTTTGGGAAACGACCTTCGCTTGGATCTGAGTGGAGGTTCCTACACCTTGAATTGCTGGTTGGTTGCTAGGTCCTATCTATTGTACACTAGCAGTTTCATTGACATCTGTGTTGTGAGTGGACGATCTAGTTCGTGGTTTTCTCATTATAGAATTGTCGGCTGTAACTCTGAGTAGAATCAACAGATGTCTTGCGAATGATTTGGATCTCCTTCGGGGGATTGTTCAATCCAGTAGCTACAAAGTAGATCATATCGTCCTGAGAATTCGGTTCTCAGTGAAAGCACCAAAATGTTAGCACCAGAATTGGTCACTAACACCCTTAAGAGAGATCGTGTAGAGAGATTAATGAATAAAGTAATAAAATTAAACAGATAACAATACGCAAATTTAAATGCAGAAAGTATGAACACCAGATTTATAGTGGTTCGGCGTAACTGCCTACATCCACTTTGTGGTTAATCTTTATTGCTTTACTTGATAATTGATTACAGATACAATCTGTACACCAACTATTTGATTACAATTGTTGAGCGAAAAAGATAAATCTTGAATGAGTATTAAATGCGGTAAAGTCTCCCTAGTGTTCTCTAAAATCCGATCCCTTTCATTATGCCCCTGCCTCTCTATTTATAGGCGAAGGTAGGTTGGACTTCCCTGGTGGGCCTAGCAGCTTGGTATCTCAGCCCAATAAAAGTAATCTCTGAATGCCGAACCAAAAATGCCGAACGGCAGAGTGCCGATCGACATCTTTGTGCCGAACGAAACGAAGTGTTGCGTGAGAGGTGCAGGCCGATTGAGAATCGACGCCGGACGGGGAAGGTGCCGAACGAAGCTGGAATGTCGAACAGTCCAGGAATGATGAGCGAGGCATGACTGCTGAGCGCTCTAGAAGTCGAACGCTCTTGAATGCCAGCCGATTCAGTTGTGCCGAACGTCCCTGGAATGCAGAACACTCTCTAATGCCGAACGTTCCTGAATGCTGAGCATTCTCTAATGCCGAACGTTATTGAGCGCCGAGCGCTCCTGAATACCGAGCGCTCTCCAATGTCGAACGCTCCTAAATGCCGAGCGCTCCTGAATGCCTAGCAATGTGGAATTCCAAACAAGTTTGGATGCCGAACAACTTTGTCATGCCGAACGGCCTTTAATTCCGAACGACCGTAGATGCCGAATGGCCTGGTCGTGCCGAACGAGAATGATGAGTGCTTAGTTGCCTGGTCAAACCTCTAGGTAACAGAGATATAATTAAGATGTAGTATTTTGAGTTGAGGAAGACAAATTGAAATGTTTTTAGAAGGTAGTTAGTTTTGATGAGAAGCTTATGAAATAAAGAATGAGGTTATAAGGAAACTCACTTCTTAATATATGTATGAATTTTTACCAAAAGGTTAAGTTTCTTCAATCTTTGTTTTTTTTTCTAAAAGTGGATTTGAAAGTCAAAAACATTGGTACAGAGTATTTTCGATTAATTTTGAAGTTCTCAAAGGAAAAGGGTAGATTTGGTTGAAATTAAACATTTTAAAGAGAATTTTGATTTTTTCTAAATTCTTAAGAATTGCATTAAACCGATCGTTACTTTTGATTCTATGTTCAGATTTCGGTGCTATTTCTTTGGTTTAAAAAGTATTTCCACTAAGAAAAACTTTTGTGTAATACTTTTAGAGATTTTGAAGTTTTCGAGTGTTAAAAATCCATTTCATATAGAAGTGTACCCTTGTTAAAATTTCCTGATATGATACCTTGGAGTTTTTTATTATAACTTTTGAATCTTCAACCTGATTTCAATGATTTTGTATTTTATGGAAAGCTACAAGTATGTAAAACAACTTTTGTTTTTAAATTTTTTGGAAAATTTTGAAGTACCAATGTTGAACAAAGAGGACCTGTTTTGGTGGAAATACAGAAATTTTTGAAATTTGAAGTTTTGACATAATGAATATTTAGGTCCTCTATATTTTATATTTATTTAAAAGTGTTTTGGAATAGAAGGAAAACTATGAATTATTTTACATCCTTGTTTTTGAAGGTATTAAACTAGTTGTATATTAAACACCTTAAAGTGTTTAATATCTTTAAATGTGAAAGTGTTTGTTTGTTAAAGGATGTAATGTGTTTATGTATAATATGACGTGAACAAGTTTTCAAAATATAAAATAAAATATATTTGAAGAAAAAGTTTTATTTATTATTAAATATAGCATGTTGTGAATTATTGGAATATGCTTCATACAATGAAGCTTGCTCCAAAGTTTTCAAAAAATTTGACATTTGGAAAATATTTTGATTGTCGTGTGAGGGTTAAATTCTTCCAAATGAGTTTGTTAAAACTTATATCCCATGGCCATAGATGATGGGGAAGGAAGATAGTCTTTTGTTCAAGAAAAGCCACTGAAAGGGTCAATAGTTGTTAAGGCTTTGTGTGAATTTGATGAGTTAATTTGCAGGAGCTTGGATTGTTGCTTATTCGATAAGATGAATGATATATACCTAAGTAGAGGCTAGAACTTAATTGTTGAATATTTTTGGAATTTTGTTGTGTATCGCTCTGTTTAATAGTTGATGGGTTGAAATCATACACTTAACAGGCTAAACCGAGAAATTGAAATAAGAGCATTGTGTGATGTGTTGATCATTAGCTTTGATTATATGATTTTCTTTTAGTGGTTACATGTTTTGTATTTAGGTTTATCCACAGATAGGTGTAGTAAAGCTAGTAAAAGTATTAGCTTGCTAGGGATTTTCCCTAAGGAGAAATTGTGTTGATGCAATTTTCTTAAGGTGGGAGTCTATAAGAACCCAATTTTGAGAAGTAATTAATCAAAATTAATAATTCAGTTTTGCATAATTAAAAAAGTTGTAAATAGTAAAATTTTATTAACTTAGGAATAAGTTAAAAGGTTTGGGAAATTGAGATGATTTGGAAATATAAAAATTTATTTAGGAGTTAAATGATGAAATATCTTATGAAGTTAAGAATTTAAATAATAAAATTAAAAATTTATTTAGGATTTAAATTATGAAATATCTTATGAAGTTAAGAATTTAAATAATAAAATATTTTGTTAAGATATAAGGAAAGGTATTTTGGTTTGGATGATTTAATTATGTAAATTATTTAATTAAATGGTTCTTAAATAGATTATTTTTTGTATTAGGTATGCTTGAAGGAACGAACTATTAATAATGGTGCTTTTGAACTTTTTTGAGTTAATAATCATAATTTAAGCTCAAAACGATTTCTATAGAAATAGTAAATGAATTATATTGATGATAATTATTTTTAAAGTGATAAATTATGAATAAAGGTGATTTTTGGTATTTCTGAATTAAAATTGATATCTTTAAACATGGAATGATTTTTAAAATAAATTAAAAGGTCATTTAACAGTTTCTATAAACTCAACTAAAGATGAATAAAAGAATTTGGGAACTTATTATAGTGAAGGATGAAGTTTTAAGTAATTATTGGGGTTAATAACTGATTTTTACTAAAAGGACCCAAATATTGCCATTAGTGGATGATTATCTTTAAGTGAGTAAATTGCAGTAATATAATTTTTAAAAACACCTAGTGTTGCCTAAGTACTAGTAGAAAGTAAACAGAAATTTTTATTGGTGATTAAAACTATTTTAAATGGGTAGGAAATCAATTTGTGAAGAAAGGAAGAAAAGAAAATGATGCAATGAAGCCCACAAGCCTAGAAACTAATTCGAAATGAAAGAACCCGATATTTTCTCACCATACCAGACTTTTTTTATTTACTGCTTTAAATCTACCCTGTAGCTCATTTTTCAGCATCCTTTATCATTTTCCAAACTTCAGTGGAAAATCAAAACATTAAATCCCTCTTCAAAAATTCAGAATAAAATAAACTAAAATCTCATAATTCCTCAATTTGAGATATATGCTTCTTAACATGATGCTAAGCAAATAGGAGCTTTAAAGTTTGAGTTTTTATCAACTAGGAGTTGGTTTTGGCAATTTACAGCAAGAGTGGAAGAAGGAGGGGGAGGATAGGAAGTTTAGTGAAGATTATTTAATGCTGCTTTAGAGGAATGGTCTCCACTCACAAACATATGTCAAAATGCGATTACTTTGATTGTCGTGTTTGATTTTTCCCTATGCCTTCCTATGTAATGAACCCATATATATAAAGAGAATGTTTGACCTTCCCTATTGGTATTTGATTCTTGTTTGATACTTAATATTGAGGATTTGAATGCTTCATACAATGTTATTAACGATTACATGGCAGTATAGGGAGGATTTGGTGCATTTGCAAAGAAATGGGGAAGAAACAATACATTTGAAGCTTCAGTAGCTCCAGACTACGACCATAAGGTCGATACGCTCACACCACTAGTCAATCGGTGATGTTAAGGGTATTGACCGATCCCAGGTGATGTTGAGCTCCAAGGTGCCTGTGTCTGTATGCGTTGTGCTATGTTTTATACAAATTCAAAAAATGAAATAAAAATAACAATTTTGAAGGTAAAAGGAAGATGCTTTTCAAATATAAAGTTAATTTGTGAAAATTCGTTTATTTTCGTTAAATTATAAATAATTAAAGAATGGTGATTAAGAATCAATTAGAAATTGATTTTGAGCTTTAATAATCATTTAAAACTCCTATACATTTCAAGAAAATTATGGAATGATTTATAATAAATATTATTTGATTTTAAAGATTTCCCTATGATTTCTGAATATGAGGGTGAGATTTTAAAGTATATTCTATGGTGATTAATAAATAGAAATTTATTATAAGGTTTATAATTTCATTTAAAAATCATATCTAATTATAGAAAATCGTGGTACGATTTTTATAATAATAGTTCATCTTAACCGAGCCTTTTATGGTTTTAAACATGAGAAAGATATTTGGAAATGTACTATATGCTTTAAAATCTTTAATTTTGGGTTTAAATAAATAGATAAAATGGTGTTTTCAACTTTTAAAGGATATAAAGGCTTTTTGAAACTTTATATATTTTTCTTTAATAAAATCACTATATAAGTGAAATGGGTGCTTTGTTGATTTTATTTTTATGTGTAATGAGGATACCATATAAACGGAGTTGTAGTACTGTCTGGTATAGGACTTTAGGTAATATTTCTTTGGTGATTGTTTGGACTTTTAATATAGAATGGAGCAATCATAGTTTATGGATTTTTGTAACGAGCGACAAACACTCGGTGTGTTATCAGTCGCATGAGCGGATATTTGTTTAATTAATTGTTGTGAGTAGATGTCAGTCATGCGGGATAAGTTATATGTTGTATTTATATAAAAGTGTTGCGAACTATGAGCTATAGCCGCAAGCTGAGAGCCATAGGTGTGTCAATCTTTGGTGCATGTACTCCTCTTATTTTGTTGATGAGTATACTAGATTAGGCTAGTATCCATCTTAGCAGTCTGATTGAGCGGTCGCGCCTTGGATTGATGACACATTTTTGTTGTGTATGGCTTAGAGCCATGGCGGAGAGCCACTACTCCATGTTACCTAGGTCAGTAGTTTGTTACCATTTTGGAGCATTTGCAAGGTAGCGTGTAACGACCCAAAATTTCGATCATTTAAATTTGAAATATTTAATTGATTCTAAATATCGAAAAGTTAATTTATAAATTAAATAACTTATATTTCAAATTTAATGAATTATTTGATAATTAAATTGTTTAAATTAATATTTGGAATTGTTTAAATAATTGAATCTTGAATTAAATATGAATGAAAATGATTTCAAACGTTGACTTAAATTCTATTTGAATAAGAAGGAAGATAGTAAACTTTTAATTTGAACTAAAAGTAATTTAAACTAATTTTGAAAATAACTCGTTGTAATTAACGTGTAAAAAAATAGTGTTCCAGGACACGGTCTCTGATTTCGACGAAACTAGTTTCATTGGATCCGTAATAGTGAATTATTATATGCCTTCGAATTTCATGGCGATCGAACGTATCGTTCGGTCGTGTGAGCTCGAAATGTGTAGAAATTATTTAAAGGAATTTAAATTAATATAATTCGATTCGAAAAGCTAACTTTTGTATACGATGGAACTAGATCCAGATATATATATTTCATTGTGTTCGAATAGGTATATAACATATAGAACGCCAAGCGGCACGCTTCGTTTGGAGTTTGAAATTTTAGCGAGTGAATAGTGCCTTAAAATTTTTCTATATAAGGGCATTAACTTTCTTCATTTGCAACATAACCCTAACATTATAACTCCAGCCGCTGTTTCTCAAACCCTAGCATCCAACAGCCATAATTTCTATGACTCATCCAAATCAAATTAGCCGAACGTTCAACATGAAAGTTGTTGATGTCATCCTCACGAACTCATCCATATAATCTGATCATCGAACCGAGGCTTGATGTGGTAGCGGTTTTGATTTGAAGAGGGGCGGTTTGTGTTCGTTTTTGGGTCATGGCGCGCACAGTGGCAGTAGGCCAGGGGAGCGAAGGCGCTACACCAAGCGCACTCGAGCAGGTGTGGACGGCGGTGGTTATCACGATCGACGATAAACAAAAAAAGAGAACGCGAGTCTGGAATCGCATATAAGAGGGAGAAGGAGTGTAGAGACCCGTAGCTCCATACCCTTTGAATTGATAATAATTCACTCCTGTTCGATCCAAATTGTAAGGAAGAGCAAATAACTAGGTAAAGAAGAAGAAAGAGATAGAAGAAATTAAAACGACCACACAGAATCTCACAATCACAGTGGAACAAAATATAATATATAATAACAGATTTTTATATACAAAAGAATCTGTAACTATTTAATGCTTACAATCATCAGAGTACAACAGTCAATACATCAAAACTGGATAGTTACATAACTTGTCCTTACACAGCGGAAATACAAATCTATGAAAATACATCTTGTCATCCAGCTCATCTCTTAAGCTCCGTAGCATCCCATCCTGAATCTGTAATACTCGGTCGGACCCGAGCATTATAATAAAATAATACCTGAGTCAATTTGAAAAACCAGCATGAGAAAACACACTCAATTTGAATTATTAGAGTTATCAAATCCATTGAAAAACAAAGGTATCTCGCTAGACCGCATCACAAATAAACACGATAGGTTTTTCCCTTACAATAACCAAAACTTTTTATAGAAAATCCAATGATATTGTAATAGTTTCTAAATAAAAATACTTATATTCAAAATAGCTGAAATCGTTACATTAATTATATTCCAGCATACTAGGCTCTACAAACAAAACAGTAAGCTCGTATTGGAGAATGGATTCCAACGAATGACTGGGCCACTAGGGTACCGCCCGTCACAGTACACCTCTAAAACAATGTACCGAGGACCTTACCGGTATCCCCCGCTACACAAGACCAGTATACCCCTAACCTAGATAGACCGAATATATTATCACCCTAGGTGTTCCCACCCTTACCATCAAGCACTTCTTCTTTCATGTGTACCCATATCTAAGATAAATAGGGTTCCGAGGACATCTAGAAAAGTGATAATATACCCTACTTGGGTGCGACCCATATAGCCTTGCTGCATCTCCCCTATTTTAGTCATTATCGGTTGATGAGGTTCGAGGCTGAGCTTTACGTTTTAAGAATAATTTTTCATAGAATGCTCACTGTCCTTCAATGACGATGTTCTGATAGCATTCTTCATACAGGTTGTCCTAGATCTGGACAAACCGAATCACCATCTTCATCGTCTTCATGGTATTCAATCGTAACATTCAAACTGGATCGAAGTGGTTTTTGGATAATTAAATCGGATCCTTGCTCTTCGAAATGATCAACGAAATTGGCCAATATTGATAGTCGGTTATTTAACTATCAAATAAAATCCAAAAGCAACACTAGGCCTTATTTCATAAATCTCCAAATATTTATTTCAAAACATCTTCACCGATATATATATATATATATATATATATATATATATATTCAGTCTCTTCAATATTCTATATTCGAACAATTTCAACACCTGTATCCATAACAGGATATTTTACCATTTCAATACTTAGAAATTTTTCCAACTTCTATTTTTACAACACTTAGAAAATATTTCCATTCCAAATTATTCCCCACTAAAAATATTTCCAAAACATTCCTTTCGATACTTAGGAAAATATTTATACGTATAATTTCCAAAAATCATTTTAATATTTAGCTTAGAAATATTTCATACTTATCTCATAAGTCTCTAGAATTTTAGTAAATGCTTCCCACGATTTCCCAACCGATTTATATTTATTTATAATTTTAACCCACCATTTAAAACTCCTTTTAAATGGATTCAAAAATCTTCTCGAAGTTATCGCATCTAGACATCGAAAATTTTTCTTAAGTCTCTAACGTTCCATTAACAAGATTTCTCTCATAAAATCTCCTCCTTAAAATAAAACCTATCCACACATCTCGAGAGAATTTTATAAATAAATTTTAAACATTTCAAACTGTATATATATACAAAAGATCAATTTTAAAGAGCAATAATTTATTTTTATTTTTAAAATATGTTTTAAGTTATTATTTAAAATATTTAACACCTTAAATAATTATCACTAACTCTTTTAAAAATAAACAAATCGGTTTACAAAGATGATTGTAAAATTTAATTTCTTATTCAATAAATATTAACTATTTGAAAAAATCCATTTCCTTAAGTATTCCAATACTAACTAGTTTAAAATTTTAAAGTTTAAATAATAAAGTTTTCCCTTTGGAAAACAAAACTTAACTTCTTAAAAGTTATTTTAAAATCTCGATAACCAATTTAATTTATAACTTCCTCTCGATTCCATAACATATCGATTTATTTTCGCTTCCCTAACCATTCCCATTTCAAAAAAAATCTACTATTTTTCTCAATCCTGTTTCCATGTTCTAATATAAATTCACCCTGTAAATTTATATTTTCAATTATCATCTGATATCGAATTCCTTTATTTATAGACATCGTTTTATCAATTTTATAACCCCTTTGGTTTTACCTGTTTTATAAAACAAATCTTATTTATAAAATTCCCTTATATACATTCCTTTCTTAGAAATTCCTTTTATGCTTCCAATCCATTTTAAATATTGACTTAAACTCCTTTCTATATTTCTAGCATATCATTTATAAATTCTCTTGTATAATTCATTTTTAAAAACTCATTTAGTAATTCACGATAGTTAGGTATTACCAAAAATCAATATTTGATTCTTTAAAATAACTCGGTTCCAATATATATTTTGTACCAAACTCCCTTTTATTCCTTAAATTTTTAAAAAATAATAATTATAGTATTTGAATTATCAAAATTAAAGCCAGTGTTACAATAGCATCCAACAATTCCAATCACTATAATAATCTATAATAGATTATTCTATACATATCGTATATCACTATATATGAAAAATAAACAATAAATTTGAGGAATCCAGTTGGATCCCTCTAACATGTTTCCTTGCATCCATAGATGTTAATACAACATAAATATATCAATCCCACTTCGAGGGGGATAGCGCGGTATATAGGATTATCCACTATTATGCGGGGTGCATAGGGTCTCATCCGCTATAATGTGCTGGAATATTACTACAAAAATACTAGTATATACATACTACTATATATAATATAATATCCTTCAACAGATAATTAACTCAACCAAAATGTAATGACCGGCATTTTTAAACATTTACAAGTATTAAATTAAATAAGATTTTTAAGTAAAATTGTTATGAACAAAAAAATTAAGATTTTATTGATACAAATTAGATTATATTACAAATTATGAGCTTAATTAAAATCCTATTAATGACATATGCTTGCAATAATATTAGGATGATAACAAATGTTAGTGTGTATTTTAATAATATTGGTTTGAATGATATTAACAATTGTCTGGATGTAAATTTCCAATTGACTGGAATAATAAATGTTAATAAAGAATATACATGTTAATAAGGAATCATAAATGTTTGTTTATTAAAAAAGAATCATATGTTTATTTATTTAAAATGTTTGGTAGCTAAAAAATTGATTTCGGAGGTGATAAACTATTATTTGGTAAGAATTGTATAATATATGTTTGTATCCAATAGTGCGTAAATATGTTTAAATCACTGTTTGATAGGAAATAATTTTTCTACTTCTCATTACATTTATTTAGTCCATTTTGATATTCACTTTTGTAATCAATTGAAATTAATGTAATTTAATAATTTCAATTAATAAGAGAGAGAACATTAAATTGTAAGTTTATAAGTGTAATCAAACATAGCTTATGTTTTGTGAAAATGTAAGAAAAGTTTGATTTAATGAAAGGAAGAACGTTTATATCAAATAAAATGAATGTTTCATTTGTGAATGTATATTTAATTTAATTAGAGTAAAGAATAGAATGATTTGTTAAAAAAAGAAATATATATTTATTTGAACGCTGTTTTAGCATACAGATTGATTACAAGAATAGGAATATAATTTAAGTAAGTTATGTATTACTGTAGTGTAAACAACAAATTTATAAGCATGTTTAAACTACTTAAGGAAATAATTGTTCTATTTCTCATCCATTTTGGTTTACCTATTTTGAAATTTAACTTTGTTATTAATTTCAATTAATGTAATGGAAATATCTCGATTAAAAGGAAAGAAAATGTTGATTGCAATTAATAGATTTAATAAAAGAACGCACGTTTTGTGTTAAACAGAAATGGTGCTTTAATGGAAATAAAAGAATTGAACGTTTTCATTTTAAGGTAAGTATAATTTTATTAATTGTACGTAGATAAAAATTTATATGTGTACAAATTGAGTATTATTTGAGTGAATGAAATTAATTTGGTTACGTTTCGAAAAAAATTGAATTTCAAAATGTGTATGTGGTCCCTTCATTTCTTTTTTATTTATCTATTGCATGTACGTTTTAAAATAGTTACCTCATTATTAAAACTAGGTCTGTTCATTTCTCCTTCGGTTTAATACCTAAGACTAAGCTTTTAGGCTATATTTAATTCTTTCCATCTCATTTTTGGTTATAAATTTTTTTATTTTCCTTTGGTTTGCCAATTTTCTCATTCCTACATACATTTCCTTATGCATTATCAATGCCTAAAGCATTTAAAACTAAACGTGCAATTTGTCCCTCCACCTTTATTTCCTTATTATTAAATAATCTATAATTTTATTTCTTAATTTGCATTTTAATTCTTCTAACACCTCATATTCATTTAGTTCACATCTTTCAATACTACGTGTTAGGGCTGTTCATATTTTGCTTTATTTCAATTCCTAGTTTGTTTATATATACCTTATTACTTTTCATTTGTTTCCATCTTCATTCCTTTAGTCATATTTCATTTTCTAATCTCATCTTCTATAGCTTCATTTTCCAATAAAACTTGCATCTCATTTTTTTTCTCTCTTCACCTTCCTCTTTCCTTTTTCGTTTTCTTCTTCTTTAAATCTCCTTCTTCTCTTTTTCTTGCTTCATTTTTAATCTTTTTTGTTTTTTCTTCTTCAAATCTTCTTCTTCTTGTTTTTGAAAGCTTCATTTTCTTTTTCAATTCTTCGTCTTCTTTAAATTTTGTTCTTCTTTTCCAAATCTTTTTCTTCAAATGCAGACCTATAACAACTTCTCTTTCTCTTCCAAAACATTCTAAAAAAAGATTAAGATAGAAGGAAACAAATCAAAAGGAGGAAGTAGTAGCAGATCCAAATCCGACTAGAAAAGGAAAATCCAAAAGGTGGGTGTTTAAACTCACTCACGAAATACTAAAATTTTATTGCATATTAAACCAGGAATATAATGATAAACTTTTTATTGTTGGTTTGGAATTTTTAATGATATTTAATTTGAATAGCTAAATTTCAATATGTGATGACTAATAATTACTTTGACATGTTATTGATTTGTTGAATTGATTGATTTGAATGTTGATTGTATGTTGTGATGGTTGTTATTGTGATTGAATGTGTATTTGTTCATTTATTTGATATATCCTTGTTATCACCCTATAGTTTATTGTAATTATATAAATTTTCATATTGATCATTCATGAATTTCAAGTATTTACATCAGAGGAAAAATAGTATGTTTAGATTTACTATTTGAACCATAAAAATGATTTTGAGAAGTAAACCGTCGTTAACCTATTTGAAAGTTTTCAAAATAAAATTTGGAAACATTGGGTAGTTTCCATAAAATTGAATACTGAAACTTTGGAACATTTTTATAAATCAAATCTCTTAAACTATGAAATTTAACTGGGAATTGTTCTGTAAATTTGTAACTTTCTAGAATGAATCTATTGTGAAATCCATTTTATTTTGAATATGGAAACAATAATATTTTCAAAAATTTGAACCTTCAAAAATGTAGTTATATTCATTCCTTATTACATCTACTTTTGATTGAATTTGCATAAGAATTTAGTTCTGACTCGAGTGTATTATTCTCCTTTACGCTTGGGTTAGCTTGAGTTTTTCAGCATTGAAGACTATTTTCTGGTGGACGAAGACGAAGATTCAACATATTATTGCTATTTATCATTCCACTACATTTAATGTACCGCTGCATTATTTGTTTATTTATGATATATGTATAACTCTGATTTGAATTTGTAAAAGTGTAATCAAATGTCATTTGCAAAACAGCTTCATGAACTATTTATTTGATTATTATATTTTATCGTTCCGCTGTGAGATTCTGTATTTTTTTTTTCTTTCCTTTTTTTTCTTATTTACTCCATTAACAATCCTTCCTTTTGAATGGTTTGATTCTGACATGTGTGGTTTATTGTTGATTTGAACCATCCAAAAAGGTGGGTCATTACAGTTGGTATCAGAGCTTTGGTTTAGACATACCTTAGCATGTTGGGGTTAACTCATTAGGGATAGGGTAGTAATACCCTAAAATGAGTTGTTTGAGTGTATATACGAAAGCGTATTTGTTAGTGTTATAAAAATGTTTTGTATAAATTTTGAAATGAAATTATTTTTCCTAATATTATATGATATATATAAAGGAATAATATTTTATGACTAATATAATTATTTGTAATGTGTTTGATTTATGAAATGGTAATATTTAATTATTATCATTTTTGTTAACTTGTTGTATTTAGTCAAATTATAAACATTGGTTAATTATTGTTGATTGAATTAATGGACTAAACACTAGTTTAATAATGGTGTATTAAAGAGAATAAAATGAATAATTAGGATATTTGTTTATGAAATTGAAATGTTGTTATGAATTTTGTTGTTTGTTGACATGTAGTTTCGACTATTGAAAAAAATGGAATATTTGGATATTTTGGATAATCGAAACCTTTTGAATTAATACATGAGTGAAACTTGATAATTAGGTTGAATTATATAGTTGAATTGATAACCTTAATTTTAAAGCAAGTAAAACAAGGTTTAATTTGTTATATTTATGTTTAGTAAATGAATAAAATTTGGGTATACATTCTTAGCATGTAATGTAATAATATACAAGTATGAACTTTAAGCCTTAGGATCTTTAAATTGAAATTGGGATTAAGGAAATATTGTAAATGAGATTAAATTGGAAAAATATGTTTATAAACTTAATTAACTTTTACGAAACATGTCATGAATAAATCAAAAGGTAAAGGTGAAACTAAATCGAATAAGCAAATATGAATTAAAAGTGAAATGATTCCAAATAAAGCCATGACTTGTAAATTGTTATGAAATAAATGGATGTTGCAATAAATGGTTATAAATAAAGTAGTGATAACTTCAAAATCGAACAATGTCTTATAAAAAGGAATTAAGTTTAATAAATTGGTTATAAACATAAGAAAATTCCTTATGAAATGTTTTGCAAATAAATGTAGTATTAAATGAGATATTACATGTGAAATGAATGTAATTTAAATTAAAGAGAAATATAAGCAATATTATGAGAATGGATATATTAATGTTTATATCAAAAGGAGAAATTCTATGAAACAAATATTAAGTATGAAGTTGATTTGAAAACTATTGATTTGGAAAGGTACTCAATTTAAAAGTGAAATCTTATATAATCGAAGTCTATATAAGTGTGATTTGATACTATTGATTTTAGAAAGTATTCAATTTGAAAATGGAATCTTATATATAATGGACTTTATATAAGTATGATATTTGAAATTGATTTGAAAAGACACTATATGATACATATTTTCGAAGCAAAGATATGGAAAGTGCCTTCTGCTTGATATCCGCTTTGTGGCCACATTGTGGATTCATTCTATTGATATTATTCTCTCTGATTTTGGTTTTTCGGATGTGATACTCGAGTGTCCTACCATGGCGTAACCCATGGTCGTTTTTTTGGGTAGTGTAATCCGCAAGGCAGAGATTGCTTAAAGGGTACGGATGTCTCCTGGAGGATCCAGGCGTAACCATTGTTATGTATCATGTGGTCTACCGGTTTTGTTGTCGTGGCGTAATCCGCAAGGCAGAGATCGCTTAAAGGGTACGAATGTTTCCTGGGGGATCCAAGCATAACCATTGTTATGTATC
The DNA here is from genome assembly GCA_030765085.1 of Allium cepa. Taxonomy (NCBI): domain Eukaryota; kingdom Viridiplantae; phylum Streptophyta; class Magnoliopsida; order Asparagales; family Amaryllidaceae; genus Allium; species Allium cepa. The sequence goes on along the minus strand of CM060932.1, from coordinate 687,544,556 downwards.
CTACGGTCTATAGTTTTGATTATCATGACGTAATTCGCAAGGCGGTGATTGCTTAAAGGTACGGATGTTCCTGGAGGATCCAAGTGTAACCATTGAGTATCTGCAATCTAGATGATTTGTTTGGATTGTACGTTCCATATCGGTTTTGATGGTTTTTCATGTATTTTCACTGGGTGTTGAAACAGATCTACTGAGTACTGGGAGAATTCTAGCCTTGCGCCTGATCAACGGATGGCCAGAGTCTACAAAAACGAGGATAAACCTGTTAAGACATCGAGTTATAAAAGTATTTTGATAAAGTATTACATAAAAAATATTTTGGTCATTTTTTTCTTTTTTAAATACTTTAAAATGTTTAAAATATTATCTATTTATGTACAACGGTTTATTAGTGTTGTAAATATCATGAGAAATTATTAATTCAATAAGACATATTTAAAGTAAATGATTATTGATTTATTAATAATGTTTGAAAAGTATCTTGAGATAAAACTAATAAATTTATAAATAATGGATTTAAGGGTTTCAATAGCTTCTTCGTAAACATAAGTAATGATGTAAATAATTATTTTCAAATAGTTTACATATATTTATAAAGATGTTATTTAAAATATTTAAATGGTATTTAAAAATAAGCAAGAAATTTTACAAATGAATTTTTGAAAAGTATTAAAGATGATTTATTTGCAAATGAAGCTTTCAAATGAATATTGCAAGTAAAATTTATATAAGTTTCTTTGAATGTAGAATTTAAAGATATTATATAAATGAAAAAAAAATGATTTGCAAAGTTTATTTATAGTAATATACTTGGCAAATAAATTCGAATCTCTATTTTGCAAGTATAGTGTGGAATATTCAATTGATTTCGAAGTGATAATAGTAAATTTATTGGTTCATTTAATGTTTGTATTTTTGTATTAAACCATAATAAATGTTTTTCTATGATTTGAACATTCATTTTAAAACAAGTGTGTAAAATTAATTATGAAGAAACGAAATTTAAACTTTGATTTAGAAATTTAATGTAAGATTTGAGTATTCTATTAGTTTCAGTTTAATAATCTTGAGTTTATACTTATTTTAAAAATAACGAATCTAATAAGTTATCGGATTTAAGGAACTTTATTTTAAAGTTTATTATAATGTTTTGATATAAATTTCTAACATTGTTTTAGACTTTCGAAAAGTCTTTTCATAATGCTATGAGGATGTTTTAAATATATCTTATATTTTTACCAAGTGAATGAGGTTAAATGTTTTAACTGAATTTTAGATATGTTGAAATATTTCTTTTCTCTTCAAGGGCAAATACCAAAAACTTAAATTTTTATTCAATAACCAAATGGAGTTATAAAAATAAGTAGGGCAGTAGAAGCTTAAGTAATATATTTTTTGAAATGATTCATTAATGACTTAAGTATGGTTGGGAGTATTTCGACCGGCCCAACATCGCCGAACCAACACCCTTCTTATGCATAACCGAACCAACCCACACTCCATCTCCCTGCCAAACCAACTTCATCTCCATGTACTACCGGACCACCTACTACCGAACCAACTACCGGACCACCTACTACCGAACCAACTACCGGACCACCTACTACCCAACTACCTCTCCAACATACTACCGAACCAAACACCTACAGGTCCAACACCAACCGAACCAACCAACTTCCCCTGCATAGCCGAATCAACCTCCTTTCCATGTCCAACCGAATCAACCCAGCTCCACACATTGTCGAGCCAGAAGCAAGGGAAGACACGACCAGACCAACTCTGTCAGGCCAGATTGCTTCAGCCCAGGCCCACCAGCAGCTATATACATCCAAGACCCCTGCCCCCAACCTCACTCAATAAATAGAGGGGCAGGGGTACAACAATGGCAGACAAGTTTGAGAGCTCAAGCACGGAAGGAACTTTCAAACAACTTTCATATACTTGTATACAAAGCTTTGTGCTTGTAAACTGAAAGAAAAAGGAGAATAACATATAAAGTGGACGTACGCACGTTCAGGCCGAACCACTATAAATCTGTGTGTCTTTTACAGTTTAGTCCATCTATTTTATATATTTGCGTAAATCACCCAAATCACTAGAAACAACAATAAATCAACTAATTCATACGACTTGGAGGTGTTTGTCCAATTTTGTGCAAACATTTTTTGTGCTTTCACTGAGAAACAAGAGCTCGAAGCTTCAGCTTCTCCCGCTCAACCCTTTTTCTATCAGCATCATTCATTGCTTGGAAAACATGCCTCCCGGACGGAGGAAAGATGCTAACAAAGGAAAGAACATTGCAACTGGCAGTATCCCAGATCCAGTAGTCAGAAATCAAGACAATCGACCGGTTCCAACAGCAAACGAAAATCAGGCAAATCCGACAGCCCCCGCTACGGAACAACCAATTACAAGGGCGGATCTGGACAAGATTGTGGCTGAAGTAACTAACAGCTTCGCATCTCAACAAGAAGCCTTGGTGGACCAACTCATGTCACGCTTAAGGGATGCTGAAGAATCCAACCGCAACACTGAATCATGGGGTGAGTCCCGGTCTGGAGGATCTGGGAGGCGACAAAGGTCTTTCTTCTTCGAAGAGGCTAACAACAGAAACAGCCATGGTAGGAGCCGAGCCCGGACTCAGCCCGAATTCCGACCCGAGGAAACACTTGGAACCGAACCCAACGAGGGAGGTGCCAGGCAGGGGTCAGATGTAGCTGAGCCTGTCATGCTACCTAACCATGAAAACACCAGCAGACGGGGCCGAGCTGGAGTCCGACCCGAAGTTGGACCCGAGGAAGTGCTGAGAACAGAACCCAACAGGGGAAGATCAAGGCAAGGGCCAACTGTGGCTGATCCCAGCATGCCCCCAGAAGACCAGAGGCAGACATTGGAGAATGTTAGGAGTGATAGACGATACCATCTCTACAAGCCGTCTGGACGGAATCAGTCCCGCAGGGAAGAACCAAACTCATTTCTATCCGCTCCAAGTTCTGATGAAAGGATGGCGCGATTATTCAGAGAGTGCGTCCAACGGGAGCAAAGGGATCGGGGGATAGGTGCTAGGGTAACCAGCCCCTTCACCCGCAATATCGAAACCGCCATCACCCCCGGGAATGGAAAATGCCAACAATGGAACCTTACAAGGGAACCTCTGACTCCATAGTACACTTACAGAGATACACCCAGCATATGCTCATGAGCGGAGCAACGGAGGGAGTATTGTGTAAATGCTTCCCACTTTTCTTGGCAGATCTAGCTACCTCCTGGTTCTGCCACCTACCCCAAGGGTCCATCAGCTCATGGGAAATGTTGAAAGAAAAGTTCATCAGCCAGTTCCGCATTCATGTAGAACAACCCAAGGACGCTTATTCCTTATCTAATATCAAACAGAAGCCCGGAGAGACAGTGCAACAATATCTAACCCGGTTCAACGCCGCAGCGGCCGCAGTCCAAGATGCCGACGAGAAACTTATCCTAATGGCCCTCTGTAGTGGTGTACATCCGGATACTAAATTTGCTAGAAGACTAACCAAGGAAAAACCAGCTACTTTACCTGATTTCTTCCATGAAGCTGGAAAGTATATGAGACTTGAAGACGCTGCCACTGGGAGGCAGTCAGGGCAACAGGCTAGGACAGCTCCAGACAAGGTTCCTGCCGCAGCAAAGGATGTTCGGAGAAGTGACTCTAGAGACAGTGCTGGGGGCAAAAAGGGAGAAAAGCGCTTATACCGACCAGGACCAAGATTTGACTCCTACACTCCTTTGAATGAAACAATCGAAAATATCTTCCTAGCTACTCAAGACGAAGTTAGATACAAGCGCCCCCGCACAAGAAGGAGTCAGATAACGCACTCAAGTGTGGAAAGTTCTGACGCTTCCACAAATCCCATGGACATGACACCAATGAATGCCACCATCTCCGGGACTTGATTGAAGAACACATTAGAAGGAGGAGACTGGAACGCTATGTAAAAAGCCAGAACAGGACTCCAGATCCCGCCAATGAAAACCCAGGGCTACCCCTCCCAGAAGCAGGCGGAGGAAATCGCAACGCCAGCGGCTCTACTCAAGAGAAGATAGTGGTCCATACCGTATCAGGAGGACCACACATCGCCGACAGAAGCAGGGCAGAGATGGAAAGATACGGTAAGTCACTTAGAAACGATGAAGGCTACGTTAACTCTGTTATGGAAGAACGCCACCCGAAACGGAAAGAGAATGACGACATCACATTCAGTAGGCGTGATCTAGAGGGAAGACAGTACCCACACATGGATCCTATGGTCATCTCTGCCTGGTTCGGTCCAGCCAAAGTTTTCTGAATTTTAATAGACACTGGAAGCTCAGTAAATATCCTATTCAAGCATGCTTTCGACAAAATGAAGCTGTCAATGAAGGATGTGTCTCCCTGCAACAAACCACTACATGGTTTCACTGGAGATGCGAAGATGCCCCTCGGGCAACTGGACCTTTTTGTTGAAATAGGAAGTCATCCCCGCTCCGTTGTGCGAAAACAAACGTTTGTACTAATAGAGAACCACTTGGCTTACAATGCCTTTTTGGGAAGACCAGCCTTGTCTGACTTTCAAATTGTCCTAGCCCCATGGTGCCTGAAGATGAAATTTCCAACAGATCACGGAATAGAAGAAATGGAGGGAGATCAAGACGCTGCTCGAGACTGCTATGTAACCGAACTTCGCAATAACCGCAGAAGAGATAAAGGGAAAAATGCAGAGACTACTCTCTGCATGAAAAACTTGGAAGCATAGCAACTAAAGAAAGCCCCTCCTCTTCGATATATTAGTGACCCTTTCAATGAATTTGTCCCCAGGGATAAAGAGGAGGAGGCCACCGCCGATCCTGCAGAGGCTATGGAATTCGTAGCTGTAGACAAACATGACTCAAGTAGACTATTGAAAATCGGATCTCAACTAAAAGAAGAATTAAAGGATCAAATCATTGATTTTCTTCGCCACAACATGGATGTATTTGCATGGACGCACGCTGATATGACAGGAATCTCCCCAGATGTAGCATGCCACGTACTGAACATCGATCCCACCAAGGTGCCAGTAAAGCAGAAAAAGAGAAGCATGGGGGCAGAACGATCAGCAGCCCTAGAGGAAGAAGTGAAGAACCTACTTGCCAATAACTTCATACGAGAAGCCATCTACCCAGAATGGATCGCCAACCCGGTGCTGGTAAAGAAGGCTAATGGGAAGTGGCGAACATGCATCGACTTCTCCAACTTAAATGACGCTTGTCCGAAGGATTGCTTCCCACACCCCCGAATCGATCAGCTCGTGGATAGCACCGCCGGACACGAACTCTTATCTTTTATGGACGCATACTCAGGATATAACCAGATCCCTATGCACGTCCCCGATCAAGACCACACTAGTTTCATCACTGACCGGGGATTGTACTGCTACAGGGTAATGCCTTTTGGACTTAAAAAAGCCGGAGCTACTTATCAGCGCCTCGTCAACAAGATGTTTGCAAAACTAATAGGACGAACTATGGAGGTTTATGTGGATGACATGCTGGTAAAATCGAGGAAAGCCAACGATCATATAAACCACCTGGATGAGATGTTTCAAGTACTTCGCCAATATGGAATGAAGCTGAACCCTCTAAAGTGCTCCTTCGGAGTATCGTCGGGAAAGTTCTTGGGATTCATCGTCCATGCCAGGGGGATTGAAGCAAACCCCGAACAAGTTCGGGCTTTGCAAGATATCAAGATACCATCCGCTCGAAGAGAGATGCAAAGCCTAAACGGGAAAGTGGCCGCCCTAAGTAGGTTCATCTCTAAAGCAACCGACAAATGCATCCCTTTCTTTGAAGCTCTAAAGAAAGACAAAGGAAAGTTCGAATGGACTGACGAATGCTCGACAGCCTTCCTTAACTTAATCGGACACCTCCAGAGACCACCAGTACTCTCAACTCCAAATGAAGGCGAGGAACTATACCTATACCTTGCTGTGTCGTCCCATGCTTTAAGCGCCGCTTTGGTGAGAGAAGACAACCACGCGCAGCGGCCCGTGTACTTTGTAAGAAAGAGATTTACAGGGGCAAAAGCCAGATACCCTAAACTTGAAAAGCTAGCATACTGTTTGCTAATCACGTCACAGAAACTGCGACACTATTTCCAATCTCATTCCATCAAAGTTTTAACCGATCAACCGCTAAGGCAGGTACTCCACCTCCCCGACACTTCTGGGTGACTACTTAAGTGGTGCATTGAACTGAGTTAATATGATATCACCTACCATCCTCGCACCGCTATCAAGGGGCAAGCCATAGCTGATTTCATTGCCGAATTCACTACTAACGAAGGTAAAGAGCAGTCTGAAATAGCAGAAGATATCAAGTGGAATCTCTTCGTAGATGGAGCATCAAATGAACAAGGCTCGGGGGCAGGTGTTGTGATAATCACCCCCAGGGGAAGAAAGCTGCACTACGCCCTAAGGCTGGAATTCGCTGCCGCCAACAATGACGCAGAGTACGAAGCAGTGATAGCTGGATTAGAACTTGCCCTGGAAATTGGAGTCGGTTCTTTATGTCTCCATAGTGATTCTCAACTTATTGTAAATCAAATACTGGGAGAATTTCAGGCTTGAGGAGAACGACTCACAGCATATCTAAAGAAGACCAAGCTGCTGCTCAATCAATTGGATCACTATTTAATCAAACACATTCCTCGAGAAGAGAATCAGGAGGCCGACGAACTGGCAAAGCAAGCTAGCATGAAGGACATCACTGCCTCCCGAATAATAACCATCTCAAAGCAACTGGCCCCGAGCTACGAGCCAATGAATATGATAGCTGCAATTGAAGAAGAAACTTGGATGACCCCCATTCGTAAGTACTTACAAAGTGGCACACTGCCCGACGGACGTAACGAAGCTAAGAAAATCTTAAGGAAAGCTTCCCGCTACACGTTACAAGAAGGCAGCCTCTATCGGCGCGGTTTCTCTAATCCCTTATTAAGGTGCATCGCTGGAAGGGAAGCCAGGGAAGTCTTGTCCAACATCCATCAAGGAAGTTGGGGAGATCACACCGGAGGACAGATTCTAGCAAAGAAAATACTCTGATACGGGTATTACTGGCCCACTTTAAACAAAGATGCCTTAGACTTCGTCAAAAGATGTGACAAATGTCAGAAATTTGCTAAGATTCCTCGACTACCAACAAATGGGATTACTCAAATGACCAGCCCTTGGCCCTTCGCAATATGGAGAATTGACTTGATTGGCAAACTGTCAGTGGGCCGGGGCGGAGCCAAATATGCCATAGTAGCAGTTGACTATTTCACCAAATGGGTGGAAATGGAGCCTCTAAATAAAATATCTTCGGCAAAAGTTATTAACTTCTTGATCAAAAATGTTTTATGCAGGTACGGGGTTCCACTCAAAATCATATCGGACAATGGACTTCAATTTGACAGTGAGGAAAATGCCGACTGGTGCCAAGAGCACGGAATTCACAAAAGCTTCTCATTTGTGGCTTACCCCCAGGCAAACGGACAAGTCGAAGCTGTCAACAAAATCCTCGAAACCCTAATCAAGAAGAAACTCGAAAAGTCAAAAGGCGCTTGGGTGGATGAACTTCCTACGGCACCTTGGGCCTACCGCACATCTTACAGAACATCAACAGGGCATACTCCTTTCTCTTTGGCATACAGATCGAAGGCCATGCTCCCAGTTGAAACTGTAGTGTCTTCCCACCGTAGGATCCACTACAACCCAGAAGAGAATGAAGAACTCCTCCACATGTCTTTGGATCTAATTGAAGAAAGAAGAAATGATGCAGCACTTAAAGTGGCAGCTCACAAGCAAAAAGTAGTGGCACAATACAACTCTAAAGTCAAACACCGCAGCTTACAAGAAGGAGATCTTGTCCTCAAACGGATCTTCCCACGCCCCGGAGCGCTAGATCCAATCTGGGACGGACCCTATGTAATTCATAAAGATCTCCACAACGGAGCTTATATTTTGTCAACAGTGGACGGAGTGGTGTTCCAGAGGACATGGAACATCCAACACCTCCGTCGATACTTTTCTTAACTTGTACTGCCCATATGAAGTGAATTAACAAAGAGAATCAGTGGACGTAGGCATTTTCGTGCCGAACCACTTTAAAAAATCTTGTCTCTTTTTAACTTGTTCCTTTATATCTTGGCTGCTTGTTAAGCTTTATCCTTTTCTGTTGAAAAAAATCATGTATAACGACATTTCCATTTTGGACACTTCACGGCGCAATCTCACCTGGACAAGACCCAACAGGTACTATGCGAATCTATGCACTCGCCAGTGAGACACTTTTGCTCCAGCATCCCTCTGCTGCGGGTTAACTCATTGCTCGCGACTGCCCTCAAAGCCAACTGTAATGAGCCGATTATAAGCCATCAAGAAGGCCGACTATAGCCGATGGCAGCTCATTACTGCGTTCGGCTCGCCGGCAACTGTGAACCTACTTTAAGACCCAACATAAGGTGTGGCCAGCCAGGGATAGTTCACGGTTGACGATCGGTACCCACGCTAGCCGACCACATTAAATCGAATAATACCCACGATTACGGGCCATAATGGCTCGGGTAGTTACTGTGCGCGATCTCGGCTCCGATATGTCTTAAGTGCGGCTGTAGTAAAAAAGATAAACTCCCCGCGGAGGCGTAAGATGGGTGAAATGTCTCCAAGACCCACAGCTAGGGAAAGTGACTACAAAACCCGTTTGCCACGAACTTAAGCATATCGACGGCCTTCCGTGATTGAAAGTTTTACTGTTTCTCATATTTCCATTTCATTCAAAAACTTTTCTCCTATCCTATATAACAATCCCTAAAGTACAGGTCACAAAATAGGGGAACTCTCGCTTGTGGAAATATGAACTCACATCCGGATGGCGGAACACTCAGCTACATTCCATACTCAGTCACGCAAGACATTCAAAGCAACTCTCTACAACTAAAACACGAAGGGCGGTACTATCTTCTCTTGTATACAAATATGTAGCTTTAATTTATTCACACATCATATTGGCATTACAAGACATGAAACAATATTTTGAGCAGAAACTTAGCATCAAATACGATTAAATCACATGCATAAACACGCAGCTGTATTTCTTATGCAACATATCAAAATAACAACCACATTCGAACATAACAAAATCAGCTTATGTTATGAAATTACATAAAGTCATTCTTTACAAATAATATAATTACAAGTTACATTAATGTTTCGGACTAACATAGACAGCAACCAAAATATGTACAAGTCAAGTCAAGGAATCGGAGCTTCGCCTCCATCCCGCTAGCCCTCCGGATCTACGTAACTGCAGGGTCAGAACTCCCCGCATGTACTCCAGAGGTCCCGCCTGCCCAATTCAAAAGAGAATCCATCAATAATCACGAAAGATAAGCAATCAAAACATGAAAAGGTTAAAAGGAAAGACTTACCAGCGTCTGCTCCCTGATCATCATCATCTAGCTGCACGCCTACCTCATCCGCAGCAAGCAGCCGCATGCCCTCCTTAACCGCCACCTTCTCTTCCTTAGTGAATTGGGCCGTAACCACATCCATCCTGAAAGCCGCACCACATTCCTTATCCGCATCGACCTTAGCTTCCTCCAAAGCCCGGAGATATATCCTAGCCATAACCCGGGGATAATCGTCCATCCAGGACAGGTTGCCCTGTCTCCAAGTACGGAAATACATGTCCTGGAGCATCTCGTCCATCATCCCCTCGTTCTCCTCAAACTCTTTCATCCAGGCCTTAGAAGCCGACAGCCGTGTGACAGCAGCATCTCTCTCCAATCGGTATCTCGAGCAGTCAGCCTGAAGGGACTTCCGCATCACTTCCATCTCCTCCTTCAACTTGGCCTGAGCAAGCTCTGCGGCCTCAAGCCTCCCAGATAACTCCTCTACCTGCTCGAGATTTTCTCTCCGAACTTCATCCACCGTTGCAATGGCCATGTCAATTCGCTCTTTGCAAACAGCCTCCATTTTTCGCAACTCAGCCTTGCTAGCCTCTTCCATGGTTTTCTTTAGTCGTCGGGAGGCCGCTTCATGCTGGGATATCTGAATAGCCTGATCGGCAAGCTGTTTGGCCTGATCAGAAACCTTTAGCCGCAATCGAATGTTAGCACTTCCGATTTCCTCCCCAGCCTTGGCCAGTCGAGCGTGATGCTCCATTAGCCTCTTGGTCTCTTCAGCCACCCGATCAATGTTTGCCTTGGCCTCACTCCCCATGGTCACAATCCGAGTAGTAAGCAAATCGAGGTCTAAGGACTTAGCCTCATCAAGCACCCATACCATGGGATTGCAGGGAAGAAGATGCTCACCCGTGGCCTCGTCAAAAGAGATGTCCTGAAAACTCGGGTCCAGATCCGGGTGGCCGGCAAATGGGTTGCGAACCAAACCAGGATGGTCTATCGGGGTGACGGTTGGATTTTCGGACGGATGCGGGGAAAGCATAAACTCAGTATCTTTCTCGGTAATATCATGGATAGGCTGGACTGGAGCCTGAGGGCCAGGTGAGGGTTCAAACAAAGATCGGCCCCTCTTCCTCTTTTGCATATCTTCTTCAATAACTCCAAGAAGAGGGCGATAGCTAACCACATCTCCGGGACTGCTAGTTGACGGCTTTGGTTTGGCAAAAGCTTTGAGTAGCTTATACTGTTCAAGGCGGTGCCGAATATCTGATGTCTTGGCCACCTTACTCGTTCCTGGAATAAAAACCAAGTGTTACAAGCATGCATGAAACTATGATCCGAGAAATATGTTAAGTTAAAAGGAGTAGGAAGACGCGCTTATTTTACAAACCCTGAGGGAGAGTGGGATACTGCAATAAGTCCTGAATCTCATTCCAGGACGGGAGTTGGCCATAAAATATTACTAAGTCCTTATCATAAAGGGAGTCTGCGAAAGTTAAGAATTCACCTTGAACCGTCGGAGTTGCCTTAGCTGAAATACCCTCAGAAGATAGACTGGCACCCGTCCCGGCTTATCAGACTTCTTCGATTTCTCCACCAAGGCGGGCCCTTCGCCCAACCCCTCGAAGGCTTGACGGAAGGCATCATCAGTCCACTCTTGAATCTCACCCGCTTGCCCAGAAGTCAAGGCACCAGCGCCACTACCACTCTGCCCTTCACCACCGTTACCACCGTCATCTTCTCCATCACCACCGCTCTCCTCCTCGCCTCTCTCTTCCTCTCCACTTTCCTCTTCCGGAACATCTGGGCATGTGTTGGGAGAGGGTCCATCAGATTTCTTAAGCTTCTTCCCCCCGACGACTGGAGGTACTGAGAAAGGTCTCCTCTTGCTACTCTTGGCAGTAGCCCCGTCTTTAGCTTTGGCAGCCCTCTCCTCGGTTGTATCTCTCTGCTTAACCACAGATTGATATGGCAGAATTAAATTGTACTCCAGGAGAGTGGCATTCCTGATCAGGTAAGAAACCGACCTATCCCGTCCCGAGATGGCTTTTATTTCCGCAGCCATCCGAACCAAGGTATCATTCTCCACGACCGCAAAGCCACCTGTCGCTAGCAAGAAATAAAAGCACATAAGAAGAAGCATTGTAGTCGGGACAAAGAAATTACGAATGGAATTCAACTTACAGCCAGAAGTGAAAAGGCGAAAAGAAACGGAGTCGTCCTTGACGAAGAACCATTCCTTCTTAAACATGGTAAACTTCGAGTATAAGTCCAAGACCGGCTTGAAGGACACGGCCGACTCTAAACTAATGTACTAGAGACCCCTTCTTGTAGCCCCTCAGATTATATAGATATCGGATTTCCCGGTTAGAAGGGGGCGCCCATATCTCCTCTGGAAGATAACGAATAGACACACTAAGATGGCATAGGAGTTGGGCTGAAGCTGAAAAGGAGCCACTTTCAGGTAAGTAATGAAGCTGACTATCCACGCATTGATCGGAGGAATGGCCCCGCACATGCAATGGTATCGGCTATGCGAAGTATCCTTCAGGGGGATTATATGGCATGACCCCCTCCCCTGGCAACAGCATGCATGCTCTATCAATCCCAAAGGAGCGGGAGATAACGTCAAGTTGCTCCGCTCTGAGAGAGCTCGGAAAGCAATCAGGAGGAGAGTTTAGAAGCTCTTGGTGACCATACCCGTCTACTAGCGACCTCGGGGTGGGTCCACGACGTTCCGGTCCTGGCTGGGGGTACAACGGGGGACTCTCGTCTATCCGTAGATTTTCTTTTTTCTGATCGAGTTTCCACTTTGCGAGACATTTTCCTACAAACACAAAAGAAAAACATATTGTTAAGACAGAGGATATAAACAAGCAAGTGTATATAGTCTGAAATTTCACTCATAAATCAGAACGCTCAAACTCCCAGTGTCATTCGGTAAAGCAAATATAAAATTTCATTCGGTATTCGGAGTCTCAGGGTTCATCCGGTGATTCAAGAATGAGTTCATTCGGCGTTTCCCGTTCTCATTCGGTAGTTCGAGCACGAGTCTCATTCGGCATTCCCAATACCAGGGTTCATTCGGCATTTTCAGTATAAGGTCCATCCGGTATTAAATCTTTAAGTTCATTCGCTAAAACGAAGTAAAACGAAGAAGCCATTCGGCAGTCGCCTGATTCGACAGCTAAGGGTTGATTCGGCAAAGTGATTGATTCGGCAGGAAATTCTGGTCTGGCTATCTCGTTGGGTAGGGAATAACAAAAGCCCTAGGCCCATACTTATAGGGGAAGGTTGAATAACCGGACCAGCCGGTTCGACTCTCTGGCCGAATATGGTTGTCCAATTAAAACAAAGCACGACATATGTTAAACATAAGCCCTACTTTGGGGGGCAAGTGTTGGGAGTATTTCGACCGGCTCAACATCGCCGAACCAACACCCTTTCTATGCATAACCGAATCAACCCACACTCCATCTCCCTGCCAAACCAACTTCATCTTCATGTACTATCGGACCACCTACCGGACCACCTACTACCGAACCAACTACCGGACCACCTACTACCGAACCAACTACCTCTCCAACATACTACCGAACTAAACACCTACCGGTCCAACACCAGTTGAACCAACCAACTTCCCCTGCATAGCCGAATCAACCTCCTTTCCATGTCCAACCGAATCAACCCACCTCCACACGTTGCCGAGCCAGAAGCAAGGGAAGACACGACCGGACCAACTCTGTCAGGCCAGATTGCTTCAGCCCGGGCCCACCAGCAGCTATATACATCCAAGACCCCTGCCCCCCAACCTCACTCTATAAATAGAGGGGCAGGGGTACAACAATGGCAGACAAGTTTGAAAGCTCAAGCACTGAAGGAACTTTCAAACAACTTTCATATACTTGTATACAAAGCTTTGTATTTGTAAACAGAAAGAAAAAGGAGAATAACATATAAAGTGGACGTAGGCACGTTCACGCCGAACCACTATAAATCTATGTGTCTTTTACAGTTTAGTCCATCTATTTTATATATTTGCGTAAATCATCCAAATCACTAGAAACAACAATAAATCAACTAATTCATACGACTTGGAGGTGTTTGTCCATTTTTTGTGCAAACAAATATTTAATGGAAACCAAATTATGTAAGTGATTGATCTTTATATAAATAAATGAATGAAAGGTAAATGATGAAAAAAAAACCAATCGAATAAACTTAAATAAATTTAAAATTCTTGTTGTTTGGATGATGGTAAGTTTGGGAAAGAATACTTCAATTGTTGAGGTTGTTTGACTAATATATTAAGTAATTATCTAAGGCCGTTGAGCATAGGGTGCACTTGACAGTTTATTCATCACCTTGCATGATTTAAGGTTTCTGAACTAAACAAACCATTGGTTTTGGTTACTATGGATGTATGATGGATTCTTTGGTTGCATAAATGGTTGTATTGTTTGTTTGTATACGTTTTATTTTTGAAATATGACACATATATTGTAATTATTAATATTATTGTTTTTCGGACCTCTTTGTACAAAGGAGAAACTGCCGAAATTTTTCGAAAATTTAAGACTTTGAATTTTTTGTAGAATTTGAGTTATTTTTTTATTTTTATTAAACTTAAATATGTAGGTTTAATTGTTTATAAATTGATGGTTTAAATAAAATATAACATATTTTTGGATTCCTTCTTGTTTCTTTTCGGCGACGAATAGTTTTGAGTGGGGGAGATTGTAACGACCGGCATTTTTAAACATTTAAAAGTATTAAATTAAATAAGATTTTTAAATAAAATAGTTAGGAATAAAAAAATTAAGATTTTATTGATACAAATTAGATTATATTACAAATTATGAGCTTAATTAAAATTCGTATTAATGACATATGTTTGAAATAATATAAGGATGATAACAAATGTTAGTGTGTATTTTAATAATATTGGTTTGAATGATATTAACAATTGTCTATGTAAATTTCCAATTGATTGGAATAATAAATGTTGATAACGAATAATAAATGTTTCTTTATTAAAAAATAATCATATGTTTATTTATTTAAAATGTTTGGTAGCTGAAAAATTGATTTCAAAGATGATAAACTATTATTTGGTAAGAATTGTATAATACCTGTTTATATCCAATAATGCATAAATATGTTTAAATCACTGTTTGATAAGAAATAATTTTTCTATTTTAGTCCATTTTGATATTCACCTTTGTAATTAACTGAAACTAATGTAATTGAATAATTTCAATTAATAAGAGAGATAACATTAAATTGTAAGTTTATAAGTATAATCAAACGTAGCTTATATTTTGTGAAAATATAAGAAAAGTTTGATTTAATGAAAAGAAGAAGGTTTATATCAAATAAAATGAATGTTTTATTTGTGAATGTAGACTTAATTTCATCAGAGTAAAGAATATAATGATTTGTTAAAAAAAGAAATATATATTTATTTGAACGTTGTTTTAGCATACAGATTGATTACAAGAATAGGAATATAATTTAAGTAAGTTATTTATTACTGTGGTGTAAAGCAACAAATTTATAAACATGTTTAAATGACTTAAGGAAATGATTGTCCTATTTCTCATCCATTTTGGTTTATCTATTTTGAAATTTAACTTTTTTATTAATTGCAATTAATGTAATGGAAATATTTCA
This sequence comes from Allium cepa, assembly GCA_030765085.1. Classification (NCBI taxonomy): domain Eukaryota; kingdom Viridiplantae; phylum Streptophyta; class Magnoliopsida; order Asparagales; family Amaryllidaceae; genus Allium; species Allium cepa. The sequence goes on along the minus strand of CM060932.1, from coordinate 687,529,444 downwards.
ATTAAAAGGAAAGAAAACGTTGATTGCAATTAATAGATTTAATAAAAGAAACACACGCTTTGTGTTAAACAGAAATGGCGCTTTAATGGAAATAAAAGAATTGAACGTTTTCATTTTAAGGTAAGTATAATTTCATCAATTATGCGTAAATAAAAATTTATATGTGTACAAATTGAGTATTATTTGAGTGAATGAAATTAATTTGGTTACGTTTCGAAAAAATTGAATTTCAAAATGTGTATATGGTCCCTTTTTTTATTGCATGTACGTTTTAAAATAGTTGCCTCATTATTAAAACTTGGTCCGCTCATTTCTCCTTCGGTTTAATACCAAAGCCTAAGCTTTTAGGCTATATTTAATTATTTCTATCTCATTTTTGGTTATAAATTTTTTTAATTTCCTTTGGTTTGCAAATTTTCTCATTCCTACATACATTTCCTTATGCACTATCAATGCCTAAAGCATTTAAAACTAAACGTGCATTTTATCCCTCCACCTTTATTTCCTTACTAATTTGTAATTTTTTTTCTTCATTTGCATTTTAATTCTCCTAACACCTCATATTCATTTAGTTCACATCTTTCAATACTACGTTTTAGGGCTGTTCATATTTTGCTTTATTTCAATTCCTAGTTTGTTTGTATATACCTTATTAGCTTTTCATTTGTTTCCATCTTCATTCCTTTAGTCATAGTTCATTTTCTAATCTCATCTTCTGTAGCTTCATTTTTCAAATAAAACTTCCATCTCATTCTTTTTCTCGCTTCACCTTCCTCCTTCCTTTTTCATTTTTTTCTTCTTTAAATCTCCTTCCTCTCTTTTTTTTGCTTCATTTTTATTCTTTTTTGTTTCTTCTTCTTCAAATCTTCTTCTTCTTCTTTTTGAAAGCTTCCTTTTCTTTTTCAATTCTTCATCTTCTTTAAATTTTCTTCTTCTTTTCCAAACATTCTTCTTTTTTCCAGATCTTTTTCTTCAAATCCAGATCTATATCAACTTCTCTATCTCTTCCAAAACATTCTAAAAAAGATTAAAATAGAAGGAAACAAATCAAAAGGAGGAAGTAGTAGCGGATCCAAATCCGACTAGAAAAGGGGAATCCAGAAGGTGAGTATTTAAACTCACTCACGAAATACTAAAATTTTATTGCAAGTTAAATCAGGACATATACTGATAAAAAAATTATTGTTGGGCTGGAATTTTTATTGATATTTAATTTGAATAGCTAAATATCAATATGTGATGACTAATAATTACTGTGACATGTTATTGAATTGGTTGATTTGTTGAATTAATTGATTTGAATGTTGATTGTATGTTGTGATGGATGCTATTGTGATTGAATATGTATTTGTTCATTTATTTGATATATCCTTGTTATCATCCTATAGTTTATTGTAATTATATAAATTTTCATATTGATTATTTGCACACTGAATAAAGATATAAACCCATGAATTTCAAGTATTTACATCAGAGGAAAAATAATATGTTTAGATTTACTATCTGAACCACAAAAATGATTTTAAGAAGTAAACCGTCGTTACCTTATTTGAAAGTTTTCAAAATTAAATTTTGAAACATTGGGAAGTTTCCATAAAATTGAATATTGAAACTTTGGAACATTTTTATAAATCAAATCTCTTGAACTATGAAATTTAACTGGGAATTGTTCAGTAAATTTGTAACTTACTAGAATGGATCTATTGTGAAATCCATTTTATTTTGAATATGGAAACAATAACATTTCTCAAAATTTGAACCTTCAAAAATGTAGTTATATGCATTTCTTATTACATCTACTTTTGATTTAATTTGCATAAGAATTTAGTTCTGACTAGAGTGTATATTCTACTTTACGCTCGGGTCAGCTTGAGTTTTTCAGCATTGAAGACTATTTTCTGGTGGACGAAGACAAAGACGAAGATTCAGTATATTATTGCTATTTTGTATTCCACTACATTCTATGTACCGCTGCATTATTTGTTTATTTATGATATATGTATAACTCTGATTTGAATTTGTAAAAGTGTAATCAAATATTATTTGCAAAACATCTTCATGAACTATTTATTTGATTATTATATTTTGTCGTTCCGCTGCGAGATTCTGTATTTTGTTTTTTCCTACCTTTTTTTTCTTATTTACCCCACTAACAATCCTTCCTTTTGAATGGTTTGATTCTGACATGTGTGGTTTATTGTCGATTTGAACCATCCAAAAAGGTGGGTCATTACACAAAACATCCAGAATTAATTTTAACTGTTTAAAATTAGTATCTAGCGATCCAAAAAGAGTGATATTTACCCACCATGATTTTAATTTTTGTCGTATATTCAGATTTTAAACCAAATTCTACGGCGTCCAATTTTAATTTAAAATTCCAGCTATCTTCAGCAATTTATCGACCTCGCACGAATGAGATTTACATCTAACAAGCATTTGAATTTTAATAATATGATTATTTGAATTAATTAAAACATTAACAGTAAATTTCCCTGATTGGCTACTCACACTCGAATACCAAATTATGATACAGTTCACCTCGACACCTTGCCATAGCAACAACCCAGACCTCATGCGCACATACGTACGCGAATCGACAAACCCCAACTGGACGCGGTAACTGCCTCCCTCCTCCTGCACGCGTGCGTACGCGAGCGCAACCTTCCATCGCCATCGCTGCCATCTCGACCACACCCTAGCCAATGTCGCACGAGACCCGAGATCGCCTCCATCCATCAACGAACGCGACTCCATTCAACAACTTTGTCGACTCCACAGTGGATGCCGCGACCCTTGCCACGACTTAAATCACTGACCCCTCCTTGGTTCGCACGCCATCCTAGCACAGCGTCGCTCAGGTCATGATGGATTTTCGTTTGCACGTCTCCTTTTTTTCAATGCTTGATTTTGATTTTATTTCATCTGTGATTTTCGAACTGGAAGATTAGTTTCCAAGGGGAGATGCGATTTCATCTCTCATTTTCCTAAGGGTTACTCGATTTCATTTAGAGGTGCTTTTCGAGCTGAGGGAAACGAAGAGGAGAAATAGGCTCACAGTTTATATGATGCGGCCATTTTTTTTCGAGTTTGATTTCAATTACAGGAAGAAGAGGGAAAATGTCGTGCTGATATAGAAAGTAGGGAAGTGGAGTGTTTTGAATGATTTTGAATTTTGACTGATTTGAAGGAAAAAGTAAGACGGATTTAAACGTGATTAGGCAGCTTACTAGATTTGATTTGATCATATATAATTTTATTTAATTATAAAATATCTCGTTTTAGCAACTTAAAACTTTGATCTCCTATCGAGACGTGCCCTAGGCGTTCATTATATTATACCCCTATTCTGAATACAATGGAAAAGATTTTGAGTCCTAAATTGATCGTATGGAGAAGATAGCTTTTTGGACCCAATTATTATATTAAACTTCCGATATAAATTTCAGCGCATTTATATCCCATACGACCAAATGATAAATCCAAAAGCTACAAAATTTGAAATCGGATAATAATACAATATTATGGATCCAATGGAACTAGTTTCGTCTAATTCCGAGACTGTGCCCCGGATGGCTATTTTTAAATGTCAATTTAAACAAGCTATTTTTAAAATTGAATAGCTCACTTTTAAATTCAATTTTGAAATTTTTATTATCTTCACTAATATTAATATAAATATTACAAGCCTTCAAATTATTTTGATCGAGCTTAAAACTCAAGATACAATAATTTAACCAATATCTAATTATTAATTTTCAATAATTAAATTATTCAATAAACAGCTATATTTAAAGTCTGAATTTATTTTATAAATAAACCCAAATTTTCATATTCAAAATCAATCTATAATTCGAATTAAATATTTGAAACCATTTAAATATTCAAAATTGAACAATGAAAAATCTGGGTCGTTACATTCCCCTCCCCTTAAAAAAATTTCGTCCTCGAAATTGCTAAGGCAGAAGAATGCTCCAAACTCATTGACTTATTTAAACTCATTAGTGAAAATTCGATATTCACCTTTCTCATCTTTTCGTTCCAACCAAAACAATTACTTCTCCATCCAAAATCAAAATCCTTTATTTCGATTATAAATTCGGAATCAATTTCCGTTAACAAAAAAAATTCAAAATTTTCTAATACCCTAAATTTTCGAAAATTTTCGACAGATTCTACCTTGTATGGAGTGGCTTTTGCAATATGACAAGAGAGATAAATATATATACATCTACCCACACTGTATGAAAACAAAATATGTATCAATATTTATAATTTTCACAGTATTTAATCCAAAAAATACCTTATTTTAGCATTTTTAATCAAGCGGCTTATTTATTTTGTAGTACGCGCAATCAAAGTCATGCAAAACAGCTCCAGGTACCTGTACTTAATCAATTTGAACATGTAAGTACCCAATATATGAAATTCCATGACATTTTATTTATTTAACTAGTGCAAGCACATAAGTTTCATAAACTAACATGCTAAGCAAATATTCATAAGCAACCATAATCTTCCAATACTAATTTAATTACTTTAGATCGATTCATATAACATTTCATTCAATATGAAAAGATTTACACTTACTTTATAAGCATTCAATTCATTTTTAAACCTAACAAACCCACATTCATTCCAAATTGATTAAAAATCAATTTATTCACCTTCCATTTATTCATAAATTTTTATTTACTTCCGTTTACGTCAACGACAAATCATTCTATGCAAATTCGACAATATTCGCTTAATAAAATATCCACTTTAGTTTACAACTATTTTAATTTGATTCCAACTCATTTTATTTTTAATTTAATTTTATTTCAAACTCATTCACAATCAATTCAGTTGCACTATGCTCAAATCCATTTTATTTAGCCTCCAAATCATTCCATGTTATTATATTAAATAGATCTCAAAAATTATTTAAGCCAAACACAACCCCCCCCCCCCCTATTAAAAATATTATCTCAAGTTAATTTATTTATTTCTAAACATTACAACTATATGATTTAAGTTTATTTCCTTTTGCAACAAATTCTATTCCTATTTTGGATTAATTTCCATTCAATCAATCCCATTTTTTAATTTTAATTCCATACTCAATTCATTCTTGAATTTATTTAAAATGAAATTCAAGACTATATTCAATTTATTTATACTCACTTGAATTTATTTGTTACTCGAGCCATTTCTATTTCAATCCAGTTTCCATTTAATTCGATCACACTTACAATTATATTTAATTCATTACAATTTAAGTCGAATTTTATTTATAACTCAAGTTTCATTTCCAAAATCCATTTTCAATTCACAATCCAATTTTAACTTAACCAAGTTAAATTCCACCTTCATATTCATTTAGCTAATTAATTATCTGATTAGTTCACTTCAAATTTATAACTCAATATCTGATTCTTATTTTAAAAATCAATTCATTTAATTTACTTGAGTTTAAATTTATTTTATAATTCAAGTTTTGGACTTTATTTCTTCACTATAAAATATTACGCCACTTTGATTTCGGGTTTTCTATTTTACTTTTCAATTTTTATAAGTCACACAACTTATTTTTTTCACACTTCCATAATTTCTATACTCGAGTATATTCATATTTTATTTTTAACTCAAGATTATACACTTGTTTATAGCCTAAATATTTTTTTATCCAATTCATTTTAATTTTATAAGCCATTGAAGTTTATTTATTTCATTCAAAATCGTTTATTACTCAATTCAATTTTATTTCACTTCAATCCAAAATTCAACCAAATTTTTATTCGACTTGGCTTACGTTAAATTTTCAATTTGTTCAACTTAATTTTACTCAGTTAAATTAAAAATCCATTTATTATAATCAATTCATTTATTGATTTACTTTAACTTGCGTAAGTTAAATTCCAATTCCATTAAGGCACCACATTAATTCAGTGCAACCTAATAAATTTAAATTTCTTAAATTTAATTTATTCAATTTTAGTTAAGTTGAATTGTAACAACCCGCCTTTTTGGACAGTTTAAGCAGACACACGTGCCACACACGTCAGACTCAAACCATATAAAAGGGCAGATTGTTATTGGGATGAATAAGAAAAAGCAGAGAAGAAGAAAAAACAAAACAGAATCTCACAGTGGAATGATAAAATATAATAATCAAATAACAGTTCATGAAGCTGTTTATAAAACATTTGATTATACTAATACAATACATAATTAGAGTTACACATATTAGAGATAGATAAATAACACTACAGTGGAATGGTATGATGTAGTGGAATAATACAGTAAGTAATAATAATACAATCTTCCTCTTCGTCTTCGTCCTCTAGAAATAAGGTCTTCAAATCCTCAAAAGCTCAGGCTGACCCAAGCGAATTGAAAAGACAAAACACTCGAGTCAGAACTAAAAGATCTTATGCGAGTTAAATCAACGGTAAATAAATATGAGTAGAAAGGCGTTGGAGATGTTTACGGGGTTTGACATCCCTTATCCAGTGTTTAACGTGAGTGCGGTAACTTAAATGATGTTTGGGATTCACATCTCCTAAGGATCCGTTAAACTATCTACTATGTAGTAATACACTATTATAATATGTCTACAGTAAAGTAAAGGTATCAAAGTAGCGTTAAGGCTTTATAATTTCCACCTTAATACATTTTATATATTCCCATAGTCTATACAGTACCATAGTCTCACCCGTACTGGGTGCCGTCAGAGGGCACTCCATAGGTATGGTACAAAACAAACTCGTAGAAGGTGCACTAGTGTAGGTGACTCGGCACAACTAGGCAATGCCAGGGTAGATATACCAATTACGCATCCGGACTGCTAGTAACGCATAGTCGCAACTACCGCCCAACTCGAAACACGCTCCCGAGTAAAAAAATCGAAAGGTGGCCACCAAATAAATCAAGAGTCAGAATATATATCGATGGAATGTGTCCAATCGGAGGTGCTACCTCACTTGTCCCGAGAACCCCTCCCTTTTTAGCCACCTTGTGCTAACTCACGGGGGTTAGGTCTACGTAAATATAGCTTTAGGATCGTCGCCACCATCCTACTTCATTCTGGAATCTCCACCTCATATACAGTTGTCAAAGTGATTTTCGGTATCGGCAGAGAGTATGACAACATCCGATCCCGGTCTCTTGACAACCAATCGCTTATTACACATCGGATAGTTCTTTTACGTTTTCAAAATCATATCATAATTGATATCAAAATATCGTATTCGATTAAAATCATATCACTTTTAAAATCATTACTTACTTTCGAAGTCATATTTGCCTTTGAAATCAAAGTTCAATGATTATATTTCCTTTCAAAGTCAAATTCACGGTTTATATCAAAAATCGTGTTCTCAAAACTATATCATTTTCAAATCATTATCGTTTTCAAAATCATAATTTCTTTCAAAAAATCATACTTCCAAAATAGGTAAATTCCTTACTTCAAAATCATCATATTCAATTAGTTATAACTTTTAAATCCCAACTTAGGTTATGACATCATTAACCATATTCGCTTTAAAAATCGAGAAATTTGAATATAAACCCATCCATTTTACTTGGGTTGGAATTTGGAAGAAAATAGTTTAAATAGTTATAAATATTAATATAGATTTAAAATAGATTAAATATGATTAAAATAGATTAAATAACTTTAAAATATATTAGTTAGATTTAAACTAAATTAAAATAGTTTAATAAATTTTAAAATCTTAATAATTAGAAAATCTTTAAAATAATATATTTTTAAAACAGTTTATATTAAAATATGAGTTTGAAATTAATATCAAATTAAACTATTCTTTTCATTCCAACATATTTGGACCATTTCAAATTTACAAATCGACAAACCAATTTGAATAAACTATCGAATTTCATATCGTTTAATCCATGTTCAAATATCAATACAGATTACTCCAATTTCAAAATATTTCAAAGTTATCGTCAAACAAATTCAATAACTCAATTTCGATATAATTTCATTTATACATAAAAGTTTAACTTTAAACTTCCGATTTAATTTCTTAAAGAAATTCCTTTTTAAACCAATTCACATTTCAACACAAAACTTGATCTTTCTATAATACTTCAATTTATATAAATCAGCTTTTATTTCCAAAACATCAATTGATTTAAATTCAAAAATTTAAGGATTTTAAAATCATTTAATTTAACCAATCTGGTGTCCGTAAATAATTTTCTACCCTAGGGTCAAGTGATACGGATATTTATCGTTTCAATCCGCAATTCAAAATTTTATGGTTATATACCATTTCAAACCACAATCCCGAATTAAAAATAAAAATTCGAAACCAACTTGCAGTTTATAATGAATTAAAACAAAACATCCATTCAACCAATATCAACAATCCACATCTATCACAATCATCATCCAAAACAATCAATAAATATAAATATAGAACCGATAACAGGCATTTACTGGCAGTTTATATTCAATAATAAATTAAAAATGATTTAATTCAATTAAATTCAAATTAACTGAGATGATGATTTAATGCCAAACAATCATAAATAAATTCCTAATCACGTCATAAATTTAATTTAACAAAATAAATTTTACAAGTTCTGAGTGGGTTAAAACACTCACCTTTGAATTTAAATTGAATTTAAATCCAGTTTAAGCCCAAAATTCAAACGGTCTCAGAATTCGTCCAAACCATCGCCAAAATGTTAGAAATTTCAATACGATCCTGGGAATCAAACCGCACGTGAATTGGAGCTCGTGTGCAAAAGTTATTCGAGTTAGAACATTCGAAAAAAAATAAAAATTAATTAATACACGTCACCTTCTTCCAGCCCTCTCACGCGAAACCCTACCCACATTCCAAATCGAAGCCGCCACGAAACCTCGCCGTTGACCAGGCAACCTCGGCCACATCCACTCGATCCACCATCACCACTCCTTCACTTTGCAGAGTCGACCACTCCAGCACGGCCACGGCCACCACCGTCTCCTCCTCTAGTCGGCGCTGCCGCCAAACCCTAGGCATAAATCAAATTGTTTCGCCAAATCCAACCATCGATACCACCTGCGAATGCCACTAATGAACAACTCTTGATCCCCTCTACAATACACTACCCTCCAATCGACGATCCGTCGAAGATCATCATGATACAAAGGACAGCCGAGACTTAATCTCCGATTTTTGGATGAACAGTGATTCAAATCGAGAAATGAATAACAGAATTGCATGCGCTCATCGAGAGCTTTAAATCAATACATAATTCGATATATTTGGAGGAGTTTTAATTTTGATTTGGAATTTGATTATAAATTGCAATTGGGAATTAGGGTCTGTCTGTCATTGGAATGAAGAGAAGAAAATAGAATTGTACATACAAAAATAAGGAATAAGAAATGACCTAGGCATTATAACGATATACATATAGGCAGAACAAAATAGAAACAAATGGGCTTGATCGATTTGGGTTTTGAACGATAAATGACCCGAAAAACCCAACTCCGGAACGAAAATGGGTCAACCCATATATCAAAATAGATGTTTTTGATAATTTTAAAATTAATAGAACAGGTTTCAAGTCTTGATTCCATTGTATGAAGAAGTTACGTTAAAATCAGCTTATTTCAAATTGATTTCAATTAAATTGATTTCTAGGCGTTTCGAGTCCGTACGATCAAACGACAAGTCTGATCGTTACAAAACTTGAAATCGTACCATAATTCACCGTTATGCATTCGATGAAACTAGTATCGTCGAAATCTGAGTCAGTAGCCAAAATTGTTATTTTCACGTTAACTAAATAAATTAATAACTAATTAATTAAATCACTTTTCGGTTTAAATTTTAATAATTTACAACATCTATAGTTTTTGTTTCCTTAATCATTTACAATAATTTGAGAAAATTTAGATGTCAATTTAACGTTGATTAATTCATCAATTTCAGCGTTAAATTTCAATTTCATTAAATTCAGAAATTATAAATTTAAAATTCCAAAATCCACGTATTAAATTTTTAAACCTTGTTATTCAAGTCTTTTATTACAATAAGGATATAACTAACATTGGTTTATATCTTGGTACATTAATATTCTCTAATTTTGTCTCAATTTCAAATAACGTAATATTTACATTTTAATCGCAATTAATTTCCAATTTAATTAATGGACTACATACATATGTAACTTATAATAATTGTCACTATTCACTTTTAATTTCATTTATAAGTTTATAACTTACAACAAATGTTACCATTAGTTTCATAACACAAATTTCGTTCAACTTCTATTAATCAATGTATTATTTCCTTGGTTAATTCAATATTTGCTTTTATTTTCTTATATTAAATTTATGACAAAGCATAGCATTTAAATTGCAATGAATTGAAATTTCATACACATTGTTAATAATCAACTTACATTAACATTGTTACACTTTATTTTAGTGTTCATTTCATTATTAAATTTACAAATTTTTTTTCTTCAATATTAAATTACCAAAATCTTATTAAATTAACAAATTTAATTATCAAAAATTTACGAGTCGTAACACTCTCCCCCATTTAAAACTTTTTGTCCCCGAAAAGAAAAATGAAGGGAAAAGAAGAAATTAAATAGTCAATATATCTTATTCAAAATATTAAACAAATAAATTTACAAAATCAATAGTTTGAATAAAATATATAAATTTATAAACATTTAAATCTTTTATTTTCAAGTTAATAAAAGTTTGGAAAATATTTCATAAAACCTTCTAATTCCAAAATTTATGAAAAAATTCGGAAGAGTCTCCTTTGTATGGAGGAGCTCGGGAGAAAATATAATATCAAATATAACAATATATATCACAATATCTCAAAATAATATATCCCAACAACGGAAAAATATATAATATCGCCACAAAACCGTAATCCGAGAACGTACCTATTTGTCGGGCAAACAACGCTCATATTATGAAACCAAAAGCAGTATTTCTTCCATAATCTGCATTTCACTTATATAATCCAAGGAGAGTTAATAATTGTATGAAATGAAATATTTAAAGTTGTTTCACCACTAACAAACCAATCAATATAAAACTACATCACTTGCAATCACGGCATACAATCATCATATGAAATCAATACAAATCAATTATCCATCATATCAACCAAACAAATAGTTTGTTCGGGTTACGACACTTTCAATCACATAGAATGACAAATAGCTACTAAGTATACCATTTACTCAACAGTCTTAGATGAAACGTAACATATTATTCATACATTCAAACAATTAAAAGTATCATTTCTCGAACAATCCATAAACCAAACAACAACATATAATTTACAATGTACTTTAGTTATTCTTATTAAATTTCTTTCACAACATTTACCGTTTGTTTCTTACAAGGATTATTTCTTTAACCTACATTTATTCTTACAAAATTTTACTCCCATTCATTCGTTGTTTGTTTCATTTATTTTCATTTATTACTTACAAAAATTCATTTTCATATATCCATATAATGCCAATTTCTTTTTATTGCATTATATTCATTCATCCGCTACTTAATTTCATTTTTTGACGTTCATTTATTTATAGTGTCCATGTTAAATTCAATTACTTAGCGTATCAATACTTACCTTCTAACACCTTTTATTATAGTAACATTTCAGTTATAACTTAAGTTTATAATAACTACAACATCAAATTCTTATTTATTAGAGAATTTCATTGAATACTTTCATTACTTTAAGTTTTATTTGTATAATATCCTATTACATTTTCTTATTAAACATTACAAATTTTAATATTTGGTAAGTTATATATATATATATATATGCTTTTAAGAATGCAATTGAAAGTTACACAAGTTTATCCCCTTTCTTTTTAGTAAATAAATATTCAATAGTTACCATTTCGTATATTTCATATTTCTTTTTATTTACAGGTTACCAGTTTCAAATTTCTCATATGCTTCATTTGTAACTTTAGCATTTAATTTCTCATTTTCATTTTAGAGTTCCAATTATTAAATAGTTAAAATTTCCATTTTAACTTCAATAATCTAATTTATAGAAATTTAAGGACTAAATGTCGGGTTCTATTTTAAATCATGTAAAATAATATATATATATAACCATATCTATATATATCAAATCATATTTTTATGAGTAAAATTTAATATTTATTTATCAAAACAAATGTGTAATAAACTACTACAACAGCCTTCTGACTTTTAAACTCGAAAATGAATGTCAATGATGCGTGCACTCATCACTGAAATTATTTTCCAGCGATAGAGAGGGGAGTACAGAACTTATTTCATTCAAAAATTTCTTTAAAACAATTCTTTAAAATTATATTAAAATATTTATATCAGAAAATACTTCTAAATAATATTATTACTATATTCCAAAATCATTCAAAAGAAATTTTCAAAACCCCGAAACTTTGTGTCCCAAATTTCCAATTTTCATTTAATTTATTCACACATCTTTATTTCAACCAATATTTATAAATTTCACTATCCAACAACCAATATATTACAACCAAATATATCATTTATAAATCATTATTTTATATAAAAAATATACAATAGGCAAAATTATTTGATTTACTTATATTTCAAAACAAATTTTGTATCGGTCTGTCCTATTAAGTGTTTAGAAATCCCTATCGATGTCATAGCGTTCTATGCACCAACCAGAATTTATAAATACAAAACGAAACAAATTAACACAATATACAAACCTTTTATAACATTAACAAATACGCTCTCTCATGTATATACACTCACCGACTCATCATAGGGTATTACTACCCTATTAATAAAGAGTCAGGCCCCACAAAGCTAAGGTTTTCGCTAAACCAAAGCTCCGATACCTACTATAACATCACGCCTTTTTGGATAGTTTAAACACACATGCCACACACGTCAACCTCAAACCATACAAAAGGGCGGATTGTTAGGGGTGAATAAGAAAACGCAAAGAAGGAAAAAACAAAATGGAATCTCACAGCGGAATGACAAAATATAATAATCAAATAACAGTCCATGAAGCTGTTTATAAAACATTTGATTATACTAATAAAATGCATAATCAGAGTTACACATATCAGAGATAGATAAATAAAAATGCAGTGGAATGGTATGATGCAGTGGAATAATACGGTAAGTAATGATAATACAATCTTCGTCTTCATCCTCCAGAAATAAGGTCTTCAAATCCTGAAATGATCAGGCTGACCCGAGCGAATTGAAAAGACAAAGCACTCGAGTCGGAACTAAAAGATCTTATATGAGTTAAATAAACGGTAAATAAATATAAGTGGAACGGCGTCAGAGATGTTTACGGGGTATGACATCTCCTGTCCAATGTTTAACGTGAGTTTGGTAACTTAAGAGATGTCCGGGATTCACATCTCCTAAGAATCCGTTAAACTATCTACTATGTAGTAATACGCTATTATATTATGTCTACAGTAAAGTAAAGGTATCAAAGTAGCGTTAAGGCTTTACATTTTCCACCTTAACACATTTTATATATTCCCACAGTCTATACAGTGCCATAATCCCACCTATACTGGGTGCCGTCAGAGGATGCTCTATAGGTATGGTACAAAACAAACTCGTAGAAGGCGCGCTAGTGTAGGTGACACGGCACAACTAGGCAATGCCAGGGTAGATATACCAATTACGCATCCGGACTATTGGTAACGCATAGCCGCAACTACCGTCCAACTTGAAACACACTCCCGAGTAAAAAAATCGAAGAGTGGCCACCAAATAAATCAAAAGTCAGAATATCGTATCGATGGAATGTGTCCGATTGGAGGTGCTACCTCACTTGGCCCGAGAATCGCTCCTGTTTTAGCCACCTTATGCTAACTCACGGGAGTTAGTTCCACATAAATATACCTTTAGGATCGTCGTCGTCATCCTACTTCATTTTGTAATCTCCACCGCGTACACAGTTGTTAAAGTGGTTTTTGGTATTGGCAGAGAGTATGATAACATCCGATCTCAGTCTCTTTGACAACCAATCGTTTATTACACACCGGATGGTTCTTTTACATTTCCAAAATCATATCATAATTGATATCAAAATATCATATTCAATTCAAATCATATCACTTTTGAAATCATTACTTATTTTTGAAATCATATTTGCCTTAGAAATCATAGTTCGATAATTATATTTCCTTCAAAGTCAAATTCACAGTTTATATCAAAATATCGTGTTCTCAAAACTATATCACTTTCAAATCATTATCATTTCCAAAATCATAATTTATTTCAAAAAATTGTACTTCCGAAATAGGTAAAGTCCTTACTCCAAAATCATCATATTCAATTAGTTATAACTTTTAAATCCCAACTTAGGCTATGACATCATTAACCATATTCACTTTAAAAATCGAGAAATTTGAATATAAACCCATCCATTTTACTTGGTTTGGAATTTAGAAGAAAATAGTTTATATGGTTATAAATAATTAATATGGATTTAAAATAGATTAAATTTAATTAAAATAGATTAAATAACTTTAAAATAGATTAATTAGGTTTGAAATAAATTAAAATAGTTTATTAAATTTGAAAATCTTAATGATTAGAAAATCTTTAAAATAATATACTTTTAAAACAGTTTATATTAAAATATGAGTTTAAAATTAATATCAAATTAAACTATTCATTTCATTTCAATGTATTTGGGCCATTTCAAATTTCCAAATCGACAAACCAATTTCAATAAACTATCGAATTTCATATCGTTTCAATCCATGTTCGAAATATCAATATGGATTGCTCCAATTTCAAAATATTTCAAAGTTATTTTCAAACAAATTCAATAATTCAATTTCGATAGAATTTCATTTATACATAAAAGTTTAACTTTAAACTGCCGATTTAATTTCTTAAAGAAATTCCTTTTTAAACCAATTTGCATTTCAACATAAAACTTGATTTTTCAATAATACTTCAATTTATATAAATCAACTTTTATTTCCAAAACATCAATTGATTTAAATTCAAAAATTTAAGGATTTAAAATCATTTAATTTAACCAATCCAGTGTCCGTATATAGTTTTCTATCCTAGGGTCAAGTGATACAGATATTTATCATTTCAATTCGCAATTTAAAATTTTACGGTTATATATCATTTTAAACCGCAACTCGAATTAAAAATAAAAATCCATAACGAACTTGCAGTTTATAATGAATTAAAACAAAATATCCATTCGACCAATATAACAATCCACATCCATCACAATCATCATCCAAAACAATCAATAAATATAAATATAGAACTGATAATCGATAATAGGCACTTATTGGCAGTTTATATTCAATAATAAATTAAATAATAATTTAACTCAATTAAATTCAAATTAATTGAGATGATGATAAAAAAATACACCAAACGATCATAAATAAATTCCTAATCACATCATAAATTTAATTTAACAAACATAAGAAGTTTTAGAAGTTGTGAGTGGGTTAAAACACTCACCTTTGAATTTAAATTGAATTTAAATCCAATATAATCCCAAAATTCAAACGGACTCAGAATTCGTCCAGACCAGTGTCAAAATGTCCGAAATTTCAATACGATCTCGGCGAATCAAACTGCGCATGAATTGGAGCTCGTATGCTAAAGTTATTCGAGTTAGAATATTCGAAAAAAATAACAATTAATTAATACAGGTCACATTCTTCCAGCCCTCTCACGCGAAACCCTACCCACATTCCAAATCGAAGCCACCACGTAACCTCGCCGTTGACCATGCAACCACGGCCACATCCACTCGATCCACCTTCACTGCCGCCTTCGCTTTGTAGAGCTGACCACTCCAGCACGGCCACCACCGCCTCCTCCTCTAGCTGGCACCGTCGCCAAACCCTAGGCCTAAATCGAATTGTTTCGCCGAATTCAACCGTCGATACCACCTGCGAACGCCACTGATGAACAACCTCGATCCCCTCTACAATACGCTACCCTCCAATCGACGATCCGTCGAAGATCATCACGATGCAAAGGACGACCGAGACTTAATCACCGATTTCTGGATGAACAGTGATTCAAATCGACAAATGAATAACAAAACTGCGATGCGCTCATCGAGAGCTTCAAACGGATATATAATTTGACGTATTTGGAGGAGTTTTAACTTTGATTTGGAATTTGATTGGAAATTGCAATTGGAAATTAGGGTGTGTCTGTCATTGAAATGAGAAGGAGAAAATAGAATTGTATGACGGAAATGAGGAAAAAGAAACGACCTAGGGTTTATAACGATATATGTATATATGCAGAACAAAATAGAAACAAATGGGCTGATCGATTTAGGTTTTGAACGATAAATGACCCGAAAAGCCCGTTTCAACTCCAGAATGAAAATGGGTCAACCTATATATCAAAATAGACGTTTTTGATAATTTCAAAATCAAGAACAGGTTTCAAGTCCTAATTTCGTCGTATGAAGAAGCTACGTTAAAATCAGCTTATTTCAAATTGATTTAAGTTTATTTCAATTAAATTGATTTCTAGGCATTTCGAGTCTGTACGATCAAACGACAAGTATGATCGTTAGGAAACTTGAAATCCTACCATAATTCACCGTTACGGATCCGATGAAACTGGTTTCGTCGAAATCCGAGTCAGTGGCTAAAATGGCTATTTTCACGTTAATTAAATAAATTAATAATTAATTAAATCACTTTTCAGTTTAAATATTAATAATTTACAACTTCTATCATTTTTGATTCCTTAATTTAACGTTGATTAATTCATCAATTTCAGCATTAAATTTCAAATTCATTAAATTCAGAATTATAAATTTAAAACTCCAAAATCCGTTTATTAAATTTTTAAACCTTGTTATTCAAGTCTTTTATTACAATAAGGATATAACTAACATTGGTTTATATCTTGGTACATTAATATTCTCCAATTTTGTCTTAATTTCAAATAACGTAATATTTAATTTCATTTTAATCACAATTAATTTCCAATTTAATTTAATGGACTACATGCATAGGTAACTTATAATAATTGTCACTATTCACTTTTAATTTCATTTATAAGTTTATTACTTACAACAAATGTTACCATTAGTTTCATAACACAAATCTCATTCAATTTCTATAATCAGCGCATTATTTCCTTGGTTTATTCAATATTTACTTTTATTTCCTTATATTAAATTTATAACCAAGCATGGCATTTAAATTACAATGAATTGGAATTTCATACACATTGTTAATAATCGACTTACATTAACATTGTTACACTTTATTTTAGTGTTCATTTCATCACTAAATTTACATATTTTTATTTCTTCAATACTAAATATCCAAAATCTTATTAAATTAACAAATTTAATTATTGAAAATTTATGGGTCGTTACATGAGTTCCATTTAATTTTATATCTCAGTTCTGATTGATATCATTTCCAATACAACTTTATTAATCTTAGCTCAAGTTAACTTTCATTCATTTTGACTTACTCAGGTTATAATTTATTCCAAAATTCACTTTCCATATTTTCCTTTCTTATCTAGAATCATTTTCAATTATAAGCTTATAACATATTTCCTGATTATCTTTAATTAATTTTAAAAAAAAATAAGGATTCCAGAATTCAAACACCCGGTATTTATCTTAAATCAATTTATACATATATATAACCCTCTGTCTCAACAAATCATTCTATTTGAATTTTAAAAATTCACTTGGTTCCATCCAAAAACAATTTTCCTTCAAAATTAACTTGTTTCTCCTCAAAAAAATCCAAAACAACGACCTTGGTGGCAATCCCTCACTTAGAAACTCGAAAATGAACACCGATGATGTCAAATCATCATTAGAATTATTTTCCAACGACCGAAGCGGTTTCAGTGCTATCATCACCTTCAAAAATCCATTTAAAAACATTTTTCTATTCAAAAATATCTCCAAATAATAATACTATTATTGTCCAAATAATAATAGTATTATTTATCTCAAAAATACTTGGGAAAACATTTCAAAAATCTCCGGAATTAAATTTTCAAACTTTGATTTTTAATCAAGTCTTAGTTTTTAACTCGATTGTATAATCCATACTTATACAATTTCCATTTGGTTATATATAACCAACTCTAGATTTTATAATCTTGTTTTGGTTATAATATTATCATCCAGACTCTCCAAATATACTATAATAATTTCAGAAAATTATTCCTTTTATATAAAAATATAATTTGGGTAAAATTATTTCATTTACCTGCTTCAAAACAATATTATGTCAGTTTACCCGGTTCAAGTGTTTAGAAACCCTTATAAAATTAGCGGCGTCCCACAACTCGACAAGAATTTATATACCACTCAACCAATAAGTTAACACAATATAAAACTGTTTTATATTCACTAGCAAATACGCGCTCATATCTATTAATACACTCAACTCATTCCAGAGTACCACTGACTGTATCTTTAATGAGTAATCCCCACCAGAGCCAAGGTTCTCACTTAACCTTCAGCTCTGATACCAAATGTAGAGATCACAGTTCCGTATGATTTGAGTTGATAATAACTCACTCTTGTTTAACCCAAATTATACAGAGAAGCAAATAACTAGATAAAGAAGAAGAAAGATATAGAAGAAAATTAAATGACCACATAGAATCTCACAATCGCAGCAGAACAAAATATAATATATAATAACAGATTTTTATATACAAAAGAATTTATAACTATTTAACACTTACAATCATTAGAGTACAACAGTCGATACATCAAAACTGGATAGTTATGTTGTCCTTACACAGCAGAAATACAAATCTACGGAAATACGTCTTGTTATCCAGCTCGTCTCTTAAGCTCCATAGCATCCCATCCTGAATCTGTAATACTTGATCTGATCCGAGCATTATAATAAAATAACACCCGAGTCAGTTTGGAAAACCAGCGTGAGAAAACACACTCAATTTGAATTATTAGAGTTATCAAATCTTTTGAAAAATAAAGGTATCTCGTAAGACCGCGTCACAAATAAACACGACGAGTTTTTCCCTTATGATAACCAAAACTTTTTATAGAAAATCTAGTGATATTATAATAGTGTCTAGATACAAATACTTATTCAAATAGCTAAAATTGTTACATTAGTTAAATTCCAGCATACTAGGCTCTACAAACAAAACTGTAAGCTTGTATTGGAGAATGGATTCCAATGAATGACAGGGCCACTGGTGTACGCCCGTCATAGTATACCTCAAGAACAATATACCAAGGACCTCACCGGGATCCCCTACTACACAAGACTGGCCTAACCCTAACCTGGATAGACCGAATATGTTATCACCCCAGGTGTTCCCACCCTTACCATTGAGCGCTTCTTTTTTCATGTGTACCCATATCTAAGATAAATAGGGTTCCGAGGACATCTAGAAAAGTGATAACATACCCTACTTGGGTGCTACCCACTTAGCCTTGCTGCATCTTCCCTGTTTTAGTCATTCTCGGTTGATGAGGTTCAAGGCTAAGTGTTACCTTTCAAGAACAAATTTTCTTAGAATGCTCACCGCCCTCTAATGACGATGTTCTGATAGCATTCGTCCATACAAGTTGTCATGGGTCTGGAAAAACCGAATCACCATCTTCATCATCTTCACAGCATTCAATTGTAACGTTCAAACCTAATCAAAGTGGTTTTTGGATAATTAAATCCGATCTCGATCTCTTTGAAACGATCAACGAAATTGGCCAATATTGATAGTCGGTTATTTAACTATCAAATAACATCCAAAAGCAACATTGGGCCTTATTTTATAAATCTCCAAATATTTATTACAAAACATCTTCACCAAGATATATATATATATTCAATCTCTTCAATATTCTATATTTGAACAATTTCAGCACCTACATCCGTAACAGGATATTTTACCATTTCAATACTTAGAAATATTTCCAACTTCTATTTTTACAACACTTAGAAATTATTCCCATTCCAAATCATTCCCCGCTAAAAATATTTCCAAAACCTTCCTTTCGATGCTTAGGAAAATACTTATACATATAATTTCCAAAAAATATTTTAATATTTAACTTGGAAATATTTCATACCTATCTTATAAGTCTCCGGAATTTTAATAAATGCTTCTCAGATTTCCCAACCGATTTATATTTATTTATAATTCTAACCGACCATTTAAAACTCCTTTTAAATGAATTCAAAATCTTCCCTAAGTTATCACATTTAGACATTGGAAATTTTTCTTAAGTCTCTAACATTTCATTTATAAGATTTCTCTTATTAAATCTCCTCCTTGAAATAAAATCTGTCAACACATCTCAAGAGAATTTTATAAATAAATTTTTAAACATTTCAAACTAAAGATCATTTTTAAAGAGCAATAATTTATTTTTGTTTTTAAAATATATTTTAAGTTATTATTTAAAATATTTAACACCTTTAATAAACTATCATTAACTCTTTTAAAAAACAAATCAATTTACAAAGCTGATTACAAAAATTAAATTTTTGTTTAATAAATATTAACTATTTGAGAAAAAATCCATTTCTCGAAGTATTCCAATACTAACTAGTTTAAAATTTTATAGTTTAAATAATAAAGTTTTCCCTTTGGAAAAACAAAACTCAACTTCTTAAAAGTTATTTTAAAATCTCGATAACCAATTTAATTTATAACTTCCTCTCGATTCCACAACATATCTATTTATTTTCGCTTCCCTAACCATTCCCATTTCAAAATAAAATCCACTATATTTCTCAATCCTATTTCCATATTCTAATATAAATTCACCCTATGAACTTATATTTTCAATTATCATCTAATATCGAATTCCTTTATTTATAGACATCGATCTATGTATTTTATAACCCCTTTGGTTTTACCTGTTTTATTTAAAAAAATCTTATTTATAAAATTCCCTTATATACATTCATTTCTTATAAATTCCTTTTATGCTTCCAATCCATTTTAAATACTGACTTAAACTTCTTTTTATATTTCTAGCATATCATTTATAAATTCTCTTGTATAATTCATTTTTAAAATCCCATTTAGTAATGCACGATAGTTAGGCATAACCAAAAATCAATACGATTCTTTAAAATAACTCAGTTCCAATATATATATTTTATATCAAGTTCCTTTTTATTCCTTAAATTAAAAAAGTATTTGTAGTATTTTAATTATCAAAATTCAGGCCAGTGCTACAATAGCATCCAACAATTCCAATCACCATAATAATCTATAATAGATTATTCTACATAGATCATATATCACTATATATGAAAAATAAACAATAGATTTGAGGAATCCAGTTGGATCCCTCCAACCTATTTCCCTGCATCCACAGATGTCAGTATAACATAAAAATACCAATCCCACTTCGAGGGGGATATCGCGGTATATAGGGTCATCCGCTATTATGCGGAGCACATAAGGTCTCATCCGCTATAATATGCAAGAATATCACTCCAAATACTAGTGTGTATATATAATACTATATATATAATATGATATCCTTCAATAGATAATCAATTCAACCAAAACATCCAGAATTAATTTTGATTATTCAAAATTAATATCTAGCAATTCAAAAAGAGTGAGATTTACCCACCTTGATTTTATTTTTTGTCGTACATCCAGATTTTGAACCAAATTGAACAACGTTCAATTTAAATTTAAAATCCCAGCTATCTTCAGCAATTTATCGACCTCTCATGAATGAGATTCATATTTAATAAGCATTCGAATTTTAATAATATGATTATTTGAATTAATCAAAACATTAACAGTAAATTACCCTGATCGGCTAGTCAACATTCGAGTACCAGATTGCGATACAATTCACCTCGATACCTTGCCAGAGCAACAACCCAGCCCTCATGTGCTATGCAAATCGATGAAGCCCAACTCGGACGCGATAATTGCCTCCCTACTCCTACACGCATGCGTACGCGAGCGCAACCTTTCATCACCATCGCTGCCATCTCAACCACACCCTAGCCAATGTTGCACACAACCAGAGATCTTCTCCATCCATCAACGACTGCGACTTCATTCAACACCTTTGCTGACTCCATAATGGACAAGGCGACCCTTTCCGCAACTTAAATCACTGACCCCTCCTTGGTTCGCATGCCACCCTACTACAGCGCCGCTCAGGTCGCGATGGATTTTTGTTTACACGTCTCCTTTTTTCAATGCTCGATTTTGATTTTATTTCTTCTATGATTTTCGAACTGGAAGATTGGTTTCCAAAGGGAGATGTGATTTCGTCTCTCATTTTCCTAAGGGTTACTCGATTTCATTTAGAGGTGCTTTTCGAGCCGAGGGAAAGGAAGAGGATAAAGGGGCTCACGATTTATATGATGCGGCCATTTTTTTTCGAGTTTGATTTTAATTACAGGAAGAAGAGGGAAAATGTCGTGCTGATATAGAAAGAATGAAAGAAGGGAAGTGGCGAGTTACGAACGATTTTGAATTTTGACTAATTTAAAGAAAAAATTAGAGATGATTTAAACGTGAATAGGCAGCTGACTTGATTTGATTTGATCATACATAATTTTATTTAATTACAAAATATCTCGTTTTAGCAACTTAAAATTTTGATCTCCTATCGAGACGTGCCGCTAGGCGTTCATAAGGTAATACCCCTATTCCGAACATAATGGAAAATGTTTCTAGTCCTAATTTGATCTTATAGAGAAGATAGCTTTTTGGAACCAATTATTATATTAAACATCCGATATAAATTTCAGTGCATTTATATCCCATACAACCAAAAGATAACTCCAAACGCTACGAAATTTGAAATCCAATAATAATACAATATTACAGATCCAATGGAACTGGTTTCGTCGAATTCCAAAACTATGCCCCGGATGGCTATTTTTAAATGTCAATTTAAACAAGCTATTTTTAAAATTGAACAGATCACTTTTAAATTCAATTTTAAATTTTTTATTATCGTCACTAATATTAATATAAATTTTACAAGCCTTTAAATTATTTTTATCGGAATTAAAACTCAAGATACAATAATTTAACCAATATTCAATTATTAATTTTCAATAATTAAATTATCCAAAAAACCGCTATATTTAAAGTCTGAATTTATTTTATAAATAAACTCAAATTTTCATATTCAAAATCAATACATAATTCGAATTCAATATTTGAAACCATTTAAATATTCAAAATCGAACAACGAAAAATTTGGGTCGTTACAAGGGGAAAGGTGATTAAGGATTTGAAATTTAATTAATGTAAGTTAATGATAATTTAATTATTTCGTGCGTTCGATAATCCATAATCTTTTTATATGAGGTCGGTTTTGAGCGCGACAAGTTGCGCTGCGTTTGTATCAATGAGTACTATGATATGGAGTTGAATTTGAGGATTTAAAGCTAGTGGAAATTTTAGATTAAATTTAACGAATGTTCAATTTTGATTCAAACCGGAGTGCTTTGGCAATTTCTGAAATTTCCATGAGTAAACTCACCTCTCTAACCCACTTATATTTTTATATAAGTATGGTTAATTTTTTTGTTTGTTGCTGGTTTGGATGATTAGTTATTTTATTTGCTGATTTGGATATATATTCCCGCCTATTAGAGCGGATGAGACCCTATTATGTTCCCATATATAAACCGATGACCCTTTATATACGATCTCGTCTCAAAGCGGTTGATTTATATTATTTGATTATATATTGTATGCGATATAGGGAGTAGGTTGGAGGGATCCAACAAGATTCCTCACGTTATTGATTTTAATTTTCATATATTTTGATATATATTGTATTGGATGCCACATTTGATGACATGGAATGTTTTTTCTTATTTAGTGCTATAGTAGCACTATCCATATTTTTATTATTTTGAAATACTACAAAATGGTGATTTTGAATTGAAATGATTTTCAAAGTGATTTTGGAAGTATACATGTTTAAATAATTTTTAAATTATTAAAAGGAATGAATTTATTTTTAAATAAGTAAAAAGTATGATTTTTGATGTTATAAAAGTATGGTTTTGTGAAATATTTTTAAATAGAGTTTTTTTGAATAGTTTAAATAAAGGAATTATAAAAGTGATATTTTATAAATAATGAAATAAATTTTATAATCGAAATTTATAAATATTTTGTAAGTGGATTTGAAATTTATTTGGTAAATGGATTTATAAATGGATTTTATAAATAAATTAGATTTATAAAGAAATGGATTTATAAATGGATTTTGATAATAAAATGAGATTTATAAAAGAATGATTTATAAAAAGAGTTTTATAAATAAAAAGATTTTATAAAATAAAAGTTTTATAAAATAGAAAGGAGATTTATAAAAATAGTTTTATAAATATGGAAATGATTTATGTTGAGATTTAAATATGGATTTTTATATAATGGAAATACATTCAAGTTTTGAAGAATTAAATAATCTTTTAAGTGAATGTTTTAAAAGTACTATTTTGATGAAGTTAATGGTTTCTAAAGTGATAATCTTTTTAAAGTAATGTTTTGGAAAATAACAATCCCAAATGGAATTTAATAGTTTTGAAAAATGATTTAAAATGTGACATGTATCGAAAACATGGATTTTAACGCTTATTGTTGTAATAGACAGTCTCGGGGAAATATAAAAGGCATGGACTATAACACTGTTGTTAAGGAAATGTTTTATATAGTATACGGGAGTTATATATGTGTGTGTGTGTGTGTGTGTGTGTGTAATTAATCAAATCCCTATAATATTGTTTTAGGGTTGCCGTAAGTATATTTTATGCAACATTCATTTTGACCAAATACACTGTGTTTTGACCTTCCATTGTAAATACACGAATTGGTTCTTATGATCATGCTAAAGGATTGGTAGTATAGAAAGCATTGCTTCTTATACTTAACACTCGTCTGGAGGCGTACGAACTCTAGAGTTGTACGGTTATAGAAATCTATTTGGCGTGTCTCCACAATTGTAGTGCTATTAAATATACTTATACGGTTGATATAAGTATATGGAAATGTTTTCCAATATTAAAGGATTAAAATGGTTTAGAGGATATATCCTTTTGAAGATTATTTGAAGTACATATTCGAAAACTGATTTAATTAAAAAAAATATTAATGAAATGGGCCTAATGACTGCTTATGGACCAAAATCCGACGAACGATGAAATATTTAAATAAGATATTTAAATATATAAAAAATCGATAAATATGCGGGTTGTTACGGACTCCCCCTTAAAGAAATTGCGTCCTCGCAATACTTAAGAAGAAAATAAAGAGTAACAAGCCATAAAAGCATAACAACACAAAAGCAAATTTGAAATAAGAAGTTCACCTCAAAGGGCACGAGAAAGTAAGTCCAGATGTGTTCGCTCAATGAATTCTCTGGATTCCCAAGAGCTATCCTCGAGATTTGAGATCCATTGAACTTTCATAAGAAGTACATCTTTATTTTGAAGGCGCTCAACCTCCGAAGAAACGATGCGAAAAGAATGTTGCTCAAAAGTCAAATCTGGTGAAACTTCAATCCCTACTATAACACCAGGCTCAAGAATAAAAATCGGAAACCTAAAAGCATTTCCATAGTCGAAAGACGTGGAAAACGTCATGAATAACAGAAAATTGAGCCGGTGCAACGACGTAGTATAATAACAGTATGCCCGAGAAATTAGAAACTCGAATAATTTGGAACAACGGCGTAGTATAATGACAATACGCCAGATGAACCAAAGCTCGAATAATTCGAAACACCGACGCAATACAAAAACGGTACGTCCAATGAACCGAACACCATAAAAGAACATCGGACGCAAGCCCATAAATAAATGAGACGAAGCTCAATAAAACAAGGTACATCGAAAAGTCCAATGAACATTGGCAAAAGATCATTCCATTCGGACATCATCAAAAAGACAACCACTTGTTGCTTACGACTAAGGGCATTGGCAACATGATTTCCCCTCCGGGAGTAAAAGAATATCAAGATCATAAGATGCCAGGAACTCGAGTCAACATGAAGTTCCTTATCAGAAAATAAATATTCCAAAGATTTATGATCGAGGTGGAGAACAAATTTCTCATCCAAAAATGATGATGCCAAACTCTAAAAGTGAAATCAATAGCCGCGAGCACTAGATCATGAATGGCATATCTAGTCTCGATAGGCTTTGATGATTTAGAAACATAAGTGGTAGAACGTTTTCTTTTGCAAGAGAACGGCATCCAAACCAATACGATTAGCATTGGTACAAAAGATAAAGTCTTGGTTCCCTTCGGAAAACACTAGAATAAGAGTATCAGAAAAGAATTCTTTCAAATAGTCTTCTTTCCCAAAAAGCTAAAACTTTCAAAATTACAATTATCTCAATGTAAAAATCTTTCTAGAAAAATTTACATTTTTACAAGTCAATATATCGTGTCTGACTGTCACATCAAAGCATTTAGGAGATTCTTATTGATAACGTTGATCAAGCGCATCAACCAGAATTCTTAAAGCACTCAATGGGCAATACAATCACAAAACTATCTTCTATATGATAAACATGTTTCTTAAACGCTTTGAGAATATTCTTTGCTTGTTTAAGATCAAAATCCAATTGTACTTATAAATAAATCGTATGAAAAAGATTTGCAAAATTTTAAATTTCTATTTTCATCCAAAATCAATAAATACAAGAATGGAGTCATCGAGATATCCGTAAAATACTCGATTCATAAAATGGATGAAACAAGCTGGACAAACTGAATGACATAATAAGCCATTCATAAGAATCATAACGAGTGCGGAATGCGGTAAGTGGAATGCTAACTGCCGCAACTCGTAGTAAATGAAAACCGGTGGCAAGGTCGAGCTAAAAGGACCTTAACACCACACAAAAGATTTCTTAAGTGATAATCCTAAGACAAACTCAGAAATATCAGAAAATTCTCAAACCACATGAATGAGAGAATAACACTTTTTTTATAAGTGGGCTTAAGGAATAAAAACGATGCCATCAAATTGGAATCAAAATCACAAAGAAAAATAGAAATCTACTTAACAGATAGGAAATGTCGAAGATGAATAGTCCACTCGGGACTTCGGATATGGATTCATGATAATTAAGCCAATCCGTACAAAAGTCAATTCCGAAGCATAAGTAAAAATCAGCTCGGAAAGAAAAAAATCACATAAAATAATTTCGACATCAATACAAGAAGCCAACTGAGCGTTGCGGATCCATCAACAGGATTCGCCATTGTCAAAGGAGTCAACAAGCCCAAAATGTTTAAAGAAAAAGAATCAACAAGTTCTTTTGATATAAAAATAATGAGATGAACCCATATCAAAAAGAACTCAAACAAGAAGATCACGAAATAAAACAATGTCATCAAGGATTGAATAAAAAAGTACCTTGACCAAAAGAAGTGTCACTAGGTGTTTGCACAACATTAAGCCTTCCCTCCCTCTTGCATGGAAGTTTGTGACATGTAGATAAAAGATGACCCGAACTTTTGCAATAACGACAAAAGAGAGGTTTCGGACACCTATTAGCATAATGGTCTGTGGAACCACAATTGTAGCACTGTCCACGACTAGAGGTAGGAGTCTTTGCTACCGGAGTTTGTTACTTCCCTTTCTTGTTGGGAGTGGGGCCTTTGAATTTGATAGGACTTTTCATGTTGTCATTGAAGTTCTGTTTGGTAACCACAACTTCAACGTTACTCTCTCTATCGGCCTCTTCAAGACGAAGAGCGATATCAATAAGCTGATCAAATGAAACCTCAAGTTTCAGGAGTAATGGCTTCTTAAGATTCTTATTCAAGCCATAGACAAATCTCTGATTTTTCTTCAATGGGGTATTAATATACTCGACCCCATACTTAGAGAGAGATTCGAAAGATGCGACGTAATCCGTCACAGAAGATTCACCTTGAACAAGGTCAATAAAACGTCGGGCCAAAGTCACTTTTTCATCCTCCGGCACAAATTTCAATTCGAATCTTTCCCGTAATTGCTTCCAAGTAAGATCCGCTTCAATGATTTCGGAAACCAAAAGTTCATACCAATCTAATGCTCTTTCTTGGAGCATGCTAGAAGCCACTTGGACTCGATGTAGATCAATAAGGTTCATGCGAGAAAAGATGTGATTGCATGATTTGAGCCAAGCTTGAATTTCAATAACACTCTCGGATACCTTGAATGGCTTTCCACCCAAATCAGTATAGTCTCTGCACAAGTGTGCAAAACCGGATCTAGGATGAGTAGGCTCAAGGATGGGTCCGGATGCTTGAGCATTCGTCACGAGATCTAAAAGCTGCTGAGCAAACATAAAAACTCCATCTTGGGGAGTAGCACTAGATTGACCGACATTGGGACGGCCAGGTCTAACCATTTCTCTTCTTTAAGAAAGAAAGAAAGAAGAAGAAAAAGGTTATTCACAAAATGAATATCGAACAA
The DNA here is from genome assembly GCA_030765085.1 of Allium cepa. Taxonomy (NCBI): domain Eukaryota; kingdom Viridiplantae; phylum Streptophyta; class Magnoliopsida; order Asparagales; family Amaryllidaceae; genus Allium; species Allium cepa. Next base: position 687,500,996 of record CM060932.1, on the reverse strand, counting down.
TAATGATTGATAAAACAAGGAATCACAAAATAAAATAGGATAGGACGGTACAAAGACACGAATTAAATCCTAAGGCACGACTCCTAAGAAAGACTTAGGACGATGATCCTTGCTAGATTATTCTACACTGTTTCGAAGTTTGGCTCTGATACCAAGCTGTGACGCCCCACCTCTATACCCATACTAGCCAAGGACACTACGATGTAATGCTGTCAACTAGCGCGGAGAATAAGACTGTTGAGGAGCGACCATCTGTATAATTGCTTTGTGCGAGTACCGATATGCCAGATAAAAATATAACTTTTCAGAAATCTGACATACCGATACAAACTCAAAGCTACTACACAGTGGCTATATGTAATCTTCGGAAACAAATATAGAAATAAACATAACACAAATCAGTCACAGATAATTCATATCACAAAGGCGGAAATAGATATGAATATAACACATGAAAGTGTACATCATAGTAGTGGTCAAACAAGATCCACAATATCAAAAAGAATAGATACAAGTGCTAGACAAAAGAATACGTATACATCAAGGAGTCTATATCTCAATAGTATACAACAAAAAACTACTAAACTAGAGTAGTTAGCCAAAAGATCAGATGATGGTCCGATAAGGAGTCAAGTAGAAGCACCTGTTAAATCTCAGTCTGACCCGAGTATTATTTAAGAAGAAAATAATAAATGGATCAGTCTAGCTATAATTATCAGTTAAAATGAGATACAATAAGAGATATAATAAAAAGACGTATGATAACCAAAAATGTCATACTACGACAAATATACATTAGAAAATCAACAAAGGAAAATCATACAAATATCTCACGAATCTCATAGCATAAAAAGAATGTCATATTCTTTATTTAATTCATCAAGCCACAAAAAAATGACATACATATCAATGCCAATCGCAAAAGTTGGTGAAACATAAATTCCAGAAATCAATAATTAGAAATCCAGAAATCACAAGAAGGGGGAGGCCTATCACAAAACGGGAGCATGAAAACTCAACAACATGTGTATCGCAAATGATTCGGAGCATCGACGCAGTACACACGGTACGTCCAATGAATCGAAAAGCCGAGACATCGATGTAGTACAAACGGTACATCCAATGAATCGAAACACAAAACAATTCGGAACATCGACGCAGTACACACGGTACGTCCAATGAATCGAAAAGTCGAGACATCGATGTAGTACAAACGGTACATCACATGAATCGAAACACAAAACAATTCGGGACATCGACGCAGTACAAACGGTAAGTCAGATGAATCGAAAAGCCGAGACATCGATGTAGTACAAACGGTACATCACATGAATCGAAACACAAAACAATTCGGGACATCGACGCAGTACAAACGGTACGTCAGATGAATCGAAAAGCCGAGACATCGATGTAGTACAAACGGTACATCACATGAATCGAAACACAATAAAAGTACAAGGGTCGCTAGCCCATAAAGAAATGAGACGAAGCTCAATAAAAATGAAGTACAGTCCTCCATGTGGACAAAGAGACATCGCACATTGCTAGTCTAAACCATAAAATGATCATCATCGATCATCAAGAAGTGTCAATTACAATAAGCTAGTAAATATATGAGTTTAGCTTCATGTCCCATAACCACTAGCTTAACTTAAATATTTACGAACAAATTGTAGATCTCCACTAGAAAATTGTCACAAAAGTTTCAATCGAACAAGTCCAAGAATTAACCGACGAAGTAAACGCAAGCGTTTCATACCACTCGTTTTACTAAGCCGTTTAATTAGATTTCTCATACGAGTGAGGTAAAGGTTTGTATATACTAATAGATTGATAAACGGTTTAAGAAACGAGCTTTGTAATAAAATAGTATTGAAATCGTTTTGATGAAAGGGTTTTGATATTTACGACTAGTATTGAAACCTTTATATTTTAAAGTGACAAATCATAGAAGTGATTGTAGAAACAATCAATCATAAAAATTCACATACGAAGACGTGAATAAAATCCAAAGAAATTGATATCAAATCCATCAAAATGGATATTTTCGAAAATTCCCGAAGAAAATGTCATCAAAGTCGATAATAAATGATAACAACAAAAAGGAAACAACATGAATCGATTAAAGTTGGAAAATCAAACAAATAGGCAATATAGGCATAATTGGCAAATAGGAGCAGGTCGGTCAACCGGACTTTCTGGGTCGGTTGACCGAAAAACAGCCCAGAAATGTCTCGGGCTACAGGTCGGTCGACCAGCCCAGGGGTTCGGTCGGCCGAACCTGATGTTCTTCAATTTGAAACCCATTTCAAAGGAGGTGCAAACACCTTCAATTTGCAAACGGACAAGCACGGACGCTAGGGGTTTACGCCTATCGGCTACCCGGTCCTATAAGCTCATCGATTCATCACCAAAAACATGATCAAAACATCAAAGTTATGATTTTTAAAGATTTGAACTCAAAATACCAAAAATTGGAATATTCACCAATTCAATCCAAACCAAAAGCAAATGCACATGAATAAGTGTTAGGAATTCATACCCAACATTCAAAGATAGATATAAGCATAGATGTGAGATAAAAATCTCACCTTTAAACCCAAAAGCACAAGATTGAGAAGCTTGAAAACAAAGGAGGATCAACCACTCTTCAATCCCAACTCAAGAAGCTTGAATATAAGCTTTAAAAGAAGAACATTCCTAAAGTTAGGTTTAGGAATTTCTGAAATTGAAGAGGAAAAGAGTTGGAGAAGATGAAGAGGAGGCTTACCAATGGCTTCTCTTGAATTTGGAGCTAGAAATTGATTTGCAATTGGAAACTAAGGCTTAGGAGATTCTATTCTTTTTTCTTTCCTCCATTTTTGCTTTAGAACTGAAAAGAGGAGTAAGTGAGAGTGAATGGGGAGGGATGGTTCAGTTTTGGGGTAAAATGATGGCTAGTGGGCTGAACCCAAACCCAAACCCAAAGTGAAAAAGGTCAAATTTTTAGCTAGCTTCAAACATATCAATGTTTATACTCAAAAAGGTTGCAAACGGCATTTTGAACTCAATGGAAGGGGTCTCGAGTCCTAATTCGACTGTTTGCAAAAAGTATCTTTTCGGACCAAAATCCGACGAACGATGAAATATTTAAATAAGATATTTAAATATTAAAAAAATCGATAAATATGCGGGTTGTTACAGTTTCTCTTATTACCTTTGCTATATTTGCATACTGTGGTTATATTAGTACATGTTATATATTGAATTTACTTTCCCTATACTTGTTCTCATTGGTTGTTGAGTGATTAGTAGGTGCGGATGGCGTATGCTTCGCTTTGGAGATCGCTTTCGCATTATATTGATTGTATATGCTTGCTAATACTAATAAAGGTACACATCTTGGATTACATATCGTACTTTCATATATATTTTTTCCCTGTGGGATGCCTCTTCCTCGAAGATGAGATGTATATTTATGGTTATATATAAATATATATTGTAAATTTTTCTGATCAAATCACGCAAAGGAGACGCTGGCGAAGCTTTTCGTAAATTTAAGGCGTTAGAAATTTTTTGAGAATTTTGAAAATAATGTTGATAACTAAAATTTGGATTTTGGTTTTATAACATAAGATGGTATTGGTTAGTGACTATGAATTCACTTGAAAGACTTAGAAATTTTGTAATCCATTTTAAATAATTAGTTTTGAAAAGTTAATGGGTGTGAGGCATTTCCTTACCTTGGCAATTTGGGGATGAAATTCTTTTAAGGGGAAGGATGTAAGACCCAGAATTCAGCCATTTAAGTTTGCAACATTTAATTGATTTTAAATATTGAAAAGTTAATTTTATAAGTTAAATAACTTATATTTCAAATATAGTGAATTATTTTGTAATTAAATTGTTTAATTTAATATTTGGAATTGTTTAAATAATTGAATCCTAAATTTAATATGAATGAAAATAATTTCGAAGGTTGATTTAAATTCTATTTGAATAAGAAAGAAAATAGTAAACTTTTAATTTGAATTAAAAGTAATTTAAACCGATTTTGGAAATAACTCGCTTTAATTAACGTGTAAAAAATAGCCTTCCGGGGCATTGTCTCGGATTTCGATGAAATCAATTTCATTCGATCCATAATAGTGAATTATTATATGCCGTCAAATTTCATGACGATCAAATGTATGTTTGGTCGTGCGAGCTCGAAACGCATAGAAATTATTTAAATGAATTTAAATTAATATAATACAATTTGAAAAACTTCTGTATATGTTGGAATCGGGTCCCAATGTATATTCCATTGTGTTTGGAATAGGGTTATAACATATAAAATACCAGGCAGCATGCTTCGTTTGGAGTTTGAAATTTTAGGGAGTGAATAGTGCCTTAAATTTTTTTCTATATAAGAGCTTTAACTTTCTTCATTTGCAACCTAACCTTAACATTAAAGCTCCGGCCGCCATTTTCCAAACCCTAACATCTAACGACCATAATTTCTCCGACTCCTCCAAGCCAAATTAGCTGAAACGTTCAACATGAAAGTTGTTGCTCTCATCATCACAAACCCATCCATATAATCTGATCGTCGAATCGAGGCTCGACATGGCAACTATTTCGATTTGAAGATGGACATTTTACATTCATTTTTTGGGTTATGGAGCATATGGCGGCGACAGGTGAAGGGAGCGACGGCGTGATGGCAAGCGCAGGCGTGGACGGCGGTGGCGTTGGTTATCACGATCGATGATAATTAAAAAAAGGAAGAAGAAAAAGAAGAGAAAGCGAGCCTGGAATCACGTGTGAGGGGGAGAAGAGGAAAGGTGATTAAGGATTTAAATTTAATTAATGTAAGTTAATGATAATTTAATTATTTCGTACGTTCATTCATCCATAAATTTTTTCATATGAGGTTAGTTTTGAGCGTGACGAGTTGCGTTGTGAGTATCAGCACTACGATATGGAGTTGGGTTGGATGGATTCAAAGCTAGTGGAAATTTTGGATTAGATTGAACGACTGTACAAATTTAATTCAAACCGGTGCGCTTTGGTGATTTCTGAAATTTCAATGAGTAAACTCATCTCTCTGGCCCATTTATATCTTTATATAAGTGTGGATAAATTTTTTTATGTTGTTTGTTCCTTATTTGGATGATTTACTATTTTATTTGTTGGTTTGGATATATATTCTCGGTTATTGGAGCAGACGATACCATATTATGTTCCAGTGTATGAGCAAATGACCCTTTATATATTATCCCATCTCGAAGCGGTTGATTTATATTATTTGACTATATACTGTATGTAGTGCAACAGGATAGGTTGGAGGGATCTAATAGGATTCCTCACACTATTGATTTTAGTTTTCGTATATTTTGATATATAATGTGTTGGATGCCATATTTGATGACATGTGTTGTTTTTACTATTTAGTGCTATAGTAGCACTAATCCATATTTTTAGTATTTTAAAACACTATAAAATAGTGATTTTGAATTGAAATGATTTTCAAAGTGATTTTGGAAGCATATATGATTTAATAATTTTTAAATTATTGAAAGTAATGAATTTTATTTATAAATAAATAAAAATTATGATTTTTGATGTTATCAAAGTATGTTTTTGTCAAATATTTTTAAATATATTTTTTTGGATAGTTCATACAAAGAATTTATAAAAATGATATTTTATAAATAATGAAATAGATTTATAATCGGAATTTATAAATATTTTATAAATGGATTTGAAATTTATTTGGTGAATAGATTTAAAAATGGATTTTATAAATAAATCAGATTTATAAAGAAATGGATATGTAAATGGATTCTGATGGTAAAAAGAATTTTATAAAAGAATGTTTATAAAAAGAATTTTATAAATAAAGAGACATTATAAAATATAAGTTTTATAAAATAGAAAGGAGATTTATAAACATGGTTTATAAATATGGAAATGATTTATGTTGAGATTTAAATATGTATTTTTATAGAAGGAAATACATTCAAGTTTTTAAGAGTTAAATAATCTTTTTGGTGAATGTTTTGAAAGTAATATTTTTGATGAAGTTAATGGTTTCTAAAGTGATAATCTTTTTAAAGTAATGTTATGGAAAATAACAATCCAAATGGAATTTAATAATTTTGAAAAATGATTCAAAATGTGATATTATCGAAAACATGGATTTTAACATTTATCGTTTAATAGACGTTTTCGGGAAAGTATGGAAGGCATGGACCACAACACTATTGTTATAGTAAATGATTTCCGAAAGGAAATGTTTTATATAGTATATGGGATATATATATAACCAAAGTCCTATACTAGTGTTTTTGGGTTGCTGTAACGAAGTTCTATGCAACATTCGTTTCCGATAAATTGTGTTTTGACCTTCCGTTGTGAAATACACGAATTGGTCCTTATGATCGTACTAAAGCCTTGGTGGTATATGAAGCATTACTTCTTATGCTTATCACCCGTCCAGAGGCATACAAACTTTGAAGTTGTACGGTTATAGAAATCTATTTGGTGTGTCTCCAAAATGGTAGTGTTATTAAATATACTTATGCCGTTGATATAAGTATATGGAAATGTTTTCAATATCAAAGAATTGAAATGGTTTTTAGGATATACCTTTTTAAAGATAATTTGAAGTAAATATTTGAAAATTGATTTAATTAATTAAAGATCAATTAAATGGGCCTAGTGGCTGCTTATGTGCTAGATATTGTTTGTTGCTTTGATAGTTAAATAACCGACTATCAAATTTGGCCATTTTTGGTTCCTGGACTTGATGTAGGAACTGACTAGTTGTGCACTTAGTACGAAGCCAATTAAGTAGGCTTGGTTATTGTTTGGATTAAGAATGTTGATTCGAGTAGTGCGGAGTGTCTATAGTACTCCAATCTACCGGGTTTCCTTCTTGGTCGAATGATAGCAAGTTGAGAGTTGGAAACGTGATAAGTCTACAAGACTTGGTTTTCGTATGAGGTTGAGGGCCTCTATATCGTTGTTGGTCCGAAGAGACCGGGGTCGGATTTATCCAAGAACCATTTTGGACCAATGTATGCGTTCGAAAGTGCGGGTTTAAGATGATGATTTTGAAGACGAAGATGTTTATGATGCAGTTCTACTTGCCACTAGATCTGTAATGAATATTATATATATATAGTGGAAGTAGTGCTTAGTTATGAAAATCTATGATATGAAAGGGCTTCTGGCTACTAATCCTAGAGGTAACTTCGACAAGATGTGTAGGAGAGTGCCTTCGGGTTGTCTTGTTCATGGACAACTCGTATGGACGAATGTCTAACATTTCATTTCTAATTACATAAATTGATCTCTATGAATGTATCATCTATGTGGTAGCGAAGAAGGGAACTTCTCTTAGCTTAACACCCTTTCATGAGACGTACAATCTTAGAAGTTATACGTTTGTAGAAATCAGTTATGTAATTGTGGAAATGGCAATGTGGCATTCAAAGTGGAATGTGCTATATGAAAGGTAAACATTACCTTAAGCCTCATCACCCGGTAATATCTTGAATAGGATTTGCTGTAAGGATATGTGGTTCGCAGCCACAAGGGTATGATTATCACCTTTCTAGATAACCCTCTATACTTTAGGTATGTGGCGTATGCTATGAGATGTCTCAAATAGGCTGATAATGACTGGGGTGATGACATAATCTCTTTCTATCCAGGCCATGTATGAGGGCCAAACAGGGATAAGCCGGTCTTGCCAGATGCGGAGGATTGTTTGTGTATCATCCGTACATTCCTCTACAGATGTATTGTACGAAAGGTAATCCTTTACCTGCCATTGTATGGAAATCCATTCTCCAATATGTGCTGGTTATTTTGTTTGTAAACCTATTATTCCATCTAATCTAACTAATATAACAATTTCAGTTATTTTAATATTATTTGTATACTAGACACTAGTATAATATAACAGGATTTGATATGAAATGTTTTGGTTATCGTAAGTAAAACTCATCCGTGTTTATGTGAGACTTGGTCTTACAAGATACCTTTGTTTGATAAAGAAAAGTTTTTATAACTCTAAAATTTAGCTGAGATGTGTTTTCTTATGATGGTTTAGCAGACTGATCCGAACGTTTTTCCCTTTCAATGCTCGGGTCAAACCAAGCATATTTATATATTCATATTTGGATGCTTTGGAGCTTCAGCAGACAAGCTGGAGCTCTTCAAGTCATATTCATATATACGTTTATTTTCCGCTACATTGTTTAAATTATTAGCATTTGTGAGGACATGTTATTATAACTGTCCAGGCTGATGATTGTGATTTGTTGTTGTACTCTAATGGATGTATGTAAATTATATTATAGCTTCTCTTTTGCAAATTTCATTGATATTATATTATATTTTGTTCTGCTGCAATTGTGAGGTTCTGTGTGTTTTAGCTTCTCCTTCTCTTGTTCTTCTTCTTTTCTTCTTCTTTCTTCTTTCTTTCCCATAACTATCCATCTTTCCATTCAATTTATGTTGAACATGTGTGGTTTATTGTCAGCTCGAATTGTGTAGGTTTGTGGGTCATTACATCATGACTATGGTATTGCATAGTCATACAGGAACGTCGATGTAAGATGACAATGGTTACGATGGCCATCGAGGTTAGTTAAAACTATAGAGGCAGGGATGACAATTTATGAGGAAGGCCCCTAGAGAATGACTAAGAGTTTATTAGTCTCTATTAGGGTTATTGATGTGATGATATAGACATACACTTATTCACTTTTGTGAGATCGTTAAATATGCAGCTGCGAGCCAATATGACTCATTGTGAGGCAGGGAGCGATGAGTTGGTCAACCCTATATACATGCGTGTCATATGATTATATATGAGATAATCCATGTCTTTACTGAGAGCACGTCATATCGAGAAGTTAGACCCTACTCATTATGTGGTTTTTTGTGGGCTAACTGTCGCATGCTAAGAGCATGCTTCTTTGTGTTTGATACTTATTTGGCTTGCAGGCTTGTTTGTTATGTATCTGTATGTTGAGTACGACGAACCCCGTGTATGTCTACTTGATGATTATCTGAGAGATAATCTTGTGCATGACATATAGTACATGATGATTCTTATTTATTGATGATGGATGGATGTGTAGTTGTTTCACCATTTTGGTATTGATCACTTGATGTGTTGCTTGACTTTGCTTTAATGGGTTTGATGAATATGCATGGTTTATGATGACATTATACTGAGATGTTCATATTCCATTATGAGTTACACTTGTTTGTACCATGCTAGTTGATATTATATATGTATATTAACACCTTAATGTTACACAAAATCCAACATGTATGTTATCTCTATAATAATCGGGTCAGATCAAGACAGTTCGGGTATAGGGACAAGGTGACTAGCTGTGGTAGCAAGGCATAGTTTGGAGGCTAGTTTGTAAGTAGATATATGTAGTATCATATATTTGTGTTACCTTGTATATGTATTTGTGGTTGGGATGTATGTATGACATGTCGTGTATATTTTGGGAGGTAGTGGGAATTTATTTCTTTCAATATAGACCCAATGCGACTTGTATATGTTATTTATTATATATTATCATTGCGTTGATGACTCTATGTTCTATGTTATTAGTTTTATACTGTGTATTGTTTTATCATGTAAATGCATATGTACTTTGTGCTAATACCGAGTATGTATTGGTGAGTAGTATATGATTTTGAAATACATACTGGTGTTAGTCTAAGATAATATCCACATGTGGCAGACCATTATCGCCTCATTCTCTGTATTATCAAATGGTGTTACCTAATAATACTCTTTGGTAGTATGGGTACAAAGGTAGTGCGTTAAAGCCATCCATCGAATACTCTACCTAGTCCTTTATACAGTAGGCTTTTCCTTTAGCTATTCATTAGGCTACTTTGAGGATGACTACCTTCGGCTAACTCCGCTACCTATTACATTCTCTGTTCTAAGTACTAGTCTCGACCATCTTAAATCTTAGCATAAATTTCTTCCTCCTGAAGTCAAATGATTTTGGCTTTAACAATCCATTAAGAGCTAATTAACTCTCTGTCTCGGCTGAGGAAGCCTGACTTTATTTAATTTTATTGCATTATCACATGAACTCTCAGCTCTAGCTTTCAGAAACCACTTCCACTACCCATAATTCTCCTACCGTCATTGTATCTTCCCTCGCCTTTAGCCCTCGGCTATTATCTTCAATTTAATAACCTAGGCTCATATGTATCATTCTTAGTTTATTACACTTCGATCTTATCCTTGGTGTCTTTCGTTCATATACTTTCAGTTCATCAACTCTCCCCTCGGCGCTGCCTCTTGATATATGTTAAAAGCTCGCATTCTATGCATTTGACAAAATTTTTACACATGTCAACACCCAATTTATTCCGACTTTTTCTTTTACAATTATTATAATACTTATTTGACTTGCTTAGCATGTACTGTGGATCTTGTCCCTTACCATTATTTAAATTTTTACTCATTCAAGTTACCCTTGGGTCTCATATATTTGTCTTCGGTACCTACAAATCTCCCTTCAACCAAGCACATTTTTGTTTGAAAATCACTTATAATATTTCCAAAAAATCATCAAAAAGATATGTGTGTGTGTATTCTTTTCATAAATTTTCTCAAATTCCCTATTTTAAGTCTATTTCTTTAATAAAAGGTTCTTGGATAATTCAAATCTAACTATTGATTCCGGGCAGGTTCGAATCCCAGCGCCTAACCATCAGTGGGAGTTTCAACGTTAAGCATCCATGTGCGACTACTAAATAAAAGCGGGGTAGACACACGGCGTGGGGTTTACTTAAGTGAGTATCAATGAATACCATGATCTTAAGGTTCCCCATGATATCCAAAAAAAAAAAATCTAACTATTGATTTACGGGAAATTCTACAAATAAAATCCTATCTCCAATAATGTGTTCATAACATCATATCAAATTTTTGGATCATTTAAATCACAAAAAGCATAAGGAATAATCATAATTAAGTTTGGTTGTGATTAGTTACCAAAAACGGGATTAGGAAATATATAACTCACCTAGATCTCTTAGTTGAATGATGTTGCCAGTTCTCTTAGCTTTAATCTTTTCCTTTTCCTCTTTTTCTTTCTTAGGACTTAACCATCATTAAATTTCTTTAAAGCCTTTTGTTTTAATTTGAGCGTAGAAATAAAATAGAAGAGAGTCAAGTAACAATTTGAAAAGACATATAATAACCTCCCTTATGGGCCACTGGCCCACCTTTCTCTTCCTTATTTAATTCATTTTAGTTAGTTTCACTAAGTAACAACATTAACAAATAAATGTTCATCCAAATAATTTTAACATCATATTATTATTCAATCCTATAATTGGTCTGTTTGTATCTTAATTTTCATAATTAATTCTTTAGTTAATTATTTACTAATTTATAGGGTGTTACATGTATCTAGAGTAAGTCATGTATTGTACATAACATACGACGTTGTTAAGATGAAACCTACATGAGTTGATAACACCTAGAAGCTATTATGAGTTGATAACATACTGCTTCTGCCTCATATATATAGATAATACTTCGGTTACAATCTTTGTTATTTGGTTCTCTAAGAGTACCATGGGGTAGACTTGTTATAAGCTTGATCGATTCAGGAATCCGATTATCGGTTATTTATACTTATTGTCTATATACAGTACATACATATATACTCTATGTATAGATGTTATAGTGCTGCATCCACATGTTAGCACAATTTACTTTTCATCTAGGATGTTGCCTTGATTAGGAAACTCGTAACATCGCTAATCATGAAGGGTTGCATGAACCCTACACGTGGTTGCTATATTGATAGCAACACGGCTTATTATAGTATGTATGTTAAGTCATTGTAGCATTTTATTTGTATGTTGACTTGTTAATCCATGATGAGGTATAAATAATATTTCCCCCTGAGCTCTTACCTATGTTTACTTTATGCATATAGGTTTCATGTATATACAGCACTTAAAGATGATTCCCTTTGTAGGCTTCTGTCTAACCCTTATTTTCTCTATTTTATTTCCTTTTTGGACAACTTTTGGTGACTCTCAAAAGTAGGCTGATAGTCAGGTATTTGCGGAATACATTAGCAGGATAGCTGGATCATTGCAAGACATAGAGGTTTTGCTTATTTTTGAGAAAAATGAGCAATCCTCTTTTAGAGGAAAGCACAAGTTAGAGGTGTTGCTTATTTGTATACATATTTATTCCATATATGGTTATGTATATCAGATTCATGTATATAACTATGTAAAGTATTTGATGTATTCATTTGGTATTTTGTGTGTATGGAGTTCATGTAATTGTTTTATTCATGTTATAATTTAACCGGCTTGATATCCATATTTGGTCTTATATATCTATCTATTATCTGTTATGCCTTCGAACGTTTGATTGGCATGCCTTTATGATTGTGCCTTTGTGCACCTATATACTTATCATATTATATTACATTCCTCCGTTGTGAGTTATGTATTGAGGTCATTCAAATTTTTTGTTTTACCCAGACATGGAACTGCGTATGATATTCAGAGCACATAAGGTTGTTTGACATTGATTCGGGGTTCTTAAATGGTGGGTCGTTACACCAAAACTGTTCATTTCCTTAAGAATTTTGTATCTAACCTCCATTCTAAAATAAACCTTAATGTTAAACTTTGCACCATTTTTATCGAGATCAATAAAGGTTCTAAAAAAGAGACATACTAGTTCAATGTTGTAACGATCTATTAATCCACACTTTCAAACTGACAATAAACCACACATGTCTGACCCAAATTGTATGGAAAGACGGATAATTATGGGAAAGAAACAAGAAACAAGAAGAAGAAAAAAAGTAGAAGAGAAAAAGAAACTGAAAACAACACGTAATCTCACAATCGCAACAGAACAACATATAATATAATATCAATGATCTTTACACAAGAGAAACTGTAATATACATATGTCCATCAAAGTACAACAACAAATCACAATCATCAATCTGAACAGTTGTAACAACCCTGTATTTTGTGATTATTTTAATTGTATATTTTAATTATTTTAAATTGAATTTCTGATTTAAAAACTTTATTTTATCTATTAAAATTGAATAAATTTTGTTATTTTAAATATGAATTTTGATTTTTATGTGAATTAGAATTTTAAACATGAATAAATAGAATATTTTTCAGAAATGTGAATTTTGGTCAATATGGTCAAACTTTGAATTTTATTTAAAAATTTCAAATTTATTTTTCTTTTCAAAAGTAAATAAAATTTTAAGTATACTGCTTTTGTTTCGTTGGAATCCGATTTCTATTGTGAAAGCTATGATTTTTAAACCATTGTATGTAAATTATTTTATTTAACAAAATTGTTTATTTTAATTTATATAAATAATATTTTATTTTTCATGTCATGTTCTAATTTATGTTTACATGTGTAACATGACATGTTATGTATATATATTTTATTTTAAAACATTTTAAAAGTGTAGTTGAAATTTTTCCAATGTTAGTTGTAATTTGTTTACAATTTTTAAGTCTAGTTTCAATTAAATAAAGTATTTTCTTTATTTGTTTTTCTATTTTCCTAAGATATTATTTTATTTTCATTTTTCAATTTATTTTGTTCAGCTTTTATTTTATTTACTTGACTTTTTATTTGTTTAAAGTGAATTATTAAAACTGGAAATTCGAAGAGACTTTGTGCTTTTTAACTTGTGGTCTTTCCTTTGCTTGCCTCTTCCTTTTCCTCGTGACCTTCCACTTTCCCTCACCTATAGCCGTGCATTTCTCAATTGTTTTCACGTGACAACTTCTCTTTCTCTTCATCACATCGGCCATTTCAATTCTGAGAAAAAATGTAAGTAATGGCTTCCTCTTTCTCATGTTCTTCTTCACTTTTCCATTGATTTTTGCCTTGCTTTCTCTTGTCTAGCTTGGCCTCAACCACCACCATCTTCTCCTACCACCACCACCATCTCCTCCTCCTCCTCATCTACTACCAAACACCTACCCTTCATACCAGATCTGTTTGTGCCTTCTACATGAGAAAAACACCTCAAAACTTGGCTAAAACTCCACTAAACAATGCTTAGCCAAGCCATTTCCACCATCACCTTCATGTTTAGCCTTGGCCACCACCTCTAACACCACCACTACTTGCTGCCATGACCTCTAACCATCAGCTCCACCTCTGGCTTGACCTGAAATGAACATGGCCAAGCCGTGTTAGCACCATAGGCTGAGCATAGGTGCAACAAAACCTTCCATTCCTTGACCCAAACCCTCCCACTTGCTTGCCTTCACCTTCCTCTTGTTTTGCCTTGCCACCTTACTCTATGGACGAGCCTAACATGCATGTAAACCACCATGGCCATGAGTTTTAGGTAGCATCAAGCCCTTGGCCGAGCCTAGGTGTGGCATGGTCAAGCCCACTTGACCATAGCCAAGCCCACTTGATGTTTAAAGCAAGGTGGTGCCATTTCAATTCTTACCTTTTTCATTGTTTTAAATTTCTATTATATAGTTTGTGTTGAATATATATATTTATATTGCTTTGTTTAATTGTTGTATACAAGAGCAATATCTTGGCTCTCCATCCATTCAAAGCTAATCGTGCTTGTCGTACCTTTGGAATCGTTCTTGTGTGTCGTAGTGGTCTCTAACTTTGGAAAAGGTGAGTCCATCTCACTTTGACATTATTACTTATGAAATGGTAAATGGATGACAAGTGATTAGTAACTAAGATGTTTATGCAAGTTAATGATGATTATATGATATGTTATTTCATGTTATTACCATGTTAACTTTGTTAATTATCACCTGACATATGATATATGACAGTATATTGTGACATTGACATGTTAGTATAATTGTTTATATTGTTTATGCATATGTTCACACTGCAAGTTCCCTGTTAGAATAGAATCACTATGGGTTGAAAAGATACATACCCGAATGGACATTAGATAGGGAAAAATCATTTGAGCTGAAATGATAGGCTCAAGTGATTTTTATTTGTATTGTATTTGACTTGGGATTGCGGGGTTTGAAATGATTAAACTCGGGTTTTCTTTTTTAATTGCGGATTGAAATGATACATATCTGTATCACTTGACCTAGGTTAGAAAATTATATACAGACTCCGTGGTATATTTTTAAATGATTTTTCTTAAGACATGTATTTTTAAAGTATGAAATTTTGATTTAAAAATATATATTATGGTTTTAAGAAGGCTAAATATTAAGTTTTGAATTTATGAATTTATGTATGTAAATTTGAAGTAAATGTGATTTTTGACTTTAAATTTATTTTTAAAATGTAGGTAAATAATGGAAATCAAATTTAAAATTTTGAAATGATATTTGAAGTAAAATGTTAAGTTTTTGGTTAAATTAATAAGTTAAGAAAATGGTGAATTTTGACTTAACAAATGAATTTAGTTTTTAACTGGATATTTAATTATAAAATTTCGTTGTGATAAATCATATGTTAAATTGATTTAAATGTGAAATTTTGAAGCCTAAAAAAATATGATTTATAGTTTAAAATAACAAAAATTGAAGTTTTATTGTTTCGGAAAAAGTTATAATAAAATCTGGAATTTTATTGATAGCATTTCCAAAAAAGCTGTGGTTTTACGATGGCATTTGTTAACTGCTATCATTTCTGAATTTAACTAAATACTTATGACAGCATTTTTAAGTGCTGTTGTTTTGGAATTTAACTATGTTTGAAATAACTAAATATCTATTACTTCATTTTATAAATGTCGTTATTCCTGAACTAAACTAATTTGGAAACTGAATACATACTGTAGTACTTTATAAATGCTGCCGTTGCTGAAGTTTGACGATGTCTTGAAATGTTATAGATTTTTACACTGTTTGAGTTATATTTTAAAGGTGTTAAATGATTTAACTTTTGCAATTGATTATTTAAGAAATTTAAGGAGTTTTGAATATATTTTAATATTTAAATTTGAATTTGTAAGGAATTTAAATTAAATTTGAATTTAAATAAGGTTTACATGGTTATGTGTTAAATGGAATGAAATGAAATGAGATAAATGAATTTTTGAATGGAAATTTGAAATGTATTTTGTAATGATATTTGCAATAATAAATGAATGACATAATTGATTTTTAAAAAGGTATTTAAATTTGAATATTTGATTTTTAATGATAATGAATTGATAAAGGATTTGAAAGGAAATGGTTTTGAAATGGTTTTGAATAACATAATCTTTATTTTGATAAGGAATGTGAATTTGGAATGACATTTGATTTTTTTATTTATTCGATTTATTCGATAAATGAATATTTGAAGTTTATATTAGTATGAAAGGATATTTGGTTTACTTGTAATTCTGGTTTATTTAAATGATATTGGATTTATGAAATGAATATTTCAGAACTAAGTAATAATGAAATCAAATCAGAGTTATATGAAATTATAAAAATTAGTTTTGAAATGTGGGAATTAAAGCTTTGAAATATACTAAAAATTGATAGTTTATTTTGTGGACCAAATCTGTATTTGAAATTGATAAGATTTGAAATGGTTTGTTGGGAAACTGAATTGAATTGAAACTAATGGTTTGAATTGAATTAAATTGGAAATTTGAAAATTTGGGTTTAATTGAATAAATTTGTAAAATGTAAAGAATTAAAGGAATGTTTCATGATTTCAAATGTGTGATTTTGAAATGTTATGATTTCCAAAGTGTAATGATTTCAAGTATTTAGTTTCAAAAGAGTTATAACTTTGAAAGTATTATGATTTTTTTGAAAGGTGAATATATATTTGAAATGGAAATGATAACTATTTTGATTTGAATATAGTTTTGAAATAAAAATGGTTTTGG
Source organism: Allium cepa (assembly GCA_030765085.1). NCBI lineage: Eukaryota > Viridiplantae > Streptophyta > Magnoliopsida > Asparagales > Amaryllidaceae > Allium > Allium cepa. The sequence continues at coordinate 687,484,116 of CM060932.1, read as the reverse complement.
TATCGAAGTATAAACTATTTTGAAAGGAATATTGTGACGCCCCACCCCGAAGCCCACGTTAGTAAAGGGAATTAACAAGTAATTCTGTCTACTAACGCAGAGAATAGGGCTGGATAGGAGAGACCGTCATAACATACAATAGCTATGGACTAAACATGTCAAAATATGTCTATTTTTTTCATTTACCTCATAAGTGGTTTGACATATCTAGTACATAACCATCGCACATTATGAAGGCTAACTAAAACATTTCAGAAATAATATAACAATATAGTGCGGAAACACAGTCACAGAACAATAAACCCAGATCAGTCATATATATCCATATACATCACCATACATATCCATATAATACCATATACATATGTTGCTACAATGTAGCTAGTGCCAAAATATATACATCCCAAAATATACAAATAATACTAAGGCGGAAACCCAAAAAGGCTGATGAACAAGCCAACCTACAGGTAGATGTGTACCAAAAAGATCAAGCTGAACCAAAAGATAAGCAATTCAACTAACCTGCAACTCGGTCTGACCCGAGTGAAAACACACGGGTCAGGCAACTAAACTTATCAATAGATAAGGTACTCAAAAGTAATAGCTAGGGAAAAACATTCATCCTGTTGTTCAAAAAAAAATTGAAAATGAACGAAAAGTGCAATGTGATAATCAAGTGAATTGTCATCAGTATACATGTTACACATAAGGAGGATGTTAATAAGTTAAATACCATAAAGTCATCAAATCTCATAAATCTCATCAAATCATAAATCATCAATAAAATTTTGTTTTGCACGTGCTATTGTCTTCCACTAGTACTATACTTTGGTACCATACATCATTTTGATCGGGATCGGCCGCATCTATATCATTCGTGCTTACGCACACGACTACGTAGCATATAATTTTCCATCCATCCCTATCGGTGACGTCATAAGACTCGAGTAATATCATAATATGATTGGAATTTAACCATCAAACTGCAAATCCCAATTTCTCGAAGTCTTTAGTACTAGTATAGTAATCCATGTGTCACAACTTCACGAATAGGAACTAAAAAGGTGTTAATGCACGTCCCATACCATGCATTTACGCCTAATGATTTCCTACTCATCGGTTGATACCACATCTCAAAGAAATAATAAAACAGTATCAACCCAAAACATATATGCATTGCCTCATCTCATCGGCGAATATTAATCTTCATCCATATAGTCTTTATCTAATAGACTATATCAAATATTAGTCAATTAGACTAATGCGGTAAAATGCCGTTTCTATCATTAAGTACAATGAAACATCTCAAATCAGATAACATCAAGAAGGTCTCTAATATCTTCTTAAATTTATTTCGATCGTACAAGTTTGCTATTAACCGATAAAGTAAACACACAAGTCTCATACCCCATGGTTTTACTAAACCGTTTAATTTACTTCCTCATACGCTCGAAAAACAAAAAAATGTTTAAAATAAAGAAAATTACTTATAAAATATTTTTCTAAAGAAGAAAAAAGAAAAAGTTGTAGCTTAGTTTCTAAGCTTTCCGGAATGACCAAGATCATCAAATTCCGATCAGCGATCTAAAAATTTCAATCAATTTACTATAAGTCTTAAACAGGGCATGTTGCATATGTATATTGACAGGATTGAGATAAACATTCATAATTTCAGTCTAGTAAACATCAGGATTTGGCAATATGATTAAAGAAAACGTTGTAGCTTACGAATTGAGCTTTTTAGAACATATAAGATTATCGAATTCGGCCCAAAAACGAAAAAGTTATGGCCGATTTTGTTCCAGTATCGAACACAGAGCAGAATTGGCTTTTGCTCTCGGGATGGAAGTAGGAAAAGAACGATTTTGACAAAGCTAGCTTCATAATTAAAGGAAACTCAAAACATGAAAGTTGTAGCCTACCTTCTAAGGTTTCTTAAACATCCAAAATTTTGAAATTTCGATTTGAAACGCAAAAGTTTTGCCAGAATTACTAAAAATTAAAAGTTAAGCCTGGACTGATACATTTTCGGGACAGTGACAAACATTGTCAATTTTAGCATAGCAAACATCAAAATTACTGAAAATTCAACAAATGAAAGTTGTAACCAACGAAATAAGCTTTTCGAAACATCTAAGATTATTAAATTTGGATTAGAAACAGAAAAGTTATGCCAATTTTCGTTTCTGCTTCAAAATGGACAGCATTGAGAAAAATTCAAACAATAGGAATATTCAACTATATGCACAATATTTTGATTCCAGACGGAGCTAATTCACTTACGGTTTGCTGTAAGCATTTGCTTACCTACTGCAGCGAAGAAAAAAAAAGATTCGAGCTTCGAGATGGAGCTTTAGCGGGAAGAAGGTGCTCCGACGGCTGTAAATGCTAAAAAGAGGACATGCAAGAGGAAAAAAACAATTATTCAATAAAGAAAGAAATGGATTTCTTCATGAATTCGAGATAGCGATGAATAGAGATTACCTTTTAGTGATTTTAGACCTGATTTCTCAATTGATTTCAGCTAGGACTGTTTAATTTGACAAAGATTTAACAAGAGGCCATAGTTTTCTATTTTTAAGCTTCTGGAAAATTTTGAGGAGAAGGGTAAGATGAACGAAAGGAAAAATTATACGTACCAATTCCTGAAAGTATCTACTGGGCTGAGATAGGTACAACCCAAATACCCATTAGTACTACTCTAATTTATGTGTTTATGTAATTATTTGCACTGTCTACTTATGTACATATTTCACTCAATATTAATCCGATTTCTACAAACTTGGGTTCGTTGGAATTGTTACAACATCTAGATTCCAAATAAAAGATAAAAACACAAGTTTATCACTTTTTATTATTTATTTTATTTAATTTAACCCAATTTTCATATATTTACAATATAAATTGTAAATTGGCATAATTGGCCAAATAAAATATATAGCATGTTCCAAAATATTAATACATGACTAAATCATCAATAAATATTTTATTTCATTCATTAATGTTATTTTTATCACATGGAATATATTTTTCACTTATTCTTGATAATAAAATAGCAATACTAACAATAATTCTAATTTTTTCCAATACTAACATTTTACTCAAATATAATTTAACAATCATATTTGAAAATTTCCGAAATAAAACATAAATTTTTATTCCGCTCAAGAATATCAATTATACATTCAGGATTTCATTTATTTATCACACTAGCTCAATTTAATCCAAATTCATTGTTTTTTAAAATAAACAATATTATATCCTTATTAATTCAATTAATTCCAATATTAAATTATAATCATCATTATAATTTAATATTCATGGTAATCTCCAAAGCAGGGTTGTTACAGATTCCCCCCTTAATAAAATTGCGTCCGCGCAATTCGTAAGGGAAAAATTCTATAACAACTCATTGAATCAAACAAAAGAAGTAAGCAAGGCTCGAGATAAAAAATTTCTCACCATTCTCAAACGAAGAAAGGAAATCCGGAAACGAACGCTCAATATATTCTCTGGTTTCCCAAGTGCAATCATTGGGATTCTCCGACCATTGAATCTTGACAAGAGGAACTTCCTTGCTTTGAAGGCGTTTCACCTCCGAACCAAGCAATTGAATAGGCCGTTGAACGGTTGATAAGCTAGGTGAGATCTCAAAATCATGCTGCTCGGAAGGCTTAATAATAAAATCAAAATCTCGAAGGCACTTCCTAAGCTGAGAGACATGGAAGACGGCATGCATACCCGATAAATAAGATGGAAGAGACAATCTATAAGCAACGGGACCGATACGCTCAATAATCGGAAACGGTCCTATAAAGCGAGGACCCAATTTCCCTGTAGAGCTAAAGCGCATCACTCCCCTCATCGGGGAAACACGGATAAAGACAAGATCACCGATAGCGAATTCGAGAGGCTTCCCACGGTTATCCGCGTAGAATTTCTGACGATCCTGGCCTCTTTCATTCTCTGTCTAATAAGAACGATCTTCTCCGAAGAATCACGAACCGAATCCGGTCCAAGAATAAGCTTCTCACCGGATTCTAACCAACATGATGGAGAACGACATGGTCTACCATAAAGAGCCTCAAACGGCGCCATGCCAGCGCTAGACTGAAAGCTATTATTATAGGAGAATTCAACCAAAGGGATATGATCCTCCCATGAATCACCAAAATCAAGAATGCTAGCACGAAGAAGATCTTCAAGAATTCGATTCACCCTCTCAGTCTGTCCATCAGACTGAGGATGATAAGCTGTCGAAAGATTAAGCTTTGTGCCCAAAGCTTGCTAAAAACTAGTCCAAAAATGACTAGTGAATAAAGGATCACGGTCACAAACAATCGAAGAAGGAACACCATGCAACCGCACTATTTCCTTTATATATAGTTTAGCCAAGAAAGGAGCACCACGAGTAGACTTGATGGGAATGAAATGAGCAAACTTCGTAAGACGATCAACAACAACCCAGATGCTAGAATGACCCGACCTCGAACGAGGTAGGTCGTCAACAAAATCCATCGAAACTTGATCCCACTTCCACAGTGGAATATCAAGAGGCTGAAGGAGACCAGATGGACGTTGGTGTTCAGCTTTAACAAGCTGACAAGTCTTGCAATTTCTTACATAACTTGCGACATCACGCTTCATGCCTTCCCAATAGTAAAGACGACGCATATCCGCATACATCTTACTACTACCTGGATGAATAGTATACTTAGAACGGTGACAATCATCAAGTATGTCCCGCCTAAGTGCTGAATCAGAAGGCACAACAATACGGTTACCCAAACGAAGGCAACCTCGAGAATCAATCGAATAATCCCGCAATTCCTCATCACGAGACTCAGATGAGCAAGACTGAATGAGACATATAATACTATCATCACGTCTCTGAGCCTCTAAAATACGATCCAAGAGAGATGGACAGGCGTCCAAACTAAACAACAAAGCAGCCACATTAGGAGATAAAGCTCGATCGAAGATATCACAATAAGATAGAGTAGATAAAACATCCCACTCGGCTAACATCATAGCAACCATAGCCGAATGCTTGCGACTAAGTGCATCAGCAACTCGATTACCCTTTCCAGGGGTATACTCAATCTCGAAATCATACGAGGCGAGGAATTCCAACCATCGTTGTTGCCTCATATTCAAATCCTTCTGCGAAAAGAGATATCGAAGAGACTTATGATCAGTATAAAGGATGAAGTGCTCACCAAGCAAATAATGACGCCAAAGCTTCAAAGCAAAGACAATGGCTGCAACCTCAAGATCATGAGTAGCGTACCAAACCTCATTCGGACGCAACTGCCTAGAAGCATAGGCAATTACTCGGTCCTTCGGCATAAGAACTGTACCAAGACTGGCATCGGTGTAAACAATAAGATCTTGATTCCCATGAGGAACCACAAGAATAGGAGCATCAGTGAGAAGCTCTTTCAATCGCTGGAAAGAAGCCTCACACTTATCGGACCAAATAAATCGAACGCCTTTCCTCGTAAGGCTAGTCAAAGGAAGCACGATGCGAGAGAAGTCTTTAATGAAACGGCGGTAATACCCAGCTAAACCAAGAAAAGAACGAATCTCGTGAACATTCTCAGGCCGCTTCCAATTCTGAATAGCTTCGACCTTAGAAGGGTCGACAGAAATGCCATCGGAAGATACAACATGGCCTAGGAATTTCACTTGCTTCTCCCAGAAATGACACTTAGAAAGTTTAGCCTTGAGCTGATGTCGGCGAAGATTACTCAAGACAATTCTAAGATGTCGAACATGATCTTCCATGGATTTGGAATAGGCCAAGATATCATCAATGAAAACAAGGACGAACTTGTCGAGATATTCCCGGAATACTCGATTCATAAGATCGACGAAATAGGCAGGGGCATTCGTCAATCCGAATGGCATGACGAGCCAGTCATAAGAACCATATCGAGTGCGGAATGCCGTAAGGGGAACGCTATCTTCCGCGACTCGGAGCTGATGAAAACCCGTGGCTAGGTCAAGCTGAGAAAAGACCTTGGCACCACTCAACTGGTCGAACATATCATCGATACGCGGCAAGGGATATCGATTCTTGATAGCCAACTCGTTAAGCTTACGGTAATCGACGCATAGCCTAAGAGTACCATCAGATTTCTTCACGAATACCACCACAGCACCCCACGGTGAGGAACTAGAACGAACAAAATGCTTAACTTCAAGTTCGAGAAGTTGCTTTTTGAGTTCCTCATTTTCCCGCGTAGACAACCTCGTGGGAGGACGACTAACAGGATGAGCACCCGGAATAAGATCGATACGGAACTCAATAGCACGCCTAGGAGGCAAACTAGAAATAGGTTCGAAAACATCGGGAAAATCACAAACGACTGGAATGCGAGAAACATCATCGCTAGCAACATCAGAGGAATCATGAGCAAATAAAGAAGCCATAGAATCAGCATCGGAATCACGAAGCGATAAAGACAACAAATCTGGAGAATCAGGATGACGCAGAAAAAGAACTTGCTCCAAACAAAGAATCTTGGCATCGTATCTAACTAGCCAGTACATACCAAGAATCATGTCAAATCCAAGAAAAGAAATCACGTGCAGATTCGCACGAAAAGAAAAACCACAAATAGAAATCTCAACATCACTACACAATAAGCTAAGAGTAGCGGATCCTCCGATAGGATTAGAAATCCGCAAAGAAGAAAGTAGGCAAGAAACATCCATATGCAAGTCAACAACAAGCTCTTTCGATACGAATGAGTGAGAAGCACCCGTATCGAAAAGCACTCTAATATAACGATCATGGAACAAAATAGAACCTTCAAGAATCGATGAGGATGTACCTTTCGGCTGAGAGGCATCACCAGAAGCAGATGCTACGTGAAGTTGTCCCTGACTAGGTCCTTTCCCCTTCTTGGGGCAAGATGCAACCAAATGTCCCTCTTTCTTGCAATGGAGGCAACGCTTTGGCTCAGGACACTCTCTGACAGCACGATCAGGGGAACCACAGTTGAAGCAAGCAAAAGACTTGGCTGAAGGAGCAGACTGAGGCTGAGAAGAAGAACCACCAAACTTCTTCTTCTTCTTCAAAGGAAAGGATTTGGGCCTGCCAAAGAACCTCTTCTTGTTCGGGTTGGCCCGAACACTATCATCAACATCACTATCCTTTTCCTTCTCGACCTCTTCAAGACTAAGGGCCGCATCAACAAGCTTTGCAAAAGAAAGCTCAAGACGAATCATAAGGGCCTTCTTCAAATACTTCTTCAGTCCAAAAACAAACATGAGATTCTTCTTGTGAGGAGTCGAAATATGCTCATGGCCATACTTCGAAAGGCTCTCAAAAGAAGCAACATAATCAGAAACAGAAAGCTTTCCATGCTTAAGGTTAAGGAAACGACGAGTTAGAACGGCTCTCTCAGATTCGGGAATAAACTTGAGTTGGAACCTCTCATGGAACTGGTCTCACTCAAGAGAAGACTCATCAACCTCGGAAATCAGAAGATCATACCAATGAAGAGCTCGCTCTTGCAACATACTAGATTCTACAAGAACACGGTGACAACTAGAAATCTCCATGCGACCAAAGATACACTCGCATGTACTGAACCAGGCCTCGACCTCAATAACTGACTCAGTGCCTTTGAAGGGCTTGCCTCCTAGATGAGTAAAGTCACTGCACATACGTGCAAAGGCAGACTTCTGAGGAGAAGAAGAAGAATCAGAAGTAGGAGGCTGAATGCTCCTAACAAGTTCAAGAATCTGATCGGTGGATAAATACACGCCCTCAGGACGAGAACCACTGGACGGTCCCGCCCCGGAGTGACGTCCTCTACCTCTTCCAGACATAACTGAAGAGATAAGATAGATAGGATTACACAGGGTAAATATATTCATAAGAAATTCGAATGCGAAAATTAAGGAATACTACGGAATATAATAGACATTCCTAGACGTATTCATTTCTATTCACCCCAAAGGAAACGAAAAGGAACACAAAAGACTTAAAGAAAAGACAAGGGTAAGACAAAAATGAAACGGGATACGATTCATGGGATGCTACATGTAACAAGTATTATACTAAATGTATGGTATCTCGTATACTGTTCTGTATTTATTACATTTATTTCTGAAACGATGCTCTGATACCAAGCTGTGACACCCCACCCCGAAGCCCACGTTAGTAAAGGGAATTAACAAGTAATTCTGTCTACTAACGCAGAGAATAGGGCTGGATAGGAGCGACCGTCATAACATACAATAGCTATGGACTAAACATGTCAAAATATGTCTATTTTTTTTTCATTTACCTCATAAGTGGTTTGACATACCTAGTACATAACCATCGCACATTATGAAGGCTAACTAAAACATTTCAGAAATAATGTAACAATATAGTATGGAAACACAGTCACAGAACAGTAAACCCAGATCAGTCATATATATCCATATACATCACCATACATATCCATATAATACCATATACATATGTTGCTACAATGTAGCTAGTGCCAAAATATATATATCCCAAAATATACAAATAATACTAAGGCGGAAACCCAAAAAGGCTGATGAACAAGCCAACCTGCAGATAGATGTGTCCCAAAAAGATCAAGCTGAACCAAAAGATAAGCAATTCAACTAACCTGCAACTCGGTCTGACCCGAGTGAAAACACACGGGTCAGGCAACTAAACTTATCAGTAGATAAGGTACTCAAAAGTAATAGCTAGGGAAAAACATTCATCTTGTTGTTAAAAAATAAAATGAAAATGAACGAAAAGTGCAATGTGATAATCAAGTGAATTGTCATCAGTATACATGTTACACATAAGGAGGATGTTAATAAGTTAAATAAATCATCAATAAACAACCATAAAGTCATCAAATCTCATAAATCTCATCAAATCATAAATCATCAATAAAATTTTGTTTTGCACGTGCTATTGTCTTCCACTAGTACCATACTTTGGTACCATACATCATTTTGATCGGGATCGGCTGCATCTATATCGTTTGTGCTTACGCACACGACTACTTAGCCTATAATTTTCCATCCATCCCTATCGGTGACGTCATAAGACTCGAGTAATATCATAATATGATTGGAATTTGACCATCAAACTGCAAATCCCAAGCTCTCGAAGTCTTAGTACTAGTATAGTAATCCATGTGTCACAACTTCACGAATAGGAACTAAAAAGGTGTTAATGCATGTCCCATACCATGCATTTATGCCTAATGATTTCCTACTCATCAGTTGATACCACATCTCAAAGAAATAATAAAACAGTATCAACCCAAAACATATATGCATTGCCTCATCTCATCGGCGAATATTAATCTTCATCCATATAGTCTTTATCTAATAGACTATATCAAATATTAGTCAATTAGACTAATGCGGTAAAATGCCGTTTCTACCATTAAGTACAATGAAACATCTCAAATCAGATAACATCAAGGAGGTCTCTAATATCTTCTTAAATTTATTTCGATCGTACAAGTTTTCTATTAACCAATAAAGTAAACACACAAGTCCCATACCCCATGGTTTTACTAAGCCGTTTAATTTACTTCCTCATACGCTCGAAAAACATAAAAATGTTTAAAATAAATAAAATTATTTATAAAATATTTTTCTAAAGAAGAAAAAAAGAAAAAGTTATAGCTTAGTTTCTAAGCTTTCCGGAATGACCAAGATCACCGATCAGCGATCTAAAAATTTTGATCAATTTACTATAAGTCTTAAACAAGGCCTGTTGCATATGTATATTGACAGGACTGAGATAAACATTCATAATTTCAGTCTAGTAAACATCAGGATCTGGAAATATGATTAAAGAAAAAGTGTGGCTTACGAATTGAGCTTTTCAGAACATATAAGATTATCGAATTCGGCCCAAAAACGAAAAAGTTATGGCCGATTTTGTTCCAGTGTCGAACACAGAGCAGAATTGGTTTTTGCTCTCGGGATGGCAGTAGGAAAAGGACGATTTTGACAAAGCTAGCTTCAGAATTAAAGGAAACTCAAAACATGAAAGTTGTAGCCTAAATTCTAAGGTTTCTAGAACATCCAAAATTTTGAAATTTCAATTTGAAACGCAAAAGTTATGCCAGAATTACTAAAAATTAAAAGTTAAGCCCGGACTGATACATTTTCGGGACAGTGACAAACATTGTCAATTTTAGCATAGCAAACATCAAAATTACTGAAAACTCAACGAATCAAAGTTGTAGCCAACAAAATAAGCTTTCCGAAACATCTAAGATTATTAAATTTGGATTAGAAACAAAAAAGTTATGCCAATTTTCGTTTCTGCTTCAAAATGGACAGCATTGAGAAAAATTCAAACAATAGGAATATTCAACTATATGCACAATATTTTGATTCTAGACGGAGCTAATTCACTTATGGTTTGCTGTAAGCATTTTCTTACCTATTGCAGCGAAGAAGAAAAAAGATTCGAGCTTCGAGATGGAGCTTTAGCGGGAAGAAGGTGCTCCGGCGGCTGTAAATGCTAAAAAGAGGACATGCAAGAGGGAAAAAAAAACAATTATTCAATAAACGAAGAAATGGATTTCTTCATGAATTCGAGATAGCGATGGATAGAGATTACCTTTTAGTGATTTTAGACCTGATTTCTCTATTGATTTCAGCTAGGACTGTTTAATTTGACAAAGATTTAACAAGAGGCCATAGTTTTCTATTTTTAAGCTTCTGGAAAATTTTGAGGAGAAGGGTAAGATGAACGAAAGGAAAAATTATACGTACCAATTTCTGGAAGTATCTATTGGGCTGAGATAGGTACAACCCAAATACCCATTAGTACTACTCTAATTTATGTGTTTATGTAATTATTTGCACTGTCTACTTATGTACATATTTCACTCAATATTAATCCGATTTCTACAAACTTGGGTTCGTTGGAATTGTTACAACATTTAGATTCCAAATAAAAGATTAAAACACAAGTTTATCACTTTTTATTATTTATTTTATTTTATTTAACCCAATTTTCATGTATTTACAATATAAATTGTAAATTGACATAATTGGCCAAATAAAATATATAGCATGTTCCAAAATATTAATACATGACTAAATCATCAATAAATATTTTATTTCACTCATTAATGTTATTTTTATCACATGGAGTATATTTTTCACTTATTCTTGATAATAAAATAGCAATACTAACAATAACTCTAAATTTTGCGAATACTAACATTTTACTCAAATATAATTTAACAATCATATATGAAAATTTCCGAAATAAAACATAAATTTTATTCCGCTCAAGAATATCAATTATACATTCAGGATTTCATTTATTTATCACACTAGCTCAATTTAATCCAAATTCATTGTTTATTAAAATAAACAATATTATATCCTTATTAATTCAATTAATTCCAATATTAAATTATAATCATCATTATAATTTAATATTCATGGTAATCTCCAAAGCAGGGTTGTTACAAATATAGTTTGGAAATGAAATGATTTGATTTTGAAGTATGAACTATTTTGAAATGACCATGGCGTTATAATAACGATTGGTTGTTAAAGAGACCAGGATCGGAAGTTGTCATGCTCTCTGCCAACTTCGAAAACCACTTTAACAACTGTGTACGCGGTGGAGTTTCCAGACTGAAGTAGGATGGTGGCGACGATCTTATTGAGGTATGAACGTGGACCCGACTCGCGTGAGTTGGCATAAGGTGGCTAAAACAGGAGCGATCTCGGGCCAAGTGAGGTCATTGCTCCTATCGGACACATTTCTTCAATACTATCCTCTTACTTGTGATTGATTTGATGGTCATCCTCCGATTTTGATTGGGAGTGTGTTCCGAGGTGGGCGTAGTGGCTGCTACGTTACCACCAGCCGTGTCCGTAATTGATATATCTACCCAGGAATTGCCTTGTGTGTCGTGCCACCTACCATAGAGCTTTGCTACGAGTCTGATTTGTGTCGTACCTATGGAGTATCTTCTCGTAGTCTCCCGATCAGGAGATATGCAGGTACTGTATAGACCACTGACGCTATTACGTGTTTAGGGCTATATGGGTAACCCCTTAACGCTATTTTAAAGCAAGTTTATTTTACTATAGACATTATTATAATAGCGAATATTACTACATAGTAAATAGTTTAACGGATCCTTGAAGGATGGGCGATTCCAAGCATCCTTTAAGTTACTGATGCATTTTGTTACTATTCACTTGAGTTCATTTACAGTTCATAAGTATTTATGTCTTGACTCAAGTGTTTTGTGTTTTGTTTTACGCTCGAGTCAGACTGAGTGATTCAACATTCAAGCCTCACCTTTGGAGTTGGAGCTTTGCTTGAAGATCCAGCCATCTATTTTTCTTTCAGTATCCAGTAATTCCAGTGATGTATTCTGATTTGTACCTAATGTATCTTGTTACTCTTCTGTTGTATCTTGTTTAGCTCTGATGTATCTTATATATATAGTAGCTTCATGGACTACTATATCTTTTACTTCCACTGCATTATTATTGACTCTGTGTCTCTGATTATGTGATTATTTATTTACTGTATATGATGAGATTACCAAATTTTATTTACAACGCGGTATTTTAAGCAATTCAAGTCTGACACGTGCGGATGCGAATGGTTGAAATTATCGGGTCGTTACATGTGGTATCAGAGCTTTGGCTCTAGGTGAAACTTAGCATATATGGTAAATGTATTTACAGAATCACTTTCATTCGAATTTGAATCTTTTCCTTTTTGACTCGATTCCTTTGAATTTTGGAATGTTCCCCGCGGTTCCAAAATCCATTCGTGTCCCTCACTATTTGTCTTCTTTTGATTCTGGAGTATTCCATAACTCCACTACGAATGATCTTTATAATGAGTCGCGGTCCCGCCAATCTCAAATTGATTTTTAAAGGGGTGAAACTACTCTACAACAGCATCGATTCACCAAAGATTTTATATCCTCGGTTTAGATGCTAGTATCTCTTATTATCCCAAATTCTATCTCTTGAAATCGAATGTAGATTTACCCCAGAAATCCACATCGATCTTATTCTTTAAGTCACAGTTGACCCGGTTAAGGTTGCCTGCGATTTATATAAGCTTATCCATCTTCCTATTTTGTTATTTAATCATTTCATCTTTGTTTCCAACTTATCTTCAAATCATTCTTGAAGTGCATTTGTAAACTAAAATCAAAATGTTTTATATATTGTGTTGTTTGAGTTGTTGATGTTGATTTGAGTTTTCGATCGATTCGTCTGATCAACGCTATCGATAAGATTTCCAAAACATTTGAACAGAGCAAACTGACATAATATGTTTTTTTGTCAAATTTAGTAATGAAATAAATTTTGTAACTGTATTATAAATCTTTTTCTGGATTTTATTGAATTGGTTGTTAAGAAATAATATTTGATTTTATACATCATTATCTCTTGTTTCATATATAAATAATTGAACTATATAACATGGTTATAAATTTATTTGGAAATTTAAAATGAATTTAAAACAAGGATTTGAGAATTTAATTTCTGATTGTTTCAAACCTAATGTTTAAAGTTTTAAAAGGATATACTATTTAAGGTATTTTCGAATAAAAATTTGTTTCCAAAGAATTTTAAAGTTTAAAATTAGTGCTCTTCTCTTTGCCGTTGGAAAATAACTTCGGTGATGACTGCAGCATCATCGACATTCATTTTCGAGTTTCGAAGTGAAGAAACCATTACGTAGTCTTGCTGCTGTTTTGTTTTGGGGAATTTAATTGATTTGAATTTCTAAAATAAGACTGGATTTATGACATATGCTGATATATGATTTAAATTTGAATGGATATATATATATATAGTATATGTGCATTTATTTATCTCTAAATAGTTTGGAATTTATCGAAAATTTAATTCCTAAATTTTATCTTAAAGGATAACTTCAAGTATAATTTCAAGATTTGGATAAATATTCAAGCTTGAAATGATTGAATTGGAAAGTTTTATTTGTATGATACACAATTTCATTCCAATATAACATACCTAAATTATACAGAAGTTGAATATGTAATTGGATAATATACAGTATGAAAAGATTTTATAAATAAAATATGAGTGGTTATAATAAATGTTATACATTTAAATTTTAGTTATAAAAAGATTAACAGAGGTAAATAGAGAAAAAGGGTAATGGAATAATTTACAATATAAAATGATGTTAAAGGAACTAAGAATAAATTTAAAGCAGTTATAATAAGTAGAAATATATTTAACATAGGTGATAAGATATATTGAGAGGAATAAATTTAATTATAATTAGGAATAAAGAAGAATTAATTTTATTGAGTACATTATGAGTATAATAAATGATTTTTTTTTCAAATACATGATTTTAGAGATTGTTACTTTAAGATAATTGGATGACAAGATAATGAAATTAGAGATGATTAAGATTTATTTAACTTATGTAAAATTAATTTTCAATTTAAGTTGAAATTTTCATGGTTTCAAATTTATTATCTTATTTTGTTTTTCAAACTATCTTTTGGTTGTCCTTATTTCCCTTATCTTGCTACAGAATAGGGAGGCTATTGTCTATTTAGAAATCTTTCTATAATCTTTAATAATCTTTGGTACTCATTTTGAATCTGAGCACTGCTTGCCATCCACAGACCGTCGGCCTAGCGGAAAAGGGTGAATCAGATTCTAGACGATCTTTTTTTCGTGCTTGTGTTCTTGATTCTGGAGGATCTTGGAAATATCATCTCCACCTTGTTAAACTTACCTATAACAACAGTTATCAGGTGTAATTTCAATATTCTTGTCATCTTGTCTTAATCCTATTTCATTCTATCTTTTTTTGTGTTTTCCCGTACCTCATTCCTTTTCGGGGAGGAAAAGTTTTGAGTGGGGGAGAGTGTAACAACCCTGTATTTTGTGATTATTTTAATTGTATATTTTAATTATTTTAATTTGAAATTATGATTTAAAAAATTATTTTATTTATTAAAATTGAATAAATTTTGTTATTTTAAATATAAATTTTGATTTTTATGCGAATTAGAATTTCAAACATGAATAAATAGAATATTTTCCAGAAATGTGAATTTTGGTCAATATGGTCAAACTTTGACTTTTAATTTAAAAACTAAAATTTTGAAATTTTGAAATTTATTTTTCTTTTATGAAAGTAAGTAAACTTTTAAGTATACTGCTTTCGTTTTGTTGGAATCCAATTTATATTGTGAAAGTTATGTTTTTTAAACCATTGTATGTAAATTGTTTTATTTAACGAAATTGTTTATTTTAATTTATTTAAATAATATTTTGTTCGTAATGTAATGTTCTAATTTATGTTTACAAGTGCAACATGACATGTTATGTATATATATTTTATTTTAAAACATTCTAAAAGTGTAGTTGAATTTTTTTCCAATGTTAGTTGTAATATGTTTACAATTTTTAAGTCTAGTTTCAATTAAATAAAGTATTTCTTTATTTATTTTTCTATTTCATAAGACATTATTTTATTTTCATTTTCCAATTTATTTTTTTCAGCTTCTATTTTATTTACTTGACTTTTTATTTGTTTAAAGTGAATTATTAAAATTGGAAATTCGAAGAGACTTTGTGCTTTTTAACTTGTGGTCTTTCCTTTGCTTGCCTCTTCCTTTTCCTCATGACCTTCCACTTTCCCTCACCTATAGTCATGCATTTCTCAATTGTTTTCACGTGAAAACTCCTCTTTCTCTTCATCACATTGGCCACTTCAATTCTGAGAAAAAAATGTAAGTAATGGCTTCCTCTTTCTCATGTTCTTCTTCGCTTTTTCTTTGATTTTTGCCTTGCTTTCTCTTGTCTAGCTCGGCCTCAACCACCACCATCTTCTCCTACCACCACCACCATCTCCTCCTCCTCATCATCTAATGTAAAATACCTACCCTTCAGATCAGATCTGGTCGTGCCTTCTACATGAGCAAAACACCTCAAACTTGGCTAAAGCTCTACTAAACAATGCCTAGCCAAGTCATTTCCACCATCACTTTCATGTTTAGCCTTGGCCACCACCTCTAACACCACCACCACCACTTGCTGCCATGACCTCTAACCATCAGCTCCACCTCTGACCTGACCGGAAATGAACATGGCCGAGCCATGTTAGCACCATAGGCCAAGCATAGGTGCACCAAAAACTTCCATTCCTTGACCCAAACCCTTCCACTTGCTTTCCTTCACCTTCCACTTGTTTTGCCTTGCCATCATCCTCTATGGCTCAGCCTAACATGCATGTAAACCACCATAGCCGTGAGTTTCAGGTAGCATCAAGCCTTTGGCCGAGCCTATGTGTGGAGTGGTCAAGCCCACTTGACCATGGCCAAGCCCACTTGATGTTTAAAGCAAGGTGGTGCCATTTCAATTCTTATCTTTTTCATTGTTTTAAATTGCTATTATATAGTTTGTGTTGAATATATATATTTATATTGCTTTGTTTAATTGTTGTATACAAGAGCAATATCTTGGCTCTCCATCCATTCAAAGCTAATCGTGCTTGTCGTGCCTTTGAAATCGTTTTTATGTGTCGTAGTGGTCTCTAGCTTTGGAAAAAGTGAGTCCTTCTCACTCTAACATTATTACTTATGAAATGGTAAATGGATGACAAATGATTAGTAATTAAAATGTTTATTCAAGTTAATGATGATTATATGATATGTTATTTCATGTTATTACCATGTTAACTTTGTTAATTATCACCTGACATATGATATATGATAGTATATTGTGACATTCACATGTTAGTATAATTGTTTATATTGTTTATGCATATGTTTACACTGCAAGTTCCCTGTTAGAATAGAATCACAATGGGTTGAAATGATACATACCAGAACGGACATTAGAATAGGGAAAAATCATTATGAGCTGAAATGATAGGCTCAAGTGATTTTTATTATATTTTATTTGACTTAGGATTGCGGGTTTGAAATGATAGAACCCGGGTTTTCTTTTTAAATTGCGGATTGAAATGATACATATCTGTATCACTTGACCTAAGTTAGAAAATTATATACAGACTCTGTGGTATATTTTAAATGATTTTTCTTAAGATATGTATTTTTAAAGTATGAAATTTTGATTTAAAAATATATATTTTATGGTTTTAAGAAGGCTAAATATTAAGTTTGGAATTTATGAATTCATGTATGTAAATTTGAAGTAAATGTGATTCTTGACTTTAAATTTTATTTTTAAAATGTAGGTAAATAACGGTAATTAAATTTAAAGTTTTGAAATGATATTTGAAGTAAAAAGTTAAGTTTTTGGTTAAATTAATAAGTTGAGAAAACAGTGAATTTTGACTTAACAAATGAATTGAGTTTTTAATTGGATATTTAATTATAAAATTTTGCTGTGATAAATCATATGTTATATTAATTTAAATGTGAAATTTTGTACCCTAAAAAAAATATGATTTATAGTTTAAAATAACAAAAATTGAAGTTTTATTGTTTCTGAAAAAATTATAATAAAATCTGGAATTTTATTGATAGCATTTTCAAAAATGCTATGGTTTTACGATGGCATTTGTTAAGTGCTATCATTTCTGAATTTAACTAACCTCTGAAATAACTAAATACTTATGACAGTATTTTTAAGTGCTTTTGTTTTGGAATTTAACTATGTTTGAAATAACTAAATATCTATTACAGCATTTTATAAATGCCGTTATTCCTAGACTAAACTATTTTGGAAACTGAATACCTAATGTAGCACTTTATAAATGCTGTCGTTGCTGAAATTTGAGAATGTTTTGAAATGTTATAGATTTTGACACTGTTTGAGTTATATTTTAAAGGTGTTAAATGATTTAACTTTTGGAATTGATTATTTGTGAAATTTAAGGAGTTTTGAATATATTTTAATATTTAAATTTGAATTTTTAAGAAATTTAAATTAAATTTGAATTTAAATAAGGTTTACTTGGTTATATGTTAAATGGAATGAAATGAAATGAGATAAATGAATTTTTGAATGGAATTTTGAAATGTATTTTGTAATAATATTTGAAATAATAAATGAATGACATAATTGATTTTTAAAAAGGTATTTTAATTTGAATATTTTATTTTGAATGATAATGAATTGATAAAGGATTTGAAAGGAAATGATTTTGAAATTGTTTTGAATTATATAATCTTTATTTTGATAAAGAATGTGATTTTGGAATGATATTTGATTTTTTTATTTATTCGATTTATTCGATGAATGAATATTTGAAGTTTATATTAGTATGAAAGGATATTTGGTTTACTTGTAATTCTGGTTTATTTAAAGGACATTGGATTTATGAAATGAATATTTCAAAACTAAGTAATAATGAAGTTAAATCAGAGTTATATGAAATTATAAAAATTAGTTTTGAAATGTGGGATATTAAAGGATTGAAGTATACTAAAAATGGAATAGTTTATTTGTGGACCAAATCTGTATTTGAAATTGATAAGATTTGAAATGGTTTATTGGGAAACTGAATTGAATTGAAACTGATGGTTTGAATTGAATTAAATTGGAAATTTGAAAATTTGGGTTTAATTAAATAATTTTGTAAAAGGTAAAGAATTAAAGGGATGTTTCATGATTTCAAATGTATGATTTTGAAATAACTAAATACTTATGACAGCACTTTTAAGTGCTGTTGTTTTGGAATTTAACTATGTCTGAAATAACCAAATATCTATTACGACATTTTATAAATAACGTTATTCCTGAACTAAACTATTTTGGAAACTGAATACCTACTGTAGTACTTTACAAATGCTACCGTTGCTGAAATTTGACAATGTCTTGAAATGTTATATATTTTAACACTGTTTGAGTTATATGTTAAATGATTTAACTTTTGGAATTGATTATTTAAGAAATTTAAGGAGTTTCGAATATATTTTAATATCTAAATTTGAATTTTTAAGGAATTTAAATTAAATTTGAATTTAAATAAGGTTTATTCGGTTATGTGTTAAATGGAATGAAATGAAATGAGATAAATGAATTTTTGAATGGAATTTTGAAATGTATTTTGTAATGATATTTTAAATAATAAATGAATGACATAACTGATTTTTAAAAAGATATTTAAATTTGAATATTTGATTTTGAATGATAATGAATTGATAAAGCATTTGAAAGGAAATGATTTTGAAATGGTTTTGAATGACATAATCTTTATTTTGATAAAGAATGTGAATTTGGAATGATATTTGATTTTTTTATTTATTCGATTTATTCGATAAATGAATATTTGAAGTTTATATTAGTATGAAAGGATATTTGGTTTACTTGTAATTCTGGTTTATTCAAATGATATTGGATTTATGACATGAATATTTCAAAACTAAGTAATAGTGAAGTTAAATCAGAGTTATAAGAAATTATAAAAATTTGTTTTGAAATGTGGGATATTAAAACTTTGAAATATACTAAAAATTGAATCGTTCATTTTGTGGACCAAATCTGTATTTGAAATTGAAAAGGTTTGAAATGGTTTGTTGGGAAACTGAATTGAAACTGATGGTTTGAATTGAATTAAATTGGAAATATGAAAATTTGGGTTTAATTGAATAAATTCGTAAAATGTAAAGAATTAAAGGAATGTTTCATGATTTCAAATGTATGATTTTGAAATGTTATGATTTCCAAAGTGTAATGATTTCAAGTATTTAGTTTCGAAAGAGTTATAACTTTGAAAGTATTATGATTTTTTTGAAAGGTGAATATATGTTTGAAATGGAAATGATAAACTATTTTGATTTGAATATAGTTTTGAAATAAAAATTGTTTTGGTATCGAAGTATAAACTATTTTGAAAGGAATATAGTTTGGAAATGAAATGATTTGATTTTGAAGTATGAACTATTTTGAAATGACCAGGCATTATAATAACGATTGGTTGTTAAAGAGACCGGGATCGAAAGTTGTCATACTCTTTGCCAACTTCGAAAACCACTTTAACAACCGTTTATGCGGTAGAGTTTCCAAAATGTAGTAGGATGGTGGCGACGATCCTATTGAGGTATGAACGTGGATACGACTCTCGTGAGTTGGCATAAGGTGGCTAAAACATGAGCGATCTCGGGCCAAGTGAGGTCATTCCTCCTATCGGACACATTTCTTCGATACTGTACTCTTACTTGTGATTGATTTGATGGTCATCCTCCGATTTTGGTTGGAAGTGTGTTCCAAGGTGGGCGTAGTGGCTGCTACGTTACCACCAGCCCGCGTGCGTAATTGGTATATCTACCCTGACATTCCCTTGTGTGCCGTGTCACCTACCATAGCGAGCTTTACTATGAGTTTGATTTGTATCGTACCTATGGAGTATCTTCTCGTAGTCTCCCGATCAGAAGATATGTAGGTGCTGTATAGACTACTGGCACTATTACGTGTTAAGGGCTATATGGGTAACCCTTAACGCTATTTAAAAGTAAGTTTATTTTACTGTAGACATTATTATCATAGCGAACATTACTACATAGTAAATAGTTTAACGGATCCTTATAGGATTGGCGATCCCAAGCATCCTTTAAGTTACTGATGCATTTTGTTACTGTTCACTTGAGTTGATTTTACAGTTCATAAGTATTTATGTCCTGACTTGAGTGTTTTGTGTTTTGCTTTACGATCGGGTTAGACTGAGTGATTCAGCATTCAAGACTCACCTTCGAAGTTGGAGCTTTGCTTGAAGATCCAGCCATCTATTTTGCTTTAATTATCCAGTGATTCCAGTGATGTATTCTGATTTGTACCTGATGTATCTTGTTACTCTTCTGTTGTATCTTGTTTAGCTCTGATGTATCTTATATATATAGTAGCTTCCTGAACCACTATCTCTTTTACTTCCGCTACATTATTATTTACTCTGTGTTTGTGATTATGTGATTATTTATTTACTGTATATGAGATTGCCAAATTTTATTTACAATGCGGTATTTTGAGCAATTCAAGTCCGACACGTGCGGATGCAAATGGTTGAAAATATCGGATCGCTACAACAGTTATAACACCATGTCCTCACAATTGTTGATAAATAAATAACTAATGCAGCAGGAAATAAACCTATATGTGAATACGACTTGAAGACTCCACCTCGTCTTTTGAGCTCCAATGCATCCAAAAGGAATCTGCAAATATGCTCGGTGTGACCCAAGCATTATACTAAAATAACACATGAGTCAGTCTGGAAAGCCAGCATGAGAAAATACACCCAGTTGGATTTTCAAAGTTACCAAGCTCTTTCTGAAATAAAGGTATCCCATAAGATCACACCGCATATAAATACGGACGGATTTTTATCTTACGATAACCAAAACATTTTCTATAGAAGATCCAGTGATATTATAACAATGTCTACGAATTCAAAGTAAATATGTAAAGTAGCCGAAATGCTTGCATCTCACGTTTCAGCGTAGTTAGGCACAACTAAGTCCATAAAGCTCGTATTGGAGGATGGATTCCATACTATGACAAGGTAAGGAACTACTTTCTGATGGTACATTTCTAAATAAACTGCACCGGGGTCTGACAATATAATCTTATACCTCTACCACACAGGACCGGCCTACCACTTGACTAGTAGTACCGAATATGATCATCCCTTTCGTCAATGGGCCCCGAAGCATACATGATTAGATATTAATCGATCTAGATTTTTGGAAAAACCATACCCTAATGGGAGCGACCCATATGTCCTACTGCATGCCCCATTTTTGTTATCTCCCGATTAACGAGGCTTGAGGCTACGTTTTACTTTTATATAGCACTTCTCACTTGGAATTCTAACACCGCCCTCCAGGCAAGAATATAATGCCAGCATTCATCCATACAAGTTCATTCGGGGGCTGAATGAAACTGAAGACACCACTTCTACTACATCCATTTTGAAATCATCCTCAGGATTAGTAGCAAGTAGCCCTCACACATCAAAGGCTCTATTTCGATTATCTCCAAGATATTCCAATTCGAAATAATTATCCGGTACACAATGTTTTTTCATAACATATCTGATCCCGGTTCTCCGAACCAACATTTGAGTTTATAAACTGGCCAACATTTGACAGTTGGTTATTTAACTATAAAATAAACAAACAATCCAACTGGAGATCAAATTTCCAAAGGAAGTAACACTGGTTAAGCACCAAGCAACACTAAGCCTCTTTAATTAATCTTTTCATCAATTAAAACATTCCAAATATTTACTTCAAAAATATCTTTACGAAGATATATTCTCAAAACTACCTTTAATCTTTCTATATTTGAAAAATAGTTCCATATAATCATCTCAACGGTATAAGTATACTCACAAACCATTCCATTTTAAACGTTTAAACGATGCCCTCATATACTTAAATCCATAATAAGTATATTACACCTTCCATGGAAACTTCTTATTTCCCAAAACACGCTTTATTGGGTCAAAACGAATGTTGTGTAAAACATCGTTACGACAACCCAAAAACACCATTATAGAGATCCAACCAGTCATAATTAATATTAATTTTCGATGTCGAACTCAAACTATTTATCAGTCGATAATGAAGCCGATCAAGTTGAGTACCATTACCTCTCAGACCTTGAATGAACAACATTCTTAACTTCAAAAAAGATGCAAGTTACACATCTTGAAACTTAACATCAAATATAGGATATAGATATAAATCCCATATACTAAAAAGCACCTTCTTCCAGAAATCATCTACTATAACAACAGTGTTATAGTCTATTTCCTCCTCACTTTCTCGAAAACATTTATTACAACATAAATGTTGAAATCCATGTCTTCCTCCCACTTACACATTTTAAATCACTTTTCAAACTATAAAACTCCATTTGAAAATATCACTTTCAAAATATTCCTTTAAGAGATTGTTTATAACTTTTAAACATAAATATATTTCCTTAATAAAAATCCATACTTAAATTTCAACATAATCATTTTCGAATTTAAAACTATATTTATAAATCACTTTCTATTTTATAAAAATCCTTTTTACAAAATCCCTTTATTTATAAAACCCCATTTATAACTGTATCCCTTTATAAATCCCCCTTATTCATAAAACCTCGTTTAAAACATTGATTATAATCCGTTTTTAACGTTGCTTCCATATGTATAAATTTCTTTTATAAATTCATTTCTATTTATAAAATATCGGTTAACATCTCCAAATTTATCCTCACTTTTAATTTCCAAAATAGAATCAACTATTTTTCTACAACAACACTTCACGTATTATTGTAAATCTACAATTGTGATTTATCCCTCCAATTCATCCAATGATAATAGTTTTCCATTATTTATAAACACCGTTTATAAATCTATCCTTTTATTTATAAAATTTGATTTTTCAAATCTTCGCTTTATTTGTAAAATGTCTCATTTATAAACTATCACATTTATAAATAAATCTTAATATATGTGTATATATAACTTATATAAAACGGTTAGTAAATATTTATGCCAAAATATTTCTACCTTCTTTTTAAAGCCGTATTACTTTATTATAAAAGAAGGACTTATTTTAAGATACTAAAAAACTATATTTTACAGTTCAAAAATCTATATTTAAAATATTTATAAAACTATTAATTTATAATATCTAAAACCATACTTTTTATCTAATTTAAATTAATTCCTCCACTTAGTAATTCAAGAACAATTATTAATATATAAATTTTCAAAATCACTTAAAATCATTTTAAAAACTAAATCTTCACTTTATAGTATTTCAAAATACTAAAAATATGGTCCAGTGCTACAATAGCACTAAATAAGGAAAAGTCATCCATGTCATTAAATTTGGCATTCAACACATCATACATCAAAATATATGAAAAATAAAATTAATAATGTGAGAAATCCAGTTGGATCCCTCCAACCCGTCCCTCTGCATCACACACGGTATATAAGCGTAAAATATAAATCAACTGCTTCGAGACGAGATCGTATACAAAGGATCATCCACTCTTACACTGGAACGTAATAGGATCTCATCCACTCTAGGGGACGAAATATATCCAAACCCACTATTAAAATAGTAAATCAGCCAAACAGTCAACAAATAATCAACAATAAAATTATCCACGCTTATATAGAAATATAATTGGGCTAGAGAGGTAATTAACTCACCTTGATTCTAGTTCCCCCCAAAACGCTACGGTTTGAATTAAAATTGAACAGACGTTCAAATTTTAATCCAAATCTCTATTAGCTCCAAATCCATCCAATCCAACTCCATAGCGTAGACTTTGCCGATATAATCGCAACGCAACTGGTCGTGCTTAAATCCGACCTCACATGAAGAATTTATTGCATTTATAAGTTCTCGATTTTTAATAACACTAATTATTTACATCATTAGCGTTAATAAATCACCGTATATAATCCTAATACCCACTTCATGAATTCAAAATTGCAACACCAAGCAACGAATGCCCGTGACATTAATTGAACATCACTACACCTCCAGGCCATCGGCCTCCACCTCGAGTTCACCAACGATAGCCCCTAACTCAAGCTTCCCAACGCCGTTGGTCTTGCACCTTAGTTTGCATCCGATAGACTGAAAATGGATAAAGAACAAATGTCAATGAACTTAATTTACATCGCCACCGGACCTCCATACTTCGATCCACCACCATGCATGCACTCGGGATTCCTAGCCGCTCCACTTTGTTGTAGGAAGTTTCGTCTAAATCCTCTCCGATTGACGTGAACGATATGTGTCGTTAGATGAAGTCGAATTATAATGGTGGACGATAATGTTTAGGGATAGGGTTTCCTCAATTTGTGAAAGCTTGGGGTCATATTCATGTCAAAATATTTCAAACTCTAATCGAAGCGTGCCGACTGGCGTTTTATATGTAGTACATCTATTCCGAACGCAATGAAACTGTTATCGAGACCTGATTCGATCATATTTAGAATTCATCTTTTCAAATCAAATTATATCAATTTAAATTTCTTTAATTAAATTCTACACGTTTAGAGCTCTCACGACCAAATGATATGTCCAATCGCCACGAAATTTGACGGCATACTATGATTCACTATTACAGATCCAATAAAACCGATTTAGTCGAAATCCGAGATAGTGCCCCTGAAAGTTATTTTCACACATTAGTTAAAACGATTATTATTAAAACTATCTTATTCACTTTTAATTCAAATTTAAAAGTTTTCTATCTTCATTCTTATTCAAATAGAATTAAAATCAACTTTCAAAATCATTTTATTCATATCAAATTCAAGATTTAATAATTTTAAACAATTCCAAATATTCAAATTAATAATTCAATAGTCAAATAAATCGCTTAGTTTGAAATATAAGTTGTTTAACTTATAAAATTAACTTTTAACATTTAAAATCAGTTAAATATTCCCAATTCAAATGATTGAAATTCAGGGTCATTACAAATGTAATCGCCACCGATGTGCTTATCTAGGAAGGTACAACATTTTAAGTATTTATCATATATATATATATATATATATATATATATATGTTTGTATGCACATACGTATTTATATCTATAATTAGACCATGTTATAAATAAAATAATTTTTAATTTATGCATATTAAATATTAAATCAGATTTTAATAGTACATATATAAACAAGTTAAATTGATTAAATATGGTTAATAATTCTGAAAAACAATCACATTTTTATACATATATTTAAATAATTTTTTGGAAACTATAATTAATTTTAAAATATTTTTTTTGGATTTTTCAATCGTATATTTGATTTTAATATATCTTGACATAGAAATTATACTATATATATGTAATACACAAAATATATATACTATATGTACATAATATATATATATGTGTGTGTGTGTGTGTGTGTGATAATTCTGTTATTTTATGTGTATTAATTTTTTTTCTCTATTTGGCTAAAATAAGTTTTAAAAATTTATTTTATTGGATTAAAAATATTATTTGTATAATATAATTTTAAATTAATAAATGACATTATATATTATTTGTTGAATCATAAGTTTTGATTCATGACAAAGAGCTTAAACAAATCAGTGGATGAGACTATATGTACAAGCGACAAAAAGAGAAAGAAATATGCTGTTAAAACTACAAAGGAGGTAAGACTACAAAACTGGGTATAGTATGTTTATTTGTCGAAGTTTTTAGTCTTAGAATTGTTAAAATCTATCCTCAAGTAGTCCATACAAATCAAAGTTGTTTTAAGCTTCAAGTTCTTTAAAATTTATATGAACTGTGCACTGACAGTTAGGTCAATCGACTGACCATATAGGACCAGTCGACTGAACCTGCTCAGTTGCACAGAAACACTCTGTTTTGCACCAACTTTGAATTTTCAGTTGAACGCTCGTTTTGGGTCAGTCGACTGAACTTTTCCAACAGCTATTTTTTCCGAACAGACACTTCCATTTGCCAAGAGATATGATCTAAATTGAAGGGTTATGGATGCTTCTTTTGATCAGAACTCTTCGTGAATGGTTGCAGCTCTTTATCTACTATATAAAAACATAAGATTCACTTCACAAATCACCGAATTTCATTTTATTTTCTGATCATGCTCTCTACTATCTTTGCATTTTGAAAAGCAATCACAGTTTACATATATTGCTTGAATCTCTGAATCAATTAACTTATTCTTCGATTCAAAGCAATATTCTCCTTTTCTAAATCTTTACATACACATTTATACTTGAAGAAAAGATTATAGGAATGTTGTACTATCAAAGACAAATCGGTGTTAACAAGAACACAAAGTGTCAAAGCAATTTTATTGAAACTGTTGAAGTCCTGTTCGGTTGTTCAGACGAGTAAAGTCCTCTTTCGGTTGTTAGACGTGGAAAAATCCTGATCGGTTGCTCAGGTGTTGTATACCTATTCCTCCAGGTTAAATGAGGGGTTATTGTGAGAAATTCCATAGGGAAGTCTGGGACTAGATGTAGAACGGAAAGTTCGAACCAGTATAAAAACTACTAGTGTGCTTATTCTTATTTACTTTACTATTATTATCTGTTTCCGCATTTAGTTTATAATACATTCGATATTACATAATCCTAAGTAATAACTAGCAACACAGTAATCACTTTCATTTGGTATCAGAGTAGGACATCCCATAACCGTAACACGGTTATTTGATAATCTTTTTTCTAATATAGAAAATAACACCAGCACAAGCACTGTCATTAACACTAGTTTTATTGAAGGTCAATCAACTTCACGACCTCCACTATTCAATGGCATGAATCATAATTACTGGTCAACTAGAATGAGAATATATATGCAATCTAATGGTTTTGAAACTTGGAACATTACTCGGAATGAATATACCATTCCAACAGAACATTTTTCAACTTGGACTACTGCACGAAAAGCTGATGCTACTTAAAATGCTAAAGCTATGAACATGTTATTTTGTGCATTAGATAGTAATGAGTTTAATAGAGTCAGTATGTGTACAACTGCTTATCAGATATGGAGAACTCTAAAAGTAACTCATGAAGGAACTAACAAAGTTAAACAAAGCAAAATTTCCATGTTGAAAAATCAGTTTCAAATTTCAAAATGAAATCAAACGAAAATATAAATGACATGTACTCTAGATTTCAAGATATATATCACTCACTATTGGCACCAGGAGAAAAATTTTCTGACTTTGATATAGTATCAAAAATCCTAAACACTTTAACGGATAAATGAGAAAGAAAGGTCCTAACTATTTAATAAGAAAACGATCTTTCTACTATGAATCCAGAAGAGTTTAGGAAATCTAATGTCACATGAAGTGAATTTGCAAGCAAAGAAAGTTCAAGCACAGGATAAAAAGAATCTAGCATTTCAAGCAGAACAAGATGACTCTGACTCAGATGAAGAAAGCAGAACAAGATGACTCTGACCCAGATGAAGAGGATATGACATTTATTGCTAAAAATTTCAAAAAGTTTCTAAAATTCAAAAAGAATAACAAGTTCAAGAGTTACAAAAATAACCCTACTAAAAATAATAACAATAAACATCATCTTCTGTCATGGAATGTTATGAATGTCATAAAAGGGTCATATGAAGAAAGATTGTCCAAAGAAACAGAAAAATAAATTCAAGAAGAAAGAATTTTCAGTAACATGGGATGATTCAGATTCTTCTTCATCAGAAAGCGACAGCGATAGTGACACAGAGCAAGCAAATGTATGTTTCATGGCTACAAACGATGATGTAAGTGAACTAAGTTTTGAAGATTTGGTTGAACTTAATTTCGAAATTAGTGGATTTTGTAAAACAAACTAAAAATCAAAATAAGGAGTTACAAGGAAATCTAAATAGATCTGAATTAGAAATTAGTCTGCTTAGAGTCGAAAAGAAAATTCTAGAAGAAGAACTCGAAAAATTTCAAGAATCTAATTCTAATTTAACATCTCAACTTTCTATGATAACTCAGGAATTAGAAATTCAGAAAAATAAAAATGACGATTTATCAGTTGAAATTAATAATTTGAAATTTAACACTAAAGTATTAGAGTTAGAAAAATCTAGTCTCAAAACTAAGTTAGAAGAAATTATAAAAATATTTCTAATTTTAATAAAGGACGAGAAAATATTTTTAAAATAATAGAAAATTCTCAGTCCAATTCAAATAAAATGGGATTAGGATATAAGAAAATTAAAAATCCAAAGAAATTTTGAAAGTTTAAAAATAAATTTAAAAACAAAATTAAGAAAGATATTAAGAAAACAGTTTCGAAAGATTTTAAAACTATTAAAGTATGGATTCCTAAAACAAATAATAACTTGATTGGGAATAAGCATATCAAAACATTTATGGAAACTATTCATAAAATGAGAATTATATTTATAAAACGAATTTTGAACCTTTTTGGGTTTGGTTTCCTAAGACCTAACTCTTAGGACCCTAAAAAGAAAAGTGGGTGTCAACTTAATCTTTATTTTTTGCAGGTACCATTTAAAAAGAGGGGGAAATGGATTTTAGAACACATGACTAGTAATAAAGACATGTTAACAAACATAGTCTACTCAAATGGAGGATCGGTCACTTTTAGAAATAATTCAAAAGGTTATGTCATCGGCAAAGGCGATGTGAGCAATAACGATATCTCTAACTCACCTCTCATTATATTAGTTAAAAACTTAAAACATGATTTATTAATCATAAGTAAATTATGTGATCAAGGTTTTAATATATCTTTTTCAGAAAATAAATGTATTATTTCTGATAAAAATCAAAATTTAATTTTTGAAGGTATAAGAGATAGAAATATTTATATTTTAAATATGAATATAAATTATAACACAAACATGTGTTTAGTAGTTACACAGAATGATTC
The DNA here is from genome assembly GCA_030765085.1 of Allium cepa. Lineage (NCBI taxonomy): Eukaryota > Viridiplantae > Streptophyta > Magnoliopsida > Asparagales > Amaryllidaceae > Allium > Allium cepa. The sequence continues at coordinate 687,454,741 of CM060932.1, read as the reverse complement.
TTGGCTATGGCACAAAAGATTTTGTCAATAAATATTAATACTATTAATAAAATAGCTAAAAATAAACTTGTTAAAGGACTACCTGATATGAAACTCAAAATTGATAATATTTGTGATGCATGTCAGTTAGGAAAATTAACAAAATCTTCTTTTAAATCTAGGAAAATTATATCTACAACACAACCACTTGAACTACTACATATGGACCTTTTTGGACCTACTCAAGTTCAATCTATTAATCACAATAGATATGTGTTTGTTATTGTAGATGATTTTTCAAGATTTACATGGACTATTTTTATGAAACATAAAAGTGATACTTTTGAGAATTTTAAAAATTGTGTAGAAAAATTCAAAATATAAAGAATCTAAAAGTTAAAAATATTAAAAGTGATCATGGAGGCGAATTTGAAAATGAAGCTTTCGAACATTTTTGTAACAAGAAAGGAATTAATCATAATTTCTTCTTTACTAGAACACCACGAAAAAATGGAGTTATAGAAAGGAAAAACAGAACATTACAAGAATGTACACGAACTTTATTAAATAGAAGCACTTTATCTAAGCATTTGTGGGGCAGAGGCTGTTGCAACTGCCTGTTATGTTTTGAATCGTGTTTCTATTTAATCATTAACAAAACATACTCCATATGAACTTTTAAATGGTAGAAAATCAAATATATCATATTTCAAAGTTTTTGTTTCAAAATGTTTTATACTTAACACTAAAGATCAGCTTGGCAAATTTGATCCAAAATCAATGAAGGAATATTCATAGGATATTTAGAAAGAAGCAAAGCTTATCGAGTTCTTAATACCGGAACTAAAGTAATCGAAGAAACTCTTCATGTTTCATTCAATGAAAATGTCAAAATTTCTTTTAAAATTACAAATTTGGAAAATAATTTAAATCAAATTTTAACAAGTAATTCGGAAGATGATGATATTATTTTTCAAAACAATAACACTGATAATTATATAGAAAATGAAAAGATTGTTAATAATAATAATATAGTAAGATCTCCTCCAAGAATTCTTAGAGATCACCCTGTTCAAAATATAATTGGAGAAGTAAATTCAAATGTAAGAACAAGACATCAATTAAATCAAATGGGCCATATAACTATTCTCTCTAATATAGAACCTAAAAATATTAAGGAAGCCTCAACTGATGATTATTAGATTATAGCTATGCAAGAAGAGCTAAATCAATTTGAAAGAAACGAAGTTGGAAATTAGTTCCTCGACCAAGTGATCAATCCGTCATTGGTACAAAACAGGTTTTCAAAAACAAAGCTGATGAACAAGGTAACATTACTAGAAATAAAGCTAGATTAGTAGCATAAGGATATAATCAAGAAGAGGGAATAGACTATGAAGAAACGTTTGCTCCTATCGCAAGATTAGAAGCTATACGTATTTTATTGGCTTTTGCATGTTTTCATAACTTTAAATTATATCAAATAGATGTTAAATGTGCTTTTCTAAATGGATATATAAAAGAAAATGTCTTGAACAACCTCCTCTTTTTACTCATGAAAAATTTCCAGATCACGTTTTTAAACTTAAGGAAGCTTTATATGGTTTAAAACAGACACCTCGTGCTTGGTACGACCGACTTAAAAGCTATCGAATAGAATCTGGTTTTGAAATTGGAAAATTTGATCAAACTTTATTTATTAAGAAAACTAAACAAGATATTTTAATTATACAAATATATGTTAATGATATTATATTTGGTTCAACAAATGAAAAATTATGTCAGGAATTTTCGACTATCTTGACAAATGAATTTGAAATGTCACATATGGGAGAACTATCATATTTTCACGGACTTCAAATCAAGCAATTACAAAATGGCAATTTTTATTAATCAGGAAAAGTATTGTAATAATCTAACTAAACAATTTGGTATGGAAAACACTTCTGCCAAACCAACTCCTATGAGTACAACTATACATCTCGATAAAGATGAAAATGGTAAGAGTGTCGACCAAAAACTATATCGTAGTATGATTGGATCATTACTTTACTTAACTGCTAGTCGACCTGACATTATGATGAGTGTTTGTTTATGTGCTCGATTTCAAGCAAATCCTAAAGAATCACATATGCGAGCAGTAAAACGTATAATTCGTTATCTTAGCAAATCTAATGACTTAGGATTATTTTATCCAAAAAAATGTCCTTTTGAATTAGTATCTTATAGTGATGCTGATTTTGGATGAAGTCCGACAGATAGAAAAAGTACAAGTGGAACTTGTCATTTCATTGGACGATTCTTAGTATCTTGGTTTAGCAAGAAATAAAATTGCGTTTCACTATCGACATGTGAAGCAGAATATATATCTGCAGCTTTAGCATGTGCTCAAGTAATCTACATGCAACGAACACTACAAGATTTTGATATAAAATTAAATAAATCTATAACATATTGTGATAACACCAGTGCAATAAATTTATCTAAGAATCTTGTCAATCACTCATGACTAAACATATTGACATTCGTCATCATTTTCTTCGTGATAGTATTGAAAAGGATATAATAAATTTAGAATTTGTAAATTATAAAAATCAGTTAGCTGATATTTTCACTAAACCACTCAATGAAAATTGTTTTATAAAACTAAGAAGAGAATTAGGTATAATTTCTTTAAAAGAATTATAAAATCTCTAAAGTAGTTTAAAAAAAATAACAAAAAAAATATTTTCTGGTACTTGAACTCGGCACCCTGAGTTTGGTAATCCTACGTCTCTACCATTTGACCATTTACTATTTCATAACTACTTTTACTACAATTTTCTCCTCATCTATTTTTTTTATTTTTTTATGAACAATTCTCAGCCACAAATTTTGTGTTTTGTTTTCAGCCTCTAATTAATTTTCAGATTTTACGTAAATCCATCAACTTTTAACTGTTTATTCTTTTATATATATCTCTAGAGTCCTGTTCTTTATCCTTCCATCAAATTTTATTTCAAACATAATTTATCTTCTCTCTACCATAATGTCTTCACAAGAAAATTCATCAAATGGTTCTGCTTACTCTTCTGTCGATTTTTCGACACCTTCATCTGGTTCATCAAGTTTACCTACACCTATACCTAATCATGAACCGGCTCGACTATCAAACTATCACACATGCCATAATCCCGAGAAAAAGAAGGCGCGACGTTTTCTGTTTCTTGGTTCTCCTCAAACAAAACAAAAATTTGTAGATTTACATCATTACCAGAGAGAATCTATAGCGATTCAACGTGAGATGTACTATGAACAGAAGATGAATTCAAGACGCCTTAGTTTTCTGGAGCAGCTTGGATGGAAATTCTGTGGATCATCTTCATCTGTGGTTCATCAACGTACACCTTTTTCCTCTCGGAATCCATGGGATCAGTCGCCACAACCTCCACCCGTGTCTTCGAACTCATGGGAGCGTGGAAACCGCTGGTCACAATTGAAACCATATGAAGAAAAGACGAAGGATGAACCAATCAACTCAAAGTCTTCATCCACTCCTTCATCCAAATAATTTATTTTCTTTCTATATTTTTTAATTAATTTCATTCCTACTTTGTATGCATTATTTAAAATATATTGAATATATTATTTTTATGCAAAAATATACTGTAAATGCTACATAGAAGAGAATTCAGTCGACTAAGAATATTCGATAAGTCGATTGAATCTGAAAACAGAAAGCTTTAAGACTATATTCAGTCGACTGAACGAATATAGCCAGTCGACTGAATCATAAAATAGAAAGCATTTAGATTATATTCAATCGACTGAAATAATATGGCCAGTCGACTGAATCTGAAACAGAGAGTTTCGGGATATGAATCAGTCGACTGACCATATACGACTAGTCGACTGAATGGCAATCTAAGCCTTTTTTATACCTTTTCACCTAACTTTTAACCCTCTAACCCACTATCTCTTCTTTCACTTTTCACTTTTATCTTCTCACTTCAGTTTTCTAAAACTCTAGCTCCCAAAAAATTTCAAAATCCTTTACTCCATAATTATTTCCAATGGCTCCACGTCAACCTAAGAAATCTAGACATGCCTCTACCTCATCCTCTTAGCCAATTGACATCCAAGTTGCTCAATGGCTCTATGATGCAACAGCTCTCCAAAGATGGAATAAAATGAAAGAAGCACGCTTTTTTGAAGGCTCTTTTGTTATGTTTCCCGATTTTGCTCTGTATAGAATTCAAGAGCTTGCAAGGAGAAGTTGTCTAGAATCTCTCCTATACCACAATCAGAATAATATCAAGATTAATCATACTTTGGTAAAACTTTTTTATGCAAATTTGAATTTAGGCCATCAAAATCCACGCAATCGTGATAATTGCGTTTGGAGTTTAGTTTGTGGTCGACAAGTATTCCTGTCATTAGTTCGAATTGGTCATATTCTTCATACTCCAACTGATGGTATTCCATTGGAAGAATTAAATGTACCTATAGGCGAACGAGACAAAGTAAGTCATTGGTTCTTAGAAGATGACACGACTGAACTAAAGTCTATCGCCTTACGCCCTACAGCTCGTACTATGCATCGAGCATTAATGCACACGATTCTAGATCGTACTGGCTCCTATGAACTTGTATACCCCAACAACTTTAGGGCGTTGTATGCTATTTGGGGAGATGTCCAAATAAACTGGCCTAAGCTTATTCTAGATGAATTCTTATCGTTTAACCAAGGTCGTATGAACATCATTTATTATGAAGAACATATTATGTGTCTACTTATGAACCTCCAGGTAACTATTCCGGAATCCGATACTTCCATTCCCAAAATCTAAATAGTCGCACAATAAGTCTTATGAAATTGCCACATAGACCTCTATCGATCATGTCTTTTTAAGACTGGCAATCACGACCTTGTCAACAAACTTCTACTCTGCAGCAACAACAACCAAGAGATGATATTCAAACACCAACTCCATCCCAAAGCACTCAAGAATCCATTGATTTAATTGTGCGAAATCAAGTCATTTTGGATTCTCGCATAAAAAATCTCGACAAGAAAATTGACAAGAAATTTAACAAGATTAAAAGATTCTTTGGGATTTTATGGGATATGATATCTTGTTCCTCTTCCACAACTACGGAAACTTTACACCGTGATCCGGGTAAACGTCCGGCTCCTTTCTTTACTTGGTCTACATCAGAAAAACATACAAGTTCTGACACAAGCGGAAATGGAGGTGGCAGACAGTTTGTGGAAAGTTTTTCCAGAGGCAAAGCTCCAATCCAAGTGGAAGAAGAAGAAACAGAGTCTGACTCATATTGACCTCGTTGTTTCTTGGTGGTAGTAAGTTATCTATTTATTCCAAACATTTTATTTCTATGAGCTTGCATATGTAGCTCAAAACAATTTAATATATTTTTTTCTTCTGTGATTGCAATTTTTTGTTAATTCGACGATGGAATCGTTGTTATTTCCTTTTTTGTCGATGACACAGGGGGAGAAATTTGTATGACTAACCATTTCTTGCAGGATTAAAATATGTCGCTAGATATTCATGGGGAGATATATATAACTCCCGTTATATATTTCTCAAAATGTAGTATCATCTATAACAGGTTGTCATCGATTAAAAGGGGAAGAATGTTGAATCATAAGTTTTGATTCATGACAAAGAGGTTAAACAAATCAGTGAATGAGACTATATGGACAAGCGATAAAAAGAGAAAGAAATATGCTGTTAAAACTACAAAGGAGACAAGACTACAAAACTGAGTATGGTATATTTATTTGTTGAAGTTTTTAGTCTTGGAATTATTAAAATCTATCCTCAAGTAGTCCACAGAAATCAAAGCTGTTTTAAGCTTCAAATTTTTTAAAATTTATGTGAACTATGCACTGACAGTCAGGTCAGTTGATTGACCATATATGACCAGTCGGCTGAACTGCTCAGTTGCACAGAAACACTTTGTTTTGCACCAACTTTGAATTTTCAGCTGACCGGTCATTTTGGGTGAATCGACTGAACTTTTCCAACAGGTATTTTTTCTGAACAGACACTTCCATTTGCCAAGAGATACGATCTAAATTGAAGAGTTATGGATGCTTCTTTTGGTCAGGACTCTTCGTGAATGGTTGCAGCTGTTTATCTACTATATAAACACATAAGATTCACTTCACAAATCACTGAATTTCATTTTATTTTCTTATCATACTCTGTACTATCTCTGCATTTTGAAAAGCAATCACAATTTACATATATTTGCTTGAATCTCTAAATTAATTAACTTATTCTTCGATTCAAATCAATATTCTCATTTCTAAATCTTTACAAACTCATTTATACTTAAAGAAAATATTATAGGAAGGTTGTACTATCAAAGACAAATCAGTGTTAACAAGAACACAGAGTGTCAAGCAATTTTATTGAAACTGTTGAAGCCATGTTCGGTTGTTCAGGCGGGTAAAGTCCTCTTTCGGTTGTTAGAGGCGGAAAAATCCTGGTCGGTTGCTCAGGTGTGGTATACCTATTCCTCCGGGTTAAGTGAGGAGTTATTATGAGAAATTCCAAAGGGAAGTCTGGGACTGGACATAGAACGGGAAGTTCGAACTAGTATAAAAATTCCTGGTGTGTTTATTCTTATTTACTTTACTATTATTATCCGTTTCCGCATTTAGTTTATAATACATTCCATATTACACGGTCCTAAGTAATAACTAGCAACAAGTAGTCACTTTCATTATTATCAACCAAAGCTAATATATATATTAATATAAAGTTTGAATTATTAAATTGTTGATCCTGGATTTAAGTATTTTAAATATTGAAATAGGTATATTTAATTTGGATTTAAATAATTAGTTTAATAAATAATTTTAATATATTAATGTTTGTGTGTGTATCTGTGCAACTAATATTATTGAGACATATATATATATATACACTTCATGTTTGTGTGTGTATCTGTGTAATTAAAGTGCTTAGCGGTTCCATAACAATAGAGATACAAAACGTTATAGTGGGGATAAAATGAGGATATAGCGAAAAATAATGGAGGTGCAAAAACACTCCAAATATTTAAAGTTAATATATTCTCATTCTCGCATCATTTGTATGGCAAAAGAAACATTATTTAAACTTATAACAATACCGAATATTATTATGAATTATGCAATCCAAATTTCATGACTATGATAAATTTATAACTTATATTGAACATTTGTGCCTTAAAAGTTAGGCCTTTTGTCCTGGCTTTATTGATTTAATTCAAATGAGAACTAGTCAAATCAATCTTTTATATTAATGTTGCTAAAGTGCATGTCAAAAAGCCTTGATTTAGCGGGTGTAGTGGAAAATAGCGGGGCTTGAAGCGGATCTACTATTTCATAAAGGTATATTGAAAAACATAGCAGTCGAAGAGCGTTATGCAATATAGCGGAGATTTTGTGGGGCTTTATGGGGCTTTAACTGCATAGATGTGCATGTACAAATGTGTATGTTTGTGTAAGTGATATCAACCCAAGATAGTGTTATCCTATGTTTAACATATATTTAAATACATATACAATTTGTATTGATGGTAGTGTTCTAAATCTTCTCTAATTAATATGAGATCAAATTAAATGGAATTATTTTACTTTTAACGTAAAATTATATATGGTACATAGAATAAAAATCCTATCAATGCATTTATACTTTTTGCATCAAGATCATGGTACAAATTTATCACTTGATCATTCTCTTATCTCATACATGATATTTTCCCTCAACTTTATTTTCTTATAAATTATGTTTCAAAATGGAAAAATGATCAACTTGACTTTTGGTAGATCATGCCAAATTGAATATTCTCAGTATAGATATGTGAGTAAACCAGTTGTACCCTTCAAATCTAATGGAGTAAATGAAATACATAGTTATACTAAATGAACAAAAATTAGATGAAGGCCGATGTAAATGCAAAACATGAGAATAAAAATATATTTCAACTTTACCTTTTATAGATTTTACAAAACTACAAAAAATCCTTTGAAATCCATTTACTAATAAGTCCAATAACTCATGTAAAATATATGTCCAGTAATCATGTAATATGTGTGTGTCAACTCATATGCGTACACGACATATTGGTGGTGGGGAGATTGGTCCGACCATCGTTACACAACAATTAGGATCAAAGCCAAAAGTTACGAACAGGCTGTGCAAGACAAACAATGCTCTCAAAAGTACTACAAGAGGATGCGTCAAGAGGGAGATTGTTAGGATTGTCTTGCATTTGGAAAGCATGAACGATGGTCTGGAATTGGAATAATCCTACATCGCTAAATACCTTTGAAGAAGTAGTGTATAAATATGAGTTGGTAAGCATGTAACATTAGAGATTCGTTTAGTTACAACAAAGTGCGTGCTAACTCATATGCATACATCATGTGCTGAAGATGGGGAGCTCGGTCCGACTGCCATTACACAACAATACAAAGGAAACCAAATTCATAATCATACCATTCTATATAAAAATTAGAAAAACATGATATTTTATCCAACTCTATTTTCTTGTATACTTATATTTCAAAATGGAAAGAGATCAACTTTACCAATACTAGATTACACGAACTTGAAGATTCTCTTGTATTATTAGTAAACTAGCGTAAACCCATGCTTCGCACATGGATATGGAAAAAATATATTTGTTGCAGCTAGAAAATTAAATTATTTTGATAAATAAGTATAATATACTATTTACAGGAAGGAATTTGAAACATTATAACAATATCAAATATAAGTATTTAAATAAGCACAGAACCTTTTTGTGCCTGCAACAAAGAATGAAAAATAAAATAAATTATATCACTAATGTATAAAGTTGGAAGTGATGTAGAGCACATATTTCAGTTGTAAATGGTGTTATTTTACCTACTGAATACTAAGTATTTAGTTGACACATAACAAATGTTAATATATGAGTGTGTGTATGAAGAGGAATTATAATATTAAACAATAATAACCATAATGTCACGGTCATTGAGAAAACCACAAAGAAGATTAAAATAACATCTCAATAGTTAATAGGCAAAGTAGAATAAAAGTAATGTGTCTCGTACAAACATGAATAGCTTGATTTTAAATTTGAAACTAAGAATCTAAAATTAAGTTCGCTAAAAAATTGATTGGATATGACATGATAAAAGCAAGCAAACAAACCATTTGTTGTCCTAGCACTGACCTATGCTATAATGACCTTTGGAAGAATGGACTTAGCTTTGAATAGAGACAGATAACATCATATAGGGCAAGCACTGACCAATGTTATGCTATTTATACTTGATTTGTTGTCCAAGAATTGACAGGTGAATCATACCATAAAATAACATAAATTGATATAAAGAAGATAGCGAATCCAAGTTATCCTTTTATCTCCGTTTATGTAATAACACAAAATAACCACGATACAAAAAAGCACTTCAAAAAATTAAAAATAAAGCTAAATAATTTAGAACTTAAAATATTTGTATACATTTCCAATAACTTTTAACTTTGAATAGCTAAGGAAGTGGTAGGAAGCCATATGGAATAGAAGAAAGGATGTTAAATTAACACTCTTATGTATTAGTTTTGGTCCAAGTTCCAAATATAGAAGACAAAAGTACTTAGGACACGGATGAGCCTTCTTCGCAACAGGTGCCTCACATTCGAAAGGTTTTCAAATCTTCATGCCTGCGTATTTTAAATTAGCGAGATTATTATTTTTTGTTATAGAATGACATAAGACCAACATAAATGCATGCATGCTTCCATACATGCATGCATGCATACATATATATAATAGTGTACCTTGCACCAAGAAGACTCTTTGAGCAAAACATTGAACTTCGAAACCTAATTAAGAGGTGGGAAATCTTTAAACACAATATCCTTAAAGTACGAATCATGCTTTCTGAACTATGTATTCAAACACCTTCATATTACAAAGGCACTTGTAAAATTACAAAATTTGAAAACCCAAAAATGTTTTCACTTTGTTTAATTGTCTAACTATTTAAGTTTTACCTTTCCTATAAGTAGATCCAAGCTTGTCTCATAATTGGTTCTCCTCACTCGTTCAGTAGTATATCCTATAAAACCAAGGAATGGGTGAATCGATTTATCAGGTTGAGCATATAGAAAGATAACATTTCAGAAACAAAGATGGTAATAAATAAGTACATATATCATAATATTAAAAGACCTGATAGAATGCTATGATAAAAATATTATGGTGAACTTTACTGTTGTTTATTCACTTGTAACTTACACCAATTGCTTTTAATAGTTTATTTACGCCTAAAGTACCAAATATAATTCTGCAAAAATAAATTGTTAGATGTAAATAATGCTTCATACAGTCAAACCCCTTCATCTTGGATAGAAAAAAAACCCCTTCTACTTGGATAGAAAAAAAGACCGAAGAAATGCTTTAGCATATACGATTTCATAGAAACCACATCATAAGCACGATGTACATAACGTTGAAGTTCCCTGAGAAAAAGATCATCAATACTAATGAAATGATTATAATTAATTTCATTTTAATATACTATAAGTTTAACATTGTAATATTTGTTTAATTATGGAAATAATGACATGGAAACAAGCTAATAATAAGATAGTTGAAATTTTTCGGCGTTCTACTACATCCAAAACCATAGAGCTAACTAAAGCTAGTTACTACAATGTCATATATTTACCTTTTTATCTAATTCTGTCTCCTCAAAATAAAAAAAGAAACTTTTAGCAAGTGTTCGATGTTGTACATTTTCTATATACTCTCTTCAACTCATTCATGTGACCATCGATAAAAAAAGAACAATAAATTTCATGAATAAAACTTTATTTTCATTTATCATGAACATGTATGACAATGAAACATAATTCTCCACTTAAATTACTCTGTTAAAATTATGAATAACATGCAATCTACAATAGAAAGAATGGAACCCAAACTTACATCGGCATAGAAACTCAACCTATTTCACTGCATCTCGCAAAATGGCATATATCAGACTGTAGCCTGTCATTGATTTTTTACAAACCATTTTGGACATCCACATCTTCCACCCTTGAATGATCTAACTAAGTTCAAAATGAATGAATAAATTAAGAGGTTTACCATTATATCCGGATCAAGGTTTAGAACAAAAGTAGCAGCAAAGGCTAGGATGAAAACGCAGGCAAGAGGAAGATTAAATCGTCAACTCAATGAAGGTAGTAAAATCGAGTATGATATCTATGTATTGGAACTCAATGGAGGTAGCAAAATCCCTTCTTGAATTTCAAAAAAAAATACATCACAGTAAAATCGACAAATGGTTAGATGTGTATACTAATAGTGACTAAAGCAGGTCAGTTAGACTCCTAACCACAACATAAACAAATCTCACCGAGTTTCTGTATCTAAAAATAACCAAGCAAACAAAACTACAAAAATGACCATTATAATAATAAATCAACTATGTCCATTTCACAGCATTAGTGTAAGGGAAAATTTTGCATTAAGAAATGGGAAAAGAGGGATGTAAAGTAAAATAAGTAGAAAGCAAAATATAGAAGCATGTTAGATCCATCTAAAAAGCATATATTTCAAATTGTGTCGTAGGTTATATATCCAGTAACAATTACATAAATATTCCTAGGAATTAGGACAGTATGAACTTGTAACCTCAACAAACAGGCTAGAGCATGTTTTAAGCTTTCTTTAGCAGCTAACCTGGAAGGATCATGACACATTATATGTAAAAATATTGTTCCAGCCTTATGATCATTATTTTTGTAATATGGATAGCATTTCTTATTCAATTTTTTTCCCAACGTCTTTTTTCCGAAATAAAACAAAACGACTAACAATCCAAAACCAAGTTTTCCACCGGAATGGAATTGCTAAAATTCACACTATCCAATCCAAATGGGAATTAAATCTGCAGTAGATTAAATTTCCAAAATGAATAAATGAAATGGTAAAAGTAATTTTTTTATAGAATCAATGTGCAAAAATATAATTAAATCTGTATTAAGAGCAATTGTATTATACCTAAATCAGCGAAGTGGATTCGAAGTATGTGTTTGAATCAGCGAAGTGGATTCGAAGTATATGTCTACGAATCAGGAAAGCACTAAGCGTTTAACCATCAACGGAAAAAATTAAAGTTTAAAAATTCACATACCCAATACAGTAACGCTCAAGTTTAATCGAATAACAAAGTATAAAAAAGGTATATTAATGAAAAAAGGACGATATGGAATCGGTAAAACAACACGAAAGCACAAAGACATGGTTTCAAAAATTGAATTACAGTTTCAAACCAAAATAATAAAGAAAATAAGTAAAATGAATTTCAGAAATCCTGCTCTCATATACAATCGATGGATTCAAATTTACCTGAATTGCAATCGGACATGAGGATGAAGATGTAAAATGGCAACAGAAAGAGGAGTGCTGCATGTATAGGAATTCTGTGCATATAAGCGGCCAATGGCCGAAGATTTGGATTCGAAGTAGTTGGCCACGTTGGTAGGGGAGAGGTCAACGTTAACGGTGGGCAAAAGACCTAAATCGGGGACATGGATATTTAGGGTTTTAATGGGAAGGGAGGAATGGGAGAAGTGAGAAGTGGACACGATGGATTGGGGAAGGGAATGAAAGAAAAGGAGAAAAGGGGAGAGAACAGAAAGGTTACTCCATTGATAGTGGGCGGCGTTAAGTGAGAAGGGAGAAGAAGATGCGGAAAGAGGGAAGGGTTTGCGGGTGAAAGAAAGACGTATAAATTGGGAGACGGTTCGGATGGCCAAATTCAATAGGGCCTTTGTGCTCTTAAATTGAAACTCACTAATCATAATATAATATAGATCAATGAGGCCCTACAGAATCAATGAAGCAAATAAAATTCGTAATCATATTAGACAAATAATAATGAAATTATCTACTTTTAACATAGATTATTCCAAATTGAATCTTCTCTAATTAATATGAGCTCAAATTAAATGAAATTATTTTACTTTTAACGTAAAATTATCTACAGTACATAGAATAAAAATCCTATCAATGCATTTATACTTTTTGCATCAAGATCATGGTACAAATTTATTATTTGATTATTCTTTTATTTCATACATGATATTTTCCCCCAATTTTATTTTCTTATAAATTATGTTTCAAAATGGAAAAATGATCAACTTGACTTCTGGTAGATTATGCCAAACTGAATATTCTCAGTATCGATATGTGAGTAAACCAGTTGTACCCTACAAATCTAATGGAGTAAATGAAATATATATTATACTAAATGAACAAAAATTAGACGAACGTCGATGTAAATGCAAAACATAAGAATAAAAAAATATTTCAACTTTACCATTTATAAAATTTACAAAACTACAAAGATCCTTTGACATCCATTTACTAATAAGTCCAATAACTCATGTAAAATATAAGTCCAGTAATCATGTAACATCTGTGTGCCAACTCATATGCGTACATGACGTACTGGAGGTGGAGAGCTTGGTCCGACCATTGTTACACAACTATTAGTATCAAAGCTAAAAGTTACGAACGGGCTGTGTAGACAAACAATGCTCTCAAAAATACTTCAAGGGGATGCGTCAAGGGCTGTGCAGTTAATGCGCTCGGTAGATTCAAAGCGGTGGAGGTGCAAAAAGTCATAGCGGGGATACAACGATGATATAGCGGGATATATCGGATGGCTCTAAGATAGCATATAAAACTCGTACTTAATGTTTTTACAAATATATAAAAGGTAATTAAATGAAAAATTATCATTCAACTGAATTATAAATAATACATAAATAATTTTAAATAAAAACATGTGCGAATATACTTTAAATAAACGAAAAACTGTTATATAACATAATTGAATTTGGTAGAATATTAGAGTATTTTCATTTCTGAGAATATTTTAAAAATTAAATCAAATAAATTAGTTTCATAATTTTATAATGTATAAATGCAATTTTTCAATTCATTTTATTAAAAAAGATATAGCGGGAGTAGCGGAATCTAGCGGAAATAACGGGATATAGCGGAAATAGTGGGGATTAAAGCGGAAAGGCTATATTCTAGAGCTATATGGAAAAATCGTAGCGGCAGAAATCCGCTATGAGATATAGCGGGTTGTAGCGGGGTAATAGCGGGACATTAACTACAGAGGTCAATGGGGAGATTGTTAGGATTGTTTCGTATATGGCAAGCAAAAACGATGGTTTGAAATTGGAATAATCCTACATTGCTATGCGTCAAGAGGGAGATTGTTAGGATTGTCTCGCATGTGGCAAGCAAAAATAATGGTTTGGAATTGTAATAATCCTACAAATAACTTTGGAGAAGTAGTATATAAATATGAGTGGGTAAGCATGTAACATTAGAGATTCGTTTAGTTACAACAAAGTGCTTGCTAAGTTAATCCTACATCGCTAAACAATCCTACATCGCTAACCATATATTTAATTGTGGTTCGGTTTGCCATACTAATCAAATTGATTTTTTTTTTTTTTCAGTATTACTTTATTTTGTATAGGTTGGCAATAGTTGCTAAGTACAAACATTGTAAATCTATACCGCCATAATAGAGAACGGAAATAGTGAAAGAACAATAGTACACCAGGGTTATGCGTAGATAAATCCTGGGCTCAGTACGGGTAGAACCTCGTTACCGTATTTAAACTGGTCCTAGAAACTGGAAGCAGACCAACAATAGAAAAGAAACCCTAATTTCGGAATACATCGATTGAGCGAGCTCGGTAGATGGCGGAGTATGAAGAAAGATACGAAGGCAACGGCGATCATGCTAACGTCAACCATGGAGAAATGGCCGATCTCGAATCCCAGGTAATTTATTGCATCTCTTCAGCATCTGTCTTAATCGCAACTATCTGCAGCCTTGATTGACATTTAGGGATTTATGGCGGCCTATGATTCATTTAGCTATAATTTTGCTTGGAATCCAGATTGTTTTGAAGTAGACTTTGTTATGGTTTTATAGCATCAAATTCTCCTGGATAGTATATAATTTGTTAGGGAGGCATTGGTGATGTTTTAGGTACTATATTAGCTTTATTGACTCAGAGAAAATATTTATCTTATGTTCGATTCACAATTTATTATTGCATTCCACTTTGTGTTTGACGTCGACTTTGAAAGTTAGTTTTTTTGTTCACTTTTTCCTTTCCAACTCTGATAAAGCAAGTTAAATTTTGTTATGTGGTGATAATCCATTCATTTAAATTGCAATTCTCCACTTTCTTCATTTTTATCTGTAGAACAAGTCCCCTGACTATGAAAGAGGGTCATCAAAGTGCATAGAAACGGAAACAGAAAAGGGAAGGAGTCGAACCAGAGATGGGGATCAAGACAGAGATGGCAGCAGAACACGAGAACGAGATAGAGATATTGGTAGCGAATGGGACAAAGACAGAGATAGAGAGCGTGACAGAGATAAAGATTTGGGTAGAGAACGAGACAAAGACAGAGATAGAGAGCCAAATCGAGATAGAGATTTTGGAGGAGAACGAGAAAAAGACAGAGATAGAGAAAATCGAGATGTGGGTAAAGAAAAGGACAGAGATAGAGAACGAGACAAACATAAGGAAATAGACCGAGAGCGAGACAAGCACAGGGACGTTGATAGAGGACGAGACAGAGAAAGGGACAAAGAACGAGGGCGAGACAGAGAACATGACAGAGAACGAGACAGAGATGGAGACAGAGAACGGGACAAAGGTTTAGATCGTCATCGAAGTCGAGACAGGGATAGATATGACAGAGACAGGGAAATAACTGAAAGGAGAGAAAATCATCATAGCAGAGACGACGACAACAACGATGGTGAACACCATCGAAGTCGTGAGCGTGATAGGTATCACCTTTGTTTATTTTAAAGTTGCTTTCACTTAAGATTTAAGCTAGGATAAGCGCTGATTTTGTTAACTTATCTTGGTAATATAAACGAAGGATTTGTTGTGTTTCTAGGTGAAGCTTATTTAATTTTGGTATACCCACTACTATTTAGGACAAAAAGTCACCTTTTTCTTCTTCTATAAGTGAAGTGTTTTTATTAGAGATTCTTAAAATTTTGAGTTATTGAAATAAACCTTTTAAAAAGACATCATCTTAAATATATGTTTCTATAGCATCTTTGAACTTTTCCGAAAGTAATTGTGCAATTTAAGTAGCAAATGTTGGCTGAGTTGAGTTTGGGAATGAAATGAATGAGAATTTGAACAAAGATCTAAAGTGTACTGAAATGACGAAATTCCGGATGTCCTGGTCAAAAACCCTTACTTTTCTGCTGTGGATGCCCCCCTTTTTTGTTGCTGTTATTGTAGTAAAATTCAAGATGCAGAAGGAAAATATACATGAAATTTAATAATAGAATAATAGTAGAAAGCAAGTAAAACTAATCTTTTGAGAGATCAGATTTATTAGCACGAAAGAGGCAAAATAGAAGAAATAAGGCTGCATGAGAAATAAGTTGCTGAATGTGATACTTCTTGATTTAAATAAGGTTTTGACTTAATTTCATTAGTCTGGGTTGTTGGATGTAAACTAATTATGTATTTCTAACACGTTTGAAGGAAAAAAAAAGAAAGAAGTAAAGTTTATTTTATGTGTTACTTAACGTTATCTGTAAATATTTTAGATATATATCAGTAATTTATATTTAGTAAAAATATGCTCTCATTGATTAACGCCTCATCAAATTTCTCTTTAGCTTTGTAAAAATAAATACATATTAATAGAAAATATTGATCAAAATCTAAACCGAACTCTCAAACCTTGGTTTGAACATAAAAAAAGAGAGATTAATATCTATTTTGATTAATGGTTGTTTCAGTTCCAGATTTTAATGAATATTTTTAATAATATGTATTGCTTGTTAAAAAGAATTTGACGAGGGACTATATTCCATTAAGGCGAAAAGTAGAAAATAACAACAACGATTAATACAGTTATCTATAAGAATCAGGTATATAAAGTTAATTGCCAAATAAATCAAATTGACTATCTGAGTGCTATCCTTGTAAGAGGATCACTTATATTCCATTAAGGCGAAAAGTAGGAGATAACAATAACGATTAATACAGTTATCTCTAAGAACTAGGTACACAAAGTTAATTACCAAATAAATCAAATTTACTACTTGAGTGCTATCCTTGTAAGGGGATCTCTTATTTTCTCAAAAAAAAGTCAATTTTATTACGTTCTACAAATATATTTAAAACACACGACAGAATATTTACTTGTGTTCTACAAATATTATTAGAAATACAAAACAACCTGTATCCAGCAGACTAAATTAACAAAATAAAGGTGAGACCCTATTTTTGTATTGAGAAACACAATCTTGTTTCTCATGCTGCCTTCTTTTTCGGCTCTTCCCTGCAGATAAGGTTGATTTATCACAAATTAGTTTCAATATCATTTTTATTATCATTATTTTATTGTTAATTCATGTATATTTCTTCACTCCAATTTCTACATCTTGAATTCTATAGATTGAATATTACTCCTAAATTATTTGATTGCAAATGGAAAATTTAGTGCTTCTCACATCAGTTGTCCCATATAATTAGACCTGTCAAAATTTGACCCGAACCATTAAACCAACCCATTTACCCTACTTATAAATGGGTTGGGTCAACCCATTTATGAATATTATAAAATGGGTTATGGGTTGGGTTGATCCATTTTAAAAGGGTTATAAATGAGTAACCCATTTACCCGTTTATCAAAAACATTAAATCTAATATAAATTTGAAAAATAAGAATTTTGAACATACTAATTTTTCATAGAGACGACAGTTGTACTTAGAAAATAGCAGACTACCGCATCCCCATATTTAAATTCCACCCAGTGCAGAAGCCGCTATTTTTTTTGTTCAGACTACGATAACTTCTTCGTTCTAACTCGGAATCAGGCGAGACTTCGACCAATCAACTCCAACCTAAATTACGGACAGTATGGAACACTCGAATACTTCATCGTGTGAACGCACACTATGGTTCTCTCAGGGAACCGACAGTTGTACTTAGAAAATAACAGGCTACCACATACCTATGTTTGAACTCCGCCTAGTGCAGAAGCCGCTATTTTTTTGTTCGGACTGCAATAACTCTTTCGTTCAAATTCGGAATTAAGAGAGACTTCGACCGATTAACTTCCACCTAAATTACGGACAGTATGAAATATTCGGATACTTCATCGTGTGAACGCACACTGTAGTTCTTCAAGAGGACAGACAGTTGTACATAGAAAATAACAGGCTACCACATCCCTATATTTGAACTCCGCCTAGTGCAGAAGCCACTATTTTTTTTGTTCGGACCGCAATAACTCCTTCGTTCTAACTCGGAATTAAGCGAGACTTCGACCGATTAACTTCCACCTAAATTACGGACAGTATGGAATACTCGGATACTTCATTGTGTGAACGCATCCTGTATTTCTCCATAGGGACTGACAGTTGTACATAGAAAATAACAGGCTATCACATCCCTATATTTGAACCGCGCCTAGTGCAGAAGCCGCTATTTTTTTGTTCGGACTGCAATAACTCCTTCGTTCTAGCTCGAAATTAAGCGAGACTTCGACTGATTAACTTCCACCTAAATTACGGACAATATGGAACACTTGGATACTTCATCGTGTGAACACACACGCACACTGTAGTTCTCCAAAGGGACTGATAGTTGTACTTAGAAAATAACAGACTATCACATCTGCATATTGAACTCCGCCTAGTGCAGAAGCCACTATTTTTTTTGTTCAGACTGCAATAACTCTTTCGTTCTAATTCGGAATCAGACGAGACTTCGACCGATCAATTCTCACCTAAATTACGGACAGTATGTAATACTCAGATACTTCATCGTGTAAACGCACACTGTAGTTCTTCCAGGGGACTGACAGTTGTACTTAAAAAAATAACAGGCTACCACGTCTGCATATTGAACTCCGCTTAGTGCAGAAACGCTATTTTTTTGTTCAGACTGCAATAACTTCTTCGTTCTAACTCAGAATCAGGCGAAACTTCGACCGATCAACTCCCACCTAAATTACGGACAATATGAAACACTCAGATACTTAATCGTGTGAACGCACACTGTAGTTCTCCATGAGGACTGACAGTTGTACTTAGAAAATAACAGACTACCACATTTGCATATTGAACTCCGTCTAGTGCAGAAGCCGCTATTTTTTTTGTTCAGACTGCAATAACTCCTTCGTTCTAACTCAGAATCGGACGGGAGTTCGATCGATTAACTACCACTTAAATTACGGATAGTATGAAACACTCGGATACTTTATCGTGTGAACGCACATTGTACTTCTTCATGAAGACTGACAGTTGTACTTAGAAAATAATATGCCACCTCATCCCGTATTTGAATTTTGATGAAAATTAAAATTGAAATTCTAAATTTTTGTCGGATCTCAAAACATAAAAATTAGAATTAAAATTATTTTATATTTGTTTTTTATTAGTCAAATTAAATTTAAATCTTTAAATGGGTTAAATGGGTAACCCGCTTATTAAGTGGGTTGGGTCATAAATGGGTTGGGTCATAAATGGATAAAAAAGAATGGATCATAAGTGGGTTGGGTCAAACTCGACCCAACCCATTTTGACCCAACCCAACCCGTTTGACAGGTCTACATATAATGTCATTTCGGTAAAAACCTGAAACATTAGTCAGTGCACAGTATTTTTTATAGGTACTGTCATTCAGTTGTCAAAAAGATAGCTTTAACTGAAACTCATTGGATCCCCCTTTATACTTTCAGAGTCTGACCTTTTTCGCGTAAAACCTTTTTAGATATGACAATAAAATTAGAATGCATGTTTTTTATACATATATGCATCAAACTTATTTACCATGATCACAGTTTAGACATATGTGCTGGGTGCTTCTGTTTTTGTATTTGGATTAGTCGAGTGTTCTGCCATTAACAAGCACTTTTATTACGTATGAAATTGTTACAATGTGCATCTTTAAGAACCAAGCACCATATTGTTAAATAAAGTGCATGTTGCACTCATAATTGCTTTCAAAAAGTTAGCTTTAACCGAAACTCATTGGATCCCCCTATATACTTTCAAATTTTGACCTTTTTCGCGTAAAACCTTTTTAGATATGACAATAAAATTAGAATGCATGTTTTTTATGCATATATGCATCAAACTTATTTACCAAGATCACAGTTTGGACAATAAAATTAGAATGCCATTAACAAATACTTTTATTATGTATGAAATTGTTACAATGTGCATCTTTAAGAACCAAGCACCATATTGTTAAATAAAGTGCATGTTGCACTCATAATTGCTACATTTTGAAAAATGGGATAAAGATTGTTTAAGCTCCATGTTTCATTAGGGTGGTGATGTAGTGCAACGTTGATGATAGCCAGTGTAATGGCGATTATCCAATTTCTGATAGCTTGATGTTTTTTTTCCCTTTTGGTGGATGCTTAACACTTGGTTGCTCAAGTTCATGTGGGGATATACTTATACTTTGTAGTGAAAAACTGGTGTTGTGAATTGCAAATGACTAATCTGTATTGCTACTAACCTAACAAGCATATCTGTTGCAGGTTCTGATGAAAACCTTAGTATGTTCAGCAACTTTGCGATGCTATCTATCGTGATAGCAAATCAAAAGATTTTCATTTTTTTTAAACCATGATACAATTTTGCATTGTTTGATACTTTCAGGCATAGGAGTTATGATAGAGATAGAGAAAGTCGCCATAGGCACAGATCTCACTCTCGGTCAAGGGGTAGATCTAGCCGTAGATCAAGGTCAAGGGACAGATCTAGCCGTAGATCAAGGTCAAGGGACAGATCTAGCCGTAGATCAAGGTCAATGGAAAAATCTAGTCATAGGTCAAGATCGCGCTCACGCTCACGATCAAAGAGGTAAAAGTCATAGTTTGTCGATCGTTAATGTATACGAATTTATGTTTTGTCAGGCTCCTTGAGCAAATCCAAAATTTCACCGATGTTATTTAGCACTAGTTATTTGGTGGACCTGCCCTGGTGTCTACGTGCGGGAGGGTGTGTCCTTTTCAATTTCTTGAACTGTTTACTTCCTAAGTGCATATTAACGGGGAGATCTTCGTCTAGGATTACGGTGATGTAAACGAATATTTGTGAAAAAGATGACGTGATTTTCAATAGTAAATGATAATTGAGTCAGTAAGACAGTTTTGAATCTATATATGTGATTCGAAAATAATGATAATTATATCCATGGAACCTAAAATATGTAAATTAGAATTTGAAATAATGCTTTGGTTTGACAGATAATTGAGTCAATAAGTCAGTTTTGACATCTTTATTAAATATTCATGTTACGTTCATTTCTCTGGCGTAGAAGAAAATTAGCCTATTGCTGATTTTTACATGGTTTCTGACCTTTTATTTTAATACATGTCAATGATAATATTCTTAAGTTGCAACTTTGAACAAAAGTTTTCTTTAAAGGCAATTATTTGGAGCTACGTTTTTCATTATATCCTGTCTTTGTTTTTGATAGAGCAGTGGAACATATCCAATAGATTTGGTTAAACCAAGTTCAGTCCAAGTTATGGTTGATTCCAAATTTAGACAAGCTTAATATTATCTAATCGCCTTGCTAAATTTTACATACTAAGTTGACTATCTCATTCCTACCCTTATTTCAGGAAAAGAAAAAGAAAAAATAATACAAAAAGGGTGTTATATTGAAAAGAACATTGTTTTTCATTATAATTAAAAATGCAAGAAGTAAAATGTGTTTGCATCAATTTTTGGTGCAAAGGCAAAAGCACTTTTTTTTGGTCTTTCGTTTTAACTGCTTGGATCCAAAAGATGTATAAATCAACTTTTTGACTTAGAATTCACTGCAATCAATGATAATTGATAGAAATGAACTCAGACAGCAAGTAAACGGAAATCAATCACATAAACACAAATCAAAAAGCAGAAACAAAAAGAAGATAAGAATTTACAGTGGCACAATTTTGGCCTACATCCACTGTTTTCTTTATTAATATTTGTACTATGGCATCTGATTACAAAGTATTTCGTAAACAATGAGTTTTAATGGAAGATTTTAAGTTTCATATACAAGTGCTTGAATGTGGATTGTTTTTCGCTTCAACTCTTCTGTTATTTAGTCTTGTGTTCGAAAATATCTCTTGGAAACTGGATCTAAGGATTTGAATACGTATCCTATGATCCTTGTTTCGATAGTTTTGAGCGCTTCAAAATTTAGCTTTTGGTCAATTTCGGCCCCCTTCATTTCAACCCTTTTTGTATCATTCAAGCCCTTTACTTCATCCCCTTTTGAGTCATTTCGACTTTCTTCATGTCATCCCTGTTTTGGGACATTTTGAGCCCTTCATTTCGACCTTTCCGGGTCATTTTGATCTTTTTGGGTCATTTCGATCCTTTTTGGGTCGTTTTGATCCTCTTTATTTTGAGTCAATCTTGGGTCAGTTAAACCTCCTTTTGGATCATTTCAACCCCTTTCATTTTGATCCTTTTTTGGGCTATCATGACCATTTAGAATGACCGCTTTTGTACATATTTTGACCGGTCATTTTGATTGGAGTTTAGAACATTCTTCCAGATCTTTTTTATTGCAAAATCAATGTTTTCGAAGGCTATTTCAAGTTTGCTCCAACAGATTACTTTTGAGTACATTCTTGATAAAAATCAATCATTTTAACTTTATTTTTTAACAATAATTTGTTCAACTGGCTGTCCTCTAGTAAAATCCACAGTAGTTGTATTAGCAAATTACTAGTGTGTAACCCGTGTGTCGCACACGATATGTTGTTGAAAATAATCTTTAAAATTTAATTATTGTTAAAAGTTGATTTAAAAAAAACAGTATATGATAAATTTATCGAAATAAAGGAATTTATAATTTAAAATGATATGCAACGATCAAATGTGAGGCAGAGGGTTTCTAACCACATATTCTTGTCGGAATTATTATCCAACTCGGTAATAGTAAAAACAATATATATATATATATATGTGTGTGTGTGTGTGTGTGTGTGTGTAGTATGCTGTTACTATATATGTAAATAGTTGATGCCGTGTGATAAGTGTATTATATATATATGAGTGAAAAAAAAGAATTTTCCATTTATATTAATATGAATATTGTATATTTTTTTTAAGGATTTATAATGAAATAGTAAGTGTTACATAATTAAATATATTTAAATATTTTAAATCAATGATGAACTTAACTAATTAAATGTATATAGACGAATGTTAGAAGATAGGGAAAAATGAGAAGAGCTTTGTATGCAATTGTAGTTGAGAAAAGCATCTTACAATCAATTTATCTGCACATGAACTTTTATTATTCATTATATATAGTTCATTATCTGAGATTGCGTTAATTTGGGTTATACGTTGGGTAAGTTTTAATATCATGTTGAAAATGAGAATGTCTACATAGCCTAATTTTTATTAAAGTAATCCATGCTTCCACACCCAAGTTGTAAAAGCTGAAATTTTGTAATCAATGTATGATTTTTTTGGAGATATATGAACTATAAATTAAAAAATATATTATTGTTTATGTTTACATTTTATGTTATGCGATTCATGTATCTTTATATACAAATAAAAACAATAATATTATCTTCGTCTATATATATGAATGTTGTATACATACTTAATTGGTATATTTTAAGATTTATTAGATGAATTAAGAAATATTAGTCAATTGAGTTTATTTGAATGATTTAAAATAAATATGACATAATTAGTAAATATATGGATATGAGTAAAAAATATTAGGAGATAATTGAGAAGAGTTTGTAAGTAACTATGGAAATTTAGAATATGTGTTTAAAGCTAAAAATATAATTTTTCAGTATAATGCATCATAATTTCATTGATATAAACAAATTATAAAATAAATTTGTTATTATTATTGGTGTATATAATTATGCTATGTGATTACATAATTTTGTATGCAAATGACAATTTTGTTTTACCAGTTTGTTGATGCTACTATGGTATACTATTGAAATTGTTCATATTTTAGGATTTACATGACGTATCGAATATTCGTTAGCTGAGTTTATCAAATGGTTTAAATTTTGAATTATGTAATTAACTTAAATGTATACTTAAATGTAAAATATTAGAAAAGAACTAAGAAGATATTTGTGAATAATTATAGAAAATTTTAAAAGTATGTATTTGATTATAATTTGGCTTTAGAAGTTTAGTGGAATAAAAGTGATAAATTAAAAATTTAATAGTAAAATATCCAGAGAGAGAATTAAGGAGAGCAGAGAAAACTTCTATGATTAATAAGAAAGCTTGATTTTTTTCTGCTTTACTATTATTTAATAGATTTCATCTTTGACTCTATCATCTTTTGGAATTTTTTTGAATAGGGAGAGTTATCTTCTAATAAATATCAGTCTTCCGAGTATCGTGAAAATACAGGTATAATAATATCCCGAAATCTTTTACATGTTTATTTATCGAACTTTCTCTTAATATTTATTTTAAGTAGTTTGGATTAACTGTTGTCTCATTTGTAGTTAATTTTTCCTCTTTCCATTTTGAATATTATCATTATTTTGTTTTAGGTAATTTATTTTTCAATTTTATCTCCATATTTTACTCCTTTTGAATTTATTAGTTTTGTTTGATATTCTCAACTAAAATAGGGGTATTTATGAAATTTCATGTTAATAATTTTTTTGATTATAGTAATTGTTAAAGATTAAAGATAAAGATCATTAAAGTTCTTTAAAATAACTATATATGAAATATATAATTTAAACTAACTCAAAAATTAATCAAGTTCAATATTTTAGAATTTTCAAGGCTAGAAAAAAATGTAAACATTTACATAAATAATATTAACTTCCTATTTCTACAAATAAATAAAGCATGCATAATGGTAAAATTTTAAATTTATGTTTGAAATACAAAGTGATCAATTACATAGTTTCAATAAGAAATATTTCTTATGAAAATAGAGAGTTAATTAAAATAAAGTATTACATATGCTTGTAGAAGAAAACATGAATACACACACCCCCTTTCTGAATAAAGGAAATAAACCATGGTTTGAGGTTCCGGCCGGAACCACGAGATTCCGACCAACTCGTACCGGTTCCGGCCGTTGACGGGACGAGATTAGGGCAAAATCCCGTCCCGCCCAAACAGTCAAAGAAAAATCGAAAAAAAAAATCGTACGCGAAATTGTTATATCAGAAGAAGAATAGAAGAGTGACAAACAAAAATCAAAAATCACACTCGGAATCAAAATCGAAAAGGCACAGAAAAAACAAACCTTTGCTGTTCGCCCAAAATCGAGTAAGCTTCGACGTCGCAGAGGTGCTTTGACATCATAGAAAGAAATTCGAGTGTATGATCGCAATTGCAGGTGAATCTTGAATTTTTTTTTTTTGCTTTCTGCCCTTCGTTTTTTGTGTTCGGCTCTCTTTTTTCTTTCTGTTCTTCGTTTCTGAGTCGCTCTTTGTAAGCTAGGGTTTTGTAAAGGAGGGTCAAGAGAAAGTGGGCTGATTGAAATATAGGGTGGATTTGGGCTTTGAAATGGATTAATTTTATTAATTAGGGCTGAATGTGATTAGGTAAGCTGGGCTGGGCTATTTTATTCATTTAATTTAGTTTAGAGTACTAGTGAAATTCTAATTCTAATTAAACAAATTTAAATTTGTTTAATTTAGTATAAACATATTGGGTTAGGGTATTTTATATTATTATTTACATCGACCGTTATTAAATTTTCGTTAACAAACCATTGTAAACCATAATCGGGACCGAAACCGAAATCAAAACCGAAACTTCCGAAATTTCCGAAATTGTTCGAAACTAAGAAAATTTCAAATGAACGAAACCGAGACCGAAACCGAGTTTTCGAACCTTGAAATAAATACATCATTCTGAAATAGAACTATAAAAAATGTATATTTAAAAACACTAGCGGTATTAAGATTATGAAATAAATAATAAAAATATACGAAACAATAACTTTTTGTCAGAATTGAGATTCAAACTTGCAACATTATAAATAAGTGTATTTTATCATAAGTGGGATTCAAATTAGCGACCCTGCAAAAACAATAAGGTAGTTATCGCGAATGAGATTTATACTTGTGACCTCATATGTAACATATGAACATTTTTAGAAGTTCACGTCTACGCCAAAAAAGTGGGATGCTAAAGATATTACAACTATTAATAAATATTTAAATTTGACTATATCTAACATTTTAGATGGGGTTCCGTCCCACCCTTTTGATTGGATTGGATTTTGTTTGGATCGGGCAGTGGATTAAACTAATATGTATGCATCACTGGTTCAATTCGTTTCTTTTGATATTTATTGGGTTGTTTCTATTACCTGTCCATGATCTTTAGAATCTTAATATTAGAAGCTGTAGAATTATTGTCGTTTTAGAAATTCGTCAAAAGGCAATCTCAATTTTATTTTAGCTATTGAATTTGTAAAAGAATAGTAAAGGAATTACTATTTTTCATGAATTGCAAAATATATTATTTCTTTGACATGGTGTAAGAAATATAAGCGTAGCAACCAATAGAAAAAGTTCTTCCTCTTTATGCATGACCTTTTTACTATAGTTAATTTTTGGTTATACTGATTGCTTTGTATAATGCAGTAAGCGTGTAAGTGGCTTTGACCTAGCTCCACCTGCAGCCGCTTTAATGCCTGGTGTAAGCCTTCCAGGTAATATTTTACATCATCAATATTTTGTGTCTAATTGTTGAATAATACTTTAGAATGATACAGCAAGATGTAATCTGCATTAAATAACTCTTCTTAGATGCAAACTTAATATGCAGTTTTACATATAGTTTCAATTGCAGTGGTTTAATTCCAAAACTGAGTAATGTTTTTGGTTGTTTTGTTTTTGTTTTTGGTGTTTGTTTTTTTGTTAATGTGGTATTAGAAGGCTATGTTGGCGCATGAGCCCGACTGAGGAATCAATGCCCCGGTTTGATGGATCTTGTTCTTCTTCAACCGGTGTATATTGTATTATTGGTATTCTTATGAACATTACTTGAGATTCAGTAATAATTTCATTCTTTTCTATTAATCCATAGGAAAATTGGGATCTCTCTAATTCATGAGGCTATATAATTGAAAGTGTAAACATGTTTCTGTTACTCAATGTTCTGTCAGAAACATTGTATGCGGTAACAATTTTTTTATTTCGCAGGTCAAATAAGTGGGCCAATGTCTACGCCTGTAATGCCTGGAATGTTCCCACATATGACCATGATGCCTGGACAGGTATTTTTTTATTTTTAAATTTAGCTTCGGTTGCTTATATAAAATGGAAATAACGTTGGCTTTATTGGATGTCGGTTTAATTGTGTGCCAGGTTCCAACTTTCTCATTGATGCCAATGCAGACTCAACCAGTATGTTGATTTCTGCAAAAGTTGTTTGTTGCATTTACCTATGGGTTTTTAAGTGTAGCACAATTTTGTTATTGCAGGCAACTCTTCATGCTCGACGAGTGTATGTTGGTGGTATCCCTCCTTCTGCTAATGAACAGGTAAATGTTCGTCTTTGCCGTGATTTATCCGTGTCTGGTATTATCTTTCTTCCGTCGTTAATAGTCCTTTATATTTATGCTATATGATGCCTAACATTTCTAGCCTTTTATCTACTTTGCTATTTGTTTAGGCAATTAAACGGAAGCTGACAATTTTACACCCTGGTTATGACTATTAAATCAGCAATGGTCTGTGATGTTCGTTAATATTTAATTATTTATGCAATAGTATGTATTACTACCCCATACAAGTTTGTATGAATGATAAAGCAACAAGTGCCAGTTCTTTTAAAAGATAAAATAAACGATTAATAATAATTTTAAGCATTTTTTATGCTACATACAGTATGCGAAGCTTTTCCCTGACTGTTGCTAGCCAAATTAGCTGTAAGTGGCATATGCGGTACT
Source organism: Allium cepa (assembly GCA_030765085.1). Classification (NCBI taxonomy): domain Eukaryota; kingdom Viridiplantae; phylum Streptophyta; class Magnoliopsida; order Asparagales; family Amaryllidaceae; genus Allium; species Allium cepa. Next base: position 687,426,733 of record CM060932.1, on the reverse strand, counting down.
TTTTTACCCGACTCATCACACGATGAAAGAATAAAGTAGAGTTCTCCATGCTATCTGGAAGATAAGAATTGAAGTGCCACTTTATAAGATGTCTCTTGCAGCTATTTCAGGTAGATTTAGTAAATTTAGGGAAAAATAAGTTTTGCGAGTTGAAACCACTGGTTTACTACTATGCATATGACCACACCCCATAGTGGAAGTATTTTTGTCATGCGATTATGCTGTAGTATTATGGAAGTTAGGATACCCAGATCAGAAACTCCATTTAATATCTTCCTACCAAACATATAAACTTAAATAAGCCTAGCTGAGTGCCATCTATATGTGAGCTATTGAAGATGGCATAATACAAGAGTGGACAGCATTTTTGATTATGGGATCATGATTTTTTTTTTTTTTTTTTTGCATTTTTATTATTATAAATGGAACTTACATCTTAGTTCAACCATTTTAATATCTTTTGTTACCTATGGTTTAAAAATCCTTACAAATGGAACTTACCACCTAGTCATCCTTCCAGACCTGTCAAGGCAAGCTTACAGACTCATATAAGAATCTAAAGACGTATTTCGGCACCGGTTGGACATTTTTTAACGCTCAATGCCATTTATAAGATTTTGTGTGCTAGTTTTATGCGGTCTTGCCTCCTAAACCCATCCAAAACCCTAAATTTCCATTTTAAATCAATTAACATGGAACCAAATACTTAAATTTTATCTAAGTATACATGAGTTAAACAAAAATGCTTAGCTTCGATCAGTCGCTGATTACCATGCCTAAACGATTAATCTCTAGTACATATTTGCCCTCGGCGCCCACCTAGTAAATTTTACAACCTTGCTTGTTACACCATTCACAAACCGATTTCAACCTGAAGGTTTGAAGTGGTTAGTGTTGATGTCTGCTTTACGTTCTTCATTTGTTACCTCTTTGTTCAGTTTTTCCTGTAAAGCCTTTGATACAGTAATTCACTTGCAGACGGTTGCAACATTCTTTAGCCAAGTTATGCAAGCTATTGGAGGAAATGCAGCTGGTCCAGGTTTTCTTTTTCATCACTAAATTCTCTACTATAAATAGAATATACTTTTGATGATTACCTTGTAATTATCTTAATGTTTCTAAAGGTAATGCTGTGGTTAACGTTTACATAAACCATGACAAGAAATTTGCTTTCGTGGAAATGAGGTCTGTTGAAGAGGCATCCAATGCAATGGCTCTTGATGGTATTCATTTTGAGGTTCGTAGTCTCTTAGCATCTTTCACTTCGTGTTATATAGAGTAAACATAATAAGCACTAGCATTGCCTATTATGCTTCACTTCCCTGCACAACTAGCTCTCGACCGTATGCTACACGACACATCCATTTTCTTGTGTACCATTCTTGGATCATCTTGTTTATTTGTTCAGGGCGCTCCAGTAAAAGTAAGACGACCTAGTGACTACAATCCTTCTCTTGCTGCAGCACTTGGTCCGAGCCAACCAAATCCAAATCTCAATCTAGCTGCAGTCGGACTGACACCTGGTTCAGCTGGAGGTCTTGAAGGCCCTGATCGTATATTTGTAGGAGGACTACCATATTATTTCACTGAATCTCAAGTAAGGGAGCTGCTTGAGTCTTTTGGTGCATTGAGAGGTTTTGACCTTGTCAAGGATCGAGAAACTGGTAACTCAAAAGGCTATGCGTTTTGTGTGTATCAAGATGTCTCTGTCACAGATATTGCTTGTGCTGCACTTAACGGGATTAAAATGGGAGATAAAACACTTACCGTTAGACGTGCAAACCAGGGTGTGGTACAACCTCGACCAGAGCAGGAGATTGTTTTGTTACAGGCGCAACAGCAAGTTGCATTGCAGGTAAAATAGGGAAATTTTGACATACATCTTTATACTTATAAAAAATAAGTTTTAGGTCTCTTTCCATTACCTTCTATAGAACGCATCTCTATTTTCAGAAAAATATGTGTAATTCACGGGGTATATTAGGTAATTTTACTAGTATTAACATGTGCTCATGTTATTATTTTCATAACTCATAACCGCATGCAATGCATGACTTGACAGCCACTTTTAAATTTTGGAAACGAGAGATAAATTTGGAAACGAGAGACGTAAAGTGAGAATTATAAAAAATAGGGATGTATAAAATAGTTTCCAAAAGAGAGGAATGTAAAACAAATAAGTTATGAAAAGAGGGATGTGTCCCTAGTTTCCATGGTAAAATATCCATATTGTATTTGGCTTATAACTATTATAAGATCAAAATTTTGACTTGGGTAATAAATTGAAACATCATTAACTTATTTCTTTCAATGAGCTCCCCTTGTCTGAAAGGCTGTTTAAATTTACTTGGACAGCAATGTTATTGATCTCTGACTGCCTTGATAGAATCCTCAAGCCTATCGATTTATCGTCATATCTCGATCATTAATAAAGAAATTTAATCCATTGGTTTGCATCGTGTCCTTTTGAAATCTTGATAATGTCCTCTATATTTTCCCCTCACGCATGCATGCGTTACCTCCCATTAAACCTGTAAGAATATGACAAACTATTAACACTCTAGTTAGTGAGCTGGGTCAACCTGTCTATGATCATTCATTAAAGGAGTCATCCATTCACGATCCTTTGTTGAAAGAATCTTTAATGGGTAACGCATTTATTAAAAATCTAAAATTTGAACTTTTTTTTAAAAGTTAAAATTTAGATAGTGAAAATTCGGAAAATGAATTTTAAAATTTAAATATTGAAAATTTTGAACTATGAAATTTTTCAGATTTATACTAGAACACGGTTATGCAGAAGTGGCTATTTTTTTGTTAAAACCACATTAATTTCTTCATACTAATTTAGAATCAGATGAGACTGAATTTGCATCTACATTACGGACAATACAGAATACTCGGATATTTCATATTTTGAACGTACGTTGTAGTTCTCGATTAACCGTTGCACTTGACAAATAGCATGCTACGTTCCTATATATAAACTCCGATCAGGCAAAAATCCCTATTTTTTTTCTTCATATTGCAGTAACTTCTTCATACTGACTCGGAATGAGATAACACTTGACCAATGAATTCACATCTATATCACAGACAATAAGGAAAACTAGGATATTTCGTATTTTGAACGTACGTTGTGGTTCTCCATAATGGCTAACAGTTGTATGTACGAAATATACATCTCTATATCTAAACTCGATTAGGCAGAAGTTGCTAATTTTTTGGTTCAAACTGCAATAACTTCATACTAATTCGGAATCAAATAAAAGAGTAATGAATTCGCATCTATATTACGGATAATAAGAATACTCAGATACGCTATATTCTAAAAGTACGTTGTAGTTTTCCGTGGTGATTAATATTTGTACTTGGCAAATTACAGGTTTCATTCCCATATTTAAACTCCGATTAGATAGATGTCACTATGTCTTTCGTTTGATTGCAATAACTTATTTATACTGACTTGGAAACTTTGATATACGTGAACTTGCATTTACATTACGTACAATACAAAACACTCGGATAATTTATATCATGAACGTATGCTATAGTTCTCCAACAATTGTACTTGACTAATAACATGCTATATTCTCATATCTAAACACCAACTAAGCAGAAATCATTATTTTTTTTGCTCAAACTGCACTATCTTCTTCATACCGAGTCGGAATCAGGTGAAAATTTTGACCAATGAACTCGCATCTACATTACGAATGATATAGAATATTCGGATACTTCGTGTTTTAAACATACACCATAGTTTTTCATGGTGAATAATAATTGTACGTCACAAATAACATGCTACATCTAACCGGCAACATCCTTATATCTAAACTTCGACTAGGGAGAATGTGCTATTTTTTTGTTTAAAATGCAATAACTTCTTCTTGCTGCCTCGAAATCACATGAAACTTTGACCAATGTACTCACATTTACATCACAGACAATACTTAACACTCGGATACTTCATATCTGAACGTACATTGTGGTTCTATGTGGTGACTAGCAGCTGTACTTAGCAAATATGAGGCTAGGTTTCCATATATCTAAACTTAACTAGTCAAAAGGCGCTTTTTAACTCAACTAGACAAAGATCGCTATTTTTTCCGTTCAAACTATAGTGATTTCTTTGTACTGACTTGAATCAAAAAAAACTTTGATTAATGAACGCACAACTACGTCACGGGCAATGCAGAACATTTAGATATTTTATATTTTGAACGTACGTCATAGTTCTTTACAGTGACTAATGGTTGTTGTTAGCAAATAACATGCTACATTCCCATATCTAAACTTCGACTAGGCAGTTTTTTCATTTAAACTGCATAATTTCTTCGTACTAACTCAGACAACATTGAACAATGAACTCGTATCTACATTATGAACAATACATAATACTCGAATATTTTGTATTCTGAACGTATGTTGTAGTTTTTCATAATGAATACTAGTTGCACTTAGGAAATAACCGACTGCATCCTCGTGTAAACTACGACTAGAAAGAATTTTTATTTTTTCATTCATATTGCAGTAACTTCCTCATGCTGACTCGGAATTGGGCAAAACATTGATCAATGAACTCATATGTACGTTACGAACAACACAAAACTCAAATACTTAGGCAGAAATTCATATTTTTTCGTTTAAGCCGACTCAGAATCAGGCGGAACTTTGACCAATGAACTCACATCTACATCATGAATAATATGACACACTTAGATGTTTCATATTCTGAAAGTACGATGTCGTTCTGTATGACAACTAACAATTGTACTTGTAGCCTGTATTATGCTACATCTCCATATCTAAACTCCGACTAGTCATAAGTTGGTATTTTGGTTTCACACTGATTCGGAATTAGGTGAAATTTCAACCAATGAACTCACATCTAATTACGGATAATCCGAAGCACTCGGATACTTCATATTACGAACGTATGCGGTAATTCTTCATATTCCGAATAATACTTTTTTTCTGATTGAACATTATGTAATTAACGTACGTGTTGCTATACTAACAATCGTAAAGTTCAATTTCTATAGTATAATACTCTAATTGTTGACTGTTGATTTTGTTGTTTGCATGTATCTTTCAATATTTATCAATTTTTTAATGTGTTATTTGGTTACTCATCTTAGATTCTATTCCAATTAACTGGAATGGCTTTTCGGATGTAAATTGACAATCTCATCATTTGGAATTAACTTCATCATACACAGACGACACACACACATATTATATGTATACGTGTGTGTATGTATGTATATTCTCTATCCATCTTCTTTATCTTGATCCCCTTTTCCATAATTTTCATCTCCTTGACAACTTTTGCCCCCCCCCCCCCCTCCCTTCCAATTGACATTTGTAAACCCATCAAGGGCCATCTCAGACGACTTTCTCATTTCATTTTCTTTGAAAATGATGCTTGCTTTTGGCTTGAAAATACTTTTAGTTTTATGAAAAAATATATTTAAGAATAGAAGAAATAAAAGCTTTGGTGGCAGTTTCTAGGTTTTTTCTATAACAGAAACGAAACAGATTTATTGTCATTTAAACAAACAGTTTGATTTCTTTAGTATGCTCTCGCTATCTAGATTGATCATGATTTTGATGCAAACTGAATGTGATTTCGTTTATTTATGTTTCAGAGGCTTGTGTACCAAGCTGGTAGCCTCCCAACAAAGGTGGTTTGCTTAACGCAGGTGGTAAGCCCCGATGAATTGAAAGACGACGAAGAATACAATGACATCCTTGAAGATATGAGAGAAGAGGCTGGAAAATATGGTGAGTTAGCGTTGCATATAAACGGTGTGTAAATCCCCTACAAATTTATGCTCGTCAGCTTGTCCTTGTACACATTTTCTATGTAAAATACCTGTTTTAGGCGGATAAATTACTACTTAATAAGTTGGCATGCCCTGAGTTAGAAGGAAAACCATCATGAATTTGTCAAGCTCCCTATTAAATACTTTGAACATATTTTGGAAGGTCGAGAATGCAATTGTAAACACACATCAACTTCTAACTTATATTTTTCATTCCAGAAAATAATATTTAATTTGCTAATGTAGGCAATTTGGTGAACATCGTGATCCCACGTCCTGGTCCTAATGGCGAGCTGCTTCCAGGTGTTGGAAAGGTTGGTATATATACTTGTTTCCCACCCACTTGTAAGATAATATATGTAAGATGTGTGATGCCCTCCTTCCAATTTTGTATATGTAGGTGTATCTGGAATATGTTGATACAGTCGGGTCTGCAAAAGCAAAGGTAGGATTAGATGGTCGAAAATTTGGAGGAAATAAAGTGGTTGCTGTCTTCTATCCAGAGAACAAATTTGCTCAAGGAGAGTACGATGCATGACACCTTTACAAAAGCATCAGCGTGCATAGTTCATTTTATCATTTGAGACTGTAAAGCTAGTTTTTCTGAGTAGAATGCTTTCAAGACGGGTTTATAAATGCTTAAGAGTTTGATGTGCTGTGAAGTGCTATTTAGTTTTTGTTTTGTATTTGTTTGGGTAAACTTTGTTATCATCACTTTTTCAGTTGGATCCGATATCAATTAATTCATATTTCTGTTTGTTTTTCTTTTCTTAAAAAAGGTTATTATAGGTTGTGCTCATCAATTGTTGAGTTTATGATTTTTTTTTTGTTTTTTTTATCAGTATAGATAATAAAACAAATGTGTTGCACAACGTGATTCGTGGGGGTGCTTGAAGGTGCTTGTTCCGTTTGTGTTATCAAGATAATGTAGGGGTTGATTGTTATCAAAATTGAATGAAATGGTTCATCTTTTGTCATTTATGATTTCGGTGAAATAATTTAATGGTTATTTGAAACACGTCATTTTGAAATTTAAGGTCCGTTTGGTTTCATTTTGTATTGAGTTTTGTGTTTTCAACCTGCACTAAGAAATAACAAAAAATAAAAGAAGAAGAATTATAATTCTTAGACATTGCGACGACCAACGGAAAACGAAAGAGTTTGATTGTTCTTTGTACTTGTTATCCCTCGAAACATAAAAAACAAAATAAACTTGTTTTGTATTTTACATGTTAATTTCATTTTTCAAAATTGTTTGTTTTACAACAATACATATAACGAACGCGCTTTTGTATAGATGAAAATACAAAACTAAAAACGACAAACCAAATGGAGTCTTATTTTGTGGATTCCTGCCATTGTTTTCATATTTTTCTCATCCTTGTATCGCATTTAACATATATGTCCGTTTCAAATTTAACCTTCACTTAAATATTCAAGTGCCCTTCATGATATCAATTCCAACATCGAAGAGATAAGATCATGTTGCAGGATGAGATAAGATTAGAGGGTATGATTTTATAACTTGATTTTGGTTTAAGGTGAATTAAATAAATATTTCAAGTATAAATAAATTGAAGGAAATATGTAGTTATTAGTAATTTGAGCTTTATTAAAATGATAATGGATTCATTAGGTAAAGTATTTCAAAGCTAAATAATAGAAAATTAATTTGTTGAATAGGAATTACCAAACTTTGTTTTGAAATTGTTGAATACTTAAAGTTTGAAATATATTGTATTTGAAATGGTTTATTTTAGGGGTCAAATCTGTTTTGAAATCGATAAAATTTGGAATAGTTTATTTGGAAACTGAATCGTATTGAAATGTGTGATTTGGGATTTGATTAAATATAAAAATGTAGAAATTCGAGTTGTGTTGGATTTGATTGTGAAATTGAAGAAACTATTTTACTATATAAAATATTTTTAATATTTAAACAATTTAAGTGGTGGAAGTTATATTTCAAAGTTATGAGTTCAAGGTATTATAATTTGAAAACGTTATATTCAAGTGTTTTGATTTTGAAATGTTATAACTTTGAAAGTGTTATGGTTTTTGAAAGGGATATATTTGAAATGAAAATGATATCGTATTGATTGGTTTTGAAAGGGCAATGATATTTGGTTAAAGTATAAACTATTTTGAAAATGACCGCGGTGTTATAATAACGATTGGTTGTTGAAGAGACCGGGATCGGATATGGGCATACTCTCTGCCGAACCGAAAACCACTTTAACAACCGTGTACGCGGTAGAGATTCCAGAATGAAATAGGATGACGGCGGTGTTCCTTTGAGGTATATACGTGGACCCGACTCCCGTGAGTTGGCATAAGATGGCTAAAACAGGAGCGATTCCGGGCCAGTGAGGTAGCTCCTCTTATCGGTCACACTCCTTCGATACCATTCCATTATATTTTGATTTTGAGATTGATTCGGTGGCCACTTTTGATTTTTGATTTTGGGGGTGTGGCTTGAGGTGGACGGTAGCTACGCGCTATGCGTCACCACCAGTCCGGATAGTAATTGGTATATCTACCCTGACATTGCCTTGTGTGCCGTGTCACCTATTCTAGCACGCCTTGTACGAGTTTGGTTTTCTCCCGTAGCCCGTGGAGTATTTAGGGTAGTCTCTCGATCTGGAGAGGCGGTGGTACTGGATGGACTACTGGGACTATTACGTTGTAAGGGCTATATGGGTAACCTCTTAACGCTATTTAAAAGTAAGTTTATTTTACTATAGACATTATTATAATAACAAAATATTACTATATAATAAATAGTTTAATGGATCTTTAGGAGATGTGAATCCCGAGCATCTCTTAAGTTACTGCACTCACTTTAGACACTGGATAGGAGATGTCAAACCTTGTAAACATCTCTGACGTCGTTCCACTCATATTTTACCCTTGATTGAACTTACATAAGATTCTTTTAGTTCTGACCCGAGTGTTTTATCGTTTCAATTCGCTCGGGTCAGCATGAGCATTTCAGGATTTGAATACCTTATTTCTGGAGGACGAAGACAAAGATTGTATTACTATTATTTATTATATCACTCCACTACATTTATACTGTTCCGCTGCACTGTTATTTATTATTCTTTGGTACATGTACTGTGATTCTGTGTTGTATAAGTATAATCAAATGTTTTTGTAAAACGGCTTCATGAACTGTTATTTGACTATTATATTTTGTCATTCCGCTGTGAGATTCTGTTTTGTTTTGTTTCTTTCTCCGTTTTCTTATTTACCCCAATAACAATGCGCCATGTTGTATGATTTGAGTCTGACGTGTGTGGTTTATCGTCGATTTAAAGTATACAAAAAGACGGGATGTTATAAGAAACTCATAGTTTCTCTTCAATGTGAAAGAATATTTATAAGACATTCTAGTGTGTTGTGTTCATTTTGGTTTGATTAATTTCATTTCATCTCTTACCATCAGTTTTATGATTGGACCATATCCAAATCCATTTTATTCCAATAATTTCTTAAAAAAATTCCTTTGCTACGAAGTTGGTATTTCTTGACACAATAATTGTTTTTCAGTGCAATGGACAGACAATCATAAACATTTTTATAAATTGCTTTATATAAAACTGATTTTGCATTAGTTCACAATATATTTATATTCACAATATAAATTAGTCATCTAATGACTACAATTCCCAAAATTCTCTTAGGACGATGCATATAAGATCCCTTACATACAACTATTATGTGCAGTTTTTCAATTCGTCCAACCTGCCAACTGCTTGGTCTAGGATATATCGAGGTTTCTTATAAACTCTTATCTTGTATAAGTTTGTAAACCATTCTGTAGATAAAATTAATTTTAACATTGTGTACTACCCTTAAGTACACAACTTGTAGGAAGAAGTTAATCTCAACTTCACTCACAATTAATCGTAGTTTGTTTAATAAAGTTCAATTACTCCTTACCGATTTATCATTATGTATTATATCATTGTTAATTTCAAAAAATTCTTATTTTAGATCTTTAAGGCCTATAAAGTCTAAAGTCTTTTTTAGATCTAATCTAATATTATTCTTAACAAATCATATTTTTATTAATTATGACATTATTTTATAATTTAGTTAAGTGTGGAAGTGAAAGGGTATGCGTATATCAATATTCATTTTAATTTTATGTCAAAATAATGACAAGGTTAATTATAGATGACAAGATATGTATACATATAGGTAAGAATAAGTTGAATTGTTATCACATAGGAGATAAAAAGGAAAATAATTAAAGGATGACAAGTATGATTGATATAATTTTCCATTTGATAGACTTAATTAATGTAGCATATAAATGACAGTCAATAGGTATAATAGTATAAGAACATAAACAATCAACAATAAATTATATGTATATACATGTTAAAATAATTAAGCTATAACATCCCTAACTTTTGATAACATTATTCAGTAAATTTAATTAGATAAATTGAATAGAATAATGATGATAAGGGGATTTAGATTTGAATAAATTATATACTAGGTTGTGCTTAATAACAAACTAAATGGGCTTAAATTGGTTTATAGGCTAATCAAATTTATACATGGGCATATTAGTAAATAGCCACTGTATTATACACTGCTATACTCCTTTGTAATTGCCCATTCACGTTTCATTTCTCATTTCCACGAACGCAGATTAAAAACTAAATTAGAGGCGGCCATTAACAAGGAGGGAAAGAGGAAGAATTCAATTTAAAGCTAAGGATCAAAGCTCGGAAGGAATAATCAACAACAAATCTCAAATTCCTTATCATATTTAAGGCGAATAATAATTTCATACCATCTACTTTCATTCTATGATTATATGTTTTTGAATTTATGACTAAATTCGTTTTCATGATGATATGGATAACGATATGCTTGAACTATATTATATTTGATTTATTTTATTTCATTCACATATGAATTTGCACGACTTTGAATCGAGAGTCTATTATTTTAGAATGCCGTGGAAAATTTTTATGCTGAGAAAAATATGATTTTGGAGATGAGTTTTAATTTTCAGAAATTTCTGAGCTATAAAAAATTTATTATGAATTTCAGAAGGAAAATATGATATAATTAAACTTAAAAATTTATTTCGAGTATTTCAAGAAGAAATCGGGTATGAAATTTTAGTAAGTTTAATTACATGATAAAATTGAATTTATATAATTTTTGGGGATTTTTTCCAATTGATTTACGGGGGAAAATAAATTATTTCAAAAGAAGGACTTATCTTAAATACCGGTTTTGTAAATGGAAGGGCTTAAACGTTTGAACTTATTTAGAATTATATCTGATAAATGCGATAGTTTAATGGTAAAGAATTCTTCAAGTTTTAAAGTAATCAATCAAGGAATTGCAGCAGGCAGGTTACTTATAAAGTAATTGCCATATTTAGCTATAAATCAGCGTATTTAGAAAAAGTGGTTCTGCTTCAAATAGTAGTACCTTTCGACTCCATTAACACCGCACCATCCCAGTTGAAACCCTCATAGTTGAAACTCACGTAGTCAAAACCAATACACAAGGTATCACTTAGATGGTACGCAGTGGATTTGAAGGTAGACGGATGCCATGATGTCGAAATGATTGCTTCTGATGGGGTCGAAACGTTGTTTTGTTTTCAAAAGTTAAGTTCTTGCCTTGTTTTACTTAAAACTTTCGATATAGTTGAAAGCTATGCTTTCGAAAGGGTTTTATAAATAGCTTTCGAAGAAGGTTGCTATACTATGTAAAAGTGTTAGCTTTCGAAGGGGTGCCTTTCTCTTTAAGTAAGAGGAAAGGATTGGTTCCAACCTAGTCAAAACCCAGCCGCTATTTTCCTTCTGAGTGTATTGAAGCCGTCAATGCCTTCAAAAGGTTATCTCTATTTTAAGCTAAGCTAAACCATTTTCTAAATGCTTTCTAAAGGGTTAAGGGTTTCGAAGGCAATGGAGTTGAAAGGGGTTTCGACTCTATTCTTCAAAATTTTAACTTAAAGGTTTATGCTTTCGAATATATGGTTCTGACACCCTCAACTTTTCCCCCAAAACAACTTTATAAGGATTTCGAAAGAGGTACTTTTATATATAACCATTTTGACCCAAAAGATGTTTTTAAAGAGCAAACCCAATACTTTCAAAAGGGATGCTTTCATTGTTTCGAAGTTATGTTTTAAAGGACGTTATGATATCATCGAAAGGCATGTTTGATATCGAAAGAGAATAGTTATCATGGGCTTCGAAAGATATGTTTATTATGTTTTGAAAAGAGGTTTTTTCTTTCGACGAAAGTCATCCAGAGGTTTCAAAAAAGATGTTTTAAGATTTCAAAATATAAATCCAATCTCAATTTAAAGGAATAACCATGGCATAAACAAATAAAGGGTTTTGAAATGAATAAGTTTTCATATATCATAAAGGTCAAAGGGTTTAACCGTATATATATATATATATATATTATATATTATTCAAGGATAATAAAACACAAGTATTGGTATTATTTTGTTGTTATGATTACTTCTTCATGTATTTATTCACATTGTAATTAACCCATAACAGTATTGGGAAAGGGCAGCATAACTAGTTAGGTTGACCCAGTAGTGAATATAACTTAAGAAATGTTAAAACCTAAATAAAAGATATAGCAGGGGCTAATAGGTTCATGGTCAACACATGAAAACTATAATTGATATTGACAGGGCCAATAGGTTTATAGTTAGCCCATGAAAACTATATCCGGATTAAGATATCGACAGATGGTCAATAGATTCCTAATAAGCCTATGAAACTAGGATAAGAGAAAGATATTGGAGTTGCCAATAGGTTCTTAATGATCCCATGAAAACTATGAAATCGAAAAGATAGTCCATAAACAATTAACAGGTTAATAGTGACCCTTAAATTTATAATTTAGATGGACAGTCAGAATGAATGGGGATGGGTAATTCAGATTTGATTCACCTTTTTTTCATATCATCATAGTGTTTTGAATACTATGTTTTAATCATTATGGATGCAGGAGCATAATATGTGGTTTTATAAATTTTTAGGATACTAGAGAGGGGAAAACCCGTTCCGCTCGGCGGCATGGTCTCACTAGATATCTAAATGGCTTGAGATGGTAAATTATTATTCATACCAGGCTTTTTGTCTGACTCGAAGTTTTTGTTTTCCCCTTAAACTCTCGGGTACTTAATTGACTTCGAGTAGGTTGAGAGTTAAGGTTTCCAGGTGTTCTTTTAGACGAATAAAACTTCCAAGGACGTGCAGGAGACAATCTTGTTATCAGAGTTCTTTTATTTTCGCTATGTGTTTTGATTGTAAAGGAAAATTTGTTTTATTGCCTTATTATATAATCTTATCATCCAAGGGAGCATCTTCATATGTCGCTCTTGGCGTATTTTGTATTACTTATATGTTATCTGAACGTGGTCTGCGTATTGAGATTATTAATTAATTTGGAATATTTTGAAATGGAATGTGGAATTTGTTGTTGTTTAATTTTTTTTTCATATTATGGAATATCGTGTATCAATGTATCTAATATCGCTGTATTTGGTCGTCGATGATTAATAACTTGGATGTCTGAAAAATCCATAGCCGTTAGTTTTGGGCCCCCATCTAGGGGGATGTAATAATAATGACAAGGTGTAATTAAATAAAACATGATATGTATACATATAGGTAAAAATAAGTTGAATGGTTATCACAAAAGAGTAAAGAAGAAAATAAATAAAGGATGACAAGGTTGATTGATACAATTCCCCTTTTGATACACTTAATTAGTTCAGCATATAAATGATAGTCAATAGGTATAATAATATAAGAATATAAATAGCCAACAATAAATTGTATGTATAAGTTATTGCCTCATTTAAATTAAAAGAAAAGAAACTATTTCATACTATGACAATTGAAAGTAGAAAACAAAATTTTATGTAGGCACATACATGTAGATTTAATTATGTATATACGAGATTCAGTCAAAACTTTCTAATGATACATATTAGATAGTTATTGCAATTAATCTTAAAAATTTGATTTGCTATCGTTTAGCTTTTCTTATTGTGAAATGGCGAACTACCGTTAGCGTCAAATTTTGACTTTTTTTTCAATATTTTTCACAACGCTTCCAAATAAGTTTTTATTTGCTTATAAACCATTTATAAACTATTTAAAATTAATAATTTATTATTTTGATTATTTAATATCTATTTTTTACTTATTTCAAAATAACTCTTATTATATTATTACAACATTAAAATTGGCATCTTTTAAACTTTTTAAACCATGTACTATTTATTTTTGAAACTTTAAACTTTTAAAATTCATTGTCTTTAAAATCTCAAATATTAACTTCCATTCCAAAATAATTTCACATCTATTTTTTTAAACTTTTGGATTTCCAAATTAATTTCTATCTTTTTTCAAAATGAATTTCTTTCCCAAAATTGATTTTGAAAAGAGGCTTACTATTACGAATATACGATATAAATGGTCTTATTTAACAAAGGGAATGGTTAATCATTTCAAATAAGTAAATATAATCACTTTAGCTAAGATGCCAATAAATTTTCATCAGCGATTCATCCACTCAGCCAAACTCATCCATATAACATCAAAATATTCGTATTAGCACTAAATGGTGTTAATTATCATAACATCATAATTACTTTTAATATTCATGCTAACCGTTTTATAATTAATTTTAAATTATAAGAAATATATATTTAAATCGAAAATCTTTGAAATAAGAACCTTTCTAATCCTTATAATCATAGTTTTCAAATGGAAAAAGAAAAACGAAGATTTCATCTTGTAGATTTAAATATATGTCCAAATCAAGTTTTCAGGAAAAATCGCTCTTTCGTAATTAAGTGACCAAAGTATAAAATTCTTTAAAAATGAATATTTTTAAATGTTTATAAATGTGAAATAAATTTGATAAATATGTTAAAATGTTTTAAAGGAGATTTGAGTTATAAATATGGATTTTCGAATGATAGAAAAGTTGTCTTAATGAAATAAGCTTTTAAAAGCAATTTTCGTAGCACTTTTCTACAGCAGTTTTAATAAAATTTAGAAAAATAAATTTAAACTTAACTATTCTTTTCCAAATCTTTTATGATTATGTTTAAATAAAAAATTTAATATTTAAAGATGATTTGGAAGTTTAATAAGAGTTTAAATGAATGGTTAGGAGAAATTATTTATAACACTCAAACAAAAATTGGAATATTTCCTCAAAAGTATGAAATATAATAAATAGAATGAGTATGAGGAAACGACTAGTGCATTTTTCCTGCCTATGAAATCTAAAAAGATAAAACATGTAACTAACATTAGAAATGGAGCAACCAGTATCCTGAACTTACGTGGCCTCTGTTTTCTCTTTCTAGGCAAGAGGAAGAACAGATCGAAGGGAAAGCCCGAATGCTCTAAATAAAAAGATCATATTTAAGTTTTTTCAAATGATTGAACAAGGTTTTTCAGTAACATAAAGAATATTCTAGTCAAACTCTGTATTAAATTATGAGGAGGAAAGTTTGTACTATCCACGTAAATTTAAAAGGTGATTTTCCACCGTTATTCCACGAATAATACGAGTTGAATATAGAATTTTTAGGTATAATTAGTCTAATCTTTCACTCAATATAACTGGTTTGGGTTTACAGTAAGTGATATCCAAAATAACATTATTTTTGACCCAGTTAAGACATGTTTTCCATGGAATTTTTCGAAATTAAATGACTTGAAGATTTCCAAAATTAAAAGGATTTTGATTTATCGGTAAAAAGTTAAAATGAAAAGAGGCTTAACAAATCCTATACACAAATATTCATATTTTTATTGATGATTGGATTTCAAAGAGAGCAGGTCAGATCTGGGTAATTCCTATTCGAAAACCACTTCAAACCAATTTACATTTCGAAGTAAAACATGTTGAAGATAAGATCGTTGAAGACAAAGATATTCAGTATGTAGGGCTATTTGCCAATAGACCCTCAAGGAAATTTACCATATCATATACTGGAAGTAGTGCTCCATTATGAACATCTTCGAAATGCAAGGACTAATCGCTACCGATCCTAGGGGTGATTCCCAAAAGAGGATGCAGTAGGAGGAGCGCCTTCGGTTTCGTTCAGTCCTAGAATGAACTTGTATGGACGAATGTCTGCCATTGTATTTTAAAATCACAATAATTGATCTCTATAAACGTATCATCTGCTTGGTGGTAGAGAAGGCAACTTCTCTTTTCTTAACACCATTCTTTGAGATGTACGAGTTCAGAAGTTATACATTTATAGAAATTAGTTATGTGATTATGGAATAACAATGTGGAATTCAAAAGAGGAAAGATGATGTGCTATGTGAAAGGTAATCTTTATCTCAATCCTCACGTACGAAAATGACCAAAACAGGGTAGAGCAGCAAGGCTATGTGGTTCGCAACCATTAGGGTATGATCATCCCCTTTTAGATATATTTCTACCCGCTATGACATTAAAGTTTAAATTAATGTGGTATTTATTAAACGAGCGCTCGGATAGGTCAGTAACGACGGTGGTGATGACATATTTGGTGCTATCTAGGAAGAGGTAGGTCGGTCTTATGTTGGTAGAGGTGCAGATATTCTGTAGCCTCGGTACATTCTTCTAGAGATGTACTGCCGGAAGGTAGTCTCTTCACCTAGTCATTTGTAAGGAAATCCATTCTCCAATAAGTGCGTGCCATTTTGTTTATAGAACCCACTTTGTGCAGATTAATAAGTTTACATGCAAATGTTTTCAAATAATATCAAATGTTTTGATAAAAATGTTTTGGTTATCATAAGGTAAAAACCCGTTCGTGTTTTTGTGTGTCGTGGTCATATGAGATACTCTTTCTTTTCAAAAGGTTTTTAATCACCACTGATTTATGACACTATCATTTTAGATTTTTGTTTCTCACGCTGGTTTGCCAAACTGATCTGGATATTTTTATACTCGGGTTAGATCCGAGTAGTTTCAGGATTAGCCGAAGATGCTTAGAGTTTCCAAAGGAAAGCTAGAGATCTTTATCAACGTATGAATGTATTCTATTTCCACTGCATTTGTTTGATGTTTTTCAGCAATTGTAAGGATAAGTATTATAACTGTCTAAGCGGAATTAAGGTTAGACTCTATTATATGTATTTTAAAAAATTTCCGCTGTAAAGATTATTGTTCAGTAATATATGTTATTCCATTCGAGTGAGATTCTATTCTGTCTATTTTTCTTTCTTTCCTTTAAAGATCCATCTTTTCGTTCAATTTGGGTTGGATATGCGTGGTCTATTGTCGACTCAAAAGGTACAGAAAATTTCGGCCTTTACATTTGGTATCAGAGCTTAGCTAAAGCGAACACCTGGGCCTGACAGGGGTAAAGACTCATCGGAGATAGGGTTTATACCTTAGGATGAGTAACTCATTAGAGCTAGGGTAAAAGACACCCTAGAGTGAGTTAAGAGTATTATATATACGAGCGCGTATTTGTTAATGTTATATAAACTGATTTTTTTGATAAAAATTGGTAAATGAAATAATTTTACCTAGGATTATATTTTGGATATAAAAGATATTTTCAACAGCTGGTTGGAACTACCTTGCAACCATGGAACAAAGTTCTTGGAGGTTTCGGGTTCGAGTCCCCCCATGCTGAGATGTGTTTCCCATTAAGGCTTGGAGCTATTTTCCTCGATAAAACCAAGAAATCGGTAGGGGATTGATGCTCTTGGTTGGACTAGCTTAAAAGGGGGATCAGTGTGGTAGACAGTTGAATTCCCTAGCTCTACTCTCCGGAGTAGGTTTTAAAAAAAATATATATTTAGCTATCATTTCTAATTGATTTTTTGTTTGATATAAAGGTTTAAATACGAACACCCTGTGAATTAAGTTTTACGCTTTGACTACAAGGTGTTTGATAATAATATTGGTCTAAGGTTAAGAATTTAAGGTAAACAAATTTATGAGCGCGTTATACAATTAAAATGATTTTGTAAAAGATAGATGTGGAGAGTATTTTACATAAAATTTGAGAATTTAAATCATGGTATTTTAGAGAAGAATTTTGAAAGTTTAAAAGGACGTTATGATGATTTTAAGAAATGGATTCATAAATAGGGTTTTTATAAACAAAAGTAATCGTAAATAACTTATAAAAATACGTATAGTATTATTTCAAATAAAGTATTTAAAAAGAAGTATCTTAGGATAAATAGTTTGAGTGGTTCGAAAGTAACTAAAAAATGGGCAGGATATGTGTTCGGATGGTAAACACTTCTCTTAAGTATTATCCTTCCAGTTAAAAGAATATTTGATACTATTGGTAGTACCCAGTTTCTTGGTATCATTTGGGAGTTACTCGATCTATATAATTTTCTTAAGATTAAAAGATAATGTGAATCATTAATTAATAAATTCATTAGTAATAAAGAACCATTCTTATAAAAGTGTTTAAACCAAAGATAATTGTAGATCACAAATTGATAGGATAAAATGGGATTTTCGATGATATTGGAGAATCGAATTTTTTTGAATCAAACCTAACTGAGAGCTAAGAAATTTATGATAACTTTTGGTAAAAGATAAAAAAATTTATGAAATATTTTGAGTAAATAGATAAGTACAATTTATAAGTGTGATTATAAATAAAAGGATTTAAAAGATGAAAATTTGAGGATTTAAATGTCGGTGATTTTGAAATTTGTTCTTCAAAGTTAAGAAAATAATAATAGTATTAAGTAAGAAATAAGTTTTAAAACTTATGAATTTGAGATGATAGTAAATTACAAGAAGTTTTAAATTTTTGAAACACCCTGCTTTAAGTAAAACTAATTTGAAATTTAGGATTTGTATATATACACTCTTAGGATATAAAGGTGTATTACAAATATAGATTTAAGTCTTGAACTATTATAAGCTTAAGTAATTTTATAAGAGATAATTCAAAAAAATGGATTTAGTATGAAGTGAATGGTTATGAAACGCAAGTTTCAAAGGGTTGATTAAAACAAAGTTGTGTTTTGTAAGTGTTCATAAAATTAAGTAAATTTTTAGGAAAAGGTTCCTATGTGTTCTTGGTACCAAAAGAAATATACTAAGGAAAAAATGAATGTAAATAATAAAGAAAGTCAATAAAAAGAATCTGTTATAGTTGAAAAAAATCCAATAGGAATAAATACGTAAGTTGTACGTAGATCATTTCGTCACACGAATTGGATTTAAGATTTGAATATGGAACTTTAAGGTGTTTACACCGATCCAAAAAAGGATTTATCACTCGATTCTTGACGGTGAACATGGATAAAGGTTTGTTGTTGGGTACTTGAGTTGTTTACCATAATTAAGAACTATGCAAGAAAAGCAAAAGTTTCTGATCAAGAAGCCCGATTAGAGTCTGCACTAGAGATCGGGGGATCAATACTAGTTTAGAAGAAAATATATGCATACGAATAGAAGATCGAATCAGATATTTTATACGGATGATTTAGGTACATCTTATGGGTTTAAGTTTTTGAAAAAATGTTTTAGGCAAACTCTTTTGGGTTTTAGGTTCGATTTAATTTCAGGGATGAAATTGTTTTAAGGAGGGGAGAATGTAACGACCCATAATTGTCTAACCAAATCCAATTCTCTCTCGATACGTTCCTCAAAAAATTTACCACTTTGAAAATAAGATATTTAATTTATTTAAATTTTAGAATATAGAATTTTCAAACTTAAATAATCATATTTCATGTGATAGATAAAAATGATAATCTTATTATTAGAATTTAATTACAAAATTAAGAAGTGTAACGACTCGTAAATTTTGATAATTAAAACTATTAGATTAAATAAAATTTTGAAATTTAATATCGTGCGAAATTAAAATTTATGATTTATTGTTGAGGAAATAATTAGAATATGATTTAATAATGCTGTTTGAATGCTATTGAAAACTATTTAATGTAATTTCAATTAACTGAAATAAATTTTAGGTTAATTTGGTTGTAATCGTAAATAATGAAATAAGTTAAATGATGTATGTAATGATGATATTTTATGTAATTGATTGAAATTGGTTAATATAGAATATGAAATCAGTGATGTGGTAAGTAGTTATAATCTTTGTTTGTAAACAATAAATTTAAATGTGATAAAATTGCTTAAAAGTAATAATTGTTCATTTGTCATCTCATTATTTTAATATGTTTGGAATTAATTTGGAAATCAACAAAAATTTATGTAATTAATTATTACAGTTAATATGGTAAAAGTTATCAACGGTAAAATAATGAATCTAATAAAATGTGAAATTATGTTAATATAATTCATAAAGTATTGTTGATTGAATAATAAGGATGATAATATAGGTTTGAATGTAATTGGATGAGAATTGGATGTGTAGTTTATGGCATGAATTGGATAATAAAGGAAATTGTAAGCGACGATAAAAGGCATATTTATTGAAGGAAAATAAAATGCGTAATTGAAATGGTAATATACCAAGTTGATTTCAAATAATGGAATGAGGTAGAACAATTGATTGGTAAGTGATGGATGTCTTTTGTTAATGCAATGAACGTTACAATCATTTAATAATGACAATAGAAGTTACAAATATGTTAGTAATAATAAATTGGAAATTTATAACGACCATTTAATTTGAAATATATATATTGAATTGATTGGAATTTAACCTTTTAAATGTGATAAGGGGAAACAAATTAATATTTGCATTAATTGATATTACATCTTTTAATTAAGATAAAGTGTAACGATCCGTAATCTTTAACAACTTTAAAATGACAGTACTTTGAATTTAAATAAAAATTAAATTTGAAATTTAAGAATTTTTTTTGAATTTGTGAGGTTGAGTTTTTCATTTGACCAAATTTAATTGAATAATTTTTTTTTTGTGAAATTTCAAATTTTGGTGAAACTTGGTCAAAGTTTGACTTTTGGTTAGAAAATTTAAATTTGAATTTTAAAATTTTATTATTTTTATATGATACTAGACTGAATTCTAATCTCCTCTTCGTTTTTCGTTTTGTAAAAATCAAATTCCTATTGTTCTAAAAATATAAATTACCATGAAAAATTGGCATAAATTTGCAGTGTATATTTGGCTAAGTATTGTTTAGACCCTTGGCTCCTTTGTGACTAATGGGCTCCTAACCATACCAAAAGCCATCTAGAACACTAAAAGACTTATGATTCCTTACTTTCTCACCTGTTGACTTTTCAATTTCCCACTAGAGAACGAAACCAAAGTACGTACATATTGTTTCTCATTCCTTTATTTGAAGATTTCTACTCACACTTCCTCCTTCCTCCTCAAAACTATAGAAACTGCAAAATTCCTAAATCCAAAAATCCACAAATTTGCTCCAAACTCCATCCCTGCTCTCTTCAAAACTCTTCCACCTTCTCCTCCTCTTTTTTTTAAAAAAGAAGAAGAAGAAAACACAATTTATTCGATTTGCGTTTGTCGTGCTTTGCTTTGCTTTTGGATTGTTGATTTAGATTAGACTGATTAGCTTGTCGTGTTTGGATTTCAACTTGGATCTCTCTATTTGTGTTGTCAAAAACTCTCTAACCTCGAAAGGTAAGCAATCACTCATGATTAACATTTTATTGTTAGATAAATAAACATCAATTGAATGTTATGAGAAATGTTTGTTTTAGATAGAATATGTGATATATGTTGTTATGTTCCCATGAATTTGTGTTATAGTATTCACATACACATGTTGTTTTATATGTCATAAATATTATGTGTTGATTTGATTAATTGTCACATATGTATGTTAAATATGTCACATATGATATGTTAGAAAATGTGTTATGTTAGGAAAAATTTATATATGCCATGCTGAAATATGTCACATATGCTATGTTGAAAGAAAAAACGTTATGTTAATAAAATCATATGTTGCACATGCTATGTTAATAATACATCACCTATGCTATGTGGGAATAATGGGTTATGTTTGAAAAAAAATGATATGTCATGTTATTTTATTGTAAATCACCTGGCAAGTTCATTGTATATATGTCATGTTATATATTTATATGTTATGTTAGTGTATAATTTGGAATATGCACTTATGCTGTTTATGATATGTGACACATGTGATATGTCAGTTATGCATGTGTATAAATTAAATTGTTAGTTATGGACGCATGTTGGTCATTGACATGTTATGTTATTTATGTTATTATTGTACTCACACTCCAAGTTCCCTGATAGTTAGGAAAATCACTTTGGATTGAAATGATATATACCCGATATAAACCACTTTGGGTTTAAATAAATTAATTTAGAAATAAAATTGGAATACTGTGAGTTTAAATTTATGTTTGAACTTGAAATTATGAAAGTGAAATTTAGTTGACTTAATGAAAGTTTTAATTTGATTTTTAGATATAAACTTGTTGTTTGATTTTTACTTAATAGATTATAATGGTAAAATTTTTCAAGTAAACATTAAAAGCTTTAATTGATTTGTCTAATAATTGACATATGAAAGATATGAATTTGGAATTTCAAATTAATTGATTTAAAAGTAAATGTTGAAATTTAAAGAATTTGATTTGAATGATGAAACTGGATAATTTGGATTTAATTAAGGTAAATAGTTTAACATGAGAAATTTAAACCATTATACCTTAAGTTGATGCGAAAGTTCAAACCTGAATTTATTTAATTCAGGATTGGAAATGTTGGTATATTGTTCGGTTTGGACCATGGAATGTGAAATAGATTTAACTGGAAAATTGAAATCAGAAGTTGAATGTAATAATGAATCGATTGGAAACGAACATGAAAATCAGTATTTGAACGGAATCGTTTATAGTGTGAAATATGATGTTTATTTAAACGTGACGAACGCGCTTTTCGACTC
Source organism: Allium cepa (assembly GCA_030765085.1). Classification (NCBI taxonomy): domain Eukaryota; kingdom Viridiplantae; phylum Streptophyta; class Magnoliopsida; order Asparagales; family Amaryllidaceae; genus Allium; species Allium cepa. The sequence goes on along the minus strand of CM060932.1, from coordinate 687,404,001 downwards.
ACAAAAGTCGACATTAATACGTCAACTGTATCAACTGCTGAGCAATGGAAGGCCGGAAAACCGAATTGTTAGGGTTAAAGAAGAAGAGGTAGAAGAAGAAAGAAAGAAGAAGCAACAGAAAACAATTTCAGAATCTCACAATCACAGTGGAACAACATATAATAGATAAATGAATAATCTTTAAACAGAATCACTATATCAGTTATTACATTACATCACATTATCAGAGTTTACAACAACAAACAGCGGAAAAGAAATACAATATACTAGTTGATATGCCACGCCATCTAGCTTGCCTCCAGATCTCTACAGCAACTTCTGAATTCTAGAATAACCTGATAACCTGACTCTAGGCTTCCCGTGTGGAAAATGATGGGCACCCAGAGTTTAGGAAGGGAATAAACTCCAGGTCAGTCATGAGACTAGTGTGAGAACTTAAAACAGTTTATCTTTAAAAACAAACAAAGAAATATTTTAAGATAGATCCGCAATGCTTTTAGAAAATGTAACTACCATAAGGCTTCCCGCCACACACACCATGCGAACACAGAATTGGAGGAGATTTCTCCTTATGATAGTCAAACATGCTTGATACGCAAATTTCTTTGATATTATTACTATAAGTGCAAAGTGTAGGAAAACATTTCGAAAGTATAATATAAATCTTAGCCAGCATAGACATTCCGAACTATGCCTACTATAGCTACCATGTTCAATAGCAGGTTACCGCCACATTCCATGGCAGGTTATACAACTAAAACCGTACATGGCTCGTATTGTTTCTTTGGATTTTCAACAAATAGTCAGGCTAAGGAACTTCCCGTTGCCACATGGGTACGCCTCTGGAAGGACGCCCCCGAGAACCTAACCGGATCACTGCCAACACAAGGCCGAGTTACCTTTGCAAAAGTAGGTAACTACTGACACGCGTATGCCATCCTCCGGTTGTAAACAACCTTTATCCGAGGATCCTAAACCAACAACAATCACAAAGTCATATATATTTGCGATATCCACGTAAGTTAAGTATCTAGGCTCCATACCATGATACCACTTCTATCCAGAAGGAAATGCACATACCCTAAGGGGCACTACTCCCCATAATCTTGCTGCATCTTTCCTGTTTTGACCATTACCGGATTGTGAGGTCCGATGAAGTCTCGTCCACAAAGCTACGCTTTTCACAAAAGCTATGTTTTGATCAACAAATGATCAGCAGCACTTCGTATGCCACATTACCAAATTGGGAATGTATCACTAGTAACCATCAACTACATAACCTCTGAGCTCATACATCTCAGAGAAGGGTGTTAAGCTAAGAGAATAAATTCTCCGTCACCAACAGAAATGTATTTGATAGAAACCAGTTTTACATCTCAAAGTGTAACGTCAAACACATATCCATACAAGTCCGTTCCGGGATCGAACGGAACCGAAGGCACTTCCAAAGAAGCCCTTTTAATCTGGATATTCACTAATCACATCCAGACTTCCATCACAAAGGGTTGATTAAATCTCTATATCGAAGATTAGCCGATGCAGAGATCTTCGATGGTAATCCTTCCATTTTCGAAAATATCCGGTCTTCAACACCGGTCTTCAAATACTATCCATTACGACGTATCACTATTCGGAATGGGATTCACGACCCAAAGGTCCTCTCCCGGCTAAACCGAATAACAAGCGTTTATTTTAAAATAAGTGTAGCATTCAAATTCAAGTAAATCACAACAAATACCCATTTAAAGGTAAATATTGATAGTCGGTTATTTAACTATCAATAGATATGCACAACATCACTAGATTCCTAATAATTTTCCAAATTATTTATTTTCCAAAAATATCTTTACAAGATATATTTTTCCACACTTCAACCATTTGAAAACAAATTTCAAATCGCTTTTCACCTTTACAACTTTTGAAAACAAATTTCAAATCATTTTTCACCTTTACAATTTTTGAAAACAAATTTCAAATAATTTTCCTTACGTGGAAACACTTCCAAATATTTATTCATTTTCATTGGAAATCTGCCGAGTTCAAATACTTTAAAATAATTTATAACACCTATCCAAAATATATTGGGAAAACACTTTGAAATAAAACTATTTTTCTTTAAACACTTTACTTAAAATATTAGTTATAAAAAAATATTATGCCAATATTACATGCAACTGAAGTCCAAACTAATTTTCAAAATAAAATTAGTAGATAGAGTATAACTATTTAAATAACTATTTTCTAAAATAATTATTGATTAAATCTTATAAATATTCATTTCTATAATCAACTTAATAAATCTTTACTTAAAGGATTTAAAACAATTTAAGAAGTTAATTTCTCCAATGTATCCTTTTCAAAACCAATTCTAGAATTATATATATCTTTACTATTAATAATAAAAGTTCCGTCCACATGATTCAACCGTGTCTTTGCAAAGTTCCGAAAATGCCCTTTTTCATTTCTATTCGCGTTTCTTTCTCATCTAATTCGTTTGGAAACCTACTCATCGTGAAATGATCAACGCGTAGTGGGGAATCTGGCACTCACTTCGGCATCTAGGGTTGGAGGTCGCGATTTAGGGTTTCGAATCCTTCGACAATTTGCTCTCCGCATCTGCCATTCACATTGACGTGTAGGATTCAATGCTCACGATTTAGGGCTTCGAATCGTCCTACAGTTCGCTCTCGGCATATGACATTCACGTCGACATCTAGAGTTTTAACTCAATCTGATTTAGTCAGGGAGAAGGTAAAATATTTTAACATCCTTCTGAATACGAATCCCTCATTATATTTGTGATGTACACTCGGCAAATTTGCATTGGTGTGACTTAAAAACGTTTAGGTAGATTTGTTTAATTTGAATCTATTTAGATTGTTCAATTTGGTTTAATTTTGTTTTAGTATTTAACTCAATCTGGTATTATAAAGCGGCTATTCTATATCAAAATTGACTGCAAATTACTAGCATGCAATGAGTGCCATATTTGCAAATAGTCTATAACACTATATGTAAAAAGATTTGTGAAGTATGTTGTATTGTTGACAATGATTATTTTTGTAGGTTTTCGTAACAAAAAACCAAGGCTTAACTAGGTGCATATAAAAGTTTTCCATTTTAGACAGGTGAATATGGTTGCTTCGCTTTTATCCACAGGATCCAATCCAAGTTTAGTTATGGATCCCATGCCTGAAAATCTTGATGAATGCGCTACTACACTGACCTGGCATCAAAAGGTGGTTATGATTGCTTGGCTGTTTTCTCACTAGAAAAGGAATAATTGTGCATTTCAACGCAATGGTACTGCCAGGAAACTTATTTGCTCCACCTCTAACCTCCAATAGTATGGTTTATTCAGATTCTTATCAAAATCTTAGTGAACAAGAAACTGTTTGAAAGAATCATTAGCGGCTTAGAGAAATGCTACGGATATAGCAGACGAATACAAGAGCAGGCTTTAAAAAAAACAAACAATGGTTGTACAGCTAGCAAATCCTATAATGGAGGCTAAAAAAATAGTTTCTGCTCTTAAAATCCAATATGCATTTCTAAATTATAACAAACGGAGGTTGTTGAAAGTAGCTTCCCAAATTCAGAGTCATTTTCATACTTTGCAAGTTTGAAAGAATTTTGTTAACATGCATAGGCAAGCTATCAAAATTGAAGCTGCCTTCAAAGGCAACCAATGTAGAAGGAAATACCACAAGCTAACCTGGTCAGTTGGAGTTCTTGAAAAAGCGACGCTGAGGCGGTGGAAGAAAAGTAAAGGGCTATGGTATTAAAAATGTATTTGAACAAGAAATGAAAGTCACTGGTGAACAGGATGAAGATATCTTCAGAATTGTACATGAACAAACTAAAGAGCGAATCAGAAATTCAGTTGTAAAGGTGCAATTTATGTTTAGTCATATCAAGCACAGCAAGAGTACAGGTGATGAAGCTAACCCACGAAAAGCCCAAATGAAATTCATATAAATGACGACAATGAAACCAATGACTTTGCTAGCAAAGTAATTTTGTCGTTCAAGCTGGAAACCTTACAACCTACATAGGTTTGTATATACAAGAATAATGGATGAGGAATGCATTAAGTAAGTTGTTGAACAAATAACAACATGGAGCTGCCGAATAAGGTGTAAATGTGTTAATGTGTACGACATATGCCTGTGATACTAGCGTGGAAAAAAAGATATAAAGTTTTCCTACAAAGTATTTCTTTTTCCCATACTTGTAAGCAAAAAAGAGATCAGTGATTTATTGAGCCTTATACTTATGAGTGGAATGAGAATTATTATTTTTTGTCCGTGTTTATATGGGACAATCTGTTTTATGTCAGTGGCATTACTTATTTTGTGTTTTTTTATTTTGATTGTTGAGGCGAAAAGAGACAACTATCCCATATTATTTTATGATTCTTTATCAAGGTTTTTATGGAACGACCTATATTATTTTATGATTCTTTTACTATGATTGTTATCCCATCCTTAACTTTTTTATTGATGCAGTCCTATATCAAAAAAGTGCATGTATTACAATGCTAGACATTATCTATATGCAAGAATATCATGATGTGTGAGTGATAAAAACCAGGTATGCAAGTTCTATTCCCTTTTACATTTAGTCAATTTTCGTTGTTAGGAATAGAGCTCTTAGTTCAAACTGAATGAGGTTTGTGATAGTATCTTTGAATGCAAGATAATACAGCCTGCTTTTATTTGCTATAGGGTAATGAATTTTCAAATGAATGTTTTTATTGCACTACACTATTTAAGTAGTTTGAATAAGTTAAGATAATATATAGTTTTGATGTTGTAAAATCATAATTTTACTTGCTATTATTGTTTCGGAAGATCATAAGCTCATTAGTGTGATTAAATAGATAAGGCCAAAGAATTGAAGTTGCTAGAGGTCTTCTATTTTGGACCGGTACATGGAAAATAGGAGGTGTTGCACTTTCATGTGTATCTAGCAGCTGAAGTAATTAATATGTTGTTTGATGATAAAAAAATCAAGGTTCGTGTGTAAATGTTCAAATGTTTTATGTGCATCTGAGATTTCTTCTAAAAATAGCAGCTAGCTTCATGAGCATATGACAGCTGAAGTGATACTCTAATACATTATAAAAATGTTCATATGCTGAATATGACGTTATATTACTTTGTTATTTGATACTTAGCATGGAAAGCAAGTTTACGAGCAATGACTTTAAAATATGGACAGTTTTTTTAATCCATGTAGTCGAGGATTTAGAACTATAAAAAATTTGCATTTTCAGTCAACGTAACAAGTGTTCCACATGAGACGTGCTATCCTGGGTGGCTACAAACACTAATTGCAAAAGAAGTCTTTATAATGTTTTGAAATCTGTATGTACTCCACATTTTTTTACTCTTTACATTAGCTGTAACTAGATCAATAAAAACTGCACAGGAGAAGAAAGAGACAAACAAATAGTTTTAAATGAGTTCAAGCAATAACAACTGTAGAACACAAAGAAAGATATTACATACTTTAGTCAGTTAGTGTGATTTTCTTTTACATGGATAAGATAAAAGTAGCATGATAGTTCTAAAAAGCTCAAAAAGTTAGAATGGAATTCTTACTAGCATTTTGTGTTGATCGGACTATTCTTACCTCTTAAGCTTAAATTGCATGTTCTTATTTTGCATGGTGTAGACTAATAATGTTGCTTGCTTATGTTTATGGTTATTTCTAAGGATAATTGAAGCTACTTCATTTTGGATCCGGATATGGGTGTAAAAAGCATGTAAAAGGAGAGAATATGTTATATCTTTTATTTATCAGATCAGGACAGCAAACATATTAAGCAATCATTTTAATTGTAGTTTAAAATATACTTATTTTTTGTTATATGAGTTGGTAATGAACATCGGCAGAATTATATTAGGCATTTTTCCTATAACATCTGGAAGAGCTACTCTTATTCTTTACTATCAAGTTGCACATGAACGTTTTTTCTATCATGCACTGGCTTATCACAAAACATAATGTCTCCTTTTAGTGGTCATTTATTGTAATGATTCTACATAATCAATAATATTCATGTGCCTTGATTTTTATTTTTATTTATCTATAGGTGAATTTCATGTACAAATGATAGCAACAAATTATTGATATGAATATTATATATGCACAAATGTTGGTTTTTCTTAGCATTTTTTATAATAAGCGAGATGAGTGGATTTCTGCTTAGCATTTTTGTGTTATACTATATCTTCACATCTTTCTGTCTATTATAATTACTACTACATTTGCTTATGTAGTCATCGATTGGGATAATGTAAAAGATTGCAATTTGTTTCAAAAAATAATATCATTTTATGGTTTTAATAAGTAGTTCTTATGCTTCTATGACCATCCATAAATGATGAGTTAGTTTGTTAGATTTATTATTGTACACAATATATATAAGCATGACGATTTTAGGTATTTTCACTTTTTATTCCAATGAAGCAAACAAGTAACCACATTGTTAAAGTTGTGCATAATTTCAAACTTAATTTATACTGTAATTTATGCTATTGATTAAAAAAACATACTACCATCTCTTTATAATTTTAAGTTAACTAATTTTACATTACAAATCTTCATTCATTGCAGTAGAAAACTAATAGGACACGATCGTTTAATGGAAGTGGGAGATGGCTCCGGTGTGGGGCTTGACTTTGTTTTGTGGTGCCTTCGGGTGCTTCTGGGGTACAGGATGTGGTGGTGCCGGAGCGATATTACATTTTGATGGATGAGACCTTGATTAACCAAGCGAGAACTATGTGGTTCTTGATTCAAATTCGGGGTTGATGTGCTTGATTGTGATGGGGAGCAGTGGAATGTCGATTTTAGGCAATTCTCAGCAGCGGACTTTGCATGTTTTGCATGATTTGGAGAAGGGGCGTTTGTCCTTCATGCCTACTAAATTCAATGATCTTAGATTGGGCTGGGTTTGGAGTTTGGCTGTTTATATATAGGATATGTTGGTATTTAAATCATGTCATATTGTTCTCTTTTATTTGTTTCATTTTTGCTATTTCTTTGTCGTACCATTTTTGCACCTTAAATTGATATGCTTTTGCAAAATCTTCTTTGATAGGCTAAGACAAGAAGAACCTCTATAGTCTTATGAAACGAGTGGCATGAACATGTCATGTGCTTAAGTTGCAGTAACTTATGAAAAGAACAGCCTGAAACATTTTAGAGGGATGGTGTAGACAAGCCATATCGGTAAGCATGTCTCCATTTTTTCTTGGTTCGACTTAAGTGGTTTTATTTTTCCCATTCTTTCACAATTTTGATATTTCATGTTATTATTCTTATAATTAGCAGACTCCTGTTATTTATCCTCTTATATCCACATCAAAAGTGTTTAGTAATAAGTAAGAGTTCACCACCATGAAACATTTTTCTCCTTATTATTATCTTCAAAATATATATAAATAATTGTAATCAATAGATGACCAACATTTTTCAAACAATTGCTTTTTAAGGATGATTGTGCAAATTATTAAATCCTGTGGATGTTACTTAGTGATTTTATGCACTGAAAATTGAAAACAGTGCACATGTAAATTGTTTTTGATATATCTAAAATGAACAAGTGGTTAGGTGTGTAATTTATTCTATAATTTGCCACTGAAACTCGGTTAGTTTTTCCTCTTCTTCGATATATGTTATCCATTGAGTTGAGTCATCTTTAAAATCTCTTCCTACAGTTAGCTTAAGTCTATTTTATTGAAAGGGGGAGAAAGAAAAAAAGAAAAGGAAAAAAGAAATAAGAGAACAAAAGTCAGCATGTGAGTCTACTTCCAGATTCTTGCTTACAATCAGATCTCAGGGTATATAGAATTCAACAACCTTCGAGTATTCTACAATTTAATTTTGTTTCCTCGGAATAGTTACTTTAGACTTGATACCTTAATATGATATACTATGTGAAATTGTAATTCAAAGTTGGTATTTATGGAATTCTATCGACATTGACATTTGTCAGCTTTAATCGCAAGTATTTAACAACTTACCTAATGAAGCTGGAACAACACCTGTAAGATTGTTGTTACTGAAAAAAAAGTCGAAGTGGGGTCTTTTTTGATATGCAGGTACTAAAGAAAGAAGCTGGAATTAGTCCGGCGAGGTTATTATTTCTAACACTGAACTCTATCAAACTCTTCCAAAGCAATCAGGAATGGATCTAGTAAGTTGATTATTATCTTGATTGAGGTTGGTAAGTTTTATCCAGTTTGCATAGAGCCGTTGGTAAGATTCCTGTAAACATAGGGTTAGAAACGATCTGTACAAACTCAAGGTTAATGACTTTGCCGACAAATGGAGGAATTTCGCCTTTGAGGTTTTTGGATGGACATAATTTGAAGAAGTTTGACATAATTTACCGATGGAGTGTGAGGTTGTGCAAGTCTGCAATAGTAAGACCTGTGACATTGTTGCCATCACAGGAGACATCATACCACTGGCAGCATCGTGTAGATCTATTCCACGTTGATAACTGTGTTGGGTTGCCTAATGAACGCTTCAGTTTTAAAAGCACATTTGTTTTGTGTTCGCTGCATTTGGATGTTGATAAGATTGAAGTTGTTAATGGTAGGATTAGGAAGAGAGAGATTAGTAAAGGTAGAGAAGCACGGATCATTGCCATTTTTATTTGGAAAAGTGGATATGCGAGTTGAAGACTTCTGTTGAAAGCTCTTTATACAGAGCAGTTAGACCTGTGACATTTATTTGGAAAAGTGAGGTATGTTTTTATTTTCTCATAAAAAAACCACGTATTTTACCGCACAAACCATCTGTATCAAATGTTGGAACAGCAAAATCAATCCACTATTCTTCGACATGCTATATTTCTTCAATGAACTTGCAAACCAGTTGAAACAAAATCCATCAACCTTTGATCCACATGACATGAGATTTTGTAAAAACGACCCTCGACGGAAGATAAAATCATACCTGATTTCTTTTGTTGTTTTTTGAATCGGTATTGAAATTAGAGAGTAGTTTATTTTGTATAAATTACCATAAGAAACGAGCAACTTGGTTACTTATTTTTTGTGGTTAATCTATAGTGTAACTGACGTTGAAATAGCATGTGGCTAATAATTATGAATATCCGATAAAATACCAATACTCGAGATTGTTTTGGAAGCCCTCCAAGTTACTTCTGTTATGGTGCTTTTGTAGTAAAAGGCCTTGGTGTTGGTTGAAGCAGGTCAAAGGGCCCACGCAGTAAAAAAAAAGGTTCTGTAATTCGAAATTAATGCTGACTGCTTGGTCCAAAGGAAGTAGTGGAGTAAGAAAGAAATGGATGGCGTGGAACCTGAATCGGATGGGAAAGAAACAAAGGAAGCAAAAGCAAAGCAGTCAAGTACGTACTGTTGAACGTGTGATCTATGTCAGATATATATAGACGGAAAGAGCAGTAAATATGATCAAAGTAGGGCTACAATTAAAGAGTACGCATCCATTTTCCATATAAAAGCATATAGTAAACCCGTATGAAAATCATGTAGTGAAGTACGTGCAAAGGATTCAGGATATAATGAAGGTCTTGAACGTGCGGCTAACTTTTTCTCAGAAAAGCCTGCATTCACTATGCGAGTCGACCACCAAAAGCGTATGCTGCTATGACCAGTAATAGTGACATTTATACAGGATGTTGAAAGCTCTTTATGCTGGAACAAGAAATAACTGCAACAAAGATTAGTAATCGGCCTGAAGGTTGAAGGAGGACTTGCTAACTGCTGGAGTGCCAAGACCCAACTGAGATTCTACAGCAATGAGATCGTTTCTCTTTTTCATGAATGGTGAATCACACCTTGGACTTGACTGCTGTCACGCTATTAGAACTGTTACTCTTCATTGCTGCCCTTCAATGCTCAGTTATATCGGATTTACTGCTGAAGAAGGCGATGTTTTACGTGGATTTTGTAATGGTGAGACTACTGTTGAACCATCTGCTTCCAATGATGATGATTCTAATGGTTAGAGTGATGACTTCATTATTAAGAGCATATTTTTCACGTAGATTGAAATGAATTGTTGCTAAATAAAATGTTCATTTAGTTCGTATTTCAACTTTCCTAATATGATGTTATATATATATATATATTAATCAACAAATTCGATGCACAAGTGAGCTAACAATTGTAAAAAACCTTGATCGGTTATCATATGACGATGATAATGCGTGTAAATAAAGGGATTAATAGGGATTTTCCATTGGGACTACAATTTGTTATTGTGTTTATTGTTTATATATTCTGATAATAATTATTCAATGACTTATTCCATTGACAGCAAGTTGGTTTTTAGGAAAGTTAGTGAAAACATTATATATAGTTGGTTTAAAATTCAGTCCTTACATTTTAACGTTGTCCTTTTGCTGTTATTTTTATTGATTTGCTGCAAGTACCAATATCATGAAGTTTTTCGGGTGTTTTTCCTATGGCCAATGTACGATACTCCTTAAGTTATTGTTTTTAGATGCACAATTAATGTTTAATGGAAGTTATATTCAAACCAAATTGATGGAATAAAAAAAAGTTATGAATTCCTCTATTTTAGTATTTGTACTTTTTGGAGAAAAAGTAGTTTACTGTTATTTTTCGTTGTGCACGTCACTTCAACAAGAAATGAGCGTTCGCGATGAAGGGAGTAACATGGAAGGTACGATTTTCATAGTTGAAAGGAAAATTTCATTATATGTTAACGGTTTGATTTATTAGTTTATAAATTAGAGACAATACAAGTTTTTTAAGTTCCAAACTATTAAAAATGCTAGTTTTAATATTACTATATTTCTCTGCATATTGATGTAACAGTTGATTACTCTTTCATCCAATTAACTATTTCATAAAATAACTTTGTCTCATTCCTGTTTTGATAAATGGTTTATTTGTGCATGTATGCACTTAAAAAATGCAACATTTTATACAAATCAAGCCATTTTGTAAGATTAAACAAATCTTACAAACATTGTTTTACAACACCAATTCCTTCTACGCACGTGCATCGCACGTGCCAAAGTACTCAAGTTCATAGAATTTTTATTATTAGTAGTAAAGATAAGGATAAGGATAAAGATGTACGATGAGTGTTTTGTTTAAAACTCAAGTTTGTTAATGAACAGACCATTGAAAATCGTTCGTTTATGAATCTTGATTAATAATGATAGTTCCGAAAGGGTGCAAGTAATTGACAGAACATTGACTTATTGTACAAAATAAATTATTAGAACCCTCCTTCCAGCAATACCATATTAACTTCAATAACTTTGGTTGCGGATTCAAACACGGTTGAATCTAGAAATAATATGTACGATGCTGCATCCCACTGACTACAATTACTTGCTGTTTATAGGGTTAATTCTAAATGCTAACCATACTTCCCATACTACCCAGCTTCCTCAACTAAGGGAAAGCAACAGGTGGAGCATGTTAGTCTAGCATGTTACAATAAATAAGTTTTAACCACATTTAAGTAATCATCTTAGAGTTATACTTTCATGGTATAACATGTAAATTGATGGAAATGACACTATATTGTTAGCAAATATACTTTCATGGTCATATATGCTTTATAAAACGGTTGAGAATTTTCATGTTCGGAAAATAAGCACAATACAACCAAATGTACAGTTTTTCTAGGAATATATCAACTAGTGCACCTTTCTAAATTATTAAGGCCAACTACTTTGTTGATGTAAAGCCGAATAGTAGTTTAGTTTCGCTTCTTCTTTTGTTTTTCATTTTTTTAAAATATTTTATAAACAAGAGTCAAGTGTCAGAACCACGGATAGAAGTTCATATGTATAACAAAAGCCAAGGTGAAAGTCTTATGCATTTGATTCTCCATATTACTATACTAGATAGAAGAACAATACAAGAGATGAAGTCATGTTATGAAGTGATGATACATAGAATATGTTTCAATATTAGCTAAAAAAGCATATGGATGTACAAGTACAAGTAACATTTCCATTTTCAGTAGTATAAAATAAACTAAAACAAATGAAGCGAATAATAAAACTTTAGTATTCTAAAAAAATTGGTTCATGACTGTTCTTCAGTTGTTTTGGTCTTCTTAAATGTTGTGTTAGGTTCAGTTTATCCAGACAATGATACTGTCGAATTTACTTTTAGGAGTATAACTATTAATGCATGCACATTGTGATTTGCAGGCCCGCCTGGGCGTGCATATACACTCGTATATATATATATATATATATATATATATATATATATATATATATATGCATATATTTTTCAAAGCTATTCACAAATTTTATTCGGCTCTCCAGGGAGAATACACTTTCATTTCAAAATGGTTCATTTAAACCAATTAAATAAAACCTTACCGATTTATTTTAAGTTTACGTTCCAAATCCGTAAATTTATTTCCACACTTCAAAAATAAATTAATGTTTATTTTTTTATACAAATTTCCCTTTCTTTTATAAATTCCATGGTGAATTTAAATTTCCAAATATCCACTGATATACGATTTTCAAATTAATTTCAAATATTCACTTTCAATAACAATTCAATTTTTCAATTGATTTCAAAAACAACCAAATCAAATTCCATATTTATTTCCCAAGAAATTTAAACACCAAGTGAATTTCATTCGAATCTTAAATTGAAATCAATTTCTACTAAACCCCAAATCAATTTTCAAATTGATTCCAAATTCTTTTCAAAACGCCAAATAAATTTCCAAATGGATTTTCCAAAGATTTAAATTCAATCACAAAAAATCAATTCCCAAATGGATTTCAAATTTTATTTCCCTTTAAAAATAAATTCCTTTTAAAGAAAACAAATTCTTTTATTTTTCAAACTCTTTAAAATCCGTATTTTGAATAAAATCTTCAACCTTTGAATAATATTACCCGAAATCCATTTATTAAAGCTTTTCCCATATTTTGAAATTTTATTCGATAAGATTAAAAATAAAACTTTATTATTTTAGAATTCATTCTTTTAAATTTATCCAATTCTCAAAAATAAATTTTAATATAAACTTTCAACCTGAATTTTTCAAAAATCAAATTTTTATTTATTTCCGGTATCTAAGGATACCAAAATTATATTCGGCTAAATTTTAGCCTTCAACGATTTCAATCAAAAAGATAATCACATAGAGATTTAAAAAAAAAATCAACACACAACATTGAGCAAATTCAATTATTTGAAGAATCCAGTTGGATCCCTCCAACCTGTTTCCCTGCATCCACAGATGTTAGCACAATGCCAATCCCGTTTCAAGACGGAACGTCGTGGTACATGGGTTTATATAAATTATCATCCGCTATTATGCGGCGCAATAGGGTCTCATCCACTATATAATGTAAGAAATCAACTCCAAGTACATATATAATACCAATTCCACTTCAAAGTGGAATATCGCGGTATATGAGTTTAATATAATAACCTCCGCTTAATATGCGGTCTATTTTAATACAACAGATAGCAATCATCATTCAATCACAAAGTCAAGAAATTTTAAATTTAAATCGAAACAAATTCGATTGAGTGAGAAGTTCTCACCTTGCTTACAATAGCGGTTTCAGCATTTTATTTCGAATAAAATTAAACGCGCGTTTAATTTTACCCAAAATTCACACTAGCTCCAAGCAATCCCAATCCAGCTCCATCGCGTAGTATTCGACAATACGAACTCGACGCAACTCGTTTCGTGCGAAATGGACCTCGTATGAAAAAGTTATAGCTTTTCAAATACGAATTATATAATATAATAATTTCAACTTTTATTTTTAATTTTTAACCTAGATAGATCCTGGGCCGCACGATTTTGTAACATCAGATCCTGGCCGTTCGGCCCTTCTTCTCCAACGTGTGAACAATCTAGGTTATTCACGAACGAGCAAACCCATAGAACACGCATGAAAGTTGATGGCCGCACCCATCATGTTGACTACGATGACGATCTGACGCCACCATTCCAAAGCCTCTTCAACCACCATCGCCCCAAACGTCATGATGCTCGACCTTGCCATTGTCTCGAAATTCGTGCCGAAACGTATGAACTTTGCATCGAGATTCACATCGATTCGTTACGTAAAATCCAATCATAACCGTTGGATTGCTAGCTCTCATCGTACTCTACAACTTCGTAGTTGAAAGTTTCTTGAATCGATTTGTGGATTAAAAGGTAATTGAAGAAGATTGAAGACAAGATTTCGGCCATTGAAATGAAGCCGACAGCTAGGGTTAAGCAATTAGGGTTTTGTGAAAATAATGAATTATGAAGTCCTTTTATAGAAAAAATTTCGACACTATTCATCCCGAAAATTTTCGAACTCCAAACGAAGCATGCCGCCTAGCGTTTATAATGTTTTACCCCCATTCCGAACGCAATGGAATATGTATCGGGAGCCAATTCGATCATATTTGGAAGATAGGTTTTCAAATCGACTATTTAAATTTAAAATTCACTGAAACCGATTTCAGTGCGTTTTAGCTTGCCCCGGACAAACCGTAAATCCGATTGACACAAAATTTGAAATCTTACAATAATATAACATTACGGATCTGATAAAACTAGTTTCGTCGAAATCCGAGACTGTTTGGAAAATGACTATTTTTACTCATCAATTAAATATTAAAATATTCAATTTCCACAAAATAAATTTTAATTCAATTTTAAAAGTTCTATAACATCATTCTAACTCCAATATGATTTAATACAAATTTACAAATCAATTTTAATCACATTAAACCCAATTTTCAATTATTTCTGTAATTTCAAGTATTAATTATCGATTTAATTATCCAATTAAATCTAGATATTCGAAATAAAATTTATTCGACTTATACTTGTTAATATTTAAAATCAATTAAATATACGAATTTCAAATGACAGGAATTCTGGATCGTTACAAACTTCCCCCCTTAAAAGAATTTCGTCCCGAAATTACAAGTTAGGAAGAATGATCCTCAACCCGTTTAATATTTTCCAAACCCAACAGTTTTATCAACTTTCCAAAACAAATCTTTTATTAAAGACTCATTATCATTTCAACTAATTTTCCAAATTCAATCATAGGTTCCAAACAACATTTTTTTCTTAATAATTCATATTTAAATTTAAGTTCAAATTTCAAACTTTCAAAATTTTCTCGAAATTTTCTAACTTTCGAAATCTTTGAAAAATTTCGGCAGCGCCTCCTTTGTGCGGCTAGCTCGGTACGACTACAAAATGGCACCACAGGCCCCCAAATTTCAAAAAGAAAAGAAAAAGCCAAGCGGTTAGACAAGAAGATCATCAAATTTCATACTGAAATTCAAATACATACCTTTTTGTCGAGCAATTCAATTTTTTAACTTCAAAATTAAAATCCCAATTCCATTTCCTTTAATACACCTGTATATTGTGCTAGCCATTATATCCAATTACAACATTCAAATTTATTTTGCACATTCCTTTACAAAATTTTCAATATATACTTTTTATACCATTTTTACTTTACTATTGAAGTTATACATCCATTCTCATTCCATCTTACATTTTTAATTTCATCTGAATTCAATTTACCATTTCAATTCTATTTGGATTCAATTTACCTTTTATTTATAATTATTGAATTCAATTCATTCTAAACCATATCTATTTGTCATTCCTTCTATTAGTTTCAGTTGCTAATTTTTATTTCAATACTCTGCTTTGCTTATGACAAATCAAATTCAATATTATTTCTATTCTATTTTCTTACAAATTCGAAATGAATTTCAACATTCAATTCACTTTCATTTATTTGCAATTGAAAATTTATTTATTCATTTACAATTTTAATTTCCTCCTTAATAGATTTTATTCCAAACTTTTTAGTCTATTAGACTTTTCAAATTCACATTTATTCAAATTAACTCAAATCTTAAATTTCAATTTCATTTTAAATCCATGTCATTATTTTATTTGAATTAATTTTCCAATCTCAATTCTTTTATTAAACTTTCATTTTTAATTCCACTTGATTTAAATTTTTCCTTCCAACTTATTTTGTTTCCACAAATACCTTTATCTAGCTTCTCTTTAAATTAGATTTTTTTCCTTTTCTTTTAACAACTTCAAACTTACAAGTTATCAAACTTAATGCTATTCCATAAATATTTTATATAGTATTCCATAGCCTTTTCAACCTTTCAAAAGTCATTTTTTGAAATCAATTCGAATTATTCTTTGAATTCCAAAAATCCATACCGGCTTTGCAAACAACTTTCATTTAAAATCATTTGGCAGCTATCCCTCTTTTGGAAATCCGAAAATGAACACCGATGATGTCGCGATCATCATCAGAATTATTTTCCCGCGATCGAAAAGAGTTTAGTGCTTTTATCCGTTCAAAACATTTTCCAAAATCTTTGAAAATTTATTTTCAAACTCAATGGAATTTAATTTCCAAAATTTCCAATTTCTTTCAAAAACATTTCCAAAAGCTTCTCCGGAATTCTATTTAAAATTATAAATCACATTTACATTTATATTCTCAAGTTTCATTTGTATATGGAATTTTTTTCTCGACTTTTTGATTATGATTCCAATTTCTTATTCAATTTTTAATGATAATAATTTAATATTATCACTTCCTAACAAACAAGCAACCATATACTATAATAATTTATGAAAAATCATTCCTTTTATATACAAAATAGTTTTGGGTAAAATTATTTTATTTACCCTAATTTAAAACAATATCGTGTCGAATTGTTCTGTACGAGTGTTTAGAGACCCCTATCGATAGAGTTGTACAGACTATATTGACCAGAATTCATATACCACTCAACAAACCAATCATCACAATATAAAACAATTTTATATTCATTGACAAATACGCGCTCATATATATTATTACACTCAACTCATTTTAGAGTACTACTGACTCTATCTCTAATGAGTAACACCCAACAGAGCCAAGGTTATCGCTTAACCAAATGCTCCGATACCAAATGTGACGAACGCGCTTTTCGACACACGAAAGTTGACATTAATACATCCACTGTATCAACTGCCGAGCAATCGAAGGCCAAAATACCGAATTGTTAGGGTTAAAAAAGAAGTGGTAGAAGAAGAAAGAAAGAAGAAGCAATAGAAAACAATTTCAGAATCTCACAATCACAGTGGAACAACATATAATAGATAAATGAATAATCTTTAAACATAATCACTATATCAGTTATTACATTACATCATATTACATTACATTGTCAGAGTTTACAACAACAAATAGCGGAAAAGAAATACTATATACTAGTTGATATGCCACGCCATCTAGCTTGCCTCCAGATCTCTACAGCAGCTCCTGAATTCCAGAATAATCTGATAACCTGACTCTAGGCTGCCCGTATGGGAAATGATGGGCACCCAGAGTTTAGGAAGGGAACAATAAACTCCAGGTCAGTCATGGGACTGGTGTGAGAACTTAAAACTATTTATCTTTTAAAACAAACAAAGAAATATTTTAATATAGATCCACAATGCTTTTAGAAAATATAACTACCATAAGGCCTCCCGCCACACACACCATGCAAACGCAGAATTAGAGGAGATTTCTCCTTACGATAGTCAAACATTCTTGATACGCAAATTTCTTTGATATTATTACTATAAGTGCAAATTGTAGGAAAACATTTCGAAAGTATAATATAAATCTTAGCCAGCATTGACATTCTGAACTATGCCTACTATAGCTACCATGTTCAATAGCAGATTACCTCCACATTCCATGGTAGGTTATACAACTAAAACCGTATAGGACTCGTATTGTTTCTTTGGATTTCCAACAAATGGTCAGGCCAAGGAACTTCCCATTGCCACATGAGAACGCCTCTGGAAGGACTCCCCGAGAACCTAACCGGATCTCTGCCAACACAAGGCCAGGTTACCTCTGCAAAAGTAGGTAACTACTGACACGAGTATGCCATCCCCGGTTGTAAACAACCTTTATCCGAGGATCCTCAACCAACAACAATCACAAAGTCATATATATTTGCGATATCCACATAAATTAAGTATCTAGGCTCCATACCGTGATACCAATTCTATCCAGAAGGAAATGCACATACCCTAAGGGGGGCTACTACCTATAACCTCGCTGCATCTTTCCTGTTTTGACCATTACCGGGTTGCAAGGTCCGACGAAGTCTTGTCCACAAAGCTACGCTTTTCACAAAAGCTATGCTTTGATCAACAAATGATCAGCAGCACTTCGTATGCCACATTACCAAATTGGGAATGTATCACTAGTAACCATAAACTACATAACCTCTGAGCTCGTACATCTCAGAGAAGGGTGTTAAGCTAAGAGAATAAATTCTTCGCTACCAACAGAAATGTATTTGATAGAAACCAACTTTACATCTCAAAGTGTAACGTCAGACACACATCCATACAAGTCCGTTCCGGGATCGAAAGGAATCGAAGGCACTTCCAAAGAAGCCCTTGCAATCCGGATATTCACTAATCACGTCCGGACTTCCATCACAAAGGGTGATAAAATCTCTATATCAGAGATCAGCCGATGCAGAGACATATGATGGTAATCGTTCCGTTTCCGAAAATATCCGGTCTTCAACACCGGTCTTCAAATGCTATCCATTACGACGTATCACTATTCGGAATGGGATTCATGACCCAAAGGTCCTCTTCCGGCTAAACCGAATAACGAGCGCTTATTTTAAAATAAGTGTAGCATTCAAATTCAAGCAAATCACAACAAATACCCATTTAAAGGTAAATATTGATAGTCGGTTATTAAACTATCAATAGATATGCACAACATCACCAGATTCCGAATAATTTCCCAAATTATTTATTTTCCAAAAATATCTTTACAAAATATATTTTGCACACTTCAACCATTTGAAAACAAATTTCAAATCACTTTTCACCTTTACAACTTTTGAAAACAAATTTCAAATCATTTTTCACCTTTACAATTTTTGAAAACAAATTTCAAATAATTTTCCTTACGCGGAAACACTTCCAAATATTTATTCATTTTCATTGGAAATCTGCCGAGTTCAAATACTTTAAAATAATTTATAACACCTATCCAAAA
Organism: Allium cepa; assembly: GCA_030765085.1. Classification (NCBI taxonomy): domain Eukaryota; kingdom Viridiplantae; phylum Streptophyta; class Magnoliopsida; order Asparagales; family Amaryllidaceae; genus Allium; species Allium cepa. The sequence continues at coordinate 687,384,896 of CM060932.1, read as the reverse complement.
TATATTGGGAAAACACTTTGAAATAAAACTATTTTTCTTTAAACACTTTACTTAAAATATTAGTTATAAAAAAATATTATACCAATATTACATGTAACTAAGTCCAAACTAATTTTCAAAATAAAATTAGTAGATAGAGTATAACTATTTAAATAACTATTTTCTAAAATAATTATTGATTAAATCTTAGAAATAATCATTTCTATAATCAACTTAATAAATCTTTACTTAAAGGATTTAAAACAATTTAAGAAGTTAATTTCTCTAAAGTATCCTTTTCAAAACCAATTCTAGAATTATATATATATATATGTATGTATGTATGTATATATATATATATGTATGTATGTATATATTTTTCAAAGCTATCAGAAATTTTATTCGGCTTTCCAGGGAGAATACACTTTCATTTCAAAATGGTTCATTTAAACCAATTAAATAAATCCTTACCGATTTATTTTAAGTTTACGTTCCAAATCCGTAAATTTGTTTCCACACATCAAAAATAAATTAATGTTTATTTTTTAAAACAAATTTCACTTTCTTTTATAAATTCCATGGTGGATATAAATTTTAAAATATCCACTGACATATGATTTTCAAATTAATTTCAAATATTCACTTTCAACAATAATTCAATTTTTCAATTGATTTCAAAAACAACCAAATCAAATTCCATATTGATTTCCCAAGAAATTTAAACACCAAGTGAATTTCATTCGAATCTTAAATTGAAATAAATTTCTACTAAACCCCAAATCAATTTTCAAATTGATTCCAAATTCTTTTCAAAACACCAAATAAATTTCCAAATAGATTTTCCAAAGATTTAAATTCAATCACAAAAAATCAATTCCCAAATGGGTTTCAAATTTTATTTCCCTTTAAAAATAAATTCCTTTTAAAGAAAACAAATTCTTTTATTTTTCAAACTCTTTAAAATCCGTATTTTGAATAAATTCTTCAACCTTTGAATAATATTACCCAAAATCCATTTATTAAAGCTTTTCCCATATTTTGAAATATTATTCAATAAGATAAAAATAAAACTTTATTATTTTAGAATTCATTCTTTCAAATTTATCCAATTCTCAAAAATAAATTTTAATATAAACTTTCAACCTAAATTTTTCAAAAATCAAATTTTTATTTATTTCCGGTATCTAACGATACCAAAATTATATTTGACTAAATTTTAGCCTCTAACAATTTCAATCATAAAGATAATCACACAGAGATTAAAAAATAATCAATACACAACATTGAACAAATTCAATTATTTGAGGAATCCAGTTGGATCCCTCCAACTTGTTTCCCTGCATCCACAGATGTTAACACAATGCCAATCCCGTTTCAAGACGGAATATCGCGGTACATGGGTTTATATAAAATATCATCCGCTATTATGCGGCGCAATAGGGTCTCATCCGCTATATAATGCGGAAAATCAACTCCAAGTACATATATAATACCAATTCCACTTCAAGGTGGAATATCGAGGTATATGTGTTTAATACAATAACCTCCGCTTAATATGCGGCGTATATGGTCTATTTCTATACAACAGATAGCAATCATCATTCAATCACACAATCAAGCAATTTTAAATTTAACTATTTAAAATTTAAATCGAAACAAATTTGATTGAGTGAGAAGTTCTCACCTTGCTTCCATTAGCGGTTTCAGCATTTTATTTCGAATAAAATTAAACACGCGTTTAATTTTACTCAAAATTTACACTATCTCCAATCAATCCCAATCCAGCTCCATCGTGTGGTATTCGACAATACGAACCCGACGCAACTCGTTTCGTGCGAAACAGACCTCGTATGAAAAAGTTATAGCTTTTCAAAGATTATACGAATTATATAATATAATAATTTCAGCTTTTATTTTTAATTTTTAACCTAGATAGACCCTGGGCCGCACGATTTTGTAACATCAGATCCTGGCCGTTCGGCCCTTCTTCTCCAATGCGTGAACAACCCTGGTTATTCACGAACGAGCAAACCCATAGAACACGCACAAAAGTTGATGGCCGCACCCACCATGTTGACCATGATGACGATCTGACGCCACCATTCCAAAGCCTCTTCAACCGCAAACCACCGCCCCAAACGTCATGATGCTCGGGCTTGCCATTGTCTCAATATTCGTGTCGAAACGTATGAACTTTGCATCAAGATTCACATCGATTTGTTACGTGAAATCCAATCATAAACGTTGGATTGCTAGCTCTCATCGTACTCTACAACTTTGTAGTTGAAAGTTTCTTGAATCGATTTGTGGATTGAAAGGTAATTGAAGAAGATTGAAGACAAGATTTTGGCCATTGAAATGAAGCCGGCGGCTAGGGTTAAGCAATTAGGGTTTTGTGAAAATAATGAATTATGAAGTCCTTTTATAGAAAAAATTTCGACACTATTCATCCCGAAAATTTTCGAACTCCAAACGAAGCGTGCTGCCTGGCGTTTATAATATTTTACCCCCATTCCGAATGCAATGAAATATGTATCGGGAGCCAATTCGATCGTATTTGGAAGATAGGTTTTCAAATCGACTATTTAAATTTAAAATTCACTTAAACCGATTTCAGTGCGTTTTAGCTTGCCCCGGACAAACCGTAAATCCGATTGACACGAAATTTGAAATCTTACAATAATATAACATTACAGATCCGATGAAACTGGTTTCATCAAAATCCAATACTGTTTGAAAAATGACTATTTTTACTCGTCAATTAAATATTAAAATATTCAATTTCCACAAATTAACTTTTAGTTCAATTTTAAAAGTTCTATAACATCATTCTAACTCCAATATGATTTAATACAACTTTACAAATCAATTTTAATCACATTAAACCCAATTTCCAATTATTTATGTAATTTCAAATATTAATTATCGATTTAATTATCCAATTAAATCTAGATATTCGAAATAAAATTTATTCGACTTACAAATTTTACTTGTTAATATTTAAAATCAATTAAATATACGAATTTCAAAGGACATGAATTATGGGTCGTTACATTAAACCTAAGCATTTCACTTGTTGAGTTATCTGTACATTTCACTTGAGTTAACTTACTTACATAAGAATGTTAGTCCCGACTCGGGTGATTTTGTTTTATTTTATGCTCAGGTCAGACCGAGTATTTCAGTTTAGTGAAGACAAAGACGAAGATGGAATCGAGGACCGTATCTACTACTATTATAGCAATTGTCTATTCTGCCTGAAAAAAATGTAAATTCTGATTTTATTGATAAATAACTTCATCGACTGTTTATGTATTTATTTTATGTATTATACTTTATCCTTCCGCTGTGAGATTCTGTATTTTTTCTTTTGAATCTTATTTCATTTGAACAAACCCATTAATAATCTATCTTTTGAATAGTTTCGGTTAGACATGTGTGGTTTATTGTCAACTTAAACTGTCCAAAAAGGCGGGTTGTTACAAAAAGTTTGGATTTTTATCGAAAAGTGACAAAAGCCGATTTCGATAAATTTTAATCCACATTAACTGTTATAAATGGTAAATAACTCTTTCTAATGGTTATATAATGATATGATAATAATAGAAACTTGATTTATAATGATTTTATAAACATATAAGCTTTTTGACAAATTTAGTCGCACGTTGACAAATTAACGTCTTATATTCATAAATGGATTTTAATATTATCTAATATGGTTTTATAAGTAAAATAAAATTTGTTTTAATTATTTAAAAATGATATGAAACTTATTTTCATATTTTTTTACGTAAATAAATTAACATAAACGTCTACAATATTTTGTCGAAAAACAGCGTTTTGTTCAATATAAGTTGTCGCAACGTTGTTGCACCTTTGTTAGCATGTTTTAACATATATATTTTAATGACTAAACATGTTTACTTTTACTAATTGTGATTAGAATACTTCTAAAAAATCAATAACAAAAAGTAACAAAAAAGAACAAAAAATGTCAAATCAAATCTAACAAAAATCTTTACTTTACTTAACCTTTAATTGATTAGGACATAATATGATGATGTGATAAGGTGATGGAAGTGTTGAAAAATATGGTTTCCTTTATGGTTAAGTAAAGGCATTTTGGTCTTTGCAAGTTATAATGTTTTATTCCAAAACTTTTTCTATAATTACCACATTCCATTCTCTTATTCTTCACACCATCCCTTCTCTTTTTTCTAAAGCTTTCTTCTTCTTCTTACTTAGAGTTTTAATTGCTTCTTCTCTTTTCTTCCCTTACTAACTTTCTTGAAAACATATCAAATGTAACGACCCGCCTTTTTTGACAGTTTAAACCGACGATCAAATACACATGTCGATTCCAAACCATTAAAAGGGCAGATAGTTATTGGGGTAATTAAGAAAAGAAAAGGAAGGGAAATAAAGGAAATGAAACAACACATAATCTCACAGCGGAAGGCTAAAGTATAATAATAAAATAACAGTTCATGAAGCTGTTAATTAAATGAATACATTTGAAATGAATACATTTGATTATTATTATACAACATTTATCAGAGTTACATATACAGCAAATACCATACAACAATGCAGCGGAATGGAATGAATATAATAGTAGTAGATAATATACCAAATCTTCGTCTCCGTCCTCCAAGGAAATGATCTTCAACCTAAACTGAAAACTCAGGACTGACCCGAGCGTAATGAAAAGACAAACACTCGAGTCAGGACTAAATATCCTCATGTAAGTTAAGTCAATCGTAAATAAATATGAGTGTAACGGCGTCAGAGATGTTTACGGGGTTTGACATCTCATATCCAGTGTCAACGTGCGTGCAATAACTTAAGAGATGTTACGGGATTTTCCATCTCTCAAGGATCCGTTAAACTATCTACTATGTAGTAATATACGCTAAGTAGATAATGCCTATCAGTAATATAAAGTATCAAAATAGCGTTAAGGCGTTACCATAATCCCCCTTAACACATTTTATATTCCCAAAAGCATATACAAGACCGTAGTTTCCCCAAAACCGGAAGTCACCAGAGGGCAATCCATATACTCAAGGTACAAATCAAAACGTAGTGGTCGCGAATAGGATAATCAGTATGACAAGGTACATGAGGCAATACCAACTAGGATACTAGTAGTTGCGTGATCCGGACTGATGTTGGGCATAGCCAGCAGCTACCCCAACACCGCGAAACAACACTCCCAAATCAAGGGGTGCACCCAAATCGCATCACAAATGTAATAGATATGGTATCGAAGAAGTGTGTCCGCTAGAGGTGGCGAACCTCAATGGCCCGGCGCGGCTCCTGTTTTAGTCATGTCAGGGGTCATCCAATAATCGTTCTCTTTCTTCAGTCAACGCGTTCACCAAAACATCCACTTCATTCTAGATCAACACTCCGCGTATAATAGTTATTAAAGTGGTTTTCGGTATCGACAGAGAGTATGTCCATATCCGATCCCGGTCTCTTTAATAACTACGTATTATTACACCGTTGGCTCTTTTACATTTCAAATCGATTCATAATTGATATCAAAATATCATGTTCGCTTTAAAAATCAAATTCATTTCAAATATCATTTTATATCGCTTTTACATAGTAATATTCAAAGCCCGAATTAGGGTTAAATCTTTAAACAAATCAATTTTCGAATTTAAATCAAATCCCAAATTTTAAATTTCAAAGTCTCGACTTATATTACTTAACAATTTCTTTTAACCAAATTTATTTCAACGTTCCAAACCCAAATTTCGATAAATTCGATTTCTATAAATTTATGTCTATTTATAACTTTTAAACAAACATATAAATAAATTTCAAATCGACGATTTTAAAAATTATTAATTTAGCCAATTCGGTGTCCGTATATAATTTTCTATCCTATGGCCAAGTAATTATTTATTTCAATTAAATGTCAGGGATGAGTATACATTACTTAAATTAAATCACAGTATCATATGTATGCATAACAGGTTATATATAAGCAATAAACATCCAAACATTGAAATATCAACCAATAACATCCATCGAAATAAATCATCCAATAGACAATACAATCCATGGCAATTTCATAGTTATCAAGGTCAGGTAATGTAATCGCAATTCAATTTCAATTTCAATTTAACTGTCAATTTAATTTTCAACGGTTAATTCAAATAACAACCTATACGACAATTAAATTCATATCAAACAACGACAAATAACATTCATATCACTTCATAATGTCAATTTAACTAGCATAAAGATATTTAGTACGTTGTGAGCGTTATAAAACACTCACCTTGATTTTTACGATTTAAATCAAATCGAACGACGTTCGATTTAACCCAAAATTTTCTCTAGCTCCAAATGATTCCAATCCATTTCCATAGCGAAGAGCTCGTCCATACGATTCCAACGCAACTGGTTTCGTGCGTTTTCGACCTCGTATGAAAAAGATATGATTTTTTAAAGGTTACACGAATTAATATACATATAAATTCACAATTTTATTCTAATTTTACCCTAAAACAAATCAGGGCTGCACGTCCCCCTTTGACCCAGATCCAAGCCGTTCGTTTCTTCATCTTCCCTCACGTTAGCTCTACAGGAAAAAAAACACGCAAGAACCCATTAAGCTCCAAACTAGGGCTACAAATCGCGGCCACCACGAGCGTCCAGAAGTCGATCAGGAAGCGCCATCACGAAGCCTATCACCAGAGCCACCAACGCCTGGAGCAGCTCGAAGCTCGGCCCCTCATCTCGCCTCGAAAAACGTGAAAAACGCAGCAGCTTTGAACGTGATTTTCCGTTGATCCGTGGCTCCGTTTTCGATCATCTCCGTATGGATTTGAAGCTTTCATCGTGCTCTACAACTTTGTAGTTGAGAGTTTTTGCTAATTGTTGATGGATTGAGAGGAAAATGAGAAGGAAGTTTCGAAATTTTCAGGCCATTGATTCAGTAAATGTCGGCTAGGGCTGAAGTAAATTAGGGTTTGCAAAGTGAAAGGGTGAAGGTCCTTTTATAGAAAATTTTTCCAATTTACTATTCATCGAAATTTTCCGAACTCCAAACGAAGCATGCCGACTGGCGTTTCTAAGGTTTATCCCACGTTCCGAATGCGATGGAACGTGTCTCGGAAGCTAATTCGATCGTATGTGTGAGTTACGGCAATAAACGATCAATTTTAAATTAAACCGATTAAACGATTTTCTATGCGTTTTGGCTTGCCCCGGACAAACGGTAAATCCGTTTGACTTGAAATTTGAAATCTTACAATAATATAACATTACGGATCCAATGAAACTAGTTTCGTCGAAATCCGAGACCGTTTGAAAAATGACTATTTTTAACTCGCCAAATTAATATTAAAACAATTTCAACGCGTTTCGAGCTGCCACGGTCAAACGACAACTCCGATTGCTACGAAAATTAAAATCCGATAATAACTAACTATTACGGATCCAATGGAATTTGTTTCGTCCAATTCTGAGACTGTTCAAAAATTGGCTATTTTCCAGTTGAAAATTAAATATTAAAATATTCAATTTTCACAAATAAATTTTAAATTCAGTTTTAAAAGTTCTATAACATCACTATAACTTCAATATGATAAAATAAAATTTTACAAATCATTTTTAATCATATTAAACCCGTTATTTAATTTATTCAATAAATTCCAAATATTTAATTTAGACAATTTCGCTTATCCAATAATCCATTATCTTTTGAAATATTGAAATTGAACTTATAAGATTCAACTTTTAAAACCATTTCAAAATTTAGAACACTATTTTCATTTTACAGTTATTCACTTATTCAATAAGTTTTTAAATATTTAATTTAAACAATTTACGTGTTCAATATTCAATATTTGATTTCAAATAGATTTTACTCATCAATCAACTACTCTCTTATACCAAATGAATTCAACATTTATCACCCTATTCGACTATCGACTGCAAAAGAATTTACTAAGTCGCATTTATTTTTCATTACTTGGATAATTATTATTGCAATTCCTTTCAGTTATTATTATACCAAACGAATCACAAATTTTTTTCTAACACTAAATCACGAAATCTTATTAAATTAGCTGTTTTAATTATCGAAAATTTACGGGTCGTTACATCAAATCAATTTCAAACTCCACCAAACTTTTCCAAAGATCTTAGAATATCATTTAAACATGGTTCAGCACCTAAAAAGTTGAAGAATGATGGAGTATGGAGAAATATCCCCTTGGCCGTGAGCATTGGAGTGGTGATGATGGCCTTGAGCTTTGTGAAGGAAGAGGAAGGTTTTAGTAGATGTTCAGATGGAGTAGAAAATGTTAGAAGAAATGTTGTTGAATAAGAATGTTGGTAGGAAGTGAAACGATTCGATTAATGGCAGGAATACGATTTAAATACATATTTCTTATAATTTGAAATTAATTACAAAATGGTTAGCATAAATATTAAAGTAGTTATGATGTTATGATAATTAACACCATTTAGTGTTAATATGAATGTTTGGATGTTATATGGATGAGTTTGGTTGAATGGATGAATTGTTGATAATTTATTGGCATCTTAACTAAATTGGTTATGTTTAATTATTTGAAATGATTAACCATTCCCTTTGTTAAATAAGACCATTTATATGGTATATTTGGAATAGTAAGCCTCTTTTCAAAATTAATTTTGGGAAAGAAATTCAATTTGAAAAAAGATAGAAATTGATTTGGAAATCCAAAAGTTAAAAAAAAAAGATAATTGAAATTATTGTGGAAATGGAAGTTAATATTTGAGATTTTAAAGATAATGAATTCTAAAAGTTTAAAGCTTCAAAAAAAAAATAGTACTTGTTTAAAAAGTTTAAAAGATGGCAATTTTAATATTATAATAATATAATATGAGTTATTTTGAAATAAGTGAAATAGATATTAAATAATCAAAATAATAAATTATTAATTTTAGATATTTTATAAATGGTTTATACGCAAATAAAAATTTATTTGGAAGTGTTGCGACAAGTATTGAAAAACAAGTCAAAATTAGGCGCATCGCGTAACGATAGTTCGCAATTTCGTGTCGAAAAAGCTAAACGAATGTACAAGATAGAAACAGAGTCGAAAATCTTTGAAATAAGAATTTTTGGGATTCTTATAATCATAGTTTTGAAATGGAAAAGAAAAATGAAGATTTTATCTTGTAGATTTTAAAATATGTCCAAATCAAGTTTTAAGAAAACTCGTGCTTTTGTATTTTAGTAAACTAAAGTATAAAGTTCTTTAAAAATGAATATTTTTAAATGTTTAAAAATATGAAATAAATTTGATAAATGTGTTAAAATGTTTTAATCAAATAAGCTTTTAAAAGTAATTTTCACAGCACTTTTCTACATTAGTTTTAATAAACTTTAGAAAAATAAATTTAAAATTAACTATTCTTTTTCGAACCTTTTAAAAATGTATTTAAATAAACAAGTTAGTATTTTAAAGATGATTTGAAAGTTTAATAAGAGCTTAAGTGAATGGTTAAGGGAAATTATTTATAACAATTAAACAAAAATTGGAATATTTCTTTAAAAGCATGAAATATAGTAAATAGAATGAGTATGTGGACACGACTAGTACGTTTGTTCTGCCTGCGAGATCTGGAAAGATAAAATAAGGTGTATAACTAAGGTTAGGAATGGTGCAACCAGTGTCGTGAACTTACCTGACCTCTTTTTTCACATTCTAAGCGAGGGGTGGAACAAATTGTAGTGAAAGCCCGGATGCTCAAAATGAAAAGATCACATTTAAGCTTTTCCAAAATAAAAATGATTGAACAAGGTTTTACAGTAATATAAAGAATGTTCTAGTCCAAATCTATATTAAGTTATGAGGAGGGAAGTTTGTACTATCCACGTAAATTTAAAAGGTGATTTTCCACCGTTGTTCCATAAATAGTACGAGTTGAATGCGGAAATTTATCTAGGTATAATTAGTCTATTGTTTACTCAATATAACTAGTTTTGGGTCTACAGTAAACAATGTCTTAAAAAAATTATAAAATATTTTTAAAAATATTTTAAAAATATATATTGTTTTAAAGATATAGGATTAGAAAGTGAGAAATAGAGACCAAGATTGCTACTGTGGACTTTAAAATGTTCTATGACTCTACAAACTTTACTATAGTCTTGGGGTCTTCATATCTTGATCATTATACTCATGATACTCATGAGTCTTCAAATCCATTCTTTGAGTCTTTATATTATACAGTCTTCGATTCAACACCTGTATAATATCCTATAATATATACATATATAATTTGGAAAAACATTAGAATCCATATTTTATATGAATGTACTATTATTATCAAGGTTATTATCATCAAAATCAACAATTGAGGTATTAACAATAGTGTCTGCTAATACAAAGAATAAGGCTGGTTAGAAGCGAGCAAGTGTGAATATTCCTTTGGGCTAATACTGATATGTATTGTCTTACCAAATTTTTTGAGTATCTGAATTGAATAATAGATGTGTACCGTATCGGCACTAAGCAACAAATACGGGCTAAAAAGAAGTTTAGAACAATATTTAATATCATAGAAAATACAGAATCATAAAACACAATGGAATATAAAATATCGACATAAAAGAACATACATAAGTGACTCTACAAAAAATAATGCTAGACCTACATAATATACAAATCAAGCCCAAGGGTAGTATCAAAAGAATATGTACATAACATGAGTTATTATCTCAATAAAATATAATATTGATACATATATACAACATATACATAACTAGCTCCCAACTAAGACAACATTAAAAGGTCACTAAGTCCTAGTACCTATACTGTCTCGATCAAACCCGAGTATTATAAAAATATTAAATGGATCGGACTAATTCTAATTCAACAAAAGTTAGATCACAAGGTGTAACATATAAGAATCATAATAGAGTAGCCATAATTTTATATTAAGCCAAAATATAAATAATAATGACTTAACCCAAATAATTTATCATTAAAATAAGACGAGTCAAAATATCGCACAATAACCAGAAACTTGCGTGAAAGCAAGTGAAATTCAAAAGACATGCATAAAATCATGTCGGACTTGAAAGCGGGTCAAAATCAAAGATAAGCTTGAAAGCCAGTCTTAACTGAAACAAGTATATCATTTATCAAATTATCATGTCATAAATCCATAAATTTGCTTATCATAAGCAGTCTCAAAACATAGTAATAGAAATCTAACAAAGCATATCATACATCAAAGAATATGCCTGAAAACATGCTATTAAAAGATGAGTCGATACCCACCGATCATGCATGAAAATGTATAGTACTGCCCCTTTTTGGATAGAGGTACTATCCCCCCGGACAGAGCTATAGTCCCTGCCTTAGACAGACAAGCCTAATGTCGCTATAACTCAAAGCATACAATTAAAGTATGTCGAAGACGATTCTGAAAATAAGTCAACATGCAAAGATGTATATGAAAGCACATCGGTGAATAAGCCTAAAAGCGAGTCACCACATCCAAAGCATACATATGAGTACATCGAAGACGAGTTCGAAAACGAGTTAATATGCAAAGATGTACATGAAAGCACATCGGTGAATAAGCCTAAAACCGAGTAACCACATCCTGAAAGTGTTATATACTTTGTAATGTTAAATACTCAAGATGCGCTTAATGTCGGATAACCACTTAGTGACTCTTGAACATTTACTATAAGATCATAAACTTCACTCCATAAAATAATCTATCAAACAAGTCAAATAATTAATCGGTATAGTTGTACTAATGTTCCATACCGCTAATATTGCTAAATTGATTAATTGAAATTCATATTTCATAGAAGTAATATTTTATATGAAATTACTTCTTTTAGAAAACAAATGAAAACGTGTCTATTGACTATTTTAATAGATAGGAAAATCTTCTTATTTGAATAAAGTCTTGGAATACAATTTCTTTACTTTCAAAAATATCGTTACATTAAATATTTTCTATCATATAATCATTTGAATTTTTAATATTAACATAAGAAATTTTTTGGCATTTATAAAAGTGCTTTTCAAATATATGTATTAATATGATTTTTCAAGAATTTATTCTTCAAAAACTTCAATTTTAACATAAATACACACACACATACACACATATATATTAATTATTGGGAACTTCCCCCAAATTCATAAAATAAAAATTCTGTAATTTAACAATGTCAAAGCTTAATACAAACAAAAGAAATTGGTTCAAAATCAATATAACCAATTCAGCAAATGCTTGGAGCAAAATAGATTCCAAACTCTCAATCGGTCAACCTGAAATGTCCACCGATGAACCGGGACCAATCGACTGGTGTGGCCTATAGGTCAACTGTATCGACAGCCTGGAGCGTATTTTACTGTAGGCATCATTTCAGGTGATGCTATCACCTGATTTTGACCACCGAAACAAGTCTATTAGCAGTTAGTCTTCTACAATATCAAGGCTATAATAACAATACATCAATAAATATGGTATAGGCAAGTTACGGTAAGCATTTTGATGAATTTTTCAAAGGATAATTCTACTGTAATTACTAACAATCAAATTTTATCAAAATTTCAACAAATCGATTCAGTTAAAAAATTGCAGTAGGATTAAAGTTAGTTTGAGTATTTACTTACTTTAGCTTCCAAAAATTCCAAAATTGCATGCATCAAACACAAAGCCAAATCATAGAAAATTCCTGCATTTTCATCCTCAATAAGTAAGGGTTTGGCATAGCAAAACTTAACATTTTCCTCTAAATTTTTGTAGAAAGTGTGTGTGTGTGTGTGTGTGTGTGTGTATGACTTACGAATAACGTACCCAAAATTTCATATTTTTATGATTTTTCTAGAATTGGTTATGATTTTTCTACCAACTTTCGTTTTCTGCTTAGATTTCACTTTTCCTCTTTTCTATTCAACCAACTTCGATCTTTAACCATGGCCAAATCTCTAGCTTTTGGGTCTAAGGGATAAAGAAGGTGGTAGAGAAGCTCAAATTTGAGTTTAGGGACTTTTAGAAATTTATTTGATTGTGGCAAACTTTCAAAGAGCTAGTTTTAGAAATACTCAGCACTCTATCTTTCTTTTGTTCACTGCTTTTAGTAATATAAATGTACTATAAGTTATCAGAAGAGAAGAAACTTCTCAGAGAGAATAATAAATGGGCTTGGGTTAGGAATTAAACCTAATAGGAGAATTAATTGATTTTCTTTCTTCTTTTAATTATTTACCAAAGGACCTCTTCTAGATTTACATTAAAACTTTTGTTCTTATTTGAAGGACCCAACACTTAGCATAATTCATTCAAAAATTCACAATTTTGCTTATAATTCATTTTCGCTCACAGATTGACTCTTCTATAAATATTTTGTATTTATCATAATTGAAATAAAATCCCAATAATAATTTAAAAGTGTTTTCTAAACTTTACGAATTCTGTTATACTTTACAAAAGGTTTTATAATTGAAAATCTATACTTTTCTTACCAAAATAAATTCATTCAAGAAGATACAAATAAAAGTTTCCAATTTTCACACTAATTAGAATTAATCATTCTAAAAAAATTATTTTCTTTTTAGTAACAACCAAAATCTTCAAATTGACTTATTTTAAATAAATAAAATCTTAAACTCTCATTATTATTTTCCAGTATAATTCATTATGAATACTAATCAATAATTAGGGTTGTTACACATAACCTTGTTTGTTATAAAAATACCCAGTCAAGGCCAAAAGAAAATTTCCTTCTTTGGAAAGTAATCAGAACCTACACTAAAGCTAATCTAATTGCCAAGGGGATGATGGTTAATGATGCTTGTAGCTTTTTCCAGATTGAAAGGGAGGATAGTCTTCATTTGTTCTTTAACCGTGAAATCATTTTTTGCTTATGAAATAAGCTGATGCAAAAGGCAGGTAGAACATACCAAAAAAGGGACAATGCAATTTAGTGGAATCTCAATTTTTACGCTACTAGATGGAGAAAAAAAGAACCCATACTGCTGCTGATATTTCTCCATAAGTTCTTGCTTGTAATTTAGAAGGAAAGAAATAGTAGAGTATTCAAGAGAAAGGTAAAAACTACTTAGTGAAAATTTCATCAACCAATGCATGAAATAGGTGTAGGCATCTACAATAGCTCTCATTCTTTTGATGGACGCATTTATAATTTATGGTACTGGTGCTTTACTTTCTCATTTGGTTATGTTTTAGTTTTTTGAACTTCTTTGTTTTCATGTAATGCATGCTGTTAGCACCAAAGTCGGTCACTAACACCCAAAAAAAGATTTTTGTAGAGAGATCAATGAAGATAAAAAATTAAAATAGAGGAATGCATGCAAAATTAACTGCAAAAACTAGAACACCAGATTTATAGTGGTTCGGTGTAACTGCCTACGTCCACTTTGAGCTTAATCTTTATTACTTTTTCAATAATTGAATACAGATACAATCCATATACCAATAACTTGAATACAAATTCTAACTGAAAAGGAATGAGTCTTATAAATGGTAGAGTCTCCCTAGCGTTCTTGAAAAAAATTCCGTTTTCACTGCGTCCCTGCCCCTCTATTTATAGGCGAAGATAGGCTGGACTTCCTCCACGGGCCTAGAAACAAGGTGTCTCGGCCCATAGTAGGTGACTTCCGCGCACCGAGCCAAGAATGCCAAATGAGACATGCTGGTCGAGAAATGCTGGTCGAGAGATGCCGACCCATCATGTCTTGTCGATTATCAAGTGGCTCGAAGTAAAACCCTCAGGAGACCCGAAGCAAATAGCGGGTTGACTCGAAGCGAGGTCATGCCGATTGCCTCACTTTCTTGTAGGATTGATAACCTACCAACTTCTCTGGAATGCACCGAGTGATGTATGCCGAACCCTCCACACCGAGCGACATGCGACGACCACCCAAGCCGAGCGGCATGTGTCCATGCTTCCTCGACCAAACCACCCATGCCGAGCCGTCCTTCCCCGAGCATCCAGACGAACCGTGTCACTTTTAACTTCACTGGCTGAACGGTGATTGTCGAACGATGTTGTGGAGTAAGGGTTTGCCGGGCGACATATGTACCGAGCTCCCAACAACACTTCCCGTGTGATGGTGTTCGAATGAAGGATGCCGAGCGATGTACTGAGGTCGAACGACACTTGCATGCCGAACGACATGTCCAGGCCGAACGGTCCACGACCGGGTCGCTTTTTCCATGTGATCCCTCTTTAAAACCGAGCGGTGAACGGCCGAACCACCATGTATATAGGCTGGCCATGCAACTTGGTAACATTTGCCCTCCAAAGTGTATCATGATAGTCATCATGATGAGCTTTGAACCGGTCCAGGCTCTTCATTTTTTTCCACCCATCAAGTGGGATCTGATTCTCCATTGTACTATTATCTTTGGTGTGGGCCGGTCTACGTAAACACACCGAATCACTCGTTCGGCATATCCATTGTCGCTCGGCAAAATTGTTCGTCAAACCATTGATTCACTTTGACCAGGTTCACTGGTTAATGCCTGTTCACCTCCTCTTCATCATACAAAAGCCCACACTTCTCTTCTTCTTACCTTTACTTTCACTTCAACCATGTAGGGCTTTTAAATTACCTTCCTCATAAACTTCGGCTACCTCTTTCTTTTGAAAGCATATCTCCTGCCTTTCTACTTTAAACACCCTTGAACCCGAATGAACTCCGGCTCGAAGTCCTACAGTTTCACAAACTTCTAATTTCCTTTATAGGTACGAATCCCTTCTTCAACTCACTCCCTTTAGCTTGGAACCTCGTTTGAGGTCTGAGCACATGGGTGCCTAGGTAGGAGTTAGCGGGAAGGAGTAAATAGAAAGATGAATTGGAGATAGGAGCGTGTTCTAGGCTATGTGTTTGACTCAGTTTTAATGGTAATAGAAGAATTCATTTGGAGAAGTGGTCGTGTTTCTTATTTCGAAGTCGTGGACATAGAGAAGGAGAAAACTCGATGGTTCATGGAAGTTGGTGCAAGCTTGTAGTATTCAGCTTACCATACGATCGAGGGAGGACAGTCGGTGACCTAATCGTAGTAACGTTAGATGGTTAGGAGTTTAACAACAGGGTAGGTCGAAACTGTGAAAAGGAGTATGGTTCGGCATACCGAACGAGGAAGTTGCTTGTATGATAAGATGAGAATTCTCGAAGGGGAACATGGTTCAGTAGAAAGTTAGGTTGGTAGGTAAATCCCTGTTGAGAGTAATGCAAGGAAGAAAGAGGAATGGGGTGTCATTCGGTCTAGAGAGAGTGTCGTTCGGTGATGTCGTGTGTCAGTCAAAGTTTGATGGAGGGAATCCGTTTGGTTGTTAGGAAAATATACGAATCATATGGGTCGTTCGGTATGAATGGTTTCTGGAGTCAGGGACAGTGGTCCTGTGTGGTTTGATGTTGACGGAGAGAGTACGACGTAACCTGTTAAGGGTTGTTTTATGGCCCGGTTAGAGACCACAAGGTGGGTTCGATATACCGAGTGAGTGCGATTCGGTATACCCTAAAGACCGTTCGGTGAAGAGAGAGTGTCAGAGAAGGGAGTGAGTGATTCTTTGGTGCCGGTCTAGTGAGTCGCTCGGCTTCAAGTCCTAGGGTCGGTGTTAATAATCATGACTGCCTCCACTTAAGCACAGCGCATATCAACACTACATACCTCCATGCCTTACCACAGAACAATGAACAACACCAACAACTTGGCATACAAGCATATTGAACTGATTTTGATTGATAACTCCCCAACTCCCACAACTACAAACTCGAGTTCAACTAGATAAGAAAAATAATAGCCTTCAACATATAGTGTTAATGTTCGATTTCAAGACCAAAACCGTCATAGGGAAAGCTCTTGGAGACGGTCAGCGATGATGGTCTTCGAAGATGATAGTTTAATGCTTAACCCTACTTTATCAGCTTTTGGACTTTTAATTCTTTTACACTTATACTCGAACAATTGCACTAGTCCACACACCATACAAGGAATGTACTTTTGTCACTATGTCTAATATCGATTGTCTTTCAAGTTCAAATAGGTGTTTATCCAATTTCGACGTTCATCGAAGATGTCTAGAAAGTCGAGCTCCGTCACAGACTCGGATAAACCTGAGCCAAGTTCTCAACAGGAAGTAGTGGGAACTTCGAATCCATCGACAACTCCTGCACAGAATATCCCGAGTCCAACGACTGCGACTATTGACTTGGCTCCTGACGCCATAGATGGAGAAATTATCCTAGACAATTCTGCTGATTCTCAAGCTTCGAGAATCAGTGAAAACACTTTTCGCCGACAATGCTCAATCCACGGAATTCCTTTTGACGATGTACTGGTTCCATCGGGACAGGTTCGTCCTCACTTTCCCCCAGCTGGATATACTACCGCAACAAATTCATGTGCTAGGTCTATAGCATGCCACCATTCAACTCCTTACTCCGTGATGTGTTGCATTATATTGAGATCGCCCCAGCACATTTACATCCCAATAGTCACACGTTTATATGTGGCACATGTATTCCTTTCATAAGCATTCTATTCAAGCTCCCTACTCCCGTTGATATCTGCTATATCTTCTGTTTCAAGAGACGGTCCGACATCCATCTTTCAATTTCCTTGAGCCACATAACAAGTGCCAAATCCTGACAGGGGCGTGGAGCAAATTCTCCCAATATAACCAGGAATGGTTTTACGTGCGATGTCCCCCTGGCTTTTCGAGGAGATGGCTAGAAGGGGGTAAGTTCCTTTTCGAGATCAATGTTTGTATATAGAAGAAAGTGCATTCTTTCTAAACCTTTTCTCAATTTTTACAGGTATCAGCACATGTCCCGAAGGCTCTGGGTACTCTGAGCCCGTCGAGGCTATCTGAGCTGTTCCCGTAGAAGACCGGGACATCAGATCCATCATTTCCAATGAATCGCTCTTAAAATTTGGGTTGTTGGTGGAAGGTCACTGAATAAGTCTCCCTCATGGCACCACTACAACCGAGCCTGCCTTGGACAAAGGCAAAAGGCAAGCTGGGCCTTCGATGCCTTCGACACGTGGTGCCCTCGACACACCCGAGGAGGCGCGAGATTAGAGAAACTGGGGTGTCAGAGGCACCGGGTGAGAATGTAAGTCCTCCTCCAAAACCTGTGGTCGAGGCACATGGCACTGATGAACCTGCTCCCCCTTTAATGGGAAAAAAGAAACTAGCTTACAAACTAAGGAAAAAGACAGCGGGCGGAACCTCAAAGGTCATAACTACCCCAATGGAGAAAGAGCCGTCTCCATAACACTTGGAGGGTTCGCTGAAAGGCTTATCTGACCTCACTATTCCCAACGACTTGCTCAATTATGGCTTCAACGATCCAGAAGTCCTAAAACTCCACTCGCCTGTGAGAGGTGATGAAGGCGTTCTAGCCCATAATCAAGGAGAAAAAACTCTGATAAGTAAAGCTAAAGAAACTAGTCCGTCGGGGGGAAACACTAGGACACACACACACTAACACTTACACCTCATCTTGCACTTAAACTTCAACCATCATGTTATTCTTGCTAACTCGTGCTCACTTAATTTCTATGCAGGTGATATGGAACGCTCTCATGGATTCGACTGCTTTCGCGGGTCCTCTATTTTCCATTATTCCAACCGATATTTGAGGTCCGACAAACGAAGAGATAGAGACGACGACAACGATAGAGGCTATCGCCCCCGGGATTCATCGTCTCGAAGGAAGACCTACAATCACTCTTCATACCCTCATGATCCTCCCTCCCAACCAGGGCCAAGCATGGAAAATTCTGCTCATAAAGGGTCAAAGTCCGAGACTCACCGCGACCAATACTCTGGTTCATCAAGTATCTAGCAATCCCTGGAACCTTACAAAAAATCCGTAGTCTCTAGAAAAACTTCTTTAGCTCCCGCACATGATCCATCGATAGTGGAAAAGGTAGACGAGCTTAAGGCCACGTTTCCCAAAAATATGTTTCGATGGTCTGAAGTTTCTTCTAGCGATTCAGTATATTCCGAGGCACGTTAAACAAAGTGCCATTGCTTGCAACAATGACATCTATGTCCAATATGACGCATTTGTTCATTTAGCAAAAAAAGTTTCAGAAGTCTCTATCGAATGCCAGCATGAAATCGATCATTTGAAATTTGAAGTCATCCATGACAAAGACATTATTAAAGCCCAGGATGAAGAGCTTTCCTCATATAAGTCTCAGCTTGAAACTACTCATAAGAATGCTAAAGACACAACTGAGGCAGTTAATCGCCTGGAGGCCACACATAAGAAAGAGATCGATGAAGCGGTTCAACGCCGCGGCGCCTTACTTTAGAGAAAGAATCCATTCAAAAGGAGAAAAATGCACTCACTCAATGAGTCAAAGAATTGGAAGAGCCACTTTCCAAAGAAAAAGAAGAAAAGACTGCCGCTCAAGAGGAGTCACAACGATATTGTGACGAGATTGTTGCCACTCCACTTCTAAATACAAAACTTGACGAGGAGCTCTCTAAGGCTGAAGCGCTAAAGAACGAAGCTCATGAGGAGGGAAAAAGAGTGGCACTTTTGGAAATTGACTCTTGCCTCGAAGCGGCTGCTGAGGCTGGTAGGAAGGAGATTAAGTGCATGTTTGATTCGCTCATAGTCGAGTACAATGCTCGAGTTCTCATGCATCGTGACCTAACATTTCTTGACTAGGGTTACCTCGAATCTTTGGCCGAAGGAAGGGACACTTTACTAAAAATCAAAAAGGTTGAGTCGAGAATCAAAGAGGTTGACGAAGAAGCTTTAGTGAAGGAATTTCTCTAGGGAAGTAAGCCTTCGGACTTGTCTGTAATGAAGGCTCTTTATAGCAGAGACTCCTCCTCATCAAAAGGAAAGAATGACACTGCCGGTTCGTGCGGAACCGAGTCTCTAGTTCCTCCCCCTATTCAGCCAACTGGTCGCTTATCACTTGACCCCATCGAGCATCACATTGGCTATGACCCAGAAGATCCTGACCTTGATATTCATGTTCTATCTCCTATTACTAAGAGTGAAACTCCCCGAACAGTTGAGAGTCAGCCGGATATCGGTCAGCCGGATATCAGTAAATAATTTTTATTCCTTGAGTTTAAAGGGCCATCGTTTTTGGCGAGTAGTAAGTCTATTATAACACTTGTCTTTTATGATTTCGTGTAGGCTATTCTGATCCCGAGCCAACTCCAAGAAGCGATGTCTCCACGGAGAAGGAGGACAAAACGGGAGAGGCAATTCAAACGGGAGAGGCTCCTGGACCTGACGGTCAAGTAATCGAGGCGCTTAACGAAGACAAATCTGAAAATCTGTCGCCCATCGAAGAACACGATGAATTTGAAATTACAGGTGCCCCCAAACATACTTCGGAATTGAGCATGGAGGAGAAGCTTATGGAAGAGAAGAAGAAAACTGAAATCACGGTCGAGCCCCAAGTAGTGGAACTAGATGATCCCTTGAACAGGTCTTTGAAGGTCATTCTTCCCAATGGGGCCAGGCCATTGAAAGTTCCTCTTCCTTCCTCGGACACCACTTCCCTTGCAAGCAAGGCATCCAAGAGAAAACATGTAGGGGAGGAGTCATCTGAGAAACCGAGGAAGGAGAAGAAGTCAAAGAAGTAGCTATCATGCTCGTTCAACGGGAGTCAGCCTGGATTATGTAATTATTTCTATTAATTTTCATAGCCAATGTAAATAGACTTTTGACTCCGAGTTTAGGAGGAATTGTAGCGGAACTTTATTTTGGAATTTGTGAATAAAACTAGTATCTTTGTTTTTCAATGACTTTCATTTTTCAGCTTATTGTCTAACTTGTTGCCATAACTCGGAATTTGGTGAGTTACGTAAGCTCCAGTTCACCTCCACGTGACTCGGAAATTTTTTGAGAATCGTAGATCCTCTATTCCATGCTTAGGGTACTTAGAATACTTTTAGTCCGCACTTTGGGAACTTAAAGATTTTTGAGTCATTTATAATCTAATTCGCATTCTAGGAACTCAGAGTACCCCATTCCACACTTTAGGGACTTGGAGATTTTGAATCGTTTATACTCTAGTTCGCACTCTAGGGACTCAGAGTACTCCAGTCCGCCCTTTGGGGACTCGGAGGTTTTAAGTCGTTTATACTCTAGTCCACACTCTGGGGACTTAGAGTACTCCGGTCCACACTCTGAGGACTTGGAGATTTTAAGTCGCTTATACTCTAGTCCACACTCCGGGGACTTAGAGTACTTCCGTCTACACTCTGGGGACTTGGAAATTTTAAGTCGTTTATTCTCTAGTCCGCACTCTGGGGACTCAGAGTACTCTGTTCCACACTCAAGGGACTTGGAGATTTTAGTCGTTTATACTCTAGTCCGCAATCTGGGGATTTAGAGTACTCCAGTCCGCACTCTGGGGACTTGGAGATTTTGAGTCGTTTATACTCTAGTTCGCACTTTAGGGACTTAGAGTACCCCAGTCCGCACTCTGGGGATTTTGAGATTTTTGAGTCTTTTATACTCTAGTCCGCACTCTGAAGACTCAGTGTACTCCAGTCCACACTCTGGGGACTTGGAGATTTTTAATCGTTTATATTCTAGTGCACACTCGGGGGACTCAGAGTACTCCAGTCCGCACTCTGGGGACTTAGAGTTTTTGTGTCGTTTATACTCTAGTCTGCACTCTGGGGACTCAGATTACTCCAGTCCGCACTCTGGGGACTTGGAGATTCTAAGTCGTTCATACTCTAGCCCGCACTCTGGGAACTCAGAGTACTCCAGGCCGCACTTTGGGGACTTGGAGATTTTAAGTCATTTATACTCTAGTCAGCACTCTAAGGACTCAGAGTACTCCAGTCCGCACTCTGGGGACTTGGAGTTTTATGTCGTTTATATTCTACTCTGCACTCTGGGGACTCAGAGTACTCTAGTTACTCTGGGGACTTGGAAGATTTTAAGTCATTTATACTCTAGCCCGCACTTTGGGGACTCAGAGTACTCCAGTCCGCACTCTAGAGACTTAGAGATTTTAAGTCGTCTATACTCTAGCTCGCACTTTGGGACTCAGAGTACTCTAGTCCGCACTCTGGGGTCTTGGAGATTTTTAAGTTTTTTGTGTGCGTTCATACGCCAGACAGAATACTGTAATTTTAATTTTTACCATAAAATTACAACATACGGAAACATCAATAGTTCATGGAAAAGTTGGCTTCAAGCCTTTATTAGTGAAAATGAACCGAATTGTCTTATTACATGCTGAAACCTAAGAATCAACAAAATAAATATACACTAGAGATAATTGCAACTAAAATACGAAAGAAACAAAGTATAATAACATTGCAGATGCTCGCTATTCCATGCTCGGGGGAGTGTCGCGCCATCAACGGTCGCTAGCTTGAAAGTTCCTTCTCCAAGCCTCCATTCAATGACGTATGGATCTTCCCATGTGGGATTCATATGCGATGGGAATGGGAAAACTCGCTTCAAAATGAGATCGTCCACATCAAAGATTCTCGGTCGGATTTTTTCATTATAATATAGAGCGACTCGGTGCCTATATGCGGCCGCCCTTAAATCAGCTTTTTCATGTCTTTCGTCAACAAAGTCCAATGATTCCAGCAAGAGATCCCGATTCGTCTTAAGGTCATAATGAGTTACCCGATGTGAAGGAAATTCAAGTTTCATAGGAACAACAACTTCCATACCATATGCCAATGTGAATGGAGTGTGGCCAGTCGTAGACTTGCGGATGGTTCTGTAAGCCCAAAGTGCTGTTGGAAGCTCATCCACCCACTTGCCTCTAGCCTCCTCCAAACATTTTTTTTCAATATGGACTTGATTATGTTGTTCACGGCTTCTACTTGTCCATTGGCTTTTGGATGAGCAACTGCTGCAAACCTTTTCTCAATGCCATACTTTTGACAAAATTCTTTGAACTCCTTACTTTTGAACTGAGTACCATTGTCCGTAATGATAGTTCGTAGGAGGCCAAAATGGCATATGATGTTTCGCACAATGAAATTAATGTCCTTCTTGGTAGTGATTGTAGCTAAGGGTTCTGCTTTCGCCCACTTGGTAAAGTAATCGAATGCAACTGTTGCGTATTTTGCACCACCTTTGGATATAGGCAAGGAACCGATTATATCGACTCCCCATATTGCAAACGGCCAGGGACTAACCATTTGTGTGAGTTCCGTTGGCGGAGCTCTCGATATTTTCACGTACTTTTGACACTTGGCACATATTTTCACATAGTCTGCAGCATCTCGATTTATAGTTGGCCAATAGTATCCATAGCGGAGGGTCTTTTTTGCTAGTGTCTGCCCCCCAGTATGGTCACCACATTCTCCTTCATGAACTTCCTTTAGGACTCGTTTTATCTCACCACGGGCATTTAAGGGGACCGAGAATCACTTTTGATACATTATTCCGTCCTGCATTATATATCACGAAGCTTTGCGAATGACTTGTCGTCTTTCGCTTTTTCTTTCGGGCAAGACCCCACGTAGCAGGTATTGCTTGATAGGGTTATCCATGACTCCTCCTCGATTTCTGTTTCTAACACGAAATCTACCTCCATCTCATTTATACTCGAAGCACGTTAGGTTTCGAAGGGAACCGATCTCATTTGCCGTGCATCGCCAGTACTTGCAAATTTTGACAATGAATCGGCTTCTCTGTTTTGTTCACACGGGACATGCAAAATATCATAATATTCATGGTCTGTTAACAGCTCTTGAACCCGAGCAAGGTATGGGGTAAATCTTTACCCCTTTGCTTGATAGTCCCTCTACATCTGGTACACCACCAATTGTGAGTCATAAAATATTTCAACTGATTTTACTCCAAGTTCCCTAATAAGTTTCAAGCCAACAATCAATGCTTCGTACTTGGCTTCGTTATTTGTAGCTGAGAAATTGAGCTTCAAGGCGTAACAAATTGATCGGTTTTTGGGAGTCACAAGAATTATTCCAGCCCTAGAACAACGGTCGTTGGATGGCCCATCGGTGTATAGTTTCTATTGAATGGGGGGAATGACATCATGTCTGTTTGGTTCGTCTGATACAGTTAATTCTGCAATGAAGTCTGCTAGCGCTTGCCCTTATATGGCCCTTCGTGGCTGGTAGGTAATATCGAACTGACTCAACTCGATATTCCACTTTAACATCCTTCTTGAGGTTTCTGGTCGTTGGAGTACCTGTCGCAAGGGTTGATTGGTATAAACACTGATTGAGTGTGCCTGAAAGTACAGACGAAGTTTGCGTGATGTAATCACCAAGCAGTAGGCTAGCTTCTCAATTTTAGGATAATTTCTTTTTTCCCCCATTAAACGTTTACTGGCATAGTACACCGGCTTTTGAACTCGGTCCTCCTTGCGAACCAAAGCCGTACTGATGGCATGTTGAGATACAGCCAAGTATACATACAATACTTCATGGTTTACTGGCTTCGACAGCACCGGAGGACTTTCCAAATGCCTTACCAGAGCTCGGAATGCATCCTCACAGTTGGGCATCCATACAAAATTTCTCTTTCCTTTCTTTATTACATCGAAGAAGGGAATACACTTATCCGTCGCTCTGGATATGAATCTACTCAGCGCAACCACTTTTCCGTTCAGGCTTCGTACTTGCTTTATAGTTCTGGGCACTTGCATATCTCGAATAGCCTGAATCTTTTCTGGGTTAGCTTCAATTCCTCGTGCATTAATAACGAAACCCAAGAACTTCCCTGACGCAACACTAAAGGAACACTTCAGAGGATTGATTTTCATTCTGTAATATCTGAGTATATCAAATATTTCCACCAAGTCTCGAATGTGGTTGTTTGACTGCTGTGACTTCACGAGCATGTCATCCACATAGACTTCCATTGTTCTACCAATCCGGTCTTTAAAAATCCGATTCACTAGACGCTGATAAGTTTCTCCCGTATTTTTCAATCCGAAAGGCATCACCACATAACAATATAACCCAACATCTGTGGAAAAACTAGTGTGTTTTGATCTGAAATGTGCATCGAGATTTGATTATATCTCTAGTACGCATCCATAAATGACAATAACTCGTGTCCTGCCGTTGAGTCGACCAGTTGGTCAATTCTGGATAAAGGAAAACTATTCTTAGGGCATGCTTTGTCCAGATCTGAGTAATCCATCCAGGTTCTCCATTTCCTATTTTCTTTTCTTACTATCAAAGGGTTAGACACCCATTCAGGGTAGAGGGCATTGCGGACGAACCCATTGGCTTTGAGTTTGTCCACCTCCTCTCTGAGAGTAGCGGACCTCTCCGGGTCCATGCCTCTCCTTTTTTGCTTTACTGGTACATACCTCGGGTCTATGTTCAACATACGACTCGCAATGGCAGGAGAAATCCTACACATATCGGAATGTGTCCAAGCGAAAACATCCAGATTCGCTTGGAGAAAATCAATGAGATCCTCGATCATCGCGGTATTGAGTTATGATTGTAACGAACCGCTATTTTGGACTATTCGCATCCGCGCATGTCAAACTTGAATAATTCAAAATACCGAATTGTTAATTTAAGTTTGGCAAAAACTGAACATATACAGTAAATAAATAATCACAGAATCACAGACACAGAGTAATAATATACAATGGAAGCAAAAGATAGTAGTTCATGAAGCTACTATATATAAATAACAGAGTTGAATAAGTTACAACAGAAGTCTTGAATACAATAGTCGAATACAATATCAGAATACATCTCTAGAATCAACTGAATATCTGAAAGCTGGATAGATAGCTGGATCTCCAAGCAAAGCTCCAACTCCAAAGGTGAGTCTCGAAAGCTGGTATTCTCAGTCTGACCCGAGCGTAAAGCAAAACACAAAACACTCGAGTCAGGATTAATATTCTTATATCAATAAATCCAACTCAAGTGAAATAATAACTGAAATAAAGGTAACTCAAAGGACGTTGGAATAACCATCCTTTAAAGATCCGTTAAACTATCTACTATGTAGTAGTGTACGCTAAGTAGATAATGTATATCAGTAATATAAAATATCAAAATAGTGTTAAGGCGTTACCATTATCCCCCTTAACACATTTTATATAAGCGTTATAGTCTATAAAGCACTGTAAACTCCACCGTAAACTAGTGGGATATCAGGGAGTATTCCATAGATTATAACACAAAACAAATTCGTAGTGGTCGCGTATACAGGGATACAAGTATGACAAGGCACATGAGGCAATACCCAAGGTAGTGAACTACCGTTTTCCTGATCCGGACTGGTGAAAATGCATCGCCGCAACGATCGCAACACCGCGAAACAACACTCTCAAAATTCCAAGGGTGCACCAATCAATAACAAGTAACGAGTAGTTTACAAAGAAGTGTGTTCGGTCGAGGTAGCTAACCCCATTTGGCCCGGCACGGCTCCTGTTTTAGTCATTTCCAATTTGACACAAGTGTCAAGGCTATCCATTATCGTTCTCTTTCTTCAGTCATCACGTACATCATTCCAACCACTTCATTCTGGATCACACTCCGCGTATAGTTATAAAAGTGGTTTTCGGTTTAGACAAGAGCATGTCCACAACTGATTCTGTTTTCTTTAATAACTTTCGTAATTATTACACCGATTGGTCGTTTATATATTTCAAAACCAAATCAATATCCACATTTCATTTGTCTTTCTAAATCAATTTCCATAATTTACGTTTCAAAACATCCAAATTACTATTTCAAAATCTTATAATTCAATTTCAATTTTTTTATTTGAACAATTCAAATATTGATTCAAGTTCGTACATAAGTTTCATTCGGAAATCGTTTAACTTAATTTAATTTAACAATCAAATCAATTTAAGTTCATTGATCATTTCATTCAATATTCGTTAAGTTAATTTATCATTCAAAACAATTTCTATTTAAATTCCAATTCATTAAATCAATTCTTAAGTTCAACTCCATTTTATCAAGCTTACAAATTGAATTTAATTAGATTCGTCAAATCAATTCTTCAAATTACAAGTCTTACGTTAATTTCAATAAATCACATTTTATTTCTTGTTAAAGAAATTCAATTTCACTTATTTCTTTACTTAGTTACAAATTTCAAAACTCAATTAATAAAGAAACTACATTTCACATATTCAAGAAGTTCAATTTCCCTTATTAGCTTATTTAAATTTTCCAAAGCTTAATTAATAAGGGAACCCAATTTCATTTATCAACGAAGTTCATATTCACTTATTCAAAAGTTCAATTTCTCTTATCAAAGAATTCAAATTTTTATTTAATTCTCAAATAATTCAATTTTATTTAATTATTAAATAATTTCAAAACTTAATTAAATAATTTCAAACTTAATTATTAAATAATTCCAAAACTAATTCAATAATTTCTTAAATTTAACAACGATCTTTCATTAATTACTTTATTTATATTTTGTTTCAAATTATTAAATATTAACATTTCCCTTTCATAAAAATTCAAATTCCAACATCATTTCAAAACTTATTATTTTTTCAAATAAAGTCTTTATTTTGGGTATTTATCATTTCAGCCCGATTCCAATTCAATTTAAAATCAAGCATAACAAAGGGAACTGGCAGTGTGATAACTGGGATGGTGTCAAAGTAAATAAACAAGTAATAATAACAATCAATAACAATCCAATAATTAATTCAATAATCCTGAAATAATCGTATTAATTCATGTTGTTGTTTGTGCAAATGAATATAATTATTTCTAGAATCTACACTATCATTTCATGTAGATTAAAGATTATTACGCTAATGTTTATATGGTTCTTCACTTGACATCAATTATTCAATTTCATACTTCATCAATTAATACAACATAAATTCAAATGGTTCAAGGGTAATTAACCATTTTCTACGTATCAAATAATTAAACATTTAAGGGGTCATATTATACAAATTTAACTAATCAAATTCAACACATATGTCGATTCAAATTTTTTAGTACCCTACGTCAATTTCAATTGCATAATATTTATCACTTTATACATTACAATTTAACATCCTATATAAACAACAAACAATCAATCAATTATCAACCAACGGGATTATCATCATATAGTTAAGAGATAATGGTGTCAAATGTCACAGGTGAACTGATACAGGTAATAACATAAATAACAGTGTAAATAACTAACAAATGGTATATTTCAATTGTCGTTTCAATTGAAATCAAATTTAATAAATAAAAGAACATTAATCGTGAGTGATTACTGACCTTTCGAGGCTAGAGGAGGACGATAAGGTGGTGAGTTAAGGATCCAAATACGAACTTCAAAGCAAAGCCAAAATTGACAAGAATTCGAAGAACAGGGCGGATAACAAGGAATTTGATTAAATAAATCAGAATTGATGAGATCAAATCCAAATCAGTTTAGATGTAAACTGAAAATAATATATCCTTATTTCTTAATGAATCAACAATCTTTATCAAAATCATTGTGTATTTATATATATTAAAGTAAAATGATAATCGAAAATAATTCATAATAGAACTACGTAAATTTATATTCAAACAAGACAAGATAGTGCAACAAGCTTTTTAAATACAAACTAAACCAGATTTTTGAATAAGGGACACGTTTTAAACACATATATTGAAATTATAAAGTACATATATAAATTTACACACATGCCATAATTAAAAATTTAATATTGTTTAACATACTCTTTTTTTTAAAACTAAATTACGGTAAGATATACGCTACAGACCTTGAACACAACATACGTACCCCAAAATCTTTATATTATTACATATATAAACTACAGATTATACTCTAAGATCCATATCTAAAAAAAAACATTTAAACATGTAAATTACTGTTTTAAACAAATATACACTTTTATATTCATTAAACTAAATAAGCTAAAATAACATAAAACTTTTATATTTGAAAACTAACATATAACTGCACTAACAAAAATTATACACTACACATCAGCAACAAGAAAGATGAGAGAGTGAAATTGTGTATGGCTTGTAAACATATATAATTTATTTTAAACCAACATCCATTACTGTAACTGACATGTGGACCAATACCATCTATGTGTATTATTGTAAATAAAACAGTATAACCTATATAGATGTATAAATCAACATCACGGTAAGGATTTTTTTACTTTAAACCATGATATGAAAATCTGAACATGAATATAAATAGATATACCAACAGCCCACTCAAACACGTATATACTACTAACTAATATAATATAAAGTATAAATACCCTTATATTGAACTGAACGTATATACGTGCTCTTCAATCAAATAATGAATTTTAAACAAATAAAAAAAATCAAAGCGTACATACAATATATATATATATATATATATATATATATATATATATATATATATAAACCGACAGCTTATTTCACTTTAAATACTTTTATATATATACGTCACTGTCAGTTATATAAGAAAACACACATCAACCTATATATACTTCACAAATGCATACACATAACTCACCTATATATATATGGCATGCGTACGACTTCAACAAAGGGCCGAGTCTGGTAGGAGAGAAAACAAAGCAAGTCAGCAGTTGAGGCGCGTGCTGCTTGGACTCGGTGGTGAAGGGAAGGAGCCGGCTGCATGGGGAAGGAAGATTTGATGGACACGTGAGGTTTTGATGCGCTCGGTTGTGGTGGCTGTCGTCGAGAAAGCATCGGAGGTGACAGGGCGGGTCAGAGGGAATCAATGGCTGGAGGGGTGCTGCCAGGTGACAGAGATGGTGATGGGTACTTGGTCGACACAGTTGAAAGACCTAGACTCGGCTCGGCTAAAGGAGTGGAGGTCGGCTGGGTGTTGGAGCGTTTGTAGACCTTCAAGCCGTGGGAGTTTGCCTCTGCGAGATGGAAGAAAGGAAAGGATGTTCGCTGGTAGGCTGCGCCAGGGAAAGGTGGTCGGCATGGGTTCGGGTCGCTTGGGAAGGAGCTTTGATGTGGGATTGTTGCGCAAGGAGGGGAGGTGGAGAAATGTGGAGTAGCCGTGCTTGGTGGATGAAGAAGTCTTGGCAAAAGAATTTGTGAATGTAAGCTACAGGCAAAAGTTTGAAGGTGAAATGGATCTGGAGCAAGTAATAGGAGAGGGAACGCACGAACTTGAATATACAACAAATTAATATGTTGGTTGAAATAATAAAGCCATGCATGCTGAATTCTAAGAGAAATTATGACCAGTGGCTATTGGTTTTATCACTGTATATAACGAATGGGCAAGAAATTCAAAAAGGCACGTATATGGTTACCGATACGGTAAACTATTTGTCGTTTTCCCCGCATACTGGACACCGAATTACAAAAATAAATATACTGCGGAGATTTGCGCAACAAGGCGATCAAAATGGTATGAGAATATTAGTGGTACAGTTGAATTATAAAAATTTCGAATATTCTACTAGCGGAAAATGCAGTAAAATCTTAGAAAATTAAGATCGACGGAGCTAAAGAAGTCCGAATTTGGAAAAACGAAAAATAACGCCTTTCTCGAAAGATGATTTAGAATTTTCTATGTAAAAATATTTAGGTTTCGTAAACGTTTTATTTTCATCGATTTCTAACTGATTAAATTGAAGTAAATTTACGCGCAAAAATAAACTTCATATTTTTGGACGAAAATTTACCAGTTGCTATGTTTAACTAGACGCATTCCAAATATCAAATTTATATTTCAAAATTATATCGTTTAAAATTTCATAAAATTTCAATTAATAACGTTATTAAAACCAGTTAAAATTACGGGTCGTTATACTCTCCCCCACTCAAAACTTTTCATCCTCGAAAATGAAGGAAGTAGGAGAATAGAAACAACCAAAAGAAAATAGATTTGAATTCCAAAATAAAACAATTAATTTAAACCATATAAATTTCAATTTAAATTAATTTATATTCAACAATTGACTTTAAACTCAAGGAATTTCATTAACTTGGTTTAATTTCAATTTATCATTGTTTGTTTCAAAATTTATTTCTTACAACCATTTATTTTATTAATCCGTTTATTATTCAACTAACCTAGTATTCTATTTATCTCAATTAATCCTTTTATAATTAAAATTTAAGCGTATAATAATTAATATACTCACCCAAATTTCTTTTATAAAATCATTTTATATTGTATATTATCCAATTATCTTAAATTAACAATTTCAAAGATCATAAATTTTGAATAGTCATTTATTATAATCATACTTTGTTCAACAAATTCAATCCCTTTTTATTCTAAATTATTATTAAATTTATTCCACTTAATGTATCTCATCACATATATTAAGTATATTTACACTATTTCAAACCACTCAAATTTATTTAAAAATTTCTTTGATATCATTTTCTACTGTATAATATTCAATTACATAATTAACTTTTGAAAATTTAGGTAAGTTATATATAATGCAATTGAGTATTATACGAATGAAATTTACAATTCACTTATTTCAAGTTAAGAATTTATATAAAAATAATTTGGCTTCATTTATAATTGAAAATCATCCTTAAATAAAGAATTTTAAGAATTAATTTCCGATTAATTTCAAACAACTTAGAGATAAATATATATATATATATTCATACTATATCAAATCAAATTTAAAATCTTTAATATATATTATAAATTAAGTCATGTTTGAAAATTTAAATCAATTTTTCAAACAAAAGTATAGCAGGGCTATAGAATAGTCTCTCCACTTCGAAACTCGAAAATAAATGTCGATGATGCGGCCGTCATCACCGAAATTATTTTCCAGTGACAAACAAGAGAGCACCGTTTTAAAACTTTAAAATTCTTGAAATGATTTCTATTTGAAAATATTTTGAATACTATACACTTTAAAACTTTCAAATCAAAGTTTGAAACCACCGGATATTAAATTTTCGAATTTTAGTTTAAATCCATTTTAATTTTAAATCAATTTTTACCCAGTTTTATAAATTCATTTATTTATATTATTCAATAGTCAATGGTTTACAAACAATAAATGAAATCAAATATTATTATTTTAGGCAACAAATTCATTAACAATTTAATTTCAGAAAAATTTATACTTAACTAATATAATCATACAAAATTTATTTTATTTACCAAATTTGAAAACAATATTGTGTTAGTTTGCTCTGCTCGAGTGTTTTGGAAATCCTATCGATAGCGTTGATCAGACGAATCGATCGAAAACCCAAATCAACATCAACAACTCAAACAACACAATATATATTTAACATTTTTATATATTAATTTACAAATACACTTCCTCGCTCGACGATAAAATAATGGATTTGAAAGCAAGGATAGAGATTCAAATTTGATGGAAATCAAATCAAAGAGAATTTTGATTCGATAATAAGTTCGAAACAGAAGATAATATAATTCAATTAACAGAATCGGGAGATTGACAAGCTTATTTAATTCATGGGCAACCTTAACTGGGACGACCGTAACTTCAAGAATGGAATAGATGCAGAATTTCGAGGTAAATCAACATTCGACCTCAAGAGATAGAATTCAGGTTTAGCAGGGAATAAATAGCATCGTAAACCGAGGATATAGAAATCTTCAGTAGATCGATGTCTATTGTAAAGGGGTTTCACCCATTTACAAAAAAATTCGAAGATTGGCGAGACCGCCGATCAATTATAGATATCATTCAAAGTGGAGTTATGGTATGCTCCAGAATTGAAAGAAGACGAATAGTGAGGGACACGAATGAATTTCGGAACTGAGGTGAACGTTCTAAAATTCAAGGAGATCGAGTCAAAAAGGAAGAGATTCAAACTCGAATGAAAGTGATTCTGTAAATACATTTACCCTATATGCTAAGTTTTGCCAAGAGCTACCAAAGCTCTGATACCAACTGTAATGACCCGGTATTTTGAATTATTCAAGTTCGACATGCGCGGATGCGAATAGTCCAAAATAGCGGGTCGTTACAATGATCCAGTCATAAGTACTCGCGATGGGTCATCTCGGCTGACTAGAATGTCAATCTTCATTTCAGCCGGCGTTGCTTTTGCCTCCCTGGGTTCCTCATTATCGTCTCTCGGATCTATGTCTCTATAGATCTGATCATGTTGCTCGAGTCAGGGCTCGGGTATTGCTTGTCAATTTTCAGTGACTCGGTGCCGACAGAGCCGTCCACAACATTTCCCTTCTCTTTTCGCTGGGCGTCTCTCAACTCAGCCACATAACATGCACGACCAGTCGCCTGATTTCCATGCACAATTCCAACTCCTATGTCTGTCGGAATTTTCAAGGTTAAACACCAAGGGGCCAAAGCTGCCCTAAACTCTGCTAGGGCCGGTCGACCCAGAAATACATTATACCGAGAATCGACATCTAAAACGATGAAAGGTAGGATTCGAACCCTCCTACGTTCACCTTGTTTGAGTTCAACTAGCAATTCAACAAAACCCACTGCATCAGTAGCTACACTATTAAAGCCTGGAAATGGGCTTTAGATGGTTTTAGATCCTTTGTCTCTATCTTTATCTAGTTATATGCATTTCTGAAAATGATGTTAACAGAACTTCCACAATCAATCAATATTCTTTTCACAAATGCTGGCCCGATCATTGCAGAGATGACCATCGGGTCAGCGGTAGAAGCCTCCACCTGATCAGCATCTTTGCTCCTGAACACTATATCATCCATCATCGTTCGCTGCTGTTTAGTCGGGGACCCATCTTCTGTATTTGAACAACATTCAAAATCTACATGCTTTAAGGAACTGGCATAACGCTCCATCTCCTTCCAATTCTTATCTACCGAGTGAGTCCCACCGACTATCATGTTTATGATTAGTCTTCCCACAGTCCAAGCAGGTTCCTCAGGATGGCGTGGAGCTTGCCCACGACCATGATCCGATTCTCCTTGTCTGCCCTCCTTCGGATTCTTGACAAACTCCTGTAACTTCTTCTGTTGAATCAGCTTTTCTATAGCATCGTGGAGGTGCCTACACTCCTCGGTATTGTGCCCGTAAGTCTCATGGAAGCGGCAATGCTTCCCAGTCCGCTTTTGTTCCTTAGTGGACTCTTTTGGGCGTGTCTTTCGATATTGAAAAGTATTACAAGTCGATAGATAAATATTTTCCAGGGATGCATTCATAGGAGTGTATTCGTTGTCAGTCAGAATCCTTGGTTTCCATTTTCCTGCTTCCCTTTTCTTTCTGGGATTTACTCCTCCAGACCCTTTAGATTGCTCTGGCTTGTTCTAGACATTGACCTGGACCTTCCCCGACTTATCACCGAATTGTTTTACAATAGTGTTGCTCTTCACAATCTCCTTGCTAGGACCTGGTACATTGTCTCGCCTCATCCACATGGCTTCCTCTCTTGTTATGAATTGATGCGCCTTTGAATAAAAACATTCTAGTGTAGTTGGAGGCTTTCCTGCCAGCCAATTGCCAAACTCCGAATCTGGATCTACTCCTCGCATCATAGCCATCAGAATGGCATGGTCAATTGGGTTGCTAACTTCATTAGCTGCAACGTGAAGTCTTTGTAAGTACTCTTTTAACGACTGCCTTGGAGCCTGAATCACATTGGACATGGACATCACGTCCTTGGGATGAGTGGCATGAACCGTTCCATAAATTTTGTCGCTAAATCCTCAAAGTTGAAGAAGACCACGGAGGAAGTCAGATGAACCACATGGTGGCGATTCCAGATAAAGTTACAGGGAAGCATCTACACTTAGTTGCATCATTTGCTCTAGCTGAATCCATCATCCATTCATATCTCATCACATACTGTCGGAGATCAGACTTTCCTTCGTAAGCTAGGATAATTGGCATGTTAAACTTTCTGGGGTACTCGGTCTGTAGAATAGTATCTGTGAATGGAGTATGACTCCTGGATATCCTCCAATCATCATTAGTCAAGCATTTATTTTCTCTCATCAGCTGTCTAGGCATAACCGATAGGTGTGGGGTTTGTATGGAAGATGGCAGGTTGGAATATGTCCTAGGAGACCATTCTTGTTGGTGTCTCCTCTGGTGGCAATCTACCTAACTTGTATCCTGGGGACTAGCTTCATTAGGATCTTGGTGAGCCGACCCTCTAGCTTCCACTCGTGCTCCAGATTCTAAGTTTCCTGCTCCAGCTTGGGTGTGATTTTCTTGGTGTAAATGAGGGGCCATGGCTCCAGGTAGGGAACCTGGACCATCCCTGGTTAATCGATGATCAATACCCATTTGCATTGTCTCAGTTCTATGGCGTCTATGCCTGGTAGGTTCGTCGGACGAAGCGGAGCTGTCAGATGAGGAGTAAAAAGCGGGGCTTCCTCCATCATTCTGATGCTGTTATTGAGTAAGCTGAGCCATGAGGTTGGTGTTAGCTTGAATCTGTTCGATAAGTTGTTTCCTGATTTCCATTAGTTCTCTCATCAACTCGTTTAACTCTGTTCTAGTGACAACTTCCATTTGGTTTTGGGCGATGGTTCCTATGCCTGGATTAATTTGTTGATTACTGGGTCCTATTTGTTGAACGCTAGCAGTCTTGTTGACGTCCGTGTTGTGAGAGGCTGATCTGGTACGAGGTTTTCCCATTTTAGAGTTGTTGGTGGAACTCTGAGTAGAATCAATGGACTTCCTGTGAATGACTTGGATCTCCTACATGGGATTTCTTCAATCCAGTGGCTACAAATTAGACCTAATAACCTGAGAATGCTAGTTCTCAGTGAAAGCACCAAAATGTTAGCACCAAAATTGGTCACTAACACTCAAATAAAGATCTATGTAAAGAGATCAATGAATAAAGAAAATTAAAATAGACGAATGTATGCAAAATTAACCGCAAAAACTAGAACACCAAATTCATAGTGGTTCGGCATAACTGCCTACATCCACTTTGAGCTTAATCTTTATTGCTTTTTCAAATAATTGAATACAGATACAATCCGTAAACAAAAACTTGAATATAAGTTCTAACTTAAAAGGAATGAGTCTTGTAAATGGCAGAGTCTCCCCAGTGTTCTCAAAAAAAGGTCCCTTTTCACTGCACCCCTGCCCCTCAATTTATAGGAGAAGATAGGCTGGACTTCCTTCACGGGCCCATGAACAAGGTATCTTGGTGCATAGTAGGTGACTTCTACACACCGAGCCAGACATGCTGAACAAGACATGCCGGCCGAGAAATGCCGGTCGAGAGATGCCGACCCATCATGTCTGGTCGATTATCAAGTGACTCAAAGTAAAACCCTCAGGAGACCCGAAGCAAATAGCGGGTTGACTTAAAGTGAGGTCATGCCGATCACCTCACTTTGTTATAGGCCTGATAACCTACCAACTTCTCTGGAATGCACCGAGCGATGTATGCCGAACACTCCACACTGAGCGACATGCACCGACCACCCAAGTCGAGCGATATGTGTCGGTGGTTCGGTCGCGTGCTTCCTCGACCGAACCACCCATGCCGAGCCATCCTTCCCCGAGCATCCATGTGACGCCCCACCTCTATACCCACGCTAGCCAAGAACATTACGGTGAATGCTGTCGACTAGCACGGAGAATAAGGCTGTTGAGGAGCGACCATCCATGTAATTTCTTTGCGCGAGCACCGATATGTCAGATAATATAACATGCATTCTATTTCAAGAGGAAATCCGACATTCCGACACAAACTCAAAGCTACTACACGGTGGCTATATAAATCCTTCGGTAAACAAATATAGAAATAAGCATAACACAAATCAGTCACAGACAATTCATATCACAAAGGCGGAATAAGATATGAATATTACACTAGAAAGTGTACATCAGAGTAGTGGTCTAAAAAGATCCACAATATCACAAAAGAATAGTTACACGAACTACACAAAAGAATAAGTATACATTAAGGAGTCTATATCTCAAATGTATACAACAAAATAACTACTAATCTAAGTAGTTAACCCAAAAGTCAAGGAGTTAATCCCGGATGAGAAGTCAAGCAGAAGCACCTGTAACATCTCGGTCTGACCCGAGTATTATTTAATAAGAAAATAATAAACGGATCAGTCTAACTATAGATATCAGATGAGACGATATAGAATCAGAGTTATGACTAAACACATAATAATCACAAGGCCAAGCTGTGATATATAAGTAGTTGATAATCAACAAGAGATTAATCAATATCACAAAATCTACACAAGAATCCAAGAAGTGTCATACCCTTTATTTCGTTCATCAAACCACAAATATTGACGATAATATCAATGTCAATCGCAAAAGTCAATGACACACAAATTCCAGAAGACTACACAAGAAATCCATAAATCACTAAAGTCAATGACACACAAATTCACCAATGCACAAATATTGATAAAACTTATCAATGGAAATCACGAAAATTGGTGAAACACAAATTCTAGGAATCTAAACAAGAAATCCAGAAATCACAAAGGGGGGAGGCCTATCACAAACGGGAGCATAAAGCCCACCAACACGTGTATCACAAACGGAACACTAATTCCATGGTCGCTAACCATCACAAATTGAGCCGAAGCTCCACAAATGGCCCGAAGACCATGGGTTGCTACCCCATCACAAATTGAGTCGAAACTCCACAAAACGGGGTTTAGTCTCCCTCGCAGACAAAGAGACATCGCACATTGCTAGTCTAAATCACAAAGATGATCGTCATGATCAACGAGAAGTGTCAATTTCACTAAGCTAGTAAATATATGAGTTTAGCTTCATGTCCCATAACCACTTGCTTAACTTAAATATTTACGAACAAACTGTAAATCTCCACTAGAAAATTGTCACAAGAGGTTCAATCGAACAAGTCCAAGAATTAACCGACAAAGTAAACGCAAGCGTTTCATACCACTTGTTTTACTAAGCCGTTTAATTAGATTTCTCATACGAGTGAGGTAAAGGTTTGTATATACTAATAGATTGGAAAACGGTTTTATAAACGAATTTGGTATTAAAATAGTATTGAAATCGTTTGAGGAAAGAGTTTTGATATTTACTACTAGTATAGAAAACCTTTATATTTTTAAAGTGACAAATCACGAAGAAGATTGTAAGAACAATCAATCACAAAAATTCACATACGAAGACGTGAATAAAATCCAACGAAATCGATAAAGGATCCATCGAAATGGATATTCAAAAATCCCTAAAAAGAGTCATCAAAATCATAATAGATGATAACAACAAATAGGATTATCACGAATCGATTTAAATTAGAATTTTAATCCAAAAAGGCAAATTGGACTCAAACAGCAGGTTCAGTCGACTGAACGGAGATTTTCAGTCGACTGACCTTGTACATGGAAATTTTCCAGGTTCAGGAAACTTTCTGTTTCCAGTTTCAGTCGACTGTGCAGAGTTTTTCAGTCGACTGAATCATGCCTGGAAACTCTCGGGTTTCAGGTTCAGTCGACTGAACAGATGTTTTCAGTCGACTGAATTATGCCTGGGTTGTTTTTCAACCTTATTCAAATGAAGAGCAAACTCTTCCAAAATGCAACCGTACGGACATTGGCTCTAAGGGTTTATGCCAATCGACAACCCGGCCCTATATGCTCCTCGATGCATCACCAAAAGCATGATCAAACATCCATAAAAGGATTTTACACAAATTTGACTTAAAAACCCAAAAATTGGAATATTTACAAAACCAATCCAAATCAAGAGCAAATTCTCATGAAGAAGTGTTAGGAATTCATACCTAACAACCAAAGATAATTATAGTCATAGATGTGAGATAAAAAATCTCACCTTTTCTCAAAATCAAATAAGAAGAAGCTTGAAAGCAAATGGAGAATCAACCTCTCTTCAACACAACCCAATTGAGCTTGAATCTAAGCTCAAAAATAAGAACATTCCCAAAATTAGGTTTAGGAATTTCTGAAATTGGTAAGAGAATAAGTTGGGGAAGAAGAAGAGAAGCTTACCAATGAGTTCTTCTTGAGTTTGGAGCTAGGAATTTGATTTGCAAGAGAAACTAGGGTTTTGGAGTTTTAATTTCCAATCTCCTCCACCATTAATGTCATAAAACTGAAAAGAGAAGAGAATGAGTGTGAGTGGGGGAGAGTGGCTCAGATTTGAGCATTAGTTAACATAGGGCTGAGCCCAAAAACCAAACCCAAAGTAAAAAGTAGCAGAAACCAACTTTCTCCAAACATATCGAAGCTTATACTCAAAAAGGTCGCAAACGACATTTTAAACTTAATGGGAGTGGTCCCGAGCCCTAATTCGACTGTATGCAAAAAGTAGCTTTTCGGACTAAAATCCGACTAACGATAAAATATTTAAATAAAATATTTAAATATAAAATCGATAAATATGCGGGTTGTTACAGACTCCCCTCCTTAAAGAAATTGCGTCCTCGCAATATTACAAGAAGAAGATATATAGTAACAACCATAAAAGCATATTCAACACAAAAGAAGTTTGAAATAGGAAGTTCACCTCAAAGAGCACGAGAAAGTAAGTCCGGATGTGTACGCTCGATGTACTCTCTAGGCTCCCAAGAACAATCCTTAGGATTTGAAGACCATTGAACTTTAACAAGCGGAACATCTTTATTTCGAAGTCGTTTGACTTCCGAAGCAATAATACGAATAGGATGTTGCTCATAAAATTAAATTAGGCGAAACTTCAATCTCTTCCACAACACCGGGCTCAAGAATAGAATCGGAATCTCGAAGACATTTCCGAAGTTGAGAAACGTGAAACACGTCATGCATAGCAGAAAACTGAGCCGGTAATAAAAGACGATAAGCCATGGAACCAATACGTTCGGTGATAGGAAATGGCCCAATATATCGAGGCGCAAGTTTTCCCGATCAACTGAAACGTACAACACCTTTCATAGGTGAAACACGAATGAACACAAGATCTCCCACAGAAAATTCTAACCTCCTTCTCCGGTTATCGGCATAGGATTTTTGTCTACTCTGGGCTTCTTTCATCCTATGACGAATAAGATCAATCTTTTCTGTCGAATCCCGAATAAAATCTGGACCTAAAACCAGCTTCTCACCGGCCTCAAGCCAACAAGAAGGAGATCGGCATGGCCTTCCATAGAGTGCCTCAAAAGGTGCCATACCAATACTAGATTGGAAGCTATTATTATAGGAAAATTCAACAAGTGAAATATGATCTTCCCAACTTCCACCAAAATCAAGAACACAAGCATGAAGAAGATCTTCAAGAGTTTGATTCACACGCTCGGTTTGTCCATCGGACTGGGGATGATAAGCGGTGCTAAAATTAAGCTTCGTTCCCAAAGCTTTTTGAAGACTCTTCCAAAATCCACTAGTAAACAATGGATCACGATCACTAACAATAGAAGTAGGAACACCATGCAATTTAACAATTTCTTTGATAAATATTTTGGCCAAAAGAGGAACGGTTCGGTTAGACCGAACGGGAATAAAATGGGCGGATTTAGTAAGTCTATCAACAATTACCCATAAGCTATCATAACCCGATCGAGAACGGGGAAGGCCATCTATAAAATCCATGGAAATTTGATCCCACTTCCAAACTGGAATTTCTAAAGGTTGCAATAACCCTCCGGGCCTTTGATGTTCGGCCTTAACGAGTTGGCAAGTCATGCAACGTTTAACGGAGTTAGCGATGTCAAGTTTCATTCCCTCCCAATAATAAAGTCGCTTCATATCCGCGTACATTTTACTACTACCGGGATGAATGGTAAATTTAGAGTGATGAGAACCTTCTAAAATATCTTTACGAAGATCCCTAACATTTGGCACGATAAGTCTACCAAATTTCCGAATGCCGCCACGAGAATCGATATCAAAGTCTTTCAAACCTTCAATATCAATTTTATCCTTAATATTTTGGCCAAGAAGAGCCAATTCGGGATCTAGCCCTTGAGCTTCAAGAATGCGGTCTAAAAGAGAAGGATGAGCCTCAAGGCTACATAAAACAAATGATGAGCATAAATCGGAAACACGGTCTCGAATTTCGCAAGTGGATAAGATCTCGAGATCGTTCCATTCGGATATCATCATAGAAACAACAGCTTGTTGTTTACGGCTAAGAGCATCAGCGACACGATTACCCTTACCGGGAGTATAAAGAATATCAAGATCATCTGGTGCAAGAAATTCGAGCCAACGCTGTTGACGCAAATTAAGTTCCTTTTGAGAGAATAAATATTTCAAAGACTTATGATCTGTGTAAAGAACAAATTTCTCTCCTAAGAGATAATGACGCCAAATGCGAAGAGCAAAAACAATAGCCGCGAGCTCTAAATCATGAGTGGCATATCTAGTCTCAGCAGGCTTTAATTGCCTAGAAGCATAAGCAATAACGCGTTCTTTTTGCATAAGAACGGCACCCAAACCAATCCGACTAGCATCGGTATAAACAACGAAATCTTGATTCCCATCGGGAATAACAAGAATAGGAGCATCAGAAAGAAGTTCTTTTAATTTTTGAAAAGAAGCTTCACATTTGTCCGATCAAATGTATTTAACACCTTTCTTCGTCAAGTTAGTGAGAGGCACGACAACTTTAGAAAAGTCTTTAATAAAACGACGGTAATAGCCTGCCAATCCAAGAAAACTACGAATCTCTGTCACACTCTCCGGTCTCTTCCAATCTTGAATCGCTTCAATCTTTGAAGGATCCACGGAAATTCCGGATTCAGAAATAATGTGACCGAGAAACTTCACACGAGATTGCCAAAAGTGGCACTTAGAAAATTTTGCCTTTAATTGATTACTCCTAAGAGTTTCCAACACAATCTGAAGATGTTTTTCATGCTCCTCCTCGGTTTTAGAATACACAAGAATATCATCAATAAAGATGAGAACAAATCGATCAAGAAAATCTTTGAAGACTCGACTCATAAGGTCAACGAAATAAGCAGGGGAATTTGTTAACCCAAATGGCATCACAAGCCATTCATAAGATCCATAACGAGTACGGAACGAGGTCAATGGAATGCTATCCTCTGTAATACGAAGCTGATGAAAACCGGCAGCCAAGTCCAATTGTGAAAAGACTCTAGCACCACTAAGTTGATCGAATAGATCATCAATCCGAGGTAAAGGATATTTATTTTTGATAGTAAGATCATTAAGCTTGCGGTAGTCAACGCAAAGCCTAAGTGTACCATCGGATTTCTTCACGAACATAGCCGAAGCTCCCCAAGGCGAGGAACTAGAGCGAATAAATTGCTTCGTTTCCAATTCAGATAATTGTTTACGCATCTCCTCGTTTTCTTTATTGGACATACGATACAGAGGACGA
Source organism: Allium cepa (assembly GCA_030765085.1). Lineage (NCBI taxonomy): Eukaryota > Viridiplantae > Streptophyta > Magnoliopsida > Asparagales > Amaryllidaceae > Allium > Allium cepa. Next base: position 687,342,683 of record CM060932.1, on the reverse strand, counting down.
GTGATAGGTTGAGCTCCCGGAATAAGATTAATTCTGAACTCAATTGCTCGCTTAGGTGGTAATCCTAAAACGGGCTCGAATATGTCGGAAAATTCACAAACGACGTGAATAAGAGAAATAATATCACCCTCATCATCATCATCGTCATCACGAGGATTTAAAGAATATAAAGATGCAACCAAAGCAGAATCTGAATCTTTAAGAACAACAGAAACCTGATTAACGGATTGAGGATGTCGAAGATGAATAGTCCGCTCAGGACATAGGATATGAGCTTCATAATGGTTAAGCCAATCCATTCCCAAAATCATTCCAAAGCCTAAATAACGCATGACATGCAAATCGGCTCGGAAAGAAAAATCACACAAAATAATCTCGACATCTTTACACAATAACTGATTGTTGCGGATCCCCCAACCGGATTCGCAATTCTCAAAGAAGTCATTAAACACAAAACATCCAAAGAAAGAGTATCAACAAGTTCTTTTGATATAAAAGAATGGAACGCACCCGTATCAAAAAGAACTCGAATAGGATGATCATGAAACAAAATAATTCCATCTAGAATAGAATGAGAAATACCTTGGCCACGAAATGTGTTGCCAGGGGCTTGAGCAACATTTAACTTTCCCTCCTTCTTGCCCTGAAGCTTGGGGCATGAAGATAAAACATGACCGGGAACCTTGCAGTAGCGACAAGAAAGAGACTTTGGGCACTTGTTCGCATAATGGTCCTTCGAACCACAATTATAGCATTCCCCACGACCAAAGGAAGAAGTCTCTGCCACGGAGGTTGCTTGCTTCCCTTTCTTATTGGGATAAGGGCCTTTAAATTTGTTTGGCCTCTTCTTGTTGTTGAAGTTTGGTTTGGAACCCACCACTTCAACATCATTCTCTCTATCCGCCTCTTCAAGACGAAGAGCGATATCAACGAGTTGGTGGAAAGAAACTTCTAACTTTAGAAGTAATGGCTTCTTGAGACTTTTGTTTAAGCCATAGACGAATCTCTGATTCTTCTTAAGAGGGGTGTTGATGTATTCAACCCCATATTTGGAAAGCGACTCGAAGGAGGCGACGTAATCAGTCACGGATGAGTCCCCTTGAACAAGGTCTATAAATCGTCGAGCCAATGTCACTTTTTCTGCTTCCGGTACAAATTTCAACTCGAAGCGTTCTCGGAATTTCTCCCAGGTGAGATCCGCTTCATTAATCTCAGAAATAAGAAGCTCATACCAATCCAATGCTCTTTCTCGGAGCATACTAGAGGCCACCTGAACTCGGTGAAGGTCAATAAGATTCATGCGCGAAAAGATGCGATCGCATGTTTTTAGCCAAGCCTGTACTTCAATAATAGTTTCGGAACCTTTGAATGGCTCCCCACCCAAATTAGTGTAATCGCTACACAAGCGTGCAAATCCCGACTTTGGGTGAGTAGGTTCCGGGTTAGCTCCAGCTGCTTGAGCATTTGTTACCAAATCAAGAAGCTGTTGAGCAGTCATAAAAACTCCTTCTTGGGGTGGAGTGCTAGATGGCACGACTCTGGGACGGCCTGGTCTAGACATTTCTCTTCCTTTAGAAAGAAAGAAGAAGAAGAAAAGGTTATTCACAAAATGAATATCAAGCAATCTTGATAGATAAAACAAGGAATCATAAAAGAAAATAGGATAGGACGGTACGAAGACCCGAATAAAATCCTAAAGCACGACTCCTAAGATGGACTTAGGACGATGATCCTTGTTATAATATTCCATATTGTTCCGAAGTTTGGCTCTGATACCAAGCTGTGACGCCCCACCTCTATACCCACGCTAGCCAAGAACATTACGGTGAATGCTGTCAACTAGCACGGAGAATAAGGCTGTTGAGGAGCGACCATCCATGTAATTTCTTTGCGCGAGCACCGATATGTCAGATAATATAACATGCATTCTATTTCAAGAGGAAATCCGACATTCCGACACAAACCCAAAGCTACTACACGGTGGCTATATAAATCCTTCGGTAAACAAATATAGAAATAAGCATAACACAAATCAGTCACAGACAATTCATATCACAAAGGCGGAATAAGATATGAATATTACACTAGAAAGTGTACATCAGAGTAGTGGTCTAAAAAGATCCACAATATCACAAAAGAATAGTTACACGAACTACACAAAAGAATAAGTATACATTAAGAAGTCTATATCTCAAATGTATACAACAAAATAACTACTAATCTAAGTAGTTAACCCAAAAGTCAAGGAGTTAATCCTGGATGAGAAGTCAAGCAGAAGCACCCGTAACATCTCGGTCTGACCCGAGTATTATTTAATAAGAAAATAATAAACGGATCAGTCTAACTATAGATATCAGATGAGACGATATAGAATCAGAGTTATGACTAAACACATAATAATCACAAGGCCAAGCTGTGATATATAAGTAGTTGATAATCAACAAGAGATTAATCAATATCACAAAATCTACACAAGAATCCAAGAAGTGTCATACCCTTTATTTCGTTCATCAAACCACAAATATTGACGATAATATCAATGTCAATCGCAAAAGTCAATGACACACAAATTCCAGAAGACTACACAAGAAATCCAAAAATCACTAAAGTCAATGACACACAAATTAACCAATGCACAAATATTGATAAAACTTATCAATGGAAATCACGAAAATTGGTGAAACACAAATTCTAGGAATCTACACAAGAAATCCAGAAATCACAAAGGGGGGGAGGCCTATCACAAACGGGAGCATAAAGCCCACCAACACGTGTATCACAAACGGAACGCTAATTCCATGGTCGCTAACCATCACAAATTGAGCCGAAGCTCCACAAACGGCCCGAAGACCATGGGTTGCTACCCCATCACAAATTGAGTCGAAACTCCACAAAACGGGGTTTAGTCTCCCTCGCAAACAAAGAGACATCGCACATTGCTAGTCTAAATCACAAAGATGATCGTCATGATCAACGAGAAGTGTCAATTTCACTAAGCTAGTAAATATATGAGTTTAGCTTCATGTCCCATAACCACTTGCTTAACTTAAATATTTACGAACAAACTGTAAATCTCCACTAGAAAATTGTCACAAGAGGTTCAATCGAACAAGTCCAAGAATTAACCGACAAAGTAAACGCAAGCGTTTCATACCACTTGTTTTACTAAGCCGTTTAATTAGATTTCTCATACTAGTGAGGTAAAGGTTTGTATATACTAATAGATTGGAAAACGGTTTTATAAACGAATTTGGTATTAAAATAGTATTGAAATCGTTTGAGGAAAGAGTTTTGATATTTACTACTAGTATAGAAAACCTTTATATTTTTAAAGTGACAAATCACGAAGAAGATTGTAAGAACAATCAATCACAAAAATTCACATACGAAGACGTGAATAAAATCCAACGAAATCGATAAAGGATCCATCGAAATGGATATTCAAAAATCCCTAAAAAGAGTCATCAAAGTCATAATAGATGATAACAACAAATAGGATTATCACGAATCGATTTAAATTAGAATTTCAATCCAAAAAGGCAAATTGGACTCAAACAGCAGGTTCAGTCGACTGAACAGAGATTTTCAGTCGACTGACCCTGTACATGGAAATTTTCCAGGTTCAGGAAACTTTCTGTTTCTAGTTTCAGTCGACTGTGTAGAGTTTTTCAGTCGACTGAATCATGCCTGGAAACTCTCGGGTTTCAGGTTCAGTCGACTGAACAGATGTTTTCAGTCGACTGAATCATGCCTGGGCTGTTTTTCAACCTTATTCAAATGAAGAGCAAACTCTTCCAAAATGCAACCGGACGGACATTGGCTCTAAGGGTTTATGCCAATCGGCAACCCGGCCCTATATGCTCCTCGATGCATCACCAAAAGCATGATCAAACATCCATAAAATGATTTTACACAAATTTGACTTAAAAACCCAAAAATTGGAATATTTACAAAACCAATCCAAATCAAGAGCAAATTCTCATGAAGAAGTGTTAGGAATTCATACCTAACAACCAAAGATAATTATAGTCATAGATGTGAGATAAAAATCTCACCTTTTCTCAAAATCAAATAAGAAGAAGCTTGAAAGCAAATGGAGAATCAACCTCTCTTCAACACAACCCAATTGAGCTTGAATCTAAGCTCAAAAATAAGAACATTCCCAAAATTAGGTTTAGGAATTTCTGAAATTGGTAAGAGAATAAGTTGGAGAAGAAGAAGAGAAGCTTACCAATGAGTTCTTCTTGAGTTTGGAGCTAGGAATTTGATTTGCAAGAGAAACTAGGGTTTTGGAGTTTTAATTTCCAATCTCCTCCACCATTAATGTTATAAAACTGAAAAGAGAAGAGAATGAGGGTGAGTGGGGGAGAGTGGCTCAGATTTGAGCATTAGTTAACATAGGGCTGAGCCCAAAAACCAAACCCAAAGTAAAAGTAGCAGAAACCAACTTTCTCCAAACATATCGAAGCTTATACTCCAAAAGGTCGCAAACGGTATTTTAAACTCAATGGGAGTGGTCCCGAGCCCTAATTCGACCGTATGCAAAAAGTAGCTTTTCGGACTAAAATCCGACTAACGATAAAATATTTAAATAAAATATTTAAATATAAAATCGACAAATATGCAGGTTGTTACAATCCAGATCGAACCGTGTCACTTTTAACTTCACTGCCCGAATGGTGATTGTCGAACGACGTTTCCGAGCGAGGCTTTGCCGGGCGACATATGTACTGAGTTCCCAACAAAACTTCCCGTAAGATGGCGTTCGAATGAAGGATGCCAAGCGATATACTTAGGCTGAACGGCACTTGCATGCTGAACGATACGTCCAGGTCGAACGGTCAACGGCCGGGCCGCTTTTGCCACGTAATCCCTCTTCGAAATCGAACGGTGTATGGCCGAACCACCATGTATATAGGTCGGGCCATGCAACCGGGTAACACATGCACTATATTATTCCTATGTTCTTTTTCTATCTTTTTTTTTACTTGCTTTCAATATGTTTTTTGTTTTTTTATAGAACATAGCCTGTTATGTTGCCTTTTGTCCTCTTTGTATAGTAATAAAATTACAGAGACCTAATAAACCTCACCAGCTTTACTAAAAAATATAAAATAATAAAAGATTTGGGGTATAGTTTTAGTATAACTAATTTGTATATTAGAATTTTATGTTTTTTTATTATAATTAATAATAATATTGTATTATTGATTAAATTTTAGTTCGATTTATTAATTAAGTTTTAATTTGACATTGTATTTTAATATTATAATATGTTTCTATTTACAATACAAACATTATAATTATATTAATCGGTGTGATCTAACCTAGGGGAAATATAATGAATGTAAACATACACACACATAACTAACCATTATGATTTACGCTTAATAAGTTCATGGTCAAAAGTCAATGATGATGTCATAAACATATATACACACACATAAATATTAAAAAAATTATCTACACTAATATAACAAATTTGTTTACCCAATCATTAGTTTATTAATTAATATTATATTTATATTATTATTATATGCATAATAAATTACTATTTTAAAATTATACACAAATAATAATTATAATTTTATTTTGGTATATATATTTAACTAGATAAATATATATGAAATAAATATATATATTATTTATAAATACTATATTAATTTGATAATTTATAATCTAAAGTGTTAAATAGTTTGACGTTTTCAAAATTAAAAAATACCTTTATAAACTTCAAAAACCAAGAAATAACAAATTATATTTTTTTATGCAAAATCAATGTGGTTTAAACTTATTAAACCTTTAAAAAAAAAATTTAAAAATATATGCTTTTTTAATAAAAGCTGTTTTTTATTTTTGCTAAAACGTAAGAGAATATAATATTTTAAACTATTTTGATAAAATTTCCATGTGCATATATATATATATGTATGTATGTATATGTATGCATGTATGTGTGTGTATATAATAAAATATGAATTCCTTTAATTTTAAATTGAAACAATTTTCTTTTATTTATTATTTTAAAGCCAAAAATAATCGGTTGATAATTTAAAATATAAAATATTTCTTTATACATACCATCATGCATACTTATATATATAAAGATCTGAAAATGTTATTAATTTGAAAAAACTTAAGAATATATATATATATATCTTTTAATCATTAAATTAATTATTTGGTATATATTAAATAACCTATGCCAGAATATATATATATATATTCGTGTGTGTACGTACGTACATATGTATGTATATATTAGGAGCATGCATCAAAAATATATGCACACATATATAAATTAATTAAAATAGGATGTTACCTTATCCATATCCAACCTGCAGTCGAACATCTCGGTAGCTAGTTATTTCCTTCCTAAAACTCCTTAATCTTTCTCCTTAACTACACAGTGTGCAATTCCACCTCCTTGGCTTATTGAACTCAGTAATGAAGCCTGGAGTTTGTTTCAATGCAAAGATAGAATAAAGAGATGGCTAACTATATCATAAATTTCTAACTTCTTTCTCTCTTGCCTTAAGAACTAATCTCCACCCTCCCTTGCCCATGCTTTGGCTGTCCCCTATATCCAAGCTTCTAGATTTTAGGTCTAAATGGTTTAATAGTTAAATCATTTGTTTAATCAATTTAAGCCTATTAGTTAACTGAATGAACGTGTAACTTCTATAAGTCATTTTAAATAACTTTAAGGCTTCAAATAAATATTCAAAATGCCATTAATATTTAATACAATATTTGTATTCAATTTTATTATTAATTTACAACGTTTAAAAGTTGATACTATGTTGGTCAAACTTGGAACTTAACTAACAACACGACTGTGTTGACACTCTGGTATTAACTTGATCCTTGGTCAAAATTATTTGATGAAAGTCCTTAGTAAATTTTTAAACAATATAAATACTGAAGCTTATACAAACTTTGCTAAAGTACATTGTCGGAACCTGTTCAACTGCTTGCAGAACGTTTAAGAAAAGTCTAATTTCTACTCTTTATTAAGCTGCACCTAATAATTACATTTGTACACATTTTCTTTTTGTCAAAATTAAGGTCAAAATCTATTAATATCTATAGTTAACTGTACAGATTACTATAACGACCCGTAATTTCGCTACTTCGAAAATGAGAGATTTCTTTCGATTTAAATTTAAAAGGAGTTTAAATCATAAATAAATATGTTATATATATATATATATAAATAATTATCTATTCTTATAGTTAATGTATTAAAAAGTATAAATTTGGATTTTAGAACAAATCGAAAAAAGTTAAGTTTTGTTAAAAATAAATAAAGGCTTAAATAAATGGATTTTAATATTTGTCTAAAAAGATAAATCTTATTTAAAACATCTAATAAAGATAATAAAAGTATGTTAAAAGATTTAAAAGTTTGTTAATAATCGTTTTATAAAAATAACAAAAATTTGTCGCATTTTGTCAGTTTTACATACACTGTAAAATTAGAGATTTTGATATTAATTAAATACGATTTTAAAATATAAAGAGACTTGTTTTAATTTATTTAAAGAAGTAAAAAGTTCATTTTTAAATTTGGTTTACATAAATAAATAGTTTAACTAAAACGTTAAAATGTGACCGTAAAACATTTTGTCGAAAAACGACGTTTTGTCGATTTAAAAGTTGTAGCAACATCGTCGCACCTTTATTTTCTTATATATGAACATATATTCTAATAGTGAAAGTATTAATTAATTAACTAATCAAGTTTACTTTTACTAAATAAGGTTAGAAAACTTCTAAAAGTCGTGAAGAAAAGTAAGTAAGAATTAACAAAAGTAAGTAAGAAAAGTCAAAAGTAAACAACAAATCAATATCAAATCAAAGCCAACATAATTATGATATTCTTTACTTAATCTTTAACGGATAAAGACATAAAGTAAGGATGTGAAAGGTGATGTTAAGTTTTGAAAAAGTGGAGATTGTTTTAGGTTGAAGTAAGGTTAGTTTGGTAATTTGGTAAGAGGTTATTTTGATAAATTACGACTTTCTTTCTTTTTCTATAAATATCTACCTCATTCTTCACTTTCATTCACATTTTCTTCTTCTTCTTTTCTCAAGCTTCTTCATCTTCTTCCTCTCCTCTCTAATGGCTTCCATGCCATAGAAAAATATTATAAAGAATAATGTCAAAATATTTACAAAATTTTCAAAAGAAATCAATGTTTATTTTCTTCAAAACAAACTTCTTTTTTCTCTATATTTTACCTCTTCTTCTTTCGGCCATAAGTTCTTCAATACAGAACCAAAATGCAAAATTCTTTTTTTTTAAATCATTTATTTTTCCAGTGTCCACAACTTTCATGTTTATCACTTTGTTTCATTCCAAAGTTTACTATGTCAAAATTCCAGTTATTTCAAGTGCATTTTCTGACCCAGTTTTTAAGCCAGAAAATATGTCGTTTTGTTTTGATCATAACTTCATCATAAAAGATTCAAATTTAGAAATTATTTTTTTATAACCATATGAAATTGCAGTGGCTACAACTTTTATGTTGAGCACTTTTTCCACTTTTGAGGTTTGCTATACCTGAAACTCAATTCTTTGAAGTGTATTTTCGGGCTTTATTTTTGTGAATCCGAGAATATCTCTTTTATTTTGAACATATCTCCCTCAAAACAACTTGGATTCAAATGATTATTTTTTTTAAATTCAATAGAAAAGAATTTTCAACAACTTTTCAGTTAATAAGTTTTTCAAATTTTGTGAGTAAGAGAGTCAAAAGCAAGAGAGAAGATGACCTATTTTTCGATCTAAATCTTGTGAATTCAAGTTCAAAGCTCCACCGCTTCTTCTCTATATTTTCGGCCAACCTCTATCTCAAGCCTCGGCCAAGCTATTGGATGGGAGAGGGTATTGTTTGCTAGTGTTTAATGGAGTAGGAATTAATTAGTGAAGTGTTGGTTGATTAGAATGTTGGTAGGTAGTTAATCGCTTTGGTTTATGGTGAGAAATTCTCATTGCTTTTGAATTTATATTTTGATTATGTTATAAATCATATTTACACCCTTATGACATATGAATGTTTATACCAAATTGATTGTTAATATGGATGATTTGATAGTTAGTAAATTAAGTGAACTGTGATAATATATCCCATTATGATATTAATAGGGAATGTTAGATTTGAAATCATATGCATGTGATTGGTTGAATGGATGTTATGTTAGTGGTAAATATGAATATTGGATATGTTCATTTTGATCAAGTAATCCCTTTATCTAAAAAGACCATATTTTAGTAATATGACATATTATGGAAAAATAAGTCTCTTTTCATTTAAAAGCAAAATTAAAGTTAAAATGAAAGAGAATTTGAAATTTGAAGTGAATCGGATTTGAAAAGAATAGTTAATTTGAAATTGAAATCGATTTTGAAAAGGTCAAGTTTAGTTTGATATTGAATTGAAGTTTAAATTGAGATTAGATTTGAAATCTAAGTTTTAAATGTGTTTAATTTGAGATTAGAATTGAAATTGAGTTGAAATTGGAATTTAAAATATAATATTAAAATAATGTGAATATAATAATATTATAATAGGGTAATAGCGAAAATACATTTTAAATACTTTTAAAAGTGAAAATATTAATTTAAAATGGTTTCTAATGATTTCATAAGTGTTGAAATCCAATTTGAATAGATTATTTCAAATATTGAAAAACAAGTTAAAACGAGACGCGTCGCGCAACGTTAGTTCGCGATTTCGCGCCGAAAAATTCAAATGAGTGTATAGAGTGGAATATAGCTCGGAATTCTTCGAGATAAGAAAATTTCGGACTATTATATCCATATCTTCTAAACGAAAAAAGAAAATCAAAGTTTCGATAAGTAGATTTTGAATTAAGTCCAAATCAATTTTGTAGAAAAATCGCGCTAGTGCATTTAGTGACCATAACAGAAATTTGTTTAAATGAATGTTTTTAATTATGGAAAAATATGGAATAAATTTGGTAAATCTATTTAAATGATTTGAAAGAGATTTGGATTGGAAAATATGAATTATCGAATGCTTAAAAGTTGTTTAATTCAAATAAGCTTATTTAGCACTTCCGTAGCACTTTTCTGCTGCGAATTGTAAAACTTTTGGAATATGAGTTTACATGTAACGACGTTTCCCAGAATCAATTGTGAATGTTTTAAAAAGGATAATTAAGCATTTTGAAAGATAATTTGGAATATTTATAAGCAATTCCAAAATAAAGTTGAAAATCTGAGTATGTGGAAACGACTAGTACATTTGTCTCGCCTGTGAGATCTGGGAAGATAAAACAAGGTGTTTAACAAAGGTTACGGATGAAGCAACCTGTGCCCTGAACTTACCTGGCCTATGTTTTCTTTTCTTAGGTGAGGGGAGGAACAGATCGAAAGGAAAGCCCGGATGCTCTTAAATAAAAAGATTCTGTATTAAGTTTTTGAATTAAAAGAAGATTGGTATTATCCAAATGTTAAGTAATCTCCAAAATGAATGATTTCTATGATCCTATTTACTCAAAAATGTTTTGTTAAGATTGACTTAGGGTTTATCGTAAACGATGTCTTAAATAACATTGTTTTTGACCCGCTTAAAAGTTAAGAAGTTTGGATCAAGAATCTAGTAAGGAAATCTGAGATATTTTCCAAAGTAGAAGAATAAATTTCTTAGAATCATCCTAAGTTAAAAGAAAGAGATTTCGAAATCATCCGAAAAGAATTAAAGTGAAAAGAGACTTAATAAATCCTATATACTCATATTCACTTTTATCGATGATTGGATTTCGAAGGAACCGGAGTCGGATTTGGTTAATTCCTATCCGAAAACCACTTCGAACTAATATATACGTTCGGACGTGAAGATATGCGGAAGACGATGATTATTGAAGATTGTGGATCTTCATAGCGTGAGGTTGCTTGTTGATCTGCTCGGGATCGCACCCATTATAGAGTTATATGTAGTAGTGGTCTCCTCGTGATGGAGATTTTGCGGATTGCAAGGGCTTCTCGCCTAGTAATGGCTGAGGAAAGTGCCTTCGGTTTGTCCTGTTCCTGGACAACTTGTATGGACGTTTGTCTGACATTGCATTTCTAACGATTACGTACATTGGTTTTTACAAACGTACATCAGTGGTGGCGGAGAAGGCAACTTCTCTTAGCTTAACACCCTCCTTAAGACATACGAGCTTAAGGGTTGTATTTTTGTGGAAGGCAATTAGTAGTTAAATGAAAATGGCAATGTGGCATTCAAAGATGTGATATGTGCTATGGGAAAAGGTAATCGTTTGCCTCAAGCCTCATCAAACCGGAAATGACCGAAACAGGATTAGATGCAGCAGGGCTAAGTGGGTCATTCCCAATTAGGGTATGATCATCCCCTTATAGATATATTTCTTCCCGCTATGACGTTTGGGATGTTAATTAATGTGGTGTATGAAAAATGAGCCTCGGTTAAAGGTCGGTAACAACCGGAGGATGAAATATTTGGTGCTATCTTGTTAAAGAGGTAGGCCGGTCTTGTGTTGGTAGAGGGCAGATGTTCTGTGCCTCAGGACATCCATCTAGAGGTGTACCCATTTCGGAAGGTAGATCCCGCGCCTGGTCATTTGTATGGAAATCCATTCTCCAATAAGAACCTACGGACTTGATTGTAAACCTATTATGCTGGAATTTAATCAATGTAACAATTTCGGCTAAGATTAATAAGTTTATTTGCAAATGTTTTCAAAGAGTTGTCATTAGAAATAATATCAAATGTTTTGATATAAAAGTATTTTAGTTATCATAAGGTAAAAACCCGTTCGTGTTTATGTATGGCTGTGGTCTTGTGAGATACTCTTTATTTTCAAAGGATCTTTATTAAAAGGCTGATATATGACACTGTCATTTATTATTGAGTTATTCTCACGCTGGTTTATCAAGCCTGATCCGGGTATTTTCAATACTCGGGTCAGATCCGAGTAGTTTCAGGATAGTCGAAGACGGTTGGAGTTTCCATAGGAGAGCTGGAGATATTCATCGACGTATGGAGATATTCTGTTATCCGCTTTGCTTAGTGTATTTTGTTTGATGTTTGTCAGCATTTGTAAGGGTAGGTTTTATAACTGTCCGAGCTGAATTTAGGTTAGACTCTAATATTTGTATTTAAAATTTTTCCGCTGTAAAAATATTTTTTCAATATTATATGTTATTCCATTCGTGTGAGATTCTGTTCTGTCTACATTTCTTTATCACCCTTAATGATCCGTCTTTTCATGCAATTTGAGTTGGACATGTGTGGTTTACTATCGATGCAAAGGGTACGGGAAAATGGTTCGTTACATTTGGTATCAGAGCTGAAGGTTAAGCGAGAACCTTGGCTCTGTTATGGGTAAAATCTCATCAGTGATAGGATTAGTAATGTCCTAGGATGAGTATCTCATTAGAGATAGGGTTAGTAACACCCTAGAATGAGTTATGAGAGTATTATATATATTGAGATCGTATTTGTTAATTTTATAAAAATGATTTTGTTTTAAAGGAAATGGGTAAATGAAATAATTTTTCCTTGGGTTTATATTATAAATATTAAAGGGAATACTATTACCTTTTGGGTTAGAAATTAAGGATTGTTTGTAATTTAGCTTAGTAAAACTAAAATATGAATATCTTGTGATTAGAATTGCACAATTTGACTATAAGGTATTTCATATAGGATCAATTAGTTAAAACCTAGAATTTAGAACTTCAATCATATACCCTTAGATACTTAGTATTAAGAAACAATAATGATTAAGTGATTATCATAATGGATGGATTTAAAAGCTAAGTACAAATATCTTGTGAAGTAGAATTCATAATTTGACTATAAGACATTTGATGGTATTATTGAAGTTAGAAGTTGTAATTGGAGAAAGTAATAAAAAATAATAATAAATAAATTATTATCAATAAGATAGAAAAAGATAAGCCAAGATTGAAATTTTGGGTAAATATAATATGAAAGGGTAAGTTCTATAACTTATAAAGGAGTTAAGTTAATTTGAAATTTAGACACTTTGATTAGGTTAAAAGTCAAAGTAAAATTTAGGAATAAGAGATATAAAAATATATCATCCTAATATAAAAACATTGAATTACTGATACATGTAGGGTAACATTTGTAATTCAAAATGAACTAAGATTAGATGTGGATATTTTTGAATTATATGGTTAGTAGTTTGATTGTTAAATGAAAAAGGTTAATACCAAATACCATGTGAATTAAGTTTCACAATTTGACTATAAGGCATTTGATGGATTTAAGATTAAGAAATTTGATTTAGGAAATGGATAGGTAAATAAGTTAAGTAAGTTAATCATAGAATTAGTAAGAAAAAAAGTGTACACTTAGTAAAGTTGTCTTATTAATATATGGATTAGATAAATAATTTTAGTTGAATTGAAACCTTAGGTAAAGGAAACTAAGGATTGAGTTTTATAACTTATTAGTTTGAGATAATAATAGAATTCCACATTTGTTGAAGACCCTAATTGAAGAGATGATGGTTTGAAGATTAGGGATATGTATATATATACTCTTAGGAAGTAAAAGTATATTATACAAGTTTAAGTCATATTTGTACGCTTAAGTAATAATATATAAGAAGGAAACAATGGTTATGAAATAAACTTAGATTAATAGAAATTTTAAAGAAATATGTTAGGTAAAGATGAATGTGGATAAGTACATAAGTTAAAATGTAGACCATTTTGGCACATAAATTTTGATCTAAGATTTGAGTACAGAACTTTGAGGTGTTTACACCAATCTGAAAAGGATTTATCACTCGATTTTTGACGGCGAATATTGATGAGAGTTTATGATTATGTACACAAGTTTTCTATCATAGTTGAGAGCTATGCAAGGTAAGCAAGGGTTTGTGATTAAGAAGTCTGATCAAAGTCCTCACGAGAAAATCGAGTGATCGATACTAGTTCAAAAGAAAAGTTGTGGATTTAAATAATAGATCGAATCAAATATCACATATAGTATGATGTGTTGGGTCTGTCTACTTAGTAGTTGGATAGTTATCTTAAATAATAGGCATTAAGATATAGTGGTTGGACTTATGTTTTGATATATATATATATATATATATATATATATATATATATATATATATATATATATATATATATAGACCACAAATATAGTACATGCTCAGGACAGGGAATGAGTTATGTGGATGTATTCATTTATGTTGATATAGTATCAGTGTGGTTGTTTTGGATGCATAATCTTGTTTGGTTGTTGTATATATTATCTTAAATATGCAGTATGCACTAGGATGGGTAGAATAAAAATTTAACTTGATGTATGTATATATAACCTTAAGTACATGATAAGTACTCAGGTTAGTGTGGAAAATCTTGGTATGTATGTTTGGCATCATCTTTTATAGTGTTGTTATGATATCGGCCTTCTTCTTTTCTATCATCGGTAGAAATAAGCCAAATTATTTGAGGAGATGAGTATGGGATAGATTCCTTTGTCTTTGATTTCATTTCGAGGACGAAATGCTTTTAAGTAGGGAGAATGTAACGACCCGTAATTTCGCTACTTCGAAAATGAGAGATTTCGTTTGATTTAAATTTAAAAGGAGTTTAAATCTTAAATAAATATGTTATATATATAAATAATTATCTATTCTTATAGTTAATGTGTTAAAAAGTATAAATTTGGATTTTAGAACAAATCGACAAAAGTTAAGTTTTGTTAAAAATAAATAAAGGCTTAAATAAATGGATTTTACTATTTGTCTAAAAAGATAAATCTTATTTAAAGCATCTAATAAATATAATAAAAGAATGTTAAAAGATTTAAAAGTTTGTAAATAATCGTTTTATAAAAATAACAAAAATTTGTCGTATTTTGTTAGTTTTACATACACTGTAAAATTAGAGATTTTGATATTAATTAAATATGATTTTAAATTATAAAGAGACTTGTTTTAATTTATTTAAAGAAGTAAAAAGTTCATTTTTAAATTTTGTTTACATAAATAAATAGTTTAACTAAAACGTCAAAATGTGACCGTAAAATATTTTGTCGAAAAACGACGTTTTGTCGATTTAAAAGTTGTCGCAACGTTGTCGCACCTTCATTTTCTTATATAGGAACATATATTCTAATAGTGTAAGTATTAATTAATTAACTAATCAAGTTTACTTTAACTAAACAAGGTTGGAAAACTTCTAGAAGTCATTAAGAAAAGTAAGTAAGAATTAACAAAAGTAAGTAAGAAAAGTCAAAAGTAAACATCAAATCAATATCAAATCAAAGCCAACATAATTATGATATTCTTTTCTTAATCTTTAAGGGATTAAGACATAAAGTAAGGATGTGAAAGGTGATTTTAATTTTTGAAAAAGTGGAGATTGCTTTAGGTTGAAGTAAGGTTAGTTTGGTAATTTGGTAAGATGTTATTTTGGTAAACTACGACTTTCTTTCTTTTTCTATAAATATCCACCCCCTTCTTCACTTTCATTCACATTTTCTTCTTCTTCTTTTCTCAAGCTTCTTCATCTTCTTCCTCTCCTCTCTAGTGGCTTCCATGCCATAGAAAAATATTATAAAGAATAATGTCAAAATATTTACAAATTTTTCAAAAGAAATCAATGTTTATTTTCTTCAAAACAAACTCATTTTTTCTCTATATTTTACCGCTTCTTCTTTCGGCCATAAGTTTTTCAATACAGAACCAAAATGCAAAATTCTTTTTTTTAAATCATTTACTTTTCCAGTGGCTACAACTTTCAAGTTTATCACTTTGTTTTAATCCAAATTATACTATGTCAAAATTCCACTTATTTCAAGTACATTTTCTGGCCCAGTTTTTAAGCCAGAAAATAGGCCGTTTTGTTTTGATCATAACTTGATCATAACAGATCCATATTTATAAATTATTTTCTTAAAATCATTTGAAATTTCAGTGGCTACAACTTCTATGTTGAGCACTTTTTCCAGTTTTAAGGTTTGCTATACCTGAAACTCAATTATTTGAAGTGTATTTTCGGGCTTTATTTTTGTGAATCCGAGAATAGCTCTTTTATTTTGAACATATCACCCTCAAAAATACTTGGATTCAAATGATTATTTTTTTCAAATTCAATAGAAATGAATTTTCAACAACTTTTCAGTTAATAAGTTTTTCAAATTTTGTGAGTAAGAGAGTCAAAAACAAGAGAGAAGATGACCTATTTTTCGGATCTAAATACTGGGAATTCAAGTTCAAAGCTCTACCGCTTTTTCTCTATATTTTCGGCCAACCTCCGTCTCAAGCCTCGGCTAAGCTATTGGATGGAAGAGGGTGTTGTTTGCTAGTGTTTAATGGAGTAGGAATTAATTAGTGAAGTGTTTGTTGATTAGAATGTTGGTAGGAAGTTAATCGCTTTGGTTTATGATGGGAAATTCTCATTGCTTTTGAATTTATATTTTGATTATGTTATAAATCATATTTACACCCTTATGACATATGAATGTTTATACCAAATTGATTGTTAATATGGATTATTTGATAGTTAGTAAATTAAGTGAGTTGTGATAATATATCCCGTTACGATGTTAATAGTGAATGTTAGATTTGAAATCATATGCATGTGATTGGTTGAATGGATGTTATATTAGTGATAAATATGAATATTGGATATGTTCATTTTGATCAAGTAATCCCTTTATCTAAAAAGACCATATTTTAGTAATATGAGATATTGTGGAAAAATAAATCTCTTTTCATTTAGAAGTAAAATTAAAGTTAAAATGAAAGAGAATTTGAAAATTGAAGTGAATCGGATTTGAAAAGAATAGTTAATTTGAAATTGAAATTAAGATGAATAGTGAAATTGAAATTGAAATCGATTTTGAAAAAGTGAAGTTTAGTTTGATATTGAATTGAAGTTTAAATTGAGATTAGATTTGAAATCTAAGTTTTAAAATATTTAATTTGAGATTAGAATTGAAATTGAGTTGAACTTGGAATTTAAAATTTAATATTAAAATAATGTGAATATAATAATATTATAATAGGGTAACAACGAAAATACATTAATACTTTTAAAAGTGAAAATATTGATTTAAAATGGTTTCGAATGATTTCATAAGTGTTGAAATCCAATTTGAATAGATTATTTCAAATATTGAAAAATAAGTTAAAACTAGACACGTCGCGCAACGATAGTTCGCGATTTCGCGTCGAAAAGTTCAAATGAGTGTATAGAGTGGAATATAGCTTGGAATTCTTCGAGATAAGAAAATTTCGGACTATTATATCCATATCTTCTAAACGAAGAAAGAAAATCAAAGTTTCGATAAGTAGATTTTGAATTAAGTACAAATCAATTTTCTAGAAAAATCGCGCTAGTGCAGTTTAGTGACCATAACAGGAAATTTGTTTAAATGAATGTTTTTAATTATGGGAAAATATGGAATAAATTTGATAAATCTATTTAATTGATTTAAAAGAGAATTGGATTGGAAAATATGAATTATCGAATGTTTAAAAGTTGTTTAATTCAAATAAGCTTATTTGGCACTTCCGTAGCACTTTTCTGCTGCGAATTGTAAAACTTTTTGAATATGAGTTTAAATGTAACGACGTTTCCCAGAATCAATTGTGAATGTTTTAAAAAGGATAATTAAGCATTTTGAAAGATAATTTGGAATATTTATAAGCAATTCCAAAGTAAAGTTGAAAATCTGAGTATGTGGAAACGACTAGTACATTTGTCCTGCCTGTGAGATCTGGGAAGATAAAACAAGGTGTTTAACTAAGTTACGGATGGAGCAACCAGTGGCCTGAACTTACCCGGCCTATGTTTTCTTTTCTTAGGCGAGGGGTGGAACATATCGAAAGGAAAGCCCGGATGCTCTTAAATAAAAAGATTTTGTATTAAGTTTTTGAATTAAAAGAAGATTGGTATTATCCAAATGTTAAGTAATCTTCAAAATGAATGATTTTTATGATCCTATTTACTCAAAAATGTTTTGTTAAGATTGACTTAGGGTTTATCGTAAACGATGTCTTAAATAACATTGTTTTTGACCCGCTTAAAAGTTAAGAAGTTTGGATCAAGAATCTAGTAAGGAAATCTGAGATATTTTCCAAAGTAGAAGAACAAATTTCTTAGAATCATCCTAAGTTAAAAGAAAGAGATGTCGAAATCATCCGAAAAGAATTAAAGTGAAAAGAGACTTAATAAATCCTATATACTCATATTCACTTTTATCGATGATTGGATTTCGAAGGAACCGGAGTCGAATTTGGTTAATTCCTATCCGAAAACCACTTCGAACTAATGTATACGTTTGAACGTGAAGACATGTTGAAGACGATGATTATTGAAGACCATGGATCTTCATAGCGTGAGGACTGCTTGTTGATTTGCTCGGGGTCGTACCCATTATAGAGTTATATGTAGTAGTGGTCTCCTCGTGATGGAGATTTTGCGGATTGCAAGGGATTCTCGCCTAGTAATGGCCAAGGAAAGTGCCTTCGGTTTGTCCTGTTCCTGGACAATTTATATGGACGTTTGTTTGACATTGCATTTCTAACGATTACATACATTGGTTTTTACAAACGTACATCAGTGGTGGCGGAGAAGACAACTTCTCTTAGCTTAACACCCTCCTTGAGACATACGAGCTTAAGGGTTGTATTTTTATGGAAGGTAATTAGTAGTTAAATGAAAATGGAAATGTGGCATTCGAAGATTTGATATGTGCTATGCGAAAAGGTAATCGTTTGCCTCAAGCCTCATCAAACCGGAAATGACCAATACATGATTAGATGCATGAGGGCTAAGTGGGTCATTCCCAATTAGGGTATGGTCATCCCCTTATAGATATATTTCTTCCCTCTATGATGTTTGGGATGTTAATTAATGTGGTGTATGGAAAATGAGCGCTCGGTTAAAGGTCGGTAATGACCGAGGAATGACATATTCGGTACTATCTAGTTAAAGAGGTAGGCCGGTCTTGTGTTGGTAGAGGGCAGATGTTCTGTGCCTCGGGACATCCATTTAGAGGTGTGCCCACTTCGGAAGGTTGATCCTGCGCCTGGTCATTTGTATGGAAATCCATTCTCCAATAAGAACCTACGGACTTGATTGTAAACCTATTATGATGGAATTTAATCAATGTAACAATTTCGGCTAAGATTAATAAGTTTATTTCCAAATGTTTTCAAAGAGATGTCAATAGAAATAATATCAAATGTTTTGATATGAAAGTGTTTTAGTTATCATAAGGTGAAAACCCGTCCGTTTTTATGTATGGGCGTGGTCTTATGAGATACACTTTATTTTCAAAGGATCTTTATAAAAAGGCTGATTATGACACTGTCATTTATTATTGAGTTTTTCTTATGCTGGTTTATAAAGCCTGATCCGGGTATTTTCAATACTCAGGTCAGATCCGAGTAGTTTCAGGATAGTCGAAGACGGTTGGATTTTCCAGAGGAGAGCTGGAGATATTCATCGACGTATGGAGATATTTTGTTATCCGCTTTGCTTAGTGTATTTTGTTTGATGTTTGTCAGCATTTGTAAGGGCAGGTTTTATAACTGTCCCAGCTGAATTTAGGTTAGACTCTGATATATGTATTTAAAAGTTTTTCGCTGTAAAAATATTTGTTCATTATTATATGTTATTCCATTCGTGTGAGATTTTGTTCTGTCTACTTTTCTTTATCACCCTTAATGATCCGTCTTTTCATGCAATTTGAGTTGGACATGTGTGGTTTATTGTCGATTCAAAAGGTACGGGAAAACGGTTCGTTACAATTACATTAAATTTCATGGTTCAATCCGATAACCTTTATCTTTCAACTGATTCACTTTGGACGGAGATTTTGACTTTAAGTTGACTGCCAATTATGGTGGTACTAACATTTTATAATGAAAGAGATGAATCCTCTCTTGAGTAGTGTTTCAATTCAAGTAGTTCACCGAGTACCCAACTACGGCCGTAACATGATCGTTATGCCATGTGCATGAATGTAATTAAAGTACATTGTAGTTACTTAAGATTAATAATACCGTCAAATCTGAAACTACTACATGTCATTACCATAAGACCTTCTATTTTGATTTAGTTGTATTAACCTAAAGGAGACTTTCCTTGAGTCGTTCTATGATTGTTCCAAACAACCACAAGTACGTAACCCCTTCATGTCCTCAATAGTCATAAGTAATTCACCGTCATACGGAGAGCGTTACATACACTAGCCTTAAAGGATATATCAATATCCTATTCTTGATACATCTTGACTGGGAATATTTAAGAAGTATTTAGATATGGATTCAACAATCATGGCTACGAACACATTCGTAATCGCAATCGGTTAAATACTTCTTTTTGAAGATTTTTCTACTTACACATGTTTTATATATTTATTTCATTATTTATATCTTTATATAACCAACACGTAGAAGAAAATAAAACCAAAAGCTTACTTTCTTCCGAACAAGATTATCTATAGAGTTAAATGATATAACTATTTACATAATTACCCCTAAGGCACATCCTTAACTCTATTAATCTCTCACTTGCACTTAAGGTCAATTACTGAGTTTCATTACCATGCATTCGACCGGTCTACCAAAATTAGACCAATTTAGCGTCTTATCTTTAGTATCTACTCTCTTGATTATGTTCTCTCCAACACTGGTAAAATACCTTACCATGTGGAACTTACGGAGGACGCGTCTCGACCACTTATGAGGTCGCATTTCCCTGGCAAACTGTATTGCTGCATTATTGTTACAATTCTTAAGCATCAGTCCTTTAATGCTTGGGATCGCTCTTGGCTGCTTAATGAATTCGTACATCCACACTACTACTTTGCAACACCGTTCAAGGCATTGTATTCAATCTTCATGGTTGCATCGACCACAACTTTTTTTTTTGAAATTTTTTAAATAATGGCCCCTCCATTGAGGGCAAACACAAAATGTAAGACTAATTTGTTGTCATCTACATCACTCTAAGAACTTGAGTTTGAGTATCCTGACATAAGGAGTTCGTTATTTCTACATATGAGATACATAAACTTAGTGTTTATAAAATACTTAAGAATGACCTTTTGTTTGAAAGATAAGTGGTTTTGGAGTGGCCCATCCAATTTTTATTAATTCTATTAAAACAGGTGCTTGGTTGAAATACCAGAGCAGCTACAACTCATATAAAAAATATAACTATAACCCAAAGTGCCATATTTGATCAGCTACCACTCACACAAAACAAAACAACAATACTTATGGATGACCTTAAATGCCGTATAATGGTTTTATCCTAGATTTGACAGATATCGGCTAACTGTTCATAGTGCAAAGTGACACCTATCCTACTACATAACATAATGTACATTATGGATCCTATTGCCAAAGAATAAGGAACCCGACTCATCTGCTATATTTCCTTATCAGTAGATGGAAGTCCTTCTTAGAAAGGACAATTCCATGCCGCATTGGAACATTTCCACGCTTGAAAATTTCCATACTAAAAACATCTTAGTATGCTATCTATATACATTGAATAGGATAATCCTAACAAACTTCTCGATCTATCTGTATAGATCTTAATGATTAATATAAAGTATGCCTCACCTAAAACCTACAATAAGAAGTTATTAGACAACCAAGCTTTCGAATAATGTAACATTGGTATATCATTACTAAATAGTAGTAAACTGTAACACCTTGATATTTTATGGTATATATAAATAAAAAGAAATTAAAAGCTCATTTGGTATAGCGGTAAAGGTGCATGTTGACTTCCTTAATGATCGGGGATCAAGTCCCATTGTCATCTAAAATTTAGAGTGATGTTTTTTAGCGGGTTTGTTTCCAGCGATTTTCCTACGTATTTCAGCGTTGTTTCTGACATATGGCGGCTTCCCATTCGCTCCAATGATGCAACAGGATGAGATGACTAAATTTTATTGGTTGAGTGATGTGTGTGGGCTAGAATGGATAACCATTAAGTGTATGAAAGAACCAGATTTAATCTAAAATAATCTAAAGGATTATATTCACTCAAACAATCTATAAATAAACCATCTAACCTAAACAAAATCTTTTATTTTGCCATCGCCATACTTCTACAGTATTATTCTTCCTCCTCTTCTCTACTAAATAAACAAATCTCTACCAAATTAAATTATCTATATATCTTCAAGCAATTTGGAGAATTTAGAAGAATCAAAGGGAGAAAGATTAAAGCAAAGCTCTTTTTCAAATTTATGCAAGCTCAAGTGCTAGGTGAGTGGGAATTAATATGAAATTGAAAAATAAAGTAGTTCAATTTCAGTTCTTTTCTGGCATGTTAATATGAATTAATTTCTATTATTAATTGATAATAGATGTAAATTATTGCAACTTCTTCTTCCACTTCTCAAATCTAATTCATGTTTGGTTTAAAATGTGGGACATATAAATTGTCTATTCACGTTTTATGGCATAAATAAGATTGAAATTTATGTAAATTATTGTATCTTCTTTTTCATCCACTTCTATATTCTAATTCTTATTTGGGTTGAAATTTGGAACAAACAAATTGTTATTCACATTTCATGTCATAAATAAGATTGGTTTAATTAAATTGAATTAGAATTGTTATTCAATTTCTAATGGTAGAACATGTTAGTTGAATAAATTCAGAATATGTTACTTGAATAAATTATGTTTTTTCTTGATATAATTACGTAATTTTGATTATGGTTTTGGAATAAAATTGAAAAGTCTAATTGGCATAATTGTTTGTTTTATATATGGCATAAAAATGTAAAAGTGGAATTTTATGTAATTAAATGGTTTATGGCTTTGTACAAATTAAATCTCTAAAAGGAGAACGTAAATTAGGGTGAAAAAATGTAAATTAAATGGACCCCTAAAGGCTAGTATAAATCTATAATAAAATGGTATAAAAATTACAGACAAACCATACGGACTGAACGGACGTGAAAACGAAATACCATTTATGTAAGAAAAAGGAAATGGTGAAATAACCAAATCAGATGTAAAAATGGCCAAAAGCAGATTAATGGAAATAAACAATATGTAAACTGTAGTGGTAAAATTGATTAATCTGGAAGCAATTTGGTTGGCAAACCTTATAAAGGTCTGGATAGGTGTTTCATGCAATTAAGACCAAAATATAGTTTTGGCTGTACGTATTAGGAGCGGACAAGAAGGTTCGCAAGGATGTTTGTTACCTTTCATAGGTTGCTAGTACGTAGGATAGATAGCATCCACAATCGTAAGTTTCTTCCGGTAGATCGACGCGGATGGAACATGACAAGTGTGCTTCGACGTAGGCTTCTTTAAGCAGATCGCTGAAGGATTTTGCATAGCCGACCAAGTAGTGGGCACTCTTTCAGAGGACTGACACTTTGGATAAGGGCAAGTCGACGTTGGTGACCGAGGAGACAGAAGGATAGGAGTCCAGTTTGGCGGAGCCTTAGCGCAACTTCGAAGTCCTACGAGGTTGTTTGAGTTGGTGCTGGTCAGACATAAGAGGCATTCAGTCATAGTGCACAGGTGAAGAGCATGACTTTCACACTGTAGAACGTGGATAGATGAGAATAGCAGGTCCAACAGGCCAATTGACAATCAGTATTATTGCATGGTTGACTTTCTTAGAGTGACCACGGACTTTTCCTTCTTAGGAATTATATCTAAGAAGGATTCACTACATTGTATTATTCATCCTCTGCGATATCCGTGGAAGACGTGTAATTAAATAGTTTTATTCTTTCTGCTTCATTTTATTTCTCATTCACCAAACTTTAGGTCTGACCCATTCCTATTTTTCCTATTTTCCTCAAATCACAAGAGGGAAAGTCTAGGTTGTAGTTCTTTGCAGCTTGGAGGGTCATTGGAGCATTTGTTATCTTCAGCTTTTGTTTCTTTTGTTTCATGTACTTCGTTTCTCTTTTCCATACTTTACTCTATATATGGGGACTTATATCGTGAATTTTGTTATGTTTTATGTTTTGGTGGAGACTATTTGGTACTTTTTGTTTTAAAAATAAATTTGGGATAACGTTGTTTTTTATGAAGCTGTTTTGCTATTAATTTATAATTAGCAAAAGTTTTCTTCCGCTGCAATATTTTAATCATTTTATGTTGTTGCCTTAGTCTCTGTGCTATGTTATGGTTTTTTATTTCACCCGACCACCTGTGCTTCTAGTCATGTCCGATTTTTGGGGTGCCTAAAGGTGCGGGGTGTTACAGTTGGTATTAGAGCTAAGGTTTCGGTAATCCTAAAAGTATTTTAAAAATATAAAGGTTTTCAAATAATTTTTAAATGATATTCCAAATAGTACTTTTAAAAGTATATGTATATATTTTGGAAAAAAAGAAATTTTAGAAATGGGTCCCTCATATCTCCTCCTCCCTATCTATTGAACTATTTTTGGAGTACCTAATCCCTCTTTTAAATATCCACAGATAGAAATGTCCAAACCACAAGATATCCCCGAAGTTCCAAGCCTTAATATGCCTGCTTGGTTGACGTTATTTGTAGGCTACTGTACGAGCAGAGTCACCAACTAGGGATGCTGCTCCGGAGGAAGGGGCTCCAGGCCATCCGCCATGCCTTCTCGATTTTCCCAAGTTATGCAAGGACTACCCCAGCTTAGGAGGCAAGCTATTTCTTGGCACCGAGGTATATACTGAGGTGAGAGCTTGGATCCATAGTTGTGAGTGGATATTTGGACTTATGGGATTAGAGGACTTGGCTCGAAGGCAGTTTGCTTCATGGTAGTTGTAGGGAGAGGCTCTTTATTGGTGGGAGATTATGGAGGCTGAGGAAGATAATTTGACTTGGGCGGATTTTCATACTAGGTTCGAGCGGAAATTCTTATCGTAGGCCAAAGAGGGAGTGCAACTAGAGAAATTTATATAGCTCAAGTAAGGGGATATAACAATTAAGGAATATGTTAATCAATTCAATGAGCTTACCAAATTTGGACTAGACCTGATCAATACTCCTCACAAGAAGGCGTTGAAGTTCGCTAAGGGTTTGAGTCAGCCACTACAGAGTTTGGCGGTGAGCCACATTCCGATGGGAGCTACTTTTGAGGGATCGGTAGAGATGGATTTACTTGTTGATACTGAGAAAAAAGAAGATGTGGCACAGAAGAGTGATGGGAAAAAGCTGTGGAAAGGAAAGAGGAGAGGAGGATGAGGGTCAGGTGGAAAAAGGAAAGTTCCAAGGAAGGACTGGAAGTGCAATACTTGTGGGAAACTAGGTCATTTTGCTAAGGATTGTAGAGGGGCAGGAGAGTGACCAAGACTGAGGTGCTATCTTTGCGATCAAGTAGGGCATATAAAGAAGGACTGCCCGTTGAACCCTAAGCATAGTTCACATGCACCTTCATAGCCTGCTTAGGCTTACGCTTTAATGATAGCTCCTTCCTCTAGTACTCTCGGTTGTCGACAAGGGAAAGAAGGTGATCATCGAAGGTGTGTTATCAATCTCTGATTTTCCTATTCGTACCCTATTTGATTCTAGAGCTTCGCACTCTTTTATATCTAGTACTCTAGTAGAGGGTCTTGGTCTTGATGCTTGCTTAGTGACCGTCCCGGTAGTAGTATCAGCCTATTTGTCCATGTTATGTCGGGATTTGAAATTGTTTATTTTAAGGGTTGATTTTGACTATGGTGCCTTTGTATTGGGCTTTTCCGGGTTTGGGTTGATTCTTAGTATGAATTGGCTATCCATGTATGGTGCTGTTCTTGATTGCGATAAGAGGGTAGTAAGGTTAGACACTTGTAGTGGACGTACCTAGGAGGTATCTTGTGATCCTAAAGGATAAGTCATGTTGAGCCACCTTTATTCTGTTGCTTTATCGCCCGATAGTTTGAGTTCAGTACCCGTTGTTAGAGACTTTCCAGACGTGTTCGAGGAGGTTGTTGACCTTCCACCTCAAAGAGAGATCGAGTTCAAGATTTATCTTATCAATAATGCCGAACTGGTTGCTTTACCAATAAGGCATATGGCTCCTAAGGAATGTCATGAGCTGAGCAAGCAGATTGGAGAGCTTTTGGAGAAGGGCTCATTCGTTGAAGCGTTTCTGAGTGGGGCGCACCCATCGTCTTTGCTACTAAGGGGATAGCTCTCCCAGGCTTTGCGTGGATTATATTGAGCTTAATAAGCCGATGAAGAAGAATCATTATCCTCTTCCCCTTATAGACGATCTCTTCGACCAGCTAGTAGGAGACAAGGTATTTTCGCAGCTCGATTTGGCCATGGGATTTCATCAGTTGCATGTGGCAGAGGATAGCATCGAGAAGACAGGACTCTGGATGGGTTATTTGCGTGGTTAGTCACACCAGTTGGGCTAACCAATTCTCTAGCATGTTTTGTGGACCTGATTAGTCAAGTATTTCATGAATTATTGAACAAGTTTGTTATGGTGTTCATCGACAACATTTTTTATTTGCGAAGCAAGGAGGAGCATACTGTTCACTTGGAAGATTTGTTTAAGAACCTACGAGAACATAACTTGAAGGCGAAGTTCTCCAATTGCCACTTTTCGAGGGATGATGTTTGCTTTTTGGGACACATCATTTCAGAGGATGGACTTGCAGTAGATTCGGCAAAAGTGGTAGCAATACAAGACTGGCAGACCCCTAAGAATGCCTAGACATAAGGAGTTTCCTTGGTCTTGCGGGCTACTATAGGAAGTTCATTAAGGACTTTGCTAGGATATCAGCTCCACTTACCCATCTTACCAAGAAAAACTCAGCTTTTGTTTGGGATGCCAAGTGTGAGGATGCCTTTGGTCGATTGAAAGAAGCTTTGACTACCGCACCCGTATTGATATTACCGGATGGAACCAAGCCTTTCTCAGTTTATACAAATGCTTATGGTACGGGGTTAAGGGCGGTACAGATGCAAGAGGGTAGGGTAGTGTGCTATGCAAGTAGATAGTTGAAAATGCATGAGAAGAACAACCCGATGCATGATCTTGAGTTGGCAACTATAGTTTTTGCTCTTAATTCTTAGAGGTACTATCTCTTAGGAGAAAGATTTGAGCTTTTCATGGATCATAATTCTTTGAAGTATTTATTCTCACAGAAAGACTTGAATTTGAGACAACAAATATGGATGGAGTTTTTAGCCTCTTATGACTTTGAGGTTTCCTATACCCCTGGCAAGGGTAATGTAGTGGGAGATGCGTTGAGTATACGCAAAGTGGTTTTAAGTCTTCTTTTTTTGGAATGGAAGCGTTTGGAGTTCATTACTACCTTTGATTTTAGACCTCCATCGGATTTAGCTTCAGGATTGTTAGCAACCCTCGACGTCCAGCCTAATTTGATGGAGCAGATTGGAGCAAGGTAAGGATGAAGAGTTAAAGGACATTCTAGATAAGCTTGGTAGAGGAGAGTTATCACCACATCTTAGGCGCTATACCACGGACACTAGTGAAAGGCTTAGAAGGGATGGTAGACTTTGTGTTCCTCGTATTGAGGATTTAGTAGATGCGATGTTGGTCGAGTCACATCATTCTAGGATGACAGTGCACCCCGGTGGTGATAAGATGTACGGGGATATGAAGAGGATATTCTATTAAATGAAGAAGAGGGTAGCGGAGTATGTATCGAAGTGCATCACTTTCCAAAGGGTAAAGGTGAAACAGAAGAAGCATGGAGAACTATTGTAGCCATTGGATATTCTAGTATAGAAATGGGAGAGCATTTCTATGGACTTCGTGGATGGATTACCAAGGTCACGGAGAGGGAACACGAGCATTGGGTCATTGTGGATGCACTGATGAAGAGTGCTCATTTTATACCCATTAAGAGTAATAGGACGACAGATTCTTTGACGACTCTTTATGTAAGCGAGATAGTTAGGCTTCATGGAGTTTCCGCCAGCATTGTCAGAAAAAGAGATCCATTATTCACCAGTGAGTTTTGAAGGAGCCTTCAGCAAGCCTTGGGAACGAAATTGAATCTGAGCACGACATATCACCCTTAGACAGATGGATAGACTGAGAGGGTAAATAGGGTTTTGGAAGATTGCTCAGATTATGCATCATTGACTTCAGAGGCTCTTGGGAAGACCACCTACCTTTAGTGGAGTTCGCGTATATATAATAATAGTTATCAAGCAAGCATTGGGATGGAACCGTTCGATGCCCTCTATGGTAGACTATGTAGATCACCAGCCTATTGGTGGGATACCACCGATAGGATCTTGCTTGGACCAGACTTGGTGAGGGAAAATTCTGAGAATGTGGATTTGATTCGTAAGAGATTGAAGAGTGCACAAGATAGACAAAAGTTATATGCCGACAAAAGACGTTCAGATTTGGAGTTTAAGGCTGGAGATATGGTTTTTGTTAAGGTTTCTCCTCTGAGTAACGTTATGAGATTTGGCTCAGTGGGTAAGTTAGCACCGGGATTTGTAGGACCCTTCCCTATTACTGCACGGATTGGAAAAGTGGTATATAGAGTTGATCTTCCAGATAAATTGGCAGGAGTTCATGATGTTTTTCATGTTTCGCGTCTTAGGAAGTGTCTACATGATTCCACAGTAGTACTAGAACCCGATCCGCAAAGGGAAGTTGAGGTAGAGCACAAATCACTTGTGTGTCGTACACCCACCCGTATGTTGGAACGCGATGTCAAGATATTACGCAATAAGGAAGTTTGTCTAGTGAAGGTTCAGTGGAGAGATGACCCGAAGGAGTGCACATGGGAATCTGAGGAAAGAATTCAAACTTCTTATCTTTTCTATTTGGAGGTACACTTAAAATATCCTATCTTTGATCTTTGATCTTTCCTTAGTTAGGGTCTTTTTGATAATCTTTAAGTGAAACCTATGGATGATACTTTGGTTGTAAACATGTCATTAGGGCATCTTATGTTTGATGGATGAAAATGATTGCAAGTGGATGCCAATGTTTGCAAATGGATGCATTGCATGCACTAGATAGATATTTATTAGGATAATCGGCCAACTAGGTACACACACCTGCATATGCATACCCATTATCTATTGCATTTGCACATGGTTATGTGTGTATATATATATTCGTGTGTGTGCGTGTGTGTGTGTAAATGGATGTTGCATATGGATGGTGCATTTGGGTGAATGATTGAAACATACATATGAAATTATCAATTATACAGGGTAATTACAAACATTTGGTTGTATGGCATAAACATACTTGCATTATAGGAGGTCAACTAAATCAGTAGACTGACTACCTTTTCGCATTAGGTAATTTCATATGCATTTCACTTTGCATAAATCATAAATTTCATTAGTTAAAAATAAGGACAATGGTAGAAAGGGATGGTGGCTGAGTAGACAGATGTAGTTCTTGGATGCTGGTTGTTAATTATGTTCTTCCGTCTTTGGAGATTTTGGGGACGAAATCCTTTAAGGGGGAGAATGTAACATCCCGATATTTTACAAGAAATATAATTAAAAAGAAATTAAAAGCGCATTTGGTACAGTGGTAAAGGCATATGTCGACTTTCTTACTGACCATGGATCAAGTCCCGTTGTCGCCCAAAATATAGAGCGATGTTTTTTGTAGCTGGTTCATTTCCAACAATTTTCCTATGTATTTCAGGGTTATTTTTGACATGTGGCGTCTTTCCATTCGCTCTAGTGATGTAATAGGATGAGATGGCTAAATTTTATTGGTTGAGTGATGTGTATGGGCTAGAATGGATAACCATTAAGTGTATGAAAGAACCAGATTGAATCTAAAATAATCTAATGGATTATATTCACTCAAACAATCTATAAATAAACTATCTAACCTAAACCTAATCTCTTATTCAGCCGTCACCATAATTCTAAAGTAAAATTAGTGTGTATTATTCTTCCTACTTTTCTCTACTAAATAACCAAATCTCTACCAAATTAAATTATCTATATATATTCAAGCAATTTGGGGAATTTAGAAGAATCAAAGGGAGAAAGATTAAAGCAAAGTTTTTTTTTTCAAATTTATGCAAGCTCAAGTTCCAGGTGAGTGGGAATTAATATGAAATAGAAAAATAATATAGTTCAATTTCAGTTCTTTTCTGGCACGTTAATATGAATTAGTTTTTGTTATTAATTGAGAATAGATGTAAATAAGATTGGTTTAATTAAATTGAACTAGAATTGTTATTCAATTTCTAGTGGTAGAACATGTTAGTTGAATAATTCAAAATATGTTACGAGGGAATTATCGTGAAGGACAAAAATTAGGGCTTTTTTAATCACAAGGACAGCCCGCTAAAATTTTATCCTCAAGGACAAATCACTGTAACTTGTCTCTCCAACTTCAGATCTTGCTACAAAACCCACACCATCGCTTCCTTCTCCAACCCAATAAACTCCGACCGAGACGTCGACCTCTCAGATCTCGACAACACCTTGGCAGAAATCAAGGACCTGCGCGCGGAGTTCGAGCTCGAGAGCACGCGAGGAAGCGGAGGACGACCGTGAAAAGTTAGGGATGGAGATCAAGCACGTGAGTGAGGATGTCGAAAAGACGATGAAGGAGGCCGTGGACGAGAGGAGGAAGCGATGACGAGAGGATGGAAATCATTCTACTGTGTTCAGTTTTTGGGTATCAGTTTTGTATGCGATGTGGTATCAGTTTTAATAAAATAACACAATATCAGTTTTTGGGTATCAGTTTTGTTTGCGATGTGGTATCAGTTTTAATAAAATAACATAGTATCGGTTTTGTATGCGATGTGGTATCGGTTTTAATAAAATAAACAGTATGGATTTGTGGTGGTTTAGGAAATAGTATGGATTTGTGGTGGAAAATTTCTGATGGGTTATTGGTTTGACGAAACGGTGAAGGTGGTGGTATAGTGTGTGGTATTTGGAAGCGATGGGTAGGGTTTGCATCAGAAGGAATTTCAAAACTGATACCTAAAATTTCAAAATTGATACCTAAAATTTCAAAACTGATACCTAAAATTTCAAAAATGATACCTAAAAACTGGTATCAATATCAGCTTTTAAGAGCATGGTGCTGGTGAGAGGGTGGCGTTGGCGGGTGGAGGAGGTGACATGGGGTAGTTGCACGACGCTGGTGAGGAGGTGACGCTGCGGCGATGGTGAACACAAAACGGGTGGAGGAGGTGGCACGAGGTGGTTGCTCCAAAACGGGTGAAGGAGGAGGTGGCAATGGTGGTGCTGGTGAGGAGGTGGCGGCGCTGGTGAGGAGGTGGCGTTGACGCGGGATAAGGTGGTCGAAGCTGAAAACGGGATTGAATGGGCACGGGAAGAGAGATTTGTGCATTTGAGAAAAAATGGGCTTTGGGCCTGTCCTTGAGGATAAAATTATAGGCATGTGTCCTTGAGGATAAATTATCTGGATATTTTGTCCTTTACAATAAATCCCCCATATGTTACTTGAATAAAATTATGGTTTTATTGATATAATTACATAATTTTAAATATGATTTTGGAACAAAATTGAGAAGTATAATTGGCATAATTGTTTGTTTCATATGTGGCCTAAAAATGTAAAAGTAGAATTTTGTGTAATTAAATGGTTTGTGTCTATTGGACAAAAATTTGTACAGATTATATCTCTAAAAGGAGAAAGTAAATTAGAGTGAAAAAAATATAAATTAAATGGACCCTAAAGGCTAGTGTAAATCAGTAATAAAATGACATAAAAATTACAAACAAACCATACGGACTGAACGGACGTGAAATTGAAATATCATTTATGTAAGAAAAAGCGAAATTGTGAAATAATCAAATCGGATGTAAAAATGCGCCAAAGCAGATTAATGGAAATAAACAGTAAGTAAACTGTAACGTAAAATTAGTCAATTTGGAAGCGATTTGGTAGGCAGACCTTATAAAGGTCTAGATATGCGTTTCATGCAGTTAGGATCAAAATATAGTTTTGGCTGTACATATTAGGAGCGGGCAAGTAGGTTCGTAAGGATGTTTGTTACCTTTCATAGGTTGCTAGTACATAGAATAGATATCATCCGCAATCGTAGGCTTCTTCAGCCCGATTGACGTGGACGGAACATGACAAGTGTGCTCCAACGTAGGCTTCGTTAGGCAGATCGTTAAGGGATTTTGCGAAGCCGACCCAGCCGCGGGCGCTCTGTCGAAGGATCGACACTTTGGATGGGGGTAAGTTCATGTTGGTGACCGTGGGGACATGAGGACAGGAGTCCAGTTTGGTGGAGCCTAAGCGCAACTTCGGAGTCCTACGAGATTGTTTGAGTCGGCGCCAGTCAGACGTAAGAGGAATTTAGTCACGGTGCATGGTTGAAGAGTATGACTTTCACTCTATAGCACGTGGATAGGTAAGGATAGCAGGTCCGACATGCCGATTGACGTTTAACATTACTGCATGGTTGACTTTCCTAGAGTGACCATGGACTTTGACTTATTAAGAACTATATCTAAGAAGGATTCACTGCATTATATTAGTCATCCTCCGCGATATCCGGGGAAGACCTGGAATTAAACTGTTTATTCTTTCTACTTCATTTTATTTCTCATTCACCAGACTTTATGTCTGACCCATTCCTATTTTTTTCTATTTTCCCCAAATCACAGGAGGGAAGGTCTAGGTTGCAGTTCTTTGCAGCTTGGTGGGTTATTGGAGTAATCGTTATCTTCAGCTTTTGTTTCTTTTATTTTACATACTTTGTTTCTCTTTTCCATACTTCACTCTATATATAAGGAACCATATTGTGAACTTTGTTATGTTTTATGTTTTGGTGGAGACTACTTGGTACTTTTGGTTTCAAAAATAAATTTGGGATAATGTTGTTTTTAATGAAGCTGTTTTGCTATAAATTTATAATCAGTGAAAGTTTTCTTCCACCACAATATTTTAATCATTTCATGCTGTTGCCTTAGTCTCTGTGCTATGTTATGGATTTTTATTTCACCAATCTCCTGTGCTTCTGGTCATGTTCGATTTTCGGGGTGCCTAGAGGTGCGGGGTGTCACATAAACCATCAACTTACGAAACTGAGAACATTATAGTGCTATTCTATTCTTTCCCAATACACTCGCTTCCTCTGTGTTTTGATTGAAACCTAACTATTCGATTACCATGTCAAAACATTTATTTAAAATCCTAGATACTTGCTTAAGACCATAAATTGAACTTACGAGAATACTTGCCTTATCACTGCTCCCATTGACCTCGAAGCTCTCTCATTTTGACATGTAAGTAGTCTCTGCTAAATTGGCATTTCAAAACAACGTTTTGATGTCCATCTGCCAAAATTTGTGGTTATAATAAGCAGTGCGCGTAATAGAATTTGAACATGATGACCGGCGAAAATATTTTGTCGTAATCGGTACCATGATTTTAATGAAACCTTTTGCCATACTTTGTCTTATAGGTTTCTACCTTTAAAGCTGTGTTGATCTTTTTCTTAAAGATTCATTTGCAGCTGATAGATTTCACCCCTCTGGGTACATTCATCAAAGTCACATTTTATTTTTATACATGGAATCCATTTCAGGTATCATCACTCAAGCCACATGGTAGAGTTTTTAATCTCAATAGCTTGTCGGTACGTTAAGGGATCATCTTCATGAATAAGACAATCCTTGTTCTCACCATCAATGGAAAATATTGTAACGACCCGACTTTTCGACCCTCGAACGTCGAAACTAAATACATTCATGGTATTCATGTGATGAGCATTCAAGTGTCGGAAAGACAAAAAGTTATGGGTAAAATGAAAAAAATAGAATAGAACAAGGAAGACAGAACACAGTATCAGAATCTCACAAAGGAACGATAATATATAATATCAAAGAAATAATACAATTGGTTACTCTGAGCAAAGAAATATTAGAGTTACTAAAACCAAAGTACTATCATCAGCCTGGACAGTTATTACTGCCCGTCCTCACAATTCTGATATACACAATACAGAAATGCATCAGAAATAAGAACACTACAGAAGGTAATCATCCAGCTCTTCTCCATATCTCCAACGCGTCTGTAGCTAAATCCGAAAAAATGCATGGGGTTGACCCAAGCATTATAAGAAAATAACACCTAGATTAGTCTGGTAAACTAGCGCGAGAAACTTAAGAAATATGCAACAAGTAATAGTAACCATTGAGACCGTATGGATTGCCATAACATTTTTCCCCTTAAATGAAACCAACCACTCATTAAGTTTAACATATAGTGATATGATAGGTATGGTCTAGAGTGTAGCACATAAATCATATCAAATAGCTACCGTGTGAACGCCACAACAATAATATGTATATAATCAATACCGCTAAGGCGCGTTCGCATAATGGATTTTTCATGGAGATCTCCTCAGATCTAGCCAAATCTAAACTCCTACACAAGGATTAGAGATATCCTTTTAAATGACGTACATCTCTAAAGAATGTACTATAGGAAATGCATACCTATCCCACGCCTAAAAAACCATGGTTCCGAATACATTGCTTCTGCATGCATGTCCGTAAGTAATACTAGATGGAGTCATCTGCACCCTCAGGATCACTAAAATGCTACGTTCCCTTTGGCTATGCATCATATCTCTTGTTTTAGTCATTTTAGATGTCGAGGCTATGTTCAGCATCTCTCACTCGAGTCTTCATCGCTCGAACAAAACATGAATTCCCAAATTGATTCCCATATCTCGAACAAATCACGAATCACTAAAAGGATTCAAGCATCTAAAATAGAACTAGAACCTCCACATAGGTTCCTCACATAAGTCCTCCGATGACTGTTAATGTTGTCCTCTCTTTTGGAATACTCCTTAAGATAGACAGTCCAACACGATAGCATCGTTCGAAATGTTAATGTTGACCTCTCCCTTGGACTTAATCTTAGGACCGACCGTTCAACTCTATAACATTTCACTTCACAACCACTTCCAAAATATAGAACTCGTATACTAGTTTGAAGTGGTTTTCGATATGTAAAACACTTACCGATCCCGATCTCTCCAAAACTAATTCGATGAATTTTCGACTAATTCAATTCCCGTTCTTTCAAAAGTAAGCGAAAGCTAGAGATGTTTCTACCAATGCTCCTCCTCGAGGGTTCTCATTGATATGAGATCTCGAAGCCTTTCAATAACTTATAAAGTTATATTTGATCAAGTTCGATAATCGATCATCTGGTCAAAACAATTGCTTATACAAATCATGATTCATACGCTTAACTCATTTTCGACATTCCAACTTAACTATTGTCGTTCAAGAGTGAATTCATATGTAACAACTCGTATTTTACGTATGGAAGGATCGTAAAATATTATTTTTTAATTCATATGTGGTCGTATGACTTTATGACTTTAAAAAATGCCTATTAGAGACATTTTCAATCTTTATAATTTTTCCAAACAATTTTACTCCTAGAAGGATT
This sequence comes from Allium cepa, assembly GCA_030765085.1. NCBI lineage: Eukaryota > Viridiplantae > Streptophyta > Magnoliopsida > Asparagales > Amaryllidaceae > Allium > Allium cepa. Next base: position 687,307,290 of record CM060932.1, on the reverse strand, counting down.
GTATCAGCTATAACTTGTGGTCAAAGCTGAATTAGTGTTCGAGACCACTTCCATTGAAAATATATGATGCTTTCTCTTTCCGTTGAGTGGTCGTAATAGTGATTTGGAACTTCTGGCTAGAAGATATTGCTGTTTGAAGATTTGGCTCTGGTTAGTGCTAGGTGTGTTCGAAGCTTTCAGAGGAGCTGCCTTGGTTTGGTGTGCATGGATTGGCATGCTCTATTCAGCGTACCTATGAGGAAGGGGTTGCTTGGGGTTTTGCCTATAAATAGGAGTGCCACCCTCTTACAAATCATTTTTTTCTACCACCTCTCAATCCAGCCCCAACCTCCATTATTTTTCTCTTCTCCCAACTTCTTCCATTTTCTCATCCAAACTATAGATAAGCAAGGGGATTCATCAAGAAGCTTCAAATCTACACTTTGGGAAGGAAATCAGATCTTAGCTGAGGTTTTGGAATTTTTCTCGGTTTGCATGCAAATCTCCATCTTTGGGCATTTGGTGAGTGATTTATCATCTCTCACTTTCTTATATATATGTTTATAGGTTTTGATATGTTTTAAACTAATTTTTAAAGTCAAATTAATTTTTTAAAGCTTTTTTTAAGTCAAACCTAAAATAAAACGAATGAATTTTGGGATATCTAAAGTACTTTAATCATATCGCTTGGAGTATGGTTGCCTTTGTATGTGATAGGCTATCTTATGGGTGTATTATATGATGTTTTGCTATAGTTTGACGTGTGTTTGAATGTTGATTTGTGTCCATGTGCATGTTGTGTTCATGTGAATGCTTGTATGGTTGAAATGCTCAATGGAACGACATAGAGTTAGGGACCGTGAAACCGAGCTTCGATGGATCGACTAGAGATTGTCGAGAGTTGTATTGTTGCATATGGAATGCACAAGGATCGAAGAATGGGTTATAGCGGTGAAATCGATACAAAGTTTGGATCAGTAGAGCTACAGGGAATCGGTTCGGCATAAGTTGGGTTAGCCTAGGCTTAGTTTTGTGAGGTAGATAGAGCAGTGGATGACCATGGAGTTCGGTTAGGTGGTATGGCTGACTCGACGACCGAACAAGTTTGGCGGTTCGGTGGAGGCGGCGGCTCGGTGGTCGAGCGGAGGAATCTATTCAGTGTTAGGGAAGTTGTAATGATCGCCCTACCCCTACGGTGTAGAACAGTAGTCAATGGAAAGAAAAAGAAATAAGATGAAGAAATAGAAAAGAAAAGAATGGAAAAATAAGAAAAAAGAAGTATCAACTAACCAAATTATCTGTCGCATATCTCACATCGCATCAAAGCAAATATAATAATCAACATAGGTATAAAAAAATGGAGATAGTAATATCAATGTGAAATAATAATCTAAATAAAGATCCATAATGTTATACAACGCCATAATAGTGTTTATACAACGGGGAAGTAAACTCAACTGTTACAATGCCTCATAATAGCAAATCAACAATGTCAAGGCTCCATAGTCACACAACAGAAATACAATAACAAATGCACATATAAGTATAGATAACCAACACTTCCTGTCGGTCCACCTGTAGAACTCCATAATCATCCATCTGTTCTCAATCTACTCATTTAAGAGTACCCGAGATAATAAGAAGCAAAACATAAAACCTCGAGTCAAACGACAGTCTGGTGTGAGCGATATCAAATCTCAAAATACTATAAAACTCGATAATATACGGAACAAAGGGTATATAAGCCATACATGACCTATTCCTACAACCACAAAGTCAGGACATAAACATAAGTAATGTGTTACTCTATAACATCGTAAAAAGGGTATACCATACTCGATAACTGTCAGGGTGCCTATGTATCTCCACCTATAGTCCCTACTCCAGACTAAGTAAACTTCAGGCATCTAGGTATCTCCATCCATACCTACTCCACACTAAGTCAAGTCAGGGTATCTATATATCCCTACCATAATACCTACCTAGCGTGACATCCCTAGGGTGACAGGTGACAGGTGAGCAACCATAACAAACATAGCATCAATAAAACTATACAAACTGTCACCCAATGTTCTAAATATATGATGACTCATATGACCCTCTGCAACTGTCAAAGACTAGTGGAAACCATGGTTCTCTGTTGTACTCAATTGCAGATAGGTCTTTTTCGACCCCAGTACACTGTCACGGCCCAGTACTCTTCCGTACCTGCTTGCCACTAGACCTCCTCGAGGCGGTCTAGGGTACTCGACCATTGCTACTAGCCTTTGGGCATCACCCGCATATAGTACCCTTGCTCCGAGCCCGATAGAAAACACTCTGAGTCATCAACGATCCCTAGGCACAAACACATCCATCCAGCCCTACTCACTTGATACAGATTCAAATCCTACTGGCTCACTACAGTTTATGGGAACAAGCTATAATGCTTAACCCAGTCCACTATATACAGCCTCACTCTAATCTGAGCTGCATTCCTCGATCCTGCCTCCGCCTAAGCTCTCGATCGAAGAACCCTACTATCATGCTATCCAAATCCCGAGGTCCAACATGATCCATACATTCATGATACAATCATCCTAAAGCCTACTTCATACATCATCGAGTCACTATCTGCAGTATCAGACTACCAGGTCGAAGCACCAAATCACTACTTTACTATCAATATCACTCGCTGTAGGTTAATAACATCCAATCTCTAAACCTATCACACGAACAAACCATCATGTCGCGCACCATGATACCTCATCAACGTCCAAGCCATATATCAGCCAAAACGCCAATCGACAATAGTAATGGACATTGACCACTCTACTATGGTCAATACTGTTCACCTTAGTCTTGTACTTAGCCGAACGGTTAAGTACAGACCAAATGGAAATGTCCGGCAAGCACTCTAAAACCTAGATCCGTCGGTACGTATCCCAAACCCTCTTCTACAACTCATCTCATTCATTGGGTTTTCACATGTGGAGAACTCCTATAACATCCCCCCTCTTGGAGGCCCAAAACTAACGACTACGAATGCTGCAGTCATCCATAGTTATTAAACCCCGACGACCAAATACAACGGTGTTAGATTCATTGATACACAGAAACACATGAGTACGAAAAAATTTTAAACCTCACAAAATCACATTCCATTTCAGAACATTTCCAATTCATTGCATAATCCCATATTCGCAAATCATGTTTAGAGAAAATATATTTATTACAACGTACGCCAAGAGCGACATATGAAGATGCCCCCTTGGATGATCAGAGTATATACATGCAATATAACAACTTTGTCATTACAAATAACACGGTGGAATCAAAAGAAAAGAGAACTCTAAAGAGCTAGCATGCCTCCTGCACATCTCTGGAAGCTTATTTGTCTAATGAGGTACCTGAAAACCTTAATTCTCAAACTACTCAAAATCAATTGAGTACCCGAGAGTTTAAAGAGAAAACATAAACTTCGAGTCAGACATAAGCATGGTATGAATAATAATCTACCATCTCAAATTATTTAGATATCTAGCAAGACCACGACACTTAGCGGAACGGGTTTTCCCCTCACTAGTATCTCAAAACCTTTATAAAACCATATATTATGCTCCTGCTTCCACAATGGTTAAAAACATATTCATTTCAAATTATTATGATGATATGCAAACATTTCAAAACATACCGGATTCCCCATCCTTTGTTTAAATTGGATAACTGCCATATTTTATAGTTTCTATAGTCACTATTAACCTACCTATTAGTTCTCATAGGCTTACTAATGAACTTTATATAATATGTAGACTCCCCGTCCCATTTCATAGTTTTCATGGGTGCACTATGAACCTATTAGCCACCCGCCAATTAACTTAAATTAATTCATGGGTTCCGCCGAACCTATTGGTGACTCCAATAACTTCCCTCTTATCCTAGGTTTCATGGGTTGACTAGGAACCTAGTGACAACTGTCAATATCTTAATCTGGATATAGTTTTCATGGGTGAACTACAAACCAATTGGCCTCTGCCAACCACTCTTTATAACATAGTTTTCATGGGATCACTATGAACCTATTGGTAACTCCAATAACTTCCTAGTCATAGTTTTTATGGGATCACTATGAACCCGTCTCTCTGACAGCTTCCATATTTAGGCATCCTATATTCTGGTCTCCCTAACCTCTTGGATGCAATTCTAATCATCCGAAAGTTTAATCAATTTATGTTCACTGCTGGGTCAACCTAGCTGGTTATTCTACCCTTTTACCCCAAAATACAGTTATGGGTCTATTCTAATGTGAATATATTTATATTTGAAGAAACATGCATAATAACATGACAATAGTAATATTGTGGGTTTAATATAAAACATGGTTAATCCTTTTAACCTATTATTTTATCAAGGAAAGCTTCTTTTTAAAACCAGTTCAAAACTCCTTTGATTTAGCCATGGGTTCCTTCATTTAAAAATAGAGTTTGGGTTATAAAACCTTTCGAAATCTTTGAACCTTGCTTTCGACTTTATAGCATGACCTCCTTCGAAAGCATTAAAATCTATCTTCAAAACATTAGGCTCCTGCCTTTATAATACTTTAAAACTTTCCTTTCTAAACCTTTCGATTACATTAAAGTATTTACATTTAACTTTAGAATCATAGCTTCGAAGCCAGTGAAAGTACCCCTTTTGACACCATTGGAAGTAACCCTTCCGAAATCATTGAAAGTCCCCTTTCGAAATCATTGGGTTTAAACTCAAACTATTATTTGGGTCAAAGTGAATATAGGCGAAAGCACCTCTTTCGAAACCTTCCTTTATCATATAAAAATATTCGGGAAAACATGATGGTGCCGACACCATCCTTTCGCAAGCATAAAACATCTAGGTCAAATATTAGAAGGTTGGAGTCGAAATGCCTAACCCCTTTCGAAAGCTATAAGAAGTGTCTTATACTTATAAAAAAAGTACCTTTCGACAACATTGATATCTTTAATACAGTCAAAAGGTTATAGAACGGCAGCAGGGCTTCGACTAGGTCAGATACCCTTCTTTCAAAACATTCATTCATAACCCATTCAAAAGCAAACTTATGTTAATGGCAACCCTTTTGAAACCTTTTAAAACCTCTTTCGAAACCCTATGCTTCGACTCCTTCGAAGGCTTAAACAAAACAAAGGGAGACGCTTCTCTTTTAAAAACAAGCCAAAGTAGCGACTCCTTTGGAAGCTATGCTTTCGACACCTTACCTTTCGCGTTCCTCCAATCCACTACGTACCATCTTTGTGATACCTTGTGTATTTGTTTCAACTTAGTAGGTTTCGACTAGGTTGAAGGAGAAAGCTTCTATGTCGGAAGGTACTTCCCAAAGTAGGTGAAACCGTCTTTACTGAGTAAACCTGATTTAATACAACTTAAAGCAAATATTTTTCTAACTAAATTGCCACGTGTCAACGTTAGATTGGTTGCCTTAACCTTTTTAAATTCTTTTTCAAAATAACTACCACTAACTTTAGATCTAAACCATGGTTAAGTTAATCAAATATGTCCTTCCATTAAGCAAAACCAATTTTGCAAAGAAGTCTCTCTTCTAAAATAATTTATTTTGCATAGCAAATCACTTTGGAAAAATCCCCAAAAATTCCAAAAATTCACTTTAATCATGTTATCTAACATATCAAAATTCCAGACCCAAATCTTAATATATTTACTCCAAATAACCATATTTTTCTTTGAAAATTCATATCAATCTTTTCGTGGCTTGAAAAATTATCAAAATTGAAACGCAACTCCAAAATCATGTTTTATATAACATAAAATTTTTCCATGACATTTAAACATCAATAAAAACCGGTTTTACCCTAAAACCGTGTGTAACCCTATTTAAACAATCTTGTTTAAGTTAAACAAATCAATATTTTAGCATATCTGTAACATCCCGCCTTTTCGCACGATTTGAACCGACACACATGCCAATTCAAAGCATACGCAAGGGCGGATTGTTATGGGGTAAATAAGAAAAACAGAGAAGAAATAAAAACAAAACAGAATCTCACAGCGGAAGGATAAAATATAATAATAAATATACAGTTCATAAATGTTTTACAAATCAATTTATTCTTCTTCATACAATAAATATCAGAGTTACACATACCAATACAATCAATGCAGCGGAACAGTATGAGTGTGGTGCAATACTATAAATAAAATAATACGACTCCTTTGTCTTCGTCCTCCAAAGCTAAAGTCATCGATCCTGAAACGCTCGGACTGACCTGAGCGAATTTGAAAAGACAAAAACACTCGAGTCAGACTAAAAGATCTTATGTGAGTTAAATTAACAGAAATAAATATGAGTACAGTAACTCAAGAGATGTTCGGGATTTACATCTCCTAAGGATCCGTTAAACTATTTACTATGTAGTATATTACGCTATTATAATAGTGTCTATTTATAAAATAAACTTACTTTTAAATAGCGTTAAGGCTTTACATTTTCCACCTTAACACGTAAAATGCCAATAGTCTATACAGTACCGTAATACCTCCTGATCGGGAAGCTACCAGAGGATACTCCATAGGTACGACACAAATAGAAACTCATAGTAAAGGCTCGGTATGGTAGGTGACACGGCACAACTAGGCAATGCCAGGGTAGATATACCAATTGCTATCCAGGCTGGTGGAAACGCGTAGCCGCAGTTACCGCCCACCTCGGACTAACTCCCCAAAATCAAAATATAGAAGTGGCCACTGAATCAATCCAAGTCAAAGTATAATATCGAAGAGGAGGGTCCGATCAGAGGAATGACCTCATTGGCCTGAGAATCGCTCCTGTTTTAGCCACCTTATGCCAACTCACGGGAGTCGGGTCCACGTATTTACCTTATAGGAAACGCCGCCACCAACCTACTTCATTCTGGAATCTCCACCGCGTACACGGTTAGTCAAAGTGGTTTTCGGTATCGACAGAGAGTATGTCCATATCCGATCCCGGTCTCTTTGCCAACCCATCGTTATTATAACACCGCAGTCATTTAAAAATAAGTTATACTTTAAAAATCAGAATAAACATTCCATTTCATAACCATGAATACGATATCATTTCAAACCCAAAGCCATATTTTATCACTTATCCCAAAAATAATTCTTTCCAAAAATCATAATGCTTTAACTTCATAACGTCTGAAAGTCAAATATTTCAAAGCATAATATTTTGAAAATCATAATTTAAAACCATAACTTCTAAAAACTTGAATGGTTTGGACATTCAACGGTATATGAATTAAATGGTTTAACTTAAATGTTACTTTGTAAAGAAAATAGTTCTCATGGCTTTACAAATACATTTCTTTATTAAAGTCTAAACCAAAATTTATATTATCTCTCTCAAGTTCCAAAACCACTTCAATTTATTTATATATACGTATATCCATTTTGAGTATCAATATTTCAAACTAAAGTTGGATTTTATTCTTTCAACAAATCAATTGTTCTATTAATTAGTCTTGAATATTCATATAAAATCCATAAATAATAAGACTTCAATTTCTAGTAATAATATATATATATTTTTCCCAATTCAAATTATACTAGAATATTCATTTCAATTTATTTTGGGAAAAATCCAATTATAAATATCATATCTTAAAATTTCCAATTAAAGCTATGATATAAATTATTAAACTCCATTTTCTTAATTTTCTTCCATTTTTAATAAAGATTTTTATACACCTTTTAATTTCAAAATTTTCAACTTCATATGTATATATATATGGAAGAAAAATATTTATACAATATAAAATTTAAGATTATTATAAACCGTATTCCATCCAAACCATAGAAATCACATTTAAATAGTTATATATATACCGCGGTGCCTGTATATAATTTTCTATCCTATGGTCAAGTGATACGGATATTTATCATTTCAATCCGCAATTTAAAAGATATAAAATTTTGCGGTTATATATCATTTCAAACCACAATCCCGAATGAAATGAAATATGCATGATAATTTGCAATTTAATGATATACAATAAACATCCATTCATCAACATCATCCATCATCCAAATCGCAATCATCAATCAATATCAATCAATAACAATATTATTTTTGGTACTACATAACAGGTAATACTGGCAATTTTATTCAAATTAAATTCAACACCTATTAATCTACAGTCTATATTCAGTAATAAATTATATAACTGTTAACTAGCAGTTCATATACAAACAAATAAATTTTAACTGTAAATTAATACGCAATAAATTAGTTAAATTAACAGTTAAATTAAATAAATGCAATTCAACGGATATGAATAAAATAAACATGCCAAATACTCATAAATAAATTTCTATTCATTTCTAAAATTAATTTAAACAAACATAAAAGCTTCTAGTAGTTGTGAGTGGGTTAAAACACTCACCTTTTGAATTTAAATCGAATTTAAACCCGATTTAAACTTAAAAAATCCGATGGTCCCCAAATCTGTCCAAACCACCGTCATCAGATCCGAAACTAAATTACGATCCTAACAAAAGAAATTTCGCGTGAATCGGAGAACGTATGAAAAAGATATTCATTTTAAACGATTTGAAAACAAAAATAAAATAAAATAAAACAAAACCCACTTAACTTCAATGGCCACGTCAGCTAAAAGCTACAGCACATCGTCGAATTTTTTTTTGGTCAAACGAATATCCAAAACAGAAAACGAATTGTACCAGCAAATTACGTGTCTCGAGAACTTTATCATAAAATTTTCTGGAATTTTTGTGGAGAGTTTGAATTTTATTAGAAAATTTGAATTGTAGATAGATTAGGTTTTGTAACCATTGAGGCAGAGAAAGAGATGAAGAAAAATGAACATACAGCCAATTGACAATAGAAAGGAGGCTAGGGTTTATCACAGCATATTTATAGATAGATCGCAAAAGGATAGGTGTGCACGAATTTTAACGTGCAAACAGAAGTGGTCCCAAAAGGATATTAATTATACACGTTACGGATTAAATTATTTCTTTCTCAACATTTACATTGCATTTTAAGCGTATTCACACATGTATAATTAGATGCTTCATTTAAATTTCCATATATATATTTCACAATTCCATAAATTTCCAAATACATAGATAAATTTCCGATTTCAACTAAAATTTCTAAATTACTGTAATAATTACAGATTAAATTTCTATCCATTCTCAATAGATTTACGTTTACATACTAAAATCCACATTTCTATGTACATTTGAATTCCATATTATACATATTTTATTTATCTAATTACTTCCAACTTAAATTTCAATCAACATAAAACGTTTTATTCAGTTTCCAATAATTTCAATCATGCTTTAAATCCAAATGAATAAATAACTTAATTCCCATTTAAGCATTTTTCATTTGATTTGCAATCAATCTTTTATGATCAATTAAATCCCGATATATTAAATAAACGTTATATCCATCATTCTTTATCCTATGAAGAAATTTAAGTTATTCACACCTATTACTAAATTTCATATTAATGCACACTAATTTACATTTATTGCAATGGTTACCAAATATTTCCCTGCAATAATTCATTCCCCTATACATACTTACAATTCCACTTAAACTTTACTATACCCATTTATTCTCTCAACATTAAAACCAACGTTACCTCAATTCCACTAATGTACACTTATTCTATTATCACTTACTAACCATTCAAATTTTTATTAACAAATAGGCAGGTAATTCCTATGTTACAAATTTTTAATTCATCCTAATCCCTTACTATTGACATACATTTGCATTACTTACATATCATTTACAGTGTTACCCAAAATCTCTATCCATTGTAATTAATACCTTGAATAAGTTTCAATTTATATTCAAGTGAATACATTACCCTTTTTCGTTATGTCATCCATTTTTCACAAGAAACGTTTTATCGTTTCGACAACATTTTATTTCTAATTACCTACATTGATTTTTGTACGTCTCTACTATTTAAAGCATTACCATTCCCACCTTCATCTAAATCTTCATTTATGAATAAAAAAAAAAATTTCACTTATTTCCTATTTATACACTTATAAATTCCAATTCCAAATAAATAGATAAATCTCCATTTGCACTACTTAAATCAAAAATCAGTGATTATCCTACCTATACATTTTAAGTGGATGGATCAAATGTTGTATTCAAAAATCTACTTCTTAATATTCTTAGATTTAAACTCAACTCTCTATTAACAGAATATTTAGATGTTTAAACTTCTTTTATTACCATTAACTTATTATTATACATTAAACTTAAATATACTGACAAAGCTTGTTTTTGGTACTCTTTTTATTTCCATAAATAAAATTAGCAGTGGATTCATACCTTATTATGTAATTAACTTTAATTCCACCTAACTAAATATTTACATAATCTTTTATTTGCAATAAATCAACTATTTTATATTAATTAAATTTAATCTTCCTGGTTTACTTATTCATAGTATGTAATTCAGTTACTCACCCTAACCTATTTATTTGAAATCCAATCTAGATTATTTTTACTAAGTTCCAATTTCCAAAGGTTACTGCAATTAATCCAATTAATTGCAATAAATTCTAATAAATTTGATTTTATTGGATTACAACTCAAAATAAATCAATTATTACTCAACCACACAGTTAACATTTCTTTTATGATTCATTACAGTAATATTTCCCAATTCTCATCTTTATTTTCATAAATTACTGGATTTCAATTTAATTGAAATTTTGTTAACTTTACACATAAATAAAAGCTTAAACCTCAATTAATTCATTCCTAAGATCACACTAATTATTATATTATAAAATGGACCTTTCCCTTGGTTACATCTTATTTATTCTCTTACCAATATTCCACACTAACTGCAATAATTTAGTGAATAAATTTGAGATTGATTTCAAAATAAACTTAACAACAAATAAGATAGGTAACGAACAATAATTATTGTTATTAAATCTATTTCAAAAAGTCTACACTCAATTATTACCTTAAAGTAAGTCTTACGTTTCTATAAATTTATTCATACTTCCGTTACTATATTTATACTTAATAAAGTAACGTTTATTCTTAATAACAACATTATAACTATTCAACATATAAAAGAACTCTATTCCCAAATACATTCATTGACAAATAAGTTAGGAAATTTATAATGGTTGTTATCCTTTCTTAAATTTATCTCCAAATAACGTACTTCCCAATTGCATTCACTTATGTTCTATCCAACATTCATTTATATATTTTTTCCATAAATTTGTTAATATTTACATCCATTTATTAACAATTTACTTCCATTATACAATTGCAATCTATTATAGTTATTATTACATTAATACTATTTCAAATTTTATTCTTTTAGTATTAATTAAACAATCGTATTAAATTAAGAGATTAAAATGATTTTCACTATTTATATACACTCCATTAAACCCAACAGTCATTCCAATTACCTTTGTATTGCATTAAATTGGTTATCCATCACTGCCTTTTATTTTACTACCTAAATTCACATATAGTTACAAATTTACCAATATATATAAACACAGAGGAAATTGAAATTTCTTGTCATAAATTCTTAAATTTATATTTTATTCAAGTGCAACAATTACGCTATTTCTTTATTAATATTTTACTTAAATTTTCAACAATTAGGTTAGATAACCGTTTCTACAATTCATTATTAATTATTCATTTAAATCTCCCTTATTTATTCAACTTACACAAAGGTATACATCTTACGCTATCTTAATCATCAGATTTTCATCAAATTTAACAATAATTAAGTTCTAATTATCGTTGCTTAAATTTTCAATTAGCGTTCATTCCAGCATAAATTTTTTCTCTTTTATATATATCTTTATTTTTCTTTACAAATTTTTTTATTACATAATGCCTTTTTAACTAAAATTTAATCGTCGAAATTTATGGGTCGTTACAATATCCTCATCCAATTTGTCAAAAAAATGAATTTACCCTTAAATTTGAAAGCATATGATTCAAAACAACATAGAGATGGAATTATTATTCACCTTGATTTAGATAAGGAGATTGGATTGAGATTAAGTTTCCCTATGTTTTATTTTTCTCTGGCTTTTAATTGAATTTTTCTTCTTTTAATGGCCGACCCTTCCTTAAGCTTTTGATTTACGTTTTAAAATGACGTGAGTAAGGAATGAAATGGTAGAAATGAAATATATATGGGTACGGGTTATGGGTGGAAAACTCCTAATATACCCTTATGTAATTTAATTAACAAAAACCTTATTCTTAAGCCCATTAATTCTTTTGTTAGGCATGGCCTTAATTAAATTGATTCAAATCTCAACCGTCTTATCACTTAACATTTACATTATTCTATTTAATTTATCTAATCAAATCTCCTGGATATGTTATCAAAATTTAGAGGTGTTACAGCTTTAATGTACAAGATGCTACCTAAAATCATATCACCGCTAATTGGTGCTTTCAACCAAAACAACCAAATAACAAACAAGCCAAATGATAAAACATACATCCAAACATCCATACATCAAACCAACCATACATCCATCCAAAACAACATACATACAACATAAACGTTCCATCTATATCAATTAATGTTGGAAATTACATCAATAATAGATCTAATCTAATAATTCACTAACTATGGCACGACAATGGAAAACATGCGATATTCATTACAAATCATTTTAAAATAATTACGTATCCTTTTATAAAAATATAGCTGTTGTATGATAATAATAGTATCATGTTTAAAAAGCAAAAATCATTCCAGAATGTCAATATAACACTAAATAATCAACCATGGTAAAGTGAGAGACAATATCACTCACCTCAGCCATATCTGTCCAAACCAATGCCAAAACGCAGATCTAGCTAACATTATCCCAACACAAGAAAACGTATCCAAAATGGACTTCATACACAAAAGATATAGCCAAAATAAGAATTGGAATTAATTAGATAATTAATTAATTAGTTAAAAGGCTAATTACCGATTAACTCCTTAATCATTCTTCCCCATTGCCCAGGCCGGTTCGTGCAAGAAATGACACTATTCATATCACAATCCTTTTTTCCTTTGATCTATTATTAATCTGTCTTCGCCAAACCGCTACTCTTTGCGTCCTCTTCAGTCTGCACTCAACTGACATGCCTCTGCCTCCTCCTGCAAATCGTGTCATCCAGCCCTGGCTTCAACTTTGAAATCGTCACGATCTTCCATAGGTGCTCGGTCGATCCACACATCATGGCAGAGATTCATATTGGCGAGAGAAAATCAGTGACAATCTCCATTTCACCAATCGTCGATCATATCTCCCCCAATCGGTAACCTTAATCTCGGCCATCGACATCGACCTCGGCCAACGTCATCACCCTTAGATCTAGCATATGAGATCGAAGCTCTCATTGATACGATCTCAACGAATCAAACAACATGATATTTAGTTGAGCGGATGAGGAGAAATTAATTTTTGAAGATCAAGATGGTGGGTTCGACCATGATTATTTCAGCTTCAGGTTGCTACAGTGAATGGCCAAATAAAAATGGAAGGGAAGAGATTTAAAGGGGTATTTATATAATATTTTAGTATCCCAATTATTTAATTTCTCGAATAAATGGTTGTAAATTTTGAGTCCGTATGATTACACGACGCAATTGATCACTACGAAACTCGTCTGCATACATCATCTCATTTTTATGGATCCAAGGTTAATAATACCTCGCCATCTGAGACTGCACCCCAAAATGCTAATTTCATGCATTTCGATATGGTTACGGCCATCGGATTGTCCATCTCAAAATATAGCGATCCTTATACTTATTTCAATTCGCAATGTTAATCCAAACTCAACGGAAGTCGTCTTGAGTCCTGATTCGGTCGTATGTGAAAAATCACGTTTTTGAACCTTTATTTAATTAATGATTAAATATTTAAATTAACTACTTAAATATCCCATCATTAAAAATATGGGCCATTATATTCTCCTCTCCTTAAAAAATTTTGTCCCCGAAATCTGAAGGTAAAGAGAACATCTCTTAACCCATCGACCTTAAAAAATATGTTAGATTCCAAAAAAATTCAACAAAACCTCCTTCGGACTACTAGGTTCGAAAATCCAACTATAATAAAAATATGTATACACTCATATCTTTAACTATACCAGATCTTATATAGAAATCATCAAACAAGAATGCTATACCAAACAATAACTATCCTTCATGCCTAACAACCATACAAACATAAACTATCATCTCAAATGCTAACAATCAAATCAAACATGCATACATAAGATCTAACATCCAATAGTAACATCCATCACTATCGTAGCATGCGGGATACTAAACTATTTAGCATAAAACATCCAATATGATATCTACAATAAAAGCTGATGATACAAACAAAGTCGCATCATCTAAAGAGCTCCGGATTAATGGTCCCCATGCTCCCCACAGTCTACGGTACCCTATCGCATTCACTTTCGTTCCACTAAACCCCTACTACTCCACTATCCTCCTTCCAACCTGATTCGTATCACATCTATTAGCACGAATAGGCCTACGAGGTCTCAAAGTCTATGGTTCAATCTCGATATCATCCAATCCATTTAGTGCCAAATCCAAACGTCCTTGTAAGATCTCCCAGAACTTATTGTCGAACATCGAGTCTCAGCTAATTACAACACTCTTGGCATACAATGGAATCACACCAACCATCCCTCAAGTAATACCAAAAAAACGGATGTCGTACTACTAGACTTAAGGAATACAAATCTAGCATCACCTGTCTGTAGGATCGATTTCACCCTAGAGGAAGAGGGTGAATAGGGTGATACTATCAATTATAAAAATTATTGCAGAAGTTTGTATAAAATTATTTTCACACAGATATATCAAAATAATAGTAGCATAGATAATAGCAGAATAATAAATGCAAAAATAAAATGACACAGACTTTACCCAGCATCGGCAAAACCCTGCCTGCGTGCTGCCCCCAAGGTTTCCACTAGAAATTAAGCAGTCAGGCGCTTACGCACGTAAACTCCGAATCGACTAGCCTTAACTCTACGCTCGAAACCCTGCCACAACTCAGCCACTGAGTTGTGAATTCTCAAACAATGCCACGTGGTTTGTCCTTTAGTCACACAACTAGAAATTACAATGGTTTTTTAAAAGAAAATACAATAAAAACAAAGTAACCCTAAACCATAATTTAAAATAAACCAAAGCCTTTATAAACTAGGCTGGCCCACAAAATAAACAAGTGATATGTTTAAATCCTTTTTCCTTTTGTATTATAGCTTCGGCCCAAATACGTTGTTTAACAATGGCTATCGGTCCTCTTTCCTTCTGAAATTAGGGTTTGGAAAATTGAACAGTGCCACTTCAATTCTGAAGCTTCGATTCCTCTCTTCTCTCTATCGATCGCTTTCAGCTACTTCAAATCGATGCTTTCTTCTCTTTGCACTCGGCTCGTTCAATTTTGATCGAGTTTGAAGTTGCTTCGGTATGTAATTTGTTACTTTTGCTTTACTATTTTTTGCTTCCTTGAACTCGATGATTTCGTAGCCGATGATGATTGGGTTTTTATATAGGGTTTAAACCCCTTATTTTTCGTTTGTATATTCTCGTACGAATTCGTCCGATAATTTTTGCTTGCTGTTCGATTTTACATTGATGATTGTGATGTTTTCTGACATTTTCAATTCATATAATTTGTTTACTTGATTAACACGGTGTCTATTTCTTTCGTGGCCACCATGGCTTTGATTTCTGACTGGTTCAACTTCGACACTGACTTGTTTATGCGATGATATTGTTTGAATTGAGTTGATGTCATGTTGAACTGTCTGTATAGACTTTGACTTTGGCCTGCTGTTCCATGGCTACGGCGTTGATTAAGTTCATTGCTGTAGCATACTTGGCTTGTTCTGTTCTTTGTGCTTGTTGACTTCAACTTCTCTGTCTTATTCAAAACTGATACTTGCATTTGACATCGGTCACTTGATTTTGTGAAAATATGAACTTGTTCGACTTTATTTTTTGGTTATTGATTTTGTATCTTCTGCACTGTCACTGCTAGTATGACTTGCTTGACCATACGCATGCTTCGAGCTCGGTCACTGCTGTGAACTTGCTGGTGCTGTTTCATTTGATATAGATATGTATGTGTATACACATATATATGCATACATGTATAATTGTATTTGTATTGTTTGCTTGTCTGGCCTTTGATCATTTGTGTTAGACTGAATTTGGTTTCACTTTGAGCTACATTTTGAATTCTCCTCTGTCTTTTTTTGAACTTGTATCCTGCACATGTATATATACATATATACTCACGTATGTATATAATCAGTCATATATTGCTTGTAGTAATTATAGTGTGGTCTTGGTTTTGAAGTCTCTGATTAACTTGGTTCATGCCATGCTTCTGTTTATTATTGGTGCACTTGATTTTTTCACCTCATTGTACATTTCCTTGAGTCAGATTCCTGTTCATTTGGGTCTAGTCTCTTTAGCATTCATTTTTCACTTATGTACTGTCTGATTCATATTGCATTGCTCTCTCTGTTAAACTGTTTATTCAAGTCTGCATATATGTGCATACATACATTTGTGTGTATGCATATATTGTTGGATTTGTACTGAGCTTGAGTTGTTTTTGAATGTGGTCTATGATCTTCATTGCATATTGATGTTGAGCCACTGTCTGTTAGACTTGAATTCTGGTGGCTTCACTTTGGCATTTGAACTGGTTCGACATTGATTTCATTGTTGTTTTACTGTGTACATGTACACTTGGTGTTTCCATTCATCTGGTTTGGTCTCGTACCACCTTCTGTTCACTTGTACTGTGATTATTTGATGTTGTGTTTCATTGAGCTCATGTGGTCTTTACTTTTGTATATGATATCTCCTCTGGCCCGTTGAATCATTGATTGTGTTTGCATATCATGACTGCACTGTTCACTGTATATTTAGGCTGGTGTTCTTTCGGCACTGCTTACTGGTCCAGTTTCATTGTATTTTACTTGTAGTCTTCATCCATGTACTCTGGTTGTCATGTATATGAAGCAGTGTTGCATTCCTGGTTTGAACCGTGACTTGATTCACAGTTTGAATTCAAGTGTACATCCGAATTTTTGGTCGAGGTTGTGTTGTATATATCTTGACCCATAGTTTTGTATTGCACCTAAGTTGAATCCATCTTAAAGCTCAGGTTTAACCTTGTGCTAACGTCGTGACTTTATTTGTATTTCACTTGAGTTGAACCCGGCTTTTTATTTAGGTTTGACCTTGTGTCACCTGTCCCTGTAATTTTATCAAGTGTATATATCGGTGTGCACGGCCTTGTGGCATGTGCAGTGATACACTATGCATGTCACAAGTTGTTCGTGTATGATGAATGATGATGAACAACCCAAATAACCGAGGCAAATATTAATTTCAAAATCCACATTTTATTTTATGCTACAAAAATATTTTCTTTTCAATTTTACTGCGTCAATATTTATTTTTGCAGATTGCTCAGATGCTGGATTCAATCTGGAATGAAGTTGAAGATAAATTATGAGGGAACGAGCGATATGTAGTGAGGACATTTGTAAATGATAAATTGTGATGTAATCGAATTTGTATTGTCATTGAGTATACATATAGTGAGAGTTCAAATTTGTACTATTCAAAATTGTAATAAATATTTGTTTGAATTTAAATACTATGTTATTTATTTTATTCACAAATATTTATTTAATTATGTGAAAAATAAAATAATACATTATCAAATACATTTAAATGAATATATGTATATATATATGTTTATCATCATCAAACAAAAATCATATACTCGCATATTCAACAATCTCCCCCTCTTGATGATAACAAACATATATTTAAGATTTTGAATTTGTCAAATGTATTTGATCATTCAATTTGCTCCCCCTATTTGAATGCTTCCTCTCTACACAAAGCCCCCCTTTATATATGCATACAATTAAAAATATGCAAATAAGCCTAGATGCAAATAGAAAATATTTGACCTTTACTTGCTTTTATTTGACAAAATCTTAACTTTTCTCTCCCCCTTTTGTTATCAGCAAAAAAGTGGTAGTGTTAGAAAAATAGAGATAAAGTGATAGATATTAATACAATACTAAAACTCAATCGAATATAAATATTAAATTTCAATAAAAAATCAAACAAAAATCATAAATACTCTGTTAGGCGCATATTCCACTTTAGAATGATAGGGATGATGTCATCATATAAAACCATATAGTTGTGTCTATTTGTGGTATATTTATATCAGGAATTTGAATATCTACCAACCATGCATAACCGTTAGGACTTTTAAATGAGATTAGTTGTATTCCAATTTTATTTTAAAAAATGAATTCAAGTATCTTCTAACCACGCATAACTATGAGGACTTTTAAATGGGATTAGAATCAACTTGTTTATTTAATAAATCAATTTTGATATGCGTTCCATACATGCATAACCGTGAGGACTTTTAAATGAGCATGGAAGCACATAGTCAAAAATTCCAAGTAGTTCACCCATGCATAACCGTGAGAACTTTTAAATGAGAGTGAATACTTTGGATTTTTTTTTAAAAAGAAATATAAAATGAAAAACAAATGATTCCTGTTTAAAGTATCACATATTGACAAACCATATATTGGATTATGATGAGTGATGGTCGATAGAAAATGATAGAAATAGAAATGATCGTAGAATTTTTACCAACAAAATGTGTTTATAACTCTTGTTTAACTTTCTAAAGAAATTTACTAAGTATACCGTCTCAAGTTATAATATATGATTAATATCAACACTCATCACTTTTTCAAACACTATTTATCTTTTCGATAATTAGTAGGGAGTCAGATTAGCCAATGTAGTCATTTAAAATCAAATTCAAAAATAATTATAAAATCAATTTTTCTAAAAATGACTAATATGAAAACAAGGTCAAAAATGATTTTCTAGAAGGGGTTTTATTAGAAAAATGTCTGCTTTTTGAAAATTATTTGAAATGAAAAATATGCAGATATTTTCTTTGAAAAACGATGCAGTTACTAAATGTCTCAACATAAATCACGTTCCACTAGTAATTATTTTTATCAACTAGATTACCAGTGTAATCTGCATCTGAATTTCTCTTTCGCTCAAGACTATCATTAATTGAATGTTATAGACAAAACCATGAAGTTGCAAAAAATTCTTGAAAATCTTTTTGAATGAAATTCTTTTCATTTTTAATTGGAGTCATGCCAATAAACAAATCAGTGAATATAGAGTCAACCGTAAAATAATCAAATGTATTATCATTAACCAATAAAACACTATCATTAATCCAAACTAATACATATGAAGTATTTCAAAGATTCTAGAGATTTTTATAGTGTTCTTGGCATAAGAATATAATTTGCCAACAATTTTGAATAAGTCAGAATCAAAATCATCATTTTTTTCATCATTACATTACTGGCTGATTTAAATTCAAATTATGGTGTAGATTATCACATTTAATAAGATGAATACACCATTACCTGTTTTACCTTTATGATAATTTTTCGTTGTTGCCCGTTGTGATTCTGTCACCTTTATACTAGGCTAAGGAACACCTACACGAGAGAAGAGTTTTGTGACCTATTTGTTTTTATAGGTCCATGATTGTTAGTGGCAGAATATTTTGCAAAATAATTTTGTGGAGACCCAAAACTATTTATGTATGCTCCTTTCGGCACCCAGGTTTGTTTAACTTTGAGAGATTTTATATTTATGCCTTTTGGAACCCAAATTGGTATAGTTTTTATGTGTTTGGGTTTATACCAATAATTGTTTTGATTGTGTCCAAATTTTATAAAAATTTTGCACATTGAATTGACTTGATTAATTTCATTTTTAACATTTTCAGATTGATTATATCCAAGTCCTTGTCTAACTGCATTAACAGCTTGTTTTCCTAATAGCATATTCAACGATTTTTCACTTTTTGAAATTTTATCTAAAGTCGTTGATAGTTGTTGGACTTGTGTTTTGAGAGATTCATTTTTGTTTAACAATTGAGTGCATCTTTTAATAGAATTTTCTATTCTTGTATTTTCACTCTCTTTCAAGATCAGGATTTCATTTTCAAGCGATTTAATTTTGATTTCTGATTTTTTAATCTCTTCTTCGAACGTTGGACACTTATCACACTTAGGGATCCTACTTTGATCGTTTTTAACTAATTGGTCAAATTGTTTATTTAAATCTATCAAAGTATCTTTTTGTGATTCAAGTTTGGCATACTTCTCCCTAAGTCATTCAAAACAGCCATTTACTTCATGGAAATATATAAGTAATTCTGAGTGAGTGGTTTTGATACCTCGCTTGACTTGTCATCGTCGCTATCAGTTATATTACCTTGAAGGCACATATCTGCTTTCTCACTCTCACTGCTAGTACTTTTATTATCTTTATCACTTGTATTCCATGTGGCTGCAAAATTTCTCCTTTTTGATTTCTTTTCTAAGTCGTGTCAGTTTTGAGGACAATTGGGCTTGAAGTGTCCGGGTTGGTTGCACTTATGAAAGATGATTTCTTGCTGTTCTGGGTTATTTAGAACTTTGATTATTCCGCTTTTTAATTTTTGATTTAGAGATGGATTTCCGTATTTGCGGTTCCACTTTTTTAATCTCTTTATTACCATTTCTAGCTCTGCTGCTCCATCATCATCGCCATCATCATCGCTTTCAGTTGTTCCTTTGAGAGCAATTGATTTCTTTCCAGTATCTCCTCCTTCACGCTCTTCCTTGAATTTTATTTCTAGCTCATAAGTGGTGAGATTTCCGATGAGTTCTTCAACTTTGATTTGTTTTAAATCTTTTGATTCTTGAATGGCAGTCACTTTTGCTTCAAAACTTCGTGGAAGGACTCTGAGGATTTTTCGGACTACTTCCAATTCCATGTATGATTTTCTTAGAGCTTTTGATTTGTATACGATGTTGGAAAGCCGTCCGTACATCTCTTTAACATTTTCTTCATTCGCCATTGTGAAGTTCTCACATTCGCTGCTTAGCATGGCAAGGCGAGATTCTTTAACTTGAGACATTCCTTCGTGAGTCACTTCGAGGACGTGCCATATTTCCTGTGCACTTGAACAATGTGAGACACAATCAAATTCAAATTGATCCAATGAACATATAATAGAATTCATAGCTTTAGCGTTAGCATTTTGTAATTTATTTTCTAACTCTGTCCATTGATCCTTCGGTTTATTTATTTCCTGATTATTTACAATTATAGTTGGTGCTCTATACCCTGTCTCAACAATATCCCAAGCGTCAATGGTTTTCAAAAAAATTTCCATCCTATTTTTCCAGTAAGCATATTCACCATTGAACATTGGTGGTCTAACTATGGACTGACCCTCCGCAAAAGCATTATTAAAAGAATCCATTTTAAAAATTCAAATTTTTTAAAAAAATAGGTTTTTCAAAAATTCAAAGTTTTTAAAAACAAAAATGGCTTTTGTTCCTAGCTCTGATACCACTTGTAGGATCGATTTCACCCTAGAGGGGGGTGAATAGGGTGATACTATCAATTATAAAAATTATTGCGGAAGTTTGTATAAAATTATTTTCACAAAGATATATCAAAATAATAGTAGTACATGTAATAGCAGAATAGTAAATGTAGAAATAGAATGACACAGAATTTACCCAGCTTTGGCAAAACCCTGCCTACTTGCTGCCCCAAGGTTTCTACTAGAAATTTAGCAGTTAGACGCTTACACACGTAAACTCGTGACACCCGCTATCGACTAGCCTTAACTCTACGCTCAAAACCCTGCCACAACTCAGCCACCGAGTTGCGAATTCTCAAACTACGCCACGTAGTTTGACCCCTAGTCACACGAATAGAAATTATAATGGTTTTTTAAAAGAAAATATAATAAAAACAAAATAACCCTAAACCCTAATTTAAAATAAACCAAAGCCTTTATAGACTAGGCCGACCCACAAATAAACAAGTGATAGGTTTAAATCCTTTTTCCTTTTGTATTATAGCTTTGGCCCAAATACGTTGTTTAACAATGGCTATCGGTCCTCTTTGCTTATGAAATTAGGGTTTGGAAAATTGAACTACGCCGCTTGAATTCTGAACCTTCGATTCCTCTCTTCTCTCCGTCGATCGCTTTCGGCTACTTCAAATCGATGCTTTCTTCTTTTTGCACTCGGCTCGTTCAAATTTGATCGAGTTCGATGTTGCTTCGGTATGTAATTTGTTACTTTTGCTTTACTATTTTTTGCTTCCTTGAACTCGATGATTTCGTAGCCGATGATGATTGGGTTTTTATATAGGGTTTGAACCCCTTATTTTTCGTTCATATATTCTCATACGAATTTGTCTAATAATTTTTGGCTTGCCGTTCGATTTTGCGTTGATGATTGTGATGATTTCTGACATTTTAAATTCATATAATTTGTTTGCTTGATTAACATGGTGTTGATTTCTTTCGTGGCCACCACGGCTTTGATTTCTGACTGGTTCAACTTCCGCACTGACTTGTTTATGCGATGATATTGTTTGAATTGGGTTGATGTCATGTTGAACTTTTCTATATAGACTTTGACTTTGGCCTGCTATTCCACGGCTTCAGCATTGATTGAGTCCATTGTTCTAGCATACTTGGCTTGTTTGTTCTTTGTGCTTGTTGACTTCGGCTTCCCTATCTTGTTCAAAACTGATACTTGCATTTGACTTCGGTCACTTGATTTTGTGAAAATATGAACTTGTTCGACTTTGTTTCTTGGTTATTGATGTTGTGTCTTCGGCATTGTCACTACTAGTATGACTTGCTTGGCCATATGCATGCTTCGAGCTCGGTCACTGCTGTGAACTTGCTGGTGCTGTTTCATTTGATATAGATATGTATGTGTATACATGTATATATATATGCATACATGCATACTTGTATTTGTATTGTTTGCTTGTCTTGGCTTTGATCATTTTGTTAGACTGAATTTGGTTTTACTTTGAGCTACATTTTGAAATCTCCCCTATCTTTGTTCGAACTTGTATCCTGCACATGTATATATACATATATACTCACGTATGTATAATCAGTCACATGTTGCTTGTAGTAATTGTAGTCTGGTCTTGGTTTTGAAGTCTCTGATTAACTTGGTTCATGCCATGCTTCTGTTTAGTATTGGTGCACTTGATTTCTTTACCTCATTGTACATTTCCTTGAGTCAGATTCCTGTTCATTTGGGTCTGGTCTCTGTAGCATTCATTTTTCACTTGTGTACTCTCTGGTTCATATTGCATTGCTCTCTCTGTTAAACTGTTTATTCAAGTCTGCATATATGCGCATACATACATTTGTGTGTATGCATATATTGTTGGATTTGTACTGAGCTTGAGTTGTTTTTGAATGTGGTCTGTGATCTTCATTGCATATTAATGTTGAGCCACTGTCTGTTAGACTTGAATTCTAGTGCTTAACTTTGGCATTTGAACTGGTTCGATATTGGTTTCATTGTTGTTTTACTGTGTACATGTACACTTGGTGTTGCCATTCATCTGGTTCGGTCTCGTACCACCTGCTGTTCACTTGCACTGTGATTATTTGTTGTTGTGTTGCATTGAGCTCATGTGGTCTTAACTTTTGTATATGATATCTCCTCTGGTCTGTTGAATCATTGACTGTGTTTGCATATCATGACTGCACTGTTCACTGTATATTTAGGCTGGTGTTCTTTCGGCACTGCTTACTGGTCCAGTTTCATTGTATTTTACTTGTAGTCTTCATCCATGTACTCTGGTTGTCATGTATATGAAGCAGTGTTGCATTCCTGGTTTGAACCGTGACTTGATTCACAGTTTGAATTCAAGTGTACATCCGAATTTTTGGTCGAGGTTGTGTTGTATGTATCTTGATCCATAGTTTTGTATTGCACCTGAGTTGAACCCAGCTTAAAGCCCGGGTTTGACCTTGTGCTGACGTCGTGACTTTATTTGTATTTCACTTGAGTGAACCCGGCTTTTTATTTAAGTTTGACTATGTGCTCACCTGTCCCTGTAATTTTATCAAGTGTATATATTGGTATGCACGACCTTGTGGCATGTACAGTGATACACTATGCATGTCATAAGCTGTTTGTGTATGATGAATTCAAATTTAAATGATGACGAACAATCCAAATAACTGAGGCAAATATTAATTTCAAAATCCACATTTTATTTTATACTGAAAAAATATTTTCTTTTCAATTTTACTGCGTCAATATTTATTTTTGCAGATTGCATAGATGCTGGATTCAATCTGAAATGAAGTTGAAGATAAATTATGAGTGAACGAGCAATATGTAGTGAGGACATTTGTAAATGATAAATTGTGATGTAATCGAATTTGTATTTTCTTTGAGTATATATATAGAGAAAGTTTAAATTTTTACTATTTAGAATTGTAATAAATATTTGTTTGCATAAAATATCCGTTTGAATCTAAATACTGTGTTATTTATTTTATTCAGCAAATATTTATTTAATTATGTGAAAAATAAAATAGTACATTAAATAATACATTTAAATGAATGTACATATATATATGTTTATTATCATTAAACAAAAATCATATACTCGCATATTCAATACCGTCGACCAATCAAATGTTACTCAAGTGCTATCTCTCTATCCATAGTCATCGAAAATCCATCGATGCAGTCCTAAAACATTTGTTTCCACTACTCGAGAATAAACAATCTCTACGGAACCAATAGCCTGGGTTGGTTATGCACTGCATCATCTCTCCAAACACTACTCACTCTTTTAATTTAGCTACGATCTCCACTAGTCTAGTTTAACGCCTCTGACTAGTTCCAATCGGCTAAATCAAAGTGTTCTGATAATCAAACTAGCCATCATACCCGACCAAAGCTCATCGAGTCCTGGAGTCGTAACCAATGATAAGCTTGGGCAATACTCACTCTAGGAATATTGCTCCCAAAATGGTATGTCTCCCAGTCAAATACCATCCACTACATTACCCTTCAAAAATCTAGGAAATGTCAAAACTATAGGAGGCTAAGAACTCCAACCATTGCTACAGGCAAAGGTCGAGATCCTCTCAGAGAAGAAATACTACAATGACGTAGAATCACTGAACAGCTCGAACTCCTCTCCTAATAGACAGTGCCTCCATATCCCCAAAACGATCTCTATCGCCTCCAACTCCAAAACATAAGTTGGATATTACCTCTTGACATCACTATCATACGTAGTTAAGTATCACAGGCAAGTGCAAACTATCATCCCTTCATTCCCGCTTGGAATGAGTACCATCAACATCAACCTCCCGGTTAGACTCACTAACGCATGTCTACACCTCACTTCTCAAACAAAAGTTTGATCCTCTCCCATACAATAGGTCAACGATACTTCTATCTTAGGTCTCTGCAGATTCCAGACTACCATAACTAAAGGATCTATAGTGACGTCCTACTCTGAAACAACACGACCCAAGCATCTCACCCACTCCTTTAGGAGTGATACCATCAAAATCTCATCACTAATCGTGTCTTGTGCTCCTCTTCCATCCATAGGTAGAGAAAAGAATCTTTAACGAACACAAGCACAATCTACTCAAATGCCCACTCTAATCATGGTCCATGAGATCTACAACATATGCTGACACATTGGTTAGACCGAATAAGATAACTAACCCAAAATCAAGGTAGTGTGTGAAACACTATAATCGACACACTCACCCAAATTACTCTCGGTTGGTGCAACCTCACCAAAGGGTCCAACTAAGAGAACATTCTCATGTTATAAAGTTGATCGAACAAGTCATCAACAAATGGGAGTACAAACATATTCGTTATCTCATCCAGCTCACATCAACTAAAAAACAACTCCAAAGAGGCATATGTCCTACCGACGAACATAATAAGTGCATTCTACCTAAAATATACACCTATGGATGAACATTCACCTAAATAGGTCATCCGCTCACACCTCTAATCTCCTGAGCACTTTGGACATTCTATGCTTTAAAAGGCATATCTATTGGTCCAACTCCTCTTACTAAATCGATATGGAACTCCATCTGTACATGGTGGTAATTCGGTCACCTCCATAAGTATATTCAGATACTCTCTAGCTACAGGCACAGATGACATCCTATCATGTGGAATATCGATTGAATATATAACGCTCCTCTACTGGCAGCCAATCACTACCATTCACTCTTCCACGACCGTGATTGTCATCAATGGTCTCTCTTAGTCCACCACTATTCTGTATCCTCTTCAGCCAGTCCATGCTTGAACTATAATACCAACCCAACTAAACCCTGATAATCAATGCCTAACAAACAAACAACCATGACTCAAAAGGAGAAGGTCTCGACAAACCACATATAGGATGGCTAGGCCCCTAACTAGGTCTACCACGATTAAAGATCGGTAATTAGCGAGTCTCCATCCCAATATCTAACCTCATGTCTAGATATGAAGGAATACGAAACCTTGATGTCAAATAAAACATGTATGAACCATCAAATGCAGAAACTATATCTCAAATGGTGATGCTATTTCTCTTCTATTTCATTGATGGAGCAATCGACGAAACCAGAAAGGCAATCAATATATATGCTTCTCGATCTATCTCTACTCAACTAGTACATGATAACTCTTCAATACTGGGTACTTCTTGATCATCCTTTTGAATCCCTCGTCAATATGACGAATCAATCGACTCCCAAGATGATCTCTCTACCCAATGATAAACTTCAATCCTTTCTGTATGGAGTATCAACAGAAATAGATGCTACCTCGATATCATATCTAATTCGACTACATACTCCAACACAGACACATCGCCATACTTCAAATCGACGAACTCTCTAACCATCCTTGACTTCAGAAAAGTCGAGACAAATCTCTTCGAAGTGAACTATGGACTAGTCCTAAGGAAATCGGTCCTCGGGAATCAGAGCTATAGAAACACTCCACTAGTTCATCATCTGTCCTTGGAGTCATCCAGAGGCTAACTTCTACCTCGTGCATTATCTAACTCCAAGTAATTTGAAGATCCTTCTGCAAGTAATTAACCAAACTTGCCTCCTAATAGCCAAATCTGTACCAAGGAGGCCTGCTTCCTAGACTCTCATGGTCTATGTATAGCTCGAAAAAGTTGACTCTAGCCAATTGCACTTGAGCACCATAACCATCCAGAACAAAGCGGGCATCCAGATATGACCCGCACCAACTCTACGAACATATCCTATCAATCAGGGGTAGTGGCCCCAATCCTTCCCAATACTCTACTCTAAAGATAGAGTCAATAATAGTTTTTCTTCCATGTTAGATTATTCCTATTCTATAATAAGGATGATCTATCTCTCAAAAAGAAAACTGCATCAATAGTGCTCATGTGTGCACCCAACAAATATACTATATTTACTACTATATAGTTTTGAAAACCAAAATATATAACAAATACAAACTCTTTCATATATATACACTCTCTAGTGCCAGTCTAAGGCGATGACTTATATCATTTCTCTAATGGATCACGGTATCAACAATGGTTAATTAGATAACCTTTGCTCTGATACTAAATGTAACGACCACCCTACACCTATAACGCAGAACGGTAGTCAAAGGAAGGAAAAAGAAATAAGATGGAGAAATAGAAGAGAAAAGAATGGAAAAGGAAAAAAAGGAAGCATCAACTAACCAACTTACATGTCCCATATCTCACATCGCATCAAAGTAAATATAATAATCAATACATTTATAAAACAATAGAGACAGTAATAACAATGTGAAATAATCATCTGCACAAAGATACAAAATTATACAACACCTTAATAGAGTTTATACAAAAGAAAATTAAACTCAGCTGGTACACTGTCTCATAATAGCAAATTAATACCGTCAAGGCTCCATAATGCCACACAGCAGAAATATAAAAACAAATGCAAATATAAGTATAGATAACCGTCACTTCTTGTTAGTCCACATATAGAACTCCATAATCATCCAACTGCTCTCAATCTACTCATTTAAGAGTACCCAAGATAATAAGAAAGAAAGCATAAAACCTCGAGTCAAAAAACAATCTTGTGTGAGCGATATCAAATCTCAAAATACTATAAAAATCAAATATAAACCATGCCAAACCTGTTCATGCAACCACAAAGTCAGCACATAAACATAAGTAACATGCTACTCTATAACATCGTAAAAAAGGTATATCATACTCAATATCTTTTAGGGTGCCTAGATATCTCCACCTCTACTCCATACTAAGTAAACTTCAAGTATCTAGGTATCTCCATCCATACCTACTCCACTAAGTCAAGTCAGGGTATCCAGGCATCGCTACCACAATACCTACCTAGTGTGACATCCCTAAGGTGACAGGTGACTAGTGGGCAATCATAACAAACATAGCATCCATCAAAAAATACTAACTGTCACCCAATGTGCTGGATATATAATGCCTCATATGACCCTCTGCAACTGTCAAGGTCTAGTGGAAATCCTGGTTCTATGTCGTATTCACCTACAGACGAGTTTGTTTCAACCCTAGTATGCTGCCATAACCTAGTACTCTTCCATACCTGCTTGACACTATACTCCTCGAGTGGTCCAAGGTACACAACCATCGCTACCTACCCTCGGGTATCACCCACATATAGTACCCCTGCTCTGAGCGTGACAGAAAACACACTGAGTCATCAATGATCTCTAGGCACAAACACATCCATCGAGCCCTACTCACTCGATATAGATTCAAACCCTACTGGCTAATCACAATTTCTAGGGATGGGCCTTAACACTCAACCCACTCTACTATCCGTAGCCTTACTCCAATCCGAGCATCCATCCTCGATCCCACTCTTCGCTTGAGTTCTCGATTGAAGATCCCTGCTATCATGCCATCTGAAGCCCAATGTCCAAAATGATCCATACGGTCCTGATACTATCGTCCTAGAGCCTACTCCATACATCACCGAGTCACTATCCGGGGTATTAGACTGCCAGGTTGAAGTACCACATTACTGCCTCACCATCAAATCACTCATCGTAGGTTAATAACATCCAATCTCTAAACTAGTCACACGAACAAACCATCATGTCGTACACCATGATATCTCATCAATGTCCAAGCCACATATCGGCAAAATTGCCAATCGACAACAGTGATGGACATTAACCACTCTATTATGGTCAATAGCATCCACCTTGATCTTTTACTTAACCGAATGGTTAAGTACATACCAAATGAAAATGTCCGACATCCACTCTGAAACCCAGATCCATTGGCACGTATCCCAATCCCTCTTCTACATCTCATCTCCTTCATTGGATTCTGCGTGTGTAGGACACCAACATACAAGATTCTACCTAAAATCAAATCACAGCTAATCGGCGTTTTCAACCAAAATAGGAAAAAATAAAAAATAAGCCAAAAATAAAAAATACATCCATCCATCCAAACAACCATACATCCATCCAAACAACATACGCACAACATAAACAGTCCATCCACATCAATTAATGTGGGAAATAACATCAATAATTGATCTAATCTAATAATTCACTAACTATGGCTCTATGATGGAAAATACTCGTTATTCTTTTTAAATCATTTCAAAGTAATTATATATTCTTTTATAAAAATATTGCTACTATATAATAATAATAATATCATGTTTAAAAACCAAAAATCATGTAAAAACGTCAAAATAACTAATCAACCATAGTAAAGAGAGTGACAACATCACTTACCTCAGCTAAATCTGTCCAAACCAGTGCCAAAACGTAGATCTCACTAATATGATCCTAACGCAAGAAACCGCATTCAAATCGGACTTCATATGCTAAAGGTGTTTGCACCAAAATTGGGCACAACACTCGTCGGAAGTTTTTGAAGAGATAATAAATGAAGAATGCAAATTAAAACAGAGGATTATCTAACAAAAACTCCAAATAGCATGTAAATAAACGCGTAGACAAGCAATTTATAGTGGTTCGGCGTATTGCCTACGTCCACTGTGAAGTTTTTATACTTTTATTGACTTTCTTTCGATGATTACAAGTCGGTACAGCAAACAACCGTGAATTACAGTCAGGAATTCGAATTTAACAGCAAGTTTATGATATCAAATGATGGAGATCTCAATCCGGTAGAGTCTGGATGCTTCAGAATCCAAAGTCCCTTTTCCGTGGGCCCTGGGGCTCTATTTATAGGCGTAGGCTGCTGATATTTCGCTGAAAACTCGGGAGACCACTTCTGGCACGTGAGGGGGCCCACAAGCACGGTCTTGGGAAGTTTGGGCCCACTTTGGCATCGGTTCGAACTCCATTCGAACTGATCAAGAATTCATCCAATCGAGGTGAAATTTGGCGTGGACATTCATCAACATGTGTGCAAGCTTCTGTGAAAATTTCATGGCATTTGGATCAGTAGATTGGGAGATATGATGGATTCGAGATGGGGTTCATTGCATGGCTATTTGGTTCGAAACCATGCTTTCGAACCGATGGTTTCGAATCCATCACGGCACGTGTCTTCGTGGCGACGTGGAGCGCAAACTTCGAACCAACCCGGTCTTCACTCCAAGTTGACCGCTTCGACTCCATAAATCTCGGCGAATTCGAACCGATGGAAGACACGTCATCATGGTTGGTTGACCCAGTGGATTCGAATGAGGCTACACAGGATGGGTTCGAACTTGGCATCACGGATGGTTTCGAACGAGGTTCCATGTTTGGGTTCGAACAACGTCTTATAATGGAATCGAATAAGGGTGCTTGTTTGGAGTCGAACAAGGCTTTGTGGTGGGTTCGAAACAGCTACTCTTCGATGGATTCGAGGCCCATTGTTATGAACTTGATGGTTTCGAACCTAATGGGTTCGAAGGTGATGGCTTCGAAGCTGATGGGTTCGAATCTCAAGCCCTTTTCTTTCAAGTTGAATCGATCATAATTTGAGCGTATGAACTCGGATTGACTTGAAACTTGACACGTTGATTCCTATGGTCTTTCTTGCCGTGTCCTATCAATTGTGGATCAATCTGGACTTGGACAAAATTCAGTGATATCCATAGCGAGACAAAGTATGGCCGGTCTCTGAGATGAACCGTTCTCCGTTTCTGATCGATCTTTTGGTATCGCGGCTTTGCCAAAAAGCGGGATAACATTTTCCCCCCAAAGTACGTCTTGTAGGAATATGACGTGCTTTGAACAGCTGCAATTTTCTTGAACAATCATTGCTCTCTCTCCTTTCTGTTGAAACTCGTATGCTGTATTGTTGTAACCTTGTATTGACATGATTGATTGCTGTATAATAGTGCTTAGCCGTTGGCTGTTGCATTTGTAACAGGACGAGTGTTTGATCCCTGTAAATGTTTAAAATCGATTGTTAGTTTTGTTTGCTATTGAACTTCGTATCGATTCTCTCCTGAACCGATTTTGAAATTTGAATTGAGACAACGCTTGATGGTTGTTTCGGAAGGTTCCTTCGTATCGATCCTCTCCTGAACCGATGCAGAAGGTTGAAGGAAACGACTCTGCGTTGCGTGATTGTGACATTTCGAACCGATGGGTGCGAGCTCTGATGGATTCGAAGTCAACACCATATGGGTGGCATACGCCTATGCAATGGTGGGTTCGAAACTGATCTTCGAATCGATGACTTGGATGGGTACGAAACTTTCGTTCGCGGCAGTGGGCCGTGTGCTTCACACCGATGGAGCCTCAAACGTATGGGTTCGAAAGTGGATTTCGAACCAGTTCTGCATTCTGACCTGTTGTAATCGGTCAAGTTTACCGGAACGCGAATCGACCCGGTCATCTCCAACCCCCCATATAAATAGCATGGACCTTGGCATTTTTCACTTTTTACTTTTTTACTGATTTTCTGCATCGTCTCGAAGCTTCTTAAGAGGAGGGCACTGCGTTTTGTATTCGAATCATTTGAGATCCAAATCTTCAATCCTTCAAACCAATCATCCAAACCAGGTAACTAACCTCGAATCCATATGGCAAGGCTACCTCGAACCTATTATTCCTTCATCGATCGGCCTTTCTGGGGATTTAGTAAATCCAGATCTGGCTTTTGGAGGAATTTCGAACCAATGCAGGGATTCGTGTTCGAATCGATGGGGGGGGGGGGCAACATCATTCTCTTTCAGATTTTGAATCGATCCTTGTGATTTCCCTTGGTGGGGGCGCAGTTCGCACCAAGTTAACCATGGTGTTGAGTCGTGTCGGCACAATGACCGATACGAGGAGCAGCCGTTGATTGGTCCGAGGCTCTCAACTTCGCATCGATACGAAACCATCATTTACGACCGATACAACAGGTATCGATTCGAACTCGATCGGTGTTAAGTTGAGGCTTCCCTGATCGGTACGAACTAATTAACCAAGGATCGATTCGAAGTTATCCCCCCCTGATCGATTCGAGCTCGGCGCCTGGCTATCGACTCGAAGCTCGCTCCTTTGGATTGGTTCGAAGTGGAACGGTGATGGGTTCGAACAAGTCACTTGTGATCGGTTCGAAACTCCATATAGTGGATATCAAAGTTTGATATTTTCCGAGCATAATTCCGACGAGCTTCACTCCTGCATATTTGGACATGTTAAACTGCATACTTGACCACCTTTCGAAGCTCGTTGACGGAACAATAACAATTTTTATTTGAATCAATTTTCCTTATGCGAAGGGTTTTGCGATGATGGTCAGCGACGACGGTCATCACAACTGGGCTTTGTAGCTTTGTCATTTGCGTGTTTTCTTTAATTCTGCGATATTCATCCAAGTAATGCACATCACCGCACAACACACATTCATACACTATACACTGGGGAATTCACGGGCCCCTTGTCATCTAATGATGGTTTCTCATGAGTTAGTCAGTTATGGAGCCTTCGAGTTCGCATCAGCAGGAAACCCCACAAGATACTCAGAGTATAGTTCCCCCGAGGTTAGAGGTCCCGGACATTGATCCTGAAATTATCGGCCCAGCGCCGGATGAACTTCCCAACGCGTCATTCATTGCTAATCCATCAGATTCCGTCCCATTTCATATTTACGAAGATATGCTGGGGAGGATATGCCTGAGGCACAGTTTGTCACTAGACGACGTGTTACTACCGGGGCCAAACGACAGACCACACAATCCGTCGGAGGGGTATACCGCATTCAATCGCCATGCGTGCGCGGCTGGGACGCTTCCTCCGTTCAATGAATATATAAGAGAAGTGCTATCTTTTTTGGGAATCGCGCCATCCCAACTTCATCCGAATGGGTATGCTTCGGTGAACAGCCTGTTCATTGTCTTTATGGAATATCTTCATAGACCACCGGCCCCGACTGAAATCAGATACTTGTTTAACTTCAAAACTCGAAACGATTACCCATATTTTACATTCTTGGAGGCAGTACGGAATTGTCAAGTGGTCACCGGGTCCTGGACTAGGTTAAGCTATTACAGGACGGAATGGTTCTACGTCAGATGCCCTCCGGACTTCGCCAGGCGATGGTTATTTAGACGTGAGTATAGCTGAATTTCCAAACAATTACTAAGGCGATTGCAGTCGGAGTGTGACTTATATATTTTTCTTCTGTACAGCAATGATCCAGCGTCCCGACGTGAAAACTTTAAGGAGATAGTACGAGTGCTCCGTGAGATCCTGAGCGTCGACAGGGATATCGACGTGTTATTGACAGATAGGAATCTCCGGGCCTGTGGATTAATCGAACGATGGCAGAGTATAATATTTGACAGGGTGCAAAGAATTGTTCCGAAAAAACATGCCAAGCACAAGAAGCCCAAAGTCATTGTAGCCCAGGAAGTTGATTCTGAAAGAACTCACACTGACGACGAGCCGTTGTTGGAGCCTACAGACGTGGCCCAAGATGTTGAAGAGCAAAGAAAAGGCAAGGCGGCCGTCGTCACATCAACTAAGAAGGGGAGATGGAAGTCGGTTGTCACAGCCCAATCCTCCCCCGGAGTTAGAATTTCCGAGATGTCTCCTCCGCGAACCGAAAGTCTTTACGAAGGGCTTATCGACCTTCCAATCCTGGATGATGTGTCTTTTCAGCATGACGCCGGGTTGGAGGAGTTTCATCGTACTCTTGAATTGAGCGAGCCTTTTATTACTAGCTCAGTCGACACTTCGGGTTGGTCGGGGGAAATGCATATTCATACACATTTCACGACACTACATAGTCCCGAGTCTTAGGTCATCGGTTTCGAGAAACCACTAACTCTGTTCTCCTCTTTGCCTTGTAGGTACCATGTCCAGGCGTGGTTTGATGCTAGGGAGTCTGCGACATGCTCGGAAACCATCGTATCGCGACTCGCGCAGATGGGAAGGAGATAGGGACTATGATCAGGAATACTCCGGATATTCGAGCCGTGAAAGATATGACACAGATAGGGGTTATAAGCGTCGATCCCGATCGCGTACCCCTCCTCCTCCCAGAGATCCCGTACAACCTCCGTCCCATGTTTCTCGCCC
The DNA here is from genome assembly GCA_030765085.1 of Allium cepa. Lineage (NCBI taxonomy): Eukaryota > Viridiplantae > Streptophyta > Magnoliopsida > Asparagales > Amaryllidaceae > Allium > Allium cepa. Next base: position 687,272,750 of record CM060932.1, on the reverse strand, counting down.
CTCTGAGCCTTCACGTCATACGTCCACTTCCCAATCTTCCAGGCACGAATCTCACCGTTCCAGAAGCGAGCATCGACCGCCGTAGTTGCGGAACAGCCTCCTGTGGGAATTTCGGGTGAAGGGGCGCTCAGGCTTGCTCAGTTGAAAAAAGACTTCCCAACTATTTGCTTCGACAACTACATTTTCCCCCCACACTTGAAAAGAATCCCCCCGTCGGCGGAGCAGGTGGTGCATGACTATGTGCACGACTTCTACGCTCAGTATAAAGTATGGTTTAAAGCGGCGGAGAAGGCATCAGAGCTGGCCTTTGAGCGTGGGGCCGCCAACGAAAAGTTACAGGTGGAGTTGGCCCAGAAGAGTCGTATTATCGATGTGCTGAACATCGAGGCCGAATCTTCCAGAAAATCAGAGATGGAAGCCATCAAAAAGGCCGATGAAGCCCAACTCACGATGGATAGAATGAAGCGTGAGCATTACGCCATGGTTGAGGACATGGGCCATCGGAATACTCTGGTCACTACCGAGAGGGATGCGGCGCTAAAGGAGCTAAATGAGCTCAAATCCAAATTCGCCGAAATCGCCAAGGATAGGGACGATGCAAACAATGCAGCCCAAGAGGAGTGCGAACAAGCGGTGATACTCCGGACCGAACGGAATGAGGAAGTGGCCAAAGTTCAAGCGGTCGAGGCGGAGATTGAGGAGAGAGTTCAGCAAGCCGAGGCCAGGCTAGAGGCCGACATTGAAGATCTGCTTATCACCTACAATGCCAATGTATTGAAGCACAGAAACTTGGCCTGGCTTCAGGATTACCCAGTGCATCTCCGCAGTGCTTGGGAACGATTGGTTGAGGGGGAAGAGGAAGCGCACCCGGACAAATCGGTCGACCGATTTGAGCTCGAAAACCGGTTGCTAACAGATGAGGAAAAGAAGGTCCTCCATGATGCTATGATCGCTCATGAGAAAGAGATGGATGGCGGTCGATCTTTGGAGGCCGGAGAAGGGTCAGGCGTTAAGCATCGTGCCACCGCTCTTGAAATCACCGCCCCGCCTCCGTCTGAGCCTGTATCTGCGGTTAGCTCACAGACCGTTCCTGCTTACGACCCAGAGCAACCGCGGTTATCACCAATTCGCGAACACGTCTCCGAAGTCGTCCCACCATCAGCGAGCCGAACTGAGGAAAGTACTCTGAACAAATTTCAAGTGCATTTTCGCTAGAACTCTCGTTTCGAAGTGATTGTTCTTAACTCCTTCTCTTCTTTATCCAGTGACCAGGACTACCCCGGTGTCTTCGACCCAGGAGCCGAGTCAAGGGCAGAAGGCTATTACTACTGAAACGACTGTCGTGACAACGGCAGCGTCTAGCGGAGCGGCGCAGGAAAGCTCTTTGTCTCTTGACGAACAAATGGTGAGCGAACTACTCGGTCAACAGGGAGACTTCTCTACGGACTTGCCATTTATCATCAGTGAGCTCCCGCCAGCCTCTAGCTCTTTTGTGCAGACCGGAGTTGCCCCCAGCCAGGCCCCATCAACTCGAGATGAAGAAATCTTGGCCGAAATCCATGCTGAATTAGAAGCGGAGGGGCAAAGCGGTAGTGTCGGTGGTGACACTATTCCATCTTCCGTTGCGGGTCTGGTCCCTCTTACTTCTCCGGCGGGGATCCTTCCTTTAGACTCAAGTTCTGAGGAGGACGTAGATATTATGCCCCCGGCCGAAGAGCAGCCACCAGAGAGGAGGTCATCCAAACGAAGGATTTCCGTTCCTAGTGATTCTGACGATGAACCGCTAATAAGGAAGCCAAGGAAGAAAAAATAGATCGGCCCCTCCAGCAGATATTTTGGTAGATAGGAACTTGTTTTCTTTTTTTGTTAGTAGGTCGTGTATAGATGCAGGTTCGGCCCCTGCTAGTAGGCATTCCTTTTTGGAAGAACTTATTTGCGTGTAAGTCCTTGTTTTAAGTTAGTTGAAATAAAATTTAGTTTCTTCGTTTCAACTCTCATTTCTTTTGCGCTTAAGTGTTTGTAGTGCCTTGTTTTCAGTCCGGTGCACTTGTGGTGTTTTTACCGTCAAGTGGAGTTCGTTTTTATTCGCCAAGTCTGAGAATCTTGGTCGCAAGTTGTGATCGATGAATAACCTAACTTCGGACATTGTATCACTTTGGTTAGCGATTAACACTTAGCTTTTTTGCCCCCTAGTCTCGGGGAATAACATTCGCGTTTTGGTGGTTGAGTGCGTTTATTGCAAACTTTAAACACATGTCCACATTCTGGGGACTTAAGATAATTTGAGATCGATAATCCGGTTCGCACTCCGGGAACTTGAGAGTTATCGATGCTTGTAACACGGTCCGCACTCCGAGAACTTGGAAATGATGTTCACATTCCAACTCGCACTCTACGAACTCGGAGTTAGTATTAACATTTCAGTTCGCACTACGGGAACTTTAACTTGGTGTTCGTGCTCCAATTCACACGTCGAGAACTTGGATAAAACATGTATGTTTGGGTTCGCACTTCAGGAACCTGGAATTGATGTTTGTACTCCAACCCGCGCTTCGGGAATCTGGAGTTAGCACGGATGCTCCGGTTCGCGCTCTGGGAACCTGTAACTTATGTTTATACTCCAATTCATGCTTTGGGAACTTGGAGTCCGTTCGCACTCTGGGAACGAATTATTGAATGTTTATACTCCAATTCACGCTCTGAGAAGTTGGAGTCCGCTCGCGCTCTGCGAACGAATTGTTTAGTGTTTATACTCCAATTCGCGCTCTGGGAAGTTGGGGCCCGCTTACGCTCTGGGAGCGAATTGTTTAATGTTTATACTCCAATCCGTGCTCCGGGAATTTGGAGTCCGCTCGCACTCTGGGAGCTAATTGTTTAATGTTTATACTCCAGTTCACACTCTGGGAAGTTGGAGTTCGTTCGCACTCTGGGAACGAATTATTGAATGTTTATACTCCAATTCACACTCTGGGAATTTGGAGTTAAAGGAGGGATTGTCGTGTATCAATCCCCGTAAATGTTCATATGGTGTCCTGCCCCCGAGCTCGGGTTTCACTTAGCGAGTGACCGGTCATATCGCAGCCACTCTCTATTTGAATAAATCCCACCGCATGATGAAACTTAGCTCTCCGTGTGTCGTGATATTGTACGTCACACTCAATAAATCACAGTTTTGGCTCGAAGAGATGGCATTTTATTGATGTGTAGTAGCGACGAAGACTCTCGCTATTCCAAGCCCTCGGCAAGGTGAGACCGTCAACGGTCGATAATTTGAACGTGCCATCTCCGAGCTTTTATGAAATCAAGTACGGCCCTTCCCAAGTTGGCTTCATGTGTGAAGGAACTGGATAAACTCTTTTGAGCACGAGATCGCCGAGTTCAAAGGTCCGTGGGCGGACCTTGGCATTGAATATTCGGGCGACTCGACTCCGATATGCGGCTGCCCTCAAATCAGCCTCTTCACGCCTCTCATCCAGTAAATCCAGAGATTGAGCAAGTAATAGGCATTTGTCTTTGGATCATAATACGTCGCACGATGAGAGCGCACTTCCAATTCGACTGGAATAATGGCCTCTGAGCCATACGATAGAGAAAACGGAGTGTGACCAGTTGCAGTTTTGTGAGTTGTTCGATAGGCCCATAACGCCATAGGGAGTTCGTCGACCCACTTGTCTTCGGCCTTTTCTAGTCGCTTCTTCAGTATGGACTTTATAACTTTATTAACAGCTTCGACCTGACCATTTGCTTGAGGGTGTGCCACTGCAGAAAACTTCTTATGTATGCGAAATCGTTGGCAGAAATTTTCGAACTCGGTACTGTCGAATTGGGCTCCATTATCGGTGATGATAGTATGCGGGAGACCGAATCGGCAGATGATATTGCGCACTATGAAGTTGATCACTTTCTTTGTTGTAATCGTTGCAAGAGGCTCAGCTTCGGCCCATTTAGTGAAGTAATCAACCGCGTCGATGGCGTATTTCGCGCCACCTTTGGCCAGAGGCAATGCTCCAATTATATCGATTCCCCATACCGCGAACGGCCAGGGGCTAACCATTTGGGTTATTTCGGTAGGTGGAGCTCTAGGAATCCAAGCATGTTTCTGGCATTTGTCACATTTTCTGGCGTAGTCTGATGCATCTCGATTAACGGTAGGCCAGTAATATCCATATCGGAGTACCTTCTTGGCGAGTGCCTGCCCCCCAGTGTGATCGCCAAATTCTCCCTCGTGTACATCGTGTAATACTCGCTTGATTTCATCATGTGCGATACATCGGAGTAGAGGGACAGAATACCCCCTTCTGTACATAACTCCGTTTTGAATGACAAACCGTGAGGCTTTTCGAAGGACCTGCCTCTTCTCACTCCTGCGCTCAGGCAGTGTCCCATGTTCAATGTAATCTCGATAGGGGGGTCATCCACGACTCCCTATTTGTGGTAGCCTCGAATGCATGGCTGACCTCACTTTGATCAATGCTCGGAGAAGGTAGGGTTTCAACGGGAACAAGCCCCAACTGTTGGGCTTCGCCCGTACTTGCCAACTTCGCCAACGAATCGGCCTTCTGATTGTGCTCCCGGGGGATATAGAAAATGGCATAGTAATCGAAACGATCAAGAATTTCCCTGACTCGAGATAAGTAAGCAGCTAGTCTTCGATCCTTAGCTTGATATTCACCTCGGACTTGGCATATGATTAATTGGGAGTCACAATAAACCTCTACAGCGACAATTCTCAGGTCGTGGGCCAGCTTCAACCCAGTGAGTAAAGCTTCATATTCAGCCTCATTATTAGTTGCACGGAACTCGAACTTTAGGGCGTAGCATATAGATCGGCCTTCAGGGGTTTCAAGCACTACCCCTGCTCCCGAACACCGTTCATTGGAGGCACCGTCATTATATAACATCCATATGTGTTTAGGAGGTTCGCTACTCTCAGGCAATTCCTCGGGTATAGTGAATTCAGCAACGAAATCTGCTAGAACTTGACCATGTATGGCCCTTCTCGGAGTATAAGCAATGTCAAACTGGCTCAATTCGATATTCCATTTTAGTAGCCTACCAGACGTCTCAGGCCGCGTGAGGACCTGTCGTAACGGCTGGTCGGTGTACACGGTGATAGGATGAGCCTGGAAATATGGAGGGAGCTTTCTCGAGGCAATGAATAGGCAATATGCCAACTTTTCCTGCTTGGGATAGTTCCTCTCGGCTCCGGTCAACCGTTTACTTACGTAATATACCGGTTTTTGCACTCGGTCTTCCTCCCGGACTAATGCTGCACTGATTGCGCTTTCAGATACTGCCAAGTAAAGATATAATTGCTCGTGATCAACAGGCTTCGAAAGAATCGACGGTGTAGAAAGATGTTGAAACAGTGACTGAAATGCACCTTCACATTCTGCGGTCCATTCAAAGTTTCGTTTCCCTTTTCGGATCAGATCGAAGAAAGGGATGCATTTGTCAGTTGACTTCGAGATGAACCTACTCAATGCTGCGACTTTCCCATTGAGACTCTGGACTTGCTTTATGGTCCTTGGAGTTTGAAGATTCCTGATGGCCCAAATCTTTTCAGGGTTAGCCTCTATCCCTCGGGCGTTGACGATGAACCCAAGGAATTGTCCGGACGCAACTCCAAAATGGCATTTTAGCGGATTGAGCTTCATCCCATATCTCCGGAGGATATCAAACATTGATCCTAAGTCCTTTATGTGATCAACAGAATGCCGTGACTTTACTAACATGTCATCTACATAAACTTCCATGGTCTTCCCGATCTGGTCGGAAAACATCCGGTTAACCAAACGTTGATAGGTTGCACCGACATTCTTTAACCCAAAAGGCATGACTTTGTAGCAGTATAGTCCCAGATCAGTCACAAAGCTCGTATGTTCTTGGTCGGGCACATGCATGGGTATTTGATTGTAGCCCGAGTAAGCATCCATAAAGGATAACAATTCGTGTCCGGCGGTTGAATCAACAAGCTGATCGATTCGAGGAAGTGGAAAACTGTCCTTCGGGCAAGCCTTGTTCAAGTCAGAATAATCGATACACGTTCTCCATTTCCCGTTCGGTTTCTGGACAAGTACCGGGTTTGACACCCACTCCGGGTATAAAGCATCTCTAATGAACCCATTTGTTTTCAACTTATCGACCTCCTCCATAAGGGCGGCAGATCTCTCTGGATCCATACCACGCCTTTTCTGTTTGACCGGGATATACCGCGGGTCAATGTTTAAAGTGTGGCTCGCGATATCCGGCGAGATCCCACACATGTCAGAATGCGTCCAGGCGAACACGTCAAGATTCGCCCGGAGAAATTCAACCAATTCCTGTTGTGCCCCCTGGCTCAATTGAGACCCAATTTTTAACATTCTCGAATCATCGCCATCATCATCGATCGGGACATTGATGGTTAGTTCAGCCGAAGAAGCCTGACTTTCTGTAGATTCCTCATTGTTGTCGTTGTCCCTTGGGTCAAGGTCTTTCTGGAATTGGTTGTGGTGCCCGGGCCGAGGCCCAAGCACCAATTGTCAATCATCGGCAGAACGGACGCAGAGAGATTCAGCTACGCCCTTCCCTTTCTCCCTTCGCTGCGCCTCTCGCAGCTCCGCAACATAACAGGCTCTTCCAGCAGCCTGATCTCCATGAATCACACCGATACCACAATCGGTAGGAAATTTCAAAGTCAAACACCACGAGGCGATTGCCGCCCGAAATTCAGCAAGGGCCGGTCGGCCCAGAAACGCGTTGTACGGTGAATGTATGTCCAAAACAACAAATTGTAACATGCGTACTCTTCTGCGCTCACCGATCCCCAACTCCATGGGTAACTCCACAACCCCCGTGGGTATATTAGCACTTCCATCGAAGCCGTGAATCCTGGACTGACAGGGCTTCAGATCTTTGGCTTCCATCTTCATCTGATCGTAAGCTCTCTTGAACAAAATATTGACTGAACTCCCACTATCCACCAGTATCCTCTTCATCCAAGCAGGACCAACCTGGGAGGATATAACAAGTGGGTCAATAGTCGGGGCTTCGACCTTGTCTGCATCACGGTTCCGGAACACGATGTCATCTGTCATCGTCTTTTGTTGTTTTGCCGGAGCCCCTTCGTCATAACTACTGCAACATTCGAAATCCATATGCTTAACCGAGCTAGCATATGACTCCATCTCTTTCCAACTCCGATCCGCCGGATGAGGACCACCACTGAAGGTGTTTATCACTAGCCTTACGCCCGTTCGGGCGGGTTCTTCCTGCCTTGGCTGATTTTGCCGATTGTTCTGGTTTGACGGACCCGCACCGCCAGACTGCGGCGCCCGTACAAACTGGTCCAACTTCCTTTCCCTGATCAACTTCTCAATCAAATCCTGCAAGTGTCTGCATTCGTTGGTATTGTGGCCGTAACTGTCGTGAAATCTACAAAACTTGCCCGTTTGAATCTGTCTCTCCGACGACGGCTTTGGAGTAGGCTTCTTGTATTGCATGGCGTTACAAGTTTGTAGATATACGTTCTCCAACGATGTATTCAGCGGAGTATAATTGTCGAACATAGGGGTCCTACGCCTCGGCCCACGGTTCTGATCCCGCTTCCTTCTCTGATTCCCATTATTCTTCGGTTGTGATTGTTTGTTCTGGATATTTAGCAGCACTTTCCCAGATTTCTCTCCCGGTTATTTAACAGCCACATTACTTTGAATCCCCTCTCCACTGGGTCCTGCGTCGTCCTGTTTCCTAGACTGCTTCACGTCCTCACGCCTCAATAATTGGGCGGCTTTGGAGTAGAAGCGATCCAATGACGCAGGAGGTTTTCCTGCCAACCAATTTCCAAAATCCGAATCATCAATCCCTTTCATCAATGCCATCAGAATCGAGTTATCATTAGGATTGGTGATTTCCACACAGGCCTTATGGAATCTCTCCAAGTAGTGTCTAAGAGTTTCTCCTGGAGCTTGGGTAACACTAGACAAAGTGTTGACGTCCTTAGGCCTTGCAACATGCATGCGGAACTGTTCCACGAACTTCCTGGCCAGCTGATTGAACGAAGAGATAGAACGGGGTGGCAATAGCGTGAACCACATCGTAGAAATGCCCCCCAAAGAGATAGGAAAGCTCCTACACTTGACCGCATCGTCTGCTCTAGCGGCGCTCATGGACCATTCATACTTCAATATGTGTTGATTGGGGTCCGAGTTTCCCTCGTACATCGGTAACGTGGGCATCCTAAATCGCCGAGGGGGTTCGGCATACAGAATCTCGTCTGTGAATGGGGTGTGACTCCGGGAGATTCCCCAGTCGTCGTTAGTAAACCCCTGACTTTCACGGATCATCTGCCTGATCATTTCCGGAAGATCCGTTACAGCTGTGTTCTGGGAATGTCGAGCCAAGGTGTGGTCGGGTTCCACAATGCGGGACTGGACCGGATGCTGTCGACGGTCCGGATCTCGCCTCCTAGGTTCGACATCTTCTGGTACATACGGCTCAGGAGTTTGCCGTCGTCGGTGGTGGTTCTGATCTGACAAAGTATGGATGTCAACCCCTGGCTCCGTAGCAATGGTTGCAGGACGGTTGTCGGTAGTGTGTTGAGGAACAGTGCCTCCCCGGGAGGAAGGCCCTGTATGGAAGCTTGCAGATGGGCCGACTCGTAGTTGCCCAACCGTCAATGCCGGAAGGTCTTCGGTAGCCTGTGCATAATTCCCATCCATTCGGGGTCGTGAAGGTCGGTGATGATAATCGGTGGAAGCCGAACTCTCCGTGGAAGACTGGGATGCGTAATCCCTCCTAGACCGCCTACGCTTATGACTGTGTAGCTGGCGGGTTAATTCAGCGTTAGCGCGTAGTTGCTCCGTCAACTGTTGCCGACTTTGGGTCAGCTCTTGGAGCAACGGTCGAAACTCTTGCCTCGTTACCGGTCCGGATGACTCCGAAGGCCCGGCGACGTCCTGAGTAGATGGTAGCTGCGCGGGATCTGGCCTATCCCAGCCTTCTTGGTTACCAAGGTTAGAAGTGGTTCTAGTGCTCACCATTGTGAATAGTAAGATTCTTTCCTAGACTTTTATCAAGTCTGAATAGAACGGAAGGAATCTGAGCTTGAGATTCGGATCTTTCTTTTAGATTTATGCAATCCGGTATCGATGACAGATCCGAGGAGCAGGAGAAAATTTGGGTTCTCTCAGTGAAAGCACCAAAGTGTTTGCACCAAAATTGGGCACAACACTCGTCGGAAGTTTTTGAAGAGATAATAAATGAAGAGTGCAAATTAAAATAGAGGATTATCTAACAAAAACTCCAAATAGCATGTAAATAAACGCGTAGACAAGCAATTTATAGTGGTTCGGCGTATTGCCTACGTCCACTGTGAAGTTTTTATACTTTTATTGACTTTCTTTCGATGATTACAAGTCGGTACAGCAAACAACCGTGAATTACAGTCAGGAATTCGAATTTAACAGCAAGTTTATGATATCAAATGATGGAGATCTCAATCCGGCAGAGTCTGTATGCTTCAGAATCCAAAGTCCCTTTTCCATGGGCCCTGGGGCTCTATTTATAGGCGTAGGCTACTGATATTTCGCTGAAAACTCAGGAGACCACTTCTGGCACGTGAGGGGGCCCACACGCACGGTCTCGGGAAGTTTGGGCCCACTTTGGCATCGGTTCGAACACCATTCGAACCGATCAAGAATTCATCCAATCGAGGTGAAATTTGGCGTGGACATTCATCAACATGTGTGCAAGCTTCTGTGAAAATTTCATGGCATTTGGATCAGTAGATTGGGAGATATGATGGATTCGAGATGGGGTTCATTGCATGACTGTTTGGTTCGAAACCATGCTTTCGAACCGATGGTTTCGAATCCATCACGGCACGTGTTTTCGTGGCGACGTGGAGCGCAAACTTCGAACCAACCCGGTCTTCACTCCGAGATGACCGCTTCGACTCCATAAATCTAGGCGAATTCGAACCGATGGAAGACACGTCATCATGGTTGGTTGACCCAGTGGATTCGAATGAGGCCACACAGGATGGGTTCGAACTTGGCATCACGGATGGTTTCGAACGAGGTTCCATGTTTGGGTTCGAACAAAGTCTTATAATGGAATTGAATAAGGATGCTTGTTTGGAGTCGAACAAGGCTTTGTGGTGGGTTCGAAACAGCTACTCTCCGATGGATTCGAGGCCCATTGTTATGAACTTGATGGTTTCGAACCTAATGGGTTCGAAGGTGATGGCTTCGAAGCTGATGGGTTCGAATCTCAAGCCCTTTTCTTTCAAGTTGAATCGATCATAATTTGAGCGTATGAACTCGGATTGACTTGAAACTTGAGATGTTGATTCCTATGGTCTTTCTTTCCGTGTCCTATCAATTGTGGCTCAATCTGGACTTGGACAAAATTCAGTGATATCCATAGCGAGACGAAGTATGGCCGGTCTCTGAGACGAACCGTTCTCCGTTTCTGATTGATCTTTTGGTATCGCGGCTTTGCCAAAAAGCGGGATAAAAAAAGGTATAGCTAAAATAATAATTGGTATTAATTAGATAATCAACTAGTTATTTAAAAAGCTAATTACTGATTAACTCCTTAATCTTTCTTCCTCGTCGCCCAGGCCGTGCATGCAAGAAATGTCACAGTGCATATCACAGTACTTTCACCTTCGATTCCTTATTCAATATTCGAGGAAACTTCAACCCGTCTTCGCCAAGCCGTTTCTCTTCGCGTCCTCTTCAATTTTCACCCAACCACCATGCTTCCGCCTCCTCTCTACAAATCGCATCGTCCAGCCCTAGTTTTGGCTTTGAAATTGTCATGATCTTTCATATGTGCTCAGTCGATCCACAAATCACGGCAGAGATGCATATTGGCGAGAGAAAATTAGTGGTGAACTCTGTTTCTCCAATTGTCAATCGTATCTCCCCCAATCGGTAACCCTAACCTCGACCACAAACGTCAACCTTGGCCGACATCACCGCACCATAGATCTAGCATATGAGATCGAAGCTCTCATTAATACGATCTTAATTAGACGTGATTTTTAGTTGAGCAGATGAGGAGAAATTAATTTTTGAAGATCAAGATGGTGGGTTCGGCCATGATTATTTCATCTTGAAGTTGCTACAGTGAATGGACATATAAAAATGGAAGGGAAGAGATTCAAAAGGGTATTCATATAATATTTTAATACACTAATTATTTAATGGGGAATTTTTTTTAAAGGACAACTAATTTAAATTTTTTATTCATTAGGACACGCACAAACAAATTTCTTCCAAAGGACAGACCCAAAGCCCATTCGCGTGTTAAAAAATTTCTCCATTTCCTTCTTTCGTCTTCCTGGTCGACTTTCAATTCCACTCATCATCACAACAGAAAATTAAAATTAAGAAAAAATGGCAAACGAAACCAAAACAAAATCGCTACCTCCATCTCAGTCGCATATGTTAGAAAATAAAAAAACAAGCAGAGTATGAGCACGAATCTGATACCTTATCCCCTCAATCTGATATTCGACAAAAACCTAATACCCTAGCGTCTTATTCTAATTTTCTGCTCGAATCTGGAAACAAGGAACCTCAATCTGATAATCGAGTCGAAATTGAAAACCTAGCACGTGAATTTGATACCATAGCAGCTGTATCTGACAATCTTCATAAAGCAAATATCCTTGCTGCAGTATAAACACAAGAGGAATCTGCAAAGTTAAGATTATTAGAAAGAACAATGGAAGAAGATATACAACAAAAAAGGGAAAGAAGAACAAAAAGGAAACATGAAGAAAAAAGAACATAAGAAAAGGTAAATGATATTATGAAATGAACCATAACAAAACCATCGTAGATTGATTATGATACCATTGAACTTATTTTACAAAAAAATGAAGAAACCATGCAGGAAAAAACAACTGGTGACAAATCAACTGTACAACAAATGCCAAAAAGGGAATTAAGATCGAAGATGAAAAATGAGAAAATAATTCAGCAGCAACTTCAACGGCCAACTAATACCATTAAGTTATTATACTGATACTATTAAATCATTAGATGTATTTTAATAGTGTTAATATGTTTAACAGGAAAAAGCATAAACAAATAAGGGAAAACAAATAGCAGTTAAGCAATATGAAGATGATCAAGCCAACATGGTAAAAGCACAAGCCATATCAGTTTTAAATATTTTCATGGTCAAAAAGTGATACCTATAGTTTGTTTAATAGAAGACAAAGCTTAGCTGGTTGAAAAATAGATTTGCTGCAAAACTGATACTAATTTATTGATACTAATAGTTGGTTAAAAAGCTTAGAAGACAATTGCCATTTGTTACAAAACTGATACTAATATATTGAAAATATGATAGCAAGCATCTGTTAGAATTAACGTGATAATTTGTATTTAGAAAAATTAATTTTAGCACACACATAAAAATTGATACCAACAACCTGCAATAGTGATACCTATTGTCTAATTGTGTGTAGCTGATTCATTTTAGTTTACAAATTATTTCACAATCTTTTTTCTAGAAACACTGATACTAAATTCTTAAAAAATGGTACCTACTGTATAAATGTTTTAGTTCTTATGTGTTGTGATTTTTCAATAAAATGATACTTATATTTCACAAAATGATACCCACTATATAACAAACTGATACCTATATTTCATAAGATGGACCTATTATTTGTTTTGTTGAGGACATAATATTGTAATTTTAGAAATAATTTTTCAATACTTTATAACAAAACCAATATGGTTATATTCATAAAATGATACCCACTATCGTTGATGGAATTAACTACTCCATAATTGAAAATTTTCTATCACAAATATAAAATTGACACTAATGTAATGCAATACTGATACCTACTATCTGTTTTTATGGGCATCATATCTTAAAATTGATATACTATTTGTTTGAACCGAACTGATACATACACCTTATAAACATGGTATTCACTTTATCTTTCTTTGAACTTTATACTTTTAACTATACAAATTACTTTCATTGTAATTTGTAACAAAGATAACACAAATATAAGCTAAAAATTATACATGCAATAAGTTTCTTTTGAAGTTATTATATAGTAGTTTTAGAAGTATTTCAACCATAATTTTTTTAAAATTGATACCTACATTTAGCAAAAATGGTACCAAATTTTGGTTAGATAAAAATACCATATTTTATCTCATGTTTATGGAAACTGATACCACTATATCATGTTATATATTGTTTTGTTTCAATCCTGGTTGTTTCACTAACAACTTAATGCCACATTTCATGTAATAGGACGATGATGATTTTGTCAATCCATGTAATAAAGTCATGCATACGACATCAAAACAAACAAACAAACAAACATATAGCAAATCTAAAAATGTTAAGCCAGAAACTGCTTATAGATGTGGCTTACAAGCTGTCTTCAAGATATTAAAACTGGTCAAAGAAAAAAATGGACTGACCATAAAGCAATTTGACATCTTAAAGAAGATACCTTTTTACAACTTCTTTAAACTCATCTATGAAGAAAAAATAACAATGAAAGAATGCAAAAAGCATCAACAAAACTTGGATGCTTTATGCAGCTGCTATTGTACGGAAACTGATACCTTCGTCTTAGGAGAAGACAAAATGAAGGTCACTGCTGAAGATATAAGCTTGCTGTTTGGGCTGCCATTAAAAGAAATAAACATAGAAGCAACAAAAAAATTGATGGGCAAAACCATTCCATTAGATTGCAAAGAGTTTGCAACTAGAAACTTTGGCACATGTACTTACATAACAAGAAATGTTGTGGAAAGAAGAATAAAATAAGAAATATCAAAAAGGAAAAAAGAAAATGAAGAAGATCTGCCGTTGTTGATAATAATGCAAATACTACTGACATTTTTCTTTCTCAACAACCAACAAAAACTAAGATAGGGAATTCTACCCTATTTAATTGATAGTGAAACAAAGCAAACTATCTCATGGCCAGAAACAAAAAAGATTTTTTTTAGTAAATCCGTCAAAAAGTTTATCTCCAAGCCAAGAAACATGTCTGGATGTTCCATACTTCCACTGGTAAGATGTGTTATGCAAAATATTATTAATTGAAAATATATATTATATCCAACATTCCTATCTAATTAGATCTTTAAATGTTTGTAGTATTACATTTGTGAGAAAATGAACCTCATACAACCTAGAAGGCAACTTGCTGAAGATTTACCTAGATTTGCACGATGGGATGTAAGAAAACTTAAAGACATTGTTGTGAAACAATTTTTGAATGATACAAAAGTTGGCACTGTAAGTTAAAATTAATTCTTACTTAAACTAGTGAGTATCAGTTTACGTTTTATGTTCTCTCTATCTATAGTATCAGTTTCAACACTTAGAATAATTTTTTATGTCTGCATATATCACATATGCCTCTTTGCAGTATCACTTTAGCTTTTGATTAGTATCATTTTCAATGTATAGCTTTAAATTTTTGTTTCCATAGTATCAATTTATCCTCGGCATAGTAGATCTTGTCATTTTGCACCATATCGGCTCTAATATACAATAATACTTGGTATCATTTTTAACACTGCAAACAATCAATTAGTAAGTGTATACAGTATCAATTTCAATACTATTCTATTTTCTTCTATTAAAATAATCACTTATTAATGTCAGTTATAACTTATAAGTTACAAAATACTATCATAAAACATTTGCATTTAAATTTTAAAACAAAATTACTATTTCAATTACACAGGTAAAAGAAATAAGCACTATTCTTCCACACAAACACAAGCTACTCCAAACAGCATCAACAAAAGAAGAATCAAGCGACAAAAGAAAAGAGAACCAACGAAAAAAAAGAAAAACGAAGAAGCTGAACAGAGTACTCAATGTTTTGAAGATTTTGTAAGCCTTAATGTTTTGCAAATGCACATTAAAGATTTGGAAGAAGAAGGTAAGAAAACAAAGAAGCAATTAGACAAAGAAAAGAAATTGAGGATAGAAGTAGAAAAAAATTTGAAATTGAAAGAACAATTGAAAGAACTCAAATCAAGACTAGAAGAAAATGAAAAGAAAAATTCAAAAGTTGAACTAGATAGTAAGCACATGGAAGATGAACAATGAACATGACAATACTCTAAATGAACATGCACATGAAGAAACATAAATAGAAAACAGGGAAGAGAAATCAACAACTGAAAACAATGAAGGTGACAATGAAGACAGAAATGCTGAGTCTAATGTAGAAAAAGTTAACACAGCAACTAAAATAAATGAAGATGTATATTTAAATATAGAAGTCCAAAATGAAGAAAAAACATTCATAGCTGAAAAGATTGAAGAAGAAAATCCAGAATGTCAACAAGAACCTACAAAGTATCAAGAAAAAATAACAGAAATGGACAGGTACATGATTTTTTATTATTGAAAATAACACAATTTGATTCGAATTCACGCTTGCTTATATTATAAATAATTCTAAATATAAGTTTAAATAAACTGATATCTAAATGTAATAAAAAATGATACCTACATTCCATTTCTTATAGCTTGATGGTATGTAAATTGAACTATTTAGGTTGACCATCATTTAGTAGAAAACTGATACCAAAATAATGTAGAATTTATATGTATCAGTTCTTTGATGAGAACTGCTAGTTGGTTATTTTACAAACATTTTTCACTATTAAATAAATCAAAACTGACACCTATATATATGAAAAACTGATACTTGCTTTTTGTAGGAAAAACTGATATCAATGCAAAAATGATACCCACAAATTGCCACTATTAACATTATTGATACTAATAATATTATATTCATTCACCAATAATAAAAACTAATAGCTTCTTATTGTTAATATAGATTCTCAACTGAAAAAACTGTAGAAGAAGTTGAAGACACAACCGCTGACACTAATACAGAACAAGTGCACCAAACAAGTGAAAAAGAAAGTACATGCATGAAGACTGAACAGAAACTTAAATGGATGAAAATGTGCTCTAACCAAATGAAGATAAAGATATGGACACAAAAGAAAAAGGTGAAGATATGTTGAACAAAACAAATGAAACGATGTTGCAAACAAATGAAGATAAAACGACGCAAAAAGAATTAAAATAGGCTCAAAAATTGGAAGAAGATACCAGTAAGGAGAGCAAAGTTGCACGATATAGTGATGCAGTACTTGACCTAACACCTCCATCTTTCAATCAATATCACATCAAGAGGGAATGACAGAAAAGGACAAAGAAAACAAACCAGCAAAACCTCCTGGTCGGAAAAGGAAACAAATAGTTCATAAACCATATTCTTATGTGAAAAGAATAAAAATACGAGAAAGGAAGAAAAAAGAAAGCCCCAGCTTTGAATATGGTCAGAGAATGAAAAAAATAGCGAAAAAACAAAAACCTGAAGAAAACAGAAATGAAGAAAAACTGGAAGAAAATGAAAATGATGAAAAAGAAAGTACAAAAGAGTCAATCCCAGTGCCAATTCAAGTAATAGAGCCAACACCATCAAATTTAAGACTAGGACATTGCAGCAAAACTTTGGCATACTTGAATATAGAACAACAAAATACAGTCAAAACTTTCTTTGCTATGACATAATCAAATGAGTAAGTTTACAAACATATATAATAATTTTTTTGGTTAAAATAACATTGTATAATTGATATGTGTCTTATTTTCTTAAAATAGAGATATACCATGGACAGACAAAGACACAATTAGAGGAGGATGTACAATAACAAAAAAATACTACGACAACTTCTTGAAGAAAATGTCGCACATGGATCGGTACACACTTTTTTTTTGCTTAATAATACTGCTACCGATAAAAATAATTACAAAAATAATGTCTAATAGCTATTTCCAATGCTATTTATACCAAAACTGATACCTACTTATAACCAAAAATGATACCTAATTACTATTTATTACAAAGTGGTGGTCTATTATTATGTATTAACCGTCATGTATGATGAAATAAATACCAAAATAGTGCAAAACTAATTTGTAGTAGCAGTTGATATTAATTCATACTTTTGTTTTCTACTAGCAATTGATTTAATAGCATGTTCAAAAATGATACCAAGTCAATGCAAAAATGATACCCAGAAGCGGTTTAATCATATTACATGCTTAGTTATTCTTGTAATTTGTAATATACATTACCACTATTAAAATAAAAGATACTAATTATTATTGAATATTGTTTCACCAATAACAAAAACTTACATTTTCTTGTTATTAATATAGATAATTGACTGGTATTTATCTAAATGTGGCTGAAAGAGCACAACTATGCATTCACAACAATAATGACGGTAAATAAAACGTTAATATGCAATAATATCATAAACACTACATATATATTGAATTCTAACTTATTTTTTTATTTAACATCAACCTATCGTTTTCAATATACATGGAATTATAAAATCTTTAGTGCTGCCTTTCCTTGAACAAATTGTGGATGATGAATAGACAGATGCTATATATTTCCTATTGCATTATTAATACCATTGGACACTAGTAACTTTGACATACCCAACAATGCAATGGACTCAACTAGATTCTAGTTGTCCTAGAAGAAATTCTAATGAAAGAAACAACCCCAGTCTAAAGCAGGCAATGATATTGGTATAATAGATTTTTGTTATGAAGCAAAGTAATTCAATTAAACAAATTGAACATTAGCTAACTTTGTATTGTTTTGTTTTCAATAGAGAAATAAAATTGAAGAAATGCTGAAAGAAATTTCGAAAAAGAAAAATCTACAGGATAAGGAAGTGAAGGAAAATGAAATGCATCAGATACCACGTGCACAACAAGGATGGACACATAAGTTGTTTATGTTGTTCAAAATGATAATTACTGACAGTTAAACTGAAACTGTAAATTTTCTTTTAAAGTAATACCAAGATACTGAAAATTACAGACAAAAACGGATACTTAAGCTACTGACTGTAACATCCCGCTTTTTTGTACGCTTTAAATCGACGATAAACCACACACATCAGACTTAAACCATACAGAAGGTGGATTGTTATGGTGTAAATAATAAAAAGTAGAGAAATAAAAAAAATAGAATCTTGCAGCGGAACGATAAAATATAATAATAAAATAAACAGTTCATGAAGCTATTTGACAAAACATTTGATTATACTTATACAATACATATCAGAGTTACACATACCAGAGAATAATAAAATGCAGCGGAGTACATGATGCAGTGAATGATATAATAGATAATAGTAATACAATCTTCGTCTTCGTCCTTCAGAAATAAAGTCTTCGAATCCTGAAATGCTCAGACTGACCCGAGCGAATTGAAAAGACAAAACACTCGAGTCGGAACTAAAGGTCTTATGTGAGTTATATCAACAGAAATAAATATGAGTGGAATGACGTCAGAGATGTTTACGGGATTTGACATCTCTTATCCAGTGTCAACGTGAGTGCAGTAACTTAAGAGATGCTCGGGATTCACATCTTCTAAGGATCCGTTAAACTATTTACTATGTAGTAATATTTCTCTATTATAATAATGTCTAATAGTAAAATAAACTTACATTTAAATAGTGTTAAGGGGTTACCCATATAGCCCTTGCCACGTAATAGTCCCAGTAGTCCATCCAGTATCAGCGCATCTCCAGATCGGGAGACTACCATAAATACCCCACGTGCTACGGGAGAAAACCAAACTCGTACAAGGCGCGCTAGGGTAGGTGACACGACATAACTAGGCAACGTCAGGGTAGATATACCAATTACGCTTCCGGACCGATGGTAACGCGTAGCAGCTACTACCTCCCACCTCTAGCCACACCCCCAAAATCAAAAGGGCCTAAATCAATCAGAAAGTAATAGAATGGTATTGAAGGAGTGTGTCCGATAAAAGGTGCTACCTTCTTAGCTCGTCAATCGCTCATGTTTTAGCCACCTTATTCCAACTCATGGGAGTCGGGTCCACGTATATACCTCAAAGGAAGCGCCTTCACCATCCTACTTCATTCTGGAATCTCCACCGCGTACACGGTTGTTAAAGTGGTTTTCGAAGTTGGCAGAGAGTATGACAACTTCCGATCCCGGTCTCTTTAACAACAAAACGTTGTTATAACACCGCAGTCATTTCAAAACAATTATACTTCAAAACCAGAATATAATATCTATTTCAAAACCATATAAATACGATATCATTTCCGTTTCAAAAACCAATCGATGTGGTATCATTTTATTAAAACCCAAATCAATATAATATCATCTTTATTTCGGACATATCCTTTGCAAAATCATAGCACTTTCAAAATTATAATATTTCGAAACCAAACGCTTGAAATATAACATTTTGAAACATAATACTTCGAATTTCATAGCTTCTAAACCATAACTTCCAAAGCTTAAATGGTTTGGATATTCAAACAGTATATAAAATAAAATAGTTTGAATTTAAAGTTACTTTATAATGTAAGATAACTTCCTCGACTTCACAATTTTATTCACTTTAAATTAAATCTCAATTCATAACTTTCAACTCACTTTCAGTTTTCAATAAACCATTTCAATATATTTCAAACTTTAAGTATTAAACAATTTCAGAACTAAGATTAGTAATTACGATTCAACAATTCAATTTTCTATTATTTAGTTTTGAAATATTTGCATAATAAATCCATTATCATTTAAATAAAACTCAAATTACAAATAACTAAATATTTCCTTCAATTTATTTATACTTGGAATATTCGTTTAATTCGTCTTAAACCAAAATCCAGTTATAAAATCATACCTTTAAAATCTTAATTTTATTAAATTTCAAATCAATTTCATATTTATCTTCCAATCTTATTCTCATTTAAGTCATTATAAACTCCAGAAATATAATTTAAATAAATACTTAACCATATTATATTTTAATAAAAATCAAACTTTACTATTAAACTTATTTTATACTTTAAACCAATTTTATACATAGCTTAAAACCAAGAACTTAATTATATATAGAATAACATTTATAAAATATCCAAATCAATATCTCATAAAACCATATATTTCTTTACAAAACCATAGAAATCATTCTAAAGTATTTTTATATATAGACCATGGTGTTTGTATAAAATTTTCTATCCTATGGTCAAGTGATCGAATATTTATCATTTCAATCCGTAATTCAAAATATAAATATGGTTATATATCATTTCAAACCGCAATCTCGAATGAAATTAAATCCATAACAACTTGCAGTTTATAAAAATGTAAAATACAACATCCATTCATCCAACATCAACCATCAACCATTTATCGCAATCATAATCCAATTTGCTCAATAACATCAATATAGAACAAATAATAAATAACAGGTATTTACTGGTAGTTTATATGCAATAATAAATTAAATAACAATTTAATTCAATAAATTCAATTTAACTGAGATGATGATTAAAAATATGCCAAACAGACATATATAGATTTCTAATCACAACAAAAATTAATTTAACACACATAAGAAATTTTAGAAGTTGTGAGTGAGTTAAAACATTCACCTTTTGAATTTAAATTCAATTTAAACCCAAAATTTGAACAGTCTCGAAATCTGTCCAAACTAGCGCCAAAATGTCCGGAATTCCAATTTGAACCTAGCGGGGAAAACCGCGCATGAAACAGACCTTGTATGCAAAAGTTATTGCGATTAGAACGCGTTGAAATTTATATAGATAAAATAAAAAAACCCAATTACACAGCCACGTCACCGCGTTACCTCCTTCACTCAGAAACCCTATCACGCGAACAATAGCCACCACCTTCACGCTCGATTACTACGCCACCCCGTTCATCTCTGCCATGATCAGACATCACCGCCCCCTCCTCTTCCACGGCCGACCCCACCGCCCAAGCCACGTCAAACCCAGTCGCGTCACGTGGCCTGGCCTCGTCCCTCATTCGCGATGAACCACCACAAAATCCAGTGAATTCGATCGACTCAGGGACAAACCAACCGCATGGATCTGCTCCACTCGACCTCCTCCACACTCTGCAACTTCCTAATCGACGAATCGTGGAAGATCCACCGTTAAGAACGATAACCCAATATAAATGGCTGAAAACAAATCACCTATTTTTGACCATCAGTAACTCAGATCAAAAAACTAATCATATATTTGACTTACGCTCGTCGAGAGCTTTCCGACGATAAAAAATATGATATAGTTTGAAAAGTTTGAATTTTTGGCTTTAAATTTTATTTGAAGTTGCAACTGGAATTTCGATTTTATCTGTCATGGAATGAGGAGGAGCTATAGGAATCGTATGTACAGAATAATGAAATAAGAATAAGGCTAGGGTTTATAACAGAGTATATATAGGTAGGTCAGAAACGGAGATGAATGGACAAGATTGGTTCACACGTTGAACGATAAATGGCCCGAAAAGCCGTTCTTACCCAAGAACGAAATTGGGTCAACCCATACATCAAAATAGATGTTTTTGAATATTTTAAAATCAATAGAACAGGTTTCAAGTCCAAATTCCATCATACGAAGAATTTATGTTAAAATCAAGTTATTTCAAATTGATTTCAATTGATTTCAAGGCGTTTCGAGCCCGTACGATCAAACGACAAGTCCGATCGCTACAAAATTTGAAATCCAACAATAATTCACCGTCTGGTTTCGTTGAAATCTGAGTCAGTGGCCAAAATGGCTATTTCCAGTTAATTAAATAAATTAATAATTAATTAATTAAATCACATTTTCAATTTCAATTCCAAATTTAACAAATCTTATCATTTTTCATTTCTTAAAAAATTACAGTAATTTAAACAAATTTAGATGTCAATTAAAATTGATTAATCCATCAATTTCAGCGTTGTTTAAATTTCCTTATATTCAGAAATTTATGAATTTAAAATTCCATAAAAATCCATTTATAAAATTTTAAACCTTGTTATTCAAGTCCTTTATTATAATAAGAATATAATTAACATTGGTTTATATCTTGGTACATTAATATTTCCCAATTTTGCCTTAATTCCCATTTACGTAATATTTTAAATATTAAATTTCATTTAATTTATAATTAATCCAATCTATTAAATTTAAATTAATAAACATTGATTCCCATTCTTTTTATTCAATCAATCATTATCTTATTCAAACTTTATTATCAACCAACAATCATTACAATTAATTATCAAATATTGATTTTTTCCAAATTACCACTTATTACATATTATTTCATCAATTAATATAACTTTGAATTTTATTTTCAAATTTACTAACTACAATCAATTATGACCTTGCAATTGTTTCAATTAATTGGGTCTGTACTAAATTAGTTATTTATCAACGTGCCTTAACATTCTTACGTTTCATTCCCGTTATTAATTCCTTAAGAAATTTCAAAATTTTTATTTATTCTAGATTTAATTACCAAAATCTTTATTAAATTAAAAAATTTAATTATCAAAACTTACGGGTCGTTACACTTTCCCCCAATTAGAACTTTTCGTCCCCGAAAAGGAAAAAGGAAGGAATGAATTAAGTAAACATTATCTTATTCAAAAATATTAACTTTATAAGCGAATAAATTTACAAAATTGAATAATTTAAATAAAATATACCAATCCATACCCATTAAATCTTTTTATACTCAAACTAATAAAGTTTGAAAACATTTTTTCAAAATATTTCTAAGTCCAAAAATTACGGAAAATTTCGGCAGAGTCTGCTTTGTACAGAGAGGCTTGGGAGAAAATATAATATCAAATATAACAAAATATCACATATAATTTCCAAAATAATACATCCCAACATGGAAAAATAATATAATAATGCTATAAAACCGTAATCCGGAAACGTACATATTTGTCGGGCAATCAACGCTTAATTATGAAACTAACCTGTATTTCACTTATATAATCTAAAAAGAGTTAATAATTATGTAAAATGAAATATTTAAAGTTGTTTCAACCACTAACAAACAAATCAATATAAACAACAATCACTTGCAACAATATACAATCATCATGAAAAATCAACACAATCGATTAACCATTCATATCAAATAAAACAAATAGTTGTTCGGGTTCAAAAACTTTAAATTGTACAGAATGGCAAATAAACTACTAAGTGCACCATTTACTCAACAGTCTTAGATGAAACTAAATAGATTATTCATTCACCCAAACAAATTTAAAGTATCTTTGCCCAACCAACTATCAACGAATAACAACAATTCTAAATAATAGATCAAGTTTAATCTTACAAATTTTATTTCATAACACTTGTTGTTTGATTTCCTTTTCATTCATATAATGATTTATCTTTTAATTTACATTTGTTTCTTGCAAATTTTCATTTTTTATTCATTCATTTATTACTTACTTTCATTTATTCATTTATTTATTTATAATACTTACCTTTCAATTTATTTAATTAGTAGCCTTTCAATTATATTAAGTTTATAACAACTACAACATCCAATTCTTATTTATTAAAGAATTTCATTGAATACTTTCATTATTTCAAATTTTACTTATAAAATTTCCCATTACATTTTCTTTAACATTTTAACTTTTAATATTTTGTAAGTTATATATATGCTCTAAGAATGCAATTGAAAGTTATACAAGTCTCTCTTCTTTCCTTTAATTAATTTAACGTTCAATAATCATATCTTTTGTTTTTAGGTTACATATTTCAACTTTCTTTTAATTTTATTTATAACTTAGCATTAAATCTTTTATTTCCTTTAGAGGTTTCAATTATTAATTAGTTACATTCCATTTTACTACAATAATCGAAACTATTAATTAATGGAAACTCAAGAACTATATACCGGGTTAAATTTCAAATCATTTTAAAATAATCGATAGATGTATATACTTACAATTTACAATTATATTTAAAACAATTTGAAATTTACATTTGTTTATCAAAATAAATCTGTAGTAAAACTACTACAGTGGCCTTCCCACTTCGAAACTCAAAAATGAATGTCGATGACACGTGCACTCATCACCGAAATTATTTTCCAGCGACAGAGATGGGAGTACAGAACTTATTTCTTTCAAAGTTTCTTTAAAATAATTCTTTCAAATTATATTGAAATATTTATATCAGAAAATACTTCTAATTAATATTATTATTATATTCCAAAATCATTCGAAAGAATTTTCGAAACCCGAAACTTAAGTTCTAAATTTCCAATCTTCATTTATTTTATTTCAAATCTTATTTTCGACTAATATCTAAAAATTTCACTACCTAACTAACCAATATATTACAACCAAATATATATATATATATGTCATTTATAAATTTTTTATTTTATATATAGAAATATAATAGGAAAAATTATTTCACTCACCTATATTCAAAACAGATATTGTGTCGGTCTGTCTTATTAAGTGTTTAGAAATCTCTATTGATGTCATAGCGTCTCATGCACTAACCACAATTTATAAATACAAAACGGAACAAATTAACACAATATCAAACTCTTTTATAAAACTAACAAATACGCTCTCTCATATATATACACACTCAAGGACTCATCATAGGGTATTACTACCCTATTAGTAAAGAGTCAGACCCCACAAAGCTAAGGTTTATCGCTAAACCAAAGCTATGATACCACGTTGTAACATCCCGCCATTTTGTACGCTTTAAATCTACGATAAACCACACATATCAGACTTAAACCATATAGAAGGCGGATTGTTATGAGATAAATAAGAAAATTTAGGGAAAGAAAAAAACAAAATAGAATCTTGTAGTGGAACGATAAAATATAATAATCAAATAAACAGTTCATGAAGCTGTTTTACAAAACATTTGATTATACTTATACAATACATATCAGAGTTACACATACCAGAGAATAATAAAATTCAGCAGAGTACATGATGCAGTGAATGATATAATAGATAATAGTAATACAATCTTCGTCTTCGTCCTCTAGAAATAAAGTCTTCGAATCCTGAAATGCTCAGACAGACCCGAGTGAATTGAAAAGACAAAACACTCGAGTCAGAACTAAAGATCTTATGTGAGTTAAATCAATAGAAATAAATATGAGTGGAACGTCGTCAGAGATGTTTATGGTATTTGACATCTCTTATCCAGTGTCAACGTGAGTGCAGTAACTTAAGAGATGCTCAGGATTCACATCTCCTAAGGATCCGTTAAACTATTTACTATGTAGTAATATTTCGCTATTATAATAATGTCTAATAGTAAAATAAACTTACTTTTAAATAGCGTTAAGGGGTTACCCATATAGCCCTTACCACGTAATAGTCCCAGTAGTCCATCCAGTATCAGCGCATCTCCAGATCGGGAGACTACCCTAAATACTCCACGGGCTACGGGAGAAAACCAAACTCGTACAAGGCGCACTAGGGTAGGTGACACGGCACAACTAGGCAACGCTAGGGTATATATACCAATTACGCTTCCGGACCGGTGGTAACGCGTAGCAGCTACTACCACCCACCTCGAGCCACACCCCCAAAATTAAAAGGGCCCAAATCAATCACAAAGTAATAGAATGGTATCGAAGGAGTGTGTCCGATAAAAGGTGCTACCTTCTTAGCCCGTCGATCGCTCTTTTTTTAGCCACCTTATGCCAACTCATGGGAGTCGGGTCCACGTATATACCTCAAAGGAAGCGCCGCTACCATCCTACTTCATTCTGGAATCTCCACCACGTACACAGTTGTTAAAGTGGTTTTCGAAGTTGGCAGAGAGTATGACAACTTCTGATCCCTGTCTCTTTAACAACCAAACGTTATTATAACACCGCAGTCATTTCAAAATAATTATACTTCAAAACCAGAATATAATATCCATTTCAAAACTATATAAATATGATATCATTTCCATTTCAAAAACCAATCGATGTGGTATCATTTTATTGAAACCCAAATCAATATAATATCATCTTTTTTTCGAATATATCCTTTCCAAAATCTTAGCACTTCCAAAATTATAATATTTCGAAACCAAACGCTTGAAATATAACCTTTCAAAATATAATACTTCGAATTTCACAGCTTCTAAACCATAACTTCCAAAGCTTAAATGGTTTGAATAATCAAAAAGTATATAAAATAAAATAGTTTGAATTTAAAATTACTTTATAGAGTAAAATAACTTCCTCGCCTTCATAATTTTATTCACTTTAAATTAAATCTCAATTCATAACTTTCAACTCACTTTCAGTTTTCAATAAACTATTTCAATTTCAGTATATTTCAAACTATAAGTGTTAAACAATTTCAAAACTAAGGTTTGTAATTACGATTCAACAATTCCATTTTCTATTATTTAGTTTTGAAATATTTGCATAATAAATCCATTATCATTTAAATAAAACTCAAATTACAAATAACTAAATATTTCCTTCAATTTATTTATACTTGGAATATTCTTTTAATTCATCTTAAACCAAAATCCAGTTATAAAAATCGTACCTTTAGAATCTCAATTATATCAAATTTCAAATCAAATTCATATTTATCTTCCAACCTTATTCTCATTTAAGTCATTATAAACTCCAAAAATATAATTTAAATAAATACTTAACCATATTATATCTTAATAAAAATCAAACTTTACCATTAAACTTATTTTATACTTTAAACCAATTTTATACATAGCGTAAAACCAAGAATTTAACTATATATAAAATAACATTTATAAAATATCCAAATCAGTATCTCATAAAACCATATATTTCTTTACAAAACCATAGAAATCATTTCAAAGTATTTTTATATATAGACCATGGTGTCTGTATAAAATTTTCTATCCTATGGTCAAGTGATACGGATATTTATCATTTCAATCCGTAATTTAAAATATAAATACGGTTATATATCATTTCAAACCGCAATCTCGAATGAAATAAAATCCATAACAGCTTGCAATTTATAAAAATATAAAATACAACATCCATTCATCCAATATCAATCATCAACCATTTATAACAATCATCATCTAATTTAATCAATAACATTAATATAGAATAGATGATAAATAACAGGTATTTACTGGCAGTTTATGTGCAATAATAAATTAAATAACAATTTAATTCAATAAATTCAACTGAGATGATGATTAAAAATTTGTCAAACAGTCATAAATGGATTTCTAATCACATCAAAAATTAGTTTAACACACACAAGAAATTTTAGAAGTTATAGGTGGGTTAAAACACTCACCTTTTGAATTTAAATTCAATTTAAACCCAAAATTTGAACAGTCTTGGAATCCATCCAAACTAGTGGCAAAATGTCTGGAATTCTAATACGAACCTAAAGGATAAAACTGCGCATGAAACGGATCTCGTATGCAAAAGTTATTGCGATTAGAATGCGTTGAAATTTAAATAGATAAAATAAAAAAAAACCATTTACGCAGCTACCTCACCGCCTTACCTCCTTCACTCAGAAACCCTATCACGCGAACAATAGCCGCCACCTTCACGCTCGATTACTATGCCACCCCGTTCATCTCTGCCATGATCAGACATCACCTTCCCCCTCCTCTTCCACGGCCGACCCCACCGCCCAAGCCACGTCAAATCCAATGCCGTCACTTGGCCTGGCCTAGTCCATCATTCACGATGAATTACCATAAAATCCAGCGAATTCAATCGACTCTGGGACAAACCAACCTCATGGATCTGCTCCACTCGACCTCCTCTACACTCTGCAACTTCCCTATCGACGAATCGTGGAAGACCCACCATTAAGAACGATAACCCAATATGAATGGAAAAAAAATCACCTATTTTCGGCCATACAGTAACCTAGATCGAAAAACTAATCATATATTTGACTCGCGCTCGTCGAGAACTTTCCGACGATATAAAATATGATATAGTTTGAAAAGTTTGAATTTTTGGCTTTGAATTTTATTTGGAGTTGCAATTGGAATTTTGGTTTTGTCTGCCATGGAATGAGGAGGAGCTACAGGAATTGTATGTACAGAATAATGACATAAGAAATAGGCTAGGGTTTATAACAGGGTATATATAAGTAGGTCAGAAATGGAGATGAATGGACAAGATTGGTTCACACGCTGAACGATAAATGGCCCGAAAAGCCCATTCTGACTCCGGAACGAAATTTGGTCAACCCATATATCAAAATAGATGTTTTTGAATATTTTAAAATCAATGGAATGGGTTTCAAGTGAAAATTATAATGTATGAAGAAGTTATGCTAAAATCAAGTTATTTCAATTTGATTTCAATTGATTTCAATTTCATTGATTTCAAGGCGTTTCGAGCCCGTACGATCAAACGACGAGTCCAATCGCTACGAAACATGAAATCCTACAATAATTCTTCGTTACGGATTCGTTGAAACTGGTTTCGTTGAAATCCGAGTCAGTGGCCAAAATGACCATTTTCCAGTTAATTAAATAAATTAATAATTAATTAATTAAATCACTTTTTCAATTTCAATTCCAAAATTAACAAATCTTATCTTTTTTGATTTCTTAAACAATTATAGTAATTTAAGCAAATTTAGATGTCAATTAAAATTGATTAATACATCAATTTCAGCGTTATGTTTAAATTTCCTTATATTCAGAAATTTATGAATTTAAAATTCCAAAAAAAAATCCATTTATAAAATTTTAAACCTTGTTATTCAAGTCCTTTATTACAATAAGAATATAATTAACATTGGTTTATATCTTGGTACATTAATATTTCCCAATTTCATCTTAATTCCCATTTACGTAATATTTTAAATATTAAATTTCATTTGATTTTTAATTAATCAAATCTATTAAATTTAAATTAATAAACATTGATTCCCATTATTTTTATTCAATCAATCATTATCTTATTCATACTTTATTATCAACCAACAATCGTTACAATTAATTATCAAATATTGATTTTTTTCAAATTACCGCTTATCACATATTATTTCACCAATTAATATAACTTCGAATTTTATTTTCAAATTTACTAATTACAATCAATTATGACCTTGCAATTGTTTCAATTAATTGGGTTTGCACTAAATTAGTTATTTATCAACTTGCCTTAACATTCTTACGTTTCATTCCTGTTATTAATTCCTTAACAAATTTCAAATTTTTTATTTATTCCAGATTTAATTACCAAAATCTTTATTAAATTAACAAATTTATTTATCAAAATTTACAGGTCGTTACACTGACAAAAACTACTGACTGCTAAATTAATACCTAGAAACTAAAAATTACAAAACAAAAGTAACACCTAGATACTCATAATGCTTAGTGACTGCTAAATTGATACTGCAAATTACAGACAAAAATGAATACCTAGATACACAAAATTGATACTGCAAATATTCTTTTAAACAGGCTTGACTGTGGTATATACGTGATGATATTCATCATATCAATAAACAAAAGTCAAATACTAATCAATATAGCCCCTGAACAAATGCTGATATCTAGAGCAAGAATTGCACATGAGATATTGACTGAGAAAGAGCACTGCTGGAGCTTAGCAAAGTTCATGTCAAGTTTGGAAGAAGAAAGATAAATGAACAAATCAAAAAATTTGCAAAAAGTGCTACTATTTTCACATGAACTGATGTACTTGTGAAGTAATGATGTTATGTTCTTATAACAATGCTGATCTTACTTGTAAAAACAATGGCAATTTGCTGGAATGACTTGTTGTAATTGATGTTCTTTTCTTTACCCGTTTTTTATATTATAACAAGATTATATATTGAATGTTCTATCATGCAACTATTGATCCTACATAATATTATCAATTTTATGATGCAGCTACCAGTTGTATAATAATATTATGAGATTTTATATCATATATCAATACAAAACAGTAACTGGGTATCAGTTCTAATAACCAATAGTACCAGTTTTGCTAAAACTGACACTCAACATACTTTATGAAACAACAATCAGTGCCAGTATCAGTTTTTGCTAACACAACATATCATTATAATTATTTATTAGTACTAGTGTCAATTGAAGCATGTATAATAATACACGAAACTGATACTAAAAATAACCAAAACTGATACTAAAGTCCTTTATATCCAATCAAACAAACATTATCTCCAACCAATAGAAAGCATGTATCAATTCAATCATTTCTTCAATCAATTACAAAATGATTATCAGATCGCATATACTATTCTATCAACTTTGTTATAATTAATTGAAATATACAAAATTGAACAAAACTGATATGACAGAATGGAAAAATGATACCATATTTTATACCAGCAGAATGTGTAAAATGATACTAAACAGCTGATACAAACAGTATGCAACAAAAATCAAAACAAATGTTTGAAATAAATAAATAAATACCAGAACTGATACTGTAAAAACATATAACTAATACTAAAACTGATACTATCATTTAAACTAAATAGCTGAAATTAAAATCAATTTGATAATATGCTATACTGAATACAAATTAATAACAAGGTTCAATTACAGTAAACCACCAAAACAAGTCACACATCCACTTATTAATCTTAACAAATTCAAAATGTAAAATCAAATCATATCCTCTTCAAAGCTTGACGATTCCATTTAGTATGACCAAACTGCTTGCACTCACCACATCTATTTTGCTTGTTCTAAAAATATGAAAATTCTCCTTTGCGCTTAATTGATGGTCTACCAGCTCCACATTTCTCCTTTGGTGGCTTGATAACATCTTTGAATGCTACCATCAACAATAGGCCTATCATAATTTGGAAAAGGATTTATAGCATTGGCATAAGAACATCGATAAGCATCAATAGTGAAATAATACTCAACAAAATCATATGTAGACAACTTAGACTTATTCATACATTTTATAGCATGAGCACAAGGAACTCATGTAATTTTCCATTGCTTGCAACTACAAACTCGTTCCTTTAAATCAACACAATGAGAGTCTGAGGATTTCACTTCAAAGCAAAAATCAGAAGATTTATACACATCCCATCCAAATCCTTCTTCAATCAATTCACCTAAACGCAACTCCATAGAAGGACACAGAGTTGTTTTCCACAAATGACACTCTTCTCTCCATTTAGCCATTTGTTTCATAACCTTTACACGAATACCATCTAAACACAAAGTAATAGGCAATGCTCATTCATCTAAAATCCAATTATTAAAACTTTCTACAACATTGAAACTATATTCACCATAACGTTTATCAAATGGCTTATCCTTTAAAAAATTCACACCAGCAACACCACCAGTTTGACAGAACTTAGAATGTGCTCCTTCAAATTCATATAGATTAGAAGCTCTACAACACATTTTGAAAAGATCAACAATAGACACATTTGCATTTTTGGCTTTTACCGTTGAAAGAAGATTTTGTTCCATATGCAAATATCAATAACTGTGATAAGCTGAAGGAAAAACATTATGAAAACCTAAAAGCAAACCTTGGTGGCGATCTGACATAAAAACCAAAGTACCATTTTCTTGAAGCATTTGTTTTAAATGGTTCAAAAACCATGTCCAATTATCCACATTTTCTATAGAAACAACACTCATAGCTAAAGGGAAGAAATAGGCAAATGCAAAATAATTTGTAAAAAAACCTGAAACTAATAATGACCATAAATCTAAAATAATTCATGAAACTGATACTAACAGTAAAAAAACTGAAACCAAAAACCTGATACAAGCAGTATTAAAATATTGATAGCCACGACATTATGCATATTAATCTTCATTCTAACACAATAAAGTAACAAACATTGAGATATATTATGATACAAAGGAAATTCCAATACTACACAACTATATATCACATATTAACATACTTGAAACTGATACTAACATTATACACAAGCTGATGCTAATCTCATGCTAACCAGTATAAAATTATGATACCAAATACAAAATTAGAATTCAATACAATGCAAATTCTGATACTACAAACTTGCTAACTGTAAACTACATATCTTAAAACCGATACCAATATAATGCAAATTATGATAACAAATTAATATTAATAATGCTAATGCCACCTATTATGATATCAATACAAATAAATCAAAACTGAAAACAAAGATATACCTTGATCACCATTTTTGCAGTAGCACCCATCAACACACCAGGACGTTCCTTCAAGTAAGTGGCATCTAAGAATATCATCGGACGACAACGCTTGAATCCAAGTAAACAAGCACCAAAAGCGATAACCACCCTCTCAAATTCATTACTACAAGGATCAACATCCATTTCAACAAAACTATTTGGATTAGACTTCTTCACTGCTTCCAAATACCAACTCAAATCATTATAAGACAAAGCATCATTACCTTGCAACTCCATTAATGCAAGTTGTTTCCTACGATAAGCATAACCGTAAAACAACTGAACATGGTATTCTCTTCTAAAATCAACTGTAATATCATTAGGCTTTTTACTAGGACAATCATGGATCTCATCAATAATCAATGATTTAACAAATGAACTAGATATATATGGATTATTCACATTTCTAACACCAGCTCCACAAGAATGATCAGCAACCATATTTCTCACAAAAAACTTCTTCAAATCTCCAAAATCACAAGAAGCATGGACTTTGAAAAGACAACCATCCTTATATGAAGAGCAAATTACAGTAACTGTTGTAGCACAATTCTTTAAAAATACTAATTCATATCCTTTTTGAATTTGATATGCCATAAAAAGTTCTCTAAAATGCTCAGCTCCTCCAAAACAAAAACCAGCAAAATCGAAATGCGTAATGTCGACCCTCTCCTCAACATATCTTTTAAATAATTTTTACCATCAACAATAACATTTGAATAGACAGATACAATAGAAAATAAAGAAGCACGGACATGATATGAACTTGAAAAAGAATTACCATCAACAAATTCCAATTAAGAACCCTTAACCTTAACATTAAAACTGAAGAAAGAACTTTTCTTGTATAACTGAAAACAAATTATACTCTGAATATCAGAATCTGTATCAACCATAATAACTTTGTCCTCAAGTATAAAGAAATCTTAATAGAAGAAGGAGTTAACTGAGACCAACATCGACATATCTCATTTTTCAAATCATACAAAGAGCAATCGATGACAATCGAGTGCTAAAAGTGATATTATTTAACACAAACAGACAAAGAAGAGTGTTATCACCACTGCCAAAAAAATAAAAATAAAAGCATTAGTAAAAGTATATTCAGTTTAGAACAGCAATTTTTTCATTTCACAAAAATGATGCCTACCATCTACAAAACTGATACCTACTTACTGATAAAAAAATGATACTAAGAAAAA
This sequence comes from Allium cepa, assembly GCA_030765085.1. Lineage (NCBI taxonomy): Eukaryota > Viridiplantae > Streptophyta > Magnoliopsida > Asparagales > Amaryllidaceae > Allium > Allium cepa. The sequence continues at coordinate 687,239,458 of CM060932.1, read as the reverse complement.
ATAAAAATGATACCCAAAAACTGAACCTAACCTATGATACTTTTCACTCTATCACAACTTTATATACAACCCAAGCAATCATACTTTTCCAATCATACCAACATTAATGCAAGATTATATAAATTAAATATAAAGCATATTAGAATACAACACTGCATAAAGAAATGAATAAATAAAGCCCAAAACCTGCTGCTGATTTCAAAAGTTTCCATAGAAGAACGAACAAGCAAACAGAAAAACAACACTGCACATAATTTGTAAAAACGAACACAATTAAAAATCGCAATCAAATTTGTTTTAACTGTAATAAAAAAAGCAAAAAATAGAATAACATGAGCAAACCTAGTTAATACAATTTGAAGAAAAACGAGATCACGGTAGAAATATGAAAAGAACGAGATCGACAAATGCGCGTGAGAAAATTTTGATCGATGAAATACAATTTTCATAAGAACGAAATTGAAATGTCCGAACAAGGTTAATCAATATTTTGATTCCAAAAGAGATATTGGATTGCGATAGAAAATTTGACTAAAAGAAAGAAGAAGAAGAAGCACGCGAAAATGGGCCGGAAGGAAAATACGATAATTTGTCCTTTAGATAAAATTACAAGCGGGCTGTCCTACATCCAAAAAAAGCCCTAAAAATTATTCTTGAGGAAAATTTCCTGTTATTTAATTTCTCAAACAAATGGCTACACGTTTTGAGTTCGTACGACTACACAATGCATCCAATCGCTACAAAACTCATCTGGGTATTACCATATTTTTTCGGATCCAAAGGTACTAATCCCATTGCCATCTGAAACTACACCTCGAAATACTAATTTCACACATTTCAAGATAGTTTCGGCCATCAGATCATCCAAAATATCAAAATGTAGCGATCCTTGTACTAATTTCAATTCACAACGCCAATCTAAATTCAATGGATGTGGTCTCGAGTCCCGATTCAACAGTATGTGAAAAATCACATTTTTGGACCTTTATTTAATTAATGAATAAATATTTAAATTAACTGTTTAAATATCCGATTGTTAAAAATACGGGTTGTTATAGTAGCTTGGTGGCCGAATGTAGGTGGTTGTTCAGTGGGTGGCTATTCGACCAGTCGAGGTGGTCTGTTTGGTGGCAAGGTGGAGTGGGAATCGAACACAAAACTCGATTCGACAGTGGAAGCTTAATCATGGAAGGTGGCTTGGCTAAGCATGTCTTAGCTTTTATCTAGATTGGCTTGATCATAGAATGGATCAGTAGATGTGGAGCATGGAGTTTGACTTTGTACTTTGGGTATGGTGCGAATATACTTTAAGGCAAAGTTTGGAGGTCTCTGACCAATTGTTGAGGAATAAGGGCGGATGACTCTGGGTCGACTCGAGCTGAACTTGGACTTCGTGCAGCGACTAGTGAAGCAATGGCATGGTGCTTCGACATTGATGATGGGATGGATTTAGTACTTAGTACGATGGCTTTATGACTTGCGATGGGTGTTTAGAGGTGTTATGAAGACGACAAATTAATGATGGGTGCCGTAGTAGCGATCCACAAGGGCAAGTCTAACAATGGGGACTTATTAATGGGATTTCCGAGGGTGTCCTACTGAGGAGATAGCCGGATGGAATAACGATTGAGTTCCATTAAGGAGATGCGTGAAAAGTGGTCATTGATAGCTCAGAGGCTTCTAGTGTGCTCGTAAAGAAAGGGTATGTGGGGACGTCCGCCTAGATTACGATTGCCTCCGAATCTTACAATAGTAGATAACCCCGGGCTTTACGATTGAGGGCCTGATTCCTAGCCTTTCGGAGTGGCATGGATTCAAGCATCAATGAAGCCGGGATTATGATTAGGTCCCTAGTTTGTGATTGTGCCATAGGAATTATCATGTTTCTAACGCACATGAGTGGAGGTGGATTGTTTGATGAATGCTATGTTTTCCATGGTTATTATCACACCAAGGTGTCACCCGATGTAGATATTTTTGATTGTATTCCTAAACACTGGACATTATACTTCAATTGTGGTATATTTATATAACTTTGAAAGTAGAATAGCATATATCGATTATTATGTGCTAACTCTTTGGATGTAGGAACAGGTCGGGTGGTTCTACATAGCTTATGTCCATATTTAGTATATACGATTTTTATAGTATTTTTGAGATGATATGTCGCTCGCACCAGGCTGTTATCTGATTCGAGGTTTTATGCTTTGATTCTTATTACCTTGAGTACTCTTAAATGAGTAGATTAGGGATAATAGGTCTAGATAGTGCATGGAGTTGTACAGAGTACGAGCAAGAGGCTACGTTTCATATACCTATACTTGGAGCTTACTAAAGGTCATATTCCGCTATGCAGTATTATGGAGCTATGTCAGTACTTGTATTATTAGAGACAACTTTAGAATTTATTTGGGTGATAGGGAAGTATAAACTTTTTATTTCAGTTTTTTGTATAATTTGTGAACCAGCTGCACTCCGTTGTTCTTATGTAATGGTTCATTTGATTGTATCACTGTCTCATCTATTTTACATCTATATTGTTATATTATATTTTATCTGTGTGCTGTGATATGCTCTACAAGTTCTATGTTGGATTTTTCTTTCTTTTAACCCTTGCCTACCATTTTACATCGGCCGGGTACCCTCGCAGCGCTCTTTTCTAGTATATAGGTTACCAGAGGTGTAAGGCAATGTCACATCAAGTAAGTTACAACACGGTTGCATCAAAGCCTAGTCTAGACACTTCGTTCTTGAATCTCACAAATAGATAAGTCTACCTCATCGACTTTTAGTGTTAAGCGTAGTATTAATGATTTCCATAAACAATTAAGAAATTAACATGATTAACATGTTTCCGACATTTTCAAACTTAATATTCCTAAGACAAGAGGGTAACCAGTAAGTTAGAGCTCTATTACTCCGTCCTTCTCGATATCAATCTTAACTTTCACATATAGATAAGCCTTAATTTATCGGCTTTTAGTGTTGCGCATTGTTAATTACTTTTCAAACAAGTAATCAAATAATTAACCATTTAGCCACTAAGAAATTCCTAACCCCTTTTTGAAAACATTTATATATACTTTTAAATTACTTGGAAATACTTATAATAGGTTCTAAAACATTTACTCAGAATATTACTTAAAATAACAAGTTTACAAAATTCCTTAAAACTCAAAAAGAACATGTTTTTAACAAAATATCTCTTCTTTAAACATTCACAACTAATTCTTATATATCCATAGATATCTCGAACATTTTTCAAATACTCTAATATGAGTTAATAAATACTTATAGAAATAATGAAACAAAATACTTAAATTTAAATATCTTTTCAAACCTTTTAAAGTCTAAAATTAAGGCTAAATGGAGAAGTTTCGCACAAGTGAAGTTTTGGCTACTTTTCAAGATGTTATTTAACTTTTTACTATGTAAGCTTTTAATAGAAACAAATGTATATATATATATATAAATTTATGAATATGGTGAGAAATCCTTAAAAATCTCTTTTAAAAGTTCCATAGCAATCGCCGAAACAAGGCAATTCACAACTGCATCTATAACGACTATCACTATAAATGCATTTCCACAAGTCCGATCTAAACCAAAGTCCATCGATAACTATGTGTTTTGTTCAAGGACTTGTCACAAGTCATACAAATTCATTCCAAGTTTGTTCAAGTCCATATACATGGATCACATATGTCACTTACTTTTAAAGCAATAATTCGAGCCACTGTTTTAACATAAGTTAACAACAATTCAAATAACATATAAAAAATCAGCACAACATATGTATGTGTTATATATTTTTTTCAAAGTGAGGTTGTGACGCCCCACCTCTATACCCACGCTAGCTAAGGACACTACGGGGTAATTCTGTCAACTAGCACGGAGAATAAGGCTGTTGAGGAGCGACCATCCATGTAATTGCTTAGTGCGAGCACCGATATGTCAGATAGTATAACATGCATTCTTTTAAAGAGGGAATCCGACATACCGATACAAACTCAAAACTACTACACAGTGGCTATATATATTCTTCGGAAACAAACATAGAAATAAACATAACATAAATCAGTCATAGATATCCATATCACAAAGGCGGAAAAAGATATGAATATTACACATAGAAGTGTACATCGTGGTCAAACAAGATCCACAATATCACAAAAGAATAGTTACAAGTGCTAGACAAAAGAATAAGTATACATCCTGGAGTCTATATCTCAAATGTATACTACAAAATAAACTACTAGTCTAAGTAGTTAGCCAAAAGTCAGAATAATAACTCCAGAAGAGGAGTCAAGTAGAAGCACCTACAACATCTCGGTCTGACCCGAGTATTATTTAATAAGAAAATAATAAACGGATCAGTCTAACTATAAATATTAGATGTAATGATATAGAATAAGAGATATGGCATAAACATATAAAACCATAATACCATACTATGATAAGTATGTAATTGAAAACCATCTAGAGATCAATCAATATCACAAGAATCTTCTCAAAGATCAAAAGGAATGTCATACTCCTTATTTCATTCACCAAGCCATAAATATTGACAACAAATAAATGCCAATCATAAAATTGGTGAAATTCAAATTCTAGAAATCATCAATAGAAATACAAGAATCACAAAAAGGGGGAGGCCTATCACAAAACAGGAGCCTGAAAACACACCAACACGTGTATCACAAACGGGACGCTATCCCATGGTCGCTAACCATAGAGCCGGTGCAACGACGTAGTACAATGGTACGCCTGAGGAACCAGAAACTCGAATAGTTCGAAACAACAACGTAGTACAACGGTACGCCCGAAGATCCGAACACCATAAAAACGTGGGTCGCTAGCCCACAAAAATAGGGTCGAAACGCCAAGAAATAAATAGGTCGTTAGCCTATAATAAAAATGAGATGAAAACGAGGTACCGTCCCCTTCGTGGACAAAGAAACATAGCATAGCGCTAGTTTAAAACACAAAAATGATCCTCAATGATCATCAAGAAAGTGTCAATTACCCTAAGCTAGTAAATATATGAGCTTAGCTTCATGTCCCATAACCACTAGCTTAACTTAAATATTTACGAGCAAATTGTAGATCTCCACTAGAAAATTGTCATAAGAGATTCAATCGAACAAGTCCAAGAATTAACCAACGAAGTAAACGCAAGCGTTTCATGCCACTTGTTTTACTAAGTCGTTTAATTAGATTTCTCATACGAGTGAGGTAAAGGTTTGTATATACTTCTAGATTAGAAAATGTTTAAGAAACGAGCTTTGTAAGTGTTGAAATCGTTTTGATAAAAGAGTTTTGATATTTACTACTAGTATTGAAACCTTTATATTTTTAAAGTGACAAAGCACAAAAATGATTGTAGAAACAATCAATCACTAAAATTCACATACGAAGACGTGAATTAATTCCAAAGAAATGGATATCGAATACATCAAAATGGATATTTCCAAAAATCCCAAAATAGAAGTCATCAAAGTCGAATAACAATTGATACAACAAGTTGGAATAAACCCGAATTGATTAAATTTGGAAACACAAGAGAAATAGACAAAAATAGGCATAACAGGCATTTAAGAGCAGGTCAGTCGACTGGCTCATTGAGTTCAGTCGACTGAACTCAGTCCTGGAAAATCCGCGGGATACTGGTCAGTCGACTGGACTCAGTATGCCAGTCGACTGGACCAGAGCCTGGGAAGTACTCAGGTAGCAGGTCAGTCGACTGGCCCAAAATTCCAGTCGACTGGAACCTGTTTCCTGCACTTCCAAGCCTATGTAAATGAAGGCTAATTCCTTCCAAATTGCAATCAATCGAGCAACGGCACTAGGAGTTTACGCGGATCAACTACCTAGCCCTATAGGCTCTTCGATGCATCACCAAAAGCATGTTCAAACAACAAAGCCATTGTAACGACCCGATATTTTCAACCATTCGTATCCGCACATGTCGGACTTGAATTGCTCAAAATACCGCGTTGTAAATAAAATTTGGCAAATCTCAGAATATACAGTAAATACATAATCACAGATCACAGACACAGAGTATTTAATAATGCAGCGGAATTTAAAAGAAATAGTAGTTCATGAAGCTACTATATAAAAATAAGATACATCAGAGTTAAACAATATACAGTAGAAGAGTAACAAGATACATCAAGTACAAATCAAAATACATCACTGGAAACACTAGATACTGAAAACAAATAGATGGCTGGATCTTCAAGCAAAGCTCCAACTCCAAAGGTAGGTCTTGAATGCTGAATCACTCAATCTGACTCGAGCGTAAAGTAAAACACAAATCACTCGAGTCAGGACATTAATACTTATGAACTGTAAATCAACTCGAGTGAACAGTAAAAAAAAATGCATCAGTAACTTAAAGAATGCTTGGGATCGCCCATCCTTTAAGGATCCTTTAAACTATTTACTATGTAATAATATTGCGCTATTATAATAATGTCTACAGTAAAATAAACATACTTTTAAATAGCGTTCCGGGCTACCCATATCACCCTTTACACATAATAGTCCCAGTAGTCCATCCAATATCATGCCATCTCCACTCCGGGTGACTGTCAGAGGATACCACACGAGCTACGGGAGAAAAACAAACTCGTAGTAAAGGCTCGGTATGGTAGGTGACACGGCACACAAGGCAATGCCAGGGTAGATATACCAATTACGCACACGGGCTGGTGGTAACGCAGCAGCCACATACGCCCACCTCGGAACACACTCCCATATCAAAATCGGAGGATGGCCATCTAATCAATCACCAGTAAGAGTATAGTATCGAAAGAATGTGTCCGATCGGAGGAATGACCTCACTTGGCCCGAGATCGCTCCTGTTTCAGCCACCTTATGCCAACTCACGGGAGTTGGGTCCACGTAATATACCTCAAGAACGTCGCCACCATCCTACTTCATTCTGGAATCTCCACCGCGTACACGGTTGTTAAAGTGGTTTTCGGAGTTGGCAGAGAGTATGACAACTTCCGATCCCGGTCTCTTTAACAACCAAACGTTATTATAACGCCGTGGTCATTTCAAAATAGTTTATACTTTAAAAAGATCAAATCATTTCATTTCAAACTATATTTCTTTCAAAATAGTTTATACTTCGAAACCAAAACCATTTTTATTTCAAAACTATTTATTCAATCAAAATAGTTTATACTTCAAAACCAAAAACATTTCAAACATATATTCATTTCAAAATCATAATATTTTCAAAGTATAACTCTTTCGAAACCAAAAATACTTGAAACAATTACACTTTGAAAATCATAACATTTCAAAATCATACATTTGAAATCATGGGATATTCATTTAATTCTTTACATTTTACAATTCATTCAATTAATCCCAAATTTTCAATTTCCAACTTAATTCAATTCAAACCATCAGTTTCAATTAAATTTCCCAATAACCATTTCAAATCATATCATTTTCAAATATAGATTTGATCCACAAATTAAACTATTCAATTTTTAATAAATTTCAAAGCTTTAATATCCCGCATTTCAAAACTAAATTTTATAATTTCATATATCTCAAATCTAGTTTCATTATTACTTAGTTTTGAAATATTCATTTCATAAATCCAATATTATTTAAATAACCTCAATTTACAATTAAACTAAATATCCTTTCATACCAATATAAACTTCAAATATTCATTTATCAAAAGTACATATCATTTTAATTCATATTCTTTATCAAAATAAAGATCAAATCATTTCCAAACCTTATTATCAAATCATTATTTGAATTCAAATTCAAATACTCAAATTTAAATATCATTTTTAAATCAAATAAGTCATTCATTTGTTATTTCAAGTATCATTACAAAATACATTAAAATTCCATTCAAAAGTTCATTTATCTCACTATATTTCATTCCATTTAACACATAACCAAGTAAACCTTACTTAAATTCAAATTCAAATTTAAATTCCTTAAAAATTCAAATTTAAATATTAAAATATATTCAAAACTTCTTAAATTTCACAATTAATCAATTTCCAAAATTTAAATCATTTAACACTTTAAAATATAACTCAAACAGTGTTAAAAACTATAACATTTCAAACATTGTCAAATTATAGCAACGACAGCATTTATAAAGTGCTATCGTAGCTTATAGCTTCCAAAAATGGTTTAGTTCAAGAATAACGACATTTATAAAATGTCGTAATAGATATTTAGTTATTTCAAACATTGTTAGATTCAAAACAATAGCATTTAAAAATGCTGTCAAAAGACTACAACATTTTGAAAATGCTATGAATTCCAGATTTCATTTTAGCTTTTCAAAAAAAAAAAAAAAAAACTCCAAATTTTTATTATAACTTAAAAATCATATTTCTAGACTTCAAAATTTCACATTTAAAATCATTTCAATATATGATTTAACACAACAAAATTTTTAGATCAAATATTCAATTTAAAAACTCCATTCATTTATTAAGTCAAAATTCACTGTTTATTAACATATAAATTAAATAAAACTTAAAATTTTACTTTATATATAATTTTAAAACTTTAAATTTAATTTCCATTATCTATTTACATTTTAAAATAAAATTTAAAGTCTAAAATCTCAATTATTTCACATTTACGTACTCAAATTCACAATTTCAAGAGTTAATATTTAATTTTCTTAAAACTATAAAATATATATTTTTAAATCAAAATTTCATACTTTTAAAAATACATATTTTAATAAATATCATTTAAAAATATACCACGGGGTCTGTATATAATTTTCTAACCTAGGTCAAGTGATACGGATATATATCATTTCAATCCGCAGTTTACAAAGAAAACCCGGGTTCTATCATTTCAAACCCGCAATCCCAAGTCAAATAAAATACAATAAAAATCGCTCAGGCCTATCATTTCAGCCCATAACGATTTTTCCCTAATCTAAAGTCCGTTTGGGTATGTATCATTTCAACCCATAGTGATTCTATTCTAACAGGGAACTTGCAGTGTGAATATATGCATAAACAATATAAACAATGCCAGTGTCACAATATAATGTCATATATCACATGTCGGGTGAGAACTAACAGTTTTAACATGGTAATAACATGGCATAGCATATCATATGATCATCATTGACTTGCATAACATTTTATATTACTAAACACTTGTCATCAATTCACTATTTCATAAGTATAAATGTCAGAGTGAGAAAGACTCACCTTTTACGAAGCTAGAGACAAACAACACACACAAGAGCGATTCCAAAGGCACGACAAGCACGATTTGATTTGAATTGATGGAGACCTTTGTAAACAACACAAAATATAACATACATAAGCACAAATATAGATATCGACATACAAATATAATCAACAACTTTAGTTTGCAGAACAGTTGCAAAACAAGAGAGATGACCAAACCTTTGAAGCAAAAGACTTGCACACGACAACATAAGCTTGTCACATGATCAAATGAGCTTGACCTCACCACACTAGGCTCAGCCTAGGTGTCAACATGGCTCGGCCATGGCCTAGAGACAAGGCTTAGGGCATGAAAGTGGAAGGTAAAGGCAAAACAAGTGGAAAGTAAAGGAGGCAAGGGGTTTGGGTCAAGGAATGGAAGGTTTTGGTGTACATAGGCTCGGCCTATGGTCCTATGGGCTCGGCCTGGTGCATCTTCAGGTCAGGTCAGAGATGATGATGATGGCTATAGGTCATGGCAGCAAGTGGTGGTGGTGTTAGAGGTGGTGGCCAAGGCTAAACATGAAGGAAATGGGAATACAAGGCTCGGTTAGGCAATATTTGGAGTTTTAAGCAAAGTTTTGTGGAGATGGCTTCAATTTGATGGCATGGTTTGTCATGGTCAGAGGAGGAGGAGATGTTTGCTGCTGTAGATGGTGGAGGAGATGGTCAATGGTGATGGAGGAGAAGTGGGGCCGAGCAAGCAAGAGGAAGAGGAAGGCTAAATCAATGAAGAAGAGGGAAAAAATGGAAGAAAGAAGCCATTAGCTTGCAATTTTCTCTCAATATGATGTAGCCGCGAGTTTGAAATGAGGAGAAAGATATTTTTCACGTGAATTGAAGATGATAAACATGGCTATAGGGTAGAGGGATGTACGGCTAAAGCAAGGAGAGGAAAAGGCAAAAGCCAATGAAGAGGCGGAAAAACGAAGAGCCTTGAGCAACTAAAGAGACACAAACTCTTCAAATTTCCATTATTTTCTTTTTAAACCTTATATAACTGAAATATATATATATATAATCAGATGAAATACGAAAATTTAGTAAATAAACAAAAATAAATTAATTAATTATTAATTATATATAGTTTAATTAAATAAAACAGCAAAATTTGCAACTAGTCTTGAAAATATGAAAAATAAGTGCAATGAACTTGGGAAAATTTTTATGTGCTTAAAAGTATTTATAAATAAAGATAATAAAACAAAATAAAAAGGAAATCACAAAAGTAAATAAATAAATTTTAATTTAAATATAGTTTAGATGAAGAAAATAGCAGAAAAATGGAAACTAACCTTTAAAAATAGAAAATAAATTCAATGAGCTTTGGACAAATTCAAACATCACTTTAAAATATTCAAAAGGTAAAAATATATGTAACATAACATATAATACAATTTAGAATAATATATGACAAATAAAAAGATTATTTATATAATTTAAAATAAAAAGTAGTGTTAAATAAAACAATTTACACCCAATTTTGTAAAAAGCATAACTTTCACAATATTATTCGGATTTCAACGAAACGAAAAGCAGTGTTCTTGAAATTTTATTTACTTTCATAATAAAAGAAAAAATTAAAATTTTCAAACTTTTAAAATTTAAATTTAAAAGTAAAAGTTTGACCAGATTGAGCAAAATTCACATTTTCTGTTAATATTCAATTTATGCATGTTTGAAATTCTGATCCACATCAAAATCAACATTTATATTTCAACTAACAAAATATATTCATTTTAATAAATAAAATAAAGTTTTTAAACTAGGAATTTAAATTAAAATAATTAAAATATACAATTACAATAATCAGAAAATACAGGGTTGTTACACTCTCCCCCACTCAAAACTTTTCGTCCCCGAAAAGGAATGAGGTACGGGAAAGCACAAAAAAAGATAGAATGAAATAGTATTAAGATAAGATGACAAGAAGATTAAAATTATACCTGATAACTGTTGGTATAGGTAAGTTTAACAAGCTGGAGATGATCTTTCCAACATCCTCCAGAATCAAGAACACAAGCATGAAAAAAAATCTTTTAGAATCTGATTCACCCTTCCCGTTTAACCGACGGTCTGTGGATGGCAAGCAGTGCTTAGATTCAAAGATGAGTACCAAAGATTATTAAAGATTTTAGAAAGATTTCTAAACAGACTGGTATATGCAATAGCCTCCCATTCTGTAGCAAGATAAGGGAAATTAGGACAACCAAAAGATAGTTTGAAAAACAAAATAAAATAATAAATTTAAAACCATAAAATTTCAGCTTAAACTGAAAATTAATTTTACATAAGTCAAATAAATCTTAATCATCTCTAATTTCATTATCTTATCATCCAATTATCTTAAATTAACAAATCCCTAAAATCATATATTTGAAAAATCTTTTATTATACTCAAAATGTACCAAATAAAATTTAATTCTTCTTCACTACTAATTAAAATTAAATTTATTTCTCTCAATATATTTTATCACCTATGTTAAATATACTCACACTCATTGCAACTGCTTTAAATTTATTCTTAGTTCCTTTATCATCATTTTATATTGTAAATTATTCCATTACCCTTTTCTTTATTTACCTCTGTTAATCCTTTTATAACTTAAATGTAAGTATATAACATTTATAATAACCACTCAAATTTTATTTATAAAATCTTTTTTTTTATATTATATACTATCCAATTACATATTCAACTTTTGAAAATTAAGGTAAGTTATATTGGAATGAAATTGTGTATTGTACAAATAAAACTTTCTAATTAAATTATTTCAAGCTTGAATATTAATCCAAATCTTGAAATTATACTTAGAAATTATCTTTGAAGAAAAAATTTAGGAATTAAATTTTCAATAAATTCCAAACTATTTAGAGATAAATAAATGCTCATATACTATATATATATATATATCCATTCAAATTTAAATCATATATCAGCATATGTTATAAATCCATTCTTATTTTAGAAATTAAAATCAATTAAATTTTCACAAAACAAAACTGTAGCAAGACTACAGAATGGTCTCTTCACTTCGAAACTCGAAAATGAATGTCGATGATGTTGCAGTCATCACCGAAATTATTTTCCAACGACAAAGAGAACAACACTAAATTTAAATTTAAAATTCTTTGGAAACAAATTTCTATTCGAAAATACTTTAAATAATATATCCTTTAAAACTTTAAACACAAAGCTTGAAATCCATCGGAAATTAAATTCTCAAATTCTTGTTTTACATTCATTTTAAATTTCCAAATAAATTTATAACCATGTTTTATAGTTCAATTAGATATATAAAACAATAGAAAATGATATATAAAATCAAATATTATTTCTTAACAACCAATTCAAATAAAATCCAGATAAAGATATATAATAAAGGTACAAAATTTATTTCACAAAAATTTATTTCATTACTAAATTTTAAAAACATATTGTGGCAGTTAGCTCTGTTCAATTGTTTTGGAAATCTTATCGATGGCGTTGATCAGACGAATCGATTAGAAACCCAAATCAACATCAACAACTCAAACAACACAATATAAAAAAAAAAATTAAATATTAGTTTACAAATACACTTCAAGAATAATTTGAAGATAAGTTGGAAACAAAGATGAGATGATTAAATAACAGAATAGGGAGATGGATGAATTTATATAAATCGCGGACAACCTTAACCGGGTCAACCGTGACTTAGAGAATAAGATCGATGTGGATTTCTTGGGTAAATCGACATTCGATCTCAAGATGTAGAGTTCGAAGTTATAAGAGATACTAGCATCTAAACCGCGGATATAGAATCTCTGGAGAATCGATGTTGTTGTAAAGGAGTTTTCCCCCTTTACAAATAAATTTGAGGTTGGCGAGACCGCCGACCTATTATGAAGATCTTTTGAAGTGGAGTTATGGGATACTCCAGAAACAAAAGAAGATAAATAGTGAAGGACACGAATGGATTTTGGAACCACAGGAAACTTTCCAAAATTCAAAGGAATCGAGTCAAAAAGGAAGAGATTTAAACTCGAATGAAAGTGATTCTGTAAATACATTTACCCTATATACTGAGTTTTGCCTAGAGCAACCTGGCTCTGATACCAACTGTAACGACCCGATATTTTCAACCATTCGTATCCGCACATGTCGGACTTGAATTGCTCAAAATACCGCGTTGTAAATAAAATTTGGCAAATATCAGAATATACAGTAAATACATAATCACAGATCACAGACACAGAGTATTTAATAATGCAGCGGAATTTAAAAGAAATAGTAGTTCATGAAGCTACTATATAAAAATAAGATACATCAGAGTTAAACAATATACAGTAGAAGAGTAATAAGATACATCAAGTACAAATCAAAATACATCACTGGAAACACTAGATACTGAAAACAAATAGATGGCTGGATCTTCAAGCAAAGCTCCAACTCCAAAGGTAGGTCTTGAATGCTGAATCACTCAATCTCACTCGAGCGTAAAGCAAAACACAAAACACTCGAGTCAGGACATAAATACTTATGAACTGTAAATCAACTTAAGTGAACAGTAACAAAAAATGCATCAGTAACTTAAAGAATGCTTGGGATCGTCCATCCTTTAAGGATCCGTTAAACTATTTACTATGTAATAATATTGCGCTATTATAATAATGTCTACAGTAAAATAAACATACTTTTAAATAGCGTTCCGGGCTACCCATATCACCCTTCACACATAATAGTCCCAGTAGTCCATCCAATATCATGCCATCTCCACTCCGGGTGACTGTCAGAGGATACCACACGGGCTATGGGAGAAAAACAAACTCGTAGTAAAGGCTCGGTATGGTAGGTGACACGGCACACAAGGCAATGCCAGGGTAGATACACCAATTACGCACACGGGCTGGTGGTAACGCAGCAGCCACATACGCCCACCTCGGAACACACTCCCATATCAAAATCGGAGGATGACCATCTAATCAATCACCAGTAAGAGTATAGTATCGAAGGAATGTGTCCGATCGGAGGAATGACCTCACTTGCCCCGAGATCGCTCCTGTTTCAGCCACCTTATGCCAACTCACGGGAGTTGGGTCCACGTAATATACCTCAAGAACGTCGCCACCATCCTACTTCATTATGGAATCTCCACCGCGTACACGGTTGTTAAAGTGGTTTTCGGAGTTGGCAGAGAGTATGACAACTTCCGATCCCGGTCTCTTTAACAACCAAACGTTATTATAACGCCGTGGTCATTTCAAAATAGTTTATACTTTAAAAAGATCAAATCATTTCATTTCAAACTATATTTCTTTCAAAATAGTTTATACTTCGAAACCAAAACCATTTTTATTTCAAAACTATTTATTCAATCAAATAGTTTATACTTCAAAACCAAAAACATTTCAAACATATATTCATTTCAAAATCATAATATTTTCAAAGTATAACTCTTTCGAAACCAAAAATACTTGAAACAATTACACTTTGAAAATCATAACATTTCAAAATCATACATTTGAAATCATGGGATATTCATTTAATTCTTTACATTTTACAATTCATTCAATTAATCCCAAATTTTCAATTTCCAACTTAATTCAATTCAAACCATCAGTTTCAATTAAATTTCCCAATAACCATTTCAAATCATATCATTTTCAAATATAGATTTGATCCACAAATTAAACTATTCAATTTTTAATAAATTTCAAAGCTTTAATATCCCGCATTTCAAAACTAAATTTTATAATTTCATATATCTCAAATCTTGTTTCATTATTACTTAGTTTTGAAATATTCATTTCATAAATCCAATATTATTTAAATAACCTCAATTTACAATTAAACTAAATATCCTTTCATACCAATATAAACTTCAAATATTCATTTATCAAAAGTACATATCATTTTAATTCATATTCTTTATCAAAATAAAGATCAAATCATTTCCAAACCTTATTATCAAATCATTATTTGAATTCAAATTCAAATACTCAAATTTAAATATCATTTTTAAATCAAATAAGTCATTCATTTGTTATTTCAAGTATCATTACAAAATACATTAAAATTCCATTCAAAAATTCATTTATCTCACTACATTTCATTCCATTTAACACATAACCAAGTAAACCTTACTTAAATTCAAATTCAAATTTAAATTCCTTAAAAATTCAAATTTAATTATTAAAATATATTCAAAACTTCTTAAATTTCACAATTAATCAATTTCCAAAATTTAAATCATTTAACACTTTAAAATATAACTCAAACAGTGTTAAAAACTATAACATTTCAAACATTGTCAAATTATAGCAACGACATCATTTATAAAGTGCTATCGTAGCTTATAGCTTCCAAAAATGGTTTAGTTCAAGAATAACGGCATTTATAAAATGTCGTAATAGATATTTAGTTATTTCAAACATTGTTAGATTCAAAACAATAGCATTTAAAAATGCTGTCAAAAGACTACAACATTTTGAAAATGCTATGAATTCCAGATTTCATTTTAGCTTTCAAAAAAATAATAATAATAAAACTCCAAATTTTTATTATAACTTAAAAATCATATTTCTAGACTTCAAAATTTCACATTTAAAATCATTTCAATATATGATTTAACACAACAAAATTTTTAGATCAAATATTCAGTTTAAAAACTCCATTCATTTATTAAGTCAAAATTCACTGTTTATTAACATATAAATTAAATAAAACTTAAAATTTTACTTTATATATAATTTTAAAACTTTAAATTTAATTTCCATTATTTATTTACATTTTAAAATAAAATTTAAAGTCTAAAATCTCAATTATTTCACATTTACGTACTCAAATTCACAATTTCAAGAGTTAATATTTAATTTTCTTAAAACCAGAAAATATATATTTTTAAATCAAAATTTCATACTTTTAAAAATACATATTTTAATAAATATCATTTAAAAATATACCACGGGGTCTGTATATAATTTTCTAACCTAGGTCAAGTGATACGGATATATATCATTTCAATCCGCAGTTTACAAAGAAAACCCGGGTTCTATCATTTCAAACCCGCAATCCCAAGTCAAATAAAATACAATAAAAATCGCTCAGGCCTATCATTTCAGGCCATAACGATTTTTCCCTAATCTAAAGTCCGTTTGGATATGTATCATTTCAACCCATAGTGATTCTATTCTAACAGGGAACTTGCAGTGTGAATATATGCATAAACAATATAAACAATGCCAGTGTCACAATATAATGTCATATATCACATGTCGTGTGAGAACTAACAGTTTTAACATGGTAATAACATGGCATAGCATATCACATGATCATCATTAACTTGCATAACATTTTATATTACTAAACACTTGTCATCAATTCACTATTTCATAAGTATAAATGTCAGAGTGAGAAAGACTCACCTTTTACGAAGCTAGAGACAAACAACACACACAAGAGCGATTCCAAAGGCACGACAAGCACGATTTGATTTGAATTGATGGAGACCCTTGTAAACAACACAAAATATAACATACATAAGCACAAATATAGATATCGACATACAAATATAATCAACAACTTTAGTTTGCAGAACAGTTGCAAAACAAGAGAGATGACCAAACCTTTGAAGCAAAAGACTTGCACACGACAACATAAGCTTGTCACATGATCAAATGAGCTTGACCTCACCACACTAGGCTCAGCCTAGGTGTCAACATGGCTCGGCCATGGCCTAGAGACAAGGCTTAGGGCATGAAAGTGGAAGGTAAAGGCAAAACAAGTGGAAAGTAAAGGAGGCAAGGGGTTTGGGTCAAGGAATGGAAGGTTTTGGTGTACATAGGCTCGGCCCATGGTCCTATGGGCTCGGCCTGGTGCATCTTCAGGTCAGGTCAGAGATGATGATGATGGTTATAGGTCATGGCAGCAAGTGGTGGTGGTGTTAGAGGTGGTGGCCAAGGCTAAACATGAAGGAAATGGGAATACAAGGCTCGGTTAGGCAATATTTGGAGTTTTAAGCAAAGTTTTGTGGAGATGGCTTCAATTTGATGGCATGGTTTGTCATGGTCAGAGGAGGAGGAGATGTTTGCTGCTGTAGATGGTGGAGGAGATGGTCAGTGGTGATGGAGGAGAAGTGGGGCCGAGCAAGCAAGAGGAAGAGGAAGGCTAAATCAATGAAGAAGAGGGAAAAAATGGAAGAAAGAAGCCATTAGCTTGCAATTTTTTCTCAATATGATGTAGCCGCGAGTTTGAAATGAGGAGAAAGATATTTTTCACGTGAATTGAAGATGAGAAACATGGCTATAGGGTAGAGGGATGTACGGCTAAAGCAAGGAGAGGAAAAGGCAAAAGCCAATGAAGAGGCGGAAAAACGAAGAGCCTTGAGCAACTAAAGAGACACAAACTCTTCAAATTTCCATTATTTTCTTTTTAAACCTTATATAACTGAAATATATATATATATATATATATATAATCAGATGAAATACGAAAATTTAGTAAATAAACAAAAATAAATTAATTAATTATTAATTATATATAGTTTAATTAAATAAAACAGCAAAATTTGCAACTAGTCTTGAAAATATGAAAAATAAGTGCAATGAACTTGGGAAAATTTTTATGTGCTTAAAAGTATTTATAAATAAAGATAATAAAAAAAAATAAAAAGGAAATCACAAAAGTAAATAAATAAATTTTAATTTAAATATAGTTTAGATGAAGAAAATAGCAGAAAAATGGAAACTAACCTTTAAAAATAGAAAATAAATTCAATGAGCTTTGGACAAATTCAAACATCACTTTAAAATATTCAAAAGGTAAAAATATATGTAACATAACATATAATACAATTTAGAATAATATATGACAATTAAAAAGATTATTTATATAATTTAAAATAAAAAGTAGTGTTAAATAAAATAATTTACACCCAATTTTGTAAAAAGCATAACTTTCACAATATTATTCGGATTTCAACGAAACGAAAAGCAGTGTTCTTGAAATTTTATTTACTTTCATAATAAAAGAAAAAATTAAAATTTTCAAACTTTTAAAATTTAAATTTAAAAGTAAAAGTTTGACCAGATTGACCAAAATTCACATTTTCTGTTAATATTCAATTTATGCATGTTTGAAATTCTGATCCACATCAAAATCAACATTTATATTTCAATTAACAAAATATATTCATTTTAATAAATAAAATAAAGTTTTTCAACTAGGAATTTAAATTAAAATAATTAAAATATACAATTACAATAATCAGAAAATACAGGGTTGTTACAGCTATGATTTTTTTTTTAAGATTTGAACTCAAAGCACTAAAAATTGGAATATTCACAAAACTAATCCAAATCAAAATCAAATGCACATGAATAAGTGTTAGGAATTCATACCTAACAATCAAAGATAATCATAGACATAGATGTGAGATAAAAATCTCACCTTTAAACCCAAAACAAATGAATGAGAAGCTTGAAGACAAGGGAAGATCAACCATACTTTAATCTCAACACAAGAAGCTTGAATCTAAGATTAAAAGAGAAACATTTCCCAAATTAGGTTTATGAATTTTCTGAAATCAAAGAGAGAATGAGTTGGAGAAGAAGGAGATGATACTTACCAATGCTTCTCCTTGAATTTGGAGCAAGAACTTGATTTGCAAATGGAAACTAGGGCTTAGGATTTTAATTCCTTTTCTTTTCCCCCATTATTCTCTTTAGAACTGAAAAGATAAGGAAGAGGGAATGAATGAAGAGAAGTGGTTTAGTTTGGGGTATTAAGTTAGCTAGTGGGCTGAACCCAAACCCAAACCCAAACTCAAAGTGAAAAAGGTCAAATTTTTAGCTAGCTCCAAACATATCAATGTTTATACTCAAAAAGGTTGCAAACGACATTTTGAACTCAATGGAAGTGGTCTCGAGTCCCAATTCGACTATTTGCAAAAAGTAGGTTTTGGGACTAAAATCCGACAAACGATGAAATATTTAAATAAAATATTTGAATATACAATCGGTAAATATGCGGGTTGTTATAGACTCCCCTTCTTAAAGAAATTGCGTCCTCGCAATCTTAAGAAATAAATGAATAGAAGTAACAACCATAAAAGCATATTAACACAAAAGAAATTTGAAATAAAAATTTCACCTCAAAGAGCACGAGAAAGTTAGTCCGGATGTGTTCGCTCGATGAATTCTCTAGATTCCCAAGAGCAATCCTTAGGATTTGAGGACCATTGAACCTTCACAAGCGGGACATCTTTATTTCGAAGGCGTTTTACCTCCGAAGTAGTAATACGAATAGGATGTTGCTCATAAGTTAAATTCGGCGAAACTTCAATTTCTTCCACAACACCGGGCTCAAGAATAGAATCGGAATCTCGAAGGCATTTCCGTAATTGAGAAACGTGAAACACGTCATGAATAGCAGAAAATTGAGCCGGTAATAAGAGGCGATAAGCCATGGAACCAATACGTTCGGTGATAGGAAATGGACCAATATGTCATGATGCTAACTTTACCGATCGACTGAAACGTACAACACCCTTCATAGGTGAAACACGAATAAATACAAAATCTCCCACAGAAAATTCTAATTTCCTTCTTCGGTTATCGGCATAGGATTTTTGTCTACTTTGGGCTTCTTTCATCCTATGACGAATAAGGTCAATCTTTTCTGTGGAATCACAAATAAAATCTGGACCTAAAACCAGCTTCTCACTGGCCTCAAGCCAACAAGAAGGTGATCGGCATGGCCTTCCATAGAGAGCCTCTAAAGGTGCCATACCAATAGTAAATTGGAAGCTATTATTATAGAAAAACTCAACAAGAGAAATATGATCTTCCCAACTTCCACAAAAATCAAGTACACATGCACGAAGAAGATCTTCAAGAGTTTGATTCACATGCTCGGTTTGTCCATCGGACTGAGGATGATAAGCGGTGCTAAAATTAAGCTTTGTTCCCAAAGCTTTTTGAAGACTCTTCCAAAATCCACTAGTAAACAATGGATCACGATCACTAACAATAGAAGAAGGAACTCCATGCAATTTTACAATTTCTTTAATAAAGAGTTTGTCCAAGAGAGGAACGTTTCGATTGGACCGAACAGGAATAAAATGGGCAGATTTAGTAAGTCTATCAACTATCACCCATAAGCTATCATGACCCGAACGGGAACGGGGAAGGCCGTCAATAAATTCCATGGAAATTTGATCCCACTTCCAAATTGGAATTTCTAAAGGTTGCAATAACCCACCGGGCCTTTGATGCTCGGCCTTGACAAGTTGGCAAGTCATGCAACACTTAACAAAGTTAGCAATATCAGATTTCATTCCCTCCTAATAATAAAGTCGCTTCATATCCGCGTACATTTTACTACTACCGGGATGAATGGGAAATTTAAAACGATGAGAATCTTCTAAAATATCTTTACGAAGATCACTAATATTTGGCACGATAAGTCTACCAAATTTTCGAATACCGCCACGAGAATCAATATCAAAATCTTTCAAACCTTCAATATCAATTTTATCCTTAAAATTTTGGTCAAGAAGAGTCAATTCAGGATCTAGCTTTTGAGCTTCAAGAATGCGGTCTAAAAGAGAAGGATGAGCCTCAAGGATACATAAAATGAGAGATGAGCAAAAATTGGAAACACGATCTCGAATCTCACAAGTGGATAAAACCCCGAGATCATTCCATTCGGATATCATCATAGAAGCAACCGCTTGTTGCTTGCGACTAAGTGCATCGGCAATACGATTTCCCTTTCCGGGAGTATAAAGAATATCAAGATCATAAGATGCAGGGAACTCGAGCCAACGTTGTTGATGTAAATTAAGTTTCTTTTGAGAAAATAGATACTTCAAAGATTTATGATCGGTATAGAGAACAAATTTTGTAACGACCCGCCTTTTTGGACAATTTAAACCAACGATCAAATCCACATGTCGATTCCAAACCGTTCAAAAGGGCAGATGGTTATTGGGGTAAATAAGAAAATAAAAGAAAGGGAAATAAAGGAAATGAAACAACACAGAATCCCGCAGCGGAACGATAAAATATAATAGTCAAACAAACAGTTCATGAAGCTGCTTACTATACTTTGACAATTATTTATACAACCTTTATCAAAGTTATACATATACAACAGAACAATTAAAATAATGCAGCAGATAGAATGATGCAAGGGTAATAATAGTAATAGTATACCAAATCTTCGTCTTCATCCTCCAGAATAGACCTTCAAAAATCTGAAAAACTCAGGACTGACCCGAGCGTAATGAAAAGACAAAACACTCGAGTCAGGACTAAACTATCCTTATGAAAGTTAAATCAATCGTAAATAAATATGAGTGTAACGGCGTCGGAGATGTTTACGGGGTGTGACATCTCCTATCCAGTGTCAACGTGCGTGCAATAACTCAAGAGATGTTACGGGATTTTCCATCTCTCAAGGATCCGTGAAACTATCTACTATGTAGTAATATACGCTAAGTAGATAATGCCTATCAGTAATATAAAGTATCAAAATAGCGTTAAGGCGTTACCATAATCCCCCTTAACACATTTATATTCCCAAAAGCATATACAAGACCGTAGTTTCCCCAAAACCGGAAGTCACCAGAGGGCAATCCATATACTCAAGGTACAAATCAAAACGTAGTGGTCGCGAATAGGATAATCAGTATGACAAGGTACATGAGGCGATACCAACTAGGATACTAGTAGTTGCGTGATCCGGACTGATGTTGGGCATAGCCAGCAGCTACCCCAACACCGCGAAACAACACTCCGAAATCAAGGGGTGCACCCAAATCGCATCACAAATGTAATAGATATGGTATCGAAGAAGTGTGTCCGCTAGAGGTGGCGAACCTCAATGGCCCGGCGTGGCTCCTGTTTTAGTCATGTCAGGGGACATCCAATAATCGTTCTCTTTCTTCAGTCAATGCGTTCACCATATCATCCACTTCATTCTGGATCAACACTCCGCGTATAATAGTTATTAAAGTGGTTTTCGGTATCGACAGAGAGTATGTCCATATCCGATCCCGGTCTCTTTAATAACTATGTATTATTACACCGTTGGCTCTTTTATATTTCAAATCAATTCATAATTGATATCAAAATATCATATTTAATTCAAAAATGAAATCCATTTCAAATATCGATATAGCCATTCAAAATATAAGGTTCCTTTTCAAAATCATTTTTCGTCTCAATATCTCATTTCGATTTCAAAATCATTCCGAATTTCAATTTAGGTTGCAACTCCATTTAATCCAATTCGTATTCAAATTCAAGATTTAAACATAAACAATTCACCTTATTAACCATTTTGGAATTTTAGAAAATAGTTTTAAGTAGTTTAAAATAGTTTAAATAATTAAAATAGTTAAAAATACTTGAACCTTTAAAATGGATTTAAAATAGATAAAATAGTTTAAAATAATTTAAATTGGATTAAGTAGATTAAAATAGTTTAAGTATTCAAAATGGTTTATATAACTGAGAAATTTGGAAAATAAAATAAACAGCTTCAAAACCAAACCGTTCAATTATAGCTTCCCAATTCAAATCAATTCAATTTCCATTCTACCGATTCAATTCCGATTTCAATTCAAATCAATGTCAACTTTGACTTCAAATTAATTCAATTTTTCATATTCACTTTCAATTAATTCAATTTTCAATTTATATCGATTTAGAGCTTGGTTTTCAAAATATCCATTTAGAACACTTACAAAATTATCCATCAATATACGAATTTAAATCCGAATTTGAAACATGATTCAATTCCAAGCTCGATTTCAAATATCGCTTATATCTCACTTTTACTTAATTTTCCTTCCATACTCAAATGTAAATCTAAATTTCAAATATGATTCAATTTCAAACTCAATTCCAAAAATATCCTCTTTATGTCGCTTTTACGTAGTAATACTCAAAGTTCGAAATAATGTTCACTCTTTAAATCCAATAGATTTTCGAAATTAAATCATATCCCAAATTTTATTCTCAAAGTCTCAACTTAAATTTATTCAACAATTTCTTTTAACCAATTTTTTTTTATTTCAACATTCCAAACTCAATTTCGATAAATTCGATTTCCATAAATTTATTTCTATTTATAACTTTTAAACCAAATATTTAAATAAATTTCAAATCGACGATTTTAAAGTTTTAAATTTAGCCAATTCGGTGTCCGTATATAATTTTCTATCCTATGGCCAAGTAATTATTTATTTCAATTAATGTCAGGAATGAATATATATCACTTAAACCCATCACAGTGTCATATGCATGCATAAAAGTATATATAAGCAAATAAACATCCAAACGTTCAATATCAACCAATAGCATCCATCGAAATACAACATCCAATAGACAATACAATTCATGGCAATTTCATAGTTATCAATGTCAGGTAATTTAATCGCAATTCAATTTCAATTTAACTGTCATTTTAATTTTTCAATGGTTAATTTGAATAACAAGCTATATGACAATTAAATTTATATCAAACAACGACAAATAAAATTCATATCACTTCATAATGTCAATTTAACTAGCATAAAGATATTTAGTACGGTGTGAGCGTTATAAAACACTCACCTTGATTTTACGATTTTAAATCAAATCGAACGACGTTCGATTTAATCCAAAATTTTCTCTAGCTCCAAACGATTCCAATCCATCTCCATCGCGTAGTGCTCGTCCATACGATTCCAACGCAACTGGTTTCGCGCGTTTTCGACCTCGTATGAAAAAGATATGCATTTAACAAGTTTACACGATTTTTATTTAAACTAAATATACAACTTTTAATAAATTTTAAACCTAACTTACTCACTGCCGTAGGATCCATTACCCTTGCCATCAGATCCGTGCGCTATCTCCTTTACCCCCATCGCGTTCTACAGGTACGAACGCATAGAGAAACCCACACGCCGCCGTCATACCCTAATTTACGTGACCAAAAGGAGCATCTTCACCACGATCAAGCTACGTCACTACGAAGCCCACGACAAAAGCTATCTTCGGCCAGAAGATGTCAGAGCTCGGTCCTCCCTGGAGCACGCAATACGAGGCCGAACGGCCATGGTTCCAGTCCATATTGTCGTTGATTCTTTGCTCCATTCACGATCATCACCGTTGAAGTTACAGAGATCAACAAGCTCTTTGATTTTCTAGTTGGAACATTCGACTAAAAATGTGTGGATAGAGAGAAAAACGAGGGAGAACCTGGGAGCATTTCGGCCATTGGCTGTAGAGGAGGCGGCTAGGGTTTTTTTTCTTTTTTGTAAAATGTGAACAAGGGGGCTATTTATAGGAAACGACGAACTCTATTCAATCCGGATTTCCAAACTCCGAATTTCGCACGGTAACTGACGTTTCTAGGGTTTACCCCGCGTTCCGGACACAATGGAATAGGTTTCGGAAGCTAATTCGATCGTCTGTGCGAGTTATAGCGATAAATGATCAATTTGAATTAAATCGATTTAAACGAATTTCTATGCGTTTTGGCTCGCCCCGGACAAACGGTAAATCCGATTGACCCGAAATTTAAAATCATACAATAATATCACATTACGGATCCGATGAAACTGGTTTCGTCGAAATCCAAGACCGTTTGAAAAATGGCTATTTTAACTCGTTAAATTAATATTAAAACAAATTCGATGCGTTTCGAGCTGCCACGGTCAAACGACAACTCCGATTGCTACTAAAATTGAAATCCGATAATAACTAACTATTACGGATCCAATGGAACTAGTTTCACCCAATTCTGAGACTGTTCAAAAATTGGCTATTTTCAGTCGATAATTAAATATTAAAATATTCAATTTTCACAAATACATTCTAAATTCAGTTTTAAAAGTTCTATAATATCACTATAACTCCAATATGATACAATAAAATTTTACAAATCATTTTTAATCATATTAAACCCGTTATTCAATTTATCCAATAAATTCCAATTTTAAAATCGTATTAACTCTATTAAAATCCAAATATAACTTACGTTCACTTTGGAAACCAATTTGAATCATATTAAATCAAATTTCAATTATTCACTCTATTTTCATATATTAAATTTCAATATCAAATCAATCGTATCAAATTCAGAATTTAATTATTCAAACGTTTATAATATTAAATTTAAATAATTTGATTATTCTTAAATCACTCTCCTTTTAAATATTCAAAAAGAACTTAAAAATTTAACTTTTGAAATGAATTAAAATTATAGAACAACCATTTCCATTATACAGTTATTCAATTCCCGTTATTAATTATTCAATAAATTCCAAATATTAAATTTAAACAATTTCGATTATCTAATAATTCATTATCTTTTGAAATATTGAAATTAAACTTATAAGATTCAACTTTTAAAACCAATTCACAATTTAGAACACTATTTTCATTTTACAGTTATTCACTTATTCAATGCGTTTTAAATATTTAATTTAAACAATTTACCTGTTCAATATTCAATATTTGATTTAAATAGATTTTACTTATCAGTCAATTACTTTATTATACCCAATGAATTTCAACATTTATTATCCTATTCAACTATTGATTTCAAAGGCATTCAATAAATAGCTTTTATTTTTCATCACTTGGATAGTTATTTTTGCAATTCATTCCAGTTATTATTATTTCAAACGAATTACAAAAATTTTTCTAACATTAAATCACGAAAGCTTATTAAATTAGTTATTTTAATTATCGAAAATTTACGGGTCGTTACATTCTCCCCCACTTAAAACTTTTCATCCCCGAAAAGGAAGAGAAGGGAAAATGGACTAAGTATAGAATTCAACATTAGGTATATTTATCTCAAAGTTACCAACTTATAAAACAATGTAATTCCACTTATAAAGCTATTACTACACTTTTACTAAGTTATTCCAAACGCCTTTCTAACTTAAGTTAGTTATCAAAATAAGTTATAAAAATTTTAAAACTTGAAAAATTTCTAACACCCGGATTTTACGGAAAATTTCTGCAGAGTCTCCTTTGCGCGGCTCGATCGGCACAACTACAAAACGCCTCTACGGCCCCAAACCAACAAAAGAAAATCCAAAAGCCAAGTGGCTCATCAAAAATCACCAAATCCAATGATAAAATAAACGTGTACCTTATATTTTTTTATAAGCGAGCATATACGAATAATATAGCACAAAAGCGAGCTCCAAATACGAAGCAAGCGCAATCCGCACCTACTAAACACTCAACAAACTATGAGAAACATGCATATACGAAAATAATATCAATATACATCATATAGCAACATAACAACTACATGTGCCAACATAGCAAATGCAACAAACAACAATTGCAACCATCAATCAACTATCATCCAACTACCATCCAACAAATCCATAACCAATCAATATAAATTCACTTCTCATTAATATTTATTGACTTGGTTTTCAATTTTAATCACAGTTGATTCATTAACGTTGGATTTTACTAACATTCATTCTCAATTCAATTAGTTAACATTCATTAATTTATATTTACATTAGTTCACTTCCAATTTGAATCAAATTAAATTCTATTTAAATTCATTTAACTTTCAATTTGATTTCAATGATTTATAGCTTCAATTTACACTTAACAATCAACTAACAATCACATAACAACCAAATCATACCCAACATAACCAAATTATTATTTTACATTCAATTTGGTTTATTATATATATATATATTCTGTTATATAATTTTAAAAGAATCATTTTATATTTGGCATCATATATTTCCAATATTAACTTTAATTAAGTCTGTAAGCCGTACATATATCATCCGTGAGCAATATCAATCTAATCGCTTATTCGATCACACAATTTCACTTCCTACTAGTATCGTTCACACGACTCTCTAGTGCGGACTCAGATTTGGTTCCTTGATTGGAAACTGTTACTCTCCTTGCATAGCCATATACTATGATAGAGAATTTCAGAATCAAACCAAAATCCATATCCAGAGTTCGCCGTCGAGAATCAAGTGAAAAATCCTAACTTGGATTGATATAAATCATCTCGAAATTTTGTGGTCGAATTTGGATCAAATCGTTATGCGAATAAAATAATATACGTACAATCTCACGTATTACCTCCCAATAGATTTCTATACAATTTACCTATGTTGAATTATTTTATTGACTTTCATTTTTATTTACAATTAATTATTCACAATCCATTATTCAGTTAATATATCCATTTCTTTACATAACATATTTTCTGACATTATCTTTTCTCAAACATTATATCATAGAATTTGCTTATTCAAGTTCAATTTAAACATTCTATATAATTTAATTAAATTAAATTTCACTTTCCAATTGATTCTTAGCTATACCAAATTCTTTTGTTTACATTTAATTCAATTCATAGTTTCAGTTAATACACATTTTATTAATCATTACTTTAGTTTATTGTCATCTCATAAAAGTCTAACTTCTCATATATGACTTCTCTTAGTTTACAGATATCTTAAAGGTTACAAATTCCATTATTTTACAATCCCTTTGCAATTTATATTTATTTTCTATAACCAATTTACAAAGATATAATACAATTCATTTGTCTTCTTTCTTAAGTTCACTTACTTGTTCCATTTATCCATTCATCATTTCATGCTATATTTAAGTATATACAAAAAAAAAAGTTATCACAAACAAATTTTCCTTTTATATACATTTTCATTCCTTTTGAGTTTTTTTCTCTCACTTGTATACTTCAATTACTTCCAAGTTCTGTTTATTTGTATAATATCTCATTACATATCAAAACATCATTTTAACTTTTAATATTTGGTAAGTCTTGTTATATGTTATCAGAATGCAAATTTGGTATTATACAAATTTATAGAATTTTATTTTTCTTGATTAGAATGTACACAAATTTGATTTATTTAAATCCTCTTTACCTTTCAACTTTAAAGTTTTCCCAAACAATAGCTTAGATATCTTAATCCTCTTATTTTATAAATTTTGGTTATCCACATTTCATTCAAATAATTTGAAAATTATTAATTAACAGAACTTAGAAATTTAAATGCCCGGTTCTTTTCAAATCATTTGAAATAAACATGTACACTTATATCTTTAATATATCAAATCCTACCTTTGGAGTTTAAACCAAAACCTATTTATCCGAAATAATTTCGAAGAAAAGCAAAGCTTCTTAAAAGTCTCCCCCACTTTGAGACTCGAAAATGAACGTCGATGATGCTGCGCAGTCATCACCGAAATTATTTTCCAGCGACATAAGAGAGGAGTACTTAATTCATTCCTTCTTAAAATCTTTCCAAAATATTTCCATAATAGTTTCCAACTAATATCACTATATATTTCTTCAAAACTTTGAGAACATTTTCCAAAATCTTCGGGTTTTAAATTCAATATTTTCCAGTTTAAATCTATTTTAATTTATAAGTCACCTTTATAAAATATTCTTATGGGATTTTGCTTTCTTGAATTATTCCACAAGTTGTTTTATTATTGTTCATTTTGTAATTCAGCTTATTTATTAAATTATCATATCCAATTAATGATAATAACCAATATTTTAATTCCTAACAACCAGGTAAGCTAGATAAGTCACAATAATTTCTTAAAACTTTTCTTTATATACAAAATATAATTAGAGCAAAATTATTTCATTTACCCTATTCCAAAACAATACTATGTCGAATTGTTCTGTTCGAGTGTTTAGAGATCCCTATCAATGACGTTAATTACTCGTATTGACCAGAATCCATAAGCCACTCAACAAATCAACCGACACAATATAAAACATTTTATATCACTAACAAATACGCTCTCTCATATATATATTCACTCAGCGACTCATCATAGGGTATAACTACCCTATTTATAAAGAGTAAGACCCCACAGAGCTAAGGTTATCACTAAACCAAAGCTCTGATACCAACTGTAACGACCCGCCTTTTTGGACAATTTAAACCGACGATCAAATCCACATGTCGATTCCAAACCGTTCAAAAGGGCAGATGGTTATTGGGGTAAATAAGAAAAGAAAAGAAAGGGAAATAAAGGAAATCAAATAACACAGAATCTCGCAGCGGAACGATAAAATATAATAGTCAAATAAACAGTTCATGAAGCTGCTTACTATACTTTGACAATTATTTATACAACCTTTATCAGAGTTATACATATACAATAGAACAATTAAAATAATGCAGCAGATAGCATGATGCAAGGGTAATAATAGTAATAGTATACCAAATCTTCGTCTTCATCCTCCAGAATAGATCTTCAAAAATCTGAAAAACTCAGGACCGACCCGAGCGTAATGAAAAGACAAAACACTCGAGTCAGGACTAAAATATCCTTATGAAAGTTAAATCAATCGTACATAAATATGAGTGTAACGGCGTCAGAGATGTTTACGGGGTTTGACATCTCCTATCCAGTGTCAACGTGCGTGCAATAACTCAAGAGATGTTACGGGATTTTCCATCTCTCAAGGATCCGTGAAACTATCTACTATGTAGTAATATACGCTAAGTAGATAATGCCTATCAGTAATATAAAGTACCAAAATAGCGTTAAGGCGTTACCATAATCCCCCTTAACACATTTTATATTCCCAAAAGCATATACAAGACCGTAGTTTCCCCAAAACCGGAAGTCACCAGAGGGCAATCCATATACTCAAGGTACAAATCAAAACGTAGTGGTCACGAATAGGATAATCAGTATGACAAGGTACATGAGGCGATACCAACTAGGATACTAGTAGTTGCATGATCCGGACTGATGTTGGGCATAGCCAGCAGCTACCCCAACACCGCGAAACAACACTCCGAAATCAAGGGGTGCACCCAAATCGCATCACAAATGTAATAGATATGGTATCGAAGAAGTGTGTCCGCTAGAGGTGGCGAACCTCAATGGCCCGACGCGGCTCCTGTGTTAGTCATGTCAGGGGTCATCCAATAATCGTTCTCTTTCTTCAGTCAACGCGTTCACCATATCATCCACTTCATTCTGGATCAACACTCCGCGTATAACAGTTATTAAAGTGGTTTTCGGTATCGACAGAGAGTATGTCCATATCCGATCCCGGTCTCTTTAATAACTATGTATTATTACACCGTTGGCTCTTTTATATTTCAAATCGATTCATAATTGATATCAAAATATCATATTCAACTCAAAAAAGAAATCCATTTCAAATATCGACATAGCCATTCAAAATATAAGGTTACTTTTCAAAATCATTTTTCGTCTCAATATCTCATTTCGATTTCAAAATCATTCCGAATTTCAATTTAGGTTGCAACTCCATTTAATCCAATTCGTATTAAAATTCAAGATTTAAACATAAACATTTCACCTTATTAACCATTTTGGAATTTTAGAAAATAGTTTTAAGTAGTTTAAAATAGTTTAAATAATTAAAATAGTTAAAAATACTTGAACCTTTAAAATGGATTTAAAATAGATAAAATAGTTTAAAATAATTTAAATTGGATTAAGTAGATTAAAATAGTTTAAGTATTCAAAATGGTTTATATAACTGAGAAATTTGGAAAACAAAATAAACAGCTTCAAAACCAAACCGTTCAATTATAGCTTCCCAATTCAAATCAATTCAATTTCCATTCTACCGATTCAATTCCGATTTCAATTCAAATCAATGTCAACTTTGACTTCAAATTAATTCAATTTTTCATATTCACTTTCAGTTAATTCAATTTTCAATTTATATCGATTTAGAGCTTGGTTTTCAAAATATCCATTTAGAACACTTACAAAATTATCCATCAATATACGAGTTTAAATCCAAATTTGAAACATGATTCAATTCCAAGCTCGATTTCAAATATCGCTTATATCTCACTTTTACTTAATTTTCCTTCCATACTCAAATGTAAATCTAAATTTCAAATATGATTCAATTTCAAACTCAATTCCAAAAATATCCTCTTTATGTCGCTTTTACGTAGTAATACTCAAAGTTCGAAATAATGTTCACTCTTTAAATCCAATAGATTTTCGAAATTAAATCATATCCCAAATTTTATTCTCAAAGTCTCAACTTAAATTTATTCAACAATTTCTTTTAACCAAATTTTTTTTATTTCAACATTCCAAACTCAATTTCGATAAATTCGATTTCCATAAATTTATTTCTATTTATAACTTTTAAATCAAATATTTAAATAAATTTCAAATCGACGATTTTAAAGTTTTAAATTTAGCCAATTCGGTGTCCGTATATAATTTTTTATCCTATGGCCAAGTAATTATTTATTTCAATTAATGTCGGGAATGAATATATATCACTTAAACCCATCACAGTGTCATATGCATGCATAACAGTATATATAAGCAAATAAACATCCAAACATTCAATATCAACCAATAGCATCCATCGAAATACAACATCCAATAGACAATACAATTCATGGCAATTTCATAGTTATCAATGTCAGGTAATTTAATCGCAATTCAATTTCAATTTCAATTTAACTGTCATTTTAATTTTTCAACGGTTAATTCAAATAACAAGCTATATGACAATTAAATTTATATCAAACAACGACAAATAAAATTCATATCACTTCATAATGTCAATTTAACTAGCATAAAGATATTTAGTACGGTGTGAGCGTTATAAAACACTCATCTTGATTTTACGATTTTAAATCAAATCGAACGACGTTCGATTTAATCCAAAATTTTCTCTAGCTCCAAACGATTCCAATCCATCTCCATCGCGTAGTGCTCGTCCATACGATTCCAACGCAACTGGTTTCGCGCGTTTTCGACCTCGTATGAAAAAGATATGCATTTAACAAGTTTACACGATTTTTATTTAAACTAAATATACAACTTTTAATAAATTTTAAACCTAACTTACTCACTGCCGTAGGATCCATTACCCTTGCCATCAGATCCGTGAGCTATCTCCTTCACCCCCATCGCGTTCTACAGGTACGAACGCACAGAGAAACCCACACGCCGCCGTCATACCCTAATTTACGTGACCAAAAGGAGCATCTTCACCACGATCAAGCTACGTCACTACGAAGCCCACGACAAAAGCTATCTTCGGCCAGAAGATGTCAGAGCTCGGTCCTCCCTGGAGCACGCAATACGAGGCCGAACGGCCATGGTTCCAGTCCATATTGTCGTTGATTCTTTGCTCCATTCACGATCATCACCGTTGAAGTTACAGAGATCGACAAGCTCTTTGATTTCCTAGTTGGAACATTCGGCTAAGAATGTGTGGATAGAGAGAAAAACGAGGGAGAACCTGGGAGCATTTCGGCCATTGGCTGTAGAGGAGGCGGCTAGGGTTTTTTTCTTCTTTTTTTTTCTTTTTTGTAAAATGTGAACAAGGGGGCTATTTATAGGAAACGACGAACTCTATTCAATCCGGATTTCCAAACTCCGAATTTCGCACGGTAACTGACGTTTCTAGGGTTTACCCCGCGTTCCGGACAAAATGGAATAGGTTTCGAAAGCTAATTCGATCGTCTGTGCGAGTTATAGCGATAAACGATCAATTTGAATTAAATCGATTTAAATGAAATTCTATGCGTTTTGGCTCGCCCCGGACAAACGGTAAATCCGATTGACCCGAAATTTAAAATCATACAATAATATCACATTACGGATCCGATGAAACTGGTTTCGTCGAAATCCGAGACTGTTTGAAAAATGGCTATTTTAACTCGTTAAATTAATATTAAAACAATTTCGATGCGTTTCGAGCTGCCACGGTCAAACGACAACTCCGATTGCTACGAAAATTGAAATCCGATAATAACTAACTATTACGGATCCAATGGAACTAGTTTCACCCAATTCTGAGACTGTTCAAAAATTGGCTATTTTCAGTCGATAATTAAATATTAAAATATTCAATTTTCACAAATACATTCTAAATTCAGTTTTAAAAGTTCTATAATATCACTATAACTCCAATATGATACAATAAAATTTTACAAATCTTTTTTAATCATATTAAACCCCTTATTCAATTTATCCAATAAATTCCAATTTTAAAATCGTATTAACTCTATTAAAATCCAAATATAACTTACGTTCACTTTGGAAACCAATTTGAATCATATTAAATCAAATTTCAATTATTCACTCTATTTTCATATATTAAATTTCAATATCAAATCAATCGTATCAAATTCAGAATTTAATTATTCAAACATTTATAATATTAAATTTAAACAATTTGATTATTCTTAAATCACTCTCCTTTGAAATATTCAAAAAGAACTTAAAATTTTAACTTTTGAAATGAATTAAAATTATAGAACAACCATTTCCATTATACGGTTATTCAATTCCCGTTATTAATTATTCAATAAATTCCAAATATTAAATTTAAACAATTTCGATTATCCAATAATTCATTATCTTTTGAAATATCGAAATTAAACTTATAAGATTCAACTTTTAAAACCAATTCACAATTTAGAACACTATTTTCATTTTACAGTTATTCACTTATTCAATACGTTTTAAATATTTAATTTAAACAATTTACCTGTTCAATATTCAATATTTGATTTAAATAGATTTTACTTATCAGTCAATTACTTTATCATACCCAATGAATTTCAACATTTATTATCCTATTCAACTATTGATTTCAAAGGCATTCAATAAATAGCTTTTATTTTTCATCACTTGGATAGTTATTTTTGCAATTCATTCCAGTTATTATTATTTCAAACGAATTACAAAAAAATTTCTAACATTAAATCACGAAAGCTTATTAAATTAGTTATTTTAATTATCGAAAATTTACGAGTCGTTACAAATTTCTCTCCCAAAAGATAATGACGCCAAATTTTAAGGGCGAAAACAATAGCCGCGAGCTCTAAATCATGAGTGGCATATCTAGCCTCGGCTGGCTTCAATTGCCTAGAAGCATAAGTAATAACACGTTCTTTTTGCATAAGAACGGCACCCAAACCAACGTGGCTAGCATCGGTATAAACAATAAAATCTTGATTCTCTTCGGGAATAACAAGAATAGGAGCACCAGAAAGAAGTTCTTTTAATTTCTGAAAAGAAGCTTCACATTTGTCCGACAAATGTATTTAATTCCCTTCTTTGTCAAACTAGTAAGAGGCACGGAAATTTTTGAAAAGTCTTTTGTCAAACGGAGGTAATAACCTGTCAATCCAAGAAAACTATGGATCTCCGTCACACTCTCCGGTCTCTTCCAATTTTGAATCGCTTCAATCTTTGAAGGATCCACGGAAATTCCAAATTCGGAAATAATATGACCAAGAAACTTCACACGAGATTGCGAAAAATGGCATTTAGAAAATTTTTCTTTCAATTGATTGCTCCTAAGAGTTTCCAACACAATCTGAAGATGTTTTTCATGCTCCTCCTTGGTTTTAGAATACACAAGAATATCATCAATAAAGATGAGAACAAATCGATCGAGGAAGTCTTTGAAAACTCTATTCATAAGATCAACGAAATAAGTCGGAGTATTCGTTAAACCAAATGGCATAACAAGCCATTCATAAGATCCATATCGAGTACGGAATGATGTCAAAGGAATGATATCCTCTGTAATACGAAGCTGATGAAAACCGGTTGCTAAGTCTAATTGTGAAAAGACTCTAGCACCGCTAAGTTGATCGAATAGATCATCAATCCTAGGCAAAGGATATTTATTTTTTATAGTAAAATCGTTAAGCTTGCGGTAGTCAACGCAAAGCTTAAGTGTACCATCGGATTTCTTCACAAAAATAGCAGAAGCTCCCCAAGGAGAGGAACTAGAACGAATAAATTGCTTCGTTTCCAATTCGGATAATTGTTTGGGCATCTCCTCATTTTCTTTATTGGACAAACGATAAGGAGGACGAGTGATAGGTTGAGCTCCAGGGATGAGATTAATTTTGAACTTAATTACTCACTTAGGTGGTAGTCCTAAAACGGGCTAAAATATGTTGGAGAATTCACAAACAACGTGAATAAGAGAAATGACATCTTCCTCGTCATCATTATCGTCGTCATGAGAATTTAAAGAATATAAAGATGCAACCAAGTTGGAATCCGAGTCTTTAAGATCAATAGAAATTTGCTTAATAGATTGAGGATGTCGAAGATGAATAGTCCGATCAGGACATAGGATTTGAGCTTCATAGCGGTTAAGCCAATCCATTCCCAAAATCATTCCAAAGCCTAAGTAACGCATAACGTGCAAATCGGCTAGGAAAGAAAAATCACACAAAATAATCTCCACATCTTTACAAAGCAAACTAAGTGTTGCGGATCCACCAACCGGATTCGCAATTCTCAAAGAAGTCATTAAAGCAATAACACTTAAAGGAAAAGTATCAACAAGTTCTTTCGATATAAAAGAATGGGATGCACCCGTATAAAAAAGAACTCGAATAGGTTGATCATGAAACATAATAATGCCATCAAGGATAGTATGAGAAATACCTTGACCATGGGAAGTGTTGCTAGGGGCTTGTGCAACATTTAACTTTCCCTCCTTCTTGCCTTGAAGTTTGGGACATGCAATTATAAAATGACCCGAACTTTTGCAATAGCGACAAAAGAGAGGTTTCAGGCATTTATTGGCATAATGGTCTTTAGAACCACAATTGAAGCATTGCCCACTATTAGAGGAAGAAGTCTTTGCTTCAGGGGTTGCTTGCTTTCCTTTCTTATTAGGATACGGGCCTCTGGACTTAATAGGCCTTTTCTTATTGTTGTTGAAGTTTGGTTTGGCACCCACAACTTCAACATCACTCTCCTTATCTGCCTCTTCAAGTCGAAGAGCGATATCAACAAGTTGATCAAAAGAAACTTCTAACTTTAGAAGTAATGGCTTCTTGAGATTTTTGTTCAAGCCATAGACAAATCTTTGGTTCTCTTCAATGGGCTGTTTATACATTCGACCCCGTATTTAGAAAGTGACTCGAAGGATGCGACATAATCTGCCACATAGGATTCACCTTGAACAAGTCAATGAAACGACGAGCCAATGCCACTTTCTCAGCTTCAGGCACAAACTTTAATTTGAATCGTTCTCGGAATTTCTCCCAAGTAAGATCCGCTTCATTTATTTCAAAAATCAGAAGCTCGTACCGGTCTAATGCTCTTTCTTGGAGCATACTAGAGGCAAACTGAACTCAGTGAAGATCAATAAGATTCATGCGAGAAAAGACTCGATCGCATGTTCTTAGCCAAGCCTGGACTTCAATAATGGTTTCAGAACATTTGAATGGCTTCCCACCCAAATTGGTATAACGTTGCACAAACGTGCAAATCCAGACTTAGGGTGAGTAGACTCTGGATTAGAACCGGCTGCTTGAGCATTCTTTACTAGATCAAGAAGCTGCTGGGCAGACATAAATACTCCATCTTAGGGAGTAGCACTAGATTGACCGGCGCTGGGATGGCCAGGTCTAACCATTTCTCTTCATTAAGAAAGAAAGAAGAAGAAGAAAAAGGTTATTCACAAAACGAATATCAAACAATAATGATTGATAAAACAAGGAATCACAAAAGAAAATAGGATAGGACGGTACGAAGACACGAATTAAATCCTAAGGCACGACTCTTAAGATGGACTTAGGACGATGATCCTTGTTAAATTATTCTACATTGTTCCGAAGTTTGTCTTTGATACCAAGCTGTGACGCCCCACCTCTATACCCACGCTAGCCAAGGACACTACGGGGTAATGCCGTCAACTAGCACGAAGAATAAGGTTGTTGAGGAGCGACCATCCGTGTAATTGCTTAGTGCGAGCACCTATATGTCAGATGGTATAACATGCATTCTTTTCAAGAGGGAATCCGACATACCGATACAAACTCAAAACTACTACACAGTGGCTATATATATTCTTCGGAAACAAACATAGAAATAAACATAACATAAATCAGTCACAGATATCCATATCACAAAGGCGGAAAAAGATATGAATATTACACATAGAAGTGTACATCAGAGTAGTAGTCAAACAAGATCCACAATATCATAAAAGAATAGTTACAAGTGCTAGACAAAAGAATAAGTATACATCTTGGAGTCTATATCTCAAATGTATACTACAAAATAAACTACTAATCTAATTAGTTAGCCAAAAGTCAGAATAATAAATCCAGAAGAGGAGTCAAGTAAGAGCACCTGCAACATCTCGGTCTGACCCGAGTATTATTTAATAAGAAAATAATAAACGGATCAGTCTAACTATAAATATCAGATGTAATGATATATAATAAGAGATATGGCATAAATATATAAAACCATAATACCATACTATGATAAGTATGTAATTGAAAACCATCCAGAGATTAATCAATATCACAAGAATCTTCTCAAAGATCAAAAGGAATGTCATACTCCTTATTTCATTCACCAAGCTACAAATATTGACAACAAATAAATGCCAATCATAAAACTGGTGAAATTCAAATTCTAGAAATCATCATAGAAATCCAAGAATCACAAAAAGTGGGAGGCCTATCACAAAACGGAAGCCTGAAAACTCACCAACACGTCACAAACGGGACGCTATCCCATGGTCGCTAACCATAGAGCAGGTGCAACGACGTAGTACAGCGGTACACCCGAGGAACCAAAAACTCGAATAGTTCGAAACAACAACGTAGTACAACGGTACGCCCGAAGATTCGAACACCATAAAAACGTGAGTCGTTAGCCCACAAAAATTGGGTCGAAACCCCAAGAAAAAAATAAGTCGTTAGCCTATAATAAAAATGAGACGAAACTCAATAAAACGAGGTACCATCCCCTTCGTGGACAAAGAAACATAGCATAACGCTAGTCCAAAACACAAAAATGATCCTCAATGATCATCAAGAAAGTGTCAATTACCCTAAGCTAGTAAATATATGAGCTTAGCTTCATGTCCCATAACCACTAGCTTAACTTAAGTATTTACGAGCAATTTGTAGATCTCCATTAGAAAATTGTCACAAGATATTCAATCGAACAAGTCCAAGAATTAACCAACGAAGTAAACGCAAGCGTTTCATGCCACTTGTTTTACTAAGTCATTTAATTAGATTTATCATACGAGCGAGGTAAAGGTTTGTATATACTACTAGATTGGAAAACGGTTTAAGAAATGAACTTTGTAATAAAATAGTGTTGAAATCGTTTTGATAAAAGAGTTTTGATATTTACTATTAGTATTGAAACCTTTATATTTTTAAAGTGACAAAGCACAAAAATGATTGTAGAAACAATCAATCACTAAAATTCACATATGAAGATGTGAATTAATTCCAAAGAAATCGATATCAAATACATCAAAATGGATATTTCCAAAAATCCCAAAATAGAAGTCATCAAAGTCGAATAACAATTGATACAGCAAGTTGGAATAAACCCGAATCGATTAAATTTGGAAACACAAGAGAAATAGACAAAAATAGGCATAATAGGCATTTAAGAGCAGGTCAGTCGACTGGCTCATTGAGTTCAGTCGACTGAACTCAGTCCCGGAAAATCCGCGGGATACTGGTCAGTCGACTGGACTCAGTATGCCAATCGACTGGACCAGAGCCTGGGAAGTGCTCAGGT
Organism: Allium cepa; assembly: GCA_030765085.1. Taxonomy (NCBI): domain Eukaryota; kingdom Viridiplantae; phylum Streptophyta; class Magnoliopsida; order Asparagales; family Amaryllidaceae; genus Allium; species Allium cepa. The sequence continues at coordinate 687,200,609 of CM060932.1, read as the reverse complement.
AGCAGGTCAGTCGACTGCCCAAAATTCCAATCGACTGGAACCTATTTCTTGCACTTCCAAGCCTATGTAATTGAAGGCTAATTCCTTCCAAATTGCAATCAATCGAGCAACGGCACTAGGAGTTTACGCGGATCAGCTACCTAGCCCTATAGGCTCTTCGATGCATCACCAAAAGCATGTTCAAACAACAAAGCTATGATTTTTTTTGAAGATTTGAACTCAAATCACTAAAAATTGGAATATTCACAAAACCAATCCAAATCAAAATCAAATGCACATGAATAAGTGTTAGGAATTCACCTAACAATCAAAGATGATCATAGACTTAGATGTGAGATAAAAATCTCACCTTTAAACCTAAAACAAATGAATGAGAAGCTTGAAGACAAGGGAAGATCAACCACACTTCAATCTCAACACAAGAAGCTTGAATCTAAGCTTAAAAGAAAAACATTTCCCAAATTAGGTTTAGGAATTTTCTGAAATCAAAGAGAGAATGAGTTGGAGAAGAAGGAGATGATACTTACCAATGCTTCTCCTTAAATTTGGAGCAAGAACTTGATTTGCAAATGAAAACTAGGGCTTAGGATTTTAATTCCTTTTCTTTTCCCCCATTATTCTCTTTAGAACTGAAAAGATAAGGAAGAGGGAATGAATGAACAGAAGTGGTTCAGTTTGGGGTATTAAGTTGGCTAGTGGGCTGAACCCAAACCCAAACCCAAACCCAAAGTGAAAAAGGTCAAATTTTTAGCTAGCTCCAAAAATATCAATGTTTATACTCAAAAAGGTTGCAAATGGCATTTTGAACTCAATGGAAGTGGTCTCGAGTCCCAATTCGACTATTTTCAAAAAGTAGGTTTTCGGACTAAAATCCGACGAACGATAAAATATTTAAATAAAATATTTAAATATACAATCGATAAATATGCGGGTTGTTACAGAGGTGTTATATCACCTTTAATCGAAAAAAACCAGGATTCAAGCACCTAAGTCCAAACCCAAGCTAGAAACCTCCTTTCCTTCCTTTTTTCTTCTTGCTTTCATCTTTCTCTAGCCCAAAACTCCCCATAAAGCTCATGGTGTATGCATGGTGGAGGTGCATGGCTTTGTTTCTTCAACTTTTGGCATGGTGGAGGTGCATGGCTTTGTTTCTTCAACTTTTGGCATAGTGGAAGGTGTTCTAATATTGTACTATGCCTTATGAAAAAGTTTAAAGTGATTTGGAGTTCATTTGCAACTATTTCATTTAGAACATAAGCGAGGAAGAAGATGAAGTAGCCATTGATTTTCAACTCTAAGCATTATGAATTTCCTGATTCTAACTCTATGGTATGCCTCCCCTTATATAGGCACACGAATTGTGCTCTTTAAGCTTATATTCACCCCCCACGATGCCATGGAAGTTTCACCTCCAACCACTTCTCCTTTACATCACTTATCTTTCATGCAAATTACCATTATACCCCTCTCATAATAATATCTCTTATTCATTAGAACATTTATGATCTTCTAAGCTTTATCAAGAGGACAAAGTGTTAATTAGTTGCTAATGTATTCATTTGGTCATTAAACAAGATCACAAAAGTTCGAACAACTTGTGTATCGAAAAGCTATTTACTGATAAACTTATTTTCGGTCACATTATCAATTTTGCTTCAAAGAATATATTTTTGTAAACAAAATTTTTAATTTTTTTTATCGTTATTTATTAATTAAATGATGTTTAACAAGGTTATAATATCATATTTATAACACTTAATTATATTTCAAACATTTCGATATTCAAAGACTAAGTGTTTTAATTTTAAGGTCGCTACATTCTCCCCCACTTAGAACATTTCATCCTCAAAATTCAAACAAGAATGATAATCAAAGGAGATGGAAGAAATAAATACACATATAGAGTCCTAGTGAAACTATATACAAACTAAAATGCATATTAAATGACTCCACCTCAAGTAGTGAGTACACTACAAAAGATACATAATACTAAGATAAGAAGGAATCCCAGCCTATAAGCAACCCTGTATGGATCTTCTTCAAACTGTCCTTCGTCTTCTTGGTACCACCCTTAGCATCCTTGCTCCATGACACTTCTAACCTTAACAAGAACAAGCACATAAATATTCAAATAGTATTCATAATTACTAGCAACCAATGCTCATGGTTCTCTCAAGTTCAATGCTCTCTCATCATCCAATGACGATAAACAATTTACTAAGCATACCTTATGCTCAACGGCCTTAGGTTCTTACTTAGACGATTGTTTATGCTACCCCATAACGAATCAAATAGTTATTCCCTAAACTCTTCATAGGCCAAAACTTAACACATCTTATAAATGTATTAAAGCCCATACGATGCACATGGACCATCCGTATGCAACGTCCAATCTGATCACTTGTTAGATCACATAGATTTCACTTCCAAGTATAGATCACTTGACATCTCTAGTGCATACTCCGACTTGGTTTCTTGATTAGAAAACTACTTTCTCCTTGCATAGCCATATACTATGATAGAAAGCATCAGGATCATACCACGAACCCTATCAAGTGTTTGTCATCAAGAATCAAGTGAAAAATCCTTGTTTAAATTAGTGTAAACCACCTCGAAAACATGTACTTGAATACTGGTTCAAGAACAGTCATGCTAATAAAATGATCTACGTGCAACTTACATATTTATCCTATTGGTTTCTTAACTACAACAATTCCTTTTTAATCATATTCAATTATACAAATAGTATGCTATTCAACACTAAAACCATTTACAAATCATTTCATAAAACAAAACTTCAAGTTTATATACCTCTTATAACTTAAGTTTATACTCGTATAATACTCCATTACATTCTAAGAGTATATATCAAAACATCAAATTTGTTTTACTTAACAAGTATGTTTAACCATTTAACACTTGTTTTAACTTATTATCTTCTCAATTCAAGTATTATATAAACTCAACTTTACATTTTCAAAACACTTAACTACAATTCTATAAAAATTCAGAAGTTTCCGACTGTCCAAAATCATCGAAAATCTCATTTAATTTTAAAAATGAAAACTAGCAACAACATATTATCCAGCCTTTCGATCCAGCTATATCCAGACTAATTAGACATGTTAGACTCGAAGATAGATAAGACAAGTAGCCCAGAGAGGTGATCATGGAGTTCAAAGATTAAGCATAGACAAAGCGACATTAAGAGATGGGCTCTCTGGAATGTTCTAAGTATGGATTAGTGCCTTCCCTAAGTAGGAGATCGGGACCTATCCCTTCTCCTATACAGGAGATCAGATCATATCAGTATGGCTATGAACAACTTGATCCAGCAGTCCAACTCAATGAAAATCGATTGATATCGCTAAAAACATGAAACCAGCTATGCAAACAACTTTAGAAACACGAAACTAGCATGGAGTGAGGCCCGTGGGATCGATCGCACGATGCCATGTGTGCCGATCGCCTAATATTGGGAATTGGGCCATGAAACTTTTTGGGTGACCTTGTCTACATCTTCATTCTATCATTGAATTTTCAGGAAGATATTCGACCATCTACCCTATAAATATAGAGTTCGTTGTTCATTTTAGGGACCTTTACATTGCTTATTTACTTGTACTCCATTGTAATCAAGGATCAATCCGATCCTATCCCACTTGTACTTAGAAAAACAAGTGATAAATAAATCAATTTCATTATAGTGGACGTAGGCAATCAACGTTGAACCACTATAAATCTATGTCTTCTTGTTTTCTGTTTCCTTTGTTTTAATTTATTTTCTTCACTTTATTTCTCTACATAAAATCTATTAGGTATTTGTAACCAATTTGGCGTAAACATTTTGGTGCTTTCATGGAGAAGGAATTCTCAGCTTGATTGGATCTCATCATCTGCTTATGGATTCTCGTATTCAGGAGATAGATCCAGATTTCTACAGTAAGTTTCCATTTCTACTCAAATTTGAAGAAGATTTAAAAGAATGCTGTTAGCTATGGCCAAAGGAAAGTCTACTACTTCCTATGCTGTTGAAGGCAATGAAGATACTAGTGTTTAATTGGTTGACCAAAATATATAACCAATGGCTGTTGATGCCTCAAATCCTCCTGATTACATAGCCAAAGATGATTCAAAGTTCTAATGAAGGAATTACTTAATAGCCATCAGCTGCTCAATCAGCAAATCCAGAACAATATCGAACCGATGAATCATTTGAAAGACCAATATGGGAAAACAAGGAGGGAGAATACTCCATACTCAATATTAGAGAGCTCCTCTTCACCTGACGACTATCACAGAAGCAGAAGGTGCAAGACGGATGCTGGAACGTCATGAGGAAACTATGCGATCAACTGCCACTAGACTGCATGGATCGATACCGAACCTCTAGAGGGATTGGCACCGAGCCCTCAAACTAAAGGGAAACTTACCTGCTGCTGGAGGAGCTAACTTCGAATGCGCCACGATCGACCAAGGCGTTGGAGCTTAGGCGAATGTGAATGAACCACGGTTGGGAGACGATAATAGGACTACTTCTCAAGAGGAACATCAAGAGCACAATGAGCCAAAGCGACATGTACAGCCTGAAGGCTTGGATCTGGTCATTCACGTGAGGTGGAATACGACCACTACAAGGCACCTGCTCTCTAGATTCCAAACCTAACGGCTATGGTTAGACAGCATGTGAAATAAAGTCAAGGCCTGACTAACGATGATTGGGGACTCTCTAGGAGTCATGCTCTATTCACCAATAGAGTCTTACATGTAGAGTATCCATGGAGGTTTAATATGCCAATGATGCCCGCTTCTGTGGAAAAAACTGGCTTCAGGCAGCATCTCATGAAGTACGAGTGGCACATGGACTTCGCATGAGTCACTGATGCGGTCAGGTGCAGATGTTTTCCCATTTTTATGGAAGTTGTTAAGACCATATGGTTTACCAACCACCATGGTCAGTTTCTTCAAGGAAGTTTGTGGAGCAATTCCACATGCATGCAGCTCACCCTAAAGATGTCATGTCCCTCTCTAACTTGATCTAGACTTCGAGGGAATAACTGAATGATTATCTTGAAAGGTTTAATAATTCCATTACAGATTCAATAATTCAAAAGATGATGCAATACCGGAGGAAGGAGGAGGCAAAGCGGTCCAAGAAGAGAGATATTATAGGCCTAAGTGCCGAGCGAGTACAAAGTAATATGGTGGTGAAACAGTGTAGAGAGAGTTTTTGGAAAGCTAAAATTAATGTTTAGAATAAACTAATTGAGAAAAAAAGGCGGTGATAAAAACCATGATCGAAGATGGGATTCTAGAAGAGGAAAGCCAAGGATCTCGATATTTGACACCTATACACCATTGAACACGTCATTAGAGAACATCTAACTATAGACTTGTAATACTATGCAGTACAAAAAACACCCTTCGAAAGAATCGATAGAGAAGTGGAAATTGACAAGGAAGTATTGTAAATTCTATGGAAGTTATGCTCATGCCATAGACGAGTGCCGCCACCTTCATGACGTCATTGAAAAGTTAATCCGAGAAAGAAAGTTGCAACATTTTTTTAAAACCCTATAAGATGGCAGGTAGGGAACTTCCAACTCCAATAGAGGACAAGCTCCACCTAGTGCTAAGGAACCTAGAGGATGGGAGGAAGATTAGTCATTAACACAATTTTTAGAGGACCACATCCGGCCGAAAAGAGCTGGAATGAAATGGAACGTTACATAAATGCTATAAGCCATGTTGATATCGAGTGTTGCTCAAACATGGAGGATGGTGTTCCAGTAAAGCAATTGAGAACCATGGACGATGATATCATGTTTCGAAGTAGAGATGTAGACAAGGTGGAAGCCCCTAAGATTGACCCAATGGTGATCTCATTCATGATTGGCTCCTTTTGGGTAAGAAAGATCCTAATTGAATGTAGAAGTTCTGTCAAAATCCTTTTCAAGAAGGCATGCGACTAGATGTTACTAGAAGCCAAAGATTTGAAACCATGTAAAGCCCGTATTCATGGCTTTAATGATACTACTGAAGTGGCAGCATACATTGAGCTACCGGTGGAGTTAGGAGATGGCAACTGTAAGAGAGTGTGAGTGCTGTTGTTTGTTGTGATGGATTTGAAATCTCCACACAACGCTTTTTGAAGCCGACCGGCCCTTGCTGAATTTAGGGAAACTATCGCTCGTTGGTGTTTAACACTCAAATTCCTAACAGAGAATGGCGTGGGAATTATTCATGGATATCAAGCAACTGGCTATGCTTGCTATTTTGCTGAGCTGAGGGATGCTCAACGAAAGGAAATAGGAAAGGATGTAGAGACGTCTCTCTGCATCAAAACTGACGAAGTTTAGCAATCAACGTCCAAGCCTTGATTCGAGCACCACAGTCAGTTCTATAAAGACATATACTCGAAAAATGAGGAAGTGGGGCTCAAAGAACCCAATGGTGCACCCTTTGAGCTGATGATTGACATCACGGTCAGCCACGATGACCCATCATGGGTCCGGAAGATCGGATCACAGATCAGCGCAACAATGATAAAAGAATTATCCATATTTCTCAAGGCGAATCGTGAAGTGTTCGCTTGGATCCATTATGACATGTATGGGATCTCCCCAACCATTGTGAGCCATGCATTGAATATCAACCCGATGCATGTCCCGGTGAAATAGAAGCGACGCAGCATGGATCCGGTGAGATCTACTACAGTTAAGGTAGAGGTGGATAAACTCAAGAATGATATGTTTATACGTGATGCCCTCTACCCGAAATGGGATCTAATCCTGTACTAATAAGAAAGGCTATTAGGAAGTGGAGAACATGCATCGATACTCAGGCCTGAATGAAGCAAGCCCGTAGGACAGCTTTCCACTTTCAATGATCGACCAGTTGATAGACTCAACTGCCGGACATGAACTGCTTTCATTCAGGGATGCATATTCGGGTAACAATCAGATTTCAATGCATATCCCAGACCAGAAACACACCAGCTTTATTATTGACCTGGGATTATAATACTACATTGTGTTGTCTTTTGGATTGAAAAATGCTGGAGCTACTTATCAGAGACTAATCAACCAGATGTTCAAAGACCAGGTCGCACGATCAAAGAAAGTATATGTGGATGATATGCTCATGAAGTCACAATGATCAAACGACCACATCGATGATTTGGAAAAGATGTTCAGTTCTTCGAAATTACTGGATGAAACACAACGCCTTGAAGTGCTCTTTCGGCGTTGTGTCAGGAAAATTTTTGGGCTTCATCGTCAACTCTCATGGAATTGAAGCCAATCAAAGAAGATTCAGGTGATAAGAGATATCCAATTACCGAAGATGATTAAGCAGCTGGAAAGCTTAAATGGGAAGGTCACTGCCCAAAGTCAGTTCATATCCAAAGCCACCAATAAATGCATTCCCTTCTTCGACTTGATCAAGAGAGGGAAGAGGAACTTCGCATGGACGCAAGATTGTTTTGAGGCATTTCAAGCTCTGGTATACTACTTAGAGAGGGCCTTATCTTGTACAAGCCACTGGATCTTGTATATCCACTTAGCAGTATCGGTGTATGCTATTAGTGTTGCACTGCTACGAGAAGAGAATCGGATCCAGAGCCCATATATTATGTTATTAAGCGGTCGACGAGTGTTGAAAGGAACTATTTGAAACTAAATAAACTCACATACTACCTATTTATTGCATCAAGGAAGCTATGCCCTTATTTTCAAGCCCACCCCATCAATGTCTTTGCCAATCAGTCGTTACGACGGGTCCTACAGCGACCCAAGTCATCTAGAAGGTTACTAAAATGGAACATCGAGTAGAGCCAGTTCGATATCACTTATCTTCCTCCAAAAGCTATCCTGAGGCAAGCATTGGCGGACTTCATAGCTGAATTCACTTCGCAAGATGACTCTTTGGGGAGTAGTGGAGAACTTACCATCTAATGGAAGATGTACATGAATGGAGCATCCAACGAACAGTGTTCTAGTGCCAGAGCAGTGCTAGTGATTCCGAAGAAATGCTTGATCCGCCATGCCCTAAAATTCGATTTTTCTGTGATAAATAATGAAGCTAAATACAAAGCCTAGATTACCGAGCTCAAACTTGCTAAAGAATTGGGACTAAAAACTGTACAATTTTTTTATGAATCCCAGTTAGTCATGTGCCAAGTCAAGGGAGAATATCAAGCCAAAGAAGCATGACTTGCTCCTTACCTAAACTAAGTCCAAGAACTACCAACCGATTTGGAGCATTACACTAACACAAATCCTTAGAGAACAAAATGAGAAAGCTGACTCACTGGCTAAATTAGCTAATTCGGGGATGCATGACAAATGGGCTTGGCCCTAGTTGAAATAGTTAATGCTTCAATTACTGACCAGATGAAGACTGAATGAGTCGTAGAGACAGAGCCTGAGAAGAAGTTATGGATGATTCTGATAAAAGATTATTTGCAGAGGGGAATCCTTCCCGAACGGAGGAATGAGAAACGGAAGGTTCTTCGTAAAGATTTATGATACATCCTTTAAAATGGAGTCATATACAGAAAGTATTAAGAGAAGTCCATGAAGGAGAACGTGGCAATCACACCAGCGGGCAAAACTTGGCGAAGAAGATACACCGCTATGGTTATTACCGGCGAACTGTCAATCGAGATGCAGCTGATTATGCTAGACGATGTGACAAGTGCTAGATATTCCTAAAGATTCCGAGAGCCCTACTGATGGAGATTACTCAAATAATCAGTCCATGGCCGTTTGCTACTTAAGGTATTGAAATCATCAACTCCTTACCAATTTCGAAAGGTGGAGCGAAGTATGACATCGTAGCTATCGATTACTTTACTAAATGGGATGAAGCTGAACCATTGGCCAAGATCACCATAAAGTAAGCAATCAACTTTGTTGTTTGAAACATCATATGTCATTTTTGTCTCCCCAAAAACAATCATAACTGATAACAGGACCCAATTAGATAGTGCTGAATTCAAAGACTTCTACCATTGGCATTGTATTGAGAAAAAATTTGTGGCAGTTGCTCGCCCTCAAGCTAATGGACAGGTCGAAACTGTTAAAAAAATTATAAAGCCCATTCTAAAGAAGCTTGGAAAAGGTTAGAGGCAAGTGGGTTGATGAACTCCGTTAGTCTTATTGGCATACAGAACCACCCGTAAGTCCATGACTGGCCACACTCCATTAGCCCTTTCCTACGACTCTAAAGTCGTGATTCCGTAGAACTTAAAGTCCTTCTCATTGAGTGACTTACAACGACCCTAGAACAAACAGATTTGGAATCTCTAGACATGATTAATGAGAAGTGCGGTGAAGCTGACTTGAGAGCAGCTGCACACCGACACCGAGTTGGTCGGTATTACAACGTTAAAGCCCAAGCTAGAACATTTGAAATTGATAATCTCATCCTAAAATTCCTAGCCCCATCAACATAGGTCCGAGATAGGGAGGTCCGTTTATCATCGATTAAAAGCTTGGAGATGGAACTTTCAATTTAACGACCGTCGATGGCATTGCACTCCCTAGAGCATGGAATTGTAAGCATCTATGACGCTATTTCACTTGATTTTGTTTCATTCATTTTTTATTTCATTCAGAATTTGTTTTTGCATTTTAGAGCCATGTAATAAGACATACTCTATTGCTTTCTCTTTTGGTTGGCAATAAACTTAAGGTTTCTTCTATATTTGTGGATTATTTGTGCGTAGTATAATAGTTTTGATATGCGACCGACTTACATCTACGTACGCCTAATACATACCAGCGAGTACCCTGAGTCTGGTGCTAACCAAATTCTCGAGTATATGATTGAACTGATCAAAATGAACGTGGCTTGACTGTTCATCCATTAAATCTTGCCTATGATCTGAAGGGTTGAGTATAAGACATAGAACAGATGTGACTCAACCATCTATTATATAGCTCTGTCCCCCGATTCGATGGGAGGGATGTAAAGTAAAAGTGGACGTGATACGATTGACGACTGTTTGGCTTTTGCTCCTGACTAAGGGAAAAGGAATCAACCAAGAGAAGTGCGGTTTGACCATTCACTAGAACAACTCCAGTCCCTAAAGAGTGGGCTTGAGTATAAACATCAAATGTGTGTGATTAACCGCCCATCGATTAACTCTGATCCCTACAGTGCTTATAAAAGTATACACAAACGAAAGAGTGTGACTCGACCATTCATTCACCAACTCTGACCTAAACCCGACAGGAGGAGTATACTCTCATAATGGATGGGATCTTACTATCCATAAGCTAACTCCACCAACCCGAGACTGGGGCCAGGAATAAAATCACTTAACCGCCAAATATGATGGCATAACGTTGTGGCTTATGCGTTATGTTTGATACGACTCAAGGCCACGACCGAAACGAGGCCTTGAGATGAACTTATCAGATCGACGCCCAAAGAAATGGGTGACCGAATGACATTACAATTTAAACGGCGAGCGACAAATTACAAGTACATTGAATGGAAAACGTAATAGCTCGAATACTTAAACAAATTCACAAAAAAGTTAATGGAAAACGTAATAGCTCGAATACTTGAACAAATTCACACAAAAGTTAAACTGAAGAAAAAAGATTGGAAAGCTAAATACAAGTTTATTTAAAAGACTAGAACCAAAAAGCAGGGTCGTACCCGCACAACCACAGCCAACAAAAAGAAACTATCTACCTAGCTATACATGGCCCTCGCTGAGTCGATGGCTATTTCTTGTCCTTCTTGGGTTTCTTTGGGGTAGACTCACTGGAGCTCTCATCCTTGCCTTTCCTCTTCGAGCTTCCTCCACCCTTGCCACCCTTAGGTGAAATACTTTTAGAGATAGAAATGGAAGTAGTCTCACTTTGGGATACAGAAGGATCGACTTTTTAAGGGACGATACCGTTGGGTAGTATGACTTAGAGTGGAGCGATATTTACCTCCCTCTTGAATTGCTTATACAACTCTTCCTTCTCAGTGTTCTCCTTTAAGCTGTGTTTATCTGTATGCTCAAAGGCATGGGTCACCATAACATCATTTGTCTCATCCTGGGCCTGTTGATCATTGGTCTTTTATTCATTCAAAGCCCCTATCTTCACCATCCAAGCCGGGAGTCTCAGTGGATTGGACGGTTGGGACCATCTGTGAAGTGGAGATGGTTGTAAACTCTATGGTCAGTGCATGCTGTCTCAGGATGGCTATACCACCAGGAGCATGTACTGATGTAGACAGATCTACGATTTCACAAAGTTCAATTGGTGAGCCCATGACTTTCATGTGCAAGATGTAAACTTTCTTAAATGTTAGGGAGATAAACGATATACTTGCCCTATATTAGACTTCGATCAAAGTTGGTGTGCCATCTTCAAGAATCGGAGGCAGCATAAAAGACTTGCGGATTTTAGGATGATCTACGTCATAGTCTATCTCCTTTTCAAGGGCATGAGAAGCTAAGGCACCAATTGCCTAACTTGTAAGGAAGTCTTGAGAGCCAGACCCAGAGGCTTTACCACCATCCTTCCCCTTCGATAATCACTTGGTTAAGAAATAAACTAAGTTGATCTGCCTTGAGTTTGTTAGGCTCTTCATCACTCAAGATTTCGTGCATAAGTTGCTCTTCATCAACCTCGGTGCCACCAAGGGATTTCTTCTTTAGCTTAACAATATAGTCTCAGGCTTTAATTTACGACTTAGGGTACCGCTCTCCAAGGAAGCGAAAGTTGTGGTTTATGAGGACATTTGCATTATAATATATTGGTATGGGATCAAAGTCATCCTTTATCTCTGTTTGACCAACCTTCTTAGCTTCCTCTTTGACGGTCTCTATTTGCACAAATTTTTTATCAACCTCAATCTTAGTCAGGTGAGCCTCGATAGTTTCCTTGCAATATTTTTGGGACTCTAGTTGAGCCTGGAGTTTCTCTTTTTTTTCATTTTTAAGCTCCGCCTCAAATTAGAGGATATGGAGGACCATGGCATCATTATCCTTTTTCGGCACGTCCTTTCCCTTTTGCAGAACGTCCTTCTCGAGGATTAAAGTGCCACTATGGTGAATAGTGGTATCCAGTGGCTTGGTGCAATTTCATCAAACGTTCCGCTGCTTTGGAAGATTCACTGGCTCTTTTATCAGCATCGGCCAACTTTACATTTAGCCCTAGACTTCTCATCCAAGTGTTTGATGGTGTCTTTATCGTGAATCACTTCTAGAGTTAAGCGATCGATCTCATACTTTCTCTCCATCGACACTTCAGAAATCCCCCTAGCCACATGTTAAATTATGTCACGTTGAATGTCAACATTATTGACATAAAAGAGCACAATGCCCTTGGCCTCTGGAGGAATCGGATGCAAAGCAGGAAAAAATTTAAAACTCATCAAAACATAACTTAGGAAAGGTGGCCTTGAGCTTGGCCATTTTTCTACAGCGGTGGCACCGAAAGCAGTGGGGCTAAGAGGGACTATTTTCCATGCCTATGAGAAGATGTATCAAGACTGCCTGTGCCAGTGTGGCGTTCAAAAGATTGTCGGGTATCGGAAGAACCCAAATATTGCTCGGGTAGCGTAGTCAAAGTAGAGCATAAGGTAATGACTTGCTACTACTATAGATGGTGGGGTATGGATCGGTATCCTTATGATGAAATTACCGGAATCTTGACTTGTGTCTGGTTGATGAATCATTGGATAGATGACTTCTATCTCGATCCTCCCTTCCACTGTGGCTCTTCTTTTCTGGCCAGGCTATCGAGCAGAGTCTGGACATCGACCGGCCCGAAATAAGACGACTGAGAATATGAAGACTTGTTCAAGCGATCATAGTTGTGAGAGTGCCCCATGGAACCTGCAAATAAAATGAAAGATGTGTAAGTACCACTAGAATTAAAGATAGATAGGTGTCGTGCGGTGTAGTGCACGTAATTGTGAGTGTCCTAATGTCCTCCCGATGGACCAGGTACTGGAGCTTTGCTAGCCGAAGTGATATCCCCCATGCTAGCGGAAGGAATGTCAACACCGATTCGAATTTGGGAATAGGAACCTCTGTGCTCATGTTTCCAAAATCATAATCCCAACATCCTCTGGTATCGGGACGTCTGATGATCCCTCAAATAAATTTTCTAGAGGCAAAGAAGTATATTGATCCGTGGCAGTAGTGGTTGCCTTGGGCTGCTTGGCAACTTTTCCTCTATGAAGAAAAATGAGCCTCTTTCCATTTCTCTTCTCTTGGGAAGGAAGCCATGTGTCTTAGGAGGTTCCGATTGTAGGCTTATGGCTTGAACCCGCATCGTCACATTTATGATCATTAGCATCTCCCCTTACTTCGCCTTCTTCGACAACATTCTGAGCCTCCTCGACTGAGGGCATGACAAGACAAACCTCACCATCTCCCTGTTGAGCAGTGCCTTTTCTTCCTCTCACCTTCTCATTATCATTCCCGGTCAACCTGGCACTACAACCCTATTCTAACAAGCCTAAGGCAAAGAGACGCTCATCGGTAATAAGGGATCTAACATCTCTATCTTTCGGAGGTATATTCCTGAGCTCAATGACTGCCTTTGAATAACTATCACCGATGCGACGTGGATAGCTACTCACAAGGTTTCAAGGACTGCTCAGTTCAAAGTATGAATAGGATAAAAGCACTCAAGATTGAGTAAAATGACACTCACGTCCTTCCAACCATTATCCTGCAAAGCGGGGCAGGCAACTCACATAAAGTCACTTATTCTTGAAAGCGCTTAGTTTATTCCAAGCACCAGCCATAACTTGATAATTACTAACTGACTCAAGAAATGTGTACGAGGGGCATCCCTTTTGCCGCTTGGAATTGAAGATGAATTTAATGTCTCAAGAGTTAGTTCACAATATAAGAATTTGAGGAATATCATGTACGTACATTGAAGAAATGCATAGCAGTTCAGATGCAACTGGGCCAAAGCCAGTCTCAAATGATGTAACATCTTCCAAATGAATGGAATAAAAGGCAGGATGCATCATGCCCAACACATATACCTGTTACAGGAAGTATATCGATCTAGAGATGAGTTAGCTCTATCATTACGAGATAGGACTCGTACATCCTCATACGGGATCCCATGTTTAATACAAAGTCTGTAGAGAGAAACCCCATCAACTCTCTTAGCCACGGGGTCTTTCGGATCTTATAAAAATATAACATCTTCTAAAATGTCAGGAGCTGGTTCATCTTCTGCTTCTGTATTCACATGAATTTCAGAAACTTGTTGAGAACTTTCAAGTTGTTCTGATTAATTGCCCAGAGTGTGCCATGTAGATACTGTTGTGGAGCTTGACTCAACATCAGAGTCGCCATGCGAAGCAGTCTGTTTAGTAGCCATAGCAGCTAAACGCTCTAAGCGTTTGGAATCCATAGCTATCAAACTTAGTAGAAGGTCTTGTTAGAGAAAGAAACATATTCCCCAATGCAAAGTGTAAACTAGTGTAGTGTGGTGCAGTGTTGTGCACTATAGTGATAAACAATTCAGAATAAAAACGACAGTTGTGACGAGACTCTGGGATTCGATCGATTTGACTGTCATTGCTGACCATCCCAACCAGCTTTCACGTTGATGGTTTTGGATTTCATATATGCTCCAGGATCAATTATCGATATATTGGAGTATGGTATTTTCATTCAAGTCCATATGTTATGCATACTCAAGTTCAAGTCATCTTCACAAGTGTCCAATTTTAAGTTCCAATGTTCAAATTCCATGCGAGTGCAAATATGTAGTCCATTCGAGTTTAGAGTCATAGGCATCTATTTCAAAGATTATCTTTTCAAGGCATATGCTACATTCCAGGTTCATGTTCAAGATCGTTCATGTGTGCACGTCAAGTCTTGAACTACAAAGTGTCAAAATCGCAAATCTTGCCTAGATAAGGAATTGGCACCGCTCCCATTGCCTAGGTTACCTTGCCAAAACCAACTCAATCAATTCCAACATGACTAAATCGATTCCTATACCACAACCGATCCCTCCACTTGCAACTACTCTGTTCCATCTTCCCCATAATATAACGACCGATTCCATATCCACGTCGATCCCTTTGTTCACAACTTCTTTTCTCTCATAGCCGCTTCGATCCTATACTAATCCACCAATTCATTCCATCTCATCTACTACCACAAACTTAAATCCCATCATCTCATCCCCACTTAACTCACATGCCACTAGATTGAAACTCACCTATATAAGAGGATGCAACTTGATTAAAAGGAAGGGAATAAAATTGTTTGAAGCAAATTAATGTTCGAGCATAAATGATTTGAGATTAAATCGATAGGCGTTAGATATTAGATTTTGACTGGAGGCGATGGCGAGTTTGAGGAGAATGGAGAAGTGTTGGATCGATGGAGGATTTGAAGGATTGGAGGAGTTTCTCGAGCTTGTTAATGGTGGATGCAAGGGAAAAGAGGGGATCATGTCGATTATAGAAATGAATGAAGGAAGTGAAGAAAAATAAGATAAGTATTTAGATTTTATATGAGAAAACTTGGCCCATTTACTTGTAGCCATGAATTGGCTAAGTCCATATTGGCCATGCGATTGGATTTGATCCTCCACCTAGGGTATTTATACCTATCCCTCACTAATTCAAAAAAATGAATGGAAAATAGCAATGTAGATACATTTGAACTATGTGGAATCTATGACCCATAAGCTTAAAAACGTGATTCAGAGCCGATGATCAAAATGTATACACGAACGTGCACATGTGCATAGCCAACATTCGATTTCTCGAATCGACAGAAATTGAATTCTCACCTAAATTTCATAGTAAAGAAATCACTTTAGATAGCCGAGACCAACTAACTTGATCAACAAGATCAATGGAACCGAGCATAGACAAGACTAAAGATTACATTTTGGATTTGTACTGAATAATATCGATCAAGCTTCGTGACAAAAAGAAAGAGATATGACTCCTTGGAAACACATCTCGACGGATAAGACTGTTCAGGAAGCAGAATGGAGTCCTTTTCGACAACTCTATCTTGCTTTGATTTAAAACACGTCACGTTTAAAACAAGACATACTTTAAGGGGCAAGTGTTATCCAATCTTTTGACCCGGCTATATCCAGACTGATTGGACAAGTTAGACTTGAAGATAGACAGGCAAGCAATCCAAAGAGGCAATCATGGAGTCTAGCGATCAAGCATAACCAATGGTATGAAGCAATGAGCAAGCAAGATCAGGAGATAGGGTCTTTGAAATGTTCTAAGTATGGATTAATGCTCCCCTAGGCAAGGGATCGGTACCTATCCTTCTCCTATGCAGAGGATCAGATCATATCACTATGGCTATGAACAACTTTAATCAGTCTTTCAACTCAATAGGAATCGATTGGTATCTCCAAAAACATGAAGGCAACTATGCAAACAACTTTGGAAACACGAAGCTAGCATGGAATAGGGCTTGTAGGATCGATCGCACGATACCAAGTGGCAGCTAGGACCGATCGGTGTCGATCGCCTAATATTGAGAATTAGACCACGAACCTTTTTGGGTGACCTTGTCTACATCTTGGGATTCTGTTGGTGAACTTTCAGGAGGATATTCAATCGACTACCCCTGTAAATATCGAATTCATTGTTCATCTTAGGGATCTTTATGCTGCTGTTTTACTTGTACTCCATTAAAATCAAGGATTAATCCAATCTGGTCCTCCTTGTACTTAAAAAAACAAGTGATTAATAAAGCAATTTCATCAAAGTGGACGTAGGAAATCAACGCTGAACTACTATAAATCTGTGTGCTCTTGTTTTCTGCTTGCTTCTTTAGTTTTAATTTTAATTCTTCACTTTATTTCTCTACACGAAATCTATTGGTTTTTTAGGACCAACTTTGGTGCAAATACAACATATCATATCATGATGCACATACCATACTTTGATAATGCATAGGCTATATGTGTTCATGAAATAACTTAATAGGAAAATTTTAGAACTAAACATCGGTTTCCATTTCAAATAATTTTGAAATAGTATATACATATAACCTTTGTATATCTAATCATACCTTGGGATTAAATCAAAATCCATTTTACCAAAACAAATTTGTAACATCTTACACTTAGAAACTGAAAATAAACGCTGATGATGCTGCAGTCATCACCAAAATTATTTTCAAGTAACCGAAGTGAGTTCAGTACTTCCAAATCATACTTAAGCTAAATCATTTCGAAGCGGTATCAAATACTTCATATAATAATACTAAGTATCATGACCTCAACCTCCTAAATCAATTTCCCAAATATATACTTTTAAATAATACTATTATTACTTTCTCCAAAATCTTGAAAAACATTTTCAAAGACATCAGCATTTAAGTTCTCAAGTTCTTTGTTTAAATCCTCTTCATTTGTAAACCACATTTTATAAACCATACTTATATAAAATTACTTTGTTATATAATTTTTTTACAAATATTTATTTTCAAAATATTTTATTTTTCCTTTTGATTATAGTAAACATTTTTTACTAAATTTTAACTCCTAACCCAACATTATCACCAAACACCTTTTAGTAAAACCATTGAACTTAATTCACAAGGTGTTCGTTTCAATATACCCACAATTATTGTCTACCCACCCCGTGATGTAGAAAGGTAAAGTTGCTCATCAAATGATTGAGTACAAATCAATAACAAACAATACTCAGTGTTCCTAACATGCCAAGCATGACTAAACATAACCGATGCTATGAGATACTAAACTATGAGAAACACTAATGTCAACCCAAACGCAAATAGGTAAACCATAAACAGAGAGTATATCCTCAAGAATCTGCTCCCCCTTCTAAACTATAGAAATAGAAAAAACCCTAGGCTTTACTCCACTCCTGAGCATAGAACAATCTCTAACAAAATGGCTAGGTTGATGGCAAATGTAACAACCTTTTGGTGCAAACTGTGCCTCAAGCTTCGAAAACTTCCCAGTTGATGCTTTCACTATCTACGCTCTAGCTACCTGCCCTTCTTTCCTTGACTTAAACCTCTAAGCAATGTGTCCCTTCTACCTCTAGAACTTCCGCTTGTTGTCCCTAACTGGTGTAGAAATAGACGACATTGGAGTTAAGCTCTTAAACATCAAAGCCATATTCACCAAACCCACAAAAGATCCCATGATGTGATTAGTCATATTCCACTGGAACTCAAGCTAATACCTATAATGAACATCTCGTTCTTCTCAGCGGCATAGCAACCAATCCTAACTCGAGTTGAGATAATGCAATGAGTTCTCATACTCCACCATCATCATGGCCCCTACTTCAGATCCAAGAAGCTCATAAATAACAAAGTCTTTCTAGCTTCCAAAACAAACTTCATTTCAAACTCATTTTTAAATTAGACCGAAGAGAAGTCGTTCTCTTGGACAACTATAGTGGCAGAACTCCATCAATCCATGGCTATATCCGTCGGATGTCATGATGCCAACTACGCTTCATTATGCCATCAAGCTCCATATTTCCAAATATCCGATTATACAGTCTGAGCCAAGACTGGACTTCTATAATAGTCTCTGTGCCACTAAACCTTTTACCCCCAGCCTCCCATAATCACAGTAGAGTGAAGAAAAACTCATTTGGGACCCGACCCGCACGACCTCTTCCATAATATTCACATTTGGTTCCCATACTGGAGCAGCATTCCTTGGTGCTATGTTCTCGCCATTTGTGATAGTACTACTCTGACCATGTCTAGTATTGATAGCTCTCATACTCATAGTTCTTACTACATAGTCAAAGCAAAACGTTTTTAGGACACAAAAGGATATAGTTATTTCAAGGAAAGGAATCCCAAAGCATAATTTTAGAATCTATTTTTTCAAAATACAAATACGCTCTCATATATAAAATACAATCGACTCATTCTGAGGTGTTGCTTACCCTATCTCTAATGAGTCATACCCAACCAAAGCCAAGGTGTTCGGTCAACCTTGAGCTCTGGTACCAAATGTAACAACCTGACTTTCGATCCTTGAATATCGACACTAAATACATCCATGGTATTGGTGTGCCGACCACCTAAGTGCCAGAAAGACAGAAATTTTGGGGTAAAATAAAAAAATAGTATTAGAATCTCACAATAGAACGATAATATATAATATCAAAGGAACGGTAAAAAGGGTTACTTTAAATACTCCGGATACAGAAATATCAAAGTTAATAAAACCTAAGTAATATCATCGGGCTGGATAGTTATGACTGCCTATCCTTACAATACTGATATACACAATGTAGAAATGAAGCAGAAATAAGGATATACGGAAAGTAATCATACATCTCTTCTCCATAAGCTCCAAAGCATCCATAACTAAATTTGAAAACATACATGGGGCCGACCCATGCATTATAAGAAAATGATACCCAAATCAGTCTGGTAAACTAGTGTGAGAAACTCAAAAAATATGCAACAAGTAATAGTAACCATTGAGACTATATGGATTACCACAATAGTTTTCCCATTAAATGAAACCAACCATTCATTAAGTTTAACATACAGTGATATGATAGATAATGTCTAGAGTGTAGCACATAAATGATATCAAATAAATACTGTGTGAATGCCGTAACAATAATAGGAATACAATCAATACCGCTAAGGCACGTTCGCATGGTGGATTTTCCATGGAGAATACCTCGGATCTTGCCGAATCCGAACTCCTGCACAAGGATCAGAGATATCCTTCCAAGTAACGTACATCTCTAAGGAATGTACTATAGGAAATGCATAATTGGCCCATGCCAAGATAATCATGGTTCCGAATGCATTGCTCCTCATACATGTCCATAATTAATACTAGATTGAATCACCTGCACCCTTGGGATTGCTAAAATGCTACGTTTCCTTTGGTTATGCATCCTACCTATAACGACCTAGGATTTCAATTATTTGAAATGGGAATATTTAATTGATTTTAAATATTAAAAATTTAATTTTTAATTTGGATTCCAAATATAACCATTTATCTGATAATTTAATTTTTGAATTTAATAATGGAAAATTGGTTAAAATATTGAATCTGGAGTTTTAAGCCTGTTAAAAATAATTTAAAGGGCTATAAAATTTATATTAAAAATAATGAAGATAATAAAACTTTTTAAATTGAATTTAGAAGTGATTTGTTCAGTTTTAAAAATATATCGCTTAAATTGACATTTAAAAATAGCCTTTCAAGGCATAGTCTCGAATTTCGACGAAACCAATTCTAATGGATCCGTAATAACGTAATATTATTCAATTTTATATTTTGTAGCATTTGGAGTTATCCTTTGGTCGTACGGATATAAACGCGCTGAAATTAATATCGAAAATTCAATATAATAATTAGGTCCAAAAAGCTATTTTCTCCATACGATCGAATTAGGACTTGAAACCTTTTCCATTTCGTTCGGAATAGGGGTATAACATTATAAATGTCTAGTGCCATGCCTCAATAGGAGGTCAAGATTTTAAGCTATGAAATCGAGATGATTTGAATTTAAATAATAAACATATATTTATTGGACTTGACTTTTTTCTCACATCGGCTATTTTTGTTTCCTCACCTCAAAACACTGTACACCCGTTCAAACATGCAAACCTCATGTCCCTCGTCTTTTTAAAACTCACACAACAGTAAAGTAAAAAGAAAAAATGGCAAGCTTTGAAATTTTTTATCCCACAAACTACTCAACGAAAAATCTCGAAAATGAATCCCTAAATTCATATTCAATCATAAGCTTCAGTCAGGGTTGTTTTTTTATGATGAGGGTATGTTTGGGGATAGCCGATAGTAAGTCGAGCGGCAGTTTTCATCTAGGGTTGGCTATTTTGAGAGATTTAGGGCGAATTTCTCGAAGGGGATGTCGTATTCGAGCTCGACATAGGAAAGTGCATTTAGGCACACGCTTTCGTGGGTGGTGATGTCATCTTGGGGCATGCGACTGTTTACTGTAGCAAGGCAAAAGAGGGCATGTTGTGATTTTTTTAGGGGTGTGGGCCGTTGTTGGTTGTGACGAGGGGATGTGGTCCGCGGGGAGGTGAGCTTTGGCCAAGACGGTGTGGGTTTTCATGCATCGGAGGTGAAGATTTTGGTGATCAAAGTTACAGCCATAGGAGGAGGAAGGCTGCTATAAGCGGGAATAAATTTAGGGAAGATTGCTTTTTAAAATTAACAAGAAAATTAAGTTAATGGTGATTTGTTTATATTATTTAATTTAAAATATGGATAACTTATAAAATTTATAACTCCTGCATATGAGGTCGAAATCGGGCGAAACAAGTTGCATTGGGTTCGTATTCGCGAATACTACATAAAGGAGCTGGTTTGGACAGATTTGGAGCTTGTTAGAATTTTGAATTAAAAATTGAATGTCAGTTCAATCTTAATTCAAAAATGAAACATTGTGGCGAATTGAAAGTCAAAGTGAGTTAATCTCACTCAAGTTTGGATTATCACAATTAATTTTAAATAGTTAAAATTAATTATTGATTGATTGATAAAATTGATATCTTTTTATCAGTTGAATGTGATATTATATATAGTGGTATATATATTGGAGTGTTTGATATTCCCATATATTTATAGCAATAAGACCCTATGCGCAGCGCATAATAGCGGATGACCTTATAAATAATGATATCCCTCTCGAAGTGGGATTGGTATTTTTATATTATGCTAACATCTCTTGATGCAAGGAAATAGGCTGGAGGAATCCTACTGGATTTGTAATGACCCGATATTTTCAACCATTCGCATCCGCACATGTCGAACTTGAATTACTCAAAATACTGCATTGTAAATAAAATTTGGCAAATCTCAGAATATACAGTAAATAAATAATCACAGATCACAGACATAGAGTAAATAATAATGTAGCGGAATTTAAAAGAGACAGTAGTTCGTGAAGCTACTATATAAAAATAAGATACATCAGAGTTAAACAAGATATAACGGAAGAGTAACAAGATACATCAGGAAAAAATCAGAATACATCATTGGAATCACTGGATACTGAAAGCAAAATAGATGGTTGGATCTTCAAGCAAAGCTCCAACTTTGAAGGTGAGTCTTGAATGCTGAATCACTCAATCTGACTCGAGCGTAAAGCAAAACAAAAAACACTCGAGTCAGGACATAAATACTTATGAACTGTTTATCAAATCAAGTGAATAGTAACAAAATGCATCAGTAACTTAAAAGATGCTTGGGATCGCCCATCCTTTAAGGATCCGTTAAACTATTTACTATGTAGTAACATTGCGCTATTATAATAATGTCTACAGTAAAATAAACTTACTTTTAAATAGCGTTGAAGGGTTACCCATATAGCCCCCAACACGTAATAGTCCCAGTAGTCCATCCAGTATCAGCATATCTCCAGATCGAAAGACTACCCTAAATACTCTATAGGCTACGGGAGAAAAACAAACTCTTAGTAAGGCTCGCTATGGTAGGTGACACGGCACAACTAGGCAATGCCAAGGTGAATATACCAATTATGCTTTCAGGCTGGTGGTAACGCATAACAGCCACTACCGCCCACCTTGGAACACACTCCCAAATCAAAATCGGAGGATGACCATCAAATCAACCACAAGTAAGAGTATAGTATCGAAGGAATGTGTCCGATCAGAGGAATGACCTCACTTGGCCCGTCGATTGCTCCTGTTTTAGCCACCTTATGCCAACTCACGGGAGTCGGGTCCACGTTCATACATCAATAGGATCGTCACCACCATCCTACTTCATTCTGGAATCTCCACCGCGTACATGGTTGTTAAAGTGGTTTTCGAAGTTGGCAGAGAGTATGGCAACTTCTGATCCCGGTCTCTTTAACAACGAAACGTTATTATAACGCCGTGGTCATTTCAAAATAGTTTATACTTAAAAAAAATCAAATCATTTCATTTCCAAACTATATCCCTTCAAAATAGTTTATACTTCGAAACCAAAACTGTTTTTATTTCAAAACTATATTCGAATCAATACTGTATCATTTCCATTTCAAACATATATTCACCTTTCAAAAATCATAATACTTTCAAAGTTATAACTTTATCGAAACCAAAATACTTGAAATCGTTACACTTTGAAAATCATAACATTTCGAAATCATACATTTGAAATTATGAAACATTCATTTAATTCTTTACATTTTACCAACTTATTCAATTAAACTCAAATTTCAAATTTCCAATCTTATTCAATTCAAACCATCAATTTCAATTCAATTCAATTTCCTAACAAACCATTTCAAATCATATTAATTTCAAATATAGATTGGATCCACAAAACAAACTATCCAATTTTTAATAGATTCCAAAGCTTTAATATAACTCATTTCAAACTAACTTGAAAATCTCATACATACATACATACATACATATATATATATATATATAAATATCAAATTCACTTTCATAATATTTAGCATTGAAATAATTACTTACTAAAATACAATATCATTAAAATAAACCCGAATTACAAGTAAACCAATTATTCTTTCATATTAATATAAATTTCAAATATTCATTTATCAAAATCAAATATCATTCCAAATTCATGTTCTTTATCAAAATAAAGATCAAATCATTTCCAACCCATTTCAATTATCAAAATATCATATCCTTTCAAAACCTCATTACCAAATCATTATTTGAATTAAAATTCAAATATTCAAATATAAATATCATTTTTAAGTCAAATAAGCCATTCATTTATTATTTCAAATATCATTACCAAAACACATTTCAAAATTCCATTCAAAAATTCATTTATCACATTTCATTCCATTTAACACATAACAAAGTAATCATTATTTAAATTCAAATTCAATTTTAATTCCTTAAAAATTCAAATTTAAATATTAAATTATATTCAAAACTCCTTAAATTTCACAAATTGTAACATTCTTGAAAATCAACTACGTTTAATTTGACAATTAATTTATTTTTGAAAATAAATTATGAATTTACTCATGAATTAATTAGATAATTTCTAGAATAAATAACTATTTTTAGATCTATAAGTAGAATTTGGTTTAAAATTAAGGATAAGTAATTTTATAAATAAATTGGATTTAAAAATAAGTATTGATTTAAAGATAAATAGAAAATTGATTTGAAATATAAGAATAAATATTTTATAAAAAATATTGAATTTAAAAATAAAATGTATTAAAAATAAAATAGAATTCAAAGCTTTAAATTAATAAAAAGTTTGGTTTCTAAATTTTAAATATATTAAATATATTTGGAAGTTGAAATTAATAAAAATTAATGCACTCATTTTCAAAATATTATTTTTAAGTAAAATTTTCATATATAAATAAAAGTGATTAATTGTTTATGTGTGACTAAAATATTTAGATCATTCTTTTCTTTTTAAAAGGTTGTAAGAAAATAATAATAATAAAGAAATGCATGAATTTAAAATGTATAGATTATTTGTATATAAAAATAGTGAGCTAAATTAAGGTTTGAATGTGAAAAAAAACAATGGAGATAAAGTTATATTTGTGTAAATATAAATGAAAATATAAACAACTTTAAAAAAAATTGAGACATGTTAATATATGGGAATACATTTACATGGAGGGTTAAACAAAAAAAATTACCAAACAAATTGAGTCAAAGGATTCAAACATAACTTTTCATACATATGACAAGTGTATAACATGCATAAAGAAAATGGACAAATGGCATTAACTTTTGAAAAAAATATAAAATAAACCAAAAAGAAAAAAAAATCACAAGATCCCATATCTGAAAAAAATCAAAATCAGAAGTCAATAAATAAAAGAAGGAAAAAAAGATCATCTTCAAACTCAACTTTCAAAATCCCTTCTCTCCATAAAATCTGAAACCAAAATCAAAACCAGATTTGGCAAACAAAAGAAAAAAATTGAAGCAGGTTATCAAGGCTGTAGAATCAAAACCTGAAAATCAACCTGTTCTTCAAAATATGGAAAGAAAAGATCAAAGCAAACTTCAAGATTCAAAAGGCAAGGCAACATCAAAAAACAGAAAACAAACCAGAGAAGCTGGAAACTAAAATCTGAAGCAAGTCACAAATCATAAAACAAATTCAAGGCAAAGAATATAGCAGATACAGGAAAAAAAATTAAAAGGAAAGCAATGAAAAAAAGGAAATCAAGGTGAGTAAACATACTACTTTAAAATTTTAAATTTGGGTATTGATTCATGAAGATTGTGCTTTGCTGTATATTTCAAATAGGCAGTTCTGTATGTTTCTGTTGTTCTGAATTTTTTCCATATATGGTCTATTCTTCTAAGTTTCTAGTTACAGAGTAAAATAAAGAAGGAGAAAAATTAATACATCTTCATATAGAACATTTTAAACTTAAGATTTAAAACAAATTAAGTTGTTTAAACTTAAAATCATAGCCTGGAATTGTTTGAAGCTTGACAGTGTAACATGGGTTATGTATATCAATTTTACAGTAAAAAGAAAATTATATGTTAAATTCGAATATTTTAATTTGTTGATTTGATTTTATATCTTGAATAAACATTCAAAAACAAGATTTTTATAAAAAATATGATGATTTTTAGCTATGTGTGTAAGGTGCAGTTCTGTGATGAACCAAAAACGCTTTTTTTACCAATTTCTGATGATTAATCAAATCTTGGATGTTGAAATTTGTTTTGAAGCAATCTTGATGATCTACGAAGATGGGAAAAATGTTAAAAAAAAATTCTATTGCGTGAATTAAGGGGACGAGGTCAATTTAGGGTTTTGTGGGGTGTTTTGGTGGTCGATGTTCTTGGGGTAATGGCGAAGTGTTGGATGGATCGGAGGCGATCCCATATGTAGGGAATGTTGCTGGAGGTCGTGTCGAAGCTCGAGGTTGGTTGGCATGAGCTCCGGTGGATAGATCGCCGTTGGCGAAGAATTTTAGTTCTGGGTCAGTTCCAGTTTTGGGGTCGAACGACTCAATTTTGGTTTCTGGTGAAACATTGGGTTTTGGGTGATCGCGTCGCTTGGGGATGTCGTAGATGACGTGTTGGTGGCCTCGACGCTGATCGGTGTTGGTCAACGTGCTTGTGCACGTATACGTGCAAACGTTGTATCAGGTGGTTTTCGTGTTTGGGGAAGAAGAAGGTCCAACTAGAAGCATGTCTCGGGAAAATTGCGTGTTAACTCGAGTTTTAACTCGAAGAAGGATTTTGGTGCGAAGGTGAAAATACTTGGGAAAATTTTTAAATTGAAGTTTGGGCCGCTCGGGTTAAATTTTGGGAAAACCCGAAGCAGTGGGGTAATTCGCTCGGGTTCAACTCGAAGCAGGTGGTGGAGCGGCTCGGGGGGACACTCGTGTTTGGCTGGGATTTTTATGTTCCAGTTTTAAAACTTTAATAACTTAGTTAAATAAATTTCTAAAATTATTTCTTCTATAAATAATGATTTATTTATTAAGTAGAAGGTATAGATTGAAAGGTTTTGAAATAAAAGGGTTTTTAAAAAAACAATTAAGTTTTAAACTTATATTTTTAACAAGTTATTTTAAATAAAACTTAATAAGTGATTTAGGAATAAAAATCAAATGTTTGAAATTTTTAAAGGTAAGTTAATTTATATCGTTTATGATAATCAAGTAATCAATAATTTGTAATTAAGATTAATTCATTAATAATTAAGAAAAATCAATTAAAGGATAATGAGTTATAATTAAGGTTAAATTGATTAATAATTAAGGGTTTATTAATTATAGTAAATAGTTAATAATTCAAGTTAATTAATCAAGTAATTAATGAATAATTAAATAAAAAATAATAGATACTTAGTGAAAGTAATTAGGAGTAGATAATTAAAGATTAAAGATTGATTAATCAAATATTAAGGGTTAATTACTTTAAAGAATAATTAATTGATGTGGTTAATTAATTAAGGTAATCAAATTAAGAATAATTAATTAATGGTTAATTAACTTAAAGTGATTAAGAAATCATTATTAATTGAGGAGTAATTAATTATAGTAATTAATTAAGGAATAATTAATTAATAAAAGTAATTAAGATGTAATTAATTAACAATTAAGGGTTAATTAATTTAGATAATTAATTTAGAAATGATTAATTAATGAAGGTAATAAAAAACTTAATCAATTGAAATTAATGATAATTAATCATTGATTTAAGATTTCTAATGAAAGTAATTATGTTGTTGATAAATTAAAAACCACACGATTTATTCATCTTAATTTAAGATGTTTGATTGCTATTGAATGCTTAGTGATGGATTAATATATTTGATATGTGATGTGATGCTATGTAATGCTTTGTGCTGAGCTGTTATATCTGTGTTGATATATTGTTATATGAATATGCAAACCTTTTGACCCGTAAAACGACATTTTGAATTTCGATGCGACAGGGAGTCGGATTCCAGTTGGTTATTTGAAACCCACATCGAATCGTATTAGTGAATCTTTGTGATTGATTTTACTTTATCTATGAATCTGTGAATGAAGGTAAGCGTTATGGGTTATAACGCTTATCGATATATCTGTGATGATTGATGTTGTGCACTATTGTGTAAAACCCTAAGACTACACTATACACACACAAATATGGATTGCACGTGGAAATTGGTTAAGTCACAGATTTTTAAAACAATTTTAAAGATTGAACTTTTGAATCGAAATGATTTTGGGAATGGATCGGATTTAAAGTGAAAAAAATTTTGAAAAAGAATTTCTAAAATATAAGTTATTTTGAATAACTTAATAAAGTTTTGAAATTTAATAATTTGAATTCAAAATTTGAAATTGAACTCTATGTTGAGAATTTATGATTTTATGAAGGTCATACAAGTTTACATGAATTTAAGTGTTGTTTTAGGAATTAAATTTAACCCAAGTCTGGAAAACTTTAACTTGTATAATTGAAATCGGATTTTTCCAAAATGAAAACTGTTTGTTTTCAAATGATAAAAGCTTTCATATAAGGAATGAATCTCCAATTTGTGTTAAAGGAATTTCAAGTTTGAATTGAAAACGGTTTTCCAAGTTATGAATGAGTCGTGTTTGGCTGCGATTTTTATGTTCCAGTTTTAAAACTTTAATAACTTAGTTAAATAAATTTCTAAAATTATTTCGTCTATAAATAATGATTTATTTATTAAGTAGAAGGTATAGATTGAAAGGTTTTGAAATAAAAGGGTTTTTTTTTAAAAACAATTAAGTTTTAAAATTATATATTTAACAAGTTATTTTAAATAAAACTTAATAAGTGATTTAGGAATAAAAATCAAATGTTTGAAATTTTTAAAGGTAAAAGCTATTATATCGTTAATGATAATCAAGTAATCAATAATTTGTAACTAAAATTAATTCATTAATAATTAAGAAAAATCAATTAAAGGATAATGAGTTATAATTAAGGTTAAATTAATTAACAATTAAGGGTTTATTAATTATAATAAATAATTAATAATTCAAGTTAATTAATCAAGTAATTAATGAATGATTAAATAAAAAATAATAGATACTTAGTGAAAGTAATTAGGAGTAGATAATTAAAGATTAAAGATTGATTAATCAAATATTAAGGGTTAATTACTTTAAAGAATAATTAATTGATGTGGTTAATTAATTAAGGTAATCAAATTAAGAATAATTAATTAAAGGTTAATTAACTTAAAGTGATAAAGAAATCATTATTAATTAAGGAGTAATTAATTATAGTAATTAATTAGGGAATAATTAATTAATAAAAGTAATTAAGATTTAATTAATTAACAATGAAAGGTTAATTAATTTAGATAATTAATTTAGAAATGATTAATTAATGAAGGTAATAAAAAACTTAATCAATTGAAATTAATGATAATTAATCATTGATTTAAGATTTCTAATGAAAGTAATTATGTTGTTGATAAATTTAAAACCATACGATTTATTCATCTTAATTTAAGATGTTTGATTGCTATTGAATGCTTAGTGATGGATTGATATATTTGATATGTGATGTGATGCTATGAATGCTTTGTGCTGAGCTGTTATATCTGTGATGAATATATTATTATATAAATATGCAAACCCTTTGACCCGTAAAACGACATTTTGAATTTCAATGCGACAGGGAGTCGGATTCCAGTTGGTTATTCGAAACCCACATCGAATCGTATTAGTGAATCTTTGTGATTGATTTTACTTTATCTATGAATATGTGAATGAAGGTAAGCGTTATGGGTTATAACGCTTATCGATATATCTGTGATGATTGATGTTGTGCACTATTGTGTAAAACCTTTGGACTACACTATACACACACAAATATGGATTGCACATGGAAATTGGTTAAGTCATAGATTTTTAAAACAATTTTAATGATTGAACTTTTGAATCGAAATGGTTTTGGGAATGGATCGGATTTAAAGTGAAAACTTTCGAAAAAGAATTTCTAAAGTAAAAGTTATTTGAATAAGTTAATAAAGTTTTGAAATTTAATAATTTGAATTCAAAATTTGAAATTGAACTCTATGTTGAGAATTTATGATTTTAAGAAGGTTATACAAGTTTACATTAATGTAAACCATTTTTAAAGTGTTGTTTTGGGAATTAAATTTAACCCAAGTCTGGAAAACTTTAACTTGTATAATTGAAATCAGATTTTTCCAAAATGAAAACTATTTGTTTTCAAATGATAAAAGCTTTCATATAAGGAATGAATTTACAATTGTTATTAAAGGAATTTCAAGTTTGAATTGAAAACGGTTTTCCAAGTTATGAATGAATCTTAGGAAACAGTTTTGAAAGCTATAAGTTAAATCCTTAATTTAAAGATAAAATGGATTAATCCACTCGAAAGGAAATTGTTTTGAAATCCGTGAATGGATCTTTGTGAAACTCGGTGAACTTTGTGGAATAAATCTTTTTTTTAAGATTTGAAATGGTAATTTGTTTAAACCATTTGAAAGAAAGTTTTGAATTTTAAAGTTGTGACTTAACTGAAATCTCATATCCATATGTTTTTAAATATTATGCTCATTATTCGGTTTAGCCGGGAGAGGACCTTGTGTTATATAACCCATTCCGGATAATGATACGTCGTTATGGATAGCAATTGAAGACCGGTGGTGAAGACCGGGTATTTGCGAGAACGATAAGATGACCTATCGATTGTCTCTGCACTGAGTAGCTACGGTATAGAGATTCCCTAAGTGATGGGAAGCCCGATCGGGATTTTGGATACCCGGATTTGCAAGGGCTTCTTCGGAAGTGTCGTCGGTTCCGTTTGAACCCAGAACAGACTTGTATGGATGTGTGTCCGACATTACACTTTGAGACGTAAAACCAGTTTCTATTAAATACATTTCTGCTTGGTGGCGGAGAATTTATTCTCTTATCTTAACACCCTTCTCTGAGACGTACGAGCTCAGAGGTTATGTAGTTGATGGTTACTAGTGATACATTCCCAATTTGGTAATGTGGCATACGAAGTGTTGCTGATCATTTGTTGACCAAAGCATTACTTTGTGAAAAAGCATAGATTTGTGGACGAGACCTCATCGAGCGTCACAAACCGGTAATGGTCGAAACAGGAAAGATGCGGCAAGGTTTCAGGGGTAGCTCCCCTAGGGTATGACCATTCCTTCTGGAAAAGGGTAGTATCATGGTATGGAGCCCAAATACTTACTCATGTGGGCACTGTAGTATATTTATTACTGTGTGATGTTGTTGGTGTAGAGGATCCTCAGATAAAGGTCGCAAACGACCGGTGGTGGCATATCTTTAGGTATTACTCCCGTGCAGGGAGGAAACCGGCCTTGTGTTGGCAGAGAGCCGGGTAGGTTCTCGGGGTGTCCCGCCAGAGGCGTTGCCATGTGGCAATAGGAAGTTCCTTAGCCTGGCCATTTGTTGGAAATCCATTCATCCAATACGCGCCTTGTATGGTTTTAGTTGTATAACCTGCCATTTAAAATGGCACTTATAGTAGGCATAGTATAATGTTACCTATGCTGGCTAGGATTTATATTTTACTTTCGAAAGTTTTTCCACTATGCACTAGTAATAATATCAAAATGAATTTTTCTCGTAGTAAGCATGTTTGACTATCATAAGGAGAAATCTCCCCTATGTATGCGTTTGCATTGTGTGTGTGTGCTGGGAGGCCTTACGGTAGTTTCATTTTTAAAAAGCAATGCGGATTTCAAAATTTAAAACCTTTTGATTGTTTTTATAAAAACAAACCGATTTTGTTTGTTCATACCAGTTCCATGACTGACCTGAAGTTTATTGTTCCCTTCCTAATTTCTAGGTGCCCACCATTTTCCACACGGGCAGTCTAGAGTTTGATTTTTCAGATATTCAGGTAGTAGATATCGTTTTGGCAGCTTTCAGCTTTCCATTTGATACATTTTGGAGTCTTTGGAGTCCACAACCGGACTTGCTTATCTTTGTGCAACCTTGATGGTGGATCGAGCTTGGAGTTTTGGAGCTTTCTCTTTAGAGCTTTGGATCAGAGTTGCAGTATTGGATTCTGTGAAGACTTATCTCTCATTGTATCATGTTCCGCTGTATTTTGTGTTGTATACTCTCTGATGTTAATGATTATCATTGTACCAAATTGATGTATTGGATATTGTATTCATGTTTTTTCAGTGATATCATCTTTTATTTCCGCTGTGTTATTTATCATCTAATGTTTTTGCAAGCTCCGGCGACACAAATTTGGTGTTGTTTGTCGGACATCGAGTTCGAGTCGTCACACAAATAATCAATTTCAAAAGTTAAATCATTTAACACTTTTAAATATAACTCAAATAGTCTAAAATCTATAATATTTCAAACATTGTCAAATTATAGCAACGACGACATTTTTAAAGTGCTATCGTAGCTTATAGTTTCCAAAATAGTTTAGTTTGGGAACAACGGCATTTATAAAATGCCGTAATAGATATTTAATTATTTCAACATAGCTAAATTCAAAAACAACAGCATTTAAAAATGTTGTCATAAGACCACAACATTTTTGGGAATGCTATTAATAATATTCCAGATTTTATTATAACTTTTCAAAAACAATAAAACTTCAATTTTAGCAAATTTTAAACTTATAAATCACATTTTTAGGTTTCTAAACTTTCACATTTAAATCAATTTAACATATGATTTATCATAATAAAATTTTAAAATCAAATATTCAATTTAAAAACTCAATTCATTTATTAAGTCAAAATTCACTGTTTATTAACTTATAAATTTAATAAAACTTAACATTTTATTTCAAATATCATTTCAAACTTTAAATTTAATTTACATAATTTACTTACATTTTAAAGATATAAATTTAAAGTCAAAATCACAATTACTTCAAATTTACATACTTAAATTTACAAATTCAAAACTTAATATTTAGCTTTCTTAAAACCATAAAATATATATTTTTAAATCAAAATTTCATATTTAAAAACTACATTCTTAATAAAAAATCATTTAAAAATATACGACGGGGTTTGTATATAATTTTCTAACCTAGGTTAAGTGATACAGATATATATCATTTCAATCCGCAATTTACAAAGAAAACCCGGGTTCTATCACTTTAAACCCGCAATCCCAAGTAAAGTAAAAATAAATAAAAATCGCTCAGGCCTATCATTTCAGCCTATACTATTTTTCCCTATCCTAAAGTCTATTAGGGTATGTATCATTTCAACCCATAGTGATTCTATTCTAACAGGGAACTTGCAGTGTGAATATATGTAAAACAATATAAACAATATAAACTAACATGTCAATGTCATAATCTAATGTCATATATCAGATGTCAGGTGATAATTAACAGAGTTAACATGGTAACAACATGGCATAGCATATCATATAATTGTCATTAACTTGCATAACATTTTCAATTACTAAACACTTGCCATCAATTCACTATTTCATAAGTAAATTGTTAGAGTGAGAAAGACTCAGCTTTATCGAAGCTAGAGACCACCACGACAGACAAAACGATTCCAAAGGCACGACAAGCACGATACAGCACGACTAGTAATTCAAACGAGTGGAGAGAGCCAATATATCATCTTGTAAACAACCCAAAACAAGACAATATAACATATGAATATTCAACACAAAATTTATATTGAAACAATTTGAAAATATGAAGCAACAAAGAGCAAAGCGACCAGACCTTGCTTTCCACTCAAATTGCTTGACCATCTTTCAACATGGGCTCGGCCATACTGCCATAGGCTCGGCCATGGTCAGGTCTAGACCTGAAATGCTCGGCTATGGTGAGGTTAGTGGAAGACAAAGCAAGGGTAGGGTGAAACATGGAGCATATCAATGGACAAGGCAAAAGAGGCAAGGAAATGAGTTTGGTTCACCATTTTGGCATGGCCTTTGGTCAAATGGGCTCAGCCATGGTCAAATATGGCTTGGCTCATGCTTGTACAGGTCTGGACATGTCTAGAGTAGCGGCTAAAGGAGGTGAACTTGCTGGAGGTGGTGGCTAAGGGAGTGGCCAAAGTGAAATAGGAAGGTGATGTGAAGTATAGGCTTGGCTAGCACTTGTTTGGTGGAGTTTTTGTGCAAAGTTTTGGTAAAAGCATATGGAGGCACGACTCAGGTCAAGGTCAGAGGAAAGGCTGATGTTACAGCTGGATACGGAGGAGGTGATGGCTGTGGAGTTGGAGGGGAGCAGAGGCCGAGCAAAGCTTGAAGAAGAGGAAGGTGAAAATACAGTGAAAAGAGGAGAAAAGGGTGAAGCCATTAGCATTTTCTTTGTTTTTTTCTTTGAAGCCGTGAGTTTTGTTTGAGGATGAGAAAGTGTTTTCACATGAATTTTCAATGAGATTCACGGCTGAGAGAAAGAAATGGATGGCTTCATCAATGCAAATGCCAATTTCAAAATGAAAGGACAAAAAGAAAATGAAAAGTCATGGCAAATGAAAGATCTAAGTCTCTTTGTTTTCTTATTTTCTTTTAAATCAAAATAAACAAAATACAATTCAGAAAATAAAATAAAATACTGAAAAAAATAGAATTAAAAAGAAAATAAATATATAATTTAAGGAAAAATATAAAATAAATAAGAAAATAGCTAATATATTGAAACTAGAATTAAAAATTAAAAACAAAAATACAATCAACATTTAAAAATTATAACAACATTTATAAAATGTTTTAAAATAAAATTATATACATAACATGTCATATAACACATATAGACACAAATTAGAACAAACAAAAATATTATTTACATAAATTAAATAAATAATTTTGTTAAATAAAACAATTTACACACAATATTGTAAAAACCATAACTTTCACAATATTAAACGGATTTCAACGAAACAAAACGCAGTATTCTTGAAATTTTATCTATTTTCATAATAAAAGATAAAATTCAAAAATTCAAAAATTTAAATTTTAAATTTAAATGTCAAAGTTTGACCATTTTGACCAAAATACACTTTTCTGGAAATATTCAATTTATTCATGTTTGAAATTCTAATTCACATAAAAATAAAAATTTATATTTGAAATAACAAAGTTATTCATTTTCATAAATAAAATAAAGTTTTATCCTTAAATAAAGTAAAGTTTTTAAATCAAAAATCTAATTAAAATAATCAAAATATACAATTAAAACAATCACAAAATACAGGGTTGTTATAGGATTCCTCAAAAAAATGTTGAATTTAATTTTCATATATAATGATATATGAACTGTTGAATAACTTTTGATAGATTATAGTGTAACTTGAAGTTATTGAATGCTATGGTATTACTGGTTTAGATTTTGGTATTTTAAAATATCATAAATATGTATATTGAATTTAAAATGAAAACTTAAAAGAAATTGGAAGTAAAATATTTATAGTGATTTTTGGATTAAATTAAATAAAAGAATTTGGATAAAATAAATAGTTTTGATTTTAAAATTGTTCTTGATAATTTTAGAATATAGAAAATAGAAATTTTGGAATAATGTAATAAAAGGATTTTAAATAATAAAAACCTAAGCGATATTTGTTTAAGTGTAAAAAGATTTTAAAATCGAGATTTAAAATAGTTTAGGAAAAATAAAAAAAGGAAATTTGAAAATAAAATGTAAAATTATTATACTAGACTTTAAATAAGATTTCAATTATGAAAAGGAAGGGGAATCTGAATTTAGTTGGGTTTTGGAATGTAGTTGGATTTTTTTATAAATTAATTTAAAAATTTAATTTAATTTATAAATTGATTTATAATTGATTAAGTATTGTGAAACCATTATAAATGGGAAAAGAGGCTATGGAATCTATAAACAAGGTCTATAATAAAATGGAATGGTTATCAGAGGATAAAATTAAGATATAAATTTTCTATGAGGATTTATAACGAGATGGGTAATTAGGTTTAAAAAGAAAAAATAGATTTTTCTTTTGAAAATGTGAAAAAGGAGATTTACAGAATTGGGACGTAAATAACATTGGGAATAAATCCGAAGAGATTTATAAATGTTAGACTGGTTATATTGGAATTGGAAAATATATTTTATCGAAAAATTATGTTTGTTTTAAAAAGAAGGATTTCTAATTATTGATTGGGTAATTTAAGGGGTTTAAAGAATATTTCAAAAAATTAACTATTTTGTTGGTTTAAATTGTTTAAAGTATATTTAATTGTTAATTAAGTTAGATTATATCAAGTCAATTATTATTGAGTTAATCAGTATTATTATTTTAAAAGGGGTAAATTATTCAATACTAATATTTTATATAATAACTTTTGAAAAAAAATTATTTGCCAAAAATTTAACTTGGAAAAACTATAACAGGAATATTTTAAGTATTATTTTGAAATTTTTTAAATAAAGTTTTGGAAAGTAATAGTATACATTCATGGCGCAATTGGAGGCTCTACAGTTGAGTTTTGGATTTATATGGGATAGAGACGTAACCATTGAGCCGTGGATCCATGGTTGATACCATAGTGTGCTTTCCATATTATTTTAAAAAGGGTTTTCAAATATTTTTGAAAAGGATAGTGTGGATATACTAAATTCAGCAAGATAAGTATATATTTTGGATAAAGAGATTTAATTTATATAAAATTAAACAAAAATAAGACTTGGTGTTTTCAGTGGAAAAGAAAATATTTAGTTGAATGAATGTTTATTTGATAGTTAAATAACCGACTGTCAAATCTGGACCCAAATACAACTTTGGAAATATTTAGGAGAAACGCGGGAAATATATGGTATAGTTACCGTTCGAGGTGCTATACTGCACGTACAAACTCTTTCATTCTTCTAGGACGTTTATAAGGAAATTCGTCCACTAATGGCTAGGAGGTGATCTCCGATCTTATTTTCGTTTGTTTATTTCCTAAAATATTGGGGTTGAGTTTACTGGAAAATATCGAACGTTGTTTTGTAGAGACTGGGATCGGATAAGATATTTGAAAACCACTTCGATCGAACAAGTGTGTTTTTGAAGGGAAAACAAGAGCATGGAATCGAAAATGGAGCAGTGAAGTGCAAGGGCTAATCGCTACTAATCCCGAGGATGATTCCAAAACGGATGTAGTAGGAATAGTGTCTTTGGTTCCTTTCTGACCCAGAACAGACTTATATGGATGAGTGCTATCAGTACATTGTCATTGGAGGACATTGGGCATTCTAAGTGAAAATTCCTTTAAAAGGTAATCGTAGCCTCTAGCCTCATCAACCAAGAATGGCTGAAAAGCAGGGGAGATGCAGCAAGGCTAAGTGAACCGCATCCTATTAGGTTATGTTTATCACCTTTCTAGATACCCTTGGATATTATTACTACGATACATGAAAAGAGCTCGAAAAGGGTGCGAACACCCGGGGTGATAGCATATTTGGTCTATCTAGGGATAGTCCGATCTTGTGTTGCAAGGGATCTCGGCGTGGTCCTCGATATATTGTTTCTAGACGTGTGCTGTGATAGGTGATACCCCAGTACCTAGTCATTTCTATGAAATCCATCCTCTAGTACTTGCCTTTATGGTTTTGCTTGTAGAGCCTAGTACGCTGGAATTCAATTAATGTAACAATTTCGGCTATTTGAATGAGAATTTGTATTGCACAATATTATAATATCAGAGGATTTTGATATGAATGTTTTGGTTATCGTAAGGTAAAACCCGTCATGTTTATGTATGGCGTGGTCTTATGAGATACCTTTGATTTTAAAAGGATTTTGATAATTTTTATAATTCAAATTGAGTGTGTTTTCTCACGCTAGTTTTCCAGACTGACTCGGTGTTATTTTATCATAATGCTCAGGTCAGACCGAGTATTACAGATACAGTTTAGGATGCTATAAAGCTCAGGTGACGAGCTAGATGACGAAGATGTATCACACGCACTTGATTTTTATTCCGCTGTGTACTGTAGACTGTATATTCAACATTTATGAGGACAAATTATTATAAATGTCCGATATTGTGTTATTGATGTGTGGTACTATGATGATGTAATGTATAGATAACAGTTATAGTTTATTTTGTACAAAGACATGTTATTATCTATTATATATTATTCCACTGCGATTGTGAGAGTCTGTGTTGTTATTTCTGTTTTCTTCTTCTACCTCTTTCTTCTTTTCTCTAACGATCTGGTATTTTTGACACTCGATTGCTCGGCATGTGATACAGTAAACATATTAGTGTCGATTTTCGAAGACCGAAAATCCACGTCGTCACACTTGATATCAAAGCTGAAGGTTAAGTGAGAACCTTGGCTCTGGTGGGAATTACTCATTAGAGATAGGTCCGCAACACCCTAGAATGAGTTAAGTGTATTAATAGATACGAGCGCGTATTTGTTAGTGAGTAGAAAATTGTTTTAAATTGTATTGATTGATCTATTGAGGGGCTTATGAATTCTTGTCCATACGAGTAATTAATGTTATTGATAGGGATTTCTAAACAATATAACAAAAAATTCAATGCGGTATTATTTTGAAATGGGGTAAATGAAATAATTTTACCCAAATTATTTTTATATATAAACGAAATAATTTTCAAAAATTATTATGGTTATATATGGTTTGCTTGGTTGTTAGGAAATGATAATATTAAACCATTATCATTTGTTGTTATGGCGATTGAATAAAAGTTGATATTACAACAAAAGGTTAAGAAAGTAATTCATATAACAAAATGGAATTTGTGAATATGAGTTTATAAATGTGATTTATAATTTGAAATGGAATGAATTCCTAAGGAATGTTAAAAAAAAGTGATATGGATTATAAAAATGATTTATAAAGGAATCAAAAGATGGAAATTTGGGAATTTGGGAATTTAAATCCCGATGGTTTTGAAATGTTTTTCAAAGTTGGAAAATAATAGTAGTATGATTTTGACATAATTTTGAATTGGAAATATTTAAAAAGGTTTTCAAAAGAGGGAAAAAACCACTGAACTCACTTCGGTCCCTAGTAAGTAATTTTGGTGATGACCGCAGCATCATTGACCTTCATTTTCGAGTTTCCAAGGGAGGAATTGCTACCTAAATGATTTGCAATTGGAGTTTTTTTAGAAAAAAACTGGTTTTGATTTTGAAATGCAAAGGAATAATTTGATATACCAAAGGATTTTGGGTATATATGATTTCAAAAATGATTTTGAAATATTAAGCAATTTTTTGAACTCTGAAGTTTGATCTAAAATGTTTTATGGAATATAAATAAGTTTGAAAACTTATAAAATTTGAAATTTGATATAGAGTGGAAGTTAACTTGAACTAAGTTAAATAAGGGAAATTTGAAAATTTAGCCCATGTAGGCTAAATGAAATAAGTTTTGAAAATGGAATTTGTTGAGATGGAAATAATAATAGTAATGGACTAATTTATTTAATTAGTAAGTAAATGGAATTAAAATTGAATATTGGAATAATATTTAACTTGAATCATGTTAAATAAAGTGGAATTGAAAAAGTAGTTTGAGTTAGACTAAATAAAATAAATTCTGGAAAAAGAATTGATTGATATAAAAGTAGATATAAACTTAAGTGGTGGAGTGAAAACAAATCTAAGAACATTGGTGTAAAATGTTGTAAATTGACTTAAGAAAATTGATGGGATAAAATTCTTAAGTGAGATTAGTATGGAAAAGAATATACTAAGTTAATATTTGAATGAAGATTAAATTAAAGGTGTGTAAAATGATAACTATGAATAATGGATTGAGAGAAATTGAATGGGAATGAAAGTTAATGTGAATAAGAGAATTCGGGATAGCTAAGAATAAATTGAAAATAAATACGTAGGTTGTACGTATATTATTTTGCTTGCATAATGGCTTGATCCAGATTCGAGCATAGAATTTCAAGATAATTTATATCGATCTGAGATAGGACTTTTCGCTTGATTTTCGACGGCGAACACTAGATATGGATTTTTAATTGATTCTGAGATTCTCTATCATAGTTATGGCTATGCAAGGAGAATGACGATTTCAATTCAAGAAACCAGATCTGAGTCCGCACTAGAGAGCCGTGTGAACAATATTAGTTCAGAAGTGAAATTATGGGATCGAGTAAGCGATCGGATTTGATATTACGTACGAATGATATATGTACATCATACAGGTTATGATGAAATAAATATTAGAAATTGGAAATGTTGAATAGAAAGATTTTGAATGGTGTGATTGGATACTACTGGTAAGTGAGGTACATGTATTTAAAAGCAAAAGCTAAATTGATGTCTTCAGTTTAAGAAGTAAAAATTGATTGCCCCAAAAAAAGGTACATGTTTAAATTCTGTTTGAAATTGATGATTTTCTGATTGAACCACTTGGCTGTTGTTTTTTTTTGATGATTTGGGCTTGTAGAGGAGAATTGTAGTTGTTTGGATCTAGCCGCGCAAAGGAGACGCTGGCGAAATTTTTCGATAACTTAAGCACTTAGAAAATTTTAAAGATAATTTTGATAATATAAATTTTGGGTTTTAATGATTGAGGGGATTAGTTGAAATCTATGGATGAATTTGGAAATTAGTGAAATTTATAGTGTGTTTTCAATAAATTGATTTTTGGAAAGTTGTTTTGACTGTTTGGTTTTGGGAAATAGTTAATGGGTTTTGAACCATTCTTCTTACCTGACAATTTCGAGGACGAAATTCTTTTAAGGGAGAGGAATGTTATGACCCAGGATTTTGGTTATTTAAAATTGGAATATTTAAATGATTTTAAATATTTAAAAGTCAAATTTTAACTTGAATTTTAAATATGACCATTTATTGGATAACTTAATTTTTGAATTTAAAAATGGAAAATTGGTTAAAATATTGAATCTGGAGTTTTAAGCTTGTTAAAAATAATTTAAAGGGCTATAAATTTTATAATAATAATAACGAAGATAATAAAACTTTTAAATTAAATTTAGAAGTGATTTGTTCAGTTTTTAAAATATATCGTTTAAATTGACATTTAAAAATAGCCTTCTGAGGCACAGTCTCAAAATTCGACGAAACCAGTTCCATTGGATCCATAATAATGTATTATTATTGGATTTCAAATTTTTTAGCGTTTGGATTTACCATTTTGTCGTACGGGATATAAAGTGCTGAAATTAATATAAAAAATTCAATATAATAATTGGGTCCAAATAGCTATCGTCTTCATACAATCGAATTAGAACTCGAAACCTTTTGCATTTCATTCGGAATAGGGGTGTAACATTATAAACACCTAGCGGCACGCCTCAGTAGGAGGTCGAGATTTTAAGCTACGAAATCGAGATGATTTGAATTTAAATAATAAACACATATTTATTGGACTAGACTTTTTTTCTCACATTAGCTATTTTTTCTTTCCTTACCTCAAAACATTGTATACCCATTCAAACTTGCAAACCTCATGTCCCTCTTCTTTTTAAAACTCACATAACAGTAAAGTAAAAAGAAAAAAAGAGGGCAAGCTTTGAAAATTTTTATCCCACAAACTACTCAACTAAATATCTCGAAAACAAATCCCTAAATTCATATCTAGTCGTAAACTTCGGTCTGGGTTGTTTTTTTTTGTGATGCAGTTGTGTTTGGGGATAGTCGATAGTAAGTCGAGCAGTAATTTTCACCTAGGGCTGGCTAGTTTGAGAGATTTAGGGTGAATTTCTCGAAGGCGAATTTCTTGAAGTGGATGTTGTACTTGAACTCGGCATAGGAAAGTGCATCTAGGCTCATTTTCGTGGGTCGCGATGTCATCTTGGGACATGCGGTAGTTTACTGTAGTGAGGTGAAGGAGGGCATGTTGCAATTTTTTTAACGGTGCAGGCCGTTATTGGTTGTGACGAAGGGATATGGTCCGCAGAGAGGTGAGCTTTAGCGAAGACGATGTGGGTTTTCATGCATCGGAGGTGGAGATGTTGGTGATCAAAGTTATGGACATGGAAAGAGGAAGGCTGCTGTAAGCAGGAATAAATTTGGGGAAGATCATGTTTAAAATTAACAAGGTAATTAAATTAATGGTGATTTGCTTATAATATTTAATTTAAAATATCGATAACTTATAAAATTTATAACTTCTGCATACGAGATCAAAATTGGACGAAAAAAGATGTATTGGGTTCGTATTCGTGAATACTAAGCAATGGAGCTGGTTTGAATAGATTTGGAGCTTGATAGAATTTTGAATTAAAAATTGAATGCCAGTTCAATCTTAATTCAAAAACGAAACATTTTGTTGAACTGAAAATCAAAGTGAGTTAATCTCACTCAATTTTTGATTACCATAATTAATTTTAAATAGTTAAAGTTAATTATTGAGTGATAAAATTGATATATTTTTATCAGTTGAATGTGATATTATATATAGTAGTATATATATTGGAGTGTTTGATATTCTCGCATATTTATAACGGATGAGACCTTATGCGCACCGCACAATAACGGATGACCCTATATATCGTGATATTCCCCTCGAAGTGGGATTGGTATTTTTATATTATGCTAACATCTGTGGATGCAGGAAAATAGGTTAAGGGATCCAACTGGATTCCTCAAAAAAAATGTTGAATTTAATTTTCATATATAGTGATATATGAACTGTTGAATAATCTATGATAGATTATAGTGTAGTTTGAAGTTATTGGATGCTATGGTATTACTGGTTTAGATTTTGGTATTTTAAAATACCATAAATATGTGTATTTATTTTAAAAGGAAAATTTAAAAAAATTAGAAGTAAAATATTTATAGTGAAATTTGGACTAAATCAAAGAAAAGAATTTGGGTAAAATAAATAGTTTTGGTTTCAAAATTGTACTCAATAATTTTGGAATATAGAAAACAGAGATTTTGGAATAATGTAATAAAAGGATTTTAAATAGTAAAAACCTAAGCAATATTTGTTTAGGTGTAAAAGTATTTTAAAATCGAGACTTAAAATAGTATGGGAAAATTAAAAAAAAGGAAATTTAAAAATAAAATATAAAATTGTTATACTAAACTTTAAATAAGATTTAAATTATGAAAAGGAAGGGGAATCTGAATTTAGTTTGGTTTTGGTATATAGTTGGATTTTTTTAGAAATTAATTTAAAAATGGAATTTAATTTAGAAATTGATTTATAATTGATTAAGTATTGTGAAACAGTTATAAACGGGAAATGTGATTATGGAGCCTATAAACAAGGTTTATAAATAAAATGGAATGGTTATCAATGGACAGAATTAAGATATAAATTTTCGATGAGAATTTATAATGAGATGGGTAATTCTATTTTAAAAGAAAAGATGGATTTTTCTTTTGAAAATGTGAAAAAGAGGATTTACGGAATTGGGACATAAATCACATTGGGAATAAATCGAGAGAGATTTATAAATTTTTGATTGGTTATATTGGAATTGGAAAATACATTTTATGAAGAAATTGTGTTTGTTTCAAAAAGAAGGATTTTTAATTATTAACTGGGTAATTTTAAAGGGTTTGAAGAATATTTCAAAAACTTAAGTATTTAGTCGTTTTAAATTGTTTAAAGTATATATAATTATTAATTAAGTTAGTTTATAGCAAGTCAATTATAATTTAGAGTTAATCAGTATTATTATTTTAAAGGGGTAAATTATTAAATATTAATAATTTACATAATAACTTTTATAAAAAAATATTTTCCTAAAATTTCACTTGGAAAAACTATTACAGGAATTTTGTAAGTATTATTTTGAAATTTTTTAAATAAAGTTTCGGATAGTAATGGTATACTTTCATGGTGTAATCGGAGGGAGTGAGTTCCAGCAGTTGAGTTTTGGATTTCTCTGGGATAGAGACGTAACCATTGAGCCATGGATCCATGGTTGATACCGCAGTGGTACTTTCCATATTATTTTAAAAAGGGTTTTCAAATATTTTTAAAAGGATAGTGTGGATATACTAAATTCGGCAAGACAAATACATATTTTGGATAAAGAGATTTAATTAATATAAAATTAAATAAAAATACGATTTGGTGTTTTCAGTGGAAAAGAAACTATTTGGTTGAAT
The DNA here is from genome assembly GCA_030765085.1 of Allium cepa. NCBI lineage: Eukaryota > Viridiplantae > Streptophyta > Magnoliopsida > Asparagales > Amaryllidaceae > Allium > Allium cepa. The sequence goes on along the minus strand of CM060932.1, from coordinate 687,157,117 downwards.
GGTTGTTTATTTGATAGTTAACCATCAAATCTGGACCCAAATATAACTTTAGGAATATCTAGGAGAAACGCAGGAAATTATATGGTACAGTTACCGTTCGAGGAGCTATAAACTCGTTCATTCTTCTAGGACGTTTATAAGGAAATCCGTCCACTAACGGTTAGGAGGTGATCTCTGATCTAATTTTCGTTTGTTTATTTCCTAAAGAACCGGGGTTGAGTTTACTGAAAAATATCGAACGTTGTTTCGAAGAGACCGGGATCAGATAAGATGTCTTAAAACGACTTCGATTCGACGAGTATGTTTTCGAAGGGAAAACAAGAGCATGGAATTGAAGATGGAGCACTGAAGAGCAAGGGCTAATCCTACTAATCCTGAGGATGATTCCAAACGAATGTAGTAGGAATAGTGCCTTCGGTTCCATTCGGACCCAGAATAGACTTGTATGGATGAATGTTATCAGTACATTGTCATTGGAGGACAAGGAGCATTCTAAGTGCAACGACCAGAATTTCAGTCATTTGAAATTCGTGTATTTAATTGATTTTAAATATGCACAAGTAAATTTTATAAGTCGAATAACTTATATTTCGAATATCAAGATTTAATTAGATAACTAAATAGTTAGTTGAATATTTGAAATTACTTAAATAACTGATATTTGGATTTAATATGAATGAAAATGATTTATAAAGTTGATTTAAATCATATTCGAACTAGAATGATGTTAAAGAACTTTTAAAATTGAATTAAAAGTTAAATTCTAGAAATTGAATATTTTAATATTTAATTGACGAGTAAAAATAGCCATTTTTCAAACAGTCTCGGATTTTGACGAAACTAGTTTCATTGGATCCGTAATGTTAAACTATTGTAAGATTCAAATTTCGTGTCAATCGGATTTACCGTTTGTCCGGGGCAAGCTAAAACGCGTAGGAAATCGGTTTAAGTGAATTTTAAATTTAAATAGTCGATTCAAAAACCTATCTTTCAAATACGATCGAATTGGCACCCGATATATATTCCATTGCATTTGGAATATGGGTAAAACATAATAAACGCCAGACGGCACACTTCGTTTGGAGTTTGGAAAAATTCTGGATGAATAGTGTCGCGTAATTTTTCTATAAAACGACCTTAAATTTTCTATTTTGCAAACTATTAGGGTTTTAAACCCTAGCCACTAGCAAACAAAACAATGGCCAGAAACTTGCCATCCTCTTCCTCAAATATCTCACGATCCGTTGATATTTAGCAAAATGTTTCAACTACAAAGATGAAGTCGTAGCAAGAACTAACTAATCAACGGTGGAGATCGTTTAAAACGAGGCAAATCAACGGCAATTGATGATCAAAGACAGTGCGTTCGTGCATGAATTTCAAGATGGATCTCAAGCCGAGCTCGACATGCTCTTAGCTGAAGATGGAGGCGTGGTCGAGCTTCGAAGGGGTGGTGGCTGATCGACGTATAAGCGAACGATGGACGAGCGAAAATTGATGAGGGAACGGCGGCTATGGGTCTAGTGCTCATGTGTTTTAGCTGAAGGAAGAAGAATAGAAGCGACGGCCAGATTTGGTCAAAGCAAATGGAACGGCCTGGATTGATTCTAGGTTAAGAAAATAAAAATAAAAATAGTAAATTAATTTATATAATTCGTATGATATTTAAAACGTGATAACTTTTTCATACGAGGTCTGTTTCACACCAAACGAATTGCGTTGGGTTCGTATTGACGAACACTACACGATGGAGCTGGTTTGGAGCTGATTGGAGCTAGTGTGAATTTTGGGTAAAATTAAACGGTCGTTTAATTCTATTCGGAATAAAACACTGAAACTGCTATTGGACGCAATGTGAGTACAACTCACTCTTTCTGACTCACTGATATTTTTATATAAGTGAGAAATAATTTATTATATGATGATTGATGATTGTTTAGATGATATATGATATATTGAATGATAATTGGATATATACCTGCCTAGTGGAGTAAATGACCCTATACGTTCCTGTGTATGAGCGGATGACCCTTTGCACGCGCGTCTGCCTTGAAGCGGACATTGTACACATATTTTAATATGTATATTTGTTGCAGGTGACAGGTTGGAGGGATCCAACTAGATTCCTCAACAGTATTGACTTATTTACAGATATTGATATATATTCTGTTATCATATTGATATATGATGTTTGGATGCTGTGATTGGTGTATTTAGTGCTATTGCAGCATTGGGCCTATTTTTGGAATTTTAAAAATGTTAAAGTGATGATTTCCAAATTTAAAATAATTTTAAAGGTGATTTTCAAAATAAATGTTTTATTGAATCGTTAAGAATTGATTTATTTTGAATAAATAAATGTGATAATTTTTATGTTATAATTATGATGTTTTGGGAAATATAATTGAACTTATGATTTTTGTGGAATATAATCAAAATGATGGAATTTTAAAAGGAGTTTTGGAAGTGTTAAAATGAGGTTATAAATGGGTTTTTATTAGTAAATAAGATTATGAATTTGTTAAGTTATAAAAAGAATGATTTCGTAAATATGAGAATTATAAGTAATTTACTTATAAATTGGATTTGACATATAAATGAGATTAATGGAATTGGTTAATAAGGAGATTTATAAATTAAAGTTTTTATAAAATATAAATGGAATTATAAACATTTTTTTATAAATCCAAATCAACTGAATTTGATAAGTAAATTATTATAGTTTATTAAAGGAGATATATCCATGATTTTGGACAGTGGATAATCCTTTAAATTATATGTTGAAATAATAATGAATTTGGGTTGAGAAGCATATCCACGATTTTGGACAGTGGACAAATCTTTAAAATAAATGTGTAGAAATGTTGAATTTGGTAAACGGTTTGTATTCACGATTTTGGACAGCAAATAATATATTAAATAAAGTGGATATTTTTGGGAAGTGGTAATTTAAATGGAGTTAAATGGTTTAAAGATGTATTAAAAAGTGTTATGTATCGAATGCATAGATTTCAATATTCATTGTTGACATAGACGTTTTCGAGAAGTAAGGAAATGATGGACTATAACACTATCGTTATAGTAAATGATTTCGAAAGGAAATGTTTTTGTATAGTATTGGGATTTATATATCTATCTTATTTTCGAATCCTGATACTAGTGATTTTGGGTTGTCGTAACGATGTTTTACGCAACATTCGTTTTGACCCAAATAAATGTGTTTAAAGTGAATGTTTTCCTTATAGAATAAAATATATACTTAATCGTGGTTTAAGTATATGTAATATTTTTTAAGTGTTGAAAATAAATTGATTTGTGAATTACTTATTATTAAGTAAGTATTTGGAAATGTTTTCCAATATGAAGTGAATGTTTTGTGATTATATCTTTTAAAGATAAAATGGAAGTGAATATTTGGAAAGTAATTTAATTAACAAAAGATTAATTAAAAGGGCCTAGTGATTGTATATGGTGCTGAATATTTGTATGTTTTCTTTGATAGTTAAATAACCGACTACCAAATTACCTAAAAATTTTAGTTCCTCAACTTGATGTGGGAACTATTTAGTCATACACTTAGTACGTAGCCTTCTGTGTAGGCTTGATTATCGTTTGTGTTGAGGATGTTGATTCATATAGTGCAGAGTATTACTCCAATCTACCGAGCTTCCTTCTTGGCCCGAAAGATAGCAAGTTGAAAGTTGGAGACGTGATAAGTCTATGAGGCTTAGTTGCTGTGTGAGGTTGAGAAACACTTTTGCATTGTTGGTGCGGAGAGATCGGGATCAGATTTATCTGAAAAACACTTCGGACCAACGTATATGCGACGATTATGCAGGTTGCTTGTGATAATATTGATATTCCAAATTTTCATTGTGGGGGGGACTGCTTGTTGATCGTTTGGGGTTAAAATCCAAATATACATCCAGTAGTAGTGGTCTCTTCATTATGAAATATCCATACGAGGACTATTCGCTACTAATCCTAGGGTTTTCCGGACAAGATGTGGTAGGAAAGTACCTTCAGTTTGTCCTGTTCTTGGATAACTTATATGGATGTTTGTATGACATTGCATTTCTAAAGATTACGTACATTGGTTTTTACAAACGTATATCAGTGGTTGCGGAGAAGGCAACTTCTCTTAGCTTAACACCCTCCTTGAGACGTATGAGCTTTAGGGTTGTATTTTTGTGGAAGGCAATTAATAGTCAACGGAAATGGCAGTATGGCATTTTAAGTGATGTGATTGTGCTTTGTGAAAGGTAATCGTTACCTCTAGCCTCATCAACCAGAAATGACCAAAACATGGTTAGATGCGGCAAGGCTAAGCAGGTCATTCCCAAGTAGGATATGATCATCCTCTTCTAGATATATCTTTACACGCTATGACGTCGTGTATCTGATTATTGTGGTTTGTATGCTATGAGGGCCCTCGGTAAAGGTCGGTAACGACCGGAGGATGATATATTCGGTACCTTCTAGTTATAGAGGTGGGCCGGTCTTGTGTTGGTAGAGGATCCTTAGTGATGGTCCTCGGTACATTCTTCTAGAGATGTACTGCAGGAAGGTAGTCCCTTCACCTGGTCATTTGTATGGAAATCCAAAACCCGCTACGAGCTGCGATTTTGTTTGTAAAGGCGTAATGAATAGCCTCGAAATGCTATATGGGTAACCATTTCGACTATGATTAATATTATTTTTATATACTAGACATTAGTATAATATAAGAGGATTTGATATGAAAGAAATGTTTTAGTTATCGTAAGGTAAAAACAAGTCTGTGTTTATGTGTGGACTTGTCTTACGAGATACTTTTCTGATAAAGGAAAAGTTTGTTAATTTAATAAATTCAGTTGAGTGTGTTTCTCACGCTGGTTTACCAGACTGATCCGGGCGTTCTTCCCTTTAAATGCTCGGGACAGACCGAGTATATCTACAGGTTATGCTTTGGTGCTTTTGGAGCTTCAGCAGGAGAGCTGGAGATCTTCATTTCATATACGTGTATCTATTTTGATTATTGATTATCCGCTGTGCTTAGTTGTTGTTTATTATCGACAATTGTGAGGACAGGTTATTATAACTGTCCAGGCTGATAACTCTGATTGATTGTTGAACTTTGATTGATGTATGTATATATATACAGTTTCTATTTTGTAAAGATCATTGATATGATATTATATGTTTTCTGCTGCGATGTGAGATTCTGTATTGTTCTGTTTGGTTCTATCTTCTCTCTTTCTTCTCTTCTCTTCTCTCTTCTATTCTTTCTCTTGACTTTCCGTCAGTCTGTGCTTTTTGGGTCGGACAGATTATTGTCGATTCTAAGAGTACAGATTTACGTGTCGTCACATCTGGTATCAGTGCTTAAATTTTGTATATTCCTAAGCTTTGATGTGTACTCGGTATAGATAGGGACAGTAGCACCCTAGATTGAGTTAAGTGTATTATATATATGAGCGTGTATTTGTTAGTGAATATAAACTGTTTTATACTATGTTTGCTTATCCATTGAGCTGTTTGTGAATTCTGGTCGGTATATGGGATGCCATGTTATCGATAGGGATTTCCAAACACTTAAACGAGGCAAGTCGACATAGTATTATTTTAAATTGGGTAAATGAAATAATTTTACCTCGATTATATCTTATATATAAAGGAATAATTTTTCAGAAATTATTAAAGCGTATATAAACTAATTGTTTGGTTATTTGAAATTGTAAATATATAAAAGTTAATAAAGATGTTTGAATAATCTAAATAAAAAACAACAATTGTAAGAGAATAAATTATATAAGCAAAAGAATTATAAGTATGGAATTATAACTAGTATGATTTACAATTGTGAAATAATCTTATATATAAGAAGTGAAACTATATTAATGTATTTATAAATATGAGTTATAAATAAAAATGGATTTAGACTAATTATTTGAAAATTTGAATCCCGTTGATTTTGAAAGTTGTTTTTTAAAATTAAAGAGATTATATTATTATAAATAGAAAATAAGTGAAATTATACAAGTAAAAAGATTTATAAATAGAAGGAAATTTTAAAAAACAATATAAAGCACTGAATTCACTACCGTTGCTAGGAAATAATAAGTGTGATGACTCCAGCATCATCAGTATCATTTTTGAGTTTTTGTGTGATGGAATTGCTTCCAATAGTAAATTGAAATTGAAGTTTTGTTGTGATAAACAAATTTGATTTAAAATCCAAGTTGAAATTGATGGATACAAGTGAAATGAATTTAATATGAAGTAAGAATTTACTTTAGTAAAGTTGAAAGAAATTTGAGTTAGTAAGTGAATTATATGATTTGAAGTTTAACTAAAGGAAAGTTAATAAAGTGAACTGGATTTGAAATTATAAAGAATGAGTTTAGTGAATGGAAGTAAACTTAGGTAGATGTTCACAGAATTATGAATAAATAAGCTGTATAACTTATAAAATGTAAAAAGATAAGTAAAACCAATTGTTAAAACGGTTAAACAATTTTGTTAAGCAAAGAAAAATTTGTATTTGAATAGTGATATGAAATTTGACTTGAGTAAAGTTAAATAAAATAGAATTTGAAATAAATTAGAAGTGAATTTAAGTTGTATAGTGAAAGTAAATGCAAGTGAGAACGCAATGAAATATAACTTAAGTAATGTTGAATGAAGTTGATTTTGGTATCAAAGTAAATTCATAATGTGAATTAATAAAGTAAAGTGATGAATATGAATTTGAGTTATACAAAGGAATTCAACTTTATTTGTAGATTGAATTAGCAATTGAAATAACGAATATGGATTGAATGTTAATCAATCGAATGTAAATGAATTGATGTGGAATAGTGGATGTAAGTGTTAATTCGTTAAAGCTAATTTAAATGTGTTGAACCAAATTGAATGAATGTAAGTAAATTAATTTGGTTATGTTGGATATGCATTGTTTGTTAGATGGATGCTAGTTGATTGTATAAAAAATTCATATGGAATTGAATTAATAAAATTGAAAGTAAAATGATTGAATTCAAATGGGAAGTTAAGTGAATTTAAATAGAACTGATTTGATTTGATTTGAAAGTGAACTAACTTGAATATGAATTAGTGAATATAAACTAATTGAATATGAATAAACGAAGGTTAAAAAAATCCAATGTTAATGAATCAAATGTGAATAAATTGAAAAAAAATCAATTCAATGAATATTAATAAGAAGTTAATGAATATTGATTTGGTTACAAATTGATTGGATGTAGATTTTGGTTTGTTGGATGATAGTTGTTTGATAGTTGGATTTGTTGCATTTGGTTTCATTTGCTATATTGGCGTATATAGTTGTTGTATTGATATATGTTGTATATTGATAGTACTTTCATATATACATGTTTCTCATTTGTTTGTTGAGTGTTTAGTAGGTGCATATGGCGCTTGCTTCGCTTTTGGAGCTCGCTTTCGCGCTATATTAGCTGTATATGTTCGCTAATAATATAAGGTACATATCTCGGATTACATTTCGTACTTTTACACTTTTTCCCCTTCGGGATGCCTCATCCTCGATGATGAGATGTATATTTGTAATATATACATTGTTATTTTTTCGGATCGAGCCGCGCAAAGAAGGCTATGGTGAATTTTTTTGAAAATTTTAGGCGTTAGAAATTTTTTGGGAAAATTGAAAAAATTTGTGAAAACTAAATTTTGATTTTGAGTTGAAGGTTAAACGATATAGTGGGTTTTGGAAAGATAACTATAAATGGATTTGAAAAATTAGAAAAGCTTTTGTAAGAAGTTTAACTATTGGATTTTGGAAAAAGTTAAAAGATTAAATGATTTTGGTAATCTAGTTTGAAAGATTTGATTTTGAAAAGTTAATAGATTTTGGCAACTTTTTCTTACTTGGTAATTTCGGAGACGAAATTCTTTTAAGTATGGGAGAATGTAACAACCCAGAATTTCAGTCATTTGAAATTCGTATATTTAATTAATTTTAAATATGCACAAGTAAATTTTATAAGTCGAATAACTTATATTTTGAATATCTAAATTTAATTGGATAATTAAATTGTTAATTGAATATTTGAAATTGTAGAAATAATTGAGATTTGGATTTAATATGAATGAAAATGAATTATAAAGTTGATTTAAATCATATTTTAGTTAGAATGATGTTAACGAACTTATAAAATTGAATTAAAAGTTAAATTCTAGAAATTGAATATTTTAATATTTAATTGATGAGTAAAAATAGCTATTTTTCAAACAGTCTCGGATTTCGACGAAACTAGTTTCATAGGATCCGTAATGTTAAATTATTGTAAGATTCAAATTTTGTGTCAATCGGATTCACCGTTTGTCCGGGGCAAGCTAAAACGTGTAGGAAATCGGTTTAAGTGAATTTTAAATTTAAATAGTCGATTCGAAAACCTATCTTTCAAATACGATCGAATTGGCTCTCGATATATATTCCATTGCTTTCGAAATAGGGGTAAAACATTATAAATTCTAGGCGGCACGCTACGTTTGGAGTTTGGAAAAATTCCGAATGAATAGTGTCGCGTAATTTTTCTATAAAAGGACCTAGGGTTTTAAACACTAGCCGCCAGCAAACAAAACAATGGCCAGAAAATTGCCATCTTCTTCCCTAAATATCTCACGATCCATTGACATTTAGCAAAATGTTTCAACTACAAAGATGAAGATCGTAGCAAGACTAACTAATCAACGGTGGAGATCGTTTAAAACAAGGCAAATCAACGGCAATTGACGATTAAAGACAGTGCATTCGTGCATGAGTTTCGAGACGGATCTCGAACCGAGCTCGACGTGCTCTTAGCTGAAGATGGAGGCGTGGTCGAGCTTCGATGGGGTGGTGGCTGATCGACGTATAAGCGAACGATGGACGAGCGAAAATTAATGAGGGAACGACGGCTATGGGTCTAGTGCTCGCGTGTTTTAGCTGGGGGAAGAAGAATAGAAGCGACGGCCAGATTTGGTCAAAGCAAAAGGAACGACCTGGATTGATTCTAGGTTAAGAAAATAAAAATAAAAATAGTAAATCAATTTATATAATTCGTATGATATTTAAAACGTGATAACTTTTTCATACGAGGTTCGTTTCGCACGTAACGAATTGCATTGGGTTTGTATTGACGAACACTACGCGATGGAGTTGGTTTGGAGCTGATTGGAGCTAGTGTGAATTTTAGATAAAATTAAAGCTCGTTTAATTTTATTCGGAATAAAACACTGAAACTGCTACTGGACGCAATGTGAGTGCAACTCACTCTTTCTGACTCACTGATATTTTTATATAAGTGAGAAATAATTTATTATATGATGATTGAAGATTGGTTGGATGATATATGATATATTAATTGATATTTGGATATATACCTGCCTAGTGGAGCAGATGACCATATGCGTTCCCGTGTATGAGCGGATGATCCTTTGTACGCGCATCTGCTTGTACACATATTCTAATATGTATATTTGTTATAGGTGACAGGTTGGAGGGATCCAACTGGATTCCTCAACAGTATTGATTTATTTACAGATGTTGGTATATATTCTGTTATCATATTGATATATAATGTTTGGATGCTGTGATTGGTGTATTTAGTGCTATTGCAGCATTGGACCTATTTTTGGAATTTTAAAAATGTTAAAGTGATGATTTCCAAATTTAAAAGAATTTTAAAGGTGATTTTGAAAATAACCGTTTTATCGAATTTTTGAATCGTTAAGAATTGATTTATTTTGAATAAATAAATGTGATAATTTTTATGTTATAAAAATTATATTGTTTTGAGAAATATAATTGAAATTATGATTTTTGTGGAATATAATCAAAATGATGGAATTTTAAAAGGAGTTTTGGAAGTGTTAAAATGAGGTTATAAATGGGTTTTTATAAGTAAATAAGATTGTGAATTTGTGAAGTTATAAAAAGAATGATTTTGTAAATAAGAGAATTATAAGTAATTTATTTATAAATTGGATTTGGCATATAAATGAGATAAATGGAATTAGTTAATAAGGAGATTTATAAATTAAAGTTTTTATAAAATATAAATGGAATTTATAAATATTGTTTTATAAATCCAAATCAACTGAATTTGATAAGTAAATTATTATAGTTTATTAAAGGAGATATATCCACGATTTTGGACAGTGGATAATCCTTTAAATTAAATGTTGAAATAATAATGAATTTGGGTTGAGAAGTATATCCACGATTTTGGACAGTGGATAAATCTTTAAAATAAATGTGTAGAAATGTTGAATTTGGTAAACGGTTTGTATTCACGATTTTGGACAGCGAATAATATATTAAATAAAATGGATATTTTTGGAAAGTGATATTTTAAATGGAGTTAAATGGTTTAAAGATGTATTAAAAAGTGTTATGTATCGAATACATATATTTCAACATTCATTGTTGAAATAGACGTTTTCGAGAAGTAAGGAAATGATGGACTATAACACTATCGTTATAGTAACTGATTTCGAAAGGAAATGTTTTTGTATGGTATTGGGATTTATATATCTATCTTATTTTCGAATCCCTATACTAGTGATTTTGGGTTGTCATAACGATGTTTTATGCAACATTCGTTTTGATCCAAATAAATGTGTTTAAAGTGAATGTTTTCCTTATAGAATAAAATATATACTTAATCATGGTTTAAGTATATGTAATATTTTCTAAGTGTTGAAAATAAATTGATTTGTGAATTACTTATTATTAAGTAAGTATTTGGAAATGTTTTCCAATATGAAGTGAAATGTTTTGTGATTATATCTTTTAAAGATAAAATGGAAGTGAATATTTGGCAAGTATTTTAATTAATAAAAGATTAATTAAAAGGGCCTAGTGATTGTATATGGTGCTGAATATTTGTATGTTTGCTTTGATAGTTAAATAACCGACTATCAAATTGCCCAAAAAATTTAGTTCCTCAACTTGATGTGGGAACTATTTAGTCGTACACTTAGTACGTAGCCTTCTGTGTAGGCTTGATTATCGTTTGTATTGAGGATGTCGATCCGTATAGTGTGGAGTATTACTCCAATCTATCGAGCTTCCTTCTTGGCCCGAAGGATAGAAAATTGAAAGTTGGAGACGTGATAAGTCTATAAGACTTAGTTGCTATGTGAGGTTGATAAACGCTGTTGTGTTGTTGGTGTGAAGAGACCGGGATCAGATTTATCTGAAAACCACTTCGGACCAACGTATATGCGACGATTGTGCAGGTTGCTTGTGATGATATTGATATTTCGGATTTTCATAGTGGGGGGACTGCTTGTTGATCGTTTGGGGTTAAAATCCCAATATACATCCAGTAGCAGTGGTCTCTTAATTATGAAATATCCAATGCGAGGACTATTCGCTACTAATCCAAGGGATTTCCCGACAGGATGTGGTAGGAAAGTACCTTCGGTTTGTCCTGTTCCTGGACAACTTGTATGGATGTTTGTCTGACATTGCATTTCTAAAGATTACGTACATTGGTTTTTACAAACGTACATCAATGGTGGCGGAAAAGGCAACTTCTCTTAGCTTAACACCCTCCTTGAGACGTATGAGCTTAAGGGATGTATTTTTGTGGAAGGCAATTAGTAGTCAACGGTAATGGTCGTATGGCATTCTAAGTGATGTGATTGTGCTTTATGAAAGGTAATCGTTACCTCTAGCCTTATCAACCAAAAATGACCAAAACAGGGTTAGATGCGGAAAGGCTAAGTGGGTCATTCCCAAGTAGGATATGATCATCCTCTTCTAGATATATCTTTACACGCTATGACGTCGTGTATCTGATTATTGTGGTTTGTATGCTATGAGGTCCCTCGGTAAAGGTCGGTAACGACCGGGGGATGATATATTCGGTGCCATCTAGTTATAGAGGTGGGCCGGTCTTGTGTTGGTAGAGGATCCTTAGTGATGGTCCTCGGTACATTCTTTTAGAGATGTACTGCCGGAAGGTAGTCCCTTCACCTGGTCATTTTAATGGAAATCCAAAACCCACTACGAGCTGCGATTTTGTTTGTAAAGGCGTAATGAATAGCCTCGAAATGCTATATGGGTAACCAGTTCGACTATGATTAATATTATTTGTATATACTAGACATTAGTATAATATAAAAGGATTTGATATGGAAGAAATGTTTTAGTTAACGTAAGGTAAAAACATGTCCGTGTTTATGTGTGGACTTGTCTTACGAGATACTTTTACTTTGATAAAGGACAAGTTTGGTAATTTAATAAATTCAATTGAGTGTGTTTCTCATGCTGGTTTACCAGACTGATCCGGGCGTTCTTCCCTTTCAATGCTCGGGTCAGACCGAGTATATCTACAGGTTATGCTTTGGTGCTTTTGGAGCTTTAGCAGGAGAGCTGGAGATCTTCATTTCATATACGCGTATCTGTTTTGATTATTGATTTTCCGCTGTGCTTAGTTGTTGTTTGTTATCGGAAATTGTGAGGACAGGTTATTATAACTGTCCAGGTTGATAATTCTGATTGATTGTTGAACTCTGATTGATGTATGTATATATATACAGTTTCTATTTTGTAAAGATCATTGATATGATATTATATGTTTTCCACTGCGATGTGAGATTCTGTATTGTTCTATTTCGTTCTACGTTCTCTCTTTCTTCTCTTCTCTTCTTCTCTCTTCTTTGCTTTCTCTTGACTTTCCGTCAGTCTATACTTTTTGGGTCGGACATGTGTGGATTATTGTCGATTATAAGGGTATGGATTTGCAGGTCGTCACACTAAGTGAAAATTCCTTTAAAAGGTAATCGTAGCCTCTTGCCTCATCAACCGAAAATGACTGAAAATCTAAGGTGATGCAGTAAGGCTAAGTGGGTCGCACCCAATTTAGGTTGTTTATCACCTTTCTAGATACCCTTGAATATTATTACTATGATACATGGAAGGAGCTCGGAAAGGGTGGAAACACCCAGGGTGATAGCATATTTGGTCTATCCAGGTTAGGGATAGTCCGGTCTTATGTCGTAGGGGATCCCGACGTGGTCCTCGGTACATTGTGTTTAGACATGTACTGTGACAAGTGATAACCCTATACCTAGTCATTCGTATGGAATCTATTCTCCAATACATGCCTTTATAATTTTGGTTGTAGAGCCTAGTATGCTGGAATTTAATTAATATAACAATTTTAGCTATTTGAATAAGTATTTGTACTTTGATAGTATTATAATATCAAAGGATTTTGATATGAAATGTTTTGGTTATCGTAAGGTAAAAACCCGTCGGTTTATGTGTGGCTTGGTCTTACGAGATACCTTTAATTTTCGAAGGATTTTGATAACTTTAATAATTCAAATTGAGTGTGTTTTCTCATGCTGGTTTTCCAGACTGACTCGGATGTTATTTTATTATAATTTTCAGGTCAGACTGAGTATTATAGATACAGTATAGGATGCTATAGAGCTCAGAAGACTAGCTGGATGACGAAGACGTATCACACGTACTTGATTTTTATTCCATTATGTATTGTAGACTGTATATTTAGCATTTGTGAGGACAATTATTATAACTGTCTGGTGTTTGTTAATGATGTGTTGTACTCTGATGGTGTAATGTATAAATAACAGTGATAGTTTCTTTTGTATAAAGACATGTTATTATCTTTATATACTGTTCCGCTGCGATTGTGAGATTCTTTGTTGTTATTTCTATTTTCTTCTTCTACCTCTTTCTTTTTTTCTAACGATCTGGTATTGCGGGCACTCAATTGTTCGGCATGTAAAAAAGTAAACATATTGATGTCGATTTTCGAAGGTCGAAAATCTAGGTTGTCACACTATATCTGGTTTTAGTCATTTTCGATGTTGAGGCTTCATTCGACATCTCTCACTTGAGTCTTCATCACTCGAACAGAACACGAATCCAAAAATTGATTCCCATATCTCGAACATATCATGAATCACTATATTGATTCGTGCAACTCGAATAGATCTCGAACCTCTACATAGATTCCTCCCATAAGTCCTTCAACGAGTGCTAATGTTGTCTTTTTTTGGAATACTCCTCAAGATAAACAGTCCCACATGATAGCATCGTTTGAAATGTTAACGCTTGACTTCTCTCTTGGACTTAACCTTAGGATTGAAAGTTTAGCTCTATAACATTTCACTTCACAACTACTTCCAAGCAAAAGAACTCGTATACTAGTTTTGAAGTGGTACTAAGTAAAATACTTGCCGATCTCGGACTCTTTAAAACTAATTCGATAAATTTCCGGCCTACTCAATTTCGATTCTTTCAAAAAGTAAGAGAAAGCTAAAGACGTTCCATACCAATGCTCCTCCCTGGGGTTTCTCACTGATATGAAATCGCGAAGCCTTTCGATAACTTCTTAAGTCATATTTGGTCAAGTTTGATAATCGATAATCTAGTCAAAACAATTGCTTATACAAATCACGATTCGTACGCTTAACTCGTTTCCAACATTCCAACTTAACTATTCCCTATTCAAGAGTGCAGTCAGGTAAGTTAGAGCACTAGTTACATCAAAGCCTTGGCCAAATGCTTCATTCTTTAACTCACGAACATATAAGTCTACCTTGTCGGTTTTTAGTGTTAAGTATAGTATTAATGATTTCCATAAACGATTAGGAAATCAACACGATAAACATACTTCCGACGTTTTCCAACTTACTATTCCTCGTCCAAGAGGAAACCGGTCGGTTAAAGCTCTATTGCTCCATTCTTAATTAACATTAATCTTAATTCTCACAAATACATAGGTCTTACTTTGTCAGCTTTTAGTGTTAAGCATAGTTAATTACTTTTCAAACAAATAATCAAATAATTAACCATTTAGCCACAAAGAAATTCTTACCCCTTTTTGAAAACATTTACATATACTTTTAAAATACTTGGAAATACCTATTATAAGTTCTCAAATATTTACTCAAAATATTATTTTAAAATAAAATGTTTACAAAATTCCTTAAAACTCAGAAAGAACATGTTTTTAACAAAATATCCGTTCTTTAAAAATTTACAACTAATTCTTAAAAATTCATAAATATCTCAAACATCTTTTATAATGCTCTAATATGAGTTAGTAAACACTTGTAAAAAGAATGAAACAAAATATTTAAATTTGAATATCTTTTTTAATCTTTTAAAGTCCAAAATCAAGGCTAAATGGTGCAGTTTTGCACAAGTAAAGTTTTGGCCACTTTTCGAGATGTTACTTAACTTTTTACCGTCCAACATTTTAATAGAAACAAAGATATATATAAAAAAAATTATAAATATGGCAAGATACCTTTAAGGATCTCTCTATAAAGTTCCATAGCAAACACAAAAAACAAGGCAATTCACAACTGCATCTATAGCGACTATCGCTATAAATGCACTTCCAAATCTGAATCTGATCTAAACCAAAGTCCATCTATAACCAATGTGCTTTGTTCAAGGTCTTTTCACAAGTCATACAAGTCCATTAATTTCATTAAATTACATATATATGGATCATATATGTCACTTACTTCTAAATCAAGCATTCAAACCAATGTTTTAACATAAGTTAACAACAATTCAAACAACATATATACAATCAACAACACATATGTATATATCATATTTCCATTGAAAGTGAGGTGTTAACTCACCTTTAATCCAACAAGCAACCAAGATCCAAGCATCCAAGTCCAAACTCAAGCTAGCAACCTCCTTTCCTTGCTTTCTTCTAGGTCTGTTAATGGATGTTGTCAAATGCGGAGAGTGTCATACCAGCATCCGCACCCGAAACCATTTTTGGGTATCGGATATCTGCATCCACGGATATGGACGGATGTCCAATAATTATCCTATCTGCTAACGACTGATAAATCAAGAATTATAAAAAGAAAATTTTAGGTTAACATAAATAATTTTCAATCCTATTGATTATAGAAGTGTTAAAATTTAACAAATGTGATGATAATAAATAGTTTTGAGCAGTTAAAAAGCATTAAGTGCATATAATATAAACTATTAACATAATAAAATAATAAACAAATATCTTTCACCGCACTAAATTACACATAATTTTAACTATTTTGACAAAAACCGGATAGATAATTTTCGGATGCGGATGTCTTCGTATCCACATCTGCATCCGTTTTTTCGGATATCGGATATTTATCTACTTTTCGGATGCGGATGGATTTCAGATTTGTTTGGGTGTCATTGACAACCCTAGTATCTTCTCCTTCCTTTGCCTTTCTCTGGCCCAAAACTCATCATAAACTCACGGCCTATGCATGGTTGGGGTGCATGGCTTTGTTTCTTCAACTTTTGGCATGGTGGAATGTGTTCTAATATTATACCGAGCTTGTAAAAAAAATTGAAGGGATTTGGAGTTGATTTGAAACTATTTCATTTAGAACATAAGGGAGAAAGTAGTTGATGAAGCCAATGATTTCAACTCTAAGCTTTGTGAATTTTGTGATCCTAATTCTATGGTATGCCTCTCCTTATATAAGCACAAGAATGATGCTCTTTAAACTTGCATTCACCCCCCACCATGCCATGAAAGCTTCACCACCCATCACTTCTCCTTTATGCTAATTATCATTATACCCCTCTCATAGTAATATCTCTTATGCATTAGATTATTCTAGAATCTTCCAATCTTTATGAAGAGGAGATTGTGTTAATTAGTTTCTAATGTGTTTATATAAGTGCACAAGAGTTCGAACAACTTATCGATCAAAAAGCAGTTTATCGATAAACCGATTTTCGATCACATTATCGATTTTTCTTCAAAGAATACATTTTTGTTAATAAATTTCAAAAACGGATTTATTATTATTTATTTATTAAATGATATTTAACAAAGTTATAAAATCATATTTATAACACTTAACTATATTGCAAAATATTCGAAGATGAAGTGTTCGAATTTCTAGGTCGCTACAAATATGTAGTATCTCTGTGAGGAATGTGAATCTCCAATGGACCTTCTAATAGATTGCATATATTATGTGTGTTGAATTACTATTTAATTACTCTATTTCTATGGAATTTTCTTGGATCACATCCAAGTCTATCTTACTACCACTAATTTCATAAGAGAGAAGTTCCTAAAAAAGTTACATATCTCGAAACAAACACTTTTTATTCCTTGGTATGGAAGAACATTATTTATGAGATTCCTTGGATACCTTAAACTTACATAAAATCGATATAGTTTCAAATTTACTGGAGTTCATGTTCCTAACATAAGCCGAACAACCAAAACCTTAAGGTAATTAAGGTGGAGTTTCTTAGTAGTCCATAACTCATATAGGGTCATAGGTACATATTTAGACGATACATTATTCAACATATATGCTGCAGTTTCGAGTGCGTAACCCTAAAAGGAAAGAGGCAACTTAGTATCATTCATTATTGATTAAATTATGTCTAGTAAAGTTCGATTCCTCCTTTCTAAAACACCACTGTGTTATGGAGTATGAGGAGGAGTGACCTGAGAGAGAATCTCATTCTCTTTTAGATATCCTTAGAGTTCATATCCAATGTATTCACCGCCTCGATCAGATTGAAGTATTTTATTTTTACAATTCATCTAGTTTTTTACTTCATTCTTATATTAAATTTATCATAGACCTCTAATGCATGTTTCATAAGATACACATATCCATAGCTGGATAAATCATCAACGAACGTAACGAACTATGAGGTTCCACCTATGGTAGATGTAGACAAAGGACAAAACACATCTCCTAATAGTTTATCAACTCTCTTATTGCTCCCACTGAATAGGGTTGGACATTTTACTTTAAGACATGACACACAAGTATCAAATGATTCAGAATCAATTGTAGGTAGAAATCCTTAAATTCTTAACTCATTCAATCATTTCATTTAATCATTTCTTACTAATATGGCATAGTCTACAATGCCAAAGGTAACTATAGTTTATTTTACGTGCATTATTATTTTTAATAGCAAATGCACTATTATTATCAGGTACATAAATGCCATTAATCAGAGTGCCAACACAAAAAAATTTATTACCATGAAAAATATTTATAATATTTTCATTTAAAATAAAACTATTTCCATTTTTCATGAAAAGGGAAATAGTAGTTATTCCACTAATAAAGTTCAATACATAATGATAATTACATAAAATTAAATCGTGTCCACTAGAAAGCTCTATATGGTATTCTCCCATTATGACGACATTTATATTAGCTCCATTTGCAACTTGAAATTCCATGTTCCCTTTTACCACGATCCCCTTGCTTCAAAGTCCTTGTAAAGAATTACAGATATGAGCTCTAGATCAAGTATCTAAAACTCAACCAGAAACACTTAATAGTTGAATAATTTTTTATAAGAAAAATATCTTTAGCAGAGGAATTAGTTTCCTTCCCCTTGAGCATCTTCAGATAATCCAGACAGTTCTTCTTCCAACATTCATTCTTCGAGAAAAAGTGACGTTCACCTTTCTCATGGCTAGACCTTGACTTATCCTAATGTTTTCTCTTCTTCGATCTATTTATAAAGAAGCATCCATGATAGGTTGCACTGTAATTGGTTCCTTCATGAATGTAATGTTGGGTGTCCTTAACGGATTAAGGAGATCCACGACTATACACTTCAATGAATTCATATTGCAGTTTAATATGAATGCAAATAACTATAAGGTTCGTGATCCAAAAATTAAAATCAATCTATAGCTTGATTTCTAGATTTGTTCATAATTCGTCCAACCTCTTAATGCATGCAATCATATTGAGTACATGACCTTGGACTGGAGTTCCTTCGCATGTCTTCGTATGAAATAGTTTCCATGAGATCTTGCTCATTATAGTACGTGACCTTGGACTGGAGTTCCTTCGCGTGATTAATTGAATTTTCGTGAAATTTTAAAAATAAAATTTTGAAATAAAAATTTAATATTTGGAATACGTCTAATTGAACATAGCAAACTGTAATTTTTCATCTGAAAATATGAAAGTTTATTTTATTGTGTAGTTCTATTTCAATTTATATCAGTTAATATTTGGTGATAATAAAATGTTTTCCAAACGTAAATATTTTTCTATAGAAAATTTGTAAATGATCTTCTGAGTGAGACGTCGTATTTCATTTCTTCAAATTTGGACTTCCATTACTCCGTCGATCATATTTTCGACGAAATAGCAGCATTTTCGGTACCGATTATCGACTTTTAATCGGATAATCGTACCGTTGATATTTGTATACTGTTTTGATCGTCTCATCGTGCTGATCTCTACGGTACATTCAATTCTGTGTTTCGGATTTTCGGTATTTGACGAAGTCCGTGAAATGAATAACCGTATCGGTACGGTTCTAAAGTCTTTTGGTTTCTGGTGTTTATTTATTGTTAACCGTGTTAATCAACAACCTCTAACATTTTTAATATTCCCAGAGACAACCCGTGACTTTTGCGTTTCCCTATTTCAAATTTATTATCTCCTGGTTATCTGGTTGGTTCATCTTTCCATTTACTGTTCTGTACCTTGAAAATATACAGTAGCTTTCATCACTTCTTTTCCTCCAATCTTTTTATCTTCTCTTTCTTCGGCCTCCACATCAAACCTTTCTATCTGCTTCTAGCTGCAAGTGCCACACCACCAACCGAGTCGACAGCATACCGAAGCCCATCATAGGCCAGCACATCACGCCCGGCCTCTCCTCCTCCGCCATCTCTGCCGCTAGCCCGTGCTCTTCACTCCACATCCATGGCTTGCAGCCACTTTTATTTTCGCCTACGACCTCCCCACCTCTCTCTTCCAATCTGCCTACCCCGCAACTCACCCATCACCTATCTGAGCTCGTCTCCTCCACGACCACCACCTTGTCAGCAGCCAAACCCGCGCGCATCACCACCTCGGCATTGTCCTTTTCCACCGTGCTTCAACTCGCTAGACCATGCCTTTCCCTGTTGACAGTCGCCTACGAGCCATCTCCAGCAACCGAAGTTGTCCTTCTTCCTCCAGTCTCAGCCTCTTTTGTTTCCTTCTCTGTTGCTAGTGTGGGTAAGCATATATACTATTATATATAGCACCTTATAATCTATGTATATTAAAACAGATTTTTAGTAATTATAACTTGTTTAATTATTAATTTTATAAGTTCTATATGAATCTTAGTGTACAGGATGATTTGTAGGGTATGTTGTAAGTTATATATACTTCGGTCGGTTTAAAATGTTATTAAGTTTTGTTAACTGATTGTATATAAGTGTATATATATTATGGATTTGTATAGTTATACTATGTTAGCTTACTTACTGTTGTATATAAGAATACTTAGATTTGAGTTTTAAGTTGTATATGGATTTCAAAAATATATATATATATATATATATATATTTATAATGTTTATATTAATGTTATATAAATAATGTTTACAATACTTCATATTATATATCTATATAGGTACGAAGGTATATAGAATGAGATATGACCCTACAACAGTGAACATGGTTTCGTTATATATATATATATACATATATATATATATATATATATATATATTGATGTTTATAATGTTTTTTTAGTATAAGTGATGGTATAAATTTTATTTATAACAGTATTTTATATATATATATATGTTGATGTTTATAATGTTTTTTTAGTATAAGTGATGGTATAAATTTTATTTATAACAGTATTATATTTGAAGAAGTTTATGATAGTTTAATTATTTGTATATGTTAAATCTATAAGTTTATAGATCTACCATATTTAGTACTATGTGTTTTATTATAAAAGTATGTCTATATATATTATGTGTAAGTGTATGCTATATGATATGTTATATAGTTGTTTATATCTACAAGTATATATATTTCTATTATATATCTACATATATTTTCGAATAGTACAGCAGTCCTATATGTTTGAACTGTATACAGTTACAACAATTTTATATGAGCTTGAGTTTTAGTTTATATATGTATCTAGTCATATATATAGCTGTTTTATCAAGTGTGACAAGTTACCTATTTCGAAATCCGATTTTATAGTATATCTGTTTACAGTTATACATTTTGTCAGTTTATGTTTATATGCAGTTTATATGTGTTTTGTGTCCATAAAAATGTAATACTGGGAAATATACATACATACATACATATATATATAAGGGTTAGTTTGTACAAGTTTAAAAACTATCTAGTTTATATTGAGTTTAATTTGAAACAACGGATTTTTAAATGAATATATATATATTTAATTTAATACACGTTTGAAGTTAAAATATGATTTTACAGATATTGTTATATATCAGTTTAGCTATTCCAATTCATCTTCATCGATCCAGTTCTGATTTGAATTCGTCTATTCCTATTTATTAGCTTGTCCATCAAATTTGGGTCCATCTAGCTTTGGTTTGAAATTCGTGCTTGGATTTGAAACACGTTCCATCGTCAAACCCCACTAGCCTCGAAAGGTGAGCAATCACCCAGGATTAATGTTCTTTTATTTATCAAATTTGATTTCAATTGAAACGACAATTGAAATATGTTGTTGTTAGTTATTTACACTGTTATATATATATGCTATTACCTGTATCAGTTTACCTATGACATCTGACACCATTATCTGTTATATATATTGATGATATATGCATGTTATATTATTACCATATCTACTATCACTCTGCAAGTTCCCTGTTAGTATAGAATCACTATGGGTTGAAATGATACATACCCGAACGAACTTTAGAATAGGAGAAAATCGTTATGGGTTGAAATGATAGACCCAAGTGATTTTAACTGAACTGAATTTAGGATCGCGGGCTGAAATGAAATATATACCCATATATATTTAAATTGCGGATTGAAATGAAAAATATCTGTATCAATAGGATAGAAAATTATATACAGACGTCGTTGGTCTATATATAAATAATTTGAAATGATTGCTGTGGTTTTGGAAGGAAATATATGGTTTTACATAAATATTGATTTTAAATATTATATAAATGTTATTTTATATATAGTTAAATTCTTGATTTTAAGCTATGCATAAAATTTATTTTAATATAAAATAAGCTTAATAATAAAGTTTGATTTTATTAAAATGTAATATGGTTAAGTATTTATTTAAATTATATTCTAATATAGAGTTTATAATAACAAATCATGGTTGAGAAGGTAGATTTGAAATTGATTTGAAATTGTATTTAATTAAGAAATATATTTAATTAGAAATCGATTTGGAACTTATTGAATTTGAGATTTTTAAAGGATATAATTATATAACTTGATTTTGGTTAAGGTAATTTAAATGAATATTTCAAGTTTAAATAAGTTGAAGGAAATATTTAGTTTATTAGTAATTTGGGGTTTTATTTAAATAATACTGAATTTATTAAGTGAATATTTCAAAACTAAATAATAATAAAGTTAAATTAAGATATATATGAAATTATTAAATTTAGTTTTGAGATTGTAAAATATTTAAAGCTTTGGAACGTATCAAAATTTAAATGGTTTATTTGTGGTTCAAATCTATATTTGAAATCGATACAATGGTTTATTAAGAACTAAATTGAATTGAAATTGATAATTTGAGATTCGACTAAATTTGAAATTTGGGGATTGGTGTTGATTTGGAATTGATTTGTCAAATTTGAGGAAGCTATATTATTATATAAAGTATTTTTAAATTATATTTAAAACTATTTACATATGTTACTTTATAAATTTATTTCATATAAACTATTTTAATATAAATTATTTATAATATAAACTATTTTAAATTATAACTATTTTTATATAAACTATTTTAAATTATAAATTATTTTATTATATATACTATTATTTATAAATAGTTACGTGGGAAGTGTTATGATTCCAAAGCATTATGATTTCTAAATTTTGATTTCCAAAGTATTCTGATTTCTAAAGTGTTTGATTTAGGAAGTGTTATAACTTTGAAGTACTAAGATTTTGTAAATGGATATATTTGAGATGGATATATTTAAAATGGAAATTATATCGTATTTGGTTTTGAAATGGAAGTGATATCGTATTGATATGGTCTTGAAATGGCAATGATATTTTGGTTTTGAAATATAAACTATTTTGAAAGTTTATTAAATGACCAATCAGTGTAACAATTACGTAGTTATTGAAGAGTCCGGGATCGGTTAGGGACATACTCTCTGTCTAAACCGAAAACCACTTTAATAACTACTATACGCGGAGTGTGATCCAGAATGAAGTGGTTGAAATGATGACGTTGCTAGATTTGAAGAAAGAGAACGATAATGGATAGCCTTGACACTTGTTTCACATTTGAAATGACTTAAACAGGAGCCGTGCCGGGCCAATGAGGTTAGCCACCTCTAAGCGAACACACTTCTTCGTAAACTACTCATTACTTGTTTTTGATTGATGCGCACCCTTGAATTGGGAGTGTTGTTTCGCAGTGTTGCGATCGTTGTGGCAATGCATTCTCACCAATCCGGATTAGGCAAACGGTAGTTTCACTACCTTGGGTATTGCCTCATATGTCTTGTCATACTCGTATCCCTATGCGCGACCACTATGATTTGTTTTGTGTTATACCTATGGAGTACTCCCTGATAGCCCACTAGTTTACAGTGGAGTTTACAGTGCTGTATAGACTATGACGCTTATATAAAATGTGTTAAGGGGGATAATGATAACGCCTTAATACTATTTTGATACTTTATATTACTGATAGGCATTATCTACTTACCGTACATATAAATAGTTTAACAGATCCTTAGAGGATGGTTATCCCAAACATCCTTTGAGTCACTTGTATTTTAGTTGTTATTTCACTTGAGTTGGATTTATTGATACAAGAATGTTAATCCTGACTCGAGTGTTTTGTGTTTTGCTTCACGCTCGGGTCAGACTAAGTGGGTCAGCTTTTGAGACTCACCTTTAGAGTTGGTGCTTAGCTTGGAAATCCAGCTATCTATCCAGATTTTAGATATTCAGTTGATTCTAGTGATGTATTCTGATATTGTATTTGACTATTGTATTCAAGACTTCTATTGTATCTTATTTAACTTTGTTACATATATAGTAGCTTCATGAACTACTATTCTCTTGTTTCCGCTACATACTGAATATTACTCTACGTCTGTGATTCTGTGATTATTTGTTTACTGTATATGCTAAGTTTTGCCAAATATAAACTTACAATCTGGTATTTTGAGCAATTCAATTCCGGCATGTTCGGATGCGAATGGTTGAAAATATCGAGTCGTTACATTTGGTATCAGAGCACTGGTTTTAGGAAAAACTTAGCATATAAAGTAAATTTAATTACAGAATCACTTTCGTTCGAGCCTGAATTTCTTATTTTTCGATTCGGTTTCCTTTAAATGTTGGAACGTTTCCCTCGGTTCCAAAATCCATTTTGTTCTCTCTATTCATATTTATTTGATTCTGGAGCATTCCATAGCTCCATTGTATAAATTGTAAAGGGGTGAACTCTTTACAACGTCATTGATTCACCAGAGATTTCTGCATATCCGGTTTACGATGCTGCTGTTTTTTTCTATGCCCGAATTCTATCTCTGGCAATCGAATGTTGATTTGCTCCAATATTCTGCCTCGATCTTATTTGAAGTCACGGTTGACCCGATTAAGGTCGCCCGCGATTCATATAAGATATCCGTCTTTCTCTCTTGGGCCTATCTTCTAGTTACATTCTTTTGATTAGGATCCCTCTTAATTTAAACCCCTATCTTTGTTTTGAAATCTATTTTGTATTATCGAGTGAGGGAGTTTATTTGTAAATTAATATTAAAATGTTTTATATATTGTGTTGTTTGAGTTGTTGATGTTGATTTGGGTTTTCGATCGATTCGTCTGATCAACGCTATCGATAGGATTTCCAAAACACTTGAACAGAGCAAACTGACACAATATTGTTTACAAATTTAGTGAATGGAATAAAAAATTTGTATATATATTTAAGTAAATTTTCTGATAATTGATAAATGAATTGGTTAACAAAATGATAATATTTAATGTATATTTATTGTTCTGTAAACCAATGACTATCGTCTCATAAAATAAATAAATGGAATTATAAAACTTGGTTTATAAATTGATTTGGAAATTTAAAAGAATTTAAAGTGAGAATTTGAGAATTTAATTTCCGAAAATTCAAAATTTGGTTTTAAAGGTTTTAAAATGTATTATCTAAAGTATTTTCGAATAGAAATTATTTCCAAAGAACTTTTAAATGATTAAATTAGTGCCCTCCTCCATTGTCGCTGGAAAATAATTTCGGTGATGACGGCCGCATCATCAACATTTATTTTCGAGTTTCGAAGTGGAGAGACCAATCTGTAGCCTTGCTACACTATTATGTTGGAAATTAAATTGATTTGAATTGTTGAAGTATGACTTGATTTATAATACAAGTATATATTTATAGATTTGATTTGGCTTATATATATTCGTATATTTATCTCCAATGGTTTGAAGTGAAATCAAAAATTTAATTCTTAAATTTATGATTAAAGATGATTTCAATCATAAATTGAAGCAAAAATTTTGAATAAATATTTAACTTGAAATAACTGTATTGTAAAATTTTATTTGTATAATACCCAATTGCATTCCATATATAACTTACCTAAATTTTTAAAGGTTAACTATATTATACAATATAAAATAATATAAATGGAATTTATAAATAATTTAAGTTGTTATAATAAGAGTAAACATACTTAATATATGTGATAATATATATTAAGTGGAATAAAATTTAATAATAATTTAGAATAAAGAAGAATTAAATTTGTTGAATAAAATATGATTATTAATTTTAGAAAATTATTAATAGATCGGATAATTGGATAATAAGATAATGAATAAATGAGATAAATTAAATAAATTTTGCTTTGAAGGAATTAATAAATTAACAATTGTATCAACTAAAGAAATACCTTAAAATTAAAAAAAATCAATTATTGAATATTAATTGATTTAAATTGAAATTTATATGATTAGAATTAACAGTTTGAACTAATAAATTTAAATTGAATGACTATTTATTGATTTAATATAAATGGATTGAACCAAATTGTTAAATATTAATTAATTAAATTGAAATCTATATAGTTTAATTTAATTGCTTTATTTTGCAATCCAAGTCTAGTTTCTTCTGGTTGTTTCTATTTTCCTACCTCCTTCCTTTTCGGGGACGAAAAGTTTTGAGTGGGGGAGAGTGTAACTGTAACGACCCGAAAATTTTCAATGATTAATATTGGTTGAATTAATCAGATTTTGTAATTAAATTTAGAAAGAAATAAAAAATTTATAATTTATATCGAAGTAAATGTTAAGAATGAATTGTAGCCATGGTTATAAAAAAACATATTATTGACAATTGAGGTGAAACCACAACAAAAAAATGAAGTAGTGTAAATTGTTGCACTTGGGAAATAAATAGACAATAAGTAAATAAATGTAAGTGTTGTATAAATAAAGGAATTTGTACATAATTAATAATAATTGAATGAATTTGGTATTATGTATGTAATTATAATAATTGGTTGAAGTATGATAAACTCAAGTGCAACCTTAGCTTGTAAATAATTATTTTAAGTTGCCCGTTGAATTAGTTGATTCAATTGGAATTTAAATTAAATTTTAATGAATATAAATAAAGGTTACAATAATGGGAATGGGAATATGGCAAGTAAATGAAAGGTAAACAATAGTAACTAGTTTATAGCGTAATAATAGGCATAATATAAGATGGGAATTTAGTTCAAATTAATGGAAATAATGTAGATGTTATACTTAGCTACAAATTGGATATATAAAAACAAATGTAAGCATTCAATTAATTAATGAATTTGAATTTTAATAAATGGTAATTGAATAAAAATCAATATTCTGTAAGTAATCATAACATTTGCTTGAAAGTAATAAACGTAAAGTTAATTTAATTTTAATGGTTACAAATGTATAAGTTACCTATTTGTTTAGTTCATAAAAATTTAATTTGAAAGCAATTGCAGTAATTGACTTAATTAGTGAAATCCCAATTATTTGAAACAAATTGTAAAGTTAAGTTATAATTGATTGAAATTTGTAAATTGGGAATGAATTAAAAGTTATATTAAGTGATGAAGAAATACGTAATAAAGTGTAAAATGGATACAATCAAGGTTAGATTAGTGATTACAATGTTTGTTATTGATAATAAAGTAAGAATGAGACTAAATTAGACAAATTGGTGATAATCACTAATGGTTTACCCATTTATTTCATCTATTGAATTAGATTTAAATCCATTGAAATAAAACGTAATTAAAAACTATGTTAATGGAAATTAAGAGGAAATTTGAGAATATTAATGCAATTACTACAAACCAATGTAAATTGCATCATTTTGGTAATAATAGACTGAATAATAGAATGAAAAGTAATTAAAAGAAATTTTTGAAAATTTAATTTACAATTTCTGAATTAAATGAAATTGAGGTAAACACTGAAATTGTTAAATTAATCACCTCTAAATTGACATCTAAATTTGGTTTAATTGATGTGAATGCTTGAGAAAAATAAAAGTGATAAAAATTGTCGATTATAGAAGTGAAATTAAGAATTGGATTTAATTGATTGATTTTTAATTTATTTAATGCAAAAATAGACATTTCGGCCACTGACTCGGATTTCGACGAAACCAGTTTATCGGATCCATAACGGTGAATTATTGTAGGATTTCAAGTTTCGTAGAGATCAGACTTGTCGTTTGATCGTACGAACGTGAAACGCCTTGAAATCAATTGAAATCAATTTGAAAAATATTGATTTTAGCATAACTTCTTCATACGATGGAATTTGGACTTGAAATCTTTTCCATTACGTTTAAAATATTTTAAAACATCTATTTTGATATATGGATTGATCAAATTTCGTTCCCGAGTCAGAATGGGCTTTTTGGGCCATTTTATCGTTCAACGCGTATATCCAATCGATCTGGTCCATTTCAATTTCAGCTTTGCCTATATATATCCTGTTATGAACCCTAATCCATTTCTTATGTCATTATTCTGTACGTACAATTCCATCAGCTTCTCCTCTTTCCAATGGCTGCAAACCCTAATTTCAATTACAATTTAAAAATCAAATGAAAATTCAATCTCCCCAAATACTATCAAATTTTATATGGATTCGAAGCTCTCGACGAGGGCATCTTAGATATGTGGTTCGTTTTTCGATTGGAGTCACTGATTTTCCAGAAATTGAGGTTAAATTCACGGCCGTTCATCGCGCGTCGATTAACGTTGTCGGATCGTCATATCATTTCTGGGTATTGTAGAGTGGACGATGGGGAGTGCATCAGTGGTGTTTGTTCTGCGATTCGACGGTTGGATTTGGCTAAAATTTCAACTAGGGTTTTAACCCTAGTGGCGGCTGCAAAAAATTTCATGACCGGATTTGGCACGCAACTCAGTCGCATGGCTGCGCAGGGGGTCGGAGTCGCCTAGGCGATCCTGATGAGGGTTACACGGGGTTAAACGGTGCGGGCGCGTGGTGTTCCTTTGGCGAAGTTTGGGTTTTCATGAGTTGTTTGGATGATGACCTGTTGACTACGTGTGTTTCTGAGTGGTTCTAGGGTTGCGCATGAAACAGGATGCCTAGTGACGTGTACGTTTACTTTTGCTTTTGTTTTGTTTTATTTTATATAAATTTAAAATCATGTGATGTTCTAATGCTGATAACTTTTACATACGAGGTCGAAATCATGTGCGGTTTTCTTCGCAGATATCGTATTGAAATTCCGAACATTTTGGCACTAGTTTGGACGAATTCTAAGATTAGTCAAATTTTGGGTTTAAATTGAACTTAAATTCAATTTAAATTCAAAAGATGAGTGTTTTAACGCACTCACAATTTCTAAAATTTCTTATGTATGTTAAATTAATTTCAAATATGATTAGAAAATTATTTATTGCTATTTGGTATATTTTTATCATCATTCCAATTAAATTTTAATTTATTGAATTAAATTGTTATTTAATTTATTATTGCATATAAACTGCCAGTTAGATAGATTGTTTAATTTATTATTGGATATAGACTGTCAGTAATTACCTGTTATTTATTATATGCTCTATATTGATGTTATTGTTTTAAATTGGATGAAGATTGTAATAAATGGTTGATGATTGATATTGGATGAATGGATATTGTATTTTATATTGTTTTAAACTGCAAATTTGTTGTGCACTTTATCTCATTCGGGATTGCGTTTGAAATGATATATAACCATATTTTTATTTTAAATTACGGGTTGAAATGATAAATATCCATATCACTTGACCATAGGGTAGAAAAATATATACAGACACCGTGGTCTATATATAAAAATATTTTGAAATGATTCTCTATAGTTTTGTAAAGAAATATATGGTATTATGAGATAGTGATTTGGATATTTTATAAATGTTATTTTATATATAGTAAGATTCTGGATTTTAAGCTATGTATAAAATTTATTTGAAGTATAAAAGAAGTTAATAATTAAGTTTGATTTTATTAAGATAAAATATGATTAAGCATTTATTTAAATTAAATTTCTGGAGTTTATAATGACTTAAATAAGAATAAGGTTGGAAGATGAATATGGAATTTATTTGGAATTTAATAAAATTTAGAATTTTAAAGGGTATGATTTTTATAACTTGATTTTTGTTTAGAGTGGTTTGAATGAATATCAAGTTGATTTAAATAAATATATCAGTTAAATAAATAGAAAGGATGTCTAGTTGTTGAAGTTAAAAGTTTTACTTAAATTATATTGGATTTATTAAGTAGACATTTCAAATCTAAATAATAGTAATTAAATTTGATATATATGGAATTATCAAAGAATTAGTTTTGAAATAGTGGAATATTTAAAGCTTTGAATTATATGGAAATTGAAATGGTTTAATTGGAGGTTCAAATCGGTATTTGGAATTTATTTGTGAAATTTAGAAAGCTATTTTATTATTAAAGTAATTCAATATTAAACCATTTAAGTATTGGAAGTTATGTTTCAAAATTATGGATTTTAGGGTATTATGATTTGAAAATGCTATGGTTTTGGGAAAAGGATATATCTGAAATAAAAATGATATTATATTGATTTGGGTTTTATAAATGATATCTTATTGATTTGATTTTTAAACCAAAATGAAATCGTATTTATATGGTTTTGAAATGAATATTATATCATGGTTTTTATATATAATTATTTTGAAATGACCGGGTGTTATAATAACGTTTGGTTGTTAAAGAGACCAGGATCGGAAGTTGTCATACTCTCTGCCAACTCCGAAAACCACTTTAACAACCGTGTACGCGGTGGAGATTCCAGAATGAAGTAGGATGGTGGCGGCGTTTCCATTGAGGTAAATACGTGGACCTGACTCCCGTGAGTTGGCATAAGGTGGCTAAAACAGGAGCGATCTCGGGCCAATGAGGTCATTCCTCTAATCGGACACATCCCTTCGATATTATACTCTGACTTTTGGATTTATTCGGTGGCCACTTTTGATTTTTGATTTGGGGGTGTGGCCCGAGGTGGGCGGTAGTAGCTGCTACGCGTTACCACCAGCACGTGTGCGTAATTGGTATATCAACCCTGACATTGCCTTGTGTGTCGTGTCACCTACCCTAGCGCGCCTTGTACGAGTTTGATTTGTGTCGTACCTATGGAGTATCCCCTGGTAGCTTCCCGATCAGGAGGTATTATGGTACTGTATAGACTATTGGCACTATTACGTGTTAAGGGTTATATGGGTAACCCCTTAATGCTATTAAAAAGTAAGTTTATTTTACTATTAGACATTATTATAATAGCGAAATATTACTACATAGTAAATAGTTTAACGGATCATTAGGAGACGTGAATCCCGAGCATCTCTTGAGTTACTGCACTCACGTTAGACACTGGATAGGAGATGTCAAATCCCGTAAACATCTCTGACGCCGTTCCACTCATATTATTTATTGTTGATTTAACTTACATAAGATCTTTTAGTTCTGACTCGAGTGTTTTCTCTTTTCAATTCGATCGGGTCAGCCTGAGTATTTCAGGAGTGGAAGAACTTACTTCTGGAGGACGAAGACGAAGAGTTTATTATTATTATTATATTATTCCACTGCATCACATTGTTCCGCTGCAGTGTTATTGATTATTCTCTGGTATGGGTAACTCTGAAATGTATTGTATAAGTATAATCAAATGTTTTTGTAAAACAACTTCATGAACTATTTATTTGATTATTATATTTTATCGTTCCGCTGCAAGATTCTGTTTTGTTCTTTTTCTTTCTCTGTTTTTTCTTATTTACCCCATAACAATCCGCCCTTCTGTATGTTTAAATCTGACGTATGTGGTTTATCGTCGATTTAAAGCGTATGTAAAGGGGGGACATTACATTTGGTATCAGAGCTTAGGTTTAGCGATAAACCTTAGCTTTGTGGGGTTTGACTCTTTGTTAATAGGGTAGTAATATCCTATGACGAGTTGCTGAGTGTATATATATGAGAGAGCGTATTTGTTAGTGTTATAAAAGGTTTTGGTATTGTGTTAATTTGTTCCGTTTTGTATTTATAAATTCTAGTTGATGCATGGGACGCTATGACATCAATAGTGATTTCTAAACACTTAATAAAACAGACCGACACAATATTTGTTTTGAATATAGGCGAATGAAGTAATTTTGCCTATTACATTTTCTATATAAAATAAATTTTTATAAATAATATATATATATTTGGTTGCAATATATTGGTTGTTAGATAATGAAATTATAAATAATAGTTGAAATAAGATTGGAAATAAAATAGATCAAATTGAAAATTTTAGAACTTAAGTCCCGGGGTTTTGAAAATTTCTTTCAAATGATTTTGGTATATAATGATAATATTAGTTAGAAGTATTTTCTGATATAAATATTTTAATATAATTTGAAAGAATTGTATTAAATAAACTTTGGAAAGGAATAAGTTCTGTACACCCCTCTATGTCGTTGGAAAATAATTTCGGTGATGAGTGCACGCATCATCGACATTCATTTTCGAGTTTCGAAGTGGGAAGGCCACCGTAGTAGTTTTACTACGGATTTATTTTGATAACCAAATATAAATTTTGAATTGTTTTAAATATAATCGGATATATAAGTTGTAAGTATATATGTTTATCTATTATTTTAAAATGATTTGAAATTTAACCCGGTATTTAGTTCTAAATTTTCCATTAATTGATAGTTTTAATTAATGCAGTGAAATGGGATTTAACTAATAATTGAAACCTATAAATGAAATAATAGATTTAATGCTAAGTTATAAATGGATTAAAAGAAATTTGAAATTGTAACTTATATAAGCAAAGGTTATAATTATTGAACACTAAATTTAATAAAAAGAAATGGGATATACTTGTATAACTTTCAATTACGTTCTTAAAGGCATATATATAACTACCAAAAGATATACAAGTTGAAATGTTCATAAGAAAATGTAATAGATATTATACAAGTAATAAACTTGAGGTAATGAAAGAAATTAATGAAATTCTTTAATAAATAAGAATTTGGTGTCGTAGTTGTTATAAAATTAAGTATAATTGAAATAAGACTAATTAAATATAATAGAAGGCAGGTGTTGTAAGTAAGAAATTTTAAACTTAACTAAATAAGTTGAAGTTATTTCTGAATAAAATTGTAAGAAATAAATGTAAATTAAAAAGATAAATCATTATATGAATGAAAAAGAGAAATCAAACAACAAATGTATGAATGGAATTAATAAGGACAAACTAAATCTGTTGTTTGAAATTGTTGTTGTTTGTTTTGGTTTATGGTTGTTTGGGTAAGGATACTTTAAAATTGTTTGGATGTATGAATAATCTATTTAGCTTCATCAGAGACTGTTGAGTAAATGGTGCGCTTAGTAGTTTATTTTTCATTCTGTACAATTTGAAGTTTGAACCCGAACAACTATTTGTTTTGTTTGATATGAATGAATGATTAATTTGTGTTGATTTCTATGTGATGGTTGTATACCTGGTTGTAAGTGATTGTTGTATGTATTGATTGTTTGTTGGTGGCTGAAAACAACCTTAAATATTTCATTTTATATAATTATTAACTCTTTTTGGATTATATAAGTGAAATACAGGTAATGGGAGCAATTGCTATTGCTTTTGGTTTCATAATTAAGCGTTAATTGCCCGACAAATAGGTACGTTTTCGGATTTCGGTTTATAGCGCTATTATATTTTTTTCCCTTGTTAGGATATATATTATTTTTGAAATTTTTTATGTTATATATTGTTATATTTGATATTATATTTTCTCCTGAGTCTCTTCGTACAAAGAAGACTCTGCCGAAATTTTCCGTAAATTTTGGACTTAGAATAAATTTTGAAAAGTGTTTTCCAAACTTTATTAATTTGAGTATTAAAAAGATTTAATGGGTATAAATTGTAATATTTTATCTAAATTAATTAATTTTGTAAATTTATTTTTTTATAAATTTAATATTTTAAATAAGATATATTGATTTCTTAATTCTTCTTTTCCCTTCTTTTTCCTTTTCGGGGACGAAAAGTTTTGAGTGGGGGAGAGTGTAACGACCCAAAAATTTTGGATGATTAATATTGGTTGAATTAATAAGATTTTGTAATTAAATTTATAAAGAAATAAAAAATTTATAATTTATATTGAAGTAAATCTTAAGAATGAATTGTAGTCATGGTTATAAAAAAACTAATTATTCACAATTGAAGTGAAACCACAACAAAAAATGAAATAGTGTAAATTGTTGCACTTGGGAAATAAATTGACAATAAGTAAATAAATGTAAGTGTTGTATAAATAAAGTAATTTGTACATAATTAATAATAATTGAATGAATTTGGTATTATGTATGTAATTATAATAATTGGTTAAAATATGATAAACTCAAGTGTAACCTTAGCTTGTAAACAATTATTTTAAGTTGCCCGTTGAATTAGTTGATTGAATTGGAATTTAAATTAAATTTTAATGAATATAAATAAAGGTTACAATAACGGGAATGAGAATATGGCAGGTAAATGAAAGGTAAACAATAGTAACTAGTTTATAGCGTAATAATATGCATAATATAAAGATGGGAATTTAGTTCAAACCAATGGAAATAATGTAGATGTTATACTTAGCTACAAATTGGATATATGAAAACAAGTGTAAGCATTCAATTAATTAATGAAATTGAATTTTAATAAATGGTAATTGAATAAAAATCAATGTTCTGTAAGTAATCATAATATTTACTTGAAAGTAATAAACTAAAAGTTAATTTAATTTTAATGGTTACAATTGTATAAGTTACCTATTTGTTTAGTTCATAAAAATTTAATTTGAAAGCAGTTGCAGTAATTGACTTAATTAGTGAAATCCCAATTATTTGAAACAAATTGTAAAGTTAAGTTATAATTGATTGAAAATTTTAAATTGGGAACGAATTCAAAGTTATATTAACTGATGAAGAAATACGTAATAAAGTGTAAAATGGATACAATCAAGGTTAGATTAGTGATTACAATGTTTGTTATTGATAATAAAGTAAGAATAAGACTAAATTAGGCAAATTGGTGATAATCACTAATGGTTTACCCATTTATTTCATCTATTGAATTAGATTTAAATCCATTGAAATAAAATGTAATTAGAAACTACGTTAATGGAAATTAAGAGGAAATTTGAGAATATTAATGCAATAACTACAAACCAATGTAAATTGCATCATTTTGGCAATAATAGACTGAATAATAGAGTGAAAAGTAATTAAATGAAATTTTTGAAAATTTAATTTACAATTTTCTGAATTAAATGAAACTGTGGTAAACACTGAAATTGTTAAATTAATCAACTCTAAATTGACATCTAAATTTGGTTTAATTAATGTGAATGATTAAGAAAAACAAAAGTGATAAAAATTGTCGATTATAGAAGTGAAATTAAAAATTGGATTTAATTGATTGATTTTTAATTTATTTAATTAATGTAAAAATATCCATTTTGACCACTAACTCAGATTTCGACGAAACCAGTTTCATCGAATCCGTAACGGTGAATTGTTGTAGGATTTCAATTTTCGTAGCGATCGGACTTGTCGTTTGACCGTACGAACGTGAAACGCCTTGAAATCAATGAAATTGAAATCAATTGAAATCAATTTGAAAAATATTGATTTTGACATAACTTCTTCATACGATGGAATTTGGACTCGAAACCCTTTCCATTGCGTTTGAAATATTTTAAAACATCTATTTTGATATATGGATTGACCAAATTTCATTCCGGAGTCAGAACGGGCTTTTTGGGCCATTTTATCGTTCAACGCGTATATCCTATCGATCTGGTCCATTCCAATTTCAGCCTTGCCTATATATATCCTGTTATAAACCCTAATCCATTTCTTATGTCATTATTCTGTACGTATAATTCCATCAGCTCCTCCTCCCTCCAATGGCTGCAAACCCTAATTTCAATTACAATTCAAAAATCAAATGAACATTCAATCTCCTCAAACACTATCAAATTTTATATGGATTCGAAGCTCTCGACGAGCACATCTTAGATATGTGGTTCGTTTTTCGATTGGAGTCACTAATTTTCCAGAAATTAAGGTTTAATTCACGGTCGTTCATCGTGCGTCGACGAACGTTGTTGGATCGTCATATCATTTCTGGGTACTGTAGAGTGGACGATGGGGAGTGCATCTGTGGTGTTTGTTCTGCGATTCGACGGTTAGATTTGGCTGAAATTTCGACTAGGGTTTCAACCCTCGTGGCGGCTGCAAAAAATTTCATGACCGGATTTGGCATGCGACTCAGTCGCATGGATGCGCAGGGGGTCGGAGTCGCCTAGGCGATCCTGATGAGGGTGACGCGGGGTTGAACGGTGCTGGCGCGTGATGTTCCTTTAGCGGTGTTTGGATTTTCACGAGATGTCTGGATGATGACCTGTTGATTGCGTGCGTTTCTGAGTGGTTCTAGGGTTGCGCGTGAAACAGGATGCCTGGTGACGTGTACGTTTACTTTTGCTTTTGCTTTTGTTTTATTTTATATAAATTTAAAATCGTGT
This sequence comes from Allium cepa, assembly GCA_030765085.1. Lineage (NCBI taxonomy): Eukaryota > Viridiplantae > Streptophyta > Magnoliopsida > Asparagales > Amaryllidaceae > Allium > Allium cepa. Next base: position 687,120,981 of record CM060932.1, on the reverse strand, counting down.
GATGTTCTAATGCCGATAACTTTTACATACAAGGTCGAAATCATGCGCAGTTTTCTCCGCTGAGATCGTATTGAAATTCCAGACATTTTGGCACTGCTTTGGATGAATTTTGAGACTGGTCAAAATTTGGGTTTAAATTGAATTTAAATTCAATTTAAATTCAAAAGGTGAGTGTTTTAACGCACTCACAATTTCTAAAATTTCTCATGTGTGTTAAATTAATTTCTAATGTGATTAGAAATTTATTTATTGCTATTTGGTATATTTTTATCATCATTCCAGTTAAATTTTAATTTATTTAATTAAATTGTTATTTAATTTATTATTTCATATAAACTGTCGGTTAGGTAGATTGTTTAATTAATTATTGAATATAGACTGTCGGTAATTACCTGTTATTTATTATATGCTCTATATTGATGTTACTGTTTAAATTGGATAATGATTGTAATAAATGGTTGATGATTGATATTGAATGAATGGATGTTGTATTTTATATTGTTTTAAACTGCAAATTTGTTATGCACTTTATTTCATTCGGGATTGCGGTTTGAAATGATATATAACCGTATTTTTATTTTAAATTACGAATTGAAATGATAAATATCTGTATCACTTGACCATAGGGTAGAAAATTATATACAAACACCGTGGTTTATATATAAAATATTTTGAAATGATTCTCTATAGTTTTGTAAAGAAATATATGGTTTTATGAGAGGGTGATTTGGATATTTTATAAATGTTATTTTATATATTGTAAAATTCTCGGTTTTAAGCTATGTATAAAATTGATTTGAAGTATAAAAGAAGTTAATAATTAAGTTTGATTTTATTAAGATAAATATGATTAAGCATTTATTTAAATTAAATTTTTGGAGTTTATAGTGACTTAAATGAGAATAAGGTTGGAAGATGAATATGGAATTTATTTGGAATTTAATAAAATTTAGAATTTTAAGGTATGATTTTTATAACTTGATTTTTGTTTAGAGTGATTTAAATGAATATTAGGTTGATTTAAATAAATATTTCAAGTTAAATAAATTGAAAGGATATCTAGTTGTTGAAGTTAAAAGTTTTACTTAAATTATATTGGATTTATTAAGTAGACATTTCAAATCTAAGTAATAGTAATTAAATTTGATATATATGGAATTATCAAAGAATTAGTTTTGAAATAGTGGAATAGCTTTGAATTATACGGAAATTTAAATGGTTTAATTGGAGGTTCAAATCGGTATTTGGAATTTATTTGTGAAATTTAAAAAGCTATTTTATTATTAAAGTAATTCAACATTAAACCATTTAAGTATTGGAAGTTATGTTTCAAAATTATGGGTTTCAAGGTATTATGATTTGAAAATGCTATGATTTTGGGAAAAGGATATATTTGAAACAAAAATGATATTATATTGATTTGGGTTTTATAAATGATATCTTATTGATTTGATTTTTAAACGAAAATGATATCGTATTAATATAGTTTAAAATGAATATTATATCCTGGTTTTGAAGTATAATTATTTTGAAATGACCGTGGTGTTATAATAACCGTTAGTTGTTAAAGAGATCGGGATCGGAAGTTGTCATACTCTCTGCCAACTCCGAAAACCACTTTAACAACCGTGTACGCGGTGGAGATTCCAAAATGAAGTAGGATGGTGGCGGCGTTTCCTTTGAGGTAAATACGTGGACCCGACTCCCATGAGTTGGCATAAGGAGGCTAAAACAGGAGCGATCTCGGGCCAATGAGGTCATTCCTTTGATCAGACACATCCCTTCGATATTATACTCTGAATTTTGGATTTATTCGGTGGCCACTTTTATTTTTGATTTGGGGGTTTTGCTCAAAGTGGGCAGTTGTAGCTGCTACGCGTTACCACAAGCCCGTATGCGTAATTGGTATATCTACCCTGACATTGCCTTGTGTGCCGTGTCACCTACCCTAGCGCGCCTTGTACGAGTTTGATTTCTGTCGTACCTATGGAGTATCCTCTGGTAGCTTCCCGATCAAGAGGTATTACGGTACTGTATAGACTATTGGCACTATTACGTGTTAAGGGCTATATGGGTAACCCCTTAACGCTATTAAAAAGTAAGTTTCTTTTACTATTAGACATTATTATAATAGAGAAATATTACTACATAGTAAATAGTTTAACGGATCCTTAGGAGATGTGAATCTCGAGCATCTCTTGAGTTACTGCACTCACGTTAGACACTGGATAGAAGATGTCAAATCCCGTAAACATCTCTGACGCTGTTGAAAGTGCGGTGTGTATACAATTATATGTGCTAATATAGTACACACGGATCGTGTAATATGGACTACAATATAAATGCGGAAATAGATGATAATAGCATAGTAAATAAAAAATAAAAAAATCACACCAGAGATTTTTATACTGGTTCGGAGCACCGTCCTACGTCCAGTCCCAGACTTCTATCTGGATTTTCACTATTAACAACCTCGCTTCACCCGGAGGAACAGGTTTACAACACCCGAACAACCGAACGGGATTTCACGCCTCTAATACACTGAGGACTTCAACACTTGCCTCTTACAACACAGAGGACTTCAACAAAAGAACAAATACAATTGTTGTTGACAACTTGTGTTCTTGAAAACACGGATTTGTCACTAGCAGTACACCCTTCCTATAATCTTATCCTCAAAGTATGCGAATGATGTTTTGAAAAGATTAAGGAAAGTATATTACTTATTGAATCAAAAGATATGAAATAGTTTCGATGATTCAATAAATAATCGAGAGCTTTTAGAATGCAGGAGTATGTAGAAAGTAAGATCAGAGATTAGATTAAAAAGCATATAAAATCATGTTTTCATGTATCTTGAATCAATGATTTAGATGAGTATATATAGAGAAAAATAGTTGTAACTCTTTGTGAACAGTTGCCATTAATAGATATGATTATTTGATGAAAGATAAGAGATGCAACCATTGGAGAAAGAAGTGTCTTTTGGAAAAGGTTGCTCTCTGTTTAAAAACGGTCGACAGGTCAAAAAATGACCAGTAGACAGGAATTTGAATATATATATACACGTTATGTTCACTTGTGCACATTATCTGTGCATTCTGGGCAAAAACGGTCGACCACCTGGTTTTTGACCGGTCGACCGGTTTTGTCCAGACTGCACAGTTAATGTGCACTCATATATATTTATATATATATATTCGAAGATTAAAGGCATAAGATTATTTGAGGATAGATTTTAACATAAATCAACCTCTAATCATATGGAGCTCTTTGTGTCTAAATAACTTCTTTTTGTCGATCACGGCTTATCCCTTTGTCAGAAATCAAAACTCTATAAAAATCTTGACTCAACATTCTCCCCCTTTTTGATTGATGACAACATATTTATGAATCTTCCCCTGTATAAGATATCCCTCCTGAGATTGTGTCCTGCATATATACTGTTAGCACAATTTTCTCCCCCTTTGTCATCGACAAAAAGGAGTTGTTTAAATGGAGGATGTAAAAGAGATTATAAGCAACATAAAACTACTACCATAGATCAAGAGTAACATTCACACAAGATGATAATACACACAAGTCTAGTACGAATTAAAACACGACACTATTTAGTACAAGTGCCAGATAATATCTTTAAAGCTCCACCTAAGTATAACATCTCCCCCTAAGTATAATATCTCCCTCTATTTATATGCATATGAATTTCTCCCCCTTTGTCATTATCAAAAAGAATGGGGAAATATATAAAATTATATAAAATATCTTGTATATAACGAGATAAACTCATTATTAATTATGAAGGAAAAGTAAAATAAATTTTACCATATTTACCGAAGTCCATATTTTATTGTAAGCACGTAAATCTATTAAACATATGGAACATTCTTTGAAATTCCAAAATCTATCATTTTCCTTTTGTTTCTCTGAGTACCTGCAAAAAATAATAATAATTTTCGGTACCCACTTACTATGTTAGGGTCCGGGGGGTTAGGTCTTTGGAAACCATACCCATTTGGGTGTGGTTGAACCTTTATAAATATAATTTTCATTACAAATTACATTCTTATAATAGTTGCTAATATAAAGTTGTTTATCATGATCAATCATATTAGCTGGAATCCATATCTTAATACTATTAGTCATTAGCTTAGTACTTGAAGAATAATTTCTATCATTTCTAAACAAAGTACTATTATGACTATAACTGGTTTTAAAACTATCTTGATTACTAGTACTAGCACTAAAGTTAGTATACATGAATGCATATCTAGTACTTTTTTTACTTTTAGCTTGTTTATAGCCTACACCACTTCTATCATTGTGAGCTTTTGAATTCTTAACATAACCTAATCCCTTCTTATTTGAAGCAGGTTGAGAATTTTCAATAATCCTGCATAAATTTTCTCTCCCTTTATTAAAATTGGAAATATTTTTAGTAATGTCATCAAGCTTAGTTTTGAGACTAGTGTTATCTAACTCAACAATTCTAATTTTTGTTTTTAACTCATGATTTTCAGAAGCTAGAGCATTATTCTTTTCTTTTTGAGCTTCTATTTCTTGACTTAATAGAGCGAGTTGAGAATTGTCTGAATCTTGAATTTTCTCAAGTTCTTCTTCTAATATTCTCTTCTCGTCTTTAAGCATATCTCTTTCGAATTCTGCTTTCTTCTGATTTTCCAGAGCTTCCTTATATTTTCTTTTGAGACTTTTTAAAGTGTCTAGAAGTTCTGAATTTATTTCTATCATATCATCAAAAGTTAGATCACTAACCTCGTTATCTTTTGCCATGAAGCATTTGTTTGTTTGCTCCTTTGATTGTTCTTTATTGCTCTTCCTCTTCTTATTGCCTTGACTAGATCTCTTTGTAGCCATTTATTCTAGGATGTTGTTACGATCTCTAGAAAACCAGGCTCCGATACCAAATGAAAGTGCGGTGTGTATACAATTATATGTGCTAATATAGTACACACGGATCGTGTAATATGGACTGCAATATAAATGCGGAAATAGATGATAATAGCATAGTAAATAAAAAATAGAAAAATCACACCAGAGATTTTTATACTGGTTCGGAGCACCGTCCTACATCCAGTCCCAGACTTCTATCTGGATTTTCACTATTAACAACCTCGCTTCACCCGGAGGAACAGGTTTACAACACCCGAACAACCGAACGGGATTTCACGCCTCTAATACACTGAGGACTTCAACACTTGCCTCTTACAACACAGAGGACTTCAACAAAAGAACAAATACAATTGTTGTTGACAACTTGTGTTCTTGAAAACATGGATTTGTCACTAGCAGTACACCCTTCCTATAATCTTATCCTCAAAGTATGCGAATGATGTTTTGAAAAGATTAAGGAAAGTATATTACTTATTGAATCAAAAGATATGAAATAGTTTCGATGATTCAATAAATAATCGAGAGCTTTTAGAATGCAGGAGTATGTAGAAAGTAAGATCAGAGATTAGATTAAAAAGCATATAAAATCATGTTTTCATGTATCTTGAATCAATGATTTAGATGAGTATATATAGAGAAAAATAGTTGTAACTCTTTGTGAACAGTTGCCATTAATAGATATGATTATTTGATGAAAGGTAAGAGATGCAACCACTGGAGAAAGAAGTGTCTTTTGGAAAAGGTTGCTCTCTGTTTAAAAATGGTCGACAGGTCAGAAAATGACCAGTAGACAGGAATTTGAATATATATATATATACGTTATGTTCACTTGTGCACATTATCTGTGCATTCTGGGCAAAAACGGTCGACCACCTGGTTTTTGACCGGTCGACCGGTTTTGTCCAGACTGCACAGTTAATGTGCACTCATATATATTTATATATATATATATATTCGAAGATTAAAGGCATAAGATTATTTGAGGATAGATTTTAACATAAATAATCATTACTAACATACCAAATAATCAACCTCTAATCATATGGAGCTCTTTGTGTCTAAATAACTTCTTTTTGTCGATCACGGCTTATCCCTTTGTCAGAAATCAAAACTCTATAAAAATCTTGACTCAACAGCTGTTCCACTCATATTATTTATTGTTGATTTAACTTACATAAGATCTTTTAGTTTTGACTCGAGTGTTTTGTCTTTTCAATTCGCTCGGGTCAGCCTGAGTATTTCAGGATTGGAAGAACTTACTTCTGGAGGACGAAGACGAAGAGTTTATTATTATTATTATTACATTATTCCACTGCATCACATTGTTCCGATGCATTGTTATTGGTTATTCTCTGGTATGGGTAACTCTGACATGTATTGTATAAGTATAATCAAATGTTTTTGTAAAACAGCTTCATGAACTGTTTATTTGATTATTATATTTTATCGTTCCGCTGCAAGATTCTGCTTTGTTCTTTTTCTTTCTCTGTTTTTTCTTATTTACCCCATAACAATCCGCCCTTCTGTATGGTTTAAGTCTGATGTGTGTGATTTATTGTCGATTTAAAGCGTACGTAAAGGCGGGACGTTACAGTAACGACCCGTAAATTTTAACTGTTTTAATAATGTGATAAATTGAATTTTCATGAAATTTTAAAAATAAAATTTTGAAATAAAAATTTAATATTTGGAATACGTCTAATTGAACATAGCAAATTGTAAATTTTCATCTGAAAATATAAAAGTTTATTTTATTATGTAATTCTATTTCGATTTATATAAGTTAATGTTTGGTGATAATAAAATGTATTCCAACATAAATATTTTTCTATAGAAAATTTGTAAATCATCTTCTGAGTGAGATGTCGTATTTTGTTTCTTCAAATTTGGACTTTCATTACTCCGTCGATCTTATTTTCGACGAAATAGCAGCATTTCCGGTACCATTATCGACTTTTGATCGGATAATCGCACCATTGATATTTGTATACCGTTTTGATCGTCTCGTCGTGCTGTTCTCTGCGGTACATTCAATTCTGTGTTTCGAATTTTCGGTATCTGATGAATTCTGTGAAACGGATAACCGTATCGATACGGTTCTAAAGTCTTTTGGTTTCTGGTGCCTTTTTATTATTATTCAACGTGTTAATCTACAACCTCTAACCTTTTTAATATTCCCAGAGACAACCCTTGACTTTTGTGCTTCCCTATTTCAAATTTATTATCTCCTGGTTATCTGGTTGGTTCATCTTTCCATTTATTGTTCTGTACCTTAAAAATATACAGTAGCTTTGTAACGATTGCGATTTTTCGTTGCCGAAAAATCGAAATGTTATGGTTTAAGAAAAAGAAAAACAAAGAAAAGAGAGAAAAAGAGAGAGGAAAGAAAATAGAAAATAGAACGGAAAGAAAACAACAGAACAATAACAGAATCTCACAATTCGCAGCGGAACAACATATAATAATAAATGAATAATCTTTAAACAAAGAACTATATCAGTTATTACATTTTATACATTACATTTCATTACATCACATCATCAGAGTGTACAACAACAACAATCAACAACGGAAAAGAAATACTATATACTAATAATACGCCATGCCATCCAGCTTGCCTCCAGCAACTCCAGAATATCCAGAATATCCTGATAAACCTAACTCTTGACTGCCCGTGTAGAAATTGGTGGGCACCCAGAGTTTAGGAAGGAAAACAATAAACTCCGAGTCAGTCATGTGACAGGTGTGAGAACTCAAAACAGTTTATTTATCTTTAAAATCAAAATAGAGGAATATTTTTAAAGTCAATTCGCAATGCTTTTGAAAAATGAGACTACCATAAGACCTCCCGCCACACACACAATGCAAACGCAGACTTGGAGGAGATTTCTCCTTATGATAGTCAAAGATGCTTGATACGCATTAAAAAGAAACATTTGATATTATTATTAGTGCATAGTGTAGAAAAATTCATTTCGAAAGTAGAATATAAATCTTAGCCAGCATAGGTACCATTATATTATGCCTACTATAGCTACCTCCTGAGGAAGCAGGTTCTACAACTAAAACCGTACAAGTCTCGTATTGTTTCTTTGGATTTCCAACGAATGATCAGGCTAAGGAACTTCCCATTGCCACATGAGAATGCCTCTGAATGGACATCCCCGAGAACCAAACCGGATCTCTACCAACACAAGGCCGGGTTACCCCTAATTGAGTAACAACTGACCGAATATGCCATCCCCCGGTCCTTTGGGACCTTTCACCGAGCGCTCGCAATCAATTCACACAATCATAAAGTGTTTTCAACATGAGTAAGTATCTGGGCTCCATACCATGATACCACCCTTTTCCAGAAGGAAATGCACATATCCTAAAGGGCGCTACCCCTCATAACCTTGCCGCATCTTTCCTGTTTTGACCATTCACGGGGTGTGAGGCTCGACGAAGTCACGTCCACAAAAACATACTTTATACAAAAGCCATGCTTTGGGTCAACAAATGATCATAGAAATGATCACCAAGATAGATGATCAAATAAATGATCCTATCACAAATAATCAACACAATGATCATTTACAGCAACACTCAGCATGTCACATTACCAAATTGGGAATATATCGCTGATAACATTCAACTACATAACCTCTGAGCTCGTACGTCGCAGAGAAGGGTGTTAAGCTAAAAGAATAAATTCTTTGCCACCAACAGAAATATATTTGAATGAAATCGGCTTTATATCTCAATTTGTAACGTCAGACATACAATCCATACAAGTCTGTTCCGGGCTCGAACAGAACCGAAGGCACTTCTCACGAAGCCCTTGCAATCCGGGTATTCACAATCTCGATCGAATTTCCCATCACTTAGGAAATCTCTATACCAGGAGCGACCCAGTGCAGAGACAATCGATAGGTCATCCTATCGCTTTCGCAAATACCCGGTCTTCAACACCGGTCATCAATGCTATCATAACGACGTATCACATATTCAGAATGGGTTATACGACCCCATGGTCCTTTCCAGGTTAACCCGAATAGTGAGCGCTTATTCAAAAATAAGTGTGGCATTCACATTCAAACAATTCACATCAAATATCCATTCAAAGGGAAATATTGATAGTTGGTTATTGAACTATCAATGGATATGCACACATCACCAGATTCCAAATAATTTTCCAAATTATTTATTTTCCAAAATAAAATATCTTTACAAGATATATAATTTCCAATTCTTTAAAAATAAATCAACATTTATTTTTAAACAAATTCCACTTTCTTTTATAAATTCCATAGTGAATTTATATTCCAAAATATCTATGAATATACGACTTCAATTATTCATTTCAATATTCCTTTTCAATTTATCTTCAAAAAGATAAATTCTCAAAATATTCACTTTATATTGGAAAACATTTCCATACTTATTTAATAAGTAATTCATGAACTTATTTATTTTCAACACTTGGAAAATATTCAATATACTTAAATCGAAATTAAGTATATATTTCATTCTTTAAGGAAATCATTCTCTTAAACATATTTATTTGGGCCAAAACGAATGTTGCGTAAAACATCGTTACGATAACCCAAAATCACTAGTATAGGGATTCGAAATTAAAATAGATATATAAATCCCAATACTATCCAAAACATTTCCTTTCGGAAATCATTTACTATAACAACAGTGTTATAGTCCACCATTTCCTTTTATTTCTCGAAAACGTCTATTTCAACAATAAATGTTGAAATCTATGGTTTCGAATCTCAACACATTTTAAAACATCGTTAGATCGTTTTTAATTCAATTTAAAATATCACATTCTAAACATTTTCTTTAACATATTATTCACTATTCAAAAACGTGAATATACTACGTTAACACATTTCATCATTTCTATTCTTTTTTACTTAAAGGATTATTCGCTGTTCAAAAACGTGAATATAGCTCCATTTATAAGTTATAACAATTTACTTATCAAAATAAGTCGTTGGTGAATTTATAAAACAACGTTTATAAATTCCTTTTATTAACCTATTCAATTTATAACTCACTATATACCAAAGGTTCACATTATAAGTTAAATGCTTATAAAACGATTATTTTACAAAATATTCTTTTAAACTTCATAATTATAAATCTTATAACTTATAAGATTCAATTATTTATCCAAATATATTCTTTAATAATTTCGCAAAATTTATAAATCTTACTATTTATAAATTTCATTTATAACTTCACCATTTATAATTTGTAAATTTCATTCACTTATGCAATTCATTTACAATTCATTCAAACACTTATAAAAACTCGTTTTATAATGTCAATATTTCAATTTATAAATCTCTTAATATAAATCAATTTATATTATTCTTTAAAACGTCTTTAATCTCCTTTATTATTTCACCATTTTGATTCATAAAATAATTAAATTTTATAAATCCTATATTTAAACTTTTCACAATAAATTCTAAAATCCCAATTAAACTATTTTATAAAATCATTAACCTCATATTTTCAAAAATAACTTTTAACTATATTTCTTAAAAATATAATTTTTATAACTTTAAAATTATAGCGTTTGTTTATTTAAAATGGATCAGTTCCAAAAATATTTTATATTTTCGAAAATCACTTTAAAATCATTTTAAAATTCCAAAATTTGGTCCAATGATGCTACATACCAAATGGTCAATCACGACAACAACGACATCATATATCGTATATGATAGTCAATCAAATATCAAAATATCTGAAATCAAATAAATACTGTTGAGGAATCCAGTTGGATCCCTCCAACCTATTTTCCTGCATCCACAAACATTAGCACAATACCAATTTCGCTCCAGTACGAAATTATCGCGGTATATGGGATTTAATAATATTATCCGCTTAATAACGGCGCAATAGGGTCCCATCCGCTATACAAATGCGGGAGATCAATAACTCCAATATATACATATGCCAATATATATATTGCTATTATATATAATACCAATTTCACTGTTTATGAAATATTCGCGGTATATGTTTTTAATAAATAACATCCGCTTACTAACGGCGCATAATGTCTATTTTAACAATCAATAGATAACAATCATCATTCAAACATGCATTCAAATATTTTTAAATCTAACTATTTAAAATAAGCATCGAAACTGATTCGATTGAGTGAGAAGTTCTCACCTTGATTTCAATTTCGTTTTAGCGATTTATTTCGAATAAAATTAAACGGACGTTTAATTTTACCCAAAATTCTCACTAACTCCAAACGACTCCAATCCAATTTCATCGCGTAGTGCTCGTCCATACGATTCCAACGCTTCTTGTTTCGCACGTTTTCGACCTCGTATGAAAAAGTTATGATTTTTCAAAGTTTACTCGAATTTTATACATAAATTTATAACATAATTTATAATTTTAAACCCAGCTTTAATCACTACCGTTAGATCCACCTCCAAGCAATCAGAGCCGCATCTACCCCATCATCTTCTTCACGTTTCTTCTACAGGTGATTTGTCGTGCTTGAACCCATGAGCTTCAAAGTTAGGGTTTATTCTTGCTTCCTCTACACTCAACTATACTTCGATCAGATAGCGCCAAATCGAAGGCGTACGCAAGAACTATGCTCGGCCAGAAGGGCACAGAGCTCGGCCCCCCCTTGGCCCGCAAAACGAGAATGAACGGCCTTCATCTCGGCCTCAATTCTGGCCACCACATCGACTCAAACACGATCTTGACCGTTGACCACGTAGAGCTCGCGAAGCTCGACAAGTTTGCAGTTGAAGCCTTAGTCTAAATGTTGATGGATTGGGAGATCGGAGGGGAAGAGGATGGTGAATCTCTGGCCGTCTATTTAGGTGGAGGCGGCTGCTTGCTTCTACGGTTTTAGTTTTTTTTTTTTTTTTAGAGTGAAGGGTAGGGGCTATTTATAAGGAACGAACGAAACACTATTCATTCCGGAAATTCCGAACTCCGATTTACGCGCCGAAACTGACGTTCCTAGGGTTTACCCCGCGTTCCGGACACAATGGAACATGTTTCGAAAGCTAATTCGGACATCTGTGCGAGTTATGGCAATAAACGTTCGATTTAAATTAAATCGATTTAAACGATTTTCTAGGCGTTTTAATTTGTACCGGACAAACGGTAAATCCAATTGACACGAAATTTGAAACCTTACAATAATATCACATTACGGATCCGATGAAACTGGTTTCGTCGAAATCCGAGACTTTTTGAAAAATGGCTATTTTAACTCGCCAAATAAATATTAAAAACAATTCGATGCGTTTCGAGCTGCCACGATCAAACGATAACTCCGTTTGACACGAAAATTGAAATCCGGTAATAACTAACTATTACGGATCCAATGGAACTGGTTTCGTTCAATTCTGAGACTGTTCAAAAATTGGCTATTTTCACTAGTCGATTTTAATATTAAAATATTCAATTTTGACAAATTAACTTTTAATTCGATTTTAAAAGTTCTAAAATATCATTCTAACTCCAATATGATAAAATAAAATTTTACAAATCATTTTCAATCATATTTAACCCAATTTTCAATTATTTCCATAATTTAACATATTAAATTATCAATTTAATTATTCAATTAAATCCAATTTATTCGAAATAAAATTTATTCGACTTATAAATTCACTCATTAATATTTAAAATTAACTAAATATTCAAATTTTAATTATCAAAAATTCTGGGTCGTTACAAGATTTCATCATTTCTTTTCCTCTAATCTTTTTACCTTCTCTTTCTTCGGCCTCCACATCAAACCTTTATATCTCCTTCCAGCCGCAAGTGCCATACCACCAACCGAATCGACAACATACCGAAGCCCATCATCGACCAGCACATCACGCCCGGCCTCTCCTCCTCCGCCATCTCTGCCGCTAGCCGGTGCTCTTCACTCCACAGTCCAAGGCTTGCAGCCACTTTTATTTTCGCCTGCGACCTCCCCACCTCTCTCTTCCAATCCGCCTACCACGCAACTCACCCATCACCTATCTAAGCTCGTCTTCTCCGCAACCACCACCTTGTCAGCAGCCGAACCCGCGTGCATCACCACCTCGGCGCTGTCCTTTTCTGTCGTGCTTCAACTCGCCAAACCACGCCTTTCCCTGTCGACAGTCGCCTCCGAGCCTTCTCCAGCAACCGAAGCTGTGCCTTCTTCCTTCAATCTCGGCTCTTTTGTTTCCTCCTCTGTTGCTAGTGTAGGTAAGCATATATACTGTTATATATAGCACCTTATAATCTATGTATATTAAAACAGATATGTAGTAATTATAACTTGTTTAATTCTTATTTTTGTAAGTTCTATATGAATCTTAGTGTACCGGATGATTTATAGGGTATGTTGTAAGTTATATATACTTCGGTTGGTTTAAAATGTTATTAAGTTTTGTTATGCATATAAGTGTATATATATTATGGTTTTATCTAGTTGTACTATGTTAGCTTACTTACTATTGTGTATAAGAATACTTAGATTCGAGTTTTAAGTTGTACATGGATTTCATAAAAATATTTATATATATATTTATAATGTTTATATTAACGTTATATAAATAATGTTTACAATACTTCATATTATATATCTATATAGGTATGAAGGTATATAGAATGAGATATGTGATGACCTGCAACAGTGAACATGGTTTCGTTATATATATGTTGATGTTTATAATATATTTTTATAGTATAAGTGATGGCATGCATTTTATTTATAACAGTATTATATTTGAAGAAGTTTATGATAGTTTAATTAGTTGTATATGTTAAATCTACAAGTTTATAGATCTTACCAAATTTAGTACTACGTGTTTTATTATAAAAGTATATTTATATATATTATGTGTAAGTGTATGCTATATGATATGTTATATATTTGTTTATATCTACAAGTATATATATTTCTATTATATATATACATATATTTTCGAATAGTACAACAGTCCTATATGTTTGAACTGTATGCAGTTACAACAGTTTTATATGAGCTTGAGTTTTAGTTTATATATGTATCTAGTCATATATATAGTTGTTTTATCAAGTGTGACAAGTTACCTATTTCGGAATCCGGTTTTATAGTATATCTGTTTACAGTTATACATTTTGTCAGTTTATGTTTATATGTAGTTTAAACGTGTTTCGTGTCCATAAAAATACTGGGAAATATACATACATACATACATACATATATATATATATATATAAGTGTTAGTCTGCACAAGTTTAAAAACTATCTAGTTTATATTGAGTTTAATTTGAAACAATGGATTTTGAAATGAGTATATATATATTTAATTTAATACATGTTTGAAGTTAAAATATGATTTTACAGATATTGTTATGTATCAGTTTAGCTATTCCAATTCATCTTCATCGATCCAGTTCTGATTTGAATTCGTCTATTACTATTTATTAGCTTGTCCATCAAATTTGGGTCCATCTAGCTTTGGTTTGAAATTCGTGCTTGGATTTGAAACGCATTCCATTGTCAAACCCCTCTAGCCTCGAAAGGTGAGCAATCACTCACGATTAATGTTCTTTTATTTATTAAATTTGATTTCAATTGAAACGACAATTGAAATATGTTGTTGTTAGTTATTTACACTGTTATATATATGCTATTACATGTATCAGTTCACCTATGACATCTGACACAATTATCTGTTATATATATTGATGATATATGCAAGTTATATTATTATGATATATGTTATCACTCTGTAAGTTCCCTGTTAGTATAGAATCACTACGGGTTGAAATGATACATACCCGAACAGACTTTAGAATAGGAGAAAATAGTTATGGGTTGAAATGATAGACCCAAGCGATTTTCACTGAACTGAATTTGGGATTGCGGGTTGAAATGATGTATATACCCGTATATATTTAAATTGCGGATTGAAATGAAAAATATCTGTATCACTTGACCATAGGATAGAAAATTATATACAGACACCGTTGGTCTATATATAAATAATTTGAAATGATTACTATGGTTTTGGAAGGAAATATATGGTTTTATATAAACATTGATTTTAGATATTATATAAATCTTATTTTATATATAGTTAAATTCTTGATTTTAAGCTATGCATAAAATTTGTTCTAATATAAAATAAGCTTAATAATAAAGTTTGATTTTATTAAAATATAATATGGTTAAGTATTTATTTAAATTATATTTTAATATAGAGTTTATAATAATTTAATAAATTATAGTTGAGAAGATAGATTTGAAATTGTATTTAATTAAGAAATATATTTAATTAGAAATCGATTTGGAACTTATTGAATTTGATATTTTTAAAGGATATAATTCTTTAACTTGATTTTGGTTAAGGTGATTTAAATGAATATTTCAAGTTTAAATAAGTTGAAGGAAATATTTAGTTTATTTGTAATTTGGTTATTTAAATAATACTGGATTTATTAAGTGGATATTTCAAAAATAAATAATAATAAAGTTAAATTAAGATATATATAAAATTATCAAATTTAGTTTTGAGATTTTGAAATATTTAAAGCTTTGGAATATATCGAAATATAAATGGTTTATTTGTGGTTCAAATCTGTATTTGAAATCGATATAATGGTTTATTGAGAACTGAATTGAATGGAAATTGATGATTTGAGATTCAAATAAATTTGAAATTTTGGGATTGGTGTTGATTTGGAATTAATTTGTGAAATTTGAGGAAGTTATATTATTATATAAAGTATTTTTAAATTATATTTAAAACTATTTACATATGTTACTTTATAAATTTATTTCATATAAACTATTTTAATATAAATTATTTTTAATATAAACTATTTTAAATTATAACTATTTTCATATAAACTATTTTAAATTATAAACTATTTTATTATATACACTATTATTTATAAACAGTTAAGTGGGAAGTGTTATGATTCCAAAGCATTATGATTTCTAAATTTTGATTTCCAAAGTGTTATGATTTCCAAAGTGTTTGATTTAGGA
Organism: Allium cepa; assembly: GCA_030765085.1. NCBI lineage: Eukaryota > Viridiplantae > Streptophyta > Magnoliopsida > Asparagales > Amaryllidaceae > Allium > Allium cepa. Next base: position 687,105,062 of record CM060932.1, on the reverse strand, counting down.
AGTGTTATAACTTTGAAGTACTAAAGATTTTGTAAATGGTTATATTTGAGATGGATATATTTAAAATCGAAATGATATTGTATTTGGTTTTGAAATGGAAGTGATATCGTATTGATATGGTCTTTAAATGGCAATGATACTTTGGTTTTGAAATATAAACTATTTTGAAAGTTTATTAAATGACCAATCGGTGTAAAATTACGTAGTTATCGAAGAGTCCGGGATCGGTTAGGACATACTCTCTGTCTAAACCGAAAACCACTTTAATAACTATTATACGTGGAGTGTGATCCATAATGAAGTGGTTGGAATGATGACATTGCTAGATTTGAAGAAAGAGAACGATAATGGATAGCCTTGACACTTGTGTCAAATTTGAAATGACTTAAACAGGAGTCGTGCCTGGACAATGAGGTTAGCCACCTCTAAGCGAACACACTTCTTCGTAAACCACTCATTACTTGTTTTTGATTGGTGTTGCACCCTTGAATTGGGAGTGTTGTTTCGCGGTATTACGATTATTGCGGCGATGCGTTCTCACCAGTCCAGATCAGGCAAACGGTAGTTTCACTACCTTGGGTATTACCTCATGTGCCTTGTCATACCTTTATCCCTATGCGCGGCCACTACGATTTGTTTTGTGTTATACCTATGGAGTACTCCCTGATAGCCCACTAGTTTACGGTGGAGTTTACAGTGCTATATAGACTATGACGCTTATATAAAATGTGTTAAGGGGGATAATGGTAACGCCTTAGCGCTATTTTGATACTTTATATTACCGACAGGCATTATCTACATAGCATACATATAAATAGTTTAACAGATCCTTAGAGGATGGTTATCCCAAACAACCTTTGAGTTACTTGTATTTCAGTTGTTATTTCACTTGAATTGGATTTATTGATATAAGAATGTTGATCCTGACTCAAGTGTTTTGTGTTTTCTTCACGCTCGGGTCAGACTGAGTGGTTCAACTTTTGAGACTCACCTTTAGAGTTGGAGCTTCGCCTGGAGATCCAGCTATCTATCCAGATTTTAGATATTCAGTTGATTCTAGTGATGTATTCTGATATTGTATTTGACTTTTTTATTCGAGACTTCTATTGTATCTTATTTAACTCTGTTATATATATAGTAACTTCATGAACTATTATTCTCTTGTTTCCACTGCATATTGAATATTACTCTGTGTCTGTGATTCTGTGATTATTTATTTACTGTATATGCTAAGTTTTGCCAAATATAAACTTACAATATGTTATTTTAAGTAATTCAATTCCGGCATGTTGGAATGCGAATGGTTGAAAATATCAGGTCGTTACTAATCCTAAGGTGATTCCTGGCAGGATGTAGTAGAAGAGTTCTTTTAATTTGTCCTGCTCCTGGACAAGTTGTATGGGCGAATGCTTGACATTGCATTTCTAAAATACACGTACATTGATTTTGACAAATGTACATCTGTTTGGTGATGTAGGAAGTAACCCTCTTACATTTAACACCTTTCTCAGAGACGTACGAGCTCAAAGGTTTTACATTTGTGAAAATCAATAGTGTGTGATGGAATTGTCAATGTGACATTCAAAGTTGAATGTGACATATGAAAGGTAATCGTTTCCTTGGGCATCATCACCTGGAAATGGCTTAAACAAGGCATGCCTTAAGGCTATATGGTTGGCAATCATTAGGGTACAATCATCACCTTTGTAAATGACCCTCTATATATCGGATATGTTTTTTATGCTAAGAGAGCTCTCGAATAGGTTGATTATAACTGAGGTGATGTCATATTCGGTTCTATCCGCCACTAGATCGGTATGAGGTTAGGTCGGTGTTGCCAGGTGCAGAGGTTCAAAGATGTTGATCCTTGGTACATCGCTCTAGAGATGTACTGTACAGAAGGTAGTTCCTTACCTAGCATTATATGGAAATTCATTCTTCATTAAGTGCCTTTGGACTTAATTGTAGAGCCTAATATGCTAGAATTTAATAATGTAACAATTTCGGCTAAGATTATATAAGTTTACCTAAAAAGTGTTTTCAAAAGAATGTCATTAAAAATAATATTCCCAGATTTTACGTAGCAAAGTTTTGGTTATGATAAGGTAAAAACCCATTCCATGTTTATGTGTGGCGTGGTCTTAAGAGATACCTTTTGTTTTCAAATATCCACATTTTGGGTTTCTTATAACAGTCTCATGACTGACCCGGAGTTTATTTTCTTTTCCCTTAAACTCTGGGTATCCTATTTTTCTGGGTAACCAAGTGGTCAGGTTTAACTTGAAGCATTGTGATGGAGCTTGAAGACTAGAGTTGAAGATGTTGATGTAGATAGTTCTCCATTTTCATTTTTTGCTGCATTAGTTTACTGATTTTATTCAGCATTTATAAGGATAGGGATTTATAATTGTCCAGACTGATTTTTAAGATAGACTTGGATAATGTTTTTAAATTTCCACTGTAAAGATATATATATATATATATATATATATATATATATATTGAAATAATATATGTTATTTCATTCGTGTAAGATTCAGTTCTATCTTTATTTTCTTTTACCCTATAGTAATCCATCGTTCCGCACTTGGCTGTGCGAGACGTGAATACTGATGATGTATTAATGTCGATTTCTGAGGGTCGAAAGGGCGGGTTATCGCATTTTGTATCAGAGCTTAGTTTGAGCGAACACCTAAGCCTGATAGGGTAAAGTCTCATCAAATATAGGGTAAGTAATACTCCAAGATGAGTAACTCGTTAGAGATAGGGTAAGTGACACCCTAAAATGAGTTGAGTGTATTATATATAACTGCGTGTTTGTTAATGATATATAAAAATGATTTGTTTTGAAAATTGGTAAATGAAATAATTTTACCAGAGGTCGTATTTCAAATGATATTAAAGTCATAAATTGGATAATTGATTTGAAAACAAGTTAGTTAAATCAAGAATAAGCATCTTGTGATTAATATTTCACAGTTTGACTATAAAATATTTAATAATGGTATTAAAAGGATTTTGAAAGTTGAGGATAATAATGTTTGAAAAAAATTTGAAAGAATCAAAAGGATTTTTGAAAAGAGATAAAATATTTTGATAAAGATCTCGATTTGCTTCCTAAGCATTGATCGTATATTGATTTGGAAAGCAGTATACTTATTAAGTGAGGATAAATACTTAATATCTAGTTCTAAGTATTTGTGTTTATGTTTTTAGAATCCATACGTAGGGTTCAAAAGGAGTGACCTCAAAATTGGGGTGAGAAAGATGAACTAATCATTCTTTCAAGTGATGAGGAAAAACCCATAGAAGAGGAATATGATCCATATTCTTGTAGAGATAGAGATGGTTACCCAATAATAGGAATGATTATACCTCCCCTTACTCCAGAACTAGTCATATTATCTAGTGACACCGAGGCCTCTCCAACCTTGGAAGGATAGGGGATCGCTGATCCCGCTAGTTCAGAAGTCGAACCCGAAGAAGAACCCATGGAGGAAGAGTCTGAACCGAAGGAGGACCCAAATGGTATGATGCTAAATGAATCAAACCATGGTAGTGAGGGTAATAACATCATATGGGAAATGGATGGGGATCATGTTATTTGGCGTAGAGTCATTGAGTTTGGATACTATGGGGATCATATGGGAAATGGATGGGGAAATTTCATTGGAGTTTGGATACTGGAGCGCACCTTCAACAACAAATTCGGAATGATGATTGAGAGTGGGATTGAAGACTAGTTATATCTATCTAATATTAGGTATTTAGTAGTAGTTTATAAGTTTGGATTGTGATAAGGTGATGTTATGATTGGCTATATATTTGTATATGTGTTATGAACTTTCAATATGTAACCAAGTAGGATTGGGATATCTTGAGGATGACCAAGTGTGGTAGAAAGGATCAATATAAGATATAAGGTTATATATTATAATTATGATCTCTCATTTTAACTTCATTTATTTTCAATTATAGAAGTCACATAAGAAAATTTATAAGAATTCTTGATAAAGGAAACAAAGCTTAAATGGAGAATTTTCTATGTAAGATAAAAAGTTATGAAATAAATTTTGGAAATTAAAATGGGATTTATTAACAAAGAAATTTCAAAAGAAGGTTTGAAATAAAATTATGGTATCATTCCAAGTAAAGGATAATTGATTTCTTATGAAAAGGAGATAGAAATATTTTAGGGAAAATATATTGAAATGATTATCAATGCATTATAATAAAAGATGTTTATGAAAAGGTATTTATCTTCTGGAATGAGAGTTTTTCCTTTAATAAGAAATATCTAGAGAATAAATTTATATATAAAAGTTTGAATCAAAGTTAATATTTTATGAAATGTTTTCATAAAAATATTTTGCGAAAGTTAACAAGTACGTATATTGTACGTAGATCATTTCGTCGCAAGATTCTGATCTAAGATTCGTGTATAGAACTTTGAGATGGTCACACCAATCCGAAAAAGGATTTATCACTTGATTCTAGAAGACGTATATTGATGAGGGTTAGCGGTTGGATACTTGATTTTTTTATCATAGTTGAGAGCTATACAAGGAAAACTAAAATTCTGATCAGAAAGCCTAATCGGAGTTCGCATTCTAGGATCGAGGGATCAATATTAGTTCGGAAGTGAAGTTGTGCATTCGAATAGGAGAATCAAATATTACGTACGGATGATCTATATTCATCGTACAAGTGTAAGTTTAAAAATGAATATTTTAGGAAAACATCTTTGGGTTTTACGTTGTAATTTCGAGGACGAAATTCTTTTAAGGGAAAAGTATATAACAACCCACAAATTTATAAATTTGATAAATTATATTTATTTTTAAATATTCAAATATAAGGCTTTTTAACATAGATTATGTTGTCTTAAACGATAAATAATAACGATAATCTTATTTTGAATAAGTATTAATGAAAATATATTCTTTGGAAAAATATTGATAAATGACCAAAAACCATTTTAACAATAAATAGCTTGTAACAACTCACTTTTTGGTACAATTCAAACTGACATTTAACCACACTTGTCCAACCCAAATTGCATAGAAATACAGATAGTTAAGAAAAAGAAAGTAGAAATAAGATAGAAAGAAGATCAATAACATAGAATCTCACAACGGAAATGAATAATCTATAATATAAAACAAATTTTTACTCAAAACAAAACTTTAAGTTACACATACACAGACTTCAATCAGAGTATACCAACCTATTCAACACGGACAGTTATAAAAATCTATCCTCACAATTTGCTGATAAAACAAACATATATGCAACAGAAATATAATCATCTATATGGATACGTCTCTAGGCCTCCAGCTCCTCTCCTAAAGTTCCAATCTTCCACTTAACCAGGAAATATGCTCGGTCTGACACGAGCATATAGGAAAAACCATACACGAGTCAGTCTGGAAAAACCAACATGAGAAATTAAATCACAAGGAATTTATTCATTATAAATTTAAAAAAAAACCTTTTAAAATCAAAGGTATCTCGTAAGACCATGCCATACATTATAGAAAATCCAATGATATTGTAATAATGTCTAAGTACAAATACTTATTCAAATAGCCAAATTGTTACATTAATTAAATTCCAGCTTACTAGGCTCTACAACCAAAACCATAAAGGCACGTATTGGAAAATGGATATCCATACAATGACTAGGCACTGGGGTACCACCTATCACGGTGCACCTCTAGAAAAATGTACCGAGGACCTCGCCAAGATCCCCTAAAACACAAGACTGGCCTACCCCTAGCCCGAAGAGTATCAGAAATGCTATAACCCTGGGTGTTCTCACCCTTATTGGGCTCTGTCCATGCACCGTATTTATAATATCTGAGGGTATCTAGAAAGGTGATAAACATACCCTAATTGGGTGCGAGCCACTTAATCTTGCTGCATCTCCCTTGATTTTCAGTCATTCCAGTTAATGAGGCTTGAGGCTACGATTACCTTTTAAGGAGTTTACACTTAGAATGCTCATTGTCTTCCAATGACAATATGTTGATAGCATTCATCCATACAAGTCCGTTCTGGGTCTGAACGAAACCGAAGGCACTATTCCTACTACATCAATTTTGGAATCATCCTTAGGATTAGTAGCAACTAGCCCTTGCACTTCAATGCTTTGTCTTCGATTCTATGCTCACGTCTTCACTTTGAAACACATTTGTTGGATCGAAGTGGTTTTCGGTAACTTATCCGATCCTGGTCTCTTCGAAACAACGTTCAAATTTTCGGTAAACTCAACCCCGGTTCTTTAGGAAATAAACATACGAAAATAAGATCGGAGGTCATCTCCTAAACATTAGTGGATGGATTTTCTTATAATTGTCCTAGAAGAACGAAACGAGTTTATACATTAATTTAAAACACCTAATAAAGATAATAAATGTATATTAAAATATTTAAAAATATGTTAATAATACTTTTACAAAAATAACCAACTTTTGTCGCATTTTGTCAGTTCTACATACACTGTAAAAATAGAGATTTTGATATTATTTAAATATGACTTTAAAATATGAATATACATGTTTTATTTTATCTAAAAGAATAAAAAAATTCGTTTACATAAATGAATAGTTTAGCTAAAACGTCACCGATCAATAATAACCCAAATGCTAGAATGGCTCGATCTCGAACGAGGTAGGCTGTCAATGAAATCCATCAAAATATGATCCCATTTCCACAATGGAATCTGTAGAGGCTGAAGGAGACTAGAAGAGCACTGATGTTCGACTTTGATACGTTGACAAGTCATGCAATTACACACATAACTCGCCACATCACGCTTCATGCGTTCCCAATAATAAAGGCGATGCATATTGGCATACATCTTACTACTGCCAGGATGAATGGTATACTTAGAACAATGACAGTCATCAAGAATGTCATGCCTAAGTGCAGAATCATAAGGCACAACAAGATGGTTCTTCTTGCGAAGACATCCATGAGAATCAATGCTGAAATCCCTCAACTCCTCGTCACGGGACTCGGACTCACAAATTTAGATAAGGTGCACAAGATCAACATCACACCGCTGAGCATCGGCAATATGATCCAATAAGCTGGGTCGAGCTTCCAAACTAAATAATAGATTAGGCGAGTTAGAAGATGGAGCTCGATCATGAATAACACAAAGAGATAAGGTCTCAAGAACACCCCACTCGACTAGCATCATAGAAACAACAGCCGAATGTTTGCGACGAAGCGCATCAGCAACATGATTACCCTTACAGGGGTATATTGGATATCGAAGTCATAAGAGGCAAGGAACTCGAGCCAACGTTGTTGCCTCATATTGAGCTCCTTCTGCGTGAACAGATATTTCAAAGACTTATGATTGGTGTATAGAATGAATTGCTCGCTTAATAGATAATGGAACCAAATCTTCAAGGCGAAGACAATGGCGGCTAACTCGAGGTCATGAGTGGTGTAGCATACTTCATTCGATCATAGTTGCCTAGAAGCATAAGCAACTACCAGATCCTTATGCATAAGCATAGCACCGAGGCCACATCTACTAGCATCGGTATAGACAACAAGATCTTGAATCCCTTTGGGAACCACGAGAATAAAAGCATTGGTGAGAAGCTCCTTCAACTGTTGAAAAGAAGCTTCAAACTTATCGGACCAAATAAATCGAACGCCTTTCCGAGTAAGGCTGGTGAGAGGAAGCACAACGTGGGAAAAATCCTTAATGAATCGGTGGTAGTAACCCGCCAATCCAAGGAAGCTACGAATCTCATGAACATTCTCAGGCCTTTTCCAATTCTGGATAGATTTGATCTCCAAAGGATGGACCGAAATGCCTTCGAAAGAAACAACGTGGCCTAAGAACTTAACCTTATGCTCCCAGAATTGGCACTTGGAGAATTTGGCTTTAAGGTGATGGTGACGAAGAGTACTCAAGACAATTCTCAAGTGATTAGCATACTCGGCTTCATACATCGAATAAACAAGGATGTCATCAATGAACACAAGGACGAACTTATCGAGATATTCTCAGAATACTCGATTCATAAGATCGACAAAGAAAGTAGGAGCATTCGTTAAACCGAATGGAATAACGAGCCACTCGTAAAATCCATATCGAGTGTGGAAAGCTGTAAGAGGTATGCTATCTTCCACAACTCGGAGCTGATGAACCAATGGCGAGGTCGAGTTGAGAGAAGACCTTAGCGCCACTCAGTTGATCAAACATATCATCGATCCTAGGTAATGGATACCTATTCTTGATGGTCAAGTCGTTAAGCTTGCGATAATCGATGCAAAGCCTAAGAGTTCATCGGACTTCTTCACGAAGATGACTGCGGTACCCCATGGTGAAAAACTAGACTGAATCAACTTCTTGGACTCAAGCTCTGCTTCTTGAGTTCCTCATTTTCCTTTGTAGACATCCTCTTAGGAGGACGACTAACTGGCTACACGCCTAAAACGAGATCAATATGGAACTCAATCACTCGCTTGGGTGGCAAACCCGAAACATGCTCAAATACATCAAAGAAGTCACAAACAATAGGAATACAAGATACATCATCATCATCTCGTGAGTCTAGAGAAGATAGAGCCACTTCGGAATTATCCACATTCCGAAGAACAATTGATAGCTGGGTAGATGAATCTGGATGTCGAAGATATAAATTTCTCTCAGAAAAAATAATCCTGGCATCGTATCGTGCTTGCCGGTCCATACCCAAAATCATATCAAATCCCAAATAAGAAATAACATGCAGATTCGCAGGAAAAGAAAAGCCACATAAAGCAATCTCAACATCATTACAAAGCATGCTAAGGGTTGCGGATCCCCCAATAGGATTGGCAATCCTTAATGAAGTAACCATACAAGAAACATCCAAAGACAAATCATTCACGAGCTTCTTCGATACGAATGAATGCAACACACCCGTATTAAAGAGGACTCGAATAGAACGATCACGAAACAACAATGATCCTTAAATAATAGAAGGAGAAATACCTCTGCGTTGAGAAGAACCTTCAAAAGCATCCGCTGCATTCATCTTGCCAAATTTAGAATTATTCGGAGCAATAGAACAAGTGGAAATACGATGGCCTTCCTTCTTGCAATAGCGGCAGAAGATAGGCTTAGGATAATCTCGAATTATATGGTCAGGAGAACCACAACTGAAACACCCCTTCCGAGTAGGAGGTGCTCCACTACGCTTGGAATTAGGACTAGATCCAACGGGCTTCTTCTTGGAAGGGAAAAACTTTGGCTTATGAAACCACAACTTCTTCTTATTGAGGTTCTTGCGATCGCTTGGAATCACCACTCTCACACTCCTTCTCGATAGCTTTGAGATGAAGCGCCGAGTCAACCAACTCCTCGAAAGAAAGCTTGAGCTGGAGCATCAAAGACTTCTTCAGATACTTCATAAGACTAGGGACAAACTTCAAATTATTCTTATAAGAGGTGCTAATGTATTCAAGACCATACTTAGATATGGCCTCGAATGAGGAAACATATTCAGAGACGGAGGGCTTCCCTTGCTTCAACTCAAGGAAGCAACGGGCCAATAAAGCTTTCTCAGATTGAGGAACGAATTTGAGCTTGAATCGTTCCCAAAACTGAGTCCAAGAAAGAGTAGACTCATCGAGCTTAGCTATAAGAAGCTCATACCAATTAAGGGCTCACTCTTGTAATAGGCTAGATGCTACAAGAACTTTGTCATGGTCATAAAGATCCATGCGAGAGAAGATGCGCTCTCACGTATGAATCCATGCTTGGACCTCAAGAACAGACTCGGAGCCTTTGAACGGCTTTCCTCCGAGATGAGATAAATCACTACACAAGCATGCAAAGACAGACTTGCATGGAGGAGATGCTCGAGCTGAAGCTGGAGGCCGAGTGCTCCTAAACAACTCCATAAACTAATCGGCAGGTATATAAACGCCGTCCGGATGTGAGCCACTGGATTGCCCAGCATCCGAGCGACATCCTCTTTCTCTTCCAGCCATTAGCTGAAAGTTAAGATAAAATAAAGATTATTCACATGGTAGATGTCATTAATTCAAATATGGAATACTACGGAATTAAAATGCATTCCTAGATGTATCCCCAAAATTTTATCTACCCCTAAGGACATGAAAAGAACAAAGGCACGATGATTCAGGGATTCCTAACACTTGTATTACACTTTGATGTACCGTAATATGTGTTTCTGTTGTGTTTATCTTATTTTCTTCTGAACTCAGCTCCGATACCAAGCTGTGATGCCCCACCCCGAGACCCACATTAACAAAGAGTACTACTGGGTAACACTGTCTGCTAATGCGGAGAATAGGAGCAACCATCTATAGCCTTGTCTTAAATATCTATTCAATACGCTGAAAAATGCCATTTTTTTTTATCTCAAGTGGATTGACATATCCAATCAATACTTAACACAAAGCCATAGGTGGCTATAGGATCTATCAGAACAAAATACAACAACTCGAATGAGAAACACATTACAGAATAGTAGATCATCACATATATATACATATACAGATACATCACAGAGTATACAAAATGATACATGTCAAATGGTATAACAACCACAATATACAATTGAGTCAAAAGAATATACATATCAGAGTAGCAACCCAAAAAGGACTACACAAAAAGCTATAACAAAACGAGCTAGTAGAATAGAGTCCATGTAGAAGTAGAATAAGCTAATTCCAAATGTACCTAACCTGAAACACCTTGGTATGATCCAAGTATAAAATACACGGGTCAGTTTAGCTAAACAAATCAGTTAACAAGGACAAGCAATAATATGAGCATAAGGATAATGTGATAATATTCTTGAGTGAGAAGGGACAACTAAAGTGTATGATTACATCAAGTGATAATATGGTATCACTACATAAACATATAATCTCAAAAGAGATAAAATAACCCATAAAACGCTAAAAGTAGCGAGCCTCATATCATAGGCATTCATAAAACATCAAATATGGTTTAGGGGAAAACCTAAACCCGCCTGTAATGACCCAGTATTTTCAACCCTTCGCATCCGCTCATGTCGGACTTGAAGTGTTCAAGGTACTGCGTTGTAGAATAAATTTGGCAAAACTCAGAATATGCAGTAAATAAAATCACAGAATCACATACACAGATATCAGAACTTACAGCGGAAATAAAATTTCAGTGGTTCATGAAGCCACTACAAATCTTTGATCAACAGAATTTACATAGTTTAGAATCTGCAATACAGCTTTAGACATACATAGGAACAGAGTCTTCCAAAGCCTTGCTTGCAAAAAGATAAAGACTGAAAAGGCTTCCAGCAGCACGAATGATCTACGGGATGTCCTAGCTCCAGATAGAACTGAAAACCGCAACTCAGGCTGACCCGAGCGTAAAATAAAACATAACACTCGAGTCAGGACATACATACTTATATAATGTAAGCTAATTCAAGTGTACTGTAATATAGAGCAAGTAACTTAAAGGATGCTTGGGACCGCCCATCCTCTAAGGATCCGTTAAACTATTTACTATGTAGTATATTGCGCTATTATAATAGTGTCTATTTATAAAATAAACATACTTTTTTCTTAGCATTAAGGGGTTACCCATATAGCCCTTAACACGTAATAGTCCCAGTAGTCCATCCAATATCATAGCTCCTCCTGATCGGGAAGCAACTAGAGGATACCACACGGGCTACGGGAGAAATCTAAACTCGTACAAGGCTCGGTATGGTAGATGACACGGCACAACTAGGCAATGCCAGGGTAGATATACCAATTGCTATCCAGGCTGGTGGAAACGCGTAGCCGCAGTTACCGCCCACCTCGGACTAACTCCCCAAAATCAAAATATAGAGGTGGCCACCGAATCAATCCAAAATCATAGTATAATATCGAAGAGGAGCGTCCGATCAGAGGAATGACCTCATTGGCCTGGAATTGCTCCTGTTTTAGCCACCTTATGCCAACTCACGGGAGTCGGGTCCACGTATTTACCTTACAGGAAACGCCACCACCGACCTACTTCATTCTGGAATCTCCGCCGCGTACACGGTTGGTCAAAGTGGTTTTCGGTATCGACAGAGAGTATGTCCATATCCGATCCCGGTCTCTTTGCCAACCCATCGTTATTATAACCCGTGGTCATTTAAAACATTTTATACTTTAAAACCAAAATAAACATTTCCATTTCAAAACTATAAATACGATATCATTTTAAAACCCAAAACAATATGATATCGTTATATTCAAATATAATTCTTTCCAAAACCATACTGCTTAAAATTTATAATATCTGGAAGCCGAATATTTGAAATATATCTTCAAAACATAATATTTGGAATTTTTACTTTAAATCATAACTCCCAACACACAAATGGTTTGGATATTCAACGGTATATAGAATAAATGGTTTAACTTTATGGTTACTTTGTGAAGAAGATAATTTATATAGCTTTACAAATATATTTCTTTATTTAAAGTTTAAACCATAATTTAAATATCACTTTATGTCCCCAAATCCGTTACAATTCCTATATATATATATCCAATTGGAGTATTTCCTATTCAAAACTAAGTTTGGATTTTATTCTTTCAACAAATCAATGTTTTATTATTTAGTCTTGAATATTCCCATAAATTCCATAAATAAACTCCCAATGTTAGTCATTTAATATCTTCAAAATTCACTTAATACTAGAATATTCATCTTAAATTTATTAAGGAAAATCCAGTTATAAATATCATATCTTAAGATTTTCCAAAACTTAACATAAAATAAAATTTCTCAAATTCCATGAGTTTTAAAACAATCAATTCTAGATTCTGTAGCACTTAGGAAATGCTACCTAAAGTTACGGGTAAAACTAGTCCAATTTCAAAAAGACCGCATTTTTAAAATGCTGTAGCAGATTGATTAACTAAATAAATATTTCCAAATATAACTTATTTATCTATTTACTTATTAACATTTATAACTCATTCAAAAATTAAAATAAAATCCTTTAAAGATATTAAATCAAATATTTAACTTCCAAAATAATTTTTAAATATTTCAGAAAATATTATAAGAACCACGGGCCTGTATATAGTTCTCTAGCCTAGGTCAAGTGATACGGATTTATATCATTTCAACCCGTAATTTACAAAACCCCGGGTTCTATCATTTCAAACCCGCAATCCCAAGTTATCAGTTAAGCAGTTAACAGACTAGTTTAACAATAATCATTATTTCAGCCCATAACAATCCAACTTTAACAGGGAACTTGCAGTGGTGATTTAAGCAGTAAATAACAATTAATAATATAACTGCAGAAATAATATAACAGATAAATAACTGATGAGATGTCAATTTAAATGGGTTCATCATTCTACATCATACTACAGACAGATAATATCTAAATAGAATGTTTACACATACACTTGCGATAATTTACACAATATATGTACATATGTCTGGTGAGAAAAACTCACCTGAAAGTTGCAGAAAATTTGAATACAAAACGACGATTCACCGATAAAGCACGACAGAGAATAACGATCAAATTCTTCTGACGTAGATTCAAATCTAGAACAAAATTTCAATTATGGAATACGTGACTTAAAAATTTACGATCAAAGAAAATGAGAATAGAACGGGGTTTGTTTGCTTTGCTCGACCACTCCACCGTGTACCGTGACCAAAACATACCCTAAACGAGAACCGGGTAACACTAAACTACGACAAAATTTCTAAAGGCTGACTGACAGAAGGTGAAGTTTTCCTACTCTATACTTTGTACATGTGCACACTCGTATCCCATGCAAACTCACGCCATGAATAGAACATAACACTTCCCTGTGTCCAAAATTTTTACCCTGAGAAAAACTCAACTGCTTCGGGCCAAGCAAGTCGTTGCTTCGAGTCAGCACCTATATTGCTTCGAGTTAAATATGTCAAATCTACGGGTCATATGCAAAACTGGTGAACACTTATCCCTATTTCTCTGTTATCCGAATACTTACAGATGCCCATGTTTGTGTTGCCCAACTATCTTCTAACTCATATTTACTTCTAGAATTCAGCTTCACCATCAGATTTTTTTTTTTTCTTCTTCTTTTTTTTCTCTTTTTTTTTTTTCTTTTTTTTTTTTTTTTTTTAAAACCTAGTTGTTCCCCATTTCTACCCAGGCTGATACTAACTAAATATGCAGGCATGTATTACTAAATATGCAGACATGCACAACAGGGATGAAGTACTAACAGTACATAAAATGGAGATGAAGACTTCAACACCCAGGAAAACAATGACCAGACCAAAGTGCAACATTATGGATGCAATATAGATATGAAACTGAAACATATTAGATAATGTAAACTGGAATGGATATGAAGACTGAACATATCAAAAATTTTGAAAATACAAAGTTTCAAAATGAACCCAATAGGCTACAGTTACAAAACTCAAGTGAAGCAAATAATGCAACAGTAGCAGGTATATATGAATACAACCTCAATGCAGACAAGCAGACACACTATCTACATACATATATAACATCAAGCTATGATTCAAACAACAAGATAACATATGGTTTCAAGGGTCTGTTCATATTGTAAGAGCAGAGATATGGGATGCAGACAACTAAAGCATGGTACGAAGCAACATGTAACATTTCACATTTTATCAAAGTAATATAAGACAGTAGTGTGCAACTTGACATGCAAACTGCCACAAGACCAATTCAAGTGAAAATACCCAACTCAAATAAACCAACTAATGCAGACTGTCAAAAAAAAAATGGATCAATAATGCAACCAGGTTATAAGGGACAAGCTATTAATACCTGTACAAGACTGCAACAATTCGAATGAGGGTGAACTCAAATGCATACAACAATTCAAAGTGCAAAGTGAGGATCATCATGCATGGACAGTGCAATGTGACTGAATACAAGTCAATGCCAAGAAAATGCAATACAAATAGGCAAACAAAATGGAAATGAAGACTGGAGCAACATGAGGCATGCAATACTCAGTACATATCTTTATTACAAGAACAATTATGCACTTCAACTACTTAGTTAAACAAAATATTTTAGTAGCATCTGCACTTACCAACTTATCAATTTAAAAACAAAAACTTGGTGCAGCTGTTCTTATCAGTTTAAATCAAAAATTGATATCATTTGTTCTTAACAGTTTAAACAAAAAAAAAAAAATCAAATAGTATCTGTTCTTATTAGAATTAAAACAAAACCAAGTAGTATCTGTTCTTGACAATTTTAAAACAACCCAAATAGTATCTGTTATTATCAATTTAAAAAGAACAAAGTTATGAAAGTATTAGTGGTTATCAATTTAAAACAAATCGCAATTACTGTCTGTTCCTACCAGTTTAAAACTTAAAACTAATAACATCTATATCATAATCATATGCAGACTTGCCAAACTTCCTAGCCTAGACAACAAGTCACAGATCTACACACAATAATTATGGACATAACTCGTACAACATGGGGAGGCCGAGCAAGGTGATGAAGAAAATCAGAAAATGAAGAAGAAGCAAATCTGGACGAAAGGAAAAATGCTATTACCTGATAGATCTCGGGCTCAAGAAGGAGGCAAGGCAGAGCGAATAGTGGAAGGGAAAAAGAGCTGGTGTAAATATAGATGATGTTTGTGAAGTTCCATGGGGATCATAAGTGTAGATAACGCATCAGTTTTTTAAAGAGCTTTTTCATGTGTGATTGTACTTTTGATATGTATATAGGCTATGAATAGGTGCATAGTTCGAACGTTATATAGTAAAACTTAATTTTTGAGGCATCAGTTTCTTTTACTTACGTGATTTAAGGAATGGGATAGATATATAGTGGTTTGAATGTAACTGATGAGCTACATCAGTGGAGGAGATAAATCAATAGTTATAATTTATGCGAGATGCCAGAATTGCAAGCCTTGATTTGTTGATAAATAGTGGTTTAAATCTTTGTATGAAAATATGTGTGAATGCAAAAGTCAGTGAGTTACATGGCTGAAAGGAAGGAGTGCATCAGTTATTCCTTAAAAATAGGTAAGAGGTTCGAACGTTTCTAGTAGAAAACTTGATTTTTATACTGACAAATATTTGGACCATGCATTTGATTCGTCTCAGTTTTATTTGTTTTCTTAAGTATCAGTTTTATTTTTAACTGTGTAAATATGAATACGTGTGTGATGATTCATTTATTTTTAAATAAATTTTGATTTGTATTAAATATGTTTACAAATGTATTTGGACGTTGCAAAATTGGAAAAATATGATCTGTGGCAAGATCAGAGGAAGAGCAATCAGTGGTTTATGACATCAGTTACAAAAGGAATGAAATAAAGGGAGGGACCGAGAGTTACACCACATATAAAGTTTAAAAATATGTAAATATGAATGCGTGATTTCAGCATGCTTTAAATCCCTTATTTAGTTTGATTAAAATAAATGAAATGGCCAGACTTAAGAATTAATTTATGAAAGAAAACTGACATGCGGAGGCAAGTGTAAATGAGTATATTACGTGATTAAGGAAACCCCTGATTTAGCATGTCACATAAGAATGGTAAATGTTAACCGTTTCAAATAATTAACAATTTCTAACCTTGCACTTGAATGTTTTAAACTGTTGCACGGTCAAAGGGAGAGAGAGCTATTAGTTTATAGGAAGGTAAATGTGTTATATGCGTGATTTAAGGTAGAGCCATTTGCAAGCAGAAAATGGGAAAGGTTGGAATTTGCTTCCAATAATATGTCTTGGCTGTAACGCAAAAGCTTGGTTTAAGGCATACGTTGATTTATCTTTAGACATGCAAACTTTTAATATCCCATTTGTTGCAAACTAAACAGTGTGATATAAGATTTAGGCAGTTACACAACTGGATTTAATGTATGCGTGATTTAAGTTTGATGGCTGATATAAGTGCAAAGGAAAAATATCAGAGAGGGATTTGAACGTTACTTAAAAATCAAAACTGAAACGGAAATTTAAAAGAGGGAGAGTTGATTTTCTTAGATGTGAACGGTAACAAAAAGATTTGTACACAGGGGTTGATTTTGCACTGATGTAGGGATGAACGTATGTAATACAATTTATTTTATCAATCGGTCAGTTAACGAATAATAAAATAATGTTTGGTATAAAATCACTGACTGATGTTTCTCTCCAAAATATTTGGAAACACGATTTTTTACACTACGTTAAACAGACGCAGTCAAAATATCAAAAATTTCTGTAAAATAACATTTTAAAAACACACGTTTTATTACGTTGCTTTATACCCTAAAATTTGACGCGTCTTTTAAACGCGAAATTTTACAGTTTAAACATAGCTTAAATTTTTTACAGTTAATATTAAATTTTATTGACATATACAATTTTATAAAATATATCTTCAAATTAAATAATTAACTATATTGTTAAACACAATTTATATAAATACATTTTTAAAATTAAATAATTAATAATAAAATAAATATCTAAAAACTAGGGCTGTTACACTCTCCCCCACTTAAGAACTTTTCGTCCTCGAAAAGGAACGAAAGAAGAGAAACAAAGAAGATAAGCTAGATAGACAAGAATCTTAAACGGATAGTTCCGGATTTGAAGCACGAAGAAGGTTCTCTAGAATTGGTTTTACCCCTTCAGTTTGACTGTCAGTCTATGGGTGCTCAGCGGTGCTCAGGTCCCGATGAGTAACAAAGATCTCAAAGATTATAGAAAGATTTCTAAATAGACTGGTATAAGCGATAGCATCCCAATCCGTAGCAGATAAGGAAACCAAGGACATTTAAAGATAGTTCAAAACAAAATAAGATAATAAATTTGAGATCATAATATTTTGAAAATCATTACGATTTATAGATATTATCATTTGGAAATCATACTACTAAAATCATAACCCTTTTAAAATAATCTTCATTTATTCAATTATAAATTTTCAAACATTATATTTTTAGAATAGCAGCACTGATAATATGTTATAGTAGATATGATAGTATTCCTAATCAGTTTATTATTTTCTTAACTCTAAATTCTTAACAAATATCCTAACCACTTTATTTGAAATACCTATTTTAAAAATAAGATATTCCTTCAATAAAATTTTTTATCCGAAACCCAAAATCTCAATTATCAAATTTAGCAATATTAGAATATGTCCTAACTATTCAAATCATAATTATTCACTTAGGGAATAACTTTAATTAGAATTTCTTAGTTAGATTTAAGGTTCCATGTTAAATCAACTTTGATTATTAGGTTCCTTTGAATAAATTTCTTAAATTCCTTTTTCTATATCTACCTCTATTTATCTTTTACAACTAAAATTTTAGTGTATAACATTTATTATAACCACCTAAATTTTAATTATAAAATCCCCTTTTTATAATGTATATTATCCAATTACATTGTTAACTTTTGAAACTCAAGGTAAGTTATATTGAATGGAATTGAGTATTATACAACTAAACTTTCAAATTCAATTATTTCCTGTTGGAATTTCTTATTCAAATTTATTTTTATTAAATTATTCCTCAAGATAAAACTTAAGAATTAAATTTCTGATTCTTCTTCAAACCATTTAGAGATAAATAAATATATATACATAATATGTCAAATCAAATATAAATTATATATATTAAGTCATACTTTAGAAATTCAAATCAAAAATCTCAAGGTACACTGTAGCCAGACTACAGGGTGGTCCCTTCACTTCGAAACTCGAAAATGAAAGTCGATGATGCTGCAGTCATCACCGAAATTATTTTCCAGCGACAAAGAGAAAAGCACTAGATTTTAAAAAATTTCGGAAACAAATTTCTATTCGAAAATACTTATTATATCCTTTTAAACTTTAAATACAAGGTTTGAAATCATCGGAAGTTTAATTCTCAAGTTCTAGTTTTAACTTCATTTCTATTTGTAACCATTGTTTTATAGTTCAATTATTTATATATGACAAAACACATGGCTTACAAACTCATATATAAAATCAAAACTATTATCTCTTGACAACTAGTCAAATTAATTATAGAGTTCTGAAAATTATACTTATATATATATTAGATTTTATTTTCAAATACAGAAATAAAACTTTCAAGTCAAGGATAGTGATTCAAATTTTTGATGAACTCAAATCAAATAGAATTCAAGATGAGTTGAAATCAGAAAATCCGGTGATTAAAAATCAGAATAAGGAAACTGGGTAAGTCTATATAATCGCGGACAACCTTGACCGGGTCAACCGTGACTTAAAGAATCGGATCGATGTGGTTGGGGTAAATCTACATTTGATCCGAAGAGGTAGAGTTCGGAATAACCAAAGATACTAGCATATAAACCAATGATAAATATAAATCTCCGGTGAATAAATGCTAATTGTAAAGGAGTTTCACCCCTTTATTAGAATGATGGCGAGACCGCAAATTTACTATGAAGATCATTCGAAGTGGAGTTATGGAATACTCCAGAATTTAAGGAAGATGAAAAGTGAGGGACACGAATGAACTTTGGAACCGTAGGGGACGTTCCAGAACTCGAAAAGAGAATGGTTCAATCTCTAATGAAGGTGATTCTGTAAATCCAATTTACCATATATTCTAAGTTTTGCCTAGAACCAAAGCTCTGATACCAAATGTAATGACCCAGTATTTTCAACCCTTCGCATCCGCTCATGTCGGACTTGAAGTGTTCAAGGTACTGCGTTGTAGAATAAATTTGGCAAAACTCAGAATATGCAGTAAATAAAATCACAGAATCACATACACAGATATCAGAACTTACAGCGGAAATAAAATTTCAGTGGTTCATGAAGCCACTACAAATCTTTGATCAACAGAATTTACATAGTTTAGAATCTGCAATACAGCTTTAGACATACATAGGAACAGAGTCTTCCAAAGCCTTGCTTGCAAAAAGATAAAGACTGAAAAGGCTTCCAGCAGCACGAATGATCTACGGGATGTCCTAGCTCCAGATAGAACTGAAAACCGCAACTCAGGCTGACCCGAGCGTAAAAGAAAACATAACAATCGAGTCAGGACATACATACTTATATAATGTAAGCTAATTCAAGTGTACTGTAATATAGAGCAAGTAACTTAAAGGATGCTTGGGACCGCCCATCCTCTAAGGATCCGTTAAACTATTTACTATGTAGTATATTGCGCTATTATAATAGTGTCTATTTATAAAATAAACATACTTTTTTCTTAGCATTAAGGGGTTACCCATATAGCCCTTAACACGTAATAGTCCCAGTAGTCCATCCAATATCATAGCTCCTCCTGATCGGGAAGCAACTAGAGGATACCACACGGGCTACGGGAGAAATCTAAACTCGTACAAGGCTCGGTATGGTAGATGACACGGGACAACTAGGCAATGCCAGGGTAGATATACCAATTGCTATCCAGGCTGGTGGAAACGCGTAGCCGCAGTTACCGCCCACCTCGGACTAACTCCCCAAAATCAAAATATAGAGGTGGCCACCGAATCAATCCAAAATCATAGTATAATATCGAAGAGGAGCGTCCGATCAGAGGAATGACCTCATTGGCCTGGAATTGCTCCTGTTTTAGCCACCTTATGCCAACTCACGGGAGTCGGGTCCACGTATTTACCTTACAGGAAACGCCACCACCGACCTACTTCATTCTGGAATCTCCGCCGCGTACACGGTTGGTCAAAGTGGTTTTCGGTATCGACAGAGAGTATGTCCATATCCGATCCCGGTCTCTTTGCCAACCCATCGTTATTATAACCCGTGGTCATTTAAAACATTTTATACTTTAAAACCAAAATAAACATTTCCATTTCAAAACTATAAATACGATATCATTTTAAAACCCAAAACAATATGATATCGTTATATTCAAATATAATTCTTTCCAAAACCATACTGCTTAAAATTTATAATATCTGGAAGCCGAATATTTGAAATATATCTTCAAAACATAATATTTGGAATTTTTACTTTAAATCATAACTCCCAACACACAAATGGTTTGGATATTCAACGGTATATAGAATAAATGGTTTAACTTTATGGTTACTTTGTGAAGAAGATAATTTATATAGCTTTACAAATATATTTCTTTATTTAAAGTTTAAACCATAATTTAAATATCACTTTATGTCCCCAAATCCGTTACAATTCCTATATATATATATCCAATTGGAGTATTTCCTATTCAAAACTAAGTTTGGATTTTATTCTTTCAACAAATCAATGTTTTATTATTTAGTCTTGAATATTCCCATAAATTCCATAAATAAACTCCCAATGTTAGTCATTTAATATCTTCAAAATTCACTTAATACTAGAATATTCATCTTAAATTTATTAAGGAAAATCCAGTTATAAATATCATATCTTAAGATTTTCCAAAACTTAACATAAAATAAAATTTCTCAAATTCCATGAGTTTTAAAACAATCAATTCTAGATTCTGTAGCACTTAGGAAATGCTACCTAAAGTTACGGGTAAAACTAGTCCAATTTCAAAAAGACCGCATTTTTAAAATGCTGTAGCAGATTGATTAACTAAATAAATATTTCCAAATATAACTTATTTATCTATTTACTTATTAACATTTATAACTCATTCAAAAATTAAAATAAAATCCTTTAAAGATATTAAATCAAATATTTAACTTCCAAAATAATTTTTAAATATTTCAGAAAATATTATAAGAACCACGGGCCTGTATATAGTTCTCTAGCCTAGGTCAAGTGATACGGATTTATATCATTTCAACCCGTAATTTACAAAACCCCGGGTTCTATCATTTCAAACCCGCAATCCCAAGTTATCAGTTAAGCAGTTAACAGACTAGTTTAACAATAATCATTATTTCAGCCCATAACAATCCAACTTTAACAGGGAACTTGCAGTGGTGATTTAAGCAGTAAATAACAATTAATAATATAACTGCAGAAATAATATAACAGATAAATAACTGATGAGATGTCAATTTAAATGGGTTCATCATTCTACATCATACTACAGACAGATAATATCTAAATAGAATGTTTACACATACACTTGCGATAATTTACACAATATATGTACATATGTCTGGTGAGAAAAACTCACCTGAAAGTTGCAGAAAATTTGAATACAAAACGACGATTCACCGATAAAGCACGACAGAGAATAACGATCAAATTCTTCTGACGTAGATTCAAATCTAGAACAAAATTTCAATTATGGAATACGTGACTTAAAAATTTACGATCAAAGAAAATGAGAATAGAACGGGGTTTGTTTGCTTTGCTCGACCACTCCACCGTGTACCGTGACCAAAACATACCCTAAACGAGAACCGGGTAACACTAAACTACGACAAAATTTCTAAAGGCTGACTGACAGAAGGTGAAGTTTTCCTACTCTATACTTTGTACATGTGCACACTCGTATCCCATGCAAACTCACGCCATGAATAGAACATAACACTTCCCTGTGTCCAAAATTTTTACCCTGAGAAAAACTCAACTGCTTCGGGCCAAGCAAGTCGTTGCTTCGAGTCAGCACCTATATTGCTTCGAGTTAAATATGTCAAATCTACGGGTCATATGCAAAACTGGTGAACACTTATCCCTATTTCTCTGTTATCCGAATACTTACAGATGCCCATGTTTGTGTTGCCCAACTATCTTCTAACTCATATTTACTTCTAGAATTCAGCTTCACCATCAGATTTTTTTTTTTTCTTCTTTTTTTTTTTTCTCTTTTTTTTTTTCTTTTCTTTTTTTTTTTTTTTAAAACCTAGTTGTTCCCCATTTCTACCCAGGCTGATACTAACTAAATATGCAGGCATGTATTACTAAATATGCAGACATGCACAACAGGGATGAAGTACTAACAGTACATAAAATGGAGATGAAGACTTCAACACCCAGGAAAACAATGACCAGACCAAAGTGCAACATTATGGATGCAATATAGATATGAAACTGAAACATATTAGATAATGTAAACTGGAATGGATATGAAGACTGAACATATCAAAAATTTTGAAAATACAAAGTTTCAAAATGAACCCAATAGGCTACAGTTACAAAACTCAAGTGAAGCAAATAATGCAACAGTAGCAGGTATATATGAATACAACCTCAATGCAGACAAGCAGACACACTATCTACATACATATATAACATCAAGCTATGATTCAAACAACAAGATAACATATGGTTTCAAGGGTCTGTTCATATTGTAAGAGCAGAGATATGGGATGCAGACAACTAAAGCATGGTACGAAGCAACATGTAACATTTCACATTTTATCAAAGTAATATAAGACAGTAGTGTGCAACTTGACATGCAAACTGCCACAAGACCAATTCAAGTGAAAATACCCAACTCAAATAAACCAACTAATGCAGACTGTCAAAAAAAAAATGGATCAATAATGCAACCAGGTTATAAGGGACAAGCTATTAATACCTGTACAAGACTGCAACAATTCGAATGAGGGTGAACTCAAATGCATACAACAATTCAAAGTGCAAAGTGAGGATCATCATGCATGGACAGTGCAATGTGACTGAATACAAGTCAATGCCAAGAAAATGCAATACAAATAGGCAAACAAAATGGAAATGAAGACTGGAGCAACATGAGGCATGCAATACTCAGTACATATCTTTATTACAAGAACAATTATGCACTTCAACTACTTAGTTAAACAAAATATTTTAGTAGCATCTGCACTTACCAACTTATCAATTTAAAAACAAAAACTTGGTGCAGCTGTTCTTATCAGTTTAAATCAAAAATTGATATCATTTGTTCTTAACAGTTTAAACAAAAAAAAAAAATCAAATAGTATCTGTTCTTATTAGAATTAAAACAAAACCAAGTAGTATCTGTTCTTGACAATTTTAAAACAACCCAAATAGTATCTGTTATTATCAATTTAAAAAGAACAAAGTTATGAAAGTATTAGTGGTTATCAATTTAAAACAAATCGCAATTACTGTCTGTTCCTACCAGTTTAAAACTTAAAACTAATAACATCTATATCATAATCATATGCAGACTTGCCAAACTTCCTAGCCTAGACAACAAGTCACAGATCTACACACAATAATTATGGACATAACTCGTACAACATGGGGAGGCCGAGCAAGGTGATGAAGAAAATCAGAAAATGAAGAAGAAGCAAATCTGGACGAAAGGAAAAATGCTATTACCTGATAGATCTCGGGCTCAAGAAGGAGGCAAGGCAGAGCGAATAGTGGAAGGGAAAAAGAGCTGGTGTAAATATAGATGATGTTTGTGAAGTTCCATGGGGATCATAAGTGTAGATAACGCATCAGTTTTTTAAAGAGCTTTTTCATGTGTGATTGTACTTTTGATATGTATATAGGCTATGAATAGGTGCATAGTTCGAACGTTATATAGTAAAACTTAATTTTTGAGGCATCAGTTTCTTTTACTTACGTGATTTAAGGAATGGGATAGATATATAGTGGTTTGAATGTAACTGATGAGCTACATCAGTGGAGGAGATAAATCAATAGTTATAATTTATGCGAGATGCCAGAATTGCAAGCCTTGATTTGTTGATAAATAGTGGTTTAAATCTTTGTATGAAAATATGTGTGAATGCAAAAGTCAGTGAGTTACATGGCTGAAAGGAAGGAGTGCATCAGTTATTCCTTAAAAATAGGTAAGAGGTTCGAACGTTTCTAGTAGAAAACTTGATTTTTATACTGACAAATATTTGGACCATGCATTTGATTCGTCTCAGTTTTATTTGTTTTCTTAAGTATCAGTTTTATTTTTAACTGTGTAAATATGAATACGTGTGTGATGATTCATTTATTTTTAAATAAATTTTGATTTGTATTAAATATGTTTACAAATGTATTTGGACGTTGCAAAATTGGAAAAATATGATCTGTGGCAAGATCAGAGGAAGAGCAATCAGTGGTTTATGACATCAGTTACAAAAGGAATGAAATAAAGGGAGGGACCGAGAGTTACACCACATATAAAGTTTAAAAATATGTAAATATGAATGCGTGATTTCAGCATGCTTTAAATCCCTTATTTAGTTTGATTAAAATAAATGAAATGGCCAGACTTAAGAATTAATTTATGAAAGAAAACTGACATGCGGAGGCAAGTGTAAATGAGTATATTACGTGATTAAGGAAACCCCTGATTTAGCATGTCACATAAGAATGGTAAATGTTAACCGTTTCAAATAATTAACAATTTCTAACCTTGCACTTGAATGTTTTAAACTGTTGCACGGTCAAAGGGAGAGAGAGCTATTAGTTTATAGGAAGGTAAATGTGTTATATGCGTGATTTAAGGTAGAGCCATTTGCAAGCAGAAAATGGGAAAGGTTGGAATTTGCTTCCAATAATATGTCTTGGCTGTAACGCAAAAGCTTGGTTTAAGGCATACGTTGATTTATCTTTAGACATGCAAACTTTTAATATCCCATTTGTTGCAAACTAAACAGTGTGATATAAGATTTAGGCAGTTACACAACTGGATTTAATGTATGCGTGATTTAAGTTTGATGGCTGATATAAGTGCAAAGGAAAAATATCAGAGAGGGATTTGAACGTTACTTAAAAATCAAAACTGAAACGGAAATTTAAAAGAGGGAGAGTTGATTTTCTTAGATGTGAACGGTAACAAAAAGATTTGTACACAGGGGTTGATTTTGCACTGATGTAGGGATGAACGTATGTAATACAATTTATTTTATCAATCGGTCAGTTAACGAATAATAAAATAATGTTTGGTATAAAATCACTGACTGATGTTTCTCTCCAAAATATTTGGAAACACGATTTTTTACACTACGTTAAACAGACGCAGTCAAAATATCAAAAATTTCTGTAAAATAACATTTTAAAAACACACGTTTTATTACGTTGCTTTATACCCTAAAATTTGACGCGTCTTTTAAACGCGAAATTTTACAGTTTAAACATAGCTTAAATTTTTTACAGTTAATATTAAATTTTATTGACATATACAATTTTATAAAATATATCTTCAAATTAAATAATTAACTATATTGTTAAACACAATTTATATAAATACATTTTTAAAATTAAATAATTAATAATAAAATAAATATCTAAAAACTAGGGCTGTTACACCGCCATCTTGAAAAAACCCAAAACATGCATAAAGAGATCTCATCTCAAACAAGCCATAAGGCAAATATGTCTCTAAAGAGGAGAATAAACTCTCAAGTAAACGCCGAAAGGAAAATGTCATACAACGCCAGTGTAGGCAATTCAAATATAAAAATAGAACTTCCAAGAGTTCAAATTCCCGAAAGGTAATCGCCACAAATATATATATATATATCGAATGGTTTAAAGGATCAATTTCGAAAAGGGGCGATACACTAGGAAAAATAGTCAAAGAAACCATCACAAAAGTGTTTGCACGTGCATGTGGCCGAAGTCTTGCCAAGTACTGTTATCTCAAATAGGTACCTCACCCAAAGACAAAACGTCACAATGACAAATATGCAACAATAGCAAATACGCCGCAATATAAAATACGCGCAATGGTAAACTTCTCGAAGACAAATACGCCGCAATGGCAAGCGTCGCAATGGCAATGACCCGAAGGTCCAGTACTGGCACGCCGCAATGGAAAATGTGTCACAAACTCTCGAATAGGAACCCTAATAGTGTTAACATGCATCTCATACCACACGTTTGCACTAATTGGTTTATTAACCGCCAATAGATATCACACTCGAAGCAGTAAAAAAAAGTTTACCTCATCTCATCAGTTAACTCGATCCGAAGGTTAAAATGATCAAACGGACAAGTTAGGAATTAACCGATAAGACAAATACACGTGTCCCATACCACTTTTTCTACCAAACCGTTTAATTCTCCTTCTCATTCGCTTGAATAGTACAAAAAATTATATTTTATATATAAAATAATTTATTTGAGATAACAAGCTTTTAAAACCATTTTCCGTAATCAATTTTGAAGACGGTATTTGAAAATTCCCTTATTATAAAGAATAAATAGATTTTATAGCTTAAATTAATTTAAAAATATTACATAATAATTATTTGAATGCCAATTTATTTTAAAAACTATTTCAAAATTGTTTGAAAAAATCTGTGCTCGAAATCAAAGAAATCACTCAAAACTGTCATTCAAATTCAATTCAAATTTGAATTTCAAATTCATTAAGACTTGGCTATTGATTGGCATCATAGCCCTCAAAACATTTCAGAAATATCATAAAAAGAAGTAAAAGTCAAAAGTCGGACGGAAAAAGAACATAAAAACGCTTGGGCAAAATAATACCCAGGTCTGAAATCTTCTTTGGGTTCAACTTTTGGAAACAAAACAGGTGGCCGAACTAACATTGATTAAACTAAAAATTGGTGTGCACAAAGTACAAAACTTCAATTTTCAAAAAAAAAAGAATCAGTGATTTCCGACAGAAAATTAAGAAGTCACGCTGTCTCAAACATAAACTCGGACCATGTTTGTAACAGTTAAACAAGAATGTGCCAAGGCCTGAAAATCCATTCTAGGTTCAACTTTCAGGCATAAAACAAAGGGCCAAATGACATCGGATTGAGCTTAAAATTGGTATGAAAATAGTAGAATACTTTATATTTCAAAGAAAAAATTAATCATGCAATTTGGGTAAAGTATGAGAGAGTTATGATGTCTCAAAGTTGAAACCAGACAGTGTTTTCACTGTAAAATTATGGGTAAAAACATGCTTCGGATCAAAGTTCGGCAGCATATTTTTATAAGCTATATAGGTCAAAATGACCTGAAATTCGGCAAGCTTATAGTAGAAAACTTTATCTTTCAAAAAAAAATAATCATGCAATTCGAGCAAGAAACGAAAGAAATGTGATCTCTCAAACATGGACTCAGACCATGTTTGCAGCAACTCAGAAAACAAAATGTGTATGGTAATTTCCATGTTGTGCATTAATTTTGCAGTGCAATTTTCAAGCATCAAAAGAAAATGTTTTTCAATGAAATTTGGCATACATATACTATAATACACAGGCTACCAAATGAAGAAAATCCACCAGCATTTCATTGCCATAATTGGGAAAAAAGGACGTGCAAAGTGACACACAAACTCGGTTTTCATAGAAATAAAATATGAACATAAAATCAATATATTGAAGCTATTTTTAGTTAGATTTTGGCATTTTGAAGCTTTTGCTTCAATTGGCAATTGTGAACAGTAACTCACCTAAGCAAATAGCAAAAATTAACACCAATTAGCTGAAGAAGTTTGAAGCATTTGGTGAAGAAGGGCCTTCAAAAACCTGTAAATGCTGGAAATTGAACATGCAGAAAAGAAGAAACAAGTTACTGACAATTTCATGATCAAACTCAAGATTTTTGATGAAATATGCTAAGTATTGGATTTTATTACCTTATCTTGCTTTTGTTTTATTGGTTTTCTCTTTTATTTCAGCAAGATTTGAAGAAAAATTTAATTTTGAAAAGAGGTGGCCATGGATTTTCTTTTTACTGTAATTTGTTTGAGAAGAAGAAAGTTAGTAGAGAGAAAACAACATACAGCTAATTTTTCTCTCCTTTCTTGATAATTCTTGATTAGGTTAATGGATCAAAACCCCATACCCAATAAGCCCAATCATATACTTAGTGAAAATTCACTAAGTAATAAACATTTTTACCTATTCTAACAATATAAACATATTTTTTTCTCCAAATAAAACTTATACAACAAAAGTGTATGTAAGAAAAATTGTTTTCTCAATAAAATAAAATTTATTTTATCTTAAAAATCTACTTTTAATAGTAAAACCTTATTTTTTACATAAATATCACAATTCTACACTTTTGTCTCAAAACACCATTTTTAACATAACAATTTATACAAAAATTGATTTCTTATCAAATAAAATACACCAAACCATTTTAAACTCAATTTTTATAACCAAAAATTATTTTCAAATCACATTTCATCTTTTTATTTATAATAAACACATTTTAAAATCAAATACGCCCTTTAAAAATTATTAAAAGAAGTGTTTGGCAATAATTACAAGAATTATTGCATTTTTCTCAAATAAATCGTATTTCACCCTTTATTCTCACAAATAAACAAAATAAAGTTTTCAAAATTTATTTTCACGTTTATTTACAAAATCCATTGTTCATTTAAAATACACATTGAAATCTCCAATTTATTTTAATTCACAATATTAAATTATAACCACCGTTATAATTCAATATTTACAGGTAATCACCAATACCAGGGTTGTTACTACTGTTCTGTGATGTGTTTTGCATTCAAGTTGTTGTATTTTGTTCCAATAGATCCTATAGCCACCTTTGGCTTTGTATTAAGTATTTATTGGATATGTCGATCCATCTGAGATAGAAAAAAATTATGGCATTTATCGACGTATTCGATAGATATTTAAGACAAGTTATAGATGGTTGCTCCTATCCAGCCATATTCTCTATATTAGCAGACAATATTACCTAGTAATACTCTTTGTTAATGTAGGTCTCGGGGTAGGGCGTCACATCTTGACCGTAAAATATTTTATCGATTAAAAATTATCGCAACGTTGTTGCACCTTTATTTTATTATATACGAACATATATTCAAATAGTATAAGTATTATTTAATTCACTAATCAATTTTACTTTTACTAAACAAGTTAAGAAACAATTAACAAAAATAAACACAAAAGGACAAAACATGTCACATCAAATCCAACCAAATCTTTACTTTTCTTTACTTAAATATTAAGTGATTAAGACATAAAGTGATGATGTGATAAGGTGATGGTAAGTGTTGAAAAAGTAAGATAAAGTAAGGATATTTCGGTAATTTTGTAAAGGATTAGTTTTGTAATTCATCGCTCCTTACTTTTCCTATAAATACTCATCCATTCTTCTCAATTTTCACACTTCTCATTCTTCTTCTTCATTTTTGAGCTTTTTTTTGCTCATTAATAACTTCTCCTCTTTAAGAGAGGTAGGAGGGTTAAAAATAGTGGAGTGCTTAAGCACTAATCCACTTGTTACGCTCTAACATCTTCTTAATTCACTTCTTCTTCTCTTCTTTAATGACGCTTGGCCATGAGAAATATGGAGGTGGGGAGGCATGGCCGAGATCAAAGCAAAGGTAGAAGTGATGGCCGAGAGTAAGGAGTAAGAAGAAGTTGAATTGGGCAAGTTTTGGTTGAGTTTAGTAATGATTAGATGAAGCGTTGTTGTGATTTGAATCTTGGTAGGAAGTTAATCAATTCGGTTAAATGTGAGAAATTCTCATCGCTTTTTGAATTATATTGATTATCAAGTTTAATTGTTATGTTAGAATCACCATTTGATGATATGGATATTTGATTGATTGTTTGAATATGTTGGATGATTCATTGTAATGTTATGACACTTATCGTATTATACCCGTATTGAATATGTTAATGTTACATGATTATTTGTAAGTTGTGATGTTAATATGGACATCAAATTTCTATCATTTTCGATTAAGCGATCTCTTTGTTAAAGACCCAATTTTGGTGATATGAGATACTTCAGAAAAATAAGTCTCTTTTCAATTAGAATTGAAATTAAAGTGGAAATAAAAGAGAAATTGAAATTAGAAGTGGCATTGGTTTTGAAATGGAAAGTTAAATTTAAATTGAGATTGAGATGAATAGTGAAATTAAATTGAAATCAAAATCGAAATCGATTTTGAAAATTGAGGTTGAAATTTAAATTAGAATTGAAATTAGGAAATCTAAGTTTTCATTGAGTTCAATTTGAAGTTGGAATTGAAATTGAATTGAAATTGGAATTTAAAATTTAATATTAAAATAATAGGAATAAAATAATATTATAATATGGTAATAGTGAAAATTCATTTTAGATATTTTAAAAAGTGAATATATTGATTTAAATTGATTTGTAATGATTTTATAAGTGATAAA
The DNA here is from genome assembly GCA_030765085.1 of Allium cepa. Taxonomy (NCBI): domain Eukaryota; kingdom Viridiplantae; phylum Streptophyta; class Magnoliopsida; order Asparagales; family Amaryllidaceae; genus Allium; species Allium cepa. Next base: position 687,074,091 of record CM060932.1, on the reverse strand, counting down.
ATTCAATTTGAGTAGATTATTTTAAATATTGAAAAATAAGTTAAAACTAGGTGCGTCGTGCAACGGTAGTTTGCGTTTCCGTGCCGAAAAGTTCAAATGAGTGTAAAAAGTGGAATATAGGTCGGAATTCTTCGAGATAAGAAAATTCTGAACTATTATATCCATATCTTCCAAACGAAGAAAGAAAATCAAAGTTTTGTTAAGTATATTTTGAAGTATGTCTAAATCAATTTTTCTAGAAAAATTGCGCTAGTGCAGTTAAGTGACCATAACAGAAAATCCGTTTAAATGAATGTTTTTAATTATGGAAAAATATGGAATAAATTTTATAAATCCATTTAAATGGTTTAGAAGAGTTGAAGTGGAAAATATGAATTTTCAAATATTATAAAGTTGATTAAATCAAATAAGCTTATACAGCACTTTCCGCAGCACTTTTTGCTACGAATTCTATAACTTTTTGAATATAAGTTTAAACGTGACGATTTTCCCCAGAATCAATTGTGAATGTTTTTATAAGAAAAATTAAGTGTTTAAAAGATAATTTGGAATCTTTATGACCAATTCCAAAATAAAGTAGATAACTGAGTATGCGAAAACGATTAGTACATTTGTTCTGCTTGTGAGATCTGAGAATATAAAAAAAGGTGTTTAACTAAGGTTAGAGATGAATCAACCAGTGCCTTGAACTTACCTGACCTCTGTTTTCTTTTCTTAGGCGAGTGGTGGAATGGACAGAAAGGAAAGCTCGGATGCTCTAAGATAAAAAGATTATATTAAGTTTCTCCAAAATAAAAGAAGATTAGTATTAGCCAAAATTTAAGCAATCTCCAAAATGAATAAATTACGACTTGGATTGCGTAGGGATAATCTTCTTATACTTGGTATTAAAATCCAAAGAGAGAACTCATCCTATTCATGGAATTTAAAAGGTGATTTCACCGTTATTCCGCCCATAACACTTGTTGAATATGGAAATTGATGTTGAGTAAAATTAAAATGATTTCTATGATCGTATTTACTCAAAAATATTTTGCTAAGATTGATTTAGGGTTTATTGTAAACGATGTCTTAAATAACATTGTTTTTTGACCCGTCTAAAAGTTAAGAAATTTGGATCAAGAATTAAGTGAGGGGAATTGAGATATTGCCCAAAGCAAAAGAATGAATTACTTAGAATTATTCTAAGTCAAAAGAAAGTGATTTCGAAATCGTCCGAAAAGAATTAAAGAGAAAAGAAATTTAATGATCCTTTATACTCATATTCACTTGTTTTATCGATAATTGGATTTCGAAGAAACCGGGGTTAGATTTGGATGAGTCCTATCCGAAAACCACTTCAAACCAATATATACGTTCGAATGTGAAGACATGTTGAAGATGATGATTATTGAAGACCGTGGATTTTCATAGCGTGGGGACTGCTTGTTGACATGCTCTGGGTAGCTCCCAATATAGAGTTATTTATAGCAGTGGTCTCCTCGTTGTGGAGATTTTTCGGATTGCAAGGACTACTCGCTACTAGTGGTAGTAGGAGAGTACCTTCGGTTTGTCCTGTTCTTGGACAACTTGTATGGACATTCGTCTGACATTGCATTTCTAAAGATTACGTAAATTGGTTTTTACAAACATACATCTATGGTAGTAGAGAAGACAACTTATCTTAGCCTAACACCTTCCTTGAGACATAGGAGCTCAAGGATTGTATTTTTATGGAAGGCAATTAGTAGTCAACGAAAATGGCAATGTGGCATTTAGAGATTTGATATGTGTTATGTGAAAAGGTAACGTTGCCTCGAGCCTCATCAACCGGAAATGACTGAAATGGAGTTAAATGCGGCAAGGCTAAGTGGGTTATTCCCAATTAGGGTATGATCATCCCCTTCTAGATATATTTCTTCCCGTTATGACGTTTGTGATGTAAATTAATGTAGTTTGTATGCTTGGGCGCCCAGTTTAAAGGTCGGTAACGACCGGGGGATGATATATTCGGTACTATCTAGTTATAGAAATAGGCCGGTCTTCTTTTGGTAGGGGTTCCTTTGTGATGTTCCTCGGTACATTCCTTTAGATATGTACTGCCGGAAGGTAGCCCCTTCACTTGGTCATTTGTATTGAAATCTATTCTCCAATAAGAACCTGCGGTTTTTTTTATATTGGCGTAATGAATAACCTCGAAACGCTATATGGGTAACCATTTCAGATAAGATTAATAAGTTTATTTGCAAATATTTTCAAAGATATGTCATTAGAAATAATATCAAAGGTTTTGATATAAAAATGTTTAAGTCATCATAAGTTAAAAACTCGTTCGTGTTTATGTGTGGGCGTGATCTTATGAGATACCGTTTCTTTTCAAATGATTTAATTTAAAAGTCTGATAATGACACTGTCATTTATTATTAAGTTTTTCTCATGCTGGTTTATCAAGCCTAATTTGGGTATTTTCAATACTCGAGTCAGATCCGAGTAGTTTCAGGTTGAGTTGAATCCGGTTGAAGTTTCCAGAGAATAGCTGGAGATATTCATCTACCTATGGACATATTCTATTATTCGCTATGCTTGGTTAGTTTTAGTTTGATATTTTTCAGCAAGTGTAAGGAAAAATGTTTATAACTGTACAAACTGAATTTAGGTTAGACTCTGATATATGTATTTTAAAAAATTTCTACCGTAAAGATATTTGTTCAATATTATATATTATTCCATTCGAGTGAGATTATGTTCTGTCTATTTTTCTTTACTACTCTTGATCATCCATACTTTCATGCAACTTGGGTTGGACATGAGTGGTCTATTGTCGACTCAAAGGGTACGGAATTATGGGTCGTCACAATATCTTATGAAATAAAACTCATAGTCTCAACAAAAATCTGAGTATAGATATCCCTCTTAAGTGTCATGATGTGCACGTAAATGTGCATATATTTACATCCATATTTTATCTATTTTTATGTAAATAAATGTCATATTTGGGTATTTTAATATGTTTAAACCAAAATTCAATTATTGTCAAATCATCATATATTCGTGATCATTCAAGGAAAAAATGGTAATTTTTGTGCGTGTGTCAATTTGAGAATTTTTACCTGAACATTTTTTTATGATTTTATAGGAATTTGAATGCATATGTAAGAGGGTTTCATGAAGATATATGCATGCACAAGAGAATACAAAAAAAGAAAGATGGAAATAATTCAAATACATGATCATGGAAGATCTCATCCACTTTCCTAAATTTACAATTAGAAGCTAATGGACAATTAAGTGAAGGTTAAAACTTCATGCATAATTGATGATGGATTAATTAGAGGCTATTGGTGGTCACGCTTCCTAAAGGGCATTTTTGGAAGCACCCTAAAAAGTGAATTAGGGTTTTATGCATGTATAAATAAACCACTAATGTACATGTAGATAGCTTCTTACTCTGATTTTTACTTAGGAAAATTAGCAAGCAAGTTGTAAGCTCAAAGTTATATGAATAAAAATGACTTCTTAGCCTCTTTCTCTTTTCTTTTCCACATGCTTCTCTTTACTTTTATGCTTTTTTTATTTCATGTTCATAGTTTAGATTTACATTTATGCAATTAGTTTAATGTTATTCAATGCAAGTAGTTAATCTCTTTTCTTTTAATCAGTTTCTACTTCTCTTTGTTTTCCTATGTTGCATACATGTGTTGATATGATAACACATATAAGTAGCTAAACCCTTTCAATTTAGGGGTTATGAAGCTCTCTAACTTTATGTAATTTCAACACTTCTATGATTTATGATTTCTTATATTTGTGCTTCATGAAAGTGGATTTTGATGTAAGTTTATACAAGTGGGTTTGATAGCTTATGTTGCATATGCAAATGAGATATTCTTATTCAACATAAACACAAATTACATCAATATTTGATTATTGGTTTTTGATTTTGAAATGAAAGTAAAAACAAAATTTGATAACTATATTACTAATTACAGTAGTAAATAGATAATACTTAAAATAGCCTTTGCTTTGGCTTCATTTTCATGTGGATTGGTAAGTGGTTTATTTATGGCATTATAGTTTGATGGTTTAAGTTATGTTAACTAATAACATAAATAATCCATACCTATGATAAATGCAACAATTATGCCACTTAATATCAAAAATAAAGATCATAGATTGCATATTTGTTAATTTACATAAATATGAGAGTGGATATAGCTCTAATTTGTTTTCTAATCGCATAGTTTTTTAATCATATTTTCATTCTAAGTTTTAGCTTCATTTTATTGTTAGTTAATAATCCTCTTTCATTTTGTCTAACTTGATTGATTAGAAAGTTTTAAAATCTTAAAAATTTCCTACGGATCGACCCGTACTTGGCACGTACTAAAATTATACGCCGTGCGCTTGCGATAAAATTTAATTCAAAATTTATCGACAATTTTCTAACTTGATAGAAAATTTGTCGGTAAAAAGTTTTTGACGCTGTTAGCGGAGAATTGCTTTGATTTTATTTTCTATTCTTCGGATTATTTTGTTTGATTTTTATGTGTTTCATTTTGTGTGTATTACATTTAAAAAAGAAATTGTGTATGTTTGTTGTGTGATCTTTGTTTTCATTTTGTTGTGTGCTTGTTTTTGTTGTTTGTTTTTGCATTTACATTTGCATATTTTACATAAAAAAAACCATATACAAAATTTCATTTGAAAATAAAAAAATAATTATTTCATTGTTCAATCTACATTTCAAAATTTTCAATTACAATTTCAACCCGTATCATCAAATTCTCCCATCATAATTCAATTCACAACTGCAACTGTTTTCTGCCTCACTGCCAGCACAGCCATTTCCCTTCCTCTTCGACCAAACCGCAAAACAAGCACTGCCTCGTTACCTAACGGCTGCTGTTCCACTGCTTTGTTCAATTTCATACCACCAGACTGTTCTACCTTGCAAATACAACCTCTCAAACTCACTTCACTGACCATATACATATCCCAACTTCCTCCCTAATATCACTGCTTACTGCATTTGCTGCAACTTACATCTCATCATACTACACTTCACCATATCAGAAAACTACAACAGTTCATACCAGACCTTACCAGACCACCCTGCTTTCTATTGCATCTACACTGCACTTCATCCTTCATTGCAACACCACCACATATAAACAACCTCGTACCATCTGACATACGTACTGCTTCATCATCAAATATACAAGTAAACCATCTTAGCTAACAGCCATCTCTTTGCACATTCAAGCATCAACTTCAACTTATCCTAACATTCACATCACGTACATCTCTGCACATTACGGTCAGTGGCCCTATCCACTACAAATTCTTCTACCAAGCAACAACCTCCACTTGACAGCATCATTCACATCACACACTTCACAATTTCAACAAAACATTCAACCACACTTCACCTGAAACAACCCCCTGCTGCTGCCAAACCTCCCCCTGAACCTACAAACATCACTGACAGTGCCATAATCCTATCCATCACCTCTCATACCATCAACCAAAGCACTTATATCAAATATCCCCACTGAACAGCTATACTTCACCGACTACATCACCAGAGAGACATAGCCAATATCACCCATCCGCCTGATCATTATTGCTGTCAAAACAATCTTTGCCTCAACATCAACTTGCTGAAACAATTACCCATTCATCCATATACGAAAAGAATAAAAAGCAAAAAAACAAGCTAACCACCTGCATTTCACCTGACACCGCCTCTTAAATACTTAACCGCGACTTCAAACACAACCGCAACCTCCTCCTCATCAACTCCTACCAGTGCCATCAACCCCTGCCGTCAATTCACAAGCACCGTCAACGTCTGAACCACCAACTCCGTAACTTCATCGAACAATTCAAGACTTCATTCATACCATCAACCAGAGCAGTCGACTTCCTCAACATCAATTGAACAATCGACTGCGAAGCCTACAAACTCCGACCTCCACCAAATCACTACGCTAGCAATCGCGACTCCAATCCACTAATCAAACAGCAACCCCAGCTTCATCCTATAACCCAAAGCAAATCGTAACCTGCAAATCGAAGTGACCACTGTTTAACTGAGTTGCGATTCTGAGAATTTCCAAATTCCATATTTCTTTTGTTTTTTTGGTGTGATTGCGTTTGTTTTAAAGGAGAAGGTCACCTCTTTTAAGTTTTGTTTTTGCAATTTTAACAGAGAAGAAAAAAGAAAAAAGAATTTTTTTGCGGTCTTGGGCCTTTTGATGGGCTGTGTCGATTAAAAGTTTTGATTTATGTTAAATCCTTTTGTTTTCTCTTAATTAAGATATCTTCTTTTCTAAAAAAAACCATATAAGTTTGTAGTTTCATTTATATTGTTTTGTTTTCACTGCTTTTTCTTTTTTTTGTTTTGTTTATTTTTTTTTCATTTTTTTAGTCCGTAAAAGAAAATTTTGTATATATCTTGTTCGAAATTTCAGATTGCCAAAGCAGAAAAATTGAAAGGAAAAGAATTACTTTGCTTGCTTATAAAAAACGCCACTAAAAAAATAAAAATAAATTGCTAATAATTCTGCAAGCTCTGGTATCGTGTCATTTTCCCTTGTTTTTATTTGAATCGCATTGTTGGTTGCTTGCATTTGCATTTATATAAAAAATTCAAAATCCAAAAAAAAAAAAATATCATTTTAGTTGCACTGTAAATTCATGTTTATTTCTGCTTTGCATTCATCTCATCTTATTTTTTTTCTAAGGGCAATACCCTAATTCACATAAGGTGAGGGATTTCATCTCTTTTTCCTTAGCCCACAAATTGCATTTCATCGTAGAATTTGACTAATAATAAATGTTAGACATTCGACTTAAGGTGCCACGGGCTCATTAGGACTTAATTACATCTTCACAATTGTTTTCTTCGAACAATTTTATTTCTTGGTAGCTAGGCCACGATAGAGTAATAACCATTTATAAATATTACGGTGATTCGTAAATATTATAGTGTTGTTCCTTTGATGGTACTTAAACCTTCGGCTGTATTGCTACGGTAATTCATGGTGCATCGGTAATCTCTGTCCGTTACCTGGTTGAGAAATATTTTTGTTGATATAAAACAAAGTGTGGTTATACAATTTTGGGTTAGAAGCTACCAAGGACAGAAAATTATAATTAAGTCATTTGCATTGCATTAGTTCATGCATATTTAAAAAATAAAAAAAAATCGCAAAATCAAAAATCCAAAAAAAAAATGTTAATTTTACTTTACTTATAATCCAAAAAAATCCTTTTTTCCTTTCCTTTGAAAATTTTCAATCAAAAAAGAATCCAAAAAAGAAAAGAAAATATGTTCAAAACAAATAATTGAAAATTGAAAAACAGAAATATATAAAAATTTGAAAAACCAAAAAAAAAAAATCAAAAACAAACTTTTCTTTTGAAAATATATTACACTAGGTAAATATTTTTCTTCCTTAAAAAAAACCAAAAAAAAACAATTGTTCACTTCATTTTCGAAATCTTGTTTCATTCTCTAAACTTGATTCTAACTTCTTTCTCTTCTCTACTTTCACCTGTGCATGAGTACTTGGACTCGTGACACAATAACAAATCATTGAACTCACGACTCAATAACTAATCGTCTAACTCGAACAGACAATCCTCCTGAAATGGCAAATGAGAACGCCTCTCGAACTCTAATGGGTAGAATCTTTCTCGATGGAGTTTCTATTCCATCTTGCATCATGTTACCCGGCCATACGAGCAACCATTTTGAAATTCACTCGAACCATATTGCCACGCTTCCAAAATTTGGCAATTTTGAACACGATGACCATACATCTTTTTGACAAAATTCGAATAAGTTTGCGCAACCACTAAACCCAACAGCTTTCCGACAGCGGAATCAAACTCGATTAATCCCATTCACTCTTATGGATTACACTGGAAAATTGTTGTACATCTAACCATCGAACTCGATTAAAACTTAGGAAGCATACGTAAAAGCTTTCTTAAAAGGTTCTACCTCTTGGAAAAAATGAGTAGAATTCAAAACAAAATTGTAATTTTTCATCAATTCAAGGGAGAATCATTTGGAAAATATTTTGAAAGATTCAAAGAGCTTTTGATAAAATGCCCACACCATAACTTTGAAAAATGGTCAATTTTCCCATTCTTACACGATGGACTCGAAAACAGCTCATGAACCATACTCGAATCAATGTGCCAAGACAACTTTCTTGCCTAACATCACAATGATGCTTGGAAATTTCTTGAAAACCTCACCGAAAAGTCATCCCAATGGGAACGTTCGAACGAAAAATCAATTTACTCACGATCGAGCGCACACTTGATAGGATCTTCTTTTGCTTCGGAAGCTAAGATCAACGCAGTGTTTAAAAATTCGATAACACTTTCTCATCAAATCAAATGAACCAAGTTTCCCAACCGATGTGTTATAAATGCAATGATCCTAATCATAGAACCAATCGGTGCCCCAAATCCGTCGATTAAACAAATGCTTTCAATAAATCCAAAATGACCCATTTTCTCCAACATACAACCCGGTTGGAGAAATCACCCAAATTTTGCTTGGAACCAAAATAATCCCAACACAAATACGGTTCGTCCAAATTTTCAAGCATTTCCGAATAATGTTTCGAATCCTCCCTTTCAACCTAACCATTTTCAACCAAACTTTGCGAGTCCGTCCCATAATCAACCGCAACAATCAAATTCTCAACCAAATTCTGCTCATCCTCCCCAAGACGATAAACATTTTAAGTTCACTTGAGAAAACTCTTAAAACGTTGGCTTAAGCAACTACTCAAAGTATTCAATCAAACATCAATTTGCAAAATTTATTAGCCTCGTATATGCAAAACACAAACTAATCGATTGCAAAATTTGAAATGCAAATGAGTCAATTAGCCACATCTTTAAGTGAATGCGAACGAGGAACATTCCCAAGCCAGTCCATTCCAAATCCTAGAAATCAAAACACAAATTCAAATCAAGCGCATGTTGTTCAAGATAGCAACGTCACCCAATTGAATGTTATCACAACTCTGCGTTTCGGTAAACAAATCGATAATCAAGTAGTTAATCCAAACGATTTACCAAAAACCTCTCTCGCACTTCTAAAACTACGAATGAATCTGAACAGAACAGGGAGCCAATCATCGAATCGAATGCTAATCAAAATTCTTTCTTCTACTCATATAGACCCGCCTACTGAGTATCCCATTCCATTTCCACATCGTCTTCGACCCAAGAAACACTAGGACCAAATGGAAAAGATATTGAATTTTTTTTAAATAAGTGAAAGTGAACATCCCGCTTCTTGACATCATTTAGCAGGTCCCACTTAGACGAAATTACTTAAGGACTTGTGTACCCAAAAGCAACACACTCAAGTGGCTAAAAAGGTCTTTTTAGCCACTAGTTTGAGTGAAGTCTTGTCTCAATCCAAGCCCGTCAAATACAAAGATCCTGGCTGCCCTACGATTTCATGTACAATTGGGTACAAGACGATTAACAAATGCTTGATAGACTTAGGAGCGAGTGTCAATTTAATTCCATACTCTATGTACGAACAATTAGGCTTAGGTGAACTCAAACCCACAAAGGTCACACTTCAATTCGTCGATCGTTCCACTAAGTAGCCTATAGGAGAAATCGAGGACATGCTCATTTGAGTTAGACAATTCGTATTCCCCAATTATTTTATTGTTCTCGAAACACAACCCGTGAAAAATCCCACGAGTCAAATTCCATTGATTTTAGGCCGAGCATTCTTAGCCACCTCAAATGCCTTAATCAATTGTCGCAATGGTTTGATGGAAATCCTTTTTGGAAATAGGACTTTGGATTTAAACATTTTCAATGTTAAAAGCCAATCAAATGAACCTCGATACCAAATGTTGGAAGTTAGTGCCATTCACGAAAACTACAAAAATGAGACATTTGACCTTAACGAGGAACGCACAGCTAAGTACAAAAAATTGTTTCATGAAATACCTAATGAGATTGAATACACTCTTTCTTTTGAATCGCTTCCAATTGACTCCGAATCTCATACCTATTCTTTGATCGAGAAACTCCCAAAGTTGGACCTCAAACCGCTTCCTAATCACTTTAAGTACACATAATTAGGTGACAATGAAATGTTTCCCGTCATAATTTCTGCAACTCTCTCTTGATCAAGAAACCTCCTTACTCTCCATTCTTTTGAAAAACGGAGAAGCAATTGGGTGGTCCATTACCGATATTAAGGGAATTAGCCCTGTTATTGTCCAACATCACATTCACTTAATTTACGAAGCCAAACCCACTCGTGATGCACAACAGAGGCTTAACCCAAAAATGAAAGATGCGGTTCATGACGAAATTCTTAAACTCCTCGATAATGGTATCATATACCCCATCTCCGATAGCCCATGGATTAGCCCAATTCATGTCGTGCCTATAAAGTCTGGACTTACCGTTATAATAAAAGATGCTAACGAACACATTCCTACTCGAACTCAAACTAATCGGCATGTTTGCATTGACTATCGAAAACTAAATGCCGCAACACGTAAAGGTCACATCCTTCTTCCTTTCATTAACCAAATTCTCGAACGGTTAGCTGGCCATGAATTCTACTGCTTCCTTGATGGTTATTCCGGCTATAACCAAATTCCTATCGCTCCCGAAGATCAAGAGAAAATGGCTTTCATGTGTCCATTCAGTACCTTTTCTTATCGATGTATGCCATTCGTACTTTGTAGCGCTCCTGCTGCTTTCCAATGATACATGATTGGCATTTTTTCCTACATAATTGAATGCTTTCTAGAAGTTTTTATGGATGATTTCTCTATCTTTGGTGATTCTTTTTCCCAATGTTTACATCATCTCGAGTTGGTTTTAAATCGATGTAAATAAAAACATTTGACTTTGAATTGGGAAAAAGGCCAGTTTATGGTCAAATAAAGGCATTGAGGTAGATAAAACGAAAGTTGACGTAATTGCAAACCTACCCATTCCTAAATCGGTTAAGGACATTCGATCATTTCTAGGACACACTGGCTTTTACCGATGCTTTGTGAATTTTTTTGGCGAAATCGCTCGTCCTTTGACGACTCTTTTCGGAAAATACGTTCCACTCGATTTCAACTCATAGTGTATCTCTTCTTTTAAACTCTTAAAAAAGAACTCATTTCAGCTCCAATCATTTGCGCACCCAATTGGGATCACCCATTTGACATAATATGTGATGCTTCGACCTTTGCAATTAACGCTATCTTAGGACAACGCATCAACAAGATCCTTTACGTTATCCACTACGCTAGCATGACTCTGAACGATGCTCAACTTAACAACACAACCACTGAAAAGGAGCTTCTAGCGGGAATTTTTTCTCTTGAAAAATTCGACAATATTTGATCGGGTCACAAATTATTGTGTACACGAACCATTCTGCGCTTCAATATCTCTTCACTACAAAGGATGCTAAATCTTTCATAATTCATTAGATCCTTTTATTATAAGAGTTTGATTTTACGATCATGACAAAAATAGGTTTCGATAATGTCATAGCCAATCACTTATCTCATCTACCGAACGCAACATCTTCATTGACAATCAATGAAAACTTACCCGACCGACAACTTCTTTTAATTTCTATCGACCCATGGTATGCTGATATAGTGAACTACTTAGTCACTAAAGAAAACCCCTCATCTTAGTCCAAGCAGAACAAATACAAATTCATGTCCCAAGTGAAATATTTCTATTAGGGCGATCCATGCTTGTTCAAATATTGCCCCGACCAAATCATCCGACGTTGCATTTCGGACGATGAGATCGGGAGTGTTCTTTCGTTTTGCCACAATCAAGCATGCGGTGGACATTTTGGTCACTGAAAAACTGCAGAAAAGGTGCTTCAGTATGGTTTCTATTGGCCTTCTCTTTTCAAATACTCATTCAAATTTTGAAAAACTTGCGATCGATGTCAAATGCTTGGATGAATTTCTCGACAAGATATGATGTCTCTAAACCCAATTCTTATTATCGAAATTTTTGATGTTTGGGGTATCGACTTTATGGAACCTTTTCCTAATTCTTTTGAAAACTTATATATCCTTCTCGCTGTCGATTACCTCTCAAAATGGGTCAAAGCCGTTCCTTGCAAAACCAATGACCATAAAATTGTTGTATAATTTCTCAAAGAAAACATATTTTCGAGGTTCGACACACCTCGCAAAATAATCAGTGATAACGGAACCCATTTTTGCAATTGTTCTTTTGAAACTTTAATAAAGAAATACTCGATAACCAATAAGTTATCCACTCCATATCATCCTAAACTTATGGGCAAATTTAAGTTTCAAATCGTTAAATAAAACAAATCTTGGAGAAAATTGCCAACAAAAATTGAAAAATTGGTCTCAGAAACTAATTGACGCGCTTTGGGCTTACTGTATTGCTTTTAAAACTAACCTTGGGATGTCCCTATTTCATTTAGTTTATGGTAAAGCTTGCCATTTACCCGTTGAAATCAAACACAAAGCGTCGTGGAAATAAAGAACTTAAGCTTTGATCTTGAGGAAGCTGTAAAAAACCAAAAACTACAACTCAACAAACTAGAAGAAATTAGGAACGACGCGTATGAAAACGAGAAAATTTATAAAGAAAGAACAATAGGTTTTCATGACAAGTCAATCCTAAGGAAAATGTTTTCGCTTAACCAGAAAGTTCTTTTATATGACTCAAGACTTCGTTTTTCCTTGAGAAACTTAAATCGAGATGGACCATACCATTTGTGGATACGAACTGTTTTTCCACACAGTGCCGTAGAAATGGAAAACCCTAGGGATGGATCGATTTTCAAAGTCAATGGTCATCGTTTGAAACCTTTCTTGGAATTGCCAAGTAACCAAGAGGAGGAGCTCATGATTCTTCATGAGCCAAGCTATGTCTAGTAAGAATGTTAACCTCTTTTATAAATATGTACATATTTTTCCCCATTACGCTCATTATATCGTGCACTGACCACGCGGAAACATTCAAAATTAAGTGTGGGGGGATGTCTCATTTTCATTATTTTTAGTTTTTCATGGCATTTTTGAATTTTTCATATTCTTTTAACTCAAAAAAATATCTAAAAATTTCTAAATCTCAAAAACATTTTCTTTTTAGCATTTTGATTTATTTTTGAAGAAATACTATAGGATAAGTATACGTTTTGGTTATTAAATTGAAATTTTTGAAAATTTATTTATCTTAACAAAAATAAAAATGAAGTTTGAATACAAATAACAATGGTTTCACTAGTATATAGAAAGGTTCATACATGTTAATTATGAAGTATATTCTAATTGAAAATCTTTGTTTAAAAAGTGGTAAATTTTGAAGTAAAGGACATAACATTTTTATCATCTAAGTTAAATGGTGCTAAGATGATTTTGCAAATCTCTCTCTATTAAAAAAACATTTGTATATATGTATATATATTTTTAACACCTCGAGTCATGTGTTCACACTTGCGTGTTCACTTGCCATGCTCTGTACCCTTCTTATATAAACCCGAAAGGCAGTGCACGATCGGTATATTTGGCCTCAGTTTATCTGAGTTAGGTGTATGTATATAAAAGTTCTTTTTAATAACGCCTACAGTCGATAAGTGTTCATACTCGTGTGTTCACTCGCCACGCTCTACATTCCCCTCATATAAGCCCGAAAGGCGACACATGGTAATATATCTGGCCTCAGTTTACATGAGTTAGGCATATGTAAATACTTTTAATATCAAAAAAAAAATTAGAATAAGAGAGAGCAAGAAATTGAAATCCAGAGGCTATTTTAACTTACTTGATTTTACTTTTTACTGAAAAGAAATGAAATTACCACTTTGATAAACTTTGATAATCAACTAAGGATCCATTTTATAGTTACATTGTATTATCAACCAAAAAACGAGTTAAACTATAGTCTATTTGTTATGATAACTTCATTTTTATTGGAAATTTTGACAAGTAAATGACTTAAATTTCAAGATAATGACCAAAACCTATATTTAACTTATTTGAGTCGATTTAAAAGGAAATCCTTCATTGTAAATATTTTCAAAAACTTGCATTTATCTCTTTGTAAATGAATCTTGCATTTTTTAAATATTTTCGCTTTGCATTTGGATTTTGTGTGTAGTATCCGCTGAAAACCCTCAGGAGACAACACTCATCCTACTGGTGACACCCAAAGGTTTAACGGCTTGTTGCGAAAGCTCAATGCAATCGTGCTCCCTACGAAAATGGATTTATCTTAGTTATCGTTTTATTCGAGGACGAATAAAAAGATAAGTGTGGGGGTATTTGATGTGCATGTAAATGTGCATATATTTACATCTATATTTTATCTATTAAAAATGTCACATTTGGGCATTTTAACATGTTTAAACCAAAATTTAATTATTGTCAAATCATCATATATTCATCATCATTTAGGGGCAAAATGGTCATTTTTGTGCATGTGTCAATTTGGAAATTTTTACTTGGACATTTTTTATGATTTTTGTAGGAATTTGGATGTATGTGGAAGAGGGTTTCATGAAGATATATGCATGCACAAAAGAATACAAAGAAAGGAAGATGGAAATAATTCAAATCATGGAGGATCTCACCCATTTACCAAAATCTACAATTAGAAGCTAATGGAAAACTAAGTGGAGGTTAAAGCTTCATGCATATTTGATGATGGATTAATTAGAGGCTAATGGTTACTTGATGGCCACGCTTACTAAAGGGCATTTTGGGAAGCACCCCAAAAAATGAATTAGGGTTTTATGCATGTATGAATAACCCACTTATATACATGTAGATAGCTTCTTACTCTCATTTTTACTTAGTAAAATTAACGAGCAAGTTGTAAGCTCAAAGTACATGAATAAAAATGGCTTCTTAGCCTCTTTCTCTTTTGGTTTCTACATGCTTCTCTTTACTTTTATGCTTATGTTTATTTTTTATTTATTTCTGTGCTATCTTTTATTTCATGTTCATAGCTTAGATTAACAATTATACAATTAATTTAATGTTATTTCATGCAAGTGGTTAATCTCTTTTCTTTTAATTAATTTCTACTTCTCTTTGTTGTCCTATGTTGAAACTTACATGTGTTGATATGATAACACATATGAGCAGCTAAACCCTTTCAATTTAGGGGTAATGAAGCTCTCTAACTTTATGTAGTTTCAACATTTATATGATATATGATCTCTTTTATTTGCGCTTAATGAAAGTGGGTTTTGATGTAAGTTTTTACAAATGGGTTTGATAGCTCATGTTGCATATGCAAATGAGTTATTCTTATTCAACATAAACACAAATTACATCAATATTTGCTAATTGGTTTTTGATTCTAAAATGAAAGTAAAAACAAATTTTGATGATCTGTATTACTAGTTACAATAGTAAATAGATCATACTTTAAATAGCTTTTACTTTGGCTTCATTTTCATGAGAATTGATAAGTGGTTTATTTATGACATTATAGTTTGATGGTTTAAGTTATGTTAACTAATAACATAAATAAACCATACTTATGATAAATGCAACATTTATGTCACTTAATATTAAAAAAAGAGATCAAAGATTGTATATTTGTTAATTTACATAAATATGAGAGCGGATTTGCCTCTAAATTGTTTTCTAATCACATAGTTTTGTTAATCACATTTTTGTTCTAAGTTTTTGCTTCATTTTATTGTTAGTTAACAGTTCTCTTTCATTTTGGTCTAATTTTATTGATTAGAAATTTTTAAAATTTTAAAAGTTCCCTACGGATAGACCCGTAGTCGCCACGTGCTAAAATTGTACATCGTGCGCTTGTGGTGAATTTCATTCAAAATTTAGTAGCAATTTTCTAACTTGGTAGAAAACTTGTCATTAAAAAAGTTTTTGGCGCCATTTCTACCGCTTATTCCCCTTCAAATTTCTACCATACTGCTTTTAAACTCATATTCTTAACAAAAATCAGAGTATAGATATCCCTCTTAAGTGCAAGTACAAAGAAAGTAGTAAAAGCTAAAAAAAATAGGGAAATACATAATAGAATCTTCTCCAAGAAACCTCCGAGCACTGCAATCTACAGCCCTATCCCTTGATTGCCTATGGGGAAAGGGGGAAAATAAAGGAGTGGGTCAAGCTAAAAGTTTGGTGAGTGATAGTAACTACTAGAATCTTTAAGCAAAGTAAAAGTAATAGACTCTTTAATGGTTCTAGTATATACTAAAGGAAACAAAAGAAATAGAAAAGAGATAAACTAGAAAATATAATTAAACTATTACAATTGATAAGATATGTCAACTTTGATTGTTTTCACTTGTCCTTCATAGCTGCTTTGATTAGGCTGAATTGCTAATCCTATTTTAATTAGGCTGAAGTCCTAATTCTACCATTTGATCGGCTTGCTACTCCATATAATCTATCGTGGACCGGATGTTTCCCTACACATTAGACTTTGGTGTCTACAAAAGACACACTCAATAAGTGCTTGTAACTCATAATGATTTATGAGCCATTACTGTAAGTCGCACATGTGACCACCACTAAGCTTGCATTTCTGTTGTTCCCTATTTTTGCATTTTATTTACCCTAGACAGCATAAGGGTGCCCTTAGCCTCACTTCAGGATTATGTGAAGCATCTCGTCTCACTTCAGGGTTATATGAAACACCGTGTCCATAGAGAAAAATATGGAAAATGCTGTTGGTACTGGTCCCTATCAAACAAAAATCTTGTTGTGCCTGTTGTTCAAATCCCCTTGATTTGAACTACCATAGATTGACCGTTTACTACCGCTATAAGCATAAGCGTGTACTTCGCCTCACTTAAGGATTATGTGAAGCACCTCGTCTCACTTAAGGATTATGTGAAACACCATAACCATAGAAATGTTAGGGGAATGTTATTTGGTATAGGTCCTATTTTTACCTTTGCTTATTAACTTAGATAAATTATTTAAATAAGCCTTTATTTTTATCAATTGCTGTTATTGCTTATTGATTTATCCTAAGTCTTAAAACAAGCACCATAGTTTCCATAGTTTACCATTTTATAACTTACGTTATAATCATGCTTATTACTTAATCCAAGATCTAAGCATGAAAATAAGCTTCTTTCTTCTTTTATTCTTTTTAGTTATAATTCTAAGTTATAACTAGGCCAATCTTCTTAATTCAGTCCAATTAATATCATAATTGGGCATAATTTCAGTCCAATTCCAATTATATTACAGTTCTTGTGATTTACATCTCATATTCCATTATTTCAGATTTCTTATAATTTAATCCAATTCCACGTTAATTCTATTCTAATCCACACACGAAGAAAAAGAAGGAGAAATAAAAGAAAACTGAAAATAGAAGGAAATCCAAGGCATAGGAAGAAGATGTAAATAACACATAATTAACAGTAAATAAACTAAAATACTGTAAATAAACTGTAATTAAATGGAAAAGCTATAATTAACGAAAATAAACTAAAATTAACTGAAATGGATAGCTAGAAGGAATTTGACTGAAAATAATTCTGAAAACTATAAATAAATTACTAAAAAGGTTACTCCAAAAAATCGTAGTAAAACTACAACTATTGGAAACCCTATTATTTTAAATTACTTAAGGAAATTTAAAATAATTACAATCACTCATCTGTGGTCCTTAAATCTTCCTTTGGCCTTCCCAAATCCATTTGGGGTTGTTAAATATTTTTTTATTAAAAAGATTCTCTCCTTGAAAAATTATTCCTTTTAGGGTCCTTCCTAAAGAGGTGAATCCAAATGGAGAAAACCTAAAATGAGAAAAAAAAAACCCAGGCCTAGGGTCTAATTTATAGTGGTTTTAGTGGATTTTAGACCGTTGGATTTGAAGATTGAATAATATGCAACCATGTAATAGGTTGAATAGGAGCCATCGGATGGAAGCACGGAAGGACCAGATGAAACAAAAGAATGCAAAATGATGTTTTCTTTAGCTATTGGAACGAAGGAATGAATCCTTCATTCATTCACTTGAGGCGAGTCGACCGTAGGATTGACCGCTCACTATGCCAGGTTGACCGGCCTATCGACCGAGGTAGTGGGATGGTCGACCTCTAGGTCGACCTCCCTATATATATTTTTTCTTTTTTTAGGTTCTTGTTTATTTTGTATCTTGGTCATAATAGCTCGGATTCTGATGTTCTATAAATGGAAATTGACCAGAAAATTACTATTGACACACTGGTGCAACTCCCATTCAATTCTGATAATTTCATAAAGTTATTTTATTATTTAGTTAATTAACAAATTAATTATAGTGGGTTAAATGTCGAGTTGTTACGTTCTCCCCGCCTTAAGGGATTTCGTCCTCCAAATCTCTAAGGATAAAAAAATATACTAAGTTTTTCATCCAATTCTACAACCAACTAATAAATCATCAACCATTCATCCACTGTCCTTAAGTTTTTCTAATGTACTTTATGATACTTATGCAATTAGTGCAGTGTAAATGTTCCTAACTAATGCAAAAGATTAGGTGGTCCACTGAT
The DNA here is from genome assembly GCA_030765085.1 of Allium cepa. Classification (NCBI taxonomy): domain Eukaryota; kingdom Viridiplantae; phylum Streptophyta; class Magnoliopsida; order Asparagales; family Amaryllidaceae; genus Allium; species Allium cepa. Next base: position 687,055,562 of record CM060932.1, on the reverse strand, counting down.
TCAGTTCATCTCCTTTTATACAATCATGTCCGTGCCATTTATCCAAATGAATGCGAAAATTTCCTAATGATAACTGATAGTTCTATATATGTGCTACAAACATCATCCAAATACAACAATCATGTGAAAACCATCCATTTATAGCAACCATGGAAAATAAATAAAAATGAAAATGCCCACACATCCATATGCATATGGTCTAGTGTCCTAGTTAGGCCGATTCCTAAGAGATAATAGTGCATAGTGTAAGTATATGCGTCCACAGAATCCATGAGCAAACACTTGCAGTCACTTGCATCCATTATTCATAACACATTCTAGTAACATGTTTACACAAAATCCTACCATTCATAGGTTGAATCCTAAGTTCTACCCTCCCAAAGGATAATAAAGAAAAGAACCTATTCAAAACTAAAGATAGAATTAGGAAATCGGAAAACTTATTATCAAAGAAATGTGGATTTGAGATATGAATTTTCTCCCAATTAATTTAATCTTCTTCGAAGTCTTTTTAACCTCTGTTACTCTATCCAACACGAAAGCGACGCATGCGGTCTTCCATAAAGAGCTTTGGAAGGTTCTGTTCCTATGCTAGCTTGAGAACTACTATCTTATGCGAATTCCACTAAAGGAAGATGCATTACTCAAGTTCTTCCAAAATTAGGAATATCCATTCTCAACCATGCTTGTCTTATAATTTTACTAACTTCATTTTATTGTTCTTCTTTAGTCTACTCACATGAATCAACACTCCTAGGTACTCAATATGGTCCTATACACTCTATTGAAACTCTATTATTATTTACAAAAGTAATTACGGCTGTCTCCTTTGTAGCCTTACACCTTTTCCGTTACACCTAGGAAATGATTCCTATCTACTTCACATTTAGGAGATTGGTTCGGTGTTTACAGTTCCATTTTAAAAATTAAGGTTTCTAAATTTTTGAAACATCAAATTCCAACATCTTTTTCTTTAAAAAGTGTTATTTTTAAGTTTCTATTAAATTCAAAAATACTTGGTTACTTCATATTATTTCCCAGCGTAGAGGAGAAAACTTACAAATTCTAAGTTCAAAACTTATTCCTCGTTTTCTTTCTAAGACCTTTTTTAGATTTCTGTAAAAATTTGAATTTTCAAATTCTACTTTTATTAAGTTTTTCTTTTCCAAAAACTTATTTACTTTTTCACCAAACCATTTTCTTTTTAAAATATCTTTAAACTGTCTTTTTGTGCTTTCAAAACATCTTCTTATTATACCTCACGGTCTCATACCTTAATATATTGGAACTACTTTCTCAAATAAGAACTTATTAACGCTAAATTCTTCTATGAATATTTTAAAAGAGAATTTCATGTTTATGTGAAATTACAAGGAACTTATTTTATATTTTTCGAAATAGGCTATACAAGCTTTTCACAACTTCTATATCTCTTTCATGTATTCCTTGTAACTTGCACAAAACATTTTTATTGGTTTCATAGAAACTTGTACCATTATTCTTTTCATTCCAACAGATTAAAGTATGTTTAATTTATAATCTTCCATGATAAATATTTTCTAATATCTAACTTACACATTTTCCTTTCAGATAAACTCATCTTCAAAACTGTTTTAATATTCCCACAACCGCAAAAACATTTCCTTATAGTTATTAAAAATAATAAGTGTACTTTACAAACCATTTTGTTTTCATACTTAAAAATTACCTTTTAAAATACATTTTTATTTGGGTTAAACGGATGTTGCGTAAAACACCGTTACTACAACCCAAAAAAATATTAGTGTACGGATTCAATTAAGTAAATACCAATAAATCTCATATGCTTATGTAAAATTATTTCTCTTAGGAGTCGCTTATTATAACAATAGTGTTATAGCTTATTCTCCTCTTATTTTTCACGAAAACATTTATTAGAACAATAAAAGTTATAATCTATGTTTTCGATACTTGATACACTCTAGGTTTTTATGTTTAAAATCTTTGTTTACTTATGATGAACTAGTGGGTTATATATGTACTCTGTAATTCTTCAAAAAGAATTCCAATTTTTAATTATATAAAAAAAAACTTAAATTGCATACCATTCTTTATAAACTCCATATTTATTTTCTAAAATAAAATAATAATAATGAAAATTTTCAATTCTAACAATTACATTTTTCAACTTCTCAAATTTCAAAATTTTCATTTTATTGGACTAGACATAAAGTGGGTCTTCTTACTTACTACCCTCGGAGTACTTTTCTTATACTGAAGGCTTTTACTCCTATTCCTCTTATATACTCATATTTTTTTTAAGGCATCACCATCAAATCCACTTGTCCGAGACGATTATAATTTCTTCAATTATCTACACATGTACTTTCTTATTTTCTTATCTACTGAATTTTATTGTACATCTCTAACCTTCGCATACTTCTCTTTGGATTTCCATAATCCGAATCCTAAACATACAAAACCGTTTCTTAAATTCCTACCAGTGTAGACATTCTCTATGCCCCAAGAAATGCACTTCCTTATGCCAAAAGTGATAGTCCAAGAATTCTGTCTCCAGCTGATGAACACGAAGCGTACATAGAACCTCCTCTATGCTCTTGAAAAACACCAAAATGTCGTTCACGAATACCACCACAACTTTATTAAGCACATCTCAAAAACATGGTTCATCAAATCTATAGAATAGGCTGGGACATTGGTTAGCCCAAAAGACATAACCAACCGCTTAAAAGAATCCGTTGGATGTCCTAAATGCGGTCTTAGCAATGCTATCATCAGCGACCCTAAGCTAATTAAATTCCATGGCTCAATTAAGCTGAGAGAATACTGTAGAGCCAACTAACTGATCAAAAAGATCATCTATCCTAGGAATAGGATAGTGGTTCTTCTTCGTGGGATTATTTAATACTCTATAGTCTACGCAAAGTTGAAGGGAACCATCCGCCTCAGTAGAGAAGACAACTGGCACTCCCAATTCCTATATGCTTCTTCTTACGAAATCATTTTCCAAAAGTTCATGAATCTTGCTTTCTCAATTTCTTCCTCTCCCTAGGTGCCTTTGGTAATGCTACTATCTTAACAAAATAAATCCTGAAGTCAATATCTCTCTGAGGGCGTAGTCCCCTAAACTCATCAATGATGTCGGGAAAATCTCTGACGACAGAACCATATCTAACTCTAATGATGATGAATCAAGGGAATAAAGGAAGCTTAACATAACTGACCCTTGCGGGTCACAAGAAATCTTAAGAGTCCTGTTGATGCATGTCTCTAATTTAATGACTCTGCTCTCGGAGTCTAATATAACTACATATGTGGATAGCATATCCATACCCAAGATCATCCCATACCCCAAAAATCCCAAAACATAGGCGTCACAGTCGAATTCTACGCCTAAGATAAAAATTTCAAACCCCTACAAACCATAGACAAGCGTGCCTATCCACCCATGGGGTTTGAAACAAAGATGGGGTCTACTACTAAAAAAATGTCTAAGTGCAAACAATCCATATGAGAACTAGAGATAAAAAAGTGATGCTCCAGAATCGAAAAGAGTACAAATTGAAAAAATCAGAAATAGAATTTAAATTTTCCTACCTAGATTTGGTCCGCTGTTCGAAGGTGCTGATACAAAGTATGGATCTATGCTACTGGTATACTTGCTCTATGCCCCGTTCTTGAAGGACAAGCTCTACTAAGATGACCGGGCTACCCATAGTTGAAACACCTCCCCTTCATTTTTTTATTCTTATATTCCCTTGCATAATGACCAATCCGTCCATAGTTATTGCATTTTCCACTTTTCTTGATCCACTTTTAAGGTCCTCCAAATCTAGCATATGCCTCCTCGAAATCCTCTATGCCAGAAATCGCTATGCCTCCTAGACTAGCAAAGTTCTTGCATATCTTAGAAAAATTAGCCGTTGTGGATGGATTAAAGGGACCTCCACCTATTGGTGTTGTACTGGGCGCTTGCTCTTGAACCTCTATACCATAGCTCTACGGAACCAGTTAGACATATTATGCAACGAAAAGGAAACTTAGGATCGAAAGAATCAAAAGATGCTTGAACAGGAATTTTGAGGGGATTTCTATAAAAACTCTTTTATACTTGAAAACCATTTCTATAATAAGAGTTTCTTTCCGAAAATACTTCTAGTTTGAAGATATGCTACTTTTAAAAATAAGTTATTTTTGAAAAATACTTTACTTTTTAAAATAGGTTTTTAGGAATCATGTAACCTTAGGTCTGATACCAAGTGAAACACCCTACATCACGTAAAATACCCAAAAGGACATATTAAAAGATGTGGTACATAGTCGGAATAAATTAAAACAGAGACTAAGATTCATAAGACAAAAATAGGTAAAAACAATGGAAACTAAAATAACTTATTTAAAACAAAACTTCATAAATGCTTCATAAATCAAATAAGTCAAATACCAAATACAACATACATGTCTCAAAACCTAATATATCTCATGAAATAAAATTCATAGTCTCAACAAAAATTAGAGTACAGATATCCCTCTTAAATGCCAGTACAAAGAAAGAACCAAAAGCTGAAAAAGTAGGGTAATACGTAATAGAATCTTCTCCAAGAAACCTCCAAGAACGATAATCTACTACCCTCTCCATTGATTGCCTATGGAGAAAATGGAGGAAAATAGAAGAGTGGTTCGGACTAAAAGTCTGATGAGTGATAGTAACTACTAGAATCTTTAAGAAAAGTAAAAGTAATAGACTCTTCAATAGTTCTAGTATATACAAAAGGAAACAAAGGTAATAGAAAAGAGATAAACTCGAAAATACGATTAAACTATTACAATTGATAAGATATGTCAACTTTGATTGTTTGTACTTGCCCCTGATAGCTACTTTGATTAGGCTGAATTGCAAATCCTATTTTAATTCGACCGAAGTCCTAATTATACCCTTTGATCGGCTTGCTACTCTATAGAATCTATCGTGGACCAGATGTTTCCCTATATAGTAGACTTTGGTTTCTACGAAAGACACACTCACTAAGTGCTTGGAACTTATAACAATTTATGAGCCATCATTGGAAGCTGCATGCGTGGCCACCACAAAGATCACGGTCCTATTGTTCCCTCTTTTGACATTTAATTTACCTTAGACAGCATAAGCGTGCTCCTTGCCTCACTTCAGGATTATGTGAAGCACCTCTTCTCACTTCATGGTTAGGTGAACCACCGTGTCCGTAAAAAAAAAATAGGGAAAATACTGTTGGTACTGGTCCCTATCAAACAAAAATCTAGTTGCGCATGTTGTTCAAATCCCCTTGATTTGAACTACATAGATTGACTGTTTACTACCATTATAAGCATAAGCGTACCCCTCGCCTCACTTTAGCATTATGTGAAGCATCTCGTTTCACTTCAGGATAATGTGAAACACCGTAACCATAGAAATATTAGGGGAATGCTATTTGGTACAGGTCCAAATCTTACTTTTGCTTATTAAGTTAGATAAATTATTTAAATAAGCCTTTATTTTTATCATTTGCTATTATTGCTTATTAATTTATCCTAAATCTTAAAATAAGCACTATAGTTTCCATAGTTTACCATTTTATAACTTATGTTATAATCATGATTTTTACTTGACCTAAGGTCTAAGTGTGAAAATAAGCTTCTTTCTTCTTTTATTTTTTTAATTATAATTCTAAGTTATAACTAGGCCAATCATCTTGATTCAGTCCAACTAATATCATATAGGCATAGTTTCAGCCCAATTCCAATTACATTACTGTCCTTGTGATTTACATCTCATATTCCATTATTTTAGTTTTCTTTTAATTTAAGCGAATTTCGCGTTAATTCTATTCTAATCCATACGCGAAGAAAAAGAAGGAGAAATAAAAGAAATCTGGAAATAGAAGGAAATCCAAGGCATAGGAAGAAGATGTAAATAATGCATAAATAACAGTAAATAAACAAAAATACTGTAAATAAACTGTAATTAAATGGAAAAGCCATAATTAACGGAAATAAAGTAAAATTAACTTAAAATAATAGCTAGAAGGAATTAGAGTGAAATAATTCTAAAAACTGTAAATACATTACTAAAAAGGTTACTCTAAAAATCGTAGTAAGACTACAACTATTGAAAACCCTATGTTCTTAAATTACTTAAGGAAATTTAAAATAATTACAATCACTCACATGTGATCCTTAGCTCTTCCTTTGGCCTTCCCGGATCCAATTGGGGTTGTTAAATATTTTTGTTAAAAAGATTCTCTCCTTCGAAAATTATTCCTTTTAGGGTCCTTCCTGAAGAGGTGAACCCAAATGGAGAAAATCTAGAGCCAAAAAAAGAGCTAGGCCTAGGGTCTTATTTATAGTAATGTTAGTGGATCTCATACCATTGGATTAGGAGATTGAATACGATGCAACCACATTATAGGCTAAATAGGAGCCATCGGATGGAAGCACTGAAGGACCATATGGAACAAAAGAATGCAAAATGTTGTGTTCATTAGCTACTGAACGAAGGAATGGATCCTTCGTTCATTCACTTGAGGCGGGTCGACTATGGTGTCGACCGCCCACTTTGCCAGGTCGACCGGTCGGTCGACCTTGGCAGTGGGATGGTCGATTTTCCTACATATTTTTTTTTTCGATTCTTGTTTATTTTGTATCTGGGTCATAATAGCTCGGATCCTAACGTTCTATATACGAAAATTGATCAGAAAACTACCAAGGACACAATGGTACAACTTCTGTTGCTCAATTCTGATAAGTTCACAAAGTTATTTTATTATTTAGTTAATTAATGAATTAATTATTATGGGTTAAATTTTGGTTTTGTTTCAATATTCATACCCAAACATCAGCCATACATGAGTATTAACTAAGATACTTCAACACTATAGTCACCATATACATAGACACATATCCAGGAGATGTCTATAACTACTAGCCAGTTATACACACATACATAACATACAAAAGTATCTACTAAGACACTTCATCAATTTACAATCCAAACACATATCCATGACATTTATGGGCTACTAATAGGTTCAATAGGGCATACAACCTAAGAGAAACTATTCTAACCCAAGCTAAGATCTCACGGTGGACTCTCTCCATCAGAGTCCTCCACTTCCAGTCCTTTTATTTCCCTTATCTCAGCATCGCTGTCCGCAATCCATAATTTCCAGGCTTGGTTCCCTAGGCACTAGCATCTCTGCCTTATGCTATAAATCATCCCTCAGAAGGTCATCCCCATCTACAAGTGGCCCGCTAATGATCTCTCTTATTTTCAGATAATAGCATCGTCGTTTTCTGATTCGGGTTCCTTTTCTATCTCATATTCCTCTTCTTCCACCTTGAATTCCTCTTCTTCTTCTGCTACGCAATTTTCCTCCTCTTTCGGTTGGGATTCCTCCTCTACTTCTATCTCAGACTCCTTCTCATATAGTGATGGCTGCTCAATAGGTCCCAAAATCTCTCTAGCTACTTCTTTGCTGAAATACTGCTTAATCTTCATCCGCTCTCCTCGGAAGACACTACGAGTCCTCCATAATCAATTAACAGAACCAAAGAATGAGATCCTAAGGTTTTCAGGACTTCACATATGATAAAGAGTACATATAAGTACATACTTCAAATAAAACTTCTTTAAATTGCTATCATTTAAAAACTTTACTTTAAGTAGTATCAAAATCATTTTTCCTTCAAAAATTTGTTTAAAACAATTTTCTGAAATCACTGGAGTTTTAAATCCTCAAATATCCCTTTTTATAAATCAATTTTTATAAAATTAGCTTTTATGTATGAAAAATCTTCCTAAAATATTTATTTGAAAATATTTTAAATATCTTTTAATAAACATAATTTACAAAATCAAACTTTTAAAAACTCCTATACAAGACCTAAGTTTTCTAAAGGAAGGCTCAAGTCATATGGACATGCCATAGAGGATACTCAGTACTCATCACTTATCAAAAACAACTCAAAGTACTATATATTTTAAAAATCATAGCCTTTAGATATGAAATATATATCCTGGGTAAAATTATTTCATTCACCCACTTAAAACAATATTATGTCCACTGGCCTTGTTCAGGTGTTTAGAGATTCCTATCAATTATGTTAGCTACTCGTATTGACCAGAATATATATGCCACTCAACAGATCAATTAACACAATGTAAAACATTTTTATATCATCAAAAATTACGCATTCTTGTATATAAAATATAGAACAAATCTTTACACAAAACAAAACTATAACTTATACATATACATACATCAATCAGAATATACCAGCATATACGGATAGTTGTAACAATCTGTCCTCAAAATTTGCTGATAACACAACCATATATGCAACGAAATATAATCATCTACGTAAAAACGTCTTTAGGCCTACAGCTTCTCTCCTGAAATTCCAATCTTCCTGCTAACCTGGAAATATGCTCGGTCTGACCCGAGCATATAGGAAAAACCACACCTTGGTCAGTCTGTTAAAACCAACATGATAATTTTAATCATAAGGAATTTTATTCATTATAACTTTCAAAAATCCTTTTAAAATCAAAGGTATCTCGTATGACCACGCCACACATAAACACAATGGGCTTTTCTCTTACGATAACCAGAACCATTTATAGAAAATCCAATGAATTATAATAGTGCCGAAACTGTTACATTAATTAAATTCTAGCATACTAGGCTCTACAACCAAAGTCGTAAAGGCTCGTATTGGAGAATGGATTTCCATACAATGACTAGGCACTAGGGTACCACCTACCATAGTACACCTCTAGAAAAATTTACCGACGACCTCGCTGGGATCCCCTACAACACAAGACGGCCTACCCCTAACCTGGATAGTACCAAATATGCTATCCTACCCTTATCAAGCTCTCTCCATGCACTGTATTGATAATATCCAAGGGTATCTAGGAAGGTGATAAACATATCCTAATTGGATGTTACCCAATTTGCCTTGCTGCATCTCCTCTGATTTTTAGTCATTCGGGTTGATGAGGCTTGAGGCCACGATTACCTTTTAAGGAATTTACACTTAGAATGCTCATTGTTATCCAATGACAATGTGCCGATAGCATTCATCCATACAAGTCTTTTCTGGGTCTGAATAAAATCGAAGGCACTACTCCTACTACATCCATTTTAGAATCATCCCCATGATTAGTAGCCACTAGCCCTTGCACTTTAATGCTTCATCTTTGATTCCATGCTCATGTCTTCACTTTGAAACGCATTCGTTGGATCGAAGTGGTTTTCAGATAACTTATCCTATCCTGATCTCTTCGAAACAATGTTCGATATTTCTGGTAAACTCAACCTCGGTTCTTTAGGAAATAAACATACGAAAATAAGGTCAGAGATCATCTCCTAACCATTAGTGGACTGATTTCCTTATAATCGTCTTAGAAGAACGAAATGAGTTTATACGTACAATATAGCAACTCAAACGGTAATTGTACCATATAATTTCTGTGTTTCTCCTAGATATTTTCAAAGTTACATTTTGGTCCAAATTTGATAGTCGATTATTTAACTATCAAATAAACAATAATTTAACCAAAGATTTCATTTCCTACCGAAATCACTAAGCCTTATTTAATTTAATTCCAATAAATTAAATCTCTTTTTATGAAAAAGGTATATTCTTATCTCACCGAAATAAGTATATTTTCAAATCATCCTTTTCAAATATACTTGAAAACTTTTAAGAAATATATAGATATAAGTATATTTGGAAAGTACCTTTTGGCATCGACCATGGATCGCAGCTCGATGGTTGTATTTCTATCCCAAAAAATTCAAACTTAACTTAGGAAATCTCTACGTCTCGATTTCGCCATGAAACTCTACCATCACTTCTCAAATCTTTTATTTCAATAATTATCTCAAATAATGCTTATAAAGCTTCTATAACAATTTCTAAGTTAAATTTAGTAGGATACTCTTTAAATAAAAGTTATTATATAAAACAATATTAATATTGAATAAATTTTCCTTTTAAATAATAATACTTATTAATTCTTAAATAATAATTAACTTTAAAACAAATCATTATAAGATAACTTTAATTAATAATTAAAATATACTTTTAAACATTTTGAATAATTAAATCACTTTTAAAAACCATAATTAAATACTTTTTAAATAATTTTTAAGAGTCATAAAATAATTATCCTAAAAAAATCCTAGATTCAAAATCAACTTCCAAATTTGAAAAGCGGCTTATTAGTTCAAATGGTACTTATTAAAGTTACCATCTAGTCCATCACAATTCAGAACAACATATTCAAATACATCAATCCATTTTTAATAGTCAATTCAACATCATATTGCCCAAGATAATTATCAGCATGATAAAAGGATGTCCGTACAAATATGATAGCAGAACAAGGTTTTATTTCTGCTAGTAAATGTCCAAAAACACACGTATTCGACAATAGTGGAAGAATAGTGATTTATTCTGCCAATAGAGTCCAATTTAATATAATTAACAGAACGGTATTTTATCTGCTAAACAGATGTCGAATCATCGTAATTAACTTAAATTAAACTCATTGTTATTTTTATCTGGGCAAATAACTTCAATAGACGGGTCATATAAATTTGAACGACGATATTTGTCTTAATCGGTAATTAAATTTCTGGCCGTTTAAATATACCGTAAAATTTCACTTGTTCAAACTTGACAATAAATTACCGACGACGTAGTGTTCATCGATATGAACCAACGCAACGAATTTCGCATAAATAGAAATTCATATGAATTAGTTATCACATTTTAAAATTATAAAAATATTTATAAAATTAAAAGTTTATATTTCAAACTTTCCTCCATTATTTCCTTGGACCGAAGCCCATTCCATATCCACCAGACCCATTTCCCTTTCTTTTTTCCCTCTCCTTCTTTTCCTTAGGCTGAACACACCTACGCAGCCCAAGCACTTCTCCTTCGTTGCTTCTTTCTCCCTTCTCCTTTTTCTTCTTACCTGAATCCGTACTTCCCAGATGCATCACAAAATTCACTTGCTTCGCTCCCAATTCTTCGTACATGCACCCATAACTCGACCCATATGCCGTTATCCACCCTTGCCTGAATCCAAACCCATGCCTTCCTTCTTCCCTAAACTCACTCTGCCATTGCCAATCCCACGTGCACTATGTGCACGTGCACACTCATTCCAATGCTAGTTTCCCACCGCGACACCCAGATAGACTCCTCCTTCGTCTCCTGATCCCCATCGCCACCTCGCTGAAGCCTCAGCATCATCGAACCAGAGTCGTACCTTCGAACCTGAACCCAAGAAAAAACCCGCTTCCACCCATCGTTGAACTGCTCCGAACCTACGCCACTAATCTACTCGCTGCCACCCCCATTCGAAGCCTCGTCCACGTCCCCTACTCCATGCCAAGTCCCAAGTCCTCCGGTCGCGCCGCCCTTCCCCAATTAAATTGCATTTGTAAGCCTTCCAATCCTCATCTTAAACCCTACAAACTCCTCGCCATCGCCAACCAAAGCCAAAACTAGGATTTGGCAACGGTGAAACCCTTCCCCACATTACCTTGCTCTTCCTTGACCAAGCTGCACCTCCCCTTGTCGACAATCTTGCCAGCAATTTGATTTTAAATGATTTCTGATCATCTCTCGATTTCTCACACCCTAGGCTATTAAAATTCATGATTTGTTCGCTAAAAAACCTAGTTTCATATGGCGATCACTCCTATGATCTTGGTTGGATGATTCAGATATACTGATTTTTGATAAAAATTGGGTTGTCTACTGTATTATTTCAAATTCATCCAATATGCAGTATGATCGAGCTTCAAACTAATTTTAGCATATTCTATACTCAAAGGCAAACATTTCACTAGTTTACTTCTTTCCCAAACTCGAATCAAGCAGGGAGATAATGATTTTTGAAGATAAATCATATATAGATTTTTAGAGCCTGTTGAATATACAAAGTAAAATTTTATAGCATTCCAGGATTCCAAAGATATAAATAACACCTTGATCGTGAAGAAATCCACGCAACTTCCAGTCTATTCTTAGTCTTTGATCTGAAGTTTTTGAAATGTTGCTTTCCCTTTTGAAAATTTGAAAGAGCAGGTTATTATATATTTTATTTTTCTTCTTCTCTATTTTTGGTTTACAGGTTTTTGATTACAGGTTCTAACCACTGAAGCATACACACACACATACACCTATATATATATACACACACATTTCTGCAAACTGAAATGATGCATTTTTATATAATTTTAGGGATCAATAAGATTTTTGGTCTATACAATGATTTGTGATAGATTGATATGAACTTTGGTGGCTTGAGCTGAAGTTTGAGATGAAATCACCTTCTAGCCTTCAATTTTTTTATTAGGCCTTTGCTTATTTTCTTTCATCTGACCAGGCAATGCATATGTATTTATCCTTTATTTACTTGTAATATTTGACCAGGCAATGTTTTTATCTACTAGTAAGTTTTTGATTCTACATTTTTACTTGTTCACCTTTGGTTATAATTTTTTTGATGTTTTAATTTTTACTTGACTTCCTTTTGGTTACTTACTTTTATCAGACAAATGCCTTATTTATTTATTTTTATATTTTTTTTCTTATATGACTTGTAAATTTCATGTTTTACTTTTCACTTCCTTTTGATTTTAAACATGCTTCACTATATTTTTAAACAATTGTTAAGTGACATTGACTAAAACAATTTTAAGTGTTCATTAAAATATATAACTCAAAGCAATAAAATTTTTGCTATTCTATTTTATAAAAACAACATTTTTGTTAACACTTCTTGTAAAATATTTCTTATTAAAAGTGGTTTAAATTAATTTTCTCATATTCATCATATCATATTTTCTTCTTTTTCACTTACCATTTATATATGTTGTTTTTAACATACTATTTTTATTTAGTTTGTAAGTATTTCTTATTTCTTTTTGAACACACACACACAGATACACACACACACACATACATATATATATATATATATATATATATATAGACACACACACATAAGAAAATGCCAATTTAAAATTTTTTCTACTCATACTACATTATATTTTTATAAGCTATATTCATTTCTATTTATAAATATTCTTATTCATTTTCATTTGTTATGAATTTGTTTTCAATTTATATATGAATTCTGTTGTTATAATATATCTTAAATTTCTATTTAAGATCAAATTTCTATTTTATAAATAAAATATGGAAAATTCAAATTATTATCTGGGTTTAAAACTATCCATTATTATCAATTATTATTTAACGGGGATTTTCATTCTGATTAAAAGACCTTATTATTGAATATTTAAAATAAATATCCATAACTCAATACAACAAAATTCCGGGGTCGTTACATTCCTTCCCCTATAAAAGAATTTTGTCCCCGAAATTGTCGTAACCAGGCTAGTAACATAATTACCGAATTTTAATTTATAGATTAATAAACAACCTTATCGCAAAAGTTTAATCATTTATATTCATACCCAAATATCAGTCATACATGAGTATCAACTAAGATACTTCAACACTACAGTCACCATACACATATACACATATTCAGGAGATATCTATAACTACTAGCCAGTTATACATGCATACATTACACACAAATGTATCTACCAAGACACTTCATTAATTTAATATCCAAACACACATCCATGACGTCTATGGGCTATTTATAGGTTCAATAGGGCGTACGTCTTAAGAGAAACTATTCCAACCCAAGCTAACATCTCATAGTGGACTCTCTCCATCAGAGTCCTCCCCTTCCGATCCTTACATTTCCCTTATCTCAGCATTATTGTTCGGAATCCATACAATTTCCGAGCTTGGTTCCCTAGGCACTAGCATCTCTGCCCTAGGCCATAAATCATCTCTCAGAAGGTCATCCCCATATGCAAGTGGCTCGCTAATGATCTCTCCCATTTCCTAGACAATAAGATCATCGTTTTCTGATTCGAGCTCCTTTTCTATCTCATATTCCTCTTCTTCCTCCTAGAATTCCTCTTCTTCTTCTGCTATGCAGTTTTCCTCCTCTTCTGGTTTGGATTCCTTCTCTACTTCTTTCTCGGAATCCTCCTTATAATGGCTGCTGAATAGGTCCCAAAATCTCTCTAGTCACTTCTTCATTGAAATACCGCCTAATCTTTATTCGCTCTTCTAGGATGACACTACGAGTCCTCTATAATCAATTAACACAACCTAAGAATGAGATCCTAAGGTTTCTAGAAATTCACATATGCTAAAGAGTACATATAGGTACATACTTCAAATAACTCTTCTTTTAAATTACTACCATTTAAAAACTTTACTTTAAGTAATACCAAAATCATTTTTCCTTCAAAAATTTGCTTAATTTTCTTTTTTGAAATCACTGGAGTTCTAAATCCTCAAATATCTCTTTTTATAAATCAATTTTTATATAGCTTTTATATATGAGAAATCTTCCTAAAATGTTTATCGGAAAATATTTTAAATCTCTTTTAATAAACATAATTTCTCAAATCAAACTTTTCATAACTTCTATACAAGACCCAGGTTTTGTAAAGGAAGGCTCAAGTCAGATAGACGGGCCATAGTGGATACTTAGCACTAAATGGTTCTGACTAATCAAATCCTAAATGATAAAATATTATCATCACTCATCAAATAACACCTTAAAATACTATATATTTTAAAAATCATAGTCTTTTTATATGAAAAAAATATCTTGGATAAAATTATTTCAATTGCCCACTTAAAACAATATTATGTCCGTTGGCCTTGTTCAAGTGTTTAAAGATTCCTATCAATAATGTTAGATACTCGTATTGACCAAAATCCATATGCCACCCAACAGATCAATTAACACAATATAAAAATATTTTTATATCACTAACAAATATGCACTCTCATGTACACACACACACACATACTCAAACTCATTCTAGGGTACTACTGAACCTATCTCTAATGAGTAATCCCACCAAAGCCTAGGTATCCGCTCAACCAAAGCTCTGATACCATGATGTAACGATCTACTTTTTCATACAATTCAAACTAGCATTTAACCACACTTGTCCAGTCCAAATTGCAAGGAAAGACAGATAGTTATTAAAAATAAAGTATAAAGAAGATAAAAAGAAGATAAAAAGAAGATAAAAAATACAAATAACACAGAATCTCGCAGCGGAAACGAATAATGTATAATATAGAACAAATATTTACACAAAACAAAATTGTAACTTATACATACACAGACATCAATCAGAGTATGCCAATCTATTCAGCACGGACAGTTCTAACAATCCGTCCTCACAATTTGCCGATAACACAACCATATATGCAACAGAAATATAATCATCTACGTGAATACGTCTTTGGGCCTCTAACTCCTCTCCTGAAGTTCCAATCCTCCAACTAACATGGAAATATGCTCGGTCTGACGCGAGCATATAGGTAAAACCATGCTCGGGTCAGTTTGGTAAAAACAGCATGAGAATTTAAATCATAAGAAATTTATTCATTATAACTTTTAAAAATCCTATTAAAATCAAAGGTATCTCATTAGACCACACCACACATATACACGACAAGTTTTTACGATAACAAAAACCTTTCATAGAAAATCAAATGATATTATAATAGTGCCTGCGTACAAATACTTATTCGAATAGCCGAAATTGTAACAATAATTAAATTCCCGCATACTAGGCTCTACAACCAAAACCGTAAAGGCACGTATTGGAGAATGAATTTCCATACAATGACTAGGCACTGGGGTATCACCTATCATAGTACACCTCTAGAAAAATGTACCGAGGACCTCGTTGGGATCCCCGTCAACACAAGACCGGCTAACCCTTAACTTGGATAGTATCGAATATGCTATCATCCCAGGTGTTCCCACCCTTTTCGAGCTTTGTCCATGCACCTATTTATATTATATGAGGGTATCTAGAAAGGTGATAAAAATAACCTAATTGGTGCGACCCACTTTGCTTGCTGCATCTCTCTTGATTTTCAATCATTCTGGTTGATGAGGCTTGAGGCCACGATTATCTTTTAAGGAATTTACATTGTCCTCCAATGACAATATGATGATAGCATTCATCCATACAAGTCCGTTGGGTTTGAACGAAACCGAAGGCACTATTCCTAGTACATCCATTTTGGAATCATCCTCAGGATTAGTAGCGACCAGCCCTTGCACTTTAATGCACCGTCTTTGATTCTATGCTCATGTCTTCACTTCAAAACGCATTCGTTGGATCCAAGTGGTTTTAGGATAACTTATCCGATCCTCGTCTCTTCAAAACAATGCTTGATATTTCCGGTAAACACCACCCCAGATCTTTAGAAAATAAACAGACGAAAATAAGATCAGAGATCTTCTCTTAACCATTAGTGGATGGATTCCCTTTTAATCATCCTAGAAGAACGAAACGATTTTATACATACGGTATAGCAGCTCGAATGTGAAAGAGACATTGCAGCAGGATCGTATGGAATAGAAATGTGTAGATAGCAGAATATCACCAATAAATAAAAGTGACACCAGAGATTTATACTAGTTCGGACCACCGTCCTACATCCGGTCCCTAAGCACCTCTTAGGAATTTCACTGACAAAAACAACCCTCACTTTATCCGGAGGAATAGGTTTACAACTACCCGAATAGCCGAAGGGGTTTTCTTGCCTCGACTGCTGAAGAGGACTTTCACAATACAAAGAGTTTGTTGACTACTTGTGTTCTTAATAACACAGATATGTCAAATCAATATACACCCTTCCTATAATCTTTCCTTGATGATAATAGTGTAGTTCGTGAAAGAATATGGAAGATTTGAGAAGATTTGTAATCTTTGAAATATGGAAATAGAGTGCTTTTGTGAATCTGAATGTTATAGATAAGATGGAAAGAATTAGAGTAAGATTAGTTGAAAAACATATTTGATTAAGCCTCTATTTATAGTATAAAAATAGTTGCAATTATTCACGAAGAGATTTGACGATTAGATGTGAATTAAGAGTGTGTCTCTTTGCTGAATAGTTGCATCTATTCGTTTTCAGAATTTTGAAATAAAATTTCAGAAGTCTGTTTATAATCAAATATATATACAGCAAGGAAATAGGCAAATTCGGGCTATATTCAGACATATGAAAAATTCAGAACAGACGTCTGAAAAATTCAGAACAGACGTCTGAATATTATGCTGAATATATATATTTGTTTCAGCAGACAGACGTCTGAATTAGAAATTTCGAACGTCTGTTTGTTGTGCCTTGTGCATGTCTTAAAATCATGCATGTGTGTGTATCACCAAGGAAGATTTTAACAATATCTAAACCAATACATACAGACTCAATATAATCTTCAACTAAGCCCTTGAAATTTGACTGTTGTAGAGTTTTTTCCTGCAAAACAAAGTTAATCGATACTAATATATACATGTATAGTTGTCATAATCAAAACGCTATAAAGCGAGATCCAACATTCTCCCCCTTTTTGATAATGACAACTATATATGTAACTCCCCCCGTCGATATGCACATATTTTCTCCCCCTTTGTCATTGACAAAAAGGAGATAAATAAGTTAAGATAAATATGCACAATAACATACACAACATAAGCACAAGCAGAAAATATTTACACACATACGAGTTCACCACCAAAGCAGACACATAGTAGAGTTTTGTGCCAAATAAAGCAGAGTACCAAAAAATATTACAAACCATAGATTTAAAGATTTAGTTGCAAAAGTATCATAAAAGTCATACCAAGATTACCAACTTTCCATGGCCGACAAGCTATGTCCAATACTTGCATCACCTCCTTTAGATCCATCACGTCCAGAGCTTGAGTCTGGGACTTCTTCATCGTTATAACTGAAGGCCATTGAAATGGAGCCGGATCATGAGCTTGAGAAGATTGAGGTCCGATGCATGAAACTTTATCCCAAATTTTGTTAAGAAAGTCTCTTAAAGAATCAAACTTTTTATTGGTCTTATGCTTAAAACGCTTCAAATCTTTGTGAATTTTTGATGATGACAACTATACAATTTGAAAAAAATATTCATTCGATACAAAATATATATTAATATGTTTAAAGCTTCCCCTAAGTATATGTTTAAAGCTCCCCTCAGTATAACATCTCCCCCTAAGTATAATATCTCCCTCTATCAATATGCATATGAATTTCTCCCCCTTTGTCGTTATAAAAAAGAATGAGGGAATATAATAAATTATATAAAATATCTTGTGAATAGTGGGATAAACTCAATATTAATTATGGAGAAAAATAAAATAGATTTTACCGTATTTGCTGAAGTCCATATTTCATTGTAAGCACGTAATTCTATTAAAAGTATGGATCATTCTTTAAAATTCGATTTTACCGTATTTGTTGAAGTCCATATTTCATTGTAAGCACGTAATTTTATTAAAAGTATGGATCATTCTTTAAAATTCTAGAATCTGTCATTTTTGTTTTGTTTCTCCGAGTACCTGCAATGAATAATAATTATTTTTGGTACCCACTTACTATGTTAGGGTTTGGGGGGTTAGATCTTGGGAAACCATACCCAATTGGGTGTGGTTGAACCTTTATAAATGTAATTTTCATTATTAACTACCATATCAAAATAATCATTAATGTATTTTTCTCTATTTTTCCAATTAATAGGAACCCAAATACTTAGATAATTTTTATTCATATTTTCCATCAATGATTTTGTACTTCTATAGAAATTATAGATATTATTGGTCATAACAGTATTTGAATTTCTATAAAAAATGGATTTAGACTTTACTCGAAATTTAGTACTAGCACTAACATATTTACTATACATGAAAGCGTATCTAGTGTTATTTCTACGATCAGTTTTATTATATCCTAAACCACTTTTATCATGTAAAGGTCCAGAACTAGATAAAATCATGTTTAAATCATTTTGACCTTTATTAAATTTTGTGACTTCAGTGTTAAGTTTATCAAATTTAGCTTTAAAGTCACAATAATTATTTTCAAAAGAAATATTACTATTATTCAAAATATTAATTTTCTCATTTAATTTAGAATTCTCGTTTTTAAACGTATGGTTCTCATATTTGAGAAGGAAATATTGAGATTCTGAATTATCTAAAGAGGATTGTAATAAATCATTTTGTCTTTTCAAATCAAAAATTTCTTTAGAAAATTTTTCTCTCTCTGTTGAAAATATGGTGTTTTGTTCATCTAGAGAATCTTTGATAGTTATAAAATTATTCTTTAAAACACCAAGTTGATTTTCTAAATCTAACTTCTCACTTTTCAATTTCTCATTTTCATGTTCTACAGATTTCATCTTTTCTAAAATAATAAAATTAAGCTTTGAAATCTTATTGCTTATACTAACTAATTCATTATTATCTTTTAAGAAAATTTGTAAATAAGAAAGTACTTTTTTGTAGTCCTCACTGGTGGCTTTGACATGGATTTTGCCTGCTGTATTCCGATTAGATCATTTTCTGGCCATTATTCTATGATGTTGCGACGATCGATAGAATTCCAGGCTTTGATACCAATTGAAAGAGACGTTGCAGCAGGATCGTATGGAATAGAAATGTGTAGATAGCAGAATATCACCAATAAATAAAAGTGACACCAGAGATTTATACTGGTTCGAACCACTGTCCTACATCCAGTCCCTAAGCTCCTCTTAGGAATTTCACTAACAAAAATAACCCTCACTTTACCCGGAGGAATAGGTTCACAACTACCCAAACAGCCGAGCGGGATTTCTTGCCTCGACTTCTGAAGAGGACTTTCACAATACAAAGAGTTTGTTGACTACTTGTGTTCTTAATAACACGGATATGTCAAATCAATATACACCGTTCCTATAATCTTTCCTTGATGATAATAGTGTAGTTTGTGAAAGAATATGGAAGATTTGAGAGGATTTGTAATCTTTGAAATATGAAAATAGAGTGCTTTTGTGAATCTGAATGCTATAGATAAGATAGAAAGAATTAGAGTAAGATTAGTTGAAAAACATATTTGATTAAGCCTCTATTTATAGTATACAAATAGTTGCAATTATTCACGAAGAGATTCGATGATTAGATGTGAATTAAGAGTTGTGTCTCTTTGCTGAATAGTTGCATCTATTCGTTTTCAGAAGCCTAAAATAAAATTTCAGAAGTCTGTTTATAATCAAATATATATACAGCAAGGAAATAGGCAAATTCAGGCTATATTCAGACGTCTGAAAAATTCAGAACAGACGTATGAATATTATGCTGAATATATATTTTAGTTTCAGCAGACAGACGTCTGAATTAGAAATTTCAAACGTCTGTTTGCTATGCCTTGTGCATGTCTCAAAAATGTGCATGTGTGTGTATCACCAAGGAAGATTTTAACAATATCTAAACCAATACATACAGACTCAATATAATCTTCAACTAAGCCCTTGATATTTGACTGTTGTAGAGTTTCTTCCTGCAAAACAAAGTTAATCGATAATAATATATACATGTATAGTTGTCATAATCAAAATGCTATAAAGCGAGATCCAACAGAATGGTAACTATACCATATAATTTCCATGTTCCTCTTAGAAATTTCCGAAGTTACGTTTTGGTCCGGATTTGATAGTCGTTTATTTAACTATCAAATAAACAATCATTCAACCAAAGATTTCATTTCCCACTGAAATCACTAAGCCTTATTTAATTTAATTCCAATTTATTAAAAACATATATATACTTGTCTCACCAGAATAAGTATATTCTCAAATCATCTCTTTCAAAAGTACTTGAAAACTTTTAAGAAATATATAGATATAAGTATATTTGGAAAGTACCTTTTGGTATCGACCATGGATCGTAGCTTGATGGTTGCGTTTCTATCCTAGAAAAATCAAACTTAACTTAGGCAATCTCTGCCTCTCAATTTCGCCATGAAATTCGACCATCACTTCCCGAAATCTTTTATTTTGATAATTATCTCAAATAATGCTGATAAAGCTTCTATAATAATTTTTAAGTTAAATTTAGGAGGATACTCTTTAAATAAAAGTTATTATATAAAACAATATTAATATTGAATAAATTTTCTTTTGAAATAATAATACCGATTAATTCTTAAATAATAATGAATTTTAAAACAAATCATTATAAGGTAACTTTAATTAATAATTAAAATATACTTTAAACATTTTGAATAATTAAATGACTTTTAAAAACCATAACTAAATACTTTTTAAATAATTTTTAAGAGTCATAAAATAATTATCCTACCAAAATCAACTTCAAAATTTGAAAAGCGGCTTATTAATTCCAATGGTACTTATCAAGTTACCATCTATTCCATCACAATTCAGAACAACAGATTTAGATATATCAATCCATTTTTAAAATTCAATTCAACATCATATTGCCAAGATAATTATCAGCATGATAAAAAGTTGTCCATACAAATACGATAGCAGTACAGGGTTTTATTTTTGCTAGTAAATGTCCATAAACATATGTATTCAGTAATAATGGCAAAATGGTGATTTATTCTGTCAACAAAGTCCAATTTAATATAATTAGAAGAACGGCGTATTATTCTACTAAACAGATGTCAAATCATCATAATTAACTTAAATTAACTCATCGTTATATTTATCTAGGAAAATGACTTCAATATGCGGGTCATATAAATTTAAACGGCGATATTTGTTTTAATCGGTAATTAAATTTCTGACCGTTTAAATATACCGTAAAATATCACTTGTTCAAACTTGACAATTAATTATCCGACAACGCAGTGTTCGTCGATACAAACGCAACGTAATGAATTTCGCGTATATCCGAATTCATATGCATTAGTTATCACATTTTAAAATTTTCAAAATATTTATAAAATTAAAATTTTTATCTTCAACCTTCCTCCGTTATTTTTTTGCGCCGAAGCCCATTCCATATCCACCAAACTCGTTTCCCTTTCTTTTATCCCTCTCCTTCTTCTCCTTGGGCCGAGCTACCCACATAGCCCAAACCCTTCTCCTCCATTTCTTCTTCCTCCCTTCTCCTTTTATTCTTGTCTGAATCCTTACTTCCCTGATCCATCACAAAATTCACTTGCCTCGCTCCCATTTCTTCGTGCACGCACCCATGACTCGACCTATATGTCGTCATCTACCCTTGCCTGAACCTAAACCCATGCCTTCCTTCCCCAAACTCACTATGCCATTGCCAACCCAACGTGCACGCTTTGCACATGCACACTCATTCCAATGCCAGTTTCCCATCATGACACCCAGATATACTCCTCCCTCATCTCTTGATCCCCATAGCCACCTCGCCAAAGCCCCAGCATCATTGAGCCAGAGTTGAACCTTCGAACCCAAACCCAAGAAAAAATCCGCTTCCACCCATCGCCGAACTGCTCCCAACTTACGCCACTAATCCACTCGCCGCCACCCCCATTTGTACCCTTGTCCACATCCCCTCTTCCATGCCCAGTCCTAAGTCCTCCAATCGTACCATCCTTCCTTAGTTAAATCGCGTTCAACAGCCTTTCAATCCTCACCTTAAACCCTACAAACTACTCGCCATCGCCGGCCAAAGCCAAAATCAAGACTTGGCCATGGCGAAACCCTTCCCCCCATCACCCTGCTCCACCTTGACCAAGCCGCACCTCCCGTTGTCGACAACCTCGAAAGCAATTTATTTTTAAATTATTTTCGACCATCTCTCGATTTCTCACACCCTAGGCTATTAAAAATCATGATTCGTTCACAAAAAATCCTAATTTCATATGGCAATCACTCCTATGATCTTGGTTGTCTACTATATTATTTCAAATTCATCCAATATACAGAATGGTCACGCTTCAAACTAATTTTATCATGTTTTATACTAAAAGGCTAACATTTCACTAGTTTACTTCATTCACAAACTCGAAACAAGCGGGGAGATAATGATTTTTGAAGATAAATCATATACAAGATTTTTAGAGCCTGTTGAATATACAGAGTAAATTTTATACCATTCCAGGCTTTCCATATATATAAATGTCACGTTGATCATGATGAAATCCTTGCAACTTCCAGTCTATTCTTAGACTTTGATCTGAAATTTTTGTAATGCCGCCTTCCCTTTTGAAAATTTGAAAGAGCAGGTTATTATATGTATTTTTTCTTCTTCTCTGTTTTTTGGTTTATGGGTTTCTGCTTAGAGTTCTAACCACTGAAGCATACACAAATACACCCTTATATGCACACACACACACACATTTCTACAAAATGAAATGATGCATTTTTGTAGAATTTTGGTGAATAAGAAGATTTTTGATCTGTACCATGATTTGTGATAAATTGATATGAACTTTGGTAGCTTAAGTTGAAATTTGAGATGAAATCACCTTCCAGCCTTCACTTTTTTGAATAGGCCTTTCCTTTTTTTTTTATCTGACCAGGAAATGCATATGTATTTACGCTTTATTTACTTGTAATATTTGACTAGGCAATGTTTTTATCTGCTAGTAAGTTTTTAATTCTACATTTTTACTTGTTTACCTTGGTTATAATTTTTTTTTCATGTTTCACTTTTTATTTGATTTTCTTTTAGTTACTTGCTTTTACCAGGAAAATGCCTTATTTTTTATTTTTTATCATATGATTGTAAATTTCATGTTTTACTTTTCACTTCCATTTGCTTTTACCTTGGTTTTATTTGATTTTCTTTTGGTTACTTACTTTTATCAGACAAATGCCTTATTTATTTTATTTTTATATTTTTTTTCTTATATGACTTGTAAATTTCATGTTTTACTTTTCACTTCCATTTGATTTTAAACATGCTTCACTATATTTTTAAACAATTGTTAAGTGGTATTGACTAAAACAATTTTAAGTGTTCATATTTCTATTTAATATATATAACTCAAAGCAATAAAAGTTTTCTATTCTATTTTTAACAAAACTAATAACAATTCTTGTAAAAGATTTCTTATTAAAATGGTTTAAATAAATTTTCTCATATTCATCATATCATATTTTCTTCTTTTTCACTTACCATTTATATATATTGTTTTTAACATACTATTTTTATTTAGTTTGTAAGTATTTCATATATCTTTTTGAACACACACACACACATGCAACATACATAAGAAAATCTCAATTTAAAACTCTTTTCTATTTATACTACATTATATTTTCATAAGCTATATTCATTTCTATTTATAATATATTCTTATTCATATTCATTTGTTATGAATTTCTTTTCAATTTATATATGAATTCTGCTGTTATATTACATCTTAAATTTTCTATTTATGATCAAATTTTCTATTTTACAAATAAAATTTGGAAAATTAAAATTATTATCTAGGTTTAAAACTATCTAATATTATCAATTGTTATTTAATGGGTATTTTTATTCTGATTAAAAGACCTTATTATTGAATATTTAAAATAAATATTCATAATTCAAAAACAAAAAATCCCAGGTCGTCATACGGTTCTATTATTATTATAAGTCGTGCATGGAGCTGGATACATGCACTTATTTATCCGTCTAAACAAAAATATGAAATATTTTTTTTTGAGAAATAAAATATATTTATGGCATCATCAACAATGTCATCATATTTAATAATTGATGTATGAATTTAAATTGAGATTTAATAATTTAATAATTAATATAATTATTAAATAACCTTTTTAAATGACAATAATTCATTTTAGCTAGTTTTTAAGTGATAATAATTCATTTATAACAGTTTTATAAAGGTATATACTTGATTTGAAAATATAAGGAAATTCGTATTGCTTTATCGATATAACAGCACTTTTTGTAAACAATTGTTAATATTAATTTATATGGTATTATAAATCAAATATGATCATTTTAATTAGTTAAAAATGATAAGAAATTAGTTTTCTATTTTTTTACATTTATATGTAAATTAATTTATAAGTGAAAATGTGACGGGAATCGGCTTCTTGATTTTCAATGGTTAGACGAACGGAAGTTGTTCAAAGTTGTTACAATCTTGTTTATATGTCTTGTGCACATATACAATATACGTATGCACACCCTAAAATATACGTGCACATACATACATACAAATATACATATACACTTATACATAATATATGTACTTATATATACATACATACGTACATATATATATATTACAAAAGATCGAAGATTTTTACATAAACTTCATATTTTAGCAAACCAAAGTCAAACTCTTACACACATCAACTCACACACATGGAGGCACAAAAGGGATGCATTACCGTGCGCCTTGAGGTGATGGGGGTGTGGTCAAGGGCATTTTAATTCATGCACATTTGGATATTTATTTCCAAAAAATTTCCTATAAATACCTATCCATTCTTTCATAATTTTAATACTGTTATTCATCTTCTTCTACCTCCTTCTTAATCTATTTTAATAGCTTCTCTACTTAGGAAAATTATGAAGAAAACTTAGCAAAAAGAAAATAAATTTATGTAAGTACATATACATTAACAATCCACTTCAAAAAATAGGCAAATCACCTCTTCCTCCACTCAAAACCCATGTCCACCACCTCCTACCACCAAGGTCGAGCCTATCTCCACTTGTAAGCTTAGGCTGAGCCCATCCAAAGGTCCAAGGCTCGATTCTATAGGCTTTGATTCAATCATAGCGAAGCCATAATAAATTATCATAAAGGTAGAAAGCAATGAAGGTGAGAAATTCTATTTATATTATGATATATTGGATGATATATATGTTTGGTTACACTTGGTTATGATGATTGTGAACCATGTTTGGATATGATAATATGTTTGTTTGGCAGTTCGGAAACCAAAGCGATGAATTCTTTAAAAAATGATATTTTTATTTCTTTAAAAATATGGAATAAATTCTGTACATATCCTAAAATGGATTCGAGTTATAAAGATGAGGTTTTAAATGATCGAAAAGTTGTTTTGATCAAGTAAGCCTTAAAGCACTTTTTGCAGCACTATTCGCAGCACTTTTAATAACTTTTGAAATATGGTTTTAAACTTAAGTATTCTTTCTCAAATATTTTATAAATTTTTTTAAATAAATAATTGAGTATTCTAAAGATAATGTGGAGGTTTCATAATTAATTTAAAGAGTTTGAAAAAATGATATAAAGTAAACCTGTTAAAATTAAGTGATCTAATCTTGGCTCTAAAAGCCAATGAGTGGATTGGATTTTTATATTCATGAGATCTAGATGTGAGGTGCTTAACTAAGGAGATGTTCAGGAGCAACCAATGCTCAGGCTCACTGACCCTCTTTCCTAGGCGAGGAATATATAAGGTCAAAATGTCTGAGACAATGCAAGTATAAAAGACTTAATTTTTTCAAATTTAATAAAACTTGGATTGTACAAAAATAACCTTCTTATACTTGGTATTAAATTCCGAGGAGGGAATCCATACTATCCATGTGAATTTAAAAGGTGATTTTACTATTATTCGACTGATAGCAAAAGGTTGAATACGGAAATTGATGTTGAGCAGAATTAGTATAATTTATATCGACCCTTTTTACTCAAAATGGTTTTGCAATATGATTTACGAGAAACGATTTTGATTTGGTATTACTAAAGTTAAAGAGAGGTTTAATGATTCCGTATATATTGGAAAAGAATATGATTTAAATATTTATATCTCTAAAAGAGATATTTTATTTGATAATAGATATTAATGAATGAAATTATAATCACCCTCAAATTTAACATCTTTTTATCGGTGATTGGTTCGAAGATACCGGGGTTGGATTTGGGAGATCCCTATCCGGAAACCACTTCGAATCAATTTACGCATTTGAAGGTAAAGACATGGAATGATAACAAATCGAATGATGGGTTGCTTATCACTAGCCCGTGGGAGAAATTTCCCATATAATATATATATGTAGCGGTAATATCTTCGTTTGATCTCTGATGCAAGGGCAGCTCTCTACTAATCCTAAGGGTGATTCCCGACAGGATATAGTAGGAGAGTTCCTTCGGTTCTGTTCCTGGACAACTTGTATGGATGAATGTTTGACATTGCATTTCTAAAATGCACGTACATTGATTTTTTCAATCGTACATCTGTTTGGTGGTGTGAAAAGTAAATCTCTTATACTTAACACCCTTCTCTGAAACGTACGAGCTCAGAGGTTGAACATTTATGGAAATCTATAGTGTGTGATGAAACTGGCAACATGACATTCAAAGTGAAATGTGCTATGTGAAAGGTAATCGTTACCTTAGGTCTCATCACCCGAAAATAGCTTAAACATGGCATGTTGTAAGGTTATGTGGTTCGCAATCATTAGGGTATGGTCATCAACTTTTGTAGATTACCCTCTATATATCGATTATGTTGTGTATGCTAAGAGATCTTTTGGATGGTCAAGAATGATCGATGTGACATCATATTTATTTCTACCCGCCACTAGATGGGTCTATGAGTAGGCTGGTCTTGCCAAGAGTAGAGGTTTCAAAGGTATTGATCCTCGGTACATACCCCTAGAGATGTACTGTACGAAAGATATATCCTTACCTTCCACTGTATGGAAATCTATTTTCCAATAAGTGCCTTCGGACTTGATTGTAAAGGTTAGTATGTTGGAATTTAATAATGTAACAATTTCAGCTAAGATTATATAAGTTTACTTGAAAAGTCTTTTCATAAGAATGTCATTTAAAATAATATTCCAAGATTTTTCGTAGCAAATGTTTTGGTTATAATAAGGTATAAATCTGTTCCATGTTTAAGTGCAGCGTAGTCTTATGAGATACCCTTTGTTTTCAAATATTTGTATTTTGACTTTCTCACACCAATCTCATGACCGACCCAGAGTTTGTTTCATTTCTCTTAAACTCTAGATGCCCTATTTTTCTAAGTAGCCAAGTAGTCAGGTTTAACATGGAGGATTGTGATAGAGCTTGAAGATTGGAGCTGAAGATGTTCCTGTAGATAGTTCTCCTTCCATTTTTTGCTGCATTAGTTTATCAACTGTATTCAGTATTTATAAGGATAGGAATTCATAACTGCTTAGGCTGATTTATAAGATAGACTTTGATAAATGTAATTAGAATTTTCGTTGTGTGTGTATATATATATATATGTATGTGTACTGAAATAATATATGTTATTTCATTCGTGTAAGACTCTATTCTATCTTTGTTTTCTTTCACCCCATGGTAATCCATCCTTCTGGCACTTGGTTTTGCGGCACGTGAATACCGAGGATGTATTAGTGTCGATTTCTAAGGGCTGAAAGGGTAGGTAGTCACAAATAGCAAAAGCAGAATGTAATGCATGGACAAAAACAATTAAAACATGAATACCTGTATCCTTTTGGCATTAGTATATGTGTTTCCATTATATTGGTAGGTATATGCATTTGTTCTATATGTTATGTATTATAAGAGACTAAGAATGCATGCATCTTTGGGCATTTAGAAATATAAATCATTTTAGTTTTTTTTATTAGATATGAATGAATATTTTTATTATTGTTACAATAGTTTGGTTTCAGTAGCCAATTAATTTAAATTTATTGGTGCAATGTATAATATTTATATATTTTTTCTCATTTGAATTTAATTAACAACAGACAAAAACAGTTGCAAAAGGTCATATCGCAACAGGCAAAATCAATTGTAAAAGATCCTATTGCAACCGGAAGAACTAGTTGGAAAAGAACTACTGCAATGGCTGTGGAACATTGTAAAAAATATTTACTACGATGAGCTTTTACAATGGTTTTAAAATGTTATAAAATCTTTTAAGTCTATTACAACATCGCATAATACGAGGGCGCTAGCCCATTGCAAAACCTCTATTACAACGAGTATTGCCTGTTGTAAAAAGGGTATTTTGTTGTAGTGACACATGCACATAAATATTTAAATTTGGATCTACGCTAATATAAACTAATTTTTTTATTCGGCCATTAGTTTATTGATTACTGTTTATCCGTATGTAATTATTTTATTTTGTTTCGATTTATGTATATTTAACATATTAATTCTTAAATAAACTATATTAATTTTATAATTTAAAATTTGAAGTTAAAAATAGTTTGACATTTTGGAAATTAATTTTTTTAACTTCAAAAGCAGTAAAAAAAGTTATACATTTTTCAAATAAAATTCATGTATATTTATTTATTGACTTTCTCATAAACTTTAAAATAAAAAACATATGACTTTTAAATAAAAAGTGTTTTTTATTATTTTTACTAAAACCTAGGAGCATTTAATATTTTTATTTTCTTTAAAGCGAAATCTATACAGATAAATGTATAGCTATATATAAATCTGAATTTTTTTGATTTAAAACTAAAATTAAAAAAAATATTAAAACATAATATAATTGAGTGATGATTTAAAACTTAAAATGTTTGTTTACATATACAAATATATATATATATATATATATAAAAACACGTTTATATACATATACATATACATACACACACACACACACACACACACACACACACACACAGATATATATATATATATATGAGATCCAAAATTGTTATTAAGTTTTTTAAGAAAAACAAGAATAATACACACACACACGCATGCACACGCGCGCACACTCACATATACATACATACATACATACATACATACATATATATATATATATTTTGAATTATTGAAAATAGGATGTTACCTTATCTAGATCTAGCCAATTGTTGAACCCTCGGTGTGGCTAGTTATTTCCTTCCTTGAACTCCTTTTCTTTCTTCATAGCTTCATTAGCGTTAGCAATAGAGGCTAGGTTTAGGGTTTGGTTCAATGTAAAGAGAGAATGAATGAGGTGGTTTTTTTTCTAGCCAATAAGATCACATATATCTAGCCCCTTTCTCTCTTCCCTTGAAGACTATACATCCATCCTCCATTATCCATGCATTAGCCCCATATCTAGGATTCAAGATTTCAGGCTTAAATTGAAAGTCTACAGGGTGGATTGTGTAGTGTATATGTAACTATATGTGACAAAATATATGATGCAACTAAAATAATATTAATTTAAGTAAATATAGAATAAGCACTCCAGAATTTTATACTGGTTCGGACCTCCCGTCCTACTCCAGTCTCGAAACTCCCATTCGGAATTCGCCTATCGAAAACCCTCGCTTCGATCATAGGAATAAGCTTGGTTACAATAATTTGTTCTTGTCACATGTGTGTTCTAGTATAACACAGATGTTGACTAATTAGTGCAATTGCTTCCAATATATATCAAAAGAATATTGTCTATGAAGAACTGAGTATATGGAAGAGTGAGTACAAGTAAAGATTGCTAGAATGCATAGATCAAGAATATAGCATGGAGTTTAGAATTAGAAAGCATAAGTTAGATAAGTATTGTTCTCTTGATTCGTGGTGCTATATATAATTGTAGATAGGTATCTTGAGTAGTTGCATCCATTAACAAACGCTCTAAAGCTGCTTCTGTTGATGGTGAAGAGTTGTAGCGATGAGAAGCGAAGATATCCATTCGCATGTGGCAGTTGCAGTTCTTTTCTGAAGTTTGAGTCTAAATTCAGACGTCTGGTATTTGTTCCAGACGTCTGATACTATATATTTTTTGAACACTGTAGATTTTCAGACGTCTGAGTGCTATTACCAGACGTCTGGTTTAGCTTGTTTGTTGTTCCAGAGGACTTTTCCAAACGTCTGGCTTGTGCACCCAAACGTTTGATACTGGTTCATGTTTGTTTTGTACATCTTTTCTTTTGCTTCTTTGTACCTATCAACTTGTAGTCTCTTGTAGTGTCCTTTGAGCCTTGTTCTTGTTTTTCTAGTGCTGTTGTTCTTGCAAGTACCTGTATATATGAAGATATATGTATATTTGATTTTCATTGTATAGTTGTTGTCATCGAAACCGTAGATTGGATTTCCTAACATTCTCCCCATTTTGATAATGACAACTACACAATGTACTTAGATATAATTTTATAAATCTTCCCCTGGATATATGCTTACCATTATTTCTCCCCCTTTGGCAATATCAAAAAGTATTAATATCTATAATTTAGATAGCATGTACACACTGTTAATCTGGAATATTTACTAATTGTCGGAAGGTTGTAACAATTTACTATAGTTACGCAGAAGTAACAAACCAAAAGGCACTTTTTATAATCATTAAACATAGTACTTACATGCATAGAATTTTGATTTCAATACAAAATATGGAAACTATTCGAAAATATCTATGGATCATTTGGGGAAGCTTTAGCTTGAGCATCTCCTCTATCTTCATTCTTTGAAGAACTATCTTGTTTTTAGGAGATGTTGACGAATGTTCGAGAGGTTCTTTTTCCTCTTCAAATAGTTTAGAATGTTTTGAAGGAGGAGGAGAAGGCATTGGAGTTGGCCAATCTTCCGAAGGTGCTGTAGGGCCACAGACTCGTTGAAGAACCTCTTTTAGAACAGATAAAGTTATTGAAAGTGATGTTTCAACTGTGGCTAGATGAAAAGCAAACGTTGTTTCGAAGCTATCAATACGCTTCACCAATAATTTTTGATTTCTTTGATAAGATATGTTGATTTTAGAGAGTTAAGTCTTGAATTCTTTCATTTGGATTAGTCTCAGTGCGAGTCTCCAAAATGTCATCTTGGCCTGGATAGTCAAAAGGTGCAGCAGGAGGAGGAATTTGTTCGTGATGTTGTTCCTCTTCTTGTGATGGTTGTTGATGAGGTTGAGGCCTAGCTTGTATGGCTTGTTGACGACGTTGCGTCAACTCTTCAAATGACATAAAATCCAGAGGATTTTCTGGTAAGTGCACGAGAGAGAAGAACCTAGTAGAGGCGTACTTGGGAGAAATCTCTTCAGAAGTCGATAAATATGATGGAATATTGCGAGCTTTCAGAAGACGCATGATGTAGGTAGGATAGATGATAGATGGACGTAAACACTTGACCGAAGCCAATTATCATCATTGTCGATATTCCATACGGTAGTGTTATCGAGATTAGGATAGAAAAGGAATATGGTGAGCTGATCGATTAGGACATTATTGGAATTGAAGGAAACCAATGTTTCTAACCCTTTCGTACACTTCGCCCAAATAGTACATAGGAAATTTAAGCAAATTATAGAAAGGACTTGTATGTAGCTTCTTCTTTTGAATATCTTCATATCTTTTGATTGAATGAAGCACTCTATTCATCCATCGCTCAATTTGGTCATCAGAGCACACTTGCGAGTTGGAGGATGTGGCTTACTCTTGCTTTCTTTTTGAAATTTTAGGGTTTTTAGTTTTGGGCGCCATGATATCATGCGAATTTATGGAGATAGCGATTTGGAAAGTTAGGATTTTGCATATGAAATAGAAATGAAATCAATTGTGAGGTAAAAATTTGGGTAAAATAGTCATTATAAGGCTACTGAAGGATGTCGATTGAATTTCAGACGTTTGGGAAGTGAGCCAGATGTCTGATTTTAACCTAAAGTGAAGACAGTAAATATGGTCAGACGTCTGGAAGTTATTGGCAGACGTCTGGAGTAGATAGAGTTTGTAAATTTTAAAGATAGAAAGTGTTGTAAGACGTCTGGATATAGAAACAGACGTTTGGAATACGCAGAAGTGTATTTTTTTAAAGACAGATTCTTTTCTCAAATGTCTGGATATAAGATCAAACGTTTGAAAATAGCTTGAATTTGTATCTTAAGGAGGCAGCGACTTTGTTCAGACGCCTGGTCATTATTTCAGACGTCTGAAATAGATTGTTTTGTACTTTTTATGAGGCAAAGATAGTTTTTAGACGTCTGAAAGTTTATATCAAATGTCTGATACATGCACAATAGTAAAAAAAGGTGTGTCACAAAGATGTCAGACGTCTGAGGGCATTGTATAGACGTCTGAAATATTTAATATGTCTTAAAATAGTCTTATTTTTGAAGGTTATGCTTGATTTTCGTGAGATCAATTTTATTGGCACATAATATTATTATTTTTGAAAATAAAAACAAACATAAGTAGATAAAAAATACAGTAAACAAATTTATTGAGATAAAGATGGAGCATTGCTATCTTCGGAGGTGCTATCCTTCCACGGCTTGAGTGGAGACCAAATATTTCCACGTTCGTTGGCTCTTAGAGAACCAGAAAATTGCTTAGGTGGAGGATCCCAAGGTGTATGATGAGATGCAGAAGGATTCATAGGATTGCAAGAAATTGGAAGTGGTTCTTTTGGCAATGGTGTATCTCATCGATTTTCTCCTTGGTGTTAGGAGAGAAAAATAGAGATCGTTTGAAATGTTTTTTATCGGGAGTGAATCCCATGTGGTAGGAGGACCACTAATAGGTTGGCTCTTGACTTAGTGTAGGAGCAGGAAGTCGATGAGGGGTATCTGCTGAACTATCCGAGGTTGATGTTGAGAAGAAGAGATGAGAGTTGTCGGAAGACAAGTTTTTAATTTCTTTTGTTTGTAAAAGGAATATGAAATCTATATTTATATATACATACATACATACATATATATATATATTTTATTTTTTGTTTTGTAAAAAGAAATGCTATTTATACATGGTTTAAAAGGTTATACATAGTTAATTTCAGAAAACAAATTTCTAATAAATTGTTGGTTAGTGTTAAAAATTTTGATTTGTGGATAAAAAAATTTTAACCAAAAATAGAATGAGTGAAATGTAGAATTAGCCGAGAAGATCATTAGGAGAACTTATTTCTAAATCGCGTCGTGGTTTAACAAATGTTTATTCGTTTTGTGGTTTTGTGAAAATATTTGCTATTTGATTCTCAGTATTTACGTATTCTAATGTAATAATTCCTTTTTCGACATTGTCACGTAAAAAATGATGTCATATATCTATGTGTTTAGTACGTGAGTGATTTACAGGTTTTTTGATAGATTTATTACACTCGTATTATCATAATACATTAGTGATTTATCGATAAATTTTCCAAAATCTTTAAGCGTTTGTTGCATGTAAATCGCTTGTGCACATGCTAAGACCGCTGAAATAAAATCGGCTTCACATGTTGAAAAAGAGACACGGTTTTTCTTTTCGCTAAACCATGAAACCAACGATTGTCCGAAAAAATGACACGTTCTACTAGTACTCTTATGGTCTCTTTTACATCCACCGAAATCCGCGTCACTATATGAAACAAGTTCAAACAATGATTCCTTAGGATAAAACAAACCATAATCTCTAGTACAAGATAAATATCGTAAGATATGTTTAACAGCTCTTTAGTGAGACTCTTTTGGTTTTGCTTGAAATCAGGCACAAAGACATACGCTCATCATAATGTCGGGTCGACTGGCTGTCAAATATAGTAAGGAGCCAATCATACTACGATATAACTTTTCATCAAAATCTTTTCTGTTATCATCTTTTTCCAAGTGAACACTAGTACTCATTGGTGTTGGTTTGCTTAAAGTTTTATCCATTCCAAAACGATGTAATAAATCGATACAATATTGTTTTTTAATGAATAAAAATACCATTTTCAAGTTGTTTTATTTGTAAACCTAAAAAGAAATTCAATTCACCCATGTGAGACATTTCAAATTCGTTTTTCATAATATTTGAAAATTAAGTACAAAGATTTTCGTTAGTTGAACCAAAAATAATATCTTCTACGTAAATTTGTATAACTAGGATGTTGTTATTTTCTCTTTTAATAAATAAAGTCGTATCTATTTTACCTATTTGAAAACCAGATGTAATTAAATGATTCTTAAGATGTTTTACCAGGCATGAGGAGCTTGCTTTAAACCATATAGGGCTTTGTGCAATTTAAAAACATGATCGGGATATTTTCATGAACAAATAATAGAGATTGTTCAACATATACGTTTTCTTTAATAAAACCATTTAAAAAGCATTTTTAGCATCCATTTGAGATAATTTAAAATTGTGATGGCTTCAAAAGCAACTAATGTACGTATGGCCTCGAGTCTTGCTACTGGAGCAAAAGTTTCGTCGTAGTCGATACCTTCCTCTTGATTATAACCCTAAGCGACTAAATGTGCCTTATTCCTAACTATATTTTCGTTTTCATCTGCTTTGTTTTTAAATACTCATTTTGTTTCAATAACTGATTGATTTTCTGGTCTTGGTACTAATTCCCAAACATTATTAGTTTAAATTTATTTAATTCTTCTTGCATGGCTATTATCCAAAAATTATTGTTTGAAGCTTCTTTATAATTTTTTGGTTCAAAATTTGACACAAATGCAATATGACTTATTTGATTAAGTTGATTTCTAGTTACTCTGGAATTAAGATCTCCAATGATATTATCTTTTGGATGATCTTTTAGAATTCTAGGGGGTGATACTAAAGTATTATTTTGTGCATTTGTCTCATTATTAGATGAATTTGTTGTATACGTTATTCGAATAATTTCTTCATCGTCATAATATTATGATTAAGGAAATTTTCATCAAATGAAACATTTAAACTTTCTTCAAATTTGTTAGTACGTTTATTAAAAATTCTATATGCCTTGTTATGATCCGAATATCCAAAAAAGATTCCTTCATCGGCCATTGGGTCGAATTGTCCTAAATTATTTTTTGTATTTAATATAAAACATTTTGATCCGAAATTTTTAATGTATGATACTTTAGTTTTCTTCCGAAAAGTATTTTGAAACAAGTATGTTCAGTCATAGGTCATAGATTACTCGATTCAAAATATAACAAGCCGTAGCAATAACTTCAGCCTAAAAATGTTTTGGTATACCATTACTATTTAATAGTGTTCGGGCACATTCTTGTAACGTTCGATTTTTTCTTTCTACTACACTATTTTGTTGAGGTGTGTGGGGAAAGGAGAAATTATGACTTATGCCCTTTTTATTACAAAAATTAGTAAAAAGATCATTTTCGAATTCCCCACCGTGATCACTCCGAATATTCTTGATTTTCAAATCCATTTGAGTTTTAATTCTTTAAAAAAAAATTTAAACATACCAAAAGTGTCACATTTATGTTTTAATAATAAGGTCCGTGTATATCTTGAAAAATCATCAACTATTATGAAAACATATTTATTGTGATTTATAGATCGTACTTGAGTTGGACCAAATAAATCTAAATGTAATAATTCTAATAGTTATTTTGTAGAAATATTATTTTTAGATTTAAAGAGCTTTTCTTTAGATTTTCGATTTTACATTCATCACATAAATTTTCTACTTTATAATTTATTTTAGGTAAACCTTTAACTAGGTCATATTTTGCTAATTTATTAATATATTTACGATTAATATGATAGAATCGTTTATGCCACAGCCATGGATCGTCATGTTTGGCGGTTAAGCATAAGTTTGAATTTCGATTTATGTTCATATTTGAGACATAAATATTTTTGTTTCTAAAACACTCAAAGATAAGTTATTTGTTATTGTTGAAAATATTACATCTATCTTTTCGAAATTAATTTGAAAACCTTTATCGCATAATTGACTAATGCTAAGTAGGTTGTGTTTTAAATTTTATACTAACAAAACATTTGTAATAATAAGAGAGTTAGAAAGACCAGAGTTGATGACTTCTCCGATGCCAACGACGTATCCTTTTGAGTTATCTTCAAAAGTTACCAATCCACCGTCGATGTATGTTATGTTTGATAACATTTTCGAGTTTTCGGTCATATGCTTGGAGCAGCCACTATCAAGTATCCATTTCTCCTTTTTTCTATTTTGGGTACCTGCAAAATAAAAAATGATTTAATTGGTACCCATATACTTTGTTAGGGTCCTAGATGTTGGAAGGAGCAGGTAGCCACACTCAAGAAGGTTTGGTACCTTTATGAACATAATTTAATTATACACTACATTATCTAAAAAATTATTAATAAGTTTTTGTCTAATCAAATTACTATTTATCTTAGGAATCCGAATCTTTATATTTTTTGTATTTGTATTAGACTTAGGTGATCTTTTAGTCTTTTGATAAATAAAACTATATTTCTTAATATTCCCTTTTTGTTTAGGAATATTTTTAAATCCTATTCCATTTCCATTACCTGGCGGTTTTGAAGTTTTGATAAGATTTTCCAAATCCTGTTTTCCTTTCTTAATTTTTGAAACATTATTTGTAATTATATCTAATTTTTCTTTTAATTCACAATTTTCAATTTTTAATTTTCAATGTTTCTATATTACTTTTCAAGTCAATATTTTCTTTTAACAAGTTATCCATTTCTAGTTTAGCTTTTCCAAAATCAACAGATATATTCTCATTTTCAACTAAACTACTTTTATTTTTTTCTTGAGATAATTCTGGTTCCTCCTCTAAAATAATTTTTTCATCTTTTAACATTTCTCTTTCAAGTTCTAATCTATTTATTTTGTCTATGTGTTCTTTATTCAATTTTTTAATTTGTCTAAACTTATCATCTAATTCCATACTAAGCTCTAATAATTCATCATAGCTAAGTTCGGGACATGCCTCATCAGTTTGTGCCACAAAACATACATTAGCTTGTTCTTCGTCACTATCGCTGTCACTGTCTGATGATGATGAAGAGTCCAATCATCCCATGTTACTTCGAAAGCTTTCTTATTTTTGAATTTTTCACATTTGTTCTTCTTTTTATCATTGTTGAGCTTGGGACAATCTTTCTTCATATGTCCAAATTAATCACATTCATAGCATTCGATTGACGTTTGATTTGTTGAGCTTGACTTTTCTCCTTTCTGAAATCTGATCATTTTTCTAAACTTCTTGAATTTATTGTAGTTTTTGGCAATAAATACGATTTCTTCTTCATCTAAGTCGGAGTCTTCATTTGTTGCTCGAAATGCTATGTTTTTCTTCTCCGAATTTTGTTCTTTTCTTGCCTGCAAATTAGCTTCATAGGACATTAAATTTCCTATCAATTCTTCAACTAAGAGTGTTGAGAGGTCATGAACTTCTTTGATATCTAATACTTTTCTTTCCCACTCTGGAATTAAAGAATTGAGTATTCTAGATACTAGGTAAAAATTTGTTAATTTAACTTCAAGTGCCATTAAATCGTGTTAAATAGTTTGGAATCTGAAATACATGTCCATTATTGATTCATTATGATTCATTTTAAACGATGAAAATTGATTTTATAAAATTGAAATTTTAGTTTGTTTAACTTTGTTCGTGCCTTCATGTGTAACTTGTAAGGTACGCCAAATATCATATGCAGTGTTACATAACATGACACATGAAAATTCATTCTTATCTAATGAACAAAATAAAACATTCATAGCTTTGGCATTATTAGAAGCTATGGTTTTGTGCATCATTCCATGTGTTCATAGTAGTGTCAGGTGCTTCATATTTATTTTGAGTGGCTGACCAAATTTCTAATCCATTAGCTTCCATACAGAATATCATACGTGTTGACCAATATATGCATAATTAGAACCGTTAAAAAGTGGAGGACGTGCTGTGGTTTGTCCTTCATGAAAAATACTTGCCATATTAAAGTGATTCAAATACGTTTTACTGTACTTTGATCAAACCTTGCTCTGAAGCTCCTCTTCGGAATTCGACTATCAAAAACCCTTGCTTTACCCAGAGGAATAGGCTTGGTTACAATAAGTTGTTCTTGTCAAATGTGTGTTCTAGTATAACACGGATGTTAACTAATTAGTACAATTGCTTCCGATATATATCTAAAGAATATTTTCTATGAAGAACTGAGCATATGGAAGAGTGAGTATAAGTAAAGATTGCTAGAGTGTAGAGATCAAGAATATAGCATAGAGTATAGAATTAGAAAGCATAAGTAAGTAAGATAGGTACCGTTCTCTTGATTATTGATGCTATATATAGTTGTAGATAGGTATCTTGAGTAGGTGCATCCATTAACGAACGCTCTAAAGCTACTTCTGGTGATGGTGAAGAGTTGTAGCGAAGAGAAGTGGAGATGTCCATTCGCATGTGGCAGTTGCAGTTCTTTTCTGAAGTTCGAGTTTGAATTCAGACGTCTGGTATTTTTTTTCATACGTCTGATACTATACATTTTTTGAACATTGTAGATTTTCAGACATCTGAGTGCTATTACCAGACGTTTGGTTTAGCCTATTTGTTGTTCCAGAGGACTTTTACAAACGTCTGGTTTGTGCACCCAGACGTCTGATACCAGTGCATGTGTTTTTTGTGCATCTTTTCTTTTGCTTCTTTGTACCTATCAACTTGTAGTCTCTTATGGTGTCCATTGAGCCTTGTTCTTGTCTTTCTAGTGATGTTGCTCTAGCAAGTACTTGTATATATAAATATATATGTATATTTGATTTTCATTGTATAGTTTTGTCATCGAAACCGTAGATTGGATTTCCTAACATAAATGATTTAGCATTGAAGTTTTCTATTTAATTAATTTATTTAGGCTTGTTTTTTAATTAAATCAACGTATAATTTTTACACATCGTTTAAATAATCTTTGGGCTTTAAATAAATAATTAAAATACCATTAAAATTTAATACAACATTTGTTTTTAGTTTATTATTAGTTTATAATATTTAAAAATTAATTTTACATTAGTCAAAACTCAAAAATTAACTAACAAGTTTTTGTTGATTATCTAGTATGAGCTAGGTCTTTAGGCAATATTTAAACAATATAGATACCCAAGCATACATGGACTTCTTTGAAGTACAATATTTGGCACAAGTTCAATCACTTACAAATCATTAAGATGAAATCTAATTCCTAATCTTTATTAAGTTGCACCTAGTAATGACATTTTGTGCACTTTTCCTTTTCATCAACATTGTATCACTTAGATATTTAGAGTTTGGTTTGAGGTCAAATATCTCGATTAATGACCTTAGATAATTGTATAGACAACATTAAAGTCCTTAGTTTAAATTGATATTTATTGATTATTTGATTTACTCTGCCCAGAGATTTTGAATTTAGGTTGACAATCTATTACTGTGATATTAACCTTCTACAATGAAGAAGAGGAATCCTTTTTTGAGTAGTGTTTCATTTCATGTAGTTCAAAGTGTAATTAAATATAGTCGTAACATGGTCACAGTGATATGTCCTTAACCGTAATCAAAGTACTGCCTTGCTACTTAAGATCGACAGTAGCCTCAAATCTGAAGACTATTGTCCATTGTTGCCATAAGATCTTCTATTTTAACTTAGTTGTATTAACCTATAAATGATTCTCGTAAAGTCATTCTATAATACAACCGCAAGTATGCAACCCTTGGTTCTCCCAACGGTCATAAGTAATTCACTGTCCATCGTATAGAGAGCATTACATACACTATTATCGATAAAATTATCGATATAATTTTCTCGATACATCTTGAGTACGAACATTTAAGAAATGATTATAGATTCAATACTCGTGGTTATGAACATAATTGTAAGTACAATCGATAAATTACTTCTCATAAGGAATTTCTACTTATGTATGTTTAATGTAATTATTTCACTATTTATATCTCTATACAACCACACATATAAAAGTAAAAAACCAAAACATACTTTATTTTGAACAAGATTGTTCATAGAGTTAAGTCGTATGTTTATTTACATAATTACCTATAGATTACACCTTTAAATGTATAATAACTTGCTATTGAGTTTATAGATCTAAAGCTATCAAATCAATGGCTATTGGACCTATAAATTGCTATCAAGTTTAATTTATGCTATGAAGTTTATATTTTTCGTATGCTATTGAGTTTATAACTCTCGTGTGCTAACTCTTATGTGTTATCTGGTCTATAACTCTCATATATTATCAAATCTGTAACTCTCATGTGTCATCGAGTTTATAACCCTCATATGTTATGGATTTTATAACCCTCATATGCCATCGATTTTGTACAATGAATGTCGTTGAGTTTATAACTTCCATTTGCTATCAAATCTATCATTCTCATGTGCTATCAAGTTAATACGATGATCAATCTGTAATTAAGTAGAAAACCAATATTTTTCTTAATAAAGTAACCACTTTTTGACTTATTATTTAGTTACACATGTCATTTCGTCATTTGTTATTTTGGAGTTATAGCAGAAATCTCACAAATAATCCATAATTTCCTCCCTTTATTAATCCTTAATTAATCACTTTCCTTAATTATTTCATTAATCATGGATATTTTCTGCATTGGCTTTTAACTGATATTATTTGAAAATTTCTAAAAAGTTCGAAGAATATTAAAAAATCTTCCCTTTACCTTCAATAAATTTTTTGAATCAAATATTAAATTTCAATCCTTCACCCATTTTATTTTAGAAAAATCATGATAATTTATTTTCTCGTTTAAAAAGAAAACTAAAACCCACCTCTAATTTACTTCTATAAACATCATATCAAAATTTATTCATTTGAAAGTGATTAACTCAAGTTTCATTCATAAACATATCACCGACTATGCTATTTAACAACTAAGCTTAGATAGGATTAATCTATCATAAACAAAACATGTTATCATCGTTTTAAGTAGAAAAACTTACAAGATCCCAATTTGAACAGATCTGGATAAAAAATAGAATTAGTATTTCCCACTTAGATGAAAAGCTTGATTAAAATCGTCTAGTTTGTCTTCAGAATAAAGCTTGAGTTGTCCTTAGTTTATTTGCTTTCTTCCCTCTTGTTAACGATGGCTTAGGTTGTATTTTAGTTTATTTTTTACCTTAAATGAAAGAGAATGGAGAGATTGACATGTGTTTAAGGATCTAAGGTTTAATCATTTTAGCTTAGGCTGAAATTCCTTCTTGCTTAATCTTATTTAATTCCTTTAACCCCTTATTATGCAAAATCCCTGTAGTGCATTTAATCTCCTATAGTCAAAAATTAATTAAAATAATTACCATTGGTTCATGCAATTAATCTTCCAAGTGTACCGATTAAATTAATTTCCGCTGAGCAATTCCTTAAATTATTATTTAAAAAAATTTATTATTAACTAAGCCCATATCATGGCACTCTCAAATATGGGGTGTTATAATGAACCTAGAAGCACGATGTCACTCGTTGACTCAATGACATGTTTGTTATGTTTGTAGGTTAAGACACCACTTGATGTTAGGATGTCTTATCCATGATAATAGAAGAAATGGAAACTCGAGTAGAACTTGGGAGAAGATGCTATTGTTATATCTACACATCGAATGTGTATATTATTGATATTTTAGGTTCTTGTACGTATGCTATATATACCAGAGACCTTATTGTATGCGAGTGTGTGATGCTACTTGTATGCTTAGTGTGTCATTATTGGTTGTATATTATGTTTTTTGATTAACTAAGCTTTGACGCGTATATCTTAGGATATAGCTTGACCTATGTACTTAGAACTATTTGATAGTTGCAGATCACTTTATAAGGCCATTTTACCATGCATTGGTTGACTTGTGATACTATATAGACCCCCTTATCATGTATTACTTATTATAGTTGTTCAACTTATACCTTATTAGCCTATGACATGCTAGAAGAGGAGCAAGGAAGATATGATAGTTTTATACACTCCGCTCTCATCTATATGACAAATATGAGTATATGTTATATCATACAACTGTGGGGAATGATTTCGCTCACCAAGCTTTATGTCTAACCCTTCAATGTTTTCTTTTTATGTATATTCTTTTGAGTAGATGAAGCAGCTGCATAAGAGATTGACCTTCTGTAGACGAGGCATGGTGTCGGAAGCTGGTCCACTTCTTTATTATTCATCATCATTTATTCATTATTTCCAGATCAGTCTTATTATTGTATGAGACTATTTATATAAGAGCTGTAATTTACTCTTTGTGATCCACATGTTTGAAGATTTATGTACTTACTCATTATGTTCCTTAAATGATATTAACTATGCTCGGACATGGATATGAGATTATGTTATGCCTTACCTTTCTACTGTGAGACACATGGTTTATTTTACTATGTTATACTGCTTTATTCTATTATATAATACCATTATGCCTTTTATTCATGGTATTTATGGGCATGATGATGATTTATGCATTGGTTCCGAGTATTTCGATTGGAGGACCTTTATAAGCTAGCCCCTTCCATATCATCTCAGGTGAAGTTTGAATAAGTTCATTTGTCATGGTGATGTGTGTTGAAGGTTTATTTGTTGTGTAGCTTAAAATTTGTAAAATAGGATACTGGTGCTCTGTCAATCATTGGTAAGTGATTTTAGATGTTCGTCATCAGTAATGGTCACCTACTGATTTGCAAGTTAGGACAGGTGGCTTGTGAGAGTAGCGGTGGTGTTCGATGAATAGAGCTTATGCTCGTGATCAACAAAGTTGGAATATATGAGTGGTTTAAAAATTAAGGGAAACGACGATGGTCAATATTGCAAGTCCTCTATAGTAGAACTGCGGTAGTGGTGGAGTTCGTTGTGGGTTGCGTGAATTCTTTTTTTTTTTTTTTTTTTTTTTTTTTTTTTTGTGGGAATCTTGAGTTTGAGTTTTGTGGGTCGGGAAGCATTAATTTTTGGGAGTTTACAAGTGTCTCTTAGGATGTCTTTTGACGGCACAA
Organism: Allium cepa; assembly: GCA_030765085.1. NCBI lineage: Eukaryota > Viridiplantae > Streptophyta > Magnoliopsida > Asparagales > Amaryllidaceae > Allium > Allium cepa. The sequence continues at coordinate 687,012,026 of CM060932.1, read as the reverse complement.
ACATTGTAAGGAGGGTCATAATGAGTGACGTCGAGGATCACTAATGTTTGTTGGGCTTGAGATAGAGGTTCATGGCCGTATAGTGTGGTTCGTGAAAACAGAGAAAGTTAGGTTGTCCCTTTTCGTACCCTAGCTTTGGGCTTAAGAATCAAAGATTTGGTACGTAATAAAGGTATTTTTGTACGTTCAAATGTTATTTTCAAAAGTAGGAATGAATTTTTTGGATTGATAATTAAAGGGATGTCGATTTAATTTTTTTTTTTGTGAGGATGTGAGTCAAATCTTCCTAAAAAATAATGTTTTTGGCTATTTTATATATAATAGTAACATGTGATTGTTGATTACACTGAAAAAATAAAGTAATATTCATATCTCTAATAAGCGAAAATTGTTGCACTTCTAAAAAGGTGCAAATTTTGCATAAAAAGTATTTGACTTTACATCTATTATGCATTTAAAAAAAAAATGTAACCACGTGCATCTTTATAATATGATTTTTTTTTTTTGTTTCCATTTCTATACTTAGGGTGTTGCAACAACATATATTCCATTTGATTTTATTCTTGTATGCACTTTTAAAAATCATATTATACATACATTTTCCAGATCATGATTTTTGCATCTCTATATCTTTAGTACATTGATTTTAGAACTTTTGGTTATATTCAGGTTTTTTTGTTGATAATTTGCATTTTCTTTGAAAGATTTATATTTTAGTTATATTTCATTTTCTCCTTTATGTGTAATATGTAAATCTTTAGTTGTATTTTAATTTAGCGTTGATAATTTGCACAGTATATTATTATTTACATTAGAAAATGTATAAGAATTACAATTCTTATGAAAATCTTCAAAACTTGTGTACTTGTTTTGTCGCAAATAATAAATATTAATGCCATTTTATAGTTTTAATATGTCTGCACTTTTATTTTCATAGTTTACATGTGTGTTCCAATAAGTGTAGATCTTCTTCAAATTTTCTTTTTTGTACATTTCTAAATAAGATGGATGAAACTTATTTATATTCTAATTTTTTTATAGATGACCTTGATTTTTTGAATAATGTAAAGCACATACATTTTTTCAAAACTAAAATAAATATGATTATACTTTTGAAAATTACACCTGTAGTGATCATTTATGTTGTTTTTAATAATTCATTTCATTTGAAAACATTGATATTTAATAATTTTATTAAATATTGTAGATCTAGGTGCATAATATGTTAAATTGAATAATAGAACCTTCTGGTGTATTTTGGTCATAGTGGGGGACTTCTCTACACAATCAATAAAAATAGGGATGCGATCTAAAAAATTGTCGTTAACATGATTTTTCATCACATTAACAATTGTTAAATATTGAAGACGTAAAGTTCTAGAGACAATGAAAATATTTTAGTGATGCAAATAAAGGCATCCAAAGCTTAGTTCTAGGAAGTAAAATGCACAAAAGAATACCATGATTTAAAGTGGTCCAAATAGAGAGTTCTTTCCTATGCCCACTATGTAAATATTTCTTTTAACTGAAATTATTTGAAAATTAGAAAGTTATACTTCCCTTAGATTCACCCTTATGGCTTTTTGTAAAACCTCACAAAAGGAATAATTTGTGACAAAGTGCAAGGATGAATTGATTTTTAATAGAGTGTGTGGTAAAAATGTCTGGAATAGGATCCCTCTACATGTGGGTTAGCTCCCTATTTATAGTAATAGGCTAAGAAGTGCGAGGTTGATGTGGCATGATAATATTGGTTGAGTTGTGACTTTAAATATTAATGATGCGACGAATCAATTGGCGCAATAGTGACACATGTTGTAATCTTAAAGTTGAAGTATACGACAAGGATTGTATCTAACACGGTGATGTTGTATTTTTCGCCATGGCGCCACATGTAATATGCAATAAGGGAGATAAATCCATGTGTAATTTGGTCTTCGTTTTGAGTTCGTGCTTACATATTGACTAAATTGGAAGATAGATCTTGATGCTACATGAATGGCCATGAGTTATTAAAGAAACTAGCTATTTTATACTGGAGTTACATGAAGTTATGGTATTTGAGTGGCTTGATGTTGATTTAATCAAACATAGGAGCATGTGATTGACTATACATAATAACCAACTAATTATGTGCTTGTAGTTTTAGAGCAATATTTTGGAAAATGACAAGTACCAAAGTCGATTTGCCTTGCAAGAAGACTTTATAGCTAATGAAAAGTAGAATCAAATGGGTTAGAAACCTTCCTTTGCAAGACATGAACAATATATTTATGATAAGAGAATAACTTATATCATTATGTAGTCTTACTGAGGACAAATATGCTTGAGAGATAGAATTGCATTTTGAGAAGAGAGCAAGCTGCAAACCTCTTTGCAACCATGTGTCACGTTGACCTATTAACAAAATACACCACATTGCCCTCCTTGATGAAACAAGTTAAATGGTGATCGTTTCATCACCCTATTAAGAGTCTTCTAGAAGAAAACTCCACTCGTAGACTAGCACCACTGTCCTAGTGGTTGGGGCTCCAACTTTGATGCGAGAGTCATAGGTTCGTAACTTTCATAGCGTGATTCAAAATACTAGACTTAAATTGACGTGTAGTATGTTGTATATACCTAAGATTTGCAGTAAAAATATTTAATAACATTTAAGTAACCAATTTCAAAAAAAAACTCCACTTGAAAGCTTTTGTGTGTTAACTTTGTTCTGTTATCACTCTTTTATTGTACTATTGAACATGTAGTTCTTTTTCTAACATGTTACAACTATAAATGAAAAATGATACGATATAAGTTAAGTAAAAAATTCTAGACCATAGAAATGTTTAGATAAAAATATACTGTAACACTTTTATTCAAAGTTCACTTTATTCAGAAGAGTGAAGAGGGAAGCTTCTTGATGCAAGAAGTATTCAACACATGTATATATGTATCTTTTACTATTATCGCATTGCATCATGTTTAACAATTTTTTATTCAATTGTTATATGTTTAATCCCTAGGCAACGATGCTTTTTTCATAAGATGATTCATTCCTTATTTTGTATAGCGTTGTAGAGTTAAAAAGCGTGCCTATTGGGAAAATATGTGATCTATTATATGATCTTTACTCTTATAAGTGAATCATATTCAAAATAAGTTTTTTTTGTTTTATTCTCTATTGCATGTGTTGTTATATGTGATATAAGTAATGGTTTAAGTATGTTAAATATATACAAGCGGAAAAACCATAGGGTAAAGAATTTGGTTGATCACAGTTGCGAATGTGTTCGTATTCATAAGTTTTGGACCGTATAATTATATAACTTCCTCAAATATTCCTAGTCAAGGTGTATTGAGAATAAGATATTTTTTTTTTCTTCACATAATGGATGGTGATTTACTGATGATCATTAGGATAACCAATGAGTTACATTCTTGTAGTTGTTTAGAATAATTACATATGAGTCTCTTTTATAGGTTAGTTATGTCTGAGTCAAACAAAAGATCTCTCGAGACAATGTGTAGTAGTCTTTTGACTTGAATAATTTGAATCTTATATGAATATAATTTACTTTTATTATGATAAATCACATGGTAATTAAGATCGTGTTATGGTCATAGCTGAGTATTGTTAAAGCATATAAAGTGAAATATTATTCTTTAAAGAATTTATCTAATCTAACATAGAAAGTTAGCAAGTCATCGTAATTGGTAGTCAACTGTAACAAATCCCTAGTAGAGCCACATGATTAATCAATGTGACGATCCACTATCCTCAATGTTTAAAATTCACACTTACATTTTATTCATAAGCATCAGGAATAGTGAACCATGAGTAAGAAGAAGTACTTTTTATATTAGGATAGCCTCACGATGGAATAAACAATAATATAATATAATTGAATTAAATAAAAGGTTTATATTTACAACCAAGTGTCTAACACAAGTGATACAGCTAGAGCTATGCAACAAAGTAAAATGGGCAATACGAAATAAGAATGGGAGATACCTTAGCTCCTTCCAATGTTTATGCCGTGAATCTAAATAATGCATAAATTATTAACATAAATGTTAGTGGGAAAAGAGGAAAGGGTTTCTAACCATAGACTATATCCTTCCTATCGCACCCAGGCTAGGCCTTGGCCTAAATATGTAGTCTATTAGTAACATGAATTGGATTTCCTATTCTCCTCCGAAGCAGGATCAAGCCCCATGTAGTTCTATTTTCATACTTGGACCTGCTCTTCTTATGCAGTTATAAACGTCATCATAAATTGATATTTAGTATTAACACACTAGCATAGTAATAAAGGAATATTTATCCTATCAACCACAATATGATAATACGAAATAGAGAATAATATTTCAACACACATTCACAAACAAAAGTTATGCAATCCCTATGTCCATTAATGTCTATCCAAAGTATTGAATAAATACCAATGCTCAATACAAAAGTGAGTACGCTAATCCATAAAAAAAAATAAACCTAGCCATATGTCAAAAAGAAATAAAAACCTTTAGTGTAAACCAACAAGCACACATGCTAACAAAAATGTAAATACTAACAACCATAAATTCTAACATCGAGTGCATACCAACTAACACCATAAACAATAATCCCCACCCAACATGGTATATAGAAAAAGGTATGCCACCATTAATAATAAATACCCACCCAATAGCATGTCCACAAATGGAAAACACCGACTTACACAGTAAATGGACAATAATAGACGATAATACTTCAATCCTAATGTGGTAAAATCATTCCATGATTACTTATTCAAACATCATCAACTTACCTCGAATAATATAAACAATTCAATTATTATTTACTGATTCTAAAATAACAATGCTTTAATTCACTTATTCAAAGGTCACTTTATAGTTATTTACCCCAAATAATAATATCTATTTACTTTAAATAAAAAAAATTATGGTACAATTTTTTCAAAATAATAGTAATTACCAAATAATTCCCTTAAAACATAACATATTTATTTTCTTAAAATAGTAATTCACCATAAATAACTTTATTCCTTTTTAGCCCAAAATAATAACAACGGTAGTCAAACTCATGTTTATAGAAAACATAATGTTTCACCCTTTTAAAATACTCAATTATACTATGATTTATTTAGACGCTAGCATATTTTGCTGACCTAGCAATTAAAAAGAATCAGGAGGAGCAAGAGAGAGACTTCACCTCCAGATCTAAAAAGGAAAACTCGTATGTTTTGGTCAGAATAGAAGAGATGGAAAACATAAGCAGAAGGAAAAGGCTACTAGAGCAACATGGACAGTTGCTAGAGAAAGTAAGAGAGCCCCCTCTAAGGAGATTCATATTGGTACCAACCAGAATCGGGTCGATACCAAAATGAACTGGGACCCTTAGACGAGCGGGGAGTTGATGCTGTTGATTTATCTGATTCTAAGGATGATCTGTAGCAAGATGGTGAGGGTTACGAGTAAGAAGTTGATGTTTGAGATGTTGTTGTATAAACAACGCTATAGAGCCACTTAGACATAAGAAGAGAGTGTTTCTCCTAGAGATTAAAGAACCTAGACATCAACGAGAAAATCGACACAATTTTCAGAGTCAAATAATACTCTTCCCAGCTCTTAAAGGTCGTTCTGCAGAGTACCACGCTAGTAAGGAGCATAAAATAGACATGATCAAGTGTTAATGGAAGAAAATAAATGGAGAAAGAATAAGGACTAGAGTTCTACTCCCAATAGAACTCTATTCAAAGAGAATATTCAAAGAGTGGAGTATCATTATAAGTTTACAATGCCTGCATTCCATCATATAATGGAACTACCGATCCTAGACTACACTTGTTTAAGTATAACTGACATATGGATGGTGCAAGAGCTACGGATGTGGTTCGGTGTAGATGTATTGCTATTTTTTGGATGGTGTTCCGTTAATGTAGTTTATTTGGATCATGTCGAAGTCCATATCAACTTTCAATGAGTTGGCAAAGATGTTTTTGGAGCACTTTGGCTCCAAACTGCTCGGCCTTAGGATGTGATGTCCTTATCGAGCCTTTGAGTCGGCCTATTACTTCGGTACTTTGAAATTTGAGATAATTTCTATGACTTTGTTTATATTCATGTTTATCACCTATGAGTTCCAAAATTTTTTTTGTTGCTTTTGACTTTCAATTTACTAACTTGTTCGAACTGATAATTTTCACCATGATATTCTTCATTTGAATTTTATCCTGTGTACATGTGATTCCATATCCATTGTTGTTGCATTTGTCACTTGTTACTAATCTGGTGCATTGTGTAGAGTCCTCAATGTTGATGTTCATGCATTGCAATGTGGTCTGTGCCTTTGTGTACATTCTATCTAGAGCAATTCTTCATGTGTACTGAACTGTTGAGGCTACACTTGTGCACTTGTTAAAGATGTTATATGTTGATGTATGATCAAGTTGATCCGTTTCTTTGTTGTTGCCTTCCATTTTGATGTTTCTGTAGCTTGACCATCCATGCATTTGTTCACGCATTCGAACTACTCTGGTCTGGGTCGTTTTGATGTCTTGTTGCAGTGTTGCTTCGATTCATTTCATGATTTGTTTATGGTGTCTTGAAGTTGTTCATTTATTTTTGTTTCACTGGCTTTTGAGACCGAGTGCTTGCGTGTGTGTATTTGGAGTCTGGTTGGTATGATCGTCTTGTTCATGTAGTCTGCATTGCAATCTGGTTCATTGATGATGATGATGTCTGGTTACACGTTGCACTTGAACATTTTTGTAGTCTGGTCTTCATATTGCTTCTGATCATGTCATGTTGAGTTGCTTTACATGTACATCATGTATGGTAGCATGTTGTATGTTGGTCTAGCTGTGTCTGGTTTACTTTAAGTCTTTTATATACCTGAATGCATTTGAAACTTGATCACTTGTTTGGTTCTGGTCTTTAGATCATGTTTACTTGAGTGCACTTGACATTTCATTGTTGAGTCAGGTTCCATATGCTGGAGTGTGGTCTTCATATGAACATGTCCTTATGCATTTGTATTGAGTTGAATTTAGAGTCTGTTGAATTGATCTGGACATGTTGTTTCGGTGAGACTCGAGCTCTGTTGCATAAGTACAGAACTGTTCCACTGGTCATCTCCATATATATACGTACATATATGTATGTATATATGTGTGTGATTACAATTCAGTGTATAGTCTGGTGTACATGTTTTCATATGTGTTCGACCTTGTGTTCACAATTGCTTATATTTGGTTCTCTTGTATTCTATGGCATCAATTCTCTATGTTCCATCACTGTGCTTGTGTTATTTCTACCACTTGATCCAAGTCTTGACCAATTTGAAATTTGGTCTGTTTTCACTTCAGTTCTGTATATTGAATTCATGTTGTCTCGAGTTTGAATGGTTTGTACAAGTCTGGGTTGCCTTGTATTTTGGTTTGAACTTGTGATGGTTTGTTAGGTTTGTTCTTTGTTTTCCTTGACCACCATATACACTTGAAGTCTTGTTATCACCACTACGATCTTTGCTGTGAGTTATAATGCCTTGGCTCTATTGACATGTTCATTGTGATATAACTTACTGCCTGATTGTGTATATTTGAGTTTGTTCTGGTAATCATGTTCATGCCTAAACATTTTATTGTGTTGATTTAGAGACTTCACGTTGGTCTTGCTCATTGATTTGGTCATATTCATCTGTACTGATGTCTCTTGGCTGAAATTCGAGATGCTGAGGCAGTGCACATGTGTACATGTACACATGTGTATATGCATGCTCAAGTGTATTTAAAACTTTGTGACTTGTTTTCATATTGCACTTGAGTTAAATCCAGCTTAGCCTTGGGTTTGACCTGTCCCTGCAATTTTATCAAGTGTTTATCGGCGTGCATGGCCTTGTGGCATGTATAGTGATACACTGTGCATGTCACAAGTTGTTTGTGTATGAATGGATTCAAACGAAATAAATGACGAACAACCCAAATAACTGAGGCAAATAACATTTTCAAAATCACATATTTTATTGTACACTGCAAAAATATTCCTTTTTCAATTTTAACGCGTCAGTGTTTATTTTGTAGATAATTCAGATGCTGGATACAAACTAGAATATAGTTGAAGAATAAATACGAGTGAATGAATGATATGTAGTGAGGTGAAAATGTACGTAAAAATTGTATAGTGAAAAATTGTGTTGTAATGTGAAATTGTATTGTAATTGAAAAAGTAAAGTGAGAGCTTAAATTTGTACTATTCGAATTTGTAGTAAAATATTTGTTTGAATATGGATTCTACGTTATTTATTTTATTCATCAAATATATTTTTAATTATGTGAAAATAAAATAGTATAATAGCAAATACATTTAAATGAATATATGTGTGTGTGTGTTTATTATCATCAATCAAAAATCATATCTTAGTATATTCAACAACATGGTGATTATGCAAACCAGTGAGAGTTTTGGTAATGTGGAAGTAAATGTTGGTCATTCTAATAATCAAAAAAAGACAAATTAGGTCTCTGATGGTAGGCATAATGAAGCCAAGAAATGCCTAAGAAATATGATGCCGGATGATTATACACCTCTGAATGGTACGTTGGAGAATATATACTTTGCTATGCATGGCATGGAATAACATAAAAGACCATCTAGGAGGGAGGCAACAAAGGAAGAGCGGTGCTTAGGCAAGTACCATCATTTCAATGAAACTCATGGACACAACACGAACGAGTGTCGAAATCTTAAAGATTTTACCAAGGAGTTAATAAGAAAGAAAAAGTTACAACAGTATATGAAGGAGCTGCAAGATGGTGGACAAAATGCAAGACCCCAAGGGCCGAATGCCCAAGGGAATCAACCTAGACCCAACGGAAAAGGGCCTAGGCATATGGAATAGAAGAATAGTTATTAATACCATAATTGGTAGACCTCATCTAACAGAGAAAAACTGAAGGGAAATTAAGCGGTATGTTATTTCATTAAGGCACGTGCCATAGGAGAGCTGTTGTACCATCAAAGATAGAGCTTCGGTTAAGCAACATAGGATGGTAACTGATGACATTGTATTCAGGAATAGGGATTCTGATGGAGTCAAAGCGCCAACCTTCGGCCCCATGTTTATTACGGCTATAATTGGCCCGAGTACGGTATATCGAGTCTTGGTTGATAATGGAAGTTCTTTGAATATTATATTTAAAAGATTAGTATGCATCATGGTAAGACTTGTAAATCTAAGATTCAAGGATTTACGGGCAAGGCGAAACAGCCGATTGAGACAATTGACTTTGTTCGTGGAATTAGGTGATGGAGACCGCAAGGTAGTGCTGATTCAGAAGTTTGTTATAGTGGATGAATATTCGTTGTACAATGCCTTTTTGGGCCAGCCCGCCCATGCCGATTTTAGGATATCATTGGGTCCTTAGTGCTTGATGATGAAGTTTTCTATGGAGAATAGGGTCGGAGTAATTAAAGGAGACAAGAGTGCTGGACATGAATGTTATGTCATTGAGTTAAGAGAGGCAAAGTAATGGGAGAAAGGAAAGAATGTAGTGAGAGCTCTCTGCATTAAAAACTTGGAAGCATAACAATTAAATCCTAAGCCTTAGCTACGGAACCATAGCTGGTACAATAAGTTTATGGATCCCAGGAAGAAGTCGAAGGAAGTGCAGACGGGGCCAATTGAGCTGAAGGTCAATGTTCTTATCGATATGGATGATCATATTCGGGTTTCTAAAGATCGAATCTCAATTGAGTACATGATTTAGGATGGAATGGGTTAATTTCATTCGAGGGAATTTGGACATATTTTCTTTCAAGCATTGTACCAACCCGAGACTTTGGAAATGTTACTGAAATGGAATATTGAATTAAGTTAGTATGATATTACTTATGATCTAAGGAGAGCGATAAATGAGTAGGCATTGGCAGACTTTATCACTGAGTTTATCGCACAAGATGATGAAAAGGAAGATGATATGTTCACATTTTCTCATTGGAAACTGCTTATGGATAGAGCATAACACGAATGAAGTTTAGGTGCAAGAGTGATACTCGTAACTCTGGAAGGATGATCAATTTTTTATACACTAAAAGTTGCAATTTCCCATGACTAAAAATAAGGCCGACTATGAGGCATTGATAGCGGGGCTAAGGATGGCTAAGAATAGCAAAGGAGTTTGGAATAAGGATGCTGCATATGTTCGGTGATCCTAGTTGGTGGTTTGTCGAGTGAAGGAATATCAGGTGCGAGACTTGCTCCTTACCTTACAAAAGAACTGGAACTGTTGAATGATATAGAACACTACACATTCGCACATGTCCCTAAAGAGGAGGATGTTAAGGCCGATTTATTGACCAAATTAGATAGTTTTGGGGATGCAAATTGTTGGGATTAGTTCCAATGGAGGTTTTGACAACTCCAAGTATCTACAAAATGGACATCAAATGGATTTTGGAGATAGTGGAGGAGGAGGTGTCGTGGTTGACTCTGATTAAGGTTATTTACTTAAGGAAATTCTCCCAAGAGACATCACTGAGCGGAACAAATTCCTTCAAAAAGAACCATTGTCCATGATGCAAGGAGTATTGTACAAAAGAGGATTTTCTACCCCGTTGTTTAGGTGTATAACCAAGGATGTAACTAGAAAAAATATTCATGGAAATCCATAAGGATTGCTATGGTGATCACATAAGGAGGCGAATGTTAGAAAAAAAGAACTTCATTACGGATGTTTCTAGCTAACAACAAATCAAAATGCAACTAATTGCACCAAAGGATGCAACCATTGCCAAAGATTTGAGGAGGTACCAAAAGCCCCATCAATGAACGTTATGTAAATAGTTAGCATGTAGCCGTTTGTAGTTTGAAGAATTAATATAATTGGTGTGGTACCAAAGGCAAAAGGAGGAGCTAAGTATGTTATAATTTCGGTGGATTACTTCACGAAATGGGCCGAAGCACAACAGCTTGCCACAATCACAATGAAAAAGGTGATTAAGTCCATGACGAAGAATATCATCTATAGACTCGGAGTACCTCAGAAGATTGTAATGGATAATAGAACCCAATTCGAAAGTACTTAGTTCAAGGATTTTGGCAACCGGTACAAGCTTGAGGAAAGTTTTGGGCAGTAGCACACCCACAGGCAAACATACAGTGGAGATGGTGAATAAATTTATCAAATCCACCTTGAAGAAACAGTTAGCTAAAGCCAAAGGCAATAGGGCCAATGAGCTTCCATTGGCATTGTAAACTTATAGGATGACTCACTAGTCTAAGACTGGACATACGCCATTTGAATTGTCCCACGGATCAGAGGCTATGATCTGGATAGAAAAAGGGATTAAATCCAAAGGTAAATGAGGAACTCTTGCTTGAGTTCCTCGATTTGGTTGATGAGAAGAGAGAGGAAGCGAAATTAAGGGTGGCTACTCACCAGAAAAGATAAGCACAACACTTTAATGTCGAGGTTCAGAGCAATACCTTCAAGGTAGGTGATCTCATTTTGAAACGAGTTCTCCTGGGTATGGGCACTTGGACTAAATTGGTAAGGTCCTTATGCCATTGAACAAAAGCTTAGAGATGGAACTTTCAAGCCAGCCATTGTTGATGGAATCTCGATTCCTTGGGCATGCAATAGCAATCTATTGCGATGCTATTTCGTTTTACTTTATTCTATGCAAATAAGCTACGCAAGGATTTTGAGGGCAATATTAATAAGGCGGGATTTGCCGCATTTTTCGTTTATAAATAAAAGTTAGCTTCTTGAACCAATAGAACTATGTTCTTGTAAGCAAAATCTTGTACTACGTGATTAGTAGTGCAGCAAGTACCCGGGGACAAATACTGACTCCTATAGTCCAGGATCAGGACAAAGGAGTATAATTATAAGTGTCGATCAGATAATTTCCACTCTAACCCTCTGGTGCTGACCAATACTTGGACATATGCAAGGTCAATAAGGAATATCTGGTCTATGTGGCAAAAAGCACTGGTTTTTAGTGATAGAAACCAACATAGAGATAGAAATTTGATAAACGTGCTTACAGTCTAGCAGAATATGCTAGGCCGTGGATAAGTGAGGAAGGTCAATGGAGACTCTCGAGCAACACTCGGAGATAGATAGGACAATGCATGGATGCTCAGAGATAGCATCCAAAAGCATAGGTTCTTGAACATGTGAACTAATATATGACCGAAACATCCACGATCGCACTTTCGGCCCGATAGGACAAGCTTAGCTGATGATAAGCAAGGACGGTCAGTGGATGCATTTAATCAGTACTCAAAGAAAGGTGGGGGTAGAAGCCGAAACTTGAAAATAGATACCATTGGAATCCTTCAATCCAAGATCGGGATTAGTAGAGTATAATTGGACTGGGGAAATAAGATAATTTTCCCCACATGGTTAATATCTAATATCGATTGCCTCGCCCTAATTATTATACGGGACCCTCCAACAATGCCTGAAAATGGGCAAGGTCAGAGAACAATGCCTGGATTTTGGCATTTGGCACCATAAACCCTAGAAATAGGACTCATTTTGTGATGGGATCATTTCACTCGCGGCTTAGTAGGATTCACTCTACCAAGGTTTGATAGTGTAATCCTATGACAACATCGATCACGCCTAGTTATCGACGAGATCGAAGACATCAGGAAATGAACATCGAAACTGTTGTTTCTCAAAAATAGGAAATGACATGGAAATTGGTATAATTGTAACAGATTATTGGTCGAAGGAAACTCGACCCAAGATAAGCATGAATAGCCACGAAATTGATTAATAGTTCTGTTTAGCCAAATGGAAACATTTTGGCAATGATAAAATAGAACCGAAAAATGAAATATAACTAAAGAAATTTAGGTATCTTATTTATATGCATAGAGTTGCAGTAAATAAAAGCATTACACTAACACAAACATGTATAATATTGATAACCTACAATACAACGAATTATATTGTATACATAGGCAAATGTATATAGGAAAGAACATAATATAAAGCGCGGGAATATAAATGGAACAAAAAGATTGCAACGGGAAAGTAGTATTTCATTAAATCACATTTTATATACATCAATGTTTTCGGGGGCTGCTTCCGCACAAATTCAGCCTATGTACAATAAACTAGGAAAACAAAAACTATAGCCCAAAAGGAGACAAGTAGAAGCTGCCTCGTAGTCACTGGATGATTGTCAAGGCGCCTATTTCTTATGGCTTCTTCTTCTTCCTGGCCATGCTACTTAAGCCATCATGAGGCCTCTTCCAACGCTTCTCATCTTTTGGCAGGTTGCCTTCAGAAAGGGTGGTGTCGCCTTCAGTAGTGATAGTAGTAGGATCTTCAAGACGGTCAATGACAAGCTCAGAGGTCTTTGTGATGGCACCGGTACTGCTACCCTTCGGAGGCCTAATAGTGATAGGAAGGATTTGGGAAGAAGGTTTTGGCTCCTCGGTAATTGTGGACTTTTCAAGACTAGGCCCAACTTTGATTTTAACTTTAAAAGCATCAATCCTCAACTTCTTCGCAATGGAAATGGGCCCAATCGGGCCTGAGCACTAGTAATCGTGAGATCTTCCCCTGGGACTGGGAAGTGTCATCCAATCCCTCCAAAGTTGCATTCCTCTCTAAATCAGGACCCGAAGCAGAGTTAGAGGGAAGGCTTGGAACAACTAGTCCCACGGTCATGGAGGTTAGCTCGGCTGTGATAGCAACTACGTTCATGCCTTGAGTAATTGGCAGTAGAGGAGATGGAAGACAAGGATGACCTATAACTTAACAAGCGGAGAAGTAGAGGGTAGATACAGTATCAGGCGAGAACTAAAGGACTTCGAATATTGGAGAAACAAGGGTTATACCTACGCTTGGATTCAGTTGTTGGAAATGGGACTTAGATATTTCCTCCTCTTCAAGTGAATGATGAGTTGGTAGATCAACAAAGGGGGAACATAGGGTTTAACATGAGTAATTGTTGCGGAAGCAAAGATAACCCAGGTAGCCTCGTAGTTAGCTCCTACTGTCATTGGAATATCTGTTATAAGAACTTGGAATTTTGGAGTTGATGATTCTACCTGGCTCGATGTGCTTAGGACGACAAGAGATTCAGTTATAGCTTTAGCAATAACATCTTCCACAGCCTTATCGCCTTTCCTTCTTTGAGTTTTAAAATGTCTTCAGCATTGAGGTACTTGGCTTTCAGCTCATCTTCGGTGAGGACTTCACCAGATGCCTCTATACGGTGTCGCACCTCCTCCTAGGCATCAATGAGGGTAATGGTGTATGTACTTCCCAACCACTTCAGGTTCTTGTATTGAATAATGTTAGCAAAGAACAACTGAAGGGTGGTATTCAATTCTTCTCTTTCCACTACAACAAAAAGACCCTACGATAGCGCCAAAAAATGCTATTAAAGCCTATAATAGCAGTTTAATAAACGCTGTATAACGACATGTTATTAAAAACAGTGAACAATTTATAGCGCATAATAAGCGCTATAAAAAGTAATAATACAATAGCGCTAATAGTTCGCTATTTTAAACATTTTTATAGCGGCAAATTATGTGTTACTGATTACTTTAATAGCGCTATTTGTTCGCTATGAAATTCGTTATTAGCCAAAAAATACTTTTGTCTTTTCTAAGATAACACTAATAATGTGCTCTAAAATTATTAATAGCGGATTATGAGCGCTGTATATGGACACGTTATTGTAAATGTTGACAACACCAATATGCCGCTATAAAGATTCAGCTACAATAGCGCTTATACCCTGTTATGATATGTTCTTTTATAACACTTTTTATAATACCATAGTGCTTTTCCTGTTATGCATCTGTAATACCAACTGATTTAATAGCGGTCATTCGGCGCTATTAAATATTTGTAGCGGTTTTCAAGTGTTGTGGTTTGGTTTCATAATTCAAAAAACTTCTGCATCTTATTTATAAACTACAATATTAAATACCAATATCAAAATGCACGATAATAATCGTTTAAAACATAAAATCATTTGAATAATGCAAAAATCATAAAATATAGTAAATATAGAGAAGTAACACATTACATTAAACATATCACATATTCATACACATAATATCTTAGAGCTTAAACTACATAAATCAAAACGTAATAGAAAATGTTTTAAGCACACCCCAAAAAATAATAGTAAAGTTTAACAAAAAAACAAGTACATATTTGGTTGTTTGCATTAAAAGAAGACCACAACTTTCGCATCCTTCATTTTTCACACACCTGCAAATAAGATGAATATTTACATTAGGAACGAATATGAATAAAACACTGACGAAATTTGATTTGTAGATAGCAAACAATAATTTCAGCGTAGCTCGCATTAATTAATCAACGAGAACCACGGTAACCTCACTCCAGCTAAGAAATGAGGTCCACTATCTTCATTCTTCATACGGCAAAGTTAAATATTTCAAAACAGCATGTTATAAACATCCACACATCTACTAAATTTTGTTTGTTTTCAAGGATAAACAACTAATAGATCAAAAAAATATAAAAATTTAGAAATCAAATAGTTTTTCGTATTAAATATCCTAAGCGAAAAGCACTTGTAAACTCCAAATAAGTATAACGATACACACTAACAAAGTGGAAGATTGCATGTCCTACCAATGAATTGAGAATCATATTTTAGGCACACGTACAAAAATCACTCTAATGATTAATTAAATAAATGAAACCAAGGAAGTAATCCAGAGTGTAAGTGTATAGTGTTCCTTGATTCGAGGAAGGTGCTAATGGTAATATTCTTCACATAAACCAAAAAGGAACTACCACCAGAACAATAATCATTGATATTGTAAAAAACACTTGGTGCAAAATGAGTAAAAGCATAGCCTAATTTTCCAGACCCTTTATAATTAATTATTCAAGTATCAAATAGTTCATTATGAGCACATCCAACTGACTTTTTGACTTCATACCCAATTTGGTTCGAATGAATAATAACGATTTAATAAATTTACTCCAATTTGACTTTCATTATGAGCATTCTAGCCTCTATTACTAGACAAATAAATATCTTCCTACTGGGTGAGAGATAATTTCCTTAAAAAACAAGATGAGGATCTTCGGGTCAAAAATTTGAAGCACTGGCATTTACATCGTGGCTTGATTTCTTTGTGGGTTTTTGGAAGAAAGAAATAAAACATGCATGTAAAGAACAAAAATACCTTCAAACAAAATCTTTAATTGACCATTGATCTGCAAAATTATTACCTAAAATTAATAATAAGGGAGAGCACAAATTCTAGTCACTGTTTTCATATATGCTAGATAATTGCTATTTTACATTTTCTACCGCAGCTTCATTTATCAAAATAGGAAACAAACGTTACACACCGAACAATTTAAGTATAATAGCATGAATAGTTTATCCACAAATAAAAAATAAGTAAAACTCATATATGTTATATAATTAACTAAAAGTTTCAGAAATATAATTTAAAATAGAGGTAGCAATTGTTACTCATTGAAGTCAAAATGCACCAGCTGAGTATCTTTTGATATCTGCAGCATCCCTTGGGCTTGTCTGTATATAAAAAAGGTAAAATCAAATAAGATGATAAAAGTTAATATGATTTTATATATGCGTTATTACCATTGATATAGATACAAGATAAAACATTAAAATGCACAAAAACATAACTATGACGGAGATGACAAACCCTCAAAAACACTTTTCAATGACAATTGCAAAGTATGTGAAATAATGAAACAACATCAAAACCATTGATAAGGCTTGAGATCAAGCACATGAAAGAAAATGAAAATGGATAGCCCACAAGAGATTCTTATATGGCATTATATGAACAAATATTAGATGAAGCAAAAGTATTATATTTTATAATAAATATAGAAACCATTAGGTAATTTGACAAATAACAGTAGCTTACAGTCATCAAAATGAAGAACCATTGTCACGTGCATCATTTGCGGTTTATTGCTCCCCTAGAGAAAGATGATTAGTTTATTTAATGTCACCTAAAAAAATGGAGGTCTTGAATTTGTAATCAGTGTTGTGTATGGATCAAATGAAGTTACTGAAAGAAGAAAATTATGGGCGTATATATATAATACGGATCTGAAAAAAATTTCCTTCCCTGCATAATTACTTGAGACTTTAACAGCTCACCCCACACATTTGACAAAGTTAGTGGAGCATATGAAGAGATTTCTAAATGCATATCTCTACGTAAAAAAATTTACTCTTTGAAAATTGGATTGACAATCATCAAATCATAAAAACTATATTCTAGCTATGTTGAAGTATTACATCTTATGTACAAATCATGATAAGTTGTATATTAAATGTTTTCACAAAGAAAACACTTTACTCTGAAAATTTGATTAGTGGTCTAATTTTATTATTCACATGCATGTTGCATAAAAGTTTTAATGATTTTGAAAGATATACAACTTATATCTATAATAAGATTCTAGAAAGTTCAAGTTCTTCAGTTTCATCATTTGTAACTATCTACTATATACACGTTGATTGAGAAAAAATTTGACTCAACCCATAAATCAATATGGTAAAAAGAAATTAAACTTTCAAGTAAGGAGTTGAAATCCTCAACTTCCTTAGAAAACAGTTCATTAAAGAAAGTTTCAACTTTCATTAATGAAACTTCAGTTTAGAATATGCATGTATGATCAAAAAGTAGAGAAGGATCATTATTTTGGTTTTCACGTAAAAGATATACATTTATACTATAAAATTTTGATTTTACAAACGTACAATAGAGTTTAGTTAGAAAACCAACATCACTTGTGATCCAATAATGGAAATGAACTTTAAACATGGTTTCCGAAGAAATACATCGCATATAGATATCTTTCTTTCACTTAATTATCTCTAGGTATCATTAAAACCCTAGGCACTGTGCAAGACTGTTCATATTTAAAAAAATTATATAATAAAAGATATATCAATGAACTAGTTTTTTCACTTCATTATCTACACTATCATATAATGATATTTCACTTCACCAAAAATCCTAGGCCACATAAATCTTATAATTGAAAATATACTATTGAAATTGTCACGACCCAAATTTCAGCATTCGAAAATCGACACCTGTACTTCACTTGTATTCGAATGCTGCAGATTCAACCGTTAAAATTCGACTCATGCCGGAGCTTATAACACATTAAGTACAACAACATAGCGGAAGAAATGAATAATATATATCATTGATATACAACAGATATAATATCTGATACAATAATGATACAATCAAATATCAAATACAATCAAAGATACAAGAAACAATGGAAATAACAAAAGTAGATGGTTTAGGCTTTGCGGCCATTGACATCGGAAAGACAACATAAACTTGAACTCCAAAGAAAGAACTTCAATATCAGCAATCTCCATCTCCAAAGCACCAATCCAGAAATAGCTCGAACTCCCAATCAAGTTGTACTAAGAAAGGTTGGTCCGAAATGTGGAAGAGAAGCACAAAGTGATAGCCAAAATCCAACGGCTGAATGCTACTGAATCTACTCCTACTATTTGATTATCTGAAATACCCAACTCTAGACAGCCCGTGTGGAAAATTGTGGGCACTTAGAGTTTACGAAGGGAACAATAAACTCCGGGTCAGTTATGGAACTGGTATGAGCAAACAGAAACAGTTTTATCTTTAAAATAAACAACAAAAGATTTTAAAAGTTGAAAACCGCAATGCTTTTTAGAAAATGAAACTACCATGAGGCCTCCGGCCACATACACAATGCAAGCGCACACTTGAAGGAGATTTCTCCTTATGACAGTCAAAAATGCTTGATACGCAAAAACCATTTGATATTATTATTAGTGCATAGTGCAGAAAATATTTCGAAAGTATAATATTAATCTTAGCCAGCATAGACATTTCGAACTATGCCTACTATAGTTATCATCTAAACAGTAGGGCGCCACCATAAGTAGATGATAGGTTATACAACTAAAACCGTAAAGGGTTCGTATTGGATGATTGGATTTCCAACAAATGGTCAGACTAAGAAACTTCCTTAAAAATGAGATGCCTCTGGAGGGACGTCCCCAGGAACCAAGCGGTTCCCTACCAACACAAGGCCGGTGTACTCCCTTCCCGAGAGTAACACCTAAGATATGCCACCCCCGGTCGTAACCGACCTTTATCCGAGCGCTCAACACCAACAACCACACAACAATAAGTATGCAGCAACCACTAGGTAAATATCTGGGCTCCATACCATGATACCACCTTTTATCCAGAAGAGATGGACATACCCTAGGGTGCAACCCCTACAACCTTACCGAAAAATTCATGTTTCAATCATTTCCGGGTTGTGAGGCTCGATGAGGTCTCGTCCACAAAGTTACGCTTTTTTACAAAGCCATGCTTTGATCAACAAATGATCAGCAGCACTTCGTATACCACATTACCAAATTAGGAATGTATCACTAGTAACCATCAAATACATAACCTCTGAGCTCGTACGTCTCAGAGAAGGTTGTTAAGCTAAGAGAATAAATCTCCGCCACCAAACAGAAATGTATTTGATAGAAACTGGTATTACATCTCAAAGTGTAATGTCAGACACACATCCATACAAGTCTGCTCCGGGTTCAAACAGAACCGAAGGTACTTCCAAAGAAGCCCTTGCAATCCGGGTATTCACAATCCCGATCGGACTCCCCATAACATATGGAGATCTCTATACCGTAGCTACTCAGTGTAGAGTCATTTGACAGGTTATCCTATCGTTCTCGTAAATACCCGGTCTTCACCACCGGTCTTCAAATACTATCCATATCATCGTATCATTATTCGGAATGGGTTATATGACACAAGGTCCTCTCCCGGTTAAACCGAATAATGAGCACAATATTTCAAAACATATAGATATTGGGATTTCAGTTAAGTCACAATTTAAAACCTAAACTTTCCTTTCAAATGGTTTAAACAAATTACCATTTTAAAATCTTTAAACAAAAAGATTCAATTCATAAAGTTCACCCAGCTTTCACAAAGATCCATTCACATATTTCAAAACAACTTCCATTTCAAAATTGGATTAACTCTTTCAATCATTAAATCAAACATTCAATTCATAGCTTTCAAAACCATTTCCAATTCAAATCTTTTATATAAAAGATACACCATCTGGAATCCTCTTCGATTTCAAAACAAGGTTCAATCATCTTTCATATTCATAGCTTTCAAAACTATTTCAATTTCATTTCAAACTTGACATCTTTCAATACAAATTGGAAATCCTTTCTTTATATGAAAGCTATTATTATTTGAAAACAAATAGTTTTCGTTTTGGAAAAATCCGATTTCATTTATACAAGTTAAAGTCTTTCAAACTTGGGTTAAATTCAAATTCCCAAAACAATACTTTTAAAATGGTTTAAAACCCATATAAACACTTTTATAATGTATAACATTTTTAAACCATAATTTCCAACATAGAATTCAATTTCAAATTTTGAATTCAAATTCAAATCAAATTAATTAAGTTTCAAAACTTTATTAAGTTATTCAAAATAACTTTCATCTTCAAAACTTCTTCTCAAAAGCTTTCTTTTTTATATTTAACCCAAATCCATTTCCAAAACCATTTGGATTCAAAATTCAAATTTAAAACCATTTCAAAACTCCGTGACTTAACCAAATTCCTCGTGCAATCCATATTTGTGAGTGTATAGTGTAGTCCAGGGGTTTTACACAATAGTGCAACAACATCAATCATCACAGATTTAGGCATAGCAATATAGATAAGTGGTATAATCTATAACGCTTATCGTTCATTCACAGATTCACAGATAATATATAAATGTGTCGCAGATAAATAAATGGATAACACACAGCTTAATTCACATCATAGAATATTATAATCCGGAGATAACAATCAATTCAAGACAATATAAACATTTATAAGCAATCCAAGCAAACAATAATCATTTATAAACAAATTGATTAATTATTTAAATCCTAATTAATTCAATTTAATTTCCAATTAAATTAATTACTTATGAATTAATTATCAAATCTTGATTAATTACAAATCATTTGATATTAATTAATGAAATTAATCAACCTTAATTATTTATCTTAATTAATTATTTTTATTTAATTAATTATTCCTTAATTAATCACATCAAACGAATTATCCTCTTACTAAGTACTTTACTTAATAACCTTTAAATTTTTAAGTAATTAACTTTTAATTACTTAATTATCTTTAAATTAATTATCCTTGATTAATTAATTAATTACTTAACACTTAATTAATTACCATTTAATTAATTATCCTTAATTAATTACCGATGAACGTATTTTTTTGTATTTTAAACCGTTTGTTTCATATACTTTTATTTTAATAAAGTGGTATTATACGGGTATTTTGTTGTGGTTTTGCATATTATAGATTCCGAAGTGCAACGTTGAAATTAATCGGTTGTGCCGTCCAATGGTTCAAATGACACGCAAAAAAAAAGAGTGCAACATTTTGAGTACCGAATAATTCGAAGAGAAAGTACATATCGTTCATGAAGAAATGCATCTCATGTCACCAACATGTGTACTATTCATGCAAGAAGGCAAATCCAAATATTGAAAATACACTTTCAAAGATTAGCCTGAAAATCTCTCAAAGCAATGCCACTTGTTAATCAAATAACAAAGCAAAGACCAATTCAAAGTGAGGTGGCCTTATTTTTCTCCAAATATCAAGCACATGGACCTAACTAGTAGAGTTATTAGTGGAGGCTGAAGTCTTTAAATAGAGGGAGAATGCAGATGGAAAATCATCTCTTACCCCATCACTCTTCTTCAAGTTTAGTTTTAAATTCAGCAGTGTTTTTTTATTTCGAACAAAATACATAGAATTGTTGATTAGATTTAGCAATTTATTTATTCTTGCTCTTAGTTATTTTATGCACTCCTTTCAGTTAGTTAATAAATATTTTAGTTGTTTGCTCTGTAATTTTCTTATCCGCAATTTCAATTTCTGTTCCGATTTTTACAATTTTATATATTGGTGGCAATTTCGATTAGTTTCGGAATCGATTCGGAGTATATTATTATTTTTTATTTTCTGTTCAAATTCACCGTCGAATTCGTTTAACACGCCTAGATTTAAATATGGATTTCAATTATTTTAAAATACAATTCCCTGTATTCGACCTGCATACAACACGCCTGTACGCTTGCAGAATTTATTAAAATTTGTGCTTTTCTAATTAATAGAAAAGGCGCAACAAGTTTTTGGCGCCGTTGTCGGGGAATTGCTATTTTGAAATTTTCGATTTTTAAGTCTATTCGTGTTAATTTATTATTTTTGCATTAGTTTTCAAAAACAAAACTCGTTTTTTCTTTTCATTTGCTGCATATTTTTGCTGCTTCGATTCCTTACATTCGTTGCATATCAGTCAGTTGCATTTCACATACGCAGCTCACATTACTCTTATTTTAGTATCTCACGTTATATTTTGCACTTACGCTTTTACATTCTTTTGCATTCAATTTACATTCGTTCTTTTCATCCACATTTAATTTTATATCACGTGTCCAACGTCCAACCATTTTTCACGCAACCAGTTTTCCTGTTCTCACATTTTCGAATCATGATCTGCATATTTTCACACTTGTTCATTTAGTTTCTGTTTAGCACAAGCATTCACACTTGTTCATTTAATTTCTCTATTTCCAACATACGTTAGTGTGCATACGTTAGTGTGCATATGCTAGTTGCCACTTCTTGCCCTCAAACTCCCATTAGTTACATACGTTGGTTTTCCTTTAACATGACATTTTTTCACTACATCATCCACATCATTTGCTTGCTTCAATTACATCAACAACAACGGTTGCATTTTATTTTTTCTAAGGATATCAGCTCTTAGATATCTGACAGGCAGCAACAACATAGCAACCGCAAACTGTGGAGTTTGAATCACTAGCACTGCTCAGTTGCACTGGACGGACAACCATACCCCTCTGTAAGTATTTTTTTTACTCTACAGGTACCCAACTAAAAACAGGTATAAATCTACTTTTGGCTATTACACCTTGATTTGTTTATGCCCGTTTGGGCAAAAAATAATTTTAACCGTTTAGAAAGCCAAAATATTTCATTAAACAAATCAACGAAAATTTCAAATCAAACGAATATGAGCAATCACGGTTTACAACACCATTCACAACATAGTTCACACCACAATTCACCAAAATTATTACCTAAATCACATGTTGGAAATAATGAATTTCATGAGAACCGACCATTATCCCTTAGAGACCGATGCTATCCTACACGGACTGTTCAACCTTCGGTTATTTCATTTCCACCTGCCGAAGGAAATAATTTTGAGCTAAAACATTCTTTTACACAAGGGGTACCAAAATTCACTGGGTCTGAAAATGCATATGAATTTCTTAGTGAATTTGAATTATACGCTTCTACAACTAAAATGCAACAACTTTCTAATGAATCCATCAAGCTAAGGCTTATTCCATTTGCACTTCTAGAAAGTGCGAAAAGATGGCTTAATTCTCTTCCTAAAAATTCAATTAAAAGTTGGGATGATTTCGTTACTATATTTTTAAAGAAATTTTTTTCTTTCCACAAAACTCTTAAAATTCGAACTGAAATCAACCAATTCTCTCAGAATGAAGGAGAAACTTTTTCAAAATATTTTGAAAGGTTCAATCAATTGTTATATAGTTGCCCACATCATGCCATCCCTAAACATGTTTTGCGCCAAATCGTTTATGAAGGGCTTAACTATCAAACAAGATCCCAACTCGAATCAATGTACGGAGGAGAATTCATAGCAAAAACATACGAGGAAGCTTGGGAATTCTTAGAAGAGTACTCGGAAAAGGATATGCAATGGGAAACAATTCGTGTTCCAATTCGTACTCCAAACAGAGGAGTACATGCCATTGACCCATCACATCTTCCTTTAGATGCCCAAACTCCTCAAGGAGGAGAAGGACTACCCCATTACTACACACAAGACCAAATCAATGCTATAGCTCAAAATAGTCCTTATTCATCCACATACAACCCTAACTGGAAGCATCATCCAAATTTTTCGTGGTCAAATCCTAACAATGTAGCTAATCCATCGCATATGTATCCGATAATACCAAATCCGAATTATCAAGCCCGAACATCTAATGCTCAAAATTCATAACCAACTCCTTAAACAAAACCTTCGAATCAACCATACAGGCATCTTAATTTCAATCCATCAACCCAACCTTCTCAGCCTTCACAAGAAATTGCTCGATTGGAAAAAAAAACTCTCTAAACAAAATGAACAAATCTGTAACGACCCGAAAATTTCATTCTCGAAAATTCCAGATAGTTAGTAAAGAAAGAAAAGAGATAGAAGAAGAAACAGAAAAGAAACACAGATTCTCACATTTGCAGCGGATCAAAATATAATATCACATAATATAACAGTTATACAAAGGAAAGCTGTACCCGTTAAATTACACTTTAATATATCAGAGTTACAAGTTATTCACAAATACAGGATAGATAAAATCAATATGTTTCAGATACTATAATATATCACAGCAGAAACTCTCCATACGTCCCTGCCAACCAGCTCGTCTCCCGAGCAACAGAACCTCCTTACCTGAAAATCTGTAATACTCGGTCTGATCCGAGCATTACATCAAAGTAACTCCCGGGTCAGGCTGGAAACCAGCGTGAGTAAACCCATCTAACATGGAATATAAAAGCATAAATCTTAAATAAACCCGGGTAACTCGTATAGATTTACAAATTCACAAATTTATCTAGTAATGTCTTATTTCACATATCAATTTCTAAGTACCAAAAACTTAGATTAAATGGTCCAGTTTACTTAAATCATCCCATACCAGCCTATTTATTTCACAATCAATCTATAAAGAATCGAAGTGGTTTCGGGTATTTACTAATATCCGACTCCGGTCTCTTCGAATCCAATGTCATTCAAACCTAAGTTATCCAATTGTATACGATTTAAATCTAATTACCGAATAATACTTTTACACAGCAATTCATACTTGATAGATAATCACAATATCACCATCCACCCAACATATCCTATCACCAGCAATTCATATCGGAGATACCAACCAATTCAAAGAACTCATCATCATTCAATCATAAATAAGCAAGATTTGATCATTTCCATTAATTTTATTAGCAAACGATTCTCTAATTACTTCCATTAGTTAATTATTCTTAAATTTCATTTAATAATTTACCTTTAATTTAATTACATTCATAAATCAACCTTGATTAATCACTAACAGAAATTAACTTTCCTAAATTACTCCATCAATTAAACCAACTCCTCGATTAATTATATTAATCAATCCTTCAATTTCACTGAGTAATTATCACTTAATTCATTCCATTGAGTAATCATGCTTTAATTACTTCTCATTAAGTAATTTACCCATTCATTAATTACATCCAGTAATATCCATTAATTACTTCACTAAGTAATCACATTTCTTTTATTACATTTATTCATAATTAATTGTTCAAATTAATTTTCCAAAATCATTTACATTGATTTATTTACCCCTTTAATTAATCACACTCATTAATTAACTAACCCCTAAATAACTTCCTTGATTAATCCATCTTTTAATCAATTACACTTAAGAAATGAATTCTTAATTACTTCCATAAAGTAATTTTCCTTAAATTACCTTCATCGAGTAAGCATTATATTGGTTAATTTTCCTTAATCAATTATCCTCTAATCAGGAATTAATTAGACCTTTAATCCATACATAAACTAGTTAACCCCTATAAATTCACCCTCAATTTACATCTATTCATTTATCACCAATTACAAAAAAAAAATCTCAAATGGACTCACTATAATCCTTAATTTTTAATTCATTAGCCCTTAATTAATGATTAATTAATTAATCTTTAATCACCAAGGTCCTTGATTAAATTAAGATAACCTACTTATCTCTATTAATCACTTAACCCTTGTTAACATATAAATTCAAAGCATTTTATTCTTCAAATTAATTTCTTAATTACATACTTTAATTAAGTTTATATAACTTATTTAAGTAAAACCCATTATACAATTTCCTAAACCAAAATTAATAACACTACTATATAAGGGAATAAATCCTTAAAATTTGTTAAACTTGGTTACTTAAAGTAAATTAGTTTTCTTTGAAATTAAGGATAAAAGAACCGACCCTAAATTACGAAAACAGAATAAATTAAAATGGGCCGAAGCCCACAACGTCCAACGCAATTCTAAACCCACTCTCCTTCCTCTCCCCAAATCTTGCTGAATTCCACCCATACCGTCTCCAGTACAAGAACGAACTGTAAAACAACTGACCACGAACGAATATGACCAACTCGAGTGTAACTCGAGACCACCTTCGATTCCACTCGAACGCGTGAGCCACAACCAACCACATCAATGATACACCATGCAACGTGCACGTGCACCACTCCACAGTGATGCTCCGACCACCGAGACTACCTTCGATAGGTCGATGATGACCTATACCCTCCATTCCGACCACCGAGACATCCACCCCACACCCAAATCAAATTCGAGCACTCAAGGCCAACTGGACTCAAAACATCATGAGAAAACTATTAAACACCGATGATCTTATCCACCTGGAACCATGCCGCCTCGACCAGAGCCTCGCCTTGATCTCCAGGGTCGATTCCCCCTGTCGCGATCATCTCCGATCCTCCCTAGCCTACGCCATTTGCCTCGGCAGAAACCATGGTAAAAACACACCGAAACCCTAGTTCAACCTTGCAAGGACACTCTGGCAACTAGAAAAATCTCCGCCTATTTTTCCCACCATCCACGATACACGAGCTACCTCCAGCGTGAACCCCGTCCTCACCAGAACTACCGTTCGCCAGAGGTTGAGCAAAAAGAAATTTTCGATTAACTAAGAAATTCTCAATATTCCCAAAATTTGAAATCATGAAATCTATACTAAAAATCATGGTTTTGAAACACCAATCCAAATATATAATCCTAACTTGAGAATTTAAAAATTAAAATTTTGACTTAGATCATTATTTCTCTGAAAATTCCTAGTTCCAGTCAATTCCCTTCTAATGATCCTTATGAACATTTTTAAAAACAAAATTAGGTTAATTCATATGACTTCTCTTTGAGAACCATAATCAGATCTAGCTTATATGAAGTGGCACTGAATTTAGAGAATGTTTGGTCTATTTAAATTTCAAATAGAGACATGATGCAGAAACTCAGTACTTATATATATAAGTATATTCATACATTTTGGAAAACATTTCACAATCAATATTTCAAGAATTTACTACATGCATTCTTCCCTAAGCTGATTTGATCAAAGAGTGAATGTTTTACTCACCTCTATGATGAATTAAGAAGCACAGGCTTAAAGTTGAAACTGTTCTTTGAAATTCGACCTGCTACTTAATTTAAACTGAGTTGAAATCTTGGATGGTTTAACCACTTGCTGTTAGTTTGAGATGACACTGCCTGATCTTTACTTGATTTAGCTTTGAAATTGGAAGCTTGCAAAAAAACTGAGATGATTTCAAAAATGGTTGTTTTTAAAAAAAAATTATTTACAGATCTTTCTCTTCTTTGATTTTAGAATGAAGATAGGAAAAGGAAGTAAAGAAAATAGACATATGTTTATATAGATAAACTTTAGTTTTTATTATAAAAGAAGATAAAATAAAATGACATTTGTTAAAAGATCCAACACTTGTCTTTAACTATACTTAAATCATTTACACACGTTATTAAGAAAATTCATGGCTAACACTTGTCACTAATAGGTATGTTTATGCCTAAACCCATTTGTTAAATTTATTTGTAAGTTTTGTTTTTTCTAAACCTTATTATTTTGAAAATTACTTAACTTTATATCTACATATGTTTACATCTACACATATTCTTTGTATTTTACATAAATACCAACTAAATTCATTTTCAAGTATAAAAAGAAAAAGTATTTTTTTTTAAATTTTTTATAAAATCTTACCTTACAAATTTACAAACCAACCTTACATATATATAAAATTCCCAAAGATTTATTTAAAGTTGATTTTATATATATCTGCATAAAAATTTATTTAGTTTTGAAAAGATGAATTTTCCAAATAAATATTTATAAAAGAGGATCATTAAACAAATATTATCAAATGAATATTTATCTGGATATAATAGTTCAAATTCATCTATATACATATCCACATATATTCTAATTGTCAGAATTTCATTTATTAATCCAAATAAAATCAGTATTTCTACCAATTTAATTCAGTTACTCTAACAATTACAGATATTCTGAGATTCCGGGTTATCACATTCCTCCCCCCTTAGAATCTTTTCGTCCTCGAAAAGAAACGAAGCAAGAATTTATTAAAATGCTTATTATTAGAAAAAAATAATTATTCTTTGAAGCACTTTTAAAACACTTTTAAAATCTATATAATATTATAAAATAGTTTTATAAAAATACCTTTTATAACTCGATGTTTCAACCAGTCCATCCTTGTTCTCACAGAAATTCGGTCATACGTTGATCAGGCGTAAGACTGAAAATCTACAAGTGCTTGGCAGACCCGTTTTCAACATCCAGTGAAAACGTTTTGAAAATAATTTTATTGAAAATTCAGAAAACAGTTTTTGAAAATAGAGGAAATTTCTTTATGAGAATGCTCTGGAAATCATCACCCCCATCCATGGTCGCAGTTACATTCCAGGGTTACGTTTCCATCGCAGCAAAAGTCCATGTAATTGTAGGCTCTCCACGGCCTCTCGATTACGCCATGGAACCCACAATAGATCGCAATTACATACTAGGATTACGTTGCCATCACAGCAAAAGTCCATGTAACTGCAGGCTCTCTGCGGCCTCTGATATTCGCTGTCGAAATGAAACTTCTCCACTCCTACATAGGTCGCAGTCTACCGATATAAAATCAAACGCAGACTGTTGGCTCTCAACGGCACACACGACTTTCGCTATGTTACCATAGGTCGCAGCCTACCGATATAAAATCAAACGCAGACTATTGGCTCTCAACGGCACACACGACTTTCGCCATGGTATACTCTACTCATAATCTCCAGGAACTAGTTTTGTCCGGACTCCTCACATGATCAATTTTAGAACCCCTTTTGGGGCTCAAGGCAGCACCACCCGGTGGCACTCCTGAGAAGTTCATTTCAAGGGAGCGCCTTTTTCCCCAGAGTCATCATCAAAACATTTTATACTATACACATATAGTATCTTCAAATCATACACCTAGTATGATCTCATACAAAGCTCTTTTACACAAAATCGATTATCTTAAAATCGATAATTCTCAAACTAGGCTTTCCAAATTCAATATTGATTTTACCCAAAAATCAAAAGCCTTTCCAAATCCAAAGATTCCCAAAACCTTTTTCTAAATTCCCCATATGATCCTTCATATATATATATATATATATATATATATAAATTTTAAAAACTTTGGATCCTTTCAAACTTGTATAAAACTCCTTTTATACTTCAAACACTTTCAAAAATCCTTTTCTTCGGCAATAGATTTAACAAGGGAAGATTTATCGTATATAACAAAGATATATAACTTTGTTTATTCAAAATCAAATATTTCAATTTGATTACTCTTTTCAATATCAATTTCATTCAAATCCGTACAATGTACACATATCATTCGTACGCTATACCAATCTGATTGCTCACTCGATCACACAATTTCAATTCCGAACTAGTATCGTCCACCCGACTTCCTAGTGCGGACACAGATCTGGTTTCTGGATCAGAAACCGTCATTCTCCTTGCATAGTCATAACTATGATGGAGAATATCCAGAACCAATCAACAAGCCATATCCAGGTTCGCCGTCGAAAATCGAGTGAAAAATCCCAACTCGGATCGAAATACTATCTCGAAATTCTATGCTCGAATCTGGATCAAATCATTGTGTGAATAGAATAACATACGTACACCCTACGTATTTATCTTTATGGTTATTAGCCAAATCAATTCCATTTCTATTCACATTCACTTTGATTTTCATTCACTTACTCACAATTGCTTCAATCCATTTGGATTATCACCTCTATTCTTATCTCGATTGGGTATTTAACCAATAACAGTTTGAACTCCGACCAGTTTATTTAGAAAATAGCTTGAAAAAATTAAAAAATAGATAAGTAGTTGGAAAATAATTACTAGTTCGTAAAATAGATGTAAAATAGTTAAAATAATTGTAGAAATTTTAGATAATTGCAAAATAATAGCAAGATAATAATTAGTTTTGTAAAATTGTTGGAATATAGTAATTAGTTTATCAAACAGTTGGAAAATCGTTAAACAGTTTCAAAAATAATTGTAAAACAAGTATAAGATAGTTTGGCTTTTAAAAGAAATGTTGTATATATAATGAATAGCTTGGAAAAATAGGTTTATATTAAAACAGTTTATATTAAAAATTATCCAGAGTCAAAACTGCTCACTTCCTAATCTCCATTCTCATCAATTCAATTTAAATTGACCCAATTCCAATTTTAAATAACTTCAATTTCCATTGAAATTGAGTCAAACCCAATTCAAGTTGAATTAACCTCGGTTTCTTTCCAAATTTTACTTTATTCAACCTTGATCTCAAATTCTACTAATTCAAATAAATTTCAATTGAACTAGTTCCAATTTCAATTCATTTCAAATCCAGTTTGAATTAATCCCAATTTCAAACTCCATTTCCAAATCAAGTTGAATTATTCTTGATTTCCTCCCAAATTCAATTCAAATTCCATTTGAATTTAAAACTATTCAACTTTAATTACAATTCCAAATTATTCAAATAAATTTGGACTAATTTCAAATTTCAAATTTAGTTGTTGATTTGATCCTTTAAATCAATCAACTTATATCTTTAAACCATTTAATTCTAAATCCAAATTCCATTTTATCTTAATAATGGATATATTACCACACCCCATTTCTTCATTCACTTGAAAAAATCCAATTTCAGCTTAACGATTATTAATAACAACAGGAGTATCATTCAAATCATTTTAAAACATTCATCCATTTCCAATTTCCAGATCTCAAACCCATTCTGACATCACACAAACTCACAATTTAGATCAACCATTTAACTTCCCAAGTTAAATTTCAATTTTATCTGGAAATTTTCAATTTATGTTGTTCATTCAAACTTATTTAATTTTCTTCAAGTTAAATTCAATTTAATCCCATTAATCTCACTCCAAATTTGAATTCTACGCTTCAAATTTCAAAATTCTCTCCCACTTATAAGTTCAAAAACTTATCCCTTTGGGTTTTGACATCTCATTCCAAATTTAAAACCCAACATTTAGAGTTTATTTCAAACCATCTTTGATATTATGTACATTCCTCACAAATATACGTATTTTCTTCTTGGCCCACCAAGCCGAATTTTAAAATTTAAACCATCCTTGGTTTTAATTCTAAACAAACTCTTTTAAAGTTTACAAACAACTTCTTATTCTAAAATAAGATTACATTCAAAATAGTTCGAATAATATTATTTCCTTTAACACTTTGAAAACAATTTCGATTGTTTAGATTTAGAATTCAAAACTTCACAGTTGGAAACCCACTTTTAGTTTACATCCTTTCAAATTTACAAGTTATTCTCTTTTTAAATGGTTACTTCCTTAAAACATTTTTATTGTTTATTGGAAAACAATCATCTTATTATTAAACACAATACCCATTCTATTTCTCTGGTTTGAAACCAATTCTAATTAATCTTATTTTGAAATTCTTCCCCAACTTCAAGATTTAATTTCAGTTCGAATCCATTTCAAACTTATCTTTGATTTAATTTTAATTTGGTTGTAATTCTATTACCACTTAATTTAATTCCAATATTTAACATCCAATTACCTTAATATTTATTAGAAAGATATATTGCTTTATATATCAAAATATATTCTTATATAAAATCGTTTAAAATCTTTATATAAGAAAATAACAAGTACGCTCTCATGTATATATATACACACACTCTTAACTCATTTTAGGGTACCATTGACCCTATCTTAAATGAGTAAACCCACCAGAGCCCACGTTCTTGATTAACCTTCTGCTCTGATACCAAATGTAACGACCCGGAAATTTCATTCTCGAAAATTCCAGATAGTTAGTAAAGAAAGAAAAGAAAAAGAAGAAGAAACAGAAAAGAAACACAGATTCTCACATTCGCAGCGGATCAAAATATAATATCGCATAAAATAACAGTTATATAAAGGAAAGTTGTACTTGTCAAATTACATTTTAATATATCAGAGTTACAAGTTATTCACAAACACAGGATAGATGAAATCAATCGGTTTCAGATACTATAATATATCACAGCAGAAACTCTCCATACGTCCCTGCCATCCTGCTCGTCTCCTGAGCACTAGAACCTCCTTACCTGAAAATCTGTAATACTCGGTCCGACCCGAGCATTACATCAAAGTAACACCCGGGTCAGGCTGGAAACCAGCGTGAGTAAACCCATCTAACATGGAATATAAAAGCATAAATCTTAAATAAACCTAGGTAACTCGTATATATTTACAAATTCACAAATTTATATAGTCATTTCTTATTTCACATATCAATTTCTAAGTACCGAAAACTTAGATTAAATGGTCTAATTTACTTAAATCATCCCATACCAGCCTATTTATTTCACAATCAATCTATAAAGAATCGAAGTGGTTTCGGGTATTTACTAATACCCGACTCTGGTCTCTTCGAATCCAATGTCATTCAAACCCAAGTTATCCAATTGTATACGATTTAAATCTAATTACCGAATAATACTTTTACACAGCAATTCATACTTGATAGATAATCACAATATCACCATCCACCCAACATATCCTATCACCAGCAATTCATATCGGAGATACCAACCAACTCAAAGAACTCATCATCATTCAATCATAAATAAGCAAGATTTGATCATTTCCATTAATTTTATTAGCAAACGATTCTCTAATTACTTCCATTAGTTAATTATTCTTAAATTTCATTTAATAATTTACCTTTAATTTAATTACATTCATAAATCAACCTTGATTAATCACTAACAGAAATTAACTTTCCTAAATTACTCCATCAATTAAACTAACTCCTCGATAATTATATTAATCAATCCTTCAATTTCACTAAGTAATTATCACTTAATTCATTCCATTGAGTAATCATGCTTTAATTACTTCTCATCAAGTAATTTAACCATTCATTAATTACATCTAGTAATATCCATTAATTACTTC
Source organism: Allium cepa (assembly GCA_030765085.1). Classification (NCBI taxonomy): domain Eukaryota; kingdom Viridiplantae; phylum Streptophyta; class Magnoliopsida; order Asparagales; family Amaryllidaceae; genus Allium; species Allium cepa. The sequence goes on along the minus strand of CM060932.1, from coordinate 686,978,684 downwards.
ACTAAGTAATTACACTTCTTTTATTACATTTATTCATAATTAATTGTTCAAATTAATTTTCCAAAATCATTTACATTGATTTATTTATCCCTTTAATTAATCACACTCATTAATTAACTAACCCCTAAATAACTTCCTTGATTAATCCATCTTTTAATCAATTACACTTAAGAAATTAATTCTTAATTACTTCCATAAAGTAATTTTCCTTAAATTACCTTCATCAAGTAAGCATTCTATTGGTTAATTTTCCTTAATCAATTATCCTCTAATAAGGAATTAATTAGACCTTTAATCCATACTTAAACTAGTTAACCCCTATAAATTCACCCTCAATTTACATCTATTCATCTATCCCCAATTACAAAAAAAAATCTCAAATGGACTCACTATAATCCTTAATTATTAATTCATTAGCCCTTAATTAATGATTAATTAATTAATCTTTAATCACCAAGGTCCTTGATTAACTTAAGATAACCTACTTATCTCTATTAATCACTTAACCCTTGTTAACATATAAATTCAAAGCATTTTATTCTTCAAATTAATTTCTTAATTACATACTTTAATTAAGTTTATATAACTTATTTAAGTAAAACCCATTATACAATTTCCTAAACCAAAATTAATAACACTACTATATAATGGAATAAATCCTTAAAATTTGTTAAACTTGATTACTTAAAGTAAACTAGTTTTACTTTGAAATTAAGGATAAAAGAACCGACCCTAAATTACGAAAACAGAATAAATTAAAATGGGCCGAAGCCCACAACGTCCAACGCAATTCTAAACCCACTCTCCTTCCTCTCCCCAAATCTTGCTGAATTCCACCCATACCGTCTCCAGTACAAGAACGAACTGTAAAACAACTGACCACGAACGAATATGACCAACTCGAGTGTAACTCGAGACCACCTTCGATTCCACTCGAACGCGTGAGCCACAACCAACCACATCAATGATACACCATGCAACGTTCACGTGCACCACTCCATAGTGATGCTCCGACCACCGAGACTGCCTTCGATAGGTCGATGATGACCTATACCCTCCATTCGGACCACCGAGACATACACCCCACACCCAAATCAAATTCGAGCACTCAAGGCCAACTGGACTCAAAACATCATGAGAAAACTATTAAACACCGATGATCTTATCCACCTGGAACCATGCCGCCTCGACCAGAGCCTCGCCTTGATCTCCAGTGTCGATTCCCCCTGTCGCGATCATCTCCGATCCTCCCTAGCCTACGCCATTTGCCTCGGCAGAAACCATGGTAAAAACACACCGAAACCCTAGTTATGTTTTTTTAAACCTTATTATTTTAAAAATTACTTAACTTTATATCTACATATGTTTACATCTACACATATTCTTTATATTTTACATAAATACCAACTAAATTTATTTCCAAGTATAAAAAGAAAAAGTATTTTTTTTAATTTTTAATAAAATCTTACCTTACAAATTTACAAACCAACCTTACATATATATAAAATTCCCAAAGATTTATTTAAAGTTGATTTTATATATTTGTATAAAAATTTAGTTAGTTTTGAAAAGATGAATTTTCCAAATAAATATTTATAAAAGAGGATCATTAAATAAATATTATCAAATGAATATTTATCTGGATATAATAGTTCAAATTCATCTATATACATATCCAGATATATTCTAATTATCAGAATTTCATTTATTAATCCCAATAAAATCAGTATTTCTACTAATTAACTTCAGTTACTCTATCAATTACAGATATTCTGAGATTCCGGGTTATCACAAAATCACTAACCAAGATGCAAGAATTGAGCAAATCACAAAACAAAATGAACAAATGTTGATAATGATGAAGGATCTCATGAGAATCAATGAGAAAGGTAAATTTCCTAGCCAAACCGAAGTGAATCTAAAGTATAACTCTCGAGGAGTAGATCTTTGTGAGGACGAAGATGTAAATCTGGTTAATGCTGTCACCACATTAAGGTCTGGAAAGAAGGTGGACAACCATGTCGGCAACCTCGACGTCCTTCTTAAGTCTTCCCTTGTTCAAAATTCTGAAACTCAGTCAACACCCACTGTTGTCAATCCAAACAACTCTAATATTTCATCCAAGGTCGGCAATCCCGACCACTCTTCACCTTCTGATGTTGGCAACCCCAACATTCCAGCTCCCTTATCTTCATCCTCTAATTTAACACCTTCTTCTTCGAATGAAAAAAAATTCCGAACGAGTCTATAAACCCATTGTTCCATTTCTCCATAGACTCAACAAAAAGAAGAAGCCCGCTAATTTTGACCAAATTCTTGAAATCTTTAAACAAGTTCGAATCAATATTCCACTTCTTGATACCATCGAGCAAATTCCTTAATATGCCAAATGTCTGAAAGAGCTATGCACTCAAAAACGTGCCACTAACGTTCCTAAGACTGCATTTCTAACTGCAACCACGAGCTCTGTTCTTTCAAATCCCTCCCCAATCAAGTATAAGGACACCGGTTGTCCTACAATCGGTTGTAAAATAGGTAACACTCACATTAGTCATGCCTTACTCGATCTTGGAGCGAGTGTGAATCTTTTGCCTTATACTGTGTACTGTCAACTTGGACTAGGGGAATTAAAACCTACAAACATCACAATTCAACTAGCTGATCGATCTGTCCAAAAACCATTGGGCACAGTTGAAGATGTTTTGATACAAATCGAGCAATTCTATTTCCCAACCAAATTCATAGTCCTAGAGACCGCACCTGTCTCAAATCCTAACTGTCAGATTCCTTTGATATTAGGTCATCCATTTTTAGCAACATCAAATGCTATCATAAATTGTAGGAATGGTCAACTCCGACTTTCCTTTGGGCACCTGACCATTGAACTAAATATATTCAATCATAACAAACAACCAAGGGATCTTGAAACAGAAGAAGTTGACATGATCCAAACAATTGTAGAAAATGATTTTAGTGAAATTACGGAGTCTCTTAACATGTTCCTAGATCATTTTAATTCCAATTTAAATGAAGACAAATACATTTATGGAATAAATGATATGCTCTGCTCTTCTCATAATTCACTAGAATTCAATCAGTTGATGCCTACTGAAGCCTCAAAAGAAGTACGCACTAAATTAGACCTCAAACCTCCTCCAAACGATCTTAAGTACGCATACTTAGATTCTTTGGAAAATTTTCCTGTAATCTTGGCATCCGATCTCATTAAGGACCAAGAAGAACAACTTTTGAAAATTTTAAGGGAAAATAAAGAGGCAATAGGATGGGTAATCACTGACATTAAGGGAATTAGTCCATCAATCATTGAACATCGAATACATTTAGTCGACGAGGCTAAACCCACTTGCAAAGCTCAAAGGCGACTAAACCCTAATATGAGAGAAGTGGTAAAGGAAGAAATTATCAAATGTTTAGACAATAACATTATCTACCCTATCTTTTATAGTACTTGGGTAAGTCCAGTACAAGTTGTGCCCAAGAAGTCTGGAATCACTGTGACCAAAAATGAGAATAACGAACTTGTTCCGACAAAAGTCAAAACAAAATGGCGTGTTTGCATCGACTATCGAAAACTCAATGCAGCAACTAGAAAAGATCATTTTCCCCTCCCTTTCATTGATCAAATACTCGAACGCTTAGCCAGTCATGAATATTATTGTTTTCTTGATGGTTACTCTAGCTATAATCAAATTCCCATTGCGCTAGAGGACCAACACAAAACAACGTTCACATGTCCCTTCGGAACTTTCGCTTATCGTTGCATGCCCTTCGGTCTTTGTAATGCACCCGCTACCTTTCGGAGATGTATGATGAGTATATTTTCTGATATGGTGGAGGATTTCTTAGAAATATTCATGGATGATTTTTCAATCTATGGGTAATCTTTTGATCAATGCCTCCTTCGTTTAGAACGTGTCTTAAAGCGATGTAAGGAGAAATCTCTTGTTCTTAATTGGGAATAATGACATTTTATGGTTAAGCGAGAAATAGTCTTAGGTCATGTTGTCTCTAAAAATGGCCTAGAAGTTGACAAATCTAAAGTTGATCTTATTGTTGGCCTTCCTCCTCCAAGGTCCGTAAAGGACATTCGCTCATTTCTCGGCCATGCAGGATTTTATAGGAGGTTCATTAAAGATTTTTCAAAAATTTCAAAACTCTTTTGAATCTTCTGGCTAAAGATGTTAAATTTGAATTTTCCAATGAATGTAAAACGTCATTTGAAACCCTCAAATCAATCTTGACCACTGCACCTATCATCCAACCTCCAAATTGGACTTTGCCTTTCGAATTAACGTATGACGCTTCTGATTATGCCATTGGAGCCATTTTAGGTCAACGAATCGATAAACTTCTTCGAGTCATCTATTATGCTAGCGAAACTCTTAACGAAGCTCAATTGAATTACTCAACCACAGAAAAAGAGTTTTTAGCGGTTATCTTTGCCCTCGATAAGTTTAGATCATATCTCGTAGGTTCTATGGTCATAGTTTACACCGATCATGCCGCCTTGCGGTATTTACTATCGAAAAAGGATGCTAAACCCCGCTTAATCCGTTGGATCCTCCTTCTTCAAGAGTTTGACCTAGAAATAAGGAATAAAAAGGGTTCTGAAAATGTCATAGTTGATCATCTTTCTCGTATTGTTCATGAAAACTTCGATAACTCTCAAATCAATGATCATTTTCCCGATGAACAAATTCTTTCCCTCTCCAGTGCACCATGGTACGCGGACATCATAAATTATCTTATCACAAATGAAACACCTTCCCATTGGTCAAAACAAGATAAACAAAAATTTCTCTCCAATGTTCGAAACTTTTACTAGGACGATCCTTATCTCTTCAAATATTGCACTGATCAAATCATACGTAGATGTGTCCCCGAACATGAATTTCATAGCATCCTCTCTTTTTCACATAATCAATTATGTGGAGGACATTTTGGAGCAAAGAAAACTGCTGCCAAGGTGTTACAGTGCGGTTTTTATTGGCCTTCTCTTTTTCATGATGCCCACGAATTTTGCTCCAAATGCGGTAGATGTCAACGAACAGGTCGTATTTCCAAACGTAACATGATGCCCCTAAACCCAATCCTTGTCATCGAAATTTTTGATGTTTGGGCCATCGATTTCATGGGTCCTTTTCCTAATTCTTTTGGAAATCTCTACATCCTACTTGTAGTAGATTACATGTCTAAATGGGTTGAGGCCATTCCCACCAGAACGAATGACAATAAAGTTGTTGTCAAATTTTTGAAAGAAAACATATTTTCCCGTCTTGGCACACCTCGAGCCATTATAAGTGATAACGGTTCTCATTTATGTAATCGTGCTTTTGAATCTCTTCTTAAGAAATACTCTATCACTCATAAACTATCTACTCCATATCATCCATAGACTAACGGTCAAGTCGAGATTTCCAATAGACAAATTAAACAAATTCTTGAAAAGACGGTCAACTCCAACAAAAAAGATTGGTCATCTAAATTGATAGATGCCCTTTGGGCATTTCGCACAGCTTATAAAACCAATCTAGGAATGTCACCATACCGATTAGTCTTTGGAAAAGCATGCCATTTACCCGTTGAGCTTGAGTACCGCGCACTTTGGGCAATCAAATACCTTAATTTTGACATAGAAAAAGCCGGATCTCATCGTATATTACAATTGTCAGAATTAGAAGAATTAAGAAATGAAGCGTATGAAAATGCAAAGATTTATAAAGAGAAAACTAAATTTTATCATGATAAATCCATACTTCGTAAGACATTCAAAGTAGGTCAGAAAGTTCTCTTATATAATTTCAGACTTCATTTATTTCCGGGAAAATTGAGATCCCGTTGGACAGGTCCATATATTGTGAAAACAATATACCCTTATGGTGCAGTTGAAATTGAAAATCCTGTGGACAGTTCCCTTTCAAAGGTCAATGGACAACAGTTGAAGCCATTTCTAGAGTTTGAACAACACAAGGACGATGAATTCGTGGATCTTCACGAACCTAGCTATTCGGCATGAGCCACTCACTATCTTGTACATATCAAGTTGTATATTTTTTATTTTATTTTTCTGTTTTACATTTGCATTTGCATTCCATTTGACAGTTAGGACACTGTCTCATTCCAGTGTGGGGGGACGCATATCTCATTCTGTTTGTTCATATTTCATAGTGTGGCATCATTTAAAAAAAATCATCTCATTATTTTTTTTCAAATTTTTTTTCAATTTTTTTTCCCATTTCCCATTATTTTCAGGACTTCGATTTATTTTTAATTAGTCAAGACAAAGTAAGTAAGCAATTAAAGTCGATTATTGAAATTTTTTGTGAATCACTAATTTCAAATGTAAAATATAATGAAAAGTTGAATTACGAGCGATAATAGTGAGGTTAGTATATATAGGGATTCGTAGGTGATGGTTATGAAATCCTTTCTAAACTGCAGTCTTTGTTTTTTTTTTAAAAAGTGGCAGATTTAAAGTACACGCATTGACATTTCAAATCATTGAAGTTAAGTGGTGCTAAGTTGATTTGCATAACTCTCTTTAGTCTTTAATTAATTTAAAAAAATATATAATAATAATAATAAGATGAAACTCCTAGAGTCGATAGGTGTGCACACTTATGAAAGTGTGTGCACTCGCCACGCTCTGTACTCTTCTCACGTAAGCCCGCAAGGCATTGCATGGATGGTATATCTGGCCTCAGCATTCTGAGTTAGTGTATAAATAATTAAATAAATAATCACCTAAGGATTACCGACATTTTCTAACATAGTCAGCGTCGGTTTGCACAATCCGCCAAGCTCTGTCCTAACTCTCATGTAAGCCCGCGAGGCAGTGCATGGGCGGTATACCTTGGTCCAAAAGTTAGGTGTAAAAAAAATATTAGTAAAGAGAGACTAAGATTTGAAACCGAAACACTTCTCGACTTTGTTGATTTGGCTTGTTATACAAATGGAAATGAAAAATACCATTTTGAAAAAAACTGTGATTAACAATGAAGAATTTATTTCATCGCCGCACTATGTTATCGACCGAAACAACTGGCCAAACTAGAATCTAATGTATGAAAACTTGAGTTATATTGAAATTTGTGTTTAGTGAGGAACGAAAAATTTCTAGAAGTTGACTAAAACTGATATACATTATTTTGTTGCAATTATTCAGAAGTAAATCGAGTCTCCATTTGCTAAAATTTTGCATTCATGTAGTACTTTTGAATCATCACATACTGCATTTGGATTTTGTGGGTAGTATCCGCTGAAAACCCTCACGAGACACCACTCGTCCTATTAGGGAAACCTAGAGGTTTAACGGCTTGTTGCATACGCTCAATGCAATCGTATTTCCAATGAAAAAGGATTTAGTTAGTTTTATTTTCTTGCTTCTACGAGGACGAATAAAGTTCTAGTGTGGGGTAATTTGATGAACGTATTTTTTTGCATTTTAAACCGTTTGTTTCACATATTTTGTTTTAATAAAATGGTATTATATGGGTATTTTGTTGTGGTTTTGCAGATTATAGATTCCGAAGTGCAACGTTGAGATTAATCGGTTGTGCCGTCCAATGGTTCAAATGACACGCAAAAAAAGAGCAACATTTTGAGTACCGAATAATTCGAAGAGAAAGTACATATCGTTCATGAAGAAATGCATCTCACGCCACCAACATGTGTACTATTAATGCAAGAAGGAAAATGCAAATATTGAAAATACACTTTCAAAGATTAGCCTGAGCATCTCTCAAAGCAAGGCCACTTGTTAATCAAATAACAAAGGAAAGACCAATTCAAAGTGAGATGGCCTTATTTTTCTCCAAATATCAAGCACATGGACCTAAATAGTAGGGTTATTTGTGGAGGCTGAAGTCTTTAAATAGAGGGAGAATGCAGAAGGAAAATCATCTCTTACCCCATCACTCTTCTTCAAGTTTAGTTTCAAATTCAACAGTGTTTTTTTATTTCGAACAGAATACGTTGTATTGTTGATTAGATTTAGCAATTTATTATTCTTGTTCTTAGTTATTTTACGCACTCCTTTCAGTTAGTTAATAAATATTTCATTTGTTTGCTCTGTTTTTTTCTTATCCGCAATTTCAATTTCTATTCTGATTTTTACAATTTTATATTTTGGTTGCAATTTCGATTAGTTTAGGAATCGATTCGGAGTATATTATTGTTTTTTATTTTCTGTATAAATTCACCGTCGAATTCGTTTAACACGCCTAAGATTTAACTATGAATTTCAATTGTTTTAAAATACAATTCCCTGTGTTCGACCTGCATACTACACGCCTGTGCGCTTGCAGAATTTATTAAAATTTGTGCTTTTCTAATCAATAGAAAAGTCACAACAATTGCAATAAGTGATTATCCCTGATTACTTAATTAACTTTAACCATTAATTAATTACTTTTAACTAAGTAATTATCCTTAAGTAATTGATTACCTGAATGAATTAATCACTTTAATTTATTATCCTTAACTCAATTTTTGTTTACTTACTTGATTTATCAACCTTAAATCAAAACTAAATTACTTTTAATTAATTAACCAATTTAATTTAATTGTTCTTTGATTACTTGATAAATCAATGTTTGATCATTAATTTATTATCCTTAATTACTTTCAATAAGTAAATATCTTTAAGTAATTTATTTCCTTCAATTACTTGTTATCAATTAAACTTTACTTAATTAATCATCCCTAAATTTAATTATATAAAGCAATTATCTTTAATAACCTTTTATTTATTAAATCAAGCAATTATACTTAACCATCATTAACATATTTAAAAATTATTTTATCTTTAAAATCTTACTAAATTGGCTAGAAAATAGATTATCATCATCATGTAAAATAACATAATATCTTCAAGGTTAATTACAAATCTAAACATCATTAAAAATAACCTATTATCCTTTAAATCATTTTCTTCATTTAAACTATTAAATTTAAATCTTATTTCCAAAATAAACTTAGGAAAAACAAAACTTATTAAATTTTGAAAACTTTTTTTCTCTTTTTTTTCAAACACTTCAGACCTGAGACAACCCCGGGTAGAACACGATGACGCACTCGAGTAACCCACGTCCTTCCACTCCTTCGAGAAAGTCATCAAAAATTTCGAACGAAAACCCGAGAAAAACTCATTCCCTTCTTCTTCCTCTTCTCAATACCGACACACTGGATATTGGGTGCGCGTGCACACTCAGATTTACCGCCTCCGATCATCGATGCGCTTACCACCGCATGTCCGATGACCACTGCAATTTATTCGAGCAACAAATTTTACGAAATTATTTATAAATCAAAATCGAACAGTTTTTTGAAAAACATCTGGAATATCCCGATCGATAATTCCTTCACCGACGACACGAACGACCATCAGAGGCTACGCAACCTCAGCCAAACCCTTGCCATAGCCCCCAGCATCGATTCAACCAACCTCTTCAAGCTCGATCCACCACTAACGATGATATCCCCTTTTCAACTTTACCAATAAAACTGGGCCCAAAACCGTATATGGCCGACGTTCATCCACCTCCAAAGTTTATAATTTCACCTAATGGTTTTCCTAGGCTCGCCGTCCTCCAAGCTATCTTCATGATCAAAGACGACCCCTAGTTCAACGTCGATCGCCGAAAATTTCCAGTTTTCCATTTCTTTTCATCTATAAATTTCTCCCGAAATACTAGCTTAAAAATTATGAAATGTTTTCCTAAAATCATTATCTTCGAATATAAACTCAATTATGAAATCAAATCATAAAATTTCGAAGATTAATTTTTCGGGTGTTTAACAGTATTTACTGTAATTCACCACTTTTGGAATAACTACTAAATGTTTTCACTCGAATTCATTTTTAAAATTTAATTTAAGCCAATACAAATACTTTTCTTTTAAAGTTCATTACATAAATCCTTTTTGATTCTGAGATATATAATTTTTCCTTGAATTTTATTACTCTGTGTTAAACAGAGAGACATGCATTGCTCAGATACACACATGCATACACATATCCATACATGAAGAACATTATTCACTATTTTAGTTCAAGGATCAATCACAACATCAAGACATAAAAATAGATTCAGGTCTAGTTTGCTCACCATAGATTGGATGTTTGAATAGGGAAGAACAGGGAACCTGAGATTTGAAACTGAAGTGTCTTTGAGGCCGAAAACTTTGATTTGTTATTTGATTTACTCTTTGAATCTGAACATGATTGCTCCTGATCTTGCATTTTCTTTATTGTTAGTTTGGAATCAGGTTGAATTGCTGTTGATGCTTGATTCCTGCATTTGTTCTGAGTTTAAATTTTGCTTCCAGACTTTGTTTTTCCGGTTTCCAAGCTTTGTTTTTCTTTTGAACCTTTGATTTAACTTAATTCTGTTTTTTTTGAACTATACTGAAATGATCTTTGCTCTTCGGATTTTTGAAAACTTTGCTTTTGAGTTGAGTTGGTTTTGTTTTCTGGTTGTTGTTTCCCAGATTTGAAGTTTGAATTGGGGTGCTTCAGATTGTATTTAATTTGTGCTTTGCTTTGATTTTTATTTTACTGATTTTGTGAAGTATGAAGAGAAAATTATGAAGTAGAGAGTATTCAAGCCTGATTTCCTTTTAGTTTTTTTTTTAGAAAAATGAAGAAGAGATTGAGATGATTTTTATTCTGATCTCATATTTTTTGGACTGAATTGCCACTTGTTTTACTAGCTAACACTTGTTAAATTATTTATGTAAAAGGTTTACATTTGTTAATTAATATGATGTTCTTCTCACACTTGTTAAAAAATGTTAAAATCTATTTTACAAATGTCAAAATATACATATTTGTGTTTATATCCTTTGTTAAATTTTATTTTTATAATTTATGTTAAGCCCTTAAGTACTTATTATTAACATATACATTATATTTTGTTTACACCTGTTAAAACAAATGTTCTTATAATTTATATTATCCAATAAATGCATTCTCTTTTATAAAACTTAGCTTTTAAACAATTGTTTTGAAAATCATTTGTACTTAATTCAAAATACAACTTTATAAATATATTACATATGTCTCTTAAAATTAGAAAATAAATTTCTATAAAATCATATAGTTTTTCAAATCCAAAATTTTATTTATAAGATATTTAATTTTGAATTTCAAATTCACAATTAAATTTAAAATCAATATCCAATATGTTAATTTATATATTACATACAAATCACTTTTATTCTTGTTACATTTTATAAAAGATTAAATCTTTTTATCAAATCCTATTTTTAGTTAAACTATTATACCTTATAAAATATCATATTATCTTGAACTACTATAGTTTTAAATAAATATTTATTTGAATTTCAAACTCAAAATTCAATTTTCAATCTATTTATATAATTAAACAAGCATAATATTTATTTAAATTCAGAAAATACCAAATTAATTCACAAATTTAATTTCAAAATTTAAATTACTTACCAATTTAAATTTGATTTAAAAACAGGAATGTTACAGAAATAGTTTGATCCTATCAAAAGATGTGAATTTTGTAGTTCTCATATTTATGATTCAACATGGGAACGCCGTTAATCGGATAACCATTGATATTTCACTGTATCGTATAATGATATTCCACTTCTTCGGATAGCCTAGGCCATGTAATTCATTTATATAATTATAAAAAAATGTTTTCATTTTATGAAGCATACACTTAAATCGTATGGCTAAAATTTTTGAATTTTACTTTGTAGTTTTATATACTTTAATATGTTTTTTTTATTTATCTTTTTGTGAAATTAATTTCATTTCAAGTTTATTTTCACTTGTTGTCTGTACTGTTTTCGGTGAAGATATGTTTTGTTACAGATAATATTTGTAATACATTTAATTTGTTATTTGCTATAAATAAATAGTTTAATTTTCAGATAACAGATATGCCATAATAGGATGTGTTTGGTTGTCTTCTTAAAATCAAAACCATACGCACGCGCACATGTACATATACATATATATGTTTGCTAACAGAATTAAGTGATCAAATTAACTACAGTTCACAAGAGTAATAACTAATTGATGCACACACCTACCATTCAAACACACTGTGAATGTATACGTATACTATTACTATGCTATTGGTAAACTAGCATGATTTTGTAGGATGTTTAGCTGTAAAAGTTAATTAGCATATTTTTGTGATCTTGTGGTAGATCCATGTAATTTAGATGTTGCGCTACCAAACAAATACTGATTAAAAATTTCAAGATGCCCAAAATTTATTATGGTCCTAAAAATAATAACTTAGTTTGAAGAATTCAAGATAGATCTTGTTAGACCTTAAAATGAAGGCATATAAGTAAGAATATATATTGTCTTATATACTCCTGTTGCTACAGTGATGTTTAACATACTTTAACTGGTCAAATTTAACAAGTCAAATTATATATAAAATTTTCTAACCAAAATTAATTAACCTTTGTTTGTGTAACGTACTACGCTAATGTAGCATGTCCATTTTTGATGCTCTAACATTTTTATATTCTAGGAAGAAATATCATTAAAACTAAAAAAGGGACCATGAGACATTTTCTAAAGAGATAGTAGAACTAATGTAAATAAATTGGAAACCATTTTTGAGAAAAAGAATATTGCACCAAGTAGAAAATGAAATAAAAATAAAGTATACTTCCCTTATATTTTTTATCCTTTCTTTATTTATTTACTTTCTTTCCTTTCTTCCAGTCCATTTTTGCAGCCACCACATATTAATCACTATGACTATATCTTTGAAATATTGGTACTAAATTGCTCAACATATAACTTAGATATGAATTCTGATATGTGCCTTTATAAGTGCTACAGGGAACTTGCTAAAACTATAATACTTACAACCACTTCATTCAGTAAATAAATTAATCAAATTAACTCTTAAAATAGTGTGAGCAAAATTTTTGATACATCTTGTACTTCAAAAATATTTAATTGATAGCAAACATGAAGTCTGAACTTAACGAAGATCGAAATAGGCAAACATGATATTAAGATAATAAGAAGACTTCCAAATATATAGGCTTTCTATTTTTTACGATATTCTAACCAAAATATTACACAATATGAAACAGAAAGAGATTGAAATAATTATAATTCATAGCACTGCATGGAATGTGATAGCTAGAATTAGAGTAGAATAGCTGCATTTGTTGTGTGAGGCTGAGGGCTACACCGTGAGACAACATGCAGTAGAGTTGCAACATAAAAGATAGGTCTACTCATTAAACAAAAATATTGTCATGACAGACAATGGCATGTTCATTTTCCAAACGCCCAAGTATTTCAAGGTTGAAAATAGTATATGGCACTAGCTTCATTTTTAGCAACTGCTAATGTAATTTTATTCCTATTTTATTTAATCGATAGAAATCATTTCCTGTAGCTAGAATCAACACCGAGTCAAACCAAAAAAAAGCCAGTAGAAATCTAGGTCGTATTTCAATTATTTAGCAATACAATTCATTAGTTTACATGGTACAGTTTTATTTTAATCGGTCGAGTTTAATCAGTTTAACAATGTCACGAAAGAATTATGCATTTATTTAATCTTGACTTCTATTTCATCCTATATATCCGACCAAGTCCTAATAATATTCATGTATGTTAATTTGAAACTAAAATAACACAAACCATATTAACTTAGTGTGTGTAGATTGCAAAGCGGAAACTAAAATGTGCCAAATAACTTGAGGTTACTTTGAGTTATTGCATACAATAGAAGCTGAGCTTATGCCAATATGGTAAAAACAACAATACATAATAAATAAATAACCTACGCTGGTACCTTTCTTTATGTTATTGCATACAATAGAAACTAATCTAATGCACTTGTTGAGGCCTACACCAAACATGAGAACCATTGTGATTGTTAACCAGGTATACTATTTCTAATTTATACTATTATTGGGGCAGCTTTATCGGTTTTCTTATATGAAGCCTATATTTCTAATATATATTTATAGTTTCAAGTATATAATTCTGATGACAAATCTAAAAAAGCAAAAAATAATATAATCCATGTAAAACGATATAAAATTTCAACACTTTCTGTGGCGTATTCTAAGAAGCAAATAGAAAGTTCAATACATAATTAAGAAATACACACAGAAATTGAAAAGAAAAACAAGATTAGATTCATAGAATATAAACCGTAATAAGCAACGTTGCTGAGAATATACCCAGGGATCCATCTCCATGCTTCTAGTAGTAGGCTTTCTTAATAATACTGCAATTTTAAATTACATATTTTATCACAAGCATTTAGAATATATGAAAAGAACATATAACTATATCAATATAGCACAAGTTTAAATGAATGTATATATACCTTGACGAAGCCAATCTCTTTGGCATTTTCTCTGAAGCATTGCCTGCAGCACATAATCCCATACTTCCTACTCAACCCCTATTGGTTTCCACATACACGGGTGGTAAAAACAGCAATATTTTACAATGTAAAACACAAGTTATATAGGTACGTACGTACATACGTATTTACATATATAATAAAATAATGGATTTAAAAAAAACTTCTATTTGCAGACCAAAACTTACATTCTCCTTAAAGAGAATTGTGACGCAAAATTGTCCAGTGGCTACGCACTTAAACTAAAACAAATACCATAAGAGCCATCTTCAAATTTTATAATAGAAATTGAGGATCCAAAAAAGAATTAGAAGACATCGATGTTAGTAGTTTTTTATTTCAATTTTTAAACTAACTCGGCAAAGTTTCAAATTTATATTAGAGAATTGTATTATACCTTAACCTTGAAAATGAAGAAAATTTGCTATAGGTAACAATGGAAACTTTGTCTACAGTTGCTGAAGTCTAAATGGATTCAACTATACTACAAGGCTTATAATGTCAAATCCATCACTATCCTTGCTGATAAATGTGAATTGTAAAAGATTTGCACTAAATTATTTGCTCCTATTTCTATATATTCTACAATATTCCCATTGTCATGTATAAAATCTAAATTGAAGGGCTCGCGGCTAAATCTGTAACGACCCGCTATTTTGGACTATTCGCATCCGCACATGTCGGACTTGAATAATTCAAAATACCGAATTGTTAATTTTAATTTGGCAAAACTCAGATATACAGTAAATAAATAATCACAGAATCACAGACACAGAGTAATAATATGCAGCGGAAGTAAAAGAGATAGTAGTTCATGAAGCTACTATATAAATATATAAGATACATCAGAGTTTACAACAGAAGAGTATCACGATACATCAGATACAAATCAAAATACATCACTGAAATCATCGAATACTGGAAGTAGACTAGACGGCTGGATCTTCAAGCAATCTCCAACTCCAAAGGTGAGTCTCGAAAGCTGAACCACTCAGTCTGACCCGAGCGTAAAGCAAATACAAAACACTCGAGTCAGGATTAATATTCTTATATCAATAAATCCAACTCAAGTGAAATAGCAATCGAAATACAAGTAACTCAAAGGATGTTGGAATCACCATCCTCCAAGGATCCGTTAAACTATCTACTATGTAGTAATATACGCTAAGTAGATAATGTCTATCAGTAATCTAAAATATCAAAATAGTGTTAAGGCGTTACCATTATCCCCCTTAACACGTTTTTATACAAGCATCATAGTCTATACAGCACTGTAAACTCCACCGTAAACTGGTGGGATATCAGGGAGTACTCCATAGGTATAACACAAAACAAATTCGTAGTGGTCGCGTATATAGGGATACAAGTATGACAAGGCACATGAGGCAATACCCAAGGTAGTGAAACTACCGTTCGCCTGATCCGGACTGGTGAGAACGCATCGCCGCAGCGATCGCAACACCGCGAAACAACACTCCTAAAAAGTACGAGGGTGCACCAATAGATAACAAGTAATGATTAGTAGTTACGAAGAAGTGTGTTCGCTCGAGGTGGCTAACCCCATTTGGCCCGGCACGGCTCCTGATTTTAGTCATTTCCAATTTGACACAAGTGTCAAGGCTATCCATTATCGTTCTCTTTCTTCAGTCATCACGTACATCATTCCAACCACTTCATTCTGGATCACCACTCCGCGTATAGTTGTTAAAGTGGTTTTCGGTCTAGATAGAGAGTACATCCATAACCGATTCCGGTTTCTTTAATAACTTTCGTAATTATTACACCGATTGGTCGTTTAATAAATTTCAAAACAAATCAATTTCAATTCCAATTAGAATTTATAAATCAACATTTCATTGTCTTCTAAATCAATTTCCAAAGTTTACGTTTCAAAACTTCCAAATTACCATTCCAAAATCTTATAATTCGATTTCAACCTTTATTTAAACAATTCAAATATTGATTCAAGTTCATGATATATAAATTTCATTCCGTAATCCTTTAAATTAATTTAATTTGACATTCAAATCAATTTCAATTCATTTATCGATTTCATTCAATGTTCGTTAAGTTAAATTTGTCATTCAAAACAACTTCTATTTAAATTCCAATTCATTTAAATCCATTACTTACGTTCAACTTCATTATATCAAAAACTTCAAATTGAAATAAATTAAATTCGCCAAATCAATTCTTTAAATTACAAGTCTTACGTTGATTCCAATAAATCCCTTTCATTTCAATAAATCACATTTTATTTCTTGTTAAAGAAATTCAATTTGATTTATTCACTTACTTAAATTTTTCAAAACTTAACTAAATAAGAAACCCAATTTCATTTATTAACGAAGTTCGAATTCACTTATTCAAAAGTTCAATTTCTCTTATCAAAGAATTCAATTTTTATTCAATTGTCAAATAATTCAATCTTTTTCAATTATTAAATAATTTCAATCTTAATTATTAATAATTTCAAAACTTAAAAAAAATTCAAACTTAATTATAAATTCAACTTAATTATTAAATCATTTCAAACTTAATTCAATGAATAATTCCAAATTTTATCGTCAAATAATTCATTTCAAACAACGTTCTTTCATCATTTATTACATTAATATTTTGTTTCAAATTCCAATATTAACATTTTCCTTTAATCAAAATTTACGTCCAATTTTTATTTCAAAACCTTATTATTCAAATAAAATCTTTATTTTATTTCAAATCAAATTATTGACCAATCGGGTTTATTTAATTCTCTATCCTAAGTCAAGTTCATTTTGGGTATTTATCATTTCAACCCGATTCCAATTCCAATTCAAAAAAATCAAAACATAACAAAGGGAACTTGCAGGGTGATAACTGGGATGATGTCAAAGTAAATAAACAAGTAATAACAACAATCAATAACAATCCAATTAATTCAAATAATCCTGATATAATCATATCAATTCGCATTGTTATTTGTGCGAATTAATATAATTATTTCTAGAATCTACACTATCATTTCATGTAGATTAAAGATTATTCACTTATTATTCTATGCAATTCTACACTTTATATCAACTATTCAATTTCATACTTCATCAATTATTACATCATAAATTCAAATGGTTCAAGGGTAATTAATTATTTCACGTGTCAAATAACTAAACATTCAAGGGAAAATATTATTCAAATTTAACTAATCAAAGTCACCACATATGTCGATTCAAATTTTAACTATCCTACGTCAAATTCAATTGCATAATATTTTTCACTTTATACATTACAGTTTAACATCCAATATAATCAACAAACAATCAATCAATTATCAATCAAACGGGATTATCATCGTGTATTTAACAGATAATGATGTCAGATGTCAAAGGTGAACTGATACATAAATAACAGTGCAATAAATAACAGCCGCATATTTCAATTATCGTTTCAATTGAAATCAAATTTAATAAATAAAAGAATATTAATCGCGAGTGATTGCTCACCTTTCGAGGCTAGAGAGATTACAGAAGGTGACATGGATACGCACACTGATACGTACACTGACATTGAATTTCGCATCCAAGCAAAGCAAAAATTGGCACGAATTTCAACGATCAAAGATGATTGGCCCGAATTGATGAAAACAGATCAGATCAGAACTGGAACAATGAATATAAACGGTATAAGCAAGCTTATATAACTATCTATAACTATATATACATATGAAATTTATATATTTAAATTTGGACACAATAAATTTAATATACATGCGTTTCAAACATATATATTAAAATCAAACTTACTTTTAAAAAGAAAACATATATTTACATAAACAGATAATATGTAGATATTAATTTAAACCTTTGTATATATATAACTGGCCCATAGCACACACAAACTTACATATTATACAACTAACCCATATTACATACGGCATATGTATATTAATACATATACACACTAGAGGACGAACAAAATATAGATAGCTACATACAAAATATATAGGCTGTTAAAATAATTTACACAACTCAAGGTAAGCAAACTCTTATAACTACCTACATGTGAACTGACCTCCCAGACATGCAAATTATATAAATAAAATCTATATGCACTTACTTATAAAATAACATATTATACTACTTTAATATTAACGTGTAATTTAAAACTCATTCCCCTAAAAAATATCAACATCTGTATATAACAAAAGCTGTCAAAGTATATAACACGTTAGTTTAAATACATGTACATAATATATGTATAAATCGCAAGTTTCAAAATTCATACAAGACTTCCGAAATACCTATATAGCTATATATATACTACTGATCTGATGCGTATAACAGCATATACAGCTTGTTTATATAATTAATAGATACTGGTAATATATAAAACTCACTACATAGTTTGAAATAAGCTACTGAAAGGATATAAAAATACTTATACTAACATCGTAGTAAAAAAAAAAAAAAAAAAAAAAAAAAAAAAAAAAAAAAAATTAATGACGAAACACATGATGAGATAAAGATCTTGATATATGTTCAAAACAACACGTATATTAAAGTAACACAAACATATACATGTTATGTACATACAGCTGACGAAGTCAAACTATATATATAGGTGAAATAAACTAACCTATGTATATTAAATAGATAGCTAACTACCTACTTGAAACAGCCTAAAATATTTATATAACAACCATATATATATTACCTTATATGAAGAAGAAGAGACGTGGCCGAGGCTATCAAGCGGAGGCGAAGTGAAGAGGCTGCACACAGGAAACGGCGGAGCAGGAGAGAGGTGCCGG
Source organism: Allium cepa (assembly GCA_030765085.1). NCBI lineage: Eukaryota > Viridiplantae > Streptophyta > Magnoliopsida > Asparagales > Amaryllidaceae > Allium > Allium cepa. The sequence goes on along the minus strand of CM060932.1, from coordinate 686,959,475 downwards.
TGGCGGTGCGTTGCTTCGGTGGCGGTGCAGATCTCGTTGATGCTGGGTGGTGGCGTGGTGGATGACATGAATGGTGCGCGTGAGAAGGGGGAGAGGTGGAGCTCGCGTAGGTGGTGGGTAGAGCAGCACGCGGATGGTGGAGGGATCTAGCATGAGGGTGAGATGGCGGCCGAGCAAAGTAGAGGGAAGCGCTTGCATAGCAGAGAGGGGATGTGAGGAGCAGTTTGCACGTTAGTGGGAAAGGAAATATTTATATTATTTTTTTTCCAGAGGAGAAAGATGAACCGTATCTCTGCCTCATAAATATGAACTTGAAATATTATGATTCAATTTACATCTTTAAAAGTTAATGCTCGTGAAATTCGAAGAGACGGTAAGTAAGTGAGTACCGATTCGTTGGAAATCAATGGAAATTAAAAGTCAGAAGAACCAACAGTCATGGCACCGGTACCGGTATAGAAATCGGTCCGTAGAATCTGTCGTTTTCGGATTCCAAAATACAGAATAGAACATACCGTAGAGATCAGCGTGACGGGACGATCAAAACGGTATACAGGTATTAGCGGTACGATCGAATTATAAAAATTTCAAATTTTCAACTACGGAAAATGCATAAAATTCGCAGAAAAATAAGATCGACGGAGCCAAAGATGTCCGAATTTGGAAAAACGACAAACTGACAACTTGCTCAAAAGATGGTTTAGAATTTTTCTATGTAAAAATATTTTGGTTTTGAAAACGTTTTATTTTCATCGCTTTTTAACTGATTAGATTGAAGTAAATTTACGCGCGAAATAAACTTTCATATTTTCGGACGAAAATTTACCAGTTGCTATGTTTAACTAGACGCATTCCAAATATCAAATTTATATTTCAAAATTTTATCATTTAAAATTCCCACAAAATTTCAATTAATACGTTATTAAAACCGGTTAAATTTACGGGTCGTTACATTCTTCCCCACTCAAAACTTTTCGTCCCCGAAAAGGAAGGAGGTAGGAGAATAGAAACAATCAAAAGAAAATAGACTTGAATTACATTATAACCAATTAATTTAAACCATATGATTTCAGTTTAAATAAATTTATATTCAACAATTTGTTTTAAATTCAAGATTTTCATTAAATCGATTTGATTTCACCTTTATTAATGTTAGGTACCAAAGGTTTCTTTCAAATGAAATTCGATTTGAATTCGACTAATTCAAGATATCTCATTAAGTTGCTTTAATTTTGATTTATTAACTTTCAAAAAAAACGTTATTTAATTTAACTTATTCAATCAACTTATTATTCTATTTATCTCCATAAACGTTTTATAATTAAAATTTAAATGAATAACGTTTATTATACGCACTCACATTATATTTATAAAGACAATTTATATTATATATTATCCAATTTTCTTATATTAACAATTTCAAAGATCATAAATTTGAATAGTTATCTTTAATAATAGTTGTAATATCTTTGGTGTCACACTTTTTTGGTGTAAACGTAAACTACCAAAAATTCCCTTCTACAAATGTTATTAAATATTAATATTACTTAAAAATAGGATCTAACAGATAAGTTTTCTTTACCAATTCAAAACATCTAACTATGGATATTATTGAAATCTTAATATCACTTAAAAATAGGATCTAACAAATAATATTTTTTTCAAAGTCGTCCTTTATTGATTAATAATAGAAATAAAAATTCAAACTACTAAAAAAATAAGTTCATTCTTTATTAATTAACAATAGAAATAAAAATTCAAACTAACATAAAACTAGATGTTTTAATCAAGAAGTACAATTAAAACTAATTTGCATATCATTTTAACGTAAAAATATTGTTAAACATTTGTGTGAATCATATTTTTTCAAATGAAATTAAACGTATACAATTTGTAAAAAAAAAAAAATTCACACACGAAATGTATGTCATCATCACGCGCGAAGCGCGTGCCGTACCACTCGTTTATCATAATCATACTTTATTCGACAAATTTAATTCTTCTTAATTCCAAATTATTATTAAATTTATTCTACTTAATATATCTTATCATATTTATATTAAGTATATTTACATTTATTATAACTATTCATATTTAATTTAAAATTCCTTTAAACATCATTTTATATTGTATAATATTCAATTACGTAGTTAACTTTTAAAAATTTAGGTAAGTTATATATATAAAATGCAATTGAGCATTGTACAAGTAAAATTTCTAATTTAATTATTCAGGCTTAAATTTTTTTATTCAAAATTCCGATTTCATTTTATAATTGAAATTATCCTTTATCATAAATTTAGGAATTTCATTTTCGAGTAACTTCAAATTTATTTAGAGGTAAATAATATATATATATATATATATATATATATATATATATAATATATCAAATCGGATTTAAATCATATATCGATATATATATTACAAATCAAATAATACTTTAAGAAATTCAACTCGATTTATTTTCAAAACAAACCGTAGCAAAGTTACAGAATAGTCTCTCCACTTTGAAACTCGAAAATGAATGTCGATGATGCGGCCGCCATCGCCGAAATTATTTTCCAGCGACAAAATAGGAGAGCACTGGTTTAAACATTTTAAAATTCTTGGAAACCATTTCTATTCAAAAATATTTTAAAACTATACACTTTAAAACTTTTAAAATCAAAGTTTGAAATCACGAGAAATTAAATTCTATAATTCTAATTTAAATTTCTTCAAATTTTAATCAAATTATACCCAAGTTTACAAATTCATTTATTTATATTAAGAAATAGTCAATGGTTTATGAAAAATAAATGAAAAATAAATATTATCATTTCGAACAACAGATTCATTAACAATTTAATTTCAGAAAACTTTATAATATAATTATACAAAACCATTTTATTCACTAAATTTTGAAAATATTATTGGGTCAGTTTGCTCTGTTCAAGCGTTTTGGAAATTCTATCGATAGCGTTGATCAGACGAATCGATCGGAAATCCAAATCAACATCAACAACTCAAACAACACAATATATATAAAATATTTAAATATAAATTTACAAATACACTTCCTCGCTCGACGATATAATAATGGATTTCAAAATAAGTATAGAGATTCAAATTTATGGAAATAAAATCGAAGAGAATTTTGGATTCGAAAATAAGTTCAAAACAGAAGATAAGATGATTCGATAACATAATCGGGAGATGGATAAGCTTATTTAATTCACGGGCAATCTTAACCGGATCGACCGTAACTTCAAAAATAAGATCGACGTAAATCAACATTCGATCTCAAGAGATAGAATTCAGGCATAGCAGGAGATAGATAGCATCGTAAACCGAAAATACAGAAATCTTCGGTAAATTGATGTCCATTGTAAATGAGTTTCACCCATTTACAGATAAATTTGGGATTGGCGAGACCGCCGATTCATTATAAAGATCATTCGAAGCGAAGTTATGGGATACTCCGGAATTCAGAAGAATGCGAATAGTGAGGGACAAGAATGAATTTCGGAACCGAGCGAACGTTTCAAAAATTCAAAAAAAAAAAAAAAAAAAAAAAAATCGAGTCAAAAGGAAGAGATTGAAACTCGAATGAGAGTGATTCTGTAAATACATTTACCCTATATGCTAAGTTTTGCCTAGAGCTACCAAAAGCTCTGATACCAACTGTAACGACCCGCTATTTTGGACTATTCGCATCCGCACATGTCGGACTTGAATAATTCAAAATACCGAATTGTTAATTTTAATTTGGCAAAACTCAGATATACAGTAAATAAATAATCACAGAATCACAGACACAGAGTAATAATATGCAGCGGAAGTAAAAGAGATAGTAGTTCATGAAGCTACTATATAAATATATAAGATACATCAGAGTTTACAACAGAAGAGTATCACGATACATCAGATACAAATCAAAATACATCACTGAAATCATCGAATACTGGAAGTAGACTAGACGGCTGGATCTTCAAGCAATCTCCAACTCCAAAGGTGAGTCTCGAAAGCTGAACCACTCAGTCTGACCCGAGCGTAAAGCAAATACAAAACACTCGAGTCAGGATTAATATTCTTATATCAATAAATCCAACTCAAGTGAAATAGCAATCGAAATACAAGTAACTCAAAGGATGTTGGAATCACCATCCTCCAAGGATCCGTTAAACTATCTACTATGTAGTAATATACGCTAAGTAGATAATGTCTATCAGTAATCTAAAATATCAAAATAGTGTTAAGGCGTTACCATTATCCCCCTTAACACGTTTTTATACAAGCATCATAGTCTATACAGCACTGTAAACTCCACCGTAAACTGGTGGGATATCAGGGAGTACTCCATAGGTATAACACAAAACAAATTCGTAGTGGTCGCGTATATAGGGATACAAGTATGACAAGGCACATGAGGCAATACCCAAGGTAGTGAAACTACCGTTCGCCTGATCCGGACTGGTGAGAACGCATCGCCGCAGCGATCGCAACACCGCGAAACAACACTCCTAAAAAGTACGAGGGTGCACCAATAGATAACAAGTAATGATTAGTAGTTACGAAGAAGTGTGTTCGCTCGAGGTGGCTAACCCCATTTGGCCCGGCACGGCTCCTGATTTTAGTCATTTCCAATTTGACACAAGTGTCAAGGCTATCCATTATCGTTCTCTTTCTTCAGTCATCACGTACATCATTCCAACCACTTCATTCTGGATCACCACTCCGCGTATAGTTGTTAAAGTGGTTTTCGGTCTAGATAGAGAGTACATCCATAACCGATTCCGGTTTCTTTAATAACTTTCGTAATTATTACACCGATTGGTCGTTTAATAAATTTCAAAACAAATCAATTTCAATTCCAATTAGAATTTATAAATCAACATTTCATTGTCTTCTAAATCAATTTCCAAAGTTTACGTTTCAAAACTTCCAAATTACCATTCCAAAATCTTATAATTCGATTTCAACCTTTATTTAAACAATTCAAATATTGATTCAAGTTCATGATATATAAATTTCATTCCGTAATCCTTTAAATTAATTTAATTTGACATTCAAATCAATTTCAATTCATTTATCGATTTCATTCAATGTTCGTTAAGTTAAATTTGTCATTCAAAACAACTTCTATTTAAATTCCAATTCATTTAAATCCATTACTTACGTTCAACTTCATTATATCAAAAACTTCAAATTGAAATAAATTAAATTCGCCAAATCAATTCTTTAAATTACAAGTCTTACGTTGATTCCAATAAATCCCTTTCATTTCAATAAATCACATTTTATTTCTTGTTAAAGAAATTCAATTTGATTTATTCACTTACTTAAATTTTTCAAAACTTAACTAAATAAGAAACCCAATTTCATTTATTAACGAAGTTCGAATTCACTTATTCAAAAGTTCAATTTCTCTTATCAAAGAATTCAATTTTTATTCAATTGTCAAATAATTCAATCTTTTTCAATTATTAAATAATTTCAATCTTAATTATTAATAATTTCAAAACTTAAAAAAAATTCAAACTTAATTATAAATTCAACTTAATTATTAAATCATTTCAAACTTAATTCAATGAATAATTCCAAATTTTATCGTCAAATAATTCATTTCAAACAACGTTCTTTCATCATTTATTACATTAATATTTTGTTTCAAATTCCAATATTAACATTTTCCTTTAATCAAAATTTACGTCCAATTTTTATTTCAAAACCTTATTATTCAAATAAAATCTTTATTTTATTTCAAATCAAATTATTGACCAATCGGGTTTATTTAATTCTCTATCCTAAGTCAAGTTCATTTTGGGTATTTATCATTTCAACCCGATTCCAATTCCAATTCAAAAAAATCAAAACATAACAAAGGGAACTTGCAGGGTGATAACTGGGATGATGTCAAAGTAAATAAACAAGTAATAACAACAATCAATAACAATCCAATTAATTCAAATAATCCTGATATAATCATATCAATTCGCATTGTTATTTGTGCGAATTAATATAATTATTTCTAGAATCTACACTATCATTTCATGTAGATTAAAGATTATTCACTTATTATTCTATGCAATTCTACACTTTATATCAACTATTCAATTTCATACTTCATCAATTATTACATCATAAATTCAAATGGTTCAAGGGTAATTAATTATTTCACGTGTCAAATAACTAAACATTCAAGGGAAAATATTATTCAAATTTAACTAATCAAAGTCACCACATATGTCGATTCAAATTTTAACTATCCTACGTCAAATTCAATTGCATAATATTTTTCACTTTATACATTACAGTTTAACATCCAATATAATCAACAAACAATCAATCAATTATCAATCAAACGGGATTATCATCGTGTATTTAACAGATAATGATGTCAGATGTCAAAGGTGAACTGATACATAAATAACAGTGCAATAAATAACAGCCGCATATTTCAATTATCGTTTCAATTGAAATCAAATTTAATAAATAAAAGAATATTAATCGCGAGTGATTGCTCACCTTTCGAGGCTAGAGAGATTACAGAAGGTGACATGGATACGCACACTGATACGTACACTGACATTGAATTTCGCATCCAAGCAAAGCAAAAATTGGCACGAATTTCAACGATCAAAGATGATTGGCCCGAATTGATGAAAACAGATCAGATCAGAACTGGAACAATGAATATAAACGGTATAAGCAAGCTTATATAACTATCTATAACTATATATACATATGAAATTTATATATTTAAATTTGGACACAATAAATTTAATATACATGCGTTTCAAACATATATATTAAAATCAAACTTACTTTTAAAAAGAAAACATATATTTACATAAACAGATAATATGTAGATATTAATTTAAACCTTTGTATATATATAACTGGCCCATAGCACACACAAACTTACATATTATACAACTAACCCATATTACATACGGCATATGTATATTAATACATATACACACTAGAGGACGAACAAAATATAGATAGCTACATACAAAATATATAGGCTGTTAAAATAATTTACACAACTCAAGGTAAGCAAACTCTTATAACTACCTACATGTGAACTGACCTCCCAGACATGCAAATTATATAAATAAAATCTATATGCACTTACTTATAAAATAACATATTATACTACTTTAATATTAACGTGTAATTTAAAACTCATTCCCCTAAAAAATATCAACATCTGTATATAACAAAAGCTGTCAAAGTATATAACACGTTAGTTTAAATACATGTACATAATATATGTATAAATCGCAAGTTTCAAAATTCATACAAGACTTCCGAAATACCTATATAGCTATATATATACTACTGATCTGATGCGTATAACAGCATATACAGCTTGTTTATATAATTAATAGATACTGGTAATATATAAAACTCACTACATAGTTTGAAATAAGCTACTGAAAGGATATAAAAATACTTATACTAACATCGTAGTAAAAAAAAAAAAAAAAAAAAAAAAAAAAAAAAAAAAAAAATTAATGACGAAACACATGATGAGATAAAGATCTTGATATATGTTCAAAACAACACGTATATTAAAGTAACACAAACATATACATGTTATGTACATACAGCTGACGAAGTCAAACTATATATATAGGTGAAATAAACTAACCTATGTATATTAAATAGATAGCTAACTACCTACTTGAAACAGCCTAAAATATTTATATAACAACCATATATATATTACCTTATATGAAGAAGAAGAGACGTGGCCGAGGCTATCAAGCGGAGGCGAAGTGAAGAGGCTGCACACAGGAAACGGCGGAGCAGGAGAGAGGTGCCGGTGGCGGTGCGTTGCTTCGGTGGCGGTGCAGATCTCGTTGATGCTGGGTGGTGGCGTGGTGGATGACATGAATGGTGCGCGTGAGAAGGGGGAGAGGTGGAGCTCGCGTAGGTGGTGGGTAGAGCAGCACGCGGATGGTGGAGGGATCTAGCATGAGGGTGAGATGGCGGCCGAGCAAAGTAGAGGGAAGCGCTTGCATAGCAGAGAGGGGATGTGAGGAGCAGTTTGCACGTTAGTGGGAAAGGAAATATTTATATTATTTTTTTTCCAGAGGAGAAAGATGAACCGTATCTCTGCCTCATAAATATGAACTTGAAATATTATGATTCAATTTACATCTTTAAAAGTTAATGCTCGTGAAATTCGAAGAGACGGTAAGTAAGTGAGTACCGATTCGTTGGAAATCAATGGAAATTAAAAGTCAGAAGAACCAACAGTCATGGCACCGGTACCGGTATAGAAATCGGTCCGTAGAATCTGTCGTTTTCGGATTCCAAAATACAGAATAGAACATACCGTAGAGATCAGCGTGACGGGACGATCAAAACGGTATACAGGTATTAGCGGTACGATCGAATTATAAAAATTTCAAATTTTCAACTACGGAAAATGCATAAAATTCGCAGAAAAATAAGATCGACGGAGCCAAAGATGTCCGAATTTGGAAAAACGACAAACTGACAACTTGCTCAAAAGATGGTTTAGAATTTTTCTATGTAAAAATATTTTGGTTTTGAAAACGTTTTATTTTCATCGCTTTTTAACTGATTAGATTGAAGTAAATTTACGCGCGAAATAAACTTTCATATTTTCGGACGAAAATTTACCAGTTGCTATGTTTAACTAGACGCATTCCAAATATCAAATTTATATTTCAAAATTTTATCATTTAAAATTCCCACAAAATTTCAATTAATACGTTATTAAAACCGGTTAAATTTACGGGTCGTTACAAAATCAGTTTGCGATAGGTATCTTGAGTTTTAGTGAACTAAGAGTAAGAAAAGAACAAGAGTTGTTTACTTTATGAGCTAATTAGTAATGTTATTGTGATATAATAATTAAATTGTAGTATGTAAAATATGGTGTATATTAAAGTACTATGTGATTTTTGGTGTATTTTAAATATTTTATAACATTCAAATAGGAATTAACTGCTAACATTGACATTTCTGCTTCAGTAATCAATCTTCTTGTATGCCGATTAAGAAAGAAGCCATTAAAGGGTATAAAAATACATTTTAAATTTCTTAACAACCAAACTCCACAAGACATGGAAAGTTTTATGCAGAAACAGATACATACATGCATAAATTAAATGTTAAAAACAAATAGATGTTTCAATTTATTCCCACACTAGCAATGTAGAGAAATATTGATGAAGATAATGCATAAGTTACAAAGTATACATGAGATTAGCAAATATAAGAGTGTGTTTATCACCTTTACAAAACTAAAACAAACTTAATGCATTAACCACCTAAGTCTAAAAATATTTTCACTGTCCATTAGCTACTTTACTATAGGGTTGGTTTTCTATTCAATAGAGGTAATTCAGTCAATAACCCACTCTAGACTGATTTTTTAACACTTAATTTTAATTGAAACATCTATAGCTAAAGTAAGCTAAAAATACACTTTAGTTGTACTGATACAAATGTAAGCACATATTTACTGGCAAAATCAACATGAATCAGGAACTAAGAAGAAAAAGGATCGGATTCTAACTCAATATCAAAACTACCATCAGAATACATCGTTTACACCTACAAATTACCACATGTATCTTACTATATCAAATTTAATCAAAATAGGGAACAAAGAAAAATCACAGACCCTATGTTCGATTCAAACAATATCAAATCTAACAAAGCTATCGAACTTTTTATAAAACTATGTAAAAGTTGATCAAAATTAACTAACATAATGTTGTTCACAAATTACAATAAAAGTACAACTAACTAAAATTTAAAAATTAGAACATAAAAATGTCCAAAATTAAGTACCTCTATGCCTTTAATCCTTTTCAACAACAAGCTATAAAGCAGCAAATTGGCAAATTAGCTAAAATCGATCAAACTAACCGAATGATGAGCAATATCTATCGTAAAATCAATACAGAATACTTGATACTCTTATGTTGGTTGATATAGTTTAGTTAACCTAATTCAAATGTCGTAAATTTAAAACAAGATTTTTGGTTTAATCGAGGGAAACTCCTGAAGACTTACTCAAGGAGTACTTCTGATCCTTATTAAACTTCCCATATCTTCTTGTAATCTAGTACTGAGCAGTACATAGCCATAACCTATTATTTAGGGAAAATATATCAAGAAAGGGCATATAATAAATAAAATAAACTAAATAAAAAATAAAATCCAAATTAAAATATACTAACACTATCCAATCTCGTAACTAACAGGTATTTTTTATTTTTCGTCTTAAATGTGGATAGAGAGTGTCCCAATAACCAACAAAATTGCTTTTCTAACAAAAAAACTGTCAAGCAACGCTTTATTGTGTCCATTTATTTGATTTAATCAAGCACTTGAACCTATAAATTAAACTAAGGCGGTATTTGTGAAAGTCAATGAACAGAAACTACGTAAGTAACAACTGATTATTACCGAAGATGGAAGATTGGAATTCGGTGGATGTTTGTGTTGTGCCCTAGCTGTGCTGAGCTTGGAGTTGCCAACGCCATTGCAGTAGTTGGAATCGATTACGTGCCACCCACGCAAAGTCCGAGTCATTGACGCTATCAATTAAAAATGGAGCTACGTAGGGTTTAACTGGATCCGATTAGGGTTTATGAAGGAGAAATGGATTTTATGGAGTGATTTAGGGATTTGATTCCACTGGTAGGGGAGATTAAGGAAAGATGGAACGAAATGAAAGAGGAAAGAGGGGCAGGGAAATAATTCGAGAAAACCGCCGCCACGAAATAATTAGGAGATTTCGCGCTTATTGAAGGCGTTAGATGTGAACAGTACAAAACAAACAAAGTATAAAAACAAATAGTCAAAGGCAAACAATAACGCTTTAGAATAATGCGCTATTAATTGGAATTATTAATAATATATTTTCTTGTAGTGTGCCTTGGCCTTTCGTTCTTTCATCTCACAAGATCATGTGCAGCTACAGTACATTCAACTTGAGCCTCCAGCATCTCGATTTTTGACACGTGAACTTCAAATTCAAGCCTTTATTTTTTGACGTGAAGCTTCTATATTTCAGCTTCCTGGTTCTCGATAGTTTTATCCTTTGCTAGGATCTTTCATCCTTTCCATAGAGGGATAAGTCCTTGTTGGCAGTCCGTGTCTTTAGAGCAACATTATCTTCATATGCAGTCTTTAATAGATCTTTTATCATGATCTCAGCTTGATTATGGGCTCTCTGTACCTCCTTCATTAGGGTTTTGGCCTTTATCTTAGATTAGCAAAGGAGCATCTAGACATATTTAAGGAGGTGACTAGATTACTGCCATATAGAGGGATCGAGAACTTGGCAAAGGATGTCGGGCCAGTAGTTATGATTGATGCATATGGCGTCCAAAGAGTAGAAGGAATTAGAAGTACAAGTGAATAACCTATTGAGATGAGGGTTCATTTTTAGGAGTATATCTGAATGGGATGCACCTATAATATTCGCTAGAAGGTGGATGGCTTTTTGAGGCTATGCATGGATTACCGTAAGCTAATTAAGGTGATAAGGAAGAAGAAATATCCACTTCCATGGATTTATGACTTGTTCGAATAGCTCTATGGTGCAAGATTATTTTCTCAGCTCAATCTGGTGACTGGGTTCCACCAATTGAGAGTGGTGAAGAAGGGTGTCTCAATTACTACATTGCATATGCCATTAGGATTTTAAGAGTGACTGATATCGTTCGATCAAACCAATGCACCGACATACTTTGTGGATCTCATGAACCATGTTTTCAAGGATCAGCTGAACAAGTTTGTGTTTGTATGCATCCTTGTCTACTCGAGGATGGAGGAAGGACACAAGGAACACTTGAGGGTTGCACCAGCGGTGTTGAGGAAGAACTAATTGAAGGAATATTTTTCTGAATGTCACTTCTGATAAAGGGAAGTGCAATTTTTGGGACATATTGTTTCTAAGCAAAGCATTACTGTAGATCCTACGAAAGTTGCAGCAGTCCAGGATTGAGATTGACCCAAGAATGATATAAACATAAGGAATTTCCCTAGACTGGTAGGATACTATAGATTTTTTTATCAAGGACTCCTCTAAAGTAGCAACAACATTAATCAATTTGATGAAGAACAAGACTTTTGTTTGGGATGCAAGGTGTGAGAACACATTTTTGAGTCTAAACGAGAGGTTAACGAATGCACCAGTGTTAGTCATTAGGAGTGGGAATGGGGAGTTGATAGTATAACACAGACGCCTATGGTACCGGACTAGGTGTGGTGTTGATGCACTGGGGAAAGTTGTCGCGTATGCGAGTCGACAGCTGATACCGCACGAAGTACCCAACTCATGGTTTGGATTTAGTGACAACTCTATTCGCCTTGAGATTTGGAGGCACTGTCGATTAGGAGTGAATTTTGAGGTATTTACTGACCACGATCATTAAGGTACCAATTCTTCCAAAAGTGTCTTAACCTTCTCCAACAACGATGGTTATAGTTCCTCGCCTCCTATGACTTTGACATTTCGTATAAGCTTGGTAAAGGAAATGCGGTCATTGATGCTTTTAGTAGAAGACATGCTAGTTTGGGAGCAATATTCCTAAAGTGGGCACAACTTGAGTATATTACTGGCCATGACTTTAGACCTCGATGTGAGCTTGAGCCAGAGGTGTTGGCTAGTTTGACTATCTAACCTACTTTGATTGAGCAGATCAATGCTGGATAGATGGGCGATGCTAGACTAGAGATCACGGCTAAGATTGGGTATGGAGTAGAGTCTGAGGAGATGAAGTTAGTATGGATACGACTGAGATGGTTAGCTTTGTAAGGATGAAAGATTGTTTTTTCCTGATGTCAATGGGTTGACGGATGAGGTTATGTGTGAGTTCCATCATTCGAGATTGACTATACATCCCGGAGGTAACATAATATACTATGATATAAATCAAACATTTTATCGAGAAGGAATGAAGAGGGAGGCCAGGGCATTTATCTCAAAATGTATGACCCACCGGTTGGTAAATACTTAGCCGAAGTAGCCAAGTAGTTTGTTGCAATCAGTTGAGATTCCTGAATTGAAGCGGAAACAGATATCGATGGATTTCATTATAGGTTGTCGAGGACCAAAGGAGGGGTGATAACATCTAGTTCATACTCGATGGATTGAAGAAGAATGCTTGATTTGTACCCATAATGCCTAATACAATGACATCCAAATTGGCTAATTTTATGTAAAGTTCCTTGTGTGATTCCACAGTGTGCCAAAGAGCAATATGAGTAACCGAAACCTATTGTTCACTGGTGGAATTTGGAAGAGCTCACAAGAGGCTTTGGAAATGGAGCTGCATTTAAGTATAGCTTATCACCTACAAATTGATGGGTAGACCTAGAAGGTAAATCGTCTTTTAAAGGATCTCCTACGGGCAAACATACTTGACTTTGGAGGCTCGTGGGATGATCATTTGCGTCTTGCAGAGTTCACATACAACAATAGTTATCAGTCCAGCATTGGTATAGTACCATTTGAGGCATTATATGACTAACCGTGCAGCGGTTTTTCAAATTGGTAGGAAGCGGACAAGAAACTGATTATAGGGCCGGATATGATTAGATAGACTTCGGAGAAGATGAGATCATTCGGCAAAGAATGAAAACCGTTCAAGATGGATAGAAGAGCTACGCTGATAAGAGTAGGCATGATATTGAGTTCTTTTTCTGTGATATGGTGTTTTTCAATATTTCTCCAATAAAGAACGTAGTTCAATTTAGTACTAAGGGAAAGTTGACATCGAGATTTGTAGGTCCTTTTTAGTAGTTGAGAGGATTAAGAACCTAGCTGATAGAGTTGACTAACTCAGAAGATGGCAGGTGCACACAATGTGTTTTATGTTTCTCATTTGCAGAAGTTTGTGCACAGCTCAGATATTACTATTACGTTGGATCGATTGAATGATACCATGATTGAACCAGAAGCTTAAGGACCTCATAGGCACATTCACATTGTCGAACAAGATACGAAGTAGCTTAAGAAGAAGATGGTGAAGTTGGTGAAGGTTTAGTGAGGTAAATGTGAAAGCGATTGCACTTTGATGACTGAGGAAAGCATGGAGACTGCTTATCCAGAGTTCTTTACTTGGAGAGAATTTTATTTTATTGCATTTAATTTCACTTTCGATGTCATATAGAGTATTTTAGTATCCAACAAGCTAGGACTGGCTTAGATATTATTTCTTGCTTATGTATGCATATTGATGTTTGATATACTTGCTTGTGATTGTTAGGCATGCAGGATAACTATATTTGACTTTTCTTTGGTCGTGCGGGGGATTTTTGGGGCAAAATTCGGGGGAAGGGGTAGGAGGCATGTAATGACCTATGTTTTATGTAACATATGATTATAAGATATTATTTTAAATCCAAATTAGTTCATATGACGATATAACTTTGTGCCAAGTTGAGTAGTGACTTTTCCGACTCTTAGAAATTTTACCGGACAATTTTACTCCTAAAAACTTGTAATGATTGTAACTTTTAATAAAAATCAAATAAGAGTCCGAGACCAGTTCTATTGGAAATGTATGATGGTTTCCCCTTCTATAAATTGGTCATACTAGCTTTGTGGACTTATGGTTTGGAAGATATGACTGTTTGAGCTTATATTGCCTGGTAGAGTCATTCCAAAGTCATTTTCCTCATCCAAAAATAGATATAAATCTCCGTTAAACTTCTCTTTAGCCAAAATCTTCTCTAATCTCTTATAAATCAAGAAAAATCCATAGATTAAGAGTAGATTAGCAAGGGAATTAGTAGGAGATTTATAAGTTTACATTTTTGAAGAGAAAATTTTAGGGCTAAAATGTTTATTCTTGGCTTTGCCTCATTTTGCACGTAAACCTTTGATTTTTAGGTGTATGGTGAGTGATTTATCATTTCACAACCTATTATGTATGTATCTACATGTTAAACTTGTTTTGGATCCATTTTTAAAGTCAAAGTGTATTTTGTGCTATTTTGGAATAAAATATGAATCAAAGTGAATTCAAAATAACTTAAAGTGATTTAATCAAGTTGTTTTGATGGGCATTGCTTATACAGATTTTAGGCTATGTTTTGAATGTATTTTGAGATGATTTACCATGTTATTATGTATGGACTTATGTTTGAATGATTATTGTATGTTGTTGATACTTGTTTGGATGTTGTTTGTATGTTTGAATGGTTGTAAATGCTCATCGAAGTGAAATAGAAGTGACGGACAATTCTGTGGTCGAGGATAAACAACCATCTCCACCATTTCTTCACTGCCTGCTGTCAAGCATCACCAATCACTACCTTGTACCATACCACCTGCCTAGCCTTGCAAGCCAGTTACAACTACCTTGTTTTCAGTTCTTCCATTAATTTCAACATCCACTGCATATCCACTACAAACAAATGCGGCAAACATATCCTCCTCACCATCACAGTCATCATCATTATCCCTGCCAGCTACCTCCTCTGCATCACACCTAACATATCTCCTCTTCCATCACTACCCCTTGCTTCCATTATCACTTGATCACCAGCAACCAACACCAGCCATCACTTCAACTAGCCCGTTACTTCACTGCTCCATAAAAGAACATCCACGTCGACAATAACAACCCAAAATCTGCCTTCCCAAATCAATCGTCTCACTTGAACATTCCACTACCATCTCCATGCTCAAATTCAATACCGTGATCAACCAATCTTCCACGAATCCGAACCAACCCCTCAATCGCAAGTGCCTGAACCTTAATCATGATTTTTTTAGTTAAGCCGAACTTGGTTAAAGGCCTAACTATATTTCTTTTTTTAGTTCTATTTAACTTAGTTTAGTTTTCTTTTGTTTTCTTTTATTTAGTATAATTTAGTTTAATTTTGTTTAAAAAGTAACAAGTTTAATTTAGTTCTGTTTTGTTTCTTTTGTTTTTTTGTTTTCTTTTATGTTCAGTTAACAAGTTTCTTTTTTTCAAGTTGTTTCGTTTAAATTTGTTTTAGTTCTTCCTTGATTTAAAAAAAAAACAAAAAAATTTATGTTTGTTTTAATTCATTTTTTTGTTTTACACTTGTTTGTTTTGTGTTGTTTTTGTTCTTCCTTTTATTTAAAAAAACTTTGCAGATAGTTTACAAAAATATTCTTTCATTTTCGTTTGGGTAAACGATAAAAAAAGTTGCATATATATCTTTGTTTTATTTTCAGGTTTGAAGCAGAAATTCAAAGGAAAACCGGCCAAAAATAATTGCTTTACTTGCTAATTGCATTGAAAAAATCGCCGCTAAAAAAATAAATTGCAAATAATCCTGCACGCTCTAGTATCGTGCTTTCGTCTCCAGATTTTACTTATCTTGCATTGTTGGTTGTTTACATTTGCATTTATATATTAAAAAAATTCAAAAATTCAAAAAAATTAACAAATATCATTGTAGTTGCATTGTTAAAATCATGTTTAATTCTTGTTTTGCATTCATCTCATTTTATTTTCTTTTTTTAAGAGCAATACTCAGGCCCACATAAGGTGATGAATTTCATCACCCTTTCCCTAGCCTACAAATCGCATTTCATCATAGAATTTTGATTAATAATAACAGTTAGACATTCGACTTAAGGGTGTCACGAGCTCACCTAGGGCTTAATTGTATCTTGATAGTTGTCTTCTTTGAACAATTTTATTTCTTGGTGTCTAGGCTATGGCAGAGTAACAACTATTTATAAATATTACGATGATTTGTAAATATTATAGTGCTTGTTTCTCTTAAGGTACTTAAACGTTGGTTGCACTGCTACGGTAATTTGTGGTACACCGATAACTCTTTCCCGTTACCTGGCTAAGAAATATTTTGTTGATTTAAGATAAAGTATGATTATACAATTTTGGGTTAGGAGCTACTAAGGACAAAAAATTTGTAGTTAAGTCCTTTGCATTCATTTTGTTGCATTAGTTCATGCATAATTAAAAAAAGGAAAAAAAATTCAAAATTCAAAACTAAAAAAATTGTAAATTTACCTTAGCTTAGTTTTTAAATCATTTCCTTTGAAATTTTTCAATCAAAAATCAAAATCCAAAACAAACAAAAATTGTAAATTTAACTTAGATTTTTTTTAAAAAAATCCAAAAATAAAATTTCTTTTAATTTTTCTCCTTTGAAAATTTTCAAACAAAATAAAAAAAGAATCTAAAAAAATTTGAGTTAGTTTTTTTCTAGAAAAACAAAAATCCAAATATATATATATACGTATGTATATGTATATTCAAAAACAAAAAATACAAAAATAAAAACATATAAAAAAATTGAAAAGCCAAGAAAAACAAAATAAAATTTTCTCTTTTGAAAAATAAATTTCTCTTGGTAAACATTTTTTCTCCTTTTAAAAAAATATTAAAAAACAACAAACACAATCTTTCACTTTATTTTCTAAATCTTATTTCATTCTCCAAAAATCGAATCTAACTTCTATCTCTTCTCAACTTTTGATTGTGCATGAGTACTTGGACTCATGGCACAACAACGAACACTTGGACTCGTAATTTAACAACTAATCGTTTAACTCGAATGAACGATCCTCCTGAAATGGCGAACTAGAACGCCCCTCAATCTCTTATGGATAACATATTTTCCGATAGAGTTTCTATTCCGTCTTGCATCATGTTACCTGCTCTAACGGGTAACTATTTCGAAATTCACTCGAACAATATTGCCACGCTTTCAAATTTTGGTAATTTTGAACACGATGAACCGTGCATTTTCTTGATGAAATTTGAACATGTTTGCGCAACCATTAAACTCCAACAACTTTCTGATGGCGGAATCAAACTCCCATTAATTCCGTTCGCACTTATGGATTATGTTGAAAATGGTTGTATAGTTTGCCATCTAACTCAACTAAAACTTAGGAAGAATTTGTAAAAGTTTTTTTAAAAAAAAATTCTACCTCTTGGAAAAAACATCTAAAATCTGAAACAAAATTGTAAATTTTCATCAATTCAGGGATGAACCATTTGGAAAATACTTTGAAAGATTTAAAGAGCTCTTGATAAATGTCCACACTATAACTTCGAAAAATGGATGCTTTGCCAAATCTTATAAGATGGACTCGATAATAGCTCATGAACCATGCTAGAATATATATGCCTAGGCAATTTTCTTGCCTAACATCACGACGATTCTTGGTAATTTCTTGAAAACCTAGCCGAAAAATCATCCCAATGGGAACATTTGAATGAAAAATCCATTTACTCACGATCGACCGCACACTTGATAGGATCATTTTTGGCTTTGGAAGCTAAAATCGATAGAATGATTAATAATTTCGATAACATTTTCTCATCAAACCAAATGTATCAAGCTTCCCAACCCATGTGTTATAAATGCAACGATCCTAATCATATAGCCGATCAGTGTCCTAATTCTGTTGAACAACTCAATGCTTTCAATAAAGTTAAAAATGACAAATTTTCTCCAAAATACCATCCTGGTTGGAGAAATCATCCAAATTTTGCTTGGAACCAAAATAATCCCAACATGAATATGGTTTATCCCAATTTTCAAGCATTCTCGAATAATGCTTCAAATCCTCCCTTTCAACCCAATCATTTTCAACCAAATTTTGCAGGTTCATCTCAAAATCAACCGCAACAATCAAACTTTCAACCAAATTTTTCTCCCTCTCCCCAAGACGATAAACGTTTAAGTTCACTTGAAAAAAGTCTTCAAACGTTAGCTAAAGCAACCACTCAAAGCCTTCAATCAAACAATAATTTGCAAAATTTATTGACCTCATATATGCAAAACACAAGCCAATCAATTGCTAAACTCGAAATGCAAATAAGTCAATTAGCCATGTCTGTAAGTGAAGTGAACAAGGCATATTCCCAAGCCAACCCGTTTCGAATCCTAGAAATCAAACCACAATTTCAAATCAAGCCCATATTGTTCAAGATTGCAACGTCACCCAATTGAATGCTACCACAACTCTGTGTTTTGGAAAACAAATCGATAATCAAGTCGTTAATCCAAACGATTTATTGAAAACCCCTCTCGACACTTTGAAAATAACAAACGAATCTGAACAGAACGAGGAGTCAAACGTTGAATTAAATGCCAATCAAAATTCTTCTTCTACTCAAGTAAACCCGCCTACTGGGTATCGTGTTTCATTTCCACATCATCTTCGACCCAAGAAACACTCAGACCAAATGGAAAAGATGTTAGAAATTTTTAAGTAAATGAAGGTTAACATCCCGCTTCTTGACATCGTTCAGCAAGTCCAAACTTACGCTAAATTTCTTAAGGACTTGTGTACCCAAAACCGACACACTCCAGTGCTTAAAAAAGTCTTTTTAACGGCCAATTTGAGTGAAGTATTGTCCCAATCCATGCCCGTTAAATAAAAAGATACTGGCTATCTCATAATCTCGTGTACAATTGAAGACAAGACGATTAACAAATTCTTGATAGACTTAGGCGCAAGTGTCAATTTCATTCCATACTCTATGTACGAACAATTAGGCGTAAGTGAGCTCAAACCAACAAAGTCACGCTTCAATTTGCTGATCGTTCCATTAAGAAGCCCGTGGGAGAAACTGAGTACGTGGTCATTAGAGTGGGGCAATTCATATTTCCCATTGACTTTATCGTTCTCGAACCATAACCTGTGACCAACCCTACGAGTCAAATCCCTTTGATATTGGGCCGACCATTCTTAGCCACCTCAAATATCTTAATCAATTGTCGTAATGGTTCGATGAATATTTCTTTTGGAAACATGACTTCAGATCTTAACATTTTCAATCTTGAAAACCAATCGAATAAACCTCATGACCAAATGTTGGAAGTTAGTGCCATTTACAAAAACTTCAAAAACGAGATGATTGACCTTAACGATGAACGCGAGGCCGAGTACGAAAGATTTTTTCGCCAAATCCCCAATGAGATTAAATACCCGCTCCCTTTTGAATCGCTTCTAGTTGAGTCTGAATGTCAACCTAGTTCCTTGATTGAGCAACCCTCGAGGTTGGACCTTAAACCCCTTCCCGATCACCTTAAGTACCATACTTCAGTGACAATGAAACATTTCCTGTCATAATTTCCACAACTCTCTCTTTTGATCAAGAAACATCCTTACTTTTAATCCTTTCGAAAAATAAGGAAGCAATTGGATGGTCGATTATCGGTATAAAAGGAATCAATCCCGCTCTTGTTCAACATCACATTCATTTGATTGAGGATGCCAAGCCTGTTCGTGACGCGCAACGTAGGCTTAACCCATAAATGAAGGATGCGATACATGATGAAATTCTTAGACTCCTTGATAACAAAATCATTTACTTAATCTCTGACAGTTCATGGGTTAGCCCAATTCATGTTGTACTGAAAAAGTCTGGGCTTACTGTTGTCAAGGACGATTCAAGCAAACTTATTCCAACTCAAATTCAAATGGGTTGGTGTATTTGTGTTGATTATCGAAAACTAAATGCAGCAACATGCGAGGATCACTTCCCTCTTCCTTCTACCTATCAAATGCTCGAAAGTTTACCCGGTCATGAATTCTATTTCTTTCTTGATGGTTATTCAGGCTATAACCAAATTCTAATCGCTTTCGAAGATCAAGAAAAGACAACTTTCACATGTCTCTTTGGCACTTTTGCTTATAGACGTATGCCTTTTGGCTTTTGCAACGCTCTTGCTACGTTTCAAAAATGCATGGTCAGCATCTTTTCTAATATGATTGAACGTTTTCTTGAAGTGTTTATGGATGATTTTTCGATCTTTGGAAACTCTTTGTCTAAATGCTTTAACCATCTTGAATTGGTTCTTAACGATGCAAGGATAAACACTTAACGCTAAATTGGGAAAAATGCCACTTTATGGTCACTTAAGGCATAGTCCTTGGACATTTAGTTTCAAATAAAGGCATCGAGGTAGATAAAGAAAAAATCAATGTCATTGCAAATCTACCCATTCCCAAATCCGTTAAGGACATTCACTCTTTCCTAGGCCATGCCAGTTTCTATAGACGCTTTGTAAAAGATTTTAGCAAGATTGCTCAACATCTTACGACTCTTCTTGGAAAAGATATTCCATTCGACTTTAACTCTGATTGTATCTCTTCTTTCGAAGCTCTAAAAACGAACTTGTTTCTACTCAAATAATTTGCTCACTGAATTGGAATCTTCCATTTGAAATAATATGTGATGCTTCGAACTTTGCAGTTGGTGCTGTCTTAGAACAACGCATCAACAAAATTCTTTATGTTATCTACTGCGCTAGTATGACTCTAAATGATGCTCAACTTAACTACATAACCACTGAAAAAGAGCTTCTAGCAGTAGTTTTCATATTTGAAAAGTTCAGACAATATCTGATAGGCTCACACATTACTATTTACACAGACCACTATGTTCTTCGATATCTCTTCGCTAAAAAGGATGGTAAGTCTCGCTTAATTCGTTGGATCCTTTCACAACAAGAATTCGATCTTACAATCAAGGATAAAAAAGGATCCGACAATGTCATAGCCGATCGCTTGTCATGAGTTTCTAACACACCATCGCCTTTACAAATCATTAAAAACTTCCCCGATGAACAACTTCTTTCTATTTCTGCCGATCTGTAGTATGCAAACACAGTGAACTATCAAGTCACTAAGGAAATCCCATCATTTTGGTCGAAACAAGGTAAATGTAAATTTCTGTCCTAAGTCAAGTACTTCTATTGGGATGGTCCATATTTGTTTAAATACTATTCCGACCAAATCATTTGACATTGCATCCCGGATTACGAAATCAAAAGCGTTATTTCATTTTGTAACGACTAGGCATGCGGTGGACACTTCGTAAAGAAAATTGTTGAGAAAGTACTTCAATGTGATTTCTATCAGCCTACTCTTATCAAAGACTCATTCAAATTTTGTAAAACTTTCGACCAATGCCACATGCTTGGAAGAATTTCTCGATGAAATATGATGCTTCTAAACTCCATTCTTATGATCGAAATCTTTGATGTTTGGGGAATCGACTTTACGGGACCTTTTCAGAATTCTTTTGGAAATTTTAATATTCTTCTCGCTGTTGATTACATCTCGAAATGGATTAAAGTCGTTCCATGTAAAACCAACAACCATAGAATTATTGTGAAATTCCTGAAAGAAAAAATGTTTTCAATGTTTGGCACACCTTGCATAATAATAAGTGATAACGAGACCAATTTTTGCAATCATTCTTTTGAAACATTGATGAAGAAATACTAGATAACCCACAAGTTATCCACTATGCATCATCCTCAAACTTATGGCCAAGTTGAAGTTTCAAATCGACAAATAAAATAAATTTTGGAGAAAAATGTAAAAAAACCCGAAAAGATTGGTCTCAAAAATTAACCGACGCACTTTGGGCTTACCGTACCACTTTTAAAACTAACCTTGGGATGTCCCCATTTCATTTATTTTACGGGAAATCTTGCCATTTACCTGTTGAAATCGAACACAAAGCATTGTGGGCATAAAAAACTTAAACTTTGATATCGAGAAAGCTAGGAAAAAACCGAAAAGTACCACTCAATGAACAAGAAGAACTCTAGAATGATGCGTATGAAAACAAAAAAATGTACAAAGGAAGAAAAAAAATTTCATGACAAATCTATCCAAAGAAAAATGTTTTCGCCTAACCAAAAAGTTCTTTTATATGACTCTAGACTTCATTTATTCCTTAGGAAACTAAAATCGAGATGGACCAGATCATTTGAGGTACGAACTGTTTTTCCACACGGTGCCATAGAAATACAAAACCCTAGGGATGGATCGATTTTCAAAGTCAATGGTTATCGTTTATAACCTTTCTTGGAATTGCCAAGTAATCAAGAGGAGGAGCTCATGATTCTTCATGAGCCATGCTACGCCTAGTAAGAAATGTTAACCCTCTTCTGTAAATATGTATATATTTTTCTCCGTTACACTCATTATATCATGCATTGGCCGTTGGGACACAGTCAGAATTAAGTGTAGGGAGAGTCTCATCTTCATTTTTAATTTTCATGGCATTTTTTAATTTTAATTTTCTTTTCAAAACTCAAAATTTCTAAAAAATAAATCTCAAAACAAATTTTCCTTTTAGCATCTTGATTTATTTTTGAAGAAACACCATAGGATAAGCATAAGTTTTGGTTATCAAATTGAAAATTTTGAAAAAAATTTTGTCTTAACAAAAATAAAAATAAATTTTAATTACAAGTAACGATGGTTTAACTAGTATATAGGAAGATTCAAGGGTGATAATTATGAAGTATATCCTAATTGAAATCTTTGTTTAATAAGTGGTTTGTTTAAAGTAAAGGCGATAACATTTTAAATCTTTTAAGTTAAGTAATGCCAAGATGATATTGAAAACTCTCTATTTATAAAAAAAAGCAAAACAATTTTTTTTTGTATATATGTATATATTTTTTAACACCTAGAGTCATGTGTTCACATGCAAGTTTGTACACTTGCCATGCTCTGTACCCTTCTAACGTAAGCTCGAAAGAAAGTGCATGATCGCTATACCAGACCTCATATATCCAAGTTAGGTGTATATATATAATTCTTTCATTAATAACGCCTGTAGTCGATAGTTGTACACATGTGTGTGCACTCGCCATGCTCAGTATTCCCCTCACGTAAGCCCGAAAAGCAGTGTATGGGTTATATATCTAGCCTCAATTTTCAGAGTTAGGCATATGTAAATATTGTTAATATAAATAAAAATTTCAAATAAAGAGAGAGTAAGCAATTAAAATCCAAGCACTATTTTCGCTTATGTGATTTGGCTTATTATTCAAAAGAAATGAAAATACCACTATAAAAAACTTTGATACTGAACTAAGGATATATTTCATAGTTGCACTATGTTATCAACCGAAACAACTAGGCAAAATAGAGTCTAATTATGATGATAACTTAATTTTTATTATAAATTTTGACGAGTAAAGGACTTAATTTTTTTGATAATAACCAGAACTTATATTTAACTTATTCTTGTCTATTTGAAAGTAAATTCTTCATTTGTAAATATTTTGAAAAACTTGCATCCATCTCTTTGTAAATAAATCTTGCATCTAGGAATTTCCCATGTTGCATTCGGATTTTGTGGGTAGTATTTGCTGAAAACCCTCACGAGACAACACTCGTCCTACTAGGGACACCTAGAGGTTTAACGTCTTGTTGCATACGCTCAATGCAATCGTATTTCCTACGAAAACAGATTTATCTTAGTTTTTCTTTATTCGAGGAAGAATAAAAAGATAAGTGTGGGGGTATTTGATGTGCACGTAAATATGCATATTTTTACATCTATATTTAATCTATTTTTATTTAAATAAATGTCATAATTGGGTATTTTTACATGTTTAAAACCAAATTTCAAATATGCTTTCAATTCATCCTTCATACATCAATTTAGGGGTAAAGTGGTAATTTTGTGCATATATTAATTTTGATAATATTAATTTGAACATTTCCTTTATAATTATAGGAATTTTGGATGGAAATATGAAGATATTCTCATGGAAATATGCATGCACAAGGATGAAAAAAAGGAATGAAGATGGAAATAATTCAACTCATGCATCATGGAGGACCCCACCTACCCACTTACCTTAATCTACAATTAGAAGGTAATGCACAAGTTAGTGGGGTTGAAGTTTCAAGAATACTTGATGATGGATTAATTAGGGACTAATGGTGACTTGGTGGCCACACTTCCTAAAGGGTATTTTGGGAAGCCCCATAAAATATGGATTAGGGTTTTGTGCATGTATAGATAGCCCTCTTATGTTCATGTAATGGATCTTTTAATCACTTAGGAAATTAGCATGCAAGTTGTAGACTCCAAGTTATATAAAATAAAAATGGCTTCCTATGCCTCTTTTTCTTTTACTTCTACCTTGTTCTTATTTTATTTTTTTGTTCATTTTTATTTACATGCTCTTTCATTACATGTTAGTAGCTTAGTTTTATTTTTATGCAAAAGTTTAGTTCTTTGTTATTCTAATTAGCTCTTACATTCTTTGCTTTTGTTTAAATGTTGAAATTTACATGTGTTGATTTGTTAAAACAAATGGGTACTAAACCCCTTCAATGTAGGGGTAATGAAGCTCTCTAAAAATATGTAAATTCAACATATCTTGTCATTTATGATATCTTTTTAATGCTTCATGAAAGTTAATGGTGATGTAAGTTTATAAAAAGGAATTTGATAGCATATGTTGTAACCACAAATGGGCTATGCTAACTCCATATAAACACAATTTACATTATCACTCTGCTAATTATTTTTGGTTGTGGAATTAAAGTAGAAACAAAATTTGATGATCTATGTTACTAAATACAACAGTAAATAGATCATACTTAAAATAGCTTTTTCTTTAACTTCATTTTCATTGAAATTGATAAGTGGTTTTATGTGTTGGATTATAGTTTGATGTTTTTAGTTATGTTAATTGATAACATATATAAATCATACTTATGATATATACATCACTAATTCAATTTAAGATCAAAATAGAGAGATCATAGATTCTTTGTGCGTAGATTCACAAAAATATGAGAGTGGATTTTCTTCTAAATTGTTTTCTAATATCATATTTTCATTCTCTTGCTCTAGCTAGTTTTTACAATTTTTAGCTTAAATACAATCAAAACTTCAATTCTTAGTTTAATTTGATTGAATAGAAATTTTAAATCTAAACAATTCCATGTGGATCGACCCGTACTTGCCGCATACTAAAATTGTACGCTGTACGCTTGCAATTAATTTTTAATTAAAATTTATCGGCTATTTTCTAATTCGATGGATAATTAGTCGTTAAACAATTCGCAACATTAAGTAGTCACCGATCATCTGTGTGGCTCATAAGAATTATCTTATATCCAATGAGACTTGAGTGAGAGATGCAAGTATGTGTGATGGTTGCTATATTTGTTGTATGTTTGATATGGATTTCATATTATTGTGTAATACCCATCTAGCCCATATTGTACTTAGTTTACTATAACTATTTATGATAGTATGATGTGTTTTTATGATAACTTGTTGGATGCAGGGACAGATCAGGTATGGTTCTACATACCCTATGCCCTTATTATTATACGGATTTATAGTATTTTGAGATAATGTATCACTTACAGCAGACTATTGTCAAACTCAAGGTTTTATGCTATGCTTCTTATTATCTCAGGTACAAATAAATAAGTAGATTATGGATTATAGATCTAGATAGAACATGGAGCTGTACGAAGTATGAGCAAGGGGCTATGCTTTCATATATCTTTATTTTGGAGCTTACTATTTCTTATATTCCATTGTACAATACCGTGGAGCTATATCAGTGCTTGCAATTTATTTAGAGACGGTTATTAGACTCTATTTGGATATTTAGGGTGTATAAACTCTATTATTTCTGTTTTGTCTTGTAAACATGTTGCACTCTAATATTCTTATTTATGGTTCATTTGATTATATTATTGTCTCGTCTATTTTATATGTGTATTGAATATTATATTTTATCATATGCATTGTGAGATATATGACAGATTCTGTGATTTAGATTTTTTACTCTACAACCTTGACAATCATCCTACATCAACTGAGTATTATCATAACGCACTCCACTGATTATATTGGATATTGAAGGTGTAGGTCGGTCATCACATAATAGCATCTACAAAAGGAGGTAATGAAGCTTCCATGGAAGAAAATTTGGAAGATTGTTGTCTATCCACACATATCAAAAAAGTAAAAAGTAACTCATTGATAACAACATATAACGTATATTGTTATTATAGTATATGCATATGAATATGATAAGCTACTTGCCCTAATGTAGTCGAAGTATCAACCTATTGTTGGCATGTTCCAAACGATCGGGTACTATATGTTGATTAAGGGCAAGTAGTGTCCTAAATTCACATGTATGTCATATGTGCTAAATGACATGCAATAGTGTAATGTGTAACATGAATGTTGACTTGTTCTTGGAATAAAGTAATAGAATGCCGCTGAATACACTCTTCGACTATGTGATGGAACTATATATGTAATGTAATTATTATGGAAACGAGGATTTTGGAATTTCTAAAATAGAATTATAGTACAAAATTTGATTCTGGAGCGTCCATACATCAAAAATAGCAAATCCCAATGCCAACCCAATATGGATCATACCCATCGACCTAGGGTTAATAGGAATCAACATGAATATATGAACAGGGAGTATTGATTATGCTTGTCTGCAATAGGGTATCCATGCATGAGAGAACTATGAAATAGCTTTAGAATGCAACAAAGATCATCTTGTTGGATCTAGGCCATCACGTTGTGTGGTAAATGGGTGAATTTCAAAAAAATTACTCCATATTGGATCTTATTGGGATTACGAAGTCTAAATTTATTTAGATTTGATCTAAACCAATTTTAAATTAAATTATTATTTTATTTATTTTACTCATAAATAAAGGTTTGTTCAATATTCTATTTGTATAGTATAATTTATATACGTGTTTTATATACACATGTAAGTGTACATACACGTGCAATATATAGTGTGTACATGGTTTAACATGTCTGCATCTAAGTGTTGGGATTTACGCCAACGAACATATTGGCCCCTCCATATACATATGTGTTGTCTATTATATATATATATATATATATACATGTATGTGTGTGTGTATATATATATATGTATGTATGTATGTATGTGTATACATACATATGGGTATAAATATGTATGTGTTGATGTGATATGTAAAATCATATTTATACTTAAAAAAATATACATATATACATACATATGTATATATTAATAAAAATTATTATTATATATACATGCGTACTTAAAATGAAGTAACATATGCATGCACACACATAAATGTATATAGATGGTTGAATTGAAATTCAATTTTCAAATTTCAAATTTAAAATAAGATCTAAATTTGAAATATATTTTGAATTCAAATTTTAAAATCCCTTATATTTTGTTATATGTATACATATGATTTTTTAAAAACGTAAATATATATATAAAGATAATATTTAAATAATTTGTAATATAATATGATATTATATAGATCTAAATATATATTGCATATACATACATACACACATATATATACACATATTTTACCTAATCATATTTTGACATTTCAAGTATTTTTTTTAAATTAAATCCTTGTAGTTTTATCATTTGTTTTTTATATTATATAAACTTTTGTAAAAAAATTATAAGAAAAAATTAATTTTTTTATTTCAAAAAACCATTATAAAAATATATAAATTTAATGTAAAGTAATATATACACACACACATGCACTCTTATTAGAATTAACGTAATGTGCTATAATTGTGAATAAATTTAGATGTGTATATTTACGTTTAATAAATATCTATGCGTGTATATATACACATTATTTTTTCTTTCGAATTATTAGCATGTGATTAATTTGATAATAAATTTACATATATATAATACATATGTTTCTATTAATTTAAAAATTAAATTTTGTCTCAAAGCATGTAAATCAATTTTAAAATTTTAGAAATTATTTTTTTTGGCTGAAAGTATATATGTGTTATATATATATATTACAATATGTATTTATATATTCATTTCCTAGAATTACAGCATGTATATATAAAGGTTTGTGGTGCAAAGATCTAGCTTAACCATACACATAAATATATATATATATATATATATATATGAATAAATGAAAAATAAATATATGTGTGTATGTACGTAAATTAGAATGTTACTTAGATTATACCCCAGTAGTAACACCTTGAATGCTTAACGATCAAACTCCTTTGGATTTGAATCCAAACTCTACCAGAAAGCACTAACCGCCTGAAAGAACTACAACATCGATGTCTTGTTTTAGTTGAATTTGTGTTGTTTGATACTTGAAACAATGGAGGAGGAGGGAAAGATTTTTCGACGAGAAATGGTGTGGAGGAGAGTAAGCAAAAATTTATGAAGATAAGGGGTTAAGGGAGTTTAAATAGAAGAGAAATGGAGTAAAAAGTGGATTAAGATTCACAAATCACTTTACCATTTCAAACTCCATTTGAATCAAATTCCACTCCTATTTCTTATCATCTACCGATGTCCTTACATCCCCTATGTATAGGTCTCCATTTTGTTTCAAGCTCGATTAAACAAAATACATTTAAGTCCAACTTAGACACATATAGATATCTTATATCGATATGTGTGTATACAACTTTATATAACTGTAATGACCGACCTTTTCGACCCTCAAAAGTCAACATTAATAAATTTATGGTATTCACATGTCGAGCATCTGAGTTCCCGAAAAATCGATTTTTAGGGTAAGAAAAAATAAGATAGAACAGAATCTCACATCGTGATGAGTAATATATAATATACACATGATCTTTACAAAAGAAAACTGTAATATACATACATCAATTAGAGCAAACTAACATGTCATTAGCCTGGACAGTTATAACAGTTGGTCCTCACAAACGCTTATAAATACAATACAAGAAATGCAGCAGAAATAAAAATACGCGAATATGCCTTGAGGGCATCTAGCTCGTCTTCTGGAGCTCCATACCATCCATAGCTAACTCTGAAATATACTCGAGGCTTACCCGAGTATTATAAGAAAATAACACCCAGATCGGTTTGGTAAACCAGCATTAGAAACTCAAATCATATGGATTGTTGTATTTATAAAACCTTTTCAAAAATAAAGGTATCTAGTAAGACCACGCTGCACATAAACACCGCCGGGTCTTTACCTTACGATAGCCAAACCATTTTATAGAAAATATTGCGATATTATAATAATGTCTAGGGTTTAAAATAAATAAAGAATCACAACCGGAGTGGTTACATTAATTACATTCAACAGCATATTTAGTATACAGCTAGGTCCATAAAGGCACATATTTAAATGGATTCTATACAATGACAAAGCTACTGAGGTACCACCTACCACAGTACACCTCTAGAAAAATGTACCAAGGGGTAACAAATAGACTCCCTACCAACACAGAACTGGCCTACCCCTTCCTGGACAGCATCGAAAATTATCATCCCTCGGTTGCGATTAACAACAATTTCTATGGCCACAAGCATACAAAATCCATAAATAATAGATCAAGAATGATCATACTCTAAAGGGTGCGACCCCATAACCCTGCCACATATCCCCTGTTTTAGTCATTACTGGGTATGAGGCTCAAGGCTATGTTTTTCCTTTTTTAGCAAATCTTACTTGGAATGCTAACACTATCCTTCGGGCAATAATGCAATGCTAGGATTCATCCATACAAGTTGTTCAGAATATTAACAACTGAAGACACTACTTCTACTACATTTGCTTTGGAATCACGTTCAGGATTAGTAGCAAGTAGCTCTTGCACTTTAAAGAAATCCATCTTCGATTCCACCATCTTTAAGATGTCTCCAATTCGAACACTTATGCTAGTTCGAGTGGTTTTCGATGAACTTATGATTATTCGATCCTGGTCTTTCTGAACCAATAATCTATATTTTTTGGTTAACTCAATCCCAGATCAATCAAAAGTACGCGAACGATATAAGAGTCCCAAGGGGAACTCGAATATCCACCCTTAAAGCATGAGATGTTTCACCAAAATTAGTTCTCCGAAGGGAATCTCAAATCATATGAAATCATGATTTCAACCTTGTATTATCCCTTGATTAACAATGAAACCAGATAAGTTAGAACCATTGCCTTGATGACATTCTTCATTTTCATAGATAAAAACGGACTTCCATAGCTTGAAACTTAATGTTGAGTATAAGATGAAGTACCTTCCATATATTCAATTAATTATGACCTATATGTAGAAAATAAACCTCTTATACTTATAATGTTTTCAACATTTCAACTTCTATATCCCTTGTCCAAAATTGAAGCAAGGTAAGTCAGAGCACTAGTTGTACCTGGCCTTGCCTTAGTTAAAGCACTTCGATTCTAAATCTCAAGACAAAGGAAAGTCTACTCATCAGTTTTAGTGTTAAATATAAGACGACTTCAAACATGTCAACATTTTAGCACTATTTATCATATTTGTTTTATGTTACTTAATGGTATTGTGACGGCCCTAACTCGACCTTTGAAAATCGGCACCGAATACGACACTTATATTCAAATGTCGCAGATCCAAACGTCGAATCTGGTTCGTCGGAGCTTATAACACCATTAAGTACAACACAGCGGAAGAAAAGAATATCAATATATATAACATTGATACAACGACAGATACAACATCTGATATAATATGATACACAGAATGATGCAATAGATATCAATACTATCAGAGATACAAGACAATAGCAGCGGAAAAGAATATCTTCAATAGAATGCATTCCCAAATCCAATGCTCCAATCCAAAGCTAGCTTGAACAAACATCATGTGTCACCTAGATAAGCAAGTCTCGTCCAAATCGAGAGACTGAACTAACTCCAGATAATTTACTAAACCTGACTATCTGAAAAACCCAACTCTAAACTGCCCGTGTGGAAAAATTGTGGGCACCCAGAATTTAGGAAAGGAACAATAAACTCCAAGTCAGTCATGGGACTGCTGTGAGTAACAAAAACAGTTTATCTTTTAAAACAAACAACAAGAGAATTTAAAATAAACCCGCAATGCTTTTAAGAAAATGAAACTACCATAAGGCCTTCCGCCACACACACAATGCAAACGCAGAATTGGAGGAGATTTCTCCTTATGATAGTCAAACATACTTGATACGCAAAATTCTTCTTTTATATTATTATTAGTGCATAGTGGAAAACATTTCGAAAGTATAATATTAATCTTAGCCAGCATAGACATTTCGAACTATGCCTACTATAGCTACCATCTAAACAGTGGTGACCACCATAAGTAAATGGCAGGTTCTACAACTAAAACCGTACAGGGCGCGTATTGTTTTGTTTGGATTTCCAACAAATGATCGGGCTAAGGAAATTCCCACTGTCTATGGGTACGCCTCTGGCGGGACGTCCCGAGAACCTAACCGGATCTCTGCTAACACAAGGTCGGGTTACCTCTTTAACTAGGTAACTACTACTCGAGCATGCCATCCCCAGGTCCTTTGGGACCTTTATCCGAGGCGCCTCTAAACCACAAAGCAACAACAATACAGAAAATGAGATTGAAGCCCACCATATAGGTAAATATCTGGGCTCCATACCATGATACCACCCTTTACCAGAAGGGAATGACACACCCTAAATGGCGCGACCCTCATAACCTTGCTGCATCTTTCCTGTTTCGACCATTTCCGAGGTGTGAGATCCTGGTGCAGTCTCGTTCACAAAGCTACGCTTTATACAAAAGCCATGCTCTGATCAACAAATGATCATCAACACACTGCAGCACTCAGCATGCCACACTACCAAATTGGGAGTATATCACGGATAACTTTCAACTACATAACCTCTGAACTCGTACGTCTCAGAGAAGGGTGTTAAGCTAAGAGAATAAATTCTCTGCCACCAACAGATATGTATTTGAAAGAAATCGGCTTTATATCTCAAAGTGTAGTGTCAGACATACAACCATACAAGTCTGTCTCGGGTTCGAACAGAACCGAAGGCACTTCCGAAGAAGCCCTTGCAAATCCGGGTATTCACAACCCCGATCGGACTTTCCATCACTTAGGGAGAACTCTATACCGGAGCAACTCAGTGCAGAGTCAATCGATAGGTTATCCTATCGTTCTCACAAATACCCGGTCTTCACCACCGGTCTTCAATGCAATCCATAACGACGTATCACTATTCGGAATGGGTTATATGACACAAGGTTCTCTCCCGGCTAAACCGAATAATGAGCGTAATATTTAAAAATACATGGATATGGGATTTCAGTTAAGTCACAACTTCTAAAATCCAAAACTTTTCTCTCAAATGGTTAAACAAATTACCATTTCAAATCTTTGAACAAAAAGATTTACACAAAGTTCACACAGTTTCACAAAGATCTATTTACGGATTTCAAAACAATTTCCACTTCAATTGGATTAACTCATTAAATCTTTAATTTAAATATTTAACTTATAGCTTTCAAACCGTTTCCATAACTTGGAAATCATTTTCATTTCAAACTAGAAATCCTTTCAACATAAATTGGAAGTTCATTTGTTATATGAAAGCTTTAATCATTTGAAAACAAATAGTTTTCGTTTCGGAAAAATCTAATTTTTATTTGCATGAGTTAAAGCCTTTGAATTTAAATTCAAATTCCTAAATTAATATATTTAAAATGGTTTAATCCATATATAGCTTGTATAACATCTTTAATCCCTAGTTCCAAATCATAGAATTCAAATTCAAATTTTGAATTTAAATTTAAATCAAATTATTTAAACTTCAAGGCGTAATCAAGTTATTAAAAAATAAATTTTATCTTTGAATTCCTTTTATTTTAAACCCAATCCATTTCTAAAACTATTTGGATTCAAAATTCAAATTCAAAACTATTTTGAATTAAATTCAAATATCTGTGACTTAACCCGTTTCCACGTGCAACCCATATTTGTGTGTGTATAAGTGTAGTCCAGGGGTTTTACACAATTGTGCAACATCATTCAATCATCACAGATCAAAACACAGAAATATAGTTGATAAGCGGTATAAACTATAACGCTTAACTTACATTCACTGACCACGGATTAATAACAAATGTATCACAAATAAATGAATGAATTACACACGGCTCAATCCACAGAACAAAATATCACAGATCAGATAGGACAATCAATTCAAGGTATCTCATACAATACAATCATTCATAAGTAAGGTCAAGCATTCAATAATCGTTTATAAGCAGGATTAATTAATTGTTTAATCCTAATTAATTCAATTTATTTCCAATTAAATTAATTACTTACAAATTAATTATCCAATCCTGATTTATTACAAATCATTTGATATAAATTAAAACTTTAATTAATTATTCTTAATTAATCAATTATTCTTAATTAATCACATTAATTAAATTAACCTCTAAACCAATTACATAATTAACTAACCCCTTAATTAATCATTTTAAGAAATTAAACCTTTAATTACTTACCATAAAGTAATTACACTTATACAATCTTATAAATGATCATCATTATTTAATTAATCTAATTAATTGTTAAAATTAATCAAATTAATTAATTATTTAAATAATCTTAGTTAATGACCTTCATGAGCTAATAACAATTCTTTAATTATTTTTCTAATTAATCTCTAATTATAAATTAATCTAAATCATTAATTTATAATTTAAATAAATAAATAAGTCATTCCTTAATTA
This sequence comes from Allium cepa, assembly GCA_030765085.1. NCBI lineage: Eukaryota > Viridiplantae > Streptophyta > Magnoliopsida > Asparagales > Amaryllidaceae > Allium > Allium cepa. Next base: position 686,925,132 of record CM060932.1, on the reverse strand, counting down.
TCTTATTCATTAAATCATTTTAATACCTTAATTATCTCTAAGGTAATCCATTTTTTTATTAATGATTTCATTAATATTAAAGTGTATTTCAAACATTACACTTCTAAATTTAGATTCAAATTTCATTTTGAACTTTAAGATTCAAAATGATTATATGTTTAAACATTTACCAAATTTAAATATCAATTTATAAACCTATATAAGAAAAGTTCTAACTAAATTACTTAAATTTTCATTTAAACATTTAAGCTTTAAAATACATTACTTTTTAACTTGAAAATTCAAGTTAAAACAAATTATTTAACTTTTCATTCAAAATCCTTTTTATAAAAGAAATTTATCAAAATCCAATTCAAAATTTATTTGAAAACAAATTACTTTGAAAAAAAAAACTATTTGATTTAAACTTGTTTAAACATTCAAATTTAAAAACTAATTTAAATCACTAATTTGAATTCAAGAAACTTGAATTCATATCTAAACATTTGATTTAAACTTGGCTTCAAAACTTTGATTCAAACTTTAATTTAAACTTGCTTTTAAATTCTTGATTTTAAATTCTTGATTTAAAATTCTTGATTTAAAATCCAAATTCATTTTAAAAGCTTAAAATTCAAAAATTAATTTGAGACTAAACTTAACTTTTGAATCTAAACCCAGTTTAAATTCTGTTTCAAATTTTAAATTAAATTTTTGAAAACCTGAAAACTGTCAGGTTTGTTTTTAAAACCTGAAAACCCTCTTTTAAATATTTTAAAACTTTAAGATTTAAAAGCCATCTTAAATCTAACTTCGTCTAGATTCAAACTTATTTTTAAATTCTATCTCACCATTTAAATTTTATTTAAATTTGCTTTAATTTTAGATTTACTATCAGGTTTTGTTAAAACCTGTAGCCAAACAAACAACCCGAGGCTCACTACTTTTACTTCGAGTTCTACACCCAAAACTTTGAGTAAATCATGAAATGACTCGAGTAAAAACTCGAGACACAAAACCCTGCTTTTTCCCAAACTACCCTAAATTCCCAGTTTACAAGAATTAGTGCACGGTGTACATGCACATCGCCGCCGATCAACTCCGGACATCGCCTCGACGTCGAGCAAGTCGGCGACCATCGAAGAAGCCATCCTCAGTCACCACAACTCCACCATCGTCTCGATTTTAAAATCGAGCATGAAAGTGAAACCTGGAAACAACAACACCACCATGACCGAACCTGTCATCGCCTCATTCGCCACGCCCCGACCACCAGAAGGTCAACCATTTCGGCTACGACTTCGTCAACTCCCCCTCTTCCATCACCTAAAAGCGCGTTGCACTCGATCGATCGAAGAAGACAAACGAATCGAAAAACCCAACCTTTCCAAAATTAGGTTTACGAACGAAAAATGCCTGCCGCTGCCTCCACGGTGAATGTAAGCACCTCCAATCATTTTTCCTACCATCGTCATAGGCCCCTCCACCTCCACGTGAAGCCTCGACCACCAACCACACTCCGATCAACCGCAATTGATCAAAACCCAATTTTCGAAAAAATACGAACTGCTCTCAAACCTTTGATCGAAAAATTATAATTTTTGCTTTAAAAATCATGTTATAGCACATAAATTCAGATTACATACCTGAATTTGTAAATTAAGCAACTTAAAATTTTAACTTATTTAAAGGTTTGCTCAGATTATTACTTTCCAAAGGTATTTACAGGTTGTTTCTACTTAAATAAATTTTCAATCATTAATATATGCTATAACAATCAGTTTTTGTTTTAACACCAAATCCAAACAGCAAGTAGGTTGGGAGGAAATAATTGTTGAATCAAAAACTTGTATTTATGATCTCAAAACAGAGAACTTTTATAACCATTAGCCTGCACAAAGATCATCCAATCATTCAAATATACACAGAAAGTTCATATATATGTGTATGACCATATTTATCACAGATGTAACTTGCAACAGATTTATACTCTAAATTTGTTTTTAAAAGTGGCGTTACTCACCTGGTTTTCAAATGAACAGAGATTTATTTATGATGAACAGACTTGAACTATGCTTGTTGAACTTTTCTTGATCCTCTGGCTTTAATGAAGTTGTTAATTTATAAGGTTGAAGATAAAGCTTACTTCAGATTTTACTCAGTTTTGATGAACGAATTATAATGAGGGAAGTTGATATATATAGAAGAAGTGTACAAGGTGATACAATTTTCTTTGAACGGGGTGATGTGATTCTTGTTTGTACAATATCAGACCAGAGATATTTTTTCTCTGTTTGATTAAACAAGATTTCGGCTGATAATATTTTGTGGTATGCTAAGATATTTGTATAAATTTTCTTTGTTTCTTTGACTTAGCCGATTTCATTTCTTGCTTTGGTGGGCTGATATGATAATATTTTGTGTGCTAAGATTCAAGCATTAATTGCCTTTGTCTTGTTTATAGATATTTTAATCTACATACTTGAAATTTATCACTATCTTCTTATGCAAGCTTTTTATATAAATGTTTACTTGTTTCTTGTTTTGCTTCTAGGTCTACAGATTTATACTTATTTGTATATACTTGAATGTATTTTGTTTTTCTTTTGCTTTAAAATGATGGCTGATGATATTACTTTGGTGGCTAACATTAATTATTTAAGTCCTTTATGTCTTCGTACTTATCTTATTTGTACAAAGATATTTTAATTTTATGCATGTAGATATTTACTTTTACTTGTCTATTTTCTTACTTCTTGTCTGGTCATGCTTTCCTATTTATGTACATATATAAAGTTGTTTTTAGTCTTTGTTATTATGTTGTTTAAATTTTCCTAATGAAATCACTTTATATTTTAATTTATCTTATACATATATCTATTTATATTTCTAATTTAAATATTTATTTTAACTTACATATTTATGGTCTTATTCCTCTATATACATATAGATATTTAACTTATAAAGCAATCGTTTTTAAAACTTACTTATACTTTGATAAAATAACACACATATTTTATATTATAAAATATAGAACTTAACTTTAAACATCGTTTGAAAATTATTTTATATACATATTTATTTTCAAATATTGTGTTAATTCTCAATTAATTCATAATTTAACTAGAATATTAGATTAATTACCAATTAATTTCACAAATTTTATTCAAAAATTAAATTAATTAGCAATTTAAACTTAGTAAAAATCCGGGATCGTTACAGGCATCGACAAAAAAATCCCTTGCGTAAAACTAAGTCATTTTAACAAAATCTAAAATTCTACTCCATAAACTTATTACTAGTCTTCGATTTCAAATGAGTACTTTTTATTGGTTATAAATAAAGCCATTCAAGTTGGGATAATATTACCTCTCAAAACTTCTAACTTTCAAAATAGAAACAAGCTTCCATACCTTGAAGTCTAGAAATTAAAATAGGATCCGAGAGTTCCAATATACTTGTTATTAAAAATATTTTCCAAAACCACTTATTTAAAATAAGGTTTGTTTTCAAAGGTAAGATCCTTTCTTTATATAAGGTAAACAGCTTATTTAATAATAACCAAGTGTTATTAATCAAACTTCTTTTCGAAATTCCTGAAACCATTTACTATTATAAAAATGTTTAGTCCGTGATCTCTTTCCTTTTCTAGGAAACATTTATTACAACAATAGTGTTGTAACCCATACTTCCTTCCTCTTTTTAAAACTACTTTTAAAACTCTTTAAAGCATAGTATAAAACTTGTATTTAAAACATCCTTTTAAAAATGGTCGCTATTAAACAAAACTTGACTTTTGAAACAATATGATTTCCTTTATAAAATTTAAACCTCTTATTTAAAAAAATCAAATAAATTCTTAAAAATATATTTAAATCTTCAATCTCCTTCTTAAGTACTTATACTACTTTCATAAAACATATTTGAAAAGAATCTACAAAATATCTAAAGTAGATAACTCTTCTATTTACTAGAATCATAAATTTCCGAAGTGCATCCATAGTGGCAATCACTATAGGGACCGTAACATTTAAACATTATTTTGTAAATCAAATAGCTTTTTAACTCTGTTTTCTTATATTTTAAACCACATTAATACCTTTGCAAAAAGGTTTGAAAACAAAAGTCAATTTTGGAAATCACTTCAAAACACTTTTGGAAAGCTAAGTAGCAAACCACTTTAAAAGAGAGCTTGGGATTTCAATGTCGTAATAAAACCAACATCAAGTCAGTCGACTATAAATAAACAACATTCACATTCCATATACAAGCATTTACACAAACAATAATGTTTGTAAATGAAAACCAATAAGGCAAGGAACTCCTTAGAGTCCTTCTAAAACTTTCTAATCTTCGAAGTGCTTCGTAGCGACTAATTCGCTACGAAGAGACTTCAACTTCCATTCACTTTTGCTAGTCCCGTGCAAATTATAACTACATATTCCATCTTCTTCCAAGCGGGAATCAAGTCCAGACAACAAATATAAGCAATAAACCACAACCAAAGCAAGAATTTATATTTTACAAAAAATTTCACAATATTAATATGACTTTTGAAGTTAGTATTCTCACTTTTAATTACAACCAAACACTACCAAAAGCAACCACTTCCTTTTTACTACCACCATCACCTTCATTTATGCCTAAGCCTCCTAGCTCCTTCTCTTCTTTCCTCATGCTAAAGGCCCAAGGCCCTATGGCCTCCTAATGCTCATGACCATGGAAAAATATGGGATGTTGTGCTCCAAATTTTGGATTTTTGAGGTGGTGGTGGTGTTCGTAATATTGTTTCAAGGCTAAGAAAGAAGTTTAAGGAGAAAAGGAGTTGTTTTTGATGTGGTTTATTTTTATGGAAGAATAGAGAAGAAGAGAAGGAGAAGAAGAGAACCAAGTAAAAAAAATGAAGTAAACATGGAAAATGAAGTGGAAGGTGGTTCTTTTATCGAAATTATAAGATGGAAAAGGACTAACATACCCTTCCTTAATTAAGGCTACACCTTTCCTTTTTATTTTTCTACTAACCTTTATTAGCTTATGCCACACATTTCTTCATCTTATGCCAACCCATGTGCCTTCCATCACATCACCCTCTATTAGTATACTACCTAGGACTTTAACTATTATATAAGAAAGGAAAAGTCTTCTTTTTATTAATTCTTTAATTAATTAAAATTTAAAAGTGCTTAAGAAATCTTAATTTTAATTAATTTATTTTTGTACATTTTAACTTCTTATTAAATGTGTATGTATGTTAAAAAAGTACGCATATGTGTGCAATAATGTTATGACAACATTCGTCCGATGAAAAGTCGAAAATCCGAAAAACGAATTTTGGTCACATTTTTAGTTTTTCTCAAAATTGTTTAATTTTGTGAACAAAATTTCAAGACAAGTTTACTATCATTATTAAATAATAAAAATGAGTAATTTATGCTTACAAAATTAATTATTTAAATAACTAAAATTAATTAAATATTCTAAATCTAAGTGATAAAATTCTGGGTCGTTACATCCTTCCCTCCTCAAAAGAATTTCGACCCCATAATTTCATTACAAACAAACAAACCATAAACAAGCCATATTAATACTTAACATTTCTGAACATGTTAAAAGACTAACAAAAAAATTAGAATTTGTCGTGGTTAACCTTCACATCGCACAAGACTGGTAAACAATCTACTGAGCATACCTTACGTTCAACAACCATAGGTTATTACTCAATTGATTATGCACGCTACCTTATGAGAAATCAAAAATTCATCTACCCAACTCCTTATAGACCATAAAACATTAAAGGCAAATATACATAAGCCTGTACGATGCGTATGAACTATCCATATGCAATATCCAATCACTTATTTGTATACATAAATCTCTCAACCAAACTAGTATAGATAACTTAACTTCTCCATTGTAAAACCTTGATCTGGTTCCTTGATATGATACTTATGTTTTCCTTATATTATCCCAAACTATAATAGAAAACACTCACATTATCCTAAGAATCCATCTCAAGGACACGCCATCGAGAAATTGAGTGAAAACGCCTAGTTCGAACTAGTTACCACCAATTCTCACTTCAATGTTGTCGAAACAAAGGAGAGTAGAAGGGAAGAATTTACAAAAGATGATAACATCAAAAAAGCCTTTCGAAGCAGTCGAAGAATGCTACATCAAAGATTAAGTGTGCTAAAAGATTTTGAAGGGCTCGAAGGGGGATGAAAGAACCCTTTTGAAACAGATGTTTTCGCTTGCATGAATATATTTTGAATAAGTTGAAGAACACCTTCCAAAGGCAGCAAATTATAGCCACTCACATGTGCACCAAACCTTTTAAAGCAGAAGGTTTCACATTCATTCACATTTCATAGAAAGATGTTTTGTGAGGTGAATGCTTTACCGGGTGTTATGGAGTTGGAGGATGAGTTGCATCGGGTCTTTTTAGTTAGAGAATTTGCCGACGTGTTTAAACCAGTCGTTGGACTGCCACCGAAATGAGCTATTGAGTTTCAGATTGATTTAGTGTCTGGAGCTGAACCAGTGAGTAGGCCATCGAGTAGAATGGCATTTACAGAGATGAAAGAGTTGAAGATACAGTTAGTAGATTTGGAAGGCAAAAGTTTTATAAGGCCGAGTAGTTCGCCATAGGGAGCTGCTGTTGTATTTGCTAAGAAGCCGGACGAATCATTAAGGCTATTTATTGATTATCGTAAGTTAAATGAGAAGACGACAAAGAACTGATATCCATTGCCAAGAATTGATGATATGTTTGATTAGTTGAGTGGAACGAAGGTATTCTCTCAGCAAGATTTGGTGATGGTATTTTATCAGCTAAGAGTGGCAGAGGATGGCATTCCTTTGACGGCTTAATGAGATATGGATCATACGAAAGGTTACTTATGCCATTCGGACTAACTAATGCATGGGCATTCTTTGTAGATATGATGAGCAGGATTTTTCGAGAACATTTGGACAGGTTTATGTTGGTTTTCATTGATGACATTTTAATATAATTTAAGGATGAAAAGGAGCATGAAATCCATCTCAGAGTCATGCTTGAGACGTTGAGGGAGCATCAGTTGAAGGTTAAGTTTACAAAATGCCATTTTTGGAAGAAGGAAGTGAAGTTCCTTGATCATGTCGTCTCCGAGAAAGGGTTGTCTGTAGACCCGACTAAGATTGAAGCGGTGAACAATTGGAAGAGACCTGAGACGGTGACTGAGATAAAGAGTTTCCTTAGATTTGCGGGGTATTATCGAAGATTTATAAAATATTTTTCATGGATAGCAGCACCGATGACTAAGCTTATGCGAAAGGATGTGATGTTCGATGGACCGATAAGCGTGAAAAAGCATTAAAGAGCTTAAAACACTTATTAACCCATGCACCAGTGTTAGTAGTTCCGATGGGGAGTCAGGATTTAGTTGTTTATACAGATGTGTGTGGAACTGGATTGGGAGCTGTGTTGATGCAAAGGGGTAAATAATTGCTTACGCTTCTAGACAGCTCAGACCACATGAGGTTAGGTATCCAACGCATGACTTGGAGTTAGCTGCCATTATATTTGCTTTAAAATTGTGGAGACATTATTTTTTGGGAGAGCAATTTGAGCTATATACTGACCATAAGTCGTTGAAGTATTTGTTCTCTCGGAAGGAGCTGAATATGACAAAGCAAAGATGGTTGGAGTTCATTACTGCCTATGATTTTGGAATTTAGCACACACCCAGAAAAGGAAACAAGGTAGCTGATGCACTCAGTCAGAAACATCAGAATGCAGTATTGGCTATGATCACTGAGTGGAAAGACTTGGAGGCATTATCGGCTTGTAGTGTGCTGTTTAGGTCCGAGGTAGGATCGAGTGCAGGAAGTACTATATTGTCTTGTTTAGAAGTCTGACCAGTAATGTTTGAAAAGATAGCTTCTAAGCAAGAGGAGGATCCAGTATTGGTTGAGCGGGTCAGAAGATTGAGGGAAGGAACGGAGAGCGATCACCTAAAGGATTTCAGTCCTGACCAAAATAGGTGGTTGAGAAAGAAAGGAAGGTTATGTGTTTTGAATGTAGAAAACATGAGGAAGGAGATTTTGGATGAGTGCCATCGTTCGAAGTTCACTATCCACCCAGGGGGAATGAAGATGTATCATGACATGAAGAGAAATTTCATCTAGGAAGGTATGAAACAGGTCATTGGATTGTGTGTTAAGCAGTGTTTGAATTGCCAATAGGAAGAGGCTGAACACCAGAAGCCAAGTTTATTGCTTCAACCGTTAGAGGTTCCATTATGGAAATTGGACTCAATCTCTATGGATATTGATAGGTTGTCGAGATCTAAGAGAGGAAATGAAAGCATATGGGTCCTAGTAGATAGACTTACTAAGAGTGCCTATTTTATTTCGGTAAAGTCAACTAGAACGACACCTGATTTGGCGAAGTTATTTATGAAGAATGTGTTTAGACGGCACGGGATTCCGATTAGTGTTGTCAGTGATAGAGATTCTCTATTTACCAGTGAGTTCTGGAAAAGTCTACATGAAGCGTTAGGAACCAAGCTCAACATGAGTACCACTTACCATCCACAAATAGATGGGCAAACAGAAAGATTTAAAAAAATATTGTAAGTTTATTAAGAGCTTGTATATTAGATTTTAGGGGATCATGGGTAGACCATCTTCATCTAGTCGAGTTCTTGTATGATAATAGTTATCAGACTAATATCTGGATGGCACCGTTTGAAGCATTGTATGGAAGACCATACAAATCTCTTGTATGTTGGTTAGAGACCGAGGATAGATTAGTTCTTGGTCCGGATTTAATAAAGGAAGCTATAGTGAAGATTGAGTTTATTTGAGCTAGGATGAAGGAAGCTCAATCTAAGCAGAAAAGTTATGCGGATAAAAGAAGCAAGGATTTGGAATTTTCTGTCGGAGATTATGAGTTTATTAAGGTTTCACCGATTAAAGGTGTGATCGGATTTGGGATGTCAGGGAAGTTGGACCTAGGTTCATTGGTCCATTTTGTATTATTGAGAGAATTGGAAAACTCGCTTATAAAGTGGAGTTACCGAATAGTTTGGCTGGAGTCCATAATTTTTTCCATTTTCTCATCTTAGGAAATGTGTTAAAGACCCGAAGACTACTATAGCACCTACAATATTAGAAGACTTAGTAGTAGAACCGGATTTGACTATAATTAGGAAGCCGGTTCGGATTGTGGAGAAGAAGTTGAGGAGTAAGATAGTCAGTTAATAAAAATTCAGTAGAGCAATGATGCTAGAGATTGCACTTGGGAAGTGGAGAGCAGGAATAGAGACTCTTACCTAGATTTATTTGATTGTACGTTTTACCTTTGATTGTTTTATTATGTACCTTATCATAATTTCGAGGACGAAATTCTTTAAGGTAGGGAGTCTGTAACACCCCATATATTTCATAACCTTATTTAAGATATTTAATTGGTTAAATTAAATTAGAGAATGTGAAGATTAATAGGTTGAGATTTGATTAGTTAGAGGTAGTCGTGCCATGATTAAGTGGTTTAACTATAATAAAATAACACTAGCTAACGTGTTAGAAAATGAGAAGGGTATTTTGGGAAATAGCAAAACCTTACACCCTAAACCCTTAAGGAATGGGTAACTCACGTTCATTATTCACATTTCATTAAAAATGAAAATAGCTAAGGCCGACCACCATTTCCAATCTCAAGAGGAGAAATAAAGCTAAGATTCAAGAAGAATTAAGAAATCAACTAAATCAACACTTAAAATCTCATCTATAATCTCTAAAGCTAAGGTGAATAATTATAACATCCCTCATAATTTTATTTTTCATTTTTGTGTTTAGATTCGAAATGCTTTTGCTATAATATTGTCATGTTTGATGTTTTAAGATATATATGTTTATCGTTGATGAAATTATAAATGTTTATTCGTGTTTTATGATAATGTTTAACATGAAAACCCTATTTAATGACATTCGAATACCTTGGAAATTTAAATATAGGTTTGGAATAATATTTCAGAGGTGGGTTTTGATTTTCACAATTTTTCGATTTATTATGGATTTTATATGAATTTTCGAATGAAGGAAATTGTTTATTGGGTTTTAAATTATTTTGGCTAAAATAATAAGTGTCTGGGTTTGAGATTTTAATATGTTAGGAAATATATTAAAATACATTTTCTAAAAAAATTTCAGAATTTTCCTAAGTCATTTGTGGGATATATAAAATTATTTAAGGTATGAGACTTAAATGTTTTATATATTTATAAAGGAGAAGGGGCATTTTACAAAATAAAATGATTTATAAATTCTGGTAATTGCAGCAACAAAATTTTTAAAAGTATTTTATTGACCAATGAAAATTTGACAAACAAAGGAAGTTTAATTGAAAAGTTTCATATTTAAGTTTAAAAACAAAAATCACTCTTTTTCCATGTTTTAGCTCATATGGCAGTATACCTTCCGCCCCAGACCTTTCATCTCAGTCGAAGGGTCAGCTTTTGATAAGGTCAAAGTTCAATGCATAAGGTATCAAGTAACTAATATATAATGAACTGAATATAGCCAAAAGGTTGATGGCCTAAAAGGTTGAAATATAATTGTCTTATTAGTGAAAAGCTTTCGCCTGCTTTGCTTTCGAATTTGAGCTTTCGACTTGGTCACTTTCGACCAGGTCAAGTTATTTAAAAGAAAAGACTTTAAAACCTTCCAATGTAGTCGATAGGTTGTAGATTCTACCACCATTACTTTGTTTTGAAACCTTCCGACATAGTCGAAGGGTTTCTACAGCTTTTTATAAAGGTTTTACTTCGAACCTTCCGACCCAGTCGAAAGGTTTACCTGTTTTTAAAACTAGCTATTTCTCTAATGCTTTCAAAGGGAAGCTTTCAACTTAGGTGGTTACCCTTGTTTTTTGAAATATAACCAAAGGCTTTCGAAAGGTTTCTTAGATATTTTTGAAAGGCTGTTTATACAAAGACAAAAGGTTTTAACAGAAGGTTTCCAGATTGTTTTAAGTTGAACCCAATAAACCTTCGAAAGGATTCTATTTAAAAAGGTTTTATGTATCTGAAGGATTATGTTTAGAAAGGTTTATTAAATGTTTTCGAAATATTTTCAAAGGCAAGTTTTCCAAAGGTTTTTCTAAGGCAATGATTTAATATGATTTTAAAGAAGGATGTCTAAAGTCTATAGCATCCAAATGGATTGCGTTGAATGAATTCAAAAGGTTTTAGAGATGATTTCAAAAGGTTTAAACATTGATTTTGAATGAGATAATTTCATAATATGGAAAGATGTTCTTTCAAATGGTAAATTGTTTTCATCAACTAAGTTTTGAGTAAAAGATATATATCTAACATGGTAATATGATTTGAGTAAAGTATAAAGACTTATTTCTTTTCCTTGTTTGATGTCTGATTTAATGGTTTACATCATTTTGAATTTTTTTTCAAGGAAAGTTATGGGAGGGGATCCTTAAGTATAAATGACTCGGATGTTAGAAAACCAGATGGGACTAGTATGAGGTCGCGCCTTATACATTAGCTTTAGACCCAGCTAATTCTTGTCCAAAATTCTAGTGTGTAGGGCATGGTCACGGGTAGACTTAAATTATGAGTACACACTGGAAGGAATATATGTTGTATACAGATAGGTTATTGGTTAGCCCAGAAAACCATTAGGCTCGGGAGGACCTGGGAGATGATTAAGTTGGGTACAGACCATCCAGAAGTGAGAAATTTAACAAATAGTTTAAGACAGACCGTCCAGAAGTGAGAAATTTAACAGATAGTTTAGGACAGACCATCCTGATGGGAAATATTAAACAGATAGATAAGGATAGATAGCCCTAAATATGAATATATAACAGATGTTAGGTTAATATTGATTATGTTGTCTGGTAGGCCCGAGTCAGCCAATTGTTAAAAGTTATTTGTGTTTGAACAGATAGTTCATTCTTACCTGATGTTTATGTTTGTTTACATAATTTTTATTTTGTAGTATTTAACCATTGTGGATGTAGGAGCATATTGTATGGTTATATGAAAGGATTTGCAAAGATATGTTTTAAAAAGATGTTAGTGAGAGGAAACCCGTTCCGTTAAGCGGCGTGGTCTCACTTAACATGATTAAACCGAGATGTACAGTATTATTCATACCAGGCTTTTTGTCTGACTCGAAGTTTATGTTTTTCCCTTAAACTCTCGGGAGCTCAAAATTAATTTAAGTAGGCTGAGAGGTTAAGGATCTTTTTAGGTTTTTATAAAGTTGACGAATAAGCTACCGAAAGATGCAGGAGGCAACGGATAGCTACTTAGGATTTACCGCTTTTATTTATGTTTGTTGAATTTCCGTTGTGTTATGATGTATTAGATCTTATATAACTATTTGACTATGATCAATCGAGGGGGTACCTTCATATACCGCTCTCGACGTAATTTGTAATAATTATATTTAATCTGTGCATGGAAAAACATTTTGGGTTATGTGACATGAATGTGGAACAAATTTTATTTGGAAATGTAATGAAGTAATCTGAGGTTTTGAAATATGTGTTTTGTTTCATATTTAAGTGCTTCTGATATTATTGATACCATTGACATAGCCATATTTTAGTCACCTGAAGCTAATACTATAGATGACTCCAGCATCTGTAGCGCTTAGTTTTGGATCTCTAGATAGGTGATGATACAAAAACCAACTCCATAAACTTATTACTACTCTTCAATTTCAAATTATTACTTTTCATCGGTTAGAAATAGAGCCATTCCAGTTGGGTTTTTATTATCTCTCAAACCTTGACTCGACATTCACTTCAAACTTTCAAAATAGAATCAAGTTTCCATACCTCGAAGTCGAGAAATTAAAATAGGATCTAAGAGTACCAATATACTTATTATAGAAAACATTCTCCTAAATCACTTATTTGAACTAAGGTAAGATCCTTTCTTTATATAAAGTAAACATACTATTTAAGAATAACCAAGTGTTATAAATCAAACTTCCTTTCCACTTTCCCAAGACCATTTACTATAACAAAATGTTATAATCCATGATCTCTCCTTTTCTCCAAAACATTTATTACAAGTGTTGTAGTCCATGTTTGCTTCCTCTTTTTAAAATTACTATTAAAACTCTTTAAAATATAATTTTAAATTTTTATTTGAAACGTCCCTTTAAAGATGGTCTCTTTTAAATAAAACTTGACTTTTAAAACAAAGCGGCTTCCTTTATAAAATTTAAACCTCTTGTTTAAATAGCTCAAATAAATTCTTAAAATATATTTAACTCTTCAATCTCCTTTTTAAATACTTACACTACTTCTGTAAAACATATTCGAAAAGAATCTAAAAAATATCTAAAGTAGATAACTCTTTTACTTTAATAAATTCATAGGTTTCCAAGTTGCATCCATAGCGACTATCGTTATATGGACCATAACTTTTAAAAATATGCTTCGTAAATAAAGTAGCTTTTGAACTCCACACTCTTCTACATTTTAAACAACTTTACTACCTTTGCAAAAAGGTTTGAAAACATAATTCAAATTCTGAAGCCACTTCAAAACACTTTTGGAAAACAAAGTAGTAAACCACTTTAAAAGAAAGCATGGATTTCAATGTCGCAATACAGCCAACAACAAGTAAGTCGACTATAAATTAACTCATTCACTTTTCATATACACAAGCATTACATAAAAAATAATGTATTTTAATGAAAATCAATAAGGTGAGGAACTCCTTAAAGTCCCTCTACAACTTTCTATTCTTTGAAGTGCTTCTATAGCAACCTATTCACTACGAAGACGCTTCAACTTCCATTCACTTTTTCTAGACCCCTGCAAATCAAAGTGACATATTCCATGTGCTTCCAAGCGGAAATCAAATCCAAACAACATAATATAAGAAATACACGATAACCAAAGCAAGCATTTATTTTACAACAATTTTCATAATATTAATATAACTTTTAAAGTTAATGTTCTCACTTTTAATTACGATCAAACCCTACCAAAAGTAACCTCTTCCTTTTTACTACCACCCACATGCCAAAGCTACTACCTCCATCACATCCAACCCTTCTAGCTTCACCCCTTCTTTCCTTATGCTCTAAGGTCCAAGGCCTCATGGCCTCCTAATGCTCCTGGCCATGGCGAAAATGGGATGTTGTGCTCTAAATTTTGGATCTTTTAGGTGGTGGTTGTGTTTGCAATATTATTTCAAGGCTAAGGAATAATTTAATGAGAAAAGGATTTTTTTAATGTGGTTTATTTTTATGGAAGAAGAGAAGGAGGAGAAGAGAACTGAGTAAGAAATGAAGTAAAGATGGAAAATGAAGTGGAAAGTGGTTCTTTTATAGAAATTTTAAGATGGAAAAAGACCAATATACCCTTCCTTAAATCAAGCTACACCTTTCCTTTTTATTTTTCTACTAAACTTTATTAGCTTATGTCACACACTTCTTCATCTTATGCCAACCCATGTGTCTTCCATCACATTAAACTCTATTAGTGTACAACTTAGTACTTTAGCACTTAAGAAAGGAAAAGTCTTTTTTTTCTTAGTTCTTTAATTAATTATAATTTAAAAGTACCTAAGAACTCTTAACTTTAACTAATCCATTTTTGTACTTTTTAACTTCTTATTAAATGTATATATATGTTATAAAAGTGTTCATATGTGTGCAATAACGTTGTGACAGTTTTCATCCAATGAAAAGCCAAAAATTTGAAAAACGAATTTGGGTCACATTTTCAGTTTTTCTCTGCACTATTTAATTTTGCAAAAAAAATTTCAAAACAAGTTTACTATCATTATTAAGTACTAAAAATGAGTTATTTAGTCTTATAAAATTAATTACTCAAATATTATAACTAATTAAATATTCTAAATCAAAGCGATAAAATTTTGGAACATTACATACACTTTATTTTCCACGCAATTAAAATAAAATTATACAGTTAATATTTCATAAATATTAATTAATTTAATTAATTTATAATAATTATAATTAACTAAATCATGTGGTTATCGAAGTACTCAGCATTTCGGTTATGTGACTCTTAGGTGTAATTCGATCAGTGATTAATATCAAACAATTTGAATATTAACCACATGTCACCTTAGCTAGTTGAGACGACCCGACTTTTTCTCCACAAAAAGTCGTATCATCCTTAAGAAAGAAAGGGATAGAAAAGAGAAAAGAAAGAAGAGAAAGAAGAAACAACACAAGAATCTCAGCAGCGGAACGAATAAATTGTATTAATAACATAAGTATTACATAGTATACATCAATTATCAGAGTACATAGACAATACAACACATACTAGACAGTTATAAACACCTGTCTAGTTATTACAAATCAATACACAAAACAGAAACACTCAGAGATACCAATATAGTGGAAAAACTATATAACTATACGCAGAAGCCTCCTGCTCCATTGCTCCTCCACAATTCGTCAAAGCTAACCTGAATCCTAACCTGAATCCCTTGACTACTCGTAAAAATTTGAGTACCCAAGAGTCAAAGAAAAACAGAAATAACTCCGGGTCAAACATGGGTCTGGTGTGAGTAATAGGTTAAAGTTGCTTAACTTTGAAAAACCTTTGAAAAGAAAAGGTATCACGTAAGACTTCCCACACATAAACATGGAAAAGTTTTTACCTTATGCTAACCAAAACATTTGATAGGAAATCCAGTGATATTATAATAGGTCTAGGGTTTTCAAGTAAATAAGAAATAGCCGAAATTGTTACATCTATTAAATTCCAGCTACAAGCCACAAAGGTGGGTAATACAATCAAAACCGTTGGCACTTATTGGATTTTGGATTCCATCAATGGCTGGGCTACTGGGGTACCGCCCATCACAATACGTGGCCTAGATCACCGTACCGAGGAGTACGCCCGCTCCCCTGCAACACAAAGTCGGAACCATTCCTTACTGAACAGTTCCGAACAAGACCAACCCGCAATTGTGATCAGCAACCGCACCACTAAGCCGAAATAAAGAGACATCTAGACAGGGGTAAATCTCGCTCTCAAGTGGGAGCTACCCACGAAGCCTTGCTGCACCTCCCTTGTTTTAGCCATTCTCGGTTGATGAGGCTTGAGGCTATGATTACCTTTATAGCACATATCACTTAGAATGCTCATCGTCCACCTGACGATGTTATGAAAGCATTCAATCCATACAAGTTCGTTCCGGGTTCGAACGAAACCGAAGGCATTATCTCGTTACACTCGTATTGGAATCACCCTCAGAGTTAATGACGATAACCCTTGCACTCTGAATCTTTATCTTCACTTCTGATTCACGACCTAACGTTAATTTGGATCGATGTGGTTTTCGAATATCCAAATATGGAAACCCGATCCCGGTCTTATTGAAATCCAAAACGTGTCTTTTAAGGCCAAGTTGTTTTAGAGTTTAAAACAATTTCAATTTATTATCCATATACACACAGATAGATAATTCACAACACAATAGATAATCAACCTTATCATTACCAACAGATAATTCATATCATAATAAGATAATCCATATCATCATCCAAATGCAACCAATGCATCCATATCATACAACATTACTCATCTCATTGCTGAGATTTACAAACCATACATGGCAACTAATATCAATCATTTCTACATAAGCAATGATCTAATGATCACACCATTTATGATTAATTTAAAATGAATTAAATTAATTACTTAATTTCTAATTAATTTCAAATGAATTAAATTAATTACTTCATCATAAATCCTACTTATCTTAATCATTAATTTATTATAAATCAATTAAATAATTACCAACTCAATATTCATTTCAATTAATCATTATTGATTAACCCTCTCTAATTACAACAAGTAATTAGCCTTTAGTATTAATTACACAGGTTAATTTTACTAAACTCTTTGCAAATAATTAATTTGTAATTATTTAATTAATTAATTAACTAAAATTAATTACATAAATCATTTATTCATTATTAGTATCCCCTAGTTAATCAATTCCAAATTACATCATTAATTAATTTATTAATGATTTCTGATTACATTTAATCAATCTCTATATAAATTAATTACATTAATCTGCAATTAACCACATATATATTAATCATCCTTGATTAATAACCATTCAGTAATTGACTACTTTAATTACTCATCCCATAAATTAATTACTCTTAATTAATTATCTAAATTAATCCTTTGATTAATTTCAAAGTAATTTAAATCTAAATTACTTCTATAATAAATATCTTTAATTACATCCAGTAATTATCAATTAATTACTTCCCTAAGTAATTACAAACCCATTAATTACATAAAGTAATTATTCATCAATCCACACATGTTTAAATTAAACAAACTTAATTAATTAATATAAACTAATCACATTAAACCAATTAATTACATTAAGTAATTAACTCATTAATTACTTCCATAAAGTAATTAAACTTAACAATTGATTATTATTAATTAATTAATCTAATTAATTATTAAAATTTAATCTCATTAATTAATTGTTAAAATAATCTTAAGTTAATGACATTCATTAACATTTCTTAATACTTAATTAAGAATTTAACTTATTTTAATCATTATTAATTATCAATAAATTAATATTTAATTACAATTAATTAATCTCTAATTATAAATTAATTAAGTGTTAATTACAATCTTGATTAATCATTAATCACTTGATTAATAAGTCTTAATCATTAATTAAAATTTAATTAATAATTCTTAATTATAGATTAATTATCCCTAATTAATTAATCTCAAGCCTAATTAATTAACTCAAAAATTATTAATTACTTATTAAATCGTCCACATTATTAATTAATCAAGTAATTAATATTTCATTTAAATTAATTTAATAATTTAAATGAATCCAATTTCTTAAGTTCTAATTTAAGAAACATTTCTTCTCATATGAAGTATTTTAAAACAAATTGTTTCCAAATTTATTTTAAACTTCACTTAAAATTCCAATTTAAAACTTTAAGATTTTAAAATGAAACAATTTATTTAAACAAGGTTTTTAAACCAATTTTAAATCTTTTTAGCTCATATGTTTAAGAACATACCTTTTATAAATAAAGGTTTAAAAGATTATAAAACAAATTCATTTCAAATAAATTCAATTTAAAAAAATTTTAATTTCAAATTGAAATATAGTTAAATCTTTATTCCAAATTTAAACTTAAAGCTTTACTTACATTTCCATCTTCATTTTTAAATTCAAATTATTTAACATTTTCTAAAATAGTTAAAACAAATTTAAATTTAAAAACTTACTTTTTTTTAAAAAAAAACTGACATTAAAGTCAAATTCTAGGTTTTAAAATTGGATTTATTTTAAATTTTATTTAATAAATTAAAACTCATAGTTTAAATTCAAAACCAATGTTCCTTTATATTTTAAAAGTTTGAAATCTAAATTTAAATTCCCAGATTTAAATTAAATTCAACATAGATTCATCTACCTGAATTTTATATTTCAGTTTTTAGATTAAACTTTGTTTGATTTTCCAGCTACATTTTTAAAATTTTACTATTAAATTTAAAAATAGAAAAACAGTTTTCTGTCTTGATTTAAACAACTTGAATTTCTGAATTCAAAAATATTTCAAAATCCAAGATTTAAACTATTGATTTCATATTTAAATTTCAGGTTTAAAAATCCCTGTTTGAACTTCAACTTACAATTTAAACTTTACCTTTAAAATTTAAAAACAGAAAATAGTTTTATGTTTTGGTTTAAAACATCTTAAACTTCCTGAATTCAAAATATTTCAAAGATCTAAAATTTAAACTAATTGAATTCAAATTCAATTTCAGGTTCAAGCTTAGTTTCAGATTTTTGTTTGCATTTTAAAATTTTACTTCAAATTTTTTATAAAATCTGGAAACAGGTTTCTGTTCTTTTCTAAAACCTGAAACACCAAATAATGCACGAGCAACCCAATGATTTACTTCGAGTCAGATCATCCCTTGCTTCGAGTCACCCTCCAATTTACCCGAGACCATCACGAGGTATCAAACTGTAACCCACTTCAACTATGTCATCATCACCATACTGTGCACCTGCACACCTTCTCCGGCCACCGCTGGCCATCTTCACAACCTTCCCACAGTCATCACTCAACCCCATAGTCAATCCAAACACCCATTTCATCCATAAATGCCTGGAAAAAAAATCAAGACATTGCTTCTAAACCTGGAACATCAGTCCCCCTTTCAATCCCTAACCTTTCAACAACGATTCCTCCCATCTCCGGCCACCATCACCTTTGAATCTCAGTCAACGACTTCATCAATCCATCATCTAGCAATACCCAAGAGATCTTAGAACTCGATCCATTTTCAAAACTGTGGTGCCTAATTTTTCTCAAGCCCAGAAGAACTAGGGTTCTAAACCTAAAACCCAAATCCATAATTTTTCCATAACCTATGATAGCTCCACCCTCTCCAGAAACAACCTCAGCACTTCAAATCTCTGGTGGCAACAGAAATACCCCATAATTCATACCACAGTTAAGAAGAGTCTGTTCTCTAAATATAGTATTAAAAATTATAATTTTTGATTTAAAATTCAAAATTTTGTATGAAGGTTTGATTCATAATCCTGAAGCTTTAATTCATTGTACTTGAATATTTCACTGTTTTAAGTTTATTCACCTGTTACTTATTTTCCAGTAGTTTTTATTCAAATTTTTACTTTAATAAAATCTTACAGTCTAAACTCTGAAGCCAACATACATATCTTATTTAAATCCTACAATTTAACAAAGACTAATTAAAGATATAATAATTTAAATAAAACTTGTGTCAGTAAACAAAACAGGACAAGGGAGTTTAATAGCATACACACCAATACATTTATACAGCAGACAAGTTAAATTATAAACATATGCATCATTTATATTTTAGTACACTAGCAGGCAACAGATTTTTAACCTTTATTTTTTTTATATAGAAAAGTTACTCACTTGAATTAAAATGCAGAGCCCAGATTTTGAATGAAATGTTGATGCTTGCTAAGTATTGATTTTGCAGGTTTGAGGAGATGAGATTTTGCAAGTTTGAGGAATGCAATTGATTTTACAGGAAATTGAATAGGTTATCATGATTTTCAGGTTTGAGGAATGAAGAGTTTTGATTATAGGTTTTTAGTTGGAAATTTTCTCTTAGTTTATGAAATGAAAAATGAGAAAAGAAAGGGGCAAGAAAGCATGCAAGTTTAAATAACAATATTTTGATTTAAACTAAAATTAAAGAAAAGTCAAAACTAAAATTTTGACACATGGCTAAAATGTTAACACTTGTAAATTACCTTGCTTAAATACTTAACACATGTTAATTCATGTCTTAAATACTTACACATGTCTTTATAAATGATTTGTTATTTTTAAATTAAAGTTAATGAATGTTTAAATTTAATTAATTAGTTTCTTTAATACCTAGTTATAGAGATAAATAATTTCTAAAGAATAAACCAAGTATTATTATAAATAAAAACAATATACAAATCAATTATTTAAAAATAATATTTTGATCACTTAAAATAAATTTATAAAGAGATTATAACTTATTTGTTACTTAATTGAATACATGATTCATTTATTAATTGTATTTTAAATTTTCATATTTAATTTACAAATCATAATTATCAATCAATATTTTAAAAAGAATAAAACAAACATTTTATTACCTTATTTTAATATTCAAACTTAAGTCAAAATATAATTTATACCAATAAAACATTTATCTTACATATTTAAAATCATATAGTATTTTATTAAAAAAAATTGAAAAGCTTAAATCAAAAATAAATCACAATTCCCAATTTCAAAATATTAAAATTATACTATATTAATTTAATTAAAAACAACTTATCTATTTAAAATATATATAAATATACATATACATATAATAAATAGAAAACAGATTTATTAGCTTATTAAAAATAAATTCTCTAATTAATTATTTAAATAAAGAAGATTATAGAATCAATTCAAATTTATTAACAAAAATTATCAAATTAATTTAAATTTAAACATAGATTATTAAATTTATATTGTCCAAAATCCCGGGATATTACACTAGTGGTACGGTATTCGGCCCAAATTTATTGCTTATATAGCTTCGGTAAAAATCCAATTTTTCTTATTTTAAGCATTACCCAATAGTGATAATTATTTACACCATTTCTCATCGTAGAAAGTATACCACAATAGGATTTATGGAATTTGGTAATGGTCAAAATTCCAATATCATCCACATTCAACTTTATAGTCCAAACGCAAAAATCCTTAGTTCAATAATATTACTAACTGAACTGCTATGTCTGGAGACTTTGAATTTGTTTTGACTTTAGTTGACTATGAGACTAACCCTATATAATTGAGAAAACAAATTCTCTACTGAAGTCTCACTTAAATGCTTTCACTCAACCCTATAATAGTTGTTCGTTGGACGTCATGCCATGATTTAACTATAAGCAAAGGGGAGTTTCCACATTGAAGCTTGTGGTATTCTCAAGATGAGAGAATTGTGTAATATTGTCACATTGATATTATTTGTTTGACTTTAGTTATATTAACCAACAGAAATTATCAAGTGAATCGTTCCACATTTATCCAATAATTATCAGTACGTAATCTTTTGGTGCCTTCCAACAACCATGAGTAATACACTGTCCAATATTAAGAGGGCGTTATGCACTCTTATCTCAACAGATGTATCGATATCTATTATCGATACATCTCGACTAGGAATATTTAAAATGATGTGTTTACTACATTGTGATAAATTGCTCATATCACAACACCTTGTAATTACTATCACAAAACACATAATTTATGGATTTTTTGCTAAATATACTTAAATTAAATAATTAATTAATTATAACACATTATAAAAAGTATATAATAGAAAGAAAAACACCTTTTATTTCGAATGAGATTCTATTACAGAATTAATAATTACAGTAAATTATTAAATTCTCCTATGGCATATCCCTGACTCTATCAATCCAACTTACACTTAGGGCTAATTATGGAATCTCAATCCTATCCATTCAATCGGTTGGACGAGAATTGATCAAGTTATACTCTTTGTGAATGGATCTGCTATGTTGTTTTAATTATCTCTCGATCATTCAACTATATACGGTGTTGATAAACTACCTTTATAATGTGGGCCAAATCGGAGTATGTTTCTCGACTTTTAATGAGCTATTATCATTACATTATTATCTTTTAACAAGAATAAATAGAATCACCCATAGCTTGGTTATAAATTTGTGCATTTATATTTATATTTTTCTTTTATTATGGTGTTATTCAAGGCGATGTACTCATCCTTTTCGTTGAATCAACCACAACCTTTTATTTGGAACATTTCCAACCTAAAGCTCCTTAATTAAGGATTGAACATGAATATAATATTGACATATACAATCAATATCACTCATGAAATTTGAGTCCATACACTCCTTTATAAGGATTTCGTTATTTCTATAAATGGTTCTCTAGTATTTTATAAATATTCAAACACTCTAACCTACTATTTAGTGATCTTAATTTGGATTTTGATATTTGCTTCATGTATCAAATATAGCTAAATACGATATTGTAGACAATATAGCATGTATGGTAATCCCTATTATTAATACATGAGGAATCAATCTTACATTTTCCATATTAAACATTTTATTATGGTGTATGTACATAATGTTTGGGACATTCCCAACATCCTTTTATACTTATTGTAAAAGACATCATTTACAAACCAATGTTGAGTATTATATAACTAAACTATAATGATTTTATCTCGAGTACATCATTGGTAATCATAAGTTTGTTGTTCACCTTTTAGAAATATTTAGTACCTAAAATAGTTCTTTCTTATGGACACAAGCTTCCTCTGCATTTAGATTGAAAATCAAACTATTGGATATTTCTATCAAAATAATTACTTAATTCTGATGCTCATAGAATGATACTTCTGTATCATTTCTTAGATAATATCTAAACACCCAAAAACTAAATATCACTTCTACTGACTTTGAGATACTATGGTTGTTATGTGAAAATATTTTATTCCAAATCATTATTTGGAAGTTTCTATTTTAAAACATATGTACCAAAGCACAAAGTCTTACTAAACAATAACTTCATGAGTAAATCCGAAGTGACTTGAGCACATTGAATGACGAACCTATTATGCTAATTTCAACAATTGAAATTTGCGATGTTATTTTTATTAATGTTGTTGACTATATTCCAATTTCATTAGTCTTTCTTTTGAAGACATGTTTTGCGGATGATAGATCATATCTCTTTGGGTACAACTATTAAAATTATATTCTAACAACATACTTGGAATCCTTTAGATTTGTATATCATCTCATATGGCAGAGTCAATACTCTTAATGGTTTAATTGAGAGTTGAGGATTATCTATTCTTGACATTTATAAGAAACTCATAGTTTATCATCAATGTGCAAGAATACTTATTAAACACTCTAATGAATTATGTTCATATAGGTTTGGTTAATTTTATTTCATCCCTCATAACCAGTTTTATCTTCATTTTACTACCAATAATTTCTAAAAGAAGTTCCTTCGCTATAAAGTTGGTAATTTTTAAAACGATAATTGTTTCACAGTTCAATGGGAAAGGTATTCATAAACATTTTATGAATTGTCTTATATACATAATTGATTTGATTTTAATGTACAATACTATTCAAAATATAAATTGGGCATCCAATGGCTATCATTCCCAAACTTCTTTTAGGGCAATTCATGCCAGATTCCATGCGTACAATTATCATGTGCGGTCTTTTGACTCGTATAACCTGCCAAATACTTGGCCTAGGATATGTTGGACTTCTTATAAACCCTTACCTTGTATGATTTTGCAAACTATTCTTCAAATGAAATTAATTTTAACATTATGTACAACACTAGAGTATATGACATTATAGAAAGAAGTTAACTATACTTCACTCACCATTAATCATACTTTGTTCAACAAAGTTCAATTGCTCCTTATCGGTACATCTTTATGTATTATTGGGAGGATTGACTTTTTGAGATTGAATCTTTATTCAATTTTAGGTATGTTTGCGATGATTCATCGGTGAATTCAACGAACTATGTGGAACCATTTAGGTATTATTAGACTTACGATTGCATGCACATCAATGGATCAACCTGATAAGTTCATCAACTCTTACGTTGCTCCCACTCAATGGGTGCTTTGCCTTTTATTGTTTGAGATGTAATTCACTAGTACCATGTGATTCATAATCATACAATCAAAGAATTATTTCTCAAAACTAAGGCTTAGTCTATAATTCCAAAATAATTGCAAATAATTTCAGATACTTTTGTATTATCAAATGCATCACTTTTGTTATGAAAATAAATATCAATAATATGATCTTATTTTATAATAAATAATCACAATATTCATGTTCAAATAAATTCTGTCTATTTTTCAATCAAGGTTGAAAAACAATTATAATTTCATAGTATTTGGTATATTTTATGAAAATAATTTTCATAACTTGATGCGACTAATAAATGCTATATGACATGCTCCCGCTATTTCTGCCATTACTATAACAGCCTATGAAATATGAAACTTCATTCAACCACTTATTATATGTTGTTTATTTTATTTACTATAAATGGTTTACTGTGAGAATTATCATATCTAATATCTTAATTTCAAAGAATAAATCTCATAGAAAACAATTTTCTATGTGAAATACATTTGGAATATTTATCGTATTTATTATTCCTTGTTAAGTTTCTATTATTATTTTACAGTTCTTGTTTCTAATGTTTATTTATGATGTAGAAGTGACCATTCACTCTGTTCATACCAACTGTGCCTTAGATTACATCTACTCTCATACGTTCGCTTCCTTTTTAAGTAGAAAAACCATTCAAAAGAAACCCTTACTATCATATCATAAAGAACTCTTTACAAAAGTGAATTTGGTCATTTTAAACATTTAAGGGTATCAAATATATTTTTTACGTAAACTGGCCAAACAGATATTTCAATGAATGAATTTTTGTACTTATCTTGAAGCTTTTAGTATGGTTCTACATTTAACACAATAAGATCTTGATTGTAATTAATTTATTGAATATATGATCTCACACTATAGTTTAATTGCTTATTTCGAATGAACTAATTTCATCGAGGTTTTGTACATTACAAGTACCGACCATTAACTATATAAAATTTATTAGTGATTGGAAATGAATCAAATATTCATATTCTTGTATTGTTGTTAGAGTTCAAAACTCATTGAAGACAATACGCAGTCTCGGGCAAGTAAACACATAAGTGACAAAGTTCTAAATGTATTCAGTAGTTATATAATTAAGTGCTTGCATGGGTCAACATGAAAAAATTATTGGTAAATATATTTTATATTTCTATTCATCAATATTAACTTAATTCATTTGTATATTTTAATTGATAAACATTTTATCGATTATATTAATTGCATAAATTTATCGATGTTGATTAGTTTAATTTATGCATAGCGGATGTTCTTACAATGTTAGAAAGGTTAAATGTTGCCATTTTATTTTTCTAGTAAGGCTCGCACTAGACTTTTACGTTTCTCAAAACCCTAACACAAAACATAGAAGTCTTTTGATTTTTATAGTGGATGTTAGGACTCGTATGCCTTAGGATTCTAACTTGAGGAAAACTCAACAAATCATAGGTCTGCATGCGATGGATAATGCATTATCGGTTGTATCACATACAACTCCTTACCTTGCGGTCCTTGTCCTAGTGTCATCTTTACCTAGAGGAAAGCTCAACAAATAAAAAGAGATTATTCACTCGCACCCATCATTTCGCAGCAGCCTAAGTATAATTCACATGCCTTGTGGAAAGCTCAACAAATATGTGCAGTTGTCTTATCTTATCTATTCTATATATATTAATAGTACTACGCATAACATCCCTAGCTTAAGGAAAGCTCATCAACTAAGGAGTATGTAAGTAATCTATTAGTATATAAATGGTAGAGGACAACATTTGTAATAAAGAATCATAATCTTTAATATATTTAAATTGAGTGATATTGACTTATAGAATAATGTATTTCTTATGAAATACCCTCGTGATTAAAATGTCAAACGCATCTGAAATCAAGGTATGCGCAATATACATATGTATTTATTCCTTAAATCTAATTGAGTTTCTTACGGTTCCACTTTTTATTATACATTTGTATTATATAAGTTTAATTCTTGTATAATATTTTACAATTTAATTAACCGTGTAATCTTATATTAATTTTATTAATTAAATCTTATTTAATAATTTAACAATCAATTAATTAACATTTAAATTAGTTTTATTACTCATTTTAAACGTATTAAATCGAATATGCACTGTAATATTTATAGTATATGTGTATATATATATTACATATATGCAATACATTATTTATTAACTAACATTTAATTGATTTTTTTAGTTAATTTTTTTTAATTAATTATAATTAATATAAAAAATTAGACATACATACATACATATACATAGACATATATATATGTTACCTTAATATTTTAAGATAATGTTACATGTATCAATGAATGTTACTTAAGTTACCTAATTAACATTTAATTAATATTCATTTAATTAATCTAATTAATTATTAATAGTTTTTGAAAATAATTAATTTATTTTCAAAATTAGTTTGAAAATTATTTATAATATTTATAAAATCATTACTTATTTTAAATTATCCTTTTAAATTTAAAATATAATCTTCATTTATTTTAAATTTAACCTTTTAAATTTAAAATTTTATTTTAATTTCAAAACAGATTTTGAAGTTAGCCCAAGGCCCAAAATAATTTAGGTCTTTATATTGGGGATAACATTTAGGTTTACCTCATCCTTTCGGGTCAAGTTAGTAGTTAGGTAGGGAATAATACTTGATTACCCAAACCCAACATAGACACTACTTTTCTAGAGACCCTACTATACGGGTAGGATTTAATAAGTTAGCCCTATATTGCTAATTTAGACCGCATAGGCTATTGGACTCTGATATCATTTTTGGATCTAGGCCATCATGAAGCGAGGCAAACATATAAATTTCAAAAAAAAAGTTCATATTGGATCTTATTAGGCCTATGAACTCTAAATTTATTTAGACCGCAACTAAATCAATTTTAAATAAATCGTTATTGTTTTAATTTATAAATATACTTTTATTTTAATGTTATATTTGTATAATATAATGTGTATATGTTTATGATATACATACGTACGTGCACGTGCAACATGTATAGTGTGCACGGTTTAACATGCTTGTATCTATGTATTGAGATTTACACCGCATACACACATGTCAGAGCCTCATATATATAATCATATTTGTACTTAAATAAAAATATTTATTACTTTATGTAAATCTAAATATGTATGTAAATATAATAATAATTTTTTATTGAAATATGTATAATGTTATTTAATTATAAATATGATCTAACATATAACATTAATATATATAGAGAGTTGAAATTTCAATTCAAATTTCAGTTTCAAATTTAAAACTAGATCTAGATTTAAAATATCTTTTAAATTCAAAATTTAAAGTCTTTTATATTGTAATTTATGTATACATAAAAAAATAATTTTTTAAATGTAAATAAATATATTTATTTACATATATATATATATATTAAAATAATATTTAAATTGTTTGTAATATAATATGATATTATATATGTAAATTTAAATTATATATACACAAACCCACACACATACATATATATATATATATATGAGTATATGTATGTATTTCGGCCCAATCATATTTTTCCAAATTCAAATAACTTTTTTTTAATTAAATCTTTGTGGTTTATTCATTATTTTGTTAATATAAATTTCCGTATGGAAATTAAAAAAAATAGTTTTCTTTATTTTGAAAATATCTATTATATCATATATATGAATTTTGTATAAATTAAAAATTATATATGTGCATACACACACATACTCTCTTATTAGAATTAACTTAATGTGTTGTTCTTGTAAAATATATTTATATCTATATATTCTGTTTGATAAATACGTGATTATAAATATACAAATTTTTAATTTTAATTTTTGTTTTATTTTCAAATTATCACCATGTAATTATTTTATAATAAATTTACATATGTATAATACAATGTTTATATTAATTTAAATTTTAAATTTTGTCTAAAACTATTTAAATCAATTTCACATTTCGAAAAATAATTTTTTTGGTCAAAAGTATATAAGTATTATATATATAGGTTTTTTTACAATATACATTTATATATTCATTTCCTAGAATGACATCACATATATATAAAGATTTGTGATATAAAGATCTATCTTAACCGCATATATATGAATAAATGATATATACATACATACATAGATATATATATATATATATATATATATCTGTGTGTGTATATATTAGAATGCCACCATGACTATAGTCCGGTAGTAACACCTTGATGCTAAACCGATTGAACTCCTTTGGATTTTTATGCAAACTCTTCTATAATGTGCTACTCGACTGAAAGAACTGCACACCAAGGTCTTGTTTTAAGTGAATTTGTGTTGTTTGATGCTTGAAATAATGGAGGTAGAGGGAAGCAGTTTTGGACAAAAATGATGAGGAGGAAAGCAAGCAAAAATTTATGAAATAAGGGGCCAAGAGAGTCAAAATAGAAGAGAAAATAAGGTGCAAAACGTGTCTAGATCCACAAACCTCACTATAAATTAAAACTCCATTTGAACTAAAATCCACCCATATTTCCCGCCATTTATGGCCAGCTTCACCTGCCCTATATATGGGCCTTCATCTCGTTCAAGCTCGATTAAATAAAATACATTTGGATTCAATTTAAATGTACATCGATATTGTATATCGATATGTGTATATACAACTTTTATAAACACACTATTTTCAATAAAAATAAAATAAAATTCTATAATTAATATATCATAAATATTAATTAATTTATAACAACTATAATTAATTAAATCAGATGATAGTCGGAGTATTCAGCATTTCGGTTGTTTGACACTTAGGTTTAAATTTGGTTAGCGATTAATATTGAAAAACTCAAATATTAACGTTCACACGTCACCTTAGCTTGCGGTGTGACATTATGGCCAAATTTATCAATTACATAACTTCGGCAAAATCTAATTTTACATATTTTAAGCGTTACCCAGTAGTGACAATTATTTACACTAATTCTCTTTGTCAAAACTATATATCACATTAGGACTTATGCTATTTGGTAATGGTCAAAATTCGAATATAGTCCACATTCAACTTTATAGTCTAAACACAAAGTCCTTGGTTTAATAATAACAATTATTATTAATTAAACTACTTTGGCTAGAGACTTTGACTTTAGGTTGAATTTAGTCGACCTTGATACCAACCCTATATAACTGAGAAAACGAACTCTCTATTGAATAATATCCTACTTACAACGCTTTCACTCGACCCAACTATAGTTGTTCGATGGACGACGTGCCATAATTTATCTATAATCAAAGCGAAGTTTCCACATTGAAGCTCAAATGTATTCTCAAGTTGAGAGAATTGTGTAATATTATCACATTGGTATTTTCTGTTTGACCTTAGTTATATTAACCAATAAAAAACTATCAAGTGAGTCATTCCATAGTTATCCGATAACTATCAATACGTAACCCCTTGGTTTCCCCAACAACCATGAGTAATAAACCACCCAACATTTGGAGAGCGTTAAGTACTCTAGTCTCAGTGGATGTATCGATATCCTGTCTTAATACATCTTGACTAGGAATATTTAACATGATGTGTTTTTTACATTGTGATAAATTTCTTATAATTACAACACCTCGTAATTATTATCATAAAATACACCATTATGGATTTTTTGTTGCATATACTTAAACTAAATAATTAATTAATTATAGCACATTATAACAAGTATGTCGTAGAAAGAAAAACACCTTTTATTCCGAACAAGATTTTATTACAAAGTTGATAATCTATAGTAAATTATAGAATTACCCCTAACTTTATTATGTCTCTTAATTAATGGACCATAGCTAAGGAATGACTGACTGATATAGAATTAATGGATGATTAATTTAATGTGCGCGGAATTGGATATAGGTCGATACTTGATTGAGTTCAAGAAGACTAGTGAAGGTTCAAGATTATTTATGGCAATTTTGATTAATAGCGGTCACCTGGAGTAGAGTCAATAGTAGTTGGAGTGAATAAGTTAGTATTAGCTATATAAGGATAAGAATCTTTTGAGCCCAAAAATGGCACAATACCCAAAGTCTCGTAACAATATAGAAATATAGTAGAAAATATATGAATAACAGAGAAAACATCAAGATTTTTAAAGTGGTTCAGCAATCTTTAGCCTACATCCATTGTAGTTTTCTTAATTTATGGATTATGTCACCAGTATAAGGGATTGGCAGGTTCCTACAGCTTAGAACAGCCGACAATGACTTCCTTAGTGACTATAGTGAGGTAGGATATAAGATGAAGAAAGCAAAAAGCAAATAGTCCTTACCCAAATGCCATAGGTGTTATGTTTATAGGGAAACCATCTAGCAGGGTCCTAAACCAATGAAATACCGGGTCTAGATCCAAATCCAAGGATGTAGGAAGGGAAGACGGAGTCTCTAGAGCCGTAAAAACAATTCAGTACCGACCAGAAGTGGTTGGTACCGGCCTATTTTTTAGATGGATAATCGTTCCTTCTTCCTCTTTTAGTCTTCTATCCTTGATCCATTATGTCTCAAGTACTTTTCCTTAAAGATTATCTTGATTTTGTGTGGTCCTAATATTACTTGTACTCGTCCATTTCCTCCGGACCTTCCTTGGAGTTGTTTTCCTATTCCTTGAGAAATGCACTCCAAAATGATCACCCAAGCCAAGTTTCCACAAGTTATAGCCCCAAAGCCCAAAAGAGGGCTAAAGAAGAGGTCAATACTAAGTAGAACTATTTGGTACTGAGCAATCTACTTAGCTTCAATCACTTCCCAAATTCCAGAGTCTAGTTCCATTTTTCTCCCAAGCATGTTCCCAAGTCCACAAACCTTTTTATTGTTGTCCTGACATCCAAACTCGTCTAAAGAGTGATTAGTTAGAAGGACGGATAACATTTGCCCCCTCCCCTTCCCCTAGAGTATTCTTTTTCAAATCATGCTCTGGAACAAGACAAGCATTTTCTATTATTTATGTACGTCCATTGGTTATCCAAGAGTTTCTTCAAAGCGCTGTCTCCAATCCGTGGATATTCGTTCAACTGCTTTGTATAGTAGAAATTTCATTCTCTATGTTAAGAATAAGAACTACATTCTAGAGATCATTCCATGATTTATCTAGGTATGCTCTATCTTTTCCTTTCCTTTTTCCCTAGCATTTTGTTAAGAAATCAGGTCAGTACCGAGCTGTTTTGCTCGTACCAAGACCTTTTTCTTAGTTACCGAGTATAATATGTATACTTGGTACTTAGCAGATTTCTCTTACTTTACTTCCTTGTTTTCATACCTAAGTCCTTCAAGCTCTCAAACCTAGTGCCGACTTCTAGTAATCACCTTTCTGCCGCTCATCAATGGTAGTTCCAATTTGTCGCCGCCCTCCTATAGCCGCCATAATTACAAGTCGCCACCTCGATAACCAACACATGCATAAAAGTGCTTGACCCTAAACTTTTCTCATATAGATCTGACCATCAAAAGATGGGTTGTCACCTTGTCTTGGCAAAGAACTTCACTGTTGGCTATGTTTTTGGGCCATTGTAATTGGTAGTGTTGGTGATATGGGTTTGGATGATCTTGACAATTGTTTGGTCAAAGCAAGCCCTAGCTTTTCCTAAAGTTATTCTCGAGTCCGACCTTGAATGTACTCGGGTTCGACCTATGGTATAGGGAAGTATCCAACCGCCTCAACTCGAGTCTTTACATTCAACAATGCTTTAGTTATCTCTGGCCAACAGTTGACCGATCAAATATCATCATTTGGATGTTAAAAGGATGGTTATCTTCTCAATACATTCATATTGAGCATGGTCCAATATTCAAACAACTCCATTGTATAGCATTTCTAATTACTACACTTCCAGTGTTCTTGTAAAAGCTTCTGCATCGCTCTAGATAGTGGTTCTGTAATCGATTATCTGATGATAATGAATAAAATCTGATGCACGATTCCATTGTGCGGCATGGCTTGTTTTTCTAGCATGGGCGAGTTATCTATATAGGATAGTCCATTCATTGTGTATAGGACATAGGACACACACAATGCATAGTCCAATACTTTCACTTGCCCCGGTCGATGTTCAGAATTCAATTAGTCAACACATGTCAACTTTTGTTGGATCTTGAATGCTGGTCAAATGGGTTTAAGTTTAAAAAATAATTCCAAAATAAGACATACCGGGCAGCGTTGAACGCTAAGTTTTCTGTTCAGAATGACTCACCATTCCTTTAGATTTCATAACAGCCTCGGGCCGTCAACCCCACCCGAAGCTGGATCTACCACTGCCTGGTCTTTCAACTCCTACGATTTCTAGTCCTAGGTGTTCAATTAACGGTCAAACTGTAGAAAATGATTATTCCAGTAGATCCAATTCAAGAGCAACCTCCTCCTTTAAACATATTGGTTTAAGAGTTCTAGACGCTCCGCCCGAACAGGTACCAATAATTCTCACTCCCAAAATGCTTCAGAACATCTACAGACAACATGGAATTCCCGAAGGCGATGCCTTGCTTCCTACTCAAGGCCAACGAGTGCACAATTCCCTGAAGGGTTATAAAGCCTACAACAGATACATGTGCCTAGGTGGTATTGTACTACCGTTTAATCCTTTCTTACGCATGATTCTCTAATGGTTTGGGTTAGCTCCTTCCCAAGTCCATCCTTACGAATATGCACTATTAATCTCCTTATATGTGCTATTTATTAACCGATTCCAGCGACTTCCAAATTTCAGGGACTTAACTCACATGTTAAGCTTTAAACATCGGCAAGACTCACCATCTTGCATGATCATTAAGGCCTGGTGCAAATGCAAGGTAATTGAAGTGCTCTATAACAAATGCTCATATTTTAAGAATAAATATTTCTTCGTTCATTGCCTATACGGCTTCAATTGGCCTTGGCTTTCTGACAGTAAGTTCCTTTCCTCTTTGCTCTTCTGCACTTAGATTCCTTCTTCCTAAGCGCTTAACTTATTATCTAAATCCATCGTAGATATTCCTCCTCAAGACAGACGTGACGAGCATGTTGAAACTTTGAAAGTTCTCAAGAGACCTAGCTTCGCATCACCGCTTACCATCTGACAAATGAGAACCTGCAATGGTGCAATTTGTTACATCCTAAATGCTTTTTCATTGCCACAACCACTCCATCAAGTAGTTCCATAATGCCTACCTGATTCTCGGCCCCCACTCGTAGCTCTACCAAAAATCTCTAAAGGGAAGTCAAAGGTCCGTCAGGTACAACAAACATTGATGAGCTGGTCATAGAGCAGCATAAGATCCTATTGTCGATGAAGGCCGAGACGAATGGGATGGAGGAGTTGGCATGCAAACAATTCAAAAAGAGAGAGATGAGGGAGAAAGAAGAGAAGAAAAAGAAGGGGGAAACAAAGAAGAGGAAGAACAAGAAAGCAATGAAGGAGGTGACAATGACTATGATATCAGTGAAGAGGTAGGTGAGTCATGCAATCAGACGTCCCTTGAAGATATCGAAATTCCTACCTCATCCCAAGCGTATAATTATCAAGACTTCCAAAGAGGTTGTGGAATCAAGCACGGTGACATTAGCCAAGGTGAATCCTCTGACTAGTTTTTCAAAGGGCTTCTGTTAAGCGACTTCGATATCTCAATCGTCGATCACCTTAAGGAAGGCTCCCTAGGCTTCACATTCCCTTATTAAGATATCCTTGCAGAAAGAGGCAAGACTCTATCTTTATTTCCTTTCAAACATGGTCCATAGAGTATTGATAGAGGACATCAACACTCTATACACCTATAGGATCATGAACACACATTCCTTGCATTCATTTGAATCCCAATCTTCTGAAACTTATACAATCTTTTCTACCGTTTCAAGTACTATGTGTAAAGATAGATATTGAAACCTTCGGCATCGACGGAGAGAGAAAGCGTGCCCCTAAGAACCTCGCTCCAACTCCTACAGGGGATGAGAATCAGAGGAAGAAAGAGCTCAGCAAAAAGATAAGGAGCGAAGGGCTGAAGAAGACTGCGAAACTGAAAGAGAAAGAAAGAAAAGGCAGGCAGAAGAAAGGTAGCCTTACGATCAAAGAAAGCAGTGCAAGGACTCGCATAATCATAACAGCTCCTCTACCAACATTCCTCTACCCTACTCTTAACCACAAATTCCTACATACCAATAATCTTCGACTTCTCATTCCTTGTCCATAATTGTGCCCCTTCAATCCAAAGTAGTTGTTGCTCCTACAACTCTCATTCCGGCTCCATCAACCCGGATGTAGGTTTCATTCCCTGATCTCTACTTGAACAGTGTCATATTTGACCATGACATCAAAAAAATTCCCGAGGAAGAAGTAGACCAGAAGGTATGATGGGTTTAAGAGCTTACTAATCAATTTTATGAGTGGAAGAAGCTCATTTGTTCCATCTCCAATGTCAATCGAATTAATCAAACAAATATTCAGCTGTTTGAATTTGAGAAAAAGACTTATGACAATCTGATAAGGAGTATAAAGTTGATTTACAAAAGATGGGGCAACCAGTAAAGACAACACCGCCTTAAAATGACAGATTGCTAAAAAGGACTTGGCCCTCGCCATGAAGGATGAAACTATCCGTGCCAAGGATAAAATTATTGAAGAACATGCAGCTAAAATCCAAAGGCTTCTAGCCAAAAAAGATAAGCTCAAAGACATTCTGCTATTAGCAAAGGTCGAGAAATTGGACACTCGAGGTCGAGTTGTCCATCATTGCTCACGGTCTAAAAAAGCTTAAAGAGCGGGAGGAACTTAACGCCACTCTTTAGCAATTCTTTACCGATATAGTACAATACAAGAATCTAAAGTGGTTAGGCAGCAATTATGCCGTGACTCTCGCCAACACCTAGGAAGAAGTTGTATGTCGTTCAGAAGCAACTGGCGAGACCTCACAAAAGAAGAACTGAGTGCAAAGTACTTTGATGCGGATGATATAGAAAACTTGACAAGGGAAAGCTATTTTTGTTGCCAAAGACATCGCACTACTAAAGCTGCGGATAAAGCTCCTGCCGATCCAAGTACATCGGGTTAGGCAGAATCATCAACTGCCAAATCTCAAGAGCTTGTAAAGGATATTCCTACAGTTGAATAGGCCAGTTTGAGGCTATCCAAATCATTCTGGCTGCAGTAACAATCACTCTCATTAAATTATATGCTTGCCCCATTTTTGATCCACTAATTCGGAGTTCATTGGAAGAGGGGGAAATTTCTTAATCTTATATTCTACAATCGAGGCTGGGTGAAGGTATATCCCTATTTCACAAATTTTTAAGACACTTTGGTTCTTGGCTGTTAACCCAAAAAATGGATCCACATCCTGGTTTGAGTGTGAAAGCACCAGCCCCGTTCTTATAGAGCAACAATGCAGATAATAGGTATAGAAAAGAACCATAAAAGAAAGGAGACAAGAAGGTTTTTATAGTGGTTCAGCTGTTAATGAAGTCTACGTCCACTTTATAGTTTTATTATGACTGAATGCTGTTACAAATTGTTTTTGATTACAAAGCTTTTGTTTATCCTTCGCTAGATTGAATCCCCGGAGTTGTAATCCACTGGAGAATCATAGTGGATCCCTTTGGAGATTATTGTGAAGGACATGAAGAGTGAAGAAATTTTCCAGTAGAGCTTCCGCAACCAGTCCAGAGAAGATCTTATTTGTGTTGTAAGTATGATGGTATTTATAGATATTGGAGAGTTTTTAGGCTAGGCCTATTCACTGACTGCTTGCAGATGGACTCAGGAAAATGCAACGAAGCTCAGCTCGCGACCCGAGCCAAAACCATGAATCGTTAGCGATCCATGGTCTATAGATTACTAGCGATCCATAGATTTAGCTTGCAAGTGAGCCAATCACTTAGCTCCTCATTTCCCTTCTTCGCCTAGTTAGCTCACTAAGAATCCATGAAAAAGTTGGATCGCTAGCGATCTATATACGTAGCATATTTTGGCTTTCTTCGCTTCCCACGTGCCTTAGTAACCCAGTGATGAAGAATGGATCGCTGGCGATCCAGTGTATGGTTCACTAGCGATCCATGCACTTATACTTTTTTTTGACTTCGATGTCCGGCATGCTTTTGTTGCTTTGTATCGACGTTGTTCATTTAGTCTCATTGCATGTCGCTTTGTTTTGATGACAATCTTTTTGCTAGTTGTGTTTGGCTCCTTATTCTTGTCCCTTCGATTGGCATTTGAGCTATGTTGACTCAATGGAGTTCTCTCGACTTCTTTCGAATCCTGATGGGTTAAAAACCGGGAGAACGTTCCCCTCCAGAGTATGCTTTGGTTGAAAACAAGGCGTGCTCTAGAAGTAAATTCTTTTGAGTTTTCATTTTGTGAAATCTAGTTGATCGTGCAGAGGTTACCATGCAAATTTGGCTTTGACTGTTGAATTTTCGATGTGAATCGTCAAAGTCCATCTCAAGATGTTGTTCTCAATTGACCGACTTCAGATAGCCGTTCGTTTTATGATTTCGATCTGAATGTCAATTCCTAGTATTGATGATGCAATCTTTGCTCTATAGTTTATGCAAGGGTTTAGGTCGGTAAGTGGGTGCATGATGTAGGTTTGGAGTTGTCCCTTATAGTTTTAATTCGACCGGTGGTGAAGCTAAGTTTTGTCTTGAACGATTGTACGCCATTCTGGAGTGAAGTCTTGCTCTTTGTCAGCTTTTTCTTCTTGAGAATTTGGTTAAGTTCCCATCGATGTTTTTGAATTCCAATGCGAAAATTTACTCCAAAATCATATATAGTGGATGATTCAATCGTATAGCTCTTCTTATTTATGTATTCCAATGATCCTGAAAAGAAAAGCATGGGTATGTGTGGAAGAGATAGTTTCAAAGGACGATATGGGTTGTTTTTCAAATATAAGTAGGCTATCTACACTAGATTGTTTGTTCGCAGTATTCAAGCTACTGGACTCTTCTCAGTAGATAACACACCGCATCTGCCCCGGTCAACGCTCAGAACCCAATTGGTCAACATACATCGTCTTCCCTTGGATTCTGGGCATTGGTTATACAAGGATATTGTTTAAAGTAAAACATACCTGACAGGGTTGAATGCCAAGTTTTGCCGTTGAAAATGATTTTTCGGTCATCCAATCTTTAGTTTGGTGTACTCCCACTCCTCCAGAAGCTGGGTCCTTCACAACTTAGGCTTCGCTTATTATCCCTATCAGATTGGGATGATTGATTATAGATATATTACAAGGCATGGTTGGTCTTGTGGAGTTGTAGTTAAAGTTCGATCAGGCACAACTTTAGTCTTCAAAACCTAGTGCACATAAATGTGCATGTATTTACATCCATATTTTACCCATTTTTATAAATGTCATATTTGGGTATTTTAACTTGTTTAAACAAAAATTCAATTATTTGCAAATCACCATATTTTCATCTTCATGCAGGGGCAAAATGGTCATTTTTGTATATGTGTTAATTTGAGAATTTTGACTTGGACATTTTTTATGATTTTTATAGGAATTTGGATGTAAATGGAAGAAGGTTTCATGGA
Organism: Allium cepa; assembly: GCA_030765085.1. NCBI lineage: Eukaryota > Viridiplantae > Streptophyta > Magnoliopsida > Asparagales > Amaryllidaceae > Allium > Allium cepa. The sequence continues at coordinate 686,887,287 of CM060932.1, read as the reverse complement.
ATATATGCATGCACAAGTGAATACAAAGAAATGAAGAAGGAAATAATTCAAACTCATGATCATGGACGACCCCACCCACTTACCTAAATCTACAATTAGAAGCTAATGGACAACTAAGTGGAGGTTAAAGCTTCATGCATATTTGATGATGGATTAATTAGAGGCTAATGGTTACTTGGTGGCCACATTTCCTAAAGGGTATTTTGGAAAGCACCCTAAAAGGTAAATTAGGGTTTTATGCATGTATAAATATCCCACTTATGTACATGTAGATATCTTCTTACTCTTTCAAATTACTTAGGTAATTAGAATGCAAGTTGTAAGATCAATGTTTCATGAAATAAAAATGGCTTCCTAGCCTCTTTCTCTTTTCTTTTCTACATGCTTCATTTTACTTTTATGTTCATTTTTACTTCTATGCTCTCTTCTTTTCTTTATTAGTAGATTAGATATACATTCGTGGAAGTAGTGTAGCTTTATTTTTTATGCTAGTAGTTTAGTAGTTAATTTCATTTTCTTCCTTTGCTTATTTTCTATTTCTTTTGCTTTTTAATGTTGAAATTTACATGTGTTGATATGCTAACATAAATGCGTAGCTAAGCCTCTTCAATTTATGGGTAATAAAGCTCTCAAATATTATATAATTTCAACATTTCTATGATTTATGGTCTTTTTTATTTGTGCGTCATGAAAGTAGATTTTGATGTAAGTTTATACAAGTGGATTTGATAGCTTATGTTGCATTTGCAAATGATCTATTTTTATTCAACATAAACACAATTTACATCATCATTTGCTAATTGATTTTTGATTTTGAAATGAAAGTAAAAACAAAATTTGATGTTCTATATTACTAATCACAATAGTAAATAGATCATACTTAAAATAGCTTTGCCTTTGGCTTCATTTTCATGAGAATTGATAGTGGTTTATTTGTTGTATTATAGTTTGATGGTTTAAGTTATGTTAATTAATAACATAAATAAACCATACTTATGATAAATGCAACAATTATTTCACTTAATATCAAAATAGAGATCATGGATTATTTGTTTGTTTATTTACAAAAATATGAGAGTGGATTTACCTCTAAATTATTTTCTAATCTCATAGTTTTAAATCTCATTACATTCTAGTTTAAGCTTCATTTTGTTTACAGTTAACAATCTTTTCTCATTTTGGTCTAATTTGATTGATTAGAGAACTTTTAAAACCTTAAAAGTTCCCAACCCGTACTCGCCACGTTATAAAATTATACGCCGTACGTTTGTGGTTAATTTTAGTTCAAAATTTATTGGCGATTTTCTAGCCCATAGAAAAAATGTCGTTAAATAAGCTTTTTGTGCCATTGCTAGGGAAAAGTTTTGATTTTAATTTTCTACTCTTCGAATTATTTTTCGTTCGATTTTATTGTGTGTTTATTTCATGTGTGTGTTCGCATTTTTTTTTTAAATTTGTGCGTTTGTGTATGATTTTTATTTTCAATTTGTTGTGTGCTTGTTCTCTTTTCATTTTGTATTTGCATCTCTTATAAAAAAGTACGTATACAATTTCAAAAAAAAATATTTTACTTCATTTTCTTTGCATTATACATTTTTTATTTTACATTGCTTTTATTCATTGTGATAAAAACATTCACTCCCTATGTTAGCGCCGAAATTGGTCACTAACACCCAAATCCAAGCGAAAGCACCAAGTTGCAGTTACAACTCATAAATAGAATATATGTAGAGAGTATGAATGTGAAGCACGGTAAAAATTTAAAGAGAAAGCAGTAAAGACACAGAATTTATAGTGGTTCGGCTGACTCCGGCCTACGTCCACTCTAAAAAATTTCTTTTTATTGATGTTAGAATCAATTACAGTTACAAAATGGTTGAGTAACCTTAGCCTTAGGAAATAGAAAGCAATAGAGCATAAAGAAGAAGATCCCTTTTATGAACCCCCACACGTTGTATTTATAGACAAATCCTAAATTGTTCGGCTTTCTGGATGGCATAGGCCCATCAAGACCTTCCACCGAGCCACCTACCTCCAAGGCCGAACGACCTTCCACAATGCCGAGCCACATACCTCCATAATGTTGAGCCACACTAGCCTCACCACAATGCCGAGCCATCTCACCAAAGCCAAGCGACCCTGACTTGACCAATGCCGAGCGATCTTGACCTCACCGATGCCAAGCGGCATAACCTCACCTCAATGCCGAGTGGCATAACCTCACCTCAATGCCGAGCGGCACAACCTCACCTCCAAGCCGAGCGGCACAGCCTCACCTCCAGGCCGAGCGGCACGGCCTCACCTCCATGCCGAGCAGCACAACCTCACCTCCATGCCGAGCTGCACAACCTCACCTCGAGGGTGAGCGGCACAACCTCACCTCAAGGCCGAGCGGCACAACCTCATCTCCATGCCGAGCGGTACAACCTCACCTCCTCACCTCCATGCCGAGAGGCATAACCTCACCTCCATGCCGAGCGGCACAACCTCACCTCAATGCCGAGTGGCGCATCTAGGTGAACTTATTCTATTTGAACCGAATCCATCATATTTCAGCCTCGATAATCATGAAGTTAGTTAGGTTGAATCCGCCTGTTTATGGCCTTGACAAAAGGCGGGTTAACATTTGCCCCTAAAACATGCCTTGCTATTGGAAGGTGTGTTTTGAATAGCCTCAAATCCGATGTCCGATGTCCATATCCTATTCATAACCATATTATTAAATCCATGACCTTCTCGGGTTTAACCTTGAATATATAGACCTCGTCGAGTCGTGTTATCCTATTCCAGCCGTGACTCTCCCGTCAAAGGCTTGTATGTTCTCTGGCCTCAGCACTCCAACCAAGGAATTTTACATTCACTGACATCGGCCCTCTGGCCAAGGACTTTTATACTCACCAGCCTCGGTGCTCCGGCCAAGGACTTTTATATTTGCTGGCCTCAGCACTCCGGCCAAGGACTTTGATATTCACCGGTCTCGGCACTCTGGCTAAGGACATTATATTCACCGAGCTCGGCGCTTTGGTTAAGGACTTTCACATTCACCAGCCTTGGCACTCCGGCCACGGACTTTGATATTCACCGGCCAAGGACTCTGATATTCACCGGCCTCGGCACTCCGGCCAAGGACTTTTATATTCACTGGCCTCGGCACTCCGGCCAAGGACTTTCATATTCACCGGCCTCGCACTCCGGCTAAGGACTTTGATATTCTGTCCAAGTCCATTCCATCGCTCTCCGACGAAGGGACTCGTAACTCGCAATCACTGCCCGTCTCTCCGGTTGGGGAAATAATCGTAAAACCTGAACTGTTTATTACATTGATCCGAATCCAATCAGAAAACCAGAAATCCATATCAAAAATCAAACATCCAAACCAAAATGGCAAACCAAAAAACCAACCAAACCGGGAGTTCAATCCAAACTCCAAAACCATACTGAAGAAAAGTAAATGTCCAAAGTACCAAAGAGGAAACCTGAATTTGCAAAAACACAGAAAGAAAACAGGATTTCATAGACCAGAGCAGTACAATTTTTCATCATCTCAGAGCACGCCTAGGGACCTTCCTCGATCCCGTACGTGTGTAAGTGACCTAGCTGTATTACTTTGGATACTATTACTTATTCAGAATCATAAAACCATTCAATTTATAACAAGCTGGCGGTGACCAAATCAAGTGCCACCATCATTCGAGGTTGGCGGTGGCCATTCCTTCTCCCCCGCCTCAGCTTGATTCCTTATGTACTGTTGCAGGTGACCATTCCTTACATGCTCCTCAATGATATCTTTCAAATGCCTGCAGTCGTTTGTGTTGTGCCCATCCAGCTCATGGAATAGGAAATGCTTTCCCGATGCCCGCTCGTATTCAGAAGGTTCCCTTCTCATCAGCCTTCGTTACTGGTGGCGCGCTCGAGTATCCAAGTATATCCTTTCTAGAGTCTCAATTAAATCTATGTAAGAAGAAAATTTTGAATCCCTTCGAGGCCTCTTCAAAGTTCCACCGTTGCCATTTGTTTTCCTTTTTCCTTTATCATCTTTACTTGGATCCTCCCTGGGTGGACCTCCACCCCTCACTGCATAAGCTTCAGCCTCTCTCCATACTCTCTCAGCATGCGCATCCTCCTGTCTCAGGAACATTTCCGTCTCATGGTAGAACTCCCTGAGATCCCCCGTTGGGTCCCATTCCAATGATATCTTGAAATCCAAATTATCCATGATTCCTGAGACGGTTGCCATCAACACCATTGATGGATCAGGTCGATCCACCGAGGCTACCGCTACGTTGAATCTGGTTAAGAAGCTCCTGAGTGACTCTCCCTTCCATTGCTTCATCATGTAAAGGTCATTACGTTCTTGGGACTGACTATATGGACCCGAAACTGTCTCATAAACCTTTCAATCAGCTCCATCCATGCGCCGATAGAACCACTCTTCAGCTGTCTTAACCACATAGCTGCGATATCCGTCAACTATAATGGGAAGCATCGAGCCATGACCTCATTTGATGCCCCCCAGTACCTCCATATGCCTCATGTACCTTGTCAGGTGATTGGTGGGATCTGTTCTCCCATCATACATATCCAACGTTGGTAGAAAAAAGTCCCGTGGGTTCCTACCTTGCCTGATAGTAGGAGTAAGCGACTCTTATTCACATCCTCCAAGTCTTTGTTTACCAATCCACCTCTCACAGCTCGTCTGACCATCTCCGCTAACCTGTCGTTGTCCCTAAGCTGTAATCCTTGTCGTTGCCTTCGGTCTGCCCCCGAGTTCATGAGGGAATTATGGCACATATTCCTCATATCGTACTCCTGCACTCCTGTTGGTGTCGGGTTGCGCAGCGTCATCTGGTATTCCTCCGTGGAATGGTCCAGCATTTCCTGGTGGTATGCCCTCGAGTCTTGATACATCCAGGTTGATAGACATTTGCTGATTGGGGGCTGCCCCAACCGAGCCATTCCCTCCGCTTACTGGTTGAGCGCTTTTGATCCAGCTCCACGGATCTGAGCTCCTGCATTTCCTGCTTGTGCAAATTGTCTGAGAAGAGCATGCATTATCTCCTCTTGTCTTTTCAACATTGCTTCCATCTCATCTCTGGTGATGTAGATGGATGCTTGACTTGCTCCAACTCTAGAGGAAGCCTCTTGACTTCCCTATTGATTGCTTCTTTTTGTCACTTGCTTTCTTGTTGATGGCCTAGCCATTGCTTCCTAGAATCCAAGTTCCTAGCTCCAAAATCCCTGAGTGCTTGCTTCTCAGTGAAAGCACCAAAATGTTAGCGCCAAAATTGGTCAATAACACCCAAATCCAAGCGAAAGCACCAAGTTGCACTTACAACTCACAGATAGAATATATGTAGAGAGTATAAATGTGAAGCACAATATTTAAAGAGAAAGCGGTAAAGACACAGAATTTATAGTGGTTCGGCCGACTCCGGCCTACGTCCACTCCAAAAATTTCCTTTTTTACTGATGTTAGAATCATTTATAGTTACAAAATGGTAGAGTAACCTTAGCCTTAGGAAATAGAAAGCAATATAGCATAAAGAAGAAGATCCCTTTTCTGAACCCCCACACGCTGTATTTATAGACAAATCCTGAATTGTTGGGCTTTTTGAATGGCATAGGCCCATCAAGACCTTCCACCGAGCCACCTACCTCCAAGGCCGAACGACCTTCCATAATGCCGAGCCACATACCTTCACAATGACAAGCCACACCAGCCTCACCACAATGCCGAGCCGTCTCACCAAAGCCAAGCGACCCTGACCTGACCAATATCGAGCAATCCTGACCTATCCGATGCCGAGCGGCACAACCTCACATCGATGCCGAGCGGCACAGCCTCACCTCGATGTCGAGCGGAACAACCTCGCCTCGATGCCAACCTCACCTTGATGCCGAGCGGCATAACCTCACCTCCATGCCGAGCGGCACAACCTCACCTCCATGCCGAGCGGCAAAATCTCACCTTAATGCCGAGCGGCACATCCAGGTGAACTTCATCCCTTTGAACCGAATCCATCATATTTCAGACTCGATAATCGTGAAGTTAGTTAGGTTGAATCCTCCTGTTTATGGCCTTGATAAAAGGCTGGTTACCACCCTACTTCTCTGTTACTGTTTTACATTGTAATCATCAACCATCAGCGTTCTACCACAACCTCATCAAACTAATATTGCTGCATAAAAAAACATTGCTCCTTGACACTTACCACAGCTAAACATCCACACAAGTAATCTGCAGCCATATCACACAATCAACCACCTGACATCTCCCTGCATCTCTGTCACTAGCAACTACAAGCTTCACCCCACGCAGTCATTACTACCACTCCAGAATAGCATCTTCATTCATCTACCATCTGCCACAAAACATCATCATCCACCATTCACTACCCACAGTTAAACCTTCATCGGTGAACTATCCCTCGTATATCACGACATGAATACACAGCTGTTAAAAAAACCACAACTGACCAGAACAACTGCTGACAATCAAATGAAGCCATACTTCATCAATTACCGAAACCCTCCTCATCGTGACTACCTCCACATACCATCAACAGACCACGACCATCTCTCACCAACTTTCCATAAAATGACGAACATTTCACTAGCCTCGACTTCGATGCTCCGCTTAGCATCACTCCATTTCAATTACTTCACCTCAAAATCGATTCCACCTACCATCGATTTCCTAAATCGCGACAACAACGAACACGAAACCACTGCAACCAAACCTCTACCCAATTCGAATCGCTAGTTCATCCAATTTCAAAAATTTGGATAAGAGAATTGGGATTTTGTGATGATGATCATGTGCGAATTGAATTTCTTTGGAACCTTTAATTGTGAACTGATTATTGGAAAACTGGTTTCGTGATTCTGTAGTTAGATATTATTTTGGGTCGCGCTGTACTTCTTTTAGGCATGGGTTTGAGTAATTTGTATTTTTATTTCTTTTAAATTGTTTTGTTTATTTAAATTGTTTTTTAATTTTTTTAGCTCATTCCTATAAAAAAAAATTGCTTAATTTGTTTTGTTTTGTTTTGTTATTGTTTTAGTCCAATCAAAAAATTAGAGTTTTCTTATTTGCTTAGTGTAATTTGTTTTCAGTTTTGTTTTGTTTCATCTTTTTCAAAAAAAATTAAAAATAAAACTTGTGAATATATATTATTTTTAATTTCACGGTGCCAAAGCAGCAAATCAAAAAGAATCGCTTTGCTTTGCTTTTCTTGCTTTTAAAATAAATCGCCGCTTAAAAAAATTGTTAAATAATATGTACGCTCTAGCATTGTGCTTACATCTCCAGTTTTATCTGAATTGCATTTTTGATTGCTTGCATTTGCATTTATATATAAAAAAATTCAAAATCCAAAAACAAAAACAAACTTCATTTTAGTTGCATTGTAAATTCATGTTTAATTTTTGTTTTGCATTCATCTCATTTGGTTTTATTTTTTAATGAGAATACGCCAAGTCACATAAGGTGTGGGATTTCATCACCCTTTCCTTAGACCGCAAATCACATTCATCGTAGAATATGACTAATAATAAAGGTTAGACATTCAACTTAAGGGTGTCGCGAGTCACCTAGGGCTTAATGTATCTTGACAATTATCTTCTTTGAACAAGTTTATTTCTTGGTGTCTAGGCTACGGTAGAGTAATAACCATTTATAAATATTACGGTGATTTGTAAATATTATAGCGGTTGTTCCTTTGAAGGTACTTAAACCTTCGGTTGCATTGCTATGGTGATTCGTGGTGCACAATAACCCCTGCCCATTACCTGGCTAAGAAATACTTTTGTTGATTTATGACAAAGTGTGATTATACAATTTTGGGTTAGGAGCTACTATAGACAGAAAATTGTAATTAAGTCCTTTGCATTCATTTAGTTGCATTAGTTCATGCATATTTAAAGAATCCAAAAAGAATCGTAAATTTTACTTAACTTAGTTTTTAATCCCTAAAAAAATCCTTTTTCCTTTCCGTTGAAAATTTTCAATCAAAAACAAAAATAAAAAAGTATATAAAATCATTTTAGAATGAAAAAATTTAAGATTCAAAAACAAAAATAAAAAAAATCAAATTCCTATTTTATAAAAACAAAACAAAAAAATTTCCTTTCGGTAAATATTTGAAAATCTAGAAATTCAAAAAAAAATTACAAAAACAAAAACATATAAAAATTTGAAAAGCCAAAAAAACAAAAATCAAACTTTTCTTTTGAAAAATAAATTTCGCTTTGTAAATAGTTTTATTCCTTGTAAAAAAACAAAAACAAATTTTCAAATCTTATTTCATTCTCTAAACTCGATTCTAACTTTTTTCTCTTCTTGGTTTTCACTTATGCATGAGTACTTGGAGTCGTGACACAACAACAAATCGTTGGACTCGCGACTCAATAACTAATCGTTTAACTTGAACAGACGAACCACCTTAAATGGCGAACGAGAATGCCCCTCGAACTCTTATGGATAGAACCTTTCCCAATAAAGATTCTATTCCATCTTGCATCACGTCAGCCGCCCCTACGGGTAACCATTTCCAAATTCATTCGAACCACATTTCCACGCTTTCGAAATTTGGCAATTTCGAGCATGATAACCCATACATTTTCTTGACTAAATTCAAAAATATTTGCGCAACCATGAAACTCCAACAACTTTCCGATGCCAAAATAAAACTTTGATTAACCCCATTCGCTCTAACAGATTACATTGAAAGATGGTTGTACAGCTTACCATCGAACGCGATTAAAACTTGGGAAGAATTCGTAAAACTTTGTTAAAAAATTTCTACCCTTGGAAAAAACGAGTAAAATCCGAAACGAAATTGTAAATTTTCATTAATTCAAGGGAGAACCATTCGAAAAATATTTTGAAAAATTCAAAGAGCTTTTGATAAAATGTCCACACCATAACTTTGAAAAAAGGACAATTTCCCAAATCTTTACGATGGACTCGAAAATAGATCATGAACCATGCTCGAATCAATGTGCCAAGCCAACTTTCTTGCCTAAAATTACGACGATGCTTGGAAATTTCTTGAAAACTTCACCGAGAAGTCATCCCATTAGGAACGTTCGAACGAAAATCAACTTACTCACGATCAAGCGCACACTCGATAGGATCTTCTTTGGCTTTGAAAGCTGAGATCGACGCAATGATTAAAAAGTTCGATAAACGGTTTCTCATCGAATCAAATGAACCAAGCTTCCCAACCGATGTGGTATAAATGCAACGATCCTAATCATATAGCCGATCAGTGCCCCAATTCTGTCAAACAAATCAATGCTTTCAATAAAGCCAAAAATGACCCATTTTCCCTAAGGTACAATCCTGATTGGAGAAATCATCCAAATTTTGCTTGGAACCAAAAAAATCCGAACATGAATACGGTTAGTCCCAATTTTCAAGCACTCTCGAATAATGCTTCGAATCCTCCCTTTTAGCCTAACCATTTTCAACCAAACTTTGCGAGTCCATCTCATAATCAGCCGCAGTAATCAAATTTTCAATCAAATTTTTCTCACCCTCTCCAAGACGATAAACGTTTAAGTTCACTTGAGAAAACTCATGAAATGTTGGCTAAAGCAACTACTTAAAGCCTTCAATCAAACAGCAATTTGCAAAATTTATTGAACTCATATACGCAAAACACAAACCAATCGATTGTAAAACTTGAAATGCAAATGAGTCAATTAGCCACATCTGCAAGTGAACATGAACGAGGCACATTTCCAAGCCAGCCCATTCCAAATTCCAGAAATCAAAACGCAAATTCAAAACAAGCCCATGTTGTTCAAGATATTAACCCCATCGAATTGAATACTATCACAACTTTACATTACGGTAAATAAATCGATAATCAAGTCGTTAGTCCAAACGATTTACCGGAAACCTCTCTCGACACTTCTAAAACAACAACCGAATCTGAGCAGAACGTGGAGCCAAACATTGAATCGACTTCCAATCAAAATTCTTCTTCCACTTGAGTAGAGCCGCTTACTAAGTATCTTGTCCCATTTCCACATTTCTTCGACCCGAAAAACACTCGGACCAAATGGAAAAATGTTGGAAATTTTTAAACAAGTGAAAATTAACATCTTACTTCTTGACATCGTTCAGCAAGACCCCACGTACGCGAAATTTCTTAAGGACTTGTGCACACAAAAGCGACACACTCAAGTACCCAAAAAAGTCTTCTTAGCTTCCAGTTTGAGCGAAGTCTTGTCCTAATCCATACCCGTTAAATACAAAGATCCTGACCGCCCTACGATTTCATGTACAATTGGAGACAGGACGATTAACAAATGCTTGATAGACTTAGGTGCGAGTGTCAATTCGATTCCATACTCCATGTATGAACAATTAGGCTTAGGTGAGCTCAAACCCACAAAGGTCATGCTTCAATTCGCCGATCGTTCCATTAACAAGCCCGTGGGAGAAATCGAGAACGTGCTCATTCGAGTAGGGTGATTCATGTTCCCTATTGATTTTATCGTTCTCGAAACACAACCCGTGACAAATCCCGCGAGTCAAATTCCATTGATTATAGGCCGACCATTCTTAGCCACCTCAAATGCCTTAATCAATTATCATAATGGTTCGATGAAAATCTCTTTTGGAAACACGACTTTGGATCTTAACATTTTCAATCTTGAAAGCAAATCAATTGAAACTTGCAACCAAACATTTAAAGTCAGTGCCATTCACGAAACTTAGAAAACGAAACTTAGAAAACGAAACACTTTACCTAAATGATGAACGCAAAGGTGAGTACGAAAAATTGTTTCACAAAATCCCTAACAGGATTGAATACACTCTTCCCTTTGAATCGTTTCCAGTTGAGTCCGAATCTCAACCCAATTCTTTGATCGAGCAATTCCCAAAGTTGAAGCTCAAGCCCCTGGCCGATCACCTTAAGTACGCATACTCATGTGATAACGAAACATTTCCCGTCATAATTTCTTCGACTCTTTCTCTTGATCAAGAAATTTCTTTACTTTCAGCCCTGTCCAAAAACAAGCGATTGGATGGTCGATCACCGATATAAAGGGAATTAGTCCCTCTCTTGATCAACATCGCGTCCATTTAATTGACGATGCCAAGCCTGTTCGTTATGCGCAACGAAGGCTTAACCCAAAAATGAAAGATGCGGTGCGTGATCAAATTCTTAAACTTCTCGACAATGGAATCAATGGCCCAATCTCTGATAGTTCGTGGGTTTGCCCAATTCACATTGTACCGAAAAAATCTAGGCTTACCGTTGTTAAGAAAATTCAAACGAACTTATTCCAACTCGTACTACAACGGGTTGGCGTATTTGCATTGATTATCGACAATTAAATGCCGCAACATGCAAGTATCACTTCCCTCTTCCTTCTATCGACCAAATGCTCAAATGTTTAGCCGGTCATGAATTCTATTGCTTATTTGATGGTTATTCTGGTTATAACCAAATTTCAATCGCTCCCAAAGATCAAGAGAAGATAACTTTCACATGTCCCATTGGAACTTTTGCTTATCGACATATGCCCTTTGGCCTTTGTAATGCTTCTACTACATTTCAAAGATGCATATCAGCATCTTTTCTGATATGATCGAACGATTTCTTGAAGTGTTTATGGACGATTTTAATATTTTTGGAAACTCCTTTTCTAAGTGTTTACACCATCTTGAACTTGTTCTTAAACGATGCAAGAATAAACACTTAATGCTTAATTGGGAAAAATGCCACTTCATGGTCACTCAAGGCATAGTCCTTGGAAACGTCATTGCAAAAAAGGCATTAAGGTAGATAAAGCAAAATTTGATGTCAATGCAAATCTACCCATTTCCAAATCTGTTAAAGACATTCGATCATTTCTTGGACATGCTGGATTTTATCGACGCTTTATGAAAGATTTTAGCAAGATTGCTCGATCTCTTACAACTCTTCTTGGAAAAATGTTCCATTCGATTTTAACTCTGATTGTATCTCTTCATTCGAATGTCTCAAAAACGAACTTGTTTCTGCTCCTATAATTTGCTCACCGAATTGGGATCTCCCATTTGAAATAATGTGTGGCGCCTCAAACTTTGCAGTTCGTGCAGTCTTAGGATAACACATCAACAAGATCCTTCACATTATCTACTACACTAGAATGACTCTGTATGAAGCTCAACTTAACTACATAACCACTGAAAAAGAGCTTCTAGCGATAGTTTTTGCTCTCGAAAAATTCTGACAATATTTGATAGGGTCACAAATTACTGTGTACATGGACCATTCTAAGCTTCAATATCTCTTCGCTAAAAAGGACGTTAAGTCTCGCTTAATTTGTTGGATCCTTTTTTTTTTTTTTTTTGCAAAGCAAGCGGGGTTGAATGGTCCCCTACCATTTTATTACTAACCAAAAATTGTACCGCATAAGATTACAAAATACTGACCACCACAAGATAGAAGAAAGCAAAGCGGGAACTATAAATTACTAGTAATAGAAAGGACCAATACATGTTTAGAGGAAGCTTGCCCTTTAAACACTCTATTGTTCCTCTCCAACCAAATAAAATACAAGACCTTCTTCATAATTCTAAGCAGCCCTCTACTTCTATCATTCTTCCACCTCGTTGCCTTAAATATGTTGAACCATTCCATACAGGAACTTCTCATAGGCATATGATATCCATAGTGCTGAGCAATGGAACACCAGATATGATAAGTGTAATGACATTCAAAATATAAATGGCCAACAGTTTCCTCAACAGCACCACAAAAGATACATTTATCACATTGAATAACCCCATGACCTTTCAACCTGCCTAGAGTTAGGATACCATTCTTCAGCACCTTCCACATGAAAATGTTTTCCTTAGGAATAGACTTATGATCCCAGATACGAGAATACCAAGGAAAAGAAGGAAAATGCATGGATGAGTCAAGGGCCTTATAAACAGTTTTAATAGAGTGCTCTCTGTCATTCCAAGTCATATGAATAGGGCTTAGCTTATAAGTGGTGTTGTGTATATCAGTCCACACTCCAGTAATCACTGCAGAGCTACTATTCGGGAGAGAAACAGAATCATCTGCCCAATATCTTGCAAGAGTAGCATTATTTCCAATGCCAGTGGATCTTCTCATGTCATAATCAATTATATTCGCTAAAATCACCCCTTTTGCAGACCATGGATCAAACCAAAAAGACACTTTGTTAATCTCTTTCATTCTCTGTTGCACCATAGGAAGGAATAACGGTCTTCCTCTCAAGATATTCCTCCATGTCCAACTGCAGTCAGAAGAAGCTGACATACACCAAAAGTTGCTATGACGTATAAGGTAATGCCTACACCAAGAAGACCACAAATTTCCATCCTTCCTTGACAGCTTGTCAATTCTTGAAGAGAGCATAGCAAAATTCCAATTCTTAATATTTATTATTCCAAGCCCACCTTTTTCCTGAGGGCAACATATTTTACCAAAGGCAATGGGTATCATTTTCAAAGAGAAGGGATTACCATGCCATAAAAAATGATTAAGAGCCGAGTTGATCATGGAAATGAGTTTGGCTGGAAGAATGAAGACCCTGGCATAATAAACACACATGGATATTGCTATGGACTTAACAATAATAAGTCTACCAGCCATCGAAAATTGAGAAACTTTCCAGCTAGCAAGTTTAGCAGTAATTTTTTCAAAAAGTTGTAAGCATTGGATAGTCCTGATTCTCGAATTACATATAGGCATCCCAAGATAATATTCATTGTCATTGAAAGGAGAGAGGCCAGACATAGTGTAAATCATCTCTTTATCTTCCTCTGGAAGGCCAGCAATGAGCAATTTAGATTTACTGCTGTTTATGACCAGACCAGTTAAGGTTGTGAATGAATCAAGCACATTTAAAACCCCACTAATCGATTTAGAATTAGGCTTAGTGAATAAAAGTAAGTCATCAGCAAAAAGGAGCGAAGAGATACTGATCTTTCTACATAATGGATGATAGTCCAGAAGCTTATTACGCATAGCAGCAGATAGCATAGTATTGAGCAGCTCCATAACACAGATAAAGAGATAAGGAGAGACCGGGTCTCCTTGTCTGATACCCTGAGTGGCACCAAAGTAGCCAAAGATATTACCATTAATGCTAAGAGAATATTTGACAGTGGAAATGCATGTATATAACCAACACAAGAAAGGGATGGGGAAATTCATCTTGTACAAAATATATATGATAGTTTTCCACTGAATGGAGTCATACGCTTTCAGAATATCAAGCTTAAGGACACACCTAGGAGAAATGATTTTCCTATTATACCCCTTCATAAGTTCTGAAGCAAGAAGAATATTATCAGTTATGTCCCTGCCAGGTAGAAAAGCACTCTGATTTGCAGATATCAATCCATCCAATGGCGTTTTCATCCTAGCTGCCAAAATCCTAGCAATGCACTTATATATAACATTGCAACATGCAAGAATTTGATCTTACAATCAAGGACAAAAAAGGATCCGACAATGTCATAGCCTATCACTTCTTTCGTCTTCCCAACGCACCATCACCTTTGCCCATCAATGAAAATTTTCTCGATGGACAACTTTTTTCAATTTCTATCGACCCATGGTACGATGATATAATGAAATATTTAGTTACTGATGAAACTCCCTAATCTTGGTCCAAACAGGAAAAATACAAACTAATGTCCCAAGTGAAATATTTCTATTGGAATGACCTAAATTTGTTCAAGTATTGTCCAAATCAAATCATTCAACGTTGCATCCCGGATAATGAGATCAGAAGTGTTCTTTCATTTTGCCACGATCAAGCGTGCTGGTGGACATATCGGTCTACGAAAAACTATGAAAAAGGTGCTTCAATGTGGTTTCTACTGACCATCCGTTTTCATTCAAATTTTATGAAACTTGCGATCGTTGCCAAATGCTTGGAAGGATTTCTCGACAAAATATGATGCCTCTAAACCCCATTCTTTCGATCAAAATCTTTGATGTTTTGGGTATCGACTTTGTGGGACCTTTTTCCAATTCTTTTGGAAACTTGTATATTCTTCTTGCCGTCGATTACATCTCAAAATGGGTTGAAGCCGTTCCGTGCAAAACCAATGACCATGGAATTGTTGTGAAATTTCTCAGAGAAAACATCTTTTCGAGGTTTGGCACAATTCGCACAATAATCAGTGACAATGGAACCTGTTTTTGCAATCATTCTTTTTAAACTTTAATGAAGAATTACTCGATAACAAACAAGTTATCCACTCCATATCATCCTAAAACTCGTGGAAAAGTTAAAGTTTCAAATCGTCAAATAAAACATATCTTGGAGAAAACTGTCCACAAAAATCAAAAAGATTGGTCTCAGAAATTGACCGACGCGCTTTGGGCTTACTGTACTGCTTTTAAAACTAACCTTAGGATGTACCCATTTCGTTTAGTTTACAAAAAAGCTTGCCATTAACCCATTGAAATCGAACATAAAGCATTGTGGGCGATAAAGAATTTAAACTTTGATCTCGAGAAAGCTGGCGAAAGCCGAAAACTACAACTCAACGAACTAGAAGAACTTTGGAACGATGCAAATGAAAACGAGAAAATTTACAAAGAAAGAACAAAAGTTTTTCATGACAAGTCAATCCTAAGAAAAACATTTTTTCCTAACCAAAAAGTTCTTTTATATGACTCTAGACTTCATTTATTCCCTTGAAAACTTAAGTCGAGATGGACCGGAGCATTTGTGGTAAGAACTATTTTTCCACACGGTTCCATAGAAATATAAAACCCTAGGGATGGATTGATTTTCAAAGTCAACGATCATCATTTGAAACATTTCTTGGAATTGCCAAGTAACCAAGAGAAGAGGCTCATTATTCTTCATGAGCCGAGCTACATCTAGTAAGAATGTTAACCCTCTTCTGTAAATATGTACATATTTTTCCCCATTACACTTATTACGTCATGCACTTACTGTGGGGACACAGTAAAAACTAAGTGTGGAGGAAGTCTCATTTTTTTAAAGTTTCATGGCATTTTTGAATTTTCATTTTCTTTTAACTCAAAAAAAATCCCAAAATTTCTAAATCTCAAAAACATTTTCTTTTTAGGATTTTGATTTATTTTTGAAGAAACACTATATGATAAGTATAAGTTTTGGTTAATAAATTGAAATTTTTGAAAATTTATTTGTCTTAACAAAAATAAAAATAAAGTTTGATTACAAATAACAATGGTTTAACTAGTATATAGGAAGGTTCATATGTGTTAATTATGAAGTATATTCTAATTGAAAATCTTTGTTTAAAAATGTGGTAAATTTTAAGTAAAGGATATAATATTTTTACCTTCTAAGTTAAATGGTGCTAAGATGATTGCAAAACTCTCTCTTTCTACTAAAAATAGAAAAAAACACAAAAAATATATAAGTAAAAAAAACATTTGTACATATGTATATATATTTAACACCTAGAGTCATGTGTTCACGCTCGTGTTCACTCGCCATACTCTGTACCCTTCTCACGTAAGCCCGAAAGGCAGTGCACGATCGGTATATCTGACCTCAGTTAATCTGAGTTAGGTGCAAGTATATAAAAATTCTTTTACTAAATAACGCCTACAGTCAATAAGTGTTCGCACTTGTGTGATCACTCACCACGCTCTGTATTCCTCTCACGTAAGCCCGAAAGGCATGCATAGGTAATATATCTGGCCTCAGTTTATCTGAGTTAGGCATATGTAAATATTGTTAATATTAATAAAATTTTCAAATAAGAGAGAGAAGTAATTGAAATCCAAGCACTATTTTGACTTGTTTGATTTAACTTGTTATTGAAAAGAAATGAAAATACCACTTTGACAAACTTTGACAATCAACTAAGGATCCGTTTCATAATTACATCGTGTTATTAACCAAAACAACTAGCCAAATTATAGTCTATCTGTTACAACAACTGAATTTTTGTTGGAAATTTTGACGAGTAAAAGGACTTATATTTTTTGATAATGACCAGAACTTATATTTAACTTATTCGTGTCGATTTGAAAGTAAATCCTTCATTTCTAAGTATTTTCAAAAACTTGCATTCATCCCTTTGTAAATAAATCTTACATTTTGAATGATTTCACTTTGCATTTGGATTTTGTGGGTAGTATCGGCTGAAAACCCTCATGAGAAAACACTCATCCTATTGGGGACACATAGAGGTTTAACAGCTTGTTGCATACACTCAATGCAATCATGCTCCCTACTAAAATGGATTTATCTTAGTTTTCCTTTATTTGAGGACGAATAAAGAGACAAGTGTGGCGGTATATGATGTGCACGTAAATGTGCATGCATTTACATCCATATTTTATCCATTTTTATTTAAATAAATGTCATATTTTGGTATTTTAACATGTTTAAACAAAAATTCAATTATTTGCAAATCGCCATATTTTCATCTTCATACAGGAGCAAAATGGTCATTATTGTGCATGTGCTAATTTGGGAATTTTACTTGGACATTTTTTTTATGATTTTTTTGTAGGAATTTGGATGTAAATGGAAGAGGGTTTCATGGAATATATGCATGCACAAGAGAATACAAAGAAATGTAGAAGGAAATAATTTAAAGTCATGATCATGGAGGACCTCACCCACTTAACTAATCTACAATTAGAAGCTAATCGACAATTAAGTGGAGGTTAAAGCGTCATGCATATTTGATAATGGATTAATTAGAGGCTAATGGTTACTTTGTGCCTACACATCCTAAAAGGCATTTTGGGATGCACCCTAAAAAGTAAATTAGGGTTTTATGCATGTATAAATAGCCCATATATGTACATGTAGATTTCTTTGTACTCTTTCAAATTACTTTGGGAATTAGAATACAAGTTGTAATATTAACGTTTCATGACATAAAAATGGCTTCCTAGCCTCTTTCTCTTTTCTTTTCTACATACTTCATTTTACTTTTATGTTCATTTTTACTTCTATGCTCTCTTCTTTTCTTTGTTAGTAGATTAGATTTACATTCATGCTAGTAGTGTAGCTTTATTTTTTATGCAAGTAGTTTAGTAGTTAATCTCATTTTCTTCCTTTGCTTATTTTCTGTTTCTTTTGCTTTTTAATGTTGAAATTTACATGTGTTGATATGATAACACAAATGGGTAGCTAAACCCCTTCAATTTAGGGGTAATGAAGCTCTCAAGTATTATGTAATTTCAATATTTCTATGATTTATTTTCTTTTTTATTTGTGCTTCATAAAAGCATATTTTGATGTAAGTTTATACAAGTGGGTTTGATAGCTTATGTTGCATTTGCAAATGAGCTATTCTTATTCAACATAAACACAATTTACATCATCATTCGCTAATTGGTTTTGGATTTTGAAATTAAAGTAAAAACAAAATTTGACGTCTATATTACTAATTACAATAGTAAATAGATCATACTTAAAATATTTTTTGCTTTGGCTTCATTTTCATGAGAATTGATAAGTGGTTTATTTGTTGTATTATAGTTTGATTGTTTAAGTTATGTTAATTAATAACATAAATAAACCATACTTATGATAAATGCAACAATTATTTCACTTAATATCAAAAATATAGATCATAGATTATTTGTTTGTTGATTTACAAAAATATGAGAGTGGATTTGCCTCTAAGTTATTTTCTAATCTCATAGTTTTTAATCTCATTTTCATTCTAGTTTTAGCTTCATTTTGTTTGTAGTTAACAGTCTTCTCACATTTTGGTCTAATTTGATTGATTAGAAAAAATTTAAAATCATAAAAATTCCCTATGGATCGATCCGTACTCACTACATACTAAAATTGTATGTCGTACGCTTACGGTTAATTTCAATTCAAAATTTATCGACGATTTTCTTGCTCATGGAGAAAACATCGTTAAACATCTGGCTCTCAATGCCATTCTATAATTGAGGATGTTTGGGGATTTTATTTCCAACCTTCCTTGATTTCGCATGCTTATCCTTGGCTATGCATGCTCTTCTTGGGTTGCTGACGTTGTCACGGAAGTTTTGTTCATATGTCGACTTCTATCTTTGAGAATTGATAACCTAGTTGCTTGGTTCCAAGCAACATTTCCTCGAGCCTACCTATCTTTCGGTTGTGTTTAAATTCTTTCTAAGTTGAATTTTGGATATTTGGTTTTTCACCAGCTTTCATCCCTAGAAATTAGTGGGGCAATTCAATCTTGGGATTTCCATTCGACGCTGCTTTATTCCTGTGCAGTGGCTGATTCCTGTGATGAATAGTCAAACCATTCGGTTGAACTATAAATTGATATGTCTTCTGTTCGTTGCCTGTCATTGGCCAACAGTAGTTTTCTAAGGAGAAGGTGGAAACTAAGTTGTGGAGTAGCTTCTATCTCTGAAAGGTAGTGCATCGATAGTTCATTGCGATGATTTTTTCTCACCACCCCTGTAGATTAAAGTTTTCCTGGCTTTGCCAGGGAAATATCGTTACTTAATGAGTAGAATGTTTCCCGGAGTTGCTGGGGAAACACTGGTACTTATGAAATATAAAGTTTCCTTGCATTACTGAGGCAACACTAGTACTTAGGAAATAGAAAAATTTTCTGGCATTGCCAGGGAAATACTAGTACTTCAAAGATAAAAGATGGCCTTGGCATTAGTGAGGAAACACCGACACTCAGGAGGTTGGGATCGATTTCTCCCATCGATTCGGCGGTGTTCTTAATCTAGTTGGATACTAGTTTTGGCCTTCGAAAACTAGCACTTTGATGGTTGGATTGTAGAAGTATTTTCTTAGTGCTGCCCGTCTCCGGGTAGTATTAAAGTCATGTTGGTGAGGGTTGAATCATTTATCCGATCCTATAGATTTTAGTAGATTCATTTTAACTCAATGTGGTTGTTTTCTCAATGTTTCTTAAATCTAGGAGATGCCATGTTTTGGAAGGGTGAGAGTCCCAGACGTTTCGGCTGCCTAGCTTTATTCACAACCGTCAGGTATTACCCTTGGATATGCAAGGCTATTGCATAACAATTCCATAGTTATTCTTATTCATGAAAAATCGAACTTTCTCCCACCGATTTTTGTTATGTTCTGACGACTATCTATGGAACCCTTCATTTCTAGGTGGGACCCTTCACTTCCAGGTGTCAAACACCAAGTTCTTACAGAAAATCTGAAATTGTGGAGCAAATCATCACATTGCCCCTTGTACGACAGCATTCATTCCCATACTGATCATGGACCGGTAGGGTTCGGTAGTGTTTGCCTTGAATCTGTGACACGTAACCTTGCTTGTTTCAGGCCATATGCATTATGTTGGACTTATAACATTGTTGTGGATATCAACCTTATTCATTGGTTCCAATCTTCGGGAATCATTGGTTTAGCTGCTCGATTTTAAGCGTTCTCTCCTTATCGTTGTCTGCCTTCGGATAATAGTTGGTTTTTTGCAAGTTAGGGTTTAAGACATAATTCGAGCACCTACTTCTGTCTTTGGAAGTTGGTGCGTTGATTTGATTCTGGAAATGCCTTTCATCATCATCTATCTCCATACGATAGTAAGTTCCTCCTTTTATTGCAAGTTGTAGAGATCTTTTATCCTGACCAAGTGTTAATGTGTTATGTGATAATCAGTCCACAAGGCTGGTTATTCTGAATAATTGATGTGAGACTTAATGTTCTGGACGGCTCCCTGGATGCTCCCAGTCAAAGGTATATCGCAGCTCATATCACTGGGAACTCATGACTTGGGTGTCTTGAATTTTGACATTTTGTACATTAACTTTGATCAAAGATGGAATTCTTTGTCGACTTCTTGGTTTGTGAGCTTTCCGATACTACCGAATTAATGTCGGTTCTTTCGGGTAGTGGTTGATCCCTGTTAATCCTGCAATAGACAAGTTTCCCGGTGTTGTTGGGACAACACCAGTACTTAGAATATTTTAACGATTTGTCGATGATGCCATAGCAACATCAAGCAGTGTTTGCAAGGCTTATCAGATGCATGGATTTTTGGATCGATATGTCCCATCGATGTGGATCGGTTCTGGCACTCCTCGGTGTTGCATATCTTCGAGCAACGTGAGGAGTTTATGTTTTAGGAGCATGATTTCACAGCTTCGGGAGTTAACGCAAGGCTTATGAAATGCACGGTTTTTAGGACCAATATGACCTGTTAGTCCGGAACAGTTTTAGTGCCCCTCGATGTTGTCTTTCTTTGGGCAATGTGAGGAGTTTGAGTTTTAAGAGTCAGTACGCGACTTATGGAGTACGCGGGTTTTCATACTCCTCGGTGTTGCCTATCTTCGGATAACGTGAGGAGTTGATATTTTGAAATTTTTTGCATGGCTTATGAAGTGCACGGCTTTTCGTACTCCTTGGTGTTGCCTATCTTCGGGCAACGTGAGGAGTTGGTATTTTGAAATTTAGTGTGCGACTTATGAAGTGCGCAGCTTTTGGTGCTTATCGGCATTCCCTATCTTCAGGCAATGTGAGGAGCGTATGTTTTGGCATGACTTACAAAATGTGTAGCTTTCTATGCTGCTCAGTATTGCCTATCTTCAGGCAGTGTGAGGCACGTATGTTTTGGCGCGGCTTATGAAATGCGCAGCTTTGGGTACTCGTCGGCATTGCCGGCGTTGCCTATCTTCAGGCAATGTAAGGAGTGTATGTTTTAGTGCGGCTTACGAAATGCACGGCTTTTTATGCTCCTCGGTATTGCCTACCTTCGAACAATGTGAGGAGCATTTGTTTTAGCGTGGCTTACAAAATTCTTGGTTTTTATGCTCCTCGGTATTTCCTATCTTCGGGAAATGTGAGGAGCGTATGTTTTGGCATGGCTTATGAAATGCGCAGTTTTTGGTACTCCTCGGCGTTGCCTATCTTCGTATACACGAGGAGCGTATATTTTGGCACGGCTTACGAAATGCATGGCTTTTCATACTCCTCGATGTTGCCTACCTTTGGGTAACTTGAGGAGTGTATGTTCTGGCGCGGCTTACAAAATGCATGGCTTATTGTACTCCTTGGTGTTTTCTATCTTTGGGCAACGCGAGGAGTGTAATTTTGAGCCTTCCCGATGTTGATGGAGGAGCGATGCCAGTTATTAAAAGGTAAGGATCAAGTTTTCCCATCAATCTAGCAATTTGACTTCGCTAGAGCACGATTTCGTCGGTTCTAAGTGATAATTGGGTTTTTGATCAGATAACCTTGGCTTGGACGACCCTCCTGTATTTCGGGAAGACGTGCATGGCCAAACATATAAGGTTGCCATGGTGGAGATGGTTATGAAGAAAGAGATTATAGGAGTTAGAGGTAAGACTCTCAGTTTTTGGTCCAAACTACCTTTAGAGAATTGGTCTTTAACTGGCATATAGTCTAAGAGGAAAAGGAACCAGTCACTAAGGGTGGTAAAGGAGGAGTTGGGAAGAAGTAAGCAAGTATTATGTTTCCATTTCGCTTGTTGAGCTAGCTAGATCGTTAAGTCTGTAGTTGTTAGAATGCCATAATTTTTGATCGGGCATAACAGAACTGTGGTATGATTAGTCTTTACCTTTCTTGTGGCTATTCAAGTATATGCGGTGTCCCCCATGCCACAGGGATGTTCGCGCACTTGAACTATACCCGGGTTTCTCCACAATTCATTTGGTTTCCCCCAGTCCAGTGGGTGCGGTTCTCCCGAGTTCTAAGTCTTGGCTTGATTCTAGTCAGCATCTGATTAACCACAAGGTCGGTTCAGTTTTAGCTTAGCTCTTATCTCTTTTGAGAAACTATGAAGCTCTAGAGGTTAACACTATTTGTTTAATCGATCGTTGAAAGTGATTCCGTTAATTATGCAGATTGGCCGATATGATTATCGATTTGTGGCCCCGGAGCGTGACTTCATTTACTTTGGGGAGCTCCGGATCAGATGACTGCTGTTCTTCCAGTTCACCTTCATGGATATCAGTCATACATAAATTTTGCTGATCTACCGTTTTGCCTTCACGATGCTTTAGTTTGTGAAAGGCCTTCCCGTTCGTGAGAGGTTTATTGGATCAGATGACCGTTGATCTACCAATTCAGCCTCACGACGCTTTAGTTCGTAAAAGACCTTCAAGTTCGCGAAGGGTTTTTTGGATCAGATGAACACTGATATACTGATTCACCCTCATGACACTTTAGTTCATGAAAGACCTTCACGTTTGCGAAGGTTTTTTTGGATCAGATGACCACTGATCTTCTGGTTCACCTTCATGATGCTTTAGTTCGAAAAGACCTTCACGTTCACGAAGAGTTTTTTATGGTCGGATGTCCGGTGACAAGATGGCCTTGGAATGATACTTTACCAATTTTGAGAGGAGTTTTAGGTCATGTGTCTGATGGCCTGGAGGTCTTAAAGCAGCGATTCATTGACTTCAAGAGGAATTTTTCGGATTCAACTCATGGGAACATAGTTTTACTTGTTCTTGTAGGCTAAGGTGTTGGATCTATTTGTTCAACGATTCTTTGGACATGACTTCTTGATGTCGCCAGCAATGCCTGTTCTCAGAAAAGGATTGACATGACTCGTCAAGGGCATAGAAGCATTTCTTTTGCTGTGTTGTCTGCAATGCCCCTAGTGTCCCGATATGGCTCATTTGGAAAGGGAGAGTAGACAAGAATGGATGAGAAGGCATCCCTTTAGGTTGTTGTCCCATTCCTTAATTGTTAGCTACCTAGAGTTTTATTTGATAATCGTTTTTTATCTAATTTTGTCAGTTAGCTGAAGCTCTTTTCTGTTGGGTCTTATTAGCCTTACTTAGGCAGAAGGTCTCTGAGGTCCTGTAGCTCCTTCACAATTTGTTATGTCCTATGGCTCACTTCTGCATTTGTCTTCTTCTAATTGCACTACTTCTGGTCTTTAGAACTGGTTTTCCTTCCCATAGAATTCTTCTAGGGTAGCAGGTTGTTTCATCCTTTAATGATTCCTGAAAGCCTTGTAGCAGACTGCATCCATCGCATTTGCTTCGTCCATATGCTAGTCATACCTGTAAAGAAGCAATTTCGAATTAGTTTTATAGTTGTATAAGGGGTATAGTTGGCATGATAAACTTCTTTGGATATTCTACATGTTGAATGGCTTCGGTGAAATGGGTTTCGATTGGGGAAGATGGCGAATCGTAGTCAGATCGGTCCGTTTTCAAGTTTTGGCAATTTATAATGCTTGAGAATGATATATGCATGATTGTCTATGCTTGAATGATTGGATATGCCGATTGAATGACAAATCACTAATGATGGGGTCATGGATCAGTGACGATCCCAAAAAATTTCAAACTAGGTGGGATCGGTCTAGGGTGACAAAGAAGGCCCCACAAGGTTTCATTTCAAATTTCAAGGTATTCGAAGTTTGCACTTTCGAGTTATGGGCAAAAGAAGATGGATCGACATTGATGGATTGGTGGCATTTTACTTGGAGTCTGACCCGAGAATTTTGCCATTTGCTTGGAGTCAGCATATGATTTGCTTGGAGTCACAGAATTTAAAGTGATGGGTTGGTGACAAACATTGCTTGGAGCCATTTGCATGGTTGCTTGGAGAAAATCTTGGTTTTACCCGAGTTTGATTTCAGGCCAGAATTTCCTTGGTTTACTTTTAGTCAAATGGGTGATAACATGAGTTCGACTTCGAGTCAATCCCGAAGTGATTTTTTTAACGACCATTTGGATGATTTTAGATAATTTTTGTGGACAACCATTCTTGGTAGGAGCTCCATGATGAGATTCAAAGATCGTTAGTCGGAAGTGGTCACCATATCCCGTGGGAGCTTGGCCTTGTAATTGATTATATCCCTTTCGAACGACCCAGACGGCGGTCTCACTGACCCTGACGGTATATGTTACGACACTTCTAATAAGCTGATTCATTGGAGAAAGCAGTCCGACCCAAAAGTATGCTGAAAGCGAGCCAACCCCTTAGCATCCTTCTCCCTATTGTTCCATGTAGGCCACTACAAATAAATGAAACGGTTTGGATTGCTAGCGATCCATAGCATAGTATATGGTTTGCCGGCGATCCATATACTTAGAACATTATTGGACTTATATTCTGGAGTTTATGGAGGTCTGGTGAAAAAGTATGGATCGCCAGCGATCCATAGTGCATGGATCGCTAGTGATCCATGTACTTAGTTGATTTCCGAGCTTTGCCTTTTGGATCGCATCTACTATCTCACGTTGATATTCTCCATCTTATTTCATAGCCTGTTGCCTCGTTTTGATGACGATCCATATGCCGGTTGCATTAGATGAGCTAACCATATGAATCGCTAGCGATCCAAAGGAGATGGATCACTAGCGACCCATCACCTTAGCATGTGTTTGCTTGCTTTTTCTCTGATCCTTCTTGGTTGTTTCTTCACCTTCTAAGCAGAGATTGAGGATCTAACCTCTGAACCTATCTGATCCAAAGTAAATAGCTAGATCTAAGCCTGAGTTCATCTCTCAGTGAAAGCACTAAAATGTCAAACCAAAAATGGATCAACACTCTGGTTTGAGTGTGAAAGCACCGCCTTTGTTCTTACAGAGCAATAATACAGATAATAGGTATAGAAAAGAACCATAAAAGAAAAGAGACAAAAAGTTTTTTATAGTAGTTAGGCTGTTAACGAAGCCTACGTCCACTTTATAGTTTTATTATGACTGATTTCTATTATAAGTAGTGTTTGATTATAAGGCTTTTGATTATCCTTAGCTAGATTGAATCCCTGAAGTTGGAATCCACTGGAGAATCACAGTGAATCCCTTTGGAGATTGTTGCTAGGGAGATGAAAAGCGAAGAAAGTTTCCAATAGAACTTTCACAAATAGTCCGAAGAAGGTCCCTTTTGTGTTGCAGGTAGGATGGTATTTATAGAGATTGGAGAGTTTTTGGGTCAGGCCTGTTCACTGACTGCTTGCAGATGGACTCAGGAAGATGCAACGAAGCTTAGCTCGAGACCCGAGCCAAAACCATGGATCGCTAGTGATCCATGGATTTAGCTCTCGTGCAAGCCAATCACTTAGCTCCTCCTTTCCCTTCTTCTCCTAGTTAGCTTGCCAAGAATCCATGAACAATTATGGATCGTTGGAGATCTATGGTGTATGGATCGCAGGTGATCCATACACTCAACATATTTTGGCTTTCTTTGCTTCCCATGTGCCTTAGCGATCCAGTGATGAAGTATGGATCACTATCGATCCATAATGTATCGATCCGTCCACTTAGACTTTTTTTCGGACTTTGACGTCTGGCATGCTTTTGTTGCTTTGTATCGACGTTGTTCGTGTAGTCTCGTTGCATGTCGCTTTGTTTTGATGGTGATCTTTTTTCTATTTGCGATTGGATCTTTGTTCTAGTCCCTTCGTTTGGCTTTTGAGCTATTCTGACTCGATGAAGTTCTCTCGGCTTCCTCTGAATTCTGTTGGGTTAAAAAACTGGATAACACTGGCTAAATCTGTCTCTAACCTTTACCACTCTATTTGTCAACTTGTAGATCATCCACAACTTCCTCCTCCACCATCGGTCACTTAAGGCCTGAGTTCCATAATAATCTTTACCGCATCAACCTCAGTTTCCACAGGGCTTATCTCTTCCGTTCCTCCATCCAGATCTGGCCCAAGGCCTGACTCTAAGAAGGTAGTTACTTTGGAGAAACTGAATGATGTGACTTTGTTCCTAAAGGAAGATGTTGCTATTAACAGTATTGCAGACCCAGCTGACCAAATCACGATGGCTAATATACTAAAGATTGACCTTTCTAGGGTCAAGATTAAACTCAAGCCGGACTCAATAAGCCTTCATGTGCCGAAGAACGAAAATCTTCTTCTTGCGTTCCTCCCTTTGTTATCCATCTTCCAAAGAGCAGTAGTGTTGGTGCTGCTACAAAGAGTTTTGAACTTTCCTCCGACTGTTGTGAAATTCTTGCCATCGCTATTTCTGAAGGAAACACCACCCCTTTAGGTGGTAGCTCACCAAACGATGAAAGGGAAAAAATAGGTCTCGTGATGGCTCAGATACTAAGGCTGGGAAGAAGAAGTAGGGCCGAAAGAAATAGACTCCTCAACTATTATCGGGTGAAGGCAAGACAGTTTTTGTTTGTCTATTTGGGATTTACCTTTTTGTTTTTCTCTTGCTGTATATAGGCTGCATCTATGCGGGAGCAGCCCCTGCGAACCTTAACGTGAAAAGGTTATTGTAATGAAAGACTACTTTTCTTTGTAATCTCTGTTTCGTTTACGTTTCCACACTTTTATACTTTATACTTGCATATATACAACTGTCTGCATATACGATATAATCGCTTGTACTATAATTTATCCATATTATATGTGTTTGTTTTGGAGCAATGCTTTTATTTACCGCAACTCTGAGAATATAAATAAACTTCCTGCTATTGCTTTAGTTGTATTTCATTATTTTGTCATGTTTATAGTTACCAAAGTGCTCTGTTTTGCTAAACAAAACTATGGTTTTACACCAACTCTATGGCTATTCTTGCTTATTTCATGTCAAGTTTCCTTCCACTGTTATGAGTTATGAACAATCTAAATTCTGAGCTATTCCTAATTTTCAAGGAACAATGACATAAACGTCTGCTCCTAGTGTTTCCAATCTCGTCGATAACCGAGTGTGAGTGGTGCTATCTATAGGCTTACATTGTTAAACCTCAACAAAGTGCATCCCACTAAGTCGTGAATGAAACTATAGCCTTTACGTTATTGTACCGCCCAACGAGTCCTGTTTTAGTGACTCACAACTCCAATTGCTCAAATCCAGTCACTTTTTATCGATTTTTGGGCACTATTGGCGATTAATCTTGTAGGGAAAATTGTCTGATTTCCCTCCAGTTCGACTACACCTTCTGACCCCAATCCTGGGTCAAAGCAGTCCGGTCTTTTCTGTTCATTTGTAATGACTATCCTTGCTTATTCTTGGCCGAGCATGTCCCATTAGGCCGTAAGCATAGTCTTGAACATCCCAACCATGGGTCAATTGATACATCTAAGAACCTTTGCCTTTGGACACCAATCTTTAGGCATTCGCCATCAGCCCTCTATCTCCGAGTGTTGATCGAGAGTATCCGTTGACCATCCTCGCTTATCCTCGGACCATCATATCTTGCCAGGTCACTAGCGTGGTCAAGAAATTTCTATCCACGCACCAGTTTCATCTCCGAAAACTGACGCTTTAGTTACCTTATCCTCGATGTTCCTTCTTGATATTGCCCAATTCTTGGTAGCAAGTCAGGGTCGACTTATTTGATCAACTCCTATGTTTACTCTCCTCGGTCCTAATCATGGACGAAAGGAGCTGGTACCATTTTTCAAGTACCTAAGCATATATGGTTGAATTATCCGATCAACTCTTGAAATTATACTCCCTAGCCCAGATCCTGGTCGCGAGAAGTTCGGTGCTGACTACATTGTTAATCACGCTGTATAGGATTTTACTTACAAGAATACGATTTCATTAGTTAATGAAGCTAATTTTTATTTATAAACAAAAAACATGGCAAGTTCTGACTTATTACATTGCCCTTGAAATCCTTAGGCAGCTTATTTGCAAAAACTAAATTAAATAAAGTAGCGAGGTAGCAAGCCGCTATTCCATGCATGCAAATCAAGATTCCATTAATAGTGGCTAGATTGAACATTCCATCTCCAGGCATTTTCTCAATTGCATAAGGACCTTACTAATTCGAACCAAGCACCCCCGTAGCTAAGGGAACCCATTTCAAAACGAGATCCCCTACCTTGATAGTACGGTTCTGAGCCTTGGTGGCAAAATGTCATGCTACACTTCTTAGGTGAGTAGCAACCCTTAATTCTGATTCTTCTCTTTTCTTATCAACCAAATCAAGGGACTTAAGCAAGAGCTACTCATTTACCTTTGGGTCATAAAACATTTTCTAATGAGATGGGAACTCCAATTCTATCGGTATTATGTCCTTTGAACCGTATGCTAAAGCAGACGGCGTATGTCTAGTCGTAGACTTGTGAGTCGTCCTATAAGCGTACAATTCCAGTGGAAGCTTGGTGGCCTAGATGCCCTTGGATTTTGTTAACCGCTTCTTTAAGCTAGACTTGATGATTTTATTCACCACTTTCACTTATCCTTTCACCTGTGGATGTGCTTTTGCTGAAAAGCTCTTCTTAATTTTATACTGATTGTAGAAATCCTTGAACCTAGTACTTTTAAACTGAATTCAATCATTCGTTATGATCCTCTAAGGTGCTCTGAACCTATAGATGATGTTCTTTTTCACGAAATTGATAGCCTTTTTCATTATTTTTGTATCAAGCGGTTCTGCTTTGGCCCATTTCATAAAATAGTCTACTACAACTATTGCGTACTTAGCTTTTCCTTTCGCCGTCGATAGCACACCAATAATATCAATTCCGCAAATCGCAATGGCCACAGGCTGACCATTTGTGTATGCTCTATCGATGGGGCTCTTGGTATCTTCCTAAATCATTTGGTGTAATTAGCTGCATCTTGATTTACAATTAGCCAGAAATATTCATAGTGAAGTACCTTTTTTTGCTGGTTTCTGCCCATCGATATGGTCACCATAGTTACCCTCATGGATGTCCATGAGGATTTTCCTAGTTTTATCCTTGGTTACAAATCTAAGCAAGGGGGTAGAAAATCCTCTTTTATACAGCAATCCTTTTGCATCATGAACTGTGATGCTTTTCGGAGGAGTTTCTTCTATTCGTTCCTATCTCTCGTGAAAATTTCCTCGAGCAAATAATCCTTGATCGGAGTCATCCACGACTCCTTTTCTTCCATGGTCTCCAAAATCCACTTAAGGTCCATCTGATCAATACTTAGAACTGTCAAAACCTCTACTGGAACCAAACCCATCATCCATGCCTCCCTAAAACTAGTCAGCTTGGCTAACGAATAGGCTTTTGCATTTTCCTTCCTAGGGATGTATGTAATCATATAATACTCTATATTATGCAATAGTTCCATTGCTTTGATCAGGTAAGGAGCAAGTCTCGCACCCTTAGCTTGATATTCCTTCCTCGCTTGACAAAGCACTAATAGGGAATCACTGAATATTCACACTGTCTTTATACCTAGTTCTTTTGTTATCCTCAACCCCGCTATCAATAGTCACACTCAGCCTCGTTATTAGTTGCAAGTAACTTTATCTTTTATGCATAAAAAATCGATCATCCCTTTAGAGTTACAAGTACTACTCCTACAATTAAACTATGTTTGTTCGAAGCACTATCCATAAATAATTTCCAACAAGGAAGTGTGACTGTATCGTCCTTCTCTTCACCATCTTGTGCGGTAAACTCAGCGATGAAGGCTATTGCATGCTAGTTTATCGCTCTCCTTGAATGGTAAGTAATATCATAATGACTTAATTTAATGTTCCATTTTAGCATTCTCCTCGATCTCTCCGGTCGATACGACACCTGTTTAAAAGGTTCATCCATTAGCACCTTAATCGGATGAGCCTGAAAATATGACTGTAACTTCCTTCACACAGTCAATAAGCAAGAGGAAAGTTTCTTCAACTTTGGGTAATTCTTCTCAACTTTAGTAAACCGGTTACTGATATAATAGACTGCCGTTTGAATCCTGGCCTCCTACATACCAGTGCCGCACTAAGTGCATGAGTAAACACCACTAAATAAATGAAAAATCATCTGCGTCTAATGGTTTGGATAGAATCGACGATATTTCTATATGCCTAAGTAACTTCTCTTAGGCATTCTAACAATCCTTGTTCCATTCAAAATTCTTCTTACTTTTTTGAAGGCATCGAAGAACGGTATGCGTTTGTCCATTGCCTTTGAGATAAACCGACTCAAGCGATAATTTTCCCATTTAATCTCGACTACCCCTTCTTTGTGGTCGAGCTTTTACATTTCTTAGAGCGTTAATCTGCTCCATATTAGCCTCAATCCCCCTTTAATTCACGATGAATCCCATAAACCTCCTTGATGCAACTCCAAATGATCATTTTGATGGATTCAACTTCATTTCGTATTTCCATGATGCCTCAAACACTTTAGAATGATCAACCATATGATTCCTCAATACCTATTACTTTACAAGCATATCATCCACATACATCTTAATTGTTCGTCCGATTTATTTACTGAACATAGAATACACCAACATTTGATACGTAGCTCCTACATTCTTTAAACCGAACAACGTTACTTGGTAATAGTACAATCCCAAATCTGTTATGAAGCTGGTATGCTCCTAATCCGGTATTGCATCAATATTTGGTTATATCTTGAATAAGCATCCATAAATGGAAACAACTCATGCCCTATGATCCCGACTACTAGTTTGTCCGTCCTTAGCAAGGGAAAGCTATCCTTCGGGCATGCATTGTTCAAGTCAGAACGGTCGATACACATCAACCGCTTTCCATTTGATTTCTTGACCAACATGGGATTTGATATGCTAAAGTTAGGGGTAAGCCCTAGGGACAGTTGTGTAATTTATTATAAATTAATTAACACTGTAATCAATTTTTGTCCGTAATAAAGATGTTTTCTTTATATTTTATATATTTGTTATAATGTTTATAAGTAATTAAATGTTTAATTAAAATATATTTAATAGAAAATACATAAATAGGGTATTTAAGATAGTAATTACAAATAGTTGTAATCATGGGTATTGTATCATAATATTACAAACAAAACATTTTAAATGTTCCTAGTTAAGATACATCGAGACTCGATATCGATGTATCAGTTGAGAGTAGAGTACGTAGCGCTCTCCAAATGTTGGATGGTGTATTACTCATCACTATTGAAGGCCTCTAAGGGTTATGTACTGATAATTATTAGATAAGTATGAAACGACTCAATCGATATTTTTCCGTTGGTTAATTTAACTAAGGTCAAATAGAAAATATCGTGACCGATTTGCACAATTTGCTTAACTCGAGAGTACTAACGATCTTTAGTATAAAAGCTTCATTTTGATTATGGAGAAATCATGGCATGGCATACATCGAATGATTATACTTGGTTCAAGTAGAAGTATTGGAAGTGAAGCACTACTCAAGAGAGGATTCGTCTCCTCGGTTATATAGAGTTAGTATCAAGGTTAACTCAAGTCAACTCAAAGTCAAAATCTCTGGTCTAAGTAGTTTGGTTAATGATAATTGTTATTATCAAACCATAAACTTTGTATTTGGACTATAGAGTTGAATATGAACGATATTGGAATTTTGACCATTACCAAAATCCATAAGTCCAATGTGGTATAGTTTTGACAAAGAAAATTGATCTAAATAAAAGTAAAAAACGGGTAATATTTAACCAAGTAAAATTGGATTTTATCGAAACTAAGTAAGCAATAAACTTGGTCAATATGTCACACTACCTGCTAAGTGACAAGTGAATGATGATACTCGAATAATTCAATATTAATCGCTAACCAAATTTACACCTGACGATTCAAACAGCTGAAACGATGAACTTTCTTTTAACCAAACGATTTGATTAATTTACAATCATTATAAATTAATTAAATTAATTAATATTTATGAAATATTACTTATAAATTTAATTTTGATTTGATAAAAAAGTATTAAACGTATATATAAAAGTTATAAGTACATTAATCTACATACAATATCGATAAGCATTTTAAATATATTTAAAATGCAAAATATCTATTTGGACCATAGATGTGTTCATGGCCCATTAGAAGGGTTGGTTTGTGCTGCCACAATAAGGCTAGAGTCAGATTAAATTATAGGGAGGATGACTTGATTTTGGATGGTTCAAATGGAATGAGACTGAGTAAAAGATGAGATCCTATATTCTATCCATCCTTTCCTCTATTTAAGCATCTCTATCCTCATTCTCCCTATCATCTCCCCATTTTATAAAGCTCAAATCAAATAAATTAAACTAGTATTCGATAGCTGGTGGTCAATGGTCCAAGGACTAGCACATTTTAGGATCGAAAATTGTTTCAAGAAGCATACGTAATCATTTTATGGTGTAATTCAAGGCTTTGGAAGCATGGTATATTTCTGAACAAAATATAATTATCCATGCTTAGATATAAAATTTTATTACATATTTTTTCAATGCTAATTAGGTGACTATTCTTATATGCAAATTACATTATCACAATTGATTTGGTTGTATGCATGTGTATACTTTTAAAAAATATACTTTGATATGTACATACCAATAATGGCATGGCTCCAAAAAATTTAAAAAAAATTATTTTAATAATATATATATTGTAATTGTATGCATATAAATATAGTTTCTAATTAATTACTTCATTATACTTAATATATAAAAGTCGTATAAATTTTATATATAGTGCACTATATATACATTATATTTCGTAGTAATAATATATATATATATATTATTTAAATGATATTTAAATCATTTAGTTACATAAATCAAATAAATCAATATATATTATATAAAAATTTGTTTCTCGTTTTATAATATTATATTATCACAAAATATATGCTCTGTAGAAAAATAAAAATAAAATATTATTTAAAAATATTTTTTTTTTTTGGCAAAGCCAACGGGGTTAACTGGTCCCCTACCAGTTTATTGCAACACAATAAAAATGATTCAAAACACGCTTTGAATCAAAAAAAAAAAGGAAAAAAAAAAAAAACAGGGAAAACAAAGCAGACAACAAAGAAAAACATAAGAATAAACAAACATAAACTCCAACTACTGATCATAATGCCATGGATATGGCACTCCCTCCTTCTCAGTTGCATGTAAGTTATATTCTTAACTTTAGACCAAAGAGTGCTAAAGCTATTTCTTTTATTTTCAAAGACTATCGAATTTCTCTCTTTCCATATCACATCCATATAACTTTTTATGAATATCATCAACACTCTGTCACTGCTAGTCTTCCACCTCGTTGCCTTTAAAATTATGTTCCAGTTAATAACAGAAAAGGGAACAGCAATGGTGCTTTGTATTCTACTCACGATCTTTTCAACCAAAGCATACAGTCTTGGGCAATCGAAAAAAAGATGCTCAACTGTTTCCACAAACTGCTCACAAAATACACATTCAGGGCTGCAACTAATCCCATAATTAATTAACATATGTCTGGTGAGGAGAGCATGCTAACAACCTTCCAAAACATAAAGTTCTCTCTCGGTGATGAGTCATTGGTCCAAAGAACAGTGAACCACTTAGCAGCAGGGAAGACAATATCACCAATCAAGTGTTTATAAACCATCTTAATACAATGAGGCTTATTATTCCAAGTCACATATAAAGATTGGTCAGAACTGTAGTTTGTACTCTGAATAGTATTCCAAAGTTTCCTAACAACTTGACTACTATTGTAAGGAAGATGGATTCTACCATTGTTAAGATACTCACTGACTTTAGCTTGACGATTAACACCAGACTGAACAATAATTGCATGATCAAAAAATGTAGATAGTATCATACCAGAACTAACCCAAGGTTCATCCCAAAAACTAGTGTCAGTGTTATGGTGAACATGGTACTGGATCATAGGAAGGTACACATGCCTGAGCTTAAGAATATTCCTCCAAGTCCAACTACTGTCTTGTGCTATGTCCATCAACAAAAACCTCCCATGCTTGATATTATAAGTCCAAGTCCAGTTGACCCAAAGACTGTCTTTCTTGATTATGACGTCATGGAAATGTTTACTGAAGGCAGCAGTGTTCCATTTTTTAACATTTATAATACCCAGGCTTCCCAACTGTAATATACTTTCAAATTTAGCAAATGAACATGGCAAAAGTTTCTTGTTGAACATACTGCCAGACCAGAAATATCTGTTCATGGCAGAGCGAACTAGGAGCAGTAGCTTGCTAGGGAGAATAACAGAGCGTGCCCGATAAACAAAGGAAGGGAAAACAACTGATTTTATGAGAACAAGCCTTCCACTTTGGGACATACTTCTATTTTCCCAAGCATTTATAACAGAAGTAATCTTATTAAATAGGGGAAGACAGTCAGCTATTGAAATTCTTTTAGTGATGATGGGAAGACCTAGATACCTCATGTCAGCGTGCATACTAGAGAACCCACTATGTTGATACAAGCAAGCAGCTTGAACATCAGAGACTCCTGCAATAAGCAAGGAGGATTGGACTTGTTGATGGAAAGACCTGTCGTAAGGTAAAAGGTATGCAGAGTACTTAATATTTCACTTAAAGAGGAAGCTACAGGTTTTGTAAAAATCATCACATTATCAGCAAACATGATGGAAGTGATATGATGCAGAGAGCACTTCAGATGGTACTTAATGAGCCTTTGAGAGTATTTGTTCTGGAGAATTACATTGAGCACTTCCATAACCAAAAGAAAAATATATGAAGAAATAGGGTCCCCCTGCCTAATTCCTTTTTGGCAACCAAAGTAGCCAACAGGCCTTCCATTAACAATGACAGAGAAAGTCGGGGTAGAAATACAAGTATATACCCAAGAAACAAAGGTTTTAGGAAAGCCCATCATTGCCATGATCCTCACAATAGAAACCCAATGTATGGAATCATATGCTTTAGATATATCTATTTTAAGCGCAGCAGCAGGAGTGGCATTACATTTACCATAACCTTTCATCAATTCTTGGGCAAGAAGAACATTATCAAGTATATTTCTAGATGGGATGAATGCAGCTTGGTTGAGAGACACAATTGATGGCAGTACACAAACTAGCCTAGTTGCAAGAATTTTTGAAATACATTTATGCAGTACATTACAACAGGAGATAGGCCTAAAGGAAGAAACTTTGGCGGGGGGAGAAACCTTAGGAATTAAAGCAATATTCGTTGCATTGATCTCTCTCAGCATTTTACACTTGTTAAAAAATTATGGATAGCTAGACAATGTCCAAGCACAGTCCACGTAGCAATGAAGAAGGTTACATTAAGACCATCAAGACCTCCAGAAGAATGTTGGTTCATGGAGAAGAGGGCAGTCTTGATTTCTTCATCTGTAACAGGTTTAATTAAAGCTTCTGATTCAAGTACGGATATGCATGGCAGAGGGAGGGAAGAAATAAGGTTAAGGTCAGGAGAGAAGCCAGATAAATTGCTAAAAATATTTGTGAAATAATCAACAAAAGCTTTATCCACAGATTCAGGAGTAGAAAATACAGAACCATAATCATCCATAATATTTTATATATTTTCTCTGGCATGCTTGACTCGAAGAGAGTCATGGAAAAATTTAGTGTTCCTATCACCTTCATCATACCATTTATTGCGTAGTTGTTGGCTTTTCATACTGGCTTCCAGCTGCAGAGCTATGTTCACATCCAAGAAAATACGACCTTCTTCATTGGCAGCATTGACATCCTCAGGATTTTCCATCATGTATTCCTGTTTTGCCTTGAGTTGATCAATGAGGGAAGAAGATAGTAAACTGCCATGCCCAAAGGTAGAGGAAGCCTATGTTTTAGGAGATTGCTTTATGCTTTTCAATTTCCTGCAAAACTTATACATAGGGTTACCATAACAGTAAAAGGTATTGTGTACACTAGAAACTAAATCAAGAAAGTCATTATGTTTTGCCCATGCATTAAAAAAATTAAAACTTCTTTTGTCTCTTCTTAAATGGGGATCAAAGGTGAGGATTAGGGGTGAGTGATCTGACAGAACTGGGAGAGGGAGGAAAACATACAAGGAAGGCCATTGATTGAGGGAGGTAATATTACAAAATGCATGATCAATTATAGTGAAAGTACGCACACCACTACGACTGCGATTATTCCAAGAAAATTTTGCACCAGACTTGTTGACCAAAAGCAGGTCAGAGTCAGTAATAGCAAGATTGATAGGTGCAATATCACTTGGAAGGAGGGGAGATCCTCCCATTTTATCATCAAGGCTATAACATGAATTAAAGTCACCGAGAACAACCCAGGGATGAGTGTTCTGACGAAGAGGGGGGAGGGAGTTGAAAAGTGTGTTTCTGGAAAGAGATGTATTATCAGCATATGCAAGGGTTAAGTAGAAAGAAGTTTGAATTTGAGAGAGATGGACTTGGAAATGCATAAATTGTCTTGTTGATAAAATAGGGCATAAGGTCATGACAACAGGGTCATAAATAACTAGGATTCTACCATAGGAAGCAGCATCAAGATTGTGATAATATTCCCACAGTGGATTAATATAAGTAGCAGCTTTGATTGATAATATATGGTTGAGCTTGGTTTCAAGAATGCCAAAGAGGCAAATATCATACAAGTTGATTAAACTTTTGACTTGATCAAGTTTCAAGTTCGAATGGGCACCCTTTACATTCCAGGAAGCTAATTTTTTGTTCATGGATTGATTAAAGAGATTGGTGAATTTTGTTTCCTCTCTTAGCTGAAAGAGATCTTGTTTCAATGCAAGAATTGTGTATTGATGAGAGGGTGGATTTGGGGATAGAGGAGGGGGAATTTGATGAAGCAGGTGGAACTGAAATGGGAACACTGTCAGGCCAACCTGGTATATCAATGGTAAAATTATAAACAGAGGGAACAACAAGGAGCTTTTCCACAGTTGATTGGTGCATGTTGAAAATAACTTGCTTTATTTGTTGTTCAAAGGACCGGCACCACTTTGCATCAATGTCAGGTATATCAGTGTGCACATGCACAGTTTGTTCAGGAGACACAGATACCACTCCACTTTTATTGGCAGTAGTATTTGTACCAGTTGGGATAAGTAGCTCCATCCCAACTAATGTCTGACTTGGTTCATTATTTAATTCAGAGTTGCTTTCAAAAGAATTTCCAATACACAAAGACAGAGTATCATTTGTAACATAAGTGTTAACATCATGTGTTACCTCTCCTTCCTCCACTTCCACTTGCTCTATAATTCCTTGCTCATTTTCAATTTCTCGTAGCAGACTAAACTTATTGTTGTCAGTAAATTGTTTTAATTCTCTGGAATCATCACGGTGGGGCGAGTCTACAACTACAGTAGAAATGTTATCTTCCTTATCGATATTTGGTATTGATATTCCTTTTCCACTAGTCTTGTTCATAGTAGTTGTTTTGCCTTCCACAGTTAAATTTCTTTTTTTTCCTTTGTGATTGTTCACTTTTTGCCAAATTTGCTTCACTTTACTTTCCTTTTCCAGCTTTTTACCTTTTGTCACCTTACTCTGAACATGCTCACACTGATTTAGTTCAACATCACTGCCCCACTTCCTGTTATTCCCTTCACTAGTACTTTCCATTTTATTGCAACTTGATTTCATATGTCCAAACTGCTGACAAGTAGTACAGATTTCAGGTCTCCATAAATAATCCACTTCAATTATTTATTCAGTGCCATCAAGAAGCTTGACAGCAAAGGTATCAAGAAGTTCAAATTGAGGGGTAACTTCAACCATACATTTTGCATACGAGATTCTTTCAAAATTTTCAGTTGAGGCATCCAAACATAAGAGTTTCCCCACCCTCAAAGCAAGCCAATTAATACCCACTGAAGACCAAGCAAACAAGGGAATGTTGGATAGCTTGATCCACACTGGATCTGCTTTGATGCTGCTACAGGAGTTACCAACATTTTCATCCCAGGGTTTTACAATAAATATTATTCTTCATAACAATTGGATCAGACTCAGCAATTCTAATCTTATCTTCCTCATTTGAAAACCTAAATAAAAAGAGAAAACCATCAGATTTTACACTTATTGATCCCTGAAGTTTCCATGCTCTTTTAAGAAAATATAGGATAGATGTGTAAGGAAGTGGATTATCAAGAAAGAATCCCACCAGATATTCTTTCCACATCAAATTGCCAGCTTGTACAACTTCAGAAGGGGGAACGATAGCATCACCATCGTACACTAACTTGATATCACGTGGTACATATTTTCCAGCATTGTTTGGCCTGGACTTAAACAGAGAGGACCAGGAAACTGGAGGGCAAGGTGTTGGCGGAAGGATAGGAGCCGAGAGAAGAGATGAAGCTTCTAAAGGTTGGACAGGGGACGAAAGGACAGGAGAAGGTTTAGTGGACAAGTCAGACACAGCAGTAGGTGGAAAAGGTATAGATGGAGACGAGCGAATGGTAGAAGGTTGAAAGGACGATGGATCAGAAGGTGGTATGGTTGACAAAGCTGGAACAGTTATGGGTGGAACAAGGACAGGGGAAGAAGGACATGTCTGATAAGAAGTTGAGGGAAAAGAAGGGACGGCGGGAGGAAAAATTGAAAGGGGAATGGTCCTCATTAAAGAAGAAACATTATATCCTTTTTTTAAAAATATTTTTAATATAAACCAAAAATTAATAATTAATTATAAAATTATTTTTAAATCACAAACTTATGAAATAAAATTTTCTAAGTATAAACTATTAATTAGAATTTTACTAGAAATTTAGATTTCAAAATTATTTTGTGAAATTATTTTATGTTAATACTTTAAACTAAAACTGTAAGAAATGAATAAAAATGGTATTTAAAATTAAAAAATATTTCTGGGTCATGCACGAGACCAAGTAAATATTTCTTCAAAAAAATTGTGTATTTATAAATATTAATATATATTTTGAATATTTATAAGTAAGTAGTTAGTATATATATATACATATATATGTGTGTGTATGTATGCGTATTCAAAAAATATTTTATTTACATATGTATGTATTGTTCTCGGTTTTTATAAAAACATTTTTATCATTTATTTTATTTAATGTATTTATACTTGATTTAAACATATTCAAATAATTATATATATACATATGTTAATGTTTCATAATTATGTTTATAAGTGTATATGTATACACATTTATATTTATAATTTTTTTATAGACAAAATTTTGAAATAGGCTTCAGAAAATAACCTATTGCAGAAATAGGCTTCTGTTCAAACTATTTACAAAAATAGCCTTCTTTTTTACCCCAGTTACATGCAAATGCGCATATATGGAACTCTCACACATAACTTCTGTTTATGCGCATTCCATAAGTGCTCACTAAGGAAAATCCTTAGTGCGCATATATGGAATGTGCATGAAAAATATACCGTTATTGTTCATGCGCATTCCATATAAGCGCACTAAGGAATTTCGAAAATCCTTAGTTATGAGATTTAACAACCAGCCTTCCCCTTTCTCCAAAATCCTTACCCTAAACCCATCTTGTGATGCCCCACCTCTATACCCACGCTAGCCAAGGACACTACGAGGTAATGCCGTCAACTAGCATGGAGAATAAGGCTGTTGAGGAGAGACCATCCGTGTAATTTCTTTATGCGAGCACCGATATGTCAGATAGTGTAACATGCATTTCATTTCAAGAGGAAATTCCGACATACCGACACAAACTCAAAGCTACTACACAGAGGTTATAATATCTTCGGAAACAAATATAGAAATAACATAACACAAATCAGTCACAGATAATTCATATCACAGAGGCGGAAATAGATATGAATATTACACATAAAAGTGTATATCAGAGTAGTGGTCAAATAAGATCCACAACATCACAAAGGAATAGATACAAGTGGTAGACAAAAATATGTATACATCAAGGAGTCTCTATCTCAAATGTACACAACAAAATAAACTACTAATCTAAGTAGTTAGCCAAAAGTCAGAATAGTAACCCCAGAAGAGGAGTCAAGTAGAAGCACCTGTAACATCTCGGTCTGACCCGGGTATTATTTAATAAGAAAATAATAAACGGATCAGTCTAACTATAAATGTCAGATGACATGATATAGAATAAGAGATATGGCATAAACATATGATAACCATAATGGCATGCTACTATAAGTATGTAATTGAAAATCAACATGAGATTAATCAATATCACAAGAATCTTCTCAAAGATCCAAAAAGGGTTTTATACCCAAAACTTGTATTCACAACAAGTCAATGACACACGAATTCACCAATGAACAAAAATTGATAAATCATATCAATGAAAATCACTAAAATTGGTGAAGCATAAAATTTCCAGAAATCAACACACGAAATCCAGAAATCATAAAAAGGGGGAGGCCTATCACACGAACGGGAGCATGAAAACTCCCAACACGTGTATCGCAAAACGAGCCGAAGCTCCTCCAAACGAGCCGAAACTCCACCAAACGAGCCGAAGCTCCTCCAAACGAGTCGAAGCTCCTCCAAACGAGTTGAAACTCCACAAAAATGAAGTATCGTCCTCGACGTGGACAAAGAGACATCGCACATTGCTAGTCTAAATCACAAAATGATCATCATTGATCGATAAGTGTAAATTACACTAAACTAGTAAATATATGAGCTTAGCTTCATGTCCCATAACCACTAGCTTAACTTAAATATTTATAAACAAATTGTAGATCTCCACTAGAAAATTGTCACAAGAGATTCAATCGAACAAGTCTAAGAATTAACCGACGAAGTAAACGCAAGCGTTTCATACCATTTGTTTTACTAAGTCGTTTAATTAGATTTCTCATACGAGTGAGGTAAAGGTTTGTATATACTAATAGATTGGAAAACGGTTTTAAGAAACGAGCTTTGTAATAATAGTGTTGAAATCATTTTGATGAAAGAGTTTTGATATTTACTACTAGTATTGAAACCTTTGTATAGTTTAAAGTGACAAATTACAAAGATGATTGTAGAACAATCGATCATCAAAATTCACATACGAAGACGTGAATAAATTCCAAAGAAACCGATAAAGAATCCATCAAAATAGATATTCAAAAATCCATAAAATCGACCGAGAAGCCCAAGATAGTTTGTCTCGAAGAATGGTCAACTCAGCATCTCAACAAAGCAAGTTCTGTTGAATGTTTTTAGATAAGATCCCCTACGGACGGCGGGTCCAGGGGGGTGGCAACCCCCTAAGGTGGCGGTGCAGGGGCAACACCCACGCTACGGGGTTCGACCTGCCGGTCAGGTCGTGGGGGTACAGGGGGCAGCGCCCCCGGCGGGGTGCGGGGCGGCGCCCCGTCCAAAACGGTACGACCTAGTGAAGACCTAAGGGAGGATAGGATCGAGCGACCTCGATAATAAATGATAACAACAAATAGGATCATCACGAATCGATTTAAATTGGAAATTCAATCCAAAAAGGAAAACTGGACCGAAACAGTAGGTTTAGTCGACTGAACAGAGTTTTCAATCGGCTGACCCTGTACTTGGAAATTTTCCAGGTTCAGGAAACTTTCTGTTTCCAGGTTCAGTCGACTGAACAGAGGACTCAGTCGACTGAATCATGCCTGGAAACTTTCGGGTTCCAGGTTCAGTCGACTGAACAGAGTTTTCAGTCGACTGAATCATGTCTGGGCTGTTTTTCAGCCTTTCCAAATGAAGAGCAAACTCTTCCAAAATGCAACCAGACGAACGTTGGCTCTAAGGGTTTATGCCAATCAGCAACCCGACCCTATATGCTCCTCGATGCATCATCCAAAGCATGATCAAACATCCATAAAAGGATTTTCACACAAATTTGACTTAAAAACCCAAAAATTGGAATATTCACAAAACCAATCCAAATCAAAAGCAAATTCACATGAAGAGGTGTTAGGAATTCATACCTAACCACCAAAGATAATTATAGTCATAGATGTGAGATAAAAATCTCACCCTTGAACCCAGAAACAATGAATGAGAAGTCTGAAGACAAGGGAAGATCAACCACACTTCAATCTCAACATAAGAAGCTTGAATCTAAGCTTAAAAGAGAAATATTTCCCAAATTAGGTTTAGGAATTTTCTGAAATCAAAGATAGAATGAGTTGGAGAAGAAGGAGATGATACTTACCAATGCTTCTCTTTGAATTTGGAGCTAGATCTTGGATTTTGCAAATGAACTAGGGTTTTTGATTTCTATTTCCCATTCTCTTCCACCATTTTTGCTTTAGAACTGAAAAGAGGAGGAAGTGAGAGTGAA
The DNA here is from genome assembly GCA_030765085.1 of Allium cepa. NCBI lineage: Eukaryota > Viridiplantae > Streptophyta > Magnoliopsida > Asparagales > Amaryllidaceae > Allium > Allium cepa. Next base: position 686,844,434 of record CM060932.1, on the reverse strand, counting down.
TGGGGAGAAGTGGTTCAGACTTGGGTATTAAGTTGACTAGTGGGCTGAACCCAAACCCAAACCCAAAGTGAAAAAGGTCAAATTTTTAGCTAGCACCAAACATATCAATGTTTATACTCAAAAGGGTTGCAAACGGTATTTTGAACTCAATGGGAGGGGTCTCGAGTCCTAATTCGACTATTTGCAAAAAGTAGCTTTTCGGACCAAAATCCAACGAACGATAAAATATTTAAATATACAATTGATAAATATGCGGGTTGTTACACATCTCCAAATTCAAAATGGTGAATTAATAAAGTTGAGAGGGTAACATCTGGGCGACGAATAGCTATATATGTCCATGACCAAAGTTGAATTAACAACATACAACCACATAACATATTTGATTTTTAAAGCGCAATTTCACTCAATTCTTTATACAAATACGCAAGTAAAGTGCCACCCCATGAGTAAGGTGTACATTCCTTCAAATTTCTAAGAAATGGTAAAAATTTCAAAGAACGACAACCTTTAGAATGATCCGTGAATAATGTGAAGTTTATAAAATACAAAATCACCAAATGGCTATGTTGTAAAATCTCAATTTTGGTCGCCCCTTGCCTAAGTGGTTCTTTAAACACATTTCTAAACCAACTCATGCAAACATCATAAGTCCATTTTCTTTCATCCTCCAGAACAACTACACCTAACAACTCCATATAATCTATACCCGGATTTTCAACATAGATTGGTCGACCATTAGTTTGTATCCCTAACATATGACGTGCATCGACAAGAGTAATAGTCATCTCACCTACTATAAAATGAATGTATTTGTTTTCGGTCTCTATCCATCACAAAGAACCGAAATTGAATGGTGATCAAGCCTAACATAGTTTATTTATATTGCTTTCCAAAATCTAGCTTCTTTTAAGTGTAGTTCAAGTCTTGGATCTTTACAATCAATTAACTTTAACTTACTAGACCGGTCGATCAGGATTACCAATTTGTACCTCTCATAAGTGGTTCACTTTCACTTCTATGACTTGCTTATAAATACAAAACACTTTTATCGATGGGTCCAGGTTCTAAATCTACACAAAAGTGACATCAAAATTATTCAGAATTTAGAAAAAAATTGTCATATATTTGGAAATGATCATCCATAATACTTCTTCATGATAATTACATGTACGTTAACGATGTTAGATCAACCAAATAAACAACCAACTATTCAAATAACAAATTACAAAAAGTTGAAATTATTAATGAAATTTAAGGATGAATATGTACCTATCACTTGTGAAGATGTGCCTTCTATTTGATGAAAATTGATCGAAACAAGAACCAAATTGAAGTTGGATTTTGATTTTGGAGATGGTTTTAGGGTTAGGATTTTGGGAAAAATGAGAAAAAGGGGATAAATGAGGGCAAAAGTGGAAGGCTCGTTGTTAAATCTCGTAACTTGTTTATGCGCATTCCATAAGTGCGCACTAAGAAAATTTCTTAGTTCGCATATATGGAATGCGCATGAAGAATAATGGTATATTATTCACGCGCATTCCAAATATGCTCACTAAGTAATTTTCTTTTGCGCACTTATGGAATGCGCATAAACAAAAGTTATGTGTGAGCGTTCCATATATGCGTATTTGCAAATTAATGGGGTAAAAAAGAAGCCTATTTTTGTAAATAGTATGAACCAAAGCCTATTTCCGCACTAGATTATTTTCTGAAGTCTATTTCAAAAATTTGTCCTTTTTTTATTAAAGTCTATATATATGCATATATTTTAAATATTTTATATATGTAAACAAAAGTATATAAACACATATATTCAGACGATATATTTTTATATTAGATGAGCTAATGTGTCCATTGCAATGTAAATCCTAGGATTTATACACAAGCATGTTATAACTTGCATGTATTGATATGTTACACATGCACACACGTGTGTATATGTTACAAGTGTGTGTTTATCATAACATAAATTAAACAAAATATACCAATTTATAAATTTAAATAAAATGAACGATTGTATTTAAGTAAAATTTTAAAATGTCCTAAATAAACTAGACTTCATAAACCAATAAAGATCCAATATAGTAAACAAAATTGAAATTCATCCATAGCTTCTGTTATGGGTTTGGCCTAGTTCCAACAAAGGTATCGAAGACCAATAACTATGTGATCTAAATTAGCAATGTTAGGGTTAACTATTAAGCTCACAATCCAAGGGTTGTCACCAATAGAAAAGGCCTAAATTTGAATTAGACCTTAGGCTAATTTTCAAAATTGTCTGAAAATTAAAAATGTAAGATTTTAAATTTCAAAATTAAATTTAAAGTAAGATATAAATGATGTTCTGTAAATGAATATGATGTTATGTAAACGAAAATGGAAACCAAACTCACTTCTCCCCTAATCCTCTCGTTTATTCCTTCTTCGTTCATCCCGTCTGCATCCTTCTTGTCCCCTCCTCTTCGTCTGAGATTTGAATGGCTAAGAACCGGAAGCTCAAGCCTCACTTGTCGACTTCTTTTGAATCTTCATTGCAAACTAGATCCGGTTGCCCATTCTCGATTATAGAGTCGCCTCTTGCTCCGTCTAATACTGCCATCTCCATGTTAACACCACCATTCCAACGTCGCCTGTGAACCTATGTTCTCCTTTGCCTGTCATAGTGGATGGCTTAAACTTGATTAACCCATTGACGTTTCTCGCTGCTGAATTATCAAGCACTTCACCTACAAATGTCCCCCCGTCAGGTGAATCAATGGTTTCTCTTTCATCCTTGATTTTGAATTTGATTCAGCATGTTTACTGATTGCAATATCGTAATTGGGAATTCGCAACCCGTTGAGTTGAATGGAGATATAGTTTCGGTGTTGAATGGTTCTGTTTCCCCTAGTGCTGGTGATAGGAATTTAGTGAGGAGTTGTAGAGTGCATGATGTTGTTGTGTGCCCTGTTGTATCTAGGCAACATATTGAAACTACCGATATTTATCCTTTAACAGAAACTAGAAATGAAAATACTACTGCAGCTGTCATCGACAAATCCTATTATAATCCTAGTGATGTTTGTGTCAATCTTGTTAACACCCCTGTAGTCGCTAAGCCAGTCTGGACTTCTTTGTTTAAATCATTGCCTAGAAATGCTGGTACATTCTCCCTGCAGAAATTTAGCACTTAGGTCATAGATGGGATTAACGTGCTACCTTCGAAAGTAATTAAGGAGGTGGTGAGCCATTAGTTTGACCACCTGGTTGGTTTTTTTCTAGATGCTTCATCTTTATATTCGGTCGTCTGTAAGCAATGTAAGCGTGCATGGAAACTGAAAGGTTCTCCTCATGTCCAGTATTTAAATTCCTTTTTCTACTTTAAATTTGGAAATAACGAAGAAAGACTAATAGCTCTTAAGACTATCCCTCTCATTATTGAGGGGAAACCATTTATTGTGACTCCTCGGAGTGTTGGAATAGACAGAGCAAGGGAGTAAATACTCTCGATTCCGGTTTAGGCCACTTTCTCTAACATTCCTTCTGACCTAGAACTACTGATTAGACTGAACTGGCTTGCAAGCCTTATCGGTGACTTCAAATGCTTTGATGCCAATACCATCGCTAGCAAGAAACTATTATACACTAGAGCTTTGATTGAAATAACCCCAACTAATCCGCTACCTTCGATATTGAAAGTAAGAATCATGGAAGGTCATGAAGTGGAGATAAATGTTAATTATAATTGCAAACCCAATATTTTTACAAACTGTCAGTCATTTGGACATTGTATTGAGAAGTGTTCTAGGAATTCTCCTCTACCTCCTATCGAAAAAGTTTCTCTTCCTAGGACAGAAATGGTGCAGGCCTCCAGGGTTAGAGCTCCGCATGTCTCTGATCCTGCTGTTTCTGCTTCTCTCGATGTGGAGTCAGAAATGGATTCACTAGCAGTTAGCGATTCCGATGTTGAGGTTATCGTCTAGGAAGCTAATGAGTGTTCTCGGGTACACGAGATCTTGAAAATGAGGTATGACCCGTAGGTGCATAGCTATTACATGTTCTTAAGTGGTCCTGACGAGACTAAAAGGCTACTGTATCATGTTGAGGGTGAGGGTCTTACTCTAACGACCACTTGTACTGATGGTGCAAGAAATTGGTGGTATTTCTTAGATCCTACATGGGACCGGGTTTATCTCAACTCTTCTCTCTCGAGGTCTTATGATTCGAATTTGGCTACGTACTTTTCTGCTATTCAGCATATTATAGGACCCAGTACTGATGTTGATATCAGTAATGACAGAGGGGACTCGTAATCTTCCGAGTAGTCTAGACTCATTGTCTAGCTCCTGTTTTGTTTTTGTTCCTGTACTAAGTGGTCTAGCCACTATAAAACCAGATTTTAGCTATTCTATGCATGTACAGAACACCTGTTCCTTATTTATATTCATAGTGGCACGACCCCTATAAAGCCGGCTAGCTTTGCTAAAAAAATATGTTATAAAAGTTATAATATAATAAATAAATTCAAATTGCTAAAAGCATATCTTAATTTCAAATTTTAAATATATTACTAAGATTAGTAAAATAAATTAATTAAATAAGTAAATTAATAACGTATACGTATATTATATATTATGATATATATTATGTTATTTTGAAATGTTTAAAATAATATATGTATACATGTATGTATATGAAATGAATTTTGAAATTTATAAAATTTAGTTAAAATAGTTTTCTTAAATAAATTAACTAATTAAATGATAAACATATGTATATGATATGTGTGTAATACTATAAAGGTTATAGTATATAATAAGTATCCAATATAATGCTATATTAAGATAATATGAAATTAATTAAAATGTTAATTGATTAAAATTAGTTAAATAAAATTTAATTAATATAATATTATACATAAGACTAATATATAAGCAATATAAAGTTTAAAAGTTATATAATAATAAAATTTATATAATACGAATGTACAAATTAAAAGTGGAACATTAAAGAAACCCAAATAGACCTAAGGAATAAATACATACGTAAATGTATGTATGTCGTGATTTCTGATGTGTCCAACACTTGAATCATGAGGGTAATTCATAAAAATTACATTATTCCATAATCAGCATCACTCACTGTAACATATTGAAGATTATGAATCTTCAATATAATGTTGTCATCTATTATATATACATATATATTTATATATATCAACAAATTACTTGCATACTCCTTAGTTGTTGAGAAAACTCAAGCTACGGATGTTATGCGTAGCATTATTAATATATTAAATCGATGGCGTAAGATAACTATACGTATTTGTTGAGTAAACTCAAGGTATATATACTATACGTAGGCCATCACGATATGGTAAGTACGAGTGAATAATTTCGTTTCGATTTGTTAAAAAACTCAAAGTCGAAGTGAAATTAGGACATGGTACCAAGGATTGGGAGTTGTATATGATACAACCAATAAAGAGTTATCCATCATCGTGGAGCTATGATTTATTAGCAAACTTAAGGTTAGAATCCCAAGACGGACAAGTCCAAACACTTACCAGTGAAGTCGAAAGAGTTCTATGATTCGACTTAGAGTTTGGCAAAATATAAAAGACTAGTAGGAGCTTATTTGTAAAATGAAACATAAAGTTTGACCTTACTAATATTGTAAGAACATCTATTATAATTTATCCTAATAATCTGTCACTTAAATTTGTAGAAAATGTCAACTCTATAACTGTTTTCTGAAAATGATAAGCTTATTAGACCTAATTATATCGACTGGCTAAGAGAAATTAAAATAGCATTGACCTATGAGCGCCATTGGACTGTTATTCCATGTGAACCTAAAGAACAACCCACTGATGATGCGAACCCCAAACAATAACTTGCCTACGAAAAATGGGTGTTTGACGTAGAGATCAACCAAATTTTCGTGTTGTCAATGTTAAACAAGCCATTGCAGAGGCAGCACGAATATATGTTTTTCCGTGAGATATTTGATAGTCTCCAGGCACTGTATGTTGAACAGCCATGTTCCACAAGGTATAAGCTTATGAAGAAGCTGTTCATACTAAAATGACCAAAGGGCATAAAGTGGATGATTACGTGCTAATGATGTATGGCTATATTAATATATTTTCACAGTTTGATGTACAGATAAGCAACGAAGTGCAAGTGGATTTGATCGTTGGTTCTCTTACTCCTCTGTATGAACAATTCATACTTAACTATAACATGACCAATTAAATGTGAATCTTGTGGAGCTCCTCAATATGTCAAGGTCGATCGAGTCACAATCTATGGTTCATGCGACAGTATTTGCAGTAATGGGTAGTGCATCATGTTCGAATTGTTCGAAGAAATAGAAAAGAGAAGGAAAGAAAAATAAGAAAATTAAGAAGACCGATGACAAGGGTGAATGTCACTACCTCCATAAGAATGGTCACTGGAAAAGAATTATCCTCACAAATTGTAGATTGTTAGAGAAAAGAAACATAATGGTTCTACGGCTCCATCAGGTACATTTATGATTCAAAATGTTTGGTAATCAATAAATTATCTTAGGTCTAAGATACTGGATATGATACTCATATTTGTAATTCCTTACAGAGTCTTAGGAACTGGCATCACGTAGCAAAAGGAGAGATGAGGCTACAAATTGTTGGTGGATCTATTATAAACACAATGGTAGTGAGAGACTATCATTTGGTTTTTCCTAGTGGAGTGGTATTAGTATTAAATAATTGCTATATTGCAAAAGACTTTATTTATGGGATTATTTTTATTCCTATATTGTTTGAGACTGGATATATATTTCATTGTGAAAATAATGTTAGGAACATTAGTTTAGATGGAAATAAAATCTGTAATGGTTTACTTGAAAATGGCATTTATGTGATTAATACTAATTATGTGTATTCTGTGAATAATTCTTCTAACAATATAAATAATGGTTATCTTTGGCACTGTAGGCTAGGTCGTATTAGTGAGAAATGGCCACACAAATGAAAAATAGAAGGTTTCTTCCCATCACTTGATTCTGAATTATTTAACACATGTAAATCATGCCTCAAAGGTAAAATGAACAAGCACCCCTTCAGTGGGAGCAAATGAAAGAGTTGATGAACTCTTAGGGTTGGTACAAAGTGATGTATATAGCCCAATGCATGTAATTACTAAGATAATAACTCTTACTTTATTATCTTCACAGATGATTTCTCGAGACTAGGATATGTGTATCTTATAAAGAACAAATACAACATCCATAAGAAATTTGTTGAAGACAAAAATGTAGTAAATAACCAAATGGCCCATAAGATTAAGATTCTTCGATCAGATCGAGGACATGAGTATGTTGGACAGGAATTTCAATAATACTTCAAAGATAATAGGATTGTCTCTCAGGTTACTCCACCGTACACTCTGCAATGCAACAGTGTGTCAGAGCGAAGGAGCTGAACCCTATTAGATATGGTTTGATCCATGATGAGTAAGGTTGAGTTACCTCTGTCCTATTGGGGATATGCACTATAAACCACAACGCATGTGTTGAACTTATTGCCCACTAAATCTGTGCCTAATATACCATATGAGATGTGGTATAGTAAGAAATCCCCACTTATTTATTTGAAGGTGGGCATACATTAAGAACATTAGCCTAAATAAACTAGAGGCAAGATTGATACGGTATAGATTTATAGGATATCATAGAAACTCAACGGGATATATATTCTACAATACCGAGGAACAAAAGATCATTGTTTCTCGACACGCTATCCTTTTAGAAAAGGAATTTTGTTAAAGGAAATTAGCAATGAGATTGTAGATTTGGATGAGATCCAAGAAGTTAACACTGAGGCTGAACTAGCGGAAGAACCAAGTTCACTCGTATACAAAAAGACGCAACCTATTAGAATATCTAGTAGGGAATCTCATGCACCAAAGAGATACTGCAGTTTTCTCATGGATGGCAAGAAGAATGACTATGTCTTAGATGATGACACTCCTCTGTCTTTTCAATAATCACTGCATAGTAAAGACTCTATGCTCTAACTTAGACCAACGAAATCCAAGATGGATTCCATGTACAAAAAAGTATGGACTTTGTCGAATGTATCCTAAGGGATAAAATCATCAACTACAAATGGATTTTTAAGAAAAAGCTAAATTCAGATGGAGAAGTGGAGACTCATAAGGCAAGGCTAGTTGTGAAAGGATTTCATCAAATTTAAGATGTTGATTATGACGAGACCTTTTCGCACGTTGCCATGCTTAAGCCCATCTGAATTATACTAACTATTGTTGCATTCTATGACTAAGAAATATGGCAAATGGGTTTAACAATGTCATTTCTAAATGGTAATTTAGAAGAAACCGTCTATATGTCATAGCCCGAGTTTTTATGGTCAGTGGAAATGAAGGCAAAGCTTGCAAGTTGTTAAAGTTCATTTATGGACTTAAATAAGATTCAAGGAGTTGAAACAGGTGTTTTGATAAGGTAATCAAATAGTTTGGTTTTTAATCAGAACACAAAAAAGCGTGCATATATGGAAAGGAACATGGCAATGCAGTCGTATTTATAGTGCTTGGTCTATTATTTACTGGCACAGATACTTCGTTGTTGCAATCAGTGAAAGCTTGGCCCAAGAATTTCTCCATGGAGGATTTGGGAGAAGCAGGCAATATACTTGGCATAAAGATTTATGAAGATAGATCTAAGAGGCTACTGGAATTGTCTTAATCCTTGTATGTAGATACCATACTGAAAAGATTCGATGTGGAGAATCACAAGCGTGGAAATGTTCCAACACAATCTGAAGTCGTCCTTTCTAAGAAGGACGCTCCTCATACTGATGAAGAGAAAGAGCATATAAAGAGGATCCCCTATGCTTCATCCACAGGGTCCACAATGTATGCTATGTTATGTACTAGACCGAATGTGGCATACACATTATAATGCGTAAGTCTAATTTTGAAGAAAAATAGTGGACAACTGTAAAATGTATGCTAAAGTATTTGAGAAATATTCGAGATTTATTTCTTATATACGGGAATGGAGACCTTCTTATGAATGGGTATACGGATTTGAGCTTTAAAAGTGGTACAGTTAATAGTAAATCAGTGTCTGGTTATGTCTTTATGCTTAATGGCGGAGCCGTTAGTTGAAATTTTCCAAGCAAGAAATGGTTGTTGATTCCATAATGGAGGCTGAGTACATCGCCCTTAACGAAGCAGCTACAGAGGCAGTCTGGATGCACAAGTTTTTGAGTAAACTTGGAGCAATTCTTGATACCAAGAATCATGTGTCATTGTTCGATGATAACAATGCGGCGGTGCAAATCGCAAAGGAACATAGAGTACATAATTAGTAAGAACATAATCTTTGGAAGTTTTACCTGATTAGAGAATTTAGTGAGAAGAAAGAGATCGTGATACAAAGGGTATATACAAAGGACAACATAGCAGATCCATTCACTAAGGGTCGGGCTCAGTCAGCTCTCAAGAAACTGACTAAAGGGATGACATTGAGATCTCATAATTGGCCCCAAGTGCAAGTAGGAGATTGATAGGGTTAGGGGTGTGCCCTAGGGGCAATTTTGTAATTTATTGTAAATTAATTAACTGTGTAATCAATTCTTGTTCGTAATGAAGATGTTTTTCATTCTGTTATATATTTGTTACAATGTTTATAAATAATTAACTGTTTAATTGGAATATATTTAGCAGAAAATCCATAAATGATATGTTTGTGATAATAACTACAAATAGTTGTAATCATGGTATTATATCACAATGTTATAAAACATATCATTTTCTATGTCCCCAATCAAGATACATTAAGAATGGATATTGACGTTCAGTGAGACTAAAATATGTAGCTCTTTCCAAATATTGGGCATTGTATTACTCATGATGGCTAGGGGGACCTAGGGGTTCTGTACTGATAATTATTGGATAACTATAGAACGAATTACTCTATAGTTCTCTTTTGGTTAATATAATTAAAGTTAAAAAGAAAATATCGATCTAACTGATTTACATAGTTCTGTCGATTTGATAATATCATTGATCTTCAATATGAAAGCTTCACTTTGATTATAATCAAATCATGGCATGGTGTTTGTAACGACCAGCCATTTCTACTCTCAAAAGTCAACACTAATACATCTATGGATTCATATGTCAAGCATCCAAGTGCCGGATAGACAGATTGTTGAGGTAAAAGAAAGAAAAGACAGAACAGAATCTCACATCGTGATGAGTAATATATAATATACAACAGATCTTTACAAAGGAAAATTTGTAATATACATATATTAATCAGAGTGGAGTAATCATATCATCAGCCTGGACAGTTTAACAGCCTGTCCTCACAAATGCTGTTAAATACAAAACAAGAAATGCAGCAAAAATAAAATATACGTGAAGACGTCTTGGAGGCATCCAGCTCATCTTCTGAAGCTCCAAAGCATGCATATCTAGATATGGAATTATGCTTGGAGTGACCCGAGCATTATATTAAAATAACGTCCGAACTAGTCCGATAATCCTACGTGAGAAACACAGACCAAACAGATTTTTAATGTAACACCTTTTACAAATAAATGTATCTTATAAGACATGCCGCACATATACACGGATGGGTTTTTACCATATAATAACCAAACCATTTTGTTAGAATATCTGGTGATATTATAATAATGTCTAGGTTTTAAAATAAATATTCGATCATAGCTGAAACAGTTACATTAATTACATTATAGCATATTAGATATACAACTAAGTCTGTAAATTCACGTATTGGAAAATGGATTTCATATAATGAGAAGGCACCGGGGAACCACCTATCAATGTACACCTTTAGAAATTGTACCGAGGGCCTCGTCTAGACCCTCTGCCAACATGAAACTGGCCTACCCCTTACTGCATAGTACCAAATATGTCATTACCCGTGTTGTTTTGAAACCTTTTTCCTCGAGCTCGCAACATACATAAATTCATAGATGGTGTTCTAGAAGGCTAATGACATACCCTAATAGGTTCGACCTACATAGCCCTGTCGCATATCCCATGTTTTAGTCATTTCGGGTGTGAGGCTTGAGGCTACGTTTTACCTTTCAGCAAATCCCACTTGGAATACTAACACTGCCCTCTAGGAAATAATGTAATGCTAGCATTCATCCTTGCAAGATGTTCAGGATATGAACAAACTGAAGAAACTACCACTACATCTTCATGATTAGTAGCAAGTAGCCCTTGCACTTCAGTGAACTCTATCTTCATGATTAGTAGCAAGTAGCTCAAACATAATCGGGTGCAAAGGATTGCAAGATGGTAGAAAGAAAATGTTTAGAAATATTCTAAGTACCATCAATGGCAAATGATATATAGTTTTGATTGCTATCAATTAGTAACTTAGTGGAAGTTTGACAAGCAATCTATGGATTCAGGTCTTGGATCATGGTTTGAGTCCAAGGCATGAAAATCTAAAGGGTCAATCATTAAGAAGCAACATTTTGGAGTAGGAATGAGAAATAGTCCCAGTCCACAATCATAACAATCAATAGACCATCAATTAGTATCGACTGGTAAAATATTGGCATTATAGGCCGAGTTGATATAATGCTTTTCTCTTGCCTATTTTTGTTTATCTTGAGTAGACATTCTCCAACCAAATTGTGGGATGAAGATGAACAGATAAAGGCTTCTAACATCTTCCATTTGCCTATAAATACAACATTGAAGCAACAGCAAAGTGAATAAAATTCTTTTTAACTAAATAGGGACTCCTTCAGTTTCTAAACTCGGGTCTGGCCTAAATTTCAAGTTTGTAGTTGTAAATCTCATTGGAATTAGTGAAAATTACTAGTAATAATCATTTAATGTGGATGTAGGCATGACCTGACATTATAGAATATGGTGTCCTTACCTTTTGCTTTTCACTTGTAATTTCTTATATTTTTTATCTAAGGTCTAGGCAGGTTGAACTCATTATAAACGAAATAGATGCTGGAATTAGGCTAGCCAGCAGCAGAGTAATTGGGTAGATTTCATTTTTTTTTTTACCTTATAGGCCTTTATTGAGCCTATGCAGGCTAAATTTATTTATAACGTTTCCAAATTTTCTATTAAACAAAATCAATATTTAATTTAGATATATAAATAAAGTTTTATTTTATATAATATGTACTACATTTGATATATATGTATAAAATACACATATATGCATGCGTGCACGTGCGATAGGATAATATGTACATGGTTTGACATGTCCATGTATAGATGTTGGGATCTACACTACAACGGGCATGTCATCCCCTTGTGTATACAAATGGATTGTCTAAATATATCTGTATGTAAGTGTGTTTGTGTTAAAATATTTTGTGTGTGTGCGCGCGCATCTGTGCGTGTGTCAAATATAATTATATATTTATTATAAAATATTTGTTGTATATTATTTACATAAAGCATTTATTTAAATACACGCACACATATATATATATTTGTGTAAATTATAAAATTATTTTAAATATTAGTTTGTAAAATAATTTAGAATGTTGATAATATGAAATCTGAACTGAAATTATTTTACATATATATATTTAATTAATTTAAATACATATTACATATAAACATACATATACATATGTATGTATATTCTAAATTAAAATATAAAATACCTTAAATGTAATATTAATGGGGAATAGGTCTAGCACCGTAGCCCATCTTCTTCTCTTGTCCAATATTCATTCTCGCCTGTTTCTATCTTTTATTCACTTTACATTAACATCGTCTACCCTCTCCATCACACATAGGTTTTCTCTTTATATTTTTTATATTTTTGTCCCCATCGATTCTAGGCTAATCCTTTCCCAACCCATCTTCGCTACCTCAACACTACTTGTATTTAGCTTCACCTTCTATAATCTATCCAACTCTGGTCCTTTTGACTTAAGTTGTGTGTTTCCATTCATAACCTGAAGCTTCTAGTTGTCTACCACCTCCTGCTTAATTTTCAATGAAGATGGAACCCCTAGGTTGGTTGAAGCTACCTTTGTTGATGATTTTGTATCATGCTCTGATATGTAGTTATGATGCTTGCTAATTGGTTTCGGTTGCTACCTTTCGTTATCATTGTTGTCGGTGGTTTTTAGTCTGTATATGGTGCTAATTTGATAAAACGCAGGCTGCTTGTTTGGATAGTCGGATGTATTTCTTCTTTGTGCTTAGCTCTATTTCCTTGCTGAATTTTTCTACCTATTGACTCCCTTTATAGCGATTACTTTTATAGCGGATGCAGCTCATGTTAGTTTTGAATGTTGTGCTTTAAGGGTGATATGGTGGTTGTGTTTTTTATGGTTCTTTGGAGCATTTTTTTTATAGTCTTTCATCCTCCAGCTGTGATGTGTACGTGTTAGCTTTAGGATTTGTGCAAGATTGAGTCGATATTGTGTTATTGTGTAAATTTGCAATGTATTCGATAATCGAGATAGTTTGGCTTTATTGTTGCTTGTCAAAGTTTGCTTTGGAATATATTTTATTTGAATTGTGCAGGTTTTTGTTATGTTGTAGGCTTTGGAATGATTATCATTGCTTAATGAAATTTCTTCATGCCATGCTTAATTTTTGGAGGATTTTGTGATCCTGATCACGTTGAAGTTAGCATGATATTATGTACCTTTTGTCTTTTGAAGGAAGTTAGAGGGCTTGTCCTTTCATGTAATGTGTTATATGCAACTCTTTTTATATTAATGTAATTGTACCCAATATCTAGTTATGCTAGTGTAGAAGTTTGTAAGAATTTTATGCATCCTATGTAGTGCTCAAGTAGCATTTGTATCTGATTGTGCAGTTTAGTTTCTAAATGATTGCACCCTGCGTGGTGCTCGATTCAATTTGGTTTGGTAAAGCAGCTGAGGCCTTTCTTCCTCATACCTATAATAATATAATGGCACGACCACTACAAAATCAGCTTGCCTATGCAAAATAATAGTATTTTGTTTTGCCTACAAAATATAACTAGTTATACGTACGTACATACATACATACATATGTGTGTGTGTATCTCTGCATGCGTGTGTATGTAAATTGTAACGTCGCACCTTTATATCCATATTATCCAAGAGTATTACAAGTAATATTGTCAAGTAATATGGAGAATAAGGCTGCATTGGAGCGACCGTCCGTGAATATTTCCTTGGGCAAATACCATCATGTTTTTCTTTACCTCATTTAACAATTAATAACATGTACGATATCGGCACAAAATAATAAACATGTTGGCACAAGGTGAACAAAACAAAACAATAAACAATAGTCAGCCGCTAGTTTGACAATTAGCCTACAAGGTCAAGCGATGGAATGCACTAACGAATATGACAAGCTATAGACATGGCAAGTTTGCCCAATATACTATTTAGTCAAAAAGTATTACATCCTCCTTAAATAGTAATCACTAAAGTAATTTCTATGTGTCCACCACTCGGTGTTGCTTGAGTATTTGCTAAAAGTTAGTAGATTCCACTCACTTAAGATTCTACACAATAAGTAGTATAATCAACCGAGTAAGTGGTACCGAATGTCCCATACCCCTCGATACTACTAAATCATTTAATTATATTTCTCATTCCATAGAAAGAATAAGTAGCATGGAGGAAAAACTCAAATAGATACTAGAGGAAAAGTTATTATTTATAAAACATTAGTTTTGACTTTACAAACGTATGGAATGGTTTCCAAAATATTTACATATCTTTAAACCTTTTCTAATAAAACCATAAACTTCCCATAACTCGAGTATATATATCTATTTATTGAATAGTAAGCTATAATCTGAATTGATATAAAAATATGAATGTGTATATATAGTTGTATAAAACTCCATGGAATTAATAGGTTAATAAAAATATACTACTACACACACACACACACACACACACACACACACACACACATATATATATATATATATAAATCTTTAAATCTAAACTTACATATGTGTGTGTAGTCCACTTTACCTTTTGGAACATTATTATTATTCTTAGAACTCTATAATAATCTTCTTCATCAAAATATTTGTAAATATATATTTTATATCCATTTCATAACCTAGACTCTATAATAATCTTCTTCCTTGAAATATTTGTAAGTATATATTTAATATTTATATTTCATAACCTGAAATTGAAGTTAATAATATATGTATGTACGTATAGGTATTTTATTTATATAAATTCAAAAAATGACTTTTAAAGAATATATTTTAATATAACTAGCTTCAAGATAATTCCTTCCCATGACATATTTATATAAATATGTATGTATGTGTGTTATTTTAAATAATTTTAGAAACTGAAATTTCATAAGATATAATGCAATCAAATTTTAAAAAATCATAAAATCGAGAAAAGCAAAAGAAAAAAAAAAAGAAAAAAAATCAGTTAAAACCCAATCTGCCTGGAACTGTATATGCTTCAAGTTCGGTCACCTGTCTATTGGTGGGCAACCACCTGTCGATCGGTGTCAGAAAATCCTAGAGTCCTATAGCTCCTGGTAAACGACTTTGTATGTTGTTTTTCTTGATTCCGACACTTAAGGTTTGTTTAAGAGGAACCAATATATCATATATGAAGACATGCAACCATCCAAACAAGCATACAATAGTTTCAAATCAAGGAATAGTACAATATCTTGCAATTTTAACCATTTTAAACTTTCAGCAATTATCACTTCATATATTCATTCAGTTCATAAAAAATAGCTATTGAAATCTCAACCAATAACTATAATAGTAGCATGCAACGAAAGCAGATATAATGGTGAGGTTTACCTACTTTAATTCCATAAACAAGCTTGCCAAACACCGAATTTGACCGTGCATTTACAATTTCAGTAAATCCTAAAAATGTATCGACCAAAAATAAGAACAAACAAGAATCAAAACACTGAAAAACTGAAATCAATTTGTCTATAAGATGTATTAGGGTTTAAGAAGCTTACCTTGATTTTTAATGGAATTTCTGGAAATTAACTTGAATTTAAATTTAAGGATTCTATCCTAGGTTTAGAAGATGATGAACACTTTCTTATTTTCATATTTCTCAATTTTGTATGTATCAAGTTTGAAAAGGAGAGAAGCTTCTCTTTTGCTTAATTTTGAATGGGCTTAAGTTAAATAAGGCCTAACAAGAAAAGAAAGGTTTTTATTCTTTTATTTCTTTCTATTGAAATCCTTTTTCTTTTCAAATTCATTTTTCAATCAAAGCTTCCAAGTAATTTAAAAATGTAATTTCCAATAATTATTACTAATCAATTCTCCAATTCATCTTTCTTTTTATAATATTAAACCATAAATTTTCATACAACTCTGTAAGTCAAATATCTATATACACTTTATATTGATTATTTACAAAAGAATCATTTCTTAAACTCTTCTTATAAATAATTGAATAACTTAACAACTAAAATCTCAATATATCTTTTAAAATTGATTGCTTACAATTTAAACACTCCTTAAACTTTTCTTTATAATTAAAAGATTTAAAAAAATAAATCTCTATCTTTCTTATAAAATAGATTTTTGTAAATTCCAAAATGTAAATTCCATACCTTAAATTTCCTAATACTATTAAATTTTAGAATTTTCATTCTTAAACAATTTATTATTTCTTGTAAAATGATACAAATTCTAATTTCTCCATATTTCAATACTTGAAATTTTTAATTTCCCCTTTAAATCTCTAATATAAATTATTATATATTTATTTAAGGTAATTCTGAAATCAGGATTGTTACAAATTCCCCCTTAAAGAAATTGTGTTCTCACGATTCTATTTCAAAGAAAAAGACACACATATTACTATTAGTTATACATTCATTTTTAAAATATACATTATACACACAACAACCAACCATTTAAAACAATATCACAACATAATTACTTTCAATCATAACTCAAAATACTCCATATTCACTATCAATTTAGCATGTATCGGGATCTGCTTCGACCCATCAAGTATTAAGTGGAGCAATCCAAAAATAATTATTGGACCTTTTGTCAATGACTTCCTAAGAATCGAAACTATCTTTTCTGCCTATTATATAATATCATGGACTATGAATTTTATACAAACCCATTTAGAAGATAATAAACTTGCACAATAATTAAAATATTATATATATAAATGTATTTCCAAACATTGAAATGTTCGGAAAACTTCACCGTAATCTCTATGATACGAAGTTTATTCTGTAAATTTACAACACTCGGAACATCATAAAAATCCATAACATTCATCAATCAACAAATACTTATATGTACAAAATTCAAAACTCCTTGGTAACCTACAAATTATTGAAACATCACCTTACGTGCTACCTAAAATAGATGCATATGGATTGGTAAATTCCTTTCCTCTTCTAGAATATTTTCCAAGATTTTGATTTTTTTTCAAATCAACTTCTTGTCTGGAATAGCTTAATATTGAGTGAAAATTAACTCATTCCAGAAATATTTCAAATTTCAAATCTCTTCTTGAAAAATCAAAATTGATAAGATTTAACCTTTTTAGTGGAATACCAATTATAAAAGATAAATGAGTTGCTTTTTTCCTAAATTAAATCTCAAGATCTTCTTTTGTTAAACTCAACTCCATCCAACAAAATTCGAAATCTAAATTAAACTCAAAATACTCCATTCTATATAAATATTCTTCCAAATGATTTTCTCAAAAATTTACGCTTGACAAATAATATAAATATTTTCCACTTTAAGAAATTCTTCCAATATAAAGTTTCATCTTTTAGTTTTCCATACTTACCAAAAAAATTATTTCCAAATTTTTTTTTCAACTTCTTCTCCATTATTCGCTTTTAAATCAACTTCATTAATGTAAAACTGTAACAATCGGCACCTCCGAACACACTGATTCAAAGCCCAAAATTTTCTTTTGAACATAGTCGTGCAAAGAACTATGAACTATTAGGTTTTAAAGGTAATTACAATGTTACAAAGATAAATATAACATTTCACAATTATACGCTTTCAAATCTCACAATGGAAGGAAATAAAATATAAGTATCGAGAGTAATTCAAATAACATAGTACCAGAATAGTCGTAGTCCATACAATAAATGACATATCAAGCCTTCTCATGCAAGAACAACATAAGTCTGAGAAATAACAATAAGTCCAAATGATAGATAAAACTCCCAAACAACACCATAGTAATAATATGTCTAATAGATAAAATAAAATAAATAGAGAGAGGCTAAAATAAATAAATGTCCACTGACGTGTCACCTTCTTCACATACCTGTTCCAAATCAACTCACTTACTGCTTGTCCTCGTGTAATAGGTAATAAGAGGGGGAAATGGAGTGGGTCAGATAAAGTCTGGAGAACGAATCATATCACTTCTGGTATGGTGTAAATAAGTGATTAAAGTTCAGCTATATCCTATACCTAGGGTGTTCCTTAGTATGTTTTCTACATAAGGATCTAGTTATCTTACATTTTAAGTTGACTATTCTAGATGTACAATTATAGTTTATTAAAGTTCCATTCATTGATCGAACATAATAACTGAATATCTCTTAGACAACATCTCTAGGATATAACTACCTATTTATATATTGAGTTAGCATTTAAATTGATAATCTTTTGGATTACTCTAAATCAAATATAGCTTTTTAGGATAAGTCTACTTATTCAGGTTAACAATCCCAAATTAATCCTGTGGGTTAACAATCCTAATTTAATCCTTTTGTGGATACATGTATCCTATGCTCTCTAACATTACACAAGTAGAATTCAAGGGTGGATAAATGATTCCAACTATTGTAGGATTAATTATTTCTACAATGACGATTTCTTGCCACCACAACTCTTTTCAACTCCCACTAATTTAGGTGGTTTGGAATGAGTATGAATGATAATGTCTTCAAATTGCGATATAGTCTCCCAGCACGTTAAGTGTCATGTTCCAAATTCGTGAAGTGAGAGCCTAGGACTTGACCCAATGGTACGTGTCTAGCTTGTTGCTTGACTACATTTAGCTACGCGCTCCCCCGAGTAACTAAGAAGTGGAAACAAGTTTCCTTGACCCATTATACTTGGCCTGCCCCAGGTCTAGGTTCAATCTGGCACGCTGCTTCAGTTCAGATGACTGACCCTTCAGCTCAGACGACTGACTCATATTATTTAAAAATAACTTTTCTGGATTCATACGTCTAAGCATAGGAATAAGACTTCTGAATCGAGTGTGTTTCATACTATTTCCTTTTTGTTTTCATACTTCAGTCCTTTAGCTCTATGGACCTTTAGCTCATACGTTCGACCTATATCTCAAACATCAGGTTGAGGTGTCCAGACGTCTGAATCATGCTTCATTTGTAACGTTTTCTTTCTAGTTCGTAATTAATCATTTTTAGTCCAATTCAAACGTCTGACAAACTAATTCAGATATCTGACTTAGTTTTTTTCTAGATTTTTCAAGTTTTATTTTTCTTATTTATTTTACTTTTCTAATTTATTTTACTTTTTTTCCATCGATTCGAGTGAGGGTTTAAAGGTTTATCTTTATAGTGTTTTCGATATGGTTTCTACTAATTTATATCAAAATAAGGTGGTTTATTCTAACATTTACAAATGGATTTTTAGTCAATCGTGTGTGTGTGTATACACGTATATTTAAGGTATTTTACGTATGTTCAAATCGATTATCTATTTCCACATATCCAATATTGTTTCAAACTATCATATGAATCAAACCCATAAAAGTTATCTACTGCTTATCAAAATCCAACCAACATGTTTTACAATTAAGATCCACTGGGTTAGATGTAGTTTTAAAGATTCAATGGTTAGATCTACTATCTCCTAGGGTTTCCCAATTTATTTCATTTAAAGATTCGGAATAAAAGGTAGATACAAGAAGAGAAATCATTTTTGTATTACTAAAAGGTATATAATTGAAATTCAACTACTTATTCGAATCATACTTATTTTGTAGGTAGAACCCACTCATCATTTAGTTTTCCGTCTTCTCTTTAGATTTGTATCCGCTGCTGCTTTGCTCTAGTTTTGTTTGTGGAACCCTTCTTTCTCTAATTCCTTTTATATTCTTTTATTTGATTTATTTTTTACTTTGTTTGAAACTTTTAATTTATTTTTTGAGGAAGGAGATGAGAAAGAAGAGATGTTTAGGAGGCGGAGGCTAGAAATTCTGAACAAGAAGAGTGGGAGCTTAGACCTTTATTTATAGTTGAGAATTACAGTTTCTATTCTAATTTTTGAAATCCATAACTATGAAATTTCCACTATCCACATTTTTTATTGTTTCTACTCAATTGTATCAAAATTAGCAAGTTATATATGATTTATGACTATAAATGACGCTTCGGACATGATGGAATAGACCAGAGGCATGATTCCAACGTTTGTTGAAATTTATTATTTTTTCCTTTTATGTAAAATTCCTTTTTTCCCCTTATCCATTTTTTTATTTATCATTAAAATTTCTAAGGTGTTACATTCTATCCCCCTAAAAAGGATTTCGTCCTCGAAATCTCAAAGGATGAAAAATTGTAATCTTCTTGTGCAACTAGTATCTACAACCATATACTCAACCATCAACCACTTGCAACCATTGTCCATAGTTTTCGATTTCTAATGAAACATATACAGATAGTTATGGAATGCATATGAGCATGTAGGTAATGAAAGAAATGCAAATGCTTATATCATTTATATAAATGCAACCCCTTAAATACTTGCAATTTTATATGAATGAGCAACCATCCAATAAATATGCAAAAATGCAGCATCCATATATAGCTAATAAAATAAAGTGGATAATGTGGTGTGCGTCATAGGCCAACATGAATAATAGTGTGCACTATTGGCTAACAAAATGCATCTATTAGCAACCATCATCCAAAACACGTCTAGTGACGTATTCACATCCATGCCTAACATCCATATACTTAACTACCTATATAATACACCAAGGCTAAGTACTATGTATCTAAGTAATTCTATTAATTTAATTGGAAACTTACTAGAAAAGAAACATAGATGGGTTGCTCGAATATTCTTCTCTAGCTATTAAGTGCTCTTAGTTGGATCGTCTCCCCATTGTACTCTAACCAGTCTGATTACTTTATTACATAGTCGCTTTGCTCCATAATCAATAATATATGTAGGTTTACGGCGAACAAGTGACTCTCACTCCACTTCAACTTCTTCCAATTGACTTAGTTCAATCACGGTAGCTGAATCGTGTAAGCATTTTGCAAGTGTGATACATGGAAGACTTTGTGAACCCCCGCCGGCTTTTTTGGAAGTTCCACTCTGTAAGCCAACTTCTCTACTCTCTACGATGGGAAAAGGCCCTATAAATCACAGTGCCAACTTTCCCAAAATGCTAAACTACATAAAGTGTATAAGTAGCAAGATCTTCACAAAGATCATGTCACCCACCGTGAACTCCAACTCTGTGCATCTCTTATCAGCATAAGGTTCATACCAATCTTGCACGGTCTTTATTCTTCTATGGATCAAGTCTACTTTCTCAAAGATCTTCCTAATTATGTCTGGTCCAAGAATGATCCTATCAGTAGTGCTCCACCAACAAGATGGGGATGTAGACGACCTCTCGTACAATGCCTCAAACGGTGCCATTCCAATACTTGCCTAACAGTTATTAGTACATGCAAATTCCACTAATGGAAAGTTATCCCCTCAAGAACATCAAAATCCAAAATACATATCCTCATAAAAGCCTCCAGTACCTATTTCACCCTTTCTGTCTTCTTGTCCATCTGTGGGTCAGAGGCTATAATTAGACTTAGTTTGATGCCCAAGGAATCTTAAAGAATCCTCCAAAGCTCATTAGTGAAAGTGGATCTCGATCGCTAACTATGCTAGAAAGGACTCCATGTAGTCAAACCACCTCCTTCACGTATAAGGTCGCCAAAGATGCAACCATTCTTATACTCTCCACTGGAATAAAATAAGCACATTTAGTCAATTGATCGACAATGACTAAGTACTCTCATTCCCCCTTCCGCTCCTAGGTACCCCATAGATAAAATCCATAGAGATACTCTCCCATTTCCACTACGGGACATCCAAAGGCTTTAATAATCCACTACGCTTATTCTTACTCTTTGACGAGTCAACTTGTAAATAAACTCGGCTACATCTCTTCATTCTTAGCAAGAAAAATACTCTCTTTATATCATAATACATTTTGTCCCCACCGGGATGAATGGTCATCTTTGAATGATGAGACTCCACCAGCACTATGTCAATCATTTCCTTAATGAGAGGAATGCACAACTAACCATTCCTCCTCAACTATCCTCTCGATTCAATAGAATAACGATCCAAATGACCCGAATTCTCTCCTTCATTTGAGCTTCTCAAAAATATCTATTAACTTTGTATCATGCTTCTTACTTAAACCAGTACAATGGCAAAATAAAGTTGCTAACAATCCTTCTGTGATGTTGTAGGTTGAAAATCGAATGTAGAAATAAAATCCAAATGCTTCCATTCAAATAACATAAGGCTCAGCATGGCATGCTTCCTACTCAAGGCATCGGCTACAACATTGCCCTTGTTTGGAGTGTATGAAATACTGAAGTCATATAAAGCCAAGAACTTTATCCACCTCTGTTTCCTAAAATTCAAATCCTTTTGGGAGAATAAATATTTGAGACATATATGATCTGTAAATAGCTTAAATCACTCCCCCAAAAAATAATGCCCCTATGACTTAAGGGCAAAAAATATGGCTACTAACTCAAGATCATGGTTAGATAGTTTCTCTCATGAACTTTTAATTGTCGATGAGCATAGCAAACAAATCTACCTTCCTGCATCAACATGGCGCCCAATCCTCTTCCACAAGCACTAGTGTATACTGTGAACGCCTTCGATCCATCAGAGAGCACCAAAACAGGTGCACTAGTCAATAACTTCTTCAACTTTATAAAAGTGTCCTCACATTCTGAATACTAAGTGAAAACTAGATTCTTCTTGGTATGATGGGTCAATGGTGTAGAAACTTTAGGGAAGTCCTTAATGAACTTCATATAGTAGATAGGCAAACCAGGAAAACTTCTGACCTCTATGGTATTCTTTGATATGTGCCAATCCTGTGTTGCAGCAACTTTACTAGGATTGACCGCTAGCCCATACTCGGAGAAAACATGTCCTAGAAAGCAAACCTCCTAGTGCTAGAAGTAACACTTAGAAAATTTCTCCTTTAGCTTATGACTAAGGAGAGTGTCGAGCACTTCTTTTAAATGCAACTTGTGCTCTTCCTTTGTTTTCGAATAGACAAGCATGTCACTAACAGATACCACCATGAACTTATTCAAAATCCTCTAAAAGACTTGACTCATGAGGTCAACAAAATACTTAGGTGCATTGGTTAATCCGAAGGGCATGACTAACTGCACATAGAATCTATAGGGTATCAAAAAAGTGGTCTTCTGAACACTATCCTCAGCTACACCTAATTGATGGAACGAGATAGCCAAATCAAGCCGTGAGAATACTTGTTTCCTTGACTAACTAATCAAAGAGATCGTCTATACGAGGTAGTGGAATAACGATTCTTCTTTGTCGACTTATTTAGCTCTCAATAATCGATGCAAAGCCTTAAAGAGCCATTTGCTTTAGCAACAAAGACAACAGGTGCTCCCCATTCTGAAATACTCCTCTGAATGATTCCCTTCTCTAACAATTCATTTACTTGCTTATTTAGCTCCCATCTTTCCTTAGGAGCCATATGCCTAAGAGATAAGGCAACAAATCTAGCATTCTCCTCAAGATAGATTCGAAATTCGATCTCCTTATGAGGTTGAAGATCGAAAACTTCAGAAAAGACATTTTGGTAATCATGGACATAGGTGCTAAAGCCAACTCATAATGTGATAAATCAAGGGAACATAGGTAATTCAACATAATAGAACTCTTGGGATCATAATAAACCTCTAGACTGCATCCTCTACAAGTACTCAAACAAACCACCTTCCTATCACAATCTAGTACCGCTCCATACATAGTCATCCAGTCCATGCCCAAACTTAACTCAAGCCCATAAAATCCCAAAACATAAGCATTGAAATCGCACTCGGACGCCTAAAATATAAAGTTTCAAATCTCTATAAATCATGGATAAATGAATCGATCCTCCAATGGGGTTCCATACTACAATAGGGTCTACTACTATACTAGTCTCTAAATGTAAGTCACCTATTAATCTACTTGAAATAATGAGTGTAATGCTTTGGTATCAAATAGAGTGCGTATAGATGAATTAGAGAGAGTTAACACACATTCGACAACGATTTTCTTTCCCTTATCCACAACTGGAACTGTACTCAAGCTAGGAATAACATCTGGTGCATATGCTGGAACCACCTAGGTAGAAGTTTTAGACAATTTTGGGCACTCCCTCTTTATGCGACCAAGTTGATTGCAGTTGTAACACTTTATCTTTACTATATTCATCTTGCATTTCCTAGTAGGATGTCCACTGAAACCTCTCTTCCTACATCTGAGCTCTTCCTTCTTTATCTTGCCTTGATTCCCCGTTCCACCCTTGCGTTGACCCTACTAAAAAGGATTCCCTCCTACCTTCTTAGGGTCATCCTTAGCTTCCTCTTTGGAAATGGTATTTAGCAAATCCATTTCCACCAATCCCTTATAAGTAACTCCCATCAGAATGTGGCTAAGAGCCAAATATTAAAGAGGTTGGTTTAGCCCTTTCGTGAACTTCAAGGCCTTTTTATGTGGGTATTTATCAAGTCAAATTCAAACCTAGCTAGCTCATTGAATCAGTACACAAATTCTTTCACTGTTACGTCTCCTTGCTGTAGATGTATGAATTTATCAAACTGCACTCCTTGCTCTGTTGTAGAATGGAAATTAGCCATGAAACGTCTTCTAAAGTCGCCCTAAGTAATTTCTTCCTCATTAGTCTTTGCCACATCTGACCAATTTAGAGCTTCCTTTTGTAAGTGCTAAGAAGCAAACTACCTTCTAGCAGCATCATCCAGCCATAACAACCCAAAAAACCTTTCACAAGTACGCAACCATGCCTTCAAGTCCATAAAAAATTCAATTCCCACACAAGGCTTTCCTTCTAAGCTTGAAAAGTCCTATATAGCCTTGCGAAATCCGCAACTGATGGGTTGATTGGCCCTGCACCTTGTGTTTATTGCGGATCCTCTACTGGGGTTAAGTTCAGCTTAGCCTCTTGCTGGTAGATACCAACAGAACCACATTGGAACTTTCACATCCAAAATCTTAGCTGCTTCGCTCGTACCATTTCCAATTTGATTATTTATTCTCACTATCTGTGATTAGGAATCGTTAGCAATTTCCTTAGATAATACTAAGCCTTACTGGAATTTAGTGGGTGTACTAGTATTATACTCATATTGGTATATATGATAACTTCGAAAATTTTGAAAATATACAAGTACATTCTCTTAGTACGCACCTAATACCTAAGGAATTCTGAACTTAAGCTTTGATACCAACTATAACAATCCGCACCTCCAAACACACCGATTCAAAGCCTAAAATTTCCTCTTGAGTCGTCGTCATACCAAAAAGTACGAATCCTTAGGTTTTAAAGGTAATTAAAATGATACATAGATAAGTATAACATTACATAAATCTACACTTTCAGATCTCACAGCGGAAGGAAATAAAATATAAGCACTAAAAGTAATTTAAATAACATGTTCGTAGAATAATCGTAGTCCATACAATAAATGACATATCAAGTCTCATGTTACATCTGCATTTACCTTGAGCTACATTAAAGGAAAAGGGGGCAAGGCATGATGCCAGGAAGGATGCCCTCACATCAAGAAAAATTAGATGCAAAGAAAAAGGAATTGAATCAATCAAACTCATACTGCACTGGGAGCCATCTTGAGGCTACAGTACTTAACCCGACTTGGACCCTACAATCAAGATAATCGCAGCAGAAGATGGATATTACACTCGTAAAGAAACAGGGGTGGGTCACAATGACAATACATAAGATCAAAGTAGAATAAGAATACTGCACCGAGGCATAGGAGGTAGTACATTCTGAACCGATCTAACCGCATCTCCAAAGCCTATACTTTGTCAACATCTACAAGAACAGGCCTGCATAACACATACCGAGGGCAACCTAAGCAGTACCACAGAGGGTCAAAAGCACTTCAAAGGGCTGCATGTAGTGCTACTCAATGCTTCAACGCAGAACCATACTTGCAGGTAGACGATAAAGATATAGAGCTCCTTCTTTCTCTCATTAGCAACCCAAGCGTACTTACAATAAGGACAAATCCAATCGCAGTCAGCTCAAATCATGGCTAGCCCCAACTACATTCCAAGCATATGACAAATTATCTCTCAAAATGAAATAGAGCGGTGCAACTCCATTTTCGCCAAATATGATAGAAAGTTAAACAAAGGTAGCAGAGACATCGACCCCATGACCCTGATACGATCGAACAAGCAAGTGAAAATCAGCACCATAGCATCATGTGGGGATCATACAACAGCCAGTATTGATACAATGGTAGTATCTCGAGACCAACAAGTGATACCTAATGTCCCCTTAGGACTTACATGCAAAGTCAGTTCAAGTTTGGATTCTCCCCCCACAATTTAAAATATTCCCACTCTAGTTTCAGGAATTCCTGCCTTCACTAAAGCTTCTTGCCAAAGATATGTCAAACTGACAACATGGATAAATGACATCTGGCAAAATCCAAGCGTTAAAACATAACAACGAGGAAAGAACTCCAGCAATCCGTATACATCTCAATACTATTTCTATCATGAAAGGGACTTTTACCTTTTCTCTTTTCGAATACATTTAAGGTTTTACTGTACTCTCTGCCATGGAAACCTATACCAAACTAATGAAAAAAGAAGAAAGAGAAATTTCCCTCATTGACGTAGGATATCTTAATATCCAAACCACATAAATTTCTTGCCCTTTACTTTTTTTTCTTTTGTTATTTTCCTTCTTAGTTTTCAGTACTGAATCTTATCGTACTTGTACTTGGATCAAATACTAGTTGGAGTTGACATTTTAACAAACAGTTGAAGTGCAACTACCTGATTGTGTAAGCATGTAGCGGCATAATCACCACTCCATCGCAAAATTAAGATTACTTAATTTTGTTAATTCAAATTATTGAGGTAATTACCAAGCTAATTACTTCACGCTTAATAGAGGAGTTGGAAGATGAAAAAGTTTTCCAACATCTCCATATGCCAGTATAACATCATTCTGATAAATATCAATAGGTCCAATGATAGATAAAACACCCAAACAATACCATAGTAATAATATGTATGATAGATAAAATAAAATACATAGAGAGGCTAAACTAAATAAATATCCATTGACGTGTCATCTTCTCCATGCACATGTGCCAAATTAACTCACTTACTACTCCGTCCTCCCGTAATAGGAAATAAGAGAAAGAAATGAAGTGGGTTAGACAAAGTCTGGAGAATGAATCATATCACTAGTGGTATGATGTAGATAAATGATTGAAGTTCAATTATATCCTACACCTAGGGTGTTCCTTAGTATATAATCTATATAAGGATCTAGTTACCTTACATTATAAGTTGATTATCCTAGACGTATAATTATAGTTTATTAAAGTTCCACTCACCGATGGAACATATCAACTAAATATCTCTTAGATATCGTCTCTAGGATATAACTACCTGTTTATATATTGAGTTAGCATTTCCATTGATAATCTTTTGTATTATTTTAAATAAAATGTAACTTCTTAGGATAAGTCTACTTATTCGGGTTAATAATCCCGAATTAATCCTTTGGGTTAACGATTCCAATTTAATCCTTTCTTTTGATACACGTATCTTATGCTCTATACCATTACAAGTAGCATTCAAGAGTGGATTAACGATTCCAACTCTCGTAGGATTAACTATTTCTACAATAACAGTTTCTTACCTCCATAACTCTTTCCAGCTCCTACTAATTTAGGTAGTTAGGACCGACAATGAATGATAAGAGCTTGTAATTATGATATAATCCCCCATCACATTAAGTGTCACATTCTAACTTCATGAAGCGAGAGCCTAGGACTTAACCCAAGATGGTACATTTCCAGTTTGATGCCTAACGCTATTCAGCTGTGTGCACTCCCAAATAACTAAGAAGTGGAAACAAGTTTCACTGACCCATTTTACTTGGCCTGTACCAGGTCCACGTTAAATCCGGCCCACTGCTTCAGCTAAGACATCCGACTCGTATTATAAAATAATAATTTTTTTTCATTCAGGCATCTAGGCATAGAAATCAAATGTCTTAATCGAGCTTATTTTATACTATTTTCTTTTTGTTTTTAAACTTTAGTCATTCAATCGTTTGGACCTTCAGCTCAATTGTTTGAGCTCCATCTACCAGACGTCTGAATCATGCTTCATTTATATTGTTTTCTTCCGTCGGTTCGAGTAAGGGTTCGAGGTTTATCTTTGTAGTGTTTATGATATGGTTTCTACTAATTTATATCAATCTCAAGTGGTTTATTCTAACATTTATAAATGGATTTCTAGCTAATAGTATATAAGGTATTTTACATGCATTCAAATCAATTATCTATTTCTACCTATTCAATGTTATTTCGAATTATCATATGAATCAAACACATAAAAGTTATCTATTGCTTATCAAAATCAACCCAGTATGTTTTACAATTTAGATCCATTGGTTTAGAGGTAGTTTGTTTGATTCAAGAAATGGACAGACCAAATTTTAATAAGAAGTTTCATGTGTGTGTCTATAACAAAAGGATTTTCTTTTCTTTTGCTTAGAATATTTATCTTACCAAATTTCATCTTAAATACATTTTCAAGACTTATCTTTCACATTCAAAACTTAAAATCTATCCTAGTACATAGCATATCCTTATACTAAATATTTTTCTCATTGAATTCATTTCATAAAATCTCCTTTCTTTGTTTTTATAAAAGAACTTTATATCTCATCAATATTGTACCAGGCTATAATTGAGCACAATAATTTTTATTCACCAAAATTGGAGTATCCAAAATTCATAACTTATTACAATGATAGATTAATTATAGTTTCATTTTAAACTTCTCTTAAATTGGAATCTCATATATATAAGTTTTATATCACTCTATAATTTATTGTAATTATAAATTTTAATACTCATTTAAACCATAATATGTTATGCACAATCATCCAAACATATTACAAATAATTTCCTTCAACAAGCAACTAATATAGATTTCAAATTTATAATTATGTTATAACATAATAACGTTGTCTGGCCATCCGTTAATAGCGACTTACTTTGTCAATTAACTGCAATGTTGACTTTGGGATCAACATTTGACCTCCACTATCACTATGCTCGGTAGCTGCAAATTTCGTCTATAACATCTATACTTGAAATATCTCCAACTTACACTAGGGACGAAATATGGAATATCCATTTCATCCCTTCAATAAGTTAAATAATAATTGATTGAGCAAACCCTTCGTGAATGGATATGCTATGTTGTTTAAATTATCCATTCTACTAATCAACTCTCTCTACTGCTGATAAATTACATTTATCATGTGGACTTAGTCAGAGTATATTTCTAGAATTTTACTGGATCTGATCATTACAATATAATCATATAACAATAATGTAGTATTCTCAATACTTGCAATCACCGCTAGCTTAGCTATAAATTTATGCATTTATATTATACATTGCTTTCATTGTGGTGCTATCAAATTAAAGCTTCTCAGTTAAAATTTGAACATGAATTTAATATTAACATATTATACTTGATGACACTTATTAAGTTCGAGTCTGAATACTCCTTCATAAGGAGTTTTTTATTTCTGTAAACATATCTCTAATATTTCATAAATATTCAAGAATGCTCTAAAGTACTATTTAGTGATCTTAATTTGGATTTGAAATTAGCTTCATGTATCAAATATATTAGCTAAATGCGATTTTGTAGATAATACAATATGTATGATAATTCATAACGTCGATACATAAGCAAACCATCTTACATGTTCCATATTAAACATTTAATAAGGTATCTTCATTTGGGACATTCCCAACGTCCTTTATACTTATTATAAAAGATATAAATTACAAATCCAACATCAAGTATTAAACAACCAAATTATTACTAATTTGAATATAACTACATCGTTAACAATTAGTAGTATGTTGTATACTTATAGTTTTATAAATATCGATGTACCTTTAATGCACGTTCTTATGGACATACGTTTCCTCTGCATTTTGATTGAAAATCAAAAAAATTAATATTTATATCAAAACACTTATTCAAATTTGATGCTTGTCGAATGATATCTTTATATCCGTTCTTGGATCATATCTAAAAATCCACGAACTTAATATCGCTCCCACTGACTTCGACACACTTTGATTGTTATGTGCAAACGACATATTCTAAATAATCACTTAGAATTTTCTATTTAAACACACAAACAAGTAAAATCTGAATTAACTTGAGTACAATGAATGGCGAATATATTACGTTAATTTCAATAATTAAAATTTATGATATTATTCTTATCAATGTTGCTCATTGTATTCCAACTGTATTAGTCTTTCTCTTGAAGATATATTTATGATCGATGGATCATATCCCTTTGGGTACATCTATCAAAATCATATTTTGATAACATACTTGGAATCCACTTCGAATTTGTGCATCATACCATATTGTGGAGACAATACTCTTAATTATTTAATTGACAACTGAGAATTATCTTTCACGAATTAATAGGAAACCTATAGTTTCTCTTCAATATGCGAGAATACTTATTAGACTCTCTAGTGCATTATGTTCATTTATGTTAGGTTAATTTTCATTTCATATCATGTAATCAATTTGTTCTTTGGATCATATCCATATCCATTCTACTACTAATAATTTCTAAAAGAAATTCTTCGCTACGAAATTGGTATATTTGAAACAATAATTTTTTCTCAATGTAATGGAACATGTATTCATAAACATTTTATGAATTACATTATATAAAATTGATTTGGTTTTTATTTACGATACTTATGTTCAAAACATAAATTGATCATCCTATGACGGTCTTTCCAAACTACTTAAGGGTGATTCATATAAGATCCCTCATGAATAATTATTACGTACAGTCTTTCAACTCGCACAACCCATCAACTCCTTGGCTTAGGATAAGTTAGGGTTTCTTATAAACCCTTATCTTGTATGATTTTCTAAACCATTCTTTGGATGAAACTAATTTTTGTGTGTTATTCTTAAGTACGCGACCTTAAAGAAGAAGTTAACTCAACTTCACCCAAAATTAATCGTACTTCATTCAACGAACTTCGATTACTCTTTATTGATACATCATTATGTATCATATAGAGGAGCGACTTTTGAGATTGAACCCTTATTCATTCTAGGTATGTTTGGAACTCTTTCCAATATACTCACATTTTTGATCAAAATCAAATAAATTTTATTTTCTACTGGACGTTATTTTATTTACTTCTATTTTATACTCTATGAGATTATCATAGACATACTCCATGTGTATCAAATACACTTTCCATGTCAATGATAACTCATCGATGAATATATCGAAGTATGTGGAACTGTTTTGGTATTAATAGACTTGTGATTGCATACATCATCGATGTAGATTATTAAGATGTTCTTACAATATTAGAAAAGTTAAATGTTACCATTTTATTTTTCTAATAATTCTCCCGCTAGTCTTTTATGTTTCTCCAAACCCTAAGACGAAACATGGATGTCTTTTAACTTCACTAGTGTGTGTCGGGACTTGTCTGTCTTGGAATTCTAACCTTGAGTTTCCTCAACAAATCATAGCCCCACAAACGATGGATAACTCCTTATCGGTTGAATCATATATAACTTTTAACCCATGGTTTCTTATCCTAATTTCATTTCGATCTTGAGTTTGCTTAACAAATCGAAAGATATTATTCACTCGCACCTATTATTTCATGACAACTTAAGTATAGTATATGTATAGGGATGGCAATGAGGCGGGTTAGGGTGGATTTTTCATGTCCCTTGTAACATCTCATTACTTTAACGATTATAATAATATTTAATTTGGATACTTATTAGGAATTTTGAATAAATAAATGAATTAATTATTGAAATTGAAAAGATTTCAAAGTTAAATTAAATTTAACTCGAAAAAGTAGACATAGAGTTAAAATATATAAAGATGTTAGAATTTTTTTGGGGAAAATCAAATTTGGAATTTACTTGGAAAATAATTTAAAATTCAAACCTGAAATTCAAATTATATTTTGGAAATCCAAAAGTTGTTTGGGAAATTATTTTTGGAAAATAAATTAATTTATGGATTCTGAAATTTATTCTGAAAATAAAATAGTTGTTTTATAATTGTTGAAAAATTGAAAAGTAATATTTTAATAAAAGAAAAATTGTTATATAAATTAAATAAATTTTGGATTAAAACATCCCGAGCAAAATATTAATCGGAGATGAAATAACGGTCAAATATTAAGTCGATTAAGGGTTCAAAATGATTTAAAAGAAAGTAAAGTAATTCAAAAACTTTTTATTTGAACGCTAAATTTCATGCTTATCAAAAACATGATTCTTTTTTTAACTTTTTCCAAAGTTTCAGCGTTGAGCATCTCTAATCCAAGCTTATAAATAGCCCAACTGATTCCATTTCTCCTCGTTTTTTAGTAGCCTAAATTGTGCAAATCATTTATAAAAAAATCATAGTATCTTTGCTTCATTATCTTCAAGCTATTCCATCTACAAGTGAGTATAATTCTTCTTTTGATAATTGTTTTGTTCCGTTCTCTATACTTAGTCATCATTAACACATGTATAACAGAGTTAATTCATGAGTATACTCGTTAGTGTCAGTTCTGTATTTCAATACAATAATCAGTAGCAAAGAAAATAATAAAACATATGAAGCTTTAATGTTCATTTTATTCATTACTTGTATCTAATCAAAGTCTACCCAACAAATTTTGATTTATATTTACATGAATATATACACGCTCTTGTGTACACTTGACTTTGAATTTGAGAAAAAGCATAAGTAAAGGTTGATATATAAATATATATATATATATATATATATATATATATATATCACACATTATCTTTCAAAACATCAAACCTATATATCTTAAAATCTAACATGAATTTGAGTATGCAACCAAAAGAAATTGCAGAGGAAAGTAAGATGAATAAATCGACTAGCTTTTGTCTCATTTTCAAAGTCTATGGTGATCAGAAATGACATCATTGTGTCTGTGTCCGTATTGTGAACGGGTAAGCTACGGTTGGAACACAAAGATATCGATAGTATTTATTGCATAGTTGAGTGCAATGGTGGGTTCGATTCGATTGTTGATGGCTTGAGGTGGCAAATCCATGTTGACCCAGCTGAGCAAGATAAATAGAAGAAAAAATGTATATAGTAAATAATGTGTGCGTCACTTGCATGTATTTTTATATACTAGGTCATAGAGAAAAGTGCATTCGAATTTACCAATTTCCATTGTGTGTGCATCTCCATGCATCCACATGCATTCATGTAAGAAGGAGGAAAAAGGGAAGGAACAAGGAAAATAAGAAGTAAAAAAATTGGATGTATGCATGTTTCATGCACAGAATGAGAAGGAAAAAAGACAAATGATGAAAGATAGGAAGAAGAGGATGTGTGCACTCATGCAAGAAAGAAGGAACAAGGGATGTGCATTGTTTCATGGACAGGAAGGAAAATAAATTAATATATTAAAATATATAATAATATAATATGTTTTTATATTTTCATGAAACATAAAAGATACTTCGTTTTGTTTCTCTAAAAAAGGTGTGTGCACATATACGATGACACATCGTGCACTGCACACGACTTAGTTTGAAATGTTGTCTAATTTTTTTAGTATATGAATATATATGCTATGGATGATTTGTGTGTGTGTTAATAGTTAAAATATTTTAGAATATAATTCATATTTTTAAATATTAAATTGGAATTATTTGATTATATTTTGAACGTAAATTAGAATTAAAGAATGAGATTCTCTTTAAATAGTCCAAATATGAGTTTGGCTTGAATAAGATGAATATTTTTATGGATTTAAATATTAGAAAACTTTCATAAAATAAAGTTAATTTACTTTAAAAATGAGTTTGAATTTAAACCATAATAAATTAATGGTTTAAATATAAATAAGGTTCTCTAAAAGAATTTTTTTTTTTAGAATTACTCAGATATTATTGAAAATAATTTATAAATGAATTTGAAATTCATTTACTATATAAATATAAGTATTTGAATTTGGAATTGAATATTAAATGATACTGAAAAGTACTTGGTTAAATTTGAAAGAATTTATTATATGATTTCGAAGAAGAAAAAACCAAGTATATAAGTAAATATTTTAGAAAACATGGGTATGTTTTATTGAATATGAATTAATAGTTTAAATTGAGTAAATAAAGAATTTGTTTGAATTTAATTTAAAATATCGATTTACTAGTTTAACCATAATTCATTGTACTCATGTTAAGTCAATAGAAACTTGCTCGATTAGATTTGAATAAATTAAATAATACTTGGCCTAGACTACTAAGTGGAATCTATTTATATTGCTAAGTATAATTGAAATATAAGTTTCAAATGGATGAGTTGGATAAATTTGGGTGATTTTAGATACTTATTTATTTTTAAAAATACAATTATAGAATTATGATATATTTTCACCCATGACATATACCGATGCAAGTTTATTATACCCGGTAATATTAATTTGAATTGATGAATTAAAATGCTTGAATGCGCCATTGTGTGATAACGAATTATATATACGCGACATTTATTTGGGATATAACATCATTTTCGAGAATGCTGATGTTTTGGGTAGCTAAATGGTTCTAAAAGATAAAATTTTAACAATTGATGAAAATGGTATGAGGTATTGACTACTAGACTGCTAGAATCCATCTGAGCGTACTGATTAGAGGATCGCAACCCAAATCGTGATAACATAAGACTGGCCTACCCATTGCTGGATAGTACTGAATATGACCACCCCTCAATTGGTATCAGCAACCGTACCGAAGCATACATGAATTGATAGTAGGGACTCTAGATATGGGTGACCTTACCCTAATGGAAGCGACCCACTTGGCCTTGCTGCATATTCCTTGTTTTGATCATTTCCTTTTAGTGAGGCATGAGCTACGTTTACCTTAACTATAGTACTGCCACTTGGAATGCTAACATTGCCTTTCAGATGTTGACACAATGTCAGCACTCATCCATACAAGTCATTCAGGAGATGAATGAACCAAAGGAACTACTTCCACTACCCCCATTTTGAAATCACCCTCAAGGTTAGTAGCAAATAGCTCTTGTATTTCAAAGTCTTCATCTTGGACTTTGCCTTCACTATTTTCAATTTGAACGCTTATGTTAGTTCGAAGTGGTTTTCGAATAACAACCACTATTTGATCTCGGTCTCTCCAAACCAATGTTCGATAGTTTAAAAAGGTCAAGTTGTTTATAGTGGACAATTCCATTATCAGGGTGTAAGATTTACATATGAAAATACATTTCATATGCTTATATTATCATGGATCGCTTATCGAAATTAACCCCCTTGTATTCATCACGTTCTCGAAGTGCGGTATTTGTGATAGGTACAAGTTGACTTACTTCCAATAAAACATATCAACATTTTATTACAACTACTTTAAATCATTTGGCTACTTAATAGCATGGACAAGAGATTCTTTGGTTTAAAACAATTTACTTAAACCAAAAAGTTGGTTAATAATAAATAACTGATAAAGTTTGAAGAAACTTTAAAATAAAAAACCTTAATTAAATTATAAGTTTAAAACTTAATTAAACTTTAATAAATCTTAATTATGTTAGTATTTAATTCATAAATAACCCTAATTTATCTTTGTTGGGTCTTAATTTATCTAATTAATAATTAAACCTTGATTAAGCTTGGTTATGTGAAAATCAAACCTTAATTAAAATGGAAATTATAAAATTTTAATTTACTTTAACTAAATAACATTTATTTATAATTGAACATTAATTAAGTAACAATTAAGTAGATAATTACCCCTTCATTTAATAATAATTAAAATAATTAATTAACTCTAATTAATAATACTTAATAAATTATTAAACCTGATAGAATGGCCCAGTGGTTAAACACATGTAAGTAATACTCATAGTCAATAACCTGGAGGTCAGGGGTTCGATACTTGGAAACTACATACAAGGAAATAAGCCCGGTTACTCTATGACTTAAATGGTGTCTAACTGTGGGTTCGGTTCAGGCACCCCCAGGTTTACTTAATTGGTTCTTGGTTTCAAAAAAAATAACTTTAATTGATTAATTATTTAAAATAATTAATCTTGATTAAGTTAAAATTAATTACTTTTTATCCTAATTAATCATATATTAAAACCTCCTTAATTAAAGATAACTAACTTAGTTAATAAATTCTTAAACTCTACTTACCTAACCCAATTACTTAATTAAATAATATTTCCCTAATTAATAAATTAAGTAAACAAATTATTAAATAATAAAAGCCTGCCCTTTTTACTTACTTCATTAATTTGAAATGAGTTTTCAAAAAAAAAACAATCCAAATGAAAACATTTTAAAACTTGAAATTGTGAAATTTGCCGAACTGCATCCATAACGACTATCGCTATCAGCGTAGTTCACTAGAATTGATTTCTAGGTGAAAACCTCACTTAAACTCTAGCTACAACATGTTTGAAACACAATTGGAAGAGTTTTGAAAACTTAAAAAATGTGAAAACATGGAAAAACATTTACTAAATTCAAACCCGACAAAACAAACTTTTGTTTTTCAAATCGGATCTCAAGTCCTCCGAGACTTTTCAAGGTGCTGACTTCATAACATTTAATCACATACACTTGGTTTTGTTTCATAAACACACTACCATTGTATCACAAGCTTGTAGGAAATGTGGATTGTGGATCTTAAGGCAGAATTAACACGAGAGGTGGGGTGAGTAGTGTTTAATTAATTTTATGAATGTTTTTGAAATCTTTTTAAATTAAACCCAAACAGATGCAATTCACAAACACAGAGACAATCACAGAACCAGACATAGATGCAAATAGTAAATAAAAGCAGCAAAGGAAAGAACACGCCAGAATTTTATATTGGTTCGGAGTTACCCTACATCAGTCCCACACAATTTCTTATGCAGATTTCTTTTCGAATATAATATCGATATTACAACCTCGATTTCAAGGCCACGAGATACACCCTCATGTCTCCGAGTCCAAGGAAAATTCTCTTGATTTAACTAGGCTACAAGATCACCTAATTTATTTACAAGCTACAATCACACCCAATTGATTTATGGGTCATAATCACACAGTTTTCGATCACACTTTGATAGAGAAAGACTCGATACACTTTGATCTTTCGATCTTTGATTACAAATGATCTTATAACTCTAAATAGCACTGAGATTTTTGAGAGAGAGAGAGAGTAATAGATAATCAAACTAGAGACAATCGAGTTTAATTCACTCAAAATTTGTGTAGATTTTTGTTAAGAATGTTTGAAATAAGAATGGAAGAGAAAGAGGAGAGAAAACAAAGAACTCTTAAGTAAAAATTCATTAAAACTACTGGTATATATAGGAGAGCAACGGTCATGTCCATTCGTGAAAGGTTATGACGAATTGACATTTCTTTTGAAAATTTGAATTTTAAAATCTATGGCTATCATGTCGACATGGGGGGTATAGGCATGTCAACATCCTCTAGTATTTTTTGAAAATTGATCTTTTTAAAAGAGATTTTCTTTTTAAAGTTTGTCGAAACAATCTTAGAACTTTGTAAACTATTTTGAATATACTTTATGATTATAGAAACCTTTGGAAAGTGACCTTACGAAATATAAAAGTAATAAAACTTAAATATATAAATATTTTGAGATTAAATCTAAAACATTAAAATTAGGAGAGAGTCTAAAAACAAGAAATGATTTTGTAATTAATATGATTAAAATAAGTTTTTGAATTAAGGCT
This sequence comes from Allium cepa, assembly GCA_030765085.1. Classification (NCBI taxonomy): domain Eukaryota; kingdom Viridiplantae; phylum Streptophyta; class Magnoliopsida; order Asparagales; family Amaryllidaceae; genus Allium; species Allium cepa. The sequence continues at coordinate 686,806,252 of CM060932.1, read as the reverse complement.
AAAATATTTAAACTGGGAGAAAGAAATGTCTTTTTTAAAAAGATAGTTTTGAAAAAATCTAAAAATAAGTCATTATAAATTTTCGTGGATTCCATTCCACTAGAGAAGGTCGTGGGTTCCATCCCACTATTAAAGTGAGAAGGTGGATTCCATTCCACAATTAAAATCAGAATAAAGATTTTAGTGCTATTTTGAAGTTTTAACATAAATCTAGACTCTATTACTTATCTTGATATCTTGAACTCTTGATACTCATGAGTCTTCAGTCTTGATTTCTACAATCTTGAATTCGTCAGTCTTGAATCTCTATATTGTACAATCTTCATTCTCAATACCTGCATACATATATCCTACATATACATATATATCTAGGCAAAGATATTAGTATTTATATTTTATAACAAGTCCTAAGGTTATTGTCATCAAAACCATTATTTCAGGAACTAACAAAGCCAACCATTCACATACCCATATCTAAACATATCATTTGACATCCAAATTACAAATCCTAGCTCAACCATAAACTTGTAATCATATTCCATCAAAACAACATGATATTTCAACACCATGAACATTATATTTTTACAACATGTAGTTTATCAAAATCAAATTGTTTTCTTTTCCAAAAACAAGAGTTTTACTAACTGAAACTTTACTAACTCAAGACGAGATTTTGCTAAAACTTGGATATAAGTTAGAACATGGTCTTAACTTGCAAAAATGGAGTCATTGAGTGGCTAAGCACCAAGATTAGGCTTCGCCTGGGTGGACTTGGGATCGGCTATGTGAAGGATGGAGCTTGTACTATGGAAGAAGAGATGTTTTAGAGTTTGTAGAAGTGTTTTAACAAGAAGTGGAAGTGATTTTTCTCAATTTAGAAAATATGAAGTAAACCCATGGATGTGTTTTCTTAAGCTCTTAAGAATTTTTGAAATGAAGACGGAAATTGTAAAATGAGAAATATGAAAGATTAGTGGAATTATAGGCTAAGGTTAATATTTAAAAATATATAAAGTGCTTATAATTAAATATGTATACATGCATGCACTCCATCCCTCTCTCCCTCATTTTTGTACTCTTCATGTAACCCCCCCCCCCCCTCATGCAACCATTCTTGCCATGACCTCATGTACTTTGAGTTGAAAAGGATATTTTTATATGTTAATATATGTACACACACACTTTTTGTAAATAATATCTCTTATTATCTTATATGTTTATATACTTAAGTGAGAAACTATGTACATGCATATATACATGTACACACCATGTTAAAATAGTTTGTAATGTGTGTACGTGTGTTTCAATAGTGTTATGACATTTTAGATAACATTTAATCAATGAAATATCAGTATTTCGGTAAATTATTTTCGGTTACATATTTTATTTCTCCATGAACTATATATATTGGTAAAGGAAATTTAAAAATAATTTTATCATCATTAGCTATTATTTAAAATAGTTTTATTTGTTAATAAAAACCCATTTATTTAATTTTTAAAATATATTTAAATATTCATTTATTTAGCGATTGAATTTCAGGCCGTTATACTTTCCACCCCTTAAAAGAATTTCGTCTCGAAATTAGGAAAAAAGGAGATAATTCAAACTACGTGAAAAGTTATATATTCATATCATAACACAGATACAAAGACATACACTAAGCATCCATAGCAAACATGCATACACTAAACATACAACCTACGACTAGCTATCCTAACATCAACTCGGGATAGGCTTCTTGCATACGATCCACAATCTCCCAAGTGCAGTCTCTTGGATCCTCACTCTATTGAATCTCAACAAAATGCACCACCTTGTTACATGACCTCTTTCCTTCCTGATCCACAACATAAATTGAACGTCTAACTACTATCAAGTTCGGTTCTATCTCCAATTCCTCTTAAACTGATGGCTTTACAATCAAAGATGGGTCATGAACATATTTTCTCAAACGAGACACATAGAATACATTATGAACTGCCGCCACTCTCTCTGGAAACTCAACCTTATAAGCAAGCAATCCAATTCTCTCAAGTATATGGAAAGGTCCAACATACCTTAGAGCTAACTTTGCTGCTTTCCTAAATCTAACAGCTCCTCTTTTTGGCGAAATATTCATGAACATCAAGTCTCCAACTGCAAATTCCAAATTCCTCTACCTCTTATCATCATAACTCTTTTGGAGATCTTGGACTTCCTTCATTCTTTTCTTAATCACTGCAACTTTTTCAGTAGCTTCTCGGATCATGTTCGGTCCAAGTACTAGTCTATCTCCTGTCTCAACTCAACACATTAGTGACTTGCATGGTCTTCCATTTTCATAAGGTGTCATACTGATGCTTACTTGGAAGCTATTATTGTAGGTGAACCCAACTGATTGCAGATGATCCTCCCATGATCCACCAAAATCCAAAATACACGCTCTCAAGAGATCCTCTTGAATTTGATTCGCTCGCTCCATCTATAAGGGGTGGTATGCTGTGCTTTAGCTCAATTTTGTTCTTAGAGCTGTTTGCAATGCTTCCCAAAATTGACTAGTAAATATAGGGTCTCAATCATTTACTATACTTACAGGAACTCCATGCAACCTGATTATCTCTCTCATAAAAAATTCAGCTAAAGAAGCAATGGTTCTTGTTGGTTTTTATCGAAATAAAATATGCCCTCTTCGTTAGTCGATCCACGATAACCCATACACCTTCATTTTCTTTTCTGATTCTGGATAAACCATCGATAAAATCCATTGATACCATTTCCCATTTCCAATTAGGTATCTCCAAGGGTTGTAATAATTTGACTACCTTCTGATGATCACCTTTGATTTGTTGACAACATCAACATCTGCTAACAAAGATAGAAATATCTCTCTTCATTCTCTTCCACCAAAACATTCGCTTCATGTCCCTATGATCTTCGAGACATCTGGATGGATACTCAACTTGGAACGATGGCATTCTAACAAAACTTCCTGGCTAAGACCATTGATAGTTGGTATATAGATCTGTCCATTCATCCTCAAAACTCCTCAGTTATCAATCTTAAAATTTGTACACTATCCCTCCTCAACTTTCCTGATGATTGCCACTAAGCTTCTCCCAAACCTTTGCTTGTTCGTTATTCTTTCTAGGAGGTTGGCGTAACCTCCAAGAGAGTCAAAACAGCATTCATGCTTAAGGCATCTACCACCACATTAGCCTTCCGTGGCATATAAAGAATATCCAGGTCATAGGATGTCAGATCTCTAACCACCTTTGTTGCTTCAAGTTCATATCCTTCTAAGTAAAAAGACAATTCAAGGATTTATGATCCATGGAGAGACCGAATTTTTCACCTAATTAAAGAAGGAAATTTAGTCTTAAATCTCTAAATATTAGAAAGAAACTAAGAGGAAAAGAAGGATCCCTACCTAGCAAGTAGTGTCTCCACATTTTCAAAGCAAAGACAACAACTAGCAACTCTAGGTTATGCGCAGCATAGTCCTTCTCATGAGGCTTCAACTGTCTATTTGCATATGCAATTACTCTACCATGCTGCAATTACTCTACCACGCTGCATCAACACACTTACCCATATCACATACACTTATATCACAACATGCTGCATCAAGTCCTTTGCGACTTTTCTATGTGCTAACTTCACAAAATTTATATCATATACACTTGGTTTTGTTCCATAAACACATTACCATCATATCATAACCCGACCATTCACATATCCAAACATATCATTTAACATCCTAATCACAAATCCAAGCTCAACCACAAACTTGTAATCATATTCCATCAAAAAAACATGATATTTCAACACGACAAACATTATATTTTTACAACATATTGTTCATCAAAATTAAGCTGTTTTATTTTCCAAAAACACGAGTTTTACTCACCGAAACTTTACTAACTCAAGGCGAATTTTTGCTAAAACTTGGATATAAACTAGAACTTGGTCTTAACTTCTAAAATGGATTCGTTGAGTGGCTAAGCACCAAGATTAGGCTCGGCTTGGGTAGACTTGGGCTCGGCCATGTGGGCTAGTGGAGGATGGTGGTTGTATTTTGGAAAAAGAGGTGTTGCAGAGCTTGTAGAAGTGTTTTAGCATAAAGTGGAAGTGATTTTTATCAATTTAGAAATATAAATAAAAGCCAAGGATGTGTTTTCTTAAGCACTTAGGAATTTTTGAAATGAAGATAGAGACTGTAAAATGAGAAATATGAAAGAGTAGTGGTATTTATAGGCTCAGGAAAATATTAAAAAATATATGTAGCACTTATAATTGAATATGTATACATGCATGCATTTCATCCCCCTCTCCCTCATTTTAGTCCTCTTCATGTATCCCCCCTCTTATGCAACTACTCATACCATGATCTCATGTATTTTGAGTTGAAAATGATATTTTTATATGTTAATATATATACTTTTTATAAATAATATCTCCTTTTATCTTATATGATTATATACTTAAGTGAGAAAATATGTACATGCATATATACATGTATGCACCATGTTAAAATATTTTTTAATATGTATATATGTGTTTACAATAGTGTTATGGCATTTTAGATAACTTTTAACCAATGAAAAATCAATATTTTGGAAAATAATTTCCAGTCACATTTTCAATTTCTCTATGAACTATATATATTGGTAAACAAAACTTGAAAATGATTTTAGTTATTATTTAAAATAGTTTTATTTTTTAATAAAAACCAATTTATTTAATAATTAAAATACATTAAAATATTCATTTATTTTGCGATTAAATTTTGGGTCATTACAAAATGTATATGTCTTCAAAAGCCAAAAGGGCAATGCAACAAAGGGATCATGTGAAGTGCACTCACAACAAGCAGTTGGTGAAAAAAATGCATAGGCTTGTCGAGGCAGTTAGTCTATGTAGAGGGTGAATCTAGAAGGGTTTACCTATGAGTATTCCTGTTGGAAACTCAAAGAAGAGAGTTAAAATATAACTCTTCTTTATATTTATCGACCTCGTGAAATATGAACATTGTTTGGATATGCGGGTGAAAAGGACCGATCTATGGTAAACGTTGAATATGTACAAATATTAATTAGTTAGATATGCGGGTGAAAAAGACCGAACTATGGTAAATAGTGAATTTGTACAACTATTGTTGTTTAAATATGCGGTTGAAAAAGGCCGTACTATGGTAAACAATGAAATCGAACTCCAGAGATCTGAAAATAATGTACATAAACTTAAACTAAAAGAAAATCATATAATACGAATAGATTGTGATATTCTGGTTGATTAGAGTTGGGAGTCATGATGATTAGAGCTTTGACACTTGTGTTAAAACCATTTTAACAAAATATGGGAGGGATATTGTTTGGTAATAGTGACATCATTGTGTTAGATTAAAATGTCATGTATTTGTACCCGACACCAATCTTATATGTTATTAAGAACTACTATACTCATAGCTAGATTTCCAGCCTGACTTGGGGTTTTTTATGTACTTAACAACCTCGGGTTAGAGCGAGATTATTTTACAGGTCAATAGTATGACTATTTCTGCTTTGTGGGCTGCGAAATGGAGTTGGAGCAAATGACGATGACGATGACAAGGATTTACTTTATTTGAGTTGTCATTATATTGATCGATATGATGTGATGAGTTGTATATGTATATGAGATGATTTATCAATATTTAGACGATATAAAATTCATTATTTATATTCATTGTGATTTTATTAATTAGGAAATTATCATTTTTGTCTTCGATATTGTATTATTCAAGTCTAAAACTCATGTGCATTACCTTGCATCGAGATGAGATATGTATTATTATTATTATTATTATTATTATTATTATTATTATTATATATATATGAGTATTGAAACGTATTCGTATTGATCCAAAGCAGTGTATACGAGAGATCGCTCCTTCCATGGCCATTTATCCGAGCTATCGGATGGTACACTCCTTCTGATATTTCAGTCATTAGAGCCGGGGCGTTACACCCCAGACTAGCCTTGAGTTTTTCAAACCCTACCTTAGACCTTTCCCGTAGACCCGATGTAGGTTTGGACTTTCGCCCATATCCTGAACCTATATACGGGTCAGGGTAGATCCACCCCGCCTAAAGACCCGATGAGGCTTTACATATGCATTCAAAATATGTATTGTTGTATGTATATTTATTTATTTTATTTATAAGAGGGATTGTCATTAAATGATACAATATATATATATATATCATTGTTTAGAATGATAGGTAAGGTAATAAAAATGAGGTGTATGATAACGATTCACAAAAACATGTATACGTTATTATATAATTATTAGTGATGCAAGTTAATATCATGAAAATCTTATAATTTATTAAACGAAACATTAGAATAGCCATGTTATAGCCGCTTATGCATAAAAGGACTAACAAATTATTATTATAGGAATAGACCGATTTTATGTGATTCAGTAGCGCGGGTTGGGTTAAGGAGGGTTAGTCAAGCTCTGACCCAACCCTAGACCCGGAGTTCTTAAGAACGGATAATGGGTCAACTCGCCCCGATAACCCAATGGGACAGACCTTGGGAGGGGGTGTTAAAACAGGGCAGGTCTACCGAGTTCAGACCCTAGACCCACTCCATTGCCATCCCTATATATGTACCTTGAGCTTGCTCAACAAACAAGTTTAGTTATCTTATCTTGTCTAGTCAATATATTAATAATACTATGTGTACATCTCTAGTTTGAGTTTGCTGAACAACCAGAGAGTATGCAAATAATTTATTAATATATAAATGGTAGAGGACAACACTTATATTAAAGGTTCATAATCTTTAACATATTTATTGAGTAATGTCGACTTATGAAATAATGTATTTCTTATGAAATACCCTCATTATCCAAGTGTTAGGCACGGTAGAAATCGCAGTATACGTACTTTTATATATGTATTTATTCTTTAAGTCTGTTTAGGGTTTCTTTAATGTTCCACCATTAGTTTATACATTTTATATAATTTTTATTATTATGTAACTTTTACACTTTATTTAACTTATATAATATTTATGTATAATATTATATTAATTAAATCTTATTTAACTAACTAACACTTTAACTAATCGTTATAATATTCAATTATAACATATTATATTGGGGATATATATATTATAACCATTAAGAAATACACATATATGTTATATATATATATATATTAATTTATGAATTAACTTTTAACTAATTTATTGAATTAAACAGTTTTAATTAATATTTATTAAATTTGAAAATAATTTTATACACACATGTATACTCATATTATCCTAAACAATTCAAGACAACACAACGTATATCATTATATATATTATGCATGTATATATATTTATTCAATTAATTAACTTATTTAATTAATTCATTATTTTAATAATCTTATTAATAAATAATGATTCAGAAATTAATTTTATAACATTTTTCAAACATATTAAAAAAATATTATAACTTTTATAATATGTGTTCTATTTTAAATTTAACTTATAAATTTAGAACTTCCATTTTAATTTTCAAAACAATTTAAAAATTTGCGTCATAACATTTATAATAATTTTCTTTTTAATAAATAACTCTGTTTGTGTAGTTTTCTATGCAGCCTATCCCAGGCCAGGATAAAAGAGGAGAGTTGTGATAGGCTTGGCGAGCTAACATAAAAACTATAGCCTCTCTTATGAAAATGGAACCTTATTATATTTCGTTGAAGCATAACCCTTTTAGTGACATGCCATATTGAAGCTCAGGTATGGTGATAAATAAGCAAGGGTTGATACGCCACTCCCTTAGTGGCACACCATATCGTGGCTCGGGTATGGTGATAAATATGAAAGGGCTGGTTCGTCACTCCCTTAGTGGCGTGGTACATCGACACCCCAATGTAGTAATAAATGAGTAAAGGTCTTCGCACTTTACTTGGTGAGTGCAAGGGGCAAGGAAGCTAGTCGATGAAAGTATGATCCGATTAGACAGTTGGAATGTAGGGTCCTTAGCGAGAAAGTTAAGAGAGATAATATATACTATGATTAAGAGACGTGTAAATATCTTATGCATTCAAGAGGCCAAATAGACGGGCCAGAAGACAAAGGAAGTGGAGAACACAGGCTTCAAGTTATGGTACACGGGAAAAGAATGTAACAAGAACGGGGTAGACATCTTAATTGAAAAGAACCTTAAAACGGAGTGGTCAACGTTAGAAGACAAGGGGACATGGTCATCCTAGTCAAGCTGGCAGTTGGTGATATGATTCTGAACGTCATTAGTGCATATGCCCCAAAAGTGAAGCCGCCAAGAGGAATTTCTTGAAAGAGCTAGATGTCATAGTTAGAGATGTTCCTAGTAGCAAGAAATTTTTCATAGGAGGAGATTTCAACGGCCATGTTGGTACAACTAGTAGGGGTTTTGAGAGAGTGCATGATGGTTTTGGATATAGCGATAGGAACTATGAAGAAGAAGAAATGTCCAATTTTGCTACTGCTTATGACCCCATAATAGCTTATACCTTATTTAGAAAGAGACAATCACATTTAGTTACTTTTAGTAGTGGGCAACACTTTAGTTAAATTGACTTTGTCCTTACTAAAAGAGATGACAAACGAGCTTGTGTAAATTGTAAAGTCATACCTGGAGAATATGTCATTTCACAACATCATCTTTTGGTATCTGAGTTTCGCCTTCTGATATGTGTTTCATAGGATAAAGAAGCCAAGATTAGTCGGACGAAATGGTGGACGCTTAAAGAAGATGCTTCATGGGTTTTTAAGGATAGAGTGATCAAAGGAGGAGCATGGGATATGGAAGGAGAAGCAAATGACATGTGGGATGAGATGGCAACGTGCACTCGAAAAGTAGCTACTGAGCTGTTTGGAATAGCAAAAGGAAATAAACGCGAACCTAAATATTTGTGGTGGTGAAACAGTGATTTGCAAAAGGCTATCAAAGATAAGAAGAAATGCTATAAATGCTTGTATTATCATGGGAGCAAGGATAACATGCAAAAGTACAAAGCGGCAAAGAAGAACGTAAAGAGAGCGGTGAGCGAAGCAAGGGGTCGGGCATATGAAGATCTATATCAAAAGCTAAGTATGAAGGAGGGTGAAAAAACATTTATAGGATAGCTAAGCTTTGGGAGAGGAAGACGATAGACTTAATGTAACGATCCGGAATTTTGGGTCGCTAAATTTGAACATTTAATTCATTTTAAATGTTGAATATGGATTATAATTTGAATTTTGAAATAAAAGACTTTGGTTAAGTTAATAAAATTAGTTAAATTCCAAATACGGGAATTTAATTGGAATTTGAATAATAATAGCTTAATACTATAATTGGGGTAATTGGTAAATGTGAGTGTAAATAAATATAAGAATGGTTCGTAAAAATTTATTTTAGTTTATTTTGATTTAAATAGTGATATTGGACCATTGGATGGAAATTAGAAGTTGATAAATTGAATTTGGAATTTTATATTAATTTAATAATGGAATTTATTAATATAATAATGTAAATAATCATATTTTGATTTAAACTGAACCAGAATGATCTCTAATGTGAATATAAATTTTATACGAGTTATAATAGAGTTAGTAAAATTTTAAAAGTGAAATTTTAGATGATTTCGACGATTGTGAAAATCGCGAGATTTAATCGACGAGTTAAGATAGCCTTCCGGGGCACGGTCTTGGAATTCGATGAAACCAGTTCCGTTGGATCCATAATAGTTAGTTATTATCGAATTTCAATTTTCGTAGCAATTAGAGTTGTTATTTGACCGTGGCAGCACGAAACGCATAGAAATCGATTTAACCGATTTAATTTTAATTTGATTGTTTAATTCCATAACTCGTGCATACGATCAAATTAGCTTCTGGAACCTGTTCCATTGTGTCTGGAACGCGGAAAAATCCTAGAAACGCCTATTGGTACGTGAGGATTGGAGTTCGTTTGCATAGGTTGTTGAAATTTGAAGGAGATTAAATTAATATTAAATAATATTATATATATGTTATATTTGTTAAACCCTAATCTATTCTCAGGCCGCCGCTTATTCACGTTTAATGGACGAAATTAGTTCGCCTTCCACCTTAGATCTACCACAATCCGTCGAGTTTTAGGAGATTCGTTCAACTACAAAGATGAAGAGCTCCCCGAGTTCTACGAGTTGTGCGGTAGTGATCCTGTTTGGAGCGACGAGATGGGAGAAATCGAGTTGGGAAGGCCGCGCGTTCGTGTTCGTTTTTAGAGCTGGGGGTTGCGCTGAGCTTCACCGTCTTCCGGCCGACGATGGAGGAGGGGATGGCGCATGTTGTGGCGGCGCCTGATCGCGCTCGAATGGGCCGGAGGAGGAGCGGCCTCGAACCCTAGTTCGCGAGTTGATGGGTTCGATTTTTCTGTACCGGCTCGCATAAGGGAAGAAAGATGCATGGGGATGGCCTCGATTTCCCACTGCTAGATCTACGGCTGATGTTGTTTGGGTAAAAGTAAATTAAAATAAAAAGAAAACTTGTTTTCAAATTGATATTCAAACTTTAAAGTTTAATATCTCACGCGTTTGTAATCAGATTTCAACGAAATTTGCGGCGCCGGAATCGTAGAGATGCGTACTACGTAAGGGTGCAGTTCGGGAATCATTCCGGGCAAGTAGAAATTTGAGTTAAATCGAACGTCGTTCGGTTTAATTTAAATTTCGAACGCTCGCCGAAACTCAAGGTGAATTTAACTCACTCACATCTGGAATATCAGTTAATTTAAATAGTCATTAATTGATGATTGCTTGATTGGTTGAATATGATAATTATTATTAAATTGAATCGATATATGTTGTTGTGCTAATATCTGTGGATGCAGGGAAAACAGGTTGGTGGGATCCAACTGGATCCCTCACAAGTAGAAATTAATTTATATTCTGTGATGTCTTATCTATTATTCTGTGATAATTTGTTTAGATCTTGTTATGCTGCGTTTTATTTATATGCTGTGATGAATTAAATTGAAAGTTAAATTGTGCTTTGCTGTGATTGGGTGAATACAACCTGAAAATTTTAAATATAAATAGATGAATTGGGTTAAAGGTTATAAAAGAAATTCCTAAGTAAAGAATTTAAAAGGAATTAAATTCAAGGAATTGGATGGTATTTTGAAGGGTATGAAATTTGGTTTAAAAAAAAGAAAGGTGAATTGTTTTAAAGAATAGAGAGATTTATTTTTAAGAATGGGAAATATGTTTTCTCCTGGAAATTTTATTTTGTTTTTAAGAAAAACTTTCGAATATAAATTTGCAGTTTAAATATGTTAGAATATTTTAGAAAGAAATATTATTTTAAATTATTTAAAGTGTAAGTAAATATTTATTTAAGTAATTATGGTAATTAATTATTTTAAAAGGGTAAAGTAGCATTAAGTTCTCAAAAGGAAATTATAATATAAATATTTAATTTAATAACTTTATTTTAAAAGGCTAAATTTGACTTAAAGTACTTAGGAAACCTATACATATTTCTTTAAGTATTATTTCAAGTACATAACTTCTAGAAGCTTTATTTTAAATATTTTAAACCTATATTTTGAAAATGATTTCCAGGAAATAGCAATTGGCTTAAAATAAAAGGAGCTATTTTTAAAGTATGGAAGGGAATTTTACGGGATGAACGTAAAATTGAATTAGAATAAATCGTGTAGGATTTGTTGGAAGTATTATTTGGTTTATCTCAAAATGGAAGAGTTTTTCCTGAAAAGCCAAGTATGCTTTAAAGCTGATTTTTAAAAGGTTAGAAGTTCTGAAATTATATTAAGGAATGGTTTCAAGAAAATCATTTAAGTGGCATGAATTTTAAAGGAATATTAATAACATTTTATACTTTATAGAATGGTTTTAATTTAAAGATTATTAATTAAAGTTTTATTTAACTTGTATAGGGTTCCATAGCCTTATTTAAAAATTTAATATGACTGAACTTTTATTTGAAGCTAATAATTTATATTTATAAAGTAGTTTTATTCGAAATATTTATAAAAGTATCTATATATTTTAAATTAAGCATGTAAGTAGTTTTAATATAAATGTTTTAATGTATTTTCAAGAATAAAATATTTAAATGACTTTGAACCTTAAATATTGGTACTTGGATGTTTTCAATGGAAATAAAGATTTGGGAATCTATTCCATGAGAAGAATTGGGTTTAAAGTGTTTTTCAAAAGGGATTTTGAAAATGGAAACGTATATTGTAAAGATATTAGAGGAAAATAAATAATGTGGGAATTATTTATTGTGTCATGGATGTTTGTGAATATGAATTGATAGTTAAATCACCGACTATCAATATTGGACAAATGCGTTGATCGTTTCGAAGAGACCGGGATTGAGATTTATTTCTCGAAAAACACTTCGATCCGGTTTGTACGTTTCATGGGAAAACGTGTTCGGAGTCGAAGATGGAGCAGTGAAGTGCAAGGGCTAGTTGCTACTCATCCTGAGGATATTCCAAAATGGATTAGTAGGAGTAGTGCCTTCGGTTCCGTTCGAACCCGGGATGGACTTGTACGGACGAATGCTTTTGGAACATCGTCATGAGGGCGATGGGCATTTTAAGTGAAACATTCTAAAAGGTAACGCTTAGCCTCAAGCCTCATCAAATGGGAATGACCGAAAATCAGGGGATATGCAGCAAGGCTTCGTGGGTAGCCCCCACTTGAGAGTAAGGTCATCCCTGTCTAGATGTCCCTTTTTATTCGGCTTAGTGGTGCGGTTGCTGATCCCAACCGCGGGGTGATCTTATTCGGAACTGTCCAGTAAGGGATCAGTCCGGCCTTGTGTTGCAGAGGATCGGGAGTGGTCCTCGGTACGGTGATCTAGGCCCCGTACTGTGACAGGTGGTACCCCAGTGCCTAGTCATTAGTTGGAATCCATTCTCCCTACGAGCCTTTTACGAGTTTTGTTTGCATTACCCACTTTGTGGCTAGTAGCTGGAATTTAATCATGTAACAATTTCGGCTATTTTATAAGTATTTGTATATAGACCCTATTATAATATCAGAGAATTTCTATAAAAAGTGTGTTAGCTATCGTAAGGTAAAAACCCGACATGTTTATTTGTAGCGTGGTCTTACGAGATGCTTTTGTTTTCAATAGGATTTTAAAACTTTAATAATCAATTTGGATGTATTATTATCAGCTGGTATTCCAGACTGACTCGGGTGTTATTTCATTATAATGCTCGGGTCAGACCGAGTATTATTTGTTCAGGATAGGTTGCTATGGAGCAGGAGAGGAGCTGGAGTCCGAGACGTATAATCCATATATATATATATATATATATATATATATATATATATATATATATATCCGCTGCTATGATTGTATGTTTGTTTGACTGGTAATATTGTGTATGAGATACTTTGATGATATGATGTGTAAAACAAATATAGTTTCATTTTGTGTAAAGATCTATTATTTACTATTATATTTTACTCCGCTGCGACTGTGAGATCCAGATATTGTTTAGTTCCTTCTTCTTCTATCTCTTCTTCTTTATTTTTTTCAAAATGATTCGTATTTCTGTTCCGTTTGAATTAATTGATATAGAATAGTGTTGACTCAAGGGGTACGGATTTGCGGGCTGTTACACTTTAACCAAGTTAAATGCATCAAGGATGAGAATAATAGACTTTTGGTGAAGGATGATGAGATACATAATAGATGGAGAGGATACTTCGACGAGCTATTCAATGAAGTAGGTGATAACACTATGATCGAGCTAGACGACTCTTTTGATGACACCAGTAGACATTTTATTCGGAGAATTCAATAGTCTGACATAAAGGAGGCGCTAAACTGGATGAAAGCAGACAAGGTGTTGGGGCCTGATGACATCCCCGTTGAGGCACGGAGATGCCTTAGAGATGAAGGAATAGTCTGGCTAACTAAGTTGTTCGATAATATTTTCAAATCAAACAAGATGCCAGGTGTGTGGAAGAAAAGCATATTAGTTCTAGTCTTCAAGAATAAGGAAGATATTCAAAGTTTCACAAACTATAGAGGAATTAAGCTTATGAGTCATAAAATAAAGCTTTGGAAGAGAGTCATTCAACATCGGTTAAGAAGGATGACTAGCGCTTCAAAAAAAACCAATTTAGTTTCATACTTGTGAGGTCGCCCACAGAGGCATTTTTTAAGCCATGGAGAGATTTAGCAAGCAAAAAAAGGATCTCACATGGTATTTATCGATTTGGAGAAAACTTATGAAAATGTACCAAGAAAGGTTATGTGGTGGGCTCTAAAAAAGAAGAGAGCCCCAACAAAGTACATTACCCTTATCAAGGATGTGTACAATGATGTTGTGACTAGTGCTAGAGCATGTGATGGTGAAACCGGTGACTTTTCCATTAACATACGTTTACATTAAGGGTCATCTTTGAGACCCTACATTTTTTTTTAGTGATGGATGAGGCTACGAAGGGTATACAAGGTAAGATTCCTTGGTATATGCTCTTTGCTGATGATGTTGTGCTAATTGTCGGGGTTGATAGACAACTGGAGTTGTGAAGATATACATTAGAATCAGAGGGTTTTAGGCTTAGGAGAAATAAAAAAGAGTATATGAAGTGCGAGTTCAGCGGTGTCGGGTCAGTGGATGCAGATGTCACTCTAGCCAGACAAATAGGGATCAAGAATGAATCTTTCGATATTTGAGATCAATGTTGCAGTATGATTGTGAGATGGATGAAGGTGTTAGTTTTAGAATTCGAGTGGGATGGGTGAAATGGCAACTAGCATCTGGCATTCTCTGTAACAGGAAAGTCCCACAAAAGCTTAAAAGAAAGTTATAAAGAACGGCAATCAGGCATGCGATGTTGTATGGTGTAGAATATTGGCCACAAGAAGACAATATGCCTAGAAGATAAGTGTAGCAGAGATGCATATGCAGCGATGGAGCTATGTTCATACAAGATGGGACCGAATTAGAAATGATGATATACATGACAAACTTGGAGTAGCACCAATTGAAGAGAAGCTAGTCTAACACCGCTTAACATGGTTTGACTTCTCTAACGGAGGCCTCTCGAGGCACCTGTGCACATTGGAATTATAGGCTGCATCGAATGCTCAAAGAGAGTTAGAGGTCGACTAAGGTTGACATGAGATAAAGTAGTAAAAAGAGACTTGAATGATGGAATATATCCAAAGAGCTAGTGTCGGATAGAAGCACATGGAAGTTAGCGATCCACGTACCAGAACCATGAGCTAGAAGTTCTTTTGCTTAGGGTTGGTTTAGGGGTAGTGTTACAAGTTTTAGTTTATAGAAATAGTAAACAGGAGTCTAAGATGCAGTGTTTGGTCTTTTTAATTTCTATTGGTACCATTATTGCTATAATTATTATCATCATGGCTTTTTTTATTTCTTTTATATTTAATTTTTTCTTTATCTTTTTTTTTATTTTTATTTTACTTATTTATTATTATAATTATTGATTTATTTTATTTATTTTATTTTAATATTATTATTATCGTGGTACATTATTATTGTTGTTGTTTTATTACTTTAAAATTGACTTTGTCATTTAGTTTTGGGTTTCATTTCTAGCCGACCCCAAATTGTTTAGGAATAATGGCTTGGGTTTTCTTATTGTTGTAAATTTAACTTTAAATTTAAAAAAATTATTCTAATTTCAAAACAATTTTGAAATTAGTCCAAGGTCCAATTCAAATTAGGCCTTTTTTGTTAGGGATAACCTTTCGGTCTTACCTCATCATTACGGGTGGGCTAGTAGCCAAATAGAGCTAAGTACTTGACTATCAAAACCCAACCTTAGATATTGCTTTTCTAGACATCCTAATATATGGAAGACTTTAATAAGTTAGCCATAATAGTGCTAATTTAGACCGCATATGCAATTTGGCTTCAATTCATTAGTGGAACTTGGTCATCCCACGATGGAGTAATTGGGTGAGTTTCAAAGAAAAAATAACTTCAGATCCTAATTGAGCCTATGTAGTCTAAATTTATTTAGAACTTTTCTAAATTTTCTATTAAGTAAAATAAATATTTTATTTAAATTTATGAATAAAGTTTTATTATATATAATATGTATTATAACTTATATATGTGTATCATATATACATATGTGCGTGCATGAACTTGCAATATGATAATGTGTACATGGTTTGACATGTCCATGTATAGATGCTAGAATTTACACTGCAACAGACATGTCAACTCATCGTGTACACAAATGGATTGTTTAAATGTGTGTATGTATCAAAATACCGTATATTATATGTATGTAAAATATAATTGTATAATAGTTATAAAATACTGGTTGTAAATCATTTACATCCTGCATTTATTAAAATACATATACATACATACATATATATAAAAATAAAATTATTTTATCAGTTCGTAAAATAATTTAGATTATTTGTAATATGAAATCCGAACTTAAATTATTATATACACACACACAAATGTGTGTATATATATATTGAATTAAGTTAAATACATATTACATATAAACATATAACTAGTTATAAGTACATGCACACACACACAAATTTATATATGTGTACGTGTATGTGTGTCTATGCATGCACGTGTGTATGTTCTATACGCACATACACACAGTTATATATATATATATATATATATATATATAGATATGTATGTATGTATGTATATGTATGTATGTATGTATGTATGTATGTATACATGCACACACATACATACATATTATAAATACTTATTTTACTGCTGCTTTTGGCCAGATAAAAAAATTATTTTTTTTCAATTTTAATTTTGACATTAAATATTTATTAAAAATACTTATAATAAAATAAAAACCGTACGGAAATGATAAAAAATTATAAAAATTCATTTTTTTAAAATATAATGTATATTTTATATTATATAAAAAAATTAAAGAATTTTACATTATTTATAGTGTATATACATCTATTTTATTTATTTAACCTATTTTTAATCAAGTAAATAATTAAACTACATAAAATATATATACATACAAATTATTTTAATTTAATCCAAAAGCTTTTCTGATATGAACAAAAAATTTCACAAAAATTAAAATATATTTCTTATATGATTTTTCGAGAGAAACGAGCGAACCTCTATAAAGAGGAGAACACTCATATAATTTTATTCTGCACTTAATAAGGAGTTATCAGCAAGCCTGATATGCGGCTCTTACCCGTGAACCCCATACAAGTTAAATAGAAACCTCCCCCAAAAAAACTAGGAAAGAGCTAAAGAGCATGAAAAAGAAAACCAAAGGAGAAAATATATGAGATGCAACATAAACCGAATGCAACATCGAAAGATGAGGCCATGAGAATGCCTCGTCTGGTCCCCCTAGGGGGAGTGAGCCATATAAATAGCTGCTAAGAAGGTCCAAAGAAGCTGTAAAAATCACGACAACATATCGATACTAGGGTCGTCCAATGAATAAGGACACTTGACCCGAACTACTTACCTCAACAGCTAGAACTACAAGAACTCAACAGACAAGATGAGGCTTTAACATATATATGTATATAAGTCTATTATATATATATATATATATATATCTGTGTGTGTGTGTGTGTGTGTGTGTGTGTGTATATGCAAGAGGAGACGAAGGAATATGAACAAGATAAAGTAAAATTGGTGTGGCAAGGAGATAAATGATAATAACACCACATAAATTATTTACCTACTAATAGAAGCGAGTAAGGAAGATCGCGTGTGTTTTCCGCTAATAGGGAGACAATTTAACATTATTATTTCTATTGTAAACAACAATTCTCTCACCTAAGATGCAACATTTTACCCTATTAAGGAACTCTTGAAAGTCGTTTGCTATTAGCTAATTTATAGTTTTTGTTTAAAATCCAATTGAAATAAAATAAAGTAGTTATATAAGTCAAATTATCTATTGTAAAAGTATTATTATTATTATTGAAAAGTATTTGATTTCTATCAAACCAAAAATACCAATATATGACAGTGAAAATAGTGTCTGATAAGAATCGACGACCAAGAGTAAAGCAAAATCTCAATCTAGACCAATAAGACTCACAATTAAGAATATTCGAGGTGATATTCAAACCAAAATTGTAAGAATGTGTAGAGCATAGACTAAGTAAACTAACACTCATAATATAAATGTGCAGTTGTTTCTAATTTGTAGAAAAAAAATTAATCAATATGCATATTCTTCTTTTGTAAATGTTCTATAGTATTAAGTTTCCTATGGAGTATTAACCACATATGTAATTTTGATTTAGGGGGGAGCAGTTGCTTTCTATATAAATTTTAAAAAGATTAGATTTAATTCCTAAAAAATTTAGAATTTTGTAAACTGAATTAGATGTGTAGTTGCTAGTCCTATCCCAACATCAAATTATGATATCGTTGTTATTGTTTATATTATACTGTTAAAATTTGGCACATAAAAGAGAAACTAATGGAAGTTAGCTCCCTCTAGTGCACGATTAAAGCTGAACTCCTATGGAAAGTTCAAATTAGGTCTACAAACTTCTAAAATGAGTACATTTTTTAAATTACAAATATCGTGGTATTTTGTTTTTAATTTAATTTATTAAAATCATTTAATAATATTATTTTAATTAATTTTTTTATATAAGTCGTGAGTAGCAAACAAACATACAATTTTTTTAAAATACGTGTATATATATCCACTGATTACATAACCATCAACATGTGACAATCCATCGATACCGATTCATGATATTACTAACTAAGCAACGAATGTAACAATAAGTATAAGAACACTGGTATAATAATAGACCAACAAAGTACCTTTCAACAAAGTCCAAAGTTCGCATGCTGAAAGGAAGAAATAGGCTTGTTGAATCCCATCTCAAATCTGGAAGCTGCTAGCTTCTAAATTGCCTTACCATCGACGGTCGAATAAAAGAAAATTGATGTGAATTAGTGCTTGGATTTTATATTTTGTTATAGAAGGAGGGTGGCATGACATGAGCAGCAAGGGAAGCGTGCAAAAAAATTATTTGCAAAGTGGGTGCTAGAGGGATTATAAAATAGAGAGACCAAGGAGTGAAAAGAGGATCAAGATCGACTAATTTCTCTTATCATTTCTCTCTCTTTTAAATTCAAAATTCCATCCCTCTCTACCATCGTATGGTCGGCCCTAATGTGCTACCCTATAGCCGCCTATACCAAACCCTTTATGGTCATTCTTAACTTTTGAGGATATCAAATAAATTGCACTTTATGTAAATTGATCAAACTAACATTTCGGTGATCGAATACTTATACCTATCTTGTAGCTTTTAGTCTAGTGTTACATTTAACTCATTAATATCATTATTATAATCAATCATATTGAATACACGATCACACCCTATAGTTTACTTGCTTATTTCAATGAATTAATTTCATCGAGGTTTCATACATTACGAACTATAATCGTTCGCCATATAACAGTTATATGTGATCATATATGGATCAAATATCCATATTCTTGTATTGCTTTTGGATTTTGAAACCCGTTGAAGATAATACACAGTCTTAGGCAAGTAATTTCGTAAATGACCAAGTTACGAACATATTTAGTGGTTGAATTTTATATTTAATGTACTTAGTAGTTGATAAATTTCATAAGTATATTTATATTTATATTTATCAATACTAATTCGGTTCATTTTATGTTTTAACTTCAATTGTATCAATTGCACAAATCTATCAATGTAGATTATTATAACATTATATAGCAGATATTCTTACAATATTAGAAAAGTTAAATGCTACCATTTTATTTTTCTAATAAGGCTTCCGCTGGTCTTTTATGTTTCTCTAAACCTAAGATGAAACATAGTGTAACGACTTGTAAATTTGAACAATTTTAAAAATATTAATTTTAATTATTGTATAGATATGGTTAGAAATAAAGAATTTTCAATTATTATGGTAAAGTAGTAATAATAATAATAACAACAACAAATTTTTTAGAATATAAAACATGAACTTAGATAAAATTCAGAAAAAACTAATCATTATTGAAATGGAAGGTGGTAACACGTATTAGAATATAATTTAATAATATTAATTGAATGTAGTTGACAACTGTATTAATGCAATTTCAATCAACTGTAACAATAAATGTTACTAAATAAGGGGATAAACAATATTCCAAATATGTTAGCATACAACAAGAAATCAATTATTTGGTAAATAGATTTATACTCCTTGTGTAAAAAATAAATTAATAGATATGAATTACTAAGTTGTAACAATTGATTTATTCCTCATCAATTGATTAATCCGCTTTAGAATTTATTTTGTAATCAATTAAGTTAAATGTAATTGAAATCTTTCAAATAAAAGGAAAGAGAACATTAATTGTAATTAATGAACGTAATAATTGTACGTATGTTTGAACTAAAATAAAAGAGGAAGTTGAGGAAATAAAAGGAAAACATATTTTTTAATTGAAAGGAAATTTGATGTAATATAAAGAACATGTTAAGGAAATAAAAGGATAATACTTTGGTTGAATATTTAATGAAATAAAACGATTAGTGTGTAACCATCATTCAATTGAAAATTTAATATTGAATAAATTGGAATTAAATCTTTTAATTAAGGTAAAGAGTAATAGATGGTAATTGATTAAGTCAAGAATAAGCAACATGTGTTGAATTGAAAAAAATGAACATTTGAATGAAGAAAAACCAATGTTAATAAAATGAAGGTTCAATTTAGTCAATTTTAAAATATATTATTATTTGAGTTTAAAAAAAATTTAAAGGTTAAAATTTAAGAACAAATTTTGGAATACTGAGTAATATATTATTCCAAATTCAATGAAATTGAAAATTTTCTAAAATTTTGAGTTTTGGTCAAACTTAGTCAAAATTTGACATTTGTTTTGAAAATATTAATTTTGAATTTTAAAATTTTATTCTTTTTATATGATACTAGACTGAATTATGATCTTTTCTCCGCTTTTTGTTTCGTCATAATTAAATATCTATTACTCTAAATATTTGAATTTCTGTGAAAAACTAACATAAGTTTGTGGTGTTTAGTTGTGAAATTTGGCGAAGTCCTAACGGGTTTGGTTTAGTCCTAATACGCCTTGGTTAACCAAGAGACTCTAACCATACCAAGAGACTTGTGTCTATTCCTATGCCTATGACTATTTGTTTTCTTCTGACTAACTTGTACGTACATAATTTTCTCTTGAGAAAACTTTCTCATCACACTCCCTTCTTCCTCTCCAAATTTACAGAGAGTTCTTGATCTAAAAACAAAAATTTCCCTAAATCAAAACTACTTCGTTTTCTCTTCCAAATCCTTCCACCTCCTCCTATTGCCACCTCTCCTCCACTATCCAAGCCATGTTTGCCTCCCTTTCATCTCGGTCACCATTTCCTCTAAGTAAGGCTGAAATCATCCCCTTTATCCTAGCCTATAGCCATGCCCTATCTCCACCAAATCCTACCCAAATCACTACCATCTCCTCCTCTTGCATAGCCAAACCATGTTTTCCACCCTAGCCCACCTTAGCCGCATCTAAACCCATCCTTTCAACCCTAGGTCGAGCTTCTTAACCCCTCTCCTCTTCTCTTTTATATAAAAAATGAAATATATATCCATATATATTTTTTGTTGCATCAATTCAAGTCCGCTTTGATTTGCTTTGGAATTCGTGACTCAAATTCACAGCTTTGTGTCGTGAATTTTCCTAGCCCCAAAAGGTAAGTTATTCACTCACGATTTATAATCTTATGTTAAGTAAATGGATATCAATTGATATGTTACTAGAACGTTGCAATAGTTAAGAAATTTTGCGTAATTTGGTTATGATTTTATATAACATATGTTCGCCTATGTTCCCTTATTATTTTTGACATAAAAATGTTTCTGATATTATGTTGTTTATTTATAAAAATAGATGTGATGATATGATTATTAATATGCATCATGATGTTAATATTGAGTTTCTATGTTGAAAAGAAAAAAATAAAAAATGTTATATTGATTTAAAGGTCGACATTTTATAGTGCCAATAGTTTATACAGTACCATAATACCCCATAAACTGGAGCTACCAGAGGATACTACATAGGTACGACATAAATCAAACTCGTAGTGGTCTCGATATGGTAGGTGACATGACACAACAAGGCAATGTCAAGGTAGATATACCAATTACACTTCTGGGCTGTTGGTAACACAGAGCTGCAGCAATCGCCCAACTCGAGCCACACTCCTAAATCAAAGGTGCGCACCAAAATCAATCATAAAGTAATAGACTAGCAATCGAAGGAATGTGTTCGATCGGAGGAGCTACCTCACTTAGCCCATCAATTGCTCCAGTTTTAGCCACCGTATGCTAACCCACAGGAGTTAGGTCCACCTATATACCTCATATAGAATGTCACCAACCACCTACTTCATTCTGGAATCTCCACCGCGTACACAGTTGTTAAAGTGGTTTTCGGTATTGGCAGAGAGTATGACAATTACTGACCCCGGTCTCTTTAACAACCAAACGTTATTATAACCCATAGTTATTTCATTTTCAAATGGTTTATATTTCATATCGAACATATTCATTTCAAAACCATATAAATCCAATATCATAAAAAAATGTATATAATATTCATTTTCAAAGTTGTAACACTTCCAAAATTTATACATTTAATTATAGCATTTTGAAATCATAATATTTTAGAAACCCTAACATTTCAAAAACATAACTATTATAATCACAGGAATTCAAAAATATTACATTTTAGAAATAATAGCATTTTGCAAACATAACCTTAAGAATCATAGCGTTTTGGAAACATAATACTTAAGAAATCATAGCATTTTGGAAATGTAACCGTAAGGATTCATAGCAATACGGAAATGTGATACTTTCCACTATAACATTTTTATATAATCAAAATATTTATATACTTACAGATTTTGACATAGTTATTTTATAATTCCTATTTCATTGTACTAAATTATTTATTTGGATATTAAATAACTATGATTTTGGTTAAACAAAATTTATTACTATAATATCCAATCTAAAGCTGAAATTTCTCATATTAAGTTAAAAGTACATTATTAACTTAAATTTTATTATTACATTAAAGAAAATTTATTATTTTTCACATTTAAAATATACCATTACATTAATTAAAACTTACGTTGCTAGGTTAGAATAAAATACCATTATTAAGTGAAATTGGATTATTAAATCTCAGTCAACTTTCGTATTATAAATTAAATTCCAAAAATTACATTTTCAACCATTTATTTACTTATAAAAATATAAAACATGTAAATAAATACATAAAATTTTATAAAAATCTTTACATTAAAATTTTAGTTGAAATTCATATATTAAAAATCCAAATCACTTAATAATTTTTAGAAAATTATTTTGAAACCAACCACGGAGTCTGTATAAAATTTTCTAACCTATGGTCAAGTAAATACAGATATATATATATATATATCATTTCAATCTGAATTATTAAATTTCCATGTTTATATCATTCCAAACCCGCGATCTCAAATCAAATAAAAATCGCTCAGGCCTATCGTTTCAGTCCATAACAATTTTTCATTAATCTAAAGATCATTCGGGTATGTATCATTTCAACCCATAGTGAAGGAACTTGCAATTTGAGAATAAAATATGAAATAAACAGAACAATAACAACATATCATGGCATATGATCATAACAGGTATAACATAAGGTGGAATAACATAATATAATCATATATGAAATTATTAACTTGCATATACATATCAATACAATTCAAATGACATCAATTCACCAAAATGTAAGAATGTAGTCGAGAGTGATTACTCACCTTCTTTAGCTAGAGAAAATGATTCCAAACAAATATAACAACTACGAATAAGCACAAAAGTCACGAACAAGCTTGAGTGGGTGTCACGACCCGATTTCCACTCCCGGAAAATCGCGTCATGAATTAAGAAAGAAAGGGATAGAAGAAGAAAAGAAAGAAGAGAAGAAAGAAACAACACAAGAATCTCAACAGCGGAAACGAATAAATTATATTTATAACAAAATATTACATAGTATACATCAATTATCAGAGTACACAGACATATACAACACATACTAGACAGTTATAAATACCTGTCTAGTTATTACAACTCAATACAAACACAAGACTCAGAGATACCAAACACAGCGGAACTAAATAACTATACGCAGAAGCCTCCTGCTCCATATGCTCCTCCACAAATCGTCAAAGCCAATCCTGAATCCTAACCTGAATTTCCTTGACTACTCATAAAAATTTGAGTACCCAAGAGTTAAAGAAAAACAGAAATAACTCCGGGTCAGACATGGGTCTGGTGTGAGTAACAGGTTTAAGTTGTTTAACTTTGAAAAACCTTTGAAAGAAAAGGTATCACGTAAGACTTCCCACACATAAACATGGAAAAGTTTTTACCTTACGCTAACCAAAACATTTTATAGGAAATCTGATGATATTATAATAGTGTCTAGGGTTTTCAAGTAAATAAGAAATAGCCGAAATTGTTACATCTATTAAATTCCAGCTACTAGCCACAAAAGTGGGTAATACAATCAAAACCGTTGGCACTTATTGGATTATGGCTTCCATACAATGGCAGGGCTACTGGGGTACCGCCCGTCACAGTACGTGGCCTAGATCACCGTACCGAGGAGCCACCCTAACTCCCCTGCAACACAAAGCCGGACCCGTTCCTTACTGAACAGTTCCAAATAAGACAACCCCGACGATTGTCATGATCAACCGTCCCACACAGCCGAAATATAAAGGAACCTCTAGACAGGGGTAAATCTTACTCTCAAGTGGGGGCTACCCACGAAGCTTTGCTGCACCTCCCCTGTTTTAGCCATTCCCGGTTGATGAGGCTTGAGGTTACGATTTACCTTTATAGGACATATCACTTAGAATGCTCATCGTCCACCTGACGATGTGTTGAAAGCATTCAATCCATACAAGTTCGTTCCGGGTTCGAACGAAACCGAAGGCATTATCTCGTTACACTCATTTTGGAATCACCCTCAGAGTTAACGACAATAACCCTTGCACTCTGATTCACCATCTCGAATCTATAAGATCTATTCCGTCAAACTCATTACGGAATCACCCACAGAGTTATACTGACGTATAGCCCTTACACCTCGAGTCTTCACTCGCTCCACTTGTATAAACGACCTAACGTTAATTGGAATCGATGTGGTTTTCGGAATTCCAAATATGGAAACCCGATCCCGGTCTCATCGAAAACCAAAGCGTGACTTATTAAGGCCAAGTTGTTTTAAGTTTAAAACAATTCAATTCATTATCTAAATATACACAGATAGATAATTCATAACACAATAGATAATCAATCTTATCATTATCCACAGATAATTCATACCAAACCAGATAATCTATATTATCATCCAAGAGCATCCAATGCATCCATATCACATACACTATTCATCTCATAACAGAGATTACAAACCATATCAAACAACCAATACCAATCATCAAACATAAGCAAATGGTCTAATGATCACACCTCTATAATTAATTTAAAATGAATTAAATTAATTACTCAATCTTTAATTAATTTAAAATGAATTAAATTAATTACTTCATCATCAATTCTTCTTAACTTAACCATCCATTGATTTCAAATCAATTTATAAATAATCATTCAATTAATCATTATTGATTAACATTCTCTAATTACAATAAGTAATTAGCTTATAAGTTAATTACACAAGTTAATAATATTAAACCCTACACATATATTAATCACCCTTGATTAATAATCATTCAGTAATTAACTACATTAATTACTCAACCCAATAATTAATTATCCTTAATTAATTATCTAATTAATCCCCTTGATTAATTTCAAAGTAATTTAAATCCAAATTACTTCTAAAATAAATATCCTTAATTACATTCTATAATTATTAATTAATTACTTCCTTAAGTAATTACAAATTCATTAATTACATAAGTAATTATCAACAATTCAACAAATGTTTAAATTAATTAAACTTAATTAATTAATCTAAACAAATCACATTAACCTTAATTAATTACCTTTAGTAATTAATTCACTAATTACTTTCATTAAGTAATTAAACCTAAATAATTGATTATTAATTAATTAATCTAATTAATTATCAAAAATTAATCACATAAATTAACTGTTAATGACTTCATTAATCATTTCTTAATTACTTAATTAAGGATTACTTAAATTAATCATCATTAGTTATTAAGTAATTAATATTTAATTACTATTTAATTAATCTCTAATTATTAATTAACTAAGTGTTAATTAAAAACTTAATTATCATTAATCACTTGATTAAATAAATCTTAATCATAAATTAAAATTTAGTTAACCATCCTTAATTATAGATTAATTAAACTAAATTAATTAATCTCAAATCAAATTGAAAATCATTAATTATTTAATTAAACATTCACATTATTTAATTAATTAAATAATTAATATTCATCCTAATTTCCTTAATAATTAATGAATCCAATCATTAATTTTTATTTATCTTTAGATAATCATTTCTTATTAAATCATGCATTTAAAAACAAAATGTTTTAAAATTTACATTAAATTCCAATTAACATTCTCTTTTAAACTTAAGATTCAAACTTATTTTAGATAAGATTTTAAAACAACACAAATCTAAATCTTATATGTTTACAAGAAACATATACTTAATTAATAAGTTGAAAAGGATTTAAATTTCAATTCAAATCAAATTCAAATCAATTTTAAAAATTACTTTAAAATTTCAAAATTGAAATATAACTTCTAAACTCATTTTAGTTTTAAATCTTTAAAACTCTTTCTATATTTTACACTTTCAATTCAATGTAAATCATTTGAAAGAAATTTAAATTTAAATCTTTATTTAAAAACTGAAGTCTAAATTTTAAATCCAGATTTAAAAACTCAGATTGAATTCATTTTGAATTCTTAAATTAAATATTTAACCCTCCATTCCTAATGCAAATCACATATGCATTTCCACAAAGAGTTTGAAAATCAAATTTAAATTTAAAAACCATCAATGATTTCAAATACCAGATAAATCAAATTTGAATTCATATTTAAATTTTCAAACTTACACCCAGTTTTAAAACCTTCACCTGCAAATTTAAATTTATCTTTACATATAAAAACAGAAAACTGTTCTCTGTTTAATTTAAAAAAACAAACTTTTGAAATTTTTGAATTTAAATTATTTCAAAGAAACAGAATTCAAACTATTTGAATTCATACTTAAATTCAGGTCTTAACTCAGTTCAAACTTTAGCCTAACTTTTAAAACTTATTTACTACTTTTTAATTTTTAAACCTGCAACAGTTTTCCTGTTCTTTATATTTTTTTTTTTAAAATCCAATTTAAAATTCTGCATTTAAATTATTACAGAAAAATAATTCAAACTTTTTGAATTCAATTTCAGACTCAAGTTAGATTCTAAGTTTAAATTTCCAGATTTATATTATACTTTACTTTTTTTAAAAATTTTCTTAAAACAGAACAGAACAGAACAGTTCTGTGAATAAAACCTGAAACCAAAAGTACTCGAGTCACCCTGATCTTTGCTTCGAGTCAGAAGCTTTCATGCTTCGAGTTTTCTCCCATATTTCCCGAGACCCACCCGAGCAACTAACCTGCAACCCAAAAACAACCAAAACCTGCACACACTATCACTGTGCACCACCTACCCACCTCAGGCCATCTCTGATCATCTTCTCTGGCCATACCCCTACGACCACAATCCCCAACAAAACACCTCAACATTCAAGAATCCAGAATTTCTACTTGAATGTGAATTCAAGTTTTTAACTAAACCTGTAACAGCCTATACCCACCGCAGTGTCAATCCTGTCAACACCAATTCCTCCACCCCTCGACCATCATCAGCATCCATACTCCGGCGACCACTCCAACAACCCACCATCTATCATTACCCACAGGATCTTTGAACTCGATCCATTCAAGAAGCCACAGCACTTAAAAATTTATTTTTACAGTAACTAGGGTTCTTGACAGTAATTTTCAAATTTTATTCTCAAATTTGAATTGCAAACAAATTCAATAATTTTCCTATGATCTTTGATGAATAAACAATCTCCTAAATCAAATTCACCCAAACAAATTTCAAGCTTCAACTATGATTAGCTAATATGTAAAACACAGTAATCTCAAATTGTATTTTGATATAAAGCATTAAATTTGTAATATAACTCAAACACAAATTTTTAATCTGAATATTATAATGAAACAAACATATTTGTTAAGTCATAACTCAAATGAGGAATCAAATTAAAAGACAATGGAATGTATTTGCATCTGACTAAAGCTTGAATCAGAGAGATCAGGGATGTTCAGGTAATCAATCATGCACACACACAAACATATCCATATACATATTCACAGCATATTTATAATATAATTTCATATCTAAATCAAAGTATAAATCAACTTTTACCTATTTAAAACCTTAAAAAGTTTAGTTACTCACCTCTATTTGCAAAATGCAGAGCCTACTCAATATGCAGGGTCCAGAGTTTTTGAAAATTGCAGAGCACATTCCAATTTGCAGGTTCCATTCCAGATTTTGAAAATATGAAATGCAGGCTTCTAATGCTTTAAAATTCTTGAATGTTGCTTTTTAAAACATGCAGGCTTCTTGATTTGACATGCATGTTCCGGGGTTTGAAGATGAATGCATGCTGGCCTTCTAACTTGATGAAGATTGAAATGCAGGTTTTCTTCATTCATAATGATGCAGATTTGTAGAAATTGCATGCAGGTCTTCAATCTTGAAATTGCAGAGCTTTTTGAAAATGAATGCAGGTTCTCTTGCTTGCAAATGAAATGCAAGGCTTTAAATGACAAAGATTGAAATGCAGACTTCAAATGGTTGCATGCAGGTGATATTTTGAGTTTTGTAATGAGGAGTGTGAATGTAAAGTTTTACAGTTTTAAGATATGCAGTTTTGAATTTTTGTGGAATGCAGAATTGGATTTTGGAGGATGCAAATTTGAATATGGATGTGAGCATGTAATTTGGTTTTCTTGATTAAGGGATGAGAAAAAATAATGCTAATGAATGAAGAACAAAATTATGAATGTATTTTCAGATTTAAGTGAAAAAGAAAAATGAAAATGAAATGGACACATGTCATTTTGAATAGATGATAAGTTTACATTTGTAACTTTAAGCTTTAATATACAAACACTTGTCTTTGAATTAAATTAATGTTTAATTAGAGTTAAATAAGTATTAAACATTGTTAATTAAATCTTATACATAATTATGTTATCTAAATAATTCTCTAAAGAATAAAGCAAAGCATTATAACAATATACAAGTAATTCATTTGAAAAGAAACCTATAAAACAAATTTATAAAAGAGCTTGTAACATATTTTAATACACAACTTGAATTAAAATGAATTTTAAACTAGTTTAAACATTTATCTCTTATTTAAAATCATATAGTATTTAATTAAATATTTTTGAAAAGCTCAAATTAAAAATAAATCACCATTTCTATTTTCAAAACATATTAAAATTATACTATACTAATTTAAATAAAAACAAATTGTCTATTTAAAATATATACATAAATACATATACATTATTAAATAGAAAACAATTTATTAGCTCATTAAAATAATTTCACAGATTAAAAATTTAAATAAAGAAGATTATTTAAATCAATATCAAATTTATTAACAAAAATATCAATTCAATATAAATTTAAACCCAGATTATTAAATTTATATTGTCCAAAATTCCGGGATGTTACAATCCTTCCCCCTTAAAAGAATTTCGTCCCCGAAATTTAAAACAAAGGCAATTTAATAATCTATTTACAGATTTTATTTTAAAACACAGCATATGTTAAACATATGCCAACAACCAAAGCAACCAATTCACACAATCAGAACAAATCTAGTTATCCAAAAGAATTTTGGATAAAATCTTCACGAGTTTCCCCGGTATATATATATATAGGGATACTCGCTCTATAGAATACAATCAATCGATACTACTAAGCTATAGAGCTCCTAACAACCATTCTATACAGAATATCAGACTACAGACGAGTCTGACTCAACAAACAAACCAACCTAAACTGCTGGTTCTACAACCAGAAATATCAAACACGAACTCCCTCAGAGATACGTGAAACACCCTGAATCCCAGTTATCCAAGCTGGCAATTCAACTCCAGAAAACCAAACACTGATCTTACCAATCACAGAAGAAACCAAAACACTATGGAGCTAGCTTCCCAAACTTATAGCTCCTTGGATCAGAGAAAACTTAACCAAAATCAAATCTCCGATTCCAGAATCCAAATTCTCTGTCTCTTATCCATAAAAATTCTTCGGACGATCCTAGGCTACCAACACCCATCCTAATCAGCTCAACTCTTGCTGATTCCAAAAGAAACAGACTGAAGCAAAACAATCCAATGATCTCCTCAAGATCACTCAAAAACCAAGAACACAAACCCTGCTTCTCAACAACAGAAGACAGAACAGACTTCTCCTTATCCGGAAAAGAAAAAAGAAACATCCCAAACTGCTTCCGCTGCATAACTCTGATCCGAAACAAAAGAAAATGCTGACGAAAAGCACAAGCACAGACTAAACAACCCAGCACAGAAAATATGGTTCCACATATCCACAAGAAAAACTCAGATGTCCCTCCCAAACCTGAGTTGCTTCACCAACTTCTATCTCAAGGAACCATCCATCTACTAACTGAACCACCTATACCAATCCTGGAAAGAAAACTCGATCTCCAGATGCAGACAAACTTCTGTCTTCCTGGAAGAAATCCGGACAATCTCCAACAAACACAAGAGAACATACTATCGCAAGTCACTTTTGCGATCAACTCAGCCTAAATCCAAAGAAACTGCTCTCTCTCAACCAAACAGAATAGCTTATGCTGACTTAGCCAACTTACCAGAGAAACGGATCCACTCGGATGCTTCTGAACTCCACTTCAGAAAAAACTACTCAACCAGAAGACTCCCTACCAACTCAGAACACTCTGCCAAACTCAGCCACAACACCGGTAGACTCACTTCTTATTCTTGTTCCAAAGAAACATCTTCGGAAATATCCATAGTCACTGCATCTCATCACGCAGCTACTATTTCCTAAGATATCAAGATATCATCACTTGCTTGCTTCTGTCCAACCGACAGATCAAAACTCAATTCTGCACTTCAAAGATGAACTCCAAACCTTAACAGGTTACCTTCAGAGATCGATGAAGTCTTTCATCACTACAGAACTCACTCGAGACGGTATTAGATCTACAGTCTCGACAAATACACTTCCAACCTCATCCATCAAACTTCAACCAATGGTAGTCGTGTTACACACACTTCTACCTCATCTACCTTTATAACTTACATCGGATAAACCCGAACAGGTAATCCAACAAATAGGTAGAACCAATAATATATATATATATATTAAAAATACAAATACGCTCTCTCAAGATAGACACCCTACAGAGCCTAGGTATTCACTCAACCTAATGCTCTCTATTCAGAGCCTAAGTATTCACTCAACCTAACGCTCTGATACCAAGATGTCACGACCCGATTTCCACTCCCGGAAAATCGCGTCATGAATTAAGAAAGAAAGGGATAGAAGAAGAAAAGAAAGAAGAGAAGAAAGAAACAACACAAGAATCTCAACAGCGGAAACGAATAAATTATATTTATAACAAAATATTACATAGTATACATCAATTATCAGAGTACACAGACATATACAACACATACTAGACAGTTATAAATACCTGTCTAGTTATTACAACTCAATACAAACACAAGACTCAGAGATACCAAACACAGCGGAACTAAATAACTATACGCAGAAGCCTCCTGCTCCATATGCTCCTCCACAAATCGTCAAAGCCAATCCTGAATCCTAACCTGAATTTCCTTGACTACTCATAAAAATTTGAGTACCCAAGAGTTAAAGAAAAACAGAAATAACTCCGGGTCAGACATGGGTCTGGTGTGAGTAACAGGTTTAAGTTGTTTAACTTTGAAAAACCTTTGAAAGAAAAGGTATCACGTAAGACTTCCCACACATAAACATGGAAAAGTTTTTACCTTACGCTAACCAAAACATTTGATAGGAAATCTGATGATATTATAATAGTGTCTAGGGTTTTCAAGTAAATAAGAAATAGCCGAAATTGTTACATCTATTAAATTCCAGCTACTAGCCACAAAAGTGGGTAATACAATCAAAACCGTTGGCACTTATTGGATTATGGCTTCCATACAATGGCAGGGCTACTGGGGTACCGCCCGTCACAGTACGTGGCCTAGATCACCGTACCGAGGAGCCACCCTAACTCCCCTGCAACACAAAGCCGGACCCGTTCCTTACTGAACAGTTCCAAATAAGACAACCCCGACGATTGTCATGATCAACCGTCCCACACAGCCGAAATATAAAGGAACCTCTAGACAGGGGTAAATCTTACTCTCAAGTGGGGGCTACCCACGAAGCTTTGCTGCACCTCCCCTGTTTTAGCCATTCCCGGTTGATGAGGCTTGAGGTTACGATTTACCTTTATAGGACATATCACTTAGAATGCTCATCGTCCACCTGACGATGTGTTGAAAGCATTCAATCCATACAAGTTCGTTCCGGGTTCGAACGAAACCGAAGGCATTATCTCGTTACACTCATTTTGGAATCACCCTCAGAGTTAACGACAATAACCCTTGCACTCTGATTCACCATCTCGAATCTATAAGATCTATTCCGTCAAACTCATTACGGAATCACCCACAGAGTTATACTGACGTATAGCCCTTACACCTCGAGTCTTCACTCGCTCCACTTGTATAAACGACCTAACGTTAATTGGAATCGATGTGGTTTTCGGAATTCCAAATATGGAAACCCGATCCCGGTCTCATCGAAAACCAAAGCGTGACTTATTAAGGCCAAGTTGTTTTAAGTTTAAAACAATTCAATTCATTATCTAAATATACACAGATAGATAATTCATAACACAATAGATAATCAATCTTATCATTATCCACAGATAATTCATACCAAACCAGATAATCTATATTATCATCCAAGAGCATCCAATGCATCCATATCACATACACTATTCATCTCATAACAGAGATTACAAACCATATCAAACAACCAATACCAATCATCAAACATAAGCAAATGGTCTAATGATCACACCTCTATAATTAATTTAAAATGAATTAAATTAATTACTCAATCTTTAATTAATTTAAAATGAATTAAATTAATTACTTCATCATCAATTCTTCTTAACTTAACCATCCATTGATTTCAAATCAATTTATAAATAATCATTCAATTAATCATTATTGATTAACATTCTCTAATTACAATAAGTAATTAGCTTATAAGTTAATTACACAAGTTAATAATATTAAACCCTACACATATATTAATCACCCTTGATTAATAATCATTCAGTAATTAACTACATTAATTACTCAACCCAATAATTAATTATCCTTAATTAATTATCTAATTAATCCCCTTGATTAATTTCAAAGTAATTTAAATCCAAATTACTTCTAAAATAAATATCCTTAATTACATTCTATAATTATTAATTAATTACTTCCTTAAGTAATTACAAATTCATTAATTACATAAGTAATTATCAACAATTCAACAAATGTTTAAATTAATTAAACTTAATTAATTAATCTAAACAAATCACATTAACCTTAATTAATTACCTTTAGTAATTAATTCACTAATTACTTTCATTAAGTAATTAAACCTAAATAATTGATTATTAATTAATTAATCTAATTAATTATCAAAAATTAATCACATAAATTAACTGTTAATGACTTCATTAATCATTTCTTAATTACTTAATTAAGGATTACTTAAATTAATCATCATTAGTTATTAAGTAATTAATATTTAATTACTATTTAATTAATCTCTAATTATTAATTAACTAAGTGTTAATTAAAAACTTAATTATCATTAATCACTTGATTAAATAAATCTTAATCATAAATTAAAATTTAGTTAACCATCCTTAATTATAGATTAATTAAACTAAATTAATTAATCTCAAATCAAATTGAAAATCATTAATTATTTAATTAAACATTCACATTATTTAATTAATTAAATAATTAATATTCATCCTAATTTCCTTAATAATTAATGAATCCAATCATTAATTTTTATTTATCTTTAGATAATCATTTCTTATTAAATCATGCATTTAAAAACAAAATGTTTTAAAATTTACATTAAATTCCAATTAACATTCTCTTTTAAACTTAAGATTCAAACTTATTTTAGATAAGATTTTAAAACAACACAAATCTAAATCTTATATGTTTACAAGAAACATATACTTAATTAATAAGTTGAAAAGGATTTAAATTTCAATTCAAATCAAATTCAAATCAATTTTAAAAATTACTTTAAAATTTCAAAATTGAAATATAACTTCTAAACTCATTTTAGTTTTAAATCTTTAAAACTCTTTCTATATTTTACACTTTCAATTCAATGTAAATCATTTGAAAGAAATTTAAATTTAAATCTTTATTTAAAAACTGAAGTCTAAATTTTAAATCCAGATTTAAAAACTCAGATTGAATTCATTTTGAATTCTTAAATTAAATATTTAACCCTCCATTCCTAATGCAAATCACATATGCATTTCCACAAAGAGTTTGAAAATCAAATTTAAATTTAAAAACCATCAATGATTTCAAATACCAGATAAATCAAATTTGAATTCATATTTAAATTTTCAAACTTACACCCAGTTTTAAAACCTTCACCTGCAAATTTAAATTTATCTTTACATATAAAAACAGAAAACTGTTCTCTGTTTAATTTAAAAAAACAAACTTTTGAAATTTTTGAATTTAAATTATTTCAAAGAAACAGAATTCAAACTATTTGAATTCATACTTAAATTCAGGTCTTAACTCAGTTCAAACTTTAGCCTAACTTTTAAAACTTATTTACTACTTTTTAATTTTTAAACCTGCAACAGTTTTCCTGTTCTTTATATATTTTTTTTAAAATCCAATTTAAAATTCTGCATTTAAATTATTACAGAAAAATAATTCAAACTTTTTGAATTCAATTTCAGACTCAAGTTAGATTCTAAGTTTAAATTTCCAGATTTATATTATACTTTACTTTTTTTAAAAATTTTCTTAAAACAGAACAGAACAGAACAGTTCTGTGAATAAAACCTGAAACCAAAAGTACTCGAGTCACCCTGATCTTTGCTTCGAGTCAGAAGCTTTCATGCTTCGAGTTTTCTCCCATATTTCCCGAGACCCACCCGAGCAACTAACCTGCAACCCAAAAACAACCAAAACCTGCACACACTATCACTGTGCACCACCTACCCACCTCAGGCCATCTCTGATCATCTTCTCTGGCCATACCCCTACGACCACAATCCCCAACAAAACACCTCAACATTCAAGAATCCAGAATTTCTACTTGAATGTGAATTCAAGTTTTTAACTAAACCTGTAACAGCCTATACCCACCGCAGTGTCAATCCTGTCAACACCAATTCCTCCACCCCTCGACCATCATCAGCATCCATACTCCGGCGACCACTCCAACAACCCACCATCTATCATTACCCACAGGATCTTTGAACTCGATCCATTCAAGAAGCCACAGCACTTAAAAATTTATTTTTACAGTAACTAGGGTTCTTGACAGTAATTTTCAAATTTTATTCTCAAATTTGAATTGCAAACAAATTCAATAATTTTCCTATGATCTTTGATGAATAAACAATCTCCTAAATCAAATTCACCCAAACAAATTTCAAGCTTCAACTATGATTAGCTAATATGTAAAACACAGTAATCTCAAATTGTATTTTGATATAAAGCATTAAATTTGTAATATAACTCAAACACAAATTTTTAATCTGAATATTATAATGAAACAAACATATTTGTTAAGTCATAACTCAAATGAGGAATCAAATTAAAAGACAATGGAATGTATTTGCATCTGACTAAAGCTTGAATCAGAGAGATCAGGGATGTTCAGGTAATCAATCATGCACACACACAAACATATCCATATACATATTCACAGCATATTTATAATATAATTTCATATCTAAATCAAAGTATAAATCAACTTTTACCTATTTAAAACCTTAAAAAGTTTAGTTACTCACCTCTATTTGCAAAATGCAGAGCCTACTCAATATGCAGGGTCTAGAGTTTTTGAAAATTGCAGAGCACATTCCAATTTGCAGGTTCCATTCCAGATTTTGAAAATATGAAATGCAGGCTTCTAATGCTTTAAAATTCTTGAATGTTGCTTTTTAAAACATGCAGGCTTCTTGATTTGACATGCATGTTCCGGGGTTTGAAGATGAATGCATGCTGGCCTTCTAACTTGATGAAGATTGAAATGCAGGTTTTCTTCATTCATAATGATGCAGATTTGTAGAAATTGCATGCAGGTCTTCAATCTTGAAATTGCAGAGCTTTTTGAAAATGAATGCAGGTTCTCTTGCTTGCAAATGAAATGCAAGGCTTTAAATGACAAAGATTGAAATGCAGACTTCAAATGGTTGCATGCAGGTGATATTTTGAGTTTTGTAATGAGGAGTGTGAATGTAAAGTTTTACAGTTTTAAGATATGCAGTTTTGAATTTTTGTGGAATGCAGAATTGGATTTTGGGGGATGCAAATTTGAATATGGATGTGAGCATGTAATTTGGTTTTCTTGATTAAGGGATGAGAAAAAATAATGCTAATGAATGAAGAACAAAATTATGAATGTATTTTCAGATTTAAGTGAAAAAGAAAAATGAAAATGAAATGGACACATGTCATTTTGAATAGATGATAAGTTTACATTTGTAACTTTAAGCTTTAATATACAAACACTTGTCTTTGAATTAAATTAATGTTTAATTAGAGTTAAATAAGTATTAAACATTGTTAATTAAATCTTATACATAATTATGTTATCTAAATAATTCTCTAAAGAATAAAGCAAAGCATTATAACAATATACAAGTAATTCATTTGAAAAGAAACCTATAAAACAAATTTATAAAAGAGCTTGTAACATATTTTAATACACAACTTGAATTAAAATGAATTTTAAACTAGTTTAAACATTTATCTCTTATTTAAAATCATATAGTATTTAATTAAATATTTTTGAAAAGCTCAAATTAAAAATAAATCACCATTTCTATTTTCAAAACATATTAAAATTATACTATACTAATTTAAATAAAAACAAATTGTCTATTTAAAATATATACATAAATACATATACATTATTAAATAGAAAACAATTTATTAGCTCATTAAAATAATTTCACAGATTAAAAATTTAAATAAAGAAGATTATTTAAATCAATATCAAATTTATTAACAAAAATATCAATTCAATATAAATTTAAACCCAGATTATTAAATTTATATTGTCCAAAATTCCGGGATGTTACAGTGGGAGGAGAATCCAAATCCAAAGCTTAGAAAATAGATAAATACATACATATGTAAATAGATAAATTCACATAGATGGAACAAAAGTATAAAATTTTATTTTATAAAACACATGAAAAGGGATAGCCAAAAGGGGCAAATAGGCTCGGTCTAGATGGGGTTTGGTTCACCCAAAGCAAGGTTTGGGCTCGGCCTAGGCAACCTAAGTGGTTCGGCCACTATCTTTGGATGAAGGGTTCGACCACTTTGGCTTGGGAAGTGGTGGCATAGGCTCAGCCTAAGGCAATACAAGGGCTTGGTCACGGCCATGATGGGGTTTTGGAAGGTGGAGGCAAGGAGTTGTCACGGCTAGGGTTTGGGAATTTATGGTGTGGTCGATCTATGGCTTGAATGGCTAGGGGTTTGGGAAGGGGAGGAGTGGATGGTGGTGATGGCCGAAGCAATTGAAAGGGGCAAGGAGGGAAAAGAGGTTCGGCCTAGGGTTTGGCAAGGGGAAAAGTGGATGGTCATGGAGCGGAAGAGGCCAACCTAGGTTGGAGGAAAAGGAGGTGGAGGTGGTGAAAAGCATGGCTGAAATTTGGAAGGAGGAAGGAGGAAGAAAAAGAGAAAAAAATATAGAGAAAATTTAAGAAGGGGAAGAAGAAACTTATGGTAAATTTTCTGAGCAGGAGATGAGAATGAGAAATGAGAAGACAGGAACAAATTTTGTATGTACTTTGTTTCTCAACTGACAACTTTTCAATTGCACTAACTATTCAGGCGACCATTTACCTCCTTACCCATTAGCCTAAGCCCAACAACAAATAGAAGAAATAAAATGCGAAAATAATTGCGTGTAATACGCTAAAAACAGCAAATTTTGAGAAGTAGAAATCAGAATTTTACAAAACGAAAAGCAAAGAAAAGGTTAGAATCTAATCCAGCTTCATAAAAAAGAATAAAATTTCAAATTTAAAATTTTCAACAGGAAGTCAAACTTTGACCAAAATTGGCCGAAGTTGACCAAAATTTAAATTTTTAGAAAAATCTTTATTTTATTAAATTTGGAAGAATATTTCACATCAAATCCCAAAAATTTACGTTAAATTCTAAATTTATCAATTTTAAAATAATTAAATTCAAAGTTACAAGTAAAATTCCATTTAAAAATATTTACTGAATTTACGGGTTGCTACAGTCTCCCCCACTCAAAACTTTCCGTCCTCGAAAAGAGACGAGACACAAGAACAAGGAAGGATAAGATAGAATAGCGAATTGTGCCTAGAATAAACAATTTCGGATTCGAAGCATGCATGCACTCCTCTGTCTCCCAAGTACAATCCCGATCATCAGTACTCCACTGTACTTTGACCAGGTTAACAGATTTTCTTCTTAGCTGCTTCATACCTCTATCGATAATATGAAGTGGCTTCCTCTTGACAGTAAGGTTTGGCTCAACATCTAAACTTTTGAGAGCAGAAGGCTGAACAAACAAAGATGGACCATGAAGATACTGATGAAGATGTGAAATATGTAATACATTATGCACTCCAAAAAGTTTCTCGGGAAAATCCAAACGATAAGCTAAAGAACCCACTCTCTCTAAGATGCGGAAAGGACCAATGATCCTAGGAGCATGCTTTCCTTTCCGACCAAACCGAATCACATTCTTCAACGGAGAGACCTTAAGGAAAACCTGATTACCAATAGAAAACTCCAAACTCCTCCTACGCCTATCAGCATACTTCTTCTGCCTATCCTGAGCAATCCTCGTCTTCCTCCTAATCTCCTCAACCCTCTCAGAAGCGTCTAGGATCATATCCGGACCAAGAACCAAACGATTACCAGATTCAATCCAACAAGATGGAGATTTGCAAGGTCGTCCATAAAGATCAGCAAACGGAGCCATTTCGATACTAGCTTGAATTCAAAAGATGGAATAAGATAGATAAATATTTAAGACAAGCTTAAACAGAAAATTTTGAGATTATACCTGATAACTGTTGTTATAGGTGAAATCAACGAGATGGAGATGATCTTCCAAAGATCCTCCATAATCAAGAACACATGCACGAATAAGATCTTCCAAAATATGATTCACTCTTTCCGTTTGACCGTCGGTCTGTCGATGGTAAGCAGTGCTCAGAATCAGATGAGTACCCTAAGCTTCCTGAAAAGCTCTCCAGAACTGACTGGTAAAGATGGGGTCTCTATCACAAATAATACTGACAGGAACACCATGCAGATGAACAATCTCTCTCATATAAATCTCAGTTAAACTCGAAGCAGAACGATTGGACCTAACCGGAATGAAATGAGTTGACTTGGTCAATCTATCCACAACCACCCAACTACACTCATTACCCTTCCTAGTCCTCGATAATCCATCAATAAAATCCATATAAACTTATTCCCATTTCCAATTGGGAATCTCAAGGGGTTGCAATAATCCAGTGGTCTTCTGATGATCAGCTTTAACTTGCTGATAAGTCGCATATCTACTAATAAAAGGGGAGATATCACGCTTTATCCCACTCCGCCAATATAGCTTCTTCATATCCTGATATATCTTTGTCACACCTAGATGAATAGAAAGTCTGGACCGATGATTTTCGTAAAGTAACTCTTGCCTCAATCCATCGACATTCAAGACACAAATCCTATTATTAATCCTCAAAATTCCTCTATCATCGATCTGAGCTCCACTTCCATCTTGGCTACTACTATCTCTACTACGAACATTCTCCTTAATAAGCCTAATCATCTCATCCCCATCCTGCTTAGCAATAATACCATCCATAAGAGGAGAAGAAACAACAAGCTGACATAACGTTGTCCTCTTCTGACTCAAGGCATCGGCTACAGCATTAGCTTTCCCTAGGGTATAGTTTATGTCGAGATCGTAAGAAGCTAGAAACTCAAGCCACCTAGCTTGCCTCTGATTCAAATCCTTCTAGGTGAAAATATACCTCAAAAGCTGATGATCCGTATAGAGCTCAAACTTAGTTCCCAAAGATGATGTCTCCAAAGCTTCAGAGTAAAAAAAACCACGGCAATCAATTCTAAATCATGGGCTTCATAATTGGCTTCATGGGTCTTTAACTAACGACTGGCATAAGTAATAACCTTCCCATCCAACATCAGAACAGCTCTCAAACTTTCACGACTAGCATCAGTGTATACCGTTAATCCCTCAGTTCCGTTTGGAATGGTAAGAAATGGTGCGGAAGTAACCTTGCGCTTCAACTCATTGAATGCAGCTTCACACTTATCATTCCAAATAAACTTAGCATTCTTACGAGTCAAGGCAGTGAGAGGTGCAGCAATCTGAGCAAAATTTTCAATAAATCTCCGATAATAACCAGCAAGGCCCAGAAAGCAACGGATATCAGATGGAGTCCTAGGAATTTCCTAATCCTGAACAGAATAGGGAAAATAAGAACAATAGAAAAAGATAGAATAATAATTTTTCAAACAAAGGAAGAGAAGATAGACTTATATTGATCGCCGCGATCTTAACTGGATCAATAGAAACTCCATTACTAGAAACAAAATGCTCGAGAAATCGGACTTCATCCTTCTAGGAATGGCATTTCGATTATTTAGCTTTCAATTGATGACTCCTAAGAGTCTCTAGAACAAAATTCAAATGCGACACATGCTCCACCTCTGACTAGAAAAGACAAGAATATCATCGACGAAGACTAGAACAAATTTGTTAAGAACATCATGAAAGACATGATTCATAAGATCCACAAAGAAAGTGGGGGAATTAGTTAAACCAAAGGGGATAACTAACCATTTATAGAAACCATTCCCAATACGGAAAGCAGTCTTGGAAATACTTTCCTCAGCAACTCTGAGCTGGTGGAAACCGGTGGCAAGATCAAGCTGAGAGAAAATAGTAGCTCTATAGAGCTGATCGAACATATCATTAATACAAGGCATAGGATATCTGTTTTTCATAGTGAGTTTGTTCAGCTCCCTATAATCAACACACATCCTCAAAGAACCATCAGACTTAGTGAAGAAAACCGCAGCTGCTCCCCATTCGGAATAACTAGGTCTGATCAGACCCTTGGAGAACAAGTCCTCAATTTGCTTCCTCAACTCAACCTTCTCTCGGGGGCATTCTCCTAGGAGGAAGAATTACAGGTCGAGCTTCAAGAACTAAATCAATACGGAATTCGATTCCCCGCATAGGAGGTAAAGAAGTGACATCACCAAATACATCGGGATAGAGTTTTACCATAAGAGTTGAATTAAGATCACCAGGAGAAGAATCAAGAGAATAAATAAAACTGCCAGCATAGTCCTGAGGCATATGGCACTGAATCACCATAGGATTACCCCGATCATCAACAAGAGAAATAGTTCGGGCTTTACAAGGGATAACGGCTTCATGATTTTTCAGCCAATCTCCTCCAAGCAACATATCAAAAGCATCGAAACCCAGAACATGGAAATCATCACAAAAGCAATGGTCGAAACAGAAGAGTTTCACTCCGTTACAAATCCTACAAAGGTTCGCGGGACCACCAATAGGATTAGTAACACAAAAAGGTACAGTTGCAAACTTAGGTGAAAGGATATGCTCAAATTTGTTGCAAAGATCTATAGAAATGAAACTATGAGAGGCTCCAATGTCAAATAAAACACGAACAGAAAAATTAAACAAAGTAAAGGTTCCCTGAAGAGTACCTTGGGTATCACTAGGAGTAGGTGACGTAGGTGGAGTGGATGAAGTAACTGTAAAGATACCAGATGGCTTGCCCTTCTGTTGAGTAGGAAAATCCTTCTTGAAGTGTCCAGGCTGCAATAAAATATGGCAAAGATCATGCCTAGTCATCTGAACTAGAGGAACAAAAGCTCCAACTAAAGTAGGGCAACTATTAGCATAATGTCCATTCTGATCACACTTGAAGCAAGTGATGGAAGAAAGATCAGTAGGATGTCTCTGAGAACAAGATCCTAAACCTGGAGTCTTGAGCAAATTCTTCTTCTACTGATGGAAATTAGGCTTCCTGTTCTTAGATTTACCAGAGGAAGGCTGAGATGAAGGTGCACGAGCAACAAAAGAATCCTTAGAAGTGGGGTTCTCAAATATAATGGCCATATCCATCAACCAGTAAACAGGCTACGCACATGAGAAATCAGACGATCATAAAACTCTGGGCGAGCTCCAGCAATAAACTTATCATTCTT
This sequence comes from Allium cepa, assembly GCA_030765085.1. Lineage (NCBI taxonomy): Eukaryota > Viridiplantae > Streptophyta > Magnoliopsida > Asparagales > Amaryllidaceae > Allium > Allium cepa. The sequence continues at coordinate 686,763,458 of CM060932.1, read as the reverse complement.
CTTAAGAGGGGTATCAATCAAGCTAGGACCAACTTGGAAAGTTCGTTGAACTTTCGCTCATACTCAGAAAATGAAATATTACCCTGCTTAAGATCCATAAACTCCCTGTATAGCTGAGACTTCCCTGCTTCTGGCATCCACTTTGCCCTAAAATCATCCCTGAAATAAGATATCCAAACTTAAGAAAGATTCCAAAGAGATAACTAAACCAAAATCAAAACCAACTCAAGATAATACCTAAACTGCTCCCAAGAGATATCTGCCTCAATAGTGTGGGCTGTAATTGACTCCCACCACTCCTGGGCTACCTCCTCCAACTACCAAGCTGCTACCTGACGCTTCTGAGCATTAGTGATCTCTAAACCAGAGAAAATCCTCTCCAAACTCCTTAACCACTGATGAGCCTTAATGATGCTTGCTGATCTAGTAAACTTGATACCACCAAGCTGAGTGAATTCCTTACAAAGAGTGGTGAACCTAATGGGTGCAACGGGATCTGGAACTGGGGCGATACCACGACCCCGATCTCTGGCATTCCTATGGTTAATCCTGTAAATTCAAAAATGAATTTTAGGACAAAGATAAAGGAAAAGATAAAAGAAAGATTCAAACTAGAATGGAGATCTGAATAAAAGAATTCTATTAAACAAGATGGATTCGAATAGAAGGAAATTCGAAGAAAAATTTGAAGATTAAACAAGAAGAATTTTCATATCCAAAATAATCCTTTAAAATCATTTATACTTAAAAATATATTCTCTCTCAAGGAATGATTCTAAGACTGATTTCACTCATTCTATAAAATTTCTACCCTATCTCTAATGAGTTTCATCCCATATGCTAAGGTTTGCCTAAAACCAAAGCTTTGATACCAACTATAACATCCCGCTATTTTGGACCATTCAAATCGACAATAAAACCACATTTGTCAGACTTGAATAATTCAAAACAACAGATTGTTAATAAATTTTGGGGTGAATAAAATCAATCACAGAATCACAGACACGGAATATCAGAATAACTCATAGCGGAATAAAAAACATAGTAGTTCATGAAGCTACTAGATACGGTCTCAAAAAAGATACAAAATACCAAAGTCTGAAGAAAAAAATACAATAGGAAATCCAAATACATAAGTTCACTAATACATAAGCAAAGGCTGAATGGAAATAACTGAAATAGAAATAACAGATAGATAGCTATATCTCCAACAGATCTCTAGGTCCAAAAGATGAATCCAAAGCTGTGGTACTCAGGCTGACCCGAGCGTAAAGCAAAACACAAAACACTCGAGTCAGGATATACATACTTATAAAATGTAAATCAACTCAAGTTAACTGTAAAGAAATGCATCAGTAACTTAAAGGATGCTTGGAATCGTCCATCCTTTAACGATCTGTTAAACTATCTACTATGTAGTACAATACACTATTATAATAATGTCTAAAGTAAGATAAATAATTAAAATGGCGTTAAGGCGTCACTCATATCTCCCTTAACACATTTTGTAGTGCCAATAGTCTATACAGTACCATAATACCCCGTAAACTGGAGCTACCAGAGGATACTCCATAGGTACAATACAAATCAAACTCGTATTGGTCTTGATATGGTAGGTGACACGGCAAAATTAGGCAATGCCAGGGTAGATATACCAATTACACTTCCGGGCTATTGGTAACGTAGAGCCGCAGCAATCGCCCAACTCGAGCCACACTCCCAAATCAAAGGTGCACACCAAATCAGTCACAAAGTAATAGAATGGAAATCGAAGGAATGTGTAACGACCGTGATTTTATTACCGTTGAAGTAAATATTTAAAATAGAAATTTTAAATTGAGTTTTGAGAAGAAAAAATATATTATAATAATGATGCAAATTCATTTGCAAAATTAGTTGTAAAAATTTAGTGTAAACCCAGCCTTCACGTGAGTATAAGAGAATGAGTCAAATTGTAAACAAAGTGGAACATTTTTCTTTTTGCCTTTCTGTCACTTTTTCTAAAGCAAATATGAATTGTGCTGTCACATTAACTTTTATAAAGCAAGTTGGAAAATTAGTTGTATGGCCATCATCCTTTTAGCACAGGCTGTGTACTTCCTTCCAATATGCGCGGTTCTATATTAAATGCCTATGTACGATTTCTGCCAGTATTAATTTCATTGACTTGTTCACACAAATTTAAAAAGAAAAAAAAAGAGCTGCATCATTCTCTCGTTCAAAATTTCAGTAGCTCAGCAAGCTTTAATGGCAGATCTAAAATCCAGCTTCAGATGGTTCCGGTTGCTGACAAATTTTAAAAGCAACATTTTGGTGAGTTCAAAACTCACACTTCTAGATTATCTTTGGTGGCATTGGATTTCGCATTTTTATGTGTGTATATAGTGGTCCAGGCATTCTTCATTTTCGTTCCCCATTTTATTATATGTGTGCATCATCAATATTACATATAAAAGCACATACGCGAAAACCATGCCAGGCGAGTATGCATTTGTGTCAGGTTACTTTATAGTTTGTACTTCCTACATGTATGCATGAAATCCTTGAAAATTTGCTTGGTCAAATAATTTTACTTCATGTATTACGTGCGTTTGAACAGTGCACAAAATCAAGTTGAAGGTGTATTACACAAAGTATAAGTCCTAGGCCACGTGTATTAAATTTTGTCAACTTCAAAAAAAAAATTTGTGTGTGCAAAAATATTATCCTCGTATTATGCATACAAAGTGAAAAAAAATACATGTGCACAAGATAGTGCAAAGTTAGAGATGCATGTGATCATTTTGCACAAAACGTTCAATACTGCGTGTACATAACAGTATGGGTAGCGTGCATGCGTCATGTAGTGAGTGAAAAAGAAACACTCACATTTCTAATATTAAACGTTACTTCATCATTTTGTTCCATTTTTCTTGTTTGGTGCGTGCGTGGAAAAAGTAACTGAGTCCAATTCTTTTAGTAATTGTGTACAGATCATTTATTTTTTGCTTCAATTGCTTGAAATGAATTTGTCCATGTTATATTCATTGAACGTGTGTAACAAAATGGGAGTTCGGACCATTCCTTTTTTGTTTATGCATGTATAAATTCCCAGATTTTAATGCATGTATGTTGCTATACATGAAACAGCCCAGGTCCTTCAATATGACTTCTCGTGTGCATGTAGAATAGTAGTGCATTCCATAATATGTGTAAGGCATTGTTTGAGTCAAAAAAATTATCAACATCACCTTTACAATATTGAATAGTAAAAAAAAATTCTATGTAAAAGTGATCAGGTCATTTATCTACTTAATTTGTTAGCGTGCATCGTTATTAAGTTTGCATGCAAAATGCACTAACGTGCATCATTATTTAATTTGCATGCAAAATGCACTAACGTTCATCACCAAATAAAATGTTCTCCAAAACCATTATTTAACTTGCATGCAAAATTATATTGTGTACATGTATTCATCCCGGTCGCTTTTATTATTTTGTCAATTTCATTTTTGCATACTCAGTTTTAATTCGCACATGTATATTGTAGTGCACGGGTATATTGAGCAGTGCAATATTTCTGAATTTATAGTGGTGCAGTCCATTATTTAATTTGCGTTGAACCGGTGTTACGTTTTAAAGCGTATTTCACGCCGTTATTTTGGATATTTTTACGCCGGTATTATATTTTTGAAGCATGCTGTTTGGATTGCATTTTTAACGAATAAAAATTAATGTTGTTTTGACTTCAGTAACCGTCAGCTTAAAGTGAATTTTCAAGCGGCTATCCCGCAACGCTGATTTGATATCCGTTTTAACGGTGTTTTGTGAAACGCAATTTTCTTGTCGAAATTGCTACAGATGTTCCTGTTTAATCACGTGTTTTCAAATCGTTTTAAAATAAAATTGTTTCCAAAAATTTCACAGTTTACGCTTTCAAAGGAATGAGGAATCGATTTAAACGTTTCAGCAAAATTAAGGACTATGAACCCTTACTTTTACTGATTCGGTTAATTCCGGACTTGTCCGTTTGAGAACGTAAAATGTTATTTATATAAAGTACGCAATCTTGCACTTTCAAGGAAATGATAAAGAGATTTAAACGATTTAGCAAAAGTGCAGAGTATGGAACCACTCTTTTACTATTTCGGTTAATTCCGGACTCGTTAATTGAAATATTTGCTGTTTGATGATTTTTAATGATTTTATTTGGCTTTCGAGCCACTCTGCTGGACCTTCGGGTCATATGATGGACCTTCGGGTTAATTACCAGTACTACACCTTCGGGTCATTTGTTGGACCTTCGGGTCATTTGTTGGGCGCCAAAAATTATAGTACTTGATAGGCTTCAGCCATATGAGATGCACATGTGGCGTAGCTAAAACTCGCATCTGCTGGGATTGATCCATCTTTTATGTTGATTTTCTAGTTATCTTACATTGATTTCTAGATTTTGTGAATGCTGATTTTCTAGTTATCTTGTTTGATTTCTAGATTTTTGTGTAATGCTGCTTTAAATTCAATTATGAATTTTGAAAGTTGATTTTGATGGAGTTTAATGGGATTTCTTCCTTTAAACTATGCTAATGACTTCTGTGTATAGTCTCATCTGAGACTGTAATTTTGTGTATAGTCTCATTCGAGATTATAACTCTGTGTATAGTCTCATCCGAGATTATAATTTTGTGTATAGTCTCATCCAAGATTATAAATTTGTGTATTGCTGTTATGAATTCAATTGGGAATTTAAAAGATGATTTTGATGGAGTTTAAATTGAGATCTCTTTATTTAAACTATGGTGATTATTTATGTTGAATAGTCTCATTCGAGATTATTGATTTTGATGGAGTTTAAATTGAGATTTCTTTATTTGAACTATGTTGATTATTATGTTGTATAATCTCATTCGAGATTATGATTATTTGCCTAAGTGTTATTTATCATACACTTATTTCTAAAGTTTAAATTAGACTGATCCGTTTATTATTTTCTTTTAAATAATACTCTGATCAGACCGAGTTATTTCAGGGTAATCGCTATCTCTGATTCAGTTGTCGCTTCAGCTTTTGAGATTTCACATCATCTTTTGTCTAGACTTCGAGGAGTACTTTTGGTATTGATTCTCGTCACATGTATGTTGATGACATGTATATGTATATTTGGTTCATGTGAACTATCGATTGTTGTAGCATGTATCCAGACTTATCTTCCGCTATATATCTGATATTTCTGTTCTGATGTGATTATATTTATCAGTGTTGTTGTTATTATGAGTTGTTCTGGATTTTTCTTTAGCCACCATAGTTTCGTTTTAGATTTGGACTGGATTTATATCTTTGGGAGTAAATTACACAACTCCTATCGATGTAATCAATACTCGTCTAAGGCATAACTTACGGATGGTCGCTTCTACCAAGTCTTATTCTTTGCAATAGCAGACGTTATTCCATATAATAACCTTTTTTATTGTGAGTATAGAGGTGGGGCGTCACAGCTTGGTATCAGAGCTGAGATTCAGAACAAATTGTAATAAACACGGAACAGAAGCAGAATGGAACATGTGTTACAACTATTCGAGGGTTTTTGTGTCTTTCTAATCTATCCCTTCGTTGTACTTAAACTTTTTATCCTCTCTAACAAGTTGGAATATGTCTAGGAATATATCTCATATTTTCATAGTATTTCATTTGTTAAATTCCTTATCAATCTTGCTCGTAGTTTCCATGAGTTAAAATAAGGAAAGTCCTTTGTTTCTGATTGTTTTAACTTCTCCTAAGGGTTTCAAATCCGGGAAGCTTAATTTTGCTAAAGCTTCTGGTGATTCTTCTCAGCCCAAAGGTTTTACTCCTTCTGTTTTGGAAGGTATTATTTTATTTCGTGGTCGTTCAATTAGAGTTCTTTTCGATATGGGTGCATCGCATTCATTCGTGTCAAAGGAACTTGTTGGTGATATTCCTTTGGATGTTGTTAGTCTTTGCGATCCTTTGAGGATTATGAATCCTATTGGTGGATCCGCTACTCTTGGTTTATTATGTATTGATGTTGAGATTATTCTTTGTGGTTTTTCCTTTCATGCAAATCTGCATGTTATGGATCATCTTGGTTTTGATATGATTTTGGGAATGGATTGGCTTGTCCGTTATGAAGTTCAATCCTATGTCCCGAAAGAACTTTATATCTCAAGCATCCCGATGCTATCGAGCAGTTATATATTATATTTCGAGGACCATACTTCGAATGCTCTCATTTCTTCCTTTGAATCGAAGGATGTCCTAGCTAATATTTCGGTTGTTTGTGATTTTTCTGATGTCTTCGAGCCTATTTTGAGTTTGTCGTCGAATAGGGCAATTGAGTTCCGTATTGATCTTATCTTTGGTATTCATCCTATCAGTCGACCTCCCACGAGGATGTCTGCTAAGGAAAATGAGGAACTCATGCAACAATTATCTGAAATGGAAGCCCAACGATTTATTCGTTCTAGCTCATCTCCTTGGGGCGCCTCCGTTGTCTTCGTTAAGAAGCCAGATGGTACTATAAGGCTTTGCATTTATTATCGCAAGCTTAACGAGCTCACTATCAAATATAGGTATCCATTACCTAGGATTGACGACATGTTCGATCAGTTAAGTGGCACTAAGCTCTTCTCCCAACTCGATCTTGCTACCGGTTTTCATTTGGCAACGAGTTGCGGAAGTTAGCATTCCACTTACCGCATTCCGCACTCATTATGATTCTTATGAATGACTTATTACGTCATTCAGTTTACCCAGCTTATTTCATCCATTTTATGAATTTCGCAGCCTCTTGAGATTCCATTATGGAAATGGGATCAAATTTCCATGGACTTCATTGATGGTCTACCTCGTTCGAGGTCCGGCCATACTAGTGTCTGGGTGATTATTGATCGATTGACCAAATCAGCCCATTTTATGCCAATCAAGTCCAATCGGATTGCTTCTTGACTTTGGTGGTAGTTAGGAAGACCATTTATCTTTTGTTGAATATGCTTATAGTAACAGTTTCCAATCCAGCACCGGTATGGCTCCTTTCGAAGCCCTTTACGAAAGGTCGTGTCGATTTCCATCTTGTTGGTTGGAATCGGGGGAAAAGTTAGTTCTCGACCCCGATAATATTTTTGAATCTTCTGAGAAGACTGAAATTATTAGACAAAGAATGAAGGAGGCTCAGAATAGGCAGAAATCTTATGCCGATCATCGTAGGAAGCCTTTGGAATTTTCGGTTGGCGATCGCGTATTCGTTTGTGTTTCTCCGATGAAGGGTGTGGTGCGTTTTAGTAGCTCCGGGAAATTGACTCCTCGTTATATTGGACCGTTTCCTATTACGAAATGCATTGGCATGTTGCTTATCGTATATTGCTACCTATTCAGTTTTCGGAAATTCATGACGTATTTCATGTATCCCAGATTCTTCGATGCCTTCGAGATTCAAATTCTATTATTGATCCTCATATGTTGCAAGATCTTGAGATCTCACCCGACTTGTCTATGGTGCAAATTCCTATTCGTGTGCTAGCTTGGGAGGTTAAACGCCTTTGAAATAAAGAAGTCATGCTTGTGAAAATTCAATGGTCCACAAATCCCAAAGATTGCACTTGAGAAACCAAAGAATTCATTGAGCGTTCTTATCTTGGTTTTCTCTCCTCTTTGGGGGGGGGGGGGGGTTGAACATTCTTATCCATCTTTTCTATTTTAATCTTTGTTGAGATAAATAATTGGTGTTATAAACAACTTCTGGTATGAAAATTGTGGGGACGCAATTTTTATAAGGGGGGAGTCTGTAACGACCGTGATTTTATTACCGTTGAAGTAAATATTTAAAATAGAAATTTTAAATTGAGTTTTGAGAAAAAAAATTATAATAATGATGCAAATTCATTTGCAAAATCAGTTGTAAAAATTTAGTGTAAACCCAGCCTTCACGTGAGTCTAAGAGAATGAGTCAAATTGTAAACAAAGTGGAACATTTTTCTTTTTGCCTTGCTGTCACTTTTTCTAAAGCAAATATGACTTGTGCTGTCACATTAAATTTTATAAAGTAAGTTGGAAAATTAGTTGTATGCCATCATCCTTTTAGCACAGGATGTGTACTTCCTTCCAATATGCACGTTTCTATATTAAATGCCTATGTACGATTTCTACCAGCATTAATTTCATTGACTTGTTCACACAAATTTAAAAAGAAAAAAAAAAGCTGCATCATTCTTTCGTTCAAAATTTCAGCAGCTCAGCAAGCTTTAACGACCGATCTAAAATCCAGCTTCAGATGGTTCCGGTTGCTAATAAATTTTAAAAGCAACATTTTGGTGAGTTCAAAACTCACACTTCTACTTTATCTTTGGTGGCATTGGATTTCGCATTTTTATGTGTGTATATAGTGGTCCAGGCATTCTTCATTTTCGTTCCCCATTTTATTATATGTGTGCATCATCAATATTACATATAATAGCACATACGCGAAAACCATGCCAGGCGAGTATGCATTTGTATCAGGTTACTTTATAGTTTGTAATTCCTACACGTATGCATGAGTCCAATTCTTTTAGTAATTGTGTACAGATCATTTATTTTTTAGCTTCAATTGCTTGAAAAGAATTTGTCCATGTTATATTCATTGAACGTGTGTACCAAAATGGGAGTTCGGACCATTCCTTTTTGTATATGCATGTATAAATTCCCAGATTTTAATGCATGTGTGTTGCTATACATGAAACAGCCCAGGTCCTTCAATATGACTTCTCGTGTGCATGTAAAATAGTAGTGCATTCCATAATATGTGTAAGGCATTGTTTGAGTCAAAAAATTTATCAACATCACCTTTACAATAGTGCAAAGTAAAAAAAATCTATGTAAAAGTGATCAGGTCATTTATCTACTTACTTTGTTAGCGTGCATCGTTATTAAATTTGCATGCAAAATGCACTAACGTGCATCATTATTTAATTTGCATGCAAAATGCACTAACGTGCATCACCAAATAAAATGTTTTCCAAAACCATTATTTAACTTGCATGCAAAATTATATTGTGTACATGTATTCATCCCAATCCCTTTTATTATTTTGTCAATTTCATTTTTGCATACTCAGTTTTAATTCGCACATGTATATTGTAGTGCACGGGTATATTGAGCAGTGCAATATTTTTGAATATATAGTGGTGCAGTCCACTATTTAATTTGCGTTGAACCGGTGTTACATTTTAAAGCGTATTTTATATCGTTATTTTTATAACAGAAATTTTTGTGCCGGTAGTATATTTTTGAAGCATGTTGTTTGGATGACATTTTTGACGAATAAAAATTACTGTTGTTTTGACTTCAGTAACCGTCAGTTTAAAGTGAATTTTCAAGCGGCTATCCCGCAACGCTGATTTGATATCCGTTTTTACGGTGTTTTGTTAAACGCAATTTCCTTATCGAAATTGCTACAGATGTTGCTGTTTAATCACATGTTTTCAAATCGTTTTAAAATAAAATTGTTTCCAAAAATTTCACAGTTTACGCTTTCAAAGGAATGAGGAATCGATTTAAAGGTTTCAGCAAAATTAAGGACTATGAACCCTTACTTTTACTGATTCGTTAAATTCCGGACTTGTCCATTTGAGAACGTAAAATGTTATTTAAATAAAATACACAATTTTTCACTTTCAAGGAAACGATGAAGAGATTTAAAAGATTTAGCAAAAGTGCGGAGTATGGAACCACTCTTTTACTATTTCGGTTAATTCCGGACTCGTAAATTGAAATATTTGTTGTTTGATGATTTTGATGATTTTATTTGGCTTTCGAGCCGCTCTGTTGGACCTTCGGATCATATGATGGACATTCGGGTCAATTACCAGTACTAGACCTTCGGGTCATCTGTTGGACCTTCGGGTCATTTGTTGGGCGCTAAAAATTATAGTACTTGGTAGGCTTCGGCCATATGAGATGCACGTGCGGCGTAGCTAAAACTCGCCATCTTCTGGGATAGATCCATCTTTTATGTTGATTTTCTAGTTATCTTATATTGATTTCTAAATTTTGTGAATGCTGATTTTCTAGTTATCTTGTTTGATTTCTAGATTTTTGTGCACTGCTGCTTTAAATTCAATTATGAATTTTGGAAGCTGATTTTGATGGAGTTTAATGGGATTTCTTCCTTTAAACTATGCTGATTACTTCTGTGTATAGTCTCATCCGAGACTATAATTTTGTGTATAGTCTCATTTGAGATTATAACTCTGTGTATAGTCTCATCCGAGATTATAATTTTGTGTATAGTCTCATCCAAGATTATAAATTTGCGTATTGCTGTTATGAATTCAATTGGGAATTTAAAAACTGATTTTGATGGAGTTTAAATTGAGATTTCTTTATTTAAACTATGGTGATTATTTATGTTGAATAGTCTCATTCGAGATTATTGATTTTGATAGAGTTTAAATTAACATTTTTTTATTTGAACTATGTTGATTATTATGTTGTATAATCTCATTCAAGATTATGATTATTTGCCTAAGTGTTGTTTATCATACACTTATTTCTGAAATTTAAATTAGACTAATCCGTTTATTATTTTCTTTTAAATAATACTGGGGTCAGACCGAGTTATTTCAGGATAATCGCTATCTCTGATTCAGTTGTCGCTTCAGCTTTTGGGATTTCACATCATCTTTTGTCTAGACTTCGAGGAGTACTTTTGGTATTGATTCTCGTCGCATGTATGTTGATGACATGTATATGTATATTTGGTTCATGTGAACTATCGATTGTTGTAGCATGTATCCAGACTTATCTTCCGCTATATATCTGACATTTCTGTTCTGATGTGATTATATTTATCAGTGTTGTTGTTATTATGAGTTGTTCTGGATTTTTCTTTAGCCACCGTAGTTTCGTTTTAGATTTGCATTGGATTTATATCTTTGGGAGTAATTTACACAACTCCTATCAATGTAATCAATACTCGTCTAAGGCATAACTTACGGATGGTTGCTTCTAACAAGCCTTATTCTTCGCAATAGCAAACGTTATTCCTTATAATAACCTTTGTTATTGTGAGCATAGAGGTGGGGCGTCACAGAATGTGTCCGATCGGAGGAGCTACCTCACTTGGCATGTCAATTGCTCATGTTTTAGCCACCTTACGCTAACTCACGGGAGTTAGGTCCACGTATATACCTCATATAGAACATCATCAAACACCTACTTCATTCGGGAATCTCCACCACGTACACAGGTGTTAAAGTGTTTTTTGGTATTGGCAGAGAGTATGACAATTACCGATCCCAGTCTCTTTAACAACCAAACGTTATTATAACCCGTGGTTATTTCATTATCAAATGGTTTATATTTCATATCAAACATAATCATTTCAAAACCATATACATCCAATATCATAAAAAAAATTATAATATTCATTTCCAAAGTTATAACACTTCCAAAGTTTATACATTTAATTATAGCATTTTGAAGTCATAATATTTTAGAAACCATAACACTTTAGAAATGTAACTATTATAATCACAGCAATTCGAAAATATTAAATTTTAGAAATAATAGCATTTCGCAAACATAACCTTAAGAATCATAACATTTTCGAAACATAATACTTAAGAAATCATAGCATTTTGGAAATGTAACCTCAAGGAATCATAGCATTTTGGAAATGTGATACTTTCCACTATAACATTTTTATATAATCAAAATATTTATATACTTACAAATTTTAACCTAGTTATTTTATAATTCCTATTTCTTTATACCAAATTATTTATTTGGATATTAAATAACTATGATTTTGGTTAAACAAAATTTATTACTATAATATTCAATTCAAAGCTGAAGTTTCTAATATTAAGTTAAAAGTACATTATTAACTTAAATTTTATTACTACAGTAAAGAAAATTTATTATTTTTCACATTTAAAACATACCATTACATTAATTAAAACTTACACTACTAGGTTAGAAAAATGCCATTATTAAGTCAAATTGGATTATTAATCTCAGTTAACTTTCATATTATTAATTAAATTCCAAAATTTACATTTTCAACCATTTAGTTACTTATAAAAATTTAACACATGTAAATAAATATATAAAAATTTATAGAAATTGCTACATTAAAATTTTAACTGAAATTCATATATTAAAAATACAAAACACTTAATAATCTTTAGAAAATTATTTTAAAACCAACCACAGAGTCTGTATCAAATTTTCTAACCTATGATCAAGTAAATATGGATATATATCATTTCAATCCGAATTATTAAATTTTCGGGTTTATATCATTTCAAACCCATAACCCCAAGTCAAATAAAAATCGCTCAGGCCTATCATTTCAGCCATAACAATTTTTCCTTAATCTAAAGATCATTCGGTTATGTATCATTTTAACCCATAGTGAAGGAACTTGCAATGTGAGAACAAAATATGAAATAAACAGAACAATAACAACATATCATGGCATATGATCATAACATGTATAACATAAGGTGGTATAAAATAATATAATCGTATATGAAATTACTAACTTGCCTATACATATCAATACAATTCAAATGACATCAATTCACCAAAATGTAGGAATGCAGTCAAGAGTGATTACTCACCTTCTTTAGCTAGAGAAAATGATTCCAAACAAACATAACAACTACGAATAAGAACGGCAGTCACAAATAAGCTTGAATGGGCAGAGAATCCAAATCCAAAGCTTAGAAAATAAATAAATACATACATATGTAAATAGATAAATTCACATAGATAGAATAAAAGTATAAAAATTTATTTTATAAAACACATGAAAAGGGCTAGCCAAAAGGGACAAATAGGCTCGGTCTACATGGGGTTTGGCTCGGCCTAAGCAAGGTTTCGGCCTAGGCAACCTACGTGGTTCAGCCACTGTCTTTGGATGAAGGGTTCGACCACTTTGGCTTGGGAAGTGGTGGCATAGGCTCAGCTTAAGGCACTACAAGGGCTTGGTCACGGCCATGATTGGGTTTTGGAAGGTGGAGGCAAGGAGCTGTCACAGCTAGGGTTTGGGAATTTGTGGCGTGGTCGGTCTATGGCATGATTGGCTAGGGGTTTGGGAAGGGGAGGAGTGGATGGTGGTGATGGCCGAAGCAATTGAAAGGGGGGAGCAGGAAAAAGAGGTTCGGCCTTGGGTTTGGCAAAGGGAAAAGTGGATGGTCATGGAGAGGAGGAGGTCGGCCTAGGTTAGAGGAAAAGGAGGTGGAGATGGTGGCAAGCATGGCCGAAATTTAGAAGGAGGAAGGAGGAAGAAAAGAGAAAAAATATAGAGAAAATTTGAGAAAGGGAAGAAGAAACTTATTGTAAATTTTAGGAGCAGGAGATGAGAATGAGAAATGAGAAGGCAGAAACAAATTTTGTACCTACTTTGTTTCTCAACTAATGAATTTTCAATTGCACTGACTATTCAGGTGACCATTTACCTTCTAACCCATTAGTCTAAGCCCAACAACAGATAGAAGAAATAAAATATGAAAATAACTGCATGTAATACGCTGAAAACAGATAATTTTAAGAAGTAGAAATCAGAATTTTACAAAATAAAAAGCAGCGAAAAGGTTAGAATCAAATCCAGCTTCATAAAAAAGATCAAAATTTCAAATTCCAAATTTCAAATTTTCAATAGGAAGTCAAATTTTGACCAAAGCTGACCAAAATTTAAATTTTTAGAAAAATCTTTGTTTTTTAAAATTTGGAAGAACATTTCACATCAAATCCTAAAATTTTACATTAAAATTCCAAATTTATCAATTTTAAAATAATTAAATTCAAAGTTTCAAGAATAATTCCGTTTAAAAATATTTAGTGAATTTACGAGTTGTTACAATAGCCCACCTGCGGGTGGAGTTTGCAGTATCTGTATAGACTATGACATTTATATAAAAATGTATTAAGGGGTATATGAGTAAAGGCTTAACGCTATTTTAATATTTTACTTTACTGTAGACATTGTTTATGTAGCATATTGTATTATGTATGTAGGTAGTTTCATGGATCCTTAAAGGATAGAAATCCCAAACATTCTTTAAGTTATTGCATTTCATTTGGACATTTCACTTGAGTTGGTTTACTTGCATAAGATTGTTAATCCTGACTCGACTATTTTGTATTTTGCTTTATGCTCGGGTCAGCCTAAGTATTACAGCATTTGAGACTAACCTTTGGAGCTTCGAGCTTTGCTTGGAGATCTACCTCTAATCTATTCAGCTTTTCAGTTTTCTCAGTTATTTTAATTATTTCTAGTTTTTTATGTCCAAACTTGTCATTCACTTATGTATTAGAGACTTCTTTGTATTTGGACTTAGGTTGTATTTGGTTTTAGACTCTAATGTTTCTATAGTAGCTTCATGAACTATTATTTATCTATTTTGCTGCTTATTGTTGTATTACTCTGTGTCTGTGATTTTGTGATTGAATTATTTACTGTATATGCTAAGTTTTACCAAATATAAATAACAATTTTTCATTTTGACAATTCAAGTTTGACATGTGTGGATTATTGTCGATTTGAATGGTTTAAAACGCCGGGTCATTACAGTGGTATCAGAGCTCTGGTTTAGGCAAAACTTAGCTTATGAGGTAAAAAGCCATTAGAGATAGGGCAGTAATACCCTAGAATGAGTAGAATCAATTATGGAATCGTCCTTCCTTTCTAGCCTATTTTCTTAGTTAGGATTCTTTTTTATTAGGGTTCATCTAAATTTGAATCTCTATCTTTGTTCTAAGATACATTCCTATAAGAGAGCGTATTTGTTAGTGTTATAAGAAAAAATTATATCGTACTGTTTATTTTGTTAAGTACGATTATATTGTTGAATATGCTAGTATTGATTTTTGTTTAATGATAATAAACATATATATGGTCATTTAAATGTATTTGTTAATGTACTATTTTATTTTTCACATAATTAATAAATATTTGCTGAATAAAATAAATAACACAGAATTTAAATTCAAACGGATATTTTATTGAAAAAAATATTTATTACAATTCTGAATAGTACAAATTTGAGCTCTCCCTATATATATACATTTTCAATTACAATATAATTTTAATCACATCACAATTATCATTTACATATGCACCTCACTACATTTCACTCATTCACATGTATTATTCTACAACACTATTCCAGATTGAATCCAGCATCTGAGCAATCTGTAAAAAAGTTGAATCATGATTTTGATTCATGACGAAGAACATCAACAAGCATTGACGATCATAGCGACAAAAGGAGAATAGAACTTCAAACAAAGACATAACTCCAAAGTATGTATATTTATATTGTTCTTGAGTCTTAGTTCTATTCAAATTCTGTTAAAATCATCCCTCAAGAAGTCACACTCACACACAAAAAGTTTTTCATCTTGAAATATAGAGTTTTAAATTGATCTGTTCAACATAGCACAGGTCAGTCGACTGACTTAGAATAGCCAGTCGACTGACCTGTGTTAGTGCACAACATATTGTTTTGAAATGCACGTTTTTGAATTTCAGTTGACTGACACTTCTGAGTCAGTTGACTGAATGTCAAATGACGGCTTTTTTTACTGAAAAGACACTTTCTTTCATGAAGGGGTTTCAATCCAATTCCAACAGGAAGAGATGCAACTTTTGATTGAAATCTTTCACGAACAATTGCATCCCTATATACTCTATATAAACATGCTTTGATTCTTTTCATAATTCACCGAATTTTTACTTTGCTCTCTTATTCAATTCTTGCTCTATATTCAAAGCATTCACAAACTTTATTTCACTTGAATCTTTGAGTTAACTTATAATCTTTGATTCTAAGTGATTTACTTCCTTTCAATCAACACACACACAAAATACTCTTGAGGATTTGATTATAGGAAGGGTATACTATCAAGAGACAAATTCGTGTTATTTAGAACACATTGTGTCAAATATACTTTTGTATAAGTTGAAGTCTTCTTCAGCTGTTGAGGCAAAATCCTGTTCTACTGCTCAGGTCCTTTGTTCGGCTGTTCAAGGGTTGTATAGACCTGTTCCTTCAGGTTAAGTGAGGATTGTTGTTAGTGAAATTCCAGAAAGGAGTCTGGGACTGGACGTAGAACGGGAAGTTAGAACCGGTATAATAATTCCTGGCGTGCTTGTTTTTATTTTTACTTACTTTACATTGATATAGTTTATCTCCACACTTGTTTAATATAATTCCATATTGCATGATCCGTACAGTAACTTTCAATTGGTATCAGAGCAATGCATCTTATAACCGTTACAAAGTTATCTGATATCTTGCTAATATGGAAAACAACACCACTAATACTAGTTTTATTGAAGGTCAATCCACTGCACGACCTCCACTATTCAATGGCATGAATTACAATTATTGGGCAACTCGAATGCGTATTTATATGCAAGCAAGTAGTTTTGATTCATGGAATATCACTCAAACAGAGTATAACATTCCTACGACTGAATACTCTACATAGTCAAACACATAAAAAATAGATGCTACTGCAAATGCCAAAGCTATGAATATGTTATTTTATGCTTTAGATAGAAATGAGTTTAACCGTGTTAGCATGTGCACAACTGCTTATGAAATATGGAGAACACTTAAAGTTACTCACGAAGGGACTAACAAGGTTAAACAAAGCAAAATATCCACGCTCAAAGGTCAATTTCAAAATTTTAGAATGAAGCAAGATGAATCTATAAACGATATGTATTCTAGATTTCAAGATATATATCACTCATTACTAGGACATGGAGAAAAGTATTCAGATTTTGATATTATTTCAAAAATTCTTAACTCTTTAACGGATGAATGGGAAAGAAAAGTCTTAGATATTGAAGAAGCTAATGATCTTTCTACCATGAAACCAGAAGAGTTAATAGGAAATCTAATGTCCTATGAAGTGAATTTGCAGTCTAAAAGAGTACAAGCACAAGATAAAAAGAATATGGCATTCCATGCTGAAAAGGAAGAATCAGACTCTGATGAAGAAGACTTAGCATTTATTGCTAAAAAATTTAAAAAGTTTTTGAAGTACAGAAAAGAAAATCAGAACAACAAGAAAAGAAACTTCAATAGCAATACAAATAAGCCATCTTCATCTATACTAGAATGCTTTAACTGCCATAAGAAGGGGCACATGCAAAAAGACTGTCCAGAACAAAAGAAAACATATCACAATAAGAATCGAAAGGACAAAATTAAAAGAAAAGCATTTCAGTAACTTGGGATGATTCGGATTCTTCTTCTTCAGAAAGCAGCAGTGATAGTTAGAAAAAACAAGCGAATGTTTGTTTTATGGCTACAGAGAATGAGGTAAATGATCTTGCTTTTGATGATATGATTGAAATTAATTCAGAACATCTTGATACCTTAAAAAGCATCAAAAGAAAATACAAAGAAGCTCTAGAAAATCAGAGAAAAGCAGAATTCGAGAGAGATATGCTTAATGATGAAAAGAAAATATTAGAAGAAGAACTTGGAAAACTTCAAGATATCTTCTCTAATGATAACTCTCGACTTACTTTATTGATTCAAGAAATTGAAACTCAAAAAGAAAAGAATTATTCTCTTGTCTCTGAAAATCATGAGCTAAAAACTAAGATCAAAATGATAGAATTAGATAATACTTTCCTCAAAACCAAGTTAGATAATTTTACTATAAATGTTTCTAACTTTAATAAAGGTAGAGAAAATCTATCCAATATTATTGAAATTTCTCAATCCACTTCTAACAAGAAGGGACTAGGATACACTAAGAAATCAAAATCACCACCTAAAAAGGAAATTAGTAGAAATATTTCTAATGCTAATACTTATCCAAAAAGAAATAATATTTCAAAAACCATAAAAATATGGGTTCCTAAAACAAACAATAGTTTGATTAGGAATAAATATGTAAATATATTTCTGGAAACAGTTCATAAAAATAAAGATTATATTTTTAAGGGGGGTACTAAACCTACTTGGGTTTGGTTTCCTAAGACCTAACTCTTAGGACCCTATCACAAAGTGGGTACCAATGTTATTATTATTTTTTGCAGGACCCACTTAAAAAGAGAGGAAAATGGATACTCGACAGTGGTTGCTCAAAACATATGACTGGAGACAAAAATATGCTATCAAATATTACTTATTCAGATGGAGGCTCAGTCACTTTTGGAGACAATTCCAAAGGATATATCATTGGAAAAGGCGACATCAGCAATGTCGGTACATCTAATTTACCCCTTATTTCAAATGTCTTACTAGTCAAAAATTTAAAACACAATCTTTTAAGTATCAGCCAGTTATGTGACAAAGGTTTCAAAATCTCTTTCTCTGAAGATAAATGAAGCATTTTTGATAAAAATCAAAATATTATATTTGAAGGAAATAGAGACAAAAATATCTATGTTCTAAATATGAAAATTAATCACAATTCAGATATGTGTTTAATAGCTAATGAAAATGATCCTTGGCTATGGCATAAACGATTCTGTCATATCAACTTCAAAACTATAAACAAACTTTCTAAAAATAATTTAGTCAGAGGATTACCTAAAATGAACTTCAAAGTCAATCATATTTGTGATGCATGTCAATTAGGAAAATTGACCAAATCATCTTTTAAATCTAAGAAAGCTATCTCTACATTAAAACCACTTAAACTACTACACATGGATTTATTTGGGCCAACTCAAGTTCAATCCTTAAACCACAATAGATATGTGTTTGTAATAGTAGATGATTTTTATAGATATACTTGGACCATTTTTATGAAAAACAAAAGTGATACGTTTGAGCATTTTAAAAATTTTGTCAAACAGATTCAAAATTTAAAAGGTTTGAAGATAATGAATATAAGATGTGATCATGGATAAAGAAAGGAATTTTTCATAATTTTTCGTTTCCTAGAACTCCACAAAAAAATGGGGTTGTAGAACGTAAAAACAGAACTCTACAAGAATGTGCACGAACTTTGTTAAATGGAAGCACTCTTCCAAAACATTTCTAGGCAGAAGCTGTTGCAACTGCTTGTTATGTTTTGAATCGTGTTTCTATTCGACCTCTAATGAAAAACACTTCTTATGAACTTTTTACTGGAATAAAACCAAATATTTCTTATTTTAAAGTATTTGGTTCAAAATGTTTATATTAAATACAAAAGATCGGCTTGGAAAATTCGATGTGAAATCCGACGAAGGAATCTTTCTAGCATATTCAGATCGTAGCAAAGCTTATCGTGTATTTAATAAAAGATCAAATACTGTTGAAGAAACATTACACGTATCTTTCGATGAAAATTTTCTACAAAAACCAAGTATAGAAGATGATGAAGATTTTCCAGATAACATTACAAATATGGAAACAACAAATCTTGAAAATGATGAAAACTTTGTTGACAATAATGATGAATTAAGATCTTCACCAAAAATATTACGGAATCATCCTGTTCAAAATATTATTGAAGAAATTAATTCAAATGTACGAATTAGAAGTTAACTAAATCAAATGGGTCACGTAGCATTCCTTTCTAATATCGAACCAAGAATCCCAAAGAAGCTTCCACATACGACTACTGGATAATTGCAATGCAAGAAGAGCTAAACCAGTTTGAATGCAATGAAGTTTGGGAATTAGTTCCAAGACCAAGTGATCAAACTGTTATTGGAACAAAATGGGTTTACAAGAACAAAGTAGACGATCAAGGTAACATCGCTAGAAATAAAGCAAGATTGGTCGCACAAGGATATAATCAAGAAGAAGGAATTGACTACGAAGAAACGTTTGCTTCGGTTGCAAGACTAGAAGCAATACGAATCTTAATGGCCTATGCATGTTTTCACAATTTCAAACTTTATCAAATGGATGTTAAAAGTGCTTTTTTGAATGGTTATATAAAAGAAAAGTGTATGTTGAACAACCTCCCTTTTTTATTCCCGAAAAATTCCCTAATCATGTTTATAAACTTAAGAAAGCTCTTTACGGTTTAAAACAAGCACCACGTGCTTGGTATGAACAACTAAAGACATATCTAATTTCTTCGGGCTTTCAAATTAGGAAAGTTGATCAAACACTTTTTATTAAACATTCGAAAAAGGATATTTTAATAGTTCAAATTTATGTTGATGATATCATTTTTGGTTCTACTAATGACAAATTGTGTCGGGACTTCTCAAAAATAATGACCAAGGAATTTGAAATGTCTCACATGGGAGAATTAACATATTTTCTTGGTTTACAAATAAAACAACTTCATTATGGCATTTTTATTAATCAAGAAAAATATTGTGATAGTTTAATCAAACGTTTCGGAATGGAAAATACTTCTGCCAAACCAACTCCAATGAGTACGACAACACATCTTGAAAAAGATGACAATGGCAAAAGTGTTGACCAGAAACTATACCGAAGTATGATTGGATCATTACTATATTTAACAGGAAGTCATCCTGACATAATGATAAGTGTATGTTTGTGTGCTAGATTCCAAGCCAATCCAAAGGAATCACATTTAAGAGCAGTAAAATGTATATTACGTTATCTCACTAACACCAAGGATTTCGGTCTATTCTATCCTAAAGAATGTCCACTCGAATTAGTTTCATATAGTGATGCTGATTTCGGTGGCTCTCGAACAGATCGAAAAAGTACAAGTGGTACCTGCCATTTTATTGGAAAATCACTTGTATCTTGGTTTAGCAAGAAGCAAAATTGTGTTTCTCTTTCTACATGTGAAGCAGAATATATTTCTGCTGCTTTGGCTTGTACTCAAGTAATCTATATGCAACAAACACTTAAAGATTTCAATATAAATTTATCAAATTCAACTATATACTGTGACAACTCTAGTACTATTAACTTGTCTAAAAATCCTGTCAATCATTCACGAACTAAACATATTGACATTCGTCATCATTTTTTTGGTGATAATATTGAAAAGGATATAATAAATTTAGAATTTGTAAATTCTGAAAATCAATTAGCTGACATCTTCACTAAATCTCTAAATGAAAATTGTTTTATAAAATTAAGAAGAGAACTAGGTATACTTTCTTTATCATAATTATAAAAAAAAATTAAAAAAATTAATAAAAAAAACATATTTTTTTTTGGTACTCGAACTCTGCACCTCGAGATTAATAAGTCTATGTCTTTACCACTTGGCTATTCATTGCTTCACATCTACACCATATACATCTATTTCCTTATATTTTCTATAAAAAAATTAGAAAATTTCAGCCATAAATTTTTTATGGTTAATTCCCTTCCTCTAACTATTCAAACTGCACGTTAAACCATCTCTTCTTAACTACCTTTTACTCCTTATATTCAGCTCTCTGTTCTCATATTTCCATCAAAAATAAAAATTATATTTGTTTCTTTCTCTAAATCGTCTTCTAAATTCAAAATGTCGTCATCACATAACTCATCAGATGGATCATCCTACTCTTCTATCAACTTTGAGACTCCATCATCAGCTTCATCAAAGCTACCAACACCTACTCCCACCCATGAACCTGCAAGACCATCAACTTATCAAACGGGTTATACACCTGAGAAAAAGAATGCTAGACGGTTCATATTCTTTGGTTCTCCTCAAACCAAGCAAAAAATTGAAGATCTTCATCATTACCAAAGGGAATCAATAACACTTCAGCGAGAAATGTATTATGAACAGAAAATGAACTCTAGACGTCTGAGTTTTCTTGAACAAATTGGATGGAAGTTCTGTGGTTCATCTTCCTCTTCGGCTCATCAACCTACACCATTATCAACTCAAAATCCATGGGATAGGTCGCCACAAGCTCCACCTGTGTCTCCAAAATCTTGGGAGCGTGGAAACCGTTGGTCACCTCTACGACCATATGTTGAGAAGACAAAAGATGAACCAACAAAATCCAACTCTCCATCAAACTCATCTTCAAAATAAATATGTTTTTATTGTCAATTTTTTAATTATTTTACTCCATATTTATTATGCATTGTATTAATATATAATAAAAATTATCTATTGGTGCTCAAAAATGACTGTATATGCTGAAAAACAAATTCAGTCAACTGAAAAAACTGAGTTAGTCGACTGAATTTCATAGTAAAAACTCTCGGGTTCAGCTCAATCAACTGAAAAAACCGAGTTAGTCGACTGGATTTCATAGTAAAAACTCTCGGGCTCAGCTCAGTCAACTAGAAAAACTGGTTTAGTCAACTGAATTTCATATAAAAAACCAATAAGCTTCAGCTAAGTCGACTGAAATAACTGAATCAGTCGACTGAATCCATATAACAACTCTCGGGTACCACTTTCAGTCGACTGACTCGGATATTTTAGTCGACTAAACATAGAATTCTGCATTTAAAACTACTTTTACTATTTTTTAACCCCCCACTTTCACTTCTTTAACCTTTCTTCTTCTTTCCTCCAGCCCTAATTTCGAAATTCACCACTTCTCCACTACAAATTCCAAATTTTTTAACCTCTCTCTTACAATTTCCATGGCTCCTAGGCAAACAAAACGTGTCAAGAAAGGTTCTTCTTCTTCCACCACTCCAATAGATTCTTAGATTGCTACTAGGTTGGTTCATTACAAAGCAATTCAACGATGGATAAATATGCAAGATTCGCGTATTTTTGAAGGCTCTTTTGTTCATTATCCTGATTTTAACGCATATGGCATACGAGAGCTTTCCGAAAGAAGTGGGTAGGACACTTATTTGGACTGCAAGAAGAACAACCTAAAAATCAACCATACAATGGTTAAACTCTTTTATGCAAACCTGAATCTTCAAGAGCCAGGACTTAGAAATAGAGAAAACTGCATTTGGACTTCGGTATGTGGAATCTCTATTTTTCTTTCTCTAAAACGAATGAACCATTTGCTTCATACTAGAGTTGGGGGAATTAATCTTCGCGATGTAAGTTGTGATATGAAACTTCGGGACATATAAGTCACTTATCTCTCGAAGATAACCCTGTTGAAGTAAAATCTATGTCTCTTCGACCAAAAGCTAGGTTAATGCATAAGTTTCTTCTTAAAACCATAAACCCCCGAACAGGATCATATGAATTGGTATATCCTGAAAATCTTCATGCTTTATATGCTATATGGGGAAATGTGCATATTAATTGGACTCAGCTTCTTCTAGATGAATTTCTCAGTTTTAACCAAGGTAGAACTAATTTCATTTACTTTGGTGAATATATAATGCGACTATTAAATGATTTTGGTATAAGATCCCTGGAATCTGAATTTTCCAAAGTCGGATTATATAACATTCATACCATAAGATTAATGAAACTCCCAGATCGACCGGAACCTTTTATCACCTTTCACGATTGGCAAGCAACCCAACAACAAAGACGACAAGGTATTCACATTGCCGAACAATGTTCTTCTCAAACTCATCAATCCAAAGTAGAAGTTATCCGTCGTCCAACTGTTGGCCAAACATCGCGAGAGGCTATTGATTTGCTTGCACAAAATCAAGTTATTCTTGGCTTTCGTTTGAATAAGATAGATAAAAAGCTTAACAAGATCAAAGGTTTCTTCACAACATTATGGGAGGCTATTTCTTGTACACCTTCCACTACCGGTTCTTTGCATTTGGATCTTGGAAAAAGACCAGCTCCACAATTCTCTTGGTCGACTTCCGAAGCCACAAGCTCTAGCACAAGTGCTCTTGACATCGCTAAAGGAAAGAAACCAATTCAACCGGAGGAGGAAGATACTTCTGATTCCGACGAAGAGTAAGTTGTCCTATGACTTTTGTTTAGGTATTTTTAGTTAAGTATTTTGATGGTTGTTTTAATTCATATGACTGTGAACATTCCTAAGAACTATTGTTGTGTAAAATATTTATGTGACTATGTGATCTTCAGTAGAATGCTTATGTGACTATATGGCTATAAATTTATGTGATCATCTGTGAACTTTTGGCTATTTCTAAGTATTTCTTTTTGTCGATGACAAAGGGGGAGAAATTATTGTGCTTTCTAATAGTTTCTTGCAGAGCCATACATTCAGAGGGAGAAAATAAAGAAAACAAATTCTTTATAACTCATATTATATATCTTCAATTATATATTGTCATCAATCGAAAAGGGGGAGAATGTTGAATCATGATTTTGATTCATGACGAAGAACATCAATAAGCATTGACGATCATAGCGACAAAAAGAGAATATAACTTCAAACAAAGACAAAACTTCAAAGTATGTATATTTATATTGTTGTTGAGTCTTAGTTCTATTCAAATTCTGTTAAAATCATCCCTCAAGAAGTCACACTCACACACAAAATTTTTTTCATCTTGAAATATAGAGTTTTAAAGTGATCTGTGCAACATAGCACAGGTCAGTCGATTGGCTCAGAATAGCCAGTCGACTGACCTGTGTTAGTGCATAGCATATTGTTTTGAAATGCACGTTTTTGAATTTCAGTTGACTGGCACTTCTGAGTCAGTTGACTGAATGGCAAATGACGGCTTTTTTTTTACTGAAAAGACACTTTCTTTCATGAAGGGGTTTCAATCCAATTCCAACAGGAATAGATGCAACTTTTGATTGAAATCTTTCACGAACAATTGCATCCCTATATACTCTATATAAACATGCTTTGATTCTTCTCATAATTCACCGAATTTTTACTTTGCTCTCTTATTCAATTCTTGCTCTATATTCAAAGCATTCACAAACTTTACTGTTTGCGCAAAAAATGGGCAAACACCCCAAAGTCGTACGATTTAGTTGATTTTATGTTGTTCTTAGTGATTTGGGTGATTTGTGCAAATAAGTAAAAAAACGGGGGCTAAATTGTAAAAAGACACGCAGATTTATAGTGGTTTGGCCAGAACGTGCCTACGTCCACTTTATATGTTATTCTCTCTTTTCTTTCAGATTACAAGTACAAAGCTTTGTATACCAGTATATGAAAGTTGTTTGAAAGTTCCTTCCGTGCTTGAGCTCTCAAACTTGTCTGCCATTGTTGTACCCCTGCCCCTCTATTTATAGAGTGAGGTTGGGGGCAGGGGTCTTGGATGTTTATAGCTGCTGGTGGGCCTGGGCTGAAGCAATCTGGCCTGGCACATCTGGTTCGGCGTTCCTTGGTTCGGCCGTGCTTGGAGAGAAGGATGGAGAAGCTTTGGTTCGGCGGTCACCTGGTTCGGTGTAGGGTTTGGACCGGTGGAGCTTGGTCCGGTGGAGGTGATTCGGTGGAGCTCGTTCGGTAGTACATGGAAGTGTGGTTCGGTGATGAGTTGGTTCGGCTCTGCAGGGAGAGGTGTTGGACCGGTAGAGGTTGGTCCGGTGTGGTTTGGCTCGGCAGTGGAGTTGGGAATGCCGAATGGACTTCGGCATTGGGAATGCCGAAGGTATCTCGGCATTGGGAATGCCGGATGAGCCACGGTATTTTGAATGCCGAATGAGATCTCGTTTCATACTGCCGAATGGGCTTGAATGTTGGAGTGCCGAATGGACTCTCGCATTGTTTCACCGAATGAATTTTTATATTTAAACCTTGAGTGAAATCCTAGACTTATATACGCTTGCTAGCTGCTTCCTCTTGGTTCGGTCGTGGTGAAAATGCACACAACATTGATATTCCAGTTTTGACCAAAAATGAGATAACATTTACTTCACTTGAATCTTTGAGTTAACTTATAATCTTTGATTCTAAGTGATTTACTTCCTTTCAATCAATACACATACACAAAATACTCTTGAGGATTTGATTATAGGAAGGGTGTACTATCAAGAGACAAATTCGTGTTCTTTAGAACACATTGTGTCAAATATACTTTTGTATAAGTTGAAGTCCTCTTCGGCTGTTGAGGCAAAATCCCGTTCTGCTACTCAGGTCCCTTGTTCGGTTGTTCAAGGGTTGTATAGACCTGTTCCTCCGGGTTAAGTGAGGATTATTGTTAGTGAAATTCCAGAAAGGAGTCTGGGACTGGACGTAGAACGGGAAGTTCGAACCAGTATAAAAATTCCTGGTGTGCTTGTTTTTATTTTTACTTACTTTACATTGATATAGTTTATTTCTGCACTTGTTTAATATAATTCCATATTGCACGATCCGTACAGTAACTATCAAAAAAACACACTAACGCAATAAAAGTGAAAAAGAAAATATTTTTGCAGTATAAATTAAAATGTATTTTGAAAATATTATGTGCCTCGGTTATTTGGGTTGTTCGTCATCATTTAATTTTGAATTCATTATACACGAACAACTTGTGACATGCATAGTGTATTGATGTACATGCCACAAGGCCAAACCCAAATCAAAAGCCGGGTTCAACACAAGTGCAATACAAATAAAGTCACGACATGAGCACAAGGTCAAACCCGAGCTATAAGCTGGATTCAACGCAGGTGCATGCAATACAAATCAATGTATCAAAACTCCACGCATACTGCATAGCTGGACTGCGACATATAACATGAATATGTATATGAAGCTCAACTATGCACAAGAACCAGGCCAAGACTAGTGAACTGCAAGTATCGACCAAGTAGAAAACCAGAACAGTGATACAACATACATATGCAAAATGAAATGGATTGATACAAGTAGTGACTCAGTGCAAACAAAGCATGCACCAGTTCAATATGCTATGCAACCTGAACCACAGACCCAACATTTCACAAATACTACAAGACAATACAACACAAACTATATACAAGCAAGGCCACACTTCAGACTACAACTCAAAAGGAGCGACAATGACCAGACTTGAAGCACGGTGCACATCAACTCACTACACAATGCAACCTTCTCAGGTCAAAATGAAAATGTACAAGGTCAGGACTAAAGTGATAATATAGACCAGTGAATAGCAAGTGGCCGGAGGAGTAAATATATGTACACAAGTGGATGAATACATATGCATCAGACAGCAAATGCCACTGTGACTTCAACATCAAACCAAGATAAGTTGATATGCACATATATACACGCAGTCAGATAAGTACAGGTACACAAGTGAATAACGATACTACAACACCAAAGGCAACTCCAAGCAGGTTTTTACAAAGTCAAAACAGTTTCAAATGCAAAGCCGAAGTGATCAGAAATTCACGTAACCGACATAAGCAGGTCAACAGCGATTTCAAACCGAAGTCAAAGAGAATGAAGAACGGAACTAAAATCAAGTGCCAGAAGACCAAAACCGTGATAGCCAAGAAAACGAACCAAGTCAGAAATCAAGCCGTGTCAATCAAGTAACAAATATACGAATTTGAACAAGTCAGAAATCATAACAATCATTCAAGAATAATCATACGGCCAGAGTAAAGTTGCATACGAATTCAAAAGAATTTATACGAACGAAGATATAGGAATTCAAATCCTATAAAACCTAATCACCATCAGCTGTAAAAAGCATCGAGTTCAAGAAAGCTAAACAGTAAAGCAAAAGTAACAAATTACATACCAATTCATAGTCCAACTCAATCAAATTGAAGGAGCTACGTACGAATCGAAGAAACAGTCGGTTGCCGAAGCAAATCAGAGGAATAGCAATTGTAATCGACAAATAATCAACCGACGACTTCAATTTTCCAAAGCCCTAATTTTATCAGAGAGAAACGAACGAATATTGAAGAAGCCATTTTCATAAACGAAGAAGAAAGCGGGCCGACATAATAAAATAAAAGAGAAGAGGGACATATTTTTTATCACTTAATTTTTTGTGGGCCGGTTATAGAATTTTAGGCTTTGCTTTTTAATTAGAGTTTAATTGTTTTTAAATTGTTTTTTTAATTTTTATTTCTTTTTTAAATGATTGTATTTTCTAGTCATGTGACTAGGGAACGAACTACGGTGGTGTAGTTCGAGAATTCACAACTTAGTGGTTGAGTTGTGGCAGAGTTTTGAGTGTAAAGTTAGGTTAGTCGATAGCGGGTGTCGTGAGTTTACGTGTGTAAGTGTCTGACTACTTAATTTCTAGTAGAAACCTTAGGGGCAGCACGTAGGTAGGGTTTTGCCGAAGCTGAGCAAATCTGTGTGTTCTATTTCTTTATTTTTTATTCTGCTATTATCTGTGCTGTTGTTACACGACTATTATCTGTGCTGAAATTATTTTATATACTTTCACAATAAATATTTACAATTACTAGTATCACCTGTTCAACCCTCCCTCTAGGGTGAAATCGATCCTACAAGTGGTATCAGAGCTAGGAGCAAAAGACATTTTTGTTTTAAAATTTTTATTTTTCAAAAACCAAGTATTATTTTACAAAATTGAATTTTTAAAATGGCTTCTTTTAGTACTACTTTTGCTGAGGGTCGGTCCAGTATAATTCCTCCTATATTTGATGGAACAGATTTTTAAATTGGAAATTAAAAATGAAAATTTTTCTGAAATCCATTGATGTTTGGAATATTGTTGAAACTAGTTATAAAACACCAACAATTATGATAGATAATCAAAAAATAGAAAAACCTATGCATCAATGGACAAATTCTGAAATTAAACTGCTGAAGAAAAATATCAAGGCTACGAGTGCTATTATTTGTTATTTAAAACAAATTGAAAATAATTTTGTTTCACATGGTTTAACTGCACAGGAAATCTGGTACACACTTGAAGCAGTTCATGAAGGAACCTCCCAATCTCATCATGAAGGATTCAATATTCAGTGTTTCACAGGGGAAACAAATGACAGTGAAAGTGAAGAACCAAATGAAGTGTGTTGGCAGGCTAAGGAACGACAATAATGGTATCTAGATTCTGGTTGCTCCAGGCATATGACAGGTGACAAATCAAAGTTTCTTCGCCTAGAAAAACACAAAGGAGGGAGAGTTACTATGGGCAACAACAAGAAATGCAAGATTATTGGTAAAGGTAAAATAGGTAATGGTAAGTTTACCTTAAACGACATATTATATGTTGAAAACCTACACCATAATCTGATCTAAATTAGTCCGTTATGTGACAAAGGAATGAATGTTATTTTTCATTCCGACTTGTGCAAAATTGTTGACCAATCATCAAAAGAAATCTTATTTTCAGGTTAGAGGAAAGGTAATATATATTCTCTATCTTTTGATGATCTCACTCTTTCAAAATGTTTGGTAGCTAAGGATGTAGAAGTAAATTTATGGCACAGACGATTAAGACACGCCAGCATGAATCTGTTAAACCAGTTGAAAAGAAAATATTTGGTAAGAGGTTTGCCATCACGTGATTTTGAAACGAAAATTTTATGTAAAGCATGTTGTAACAACCCGATATTTTCAGCCATCCGCATCCGCACATGTCGGACTTGAATTTCTCAAAATAACGTGTTGTAATAAAATTTGGAGCAAATAAAACCAATCGCAGAATCATAGACACAGAAATGTCAGAATAACTCGCAGTGGAAACTAAAATACCATAGTAGTTCATGAAGCTACTATAACAAGGTCTCAAAACAAAATACATAATATCAGTCTGAAAACAAATACAATAGAAATCCCAAATACATAGAAGTCCACTAATACAAGAGTTGAAATAGAACAACTGAAACTGAAATGGGTAGATAACTAGATAAGCAGAATCTCCAGCGATTCCTAGCTCCAGAAAGAGAAATCCAAAGCAGTGAATACTTAGGCTGACCGGAGTGTAAAGTAAAACACAAAACACTCGAGTCAGGACATACAGACTTATACAATGTAAACCAACTCAAGTGAACTGTAGTTGTAATGCACGATAACTTAAAGGATGCTTGGGATCGCTCATCCTCTAAGGATTCGTTAAACCATAAATTAAATACATCAAAAAATCACAAGGCATACAGAGAAGTGTACCCATGGTTAACATTCCAAAAAGGTTTATAATTTTGAATTAAAATCATTCATTTAGACCATAAAAAGTTGGACTCATTATACCTTCAAATCAAATATTAAATTCCCAAAATTTTAGCCTTTTCAGAGTTCATTTATTCGCTTAAATACATTAAAACAGTGAAATTTTAGCTTTCGCAGCACTTAGAAAATGCTACGGTAAGTTACATTTGAAAACAATTCAATTCAGCAAAGACAGCATTTAAAAACTGCTGTAATAGTTCAGGTTTCAAATTTAAAGATTTAACCTAATTCAGCAAAGACAGCATCTACAAAACTGTTGTAATAGTTCTATTTTAGTTCAAAAATCTTATTTAGCCAATTGCAGCACCTTAACAAGTGCTACAATAGCTCTTTCATTAGTTTTTAGCCTTTTAGTTTACTTCTGCAACTACAGCACTTACAAAGCGCTGCAGATTCATTTATTCCAGATTTTAGTTCAATTTCATAAACGATAGCATTTCTGAAGTGCTATTAAAAGAATTTTCAGATTTACAATAGAATTTCAGCAACAATTAAACTTCAATTTAAACCATTTTAACATGTAAAATTTTATATTTTTTCCACTTTAAAAATGGTCATTCAAATACCCTTTAACTTATGATTTTTATAAAGCAAAATTTTATACATAAATTCAAAAATTTCACTTATTAAGGTCAATATACAATTTTCCCAAAATTTTCATTTACTTTACACATTAATTTAATTTATCATTTCATAAATTAAATTAAATTTCCATTTTATTTTCTTAACTTAACTTTTATTTTTAGACCAAACTTCATATTTCCAAGTCAAGTTATATTTAAAATTACATTTTTAAGTATTCATTTATTTAACCATCTTAATTCATAGAAAAATCAATAACACTTCATTAAGTCATTTTAAATTCAAATTTAAATCAAATTATCATATTTTATTCACTTAACTTAAACTCCATTTTAAACAAAATTACAAATATCAAAATTTAGTTATATTTCAAATTTCAACTTAACCATTCATTTGATTCACATTTTAACTTGTAGAAAAATCATTAATACTTTATAAAAATCATTTTTAAATCAATTTAAATCAAAATATCATAATATTTACATTTTAAATACTTTAAAAAAATTCAGAAAAATATATATATGATAACCATGGGTCTGCATAATATTTTCTAACCTATCTCAAGTGATACGGATAATATATCATTTCAATCCGTAATTTTCAAAGAAAAATCCGGGTTCTATCATTTCAAACTCGCAATCCCAAGCAAATTAAAATAAATAAAATCGCTCGGGCCTATCATTTCAGCCCATAACGATTTTTTCTTAATCTAAAGTGCGTTCGGGTGTGTATCATTTCAACCCATAGTGATTATATTCTACAGGGAACTTGCAGTGTGAGAAACATATATAAATAAACAATATAGCAATATATGGCAGAATATAACATAACAGATGATGTGACAAGTTTATAACAGGGTTTAACATCATATAATTCACATAACAGGCAGGTATAACATGATAAAATATTTCTACCCATTCACTTGTTGTCAATTCACAGTTATATAAGTATGAATGTCAAGCGTGATTACTCACCTCTTTACGCTAGAGTAAGCAAATCAAATCACACAAACGAATTCCAGAAAGCACGATAACACGACTTAAGACTCAAGTGGGAAGAGAGCCAAGATGTAGATCTTGTGAACAACACAGAAACAAGACAATATATATATTTATTCAACAACAAATACATACGGAAATAATTTAAAATAAAAGCAACAAAACACAACGTGGTTTGCCCATGCCTCAACCATCATATGTGCTCAGCCTAGGAGGCTCATGTGCTCGGCCACCATGGTGTATTGGGTCGGGTATGGGTCATATAGGCACGGCTAGTAAGGTGTGAAGGGGTGGAAGTTATAACATGAGAATACAAAGGGTCAAGGCAAATAAAGGAAGATTTGGTGCACCACTTAGGCTTGGCCTATCATGGTTTGGGCTCGGCCATGCAAGGTGGTGGTCAGGTGATGGCTAGATCTATGACTAGAGGTGGCGGCGGCTAAGGGGGTGGCCAAGGTGGAAAATGAAGGTGATGGTGACAACAAGGCTCGGCTATGGCAATATTGTGGTGTGTTTGCAATATTTTGTGGTGCTATCTTCATAGGCAAGTCACGGCCTGCATTGGTCAGAGGGGGAAGGTGGTGTAGCTGTGGATGGTGCTGGCGCTGGTCGGTGGAGGTGGTGGAGGGGCTATAGCCGAGCAAATACAAGAAGAGGCACGGCAAAAATCCAATGGAAAAATTAAATAAAAATGAAGAGAAAAGGTAGAAAAAGAAGAAGAAGACATTACCAAAAATTTCAGAAGTGTTTATGGCCGAAATTGAAATGAAATGAGAAACATTTTCACATGAAATGCAAAAATAAACTCACGGCTGAAGTTAACGAAAGAACGGCTAAAGAATTGAAAGGGCAATGCATTGAAAAGTCATAAGAAATGAAGAGTTTTTGTCTCTTCAATTTACCATTTTCTTTAAATAAAATAAACAAATGAAATTTAGTAAATGAATTAGAAAATGAAAAAAAAGTAAAAATAAAATGAAAATAAATAAATATTTTGAGAAAAATAGAAAAAGAAATAAAGAAATATTTTATTAAATTGAAACTAGACTTAAAATTTTCAAACAAAAATACAATTAACTTTGGAAAATTATAACTATACATTAAAAATGTTTTAAAAATAAAATATATGCATAACATATCAAGTTACACAAATTAGAACATGATTTTACAAACAAAAATATTATTTATATAAATTAAAATAAACAATTTTGTTAAATAAATCAATTTACACACAATATTGTAAAAAGCATAACTTTCACAATATAAATCAGATTTCAACGAAACGAAAAGTAGTATTCTTGAAATTTAATTTATTTTCATACTAAAAGATAAATTCAAAAATTAAAATATTTGAATTTTAAATTTAAAAGTCAAAGTTTGACCGATTGACCAAAATTCACATTTTTGGAAAATATTCTATTTATTCATGTTTGGACATATAATTCACACAAAAATCTAAATTTATATTTAAAATAACAAAATTTATTCATTTCAAAATAAATAAAATAAAGTTTTTAAATCAGAAATCAATTTAAAATAAATCAAAATATACAATTAAAATAATCACAAAATACAGGGTTGTTACACTCTCCCCACTCAAAACTTTTCGTCCCTGAAAAGGAATGAGGTACGGGAAAACACAGAAAAGATAAAAATGGAATAAGATTAAGACAAGATGATAAGAAGATTGAAGTTATCAGGTAAGTTTATCAAGGTGGAGAATAGGAATGGCTAGAAGGGAAAATAGGAATATCTACGAAGGAAAATAGGTTGAAAGACAAGGATGAACCATTATTTTAAAACTATATAATTTCGATTAGAATTTTTTATTTAAAACAATTTAAACAATTTATAATATGATGAATAGTCATTTTCAAATTTGTTAGTTTGAAGTAAAGAATATTTAAAACATTTTAATTTATTTAGAAAGGTAAAAAAATGATCAAAATATCCTTTATATAATACTTTATCAAAATACTTTTATAACTCGATGTCTTAACAAGTTTATCCTCGTTCCTTCAGGCTCTGGCTATGTGTTGATTAGGTGCAAAGCTAGAATTCTCCATGTACTTAGTAGACTTTTTTCAACACCCAATGAAAATACTAGAAAACTTTAAAAAAACGGATATGGAAAGTACAATCCAAACAAAACAACCAAAACCTTTGTCTAACCATGGATTGCAGATACACAATGGTTACGCCTGGATCCCCCAGGAAACAATCCATATCCGTAAGCTTTCCCAGCCCTGTGAATTACTCCATGATGACTAGTAGACCGCAGATACACAATGGTTACGCCTGGATCCCCCAGGAAACAATCTATATCCGTAATCTTTCTCAGCCTGGCGGATTTCGCTACTAATACGACCTACATAGATCGCAGGATACACAATGGTTACGCCTGGATCCTCCAGGAAACAATCCGTACACCTAGGCCATCTTAGCCAGGCGAATTGCGCTATGCAGTCGCGCTCAAAAGACCATGGGTTACTCCATGGTAGGACACTCGAGTATCAGATCCGGAAAACCAAAACCAGAGAGAATAATATCGATAGAATGAATCCACAATGTGGCCACAAAGCGGATATCAAGTAGAAGACACTTTCCATTATCTTTACTTCGAAAATATGTATCATATAGTACCTTTCCAAATCACTTTCAAATATCATACTTATACAAAGTCCATTTTATATAAGATTCCATTTTCAAATCAAATACTTTCCAAATCAATAGTATATCAAATCACACTGATATAGACTTCGATTATATAAGATTTCTCTTTCCAAATTGAGTACCTTTCCAAAGTGATAGTTTTCAAATCAACTTTATACTTATACAAATCAAATTTATATAAGTTCGATAACTCCTAAATCAAGTATTTAATAAAATAAGGTTCTCAATTTCAATTCCTTTCAATAACGTTTCAGTTTTCAAAGCATATATGATTTCGCCAAATCATTTCTTCCAAATTACATGTATTCAGTTTCAAATTTTCTTAAAAAAAAATAGATTTAGAAAATAATCCAAATTTCCAAATCAACAAAATTTATGTCAAACAAATCCATTTCCAAAACCATCATATAAATACTAGGTTTTACAATCCAATCTATTTTCAAAACCAAATATCTTTCTCAAAATCAATTATACCCAAAATGATTTCCAAGTTTAAAACCATCTCTTTTAAAACCTTCAAACTATTTATTTCTATATGAAAAATCCAATTTACCATTGGAAAGGTTATTATTCTATATATATATATATATATATATATATATATGTATGTATGTATGTGTACTTTATTCAAAACATTTCAAATCTATATTTCATACTAGTATAATTCAAAATAGTCTTATTTATTTTGCTCAATAAACAGTTTTAAACTTATATAAATCATATTACTTTATACTTTAATCATACAAAAATAAACTTATATTCTTTATCAAATACCCTATACCTTTCAAAATTACTTAGCTTTGAAAAACTAACCTTGATTTGGAAGTGCTCGAACCTTCAAAATAGTCGAAGAAATCATATTTTCTATCCAAGAGTTGGAAATCACCAACAAATCAGTAAATCAATTCCAAAAGATAGGGTTATATCAATCAAATCCGAAACTTAAGAACCGAACACCGGCTCGTTTCAATACTGTGCCATATATATATGCATATATCATTTCGAAAATCAAATTGTACTTCGTATTTGAAATCAAAATTGGTTTCATAAAATCACTCGCATAGCAAAGCTATTAGAGTGGCCTCTCCCCCACTCAGAAAATCGAAAATCAATGTCAATGATGCATGCATTCATCACCGAAATTATTTTCCAACGACATAAGTGGGCTCTGGACTTTTATTTTCTCGAAAACTTCTTTTGATATTTCTTCGAAATCATTTGAAACTCATTAAAATCATTTGAAACATTTATTATTTGGAAAAATACTTTCAAATCGTATTATTATATATTTTCAAAACCTTAAACCAATCTAAAAATGCCAGAGTTCGATCACTCAAAATTACATTCAAAACCTTCAGTTATAAATCATTTTATATGAAACCATTTCTGATAAAATTTCAAATTTTCAAATCCTTTCGAAACTTCAAATTCTCATTTTAAATGATATATAATCCTTATCGAAAACATTTCACTTTTATATAAAAATATAGCCATCCTTATCAAAATAATAACTTCAATGTATACACGATTTCAAAAATATAATCAACCACAAATTTCCCAAGGGATGATTTAAGAATGGAATTCAAAACAAAACATAGATTCAAATTTGGAGGAACCATAATCAAATAGAATTCTGATTCGAAGATAAGCTCGAACGAAGATGAGATAATTAAATTATCAAATAGAAGATGGATAAGCCTATATAAATCGCGGGCGACCTTAACCGATCAACCATGACTTCAGGAATATAATAAATGCGAAAATCTAAGGCAAATCTACATTCGATCGCCAGAGATAGAATCTAGATATAGCAAAAGGTAGAAAGCATCGCAAACCGTGGATACAGAAATCTCCGGTGAATCAATGCCAATTGCAAAGGAGTTTCACCCCTTTACAAATCATTCAAATATTTACGGAATCACCGATCTTTATAGAGGTCGTTCAAAGTGGAGTTATGGAATGCTCCAAAATCAAAGGAATACAAATAGGGGAGATAGGAATGGATTTCAGAACAAGTAGGAGCGTTCCAAAGTTCAAAGGAATCCAAATCGATAAGAATCCTAACCAAGGAGATTACTCACAAGGTGGATACAGAAAGTATGAAGTTTAGAAAATTTTGATTTCAAAATAAGAAAATTTATACAATATAATCTTTGAAAATCCTTTAAAATCATTCAAAAATCATTTTATACTTCGAAAATACGTTCTCTCACAAAGAAATGATTCTGAGATTGATTTCACTCATTCTAGAGTATTTCTACCCTATCTCTAATGAGTTTTTGCTCCATAGGCTAAGGTTTGCCTAAAACCAAAGCTCTAATACCAACTGTAACAACCCAATATTTTAAGCCATTCGCATCCGCACATGTCGGACTTGAATTGCTCAAAATACCGTGTTGTAATAAAATTTGGAGCAAATAAAACCAATCGCAGAATCATAGACATAGAAATGTCAGAATAACTCGCAGTGGAAATTAAAATACCATAGTAATTCATGAAGCTACTATAACAAG
Organism: Allium cepa; assembly: GCA_030765085.1. Lineage (NCBI taxonomy): Eukaryota > Viridiplantae > Streptophyta > Magnoliopsida > Asparagales > Amaryllidaceae > Allium > Allium cepa. Next base: position 686,726,859 of record CM060932.1, on the reverse strand, counting down.
GTCTCAAAACAAAATACATAATATCAGTCTGAAAAAAATACAATAGAAATCCCAAATAGATAGAAGTCCACCAATACAAGAGTTGAAATAGAACAACTGAAACTGAAATGGATAGATAACTAGATAAGCAGAATCTCCAGCGATTTCTAGCTCCAGAAAGAGAAATCCAAAGCCATGAATACTCAGGCTGACCCGAGCGTAAAGTAAAGCACAAAACACTCAAGTCGGTACATACATACTTATGCAATGTAAACCAACTCAAGTGAACTGTAGTAGTAATGCACGATAACTTAAAGGATGTTTGGGATCGCCCATCCTCTAAGGATCCGTTAAACCATAAATTAAATACATTCAAAAATCACAAGACATATAGAGAAGTGTACCTGTAGTTAACATTATGAAAAGGTTTATAATTTCGAATTAAAATCATTCATTTAAACCATAAAAAGGTGGAGTCATTAACCTTCAAATCAAATATTAGATTCCTAAAATTTTAGCCTTTTCAGAGTACATTTATTCACTTAAATACATTAAAACAGTGAAATTTTATCTTTCGCATCACTTAGAAAATGCTACGGTAAGTTACATTTGAAAACAATTCAATTCAACAAAGACAGCATTTAAAAACTGCTGTGATAGTTCGGCTTTCAAATTTAAAGATTTAATCCAATTCAGCAAAGACAGCGTTTACAAAACTGCTGTAACATTTCTGTTTTAGTTCAAAAATCTTATTTAGCCAACCGCAGCACTTTAACAAGTGCTACAATAGCTCTTTCATTAGTTTTTAGCCTTTTAGTTCACTTCTGCAACTATAGCACTTACAAAGTGCTGCAGATTCATTTATTCCAGATTATAGTTCAATTTCAGAAACGATGGCATTTCTGAAGTGCTACTAAAAGAATTTTCAAATTTACAATAGAATTTCTGCAACAATTAAACTTCAATTTAAACAATTTTAACATGTAAAATTTCATATTTTTTTCACTTTAAAAATGGTCATTCAAATACCCTCTAACTTATGATTTTTATAAAGTAAAATTTTATACATAAATTCAAAAATTTCAATGTTTCACTTATTAAGGTCAATATACAATTTTCCCAAAATTTTCATTTACTTTACACATTAATTTAATTTACCATTTCATAAATTAAATTAAATTTCCATTTTATTTTCTTAACTTAACTTTTATTTTTAAGCCAAACTTCACATTTCCAAGTCAAGTTATATTTAAAATTACATTTTTGAGTATTCACTTATTTAGCCATTTTAATTCATAGAAAAATCAATAACTCTTTATTAAGTCAGTTTAAATTTAAATTTAAATCAAATTATCATATTTTATTCACTTAACTTAAACTCCATTTTAAACAAAATTACAAATTTCAAAATTTAGTTATATTTCAAATTTCAACTTAACCATTCATTTATTTCACATTTTAACTTGTAGAAAAATCATTAATACTTCATAAAAATCATTTTTAATTCAATTAAATCAATATCTCATAATATTTGCATTTTAAAATACTTTAAAAATTTCCAGAAAAATATATATATAATAACCATGGGTCTGCATAATATTTTCTAACCTAGTTCAAGTGATACGGATAATATATCATTTCAATCCGTAATATACAAAGAAAAATCCGGGTTCTATCATTTCAAACCCGCAATCCTAAGTAAAATAAAATAAATAAAATCGCTCGGGCCTATCATTTCAGCCCATAATGATTTTTCCTTAATCTAAAGTCTGTTCGGGATGTATCATTTCAACTCATAGTGATTCTATTCTACAGGGAACTTGCAGTGTGAGAAACATATATAAATAAACAGTATAGCAACATATGGCAGAATACAACATAACAGATGATGTGACAAGTTTATAACAGGGTTTAACATCATATAATTCACATAACAGGCAGGTATAATATGATAAAATATTTCTACAAATTCACTTATTGTCAATTCATAGTTATATAAATGTCAAGCGTGAATACTCACCTCTTTACGCTGGAGTAAGCAAATCAAAGCACACAAACGAATTCCAGAAAGCACGATAACATGACTTAAGACTCAAGTGGGAAGAGAGCCAAGATGTAGATCTTGTGAACAACACATAAACAAGACAATATAAATATTTATTCAACAACAAATACATATGGAAACAATTTAAAATAAAAGCAACAAAACACAACATGGTTTACCCATGCCTCAACCATCATATGTGCTCAGCCTAAGGGGATCATGTGCTCGACCACCATGGTGTATTGGGTCGTGTATGGGACATATAGGCACGGCTAGTAAGGTGTGAAGAGGTGGAAGTTATAACATAAGAATACAAAGGGTCAAGGCAAATAAAAGTAGATTTGGTGCACCACTTAGGCTCGGCCTGTCATGGTTTGGGCTCGGCCATGCAAGGTGGTGGTCAGGTGATGGTTGAAGCTACGGCTAGAGGTGGTGAAGGAGCAGGTGGTGGCGGCTAAGGGGGTGGCTAAGGTGCAAAATGAAGGTGATGGTGACAACAAGGCTCGGCTATGGCAATATTGTGGTGTGTTTGCAATATTTTGTGGTGCTATCTTCATAGGCAAGTCACGGCTTGCATTGGTTAGAGGGGGAAGGTGGTGTGGATGTGGATGGTGCTGGTGCTGGTCGGTGGAGGTGGTGGAGGGGCTATGGCCGAGTAAATACAAGAAGAGGCCAGGCAAAAATCTAATGGAAAAATTAAATAAAAAAGAAGAGAAAAGGTAGAAGAAGAAGAAGAAGAAGAAGACATTACCAAAATTTTCAGAAGTGTTTATGGTCGAAAGTGAAATGAAATAAGAAAATTTTTCACGTGAAATACAAAAAGAAACTCACGACTGAAGTTAAGGAAAGAACGGCTAAAGAATTGAAAGGGCAATGCATTGAAAAGTCATAAGAAATGAAGAGTTTTTGTCTCTTCGATTTACCATTTTCTTTAAATCAAATAAAACAAATGAAATTTAGCAAATGAATTAGAAAATGAAAACAAAGTAAAAATATAATGAAAATAAATAAATATTTTAAGAAAAATAGAAAAAGAAATAAAGAAATGGTTTATTAAATTGAAACTAGACTTAAAAATTTCAAACAAAAATACAATTAACTTTGGAAAATTATAACTATACTTTAAAAATGTTTTAAAAAATAAAATATATGCATAAATCATGTTACACAAATTAGAACATGATTTTACAAACAAAAATATTATTTATATAAATTAAAATAAATAATTTTGTTAAATAAATCAATTTACACACAATATTGTAAAAAGCATAACTTTCACAATATAAATCGGATTTCAACGAAACGAAAAGCTGTATTCTTGAAATTTAATTTATTTTCATAATAAAAGATAAAATTAAAAATTCAAATTTTTAAATTTTAAATTTAAAAGTCAAATTTTGACCAAATTGACCAAAATTCACATTTTTGGAAAATATTCTATTTATTCATGTTTGGACATATAATTCACATAAATATCAAAATTTATATTTAAAATAATGAAATTTATGCATTTTAAATAAATAAGATAAATTTTTTAATCAGAAATCAATTTAAAATAAATCAAAATATACATTAAAATAATCACAAAATACAGGGTTGTTACACATGTACCATGGGAAAACTTAAAAAATCATCATTTCATGCCAAGAACAATGTAAGCGCCTCTAGAGTTCTTGAACTAGTTCATATGGATTTGTTTGGACCTAACGATATTGCAAGTCTAGGTGGTAAGAAATATTGTGTCATATTGGTTGATGATTACTCTAGATACATGTGGGCATACTTCTTAGCTAAAAAATCAAAAAAAAAATTCTTACTTCACCAAATCCACAAAATTAGTTCAAAATGAAATAGGAGTTTCTATCATTTCACTAAGAAGTGATTATGGAGGAGAATTTGAAAATTTTTGTGATGAAAATGGATTTAGACATGAATTCTCTGCCCCACGTACTCCACAGCGAAATGGAAAGAAAAAATCGAACCTTACAAGAGTTGGCTAGATCTATGATAAACGAGTATGAACTAACATTGTCTTTTTGGGCAGAGGCGGTAAATACATCCTGTTATGTAATGAATAAAGGTCATGGTTAGGCCAATTCTTAAGAAAACACGTATGAACTATGGTTCGGCAAAAAGCCAAACATTGCATATTTCAAGGTTTTTGGTTGTCCATATTTAATTCTTAATACACGTGATAAACTGGGAAAATTTGAGGCAAAAGATGACGAAGGGATGTTCATGGGATACTCATCCAGAAGCGAAGCTTATAGAGTATACAACAAAAGGACAAGAAAAATCATGGAATCAATCAATGTGAAATTTAATGAAGGAATTGAGGATTGAAACAAGGAAACAATCAAAAGCAATATAGAAGAGGGGAATGAAAAAGATGAAATTGAAAAAAGAAAAGAAAACAAACCACAAAAGAAGTCCAAAGAAATCTGGATCCAGAGAAATTGAAATTCAAAGCAAATCATCCTCCAGAGTTGGTAATAGAAAATCCTATTGCAGGTATTCAAATTCGTTCTTCCTTTAAAAATTTGTGTGATTTATGTCTATGTAGTGGATTTATCTCAGAAATTGAACCCAAAGACATAGATGTTGCTCTTAATGATGAAAATTGGTTTATGGCTATGCAAGAAGAGCTAAATCAATTTGAGCGAAATGATGTACAGAATCTCTCTCCTAGACCTAATGAGTATCCAGTTCTAGGAACAAAATGGATCTTTAAAAACAAATATGATGAATCTGGAAATGTGATTAGGAATAAAGCTAGGTTAGTGGCTAAAGGCTATAATCGAATTGAAGGAATTGACTTCGATGAAACTTTTGCACCAGGACTAGAGTCCACTAGGATATTGTTTGTTATAAAGGATTTTAACTAAGACAAATGGATATTAAAAGTGCTTTTCTTAATGGAATTTTGAAAGAAAATGAATTTGTTGAACAACTAGAAGGTTTTGAAAGTCATGAATACCCTAATCATGTATATAAACTTAAGAAAGCATTATATGGATTAAAACAAGCTCCTAAAACTTGGTATGAATGTCTTAGCACTTATCTCCTTGAAAATGGGTTCAAAAAGGGTTGTGTAGACACCACATTGTTCCTATTGCATGAAACTAACGATCTTTTGATTGTTCAAATATATGTTGATGATATTATTTATGTGCCACTAACCATGTGTTGTGTGAGAAATTTGAAAAAGTCATGCGGGAAAAGTTTGAAATGAGTTTGGCTGGAGAGTTAAAATTCTTTTTAGGATTTCAAATCAAATAACGCGATATAGGTACATTCATCTCTCAAACGTAATATATTAGGGAACTGGTCAACAAATTTGGATTGAAAGATGCTAAACCTGCAAAAAAAACCATGAGCACAACAATTAAACTCGACAAGGATGAAAAAGGTATGGCAGTTGATCAAAAGCAATATCGAGGTATGATTGGATCACTTCTTTATCTTACCGCTTCTAGACCTGATATCATGTTTTCTGTCTTCTTATGTGCATGATTTCAATCTAGTCCAAAAGAATCTCATTTAAAAGCTGTTAAAAGAATTATAAGATATTTGTTGCATACCCCACGTATTGGTCTTTGGTACCCAATTAATGATAACTTTGAATTAAAAGGATATTCAGATGAAGATTATGCTAGAAATTTAGTTGATAGAAAAAGTACAAGTGGTACATGTTTTATGTTAGGACATTCATTAGTTGCATGGTCAAGCAGAAAACAGAATTGTATTGCACTATCCACCATAGAGGCAGAGTATATTTCTCTAAGTGGTTGCTCTAGTCAAATTTTATGGATGATACAAACTTTGCAAGACTATGGTCTAAATTTTAAACATGTACCACTAATGTGTTATAGTAAAAGTGCAATTGATCTCACAAATAATCCTGTACATCATTCACGGACAAAACATATTGATGTTAGACATCATTTTATTAGAGATCATATTTCCAAAGAAAATATCTGCATAAATTTCATTTCAACCGATTCTCAACTGGTAGACATTTTTACAAAACCCCTTCCAGAAAATAATTTTTGTCAACTTCATCTCGATTTAGGCATTTTAGAAATTTGATTCTATATTTTTGATTATAACCTTAAATGCCAACATTAACTAATCTAACTTCCTAGTGATTATCGAAAAGATGAATAGTGACTGAAAGAGTGATAAGTGTTGATGTTAATTATATATTATAACTTGAGGCAGTATAATTAGTAAATTTCTTTAGAAATTTAAACAAGAGTTATAAAACTTTTGTTGGTAAAAATTCCATGACAATCTCTATTTCTATCATATTTCTAACGACCATCACTCATCAAAATCCAATATAGTATGTCAATATGTGGTATTTTAAACGGGAAATTATGTGCTTTCATTTTATTATATTTTTAGCAATAAAAAACATCCAAAGTATTCACTCTCATTTAAAAGTCCTCACTGTAACATCCTAATATTTTCAACTATTCGCATCCACACATGCCGGAATTGAATTTCTCAAAATATCAAGTTGTTAATTTATATTTGGCAAAACTCAGCATATACAGTAAATAAATAGATCACAGAATCAAAGACACAGAGTAATATAACAATAATGCTGCAGAAACAAGAGAATAATAGTTCATGAAGCTACTATATATATAACAGAGTTATATAAGAACAACAGAAGTCTTGAATACAATAGTCAAGTACAAGATCAGAATACATCACTAGAATCAACTGAATATCTGAAAGGTGGATAGATAGCTGGATCTCCAAGCGAAGCTCCAACTCCAAAGGTGAGTCTCAAAAGGTTAACCACTCAGTCTGACTTGAGCATAAAGCAAAACACAAAACACAAAACACTCGAGTCAGGATTAACATTCTTATATCAATAAATCCAACTCATGTGAAATAACAACTGAAATACAAGTAAATCAAAGGATGTTTGGGAATTGGGATAACCATCCTCTAAAAATCCGTTAAACTATCTACTATGTAGTAATATACGCTATTATAATAATGTCTAAAGTAAATTATAATATATTTAAAAATAGCGTTAAGGCGTTACCCGTATCCCCCTTAACACATTTTATAGTGCCAATCGTCTATACAGTACCATCGTACCTCCAGATCAGGAGGCTACCATAAATACTCCATAGGTACGACACAAATCAAACTCCTAGTAAAGAACGATAGGGTAGATGACACGGCACAACTATGCAATGCCAGGGTAGATATATCAATTGCACTTCCGGACTGGTGGTAACGCATTACCGCAGCTACCGCCCACCTCGAGCCACACTCCCAAAATCAAAAATCAAAAGTGGCCACCAAATCAATCACAAAGTCAGAATATAGTATCGAAGGAATGTGTCCGATCAGAGGAGCTACCTCATTAGCCCGTCAATTGCTCCTTTTTTAGCCACCCTATGCCAACTCACGGGAGTCGGGCCCATTTATATACCACAATAGAACGTCGCCACCATCCTACTTCATTCTAAAATCTCCATCGTGTACACGGTTGTTAAAGTGGTTTCCGAAGTTGCAGAGAGTATGACAACTTCCGATCCCGATCTCTTTAACAACCAAAAGTTATTATAACACCTCGGTCATTTCAAAATAGTTTTTAATTCAAAACCAAAATATCATTGCCATTTCAAAACCATATCAATACGATATCATTTTCATTTCAAAACCAAATACGATATTATTTCCAAAAATCATAGCACTTTCAAAGTTATAACATTTTTGAAACCAAACACTTGAAATTATAACACTTTCAAAAGGTAATACTTTGAAATTCATAACTTTGAGAACATAACTTCCACCACTTAAATAGTTTAGATGTTAACATAGTATATATAATAAAATAGTTTATAAAGTAAAATAGTTTATATATATAAGAGTTATAAATTAAGATAGTTTATAATAAAATAGTTAGTATATTAAAATAATTTATAAAGTAAAATAAAAAGTAGTTTTAAATTTAAAATTACTTTATAAAATAAAATAATTTCCTCAAAGTTCACAAATTGATTCAATTCAACTTGAATCCAAAAATTCAATTTAACTCAAATCGAAATTCATAAATCTAAACTCAATTCAGTTTTCAATAATCCATTTCAATTTATATCAACTTCAAATATAGATTTGAACCTCAAATCAACCATTTCAATTTCCATATATTTCAAAGCTTTAAATATTCCATAATTTCAAAACTAAATTTTTGATAATTCCGTATATATCAAATTCAATTTCAAATTTATCTTCCAACCTTAATTTATTTAAATCATTATAAACTCTATATTAAAATATAACCATATTATATTTTAATAAAAATCAAACTTTATTATTAAACTTATTCTATATTAAAACAAATTTATACATAGCTTAAAATCAAGAATTTAATTATATATATAATAACATTTATATAATATCTAAAACCAATATTTAAATAAAACCATATATTCCTTTCCAAAACCATAGAAACCATTTTTCAAAATATTTATATATAGACCAATGGTGTCTGTATATAATTTTCTATCCTATGGTCAAGTGATACGGGTATTTATCATTTTAACCCGTAATTTAAATATATACGGGCACTTATCATTTCAACCCGCAATCCTAAATTCAATTCAAATGAAAATCGCTTGGGTCTATCATTTCAACCCATAACGATTTTCTCCTATTCTACAGATCGTTCGGGTATGTATCATTTCAACCCATAGTGAATTCTATACTAACAGGGAACTTGTGGAGTGATAACAGATATGATAATAATATAACAGACATATAACATCAATATAATTAGCAAATAATGGTGTCAGATGTCACAGGTGAACAGATACAAATAATAGCATATATATATATAGCAATGTAAATAACTAACAGCAGCATATTTCGATTGTCGTTTCAATTGAAATCAAATTTAATGAATATAAGAACATTAATCATGATTGATTGCTCACCTTTCGGGGATAGAGAGAATAGACAATGAAATTGAGTTACGGAATGCAAGTACAACTTCCAAAGCAAACTAGATTGGCACGAATTTGACGGCAAAGCTGATAGATAGGGAATTAAGAATAAAAATCAGTTTGATATAACAGAAACAAAATGTATATTATATTATTATTAATATTTTATAAAAATCAATACGACAATTATAAAATAAAATAATATGTATTATATATAAACAAAGGTATATACAACATCATACAATAAACAAAACATAATATATATTAATATAGAAGAGGTTTATAATAATCTAACTTATATATATGTATATGAACTAACATATACTTAAACATACAACAACATATACACTTTGAAATCAACAACATATTTACACTAATATATATACTATAGCCAGTCAACACACACACACACACACACACACACACACACACACACACATATATATTAACAGTATTGTTTTATAAACTATAGTTTATATTTATACAAATGTAACTTTAGATAAACCATTAACTTATACCTTATATACTAATAATGCTTTCAATATAGAGCATGCATCACAACTCAGATTAAAACATACATATACAAAGTAAACCTTGATAACCGTTATATACTAACTGTATAAACATAATACTCTAACATATATAACTAATATATAAATTAATCTATATTATAATATACAGAAAACTGGCATATTATACTGCAGACTGAAATGGTTAGAAACTTTATATAACCCATATAAAATTCACATATACATACATAAACTAACATATTACGTTATAACTATATATAAAATACAACTTAACTATAAACCCTTTATATATAGACTTACTAATAAAATATATAAACAAATATATATGGCGGCGAATGATGTATAAATATACAGATCACCAACTCTATATATAAACTACAAATCTAGATATACCACCCTGATATGCAACTTTTATATCTACAAAATACAGCTATATATGACTCATGTAGATATATATAAATAACCCACAGATTCAAACTTTTAAAATGATATATGTATCATACATTCTTTCTTTAAACATAGAATAGAGGCAATAGGCTGAAACTTCAAGATACAATATACAGATATAAATTACCTTACTGTAAAATTTCTTAAATCATAATATATAAATACTATATTTATATAAAATATTTCACTGCATATAACTTTATATATGTACAACAATATATATATATATATATATATATACCTTAATTTCTATCAAATGCTATCAACAGCTAACATATATGCACCTTTAAGCTGCTATAGAAAACACACGCTACTTTCAAAATATAAAACTAGTACTGTTATAAACTTACACATATAATATATTACCAATAAAATTTTAAACGTGTATATATATAGTTTTAAACAAACCCATTCATACTAATAATATAAATTCTCACATATAGTATGGCCGAGACCTTCAAATACGAAAACAGGATATAACTTTGCAATATATATAAGCATACGATCCATATATATAAACATATATATACATCATACTTATTAAGGTATACATATATAAAAATATAGAAGAGAAACAACTTGCCGGAGAGGGGGAGGAGGATGATAGGTGACCACGTGTCACGACATGGTGGAAGATGGGCTCGGCTAAGGTGGCTCACGGCGAGTTGATGGCAAGCGAAGAGAATAGGGTGATGAAGATGGCGATGTAAAGGAGGAAGGTGGGTGCGATGGGGTTGGTGGAGGTTAGACAGGGACGAAGCAAGGTAGTGGTAGAAACGTGGTGGCTTCCATGTGGAGCAGCTGCTATTCATTTGAATGATAATAATAAATGTATCCGGGGTGGAGCAACTGCTATCCATCGAATGATTAACGAGATGAAATTTATGGTTTCGTATTAATTGTTTGTATCTGGTACTATTCATTTCAAATCGGTCTTATCTTTCTATCTGCTTATATTCTACCACTTCGTTCCTTTTCGTGGACGAAAAGTTTTGAGTGGGGAAGAGTGTAATGACTTGTAAATTCGCACAATTTTAAAAATATTAATTATAATTATTGTGTAGAATATGGTTAGAAATAAAGAATTTTCAATTATTACTGTAAAATAATAATAATAATAAATTTGTTAAAATATAAAACACGATCTTAGATAAAATTCTAAAACAGCTGATCTTTATTGAAACGGAAGGTGGTAATGCGTATTAGAATATAATTTAGTAATATCGATTGAACATAATTCACAACTGTATTAATGCAATTTCAATCAACTGTAATAATAAATGTTACTAAATAAGGGGATAAACAATATTCTAAATATGTTAGCATACAACAAGAAATCAATTATTTATAGGTAGATTTATACTCCTTGTGCAAATAATAAATTAATATATATGAATTACTATGTCGTAACAATTGATTTATTCCTCATCAATTGATTAATCCGCTTTAGAATTTATTTTGTAATCAATTAAATTAAATGTAATTGAAATCTTTCAAATAAAAGGAAAGAGGACATTACTTGTAATTAATGAACGTAATAATAGAACGTATGTTTGAATTAAAATAAAAGAGGAAGTTGAGGAAATAAAAGGGAAACATATTTTTAAATTGAAAGGGAAATTTGATATAATATGAAGAACATGTAAATGGAAATAAAAGGATAAAACTTTGCTTGAATATTTAATGAAATAAAATGATTAGTGTGTAACCAACATTCAATTGAAAATTTAATATTGAATAAATTGAAATTAAATCTTTTAATTAAGGTAAAGAGTAATAAATGGTAATTAATTAAGTCAAGAATAAGCAACATATGTTGAATTGAAAAAATGAACACTTGAATGAAGAAAAACCAATGTTAATAAAATGAAGGTTCAACTTAGTCAATTTTAAAATATATTATTATTTGAATTTAAATAAAATTTAAAGGTTAAAATTTAAGAACTAATTTTGAAATATTGAGTAATATATTATTCCAAATTCAATGAAATTGAAAATTTTCTATCGAGTTTTGGTCAAACTTAGTCAAAATTTGACATTTGTTTGAAAATATTAATTTTGAATTTTATAATTTTATTCTTTTTATTTGACACTAGACTGAATTATGATCTTCTCTCTACTTTCTATTTCTTCAAAATCAAATATCTATTACTCTAAATATTTGAATTTCTATGAAAAACTAACATAAGTTTGTGGTGTTTAGCTGTGAAATTTGGCGAAGTCATAACGGGTTTGGTTTAGTCCTAATGGGCCTTGGTTAACCAAGAGACTCTAACCATACCAAGAGACTTGTGTCTATTCCTATGCCTATGACTATTTGTTTTCTTCTGACTAACTTGTACGTACATAATTTTCTCTTGGGAAAACTTTCTCATCACACTCCCTTCTTACTCTCCAAATTTACAGAGAGTTCTTGATCTATCCCTAAATCAAAACTCCTTCATTTTCTCTTCCAAATCCTTCCACCTCTTCTCCTATTGCCACCTATCCTCTACTATCCAAACCATATTTCCCTCCCTTTCATCTCGGTCACCATTTCCTCCAAGTAAGGCTGAAATCATCCCCTTTATCCTAGCCTATAGCCATGCCCTATCTCTACCAAATCCCACCCAAATCACCACCATCTTCTCCTCTTGCATAGCCAAACCATCACTTCCACCCTACCCCACCTTAACCGCATCCAAAGCCATCCTATCAACCCTAGGCCGAGCCTCTTAACCCCTCTCTTCTTCTCTTTTATATAAAAAAAATGAAATATATATCCATATATAATTTGTGTTGCATCAATTCAAGTCCGCTTTGATTTGCTTTGGAATTCGCGACTCAAATTCATATATTCACCTATGTTCCCTTGTTATTTTTTACATAAAAATGTTTCTGATATTATGCTGTTTATTTACAAAAATAGATGTGATGATATGGTATTAATATGCATCATGATTTTAATATTGAATTTCTATGTTGAAAAGAAAAAAAAAAGGAAAATGTTATATTGATTTAAAGGTTGACACTTTTGTGATGGAAATTGTCATTAGCATGTTATATGAAATTTATGTATGAAAAAAGAAAAAGAAAACAAAAAGAAAAAAATTTGTATGCATATATGTAGTATGATGGTAATATAGGAAATCATCTAAGGTGCTATATTGGAAATGATTGCATGTTGAGTTATGTTATGGTAGAAAACTTATGTCACGTTCCATGTTATTTTATGTAATTAACTATTTAAGTTACATGCTACATTCTGTAATTAATCATGTAAGTTACATGCTATATTCTGTAATTAATTATGTAATTTACATGCTATGTTATGCAATTAATTATGTAAGTTAAATGCTATGTTTTATAATTAATTTTGTAAGTTACATGTTATTTATGTAATTAATTATGTAAGTTACATGTTATGTTCTGTAATTAATTATGTATGTTACATGCTATGTTTTGTAATTAATTATGTAAGTTAAACTATGTTCCATAATTAATTATGTAGGTTACATGTTATGTTCCGTAATTAATTATGTAAGTAACATGTTATGTTATGTAATTGGTTATGTAAGTTATATGTTATTTTATGCAATTTGTTATGTAAGTCATATGCTATTTTATGCAATTTGTTATATAAGTTATATGCCCTTATGTAATATGTTATGTATGATTTTATGTTATGTTATTCATTGTATGTGCATCATGCTGCAAGTTCTCTTAGTTTTAGATATTCCCTTTGGGTTGAAATGATACATACCCGAATGATCTTTAGAATAGGGAAAAATCGTTATGGGTTGAAATAATAAACCCAAGCAGTTTTTATTGATTTTGAAAATTTAGGATTGCGGGCTGAAATGATATATATTCGTAAATTTTAAATTATTGCGGATTGAAATGAAAAATAACCGTATCACTTGACCCTAGGATAGAAAACTATATACGGACACCGGTGGTCGGTTTTTAAAGTGATTTCTGAAATTTTGAAAAGATGTGTTAGGAAAAAAAGGAAAAATGATTTTTAAATTCAATATAAAGATTTTATTTTTAAACATATATGGAAAATTTAAAACGTAAATTTTAAGGTTTTACTTATAACTTTATTTACTTTTTCATAATACAAGATTTAATTTAAAAAAATTAATAAAAAAATATTATGTTTAAAATGTTTAAATTAATATATAACCTATTTTAATATATAAACTATTTCTAATATATAAACTATTTCAATCTATAACCTATTTTAATATATAAATTATTTCCAAGATATAAACTATTTCAATCTATAAACTATTTTTAAAATATAAACTATTTTTAACGTATAATATTCCAATTATATAAACTACTTCAATATTCAAAATGTTTAAAGTTGGAACTATTATGATTTAGATTTAAAATGTTTAAAATGCAAATATTTTGATATGATGGTTTAACCTATTTTGTGGTTATGATTTTGAAAATGAATATGATTTCAAAAGTGAGTATAATTTCGAAAATGATATGATTTTGAAGTGAATATGATTTTGAAAGTGATATGATTTTGAAGCGAATATGATATTTTGATATCAATATGAATTAGTTTTGGGAAATGTAAAAGAACCATTCGGTGTGAAACAAGCGTTTGGTTGTCAAAGAGACCGGGATCGGATATTGTCATACTCTCTACCAATACCACAAACCACTTTAACAACTGTGTACGTGGTGGAGATTCCAGAATGAAGTAGGATGGTTTGGTAAACGATTCTATATGAGGTATTACGTAGCCCTGACCCTCTCGGGTCAGCTTGATGTGGCTAAAATAGGAGCTATGCGGGCCAAGTAAAGGTCGCACCTCCTATCGGGCACATTTCTTCGATACCATATTATGACTTTGTGACTGATTTGTTGGCCACCCTTTGATTTGATTTAGGAGTGTGTCTCAAGGTGGGTGGTAGTAGCTGCTATGCATTACCACCAGTCCGGATCTGCAAAACGGTAGAATCCTACTGTAGGCATTGCCTCACGTGCCTTGTCACATGCCTTACCGCGTCCATTACGAATTTGGTTTGTGTCATACCTATGGAGTGCTCCCTAATTGCTGTAACATCCCGCTATTTTGGACCATCAAAATCAATAATAAAACCACACATGTTAGACTTGAATAATTCGAAGCAACCGATTGTTAATAAATTTTGGGGTAAATAAAATCAGTCACAGGATCATAGACATAGAATACCAGAATAACTCACAACAGAATAAAATAGACGTAATTCATGAAGCTGCTAGATGTATAGTCTTAAAACAGATACAAAATAACAAAGTTTGAAACAAATACAACAGGAAATCCAAATACATAAGTTCACTTATACATAAGCAAAGGCTGAATGGAAATAAATGAAATAGAACTAACAGATAGATAGTAAAATCTCCAACAGATCTCTAGCTTCAAAAGATGAATCCAAAGCTGTGATACTCAGGCTGACCCGAGCATAAAGCAAAATACAAAACACTCGAGTCAGGACATACATACTTATAAAATGTAAATCAACTAAAGTGAACTGTAAAGAAATGCATTAGTAACTTAAAGAATGCTTGGGATCGCCCATCCTTTAAGGATCTATTAAACTATCTACTATGTAGTACAATACGCTATTATATTAATGTCTAAAGTAAGATAAACTATTAAAATAGCGTTAAGACGTTACCCATATCCCCATTAACACATTTTATAGTGCCACTAGTCTATATAGTACCGCAATATCCCGTAAACCGGAGATACCAGAGGATACTCCATAGGTACGACACAAATCAAACTCATAGTGGTCTCGATGTGGTAGGTGACACGGCACAACTAGGCAATGCCAGGGTAGATATACCAATTACACTTTTGGGCTATTGGTAACGCAGAGCCGCAGCAATCGCCCAACTCAAGCCATACTCCCAAATCAAAGGTGCGCACCAAATCAATCACAAAGTAATAGACTAGTAATCGAAGGAATGTGTCCGATCGAAGGAGCTACCTCACTTGGCCGGTCAATTGCTCCTTTTTAGCCACGTTATGCTAACTCACGGGATTTAGGTCCACCTATATACCTCATATAGAACATCACCAACCACCTACTTCATTCTAGAATCTCCATTGCATACACAGTTGTTAAAGTGGTTTCGGTATTGGCAGAGAGTATGACAATTACCGATCCCGGTCTCTTTAACAACCAAACGTTATTATAACCCATGATTATTTCATTTTCAAATGGTTTATATTTCATACTTCCTGCCAACGTCGAAAACTACTTTAAAAACTTTGTACGTGGTGGAGATAACAGAATGAAGTAGGATGGTTTGGCGAACGATTCTATATGAGGTATTACGTAGCCCTAACCCCCTCGGGTCAGCTTGATGTGGCTAAAACAGGAGCCATGCCAGGCCAAGTGAGGTCGCACCTTCTATCGGGCACATTTCTTCGATACTATATTTTGACTTTGTGATCGATCTGGTGGCCACCCTTTGATTTGATTTGGGAGTGTGTCTCGAGGTGGGAGGAAATAGCCGCTATGCGTTACCACTAGTCCGAATCCGCAAAACGGTAGAATCCTACCCTAGGCATTGCCTCGCATGCCTTGTCACGTGCCTTATCGCGCCCATTATGAGTTTGATTTCTGTTGTACCTATGGAGTGCTCCCTAATCGCCCGCCTGGGGTGGAGTTTGTAGTATCTGCATAGACTATGGCATTTATATAAAAATGTGTTAAAGGGGATATGGGTAACGCCTTAACGCTATTTTAATATTTTACTTTACTGTAGACATTATTTATGTACCGTATTGTATTATGTATGTAGATATTTTCATGGATCCTTAAAGGATGGAAATACTAAAGATTCTTCAAGTTATTTCATTTTATTTGGACATTTCACTTGAGTTGGTTTACTTGCATAAGATTGTTAATCCTGACTCGAGTGTATTGTGTTTTGCTTTATGCTCAGGTCAGCTTGAGTATTACAGCATTTGAGACTCACCTTTGGAGCTTGGAGCTTTGCTTGGAGATATATCTCTAATCTATTCAGCTTTTCAATTATCTCAGTTATTTTAATTATTTCTAATTGTTTATGTCCAGACTTGTCATTTGCTTATGTAATAGAGACTTCTTTGTATTTGGACTTAAGGTTGTATTTGGTTTCAGAGTCTGATGTTTTTATAGTAGCTTTTTGAACTACTATTTATCTATTCCACTGCGTATTGTTTTATTACTTTGTGTCTGTGATTCTGCGATTGATTTATTAACTGTATATGCTAAGTTTTTCCAAATATAAATAACAGTTTGTTATTTTAATCAATTCAAGTTTGACATGTGTGGGTTATTGTCGATTTGAATGGTTCAAAATGACGGGTCGTTACACATAGAAGTCTTTAAACTTTGCTAGCGTGTGTTATGACTCATTTGACTTGGAATTCTAACCTTGAGTTTCTTCAACAAATCATAGCCCCACAAACGATAACTCCTTATCGGTTGTATCATATATAACTTCTAACCCATGGTTTTTTATCCTAATCTCATTTCGATCTTGAGTTTTCTCAACAAATCAAAAGAAATTATTCACTCGTACCTACCACTTCATGATGGCCTAAGTATAATATATGTAAAAGAGTGGCAATGGGGCGGGTTGGGGTGGGTTTTTCATGCCCCTTGTAACACCCCATCATTTTAACGATTATAATAATTCTTAATTCAGATATCTATTAGGAATTTTACATAAATAAATGAATGAATTATTGAAATTGAAAAGATTTCAAAGTTAAATTGAATTTAACTCTGAAAAATAGTTTTTATAGGATGTAGAGTTGAAATACATAAGAAATTTAGAAAATAAATTTTGGGGATTTTATTGAATTTAGTTCAATAAAAGAAAATTTGGAATTTATTTGTAAAATAATTTAAAATTCAACCCTGAAATTCAAATTATATTTTGGAAATCCTAAAGTTATTTGGGAAATTATTTTAGGAAAATAAATTACATTTGTGGATTTTGAAATTTATTCTGAAATAAAATAATTTTCTTATATTTGTTGAAAAATTGAAAAGTAATATTTTAATAAAGGAAAAATCGTTATATATATAAAATCAATTTTGATTAAAATGTCTCAAGTAAAATTTTAATCGAAGATGAAATAACAGTCAGATATTAAGTCGGTTAAGGGTTCAAAATGATTTAAAACAAAATAAAGTAAATCAAAAATCATTTTATTTGAAAGCTAAATTTCATGCTTATCAAAAACATGATTCTATTTCAACTTTTCCCAAAGCTTCAACGCTAAGAATCTCTAATCCAAGCTTATAAATTGACCAACTGCTTCCTTTTTTCCTCATTTTTCAGTAGCCTAAACTACGCAATCATATATAAAAAAACCACAGCGTTATGTTTACTTCATTATCCTTAAGCTATTCCATCCACAAATGAGCATAATTCTTCTTTTGGTGTAGTTGTTTTGTTCCAGTCTCTATATGTAGTCATCATTAACACATGTATAATAGAGTCAATTCGTGAGTATACTCATCAGTGTCAGTTTCATGTTTCAATACAAAAATCAAAAGCAAAAAAATAATAAAACATACGTAGCTTTAGTGTAAAGCTTTAATGTCCATTTTATTCACTACTTGTATCTAAGCAAAGACTGCCTAAGCAAAGACTACCCAACAAATTTTGATTTATATTTACACGAATACACACTCTTGTGTACACTTGACTTTGAATTTGAGAAAAAGCATAAACAAAGTTTGACAAATATATACATCACACGCTATCTTTCAAAACTTCAAACCTATATATCTTAAAATCTAACGTGAATTTGAGTATGCAACCAAAAGAGAAATTTTAGAGGGAAGTAAGACGAACAAATCGACTACCTTTCGTCTCGTTTTTGAAGTCTGTCATGACCATAAATGACATCGTCATGTCTGTATCCATACTGTGAATGGGTACGCTATGGTTGGAATGCAAGGTATCCATAGGATCACATTCCATAATTGAGTGCAATGGTGGGTTTGATTCGATCATTGATGGCCTGAGGTGGCGAATCCATGTAAACCTAGCTAAGCAAGATAATCAAAAGAAAAAAATATTGCAAATAACGTACACATCATTACCATGTTTTTTTATACACCAGGTTATATGCAAAAGTGCATTCGCTTTTACCAACTTCCATAGTGTCACTATCTCCCTGCATTCATGTAAGAAGGAGGAAAAAGGGGGAAAAAGGAAAAACAAATGAAAAGTAAGAAGTAAAAAAAATTAGATGTATGTATGTTTCATGCACAAAATGAGAACAAAAGAAAAGGATAAATGATGAAAGATAGGAGGAAGGGGATGTGTGCATTTTTGCAGAAAATAAAGAAAAGGGAATGTGCACTATTTCGCAGACAAGATGGAAAAAAAAAAATAAAAAAAAAAAAAAAATAAAATGTATAACATTGTAATATATTTTTATATTTACATGAAACCATAAAATATACTTCATTTCATTTTTCTGGAAAAAAAGTGTGTGCACATATACGATGAACATCGTGCACTACACATGACTTAATTTGAAATGTTGTATAATTTCTTAAATATATGAATATATATGCTATGGATTATTTGTGTGTGTTGATAGTTGAAATATTTTAGATTATAAATCATATTTTTAAATATTAAACTAGAATTATTTGATTATATTTTGAACGTAAATTAGAATTAAAGGATAAGATTCTCTTTAAATACTTCAAAAATGAATTTGGCTTGCATAAGATGAATATTTTTACGGATTTAAATTTGAGAAAATATTTATAAAATAAAGTGAATTTAATTTAGTAATGAGTTTGAATTTAAACCATAATAAATAAATGGTTTAAACATAAATAAGCTTCCCTATAAGAAGAATTTTTTAGAACTACCAATACATTATTGAAAATACTTTATAAGTTAACCACTGCTTAATAAAGTACTACTAATCTGACTAATATGGAGCAGAACCTACCTATCATAATTTTACACATGTTTTTAGACAGCTGAACCAATCCAAGATTGTTGATTCTTGCACCTACATTTGTGGATACAAACAACTTTGGATCTAACTATTTTCTATGGGATGAGCCAAATTCTTACTTACAAGTACCTTCATACATGCGCAACAACGAGGATCGAAATTCCGCTTGTAAGACAAGCGAACATAATCACGAACATAATCATTCTGATCATTGTCGATCAGACTTCCTATAATTACAAATTGATTTCTTTTCGATGTATAAATAGTTGTATTGTATATTTTAACATTGTACCATAGAGCTATAAAGGAAAAAAACATTAAAACAGTGAACATGGACATCTATTAGGTCGAACCATTATAAAATGTGTTGTGCATAGCTTTCCTTGCATTCTTATTACTTTGTTTGCTTGTGTTGTTTACTTTTGCGATCATAATTAGCATATAATTCCAATTATATTGGGATACAAACCTCATAAACCATGGTTGTAGATCACATTACTTGCAAGAAGTTATGGCTGATATAACAAGAGGTAATAAAACTGGAACCAAGAACAAGGATGTGGAAGTTACTGTTAGCCGTCATAAGGTTAGCCATCATGAAGAATTTACAAGCATGCTGCCTTTGTTCAGTGTGATAACCAGATGCGAACTAGATAGAGTTGATGCTGAATTAAATAGACGCTTCACTTCTCGACAACAAACTATGCTCAACATCAAACTATACTGGATGAGCTAATGACATGCCTTAGACAGTTGTGGAATGAAGGCCGCAACATTGAAAACAGAGAAAGATCCCATTTTAGGGGACGAGAAAGATAAAGGAGGTTATGCTCTAGTTCTAGAAGTAGTATTTTTAAATGTGGAGCCGAAGGAGAAGACGATGGAAGCTTGAATAAATGCAAAGACAGATCGAAGAATCAGTCTGAAGTGTGCCGAAAAATCTATTCGGTAATAGAATTAAATTGGTTTGAACCTGCCTAAGTATGATCGAACCTAATCTATTGCATCGTAAACCCCATATCCAAGCTAACGGGCCTGTTAAGGAAAGAGATAGAGCTCATAAAGAATGCTCTAAGAGCGAATGTCATGCTTATGGTCATCACTCTAGTGGACATGAACATAAACGAAGAAGACATTCCTCGCATGGGACGATCATAGTGTTGATTGTCATAACGATCACACCTATTGGGAGAGGAGGGAGCAGGAATCCTCTGAGCCAAAGGATATGTGTAACAGCCCGCAAACCCGTACCCCTTGAGTCGACACTATTCTCCATCATATCAACTTAAAGTGAACGGAAATATGAACCATTAGGGTAAAGAAGAAGGAGGTAGAAGAAGAAGAAATAGAAAACAATATCAGAATCTCACAATCGCAGTGGAATAATATATAATAGATAAATGACTGGTCTTTAAAATGAAAAGAACTACATCTGTTTATACATTACATCATCAGAGTAGAATACAAATCAATAACACAATTCAGGGCAGTTATAATATCTTGTCCTTCCAAAGATGAATATACAGCTTATTGCACAGCGGAAATATAAATCTACGGAAATACGCCTCGACATCCAGCTTGCCTCCTGAGCTCCACAGCAGTCCATCCCAAAAATATATACTCTATAATACTCGGTCTGACCCGAGCATTATAGTTAAATAACACTCGAGTCAGTCTGGAAAACCAACGTGAGAAAACACACTCAATTAGACTATTAAAGTTTTCAAAATCATTTGAAATCAAAGGTATTTCGTAAGACCACGCCACAAATAAACATGCCGGGGTATACAAATAAAACCGTAAAGGCACGTAGGGAAAATGGATTTCCATCAATGGAAGGGCTACCGGGGTACCGCCTGTCGCAGTATGTGGTCTAGATCACCGTACCGAGGAACCACCTTGATCCTCTTCATCACAAAACTGGAGCTACCCTTACTGGATAGTCCGAATAAGTTCACCCCGCGGTTGAGATCAGCATCCATCCACACAGCCGAAATAAAGGGACATCTAGACAGGGGTGACCTTACCCTAGTTGGTTGCTAGCCACTTAGCCTTGTGTGCACCTCCCATGTTTTATTCATTCCCGGTTGATGAGGCTCGAGGCTATGCGTTACCTTTTTAGAACACATCTCACTTGGAATGCTCATCATCCTCCTGATGATGTTCTGATAGCATTCATCCACACAAGTCCGTTCGGGTTCGAACGGAACCGAAGGCACTACTCCTACTACATCCATTTTGGAATCACCCTAAGGATTAGTAGCAATTAGCCCTGCACTTCATTGCTCCATGTTTGATTCCAAGTTCTTGTCTTCCTCACGAAAATGTTCAAATCGGATCGAAGTGGTTTTGAGGAAATTAATCTTGATCCCGGTCTCTTCAAAACGATCAGCGCGTTGGCCAATATTGATAGTCGGTTATTTAACTATCATATAACATTCACAACAACCATCAGACCTTAATAATTCTCCCAAATTATTTATTTATTTCAAAATATCTTCGCAAGATATTTTCTACACTTCAACCCCTTTGAAAACAGTTCTCAAAACACTTTCCTCGTTCAGAAATAATTTTCAAATATTGTTTATTTCCACTGAAAATTGCCAAGTCTAAATACTTTAGATTTAAAATAATTTAAAATTGCTTTACCTAAAATATATATATACACACACACACTTTAAAAATATTTAAAATAAACTATTTAAAACACTTTATTCAAAATACTGGTTATGAAATTTTAAAATTATTTCTCATGTAAAGCTCAAGCCAAAACAAATCTTAAAATAAAAGTTATGAAATTCAATACAAGTTTTTCAAATAAAAACTTCAACCAAACTATCTTTAAAATAAAACTAATTTATAAAATATAAATATTAATAATTATCTTTTTAAATCATAATACCAATTAACCTTTAAAAATAATTACTACTACAACTAATTTAATAAATAAATCACCGTTAAAATTTTAAACAATTTAAATAATAATACTTTCTCAAAAACATTCTTTTAAAATCAAGTTTAAAACTTTTAACTTATACTTTAAAAAAAATATGCTTTTAGAAATGTACTTGGCATCTCAGAGAAATACACTTCCTTTCACACCTTTAAAAATAAACCACTATTTATTTTTAAAACAAATCACCATTTCCTTATAAATTTTCATCCTGAATTTATACTTCCAAATTATCCTCCGATAAATATTTCACTTTATTTATTACCTTGTTTATAAATTTCCAAATCTCATTCTCCTTTAATCCTAGTTCTAAACACTTAGCCAGATCCCAAATCGATTTCAAAACTAACTCCATTTTAAAATAAATTCCTTTACTTATCCAAATTTATTTCAAAACCCTTTAATTCCATATTTACTTTTATATTTATGATTTCAAATCTCATTTTAAACTAAAATATCCACTTCATAGTTAATTCAAAATTCTTCTTTTATTTCTTTTTGAACCATTTAAATCCTAAATTTGAAAATAAATCTTTTATTTATTTAAATAATATTACTTAAGTATAAATATTCATTTATTGCCATTTATCCAAATTCTCTTTTACCATACTTAGAAATTTATTTATTAGAATTTAAAAACCAACTTCTATCCTTTTTCAATTTATTTATCCAAACCTCTATAGTTATTTACTTAAGCATTCTCCTTTTTATTTCCCTTCAAAAATCCAATCTGTATATTTTTGATAACTCAGTATACCCAAATATATTCAACCAAACCATAGCATCCAATATTTTCAATTACCAATATAATTTATCACAGATTATCAAATAAACCATATCACATAATATTAAACAATCTAAATAATTTTGAGGAACCCAGTTGGATCTCTCCAACATGTTTCCCTACATCCATAGATGTTAGCACAATATAAAAAATACCAATCCCACTTTGAGGTGGGATATCGCGGTATATGGGGTCGTCCGCCATTATGCGGGGCGCATAAGGTCTCATCCGCTATATAATGCGGGAAATCAATCACTCCAAACATATATACTATATGTAATATCACATCCAGTAAATTCAATTATTCAGCCAATAATTCAAATTTAACGATTTAAATTAAATAGCAATCCAGATGAGTGAGATTAACTCACCTTTGTTTTTAATTTGCAGTCCAAACCAACCAGCTTGTTTTCTTTACAATTCAGACCTTGTACAATCATTATATAATTTATTAATATTCGAACTAACAGGACAATTAATTCCCATAGATTTAAGTAACAAATTATTTAATTTAAAACAAAATTCCTTAAATAAATTATCTTTAGTAACTAAATAAGTCAAATAAGTTAATTTAATAATTTATTTACTAAACCCATTATTTAAAATAGCTAGTATATTAAGATATGTAAATGTATATTTATTTCTTTTAGGACCATATATGTATATATATATATATGTATATATATATTTATATATATGTATGTATATATATATATGTATATATATATTTACAAAAATGTCTATATGGATTTTAAAATCAAATTTTCAACAACCCCTACAACATTTAAAATTATAATTTCAAAATCATGAATACATGCATATACAGACCAGATTGAAGGATCTGTCAATATATTTTTATATAAATTCTACAAAAAATTTCATTTTCAAAATCTCACCTTATACACACACACACACACACACACACAGTTTTTAGTTTGAAATATGTATACGAATTTATATATTAAATTAAAGAAGAATTAAGTTACCTGACTGCGTAACACAGCTACCATCCCTCCTAACTAAGGTAGCGTCGCCAAACGAAACTCCGAGCATCTTCGCCGATGACCAGATATTGCCTTCCACTGCTCGACGACGAACTCATACTCCCATTTGCTCGCGACGCTCCGATCGAAGAGCCAATCCCCCAAAATGACGGCCTCGATCGATGCCATCCTGCTGCGACACAGTAGCAAAACCAGCGCGTAATCCTAGCTCAACGCGAGGCTTCCCCCACGTCGCCATCAACACCTTCAAAACGAACCAGTCAAGTTCCAAACCCCCATTCACCTTAACTTGATAATCTGCTGCTCGGGACGACGATACGCAATCTATCGCGTGATGAAAATGAAGGCACGGTCCCATATATTGAATGAGAAAGTATCGGCACTCTGATTTGAGGAACTCGAATGATTTTGGTTTTCGAATTTGGTCCGCCATTATTTACTCCTAATTCCTTTTATTATGTCGGGATAAATGTTCGGCCTTCTTCCTTTTTTTTATTTCTTCGAATACAAGGTGCTGGGCTGTTTTAGTTTTATTTTAAAAACAAACACGTGTAAATACAAGTGGAAAAAGTGTCATACTAGAGGAGGCACGTGTTAAAAGAAAAAGAAAAAGGCAGTTGAGAAAACAAATATATTTTTTAATTTAAATTCAAATTCAAATCGTCTCGATTCCCGCAACTCACAGTCTTGATCTCCAATCGAGGCGTGCCACTGGGCTTTTATAATGTTAAATCCCTATTCCAAACACAATGGAAAAGGTTTCCAGTCCTAATTCGATCGTATGGAGAAGATAGCTTTTTGGACCTTATTATTATACTGAATTTTCGATTTAATTTCAGTGTGTTTACTCACCGTACGGCCAAACGATCACTCCAAATACTACGAAAATTGAAATCCGATAATAATACACTATTACGGATCCAATGGAACTGGTTTCGTCGAAATCCACGACTGTGCCTCGGAAGGCTATTTGTAAATATCAAAATTAAATGGTATATTTTTAAAATTGAATAAGTCACTGTTAAATTCAATTTTAAAACTTCTATTATCTTCAGTATTATGAACATAAATTTTACAAGTCCTTGAAATATTTTTAACCAACTTAAAAACCAAGATTTACTATTTTAACTAATTTCCAATTATTTAATTCAAAATTAAATTATCCAATAAATATTGATATTTGAAACTCAACTTTAAAAATTAACTCTTAAATATTTAAAATCGATTAAATATTCCAATTTAAAATATCCACAAATTCCGGGTCGCCGCATTCCTCCCCCCTCAAAAGAATTTTGTCCTCGAAATTACTTGTTAAGAAGAATGCTCCAACTCGTTTACTATTTTCCCAATCAAATAGCTTCAAACAACATCCCAAAACAATATTTTATTACAGACACGCTATCACTCTTACCAACTTCCCAAACTCATCCATAACTTCCAAACAATTTATTGGCTTAACCATTTCAAATTTTAACTTAAAATCCAAATTTTAAATTTCAAATTTCCTCAAAAATTTCTAACTCCCTAAATTCCGAAAAATTTCGCCAACGTCTCCTTTGCGCGGCTAGATCGGTACAACTACAAAATGCCTCTATGGGCCTCCAGATTTCAAAAGAAAACAAAAAGCCAAGTGGCTAGACCGGAAAATCATCAAATTTCATACAGAAATTTAAACACATACCTCTATGTTGTCCACTTCAAATTTATCTTGAAAATCAAAACATCCATTTATCCTTTGCCTTTAGACACATGTATATCCTACTAAGCAATAATATCCAACTACAGATTTCAAAATCATTTTTATACATTACTTACAATAGTTTCAATATTTATTTCATTTAAGCCTGTACGATGCACATACATCATCCGTACGCAATACCAAATTTGATCTCTTATTAGATCACATAATTTCACTTCCGAACTAGTATCGTCCACCCCGACTCTCTAGTGCGGACTCAGATCTGGTTTCTTGATCAGAAACCGTCATTCTCCTTGCATAGCCACAAACTATGATAGAGAATTTCCAAAATCGATCAAAAATCCATATTCAGATTTCGCCGTCGAAAATCGAGTGAAAAAGCCCAACTTAGATCGGTATAACTACCTCGAAATTATGTGCTCGAATTCTAGATCGAATCGCTATGCAAATAGTATAATATACGTACATCCAACATATTTATTTCCAATTGATTATTAGCTATATATTCACATTTATTTTGATCTCTATTTACTTATCCATGCTTATTCCATTTCACACTTTACTTATCCTTCATTCAACATTAATTTAGAATATTTTCCAGTACAAATTTTACTTAAGAATTTACCATCTCTTCTTAAGTTCAATATAAATATTTCATTCACTTCTTATATTCATTTTTACTTCACTGCTGAAGTTATATTTATTTCGATTCACTTTGCCTTTACAATTTCCATTTGAATTCAATTTACCTTCCAATTTTAAATATTGAATTCTATTCATCTTATCTCAATCCATTTTTATTTCCAACTTTTATTATTTTTAGTCCACTTCAAATTAATTCTATAACTCCACTTTACTTTGCACAATTTAAATTAAATATCATCCCTATATTCAATTTCAATTTATTAGCTTACCATTTGAATCAATTAGTTTACATACAAACTTTAATTTCAATACTCTGTTTTGTTTAGTCCAACATGACTAATTTTTTCATTTTACTTTATTTAACACAATTCAAATTTAATTCTAGTATTCAACTTCCATTTTACTTACTTAAAAATGTAAATTCCTTTGTTACTCTATTCATTTGTTTACAATCTTAGTAAACATATTTTTGAAAATCATTTCCCTCAAAGCTCACTGTTATCTAACTAGATCCACTTACATTCCGATTCAATTTTAATTTTAACTTCTATAAGTTTTCCACTTAATTCAATTTCATTTGCTAACTTCTTTTAATTTACTTCAATTAATTAGCTTACCTTCCAACTTATTTTGTTTTCTTACTCATTTTAATTTAATTTTTCTTAAATTAAATTTTATTCTAAACAAATTTCAAATTGTTATAAGTTTTTCCAAACCCATTTATCATTCCATAAAAAATTTAAATAAGATTCCAGGGTCTTTTAAACAATTACTCAACATTTCAAAATCATTTTTGAAATCAAATATATACATAATTCATTTGCAAATCAAATTATCCTTTAAATTTTAAAACCAAACCTAGTTTGGCAAACAATTCCAATTTAAAATATTTTGGCAGCAATTCCTCCCTTGGAAACTCGAAAATGAACATCGATGATGTTGTAGTCATCACCGAAGTTATTTTCTAGCGACTGAAGTGAGTTTAGTGCTTTTATTCTTTCCAAAAACCCTTTTCAAATATTTTTAAATTCCAAATCTCACCAGATTTCAAATCCAATTCAAAAATATATCTCAAATAATATCACTATTATTTCTCCAAACCTTTGAAAATCATTTCAAACTCAAAGGAATTAAATTTTTCTCAAAATTTCTCCCAAATCCTTTCAATCCATATTCAACTATTACTTTGATTTTTATTCCATTTTCAATTATAAATCACGTCTATAATTCACATTTACAAATTCCATTTTGCTATATAAATTTATCCCTTAAACTTTGGTTATAAATTTAATACCTAGTTTAAATCTACACAACGATGATAATAATTTAATATTATCACTTCCTAACAACCAAGCGACTATATATAACTTATAATAATTTATGGAAAATTATTTTCTTTATATACAAAAATAATTTGGGTAAAATTATTACATTTACCCTATCTTAAAACAATACTGTGTCGATTTATCTTGCCTAAGAGTTTAGAAACCCCTATTGATAAAATGGCATCCCACATATCGACCAGAATCCATAAACACTCAACCGATAAATCAACATAATATTGTTTTTATATATTCACTAACAAATATGCACTCATATCTAATATTACACTCAAACTCAATTTAGAGTACTTATAGACTCTACTTCTAATGAGTCGCCCCCACCAGAACCAAGGTTCTCGCTTAACCTTCAGCTTTGATGCCACTGTAACAGCCCGCAAACCCGTACCCCTTGAGTCGACACTATTCTCCATCATATCAACTCAAAGTGAACGGAAATACGAACCATTAGGGTAAAAAAGAAGGAGGTAGAAGAAGAAATAGAAAAAAATATCAGAATCTCACAGTCGTAGCGGAACAATATATAATAGATAAATGACTGATCTTTAAAATGAAAAGAACTATATCTGTTTATACATTACATCATCAAAGTAGAATACAAATCAACAACACAATTCAGGACAGTTATAATATCTTGTCCTTCCAAAGCTGAATATACAGCTTACTGCACAGCGGAAATATAAATCTACGGAAATACGCCTCAACATCCAACTTGTCTGCTGAACAGCACAACGGTCCATCCTAAAAATCTGTACTCTATAATACTCAGTCTGACCCGAACATTATAGTTAAATAACACCCGAGTCAGTCTGGAAAACCAACGTAAGAAAACACACTCAATTAGATTATTAAAGTTTTCAAAATCATTTGAAACCAAAGATACCTCATAAGACCACGCCATAAATAAACATGTCGAGTTTTTACCTTAGGATAACCAAAACATTTCTTATAAAATCCTCTGATATTATAGTAGTGTCTATATACAGATACTTATTCAAATAGCCGAAATTATTACATTCATTAGATTCCAGCATAATAGGTATACAAACAAAACCGTAAAGGCTCGTAGGGAAAATGGATTTCCATCAATGGTAGGGCTACTGGGGTACCGCCCGTCACAGTACGTGGTCTAGATCACCGTGTCGAGGATCCACCCTGATCTAGTAAATTCAATTATCAACCAATATATATATATATACTATATATAATATCACATCTAGTAAATTCAATTATTCAACCAATAATTCAAATTTAACTATTTAAATTAAATGGCAATCCAGATGAGTGAGATTAACTCACGTTTGTTTTTTATTTGCAGTCCAAACCAACCAGCTTGTTTTCTTCACGATTCACACCTTGTACAATCATTATATAATTTATTAATATTCGATCTAATCGGACAATTAATTTCCAATAGATTTAATTAAAAAATTATTTAAATTAAACTAAATTCCTTAAATAAATTATCTTTAGTAACTAAATAAGTCAAATAAGTTAATTTAACAATTTATTTACTAAGCCCATTATTTAAAATAGCTAGTACATTAAGATATGTAAATGTATATTTATTTCTTCTAGGACCATATATATATATATATATATATATATTTACAAAAATGTCTACATGGATTTCAAAATCAAATTTTAAATAACCCATACAACATTTAAAATTCTAATTTCAAAATCATGAATACATGCATATACAGATCAGATTTAAGGATCTGTCAATATATTTTTATATAAATTCTACAAAAGATTTCATTTTCAAAATCTCACCTTATATGTATACACACACACACACACAATTTTAAGTTTAAAATATGTATATGAATTTATATATTAGATTAAAGCAGAATTACGTTACCTCATGCACAACACAGCTACCATCCCTCCTAACTAAGATAGCGCCGCCAAACGAAACTCCGAGCATCTTCCTGATGACCAGATATTGCCTTCCACTGCTCGATGATGAACACATACTCCCATTTGCTCGCGACGCTCCGATCGAAGATCCAATCCCCCAAAATGACAGCCTCGATCGATGCCATCCTGCTATGAAACTGCCGCAAAACCAGGGCAAAACCCTAGCTCAACACGAGGCTTCCCCCACATCACCATCAACACCTTCAAATCGAACCAGTCAAGTTCCAAACCCCCCTTCGCCTTAACTTGATAAGCTGCTTCTCGGGACGATGATACGCTATCGATCGCGTGACGAAATTGAAGGCGCGATCCATATATTGAACGAGAAAGTATCGGCACTCTGATTTGAGGAACTTGAATGACTTTGGTTTTCAAATTTGGTCCGCCATTATTAACTTCTGATTCCTTTTTTTATGTCGAGATAAATGTTCGGCCTTCTTTTTTTCTTCGAATACAAGGTGCTGGGCTGTTTTAGTTTTATTTTAAAAACAAATGCATGTAAATACAAGTGGACAAGTGTCATATTAGGGAAGGCACGTGTTGAAAGAAAAAGAAAAAGGTTGCTGAGAAAACAAATATTATTTTTAATTTAAATTCAAATTCAAATCGTCTCGATTCCTGCAACTCGCACTCTCGATCTCCAATCGAGGCGTGCCGCTAGGCGTTTATAATGTTAAACCTCTATTTCGAACATAACGGAAAAGGTTTCGAGTTCTAATTCGATCGTATAGAGAAGATAGATTTTTGGACCTTATTATTATACTGAATTTTTAATTTAATTTCAACACGTTTACTCACCGTATGGCCAAAGATCACTCCAAATACTATGAAAATTGAAATCCGATAATAATACACTATTACGGATCCAATGGAACCGGTTTCGTCGAAATCCGCGACTGTGCCTCCGAAGGCTATTTTTAAATATCAAATATAAACCGTATATTTTTAAAAACGAACAAGTCACTGTTAAATTCAATTTTAAAACTTCTATTATCTTCAGTATTATAAATAGAAATTTTACAAGTCCTTGAAATATTTTTAACCAGCTTAAAAACCAAGATTTACCATTTTAACCAATTTCCAATTATTTAATTCAAAAATAAATTATCCAATAAATATTTATATTTGAAACTCAACTTTAAAAATTAACTCTTAAATACTTAAAATCAATTAAATATTCTAGTTTCAAATATCCAAAAATTCCTGGTCATCACAATATGATTACTTGAATGATCATGGATTTTCTCCATAGAGAGCAAGCTGAGAGAGATACTAGGACTAGGGAACATAGTCTGCTTATATATGAGATTCAAACTTCTAGGAAGCTTAGGGATGTCAAGATGCTAACGATGGAACCTCATAAGGGGTGGATGGATGTTGGCGTCAAAATTAGCCACCAACACTCAGTTGTATGAAGCACCAATATACAATCCAATCACAGAAATATGATGGGAAATAAATGAAGAACAAAATTAAAACAATTAAAAAGCAAGTAAAAGGAGACAAGATTTATAGTGGTTCGGCTAAGTCTGGCCTACGTCCACTCCTAAATAATCTTTTTTATTATAATGAAGTTTTTTACAGTTATAATCCGAAATCCAAGAATCAAATTGATAGAGTGTCGCCCAGGTTGAAGATAAAGAGAAGCAGAGAGAAGAAGATCCCTTTTTTGACGCCATGTCTACTGTATTTATAGGGCAAGACGTGTGCGAATTAGGCTGAAACTTTAATAAAAGGTTCGAGAGACCAAGATGAGGCCACCCAAAAATTTCCAAGCCCATTAAGGCCTACAATAGGGATCAGTATCGATCCTTATTTTAGTGTCCAAATAGGGTGCGATCCCTCTGTATGGTTCCCCGTGGTGTTAGCTACTTGGTCTCCAAATTTCATGCAGTTCTGACATACGGTTTGTGAGATATCGTATTTTCCATGAAGTAGTATTGATTGAATTCTGATTTCTACTGATCCCTCTAGAGGGTAGGTACCGATCCTTCCAACATGCTCGAAATAACATGTGATCCTTAGGAGAGCTTCTTCATGTTGTATTATGCTTAACCTTCAAGTTTCACACCAACTGGACTAGTAGAACTCAAGATATGGGTTGTTTCCTACATGAACGCTCTTGCATTTTGGTATATGTCGATCCCTCCTCAACAAAGCCTGTCGATCCACTTTTTTTAATAAAGCATGTTGATCCCTCTTAATAAACTATGTCGATCCCTCTTTCATAAGCTGAAGCATGCAAATCCCTCTTAATCAACTACGTCGATCCCTCCTTCATAAGCTAAGGCACGTCGATCCCTCCTTCATAAGCTGAAGCACGCTGATCCCTTTTAATTAATCATGTTGGTCCCACCTTTATGAATTGAAGTATACCAATCCCTTTAGATCAAGCATGCTGATCCCTTCCGTTCACTAAGCTATATTCCATACTTTGAACATTCTGCCTTGCATATCTATCAATTTCGTTCAATCTTGGCTTGATACTACTGTCTCCACTTGATTTTTGGGGCCAACAATCATCGCTTTGGACTCATCGTCTTTGATAATCGTAAAGTTTGTTGGGTTAAATCCATCTTTTTACTACCTTGGCAAAGGTGGGTTAACACTTTGCCCCCCCCCCCCCAAAACATGCCTAGCGATAGAAATGCGTGTTGTGAATTGCCATAAAACCAAAATCCGAGATCTATAATCCATTGATAGCCATATTTTCCAATCCATTGCCAATCTAAATCCATGATCTCTCCCGATCGTTAGTGAAATCCATGACCATTACCAAATTCCGAATCCACGATCTCTCCGAATCGTTTTATCCAAACCCTCGACCCTACTGGGTCGTTAGCCAAATCCCAGACCACTCCGGGACCATATCCAAATCCATATCCATTTGAAGCTGATATCCAAATCCATGACCTCTTTGGATTGTTATCCTAATCCAAATTCTCGATCTCATCGGATCCTTATTGAGCACAATATGTGCTCGACGACTTGAGTAGGCTGATCCATCACGTTTGAGCGAAGCATCCTATCCCTTACCAGGCATAGTCCATACTTGATGACCTTAATCTCTCTGAATCCTTGTTGAGCGCAATCCATACTCAAAAACTTGAGTAGGTCAATCCATCATGTTCGAGTGAAGCGACCTACCCTTTGCCAGGTATAATTCATATCTGACGACCTTGATCTCTCCGGATCCTTGTCGAGCACAATTCATACTCGACGACCTGAGTAGGTCGATCCATCACATTCGAGCGAAGCGACCTACCCTTTGCAAGGTATAGTCCATACCTGACGACCTTGATCTCTCTGGATCCCTGCCAAGCATAATCCATACTCGACGACCTGAGCAGATCGATCCATCGCATTCGAGCGAAGTGACCTACCCCTTGTCAGGCATAATCCGTACCTGATGACCTGTGTTATCCATTACATTGATCCAAATTTAAGCATTCCTAAGTCCGAAATAAGAGTCCATACAACCAATAAACCAGTCCAAATAAAATCAAAAAAACAAGAGTTCGAAGCAAACAATAAGAAAGGAAAAAACAAATTTCAAAAACCCTGGCATTACGGTTTATCATTATCTCAGAGTATGCCAAGGGACCGTCCTCGATCCCGTACATGTCTAAGTGACTTAGCCTCCATACTGTGGAGTTTGCTACTTATTTCATGCCATCCTGATTAGTTGATGAAAAGTTGACGATGTTGCCTTGATCGAATGCCATTTTTACTCGAGGTGGACAGTGGCTACTCCTATTCTACCATCACAGCCCGAGTCCTTACGTATTGTTGTAGCTAACCATTCCTTACATTTTCCTTAATGATATCCTTCAAATGCCTGTAGTCATTCGTATTGTGCCCATCCAGTTCAAGGAATAGGTAGTGCTTTCCTGATGTTCATTTTACGTTTGGAGGGTTCTCTCTTTGCCGGCTTCCGACATGGAAGGCGCCCTCGAGTATCTAGATATATCCATTCTAGGGTTTCATTCAATTTTGAGTAAGAAGAGAATTTGGGTTCCCCCTTTTGTCACTTCGATCCATTAAAGCTATTATCCATGCTCCCTTTACCCTTGTTCCCTTTACCCTTGTCCTTTACCGAGCTTTCACCAGGCGGTTCTCCACCCCGTACTATATTAACTTTCGTAGCCTTTTTATCAGCTTTCGCATCTTCATATCGCATAACCTCTCTACTTCATGGTAGAATTCCTAAGATCCATCGGTGGATCTCGTATCAGTGATATCTTAAAATCGGAATTATCTGCAACTCCTAACACTGCAGCCATCAAAACCATCGATGTTTTTGGTCGATCAATCGAAAAAATTGCTGCATTGAAGCTGGTTAAGAAATTCCTAAGTGATTTTCCTGCCCACTGCTTTACTGACGTCAATGTTATCACATTCTTGTGTCCTATAATGTGAACCTAAAACTGCTTCATAAATCTTTTGACCGATTCCATCCATGTGCTAATATAATTGCTTTCCAACTGTCTGAACCATAGCGCAGCTACATCCATTAAGTACAAGGGGAAGCACCATGCCAAAACTTCTTCTGATGCCCCCAGTACTTCCATGTGTCGTATATACCTCATCGTATGCATAGTTGGATCAGACTTTCCGTCATAATCCTCCAGTGTTGTAGTTTTAATTTGGGTGGATTCCTAGATTCCTGATATTAGAAGCGAATGACTTCTATTTACATCCTCTGGATCCCTGTGCACCAATCCTCTATGAATAGCTCACCTTATCATCTCTACAAACCTATCATTGTCTTCCAGTGGTAGTCTCCTACCATCATGTCCAAGCTGCCCCCCTCGAGTCTATGAGGGAATTTAGGAACATATTCCTCCGGACGAGCATCCAAATTTCTATTCACACCAAGCTCCATGGGATCGACCGTAGGTTCTCTAACATCATGACCAACTAGACCCAGGGGCATGCCCCCATGTCTTTGGGGATCGGTGTCGATCCCTCTAGGATGGCAGGGGACTTCCCCCGGGTGCTCTGTTCCATTCCTTTGTCTACTGGCTGCATTTCCATGTTCCCAGTTCCGATTTCTAGCAACTCCTGCTACTTTAACTCCTTGATTACGTGTTCTAGCTTGTCTAATCTGTTAGAGTAAATCCTGCATCATCTCCTCCTGTCTTTTCAGCATCCTCTCCTGCATAGCATCCATTGCCGTTTATATTACCCATGGTGGTGTAGATAGATGCTTGATTAGCTGCAACTCCCGAGGAAGCCTCCTGACTCCCCATATGATGGCTCCTTTCTGGTAGCCCTCTCCTTGTTGATTGCCTAGCCGCTAATATCTAGATTCAAGTATCCAAGGCTCCAAATATACGATCCTAGCTTCCAAATCCGCAGGTGCAAGTCCTCTCAGTGAAAGCACCAAAATGTTGGTGTCAAAATTGGCCACCAACATCAGTTGTTTGAAAGCACCAATATCCAATCCAATCATAGAAATATGAGAAGAAATAAATGAAGAATAAAATTAAAAAAATTAGAAAGCAAGTAAGAGGAGACAATATTTATAATGGTTCGCTGACTCTGGCCTATGTCCACTCCCAAATAATCCTTTTTATTATACTAAAGTCTGTTTACAATTACAATACAAAATCTAAGAATCAAATTGATAGAGCGTCACCTAGGTTGAAGATAGAGAGAGAGTGAGAGAGAGAAGAACAAGATCCCTTTTTTGACAATATGCCTACTGTATTTATAGGGCAAGACATGCACAGATAGGGTTGAAACTTTGACAGAAGGTTCGAGAGATCAAGACAAGACCACCTAGAAATTTCCAGGCCCATTGGGGCCCACAATAGGGATCGTTACCGATCCCTGATTTAGTGTCCAAATGGAGTGCAATCCCTCCGGATGGTTCCCCATAGTGTTAGCTACTTGTTCCTCAAATTTCATGCACTACGTACGGTTTGTGAGATATCGCATTTTCTATGATGTATTATTGGTTGAATTCAGATTTCTATCGATCCCTATAGAGGGATAGGTACCGACCCCTCCAACTTGCTCCAAATACCATGTGATCCCTAAGGGAGCATCTTCATATTTTATTATGCTTAGCCTCCAAATTTCATGCTAATTGGACTAGTAAAATTCAAGATATAGATCGTTTCTTGCATGAACGCTCTTGCATTTTGGTATATGTTAATCCCTCCTCAACGAAGCCCGCCGATCCATTTTCTTTAATAAAGCATGCCGATCGCTCGTAATCAAATACGTCGATCCCTCCATCATAAGCTGAAGCATGCTGATCCCACTTAATCAACAAAGTCGATCCCTCCTTTATAAGTTGAAGCACACCGATCCCTCTTAATCAACTACATCGCTCCTTCATTCATAAGCTGAAGCACACCGATCCCTCTTAATTAATCATGTCGATCCCTCCTTTATGAATTGAAGTATACAGATTCCTCTAGATCAAGCATGTCTATCCCTTCCGTTTGCTAAGCTATATTCCATATTTTGAACATTCTGCCTAGCATATCTATCAATTTCATTCAATCTTGGCTTGATACTACTATCGGTACTTGATTTCTGGGTCCTACAATCATCGCTCTGGACTCATCGGCCTTGATAATCGTGAAGTCTGTGGGGTTAAATCCACATGTTTACTATCATGGCAAGAGGTGGGTTAACAATGGATCTCATCGTGCATCTACAAAGTACACAACATACGTTGATAGGTGGAGTTACGAAGAAAGTCTTGTGCAAGTGCTTCTCATCGGTTTTATTTTATTTAGCCACTATGTTATTCCATAGGCTCCTACTTAGGTCGGTTAGTTTATTGAAAATGTTGTGTGAGAAGTTCATTATTCAATTTTGCATCTATATGGAGCAGCTAAAGGACGCATACACATTGTCTGACATAAAACAAAGGAGTGAAGAGTCTTTACGTCGGTATTTGACCAAATTTAATACTGTCGCTGCAAGACTATAGAATGTTAATGGGAAGTCGGTGATGATGTCTTTGTCGTATATACAAAGACACCAAGTTCTAGCGAAAACTGTTGGAACTAGGCCAGCCCATAGCAGAAGAAATGAGCGAATTTCAAAAAAATTACCATTTTGGATCATTAACGGGCCTATGAAGTCTAAATTCATTTAGATCTTATCTAAATTTTATTTTTAATAAAATCAATATTTTATTTTATTTGGTAAAAAAATTCAAAAAGGTTTAAATATTATATAAATTTATATAGATGAGTGTAAGGTGTAGTAGTTACTTATTAAAATAAATATGAGAAAGTAACCTTTAGTTTCCTTCTCTAATAGTTATGCAATTAATTAAAAAAATAAACAACATTAATTGGAGAGAGAGAAACACATATTTCTCTATCTATGATTAGATTGATAATATGTTGAATAAATATGTTAACAATTCAATTGAATGTTTTATTAGGAAAGCAGTAATTCAATTTAATTAGATTAATTGCAAATGATTATGAGCACATCACATGCATCTATGTGTATAGTGTAAGTGCAACATATAAAAGTGTACAAAGTTAATGTAAACATTGCTTAAGTGCTGGGATTTACACCACAATGGAAACATTTCTCATCTATATATGCCTTTATCATCCTAAACATGAACGGTTTTATTTATTTGTTAATATATAATTATACACACACACATATATATACTGTAAAAATATATATGTACATATACAATTGATGTTTAGCATAACGGTTCAAAGCAGTAAATCAAAGAATATTATGATTAATGAAAATGAATTGAAACAATAGCGACAAGAATCCTTTATTTTTTTAAATTTCAAGTAATCTCATTAATCGATTTCCTACTCTTATCATTATATGGCTGATCCAAGCACAATCCAAATATGCAACTTTTCCAAATAAAAGAAAACAATTTTTATGTAATTATTTTATTGTTTAAAACATGTTTAAAATTATACCGATATCGCATATCGATATATACAGATATAACTTTTATATATGCATTAAAATAATTACCAACAACATTCAAAACATCAAATAAATTAACAATAATTAATATTTCACAAATATTAATTAATTTAATCAATTTGCAATGTTTTACAAACTAATTAAATTGTGTGGTTTTCGGAGAAACCTGTGTGACTCAGAAATATGAATTCAGTCAACAATTAATATTGAACAATTCAAGTATTAATGTTCACAGGTCACCTAATTTGGCTGAATTCATCACTTACAGGTATTTTTGGTAAATCAAATTTTACTTATTATAAGTGGTACCTTATAGTGACAATTATTTACACCAATTCTCTTCATCGAAACTATATCATATTAGGACTTATGGAATTTAGAAATGGTCAAAATTCCAATATCGTCCGCATTCAGCTTTATAGTTCAAACACAAAGTCCTTAGTTCAATAATATTAATTATTATTAACCAAAATGCTCTGGCCACAGACTTTGACTTTGAGTTGACCATGATACTAACCACATATAACTAAGGAGACGAATCCTCTCTTGAATAGTGCTTCACTTCCAATACTTTCACTCGACCTAACTATAGTCAGTTGATGGAATTCCATGTCATGATTTGACTATAATCAAAGTGTAGCTTTCATATTTATAATCTACGGTATTCTCAAGTCGAGAGAACCGTGTAAATCAGTCATATCGACATTTTCTACTTGACCTTAGTTATATTAACCAACAGAAAACTATCGAGTGGGTCGTTCTATAGTTATCCAATAACTATCAGTACGTAACCCCTAGGTGCCCATAGCAATCATGAGTAATAATACATTGCCCGACATTTGGAGAGCGTTACATACTCTAGTCTCAATGGATACATCGATATCCAGTCGCGACGCATCTTGAGTAGGAACATTTAAAATGGTATGTTTGTTTTATTATGATAAATTACTCACGGTTACAATACTTTGTAACTACTATCACAAAATATACCATTTATGATTTTCTATTAAATATATTTTTAATTAAATTAATTAATTAATATAACCATATTATATCAAGTATATAATAGAAAGAAACACCTTTAATGTGAAAAAGAGTGTTCAACGAGTTAGAATTACGTAAGAAATTACATAATTGCCCCTATGGCATAACCCTAACTCTATTAGAAACCGACGAACAAAAAACCAACTAGCATTTTGGAGTTTCATTATGTGTTGGAAAAATATGATATTAAAGGACATTGGCATTGAATGAGAGACCGTTGGTCCCTCTCGGATAGGAGAATCATTGAGTGTAAATGTTGCGTCAAAGAAGGATGGTGGTGAATTTCCTAGGAGGAAGAAGGCGAATAATTAAAGTGGTTAAAATGGAAAGAAGGACGATCGTGAGTAATGGAGGTCTAGTCCAAAATTTGATGCTTGTACAAATCTTGACAATATCATTGAAAACATCTTTTTAGTCACTTAGGGAGAGTTGAAGTACAAAAGGCCACCACTGGAAAAGAAAATAGTAAAAGATTTATAGTCGAGGAAGTTTGTCGTCCATAAGTCTTATGGACATAATATGAATGAGTTTCGTCATTTACAAGATATAGTTGAGTAGTACATCAAAAATAAAAAAACTGCAACGATATGTTAAGGACTCGCATAGGGCAAGACAACTACTGCATAGTGACAGTGGGGAAGGAACAAGCGCTGTAGTTGAGGAAGAGAGAATCGTGGTTTATACGATTGCTAGAGGTACGCACATGATGGATAAAAGTTGTTTTGAAATAGAAAGATTTGTTAAGTTTTTGAAGCATGACATTGGAACGATTTACATTATGAATGAGGAGCGGAAGGTCAATTTGCCGTTGGGATGAGCCTAAGCTTACATTTAGTGAGAAGGATTTCCATAATGCACAATATCAACATTGACCTGATGGTGATCTCGGATATGCGTGGATCAACGAAAATGCACCGAGTATTAGAGGATGATAACAACTAAATTGACACTCACTTTCTAAATCTTTGGTTTTCACAACCTTTATAGGGGTTTTGACATATTTATTGCCTGTTAGTACCTTAGGTATTGGTTTGGATGATAACAACTATATAACATTATATAAAATATATATACTAATGTTTTATCAAGTTATACATAGTAATAGTGCAGGATACTAGGCAAGTGTTGATTAAGAAAACTGTACGTTATAAATAATAGATTCAAGATGTTGATATAGAGTTTCAAGGGTTGGAGAATGAAGACTCATGAATATTGAAGAGTTCAAGATTTCAAGATATTCCAAATAAGTTATAGAGTCGTAGAATTTATTGAAACCTTGATAGCACTTTCCTGATCAACCTTGATAGCACTTTCCTGATCACTCTCTCATTCTCTAATTTTGTTTTAAATTGTTTTTCAAATATCCTGATTTTAAAATAATATTTTCAAGATATTTCTCAAAATGATTTTCAATCTCTTATACTTATAAAGATATTATTTTAGTGTTTTTAAGTTTATATATACATTGAATTTTTGTTTATATTTTGATAAGTTATAATTATATTGATTTTATATATATATTTTCAGCAAAGCTAGCAGGGTTGACTGAGCCCTTCCTGGATTTATTAAAAACAGTAAAAAAAAAAAAGAGGAAAAAACAAGCTTAATCCCTCAAAGAAACAAAGGGAAAAAAGAAGAGAAGGGAAAAAGAAAAAAGCACAGACCAGAAAAACATACGGAAGCACATTCATGCACAGCAAGACCATAATGTCATAGCTTCTTGTTCATTGAATAAGCCATGAAAAATTGCACTAAACCTAACTCGACTATATATGGCATTACAAAGCACCTTTGCATGTTCACTTTTATTTTCAGAACTACATGTGTTCCTTTCCTGCCAAACCACATCTATCGCCACTTTCAAAAAAAGTAACAGAAGCAAGGATTTTTCATTTCTCCACCTAGTTGCCTTAAAAATTCTGTTCAATTCATTGAAAGCAAACCTCAAAGGAGGATAAAGTCTTTCCTTATCAAGAATAGCAGACCAAATTGAAAAGGTGTGAGCACAATTGAAAAAATAAATGCACATTGTCCTTTGTGTGGTTAGAACATAAAACACACACATTATCAATAGTAAGCCTTAATTGGCTAATTTTCTATCAATTTAGAAAATAGTCGAAAATTTTTAAATTAAAATTAACCTCAAGCGCATGGTGTACGAATGTAGCACGTATGCGAGTACGGGTTGATCCGTAGAGAATTGTTGATTTTAAATTTCTATTCAATCAAATTAACCAAAAATTTATAGAGTAATTAGATAAAAAGTGAGAAAAATAAAAAAATAAAAGTGATAAAAAAATATGAGAGTGTAAAGGCAATTTAGAGATAATTCCACTCTCTAGATCATATAGTTCAAAAAAACATGAAATTATAATCTCTCTTTTTTGGTCATTAGTTAGTTTAAGTGATGTGTTTATCATAAGTATGGTTTATTTGTGCTATTAATTAGCTCAACATAAGCCATCATGCTATAACACACTCCTTAAACAACAAGTTGAAAGAAAAATCTATTTTAAGCGTGGACCATTAACTATTGTTTAGAAATATAGGCCATCAAATTTTAATTTCACATTCACTTCATTACCATCATCATATGTAGATGAAGAGGTAATTATTGTTTGTGATTGTTTAAGCATAGGCTATTTGTTATGAACAATACAGACTATCAAACTCAACATGAAACAATAAATCACATCAACATTTCTTTAAGCGCTAAAGAGACCAAAATTATCAAAATGTTGAAGCCATATGATTAGAGGCTTCATTACTCCTAAATTGAAGGGGTTAAGCTCTCATTTTTGTTATCATATGAACAAATGCAGCATGCAACATTGAACAAAAAGAAGAGGAAAAAAAGAGAGCAAATTGAAAAGAAAAACTAAGTAAAAAGAAGTAAACACTAATCTACTTGCGTGGAAAATAAATCTATACTAACATGAAAGGAAAATAAACAAGAGAAGAAAAGAGCATGTATTGAAATTGCATTAAAAAGGAAATTACATGAAAATAAAATAAATGGCTAAGTAGCCATGGAAAGAAAGAAGAGAGCTTGATTTATTTTTAAGCCTAAATAAACTAAGAGACTAAGCAAGAGGAGGTTACATGAACATAATGGGTTATTTATACAAGCATGAAACTCTAATCCATAATTTAAGGAATGCTCAAACTACCCTTGAGAAAGTATGAAGGCCAAGTAATCATTAGCTTCTACTAACCATCATTTAAGTGTACATGAAGCCATTAATTCCATAAGCATGTGCTTTAGCCTCTAATTTGAACATTAAGGTAGTGGACAGGTGGGGTCCTCCATGTTCTTCACTTTGAATTATTTCCATCTTCATTCCTTTGTGCTCTTTTTGTGCATGCATATCTTCTTCATGAAAAAAATTGTAATTGAAATCAAATTCCTACAAAATAGTATGGAAATTTCTAATTAAATTTTCTCAAGTTAATTTATGCACAAAAATGACTATTTTGCCCTTGGATGAAGATGAATATGTGACAATTTGGAATTAATATGGATTTTGGTTAAAACAAGTTAAAATACCCAATATGATCATTTACTTAAATTAATTAGAATAAATATGGTGGTAAAAATATGCACATTTACGTGCACATCAAATACCCCCCACTTATCTTTTTATTCGTCCTTGAATAAAGAAAAACTAAGATAAACCTGTTTTCGTAGGGAGCACGATTGCATTAAGCGTATGCAATAAGCTGTTAAACCTCTGGATGTCCCAATAGGACGAATGTTGTCTCATGAGGGTTTTCAGTTGATACTACCCACAAAATCCGAATGCAAAGTGAAAATATTTACAAATTGCAAGATTTATTTACAAAGAGATGAATGTAAGTGCTTGAAAATATTTACAAATGCA
Source organism: Allium cepa (assembly GCA_030765085.1). Classification (NCBI taxonomy): domain Eukaryota; kingdom Viridiplantae; phylum Streptophyta; class Magnoliopsida; order Asparagales; family Amaryllidaceae; genus Allium; species Allium cepa. The sequence continues at coordinate 686,683,692 of CM060932.1, read as the reverse complement.
AGATTTACTTTTAAATTGACACAAATAAGTTAAATATAGGTTTTGGTCATTATCTTGAGATTTAAGTCATTTGCTCATCAAAATTTCCAATAAAAATCAAGTTGTCATAAAAGATAGACCATAGTTTGGCTAGTTGTTTCGGTTGATAACACAATGTAATTAGGAAATGGATCCTTAGTTGATTATCTAAGTTTATTAAAGTGGTATTTTCATTTCTTTTCAATAACAAGTTAAATAAAACAAGTTAAAATGGTACTTAGATTTCAATTGCTTATTCTCTTTTATTTGAAAATTTTATTGATATTAACAATATTTACATATGCCTAACTCAGGTAAACTGAGGCCAGATATATTACCCATGCACTACCTTTCGGGCTTATGTGAGGAGAGAACAGAGCGTGGCGAGTGAACACACGAATGTGAACACCTATCGACTATAGGCATTATTAATAAAAGAATTTATATATACATACACCTAGCTCAAATAAACTGAGGCCAGATATACCGATCATGCACTGCCTTTCGGGCTTACGTGAGAAAATTACAGAGCATGGCGAGTGTACACACAAGTGTGTACACCTGTCGACCGTATATTTACATATATACAAATGTTTTTTTTTTCAATTTTTTTTATAGAAAGAGAGAGTTTTGCAAAATCATCTTAACACCATTTAACTTAAAAGATAAAGTTGTTATATACTTTACTTTAAATTTATCAATTTTTTAAACAAAGATTTTCAATTAGAACATACTTCATAATTAACATAAATGAACCTTCCTATGTACTAGTTAAACCATTGTTATTTGTAACCGATTTTCATTTATATTTTTGTTAAGACAAATAAATTTTCAAAAATTTCAATTTAATAACCAAAACTTATACTTATCCCACAGTGTTTCTTTAAAAATAAATCATAGTGCTAAAAAGAAAATGTTTTTGAGATTTAGGAGTTTTGAGATTTTTTTAAGTAAGAAAATGAAAATTCAAAAATACCATGAAAAAATAAAAAAAATAAAAATGAGCTTCCCCCCACACTTAATTTTGACTGTTTCCCCACGGTCAACCCAAGTGAAAGGAACGTTTATTATTGTTTACATGAAAATGAAATATATTTACATGGCATCAGAAAATATATCGCTAAAAGGTAAATGAAACGGTCTTCCAAAGACCAATTCATTTGTCTTGTCAAGTATGCGAGACACAGCTTAAGCTCGAAAAACCTGACCGTAAAAGATTTCGAATTTGAATGCTGATTTGGAAAAACGAATGTCGTTTTATTAAAAATCGTACGAGTTGTTTTATTTTGAATGATTTTCGGGGTGGATAAAACAATCGGTTGAAATTCAAGTTTATTTTCACCAATTTGAAGTTCAAACTCGTTATTGATAAATTGTTCGAAATTATCGATTTCAAAATCAAAATGATGTTTTAAATTTTCCCCTTCAGAATTCAACAACTCGTTTTCAGTAAGTCCAAAGAAATCGTGTTCGTCAAATTCGTCTTCCTTTGTTAGATTATCAACAACTTCATTGCGTATCTCAAGTTCAAAACCCAAAGCTGTTGCATTTAAATTTTTGAAATCGAGAAAAGGAAAGTTGAATTTTAAATTTGGTTCCACACCCTCAAAAGAATTGAAATCCAACTCAATTACCGTGTTTTCAACAACTTCATTAAAATCGTCGTTTTCAATTTCAAAAGTTGTTATTTGAAAATCGTCAATTTGGATAAAAGATGGATTATTGTTTGAGTCTTCACACATTGGAATTTGATCTTTTTTTTCACATTGTTTCATATAAGTTTCAAACTACAAATCCATGTGATCATTGTAAATTTCGTTCATTTGTTCAACAAAATCAAATTTGTAGTTTTTAACTTGAGAATTTTCGATTTGGATTTGCTGTGAATTTTTTTTTTCAATCGCATCATAGTCGAGATTATTCCCATTGCCAAAATTATTTGAAAAGTGGATCACGTTTTCGTTCTGATTTTGAAATTCATTTTGGAGTTCGAAATTGAATTGGCACGGGTTATCATCAAAATCTTTTGAATTTTGAATTGAATTCAAATTTTAAAATTCTTGAAAACTTTGATTCGAGTTATCGCACAAATATGAATTGCACAACTCATTTATCATTTGATTTTGTTGTGTAGAGATTTCAAGTAGAGATGAAATGCTATTTTCGAGATTCAGGGGTTGGTCATCGTTTTGAAAACTTTGTTGTTCAAAATTCGAATTGTTTAAAGAATAGTTGTCGTTATAATACCCATACGAATTTGGAGTAAAATCATATGGATTATATTGATTTTCACAACTATTGTAAAATTCATGTAAGTGGGGAAACTCGGACATTTTCTAGAATGTTTTTGTTTTTTTATAAAGGAAAAATGTTTACAAATAAAATTTATTTTTCAAAAGGGAAATTGATATTTTTTTTTGGTTTTTCAAATTTTTTCTTTGTTTTTGAAAAGGTTTTATAATTTTTTTTTGGATTTTGGTTTTTCTAAATTTTTTTTGGATTTTTGAAATTTCAAAGAAAAAGGATTTAAAAGTTTCACAGGAAAAGGGATATTTACAATTTTTTTAGTTTTGAATTTTGATTTTTTCTTTTTTAAATATGCATGAACTAAAGCACTAAATGAATGTAAGGGCCTAATTATAAATTATTTATCCTAACTTAACCCAGAATTGTATAATCACACATTGTCTTAAATCAACATGATAGTTCTCAGCCAGGTAACGGACATGATTTATCAGTGCACCACGAATCACCGTAGCAATGCAGCCGAAGGTTTAAGTACCTTCAGAGGAACAACCACTGTAATATTTACGAATCACCGTAATATTTATAAATGGTTATTACTCTGCCGTGGCCTAGACACGAAGAAATTGAATTGTCCAAAGAAAACAACTTGTCAATATACAATTACGAGTTATCGATGTCTAACCGTTTTTATTGATCAAATTCTATGATGAAATGCAAAGCAGAAATTAAATGTGTATTAACAATGCAATTACGAATGAATTTTTGCTTTTGTTTTTGAATTTTTTTTTATGCAAATGCAATCAATCAACAATGCAAAACAATAGATGGGGGTTAAAAGCAGCAAAAAAAATTTATAAGCAGGCTAGCAAGTTATTTTTGGAAAGCAAATGCGAAGCACTCAAATGATTATTCCTTATCAGCTTCTGCAACCTGAAAATAAAACAAGATGCATACGCAGTGGGTTTTTTTTTTTAAATATAAGCATGGACCTTAAAAACAAATTAAAACAAAACAAAACTTAAAAAAAAAAAAAAAAAAAAAAAAAGATGAAACAAAACCAACAACAAGGTAAACAAAACAAATCAAGAAACTTTTTTTTAGGGTTTAAACAAAACTAAAACTAAAACAAAACACAAGGAAGAAAAAAAAAGAGTTCACTAAAAAAATGGACCACCCACAAAAATTACAACCCGACCCGCTAAAAAAACGAAAACACCACTTCTTTTTTTTAATGCAAAAGAGGTACCGCAAAAATCACCTTCTCTTTTCACACTTCAAATCAGATATTTCCCACTTAAATTCAGAAGCAAGATCGAAAATTTAGGGGTTACGGCGACGAATTCATATGCAGGGGAGGTCGCGAGTGTGAATTGAAGAATTATGGTGGTTTGTAGATGAGTTTCGATTGCGGGAGGTAGAGTTGTTTATGTGGGTCGCGACTGCAGTTGAGGGCGGACATGATTGTTTTAGGTGCGGGTTCGTGGGGGTGATTGGGATGAAATTCGATGGCAGGTGACTGTTAGTGACGAAGTTTGAGGTTGTTCGATGAGGAATTGTGGGGCTTCGGCAACAGTGGTTGTTCGATTTCTTGCAGTGCAGTTTGGTGACAGTGGCAAGGGTTTGTATGGAAGCTTGTTGAGTTGCAGTGGTGTAGGAGGATGTTGAACGGCAGAGGTTTGGTCGCGGTTCTTGCTGGAGGAGGGGGTTCGATTGTGGTTACACGATAGGGTGATTGTTGGCGGAATTTAAGGGATCAAGCGATTGGGTTCAGGCGTCCGGTGGTCGAGGAAGTACGGTGATGTTCGGAGCAGTTTGTGTCGATTGCAGGGTGGTTTGTGGAGTTGATGATTGGTTGCAAGTCAGTGGTCGTGAGTAGTTTGTTCGAGGTGGTTTGCAGGAAAGTGTAAGGCAAGAGTAGTGGTGACTGTAGATGGAAGGTTGGTATTATGGTTGTGGTTTGACATGTACGATGGGTTCTAGTTTATTAGGTTGTCGAAGTGTAGTAGTGGAAGGCAGGCGGGGGAGGTGATTTGTATTGATACCGAGGCACACAGTTAAGGGGTGAAGTACACTAGTTAGATGGGAATTATTTTGGAGTGATGGGGTGGTAACTCGGTGGTTCGCGAGTTTGGGAGGTGGTTGTAGGTGAACTAGTGGCAATTTGACAGGTACGATAAGGAGCAGGCAGTGTCGGGTTTAGGGTGTTTGGGGAAGGCACAACAGTTGTATGCAGTGGCTGCTGCTGTACTGCACAAGGTATGGTGGAAACGATTGGTTATGGAGTGTGTTTTGGCCGAGGATGGTTATTTCGATTTGGCGATTGTGGGGGATTGGAATGTCGAGGCAGTTCAGTTTGATGATGTGGGTAATGCTGGTTATGTGTTGAAAAGGGGATGTGCAATAAGTTAAGGGAATATGAAGGAGGTTAGTAGAGATGATGGAATATGAATGCAAGATGCAGTGAGATGTTGCAGGGATGAATTTTCTGGTGTAATTTGTAGTGCAGTATTCTTGTTCTGTGCAGATGGATGATGGCGGTAAGTGACAGGGTGAACATTTAAGACTGTGAATGAAATGTGTTGCAGGTGAAGTTTGGTATGTGAATTGTTTGTGGTTGAAGTTGATGGTTCAAGAAGCAGTGTTTTGCACAGCAAAAAGTGGATGGTATGGATGATGAGGCTGTGTTATGACAGGTATGTAGGCTGCAGTTGTATGAAGAGTTGGTTACTGGCACTTGACAGGCAGTGTGGTTTGAAATGTTTGAGTGTGGTGAGTGTGGTGAGTATGATGAGTATGTTATGGTTGGGCAGAAAGCAATGGGATGATGGATTGTTTTGCAGTGGAGAAGGGAAGTAAGTGTTGATTGTGAAGTGGTAGAAGATGGGAAACAGTGGTGATGTTAGGCTGCTTATGGTCAGGGACAAGAAAGGGACAGAAAGGAAAGGAAAAAAAAATAGAACAGTGAAATGTAAACTCATGGTTTTTTTTTTTGGTTTTTTTGTATATGTAAAGAAAAGAAAGAAAAGAAAATTGTAAATGCAAAAAAGTGAAAAGCAATGGCAATGTAAACTTGTTAATCGGCTAATTTTCTATCGATTTAGAAAATAGTCGAACAATTTCAAATTAAAAATAACTGCAAGCGCACATTGTACGAAGGTAGCATGTATGCGAGTGTGGGTCAATCCGTAGGGAATTATTGATTTTAAATTTTTATTCAATCAAATTAACCAAAAATTTAGAAAGTGATTAGCTAAAAAGTGAGAAAAATGACAAAAGAAAAGTGATAAAAATTATGAAAGTGTAGAGGCAATTTAGAGATAATTCCACTCTCTAGATCATATAGTTCAACAAAACATGAAATTATGATCTTTCTTTTTCGATCATTAGTTAGTTTAAGTGATGTATTTATCATAAGTATGGCCTATTTGTGTTATTAATTAGCTTAACATAAGCCATCAAACTATAGCACACCCCTTAAACAACTTTTAATTCTCATGAAAAACGACAACAAGTTGAAAGCAAAATCTATTTTAAGCATGGTCCATTAACTATAAAAATATAGACCATCAAATTTTAATTTCATATTCACTTCATTACCATCATCATATGTAGATGAAGAGGTAATTATTGTTTGTGATTGTTTAAGCATAATCTATTTGTTATGAACAACATAGACTATCAAACTCAACATGAAACAATAAATCACATCAACATTTCTTTAAACACAAAAGAGGTCAAAATTATTAAAATGTTGAAGCTACATGATTAGAGGCTTCATTACCCCTAAATTGAATGGGCTAAGCTCTCATTTTTGTTATCATATGAACAAATGTAGCATGGATCATTGAACAAAAAGAAGAGGAAAAAAAGAGCAAATTGAAAAGAAAAACTAAGTAAAAAGAAGTAAACACTAATCTACTTGCATGGAAAATAAATCTATACTAACATGAAAGGGAAATAGATAAGAGAAGAAAAGAGCATGTATTGAAATTGCATTAAAAAGGAAATTACATGAAAATAAAACAAATGTCTAAGTAGACATGAAAAGAAAGAAGAGAGCTTGATTTATTTTTGAGCCGAAACTAAACTAAGAGACTAAGCAAGAGGAGGTTACATGAACATAATGAGTTATTTATACAAGCATGAAACTCTAATCCATAATTTGAGGAATGTCCAAACTACCCTTGAGAAAGTGTGGAGGCTAAGTAATCGTTAGCTTCTAACAATCATCATTTAAGTGTACATGAAGCCATTAATTCCATAAGCATGTGCATTAGCCTCTAATTTATGCATTAAGATGGTGGGTAGGTGGGGTCCTCCATGTTCTTCACTTTGAATTATTTCCATCATCGTTCCTTTGTATTCTTTTTGTGCATGCATATCTTCTTTATGAAACAACTTGTAATTAAAATCAAATTCCTACAAAATAGCATGAAAATTTCTAATTAAATTTTCTCAAGTTAATTTATGCACAAAAATGATTATTTTGCCCTTGAATTAAGATGAATATGTGATAATTTGAAATTAATATGGATTTTGGTTAAAACAAGTTAAAATACATAATATAATCATTTATTTAAATTAATTAGAATAAATATGGTGGTAAAAATATGCACATTTATGTGCACATCTGTGATATCCCGGAATTTTAGACAATATCAATTTAAAAATCTTTATATAAAATTAATTTGATATTGACAAAATTGATTTAATAAAATATGTTTTGGTTTAATAATCAGATTTAAATAAATATTTAATTTGTGATTTATCTTTTAAAAAAAAACTAAAATAAATGTTTAAATTATAATGTATATATATATGTATGTATATATATTATAGTTTAACTTTGTTTGGAATTTAATTTACATGATAATAAATAAATGAGGTTTGTTTTTAAATTCTAATAAAATATTTAGTAATTAGGAAATTATGTTTTAATTAATATTAAGCTTTTAAAAAAAATCTATTTAATTAATAACTATATGGTTTGATAATAAATGAAATTGTTTAAAATTTGTCTTAGTTTAATTTTTAAATTTAAGTAAAAATTGATTTTATTTCTTTCTAAAATATTATTTGATTAAATATACATTGAGAATATTTTATAAGTTTAAATATAAGATAACATATGATTTAAATTCATTTAAATAATAAAAGTGATTTATAATTTCTTTATAAATCCTATAAAATTGTAAATTTTTATTTTAAATCATATTAATAAATATTCTATTTTTCTTAAATATAAAGAAGGAATTAAAATAGGAAAATAGAATCTTCATTTTTAAATTGAATAAATAGAAGTAATTTGATTTGGAATTTTATTTAATTGGTTCTTTAAAATATTTGTGTAAGTTCTAATTTATAAATAGTTTTATTTACATTTTCTTAAATAAGAGAATTATACATATTCATTAAAACATAAAATAAATTAAGAAAACCCTTTATAAACATTTAAATATATAACTTAATTAAACAAGACAAGTGTTAAGTCTTAAACAAATCAAATACATGTGTTAAGTAATGAACAAAGCAAGTTGACAAATGTTAATTCATTAAGACAAGTGTTGTGACGCCCCACCTCTATACCCACGTTAGCAAAGAGTATTGTATAGATAATACCGTCTGCTAAAACGGAGAATAAGGCTGGATAGGAGCGACCATGTGTAATCTTACCTTAACTATTCACTAAACACGTCGAAAAGTAGATTCACAAACAGTTCGACGTATTCAATAAATATTTAAAGCAAGACTACAATGGCTATAGGATCTGTCAGAACAGAATATAACAACTCAAATGCAATCTACATCACAGAACAGTAAACCATCATATACACGTATATAGATACATAACAGAGTATACAAAATAATACATGTCAAGTGGTATAGCAAACCACAATATACAGACGAGTTCCAGATGAATACATATCAGAGTTATAACAGAAAGGACTACACAAAAAGCTAAGACAAAAAGGAGTCAGCGGAATAGTCCATGCGGAAGCAAAAGAGGCTAAGTCCAAAAGCACCTAACCTGAAACATCTCGGTCTGACCCGAGTATGAAATACACGGGTCAGTCTAGCTAAACAAATCAGTTAGATAAACTGAACGATAATGAACCTGCAAGGTCATATAGTATAACAAATATCTCTAAGGGAGATAACACAATCATCTAGCATAAGATGAACATAATAAAACAAGCCTCATATCATCGGCATCATAGATAATCAAAGGATAAGAATATCCCAAGCCAAGCCAAAAGGCAAATAACAAACACCAAGCGGTAGTGAAGAAACCACTCCAATATCTCTCGAGCGGTGGTGAAGAAACCACTCCGAAAGCAATACTAAAGGTAACCGACAACCCCATATATCTTCCGAGTGGGGGAAAAGGACCAACTCCAAAAGCTATATTTAAAGGAAACAAGCCAGAGGAGACAGTCCGAAGACACTATCCCAAAGGCAGCATGTGTCACAAACTCCCAGAGAGGAATCCGAAAAGTGGTAACGTGAGTCCCATAACCACCCGTTCGCACTAAACGGTTTACTATCCGTTAGTTTATTTCACACTCAAAGAAGTACAAATTTACCTCATATCATCGATAAACCAAACCCGAAGGTCAAAACGATCAATCAAATAGGTCGGGGATTAATCAGAAGGATAAACGCACAGATTCATGGTCCGTGTTTTGCCCAACCATTTAATCACCCTTCCACTTCGCTCGAAGTGCGGAAGTGTGTGTTTTAAATAGAATTTATGAATTGGAGAAACGAGCTTTTAAATGCGATTTGAGAGATTATTTTATAAAAACCCGTGGATGAAGTCAAGAGTAAGTTATCAAAGTCAAAGATGTAATAACAAACACTAAAAAGAAACTTGAATCGATAGAATCCGGAAAAATCAATCAAATATGCAAAATAAGGAAAACAGGCAAAACAAAGCAGGTCGGTCGACCGGACTGCAGGGCTCGGTCGGCTGGCCAGATGCAGAAAACACAATATGGCTCGGGGCAGCAGGTCGGTGGACCGAAGCCTGCACTCGGTCGGCCGAACCTGGTGATTTTGCACTTCCTGCCCTATTTCAATGAAAATGCAAATTCTTTCCAATTCCAAAACAATGGCACATGCATACTTGTTAGGAATTCATACCAACACCCATGAAATCAAGAGAAGTAGATGTGAGTTCAAAACTCACCTTTTTACACAAAACAAAGAAGATGAAGAAGCACAAATGCAAGGAATCAACCAACTACACTCCACTTCAACACTACAAGCTTCAATCTAGAATCAAAGCAAGTATTTCCTAAGTTAGGGTTAGGAAATTACTGAAATTGAAGAGGAGAAGAGATGGAGAAGATGGAGATGGAGCTTACCTATTGTTTCTCGTTGATTTTGGAGCAAGAATATGAGCTAGCAAGAAGAACTAGGGTTTGCAATTTCTATTTCCCTTTCCCTTCCATCATTATCAGTTTTTAGCTTAAGTTTAAGAAATGAATAAGTGAATGAGAGGAGAGAAGGGCTGAGTTGAGGTTAATAGAACAGTTTGGGTGAAACCCAAGCCCAAAGCCCAATAGAAAAGGTCAAAATTTCACTTACTCCAAACATATCAAAGATTATACTCAAAAAGATCGCAAACGCCATTTTGGAACCAATGGAGGTGGTCTTGAGTCCCAACTCGACCGTTTGTAGAAAGTAGCTTTTCGGACCATAATCCGACAAACGACGTCATATTTAAATAAAATATTTAAATATACCACCGATAAATATGCGGGTTGTTACAGACTCCCCTCCTTAAAGAAATTGCGTCCTCGCAATTCTTAAGAAGAAAATAAAGAGTAACAACCAAAACATATCAACATATAAGAATAACAGAATAAGAAGTTCACCCTAAAGAGCACGAAAAGATAAGCCTGAACTTGCTTGCTCAAAGAATTCTATGGATTCCTAAACTCAAAATAATTCGGAACACTAACGTGGCACAACAATACGTCAAATGATCCGGAGCTTAACAAAAGATGTGCAACAAAACGTCCGATGAACTTGGTAAAAAGATCATTCCATTCGGACATCAACAAAGAAACAATCACTTGTTGCTTACAACTAAATGCATTGGCAACACGATTCCCCTTTTCGGGAATAAAAGAATATCAAGATCATAAGATGCAAGGAACTCGAGCCAACATTAAGTTCCTTATGTGAAATTAAACATTCAAAAATTATGATTGGTGAGGAGAACAAAATTCCTTTCCCAAAAATAATGATGCCAAATATAAAGAGCGAAAACAATAGCCGTGAGCACTAGATCATGAGTGGCATACCTAGTCTCTATCGGCTTTAATGATTTAGAAGCACAAGTGATAGCACGTTTTCTTTTGCAAGAGAACGACATTCAAACCAACACGACTAGTATTGGTAAAAAGATAAAATCTTGGTTCCCTTCGGGAATCCCAAGATAAGAGTATCGGAAAAGAGTCCTTTCAAATAATCTACTTTCTTAAAAGCTAAACTTTCAAATAAAATTCTTTACCAAAAAGCTAAAGCTTCAAAAAATCCCATTTATACTTATAAATAACTCTTATGAAAAAGATTTGCAAAAATTTTAAATTGCTAATTTCCATCCAAAACCAATAAATACCAAAATGGAATCATCGAGATATTCACAGAATACTCGATTCATAAAATGGATGAAATGAGCTAGACAAACTGAATGACATAACAAATCATTTATAAAAATTACAACGAGTGCGGAATGCGGTAAGTGGAGTGCTAACTTCCGCAACTCGTAGCCAAATGAAAACCAGTGGTAAGGTCGAGCTAAAAAGACCTTAACACTACTCAAAAGATTGCTTAGGTGATAACCCTAAGACAAGACCAAAATGTCAGAAAATTCTCAACTACAAGAATGAGAGAAACAACACTTTCCTCATCATGAGGGCTTAAAGAAATAAAATGATGCCATCAAATTGAAAACCGAAATCACAAAGAAAATAGAAACCTTCCAAAATAGATGGAGACATACCTTATCCCTGAGAAGGGCCTCCAGAAGCACCTGTTACATTTAACTTGCCAGCTGGAGAATTATTTGGAGCAATGGGACAAGTGGAACTACGATGACCTTCCTTCTTGCAATAGCAGCAGAAGAGAGGTTTAGGACAAGCTCGAATCATATGATCAGGGGAACCACAATTGAAACACTTCCGAATGGAAGGTGTTCCAGCAGACTGAGACTGAGAATCAGATTCAACGGACTTTTTCTTCTTGGAAGGGAAAAATTCCGGCTCATCCAAGGGAGACTGCTTTTTGTTGGGGTTCTTACGAACCTCAACCTCATTACCACTATCACACTCCTTCTCGACGGTTTCAAAATGAAGTGCAGAATCTACCAACTCCTCAAAAGAAAGCTTAAGCTGGAGCAACAAAGACTTCTTAAGATATTTCTTAAGATCAGAGACAAACTTCAGATTCTTCTTATAAGAAGTGCTAATAAATTCGAGACCATACTTAGATAAAGCTTCGAATGATGCAACATACTCAGAAACAGAAGATTTCCCTTGCTTCAACTCAAGGAAGCGCCAGGCCGACAAAGCTTTCTCAGATTTAGGAACGAACTTGAGTTCGAATCGTTCCCGAAACCGAGTCCAAGAAAGAGCAGACTCATCAATTTCGGCTACAAGAAGCTCGTACCAATCAAGGGCACGCTCTTGCAATAAGCTAGAAGTTACAAGAACTCTATCATGGTCAGAAATATCCATTCTAGAGAAGATACGCTTGCACGTGCGAACCCAAGCTTGGACTTCAAGAACAGACTCCGAGCCCTTAAACGGCTTTCCTCCAAGATGAACAAAATCACTGCACAGGCGTGCAAAGGTAGACTTGCGAGGTGGAGATACCCGAGTAGGAGCTGGAGGCTGAATGCTCCTAAACAATTCCATAAACTGATCGGCAGACATATAAACACCATCCGGATGTGAGCCACTGGATTGCCCAACACCCGAACGTCGTCCCCTGCCTCTTCCAGTCATACGCTGAAGGTAAGATAAGAACAAGATTATTCACAAGGTAGATAATTCAAGATGGAATACTACGGAATAAAATGCATTCCTAGACGTATTCCCAAACTCTATCTAACCTTGATGGAATGAAGAGACACAATGATTCAAAGATTTGTATCACTTGTACACTTTGATGTACCATAATACGTGCATCTATTCCGTGTTTATCATATTTTGTTCTGAGCACAGCTCTGATACCACGCTGTGACGCCCCACCTCTATACCCACGTTAGCAAAGAGTATTGTATAGATAATACCGTCTGCTAACACGGAGAATAAGGCTGGATAGGAGCGACCATGTGTAATCTTACCTTAACTATTCACTAAACACGTCGAAAAGTAGCTTCACAAACAGTTCGACGTATTCAATAAATATTTAAAGAAAGACTACAATGGCTATAGGATCTGTCAGAACAGAATATAACAACTCAAATGCAATCTACATCACAGAACAGTAAACCATCATATACACATATATAGATACATAACAGAGTATACAAAATAATATATGTCAAGTGGTATAGCAAACCACAATATACAGACGAGTTCCAGATGAATACATATCGGAGTTATAACAGAAAGGACTACACAAAAGGCTAAGACAAAAAGGAGTCAGCGGAATAGTCCATGCGGAAGTAAAAGAGGCTAAGTCCAAAAGCACCTAACCTGAAACATCTCGGTCTGACCCGAGTATGAAATACACGGGTCAGTCTAGCTAAACAAATCAGTTAGATAAACTGAACGATAATGAACCTGCAAGGTCATATGGTATAACAAATATCTCTAAGGGAGATAACACAATCATCTAGCATAAGATGAACATAATAAAACAAGCCTCATATCATCGGCATCATAGATAATCAAAGGATAAGAATATCCCAAGGCAAGCCAAAAGGCAAATAACAAACACCAAGCGGTGGTGAAGAAACCACTCCAATATCTCTCGAGCGGTGGTGAAGAAACCACTCCAATATCTCTCGAGCGGTGGTGAAGAAACCACTCCAATATCTCTTGAGCGGTGGTGAAGAAATCACTCCAATATCTCTCGAGCGGTGGTGAAGAAACCACTCCGAAAGCAATACTAAAGGTAACCGACAACCCCATATATCTTTTGAGTCGGGGAAAAGGACCAACTCCAAAAGCTATATTTAAAGGAAACAAGCCAGAGGAGACAGTCCGAAGACACTATCCCAAAGGCAGCATGTGTCACAAACTCCCAGAGAGGAATCCGAAAAGTGGTAACGTGAGTCCCATAACCACCCGTTCGCACTGAACGGTTTACTATCCGTTAGTTTATTTCACACTCAAAGCAGTACAAATTTACCTCATATCATCGATAAACCAAACCCGAAGGTCAAAACGATCAATCAAATAGGTCGAGGATTAATCAGAAGAATAAACGCACAGATTCATGGTCCGTGTTTTGCCCAACCATTTAATCACCCTTCCACTTCGCTCGAAGTGCGGAAGTGTGTGTTTTAAATAGAATTTATGAATTGGAGAAACGATCTTTTAAATGCGATTTGAGAGATTATTTTATAAAAACCCATGGATGAAGTCAAGAGTAAGTTATCAAAGTCAAAGATGTAATAACAAACACTAAAAAGCAACTTGAATCGATAGAATCCGGAAAAATCAATCAAATATGCAAAATAAGGAAAACAGGCAAAACAAAGCAGGTCGGTCGACCCGACTGCAGGGCTCGGTCGGCCGGCCAGATGCAGAAAACCCAATATGGCTCGGAGCAGCAGGTCGGTCGACCGAAGCCTGCACTCGGTCGGCCGAACCTGGTGATTTTGCACGTCCTGCCCTATTTCAATGAAAATGCAAATTCTTTTCAATTCCAAAACAATGGCACATGCATACTTGTTAGGAATTCATACCAACACCCATGAAATCAAGAGAAGTAGAGTGAGTTCAAAACTCACCTTTTTACACAAAACAAAGAAGATGAAGAAGCACAAATGCAAGGAATCAACCAACTACACTCCACTTCAACGCTACAAGCTTCAATCTATAATCAAAGCAAGTATTTCCTAAGTTAGGGTTAGGAAATTACTGAAATTGAAGAGGAGAAGAGATGGAGAAGATGGAGATGGAGCTTACCTATTGTTTCTCTTTGATTTTGGAGCAAGAATATGAGCTAGCAAGAAGAACTAGGGTTTGCAATTTCTATTTCCCTTCCACCATTATCAGTTTTTAGCTTAAGTTTAAGAAATGAATAAGTGAATGAGAGGAGAGAAGGGCTGAGTTGAGGTTAATAGAACAGTTTGGGTGAAACCCAAGCCCAAAGCCCAATAGAAAAGGTCAAAATTTCACTTACTCCAAACATATCAAAGATTATACTCAAAAGAACGCAAACGCCATTTTGGAACCAATGGAGGTGGTCTTGAGTCCCAATTCGACCGTTTGTAGAAAGTAGCTTTTCGGACCATAATCCGACAAACGACGTCATATTTAAATACAATATTTAAATATACCACCGATAAATATGCGGGTTGTTACAAGTGTCATTATATTTTTCTTCATTTTGATTAAAGTAATTTCAGCCTTATAAACTTTTCATTTTTTTCCTCATTCTCTTTTCAAACCAAAGCTAAGCAAATCAAGAAAACATTGCATTTAAAATCTGAATTCCTCAAAGAAGATTAACCTGTAAAGAAAATAAATCCCTGCAATTCAAAATTCTGCATTTTCTAAAAACACGTGCAACCTACATTCTTTCAAAAACCTGAGAACTTCTGCAAATCAAAATGATCTACATGCAAACTACATTTTTTCAAACCTGGAAACCACTGCATTTATATCTCTGCAAATTTTGAACAAATCAAATGAAGCCTGCAAACATCATTCTTTAAAAAAAAAATGGGGCTGCAAGCATTTCTTCCAATCTAGAAATTTCCTGAAGCAAGTGATCAAGCCTGTAGCTTTCTTCAACCAGGAAGTCATCTTTGCAAATTTCTACTGCATGCAACTGCATTTTTCCAAACTAAAGCAAGCATTCAAGAGCTTTTTCAAAAAGAAAATTAATTTGGGAAAAACTGCTCTGTTCTTCAAATCTAAAGGTGAGTAACTTTTTTTGTTAAAATTACTTAAGTATAAAGTGTTGCATGGTGTTTTCTGTGAAAATTGTGTTTTTGTATGGTTATGTTTGGTAATTTTTCTGTATATATATGAATGTGTGCATCTGTGTATATGTGTATTGCCTGTAACATCTCAGATTACCAGATTTTAAGTTAAAGACTTATTCAAAAATTACTACCTATTGATACAATCTATATTTGGATTTAGGTATTAAACAAAATATGTTTTTCAGATCATAGAGTAGACTTTAAAAAAAAGTAAGTTAAACAAATTTTGAAATAGTTCTGGAAATAAAGAAAACAGAAGTGATTAAGTTTTTGACAAAAGTTTAAACCTTGTAAATTATGGATTCAGGGTTTTAAATTGAATCCATGTTCAAAATTTTGATTTTTAAAACTGAAATCTCAATTTTTAGAGGTAGATTGAGTAAGCATTGCTGAGTTGATCAGTAATGAGAACTTTGGGGGTTACTGATGATCCAAGTAATCAAGGATGATGGGATTTCCACTGGAGGTAGTGGAGTAAGGTGTGTGCTCGGAAAAATTGTCAGAAGGGAAAATAGATCATCGTGGTAGTGGCGGTGGGGTGTGGAAGTCTGTAGCCCTAATTTTGTTAGGTTGGGTATTTTTGATTGTCACGACTTCAATCGTGAATCGAGTGTGACCAAACTTGAGGGAATGAAAGTATGGGGGTAAGAGATGGTGTGGCCGGAATTTTAGCTTGAACGATGGTCGGAGTGATGTGAATTTGCCGTTGACAGGTGAGGAGTTTGGGTGGTACTGTGGTTTCCAGGTTTTGAATGTGGGATTGGTTTCTGGAAATTATAGGGAATGTGTCTCGGGGAATACCCGAGTAATCTGAGATTGTGACTCGAAGCAGCAAGGCATGAAACTCGAAGTAGGATAGCATTTCACTCGGGTAGCTTTTGTTTCAGGTTGTACCTGAAACCTGAACTATTTTCAGGTTTTCAAATTTTTAAAACTAATTTGAATTTGGAAAAAAAAAAGAGAAAACTAAGCAAGTTTAAGTCTAAACTTAAAGCAGGATTTAAACTATGAATTCAAATAGATTTTGAATTTCAGATTAAAAAAAATCAAGATTTGCAGAAACTAAAATATTTAAAAATTTAAAAACCTGCACAGTTTTTATTGAGTGTGTTCTGTAACCTGAACTGTTTCAGGTTTAAAAATTTTTAAAACTAAATTTAAAAAGAGAAAAGCAAAGCCTGATTTAAAATAGGGATTGAAGCAAGTTTTAAGTTATGGATTCAAATTGAATTTGAATTTTAGTTTTTGAAATAAATAAATTTATAAAAGGTGAAATAGTTAGCAACTTAAAACCTGCACCGTTTTTTTTAAAGAATTTATATGTCTGAAATTAAGATTTAAACTAGATTAAAAATTTAGTTTAAATCTGAATTTGAAATCCTGGATTCAAATTTGAATTTGAATTTGAAAGTTTCAAAAAAGAAAATTGGTTGATAAATTCAAATGATATATTTTAGTTTGAGTATTTTATAAAATCTGAAATAAAGATTTAAAACAGAGTTTTAAATTTTAATCTTTGAATTTAAACCTGAAGCATGAATTTGAATTTTGGTTGCAATGTAAATAAGATTTGAATTTAAATGTTTAAATGCCATTTGAAATATTTAAGATATTTTAAATTAATTGAATATATGCTAAAATTAAATGAATTTTCTAAAATTTGCTTTAAGAGGTAAATGATTCTTTAAAATGAGAATTAAAGAGATTTTAAATATTTAAAATCTTGTTAAGTTTGATTTCATTTTAATTTTAATTTAAAATGGAATTTAGGAAATTTAAAAGCAAGTTGTTTTTTTAAAATTTCTTTGATAATGATAATTAAATCATTAATGGAATTAATGATTATCATTAAGTTGTTTTGAACTTAATGATTTATTAATTTATCAAGGTAATTAAGTTTATAATGAATTAATTTAATAAATAATTAGGATATTAATTAAATAATTAAAGACTTATTTAAATTAATTAAAAGTTTAAGTAAGTTAATTAAACTTGATTTAAGTGTGATTAATTTGATTTAATTTGATTAATGATTTGAATTATATTAATCAAGTAATTAATAATTAATTAAGTTTTGATTATCAATTGATTTATTTGATGATTAGAAATTAATTAATGAATCTATAGATAATTAAATTTGTAATAAAAATTGATTAATTCAGTTAATTACTTAAGGTAATTAAAGATTTGTTATCGGTTAATGAAGGTCATTAACTTAATATTATTTTATAATTAATTAATTTTAATAATTAATTGGATTAATTAATTTAAGATAATCCTTTGAATTGTTTAAGTAAATTACTTAGTGAAAGTAATTAAGGAAATTAATTACTAATTGTAATTAATTAATTTTATTTTGATTAATTAAGTTAATTGATTAAGTTTAATTAATTTAAATTAATTATTGATTTGATTTGACAAGTAATTACAAATGGAAAATTACTTAGTGAAGAAAATAAATTACTAGATGTAATTTAATGGAGGAGTTTTGGAATTAATTACTTGTGTAATTAATATGTAGTTAGTATGTTGAATAATTACTTAAGTAAGTAATTGATAATTAATTACTTAGTGTGATTAATTTAGGTTTTGATAATTAATGGGTTATTTAAAATAATTTGAGATTATTAATTTATATAATTAATGATATAATTAAGGATTGATTAATTAAGAACAATTAATCAATAAAATATTAATTAATGTAATTAATTAAGGATTAATGTGATTAATTATGATTAATTAATTGATGAAGTAATTATAGGTTAATTACAGGGATTGGTTTGGATTAATTAATTTATGAAATTAATTAGAGGTTAATTACTTGAATGTAATTAAAGATAATTAATCTAAATGATTAATTAGGGTAACTTGTTAAGAATAATAAATTGATGTGTAAGCAAGATTTATATGGATGAGTAATTAATTTAATTTATTTTAAATTAATTGAGGAAGAAGTAATTAATTTAATTCATTTTAAATTAATTATAGATTGGATGGATAAGTCTTTGCTTATGAATGATGATTGATATTACCCTGAATGGTTGAGATCTCAGTTATGAGATAAATGTTGATGTGTGATTTGGATGTTGTGGTTGTATTGAGTTGATAATATAGATTATCTGAGGTGATATTGATTATCTATTATGATGTTGAGAATTATCTATCTATGTGTATATAGATAATATTAAATTGGATTGTTTTAAACCTTTAAAACAACTTGGCCCTAAAAGACACGCTTTGAATTTCGATGAGACCGGGATCAGGTTTCCATATTTGGATATCCGAAAACCACATCGATTCCAAATAACGTCAGGTCGTTAATCCAAGTGGAGCAAGTGAAGACTCGAGGTGTAAGGGCTATACGTCAGTATAACTCTGTGGGTGATTCCGTAATGAGTTGACGGAATAGTGCTTATAGATTCAAGATGGTGGATTAGAGTGCAAGGGTTATTGTCGTTAACTCTGAGGGTGATTCCAAAATGAGTGTAACGAGATAATGCCTTCGGTTTCGTTCGAACCGGAAACGAACTTGTATGGATTGAATGCTTTCAGAACATCGTCAGGTGGACGATGAGCATTCTAAGTGTTATGTCCTATAAAGATAATCGTAGCCTCAAGCCTCATCAACCGGGAATGGCTAAAACATGGGAGGTGCAGCAAGGCTTCGTGGGTAGCTCCCACTGGAGAGCAAGATTGATCCCTGTCTAGAGTCCCTTTATATTCGGCTGTGTGGGGCAGTTGATTGCAACAACTGCCGGGGTTGTCTTGTTCGGAACTGTTCAGTAAGGAATGGGTCCGGCTTTGTGTTGCAGGGGAGTGGGAGTACTCCTCGGTACGGTGATCTAGGCCACGTACTGTGACGGGCGGTACCCCAGTAGCCTGCCATTGTATGGAATCCACAATCCAATAAGTGCCAACGGTTTTGATTGTATTACCCACTTTTGTGGCTAGTAGCTGGAATTTAATAATGTAACAATTTCGGCTATTTCTTATTTATTTGAAAACCCTAGACACTATTATAATATCATCGGATTTCCTATCAAATGTTTTGGTTAGCGTAAGGTAAAAACTTTTCCATGTTTATGTGTGGGAAGTCTTACGTGATACCTTTCTTTTCAAAAGTTTTTAAAGTTAAGCAACCTTAACATGTTACTCACACCAGACCCATGTCTGACCTGGAGTTTATTTTTGTTTTTCATAAACTCTTGGGTACTCAAATTTTTACGAGTAGCCAAGGGATTCAGGATAGCTTTGACGAATAATGGAGGAGCAATGGAGCAGGAGGCTTCCGCGTTATAGATAAATAGTTCCGCTGTGTTTTCTCTGTGTTGTGATTGTATTGAGTTGTAAATACTAGACAGGTGTTTATAACTGTCTAGTATATGTGATGTGTATGCTGTGTATCTCTGATTGATATTGTATATTATGTAAATACTTATGTTATTAATATAATTTATTCATTCCGCTGTTGAGATTCTTGTGTTGTTTCTTCTTTTTCTTCTTTCTTTTCTTCTTCTATCCCTTTCTTTCTTAATTCATTATGCGTCTTCCTAGAGTATGGAAGTCGGGTCGTGACAACATCAGTAAGCCCTCTCAAACTTAACTTGCTTTTAGTTAGTAACCCATTTCTAAGCATCTTCCAAAGGAGGAAATTTAATTTATGAGAACAGTGACTGTTCCAAACTCTCTGATGCCATCTGAATACAGGGATGTTACTACTTTCAGCAAGAGCAGTATAAACAGTGGAGATTGAATGAGGAACTATCTTTTCAGTCCAAAGATAACTTGCCTCCCCTACCTGGACTTTAGAGTTTGAATGAGCTTCCATAGCTGTTGAACTCTTACATTACTAATAAAAGGCAAAGAGACATACCCATCATGTAAGAAATCACCAACTTTGGCATTCAAAGAAATACCAATTTGCCCTATCTCGACATGTGTTAAAGTGTTACATAACAGTAAGGCCGAAGCTGACCAAGGTTCATACTAGAATTTTGTATCACTAAGAATGGAGACTTCACATTTGACATGCTTCAGCATAGACTCCCTGAGTTGAAGGATGGATCTCTAAACCCAGCCACATTGTGGAGAAGCATCCATAACCCAAAACCGTTTGCCTCCAAGCTGATGTACTCTAGCCCACTTGACCCGTAAATTGGGCTTATTGTTAATAAAACTATCAAATGCTTGGAAAAGGCAGCAATATTCCATAATTTCATGCTCCTAATCCCCAGACCTACCTGAGCAAACGTTTTTCCTATTTTTTTGCAAGCAATAGGGATTAACTTTCTAGAATGCATATCCCCAGACCACAAGAAATGGTTAATCGCTTTCCTTATGTTAGAAATGAGCTTTGATGGTAGTATAAAATGTCTGCACCAATAAACTATCATGGCCTGAATGACGTAGGTTAAAATGGTGAGTCTACCAGCTTAGGATAGAAATATATTAGCGCAGTGGTTCATGGTTCTGGTTATTTTTTCAGAAAGGGGAAGGCATGTAGCCACACTAATCCTTCTGGCAGATAAAGGCATGCCAAGGTGAGTACCGGCGCTGTGAAGAGCTGGAAACCCAAAAGTTTCATGAGTAAACTGACTTTGGGCTTCAGACATTCTAGTAATTGAAAGGGAAGATTTTTCATTGTTGATGTGAAGGCAAGTTATGCTATGAAAACTATTCCGTACATTGGATATACTTGTCATGGAAGAAACTGTAGGCTTGGTAAAAAGAATAACATCATCAGCAAATAGTAAAGAAGAAACATAAGGGATTTTACAGTTGGGGTGAAGAGCAAAAACCTTATTTTCAATTTGCTTATTGACCATTTGAGTAAAAAGTTCCATGACAATAATGAATAAATAAGATGATAAGGGGTCGCCCTGCTTAATACCATTCTTGCCTTTGAAATATCCCATTGTTTTACCATTGAAACATGGTGAATAAGTAACAATAGAGATACAAGCATGAATCCAGCCGACAATATGACATGGGAATCCCATTCTGGACATGATACCAACAATAGCATCCCATTCCACATTATCGTAAGCCTTTCTGATGTCCAATTTAATCATGGCTCTAGTAGAAATATAGCTAGGGTTGTAACCATTCAACGGCTAATGGGTTGAGAGCACATTATCCAAAATGCTACGATTAGGAAGAAAAGCTGCTTGATTATTAGAAATTATAGATGGGAGAACTTGCCTGAGCCTTGAAGCAATCACCTTTGAGATGCGCTTATACAGTAGGTTACAGCATGCAATGGGTCTAAAAGCATGAATAAGAGAAGCATGCTTAGCCTTGGGGATGAAGGCAAGATTTTTTGCATTGATTGATCCCAACATCCTATTATGATTGAAGAAATTATGCAGAGCACTGTACAGATCAGCAGAGGTAATATCCCAGCAATGAACATAAAAAGTTGCATTAAAATCATCTAGTCCAGCACAAGAACCTCTTTTCATACTAAATATAGCTTGCTCTATTTCTTCATTAGTAATTTGTTGGGAAAGTAATTTGATGCCTTGTTCACCAAGCATTGGAAGAGGTATGGAAAGAAGCTCTTCGATATTCATGGTAAAAGGGCTTTGTGAAGCTAGAAAGTTTAGATAATAATTCAAAAAAGAATTTTCAGCAGTATCGGGAGTGCTTTACAGTTGTCCGTGTATATCAGTTATCTGGAAAATATTGTTTTTAGCATTTTTAATTTTTAAGGAAGTGTGGTACTGCTTAGTGTTTCTGCCACCATTAATTTCCTATTCTTTCCTCAACTTTTGCCTCATCATATTCAAAGGTCATTGCTTCAATTAACTGCATGGTTAAAACATGCTCCATATTAGAAAATTCAATGTTACCTGGGTTGATCATCATTTTATTATGCACATCAGCTAACTAAGTTTTCAGCCTTTGTGACAACTTGTCACCATGGCCAAATTTGTCCCTAGCCTATTTTCTCAAAACTTCCTTGGTAGCTTTAAGCTTTTACTAGAAAATATATAGTTTGTTACCAAAAAAGGTGTTTTTCAAGCATTCTTCACAATATATTAGAATTCCGGATCAGAGATCCAAGAATCAAAAATTTTAGAACTTGAATTAATTTTAATGGCATTACTTCCAAGGGAAATGATTATGGGAGAGTGGTCAGACAGAAGGGGGGAGGATATGAGATAAAGAATTTGAGAAGGAAACGAGGGCAATGGAATTGAAGAAGGACGGATCAATTCTACACGTAGTTCTAATACCACTTTGAGTTTTGTTATTCCAAGTAAAGGCAAGGCTGATAAAAAGAAGATCATGCAAGTTAGAAGAGTTAATAGATTCATTTAAAGGGGCAATGTCAATGAGAATTAGGGATTACTCCCAACTTTGTCAGAGGAGTTAAGCATACAATTAAAATCACCTAGGACAAACCAGTGATGAGTTTCTTGCCTTAGATGAGGAAGGTAGTCGAGCATCTCCTACTTAGGGGCAAAATGATTGTCAGCATGGATAAAGGTAATGTAGAAAGACATCGAGGAAGGAATGTGTAGGACATGAAAATGAATGAATTACCTATGAGTGATAATGGAGTTGAGAATATAAAATAAGGGATCTGAGATGACCAGTATTCTACCATATGGTGCTTTGTCAAATTATGGTGCAAGGCCCACGTCGGATTGATAAGGGAAGTAGCTTTGATCGTGAGAGGTAAGTTTAGCTTGGTTTCAAGAAAGGATAAAATACTCAATTTGTTTTCTGTAATAAGAGCCTTTGCTAGCAATTGTTTAATGTTCAAATGCACGCCTCTAATGTTCCAGCACCCAAAGTTCTGTAACATGAGAAAACTATAGGGATATAGGGTAGGAATTACCTCTAGTTCTTAATGTTGAATCACTAGTTTTTGATTCATGACAAAGCAAGTTAGAACAAAAAGAGATTATCAAAGGACTACGGCTATATCAAGACTTTTAATCTATGTTCTCACCGTCTAGTACTTATGATTGAGTCTTAGAAATTTGTTAAAATCTATCCTCAAGTAGTCCGCACTTCATGTTTCTCGTATTTAAACAAAACAGAAGCATATTATGCAAAAATACCTCAGCCAGTCGACTGGCTAGGATCCATTCGACTGACTATGTACATATAAGATATGCACTGTTTATTTTTTAAATCTTTTGCATAGTCAGTCGACTGACCAAGAACGACCAGTCGACTGACCCGAGACCAACTGCCATATTTTCGAAAAGACATCTTCTTCTACGAAAGGAAGCAACCCTTCTCTGAACAGAAATAGATGCTCCTCTTTGTCAGAACCCTTCACCATTGGCAGTAACTCTTCAACTACTATATATACATACTCCCAAACACTTCACATTCACTGATTTTCATTCTAACTCTCTTATATTCTTCTTGTGCTTTAACATTTGCATTCAAACAGCGAACATACGTTTTTACTACTTTGAATCTACAAATAACTTTCATAATCTTCGATTCTTAGCATTACCTTCTCTTCTTATCTTCACATGCACTTCATATACTTGAGGATTTGATTATAGGAGGTTTGTAACTTCAGTGATAAATTAGTGTTATCAAGAACACACAGTGTTAGATATTATTTTGTATTGGTGAAGTCCTCTTCTGTTGCTGAGGCAAAAATCATATTCTGGTGTCTTTTTTACTATATTGCTTTTTATTCCGCACTATTTATCATCACTATACTCTGTATTACTGTATTTCCATATTATACGGTCCTATACACTTTCATTTGGTATCAGAGCAAGGAATCTTGTAACCATTACAAAGTTATCTGATATCTTGCTAACATGGAAAGCAACACCAGCACTACCAACACTGTCACTAACACTAGTTTTATTGAAGGTCAATCCACTGCACGACCTTCATTTTTTAATGGTTTGAACTATAATTATTGGTCTACTTGTATGAGAATATACATGCAATCTAATAGTTTTGAATCATGGAATATCACACAAAATGAATACACTCTTCCTACTAGAGAATACTCCACTTGGTCAAACACACAAAAATTAGATGCTATCGCCAATGCTAAAGCTATGAACATGTTATTTTGTGCACTAGATAGAAATAAATTTAATCGTTTTATCATGTGTCAAACTGCTTATGAAATATGAAGAACACTTAAAATCACTCATGAAGGAACCAATAAAGTTAAATAAAGCAAAATCTCCATGCTCAAAAATCAGTTTCAAAACTTTAGAATGAAATAAGATGAATCCATCAATGATATGTACTCTAGATTTCAAGATATCTATCATTCACTATTAGGATTAGGAGAAAAGTACACTGATTTTGATATTGTATCAAAAATCCTAAACTCTTTAACGGATGAATGGGAAAGAAAAGTCTTAGCTATTGAAGAAGCTAATGACCTCTCTACCATAAAACCCGAAGAGCTAATAGGAAATCTAATGTCCTATGAAGTAAATTTGCAGGCAAAACGAGTACAAGCGCAAGACAAAAAGAATATAGCTTTCCATGCTGAAGAAGAAAAAGATGAAGATTCGGATGAAGAAGATCTAGCATTTATTGCCAAAAATTTCAAAAAGTTCTTGAAATTCCGGAAAAATAACAGAAATAATGGAAAAAGGAACTTTCCAAACAAACCATCATCTTCAGTTCTAGAATGCTTTAATTTCCATAAGAAAGGTCATATCCAGAAAGAATGTCCAGAGTTAAAGAAAAAAATACTTCAACAAGGGTAGAAAAAATAAGAAAAAGAAAGCATTCTCTGTAACATGGGATGATTCAGATACTTCTTCATCAGATAACAGTAGTGAAAGTGAAAATGAGCAAGCAAATGTCTGTTTCATGGCTACTAAAAACGAGGTTTGATTTTACTTTTGATGACATGATAGAGATAAATTCAGAGCTAGTTGATACTCTGAAAAATCTCAAAAGAAAATATAAGGAGACTCGTGAACATTAGAACAAAGAAGAATTCGAAAGAGATATGCTTAAAGATGAAAAGAAAATACGAGAGGAAGAACTTGAAAAATTACAAGAATCATTCTCTAATATCAATTCTCAACTCACTCTTTTGAGTCATGAAATTGAAACTCAAAAAGAGAAGAATAATGCTCTTGTTTCTGAAAACCATGAACTAAAAAACAAGGTAAAATTGATAGAGTTAGATAATGCTAGTCTCAAAACTAATTTAGAAAGCATCACCAA
Organism: Allium cepa; assembly: GCA_030765085.1. Lineage (NCBI taxonomy): Eukaryota > Viridiplantae > Streptophyta > Magnoliopsida > Asparagales > Amaryllidaceae > Allium > Allium cepa. Next base: position 686,658,065 of record CM060932.1, on the reverse strand, counting down.
AAATGTTTCAAACTTTAATAAAGGAAGAGAAACTTTATCTAAAATTATCGATAGCTCTCAATCTGTTTCAAGTAGAAAAGAATTAGGATATGTTAAGAAAACAACAGTTTCACCTAGAAAGAAAATTAGGAGAAATATTAATCCTACTACTGTACAGACAAAAAGGAATTCTTACCCAAAAATCATAAAAGTCTGGGTTCCTAAAACAAACAACAGTCTGATTAAGAAAAAATATATAAACACCTTTTTAGAAACTATTCATAAAAACAAAGATTACATTTTTAAATGGGATACTAAGCCCTCTTGGGTTTGGTTTCCTAAGATTTAACTCTTAGGACCCTATTGAAAAAGTGGGTACCAATATTATCTCATATTTTTTGTAGGTCCCACTCAAGGAAAGAGGAAAATGGATACTTGACAGCGGTTGCTCAAAACATATGACAGGAGACAAAGATACGCTATCAAATATTACTTATTCAGATGGAGGCTCCGTCACTTTTGGAGACAACTCCAAAGGTTATATCATCGGCAAAGGCGATGTGAGCAATAATGGTATTTCGAATTTACCTCTTATTTCAAATGTTTTATTAGTCAAAAATTTAAAACATAATTTACTTAGTATCAGCCAATTGTGTGACAAAGGATTCAAAATCACTTTTTCCGAAAACAAATGTAGTATTTTTGATCAAAATCAAAACCTTATCTTTGAAGGTAATAGAGACAGAAATATCTATGTTCTGAATATGAAAATAAATCATAATTCAGATATATGTTTAATAGCCAAAGAAAATGATCCTTGGTTATGGCACAAAATATTTTGTCATATTAATTTCAAAGCTATAAATAAACTTTCAAAAAATGATTTAGTGAAAGGTCTACCAAAAACGAATTTTGAAATTGATCATATTTGTGATGCATGTCAGTTAGAAAAGCTAACTAAGTCATCTTTTAAATCCAAAACGGTTATTTCAACTTTACAACCACTTGAATTACTACATACGGATTTATTTGGACCAACACAAGTACAATCCATTAATCATAATAGATATGTGTTTGTAATTGTTGATGATTTTTCTAGATATACTTGGACTATTTTTATTAAAAATAAAAGTGATACCTTTGACAATTTTAAAACTTTTGTCAAAAGAATTCAAAATTTTAAAGGTTTGAAAATCAAAAACATAAGAAGTGATCATGGAGGTGAACTCGAAAACGAAACCTTTGAACATTTTTGTAAGAATAAGGGAATATTCCATAATTTTTCGTTTCCTAGAACTCCACAACAAAATGGAGTTGTAGAACATAAAAATAGAACCTTACAAGATGTGTAAGGACTTTGTTAAATGGAAGTACGTTACCAAAACATTTCTGGGCTGAAGCAGTTGCAACAGCTTGCTATGTTGTGAATCGTGTTTCTATTCGACCACTAACTAAGAATACTCCTTATGAACTTCTTAATGGACGAAAACCAAATATTTCTTATTTTAAAGTTTTCGGTTCAAAATGTTTGTTTTAAACACAAAAGATCAGCTTGGAAAATTCGATCCAAAATCCGATGAAGGAATCTTTTTGGGATATTCAGACGAAGCAAAGCTTATCGAATTTTTAACAAAAGAGCAAATATCGTCGAAGAAACACTTCATGTATCCTTCGATGAAAATTTTAAACAAATTCTAAATATAAGAGATGATGAAGAATTTCTTGATAATGTAACAAATACAGAAATTTCAAATCTTGAAAATAAGGAAAACATTGTTCACAATAACAATGAATTAAGATCTCCACCTAAAATATTAAAAGATCATCCTTCTATTAGTGTTATTGGACAACTTAATTCATCTGTTAGAACAACAAGTCAATTGAATCAAAGGGGTCATGTAGCTTTCCTTTCTCATATTGAACCTAAAAATATTAAAGAAGCATGTACCGATGAAAATTGGTTAATCGCTATGCAAGAAGAGCTAAACCAAATCGAAAGAAATAACGTTTAGGATTTAGTTCCACGGCCTAGTGATCAATCAGTTATTGGTACAAAATGGGTCTTCAAAAATAAAGCAGATGAACAAGGAAATATTACTAGAAATAAAGCTATATTAGTTGCTCAAGGATATAATCAAGAAGAAGGGATTGACTATGAAGAAACGTTTGCTCCAGTCGCTAGACTAGAAGCAATACGAATCTTACTAGCATTTGCATGTTTTCATAACTTTAAATTACATCAAATGGATGTTAAAAGTGCCTTTTTAAATGGTTCTATAAAAGAAAATGTTTATGCTAAGCAACATCCGTTATTCATACACGAACAATTTTCTAACCATGTCTATAAGCTTAAAAAGGCTTTATATAGTTTGAAACAAGCACCCCGTGCTTGGTACAATCGACTTAAAAGATAATTAATAGATTCTGGTTTTGAAATTAGAAAGGTTGATCAAACTCTTTTTATTAAAATAAATAAACAGGATATTTTAATCATTCAAATATATGCTGATGATATTATTTTTGGATCTACAAATGAAAGACTATGTCAAGATTTTTCTAAAATAATGACTAGAGAATTTGAAATGTCATATATGGGTGAGTTAAATTATTTTCTTGGTTTACAAATAAAACAACTAGAAAATGGTATTTTTATTAATCAAGAAAAATATTGTAACAATCTAATTAAACGCTTTGGTATGCAAAATACTTCTACCAAACCAACTCCTATGAGTACAACCATACATCTTGATAAAAATGAAAGTGGCAAAAGTATCGACCAAAAATTATATCGAAGTATAATTGGATCGTTACTATATTTAACAGCTAGTAGACCTGACATAATGATGAGTGTTTGCTTGTGTGCACGATTTCAAGCAGATCCCAAAGAATCACATTTACGAGCAGTGAAACGCATACTACGGTATCTTAATAAAACCAAGAACTTTGGACTATTCTATCCAAAGGAATGTCCTTTTGAATTAGTGTCATATAGTGACGCTAATTTTGGAGGAAGCCGGACAGATAGAAAAAGTATAAGTGGGACTTGTCACTTCATTGGACGATCTCTTGTATCTTGGTTTAGTAAGAAATAAAACCGTGTTTCATTATCGACATGTGAAGCGAAATATATTTCTGCAGCTCTTGCATATGCTCAAGTTATCTATAAACAACAAACACTACAAGATTTTGGTTTTAATCTATCCAAGTCAACTATTTAATGTGATAATTCTAGTGCTATTAATTTATCAAAAAATCATGTTAATCACTCACGAACAAAACACATTGACATTCGTCATCATTTTCTTCGTGACAATATTGAAAAGGAATTGATAAATCTAGAATTTGTTTTCTCTGATAAACAATTGGCAGATATTTTTACAAAACCTTTAAACGAAAATACTTTCATAAATTTAAGACGAAAACTTGGAATAGTCTCTTTTAAAAATTTATAAACTTTTATATATGTATATATACTATTTTTATTTTTAGTTTTCCATAACACAATTTGATAAAACATATATATATATAAACCTTCATTCAAATTCTTTTGTCAAAAAAAAATTATGACTCTAGAGAGACTTGAACCCATGACCTCTCATTTATAGTATTACAATTGCTTCTTACCATTTGAGCTTTGAGTGTTTCTTGTTTCAACTAGAAGATTGTTTTTAATTATTCTGGAAACTTTTGTTCAAAAAAAAATTAAATGTGTAGCTGCTGGAGCTCAAACTCGGGTCTCCTGACTAGTAGTTCAATGTCTTACCAATTGTGCTATGTGTTATTTTCTGCTAAGTCTTTTATTTCGTGGGCTCATAACCATTCATTTTTTAAATCAATTTTTCATATATTCCTTGTATTTGTTTTTTCTCTCTGGCTATTAGTGTTCAGCTGTTTCTAACCACTCAAGCACAGCTCAAATTCCTCTATGTATCTGCATTCCTTTCATTTTTTTCAATCATCCTTACAATTATTTTTCAAAACTATAAACTTCAAGCTCCTCATTTTCTATCAATGGCCTCTCACGACTCCTACTACTCCTCTAACTCCAAATTATCTTTTGCTATACCAACATCCTCTGGTAGCTATCATTCTTCCAGTAGCTCTACTCCGTCCTTGCCAAATCCTACCCCTGGACATGAAACAGTTCATTATCACACTGGATTATCTCCACAAACTAAGAAATCACGAAGATCATTATTTTTTTCTCCAAAAACAAAAGAAAAAATTGATGAAACCATTATTATCAAAAGGAGCAAATCAATTTACAAAGAGAAATGTATTATGAACAACGGATGAATTCCAGTCGCCTTAGCCTTATAGAATCAATTGCCCTCAAATTTTGTGGAAAATCATCTAAGCATGACGTTGTTGAACCCTTAACATCTCATCAACCAAATTCATCCGACTGGAATCAATGGGAGCAAACTCCACCTCAACCTCCGGCGTCTCCAAACTCTTGGAAACGCCAAAACTATTGGTCTACTTAGCGACCTCATATTGAGAACACCAAAGTCGAACCACATGAATGCACTCCAAAAACTCCCAAATAATCTTTTTTTGTTTATTGTTCTTGTTCACTTGGATTTCCGTTATGTATATGTTTGTTTTAATAAATTTTGAATAAAATTTTTGTTTCATGCTTCACTGCATTTCTTTTCTTCAGCCAGTCGACTGATATATATAACCAGTCGACTGTTTACAGGGTTCAAAACTTCTCGGGTTGTCAACCAGTCGACTGAGTCATATAGGTCAGCCGACTGATTACAGAGTACAAAATTCTCGGGTTAGCAACCAGTCGACTGACCTACCCCGACCAGTCGACTGGTTGTACAAAAAAAAGGCTACTGTCGTTTCTTTTTAAACCTTTTTACACCATCTATTCACTTTATCTCCTTCGTTTTTTACTACCTCCAAAACCCTAGCCCCCATTTTTCTTTCACAAAATCCTCAAAAACACCAAATTAATGGCCCCTCCAAGATCAAAACGCTCAAAACAAGACTCTTCTTCCTTTGTTGATACTCACGTTGCTCATTGGCTATATGATGCAACTACAATCAAACTATGGGAGAAGATGAAAAACTCTAGAATTTTTGAAGGCTCGTTCATGATTTATTCTGATTTTGGTGCTTACTCTCTTCAAGAATTAATGCGGAGATGTGGATTAGAGTCACTCCTTGACTACAATGCAAACCATAACATTAATCATCTTATGGTAAAACTTTTCTTCACAAATTTAAATCTTGGCTACCAACAACCATCGAATCCAAATAATTGTGTATGGAATTTGGTATGTGGACAACAAGTTTTCTTTTCCCTTGATAGAATGGCACATATCCTTCAATCTCCATATGAAGGAATAGATTTAAATGATGTCGAATGTAATCCAAGAAAAAGAGATAGAATTAGTCATATGTTCATGGGTGACGACATGATTGAATTGCGGTCTAAGCTTCTTCGTCCTAAAGTAAGAATTTTGCACAAGATGCTTATGAGATCTATTCTCCCCCGAACCGGATTATATGAATTAATATATCCGGAAAATTTCAAAGCTCTTTATGCCATATGGGGAAATATACGCGTTAATTGGTTGCGTCGTATTATGGATGAATTTCTCACCTTCACACATGGGAATATGCATGTTATCTACCTTGGAGAATATATTATGAGACTTCTTCTAGATGCGGGTGTTCTTCAACCGGATTCTGAATTCTCTACTGTCGGAATTATAAATATAAGGACCATAAGTCTTATGAAGCTACCAACACAACCGCCACCTATTACTTCATTTGAAGATTGGAAGCATCAACAGGCTCAACAACAACAATCTAGAGGTCCTACAATTAGAGAACCGGAAGCGCGACAAGAAGAAGGCGATATTCGCTTAGCTACTTCCTCCAGCACCTGTGAATCCATAGAAATTCTCTCCCGCAATCAACTTGTTTTTGATTCTAGGCTTAAGAAAATGGATAAGAAGCTCGATAAAATCAAAGGTTTCTTTTCTACATTATGGGATGCATTATCATGTTCTTCTTCAACTACTGCCACGTCTGTCGCCCAAGGAGAACGCTCAGCACCTCGATTTACATGGTCTACATCAGAGGAGTATACTAGTAGCGACACTAGTGGAGCAGGCAGTGGTGCTCAAGGCGCTTCTAGACCAAGAAAGGAGCCCGCACCAGAGGGAGGGTACAATTGGGATCTTGATGAATAGGTTTTTTGGTGAGTGAGTATGGTATGAACTATTTGCTTACCTGTAACTTTATTTAAACATATTGAAATTTGCTAATTATTTATCCTTTTAAGACTTATATTAAATAGTCTCACTTTATTTATGCACTTTATATTGAAATTATTTTTTCTATATCTCCTTTTTGTCGATGACAAAGGGGGAGAAGAATTGTCCTAATCATCTTTATGCAGGTACAAGAAGTATCATATATTCAGGGGGAGTTTTTATATTTGTTCTCTAGGATTTTTCTTATATACAGGTTTGTCATCAATCAAAAAGGGGGAGAATGTTGAATCACTAGTTTTTTATTCATGACAAAGCAAGTTAGAACAAAAAGAGATTATCAAAGGACTATGGCTATATCAAAACTTTTAATCTATGTTCTCACTATTTAGTACTTATGATTGAGTCTTAAAAATTTGTTAAAATCTATCCTCAAGTAGTTCGCACTTTATGTTTCTCATATTTAAACAAAACAGAAGCATATGTACAAAAATACCTCAGCCAGTCGACTGGCTAGGATCATCCAGTCGACTGACTTTGTACATAAACGATATGCACTCTTTATTTTTTAAATCTTTTGCATAGTCAGTCGACTGACCAAGAACGACCAGTCGACTGATCCGAGACCAACTGCCATATTTTCGAAAATACATCTTCTTCTACAAAAGGAAGCAACCCTTCTCTGAACGGAAATAGATGCTCCTCTTCGTCAAAACCCTTCACCAATGGTAGTAACCCTTCAACTACTATATATACACACTCTCAAACACTTCACATTCATCGATTTTCATTCTAACTCTCTTATATTCTTCTTGTGCTTTAATATTTGCATTCAAACAACGAACATACGTTTTTACTGCTTTGAATCTACAAATAACTTTCATAATCTTCGATTCTTAGCATTACCTTCTCTTCTTATCTTCACATACACTTCATATACTTGAGGATTTGATTATAAGAGGTTTGTAACTTCAGTGACAAATTAGTGTTATCAAGAACACACAGTGTCAGATATTCTTTTGTATTAGTGAAGTCCCCTTCTGTTGCTGAGGCAAAAATCATGTTCTGCTGCTCAGACTGTGTATACCCGTTCCTCCGGGTTAAGTGAGGATTGTTATTAGTAAAATTCCAAAAGGAGTCTGGGACTGGACGTAGGACGATGCTCCAAACTAGTATAAAATCTCTGGTGTCTTTTTTACTATACTGCTTTTTATTCCGCACTATTTATCATTACTATACTCTGTATTACTGTATTTCCATGTTATACGGTCCTATACACTTTCACTTAAAAGATTTGAAGTAGATGGATTTGTTTCGAGTAGGGTATCATTGTAATCAATAATAAGTCCCTTGTCCAAATCACATGGCTTCAGTTTCTTTTTACATTTTCTACTGGACTGGGGGTTGACACTTGAGCAGGCAGGAGGAGGAGGAGTGGTGCAGGCCGGAGAAAAAGGCAGGATCCACCCGGAAGGAGTGATATGAGAGTAAGGTTGTTTGGTGGAGGGGGCAGAAAAAGGAGGAGAAACATGCACACTGATATTGTGTGCATGTGCATGAGGTAGGTCATCAAATCTGGCAACACAAACAGCAGTTGGAAAATTGTGGATAATTTCATTGGATTTATTCATAGTTTCGGTTTATTGCAGTTCCACCGAAGCAAAATGTAATGCAACAGTGAAAACTTACCAATTAAGTCATTTGTACTTGCTTCAATATTCATATCCTTATCATTCTCTAAATTATTAATAACCATGCTTTGTTTCACTAGCAGTAGAACACACATGTCATCTATGTTATTATCAATTTGTCTCGGAGTAAAAGATTTCCTTAGACTACTAATGTTTTCTTCAATAACTGAAACTCTTTTCCTCCCAATAACTTCATCACTGCCATTATCATAGTTTGGGTTTGTTGCAGTTCAGCTGAAGCAGAATGTAATGCAACAGTGAAACACTTACCAATTAAGTCATTTGTACTTGCTTTAATATTCATTTCCTTATCATTCTCTAAATTATTAATAACCATGCTTTGTTTCACTGGTGGTGGAACACACATGTCATCCATGTTATTATTAATTTGTCTCGAAGTAAAAGATTTCCTTAGACCACTAATGTTTTCTTTAATAGCTGAAACTCTTTGCCTCTCAATAACTTCATCACTGCCATTATCAAAAGATTGCAAAACTTGAAAACTATTTGTTGTTAACAAATCTGCATCTAAAACTTCAACCAGCTCACCCTCTTCTTTTTCTTTATCGGTACTTTCCGCTTTTGATGCAACCACCATTTTTTCAACATTTATCCCCAAACCAACTTCCCCATTACGCATTTTCCCATTACTTGCATCCTTGTGACTCAGCCAATCCTTGCTTGGCTGTCCATTTTTCTTAGTGACTTTCCCTACCTTCCTCCAAACATTGTTAGGCCTAGCAACTTTTTTAACATGAACTTGTGGCATAAGATTTCTCTTTTGATTGTCTTCTCCTTTATTTTTCAAGTTATCAACCTGCTCTGCACAACCTTCCTCTTCAGCATGATACAAACAGTTTTCATTATTATGCCCAAATGCTTTGCATTTTGAACATGTCTTTGATTTCCATTGGTAATGGACATAAACAACTTGCTTAGTCCCATCAGAGAGAAGGATAGAGACAATTTGTGGCATGACAAAAGTAGGGGTTACTTCTACTAAACATTTTGCATAAGTCAACCTTTCTAATATTTCAGTACTTTCATCTAGACACATGACCTTTCCAATACGGCCAGCCAGCCAGTTTATTTCCATAGGGGACTATGAAATTAGGGGTATGTTTGTAATTTGAATCCATAGAGGTACAGAAGTGATGGAGCCACAAACATTGCTAACAGTAGGGTCCCATTGTTCAACAATGAACAACTTGTTTCGCATGAGAACTGGATCTCCTTCGACTATCCTTCTTTTGCCTTCTTCATTAGATAGAAGAAATAGAAAACAGACCCATCTGACTTTACCTTTATGCTTCCGTTGAGCCTCTAAACCTTTTTGAGGTGTCGAACTACAGAAGTGAAAGATAAAGGTTTGTTTAAAAAAAATCGACCAAGTATTCTTGCCAAACAAGTTGACCAGCCTCAAGAATAGCTTGAGGGGGAACTAGAGCACCATTAGTGAATTCGTTGGTGAAGTTAACAGGAATGTACTTCCCCGCATTGCGCGACTTGTTTTGAACAAGGAAGTCCATGCTTATTGATCAGGGCATGCTAGAAAAGGAGAAGACAAAGGAGCAACAGGAAGGAAAGGAGTGGAGGAAAGTGAAAAAGAAGGTTGGGAAGGAGGAGGACGTGGTGGGTCTGGGAGAGATGGAGAAGGGAGAGGGACAATGGGTGTAAGGTCAGGAGCGTCAGAAGGGAGAGGTAGGATGAGGGGAGGCACAGAAACAAAGGCGGGAAAAGGAAGGAAATCTGCCATTAAAAAAATGGAAAAAATAATTTTATAATATTATTCACATTTTTTTAAATTTTCAAAAGTGGAAATTAGCCACAAGGGTCTCTTTAGCAAGTGCAATTAGTTTCTAGGACACACAATTGAAATAATTAATTTTGAGGACAAAATGCAAAATAATTAGTTTCTAAGGCCTAAAAACCTTTGAAATTATATCCTTGAAAGTAATTGGACAACTGAATTTGTCCTTAAAAGTAATTATTCTTCTGACTTTGGCCTTAAAATTAATTTCTATGGATGTGTGTCCTAGAAACTAATTGGACCGTAAAATTTGTCTTTATAGTGAAATGCCCCTTTTCAAAATTACTTTATAAAATTTTTGAGACGACCCGACTTTTTCTCCACAAAAAGTCGTATCATCCTTAAGAAAGAAAGGGATAGAAAAGAGAAAAGAAAGAAGAGAAAGAAGAAACAACACAAGAATCTCAACAGCGGAACGAATAAATTATATTAATAACACAAGTATTACATAGTATACATCAAATATCAGAGTTACACAGACAATACAACACATACTAGACAGTTATAAACACCTGTCTAGTTATTACAACTCAATCACAATACAGAAACACTCAAAGATACCAACACAGCGGAAAACTATATAACTATACGCAGAAGCCTCTTGCTCCATTGCTCCTCCACAATTCGTCAAAGCTAACCTGAATCCTAACCTGAATCCCTTTGGCTACTCATAAAAATTTGAGTACCCAAGAGTTAAAGAAAAACAGAAATAACTCTGGGTCAGACATGGGTCTGGTGTGAGTAACAGGTTAAAGTTGCTTAACTTTGAAAAGAAAGGTATCACGTAAGACTTCCCACACATAAACATGGAAAAGTTTTTACCTTACGCTAACCAAAACATTTGATAGGAAATCCGATGATATTATAATAGTGTCTAGGGTTTTCAAGTAAATAAGAAATAGCCGAAATTGTTACATCTATTAAATTCCAGCTACTAGGCACAAAAGTGGGTAATACAATCAAAACCATTGGCACTTATTAGATTTTGGATTCCATCAATGGCTGGGCTACTGGGGTACCGCCCGTCACGGCACGTGGCCTAGATCACCGTACCGAGGATTACTCCCAATCCCCTACAACACAAAGCCGGACCCGTTCCTTACTGAACAGTTCCAAACAAGACAACCCTGCAGTTGTGATCAGCAACCGCACCACTAAGCCGAAAATAAAGGGACCTCTAGACAGGGGTAAACCTTGCTCTCAAGTGGGGGCTACCCACGAAGCTTTGCTGCACCTCCCCTGTTTTAGCCATTCCCGGTTGATGAGGCTTGAGGCTACGATTACCTTTATAGGACATATTACTTAGAATGCTCATCGTCCACCTGACGATGTTCTGAAAGCATTCAATCCATACAAGTTCGTTCCGGGTTCGAACGAAACCGAAGGCATTATCTCGTTACACTCATATTGGAATCACCCTCAAAGTTAACGACAATAACCCTTGCACTCTGAATCACCATCTCGAATCTATAAGTACTATTCCGTCAAACTCATTACGGAATCACCCACAGAGTTATACTGACGTATAGACCTTATACCTCGAGTCTTCACTCGCTCCACTTGGATTAACGACCTAATGTTTAATTTGGATCGATGTGGTTTTCGGATATCCAAATATGGAAACCCGATCCCGGTCTCATCGAAATCCAAAGCGTGTCTTTTAAGGCCAAGTTGTTTTAAAGTTTAAAACAATTCAATTTAATTATCTATATATACACAGATAGATAATTCATAACACAATAGATAATCAACCTTATCATTATCAACAGATAATTCATATCATAATCAGATAATCCATATTATCATCCAAAAGCAACCAATGCATCCATACCACATACACTACTCATCTCATAACTGAGATTACAAACCATACATGGCAATTAATACCAATCATCAAACATAAGCAATGATCTAATGATCACACCATTTATAATTAATTTAAAATGAATTAAACTAATTACTTAATCTCTAATTAATTTAAAATGAATTAAATTAATTACTTCATCATTAAAATTCTGCTTAACTTAACCATTAATTGATTACAAATCAATTTATAAATCATCATCTCAATATTTATTTCACTTAATCATTACTGATTAACCATCTCTAATTACAATAAGTAATTAGAATTTAATATTACTTACACAAGTTAATTATATTAAACCCTTTGCAAATAATTAACTTGTAATTTCTTAATTAATTAATTAAAATTACATTAATCACTTATTCATTATTAATTATACCTTAATTAATCAATTCAAGTATACATCATTAATTAACTAATTAATGATTTCTGATTACATTTAATCAATCTCTAAATATAAATTAATTACATAAGTAATTAATCTGAAATTAATCTACATCTAAATATTAATCACCCATAATTAATAATACTAGTAATTAACTACTTTAATTACTCCTCCCATGACTAATTATTCTTAATTAATTATCTTCATTAATCACTTGATTTAATTTTCAAAGCAATTTAAATCCAAATTACTTCTATAATAAATATCCTTAATTACATTCAGTAGTTATTAATTAATTACTTCCTTAAGTAATTATAAACCCATTAATTACATAAGTAATCATCAATATATCCTCAAATGTTTGAATTAATTTAACTTAATTAATCTAAACTAATCATATTAATCACATTAATTACACCAAGTAATTAATCCATTAATTACTTTCATTAAGTTTAACATAAACAATTGATTATTATTAATTAATTTAATTAATTATTAAAAATTAATCACATTAATTAATTGTTAAATAATCTTAAGTTAATGACCTTCATTAACATCTCTTAATTAAGAGATTAACTTATAATTAACCATTATTAATTATCAATTAATCAATATTTGATTACAATTTAACTAATCTCTAATTATTAATTAATTAAGTGTTAATTAAAATAAATTTTAATCATTAATTAAAATTTAATTAACAATCTTTAACTATAGATTAATTAACCTTAATTAATTGATCTCAAATCTTAATTAATCAATTTTAAAAACTATTAATTACCTAATTAAATCATCCACATTAATATTAAATAACAATTAATATTCCATTTAAATTAATTTAATAATTTAAATGAAACCAATTTTCTTAAGTTCAAAATTAAGAAACATTCTTCTTTATACAAAGTATTTTAAACACTTTGTTTCAAAACAAAATTCAATTTAAAATTTCTTTTTAAATTTCAAACAGAAACACAATTCAAATTTTCATTCTAGATTCAAACTTAAAAATTTAAAACTTTACTTACATCTCCATCTTCATTTTCAAATTCAAATTATTTAAACTTTCTAAAATAGTTAAAACAAATTTAAATTTAAAAAATTTATTAAATTTTAAAAACTGACATTAAAGTCAAATCTCAGATTTTTAAAACTGAATTTAAACTTATTTTAAATTCTTATTTCATAATTTAAAACTCATAGTTTAAAATTCAAACCAATGTTCCTTTATACTCTAAAAAGTTTAAAGTCTAAATTTAAATTTCCAGTTTTCAAATTAAATTCAAACTTAGATTTATTTGCTAAGTTCCATACTTCAGTTTTCCAGATTTAAACTTGTTTTAAAATTTCAGTTGCATTTTTAAAATTTGCTTTTAAATTAAAACAGAAAAACAGTTTTCTGTTTAGTCTAACATCTTACATTTTTGAATTCAAAAATGTTTCAAAGTCCAGGATTTAAATTATTGAATTCATAATTAAGTTTCAGGTTTAAAATTTTCAAATTAAATTTCATCCTTCAGATTTTTAAATTTTACTTTTAAAATTTTAAAACAGAAAGACAGTTTCTGTTTTTGTCTAAAACCAACTTCAATTTAAAAGCATTTCAAATTTAATTCAAAGATCTAAAATTTAAAACTTAATTGAATTTAAATTCAATTTCAGATTCAAGGCTTATTTTAGATTTTTGATTGCATTTTACTTTTTACTTCAATTTCATAAAACCTGGAAACAAGTTCCTGATCAACTCTAAAACCTGAAATACTTACCTTTTTTTTTAAAAAACTCAAATTATTACAAAAACCCAGAATTCAAACTTTGAATTCATATTTAAATTCAACTTAAAGTCTAAGTTAAATTCCAGTTTAAAATTCAAACTCTACTTTTTAATTCTTTATTTTTTAAAAAAACTGTAAAACAGGTTCTGTTTTATATTGAAAACCTGAAACAAAATTAATACCCGAGCAAACTTGAATTTACTTCGGGTAAATTACTTCCTTGCTTCGAGTCTCCCTTCCCATTAACCCGAGACCATTCCGAGTACAAAAACCCTGCAACCAAAAATCAATCACCACCATGCACAACACCATCACTGTGCACCCACTCCCCTACTCCGGCCATCACTGGCCATCATCTCAGGCCATCCTCCATCTACCAAAATTCCCACATCAACCTTCAACCCTCAAAATCCCATAATTCAACTTGAATTTGAATTCAAGTTTTAAACCCAAAAACCTAGAACAGATGTCAACAAACCAAACCAAACCTGTCAACGGCGACCCTACGCGCCTCCGGCCACCATCTCCACCCAAAATTCGACGACAACTTCATCAATCCACCACTTAACAATGCCCAAAACAACATTGAACTCGATCTACTATAAATGCAGAAATGCTCGATTCTTCACAGCCCAGAAATAACTAGGGTTCTACACTAAAATCCCAAATTACCATCTCAAAATTGAATTTCAATACAGTTCAAAAATTTCCTATAATCTATCATGGCTATACAATCTCCAGAATCAAATTCATCCAAAATAATTGCAAGCTTCAACTGAACTTGACCAAATTGTAAAATACAGTAAATTTGAAAACTGTACTTTGATTTAATCACTAAAACTTGTAATATTATTTTTATAAATCTTAATTTTAGAAGTTGTTTTGAATTGTATTTATGAAACATCGATTCTTGATACTTTAAATTTTCCATTTATACAGAATTAAGCTATGTTGTTTATGTTGCAGACAATACACAAACTATATTGCTAAAAGAAAACTTTTAAAATTTATTTTATAATGAAATACACAAATTTCATTCAATGATAAAACACAATGGCAACCAGATCAGGGAAAAAGAATTATTTATCAATTTGAATTGAAACTGTAACAGTCAGAACCTTGAAATCAAATATGCATTACATTTCATATATACACAGGTAGTTTCAAAGGCATATTCATAATTAAACTTTTATCAGATAACTGCCATGCAAATCCTACTTAATTTATTTTTAAATTGGGAGTTACTCACCTGAATTTGAAAATGCAGAGCACAAATTCAATTGCATTTTCCAGATTTTGAAAATTCATGAATGCAGACTTGAAGAAGTTGCATGCAGGTTTTGGACATTTGGAGGTTGCTTCAGGTAATGAATTTCAAAATTTAACGATCAGGTTAATACTTGCATTTCATTCCAGATTTTTTAAAAAAATGAATGCACTTGAACAAGGGACTTGATCTTGAGGATGGTTTGCAGATTTGTATTTTGAGGAGTTGAATGCAAGTGTTTACAGGTTTGAAATCGTTGCATGCATGTTTACTAGGCATTTGAATTTGCAGGTTTGAGGAAATGAATTTTTTTCAGATTTGAGGAATGCAATTGAATTTTTTTTCTTTTAAAAATGGAAATGAAGAAAGGAAAAGAGAATGGGAAGAGTGCAAATTTATATAACTAGTTTATGATTTTAATTAAAATTAAAGAAAAACAAAATTACAACATGACACTTGTAAAAAGAAATGGACACATGTAAATTCTCATGCTTAAATTCATAACACATGTTAACTCAAATCTTAAATTACATACACATGTCTCTTTCAAGTAATTAGTAATTTAGATTAAGTGTTAAAGATAAATTATACTTAATTAGTTCCATAATCACCTAGCTATGTATAATTAATTTCTAAAGAATAAAGCAAAGTGTTTAAATAAAACAATTCAAAACTTTTAAACAATTAAAATAAATTTATAAAAGAGGTTATCACTTAAATGAGTACATGTTTCATAATTAAAATTGTATTTTAAATTTTGAACTAAATTAACAAATCACATTTTATAAATCAACATTTTAAAAAGAATTACGTAAACATTTTTGTAACTTATTTTAAATATACAAACTTAAGTTAAAATGAATTTTAAACCAATAAAACATTTATCTTATATATTTAAAATCATATAGTATTTTATTAAATATTTTTGAAAAGCTTAAATTAAAAATAGATCACAATTCCTAATTTCAAATTATTAAAATAATTTAATTAAAAACAACTTATCTATTCAAAATATATATAAATACATATACATTATTAAATAGAGAATAGATTCATTAGTTTATTAAAAATAAATTCACAAATTAAATATTTAAATAAAGAAGATTATTAAATCAAATCAAATTTATTAAAAAAATCATCAATTCAATATAAATTTAAACACAGATTATTAAATTTATATTGTCCAAAATTTCGGGATATTACAATTTTATTATGATTAAAACATGTATAAACCATGCTTAAATGATTTTACAAAGTATCAAACGATTTTATAAAACAACGAGTTTTCAAAATAACGTTTTAAACTATTTTCAATTTTTAAAAAGAGCACGTCGACATACTCTATGTATGTATGTCAACATTGTGGTCGATTTTTTTAAAATTTAAATTTCAAAATTAGTGTCTTTTCATCGTATCTTTTCACGAATGGATATGACTGTTGTTCCTCTATAAAAACCAGATTTGAAAATGAGTTTTTATCTTAGTTTTCTTATTCATCTTTCCTCCTTCTACTCTCTCATTTTCCAATCAAAATATACCCAAACTCTGCCAAAATTCAATCAAAATCAAATTCAATCATCACTAGTTTGATTCTCCATCATCTACTCTCTGATTTCTCTCATCTCTCTTACTCAAACCAAGATCAAAGTGTTATTCAAGAGTTATAGGATCAATTGTAATCAATATCGAAGATCTGAGTCTATAAAACTCTATCAAATCATATTGTTATACTTGTGGGTGCGACTGTAACCCAGAAAATCAATTGGGTGTGCTTAGTAGCCCGTAAATCTAGTCGGTTTGCTTGTAGCGCGAAAATCAAGTGACTCTACCCAAAGGTTGGGATTTTGGAGGGTGTGTCTCATAGCCTTGAAATCGAGATTGTATTTGCATGTACTAGTTGAAAAGAAATCCATACAGGAAATTATGCGGGACTGGATGTAGGGTAACTTCGAACCAGTATAAGATCCTAGTGCTTTCTTTCCTTTTTACTTTTACTGCATTTGCTTTTATCTACACTTTGATTCTTTGTTTTTTTCCGTAATTGTTAATTACATCATTCAAAGTAGAATCTTAAAGACTTTGGTAAATATTCATATAATCCATTAAACGCTATTCACCCTCCCTCTAGTGTTAATTTAGCATTAAGATCCCTATTCCATTGACTCACATTTGGTATTATAGCATTGATTTTCAAAGTATTCATAATCTAATTTTTGAAAAAGTTTCAATAGAAATTTTTGATAATCCTTTTAACACTGTTTTCGAAAATATAATTTGTAAAATCATCATAATGTTGTTTTATAAATTTACCTCTGTTTATTATAAAAAATCATGTGATCTTTTGAAAAGGTACGAATTGCATGAACAGATGTGATACATGGCTTTTGATGAACAGACACTTAATGATCAAGCTCTACAGATCAAAAAGGACAAATAAATATTGGATAGTGGATGCTCAAGCCATATGATCAGAAATCCAGATATTTTGAAAGATATAGTTTACAAAGATGGTGGATCGATAAATTTTGTAGATAACTCTAAAGGATATGTGATTCGCATCGATAATGTCGGTAATTCTAAAACTCCTACTATTTCTAATGTTTTGTTAGTTAGGAATTTAAAGCATAATCTATTGAGTATTAGTCAACTGTATGATAAGGGTTTCAAAATTAAATTCGTAGAAGATAAACGTAACATTGAAGATAATGAGTCAAATATTATTTTTGAAGTATTATGAAATGAAACATTTATATATTACGTATGAAAATCTCAAATGATAATTTGTGTGTTTTGGTTGTATCAAGTGATCTTTGGATTTGCATAAAAGATCTGCTCATTTGAATTTCAAATTAATATTTAAAATTACTAAAAATGATCCAGTTAGAGGTCTTCCAAAATGAATTGTAAAGTTGATAATTTATGTGATACATGTCAATTAGGAAAACTTAGAAATGGTTCTTTTAAATCAAGAGATATGATTTCTATCTCTCAACCTCATGAACTTCTTCACTTAGATCTTTTCGGTCTCTCACAGATACAAGGTATAAATCACAGTAGATATGTATTTGTAATCGTAGAATGATTATTCTAGGTTCTACCTGGACGATTTTCTTAAAACTTAAAAGTGCTGCTTTTGAAATGTTTAAAATATTTGTTAAATGAATTCAACATCAAATGACTAGTAAAATTAAAACTATTCGAAGTGATCGCGGCGGAGAATTCAAAAAAGAAAATTTTGGGAATTTCCGTAATAAGAAAGGTATAACTCATAATTTTTCGTTTTCAAGAACACTACTACAAAATAGAGTGGTAGAATGTAAAAATAGAAAGATTCAAGAGTGCGCTAGAACTATGTTAAATGATAGTAATTTACCAAATTTTTTTGGGCCGAATTAGTTGGTACTGCATGTTATATATTAAATAGAATTTTAATAAGACCATTAACTAAAAAAACACCATACTAATTATTCTATAATAAAAAGCCTAAAATATCAAACTTTAGAGTTTTTGATAGTAAATGATTTATTTTAAATACTAAAGATAAATTGGATAAATTTGATGCTGAATCAGATAAAGGAATCTTTATTGGATATTCAAGTAGAAGTAAAGCTTATAGAGTTTTCAATACTAGAACTAATACTACTGAAGAGATATTACATGTCTCGTTTGATGAAAACTTTAAAGTTGATAATCCAAATATTGATGAAGAATAAAACATCGATAACCCAAATGAAATTACCGAAATGAAAATAATAATAATTCAGAAAATTCACATCTAAATAAAAGAACAATACACTTGAATGATCATCCTATAAAAAATATATTTAGAAATTAAAACTAGAAATCAGCTAAATAAAATGAGTAACATTGCTTTTATTTCAATCATTGAACCTAAAAATCAACTGATGATTCATGGATTCTTGCTATGCAAGAGGAATTGAATCAATTTACAACAAATGATGTATGGTAATTATCCCTAAGACATGAGGATAAATCCATATTAGGAACTAAATGGATAGGTTGTGAGAAATAAAGCTCGATTAGTTGCACAATTTTATTGTCAAGAAGAATGAATAGATTTTGATGAAATCATTGCAACCGTAGCAAGATTAGAAGCTATATGAATTTTACATGCTTTTGCTAATCATGGTAATTTCAAATTATATCAAATGGATGTTAAAAGTGCATTTTAAATGGTTTTATTAAAAAAGATGTATATATAGAACAATCCCCACTTTTTGAAAATGAAAACCCTAATCGTGTTTACAAATTAAAGAAGGTTTTGTATAGTCTGAAACAGGCTCCAAGAGCTTGATATGACAGACTTAAATTCTATCTATTACAATCAAATTTTGAAATAGGCATAATAGATAATACATTTTATATATTAAAAGATATAAAAATAGTATTCAATTAATACAAATATATATAGATGATATCATTTTTGGATTTACCAACGACAAACTAAATAAGAAATTCTCAGAAATAATGACCGAGGAATTTGAAATGGGTCCTAAGGTTGTCATCATCAAAACCATCCTTCTCAAGGACTAACAGTATACTCTTTATTTCTCTCATCTCTCTCACTCAAACCAAGACCAAAGTGATATTCAAGAGTTATAGATCAATGGTAATCAAGATCGAAGATCTGAATTTGCAAAACTCTATCAAATCATACTGCTATATTTGTGGGTATGATTGTAGCCCATAAAATCAATTAGGTGTGATTGTAGCCTATAAAATCAATTGGGTGTGCTCAGTAGCCTGTAAATACAACAAGTGTATTTGTAGCCCGATAATCAAGTGACTCTACACAGAGGTCAAGATTCTGGAGGGTGTGTCTCGTAGCCTTGAAATCGAGATTGTATTTGCATTTATCAGTTGAAAAGAAATTCATATAAGGAATTGTGCGGGCTTGAATGTAGGGTAACTCGGAACCAGCATAATATCCTAGCGTGTTCTTTCCTTTTTACCTTTACTGCATTTACTTTTATCTACACTTTGATTATGTGATTGTTTCTGTGATTGTTAATTACGTCATTCCAAGTAGGATCTTAAAGAATTTGAAAAATATTCATATAATCCATTAAACACTATCCGCCCCTCTTTAGTGTTAATTTAGCCTTAAGATCTCTATTCTGCCGACTCACATTGCCAACAGTAATTAATTAGTTAAATCAATATATAACATTTGTACATTATTCTTATTAATTTCAAGGTCCCGAATAAATAAATAAAAAATCATAAAAATCATATAATATTTATATTCATTTTCTCCATTTAAAACATCTATAAACTAATTCAATTAAGTTAACTTTAATATTATGTTGATAAATACTGTTGTATGACTCCCATGTGTGAGTTCAACTCTCAGTAATATTTAAATACTTTAAACATTAAAGACCGTGTGGACTTTGCTAAAGCATAGTAGTGTGCATAGGTTCAGTTGGTTATCGATCATCTAAAGGAAAATTTAATTTATAATCTTTTTAAGCTGCACCCTTAATTAACGATATATTGTCTACATTATGTCTCTTCGTCATCACTGTCACTAAGAAATATAGAGCTTGGCTACGGTCATCACTCGAATAACATATTGCAAAATATAAACATACAAGCCATTCATTTAATTCGATAATATTTATCGATTAAACACGTCGCTCTGCTTAGAGACTTCGACTTACAGTTGATTAACAGTTACGGTGATACCAACCTTATATGCTGAAGGAGATAAATTCTATATTTAATGTTGTTTCACTTCATATGTTTTTGATTAATACCTAACTACAACCGTAACACGATCCTATTTGTCATGTGATTGATCATATTCAAAGGAAAGTATTAGTCATATAAGATTCACAATATTCTACAGTTGAAAAACATAATTAATGTATTTAAAACATTGAGTCATGTGAGATCTTATATTTGACTTAAACATTGTTAACCCACAGAAGGCTCTCATTGAGTAATTTTGTAATTGTTCCAAGCAACTATAAGCACATAACCCCTTGCCCTTAATAGTCATGGGTAAACCACCGTCCATCATAAAGAGAGCAATACATACACTAGTCTCGGTAAATATATCAGTATCTTATTCTCTATACATCTTAACTAGGAATATTCAAGGAGAATTATTTATTTGCACGACCCAATACTCATGGTTATGAACATATCAAAAACCGTGATCAACTAAATACTTTATCATACAGATTTTCTGCTTGTATATATTAAATGTAGTTGAACATTAGTTATATCACATACAACATATTTTTATTTGTAATAAGATTCGTTTATAATAATGAAGATTATATAATAAATTACATAAATGTCCTTTGAACATCCCTTAATTCTATGGTATAACATAAAATTGTGTTTGGAAAGGATGAAAAATAAACTAAAGCGGCGAGCGCTCTAATGAATTTGACTTCAAAGTAAGGTAAATCAACCACATCAAGATTATCATCCATGGAAATTTATTTGATAATAGCTTATCAATAGTCACACAAGTGGGTAAAATTAACGTTGGGGTGAATGAACAAAGTTTAGATAGAGCCGGATAGAAGCGTTTGATATGTAAGCGTTTGCAGTACGAGTAGTTATGAACGCTGTAGGCAATGCCTATCTGGATGACGTTATTAGTGTCATTTTTTAATTTTATAGAAGTTATTTAACTTATACAATATGAATACTTGCAGATTTATTGAAAAATATATACAAATAAAAATTTATATCCAATATAAATATTGTGTGAAAACACCCAATTAAATTAATATACTAAAAGATAATAATAGGAAATACCTAAATACAGGTGTAACTTTTGGCTCCTCCAATGGCTAGAAGGGCCGGCTTTGGGCTCACCCATGATCCATCTTGAATAAACGGAAACATTAACCATGGTTGCTCCCGTGCCTCAATAGTTCACCCACTATGCTAACATGGCAACTTCTCTACTGGAATGTACTGACGCTGTTAGCTTCAACTTTTGATCATCCTATCAAAATTTATGGCAAATATCGGTAATACTTTAAGCTTAGGGTTTCTAATTTTAGATTTTGCATTTTTTTTATCGATTTCGTTTTTCTTCATTCGTTTTTATGTTCTTAATCTTTGTAGGAACTAGAAATGATTATTTTTATAGTCTCCAGCCATAGATTACTGTTATATGCTTTTGGACGAATCCTTCTAGTGATTTTTATTTTTGTAGTCTCTAGTCATATATTACTGTTATAAGGCACAGAGGCAGTTGGTTTTCATGTGGTAAATGGTTACAAACAATTTGTTATTATCATTACATGTTAGAAAGTATACGACTGCTTCTAAAACGCAAAATCTTAGGGCATCAGGATTTTTTTGAGCTGTGATAATTTATGTTGTCCATCTACTAATTAGATGGAGAGCAAAGGCAATGTCTTGTTCAAGTTGATGTCCAAAATAATTGCACATGTAAAATCCATTTAATACAATAAATAGTCATTAGTTTCATTTGAATCATGATGGCCATTTGATGTCATCGAATTTGTGTCATAAATCCACAACATTAAACGTTGAGAGTATACTAAGAACTTGTTAGAAAATGAGGGGTTCAAAGCATCTTTAAAGGATTTTAGTCTTTGAAACACTTACATATTATTGTTTAGAGAAATAAAACAATAAATAATGATTAAACAATCACCTGTCATTAATGTTTAGAGAAACAGAACAGTAAACAATGATGCCCTAAAGGAATATCTCACTCAGAGAATCTCAAGTTCTTCTTAGACATAAAATAGTTACTTGAAAGAGAAAATGAAAATATTAAATAGAAAGAGAATGATGAAGAGCCATAGTTATGAAAGCGCGCGCCATGTTGCAAGGTGCAGTGCGGTGCGTGCCATGGCGCAAGACACGAGACGACGTTTGCACGTTTCTTCCCTTTGGAAAGGCTAGCTAATGATACAAATGTCATGTCTTTTCGTTGTTTTATTGTTTTTAATTTCTTTTGTTATTTATTTCTCATTTTTCACAATCCAAACTGCTTCTGATGTTGAAATGAGCTTGTACTTGATGATGGTAATGATGATTTGGCTTAGAGTATTGTTGCTAGAGCAACATAAGTGGAAGAAGCTAGATATCCAAGTATAAAAACATCCACATTAAGCGGTTTTTCAGCATCTACTTCAGCTCATTAATATCTTCACGAAGAAGAAATTGATCTAAATGAGACAGATTAGAAAGACGCTGAAACTTATGAATCTAACGATGAAGATATGTTGCTGAATCAGATTCAGTTTTTTACTTTATCAGTAATATGTACTATTATGTTGGATTTTTACTTTTAAAGATCACGCTTGAGATTCTATGCATATGGTATTTTTATTTGATAATGTTTTTTGCAAAATGTCTAATAAAATATGTCACATATGTTTTAATGAAAAATATATAGATTATATTGAACCTTTTAAATTAGTTGTTATATATATATATATAATTTATAAAAAAATTCTATATATGCACAATAAGTTAGAACGCGTGCGCCATTTTCCATGCTGCGCGTTAAGGCTCCGGGAAGGCTTTGCGTCTTTTTATGCCGTGCACCATTAATAACCAATCGAAGAGAAAAATGTTAGCTAAATGTGTTTTTTTAAAGTAAGATGCCAAGTATGTTCTCTATATGCTGCATAGAGGCCTACATGCCGTGCACCTTGCTTAGTCAAATGCTATGTATGTCTCTGATATGCAAATGTCCTAGTGTGGTTGGATTTACAATTAGACTTGGAGGTTGATTATTTCTGCCGTTGAATATAAATAAAAAGTTGAATATAAATAAAAGAGTACATTGACACATGTAAAGCTCGTGCGTATAAAAACTAAACACATCAAATCAAGATATCAAGGCCATGTTGTGCATATTATCAGTTATTATTTTTGGCTTTATCAAATAATGATATAGAAAAGCTATGCAATTTGATGCGAGCATTTATAGCTGTTTTAGTTTGAACTTTAAACACAAAGATATGTTAGAAAAATGATGTTGGATTTTTTTTTAAAAGTATAAATGATAGAGATATATTTTATTTCAAAATAAAAAATGTCCACGCCTCGTGTGTGACACTGAAGTTAGTAGCACTGTATATCAAAAATGCTATTTTGTCAAACATGACTTCATTCTTGCTTGCTAACTAATTTTATTTTTGATTTAAATTCTAATGTTTGCAAGGATGTGACAACTACAAATTAGTTCTGTTACGACATTTCTTCGTTGCATGTTAGAGATGGATGTTTTTGGTTTATACATCTTAGAGTTAGAACAAATTGAATAAAAATAATAATACCAAAATGTAGACAAATAACATGAAATCGAACTTGTGGTCTTCGTTGTAACAATTTTTTTTTGGTAATATGTGATAGAATACCCAAAAACATTATATAAGTTAAAAACATACCAATGTTTCACAATTTTTACGAAGGAAAATAAAAGACATACTGCTGTTTTCTTGAATTGCAAAAAATGTGGAAAATATAAATAAATAACAAATGACGATCTACATGAAATTGAGCTATGACCTTTGTTACACCAAACTTTTATGTGACACCAAATTTCATCTTGAAGCTAGGCACAGGAACATCGAATATACAAGTTCAAACTAAGACATTTAGAGTCTATTTTTTCATTTGTTATCGATTATTGACAATAATATATTTTTAGTTGTTATATTGTTAATCGACCAAAATGATAAATATTAACTATGAATTATATTGACTTTGTTAATGAATATGAGTTTATGTATAAAAATAATATTTATAAATCATATAGAAACAAAATTTATTTTTGAAACAAAAGAATTAGAGGGTTTATTTAGAAGTCATATTAATATAATATTGTAATTGTATGTTGTAGCAACCACACCTTCAGACACACAAATTCAAAAGACTAAAGTGACTTCCGAACTCGTGTTGTGTCAGAAAATGTGAGTCAGCGGAGTTTTAGAACATTACATGATATAAAGACTAATATCAAATTTAAAACATTTAATACTAAAAATCTCACAGCGGAAGAAAATAAAATATAAATACTGAAAATAATCTAGAGTAATACAGTCTTAAAATAGTCGTGGTACATATGATGTTTGACTGATAAGTACATAAATGAGTAACTATAGGTAAAATAAATCTCTAACGCGCTAAGTCACCTCATCCACGCATCTTGTCTTGCCCGCTCTATCTACTGACCTGACCACTAGTGGTAGATATAAAGGGGGAAAAAATGAAGGGCTAGACAAAGTCCGATTAACGAATTTTATTGCCAATGTATGATGTTCACAAATAATTAACTGACAATTATAATCTACACAACCTAGGATGTCTATTTGTGTTCGTATATTTTATACAAAGAATTGGTTACTTTACAAATCATGAGGTATAATTCTTGTTACACTTACATAGTTAAACTACTCCACGGAGGTTGAACAACCTACAACTAACAACTCTATGTTGATTCCTAGTATATGATCTCGATAATTAACTTTCTAACCAACATTGAGTTAACATTCTGAATGACAAACCACCACACATACCGCACTTACATACTAAGCGAACATCGCAATCCTTAGACTCGTGCTGAGTATACTATATCGACGATTTATGCCCCACGTAAGCATTCGTGTCACATTCTCAATGGTAAACATGTCCTATCCTCTTTATCATTCAACCCGAAGCTAAAGAAATCGATTCCATCGTAGGCCCAATCGCTGTCCATCCATACAGCCCTATTATTGCGGACGTCTCCGTCTCCCTTTCCTGGTTCCTACATGTTTAACATGTGACCGGACGTGTCTCAATAATAATAAAAGCTTCTAGTTTGTTGCTATTGCACGCTTGTTGAGTTCCACGTTACGTCCACCATGAAGTGTGAACCTAGGTACGTCATCTAGTGTAAAACTGATTCTTGTTGCAACTGCTCCATGGAACTACGCGAATTTCTAATAGTCGAGAAAGTGGGGACAAGTCTCCCTATTCGCCTAATTGGCCTACATCAGGTTTAGGTTCAACCCGAGCTTGCTGAAACAATTCAGATGTCCGATTTTGATTCCGGACGTCCGAATAAGGTTTCAGACATCTGAAATAAGTCATTTTCGAACTATTTCTTTTTCGTTTCGAACTGTCTAAAATTTGGATGCTTGGAAATGAATTCAGACATCTGGTTACTTTTCAGACGTCTGGTTTTGACTTTTCATATTTGATAATTTTTTTATTTCGTTATTTTCGTTTGTCTTCCTCGCGAATTTGTATATGCAAACTAGATATATTCAATAGGCATTTAGCTACAATTTTGATTATTGTTTATACACACTTCAGCTAATTTATCTTGACAATTGTATATAACCTTTAAACCATTTATCTAAATACTCTTCAAATGATTTTCTATGTGTATTTCAATTTATCTTCTACATATATTAAAAATTTAATGGTGTCAAGATATATGTAAATTCGAAGGATAAGTTGTTTTCTTTCTTGTTCATAAAAACCAATTCAAATTTTAAGCAAAAATCAAATCTATACAATTAATGGTAATTTCAATTCCATTTGCCTTTCTCTTCCAAATTCGTAGTAATTATTTTGTCAATTCATCAATCGAAGTTTTAAATTTCTTTCAATTCATAAGCGTTTAAAAATAAAAATAAAAACATAGATTCAAGATTAAAAATCAAGTAAAAAGGATATTAACTACTTATTAATCATCATAGCACATCGTAATCAATTCACTCACCTTTTCAAAACTTTTCTTCTTCTAATTTGATTTGAATCACCTTTCTTATACCTCCTAGCTTGATTGGTTCGCCATTCTTTCTCCCTTTCTCTTTTAATTTTGATTCTATCTCCTTCAAATTTGATATGTTTTATTTTGATCTTGACATACTCTTCAAATGATTTTCTATGTGTGTTTCAATTTATCTTCTACATTAATTAAAAATTTAATGGTGTCAAGATATATGTAAATTCGAAGGGATAAGTTGTTTTCTTTCTTGTTCATAAAAACCAGTTCAAATTTTAAGCAAAAATCAAATCTATATAATTAATGGTAATTTCAATTCCATTTGCCTTTCTCTTCCAAATTCGTAGTAATTATTTTGTCAATTCGTCAATCAGACTTTTAAATTTCTTTCAATTCATAAGCGTTTAAAAACAAAAACAAAAACATAGATTCAAGATTAAAAATCAAGTAAAAAGGATATTAACTACTTATTAATCATCATAGCACATCGTAATCAATTCACTCACCTTTTCAAAACTTTTCTTCTTCTAATTTGATTTGAATCACCTTTCTTATACCTCCAAGCTTGATTGGTTCGCCATTCTTTCTCCCTTTCTCTTTTAATTTTGATTCTATCTCCTTCAAATTTGATATGTTTTATTTTGATCTTGGTTTACAAAATTTGAAGAAGGGAATAAAAAGTGTTTAGATTTGAGTACTCGTGAGGATGAAGAAGAATTGTATATATATAACTAGGGAGGTGGCGAATAGGGTTTAGAATAAGAAGTGAGATTTATGGCTTTATAATTATAGGTGAAGTCTAGATCTAGGAAAATTCATATGTTTATTACTCATCCTTACACATACACAAAATTTCTTTCCTTATATTTCCTGAGATATGTTTTTATTCTCCCAAATAATGTGATTAATTATGATTCAAATAAATCCATTTATTAAAATTCAATTTAGTTAATATCATTTATTGATATTCTTTACATTTATTATTACTGATTATTGTGGAGAATCATTTATTAATATTCAAACGTATATGTATATATGTGTGTGTTTATTTAGATTAATTAAGAATCTTATTCTTTATCAGTAATTACACAATCAATTTGTAACCGATTAGTATTAATCTTTCTATGTTCAAAAGAAAAAATAATAATCTAATTTACCCCTTATTCTTTACTAATAAAGAGATATCGTACCTTACCTCTTCTTTTAAAATAATGCTTTCCTTCCATGCATTTATTGTTCTCTTCGCTTTTTAAAATATATAGCATTAAAAGCATTCCTTTTATATATAAATATATTGTTACGTTCCCTTTTTTATATAGCAATAATTTTATTATTCATGCTTTCCTCTTGAAGCGGTTTCAAATTTGTGCATATAAATATCTTTTCTTCTTTTCTTTTAATGCACATAAAACTATTGTACCTTTTTAGGGTAATTCTCATAAATTCACTTAATTACTTAATAAATAAGTTTATGATTTATTCTTGTAATTAATTCTTAAACTTAATTTCAAAATAGACGCTAAACACAACATGCGCTCTAGGGTAAATGGTCTGTATTTCATTTATGCGGTGTCTGTTTCTGATGTTTTATATATGAATTTGAGCTAGAAAAGTCTACCCGACGCAATGGAAAAGTCGAATTTTCCAAATTCATTTGTAAAATTTAGTTTTTCAGCCTTATGTAAATTTACCAAATTGTCTTATTTTTAATTAGCTAGCAATTTTTATTAACAATACGGGGTGTTATATATGTAAAAATATATTTTCTTTGTCAATGATATACAATTTTGAATCATAAAAGTGAAATACTTGATATTTAATGTTGATTAAAGAAAATGATAAGAGATACTTTTAGCAGGAAAAAGTAAGAAGGGAAAAAGACGAATATTTAGCAAACACATATTATGGAATTTATTTTTTTTGTTATAAGAAAAAAAAGAACTAAATTTAAGATTGCATTCATCTAATTCAATTAATTTCATGTACTGGTTGAAATATCAACAAAATATTTCAATTTCGTTTAAATAAGTTAAAAGGATATCAAGTTTCTTCTTCTTCAAAAAATAAATAAGATTTATATCAGGAAAATGTAACCAAAAAGGCTTTAAAAAAATATAGTTTGGAAATTCAAATTTTTTTCATAATTTTTTTAAGGAATTCAATTATACAAAGTAAAAGTACTTTGTTAACTACAAGGTTGTAGAATTTGCTTGGCGGACTCTAAGTTGTGAATCAAGATTAAAGATTATTTTTTTAGGCTAAGTTACTGGAAGATATTTGGAGCTGGACATTTTTTGATGAACTCATGTATTTTGAATATAATTTCAGATTCTTTATGCAATTTTTTTTTACTATTCCGTAAAATATACTTATATATCTAATAGTTAAAATTCAATTATCAATTCTTATGGCCAAAGAGAAGACGATATCCTATTTCCAGTTATTGCATTGCATATTACTTAGTATGCATTCATCCACAATGGTAAAGCATTTCCGAAGATAATCAACTAAATGCATATGTGAGGTGTAAGTTTTGCCTAGTGCTTGGGTAGAGTCTGAATGGACACTTAGGTGGTAAGCATCGCGTAGCGCATAGGCAAGACCTTGTTGGATGGACAACAATGGTAGATTGTGGTGCAAACATTAAAGATCCACCTTCTTATTAGTACATTTGTGAAATACATGCCTCTTATATTTTAAAATATATGAAATAATCTTAACCAAATCTTTGTAAAAAAATAAAGTAGGAAGTAAATAAAAGCAAGTTCAATTATTTTCAAAATCTTCAAGATAATTTTGACAAGGATAAATCAATTTCTTAGATAAATCAAGGTTTTTATATAATAGTTCAAGATTTGTCTTAAGATGACACATGTTTTTGGAAAAAATATTGTTAACAAATCTAGAATAACTTTTTGCAAGAAATTCAAGCGTGCAAAGAATTTTTTAACAATGATGTAGACGACAAAGATCCACCATACAAGTATGCATTTGTTAAGATGCAATTTTTCATACTTTAAAAGGTTAAAAATATTGAGGTTTTCAAATTGGAATTCAAATCTTGAACTATAGAATTTAAACTCTAAATCAAAAAGGATTTAATCTTAATCGTATGTTCAAAAGATCTATATTTTAAGGTTTATGCTTACTTTGGAATTGATTTTGATGCTTAAACTTCATCATCTTGACCTAAAATTTAATTTTCTTGTTTCATTTTGTTTGCCTAATAAACGTTAAATTTGGAATTGTGGATCCAAACAAGTAGATTGAATGTATTAGTATGGGCTAAATGATTTTCTCAATTTATGTTTTAATTTAGTTTGAATTGGAATATAAATCGAATCATAAAGGAAGAGATCCGATTTGAAATAAGATTTAATTCATAAGGTTTTAAGATTTTCGACAATAATGAATCATTGACCTAATTTAGATTTGTTAAAATATCAAAGAATTTAAAACAAAATTAAATAACGTAAATTATTACAAAAAATTGAAGATTTATCATTAAAAATCAACTTATTTTGATAAAACGAGAAATTATATATAAAGATAAGTAAAGAATTTAGATAAAAAAGATGGAATTGTCCAACCAACAGGGTTGACTCAGTTGATTAGTAGTTTAGACTATGAAATTAAATGTAACGACTTTAATCTCCGAGATCGGCACTTGTTGACATAATGAACCGTGTTAAAAAAAGATGAAATTGTCCAAAATTGTTGCATTTTGACGTGTTATAGGATAATAGAAATAGTTCAATCTTATGTTAAAAGATGGAAATAAGCTACTATTGGTAATGAGCTATAAAAAATTATAAAAGAATAAAATCATGTTATTTGTTGGAACCATTGTTTAAAATATCGACCATCTTGGTCGTGATCTTATTATGGAGTCCACACAAAACGAAAAACAAAATTTCGGTGAAAATTTTGTTTTTCATATATTTGTCGAGATCTCGGTGTCTCGACCAATATCTCGTTTGAGATCAAATTTCGATTTCTTGACCGTTATGAATTTATTTTGTATTGAAGTGAATTTTGAGCAAGTCAAAATTATGTAATAAGTTGCAAAACAAAAATTTATATAGGCATGTGACAAGTCGAAATGCAAGTGTTCAATGTCAATGCAAGTAATGATGCCAGTGGAATGACCATCAAATGCACACAACTTAAGGTATAGCTGGTTACATGGAAATGAAGACACATCATCTCGAGAATTATGCATAGATATGTCCAGCAGGACCTAATTGTACTAATTGTATGTGGAATCTTTAGGAAAGTTGAATTTCATCTCGGCGGAAAATAGAAATAGAATTTTGGAACTGAAATTTTGCGAGCTATAAGTACCCTCAGTTTCTTTCTCATTTTGTCATTCTAAAAGAAAATTATAGAGAAAGAAAAAAAATACATCGTATAAAAAAAAGAAAAAGGAGAATTCAAATCTATATCGGTTAAGAGAAATCAATGAGTAAATCTCACGTTTGAATTCCTCTCTTGCATGATTAGTTTTATTGGTTCTTTTTTTTGCTAGTGTACTACAAATGCAATTGGTACAAACTTGGTTTTATTTTGTTGATTTTACAAAAATCACGTAAATTAAAGTTATTTTTAAGGTAGTATTTACTAGTATTATTATGCAAGGAAATCAGTTTAGACATAATATATACATTGAGATCGTCCTATATGAAGTTTAGGATCGACATGTATATCCAAAATGAATGTCCGAGATTAGAGAATGGATTCTATTGAAATCCAAGATCTAAAACCTTGGTTAAAAAGAAAACAAAAAGTTGTTCAAAAGATAAGATTATGTTACTAACCACCAAGACAAAGTATAATAAAGAATTGAATGATTTTCTTATAATACTTCCAAAACAAACCATAATCAAAAGTTAGATGATGTCCATAATGATTTCGATCGACAATGGTTAAAATTCAAATGCGACATAATGATATTTGCCAATCGTAATGGCATCCAATAGTAAAATTGATTAAGTTATTCTATACGAGCGTTACGGCACGTGCTTTGTGCGTGAATTGTTTTTTTAGCAAATTGTATGTGTTTAACGCATTCAATAGAAAATTATTTGCACAAATATTTGGTCATATTTTTACATTAAAATCACACATGTAATTAGTTTGAATTTTTATTTCCAAGTTACATCTAATTTTTCATTAAATTTTTATTTATATTATTA
Organism: Allium cepa; assembly: GCA_030765085.1. Taxonomy (NCBI): domain Eukaryota; kingdom Viridiplantae; phylum Streptophyta; class Magnoliopsida; order Asparagales; family Amaryllidaceae; genus Allium; species Allium cepa. Next base: position 686,626,117 of record CM060932.1, on the reverse strand, counting down.
ATTAATAAAAAATAAATTTGAAAATAAAGTTTATTTGTTAGCTTCCTATTTTTAAATGATATTAAGATTTGTTAATATTTAGGGACGTTTTGAATTTGTAAAGAAAATTTAATTGTTAGATCCTATTTTCAAGTGATATTAAAATTTGATAATATTTGTAGAGAGACATTTTGAATTTGTAAAGAAAATATAGTTGCTAGATCCTATTTTGTTGTGATATTTAGAATTGATAATATGAAAGGCATTTTTGGTTGTTCAGACTGACATAAAAAAGGTGACACCAAGACTATTACAAATATTATTAAAGATATGCAGTGAAACATGTTCAACTAATCAACACATTTAATGTAAAAACATGAAAGAATAAAATTTATTTTAAATATGTGCGATGGAGTTGCGGTCATACAAGAAGAGATCGAATTAGAAATGATGATATACGTGGTAAACTTAGAGTAGCATCAATTGAGGAGAACCTAATTCAACATCGTCTAAGATGGTTTAGACATCTCCAATGAAGACCGCCCGAGAAACATGTGCGCGTTGGAGTTATAGGCCGCGTCGTTTGCTCAAAGAGAGGTAGAGGTCGACCAAGGCTACATGGAAGGAAGTAGTTAAAATGGACATGAAGGGTTGGAATATATCCGAAGAGGTGGTAACGGATAGAAGCGCGTGAAAGTTAGCGATCCGTGTACCAGAACCATGAGCTATGAGTTGTATAAGTTTTAGATTATATGATTAAGGAAAAAAGTCTAAGACGTAGCGTTTGGTCTCTGATCAATATTACTATCAACACCATTATTACTACGAGCGTTATGGCACGTGCTTCGCACGTGATGATGGTACGTACTTCGCACGTGAATTGTTTTTTACAGATTGTATATGTTTATCTCGTTTGGAAAAATTGCATAAGTATTTAATCATTTTTTGCATTGAAATGATATGCAATTAGTTTTAATTGTTCTTTCTAGATTACAACATCTAATTTTTTGTTAGCTTGAATTTGCATTTTTATTGCTAATTAGTGAAGAATAATTTAATTTTTTATTAGTTTGAATTTTTATTTCTATTATTAATTAATAAAGAATGGCTTTGAAAAGAAAGTTTATTTGTTAGATCCTATCTTTAAATGATATTGAAATATGAATAATATTTGCAAATGAGCGTTTGAATTGGTAAAGGAAACTTAGATCCTATTTTTAAGTGATATTAATATTTAGTAATATTTATAAAAGGGCATTTTAGGTAGTTTACGTTGATACCAAAAAAGTGCGACACCAAAGATATTACAACTATTATTAAAGATTTGTGCCGTTATCATCATTTATTTATTATTATTTTTATTATTTTTTAACATTTCTATTTCTACCTTTATTTTTATTTTTTACTTATTCACGATTATTACTAATTTATTTAGTTGACTTTACTTTATTATTGCTATTGTTATTGTTATTATTATAACCTTCACATTACTTTTATCACTTAGTTTCGGGTTCCATCTCTAACCGACCCCAACTTGTTTGGGAAAATGGCTTTGTTGTTGTTGTTAAATATGTGCCCGAATTTCATATCTATTACAATTTCTTTATGGTATCAAAGCTTTCTACTTTACCGGATATTTTCTTAATCTTCTTCCTGTTCGTTTTATTTTATTTCTTTACTTGCAACGGTCAAGAAATCATGAACTCTTCTACTGTTATCTTACGATGGTGTGTTGGACAATAAACTTATATTCATCAATGCTGCAGGCCAAAGTTCTCTTAAACTTACATCCATTCACTTCATTGCAAGCTCAAATAAACTCTCTAGTTATTGATTATGAATTGTTGGACCATACAGATAACACTGCAAAATCATCATCATCAACAGATCGATCATATAACTATTGATGTCACCAAAATCACTTATTAACACATGTTATCATTGCTTCACTCTCAAAAATCGTTATGCCATTAGTTTTTTTTTTTTTTTTTGAATACAGTTCACCGATGCGAACAAGTTTCATTCTCGAGGACCGTCGTGATCTTTAGTCTCGTAGTCTGAACTACTAACCAACTGAGCCAACCCTGTTAGCCGTTATGTCATTAGTTGCTTCTATAAAAATGTCTAAAGAAAGTTAAGATAAGATTTGTCATTTGTATTAAAGATACACTCACCATATTGATAATCACTTAAATGAAGAATCTTGATAATCACTTAATTGAAGAATCTTCAACTTGTGATTCATGTACCACGATTTAGAATTTGGCTATTGTATTATCTTTCGGTACGTGCATTCTAAAAAGCAGTGCACTAGTGTTTCGAAATGTTGTGTGCATACAAGTTGGTACGTGGATTTTGACATACTGAAGCGTTGAATCTAATGCTTCAGTGTTTAGAAACATGTGATCAGACGTTATGAAACGTTGATTCCGATGTTCAAACATTCATTTCGACGATCTTAAGTGTATTATATTAGTAAATATTAAGCAACAATGATTAGCTGTGACAAAATATAGACAATATAAAGAAATATTTCAAATATGCTTTGACAAGATTAATTTTTTTTTTGGGTCTTCTACTTGAATTTACTGTGTGTTCATCTATTTGAGTGGTTAAGAATATTATACATATTTATATGTAAAGAGAGCATTCTCTGAAAACATTCCATGGCCTGTGTAGGTGTATTTTGTTTTGACTAAGCGTTTCGATTAAACATATCCCTAACATATTGCATTTCGCAGATTGTAACATTTTCTGTTTTTGTATTTATTTCGTGTATCACATAGCCTATGAAAAATATTGTTGAAGAACTTGCACTGTTTTGAATCTCATTACTCTTGGCTCAAAGCACGTCAGTAAAACAAGTTAGATGTAAAATCAAAACTATGTATCTTTCTAAGTTACTCAAAAAACGAGGTGCATATATTTATGTTACGAGTCACGGTAAGAAGGAATTATTCCATTTGTTATATCATATAAATGTTCAAATAAAAGAAAAAAAAAATCTTCCAATCATTACCAAATCAATTACTTAACTATCACTATCCTGAAAACTATATAATCTTTTGAGTTGAACCACTTTCTTTTTATACAATGTTTTGTTTTATTTTCTAGACAACAAACGTTAAAATTTCATTATATTTCAGTTTTAGATACATAAGTTACTTTTGAGATTGTGTCGAGAGTCGAGATACATAAGAGTTCCCTATAACGGTCCGAGTTCATGAGTTTCCAATCACATTTGTGGAGTTTCACAACAAACTTGTGTAGTTTGTGTGCTCTCCTGAAAATGAACCAAACTTGCTAGTTACCACAAGCGCTCTTCTCAACTAGAGGAACACTCTTTGTTTCACTAAAAAAAAAAAACTAACCTGTTACCATCCCTACTGCTTATTAGACTCAAATATCTTATGTTGATCCGACAGAGATCTATAATAAACCAACAATCTTATGCTTCTCAAAATCAGCTTAGTATATGCAAATATTAGCAAAGGTCCTTCCACCATGATTCTGAAATAGCATGTCAGGTTTGCGAGAAAGCTATACACTTAGCCAAAAAATGCTATCAAGCCGAAAATGGTTTGAATGCAAACCTACAGCTAATTACACATCCCCAGTTTCTGGCTCAAATCAAGGCAGGATTATGGATTCCGCAACTTCTTATCATATCACTTCTGACATCAAAAATCTTTCTCTTCATTCAGATTATGATGGACTCTACGAGATAGTAGTTGGTGACATATCAAGTTTGAAAATTACACCTGTTAATTTTGATACACTTTCTTATCCTAAATCATCATTTCATATATTTAATATGCTATGTGTTCCTTATATTCATAAAATTTGATTAAGTTTCGTGATTTTGCAAGATGGTAATGTTGAACTTTTTGATGATTGTTTTTTATGAAGGATCCACACGCATCGGTAGTTCTAATGCGAGAGTTGAATAGAGATGATGTTTATGCAATGTCAATCTACAAATAAAGCAATGTTTCGGCCTAAGCCTCATGTCAATGTCTATAGATATTATGTTTATTGGCACAAGCATCTTCATCATCCTTCCTCTCAAATTCAGCAGATGATCCTCAAGTCTTTGTCTTTACCATTTAAACCTTCATTTAATGCACTTTGTAATTCTTGCCAATGTAATAATAGTCATCAAATTTATTTTGATTTAGCAAGTTCATTTACAGTTCTTACGTTTGAATTTGTCTTTAAAGATTTTTTGGTCCTGCTATCATACAATCTATTGTGGTTATGCTATGTTATTTTGTCAATCGTTATATTAAGTATATATGTTTTTATTTCATTGAATATAAAATTGATATATGAATTATATTTCCACGATCTCAAACATTAGTTGAGAACTACTTTAATGCTATATATATATATATATATATATATATATATATATATAAAATCTCCATAGCACCCCTGTTTGGGAGCACTCCAATTGCCTCTTATTTTTAGCCACAAGTCTTTATTTAAATAACGGTTTGAGGGGAGAGAGAATTAGTGGGAAGAGAGACAAAAATATGAGATGCATATCAGGGGGCTGTAGGGGTGTAGGGGTGCTGCACTAAGCCGTGACTCCCCACCCCAAGACCCACGTTAATAAAGAGTATTACTGGGTAATACTGTCTGCTAATGCGGAGAATAGGGCTGGTTAGGAGCGACCATCAATAGTCTTGTCTTAAATATCTATTGAATACGTCGATTAGTGCTTTATATTTTTTTTCAAGTGGATCGACATATCCAATAAATGCTTAATACAAAACTACAGGTGGTTATAGGATCTATCAAAAAAAAATACAACTCAAATGCATAATACATCACTGAACAGCAAACAAATATATATACATGTATACCGATTCATCCCAATACAATACGAATAATACATCATAAATGGTGTGACGACCACAATATACACACGAGTCAAAACAATATACATATCAGAGAGCAACAAAAAGACTACAACAAAAAAGGCTAGCGGATAAGTCCATGCGGAAGCAGGATATGCTTAGTCCATAAGTGTACCTAACCTGAAACATATCGGTCTGACTCGAGTATAAAATACACGAGTCAGTCTAGCTAAACAAATCAGTTTATAAGGATAAGTGATAATATGAACATAAGGCAAGGTGATACTCTTCTCAAGTGAGAAGGAATAATTCAAGGGTACGTGATTACTACACGTGGCATAATTAAGCAGGTATAGTAATTTCTAGTGATATAAGGATATCACTAAATATGAATGCAACTCAAAGATGATAAAACTCTATAACAAATCTCATAATAAAAACACGCCTCATCTCATCGGCGTATCACAACATATCAAATATGGTTTAGGAGAAAAACAACTCCAAAGAGAAGAAATCTCAAACCCACCACATCAGCATCTCAAAACACCCTCAAAGAAATCACCATTTCAAAATACGCCATAGGGCAATGAAATATAAATCTCCAACGTAGGAGACCATCATTCCAAATAAACGCCAAAAGAAAATCTCATATAACGCCAGTGTAGGCAAATCAAACCTCAAAAATGGAACTTTCAAGAGTTCAAATTCCCAAAGATAATCGCCACAAAGATATATCGAATGGTTCAAAGGGCCAATTCCGGAAAGGGGTGATACACTAGGGAAAATAGTCAAAGAAACCATCTCAAAAGTGTTTGCACGTACATGTGGCCGAAGTCTTGCCAAGTACTGTTATCTTAAATAGGTACCTCGTCCGAAGGCAAAACGTTACAATGACAAATACGCCGCAATGACAAATACGTCGCAATGACAAATACGTCACAAACTCTCGAATAGGAACCCAAATAATGTTGACGTGTGTCCCATACCGCACGTTCGCACCAAACAGTTTACTAACAGCTAGTAAATTTCACACTCAAAGCAATAAAAAGTTTACCTTGAAAATAAGCTTTGAAAAACCGATTTCGAAAATAATTTGGAAACCATATTTGAAAATTTCATTTATTATACAGGATAAATAGGTTTTATACTTTAAAATATTATATAATAATTATTTTTAAATCTTCTAAATTTTAAAAATAATTTCAAAAAGATTTGAAGAAAACCGTGCTTGAAAACGACCAAAAACAAACAAAATTCCAAACTTATTAAAACTCAATTTACCACGTCCGATTCAATATTTTTGGCCAGTAGATGTGAGATTTTAGTCCCACCTTGCGAATTTGAAGAGAGAAACCCGGATCTTCAGAAGAAAGATGGAAGCTTGAGATAGCTTCAGATACCTATAAAAACATAATACAGAGAGACTAATCAACCGAATTAGGATGCCTAACATATTGGATCCTTTTAGAATATAGGATTGTGAGTTTTATAAAAAGCAAACCAATCCATTCCCAAATTATATTGATCCAAGGAGAAGACTAATGTGCAAATTTGTGCAGAAAGAAAAGCTACAAAGATCATCCTCAATATTATCATACAACATTCCGAAGAACTAGAGGCACGTGCTCAATGACACCCATGTTTTGCAGCATTCCCGCAGTCCCATGTTTTCCACCATACAATTCGAATTAAATAATATGGGAAGAGAGGGATAGTTATATTATTTAATTCAGACTATGTGGTGGAAATCATGAGGTTATAAGGGTGCTGCACTATTTGATGTACCATTGAACGCTCTTATCTCGCTATATGTGTGTATCAGTTTATTTAGATGGTAGAATGAATATACAAATTGAACCAAAAGGAAAAAAATATATCTCGTTTTGGACATCAGTCATTTGTAAACTCCACCACATAAACCACAACACAATGATGTTTCTAAAAGGCACCATGGGAGTAATGTAGATATTGAACCGTATTGCATGATGCCATCATTGCTTTCTTCTTTCTTTTGGTGCTTTTCATTGCCCCCTTTCTTTCCACCTCCTTGTGGATGAATGAAAGAAGGGAAGTTACAGAACAAGGCATTGAAGGCCCGTGAAGTAGACAATAAGCCCCCCTCCTGTAAGTACTGTGTTGTCATAGTGCACCATTAATAACTGCTCACACTTTTTTAATGATTTTTTTTTATGTGATGCCAATGATGATAGGTGGATTTGGTAATTGGTTTGCGCCTTTCCAGATCCAAATGCCTTTTTAGGAGGGTCAATATACTTTTGAGACCAATCCAAACTATTCTTAGACCTTCTGCTTTTCTCTTGGATTCGCTGCTGGTTTCCAATTCAAATGTGGTTTGATGTACCTTTCATATTCTGGCGATTGGTTTGCTGTTCTTCGGATTCGCTGAAATTGCATATACTTGATCAATCATTTCCCACTCAAAACTCTTCCTTGTAAATCATCTTATGAAATTCTTCTAAAACAAAAGACCAAGGCAAAATGGACGACTGTAACTGATTGATTTGGACAACTTACTGAGACTAACACCACATATATTGCAGCAACCTAGCTCATAGCCACCATTATTCTTCTCAACATCATTATCTCTCCCTTAACTAAAGCTTAAAAAACCCTTCTAATTTAAACTGTAATTCATCATAACTATAATTGTTATGTTTAAAGTGCATCAAACAATATCACAATATTTCAATATTTAAGATCTTTTAAGTTTCTCATGGGGGGGTGTGTGTGTGAAGCGGCCATTGAGACACAAATACAAACACAAAATGCGACACTATTTATTTTGCATGTTAGATCTTATTGTGTTTACATTTGAGGTTGAAATCGAGGGGGTATCCAACCGCCAAGATTAATTGTGTCACATTTTATGTTTTTATTTGTATCCCAATATACTTTCCCATACATGCATGCATACATACATACACATGCATATGTACATACACACACATATATATGTATATGTATGTATCACTGGAGTATAATCATTTCCTTTGATAAGAAATGTTTTTTTGTATGCCAATTTGTAGGTAATATTGTACAGAATTTTGTTGTCCCACCAGTCGAAGGTGTTGCAGGAGGAGGGACTAGCTATGGTTGGGATGATGGTTCACAAAATCCTGTTTCAATGATGGGAGAAATTGATCCAAAGAAAATGCCAACTGAGGATTTGGTACATGTATGGTGCATGCCAAGCACAGCAAATGTTGGTCGTCAAGAAACTCCACGACCTTTGGAAAATGTAAACATTTCATGTCTCTAATCATAGTTTGATTGCTCAGAAAAAATCATCGTTGGGCTTTGTAAGATAATTGATAAAAACATATTGATCATAAAATGTGATATTTTTTTAGTCCAGTCTTTCGAAAATTATTTTATGGTTTGATAGGTCATGTGGTTATATTTCAACAACCATGGTAACATACTGCAAAAATGTAAATTCATCATCATATGCGATAACTGTCATTTCTACCAATCTAATCCCTTGTCATCTGGTCTGTAAAATGCAGTGTTCTTGCAGATGGCACAATACTGAGTGGTGTGACGTTTCTTCTCATTGATTGAATAATAGTTTGAATCAATATGATGAAGTCAATAACTATTTCTACTTAGGCTTAACAAGCAGATTGAGAAACATTAAGTTTCCATATTTCAGATTACAGACTGATTAAGTTTCCATATTTCAGCTTACAGACTGGTCACTGTATTATTATCTTTTATGACAGTTAAGAGTTATTGAATTGGAAAATGGAAAGGTTACACGTTTTATAATGTTCTGTGGACCATGCAAGAACACCTCCAATGCCAAGAGCATTATTTAAACTAAGAAACATATTGTCTTTCCTGATGCGTTTCCCAAATAGTAAATTCAAACGATCCACAAATTGCTTGTGTTCTACTTCTTCAATGTAGTTCATGTCTTTTAGTCCTTAATGCTGTAGATGTCTTATATTTTTCTTTATTTTATATTCTTACGCCAGATACAATTATTGGCGGCAAGAAATGAGAGAGAAAGTGTGCAGATTGCTTTACGTCCTAAAGTAACTTGGGAAAATTCAGGCATTGCAGGCACTGTAAAAATTGAATGCACCGATCTTTGCTCTTCTTCTGGTGATAGGTTAAACTTCAATATCATATTCTGTTGTACGTATTTTGTATGAATGGCTGTGTCTAGCGAACATAATATTTATTATTATAACTGTGGCAGGCTTGTTGTTGGTCAATCGTTAACAATGCGACGTGTGGTTCCTATTTTAGGTTTCCCTGATGCTCTTGTACCTCTTGAGTTACCAGTCAATCAAATAAACCTTCTTCCCGGGTATAATTTTATATTGAACCCTGAAAATTCCCTAAAAGATAGGCAGCTACTGGAGGAATCTCTTGCAATATCTTTCTCGTTTCATGTAAATAATGCGCTACTTTAATATTTATTGTTCAGAGAAACTTCATCATTATGGGTATCCATTGATGTTCCAGTTGGACAACTACCTGGTTTATATGAGGGGTTCATTCTCATAACTGCCATGAATGCAATTACAGAGTGACGGTCTATAACCTATATGTTAAATTAGAATTTTGTTCGAACTCTTATTGTGTTTGATCATTTAATAAATATCATGCTTTACCCTAATATGAACAGGTCGTCAGAAAAGTCATTAGCTACTGCTGAGAAATATCAGTTGTATAAAGATCTTAAATGCTGCCTTGATATTATGGAGCCAACAGGTGGAAAGCAGTTGGCAGAAGTGGTTTGTTTCTGCGTGGATTTACATTTTTAGTTATATGGAGTACAATCATTTCATTGTGATATACTTCTTAATCGTATATCTTCACGTTTAGGTAGAAAGAGTGAACTCTGCAACATCAGTTTTAAGGAGAGTTCTTCTGTCCCCAACATTTCAAGAATATACTGCACAGGATGGCTCGGATGACATTATGGATGAAGATAACTTGTTAAGCTCATCTATTCGCTTAAAAATAAGTGTTACAGTATGGGATTTCGTACTTCCATTACAGCCTTCTCTTCCTGCTGTATTTGGCGTATCCTCTGAAAATTGGCATCTACTGAAGCGAAAGTATGTCTAATACTAACGTTCTTTGTGGGACAGTGATATATCGCTAAATTGTGTATCTAGAGGTGGAAGGATCGAATCTTGTTGGCCTCAGTCATGAATTAACCATGTTTAAAAAAAAGTATGTCTAATACATTATTTGATATAAATGCATTGTTTGATCAGTGCCCACCAAAGTTTTTTCCATCAATTATATAAAGTACAAATTCTATTCTAGTTTATTATACAACCTTTTAAGTTATATATTAGTGGTTAACTGGTTATAACATATTTCGGTTCTGATTGTTAGTTAGAGTACTGGTCTTGACTGGTTTTTATAATAATTTTTTACAATCGGTCAATATATGATCTCGAGTTAATTCTTCACCAGTTTTAAAGGTTTAAGTACAACCAAACTTACACTACGCTGGTTATGATTGGTTTCATAACCAATGCCTAAAAAACTCAAATGCAAAGGTCTTCTCAACATCTCATAAACCAAGCAGCCTATCTACGATCAAAACTATACTGAAGAGTTTCGTATCATTGTCTATGAAGGGTTTTGAGTATACTAGTTTTGATCATTAATGGGAGGATCGATTTTAAGATGTTTTACGATCCATTTTATATCACATACAACCATGCCTGAAAATTTAGTTTTCATGAGTGACCATCCTAAAATTGTAAAATTACATACATATTCAAATAAAAAGTATATATTATATCAAAATTAATAATTAAAAAATATAATTTATCAGAAAAAGTAGATTTAAATATTACATCAGAAATTCATAACAAACTATATTTTGGAAAATAATAATAAGACAAGGTGAGTTTTCGATAAAAATTAAAAGTGGAAAAATTATAAAGGGTGGAGTTGGAAAGAAATTTTAGAAACTAGAAGGAAAAAAAAACTTTAGTCATGTTGGAAAGAAATTTTAAAAACTACAAAAAAATAAATAAAAAAAATTGGTCATGTTGGAAAGAAACTTTAAAGAGGGTAGTGTTGGGAAAAAAAAACCTTTGTTAGAATAAATAATTTGAAGTCAAAGTTATTTTTTTATTTGGAATGTTCAATACGATTATTTTAAAGAGGGTAGAGTTGGAAAGAAACTTTAGAAACTACAAAATAATAACAATAATAAATAAATAAAACAAAACAAACAAACCACACCTATTAGACATGTTGAAAGAAAAGTTCAAAGTTACACTATCCCGGTTTTGATCGACTTTTGTAAATATACGAACCTGATGCTTTAAAGAACTCGTAACCGTTAATTTTCATAACCTCTCATAAATGGGACCAATAAACGATCAAAGCCTTTGTAAAAATCTCCCAGGCAGAGCCGAAACATTTATAATATATTTTGACAATACAAAACCCTTGAGATGGCACATTTGGTGCACATTCTTTATGTATTTCCTCACATGTCCATCTTTGCAAAAAATGCTCCTAGGGTTGATGCTTCAGGATTGTAGCACATAAAATAACATTTTGTTTTATATTGAAAGTTTAGATGTAACGCATGCTTATCATAATTGCATTTCTTTTAAAAGTGCTCTTATAGAACGAGCGTACAAAATTCAAGTTTTCTGGGTAAGCATCCGACAGTAAAGTTTTTGCCCGCAAATATCTTTATGTTCGAGTGATTTGAATCCAACAGTTACAGGTCCACACTTGAGGGGTCCTACCATCTGCGCTAGTTGTCGTTCACTTATCGGAATTGTTTTTTTTGTTGTATAGTAAAAGACTTTCACCCTCTCTAACTGTTAATATTATACTTTTAGAAATTCTAAAAATTAATGAACTTAAACAATATGTTATTTTATAATTTGCTTGTGTCATTATTATAAACAATTTGGACTTTTGTACCTTTGCATTTTTGAATTATTACATTCTTTTTGCATTATTGTGGGAAAGTTGTATTTTTCTCTCTTCGATTAATCAAATAATTTTATTAAAATAAAATAAATTGAAGCAGCCTTAAATCAGTTTAAACTACATATTTTTCTCATAAACGTTACCCATATTCGTTACAAAGTATACAAAATCACTTATGTCAAATTAGACTTCGATTATTTTGGCTCAATATATTTTTCTACCCAAGTTTATATTATATGAATGGTATCACATGCGCCGAAGAACTATATAGAAATATTAAGTTTCCGAATTTGATGTTTTTTTTCTTTATTATGAGGACGCCTCTGCCCAATCTTGACTGTTACCTAGATATCTGAAACAGTGATTGAAGATCGTTTTAAATTGACACATGGAAATGATGCCTGGTACAACGCATTAGATCATCATTTTAAGTGGCTTCTTCAGTATAGAATCAGTCCATATTTCTGTAGATGGGGTGACAGTATGCGGGTCCTAACATATACTTGTCCATGGCCAGGTAACTGAGTATGCTTCAATAAGCCTTATGTAAAGCTCATATAAGGTTTGAACTTTGAAGTGTTTGTATTTCCTGCTTTGAGCCTCTGAAACGTTTGTGAAGAATAGTATATTTTCATTGAACCTTGTTTTTATAAGGTTTATCTATCTAATAATGTATTTGTTGCTTTTGAAGCCGACCATCCTAGATCAGAATATTATTATTCAGACCCAAGATTAGCAGCATATGCTGTGCCTTACACCCCTGTGTTTGACTGGTAAACCTAGAATTAGTCATTGGTACTTATTTTGCTATGTTTTTCCCTAAGATGTTAATACAATAGCTGTATCATGCATCACAGTAGTGATGCAGCAAGAGAATCTTTGAGGAAGGAGGTTGATATTTTGAAGACCAAGGCCCATTGGCGAAAGGCTTATTTTTACTTATGGGATGAGGTATGCGTTAGCCAGCAGCCGCAACTTGTTAATTTATCGAACTTCAATCTAAAACTTGTTATAGTAAACCATAGCTTATGGTCAACAAATTCCTGTTTATTTTTTGCCCACATGTTTACAAAGAGTTAATACCTGTTTTACTACATGCCAGCCATTGCGCCTAGAGCAGTACGATAAGATTCACAGCATGTCTGGCGAGATAAAAGCATATGCACCTGATGCTAGAGTCCTAACCACATATTACTGTGGTAATAATTCAAATATTTTGTACTTTTTCATTTTTTGATTTCATGAACTTATTTACTAAACACGTCTTTTTTTTCCTCTTCTTATTCATTAATTTTGTATATTACCGTAGCAATAGTGTTATAATTTATGTTCATAGCCAAGTGATAAAACTTGACTTAACATAGTACTCTTCTTGTTTGGGAGTTTTTATCGTTATCGATTACGTACAATATTGTCTGAAAGCCCACAGGAGGAAGGGTTGCAGGGACAAGTGTAGGAAATACCAAAATAGAAATAGTGAAACATGACTCCTAGATAAGTTTGAAGTTGCAGACAAGATGATACTGTGTTTTAATATTTAATCTGTATGAATATTATTATGTACTTCCATGAATGTTTGAAAATTGTTTTGTTCTTTCTATTATTGTTATGAAGTTATATGAATGTTTTAGATAATTGGTTTCTTTCGTCCGCTGCAATAACCTTGTATGAAAATAGATGTTCATATCTACTTAGAAATATCTGTCTGTCTATTTAAAACCATGTTTCATCCAGTTGTCAAATCAAAAATGTTGAAACATGGTTCTTACCAAGAAACGCTGGTCTTTTGCAAGGTTCCAACTTCTACACCATAATATACCTTTCTTTTGAACTTGCCCGTATTTATCATCGTCCCTGAGCAATGATGTTTTTTTCTTTTCTTTTTCAAGATAATCCTTCATGTTCTGTTAAGTTCTGCTTATATGATGTTCATTCCAAGTTTGAGGTTTTGTGATGCATGGCATTTCATGGGTTGGACATGTTGGAGTTTCCATTGTACCCTCTACATTATTCTACCCAACTAATCTTAGGACAACAGAAGCAGTCTCAGTCACGTCCCAATTAAGAACAATTTCGATTCTTGTATTACGTTCTTGTAAACCTATCAGTTTTAGGTTGTGGCTGACTTGCCAGTTTTTTGTTGGTTGCGTTTCACAGTTGTTACAGATCTTGAAAATTATTCGTGGTGTAAATATTTTCCGAACCACAGCATTTGGTGTTTTATCAACTTTACCAGTCAGCATGCTATTCCAACCATTATCTTTTGTGTGCGTTATTCTAACCATTATGCAAAATCTCACCCATATCTTAGACCGTTTATGGTGTTTGTTTAATTATTATTGCAGGAGTTATTTAAGGCTTTTAGCAATCTGCATTATGTAGTTCGCCATAATAACTATGTTTCAAATTCTTATTTTGCTTATCATAGCATAGTGGCTTGAAAGGTTTGACTCTTCAGTGCTCAGCCCGGAGAAATGATGACTTATTTAGTTAAATTCTTGTAACTAGGACGTCAACATAGACTTTACAGTTATCGCTCTACTTGTCTGCACTCCTCAGTCCCACTGCCCCTGATTAAATGTTTTATATTGTAGGTCCTACAGATGCTCATCTTGCTCCTAGCACTTTTGAGAGCTTCGTTAAAGTTCCAAACCTCTTGCGACCTCATACTCAAATCTTCTGTACAAGGTATACTATATCATATTTTGTAAATTGAGTCATACTGGATGTTCTTGCAATAGTTAGGGCATCATAATGAAGTCTTTTATCAAATTTGAGTTGACATGTGAAATACTATATATACACATTTTCTTAATTGAAAAGTGTAAATGGCACGATTTAATATGTATGTGTATATGTGTGTGTGTGTGTGTAAAAGAGACACACACACACACTCCTGCATTTTGCTCAAATAATCATTTTAGTCGTTCAACAAGTACAATATTCATACATAATCACATTATTCAGTGGTCAAAATATATAAATAGTTTTTTTTGCCCATATATTCAAATCCTTGATGTTGGCACTGAATTCTTGGTAAAATGTTCTAAGGAGTAATGTAGCATGCTCTCAGATATTTGTCCTTCTCTGACATAAGACATTTAAGTTTGAGCAATTTAAGCTGTATAATTTCACCATGTAGGTACTAAGCAATTAGCCATCGTTTTTCTTCTTCTACGAAATGAAAACCCAGCGAATCAAGTTTCACGTCTAAAGTCTAAGGGAGTATGCACCAAATCCACAACACTTATTCCGGGTATATTCACAAGGTTTTAAAAACGCTATAGTTCCTTTTAGCTTTAGCTAAATAATTGATTTATCAGGAACCACACAATTCTGGTGTTCGGAAACAGTATTTTATATTTTAGCTGATGGTGTAGGGGAATAACAACATTGTACATAAAAACCCCTATATTCATTAATTCCTTACCCTACTACACTTCTATGGTTAGTGGCGTTTTTCAAACTATGTTTTCACTTTGTTGGTTTTGTATTTTCTGTTAATTTAGCTAGGAGTTGGTTGATGTGCAAATCAACACTTGCTTTGAATTTGATACAATTCAAATTACAACTGTTTGTGATCACAATGGTTGTTACTTTGTGAAAATTTCGATGTTATCTCACAATAAGTACAACCGTTTACACACAGATTCCTGGTTTCACGAAAGCTTTACGTAACAATACTCCCACTGTTAATGCTGTGCTAAAATATATATATATATATATATATATATATATATATATTCATGCAATCTTCATTATTATTATTATTATTACTACTACTACTATTATTTTGTAAACTTGGCAGAAGGCGATTTGATGTGCATATCGCATGTTTTTAAAATCAAATATTTGACTTTTTTTAATTATGTGTGCTGAGAGATTATGATTTGTCAACATCCTAATGGCATCTCACAATAATCAGACAATGAATGTTCTTCATGTTCCAATATTTGTAACTTTTGTAGTGAGTGGGTTCTTGGCAGCCGAGAGGACTTGGTAAAGCAAATTACTGACGAAATCCAACAAGATAATGGCGAGGTAATAATCGGAAAAGTTCTTAATTTTTAAAATTTTAATTCATTTTTTATAACTGACTCAATGCCTGCACTACAATGGAATACCTTTTCATATGGAAATATATAGCATGTAAATGTAAAATTTGTGCAATTTAATAATTAGAATTCTTCCTTATAAAAGAAATTACTATCTTGCTAACTCAATACGAGATGTGAAATTGTGGTCTATTTCAATCTGATATTTGGTTACTGAGTTTTGAGTGCAATAGCAGGAATGGTGGACATATGTATGTTTAGGACCATCCGATCCCCTTCCAAACTGGCATCTTGGGATGCGTGGAACGCAGCACCGAGCAGTGATGTGGAGGGTCTGGAAAGAAGGTGCAACAGGGTTCCTTTATTGGGGTGCTAACTGTTACGAGAAATCAACTGTTGCTAGTGCTGAGGTATGTTCATCTGGTTGATTTATTAATATCAGTCACCTTTTTAATATCTTCATTTAAGCGTAAGTGGTAAACATCATTAGCACCCATAAGTTTTTTCATCCAAAAACAAGTTAATGATGTATATATACCTTGGTCCTATAATATAATCTCTTTATGACTATATCGGTACAGAACCCATTGCATTTTTTTGTCAGTGAAATCTAGTTACTTTATCCCGAAATTCTCTGTCATTTTCATATTATTAACTATAGATGTTCATTTAACAAGAAATTTTTTGGTTTCTGACTTCTGGTTTACCAGTAGGCTTCTTTTTGTCAAAATGGTCTTTCATAAAGGCTGATTGGCCCGATTCTTGTAACCAATGTATCAGTATCGCTATTAATTAATTTGATTTATGATTTAAATATATATAATGCCAAGTAGAGTAAATAGCAAATGTACTAGTACCTAACGATTTTTAATTAGGTCCTTAACAAAGATTTAGTATTCAAGTATGAACCCAGTACCAGATTAATAATAGCTGATTTTGTTTTATAGTGTATTTTTCATAAAATAGGATGGTACACATGTATCGTGGCCATTGTGATGCACATACTTTACTTCTGAGTAGTAAAGATGAAATTTACATATAATATGAGCAAAATTTAGTCGGCGATAAGAAAAGAAGCAGGTCTATCAATGGGTACCCAAAATATTCGAAATCATTCCGCATTTGTATCCGAAAAGCGGATACATATCCGATATCCGGAAAAAACGATACGGATACGAAGGTATCCGCTTCTGAAAATTATTTGTTCGGTTTTTGTCAAGATTATAGTTAATATTGTTTTTAGTACAACTTTAGACGTGTTTATTTTTTTTATTAAACTAATAGTTCGTATTATATGAATTAATGCATATTAATTGCTTAAAATCATTGTTGTCAACAATATTAAAATCTTACGATTTAAATCCCGATTCAGACGGATCCCTCTTTTAACGATTCGATTTACATTACTATTCAAACTTAGCTAAAACCACAATCAAAAACACATTCAACCCATAGTAACATATTTAATATACTTATTAGTCTTATTTAGATTCACAATTCCCATTTTAATGCTTATAAACAAAATTAAAATGGAATTTGAGAAAAAAAAAGTTTTAAGTTTAATTGTAGAAGTTCAAACATCAAAACCAGCCTCAAAGTGCATACAAACCTTAAAATGTGGATATTTTGAATCTATGATTTACGATTTAAATCCCGTTTCGATTTAAAATTTAAACCTTGCGATTTACGATTTAAATCCCATTTTGAAAACTTTGCTCAAAATTATTTATTATCATTCTATTTGTTTATTTTTCACACTTTTATATCAATGGGATTAAAAGAAATTTATGCTGAACCAAAATTTTCCATTTATATTTCTGATTTATCAATCGTTAGCGGATAGAATAATTATCCAATATCCGTCCGTATCCATGGATGTGGATATTCAATATCTGAAAATGATTTTGTATGCGGATATGACACTATCCGTATTCGAAAATATCCGTTTACGGGCCTAAAAAGCAGGGCCTAGTTTTATCGTTATTTGGGCTGAAGGACTTCATAATATTAATATGACGTGTCCTTATTTTTAATAACACGTGCCACAAACGTGTCTTCTTCGCTCAAACAATAATCTGCTTCCATATCTTCAAAAACTCAACCCAAATCCACGTTTAAAAATAAATAAATATAGAGCAACATAGAATTAATATCCACACAAGTTTGGAAAGTTTTGTGGATCTTAATGCAGTTTTCAAAAACTGAAAGTGCATAGATCTCGCACTTTGAAAAAATGGGTATCATGTCGAAATAAATATGCAAAAATATCCGAAGCACAAATAGACATCGCCTTATTTATGTTAAAAAAAACATATTCTAAGAAAATGCAGAGCATCTGCACATACCATAAAACACATGCAAACGGTTAAAAAAAAAGCGCAGATTAATTTCAGTTGATAAGCTATAATACATCATTTTGAAATAAAAAACTACAAAATAAAAAAGTTCTGAACATTTTTTGTAGAAAATATAACCTTTACACATCTTCAAAATTTTAAAATATTCAGCAGTAAATCAAATGTATAACTGTAAATTATACATCTTACACATAGAGAAAATAACAATGATCTTCTTTTTTTCTTTTGGAAATGGAAATATCATGCACTTTAAAAAAAATACAAAACAAAATTCTGAAAAATGCAAATCATCTTAAAAAAAATAAAACCAAAGAGCAGAAGACATGTGATTGCATAAATAATCTATGTAGCATTAAAAATGCGGAAATAACATTGAAATATGAAAGTGCAAGACCCATGCGTTCTTGCATTTCCAGAAACTGCATAAAACTTGATGAAGTTCTTCATATATGCGCGGCTTTTAATTTTATATGGATTCATGTTTTTTTTAAAAATAAAATAACGTCGAATTCTGGTTATTTTAGGATGAAAATAGGATTGGATTAGGGTTTAAGAGCTATTGGACTCATTTTTAGCTAGCCGTTTAAAAATTGGATATCGAATTATGGAAGTCCTTCCGTCACATCATGATTAACTTTGGAAACCCATCCTTTTTTTTACCTTGAAATTAAACTATTATTTGAACATTGCAACACAGATAAGATTCAGGCAAGGTCTTCCTCCTGGAGATGGAGTTCTGTTTTATCCTGGCGAAGTTTTTTCATCTTCACACGAACCAGTTGCATCAGTCCGCTTAGAACGCATTCTAGCCGGCATGCAGGTATACAGCAAACATAAGCTGACATTTCTATTGATTGATGTCAATATCTAAGGTGCTATATTCATTTAATTCCTCTTGCTACAGATTTGATAATCATAACATGGGTCATCTACGCTGATTATGTAACTTATGAAGTGGATATTCCCTCCTTCCCTCAATGAAACATGCTAAAAGAAAAAAGAAAAAAAACATGTTATTTTGCTTTTTTCAGGCATTACCGTGGGTCTATATTTACCCCCTTAATATTTCCTTTATTAGCAGTGAATGGATTTTGGAATTTGGAAGACAATCTGGTGGTGCGAAATATGAAATAAAGTCCTCGAAAGTATTTACATAGTATTCAACATGTCCTTATTCTTATCCTGATGCAAGAACCTTAACAAACACTGGCACTAAAATTCAACTTGAATTTTTGTTTAGTTTTTACTAAATGATGTAGGAAGGTGTCTAGTAGACGAGGATTATGTTAGCATCAGGGAAATCAAAACCAGTGATCAATAATTTAATACTCACGCATATTGTGGGTGTTTTCACCCAATGCAAATTGAAGATAAAAAAATGTCGAAGATAAATGCTGTTCATAAAAGTCAACAATTAAGTCTACCGAGAAATGATCAAACTAGTAAGTTGATGAGATGAGAAATGTTAGAAATGACTAAGAGGAACGGGGAAAAAAGAATAAAATTCGATTGAATATGCTAACAGTCCAGTAACGATAAAAAAGGTGGCTTGGTATCGAACTGAAGCTACCAAACCACAAAAACAGCTGTCGATCCTGTAAAAACGGTTCAGTAGTTATTGCTTAGTCCATTTTCTAGTTTTTCTCTCTCGCATCCTTGACTTAATTTCAATGCCACAACACAATCCTGGTAAAAATGGCTAAGTGTCAAGTATCAAAGTGTTTCATGTTCTCATATTAAGCAGGCCAAACTGTGAAAATGGTTCGGGAATCAACACACAAATTTTTTCCTTCTTTATCTTTGAACCATTGCTTGATAGAGTACTTTTGCGATCATAATTGGCATGTAATTCCAATTATACCGGGATACAAACCTCATAAATCATATTTGTAGATCACATTCCTACAACTCTTCATACGTTCTTTATAGGGTGTTTGTTTAGTTTTTGAACAAATCTTTTTTGTGCTTTCATTGAGAGCTTGAATGTAAGATCCAGATATACTTGATTACTAGCAAGAAGTTAGGGCTCATAGACAAAAAGGCAATAAAATTGGAACCGCGAACAAGGATGTGGAAGTTACTGCTAGCCATCAAAAGGCTAGCCATAATGAAGAATTTACAAGCATGCTGCCTATAACGACCCACCTTTTTGGACAGTTTAAATTGACAATAAACCACACATGTCAACTCAAACCATTCAAAATGGAGGATTGCAAATGAGGTAAATAAAAGATAATAGAAAAGGAAGGAGAAAACATCAACACAGAATCTCGCAGCGGAACGACAAAATATAATAATCAAATAAACAGTTCTAAAGCTGTTTATTATACTTTTGATTATAATTTATACAACATTTATCAGAGTTATATATATATATATATATATATATATACAACAGAACAAATGAAATAATACAGCAGACAACATGATGCAGGGACAATAATAGTAATAATATACCAAATCTTCGTCTTCGTCCTTCAGAATATATCTTCAGTAAACTGAAAAACTCAGGACTGATCCGAGCATAATGAAAAGACAAAATACTCGAGTCAGGACTAAAATATCCTTATGTAAGACAAATCGATATCACATAAACATGAGCGTAACGGCGTCAGAGATGTTTATGGGTTTTCACATCTGCTATCCAGTTTATAATGTGTTTGCAATAACTCAAGAGATGTTACATGATTTTCCATCTTTTAAGGATCCGTCAAAATATTTATGTGTAGTAGCATACGCTATATATATAATGTCTAATCAGTAAATTAAATATTAAAATAGCGTTAAGGCTTTACATTAATCACTCTTAACGCGTTTTTAAGCATCGTCGTACACTTTGCATATAAAACACCAATTAAACGGTCGGTGGATAAGGATGGGTCATGATACAACAAAGCTAAATTAAAATCGTATGAGTTTCGTTTAGAGATAAAAGTATGACAAGGCACGTGAGGCAATACTCAAGGTAGGATACTACCGTTTACCCTTCTCAGTTGGTGGTAACGCATCATAGCCATGATCGCCCACCGC
This sequence comes from Allium cepa, assembly GCA_030765085.1. Taxonomy (NCBI): domain Eukaryota; kingdom Viridiplantae; phylum Streptophyta; class Magnoliopsida; order Asparagales; family Amaryllidaceae; genus Allium; species Allium cepa. The sequence continues at coordinate 686,604,883 of CM060932.1, read as the reverse complement.
GTTCAACACTCCCATAATCCAAAGGGTGCGCACCAATCAATCACAATGTAAATGATGATATTTCGAAGAAGCGCGTCCGCTCAGGGTAGCTAACCCACTTGGCCGATACGGCTCTTGTTTTAGTCATTCAAATTGGCACAAGTGTTAAGCTAATCCATTATCGTTCTCTTTCTTCAAATCCAGCAAACGACGCCAAATCCAACCACTTCGTTTCGGATCATCACTCCATGTACATAGTTGTTAAAGTGGTTCCGACATCGACATAGAGTATGTCCATATCCGGCTCCGATCTCTTTAACAACCAAACGTCATTTTACACATCGGTGACGTTTGGTTCTTTTACATTTCAAAAACAGTTCATACTTGATATAAAAATATCATATTCGCTTCGAAATCAAATCCATTTCGGAATCAAATCCATTTCAAAATCAAATATATTTACTCGAAATATAATATTCCAATTCAAAATCATTTTTGCCATGAATTCGAAACGATTTTGCAAAATCGTTTCGAATTCCAATTTGGTTTATAACTTCAGTTGACCCAGTTCGTATTTTAAATTCTTGATTTAAAAATAAACATTCCACTCCTGACCAGTTTGAATTTTTTTGAAAAATAGTTGAATAGCTAAAATAGCTTAAATAATTAAAATAGTTAAAAATATATTAAATTGTTAAAATGGATAAAAATAGTTTGAATGGTTAAAATAGTTAAAATAGTTTAAATGGTTAAAATAGTTTAATAAAATGGATTGAGTATTTAAAATGGTTTATAGCAAAATTATGTGGAAAACCAAAATAATTTGTATATATAAAAAGATAGCTTTTAAATAGTTTTATATTAAGTAATTTGTTTGAAAATTGTTTAAAGTCAAACCGCTTCAATTCCAACCTTCCAATTCAAATCAATTTCAATTCTCATTTAATCGATTCAATTTCGATTCAAATCAATTTTGACTTGATATTCAAATCCAATTAATTCAATTTCAATTTCAATTCATCGATTTCGAGCTCGATTTTCAAAATATCGATTCAAACACTTAAATCAAATTAATCTTCAATATCCAATTTGAAATCCGAATTCTCAAATACTTTTACTTAGTAAAATTCAAAATTCGGATAAGAGTCCCATCCTTTAAATTAAATCAAACTCTGAAATTTAAATCATAATTCGATTATAACTTAAAAGTCCCAACTTCAATTATTTAAAACCTTTAGTTTATCAAATTCAAGATTCCAACATTCAGGGCTCAATTCCAAAAATAATTTGATTTCTATAAATCCGATTTTTATTTCTTTTAAATCAAAATCATTTAAATAAATTTCACATCAAAATTTTTGAAATCATTTAATTTAACCAATCCGGCGTCCGTATATAATTTTTTATTTTATGTCCAAGTGATCGGTTATTTCAATTTAATTTCAGGGATGGATATATATCATTTCAATCCAAATCACAGTATCATATGTATATATCATTTCAACATATTTCTTAATTTATTCGAAATAATTCAATTTACAGTTTATATACTGTATATAATATACAGGGTGATAACATGACATATCAGAACAAATAAACATGCAAATCATCCTAAATGTCAACCAATAGCATCCATCGCCATCAGTTATCCAAACAGTCATATAATTCACATAAATGTCATGATTGTCAATTTTAGGTAATTTACTGACAATTAAATCCCAATTTCAATTTGACTGTCAATTTTAATTTATAACGGTTAATTCAAATGACAACCAAATTTATCAACAACCAATAAATTCATATCACTTCATAAATTCAAATTCGACTAGTATAAAAACATTCTAGTACGTTGTGAGCGTTATAAAACACCCACCTTGAGTTTCAATTTTAAATCAAATTGAACGACGTTTGATTTAACCTAAAATTTTAACTAGCTCCAAACGACTTTAAATCTGCACCACGGCGTAGTGCTCGTTGCCACGATTCCGTCGCCGCTTGTTTCGTCCAATTCTGATAACGTATGAAAAAGATATGCGGTTTTTCAGATTTCATGTTATATAATATAGTTAATATTCATTTTTTTTTAATTTTTAATAAAACAGATATGGACCATACATTTGAAACAAGAAATCCAGGTCGCGCTGTGCATCCTCTCCATCGCATACAGGCAAAGTCGTACATGAGGAAACCCAAAGCTTCGCTCCATCATCCGGTCGCCGCGGCTACGACCATCGACCGGAGCTCGATCGGAGGCCACCACAGGCCACGCCTCAGCCCACTCCACCTTCGACCTTGAACCCATGAAGCTAGGCCACCCCTAGGCGTCGCAATTTCGCCGATGAACGGCCTCGGCTTCGGCTTCGATTGCCGACGATCTACGCAATGATATTCGATCCTACCCGTTGACTTTGTAGGGCTTGAGATGCTATACGATATTGCAGTTGAGGATTTTTCATGAAAATTCATGGATTTGGAGAAAAATCGAGACGATTTTAGAAGATTTTCGGCCATTAAACGAATAGAGGGGGCTGCGTTATGCTTAGAGGCTAGGGTTTCTGTTCAAATGTATATATACGCGCTTAGAATATTATTTTATTAATATATTTCAATTTTAATGCACTTTTTCAAACAAACTCCAAACGAAGCATGCCGTCTGGCATTTATAATGTTTTACCCTTATTCCGAACGCAATGGAGTATGTTTAGGGCTTAATTCAATCATATGTGGAAGATAACTTTTTGAATCGAATTAAAATATTAAATTTTCGGTATTTAATTCAACGTGTTTATATTCCGTACGACCAAACGGTAACTTCAAACGCTATGAAATTTGAAATTCGATAATAACACATTATTACGAATCCAATAGAACTGGTTTTGTCGAATTCCGAGACTGTGCCCCGGATCGCTATTTTTAACGTCTTGATTATAATATAAAATTTTCAATTTCTAATTATTAACTTTTAAATCCAATTTTAAATGTTAACAATCTTCATTGATGTTTAAATAAAATTTACATCAACTTCCAACATCATTTTCAATCATATTAAATCCAAAATTCAATCATTCAAATAATTGTAATATTAAATTTAAACAATTTAATTGTTCAATATTCAACAAATTTCAATATTGGATTTTAAATGAATTTTCGTTATCAATCAATTTCTTTATTTTACATCTAATGAATCCAACATTTATCTAATCCAACTGTTGACCATAAACTCATTTAATACATAGTATTTATTTTCAATGTTCATTATTACTTAAATCTCCAGAATTTTTTTATTTCAAAATTTTATCCAAGTTCATATTCGATAGCTTACATTCAAAATCATTAAATCTATTTTTAACCATTTTTATTTAATAGTTACATTAAATTCAATAATTTAAATAGTTAAAAAAATACGGATCGTTACACTGCCTCTGTTCAATGTGATAACTAGATGCGACCTTGATAGAGTTGCTGAATGAAATAGACGCTTCACTGCTCAACAATGACATGCCTTAGACAGTTGTGGAATGAAGGCCGCAACACTGAAAACATAGAAAGATCTCATTTTAGGGGACGAGAAAGATGAAGGAGGTTACGCTCTAGTTTTGGAAGGAGTAGTATTTTTGAACGTGGTAGCCAAAGGAGAAGACGACGGAACCTAATTTGTTCGATAATTTGTTCGATCGAAGAATCAGTCTGGAGTGTGCCCAAAAATCTGTTCGATAATAGAACTAAATTGGTTCGAACCTGCCTAACTATGATCGAACCTAATTTGTTGCGTCATGAACCCCCAATCCAAGCTAAGGGGTTTGTTGAGGAAAGAGATAGAGCTCATAAAGAATGCTCTAGGAGTGAAAGTCATGCTTATGGTCGTCACTCTAGTGGACATGAACATAAACGAAGAAGACATTCCTCGCATGGGACGATCATAGTGTTGATTGTCATACCGATCACCTTGTTGGGGAGGAGGGAGCGGGAATCCCTTGAGCCAAAGGATATGATTACTTGAATGATCATGGATTATCTCCATAGAGAGTAAGCTGAGTGGGATACCGGGAGTAGGGTATATAGTCTGTTTATATACGAGATTCAAACTGCTAGGAAGCTTAGGGATGTCAAGATGCTAACTATGGGGACTTATAAGAGGTTGATGGATCTCATCGTGCATCTGCATAGTACACAACATATGTTGATGGGTGGAGCTAGGGAGAAAGTTTTGTGCAAGTGGTTCTCATTGGTTTTATCCGATTTAGTCACTATGTTATTCCATAGGCTTCCACTTAGGTCGGTTAGTTTATGGAAAATGTTATGTGAGAAGTTCGTCATTCAATTCCACGTCCATATGAATTCTGCATCCAAAGGACGCATACACACTGTCTGACATAAAACAAAGGAGTGAAGAGTCTTTACGTCAGCATTTGACCAGATTTAATATTGTCACTGCAAGCATATAGAATGTTAACGGGAAGTTGGTGATGATGTCTTTGTCGTACATACAAAGACCGCCAAGTTATGGCGGAAACCGACGAAGGAAAAACCAACTAGCATTTTGGAGTTTCATTATGTTTGGAAAAATATAATATTGAAGGACATTGGCATTGAAAGGGAGATCGTTGGCCCCTTTCGGATTGGAGAATCATTGAGTGTAAATATTGCGTCAAAAAGAAGAAGGCGAATAATTAAGGTGATCAAAATGGCAAGAAGGATGATCGTGAGTAATGGAGGTCTAGTCCAAAGTTTGATGTTTATACAAATCTTAACAATATCGTTGAAAACTTCTTTTTGGTCACTCAGGGGGAGTTGAAGTACAAAAGGCCACCACCGGAAAAGAAAATAGTAGAAGATTTATAATCGAGGAAGTTTTGTCGTCCAGAAGTTTTATGGACATAATATGAATGAGTTTCGTCATTTATATGATATAGTTAAGTAGTATGTCCACCGAAAAAGAAAATAGTATAAGATTTATAGTCGAGGAAGTTTTGTCGTCCAGAAGTTTTATGGACATAATATGAACGAGTTTCGTCATTTATATGATATAGTTAAGTAGTATATCAGAAAGAAAAAACCGCAATGATATGTTAGGACTCGCATGGAGCGAGACAACTGCTACATGGTGACAGTGGGGAAGGAACAAGCGCTGTAGTTGAGGAAGAGAGAATCGTGGTTTACACGATTGCTGGAGGTACGGTACACACACGGTAGATAAAAGTTATTCCGAAATAGAAAGATATGTCAAGTTTATGAAGCACGACATTAGAGTGATTTACGTTATGAATGAGGAACGAAAGGTCAAATTGCCGTCGGGATGAGCCCAAGCTTACATTCAGTGAGAAGGATTTCCATAGTGCACAATATCCACATTGACCTGATGGCGATCTTGGATATGCTTGGATCAACGAAAATGCATCGAGTATCAGAGGATAGTGGAAGCTCCGTGAATATACCTTTCTAGAGTGTTTTTGATAGAACAAGATTGTCTATAAAAGATGTCACCCTATGTAAGAAGCCTTTGTACGAATTTATTGTAGAAGGAAAGATGCTTATGAGCGATCTTGATACGGTCGTAAAGCTAGAGGGCAAACCAAGGTTTGTGATTAGGAAGCAGATGTTCGTGCCGGTGGACAGTTTCTCAATCTATGACGCTTTCTTGGGAAGACTAGTTTTTTCTAACTTTAGAGCCGTCCTAGTTTAGTGTTGCCTGAAAGTAAAATCCTCGACTCCTAACGGAGTTGGAGAAGTGGAAGGAAACAAGGACGCTATCGGAGAATGCTACATTGCATAGCTTCGTGGAAATCACCATCTTGAAGAAGGAAAAGATGTAGGGAATGCTCTCTGTATCAAATATTCGAACATGTAACGACTATGAGAGAGGCCCTCATTCAGGTCTACTAGTGCTTCCGAGAGGCGAACAAGAGAGGGTATATAGCAGGATCGATCGAGACTCTAGAATTTGTACTTGACGAAGATGACTCGACTCGAATCATCAAACTTGATTCCTAGCTCAACAGAGCATGAAGGTTGAACTTGCAGGATTTTTGAGAGACAACCGTGACGAGTTTGTGATCTCATGCCACCCGTGTGGGATTTATCCTGACATCGCATGTCACTCATTGAACATAGATCCAAAGCTTGTTCCCACTAAGCAGAAGAAAAAGAGTATAGACTTAGAGAGATCAACAACCCTTATTGAGGAGGTAAAGACGTTGTTGGCTAACAACTTCATCATATAGTCTTGATATCCAAAGTATATAGCCAACCCCGTAGTGTTCAAAATGCCAAATGGAAAATGAAGGGTTTGCATCGATTCTCGAATCTAAACGATGCATGTTCCAAGGATTTTTTTTAGCTTTCGAGAACTGACTAGTTGGTAGATTAAACTATTCCATTCATGGATGTATACTCCATCTACAATCAGGTAACAATTTATGTCCCCGACCAAAATCATAAAAGTTCATCATTGATTTGAGATTTTATTTTTACTAGGTAACGTCGTTCGATCTGAAAAATGTTGGAGCTACCTGCCAGCTGTCAATCAATAATATGTTTATGGAATAGATCAGATAGACAATGAAGGTCTATGTGGATGATATAGTTGTGAAGCGAAAAAAGGTAGGAGATGGTTTGAACGAAATGTTTTAGATACCTCGAAAGTACGAATAAAATTGAACCCATTGAAACACTCTTTTAGAGTATCATGGTGAAAGTTCTTCTGGTTTATTGTGCATGCTAGCGGGATCGAGACTAATTTTTAGCAAATTTCAACCTTGATGGATACAAAGATCCTTGAAGCTAAGAGGGAAGTGCAGATCGTAAATGGAAAAGTTGTCGCATCAATCAATTGATCTAAAAAACAAGCGACAAGTGTGTGTTGATCTTTGATACTTTCAAGAAGAAAAAGCAAAAGTTTAAGTGGACCGGCGGATGCTTAGCTGCTTTACATCAACTGATTGGGTATTTTCAAAAATCCTACAATCTCATCAACATCAATGGAAGAAGTTTTGTACCATTATCTCGTTGTGTAGGCACATATCTTAAGTGCGGCATTGGTGCGATAGGAAGTAACTGTGTAGAAACGTATATATTACATGAGAAAGCTGTTTGTTGTACTTGAATCGAGATATCTAAAGGTAAAAAAGTTGGCGTACCACTTGCTGATTACCTCATGGAAGATGATACATTACTTCCAACCACTTTGACAAGTTTTATACCGCACTAACACAAGTATGCTACCGAGGTGGAGTATTGAGTTGAACCAATATGAAATTACGTACCGTTCTCGAATGACGATCAAGGGATATGCTTTGGCGGGTTTCACCGCTAAATTTACTATGAAGAATGTGAACTAGAAGCTAGGGAGGTTGAACCACATTGGTAGTGGTTATATGTGGACGATGCATCCAAGATTTTGGAGCTGGGGTGATATTGATAATAGCCGAAGACCAATGGATGTGCTATGCGTTAAAACTAGAGTTCGGTGCTACTAACAATGAAGTTGAGACAAAACATTGATAATTGGACTTGGAATAGCTAAGGAGTTGGAAATCTGAGTGTTATGTGTTCATATTTACTCTCAATTGGAGGCGAATCAGGCGCTTGGGGAATATCATGCTAAGGGCATGCAGGCTAAGGGCACACAATTAATATCCTACCTGACAAAGCAAAGGCGTTGCTCAATGAGCTCGATTAATATCATAATACGTGGTTAAACATACTCCATGGAAGGAAAACCAAGATGTTGATGATTTGACGATATCAACAAGTTTGAGAGACGAGCAACTTGGATCAGTTCATGTGGAAACTCTATATACTCCAAGCTTTAAGGAGGTCAATATGGTAATGATAGCTGAAGGAGATGTGACTTAGATAACACCTATTATCCAGTATTTGACCAATGAGACTTTTCCTTCAAGTTGGAATGAGGTAAGTACGCTTTTATGGAATCAAGATATTTGATACAAGATGGTATCTTGTATATGGGACGATTCATTAACACCATTCTAAGATGTGTGGTTGGATGGGAGATCGAGAACATACTTGATAATATGCATCAAGACAATTGCGGAGACCTTATCGGGGGACAAAACTTAGCACGGAAGATCTTTCAATACAAATACTTTTGATCAGCTATTAACAACGATGCTTTGTAATAAGCAAAATAGGAGAGTGCCAGGTTAATAAAAGGGGTTAACCGCCAACCGACAGCCATTCAGTTAACTGTTCAACAGTTAATTTTGGTCGGTCTATATCGACCGACCCGATTAAAATTAACCGCAGTTAATTACTCATTTTAGATGGTTAAGTGATTCGGTAGTTAACCGTGGTTAACCGTTCAATAAATCTGTCAATCTCGGTTAATCGTGATAATTCACCTATTTACTAACATTTTTCATCATTATCCATGGTTAACTGATTATGAATGAGCTAATTGGGTTGGGTTTTGTAGTGAAAACTATATGAAAAATGTAATCGGTTAATGATTGACCGATCGAATGAAATTCGTTAATTGTTAACCAAACCGAAATGGTCGGTTAAGATCAGTCGGTTAACCGTCAACGTCGATTAACCTTTTTAGTCCATTATGTCGGTTTGGTTAAGGTTGGTGATGTCACTTAATTCGGTTAAGTGCCCACCTCTAATGCAAAGGATGTGATAAGCGTCAAAGGTTCACAAAAATTCTACCTACCGAACTTATGCATATGACCAGTCCTTAGCCGTTTGTTGGTCTGGGAATTGATCTCATCGCAAAGTTGCATATGACTAATGGACGTGTGAAGTACGTGATATTGATAATTGATTATTTCACAAAATGAGTCAAAGTAGCATCGCTTATTTAGTTTTCCTTTGCCAAAGTAATGAACTTCTTGGTAAGGAACATCATTGGTAGGTGTAGGGTTCTAAACCAACTTATATCTGATAAAAGCTCGCAATACGATAGTGAACATGGAATCGGAAAAAGCTTCTCGTTTGGGCGCATCCACAAGCCAACGAACATTTCGAGTGGTAGACAAGGTTTTTGAAATCAAAGGTGGACATTTATTGGTTTAAACCAAATAAACCAACATAACTAAATAAGTTTGGTCGGTTTAGTTCAATTTCCTTAGTTATTTGATTGAGTTTGTTTTCTGTTTTAGAATTTATTCGGTTTTTGGTTGGTTTCGGTTTTTAATATTTGAAAACCGAACCAACCAATTAAACTAGATATAAAACTTAAATTATTGTGAAAGACCATAATTATTAACATTAATATTATTATTTGAACAAAATTACTATTCTTTCAATTCATGTTAATATCTTTAGAAAAGAAGCAGTTAGCTTTTAGAAATGAAAACATCATCATCACACAAATGAACACACACAAATATATAGACTCAATAAACCAATCAAACCAAATCGATTATATTCGGTGCTTAAATTTGAAAAATATCGATTTGATTTGATTTGATTTGATTTTTGTTTGTTGAACATTTTGTTTGATTTTAATATTTTGTTGGTTTCAAACCAAACCAACTATTTTGCTCACCCCTACTTGAGATCCTGATCAATAAGCGGGTACAATGAGGAAATTATTCCTGTACTACACATAAAATTGCAACGAGACTTACTTTGTTTGCCTTGGCGTATGAGTCCAAGGCTATTATTCCTGTCGAATCCGCAGTTCCTTCCCTAGACGCATTTATACGTTCCTAAGGTGAATGGAGAATTGCTAAACACGTCTCCTGACTTGATCAAGGAAATGCGGGAATAAGCCATCTTGAAAGTTACCATTTATAAGAAAAAGGTGACAAAACAATATAATGCTAGAACCAACAGTCGCGCGCTCAAAGAAAAAAGTTGGTCCTAAAAGTATGAACGTCTACACTTGATTTGATTTGGGAATAACCATATGTTATCAAAGAGGTGCAAATAGAGCTTTATATATTGAGCACTGAAGTGATGTTCAAGAGAACATGGAATGCACAAAATCTTAGTCCATTTTTTGATTTTTTTAATTTGAATTTTCTTATGTATTATGCACGATAATGTAATAAAATAACATTGTTGCAGTGATTATGAAAAATGCATCTAGAACCGATCTTCTTATGTGCTGATCATATGCATCGATTATAATTGCTGCTTTAATATAAATCATTGAAGCGAAACCTCCACAACTTTGTTGAATGTTGGGAATTGACTATGCTTAATATATTGTGCTCAATTCATATCGATGGGGTTCCTCGATTATTAGGAAGTTATGCGAGCTTAGTGCGGATCAACATATGGCATCCATGTATTTTTTTGCGTGTTACAATCGTAATTGCATCCTCTATTGGTGATGGACCGATTAAACTACAATTAATCAAAAGGTGTCAAAATAGACGATCCATCGTCAAAATCTTCAGGAAATCTACATTCATTCTGTAGCAAATACGTTCACATAAAATGTGACATCGAACATACTTCAAACATGTACAACATTGACAAAGTAAACGAACTTGTTCAATCACAAAATGTAAGTACCATAGCATTGGGAGCGAGTGGATAATCTTATTTGAACTCTTGCGTTAAAAGTGAGATCGATACTTAAATGAAATGTTTTTTTACTTTCATTGTGAAACGTATCCCCCCAATAGAAATTTTAAAGGTGATATCTCCACATCAAAACGCTAAATGAATTCTTCTAGCAAAACAATAGTAAAAGGTCTATTTTTTTTAATACAGAACCAAACCTATGTAGAAACTTTTAAAGGAGATCATGTGCTCGTGGATAGTGAACCGAATCTCCCTACAAATATTTAAAGAAGATATGTTCATATGGACAGTGAAATGAATTTTCTTAGATCAGAAGGAGATATTATCACGTTGAAAATGAGATAGATTTCCCTGTACCACTCTTAAAGCAAGTATTCTCACATTGATTGTGAAGATGAATTCTCCTAGGATCCTTTGCATTGATCGCAGTAGATGGAATTAGAAATAATATCCATTACAATTTGAACTTATGAAACTCTAGTATGACGCACGACTTAAGTGCAAGCCAACGTGTGTGACTTAAGCATATAGTTACAACTCAGAAAAGGTATGTAAGGTAACATAGCATGATATGGTTGTATGATATACTTATTTTCACACACATGCGAATATGGATAAAAAGTGAAAACAAACGACATACATATTAGAACAAAACCCAAAATATACTTTCAGCAACAAATCCATATAAAATATCAAGTACATCAAACCAAAAGCATACTGTTTGGGCTTATGCCGTTTTATGCCAAAATACCAAAAATAGAAGATGGAATTCAAAAGTCCAAGCCGATCATTTCTTCTAACATTTCTTGGATTTGGACTTGCAATCCGAGGCTTTAGGGAAGTTCTTCGACTTTTTCGGCAGTGGAGGGATCAAACTTGGGATAAAAACCATTTTTTGCCTTGCTTTCCTTCAGGAGATGGACGTCGTTATCTGGAATGAGTTTTAGTTCAACTCTTGTCTGTATCTTCACCTTAGCAAGCTCTAGTTGCCGAATTCTCTCTAGCCAAGACTTTATCATCTTTGATTCATCATCCTCATCATCAAGTTCTACGTATCCAAAATTCATTGCCTCGACATAGTGGTTTAGAGTGTTAATTTGCTCTAAGGATATAGTGGTCTGGATTATCGTGTTTATGTTAAGGGGAAAGAGAGTCAAATCTGATGAAGCTGTGTGCACGATCCCAACAAAATCTACATAGGAGACACTACCTATGAGAAGTGTGATAGGAGAAATAATGATAGATATTTCAATAGGCGATTAATGTACGATGATATACAATTTTGGCAGGTTAGAAGTGTTAACATCTCTGACTAAATAGAGGTCGGTAGGATTAGTAGTAATGGATGTTTCTGCATGCTCAGTCGCTGGAACATTTGCAACCGGATTGCCTTCCTTGATAAGCCGAGAAGCGATATATTTGGTTGAAAGTTTATGTATGCTAAGGAGTGTAAATAATTGTCTTGGATTGGAGCTGATCAGAAGATGGAATGTGGATACCAATGGCTCGTGTGGGAATAAGTGTTGGATCAGATGGAACAACAGAAATCAAAGCTTCCGCAGGAGCAGCCCGTTGCCGCCTCTTTTCTTCCTTTAGCCTATCTAAGATTACCCGGATAGCTTCGGTCTTATTGTCGTGCGCAGGCGCGCGTGTAGCCGAAGTAAGCAGTCACAAACTTATCCAACACAAATTCTCTATCAGCTTTCTCAGCTTCATCCATGGTTTTTGTGATCATATGCTTGTATATGGATACCATCTCTTCATCATTATCCTTAATCTTTTAATCACTCGAGCTTTTTCTTAATGTATATTTGAATGTAGGCATCGTCCAGAGGCTTGCCCACCACCTCTAGCTGCTTGCCTTGTTTCTCACACTCCTCACCCAAATGGTCATAGTCGACCATCTTCTACTCCAGGCGAGGTTTCAAATTTTGGATTTTTGGAGAAAATCTCGGACTGATATCTCGGTTAAAATGAAGGAGATTTAAAACTCTGATAACTAACCAAGCAGTCAAATCTCAAATTTTGGAGAAAATCTCAGATTTCTATAACGGTTGAGATGAAGGAGATTTAAAACCTTGACTCCTGGTCAGCTTTCTCGAAGATAGGTCTGGAATTTTCAACAAAAGGTTTTTTTAATTCCTTTAGGGAGTTGCTTATCCAATAGGGCTCTTTCACCCTTCGTTTTGATTATCTTGCAAGATGTCTCATCTTGAATCTTTATCATGCTCTCATGCTGTTGTGTAAGAGTGGAAAGTTAGTCATTGACCCATGCAAGCTCGTTAGAAATCTGAGCGGTTTCCTTCTCAGCAGCTTTCTTTATTTTTTTCCAACTCTAGCTTCCGTGTCTTCTTCAAATTTTCAAGCTACTTGCAATAGGTTTCTTGAGGTTTACAACCTCCTCAACATTAGACTTCTAGAACTTCACCTTCTATGAGTGACCTCGAAGTGCCACTTCTCGATCTTAAAGCTACATGTGAAGGTAATAAATCCAATGTTGCTTGGACACCTGAGTTTTCCCTACATAGAAATTTATACAACTATAGAGTGGTAGTTTAAGAATACCTTCAAATTAGAAACCATCTGATGTAGTTCCCGAGGACGGGAAGCGACAAGTAAAAAAATGATAGGATTCCAAGGAATATATGTCTGTGCGACCTCATCATAAAATGCTCCATTGTATTCGTAATGATAGGAGCAGAAGAGGATGACAAAGGAACTATGGTGGTCATTGCGAAGCCTAAAGCATTTCTAGAACCGAGTCAGAAGCACTAGTGGTTGGATTGGGGACGATGGCGGTGATGGTGGAAGATCGAGGAAAGCAAAGAACAACTTCATGCTTCCTTGCTATATCAGAGTCAGAAAGGGACTTAGGAGAAGGAATAGTCGTTCGAAGGGAAAGATTGAGAGATCTGGAGCGAGAGCCCTTCGAAGGCAAGTATTGAGAGTGACAAGCTACTTTAGTAGCCTGGCTTGTTACTCGAAGTTCGTGATTGTTCTATTTATTGATGTCCCATTCTTTATCGTTGCTAGAGGATGATCCACATTGGCTCCAACTCCAGTGAAAGACATCTCTTCAAAGCTATGCTTCTCCGTCACTTTAGCATGATGAGCTTGCTCATGTAGCTGGGTAAAGCGTCTGTGACTACCCATTGTTTCTGCAATAAGACGTTGACCAACATTAGAACATTTATTTAGGGAATGGATGAGGTGCATGTTATGTATGCATGAATGCAATGCAATATGTGTGATGCATGTTAGAACCTATATTTAATCTTTTTGATGATAATAAGCATACAACAATGCTACTTATGAGTTTATCAAAATTTCACAGATTAATAAGTAGCTACAACATGAAAAGATGATGTATGAAGCTAGCGATTATATTATGTTACTCGTATAATTTAAATTACATATTTGCACACTATTTACTTGGACCATATCACCCAATCCACCCGAACTTTCAATGCATACATGAGATGCAAAGGACCATCGGTCTTTCGGTCTAGAAATTTACCATTGTCGTGCGTCACTAATGCCTTTGAATATGTAGAGATAAGATGAGAACCTAATTGCTCATCCAGCCATATGGACACATCGGCACCCTGCAAATAGCGTGGAAGTGGACTCTGTGAGTGGTTGGATCATTTCACTCGTTCCTTCATCAACATTGCCATTATAATTAGAATTGCTAACCGATTGGTTGTTGGATGATGTTTCTCCACTTTCAACTATTGCATCGGTATCATCAGTGGAGTGGATGTCGGAGGTAATCTCGAGATCAACAGTCATCTTCCTCCCAATTCGAAACATTATCCAGTTTGGTAGGTGCTCTGACATCTTGCTCAAAGGGTGGGGACTTGTTTACTACCTTGGACGTTGCTAGGTCCATCTTCTTTGACAATTGGCCGATCTGCCTTAAATGAGGTCAAGCCCGTACAGTTATTCTTCTCTTCTACTAAGGGCGTTCGGTGGAAAGTCTTATGCACCCAACAGATCTACTCGTAGCAATAAAAGAATAATGTGTCAAGATATCATCGATGATCAATCAGGATGCTTCCCTTTCCTCTAGCGAAACTTGTCTTAGAATCTCAAGCATATTTATCAAATCCTCCTTAGTGACAACCTTCACTAACTGAAAATATAGTTTAAATCGTTTTACAACGACGCCCAATAGAATGAAAAAATATTCGAAAGGAAATGAGCTTACATCCTGAATGCCACTTATGGAAACAAGCCGATTGATCGTGGATAAAGTACTCGCACTTGGAATAAGGGTCCCCAACGAACTCGAACTTGTTGCAAACATCAAAGTAGAAAAAAACGATGATTCGATCTTTCTCTTAATCGCAATTAAGAATCAGAATTGCCTTTGAGTTGGAGGCACTCTGAAAACCCTCGTGAAGATGATGTATAAGCATATACAAGAATAGATCATATGTATATGTGTAACTAGGAAATCAACAATCTTTGGATACACCAAGATACCAATGATCCATGTGTGCAACAGAGGTGAATCCCCAACTAGCAGTAGTATCAACTATATGCCATATAGCCTTTTGAGGGATCGTGAGCTTGCTGAGTGGTCAAGGGAGCATCATGTCCTTTCAAAGCAAGCCATGTGTCAAGCGATCACATTTAGGTTACTCGCAATCAGACTAGTCGAAATGGAGTCATCCAGATCAACAAGAAGCCGCGAGGTCTTATTCTCGACAACCAAAGCATGAGCATGGATAATGTGTAGTGGGAGCATACTTTGGAGGAGCTAGGTGTTGATGTGTCGGTTGGAGAATCTATTGAGGTGATAAACCAAGTCTGGAATCAGGATAAGGTCATACTTGCTTGATAATCTATAAACCGATAAACACTCATGACAAAAAGCGCGATATAATGGTATGAAATTACACTGTATATACAAGCGTCGATCTTATGTTATCATGCAAATAGTCCGTTAGGACAGAATGTTCTGTTAGAGTTGTCTCGCATGTGGCAAGAAAGAACGACGACTTGGAATATGGAATAGTCCTTCATCGCTAAATAACTTGGAGAAGTGGTGTATAAATGTGAATTAATAGACACGTAATATTGTGGATTCCTTTTGTTACAATAAAGTCTGTGCTAACTCATATGCGTATGCTACGTTCTGAAGATGGAAAGCTTGGTCCGACTGCCGTTACACAACATGTGGTATCAGAGCCGAAAGTTGGGGACTGGGCCATGCATACAAACTATGCACTAAAGTACTCCAAAGGTATGCGAGTCAAGGGGAAGATTGTTACAGTTGTCTCGTATGTGGAAAGGAGGAACGATGGTTTGAAATTGAAATAGTCCTGCATCGTTAAATAACTCGGAGGTTGGTAAAGTGTGTGCCAACTCATATGCACACGCCACGTGTTGAAGGCAAAGAGTTTTATCCGACCGTTGTTACACAACATGTTCAATGGCTCAATGTGAACTGAATTAAATATCACTCCGTTTTGACTGGGGGAAGTGAGAAACGTATGTCTGTGAGATGTGATACCATGTATGAATGATAATGATATGCAAAATGTTAATCCGGTGATATGATGTGCTAAAATTAAATATGAGTAAAATGTCGATCACACCCAAGAAAAGTCAACCCGAAGGGGTCATAAGCTTTCATTTCAATCTGCTATGAAGGTTGACCTAGTACAATATAGCAAAGACCATTGTTGAAATAGCCTTCTTACACCAAAAGTTAAATGCAACCCTTCACATATTTTAGCTTATTTGGTGCTTTTTGTGGATAGCAGGAAAAAACGTGGTGGTAGTTTTGCGCAAAAATTAAGCACACCTTGTAATGGTCTGCTCGATACCGAATCGTGAAAATGGATTGAAACTTGGCCATTTTCCAAAGGTTGTGTTGTGACATTGAGATCAAGTCAAGGGCATGAGAAAGAAGTTAGAAAATGGACCGGGCAATAACTATCAAACCATTTTTATAATTCGGTAGCTATTCAGTCTATATACCAAAACTATTTTCTGATGGTTAGGACTGTTTAGCATACTTAGCCAATTATTCTCGTTTTTCCTTTGTCCCTAGCCATTTCTTACCTTTCTCATCTTTTCATCTTACCTGTTTGGTCATTTCTTGGTAGACTTTGTGCTAATCTTATGGGCATCCGTTTATCTTTCATCGTCTTCTCCTCTTCAATTTGTTGTAGGTGAAAACACTCACAACGCTTACGCTTTAAATCATACTTTCGTGAACACAAAGTTGGTTCCTTCCGCAAGGCATTATATCCTTTCAACGGTAACTGTTATTGAGTTTGGACAATTATCTTTATCTCTTCAGCTAGTATAAATACTAGTTTGGCACATCTCACATTTTTCTAAGGAAAATGAATTTTCAATAAACCCGCTTATTTCAATATAAGTCCAGCAGTCCAAAGTTCAATGGTAAAAATGTCGTTTGAAGCTTGAAAAACAAAATTCATAGTAGATATTTATGGCGGTATATTATAACTGATAAATTTCTTTTGGACATATTCTATCTAGTAGCACCCAGAAAGGCATATACTATAAATACCAACATTAAAGAATTTTCTCTCTCACTTTTTCAAAAAGCCTATTCGTTTTCCTTGCTCTGATGCATCCAAATCCAATCAAATCATCATCAAATCTCTTCAAATCCATCAGTAAACATCAGCTAATGATTTTTATGCAAATTACACACTTGATTTCACATGTTTCATCCCTAAATTGGCCAAACCCAACCAAAACCCTATGGTTCGACTATTATGCAAATTTTAGGCTTTGATGATCTGATGATGTAATATAGGATTTTAAGCTTCAATTCTTGTTATTTCATCGCTACATTGCTACTTTTTTTTTTCTTCAGATTTTAATTGTTTCATCCTTTGGCGAACAGATTTTATCAAGAAGTTTAGAAAAGCGATTCATATAACTTTGAATGATTAATTCATTAATAGGAGATTGTGTTCCACTGTTATGTGATGTAGAATCACTTTACACGCCCAATTTTCAAAAGTTATGAAATCCTAACTCCTAGCATTTCAATTTAGTTCAGCCATGGGGGTTATATTCCTAGATTGTGGAGTACTTTTCAATTTGGAATATGTAATTGTTGAAAAGATGTATTCTTTGTTATAGTAGGGTCACATAAGTTGATGGATTCTGTAAATAAGTCACAATTCGAAAATAGTATGTTTAATGACTCAAGTTCTTGTCTAGAAAAATTTGTGTGATATGTATGTATATAGTGTGTACGCTTGAGCGGTTAAATTTATCATATGCTGTATTTTATCAGGTTCACAAAATTTTATGTGTCACAGGCAGTAGTGCATGAACATCGGCATTATAACTGTCAAATGGGGTTTCAATATTTATATGCTGAACCTAACATTCTAGTTTTCAGTTTTTCAATGCAACGCTGAAGTGTTGAGGGCGCTGCACCCTTCACATGATAGTTAATCAATGATTATGCTTTACAAGCGCTATGTTCTTTTCTGACATATGTTTCAGGATATTGAATACTTGAACCTGTATTCATCAAGATATGGTAGGGAAGCGGCTCTTGGTCTTTTGGAAAAGACAGGAGTGTATTTAGGACCAGAGCGTTACACTCTTGATCATATGCCCATTGATGTCATGCGAGGAGAAATTTATCATTCATGCAAGATTTGAATATATACTCAACACATATACCACCTAGACAAGAACTCTACATGCTCCAAAAATTTGTACCTTGAATCAAAATGATGGTTCTAAATGCTTGTGGAGATTCTTGAAAGACCGAGCTTTATTCCTATGCTAGTCGAATTTAGAGTGTAAATATTATGGGATGGTATATTTCAAAAACATTATTGGCCAGACATGTATAATCTTTGCCAGATGAAGGATGTACTTTTCTTGTAGCTGTTGAGATATGTCGCATTGTGTCTTGTGTGTTTGTTTGGCATATTATTTTCTTTACTATTGCTGTATCTTCTTAGTTCACATTGGATGCTTTGCGTCTGAAAAATTCTTAACATCACAACGTGCAAATGAAAATAAAATTCAATGTCATTTGAACATTGAAATTACAGTAGTGTTCAACATAATAAAGGAAAAAAAAATCAACGTTTTGTGAACGCTGAAAATCTTTAGGCTGATGTTTGATGCTACTTAATGATCATGGATTGAGTATTGTGTTAGATTTTAAGTGTTAATTAATACAACTATCTTCGATGATCTCTGCTCTAACCATCTTCCTAAAATCGAAAATTACTATCTTGCAATTCAAGATGTGAAATTAGGGCGGGTGTAAAACGGGTTGGGTTTGGTATAAATGGGTTGGTTGAAAATTAACCCAATCCATTTAAACTAAAAAATGCTCAACCCAGTAGACTCATTTATTAAAATGGGTAAATTCAATTTAACCCCTTTTCATGGGTAAAACCAACTTGATCCATTGAATTCCTTTTTGTTGAAACTGTAATAGAAAGAATATAACCCATTTAAAGATTTAAATTTGATTTGACTAATAAAAAACAAACAAATATAAAATTATTCTAATTTTTACGTTTTGAATTATGATAAAAATCAAAATTTACATATTTAATTTCAACTTTCATCAAAATTGAAATATGATGACGTAGTCTTTTATGTGCTAAGTGCAACCGTTGGTCCCTATGGAGAATGGCAATAAGCGTTCACAAAATGAAGTGTTCGAGTGTTCCATATTGTCCGTAATTTAGACGGGAGTTCATCAGTCAAAGTCTCGTCTGATTCCGAATTAGTATAAAGAAGTTATTACAGTCTGAACAAAAAAATAGCGGCTTCTACCCAGACGAAGTTCAAATATCGAGATATAGTTTGTTATTTTTTAAGTACAATTATTAATCACCATGGAGAAGTATAGTGTGTGTTCGCTGGGTGAAGTATATACATTTTTCATATTTTTGGTAATTTAGATAGGAGTTCATCAGTCAAATTGTATGACGACCCGAAAATTTTTAATAGTTGAAATGAAATATTTAATTGATTTTAAATATTTGGAAGTTATTTTAACTTGAATTTCAAAATCTAATATGAATTTGGCAATTAAAATATTGAATTTGATTTATTTAAGTTGGGTAAAATACTGAATCTTGATTTTTAAACTAGTTAAAAATATTTTCAAGGTTTTCAAAATTTATATCGATAATACTGAAGATAATAGAAGCTTCAGAATTGAATTTGGGAATGATTAGTTCAGTTTTGAAATTATATCGTTTAAATCGATCTTTAAAAATAGCCTTCCGAGGCACAATCTCGGAATTCAACGAAACCAGTTTCATTGGATCCGTAATAGATAGTTATTGTCGAATTTCAATTTTCGTAGTAATCGGAGTTGTCGTTTGATCCTGACAGCTCAAAACGCATGGAAACTATTTTAATCGATTTAATTTAAAATTGATCGTTTACTTCCGTAACTTGCACATATGATCGAATTAGCCTCCGAAACACGTTCCATTGTGTTCGGTATGCGGATAAAACCTTATAAGCGCCTAATAGCACGCCTCGATAGGAATTTGAAATTTTAAACTGCGTTAATCGAGACCATTTGAATTTGAATTTAAATTTAAACTATATATTAATTTAAATTATATATTTATCCTGTCAACTCCAGCTGAATTTTTGGTCACGTCAAAACTTTTTACTTTTCATGTGAAAGCCCGTAAATCCGTACTTCTTGAACAGACACTAATCTCCAGTGATTAACTCAAGATGAACGGAAATACGAACCCTTATGGTTGAAGAAGAGGTAGAAGATAGAAGAAGAGAGAAAGAAAAAGAAAACAACAGAACAATATCAGAATCTCACAATCGCAGCGGAACAACATATAATAGATAAATGAATAATCTTTAAACAAAAGAACTATATCCGTTATTACATGACATCATATTACATTACATTACATCATCAGAGTGTACAACAACAAACAACAACAAACAGCGGAAAAGAAATACTATATATTAGTGAATACGCCATGCCATCCAGCTTGCCTCCAGCAACTCCTGAATTTCAGAATATTCTGATAACCTAACTCTAGAGTGCCCGTGTGGAAATTGGTGGGCACACAGAGTTTAGGAAGGAAAACAATAAACTCCGAGTCAGTCATGTGACTGGTGTAAGAACTAAAACAGTTTATCTTTAAAACAAAGTACAGGATAATTTTAAAATAGATTCGCAATGCTTTTTAGAAAATGAGACTACCATAAGGCCTTCCGCGCACACACACAATGCAAACGCAGAATCAGAGGAGATTTCTCCTTATGATAGTCAAAGATGCTTGATACGCATTAAAAAGAAACATTTGATATTATTACTAGTGCATAGTGTAGGAAAAATCATTTCGAAAATAAAGATATAAATCTTAACCAGCATAGACATTTCGCACTTATGCCCACTATAGCTACCATGTTCAATAGCAGGTTACCGCCACATTCCATGGCAGGTTATACAACTAAAACCGTACAAGGTATTGTTTTTTTGGATTTCCAACAAATGGTCAGGCCAAGGAACTTCCCATTGCCACATGGAAACACCTCTGCAATGACGTCCCGAGAACCAAACCGGATCTCTGCCAACACAAGGCCGGGTTACCCTTAACTGGGTAACTACTGACACGAATATGTCATCCCCGATCGTAACCGATCTATCCAACGATCCTCGATTTCCAACAACCACAAAGCAATAAATTTGCAGCAACAACATATGTTAAGTATCTGGGCTTCATACCATGATACCACCTCTATCCAGAAGGAATGACATACACTAAAGGGGCGCTACCCCCTAATAACCTTGCCGCATCCTTCCTGTTTTGACCATTTTCGGGGGTGTGAGGTCCGACGAAGTCTCGTCCACAAAGCCACGCTTTATACAAAAGCTGTGCTTTGGGTCAACAAATGATCAAAGTAATGATTACCAAGATAAATGATCAAACAAATGATCATATCACAAATGATCAAACAATGATCATCCCACAGCAACACTCAGCATGCCACACTACCAAATTGGAGTATATCACTAATAACCTTCAACTACATAACCTCTAAGCTCGTACGTCTCAGAGAAGGGTGTTAAGCTAAGAGAATAAATTCTCCGCCACCAACAGAAATATATTTGAAAGAAATCAGCTTTATATCTCAACTTGTAATGTCAGACATACAATCCATACAAGTCTGTTTCGAGCTCGAACAAAACCGAAGGCACTTACAAAGAAGTCCTTGCATTTCGGATAATTTCTAATCACGTCCGGACTCCCCGTCACTAAGGGTGATAAAACCTCTATATCGGAGATCAGCTGATGCAGAGCAACTCAACTGTAATCCTTCCGTTTTCAAAAATATCTAGTCTTCAACACCGGTCATCGAATGCAATCCATTACGACGTATCACATATTCGGAATGAGTTATACGACCCCAAGGTCCTTTCCCGGCTAACCCAAATAGTGAGCGCTTATTCAAAAATAAATGTGGCATTCAAATCCAAGCAATTACAACAAACACCTATTTAAAGGTAAATATTGATAGCCGGATTATTTAACTAGCAATAGGCATGCTCAACATCACCAGATTCCAAATAATTTTCCAAATTATTTATTTTCCAAAATATATTTACAAGATATATATATTTTCCACACTTCAACATTTGAAAACTAATTTTCAAATCACTTTTCACCTTTACCACGTTTGAAAACGAATTTCAATCATTTTCCTTATGCGAAATACTTTCATTTCAACATGGTTCATTTAAACCAATTAAATAAATCCTTACCGATTTACTTTATATTTACGTTCCAAATCCGTGAATTAATTCCCACACTTCAAAAATAAATCAACGTTTATTTTTAAATAAATTCCCCTTTTCATTTATAAATTCCATAGTGAATTTACATTCCAAAATATTTATGAATATATGATTCCCAAATCGATTTCTAATATTCATTTTCAATTTGTCTTCAAAAAGATAAATTCTCAAAACGTTTCATTTCACATTGGAAAAACATTTCCATACTTATTTATTAATAAGTAATTCACAAATCCATTTATTTTCAATACTTAGAAAATATTCAATATACTTAATAACGAAATTAAGTATATATTTCATTCTTTAAGGAAAACATTCACTTAAACACATTTATTTGAGTCAAAACGAATGTTGCGTAAAACACCGTTACGACGACCCAAAATAACTAGTAAAGGGATTCAATATTAAAATAGATATATAAATCCCAATACTATACAAAATATTTCCTTTCGGAAACCATTTACTATAACAACAGTGTTATAGTCCACCATTTCCTTATTTCTCGAAAACGTCTATTTCAACAATGAATGTTGAAATCTATGTATTCGATTTATAATACATTTTAAAACATCGTTAAAACGATTAACTTCATTTTATAATATTCATTTTCCCAAGCATATCCATTTTATTTGATAATACATTCACTGTCCAAAATCGTGAATATACTTCCTTAACCAATTTCAACTTTCAATTTATCAAATTCCATTTATTTCGAATTTATAAACAATGTCTATAAATTCCATTTCTATTTATAAGCTTCGATTTATAAATCTCCTTTATTAATCCAATTTTATTTATATAACTCAATTATATACCAAAAGTCCATATTATAAGTTAAATGCTTATAATCCATTTATTTACAAAATCGTTCCTTTAAAACTTCACAAATTATAAATCTTATTACTTATAAGATTTCATTTATAACCCTATTTTCAACATTAATAGAACTCCTTTTAAAATTCTATTATTTCGATTTATAATATATATATTTTATAAATCTCAACTATAAACCATTTTTGCTTCATCAAAGATTTCAATTTAAATGCAAAAATCCGATTTATAAGTTAATTCCTTAAAATCTTTTGTCTTACAACATCTATTCATTTTATAACTTCACAATTCATGAATCTATAAATTTTCATTCACTTATGAATCCATTTATACTTCATTTTTAACACTTATAAAAACTCGTTTTATAATTCCAATATTTTTAATTTTAAAATATCAAATTTATACATCTTTCATATAACTCGTTTTAAAATAATTCAAAAATCCCAATTTAACCATTTTATAAATTTATTAACTACTTATCTCAAAAATTACCTTTTGGTTGTATTTCATAGAAATCTTAATTTTTATAACATAAAAATTTATAACGTTTTAATTATTTAAAATGAATCAATTCAAAAATTTAATAAAACATATACTTTCAAAAATCACTTTAAAAATTCTTTTAAAAACCAAAATCATTACTTTAAAACTTCAAAAATGGATCCAATGATGCAACAACACCCAGTAGTCAATCACGACATCCAAATATCATATATCGATACGATAATCAACTAATATCACAGTTGAGGAATCCAGTTGGATCCCTCCAACCTGTTTCCCTACATCCACAAACATTAGCATAATACCAATTCCATTTCAGTACGGAATTATCGCGGTATATGGGATTTATAAAAATATTATCCGCTTAATAGGCGGCGTAATAGGGTCTCATCCGCTATATAATGCGGGAAATCAACTTCAAGTACATATATAATACCAATTCCATACAATTTGGAATTATCGCGGTATATGTTTTTAATAAATAGCATCCGCTTACTAACGGCGCATAATGTCTATTTCAATCAACAACAGATAATAATTTATCATTCAGACATACAATCAATAATTGTAAATCTAACTATTTAAAATATAAATCGAAACAGATTCGATTGAGTGAGAAGTTCCCACCTTGATTTTAATTCCGTTTTCCAGCTTTTATTTCGAATAAAATTAAACGGATGTTTAATTTTACCCGAAATTTACACTAGCTCCAAACAATTCCAATCCAGCTTCATTGCGTAGTATTCGTCAATACGAACCCATCGCAATTTGCTTCGTGCGTTTTCGACCTCGCATGAAAGAGTTACAACATTTTAAACATTGTACAAATTAAAATATAATTAATTTACATTTAATATCTCATTTTCTAACCCTAATTCAACATCTGCCGTTATTTTTTGAAACATCAGATTTTGGCCGTGTTTTTTAGCTTCTTCCCCAGGTTCAAACTCACGAACACGCAACCCATGCCGCCCTCTTCCATCGAATTCTTGCTCCACCATCGTCGACCTATTCGACGATCAGCAACTTCTATTCCCTTCGCCTACGCGTGCTTTAGCTTCACCGTGAATATGGTCCAACTCGGCACCCTCTTTGCATCGATTTTCGTGCGCAACCGATGAACGAACGCGAGCACGTAACTCGGTCAATGGTCAACGATAACCAACTCCACTGTACGGATCTATCGAGCTCGAGACACTCTACAATGTTGTAGTTAAAAGTTTTTCGAATTGAAGTGTGGATTTGTAGGAAATAGAGGAAGAAGAATTGAAGATTTCGGCCATTGATTTTCTAACTGGCAGCTACGTTAAAGCCCTTAGGGTTTTGGAGCAAGAATGAAGATAAGGGTCTTTTTTATAGAAATTTACCAAAAAAACACTATTCACCCCGGATTTTCCAAACTCCAAATCTCGCGCAGTGACCAGCGTTCTAGGGTTTAACCCGTGTTTCGGACACAATGGAATAGGTTTCGTAAGCTAGTTCGATCATATGTGCGAGTTATGACAATAAACGATCGATTATAAATTAAATCGATTTAAACTATTTTCTAGGCGTTTTAGCTTGCCTTGGACAAACGATAAATCCGATTGACACGAAATTTGAAAACATACAATAATATCACATTACGGATCCGATGAAACTGGTTTCGTCGAAATCCGAGACTGTTTGAAAAATGACTATTTTAACTCGCCAAATTAATATTAAAACAATTTCGATGCGTTTCGAGTTGCCACGGTCAAACGACAACTCCGATTGCTGCGAAAATTGAAATTCGATAATAACAAACTATTATGGATCCAATGGAATTAGTCTCGTCCAATTCTGAAACTGTTCGAAAAATAGCTAATTTCACTAGTCGATTAAATATTAAAATATTCAATTTTCACAAATTAACTTTTAATTCGATTTTAAAAGTTCTAAAATATCTTTGTAACTCCAACATGATTAAATAAAATTTTACAAATCAATTTTAATCATATTTAACCCAATTTTCAATTATTTCTGTAATTTCCAATATTAAACTATCGATTTAATTATCCAATTAAATCCAATTATTCGAAATATAAATTATTCGACTTATAAATTTCACTTATAAATATTTAAAATCAATTAAATATTCAATTTTAATTAACAAAAATTATGGGTCGTTACATTTCATTTCAGTTACTGTAGCATGCTGGTTGAAGCACGTAAACATGTTTTCCTGTCTCCCTATTTCCTTTACAAATCTCACAGAACATCATTTCAAGGCAGAGCAAAGGAAAAAAAATTGAATCTCGTTTCCCCTCTGTTCGAATCCCTCTCTAGTTCGAGTTCCTCCTTCAAATCCAAATCAAATCGCGTCTCCTCTTCCATCATTCTCAGTATTAATCGAAGCCCTAAATCATGTTCCGAAAAAAAAGAAAAAAATTTCAAGCCGAAACCTTCGAACGATCGTTTGAAAAAAAGAAAAGAAAATCAATCAAGATGATTTGTTCGAGCGCTCGAAGGCGCGACGCGGCCTGGACGACGAAGCGATGGGGTTTCAACTCGAGGGGATTGCGGCGACTTCGGCGAGGGGGCTAGGGTTTTGCTGTTGAACGGTTTCGCGAATTCGAGCGGCGATGTGCAGGAAGCGAAGTCGCGATTTCTAGCAAGCACGAGAAGGAAGCTGGAGTTCGTTCGATTTGGGGGAGACAAGTCGAGATGGGTTCGTACTCTGGGATCTCGCGAGGTCGAGGTGAGGTTTTGGCAGTTTTTTTTCCTTGATTTAAAATTTGTTTAGTAAATACATATGTGATCTTTCTTTTCAATTTAAATAACATGCAGAGAAATTTTTTTTATATAATAAAATTACAGTAAGTTTTTATAAGAACAGTGATGTAGGTATATAAGTTATAATAAACCGCTGTTGTCATTAGTGGAAAAGGGAGAAACAGAGAATTATTTTATAAAGGTAAGATTTTGGGAAAAATTTATTAGATAAAATGTGTAATAAACAAAAAATATAATTATATATGATTTTGGGAAAAAATATAGGAATTTTAAAATGTGTAGAGTTGATGTAAAAATATATATTAGATTTTTGAATCTATATTGATTATTTTTACAAATATATATGAAGTTTTAAATAAAAAGACAAAGAAGAGAAATTCAAATTTATTTGTTTAAAATAAAATTCATTGGTTAACTAGATTATAAAATGGAAAATTGAATCGTTCAATTTATTTCGAATATTAATAAACCGTATAATGTGGGGCCTTGGGGCTTACACATGTTTGCTTTGTTGTGAGGAGAGAAGTCATGCAACACTACATGCGTGCCGTCGTCCGACCGGGCCGGGTTTCGGGTCTGAGAATAAACCGTATAATGTAATACAAGGTCTAAAGTGAAGAAATCAAGTCGAAATGGAAAGTGGATTGCAAAATAAAAGCAAAGGTGAGATCGTCTCACTCAAACAAAGGGTTTGTTTAATTTTAAATAGTTAAATTTAAAATTGTTGATTGTGTGCTTGGATGATGGTTGTTATCATTTGTTTGAAATAGATCCTATGCGCCGCATAATAGCGGATGATATCTTATAAATCCCATATACCGCGATATTCCACCTCGAAGTGGAATTGGTATTTAATTGTGGTGCTAACGTCTGTGGATGCAGGGAAATAGGTTGGAGGGATCCAAATGGGTTCCTCAAACAATTGAATTTGTTTCATTTGTTGTGTGTTAAATTATTTATCATCTCTGTGTGATTATATTGGAACTGGAATCATTGTAGGCCAAAATTTAGCCGAATATATTTTTGGTATCGTAAGATACCAGAAATAAATAAAATAGGATTTTTAAATTTAAGTAGAAAATCTATAGTGAAATCCTATTGAATAAATTCCAAAATATGGGGAAAGATTTTTATAAATGGGTTTTGAGTAATATTGTTGATAGTTGAAGGATTTATTTAAAATATGGATTATAAATAGTTTGGAAAAAAAATAAAGGGGTTTATTTTAAAAGATGATAAATTTGGAAATCCATTTGAAAATTGATTTTGATATTTGAAAATAAATCCTTGGGAATCAAATTGAAATTTGATTCGATGTTTGAAACAAAATTTAGAAATCAATTTGGAAATTGATTTTTTTGTGATTGAAAATAAAACTTTGGGAAATCCATTTGGAAATTGATTTGGGTGTTTGGAACAAATTTGGAAAATCAATATGGATAATTGATTTGGTGTTGAAAGTGGATATTTGGGAATCGATTTGAAATAAAATCGTATATCAATAGATATTTGGAATTCTGAATTCACAATGGAATTTATAAAGGAAAGGAATTTACGGATTTGGAATGTAAATTCGAAATAAATCAAGAAGGATTTATTAAATTGGTCTAAGTGGACCATTTTGAAATGAAAGTGTATTTTCCTTGAGAAGCCGAGTATATTTTGAAAGTAGCTTTTAAATATAAATTTTAAAGTTCTAAAATGGTTTGTAAAAGAATATTTGGGAAGAAAATATTTTTGTAAATTATTTCTAAATGTTTAGAGTAAAGATTTATTTAAGTTAATTTTTAGAAGTGACCGTTTTAAAAGATTTAGTTGATATTGTTTTAGAAAATAGTTATTTAAAACAATTATACTTTATTACTAATTTTATTTAAAAAAAAATTAGTTTGGACTTGAAGTTTTATATGAGATGATAGTATAATATTTTTATAACTAATATTTTAAAATAAAGTGTTTAAAAATAGTTTTACTTAAAAATATTTCCAAGTATATATTTGGACAAGCGATTTAAATTATTTCAAGTATTTTAACTCGGCAGACTTTCAGTGGAAATAAATGATTTCGGGAATTTTATTCCGCAAGTGAAAAGTGATTTGAAATTTGTTTTCAAATGGCTGGAGTGTGAAAATATATCTTGCGAAGATATTTTGAAAATAAATAATTGGGAAAATTATTTAAATCCGGTAATTATTGTGAATGTTGATTGATAGTTAAATAACCGACTATCAATATTTGCCTTTAAATGGATTTGAATTTCGATGCGACCGGGGGTCGGATTCCAAGTGGATATCCGAAAACCACATCGAACCTTTGTGACTGTGATGAATCTTTTATTTAAAAGATCGAAAGTGAAAAATTGTTGTGATTTGTTGAAATCTGAATGAACACTTATTTAAAAAAAATAAGCGCTCGTTATTCGGATTAGCCGGGAGAGGACCTTTGTGTCATATAACCCATTTCAAATAATGATACGACGAATGGGATTGCATTTGAAGACCGTTAATGAAGACCGGGTATTACGTGATGATATGATGACCTATCGATTGTCTCTGCACTGAGTAGCTACAGTATAGAGATTCCCTAAGTGATGGGAAGTCTGATCGGGATTGTGAATACCCGGATTGCAAGGGCTTCTTCGGAAGTGCCTTTAGTTTTGTTCGAACCCGGAACAGACTTGTATGGAAGTGTGTCTGACGTTACAAATTGAGATGTAAAGCTGGTTTCTATCAAATACATTTCTGTTGGTGGCGGAGAATTTATTCTCTTAGCTTAACACCCTTCTCTGAGACGTACGAGCTCAGAGGTTATGTAGTTGATGGTTACTAGTGATACATTCCCAATTTGATAATGTGGCATACGAAGTGCTGCGGATCATTTGTTGATCGAAGCATGGCTTATATGAAAAGCGTAGCTTTGTGGACGAGACTTCGTCGAGCCTCACAACCCGGAAACGGTCGAAACAGGAATGTTGCGGTAAGGTTTTTTAGGGTTCGCGCCCCTAGGGTATGTCCATTTTCTTCTGGATAAGAGGTGATATCATGGTATGGAGCCCAGATATTTTACCTATGTTGATGCTGCAAATTATTATACTTTGTGTCTGTTGCTTTGTGGTTGAGGATTCTCGGATAAAGGTCGGTAACGACCGGGGATGACATACTTTTTGTGTGGAGTTATCAAGTTACAGCTTCAATGCACCCAGAAGCGTGTGGTAACTCGGCCTTGTGTCAGCAGAGATCCGGTTAGATTCTCGGGGGCGTCCTTCCAGAGGCGTACCTATTTCGGTGTAGGAAGTTCCTTCGCCTGACCATTTATTGGAAATCCAAAGAAACAATACGAGCCATGTACGGTTTTAGTTGTATAACCTGCCATGGAATATGGAAGCAACCTGCTATTGAACATGGTAGCTATAGTTAGCATAAGTGCGAAATGCCCATGCTGACTAAGATTAATATTATACTTTCGAAATGTTTTCTGCACCATGCACTAAAAATAATATCCAAAGGTTTTCGCGTATTAAGCATTTTTGACTGTCATAAGAAGAAATCTCTTCCAAGTGTGCGTTTGCATTATGTGTGTGGCGGGAGGCTTTATGGCAGTTTCATTTTTCAAAAGCATAGCGGATTTCTTTTATTTTTTTTGTGAAAATAACTGTTTTTAAGATCTCACACCAGTCCCATGACTGGCCTGGAGTTTATTGTTCCCTTTCTAAACTTTGGGTGCCTACCAATTTCCACACGGGCAGCCTAGAGTCAGGTTATCAGGTCATTCTGGAATTCAGATGTTGCTATGGAGATCAGGAGCAAGCTGGATGGTGAAGCGTATCACCAGTATATGTTATATTTTCTTCCGCTGTTTGTTGTTGTAACACTCTGAAAATGCAATGCGATGCAATGTAATAACTGATACAGTATTCTGTTTAAAGATATTTATTTACTTATTTATTATATTTGTTCCGCTGCGAAATGTGAGATTCTGTTATTGTTTCTGTTTCTTCTTCTACCTTCTTCTTCTTAAACCCTAAAGACTCGTAAATTTGTTCCTCTTTGGCTGAATTGTTGTGGAATTTTGCCAGCTCAAAATGGTATGGATTTGCGGACCTTTACAAGTGGTATCAGAGCATTTGGTTAAACGATAACCTTGGCTATGTTGGGTGTTACTCATTAGAGATAGAGTCAGCAGTACTCTAGAATGAGTTTGAGTGTAATAATAGATATGAGCGCGTATTTGTTAGTGAATATAAAATTGTTTTATATTGTGTTGATTGGTTTGTTGAGTGGTATATGGATTCTGGTCAATACGAGTAATTAACGTTATTGACAGGGATCTCTAAACGCTTGTACAGAACAAAATTCGACACGATATCGTTTTAAAATAGGGTAAATGAAATAATTTTACCCAAATTATTTTCGTATATAAAAGAGAATAAGTTTTTTGTGAATTATTATAATATATGTTTGCTTGTTTGCTAGAAAGTGATGATATTAAACTATTATCATTAAAATTGAATAAGATATTGAAATCGTAACTCCAAAGTTAAGAAATGGATCCACATACAAATGGAATTTGAGAATATAAATTGTAAATGTGAATTATAGTTTGAAATGGAATTCCAGAGAAGTATTTGGAAATGTTTTGAAAGGAATTTGAAAATTTTGGAGACTTGGAAAGTTTAAATCCCTTTTGATTTTGAAAATGAATTTCAAAGGTTTGGAAAGTGTTTTTGAAGGGAATAAAGGCTCTAAACTCTTTTCGGTCGCTGGAAAATAATTCCGATGATGATCGCGACATCATCGATGTTTATTTTCGAGTTTTCAGGAGAGGAATTGCTACCGAATGATTTTAAATTGAAAATTGTTTGCCAAAGTTGGGTTTGTTTTGGAAACACAAAGGGTTTTGGATATAAAATTCACTTCAAAATGATTTGAGCAATTGTATAAAACTCTGGAATCCTATTTAAAATTAGTTATGGAATAATAAATAAATTTGAAAACTTAGAAAATTGTGAATGAATGAATAAATTTACAATTACAATTTAATGAAAGTGAAATTGAAAGTTGAGATTCATTTCGAATTTGTAAGCAAATAGAATTGAATTGGAGTTGAATTTGATTTGTTATAAGCAAAGAAAAATATTGAAATAAAAATTTTTAATAAGTGAAACTAATTGAAGAAAAGACCAAATAGATATGGTTGCAAATGAATTCAATATTTATATAAATAAAAGGTAAATTAAATTCATGTGGAATTTGGAATCCAGTTTAAATATAAGTGGTTATAAACCAAAGTGGTGAATTGGAAATAAATATAAGAAGTATATAGAATAATTATCATGAACTTAAGAAATAAATGGTAAAATTCTTAAGTAAAATTTAGAGTTGGGAAATATTCTAAATTAATAAATGGAGGATAAACTGGAAATTGTGAAACAGTTTTAATTGGAATGGATGTGAATATGGAATGCAAAATGAATTAAATAGAATCAATTGGAAATGAAATAGAATAAAGAGTAAATTGTGTTTGTATTAATTTAAATTAGTTATAAACTAGTTTGGGTATTCTATTTAGTGAATATCGTCGAATTTGCATAGAAATGGTTGTCGTTTGACATGACGTGATTGCATAAAATTCTATGAGTTAATAAAAGCAAATTAAATTGATTTTTGAATCAATTGAAATAGATATGAGTTCATTTCGCTTAAAAATAAATTGATTGAAAGAAAATGAGTTGTAAATCACTTGAATTGAATAGAAATGGCATGTGAATTGATTGTAAGCAATTAAAATTGTATCGAAACCATATAAATTGCTAATGGAAACAATTTTGAATATTTTGCTTGTGAAAACTATGTGTTTACTATTGAAAATGAGTGAAATGTAAATGAATTTCCTATATATGGCACTTACGTGTTTACATTGAGTAAGTACAGATACAGGGGGGCAGTTTAGCAGAATTTGGTTGCGCTAAAATGCTAATAATAAACCGCTTTGCTTAAAAATGCTAAATAAGGTATGCCTACGCCATAAAAATAGGAAATATGAACTGTTTTTGTTTTTTTCGGCTGGATGGGTCGATGTATATATATTTATATCTTTTGTCAAATTGCAAAAGCTCCTCCGTACAAAGGAGACTCTGCCAAATTTTTCGAAAATTTTGGGAGTTAGAAAATTTTTGAATTTTTTTATTAACGACAAACGATTTCAAATTTGAAATTGAAGTAAATTAGTGAATGAAACTAATTTAAAATAATAATATGAATCAGTTATAATTGAAAGATAAAATTCAATATTCAGAAGGTAAATTGAATCCAAATAGAATTAAAATTGTAAACTGAATTCAAATGAAATTGAAAATGTAAAGTTGAATAAAAATGAATATATAACTTCAATAGTGAAGTAAAAAAAAAGGTAAAAGAAGTATATATTGAAAATTTTGTAAAGGAATGTGCAAAATAAATTTGAATGTTGTAATTGGATATTATGGCTAGTAGTATATACAGATATGTTGTAGGAAAAAAAAGAAAAAATTTGGAATTGGGATTTTGAAGATAAATTTTGAATTCCTCGACAAAAGGTATGTATTTCAATTTCAGTATGAAATTTGGTGATTTTCTTGTCTAGCCACTTGGCCTTTTGTTTTCTTTTGGGATTTGAGGGCCCGTGGTGCCAGGTTGTAGTTGTACCGAGCTAGCCGCGCAAAGGAGACGCTGGCGAAATTTTTCAAAAAATTAGGGTGTTAGAAAATTTTTGAGAAAATTTTGAAAGTTTGGAAATTTGAATTGGGAAGTAAACAATATTGTTTGGAACTTATAATTGAACTTGGGAAGTTAGTTGAAATGAATCTTTAATAAAAAGATTTGGGGTTGATAAATTGATAAAACTGTTTGGGCTGGAAAATATTACATGGGTTGAGGATCGTTCTTCTTAACTTGTAATTTCGGGACGAAATTCTTTTAAGGGAGGAGGGATGTGACGACCCAGAAATTTTTAACAGTTGAAATGAAATATTTAATTGATTTTAAATATTTGAAAGTTAGTTTAACTTGAATTTTAAAATTTAATATGAATTTGGCAATTAAAATATTGAATTTAATCTATTTAAGTTGGGTAAAATATTGAATCATGATTTTTAAACTGGTCAAAAATATTTTCAAGGTTTCAAAAATTTATATTGATAATACCGAAGATAATAGAAGCTTCAGAATCGAATTTGGGAATGATTTGTTCAGTTTTGAAATTATATCGTTTAAATCGATATTTAAAAATAGCATTCCGAGGCACAGCCTCGAAATTCAACAAAACCAGTTCCATCAGATCCGTAATAGATAGTTATTATCGGATTTCAATATTCGTAGTAATCGGAGTTGTCATTTGACCCTGACAGCTCAAAAAGCATGGAAACTATTTTAATCGATTTAATTTAAAGTTGATCGTTTACTTCCGTAACTTGCGCATATGATCGAACTAGCCTCTGAAACACTTTCCATTGCGTTCGGTATGTGGATAAAACCTTATAAGCGCCTAGCGGCACGCCTCGATAGGAATTCAAAATTTTAAGCTGCGTTAATCAAGACCATTTGAATTTGAATTTAACTTTAAACTATATATTTACCTGTCAACTCCAGCTGAATTTTTGGTCACGTCAAAACTTTTTACTTTTCATTTCAGTTACTGTAGCAAGCTGGTTGAAGCACGTAAACATGTTTTCCTGTCTCCCCATTTCCTTTACAAATCTCACGGAACATCATTTCAAGGCAGAGCAAAGAAAAAAAAATTGAATCTCGTTTGCCCTCTGTTCGAATCCCTCTCTAGTTCGAGTTCCTCCTTCAAATCCAAATTAAATCGCATCTCCTCTTCCATCATTCTCTGTATTAATCGAATCCCTAAATCAAGTTTGAAAAAAAAAATTCAAGCCGAAACCTTCGAACGATCGTTTGAAAAAAGAAAAGAAAATCAATCAAGATGATTTGTTCGAGCGCTCGAAGGCGCGACGCGGCCTGGACGACGAAGCGATAGGGTTTCAACTCGAGGGGATTGCGGCGACTTCGACGAGGGGGCTGGGGTTTTGCTGTTGAACGGTTTCGCGAATTCGAGTGGCGATGTGCAGGAAGCGAAGTCTCGTGCGCCGACTCGTTCATTCTGGAGTGACATCGAAGTTGGGGTTCGGGCTGTGACTCGCGATAGTCGCGATTTCTAGCAAGCACGAGAAGGAAGCTGGAGTTCGTTCGATTTGGGGGAGACAAGTCGAGATGGGTTCGTACTCTGGGATCTCGCGAGGTCGAGGTGAGGTTTTGGCAATTTTTTTCCTTGATTTAAAATTTGTTCGGTAAATACATATGTGATCTTCCTTTTCAATTTAAATAACATGCAGAGAAAATTTTTATATAATAAAATTGCAGTAAGTTTTTATAAGAACATCGATGTAGGTATATAAGGTATAATAAACTGCTGTTGTCATTAGTGGAAAAGGGAGAAACAAAGAATTATTTTATAAAGGTAAGATTTTGGGAAAAATTTATTAGATAAAATGTGCAATAAACAGAAAATATAATTATATATGATTTTGGGAAAAAATATAGGAATTTTAAAATGTGTAGAGTTGATGTAAAAAAAAAATTAGATTTTTGAATCTATATTGATTATTTTTACAAATATATATGAAGTTTTAAATAAAAAGACAAAGAAGAGAAAATCATATTTATTTGTTTAAAATAAAATTCATTGGTTAACCAGATTATAAAATGGAAAATTAAATCGTTCAATTCATTTCGAATATTAATAAACCGTATAATGTTATACAAGGTCTAAAGTGAAGAAATCAAGCCGAAATGGAAAATGGATTGCAAAATAAAAGCAAAGGTGAGATTTTCTCACTCAAACAAAGGGTTTTGTTTAATTTTAAATAGTTAAATTTAAAATTGTTGATTGTGTGCTTGGATGTTGGTTGTTATCATTTGTTTGAAATAGACCCTATGCGCCGCATAATAGCGGATGATATCGTATAAATCCCATATACCGCGATATTCCACCTCGAAGTGGAATTGGTATTTAATTGTGGTGCTAACGTCTGTGGATGCAGGAAAACAGGTTGGAGGGATCCAACTGGATTCCTCAAACAATTGAATTTGTTTCATTTGTTGTGTGTTAAATTATTTATCATCTCTGTGTGATTATATTGGAATTAGAATCATTGTAGGCTAAATTTTAGCCGAATATATTTTTGGTATCGTAAGATACCAGAAATAAATAAAATAGGATTTTTAAATTTAAGTAGAAAATCTATAGTGAAATACTATTGAATAAATGCCAAAATATGGGGAAAGATTTTTTTAAATGGGCTTTAAGTAATATTGTTGATAGTTGATGGATTTATTTAAAATATGGATTTTAAATAGTTTGGAAAAAATAATAAAGGGGTTTATTTTAAAAGATGATAAATTTGGAAATCAATTTGACAATTGATTTTGGTATTTGAAAATAAATCCTTGGGAATCAAATTGAAATTTGATTCGATGTTTGGAACAAAATTTAGAAATCAATTTGGAAATTGATTTTTTTGTGATTGAAAATAAACCTTTGGGAAATCCGTTTGGAAATTGATTTGGGTGTTTGAACAAATTTGGGAAATCAATATGGAAATTGATTTAGTGTTGAACGTGGATATTTGGGGATCGATTTGAAAAAAAATCGTATATCAATATATATTTGGAAATTTGACTTCACAATGGAATTTATAAAGGAAAGGAATTTACGGATTTGGAATGTAAATTCGAAATAAATCAAGAAGGATTTATTAAATTGGTCTAAGTGGACCATTTTGAAATGAAAGTGTATTTTCCCTGAGAAGCCGAGTATATTTTGAAAGTAGCTTTTAAATATAAATTTTAAAGTTCTACAATGATTTGTGAAAGAATATTTGGGAAAAAATATCTTTGTAAATTATTTCTAAATCTTTAGAGTAAAGATTTATTTAAGTTAATTTTTAGAAGTGAATGTTTTAAAAGATTTAATTGATATTGTTTTAGAAAATAGTTATTTAAAACAATTATACTTTATTTACTAATTTTATTTAAAAAAAATTAGTTTGGACTTGAAGTTTTATATGAGATGATAGTATAATATTTTTATAACTAATATTTTGAGACAAAGTGTTTAAAAATAGTTTTACTTAAAAATATTTCCAAGTATATATTTGGACAAGCGATTTAAATTATTTAAAGTATTTTAACCCGACAGACTTTCAGTGGAAATAAATGATTTCGGGAATTTTATTCCGTGAGTGAAAAGTGATTTGAAATTTGTTTTCGAATGGTTGAAGTGTGAAAATATATCTTGCGTAGATATTTTGAAAATAAATAATTGGGAAAATCATTTAAGTCTGGTAATTGTTGTGAATGTTGATTGATAGTTAAATAACCAACTATCAATATTTTTCCTTTAAATGACATTTGAATTTCGATGGGACCGGGGGTCGGATTCCAAGTGGATATCCGAAAACCACATCGAACCTTTGTGATTGCGATGAATCTTTTATTTAAAAGATTGAAGTGAAAAATTGTTGTGATTTGTTGAAATTTGAATGAACACTTATTTTAAAAAAATAAGCGCTCGTTATTCGGATTAGCCGAGAGAGGACCTTTGTGTCGTATAACCCATTCCGAATAATGATACGACGAATGGGATTGCATTTGAAGACCGGTGGTGAAGACCGGGTATTGCGAGAATGATAGGATGACCTATCGATTGTCTCTGCTCTGAGTAGCTACAGTATAGAGATTCCCTAAGTGATGGGAAGTCCGATCGGGATTGCGAATACCCGGATTGCAAGGGCTTCTTTGGAAGTGCCTTCGGTTCTGTTCGAACCAGGAACAGACTTGTATGGAAGTGTGTCTGACGTTACAAATTGAGATGTAAAGCTGGTTTCTATCAAATACATTTCTAATGGTGGCGGAGAATTTATTCTCTTAGCTTAACTCTCTTCTCTAAGACATACGAGCTCAGAGGTTATGTAGTTGATGGTTACTAGTGATACATTCTCAATTTGGTAATGTGGCATTCAAAATGCTGCGGATCATTTGTTGATCGAAGCATGGATTTTGTGAAAAGCGCAGCTTTGTGGACGAGACTTCGTCGAGCCTCACAACCCGGAAACGGTCGAAACATGAATGTTGCGGTAAGGTTTTTTAGGGGTTGCGCCCCTAGGGTATGTCCATTTTCTTCTGGATAAGAGGTAATATCATGGTATGAAGCCCAGATATTTTACCTATGTTGATGCTGCAAACTACTATACTTTGTGGTTGTTGCTTTGTGGTTGAGGATCCTCGGATCAAGGTCGGTAACGACCGGGATGTCATACTTTTTGTGTGGAGTTATCAAGTTACAGCTTCATTGCACTCAGAAGCGTGTGGTCACTCGGCCTTGTGTCAGCAGAGATCCGGTTAGGTTCTCGGGGGCGTCCTTCCAGAGGCGTACCCATATCGGTGTAGGAAGTTCCTTCACCTGACCATTTGTTGGAAATTCAAAGGAACAATACGAGCCCTGTACGGTTTTAGTTGTATAACCTGCCATGGAATATGGCGGTAACCTGCTATTGAACATGGTAGCTATAGTTGGCATAAGTGCGAAATGCCCATGCTGACTAAGATTAATATTATACTTTCGAAATGTTTTCTGCACCATGCACTAAAAATAATATCCAAAGGTTTTCGCGTATTAAGCATTATTTTTGACTGTCATAAGGAGAAATCTCCTCCAAGTGTACGTTTGCATTGTGTGTGTGGCGGGAGGCTTTATGGCAGTTTCATTTTTCAAAAGCATAGCGGATTTCTTTTATTTTTTTGTGAAAATAACTGTTTTTAAGATCTCACACCAGTCCCATGACTGTTAGTTACCATGGAGAACTATAGTGTGAGTTTACAAGATGAATATCCGAGTGTTTCGTATTGTTAGACTCCTAGAACTTAGTTAAATGGGTCAAACCAACCCATTATCCATTTAATAGAATTCATAAATGGATTGACCTAACCCATTTACAAGTAAGGTTGGGTCATATTTTGATGGGTCTAGAAATTAGGTAAATATTTCTGTTTTATTTTCTGTTGCATCGTATGAGTTTTTGAATGAGGAAATTATTGTCACTTGTTGTAACGACCCGAAAATTTCGTTAACTAAATTTGTCATATTTTCCATAATTTTTAATAAAATTAATGTTAGGAATTTGGTGTTGCCATTTGTTCTTATTAAAAGTTAACAATTTAAAATGAGATTTCCAATTCAATAAAATAATGTAAATATTGTGGTTTAAATTTTGAATGGAATATGTGAAAACAAGAGTAATTATGGAATAATATGTTATTTATTTAGAGTATTGAATAATTTTTTTTAAGCCAATTTTAATTAATGGTAATAATGCGATATGAGCTAATAAATTTGATCTGAATGCGTTAACCATTTAATGAAGGTAATGAAACAGGTTTTAGAAAAATGTATACTAGGTATAAATCAAATAGAAGGAAATAAACGTATATATCGAATTGATTTATGAATAAATACTTTGGATAGTAATTGAATGTACAGTAATGGTAATTTAAAACCTATTTATAGTAAGACTGCATAAGGTTCTGTAAATTAAGTGGTGGAAAGATTTTTCCTAGATATACTTTGAAGATGTGAAATTAAAGGTGAATATTAAAATTGGTTAATGTAAAATAACATTGATTTACCGTAAATGGGAATAAATTTGAAAATAAAAATTTATGTTACAAGTGGGTGAAAGTAAAGATAAGGGTTAAGAGTGTTGGAATATGTATATTAGAATAACTATAAAGTGTAAATGTACGTATTTATAGCAACATGAATTATTGAAGGAAAATAATTGGTAAACGGGGTTTGGGCTAAGGAAATGTTATTGATTGTTTTGAAACCTTATTTATTATGGGAAATTAATTTAGCATAAGCAAAACCAATGCAAATATCTAATTTATCAGTAAAGCAATAATAATAAATAGTAATCAATGCAAATTATGTAACAATAGAATGTGAAATTTGGGGAATAGACGCAAAGTATATATGAGTTGCTAAAAGTATGCATAATAAGTGCAAATTTAATAAATCAATGTCCTGTAGAGGTTGGAGTATGGTTAGTAATAAAAGCTTTTAAAGGAAAAACCTTTAATTTATAAATGAAAATCAATGCATTAAATTAGGTGTAACTGAATGCATGTAAATAATTTTGTAAGAATAAGTTATAAACAATTTATTTGTGCATACCCGATTTAATTGAAATAACAGAAAAGACAAGAGCTTGATTTGCCTAGGTATATATATATATTGATAAACTATAACTAAATAGAAATATTGGTAGTAAATAGGATATAAGAAGACAAAGGCAACTAGTAAATTAATAAATGAATTCATAATAATAAGTAGTAATTAATGCACATATATTTGGCATTAGTGATAATTACAAAACATTACCCATTTATCTAATTTATTTAATTAAATCTAAATCTATGGCAACATTGTTGTAATGATGGTTGTAAGTGAATTTGAATGTAAAAGGGTAACAATTATTTAGGTTAACCATTTTGAGTATGTTAAGTTAAGAATGGCAATCGATTGAAATAAATCTAAATTAATTATTTTGTTTTGGTTAATGTGTTCTAGTTAATAAAAGGGAGTTTATAAGAAATGAAGCAAGCACTAATGACATGTGTTATAATTCAAATGTTATTTATACCCATAAAATGTCTATTTACTGAATAGAAAGATTTTAAATCAATAAGCGAATTTATTGAGGTTCCAATTTATAATTTATAACGTTTAATGTAGACTCGATTACAAAATTGACTTTAATCGTGCAGTTAGCGTAGATTTGTTTTGTAATTGGAGTAGTTAATCCTATAAGATGAAGTTAGTGCTAATTCTATTTATAATTGGACCATTTGTTAATATAGATTATAGAAAGCAAGATGTATAAATTTAATTAAAGTATCAACATTCAACAATTGTAATTATTGAAAATTAAAGTGGAAGTTGAGGATAATAAGGTGAAACCATGAACAAATGTTAATGCATCCTTATTACTGGTAAAAGATGAGTATATAAAAGTTTGAAAATCAAAAAATAGGTTTATGGAAACTTAATTTATAATTTCTAAAAATAAGTAAGTGGAGAAATTAACACTGCAATGGATAGACTTATCAGCTTTTAATTTACATCTAAATTTGTTTAGATCAATTTGGAAATTAATAAAATTGTGGATATATTTTGAAACGTAAACGAAACGTCTAGATTTACATTTGTATATACGTTAAATTAAAATGTAAATGATAAGGAATTTATTTATTTCCTAAATCCGTAACGTGTGTAATTAATATTATTTATCTTTTGGGACCACTTCCGTTTGCACGTTAAAATTCGTGTACACCTATTCTTTTGCGATCTATCTATAAATAGACGATCAAAAAAAAAACCTAGCCTCCATCTTCTATCATTTGTCTGTACGTTCTTTTCTTCAACTCATTCTCCTACTCAAATGGATGCAAGCCTAGATCTATTTCTATTCAAATTTCAAATGAAAATTCAAACATCTCAGAAAAATTCCAAAAAATATATATGTTGTAGATTTTCATCTATACGAATCTACGCGCAGTCTCTGTTTTCGAAATCGATACTCGAGTCAGCGGCAAATCGCGGTCAAAATCAAGAAATTCGAAACCTAAGTCAATTTGGGCGTTTTGATTTGGAGCGACTATTCGCAAATTGGTTTCTGGGTATTGGAGAGCTCAGCTAGGGAAGTCGTAATGGTGGAGGCGCGTCACCATCTGGTGGCCTGGGGCGGTCTAAAGGCACGGTCAAAGATAGGGAGGGCATGCGTTGAAATGGGTTCATTCCCTGGACGAGCATACGTGAGTTGAGAAGAAGCTTTATGACGTGGCAAGATTTAATTAGGTTGTTGTTTAATTTTGTTTTATTTAATTTTTGTTTCAACTCATTAAAATTGAACAACTTTTTCATACGTTACCCGTTTCGCGCGAAATTTCTTTTGTTAGGATCGTAATTAAATTCCGGATCTGATGACGCTGGTTTGGACAGATTTGGAGACCGTTGGATTTTTGAGTTTAAATTGAATTTAAATTCGATTTAAATTCAAAAGGTGAGTGTTTTAACCCACTCACAACTTCTAAAAGTTTTTATATTTGTTAAATTTATTTTAGATATGAGTAGAAATTTATTTATGATTGTTTGGCATGTTTTATTCAGCATATCGGTTAACTCGCATTTATTTAATTTAACTGTCAATTTAATTCATTTATTGCATATTAATTGACAGTTAGAATTTATTTATTTGCATATAAACTACAAGTTAAACAGTTATAAATTTAATTGAATATAAAATGTTAGTTAATAACTGTCAATTATTTCTTGTTATATTGTATATATATTGATGGTTGTTAAACTGATGATGATTGAAATAATTTTGATTGATGATGGGTGAATGGATGTTCTATTGTATATCATTAAACTACAAGTTATCATGCATTTTTCATTTCATTCGGGATTGTGGTTTGAAATGATATACAACCGGAAATTTTATTTTTAAATTGCGGATTGAAATGATAAATATCCGTATCACTTGACCATAGGATAGAAAATTTTATACAGGCACCGTGGTCTATATATAAATTATTTTAAAGTGATTTCTATGGTTTGGATGGGATACGGTTTATAAAAATTTTTAATTTTGATATTTTATAAATGTTATTCTTCTATATATATACATATGAAGTTAAAATTTTTGAATTTAAGCTGTGTATAAATCTATTAAATAAAAATGGAAAAATTGAGAAATGGAATTTGATAATTCATATTATATGTTTATGTTTGGAAAATTTTAAGGTATGATATTTATAGCTGGATTTTTCCAAGATAAATTTAAAATGAATATTCTAGTATAATTTAATTGAAGAAAATATCTAATTGCTAGAAATTGGAGTTTTATTTATCGATTTTTATGTAAATATTCAAGACTAAATAATAGAACATTTAATTTGGTTGAAGGAATAAATTCCAACTTTAGTTATGAAATATTGATACTCCAAATGGATATATATATATGTATATATATATATATATATATATATATATATAGAAATTGAAGTGGTTTTGGAACTTGAAAGTGATATTTAAATTTTGGTTTAGACTTTAAATAAAGAAATATATTTGTAAAGCCATGGAAATTATTTTCTTTACAAAGTAACCTTAAAGTCAAACCATTTATTTTATATACCGTTGAATATCCAAACCATTCAAGTTTTAGAAGTTATGGTTTTAAAATATATGAATTTCGAAATATTATGCTTTGAAAGTATAAGTCAAATATTTGGTTTCTAGATATTTTAAATTTTAAAGCGGTATGATTTTGGAAAAGAAATATATTTGGATAAAATGATATCATATTGTTTTGGGTTTTAAGATGATATTGTATTCATAGTTTTGAAATGAAAATTTTATTCTGGTTTTAAAGTATAAACTATTTTAAATGACCGCGGTGTTATAATAATGATTGGTTGGCAAAGAGACCGGGATCAGATATGGACATACTCTCTGTCGATACCGAAAACCACTTTGACTAACCGTGTACGCGGTGGAGATTCCAGAATGAAGTAGGTTGGTGGCGGCGTTTCCTGTAAGGTAAATACGTGGACCCGACTCCCGTGAGTTGGCATAAGGTGGCTAAAACAGGAGCGATTCTCGGGCTAATGAGGTCATTCCTCTGATCGGACACTCCTCTTCGATATTATACTTTGACTTTGGATTGATTCAGTGGACACTTTTATTTTTGATTTTGGGGGAGTTTGTTCGAGGTGGGCGGCAGCTGCGCGCTGCGCGTTTCCACCAGCCCGGATAGCAATTGGTATATCTACCCTGGCATTGCCTAGTTATGCCGTGTCACCTACCATACCGAGCCTTTACTACGAGTTTTGTTTTGTACCATACCTATGGAGTGCCCTCTGACGACGCCCATTACGGGGGAGATTACGGTACTGTATAGATTATGGGAATATATTCCGTGTTAAGGGCTATATGGGTAAGCCCTTAACGCTATTAAAAAGTAAGTTTATTTTATAAATAGACATTATTATAATAGCGCAATATACTACATAGTAAATAGTTTAACGGACCCTTAGGAGATGTAAATCCCGAGCATCTCTTGAGTTACTGTACTCATATTTATTTCTGTTAATTTTACTCACATAAGATCTTTTAGTTCTGACTCGAGTGTTTTTGTCTATTCAAATTCGCTTGGGTCAGTCCGAGCGTTTCAGGATTTGAGGATTTAGCTCTTGAGGACGAAGACAAAGATTTGTACTACTAGTATCTACTATATTATTTCACTACACCATTTAATTCCGCTGCATTGATAGTATTGGTATGGGTAACTCTGATATTCATTGTACAAGTAAAATAAAATATTTTGTAAATCAGTTTCATGAACTGTATATTTGATTATTATATTTTATCCTTCCGCTGTGAGATTCTGTTTTGTTTTATTTCTTCTCTTTTTTTCTTATTTACCCCATAACAATCCGCCCTTCCATATGGTTTGAATCGTCATGTGTGTCGGTTTAAAGTGTGCGAAAAGGCGGGATGTTACACTTGTAAAGTCCACCAAGTGGATTGTAGTTTCAAACCAAGAAAACGTACTGTCGCATATCAAAATTGGATTATTCTACTAATATCGATGATCTCTTATGGTACACCCTCTAAGTTGCACCTTAATGATTCCGGAGTTAGACAATTTGAAATGAAACTAAAATCTGAGGAT
Source organism: Allium cepa (assembly GCA_030765085.1). Lineage (NCBI taxonomy): Eukaryota > Viridiplantae > Streptophyta > Magnoliopsida > Asparagales > Amaryllidaceae > Allium > Allium cepa. The sequence goes on along the minus strand of CM060932.1, from coordinate 686,560,670 downwards.
ATGTTGTCATATGGTTAAAAATCACGTTGACAAAATTTGGATTGCCTAGATAGCTTTTAAATTGTAATAAAAATATTCAAAATTGGAAGGTAAATGCAAAGACTAATATATAATTCAAGATTTTGAACGTGTTAGAAATCTCGAAATGATCTCAAAATTTATATGGATGACGTTTGTAATGCAGATTAAACGTCCTTAAATTTGAATTCGTTCAAAGTGTGAAACTTGATGAAATATTGAAGTATGATGTGGAGGTGTAGTGTAAGAGGTGTAAAACCGATCTCTTCCTGCATACACACCCGAAAAAAAGACATTATTAACCACACTAATCAGTAAGTATTGACTTCCTTTTGCATTTGCATTTTACTCGATTCGAAGTACAAAAGAATGCTTTATTCGCTTCTTACCCTTTTGCTAGTATTCACTCTCACAATCTCTATTTTAATAAGAGTTTTTAACTTTTATTAGGCTGTTACGGATGAACCATCAACCTCTTATTCATACTCAACCATTCATTCGGTTGCTATCTACGATGGCAATGATTTTAGATTCTGGTAAATGCGGTAAAATATATTAATCATATATAACTTTTTTATTGCACTGTACGATAGATTATGCAATATAGTAGTATATGTTAGAGAAATAGGTTTTACGGTAATAGTATAAGAGTTTATAACATGCGCATGCATTATTTATTTTATAAACAAACAAACTAATTCGTGAAAAAAAATTAAACTATAGATATTTATCAACGATAATGTACATAACTGATAATATATATATATATATATATATATATATAAAGTTTAAATTTAAAAATGTAACCGTTAACCGTCCTACCGTCAACAGCAGTTGCGGTTACAGTTGAAGGTAATAACGACGGTTATCGTAACCGTTTGAGGCAATAACCTCTGTTACCGCAATGTAACTTTTCTTGTTACTTAAAGGAAAAATAGTACAAGGAAATAAATAAAGTCTAGCCCTACCTTCTAATCCATTGATGAATGTTTTGCCAAGCTTGTAGGGTTCCAACCTAGCTTCTACGGATAACAGTACTAAACCCTAGCACGTCAAGTCCCTCCCTAATAATTCTAATATATAAAATGCCATGTCTAGTAATTTTACATAAACTACGTCTCTAGCCATGTTTTCCCTTTACAACAGATGATATTCTTACACTCATATTAATATTTCACATCGTATTTGATTTCAATATTTAAAATGTAATAACTTTCTATAGAAATATCGTATCAACGAACTGTTTTCATCATTAAATCATAAATTTTGTTATCTTTTAAATGATATGTGTTGTGCATGTGTAAATATCCCGTCGTTGTATTTTTTATGTGAAAAATTGAAACTTCTTCATATAAATAACGTATTTAAAGCTACATCATTCAAAATGCAACTGCAATTGCATCATTTAAATCACAAGGTTCAAAAATAATAAATTTGTAGAATAATAATTGCATTGTATTAATGCATTTATAGATGCATTTTCTTAATGCAATTAAGTTTTTCATTAAGATCGAATAACTGCATTTACAAAATGCAGTTAATTCATTAAGTACACTGGTATTATATAAAATTATCAAATGCAATCAAAATTGTTACCACATTACATAAATACAGTTAAATTAATTCTAAAAATATTTTTACACTATAATTGCATTTTCTTCAAGCATTTAAATTTAACTGTGTTTTCTTAATGCAGTTAAAATATAACTATATTAAAATTGAATAAAATTATCAAATGCATCCAAAATTATTTTTACATCACATAAATACAGTTAAATTAATTCAAAAATATGTCGTTACAATATAATCGCATTTTCTAAAAGCATTTAAATATAACTGCATTTTCATAAGGCAGTTAATTTACACAGTGCTTTAAGATTAGATAAAATTATCAAATGCAATTAAAATTATGACTACATCACATGAATATAATTAAAAAAATGCACCATCATCTTACTGCATTTTCTTAATCAAATGCAACCAGTACTGCATTTTCGTTTGCATAAAAATTTATTTTTATGAACCATATTAATTGAAAATAACAAATGCATTCAAATTTAGCTTCATTTTCATAATGCAGCTAAATTATAATCGCATATATGAACCAGTTTAATTAAAAATAAAAAACTGCATTCTAAGTTTAACTGCATTTTCTTAATGCAGTTAAATTATAACTATATTAGAATTGAGTAAAAATATCAAATGCAAGCCAAAACTGTCAATGCTTTACAGAATGTAGTTAAATTAATACGAAAAATGATGTTAAAATATAATTGCATTTTATTAAAGCATTTAAATGACTGCATTTGTTTAACCCAGTTAAATTACGAAGTGCATTAAATATGAAATTATCAAATGCAGCCAAAATTATTGCTGCATCGTATAAATGCAGTTAAACAAATAGATAACATAAATAAATGCATTACATAAATGTAGTTAAAACTGCTATATAACATTATAATTTTCAAAATTTTATTTTTAGATGTCAATAATTGATATCATTGGAAAGTTTATTCAATTTATGATTTAATAGTTAAAATGATTCTTAAATCTGATTAATCTACAACAGATTATCACATTTTGAAGATTGGAATTGAGTTGGCGGCTGTTGTTGTGTGTTCGATGTGATGTTATAGGATTAAAAATTAATAAAACTAGTCATAGTGACCGCTTTACATTTCAAATAGGAAACAAGTAACCGAAGTTAATATCTTGTATTCTAATTGGGCATAGGTAAGATAAACTGATCCTTTCATCAAGCATAAATGATTTACCATTTGGATATTAATACAAAGAGGCCATAACATATATACACTGACATACACATATATATATACCACATAAAGATTTCATGCTTTAAGATTCCAAGCTTTCACAAGGTAGAGCAACAAGGGCAAGTGCCAGCATATACAAATGCTAATGTAGCAATGCATGTCAACAAGTATACCACTCAATTTCCAACAAAAGCAAGTGCAACCCGACAGCATATACAAGTGCTTGCAACAATGGTTCAGGCTAAGAAAAAACATAAAACAACATATATAAGTGCACATAGTGGAATGGTCAAGCTATAAGAAGCATGAGCTCAATAATACCGGGTAGTGTATCAATGCTGCAAAACAATGAACATATGCACATAGGGTACAACAACGAACTCAAAGATGCATGCTACAACAAACCAGAGCCTGCAAAACAAACAGCAAGGATTACAAGTGCACTTCAATAAATGAATGCAGGATATCCACAAAACAAGAAATAAATGAAGTGCACAAGCACAAAATGAAGTCAGTAAGGATAGAAACAGGAGTGTAGAAATTAAATAGCTACAATTAAAGTCTTCATAGACGCAAGCATATCATGACTTCAGATCAAGGCAACTCAAGATACAATAAATTTCTCACATATATACATACACATGTATGTATATATGTATATACATAGAGAGTATCACATAATCAAAGCAACCAGGTTAATTAAGTCTAAGATCATCGGAGCATTTTCGTGCAATTATGTAAGGTCGCAAATGTTCTAGATTAGAAGCTAACAAAACAATTCAGCTCAGAGCAGTTTTTTATTAAGTCAAACTCGAATTCAGAAATTCAACAAGGGTCAAAAAATATTTTTGAATACACACACCAATGTTGAAAAAGTCAATGAAGAGATTAACAGTGCTAAATATATCCAAATATATTTCAGAGAAATCAACATATATATCAACGATGATTTAGTTAGAAACTAAAACACCTTTCATCCAAAAAATCAACAACCAGGATATCGTAAGTGAAAATTTCAAATAAAAATCTCAAAACGAAAATATAGGAAATCAAATCCTGTACAAGCACCTACAGAAATAGGAAACTTTACAAAAACAACATCATGGCTTCAAAGAAGAGCATATCTCATAATTCTTCTCAGTGCAGTAAATACAAGGTACAACAACATTGTTCAAGCCAAACTATGTTTCAGACACAACAGATGGCAATAAGCATAAAGAAATGTACAAGGCAGTAAATAAGTACAAGTATACATCATAACAACAAAGCAACGAACATTTACAACACTAGAAAGAGACAACATCATTTCAGTTCAGGATAGAGCATAGCATAGATACAAGGAAAATAGCCAAACCATCGAGCATACAAGGCAGCAAAACAAAAGTTCACAGGGCTGAGTGCACATGGTAGGGCAAGGCTAGGCAGAGGACCAGACATAGACACAATAACTAGATGGCAACATGCATCACAACAATGCAACAAGGCATTAAAAGGAAGAAGTGTACAACACAATTAAATCAAATTGAAGCACATAAATTCTCAAGCAACACCAGACAAAGGAAAATGCACACAGGTGCAAGACAAGATCAATTTCAAGTGAATGGCGCAAAACAGATGGGCATATATCGGTCGAATATAGGAATATATCGGTCGAGATGTTACAAAGTAAGCTGTCGAACAAACAAGTATGGTTTCAATCAAACATTAATGTATCAGTTAAATTGAACAATTCAAAATAGAAATTAGAAAATCAAAAAGGTCCCAAATATATTCACCTTGTAAAAATTCGCACATATTAAAAACACACACACACAATCGTGCAATAAAAATATACAGACACACAATCATGTGATGTACGAATACTAATAAGTTAACATATGGATTTGGTAAGTTCTTCTAATTTTTCATTGTCTTTAAAAGCTGATTGATAGACGGTAGGGAACTCAATGTCATCCACATCTGTAGTCAACTGTTTTGGTATATGCAAAACCATAGACCATTCGTTATTTTTTAAATCTTTTGAGTAGAACACTTGACTCGCTTCTGATGCAAGAATAAATGGCTCATCATTCACTTTATTTTTGTTCTTCAATTTCCCTAAATTTACCATGATCAGGTTTGAAATGGGATCTACTTTGCAACCATTGACCTTATCCTCGACCTTTACCCAGTCACAATAAAAAACTGTTTGTTTGAATTCAGTGTAATCCAACTCAAGTATCTGTTGAATGACTCCGTAATACATTGTTTCTACTTCCTTATAATTTTTATCCTTACCACTCGCTCTAAATTTTGTAATTGCTCTCATGCATACACCGCTATTTTGTGTTACCATACGGTCTTCATACTTTTTAGTGGAAAATGAAAATCCATTAACTTGGTACTTCATATAACTACGCGCCATGAACTTCGGCCCGTGCACTAGCCGCCACAGAGTTGGATCAACATCGATGGTCTTTAACAACTACATAAAACAAAATAAGTCAAAAAGCATGGTCACACTCATAAACACGTGAAATACTTAAGACGATGTAATACCTCATTACGTAACCATAAAGTAAAACTTTGAACGGCTTCCACAGTCGTAACCCTGCCTCGAGGTTGAAATCTAGTACTTTTCACATAGGAGTTATACCTCCGACGGAAAACACATATCAAAACGTATATATAAATTGAATTAAAAAAATGGAAATTCGGGACAAGTTCATGAACTTACTTCTTTCGTTCATCCAATCCATCGTACTTATTAAGGACCCATCTATGCACTTGTTCAAACTGCACTTGGGTTAACGTTATGTCTTTACCATTATCTAGAGGTATCTCACCAGCAAACTCATCGTCCTTGTCTAAAAACGCTTCACGGGTATGTTTATGATTGCCATCACCTCCGTTTGGCATATATTCCATGCAGTAAAGACTAGTTTCTTGTATGATATGTCCTTCTGTAATACACCCTTCGATGTATCTTTTGTTGCACACATATCCTTTATATGTTTTCATCAACCTATGAATGTGATCAATTATATACTGTAGATGGTAGCTATTTATATTGAATATTGATGTACATAACTGAAATTAGAAATTTACCGTTCAAAGGGATACATCCATCTATATCTGACAAGGCCACAAATCTATGCTTCATCGGCTAAATGAACCAAAAGGTGGACACTGATATCAAAAAATGCAGGTGGAAAATGTTTTTCAAAAACACACATTGCTTCTACTAAGCTAGGCTTTGCTTTTAGAAGATGTTCCCTATTGATCACCTTTGAACACAAAATGTTAAAGAATAGATTAATATGATGAACAACATTTCGTAGATCCTTATGTTGTGGATAAGAACGTTGAAGCAATACCGGAAGCAACTGTTGCATTATGACATGGCAATCATGTGACTTCATATTTCTTAGTTTAGGAGGATTGATGCTCACATTGTTGTGGAAGTTAGAAGAGAATTTGTTAGGCACTTTCAGATTTTTCAAAATGGTGCAAAACCGTATCTTTTCTTCTTTGTTCAAAGTGAAAGTTTCCTTTGGTATGATTATTTTATTTGTTTCAGGATCTTCCATCACCCACAACTTTTGTTTTATACCCATGATTTTTAAATCCTTGCGTGCATTGATGCCATCTTTTGACTTATCTTTATGGTCCATAATGGTGCTGATGAGATGTTCCGTGACATTCTTCTCCATATGCATAACATTAATATTATGTCGGATCAAATTTGCTTTCCAATATGGTAAATCAAAAAAGATAGACCTCCTATATCATCCAGAAACATTGTCAACTTCTTCATTGGTTGAATTTTTCCATTTTCGACTAATTTCTTCTTTTTGTTTACCAACTTTTATTTTGATATTCGCTACTTTCTTTTCAACTTGAAAACCAGTCAATGGCCATTTAGGACGACAAAGTTCTTGTTCGTTGTTGAAATTTGCCTTATCGTATCGAAATTTGTGTTCGTTAGGAAGAAACATTCGATGTCCCATGTAACACATCTTCTTACTTTCAGGTAGATGATAAGAACAAGTGTTTCCCCACAAACAGGACATGCAAAATAACCGTGAGTTGTACATCCCGATAAAGTCCCAAAAGCAGGGTGATCATGGATTGCCCACAACACCCTAGCTCTCATTGTGAACTCAGATTCATTTAACGAGTCAAATGTAACGACTCCTTCCTATAACTGCTTTAACTCGTCTATCAACGGCTGTAAATAAACATCAGTATCCTTCCCTAGTTGTTTTGGCCCAGAAATCAACAATGTTAACATTGAGAACTCCCTTTTCATGCACATAGACGGAGAAAGATTATATGGTACTACAATGACCGGCCAACAACTGTAAGGGTTATAGAGAGAAGCATGTGGACAGAAACCATCTGTCGCTATTCTAAGTGTGACATTTCGTGGCTCGACAACAAAAGCTTGGTCAAAAGAATCTGCGGCTTTCCATTGAGAAGTGTCGCATGGATGATGCATTACGGTTGGATCAGACTTGGCACGACCATGCTAGGTCATCGCATCTGCTATCCATGGTACAGTATACAATCTCTTCAATCTAGAAATTAAAGGGAAATGTCTTAATCTCTTTCGAGGTACTTTGGTTCCTTTTCTCTCTTCGTTGAATGATGTCATATATCTTGGTTCATTGCAATTTGTACAAGAAACTTTGTTCGCATCATCTTTCCAGTATAATATGAAATCATTGATGCATGCATCATAAGTTTTGTAATTCATCCCAACTTGCTTAATGATCTTCTTCACGTCGTAGTATGTTGTCGGCAGCGTGTTACCTTCCGGGAGTAACTTCTTTATTAGTTCGAGAAGTGCAGTCACACCATTATCTGAAAAGTCGTATTGGGTCTTCAAGCTATTCAGTTTCACAATGACATATAGCTTCGTAATCCCTTTTAAACATGAAGGATACAGTGGCTTTTTTACGCTACCAAAAAGAGATTTATACTTCTTACTTTCATTGGCCTGCCAATCTGGATAATCAGTAGACTGCTCTCCAACATTAGCATGATCAGACAATGGATTATTAAGTTGAAAATGATGAAATCTATCTGCATCATTGACCAAATCTTCCATCCTAATATGTTCAGACTCATCAGTAGTTGTGGCATGACTAACTGGTTGTTGTTTTTCCATCTCCGCCCTTTTTTCCCCATGAAAATACCACAATGTATATGATTGGATAATACCCCATCTAAGCAAATGAAAATGAATGTCATCTAATTTGATCGTCTTCATATTTTTGCACTGGGTGCAAGGGCATAAATACTCTTCTTTCTTACCACCGTTTTCTTCAACAAAACTAATGAACTTCTGCACCCCGTCTATATAGCATGTAGATCTTAGATCTGATTCATTTATCCATTGTTTATCCATGCTGAAAGACATACTGCCCTCCTATATAATATATAACAGAACATGAGAGGTGAGCATAATTTTACCTTGGTATAAATGAGGAATATTTTTTTCTCTTAGTCAAACCTAGAAAATACTATTAGCCTTAGATATACTGTTAGCATAAAGTATATGCGTTGTTTTATGAACAAAAACCTAGAAATTTCGATCACTCAAAACCAAAATATTTTCATATTTACTAAATATATGTGTAAATATGAATTGCGCAGAAACTATACGTTTAAGTGTATACCTAAATTGCATCTATATGTTGTATTTGTAGACTATAAAATAAGTGAATTCCTAAGTTGCACCTATCTGTATATCTACTACTAGGTGTATCTAACAAAAGCGCATATCAGTACTCGTGTGTTTTTTTACCTGGAAAATATGATAGTACAGGAGTGCACATGAGCATTTGCAAACACTAATGTCAACATTCACTTTATTAAAATTAGCCGTATACCGTTGTTCAAGGATTCACGATGATTTGTCTACTTAAGTGTAAGGATAATCTTTATAGTTATGGTACACACTTTTTTGTGTGCCTATTTTACCAAATCATGGTGTATGTGTAATGTAATTAGCATATCCCTATTTTTCACCAAAACTTTGATTACTTGGCATACTCAGACTTGGCTTAATGCATCATTACCCTTTCACTATCTGACTTACACATCATTTATTTTGAAAAAAAAGTATGTAGCACATTAAGTTTCTATTTTACATTATCAGGAATCAAGAGTTGTGGATATTTGCCTATCTCTGAAGCTATTATATATAAAAACTACTTCTAACTACTCATTTAATTTCTGAACTTTTATATGTTAAAAGATTGAACTTCGTACTATGCAAGTAGTATAGATATTAAGTAATTTTGGTACCTCAGTTAATTAGTGTTGTTTTTAATTAAATTTAGAGATATTTTTCATACTTTCTTCTCCAATAGTCTTTAGTCGCATACTTGCATTGGTATACAAGTCATATTCGTATCCTGATTTATGCTTATACCCTTGTAGCTTTACAGGTTATTCATTATGTTATATAACTTTCACTTTTTAAGCCTTCAATCATTCTATGGTGTACATGAGACTACTGCATGGAAAAGGTTATCATGGTACAAAGTCAAAACGTAAGTTTTATTAGACGACGATATTAATTTTTATTAGACGATTATATTTATTTTTTGATATGCAAGAATGAGTTTATAAATTCATCTAATTTGATTTAGTGGTTTACACCTTTACCAATGTGTTATTCATATAATGGAGCAATCCTTTTATTTCATATCTTCCATTCAATGAAGTTAGTATAGATCTAGATGTTAACTATATACATGTTCATTCTATAATGCAATATTGTGTTTGGCTCAGTTGTGTAGAAGTTTATCAATTACAGGTTCATCGCTGTTTTATGCTTGGATATTTACCATCTAGAGAGTTATTCTTTCTATGTTTGTTAACCATATTATAAGACAAGATGAGCTTGGAGTAATTTAATAAATTTATGTAGTTCTATTTATAATATATTATACGTTGTTGCATTGGAACAATGCGGTTGGATTACTATTAGTATAACTGTTTTTGTACACTAAAAAAACTGTGTGGTACTAGTTACAGTTAATAATAGGGATTTGAAACTGGCCCATAACTTCTTTAATAGTTTTCTATCAACATAGATATTGCATTTCTATGTCAGTATCTATGTTAGATTACATCATTTTTTTAACACCAATTTACATTTTTTTGTTACATTGACTAAGAACTTGTGTGTTACCACTATCTCAACCAACTTTAGTATGTTACATAACTCTAAAGGACTTACACTAACTTTAACTTCATACATTTTGTGACAACCAGGTATTTTCAATCATTCGCATCCGCACAAGCCGAACTTGAATTGCTCAAAATACCGCGTTGTAAATAAAATTTGGCAAATCTCAGGACATACAGTAAATAAAAATCACAGAACACAGACACAGAGTAGGAAATGCAGCGGAAGTAAAAGAGATAGTAGTTCATGAAGCTACTATGAAAATATATCAGAGTTAAATAAAATACAATAGAATAAATAAAGTACAACAGAACTCTCAAGATGATAACCAAGTACAAGCTGAATAGAACAACAGAACAAGAATAGATAAAACTAGATAAGCAGATAATATCCAGCGATTCCAATCTCCAAATAGTGGAATCCAAATCTGTGAATAACTCAGGCTGACCCGAGCGTAAATAAAATACAAACACTCGAGTCAGGACAATATATACTTATATAATGTAAACCAACTCAAGTGAACTGTAATAAAGTACAAGTAACTTAAAGGATGCCTAGGACCGCCCATCTTCTAAGGACCCGTTAAACTATTTACTATGTAGTAATATTGCGCTATTATAATAATGTCTACAGTAAAATAAACTTACTTTTAAATAGCGTTCCAGGCTACCCATATCACCCTTCACACATAATAGTCCCAGCAGTCCATCCAATATCATGACATCTCCACACCGGGTGACTGTCAGAGGATACCACATGAGCTACGGGAGAAAAACAAACTCGTAGTAAAGGCTCGGTATGGTAGGTGACATGGCACATAAGGCAATGCCAGGGTAGATATACCAATTACGCACACGGGCTGGTGGTAACGCAGCAGCCACATACGCCCACCTCGGATCACACTCCCATACCAAAATCGAAGGATGGCCATCTAATCAATCACAAGTAAGAGTATAGTATCGAAGGAATGTGTCTGATCGGAGGAATGATCTCACTTGGCCCGAGATCGCTCCTGTTTTAGCCACCTTATGCCAACTCACGAGAGTTGGGTCCACGTAATATACCTCAAGATCGTCGCCACCATCCTACTTCATTCTGGAATCTCCACTGCGTACACGGTTGTCAAAGTGGTTTTCAGTATCGACAGAGAGTATGCCAGATATCTGATCCCGTTCTCTTTGCCAACCAATCGTTATTATAACCCGTGGTTATAATTTAAAATGGTATTTATACTTCAAAACAGAATATCATTTCAAATCCAAATCTTTATCAAAATAAAGATTAAATTAATTCCAAACAATTTCCAAAACATCATATCTTTCCAAAATTTCATGTCAAATCATTTCAATATATTAAAATATGATATCTTTACAAAACTTCATTTTCAATCATTTTAATATATAAAAATATCATATCTTTACAAAACTTCATTTCAAATCATTTCAATATATTAAAATATCATATCTTTACAAAACTTCCTTTCCAATCATTTTAATATATTAAAATATCACATCTTTACAAACTTCCTTTCAAATCATTTCAATATATCAAAATATCATATCTTTACAAAACTTCATTTCAAATCATTATTCATTTCATTCAATTTAAAATACCATTTCAATTCACATTTAAAAACAGTTTATATTTCAAAAATCATTTTTAATCATTAAAATGAAGTTATTATATTTAATAATTAAATTTTCAAAATTTTCAACTTTCAAAGTTCATTTATTCACTTAAGTTTATCAAAACAGTGAAATTCACTTTTCGCAGCATTTAGAAAATGCTACGGAAAGTTGCATTCAAAACAGTTCAATTTAACTAAAGACAGCATTTTAAAAATGCTGTAATAGGGTTTACTTAAATTTCAAATAAACTTAGTTAAATTCAAAAATTATAGCACTTACAAAAATTGCTATAATAGCCTTTAATTCAATTTAGCCTTTTAGTTCATTATCATCAACTATAGCATTTACAAATGCTGTGATATCATTTACCTTGCAATTAATAGCATTTCAAAAATGCAGTTAATTAACTTCAAATATTCAATATAATTTCACAACCAATTATATTTTTATTTAAAACATTTTTAACTTATACAATCATACATTTTCACATTTATAAGCATCATTTAATTTTTCTAAAGTTCATGATTTTATAAAGTTAAATTTCCATTCAAAAATCAAGATTTAATAATAATTCACTTATTAAATTTCAACATTCAATTTAAATTCATTGAATTAAATTTCAAATTAACACTAAATTTTAAATTTTCAAATATGACTTAATCTCAAATTTATTTACTTAACTTAATATTCACTTTTAGGCCAAATTCACAAATTCCCATTTTGGTTATATTTCAGAATTTCAACTTAAATAACATTTATTTCACATTTTAACTTTATTCAAAAATAATTAATATATTATAAAATCACTTTAAATTCATTTTAAATTCAAATTATCATATTTTATTTAATTTCCAATTATAATTAAATCAAAATTTCCACAATAACTTACATTTAGATTTTCTAAATTTTCCATAATTTATTTAACTTATAAATTTCCAGAAAATCAATAATACCTTTCAAAAATTATTTTTAGTTAAGTTTAAATCAAAATATAGTAATATTTACATTTCTAAAATATTTTAAATTTTTTAGAAAAACATATTTAACTACGGGTCTGTATATAATTTTCTACGCTAGGTAAAGTGATACGGGTAATATATCATTTCAACCGTAATTTACAAAGAAAATTCAGGTTTTATCATTTCAAACCCGCAGTCCCAAGTAAATGAAAATAATTGAAAATCATTCAGGCCTATCATTTCAGCCCATAACGATTTTCCCTTATTCTAAAGTCCGTTCGGGTATGTATCATTCCAACCCATAGTGATTCTAATCTAAAGGGAACTTGCAGTGTGATAAACTGATAAAAATAACAGAACAACATAATATAACAGTAACATATGATATAATAGGTGTTTAAGCATGGGTAAACATCATATAATCATAACATAGCAGATGTGATATGGTTATGCATTTTACAGATTCAAAAGGGGTCAATTTACTAGTTATATATGTACATATTATCAGGTGAGAATAACTCACTGGTTTGAGCTGGAGACACAACAATGAATGCACAAACTGAGATCTTCAAAAGCACTATGGCACGAAAATGATTCAAGTTTGAGAGAGCCAAAGATAAATTGCCTTGAACACATGAGGCAAAATAATTCAAATATACATTAATAAACACTACATAAACTTTTAAACAACTTATAAATTCAAGCACAAAACAAATTCAAATCAATTGCACTTGCCTCCATCTAGCATAGGCTCCGCCATGGCTGGAAAATACACAACTAAGGCAAGCTCTAAAGTCTGGTTGTGGACTTATAGGAGTCGGCCTATCCTAGGGAAAGTGGTGCAACATTTGGTGATGCAAAATCTAACATTACAAGGCAATAACAAGGATTCTAGGCCACTACAAGGCTCGGTCAAGGCCAAGGAGGGCACGGCCAGGCTTCAGGGGGTCGGGAGGTGATGTGGCAGGGTGTGTCAGGTCTGGAACAGCAGGTGGTGGTGGTGTATGGCTGGCCTAGGTGGTGGTTTGGAGGTGATGATCATAGTTGTGCTCGGCTATGGGATATAGGTGGAGTTTTGTGGGTTTTTGTGTGGATCAACATCATGGGAGGCCATGGCTTGGGCTTGGGCTGGAGGTAGTGGTAACTGGTTCAGGTGGCGGTGGAGGCAGCAAGGTGGCTGGAGTGGAGAGGCCAAACCTGAAGTAGAAGAGAGCAAGTGTAAATTCAAAGAACAAAACATTGAAAAGTGAAAAGAAAGAGAGATTTACCAAAAAATTTCACCAAGATGAAGGCCGAACTATTTTCTTAGGTTAGAGATGATAATTCACGTGAAAAGAAATGAGAGAAGTCGGGTGAAGATTATGATAAGGTCAGCCAATAGTAAATGCAAGTAATGATTGAAATGAAAAGACAAGAATGCAAAAGGACTAAGGCAAATAAAGAGTCACAAAACCTTTCAAATTTCTCTTATTTATTTATAAAAGTTTATATTACTGAAAATAATAATAATTTCAGTCACAAATTCGAAAATATAATAAAATATAAAATATATATAAATATTTATTAATTATATAAGGAAAAAAATAAGAAAATAGCACAAAATTGCAAACTAGTCTAGAAAAATGGAAAATAAACAGAATAAACTTTGAAAAATTTATATGGACTTGTAAAAATATTTATAATAAAGAAGATAACATAAAAATAAAATGCATTCGCAAATAAATATATAAATTTAAATTAAATATAATTTAAATAAAGAAAATAGCAGAAAAATGGAAACTATGCTTTAAAAATTAAAATAAATTCAAGTAAACTTTAGAAAAATTATACTATCACTTCAAAAATATTAAAAGACAAAAATATACATAAAATAACATATTAACACATATAAAAATAAAAATATGACAAAGAAAATATAATTTATGTAATTTAAAATAGAAAAATTTGTTAAATAAATCAAATTACACTCAAAATTGAAATGTACATAACTTTTACAGTTTAACTCTGTTTTCAACGAAACAGAAAGCAGTGTTCAAGTTATTACATCTATTTTCATAAAAAAAGATAAAATTTAAGATTTAAAATAATTTAAATTTGAAGTTTAGAAGTCAAAGTTTGAACAGTTTGACCAGAAATTCACTTTACAGTAAAATATTCAAATTATACTAGTTTGAACTATAAATCACTTAATAAACAACATTTATATTTAAAAATGAAATGTTTGAAATAAAACAAATTTAAAATAACTTAAAATAAAAATAAAGTCAATTTAAAAATATAAACAAAATCTATGGTTGTTACACATTTTCATTAGAAATATGACCAATACTCGATTATCATAAACACGTATACCAATCATTATCCGTGTGCGAAGCACGGGTTTCATCCTAGTTTTTCTTAAAAATAACCTTATAATTACATATCACCATCATCATCAATTTGATGAGAAAGTAAAACGGAAGTCTAAAACCCAAAATATTGGAACAAAGTCAAAATTAGTTGCATGGCAGCAACATGTCAAGTCTACCAAACTCATGATGAATATGTGATATTTTTAAAAGTGTGTTATCAAAAAATTTAGAATCGAAAACTTGAACATACTTATGCCCCTTTGATTAATCTATTTAACTTTTGAAATGACATGCATTGGCGTCCTAGTTAAATTATCAAAGGCAAAACTTCTCAGTC
Organism: Allium cepa; assembly: GCA_030765085.1. Lineage (NCBI taxonomy): Eukaryota > Viridiplantae > Streptophyta > Magnoliopsida > Asparagales > Amaryllidaceae > Allium > Allium cepa. The sequence goes on along the minus strand of CM060932.1, from coordinate 686,545,420 downwards.
CAATGGGAAATGGCAACAGTTAATAGAAGTTCCGATAATAGTAGGAAAAAATTCCAGATTAAAAGAACATGATAAAAAAAATATAACGGTAGTTATCAAACTTACCTTAGAATCACATGGTAAAGTCATAGGAATCTTTAATGCATGATATTTGACAGAACTCTTTATTGCATGAATATTACAGAAATATTACATGGAGTCTGCACTTCGTGTCAAAAATTCATAAAAAATGAATGCAACTAAGGTTAACAAGTGCATTAGATGAATAAAGACTATGTATGATTAAAATAATCCACAATGTTATATTAAAGAATGCTGTTAAGAGCAGTGGCATATCATTTTTGGAGAGATTAAGATTAAATTATAAGGATTTTGACTTATGCAAGACACTAAGTTAAATCGATATCCTGATATCTTCCTGAACTTTAACATAGTTTTCTACTTGCAGTCTTTCCTCTTAATTTAGTCTTAATACATCCGCAAAATCTAAGATGACTCTACACTTCGTTTGTAATGATAGTGAATACTCATAATTATGAAAATTAGTCCACAGCGACATCCGAAAATGATAAAATATTTGGTATTTGAAAAATGATAAAATATTTGGTATTTGAAAAATGATAGAATATCTAATATCCAAACAATGGATATGAACGAAGATACAATAATCAAATGGATCCACACCAAGATGTTTTGATGGAACTAGATGTAATTTTCCTCATCTTCATACTTTGTCTAGCTCCAATTTACTCATCATCTAATTTATATGCTACAACCATCACACTCCTTAGGTAAAATTTAGTTTCAACCAACTAAAATTAAGTAAATCATTAAATATTTTGACAAAAATATTATGTGAATCTGAAAACTACTGAGGATTCACGGTGATTTCAATGATCCATGGCTTGGATATCTTCCGCACTGATCATCCTCTTTTCAGGCAAAGCAACTTATCCACGTTTACAAAATGAAGCCTTAAAAATGAAAACATACCACTGAACTGCACGAGCAAAGCGCTGAAGCCTGTAGGGTTGTCGAACGACGCTGGAGTTGCCGACATTTGTGAAGAAAGAAACCTAGATTTGGAAAGAAAATCGAATTAGGTAGCAGGAACGAAATAGTTTTGGGGAAAAAAGGAATGAAAGAACAGATCTGGGGAGTTTTGGCAGAAAAAAGTTCGCACCAAAAATTAGCACGAATTTAATACGGCTAAAACACGTATCAAATTTGATACAGCTAAGAACCGTATCAAAATGGAGGTGGGGGGGAGTGAATTATTTGGAGGGGAGACGTGCGTATTAAGTGGAAAAGTTTGCGCCAGAAATAGGCACGAAATTAGATAGGTTTATAGCCGTACCAAATTTGCTACGGCTTATAACCGTGTCAAATTTATTAGATGCGGCTATTAGCCATTTCTAGTTTGATCCAATTTGGCGGATGAAAGAGGGGCAAAAATAGCTTTTTGGTGTAGTGAAATATGTTTTTACTTTAATTACAAAACTATCATAAAGTCATTTTTGATTAAGTAAACCTAATCACCCAAGGATAAATTATATATTGAGTAAGGAAAAACTATCTAAAACTAAAATAATAGTAGTGGACACCATATGGGGACCAGTATTTTATTTCACAACGTAAACTCCTAGCCATAGATGGCAAAACTAATCATATTACTCATCGCGATGGCTTAACAATTGAAGGCGACAACTCTTAGATTCTTTGCGATGGCATGCAAACTCACTACCAAGAAAGTAAAAAATTACTAGCGACGACACTAATGCCAAAAATTATATAACGCAATGGCTACATATAACTAGCGATGGCTCCTGAATTGCATGGGACAACATATTGTATGCGAGGAAACATAGGAAAATATTTATACATGTGGTCTCAGTTCAAAGCAACAAATGCCAGACATGGAACAATACACGCACACACACATTCAGTTCACTTGCATGTTGAAATGAAAAGGCCATAAACGAAGGAATCATCTCGTGATGGCTCGTTGAAGGAATTATATGCTTTTAACGCTTGACCAAGTAAATTTTTAACGCGTGATGACTATATTTTAACGTCTGAAAAATAAATAAATTTTAAAGGCGCGTTAGCCCATCGTTTACAAAATTGCGGATGGCTATTTTATAATACGTGAAAGATTTTCACTCTATTTTAGGGCTTAATTTACTTAAACAAAAAAAGATTTTGTTAAGTATTTTTATGGGATTTCAAAAGACAGAAAAAGCGTATTAGCCCATTTTTGAAAGAGTTTCAAATAAGGAAGTTATTACTTCAGGAAAGTAATTTGTGTATAAATTGGCTATCCTATTGAACATATTTAATTGGTTGATGATGTGTTGTATGTTCATTTTTATATACATTGATCAGTTATTATTGCATATGTTGAATTGTCGACACGCTCACTTACATACATACATACATACATACATACATACATACATACATACATACATACATACATACATACATACATATATACTAATTCGATTACCCAATTTTGTAACCTTAGGGATTTGGAGAACATATAACTAGTTAGGGTTATTCCAATAGTGGGTATGCTAGACTTAAACTCCTGAGCGAGAAGAATTGCATCCAGAAGATTGTAAAGTTCAAAATTGTATTAGGATGCCCGTACAGATCAAAAGACATACTCAATGACATTTCGAAAACCAGATTAAGATTTAAGGGTGGAGACTAGGGTAGGGTCGCACCCTATCTCCAACTTCTTAGCCTAGGGTAAGTCAGGTCCGCGATTCCACTGCATAAGGTCTAGTCAAAGGACATGAGAAATGGAGATTACGCAATGCAAGAAACTCTTAGCAACTAAGCTTGCCATAGTATTTTTCTAATGGACTGAAGCCGAGGTTATTTCCTCTCATTGGCTGAGAGACTATGGATTATCTAGTTATATTTTTAGCCCGAGTTAGCCCGATAGGTTCCTAGTTAGCCTGTAAAACTATTGTAGGTTTCTAGGCTTGAGAAAACTAATGTAAGTTCATAGTGACCTTGGGAAAACAATGTCATGGGCTGTTTTGGGATTGGGTAAATATGAGATCGTGTAACCCATTGACCTTAGTGAATTATGGACTATTCATTTGACCAATTATTGCATGATTGTATTATGATTATGTGCTAATCATTTTGGTTGCATATATGATATGAATTTAGTAGTATTAGTGAGGGGGAACCCGTTCCGCTCAGCATCATGATCCACTAAGTGTCCATATTTTGGTTCGAGATGGTATAATATTATTTACACCAGACTTTTTGTTTGATCCGAAGTTTTTGACTTCCCTCTAAACTCTTGAATGCTCAATTCGAAATTGAATAAGCTAAGAGCATGACTTATTTAAGTTTATACGAATAAGCTTGCAGAGACATGTAGGAGGAAAGCTACTATGTAGAAGATATATATTTCTGTTCTGCAGTAGTTTAACTGCCTTTTATTTTGGTTGAATGTATGTAATGATGAGTACTACAACCGTCTAGACAGTTAATACTCTGATCATCCAAGGAGGCATCTTCATATGTCACTCTTGGAACAATATGTAATTATTATATTTTATCTGAACGATGTATTTGTGGGGTTATGGGAATGAAATGTAATGAATTTGTAAATTACTTAATCAAATGTTTTGTTAAAATTTTGTAAAATTTAGTGCTCTTGGTGTTAATGATTTAATAACGGATCTCATTCTATCAGTGGAAAGTAATGCTAAGAATACTGTCTATTTTTGAGCCTTAGATGGGAGATGTTGCATGCTTTTATGCGAATGTGGTTAAATCTGGCAATCTAAAGTGTCTTGGTGATGAGTAACCAAGGCTGATTGCTATTGCCTGGGAGGAAAATATTAAGCAAAAGAAGGAGCACGTATGCGAGGTTGATGAAAAAATCTTAAGGCGGACCTCTTGTATGATAATGATTTGGAGGCTCTTACTTTGGGTTAGGCAATACTTGACTCTGAAGCCTCGACCTCTACTTAAGTGCCTACTAGGGCCTTTCTCGGATCCTACTCCAAGGATTTGGTGAATAGTTTAACTCCCATCTCTCAAGGATCCTAAGAAGAAACTATCAACTTAGTGACAACAGCTTCTGGTGCTATCGCTTCTTCCATATCTGGGCCTATTGTTTTTGACCCTATCATTCACTCTTCTAGGACTTCTACAGCAGATATTACTATAGTAATGTCGGCCAAAGAAACTTCATCTTCGTCCTCACCTGATGTGCAATACATTCCTAAGGACCCCAACTATAATTAAAAAATCTTTTCCAAAGCTTATTGCACCGTCTCCCATAATAAAGGAGAGCCATAATGGGACTCCTTCCCAAATTCTTACTTCTCTTGGAGGTATATCGTTAGTTTCTCATGCGTCCGAGAAACTTTAGATGACACCAATTTTGTAAAGGAGAAGGAAGCATGATTAGGAATGATTTTTTTGTTTTTTGTTTCCACTTGTGTACATATGTTGCTGCTATGTGGGTAGGTTCGCTGCTGTACAAGTAGAATCCATACTTTTGCTCTTAAAACATTTAGTTGTGAATAAAGTTGCCGTTTTCTTCTTATTTTCTTCATTCTATTTCTTCTTTTTCGTGTCCATGGGTCTATATACTTGATGCATGCATAAATAATTATCTATAGTTCAATTAGATCCGAGTTATTCATATTTAAATGTATGCAGCGCTGTTGTTTTGCCATAACCCAATACGCATGACTAAGGTTTGGTAACCGCGTAGTATTATTTTATTGTTTAGTTTTGTTTATCATTGCCAATATATTTATTTTTTGGTTTAAACAAAACTATATCCTTTTGGCCAACTCTATGGCCAAGTTCATTTATCTTTAATCTAACACATCTCATTCAAGGATAGATTAGGTTGTTTAGTAAAAAAAAATCCCTAAGTGCATATTGTTTCCTATGTTTAGGAAACGATGTTTCGAACGTCTATCTCTGGTCATCCATTTTTGGTCTCACCTATCTCAAGGTGTTTCATCAAAAGCATTTATTAACCATTTTTGCTTATCATAGGCCAGGAATTTATTGTCAAGCTATAAGCGTGGTTATACCTGCATAGAATATATAGTTTTACACCAGTTCCTATCTTTGAGATATGGCATCTTAGGTGCCTATCTTTTGGCATTAATATTAGACCTTGCCTATTATAGTCATTGGTCTTAACATTTCCTATCTATGGGCATTGGCCAAAGATCAGATATGTAAGTGTGGATCGTTTGATTGACCTCAGTACGATCATATTTGGTGCCTATCTTTGAGAATCGATCTTAGACCATGCCCATCTCCGAACATTGGCCTTGGACCTTGCCTATCTTTGGCTTCTGGTCAAAGATCAGTTGTTTAAGGAAGCATTATCTAATAGACCCTAGTACGATTATATTCTAACGAATCAATCATGGATAAAGATAATTCATCGGTACATATCTTTGGGCACCTTTATATCTAGGTTTTCAAAACATTAAATGTTCAGCTTTACCATTATTTGCATGACATAAAGTCGGGTTTTTAAGAATAGAGTTCCATTAATCCCAAAATCCAATTTTATTTATACACACAAGAATGGCAGTGCTACGCCAAAAGCTGACACAACACACCAATATCAAATGAAAGAACCAGCATATAGATCAATCAATGTAAATTAAAGTAAAGAATGTGGTTTTTATAGTGGTTTGGCAAATACTTCGGCTTATGTCCACTTTAATTTTGTTGATCTAAAAAATGGCATAGCACTCCAAATCCAAATTAAGAGGTAGAGATTTAATTAACAACAAAATACAATAGAGATACAAGGATTTTTATAGTGGTTCGAAAAATCAAAGGCCTATGTACACTTTAATGTCATTACTTAGAAATTTTGTCTTAAGTACAAGCGATTTACTAATCTAACAGACTAGAATATCAAAAGGTAGCTTCTTTTGTGACAAGATGGTGTAGAGAGAGAGAGGGTGAAGAAGATGAAGTGCCAAAATCCTTTTCCTGATGAAGGTAGCTTCATATTTATAGCTAAATTCCAACATAGATCTTACCATCCAAATTTAAAAATGCCACAAGTTCGAGGTATGAACTTCCAAGCACGAAGACGGAGTCTAGTTGTAACGATTCTGAAATTTACCATTATTTGAAAACTTAGTCAATTAAATTTAATTTGATTTAAGATTTAGGAATTTATAAGATTTGGATTTTACTTTATGTTACGTATGATTGTTAAATTGAACAAAGTGTAAATCTAATTTATTAAATGGAAGTTTTGAACGATTTGAAATTTAAAACGTAAATTAGTTGCTAAATAAAACAGTGAAATTTTTGGTTTTTGAAAATTAAATATTTTATATGGATATATTATAGAAAAATTTATAATAAAACTTCGACGTTCGTTTCTTCATATTTCAATTTTGCTAGCTCCGTTTAAATCGATTTATAAGATTGATTTACGGTAGCGACAGCCGATATTGCATAAAAATCGAAATTTCACCTGAGCGTTAAATATCCAGTTTTCTATTTGCTAGCGTGTTTGCAAGGACACGCTGAGTGCAACTGTGTTCTGTTCCACGTGTTCAGACGTTCGGTGCAGTATTTTGGTCGTGTTACGTGGGTCACCATTTTATTTAAGCTATAGTATTGCTGGATTTAAACATAAATTTTTTGGTTAAACAACCATTTGGAAAAAAACACATAAAGAACATGTATTTGATATTGAATTGAATGGGTAAACATGTACTTTAAGGTGAATGGTATTTTCACGTGTGGGTAGATTAATAATACACTTAAAATTTTGAATTGGTATGATATTGCGTTAGAATCAAGCCAGAAGAAATGTTCAACAAGCACATGGCCGCATAGCATCCTTCTTTTTTTATTTTCTTCCATTATGTAATCGTACGAGAGAAAAATTTATATAAGCCGATTACTGTAGTTAAAAAAAATTCGAGCTCTGTCAAAATTTTGCACAGCCTGATCCTCCATTTCTTTTTTTTTTGACAAACTCCACCGTGCTTCCAAATCTTCCATCGCCGAGTTCATCCTACAACGCCGCCGTCTCTTGCCAGTGCACCACTCCCACTGCTCCTACTCTCCCTCCTAGCCACGCGCCTAGCCTCCGACCATCTCCACCAGTCTCCATCACCTCCATATATAAAAAACACACACACTCAAACTTGTTCGCCACTGTTGTAGCCAAGACGACCATCTTCACCCTCACCTTCCAACGCCTGCACCTAGCTCCGCTTCTCCCTATGGCCGCCACATTACCAAGCTCTGACCTCTTTCCAGCCGCCTCCGTTTATAAAAAAATGAGGAACCTATTTGCTAGCCGTCGACCCTCCATTGCCACCACTTCCATCGCCTGCGTTATGGACCGTCTCCCAGTAATCCTTAAGTGTCGCCGCACTAGCCCGCCTAACTTCCCGAGCTTGACTTGCTTCCTTCTCCTTCCAGTTGCGTTAGTTTTATATAAAAAAAGGAGCAAATATATATATATAAGGAGAAGAGAGAAGTCACAATTGTTGTCCGAATTTTTCAGTAGCACCCATGAGTGTACGAGTTCCAGTTGACCAGTTGATTCCGACCATGTCGTGTGCATAAGCCACTGCACGGACTATCTCGTATTTATCGTCGCCAAAGTGAGTGTTTTACATTCACGCTTAACTAATATAATGATGCAAGTTAATAAATTTGAAATTATCACAATTATACATTTTAGTTGAATTGGATTGATATAGTCGTTGGATGAATTATTGAATGATATGTATATATGTTCACATGATATACACGCTTTTTGTATGTACACAGCTATAGAAAAATATAAATTTGGACACGTCACATTCACCCTTTTATTAATGTTCACTATGCTATAATTTGTTGAAATTTATCCATCAATATTTGGATATGACTGTATGTTAAAATCACGATATTTGGAAGGGTTGAAATGATATATACCCATATTTTAAAATTTAATTTTTTCCACTTGGCGTAGGTAGAAAATTATATTTAAACACCGTTTGGTCGGATAAAAGTATTTTTTTCATAAATGAAGTCGTTGAAAGTTTATATATGAATGATTTGAAATTTGAAATTTTATTTTAAATTGGTATTTTTTTTAAAATTTAAGGTGTAATAAGTGATTTTATTAGTAGATGGTAATTTTGAGATAAATGTTTGGAATGTTTTATTTAAAGAAATTTGATTTTGGATTTAATTCCTTAAAAATTTGATTTAAATAAAGATTGCAAATATTTGAATTTTAAAGGTATTGAAGTTAAGAATGTAAGTTAAACTTTGAGTTAGATCTAAAATTAAATCAGTAACTTGTTTTCCTATATTGGCATTTGTGTAAACTAAATCTATTTGGAGTTAAATTTATACATACATACATACATACATATATAAGGGAGTTTAAATTGTTTAATAAATTTGTAATTCATTAGAAATTAGTTTGATAAAATTATAATGGAGATTTAAATAGTTAATAAATTTTTGGAATTTATTGGAAATTTTATTGGTTAAATTGTAATGGAATTTAAATTTCAACCTAAATAAGTTGATTTAGGTGAACCAATTTATGGGTTTAAATGGACTTCAAAATTTAATATTTCAAAGGAAATTGAGTTTTGAAATAGGAATGTTTTATAGTGGAATTTGGGTATGGGAAATTGGATTTGAGGAATGTGAAAAAAACCCGTTTTTATTAATATGAATCGTTTTTAAACCATAATTGACCAAATGGTGTGTAAACATACGTTGGGTTATCAAAGAGATCGGGGCCAAATATTGACATACTCTTTGTCAATCCCGTAACCACTTTGATAACCGTGTACGCGGTATTTAATATCCAGAATGTAGTGGTTGAATTGGCGATGTTTACTGGAATGAAGTAAGAGAACGATGATGGATAGCTTTGACATTTGCGTCATAATTAAAATGACTAAAATAGGAGCCTATGTCTGGCCAATGAGGTTAGCTACCTCTAGAGACATTGATCTTTCATATTTTACTAACGTGATTTGAACTCGATGGGTGCACCCTTCTATTTGGATTGATAATCGCGGTCGGCCATGGATGTGTTACGACCAGCCAAAAAGGGTAAACTAGTAGAATCCTACCTTGGGCATTGCCTCACGTGCCTTGTCATATTTATCCCTATACGAGCCCATTACGCTTTTGATTTAAGCTGTATAAGTGTGTTAAGGTGGATCAAAGTAAAGCCTTAATGCTATTTTGATATTTATTTTACTGATAGACATTATCTATTGTAGCATACACTATTATATGTAAATAGTTTGACGGATCCTTATGAGATGAGAAAAACCCGTAACGTCTCCTAAGTTAATTTGCATTGATTTATTGGCTTTCATGAGAATATTAGTTCTGACTCGAGTATTGTGTTTTTCCATTATGCTCGGGTCAGCTTGAGTATTTCCAGTTTGGTGAGCTGGTTGTGAAGACGAAGGCATTTCTGGAGATTTTGTTCTATTTCAGTCATTTCATCAGTTTGGTTCATTATGTCAGTAAGACTCATTTCATTTCTAGTTATTTCTTTCCAGTTATTTAGTGCGAGAATAATGTAACTCATTTAGAGTTTTCTTGTCTTATTCGTGTTCTTATTTATTTTCTGCTGCGAGACTCTAAGTTGTATTTATTTCTATATCTATATTCTGTGATTGATTCTATTTTACCCTAAATAACTACCTATCATTTAAGAAAATGTCCTTGTTTAAATGGTGGGTCGTTACGGTTCATATCCGAGCTTATGGTTGAGTGAACACCTAAGCCTGTGGGGTAAGAAAAACTCATTATATATAGGGTAATTAATTACCCTAGAATGAGTAGAATCTTTCTTGAGAGAGCGTGTTTTAAAATCTAAGAAAGAAATTGGTTTAAAATCTTAAATGAATTTGAAAATTTTAAGGTATCCCTCCTAAGTAAAATTCTTTTGACTAGGTTCTTTCAATTGACTCAGCTTCTAATAAACTTTCTTTCCAATCCCTTCTTTTCAGGATTAATAATTGTAGTACTCGAAGCAGAGGTAGGGGAAATATCCCCAATAAAGTTGTTGCACCTGTTGTTGTCCCAGAAGAGAGATTTACCACTCTTTTTAAAGAGTATACACAGCTTGGAGGAAAGAAGTTCACTGGTGCCGATGACATTGTTGGGGCACAACAATGGCTTAAGAATGGTGAAAGGATTTTTGTTGGACTTTGCATCATTGACGCTCAGAAACGTCAATTAGCAGCTTGGCGGCTTTAGTAAGCCGCTCTTGATTGGTGGGATGCTTTTACGGCCCATACCCCAGAGAAAGATATTTCTTGGACTCAGTTTAGGTGAGATCGATCTAAATGAGAATTTTGTGTTCTTAAGATTATCTCATGGAAGTTTAGCTTAGCCTTGTATTCTCCAAATTTACAGGGAAGATTTTATTGCCCAGTGGATGCCAAAAGCTGGGAGGACGAATTTTTATAATCAGTTATGGAGCTTAAGCAAGGCGAGATGACAGTCGTAGAGTACGAAAGGAAATTCAATAAGCTATCGAAATTTGGCCCTAATCAAACTGAGATCCCCATAAAGAAAATGAGAAATTCATTGTTAGCATGCATGGAGAGTATAGAGAGCAGTTGACTGGTCATATCCATAAGCCATTTTCTGATATCATTGATTTGGCGATCCGTTTTGAGAATTTGAAGCTAAATAGGATTTTAGAAGTTTCAGACACCCCAACCCATTTTAGCTCTAGTAGTCTTGGCAAAAGAAAGTCAAATTTTAGTAGTCAGAAGAAGAAGTGGCGAAGCCGTCAGGAGTTGGATTGCATCAGAAGAAGACTAAGGACTTGTCGCACATCACTTGCTTGAAATGCGATAAAAAGGGGCATTATGCCAGAGATTGTCCACCAGCATCCTTAGTAGTCGTTCCTCCAGTCCATAGGATGAGGCGTGACTTATGCCATATCAGCTTACAGCCGGCCATTTCAAGAATGACTGCCCCACTCAGAAGAAGGGCCAACCATCTGGCATCTTTGCAGTCACTGCTTCCACCCCTCCAGTTGAGGAGACCGACCCTATACTTCAAGGTACACTTTCTTTTCAAGTTACACATATCCGTGTTTTATTTGATACTGGAGCATCTCATATTTTTATATCTGTTAATTTATGTGATAAATTTGAGCACGATTTGAAACCCAAACCCACTTTAAATCTTTATGTGTCTCTAATCCCATTGATGGCCCCGTAAACTTCAGAATGATTTGTAAGGGTGTTTGTCTTTTTAAAGATGAACACCGTTTCACCGGAGACTTTTATGTTTGGGCTTTAGTGGGTTCGATTTATTGCTAGGCATGGATTGGCTATCCAAGTTCGAGGCTATTATTTTTAGTAGTGACCGGACCATTTCCTTGGTTGGCAATAAAGGTTCTCAACTTTTTATCCAGCGTAAAATGCCTTGTGATCTTGTTAAGAGTTTTGTTTTCTCCCTTGATTCGCATTCTAGTGATCTACACACTATTCCAGTTGTTCGACTTTTTCCTGATGTCTTTGTGAGGTTACTTGTTTACCACCTCATGGAGAAATCAAATTTCGAATTGATCATATTCCCGAAGCCAAACATGTCATACTTCCACCTCGAATGATGTCGCCTAAGGAAAGAGTGGATTTGAGAATGTAAGTTGATGATCTTTTGGCTAGAGGCTTGATTAGGAGAAGTTTTTCTAAATGGGGTGCAGTCGTAGTTTTTGTCACTAAGTCTGACGGTTCCTTAAGAATGTGTGTGGAGTGCAGGAGTTGAATAAGCTCACAGATAAGAACCGATATCCTATGCCTCGTATAAATGATATGTTCGATCAGCTTTATGGATCACAGGTGTTTTTCTCAGCTTGACCTCGCTTCAGGTTTCCATCAGTTGAGGATTTTCGGGGAGAGCATTCATAAGACTGCTTTCCGTACTGAAGATGGATTTTATGAATGGCTCGTTATGCCTTTCGGGTTAACAAGCGCCCCAGCTTACTTTGTAGATCTCATGAACAGAGTATTCAGGGATGTCCTTAATAAATTCATGCTTTTTTTTATCGATGATATTCTGGTTTTCTCTAAAACCGAAGAAGGGCATGAGCAACATTTGAAGTTCGTGCTTGAAACTTTGAGAAGCCATCGGTTGAAGGCAAAATTTTCCAAATGTCATTTTTGGCAGGAGAAAGTTTGATTTCTTGGTATGCGGTTTCAAAAAATGGAGTTTCGTTGGATCCCGCTAAAATCGCTGTAGTAAATGTAAGTTCCTAATCCTTACTTTCGATTTGATTATCGAAATCCTTAATTTTTGATTAGTGCCTTATATCTAATTCTAGGATTGGAAAATTCCTAAGACACCCACAGATGTTAGGAGTTTCTTAGGCCTTGCTGGTTATTATAGAAGATTCATTGAGCATTTCTCCCGCATTTCTACTCCCCTTACAACTTTAACACGAAAGAACGTTAAGTTCAATTGGAATGAAAAGTGTCAGGAAGCATTCGATGAACTGAAACAGAAGTTGACCTCCGCTCCTGTTCTTACGGTTTCAAATGGTAGTGAAGTCCTTACAGTTTATACCGATGCTAGTAAAAGTGGACTTGGTGCTATTTTGATGCAGAATGACAAAGTTATTGTGTGCCAGTAGACAATTGCGACCTCATGAAGCTGGCTGTGGTTTTTGCTTTGAATTTGTGGCGACATCATCTCTTGGGTACCAAATTCGAACTTTTTACCGATCAAAAATCCCTGAAATATATTTTCTCTCAGAAGGATTTGAATCTAAGGTAAGTGAGATGGCTAGAATTCTTGGTTGCATATGACCTTGACATCAATTATACCCCGGGTAAAGCAAATGTAATGGTCGATGCCTTGAGTAGGAAAAAGGCGATGCTTTATCAGTTTGTTGCTTCATCCTCTCTTATGGATCGTATAGTTGCTAAGCAAAGTGAAGACCTAAGTTCGAGAGCTATTTGAGGGGAAGTTTTGAAGAGAGAGACATGTTTGCGCCAAAATTGGTCACAAACACCCAAAGTCGTGAAAGCACCCGTTTACGTACTCAAATCAATAACGATTAACACAGAACTCAGCGACAATCAATATATAATTCAGCCCTAAGTAACAAATCACAGTAATTCTCAAGCAACAATCACAAACACAGGATTTATAGTGGTTCGGCATTCGTGCCTACGTCCACTTTGAAGGGTTTCTCTTTATTGCTTTGCTCGATTCAATCGATTACAATGGATTACAGCTGACAATTGCTTTGAAATCTGAATACAACAGCGATTCTGATAGTTAAACTTGAATCCGGCAGAGTCTTGGCGTTCAATGGCGGAAAGATCCCCTTTTCTGAAGGCTTCAGGGTGCTATTTATAGGCGTTGGAGGCCCAGATCTTGCTGAAACTTCGTGAGACTCCTTCTGGCACGTGAGTGGGCCCACGCGACCGACCCCACCAAGTTTCGTCTCGATCTGACATCGGTTCGAAGTGGTTTCGAACCCATCAAGAAATGGTCCAATCGAGGTGAAACTTGGCAGGAACAATCTTTACCTCATATGGAAGCTACTATGAAAATTTGGTTGCATTTGGATTGGTGGTTAAGGAGATATGCTCGGTTCGAAATCGACATCTTCGGTTGGCTGAGGCGTTCGAACCCATTATTTCGAACCCTTCGTTTCGAATCCATCAGTGCACGTGAGCTTGCAGTGACGTGGCGCGCAATATTCGAATCGATCCTAACTTATCTCCGAATGGACCGCTTCGACTCCGTGAACTACGGCGAACACGTCATCCAAACCAATTGACTCGGTGGATTCGAAATAGGAAGCATTCTTGGTTTCGAACGTGACATTCGAATCCAGGAATTCTTATGGGTTCGAACTTGATCGGTTCGAACTGGGTCACTCGATGGGTTCGAAGTGAGGATGTGAGGCCGAGTGAAGTCGTGGATTCGAAGGTAGGTCACTGTGGTGGATTCGAAGGTAATGGAGTCGAAGGCGATGGAGTCGAGGCTGGGTACTAGCTGATGGGTTCGAACATCATGGGTTCGAAGGCAAGGACGTGGATGGTTTCGAACAGCATGGGTTCGAAGGAGAGGGCGTGGATGGTTTCGAACAGCATGGGTTCGAAGGAGAGGGCGTGGATGGTTTCGAACAGGATGGGTTCGAAAAGGATGGGTTCGAACTTCATGGTTTCGAACCAGACAATGACTATTTCTCTTCACACTGAATCCATCATATCTTGAGCATACGGACTCGGATTGACTTGAAATTTGAAATGATGGCTCCTACAACCTTTCTTGTCGTGTCCTATCAATTGTGGCCTGATCCGGACTCGGGCAAAATTCATCGATAACCGTAGCTAAATGAAGTATATCCAATCTCTGAGATGAACCGTTTCCCGTTTTCGACCAATCTTTTGGTATCACGGCTTTGCCAAAAAGCGGGATAACACTTTGCCCCCCAAAACATGCCTTGCTGTAGGAAGGTGTGTTTTGTAATGCCTTGAGTTGGATGTTCGTATCCGATCATCAACCTGCAAAGAACTCAATAGTTTCATATGTCCTCAAATGACGATCGTTCGGGATCGAGCCATTTGGGATGAAGTGCGGCCGTTCATGGTCAAGCGCTCAACTTCAAACGACGATCGTTCGTGATCGAGTCATTCGAGGGGAAGTGCGACCGTGCGCGGTCGAGCGTACAAATGCATGCTTCGATCGTTCGGGATCGTATGCTGCTTGAAGTGAATCGGGACCGTTCGCGGTCCGTGCCGTTCGTGGCATAAGATGGAATAGGACCGTTCGCGGTCGATGCCGTTCGCGGCGAATGATGAGATGGGACCGTTCGCGGTCGACTGCCGTTCGTGGCAAATGATGATCGTTCACGACCAAGTGCCGTTCAAGGCGAGTGGTGACCGTTCGAGGTCGGATTTCACAATCAGTGAGCCATGACCGTTCGCGATTGATGGCGTTCGAGGCAGGAAGTGATCGTTCGCGATCGTGTGCCGTTCGAGGTAAATCTGTGACCGTTCGCGGTCTGTGCCGTTCAAGGCAGGAAGTGATCGTTCGCGATCGTGTGCCGTTCGAGGCGAATTCGTGACCGTTCGTGGTCGGATGTCGGACCTCAAGTGACGACCGTTCGCGATCAAGCCATTGAGGTAAGGTGAGTTATGACTGTTCGAAGTCGGGTGCCGTTCGAGGCGGATTGTGTGTGTGCCCGGGAGGGCTTGATGTTATCGATGCCAGGGTCACGTTCGGGTGAGTTCCTGGATCGTGTATATGGGCGGTCCATCGCCGTCTCAGTGCATACCTAGGGATCGTTCGCGACCCCATACATGCGTACGTAGCTTAGTCATTCCAGAGTTATCAAAATCAAATAATTATCAAACAGATGAGTTCCAAAAACAATGTCCAAATAAACAAAGTCCAAACGTTCAAATCAAAATGAAACGAAAGTAAAGCATGGATGTCAAAGTGTAAGTTCCCACTACGAAACGGTCGATGATTACTCAGAGCATGCCTGGAGATCGTTCGCGATCTCGCGCATGTGTGAATGATTTAATTGTGGTAGTGGAAGCTTACGACTTGTTCATCGTTATTTCATTCAGTTGATAACCAAACGGTGCCTTGGTTCGGGGTCGCCTCTAGCTGATGTGGACGGTGGTCGTTCTGGTTCCGCCACAGGAGCTCGTCTCCTTACATATTGAAGGAGCATACCGTTCCTGATATGCCCTTCCACCTCATCCTTCAGGTGCCTACAATCGTTAGTATTATGACCATTTAATTCATGGAATATACAGAACTTATCTGATTTCCTTTCGTCAGAAGTAGGATCCCTTCGCATTGGCCTACGATACGGAATCTGTTCTTTGGTATCCTGATAAATTCGTTCCAGGCTCTCGTTCAACTCAGTGTAGGTGGTGAATCGCGGCTCCCTTCGTTGCCGCTTCGATCTGTCTCTGTCATTCTCAATCTTTCTTTTACCTCTATCCTTGTCCGAATCCTTTCTAAGAGGCTTTTCGTCTCTAAATGCAAAAATTTCTATCCCATCTCTTTCTTCTCTCTCGGCATTCGCATCTTCTAATCGTAAAAACTTTTCTGCTTCATGATAGAATTCCTCCAGATCTGTGGGTGGATCTTTAGTCAATGAATTCTTGAACTCTGTGCCGTCAGCTATTCCGGACACAGCTGCCATTACCACCATGGATGGATCCGCTCTATCCACTGAAGCTGCTGCTGCATTAAATCGTGTTAGATAACTTCTCAAGGTCTCTCCGGCCTTCTGCTTTAGGGTTGCCAGAGTCATCACGTTCTTGGGTCTTGTAATATGAACCCTGAATTGCCTCATAAATCTCTCTACTAAACCATTCCAAGTTCCGATGGATCCGTTCTCCAACTGTCTAAACCATAGTGCAGCGATATCTGTCAAGTATAATGGAAAACACCGGGCCATAACCTCCTCCGATGCCCCCAGTACTTCCATATGCCTCATATATTTTGTCAGGTGGACCGTGGGGTCCGTTCTCCCGTCATACATATCCAACGATGGTAGTTTGAAATCAGGTGGGTTCCTAGCTTGCCTGATTGATGAAGTAAAAGGGCTTCTATTAACATCTTCCAAATCTTTGTTCACCATACCGCCTCTCAAAGCTCTCCTAACTATCTCTGCTAATCGGTCATTGTCTCAGAGATGTAATCCTTGTTCACTACTTCCAACCTGCCCCCCGAGTTCACGAGGTGACTCCGGGATCTGCCCCCTTGACTGAGCGTTTGCATCTCTACTACTACCGGGTTGCGCAGATGCTCCCCTTTCTCTCTCCGAAACTGGATCAACGTTCTCCAAGGGTGTGCCCCCTAATCCAGGTGCTACTCCGGATGGTCCTGCTCCGTTCTGGACTCCACTGGCTTCCCTATTCTGTGCTCCGAGCTGTCCTATCTGTTGGAGTAAACTCTGGATCATTTCCTCTTGCCTCTTCATCATAGTTTCCATCTCGTCCCTAGTAATGTATATTGATGGTTGATTTGCCCCTGACGAAGCCTCTTGGCTTCCTTGTGGTTCACTTCTCTCAGTCCTTGGCCTCCTACTCGATTGTCTTGCCATAATTCCTAGATCTGAACTTCTGAACTTTCAAATCCAACTTCTTCCTGAATTAGCTTCTCAGTGAAAGCAAGACAGACTTAAGGAGATGGTATGATGCAGAAGTTGATGAGGATGGTATTATGAGAATAAATGGTAGGGTTTGTGTTCCAAATGTAGATGGACTAAGGGAGGAAGTGCTTAGGGAGAATCACAAATCCAAATTTTCTTTTCATCCCGAAGTGACAAAGATGTTTCAGAATGTGAAGAGACTTTATTTGTGGAAATGAATGAAGAGGGACATTTCAATGTATGTAAGTTGATGCAGTACTTGTCAGCAGATTAAGGTTGATCATCAAAAATTGGCAGGTTTGTTATAGTCACGTGAGATTCCAAAATGGAAGTGGGATAGATTTCTTTGGATTTTGTGGATGGCTTACCAAGGACGAGAAAGGGTAATGAGAGCATTTGGGTGATTGTTGACCGTTTGACCAAGACTGCTCATTTTAATCTTGTGAAGTCAACTCGAACTGCCTCGAGTTTAGCTGAGTCTATTTGAAGGAGATTGTCCGACTCCATGAAATTCCTTCTAGTATCATTTGTGATCGTGACCCTATTTTCATGAGTAACTTTGGGAGAGCCCTTCAGGATTCGTTGGGTACACGGTTGATTCTGAGTACGGCCTATCACCCATAGATAGATGACCAAACCTTGCAGATCAATCAAATTTTGGAAGATCTTCTTCATGCTTGTATTCTGGATTTTGGTGGTTCTTGGGAAGAACATCTTCATCTTGTCGAATTCATCTATAATAATAGCTATTAGGTGGAACTTTGTTAATTAAATTTGAATTAAATATATATATATATATATATGTAAATAAATCCTTTCGTAATTCGAATCTTTAATTCAGGCTAGTATTGACATGGCACCGTTTGAATCTTTATGGATGTCCATGTAAGTCTCCGTCCTGTTGGATTGAAACTGGAGACATACTTGTTCTTAGCCCTGAGATTATTTTGGAGGCTTCTAAGAAGATTAAAGGGACTAAGCGAAAGATGAAAACCGCAAAAGAAATATGCTGATAAAAGACGAAAGGAATTGGAATTTGCAATTGGAGATTTTGTGTATCTCAAGATTTCACCATTGAGAAATGTAATTCAGTTTGGGAAGGAAGGGAAGTTGTCCCCAAGGTTTATTGGTCTTTTTCGGATATCTAAAAGGATTGGTACTCTAGCTTATAGAGTCGAGTTGCCTGAAAAACTATCTAGTGTTCATTATGTATTTCACGTCTCCAACCTCCTAAGTATATTCATGACCCGTCAGCAATAGTTCATTCCCTATAGTTTGAGGAATTAGTGATTCAACCTGATCATGCTATTGAAAGGGAGCCCATTCGTGTCTGAGATACGAATATGAGGAAGTTGAGGAGTAAATCGATCAATCTCGTCAAAGTTTAGTGGAGCGATGATGATCGAGATTGCACTAGGGAGACTGAACATAGTTTCCGTACTTCCAATCCTGAATTATTTTGATTCGAGCATGCTTTTTAATCTTAAACCATCTCTTGATTCTTGTTTTACCTTTGAATTTCACCCTTTTCGAGGACGAAAAGTTTTGAGTGGGGGCGAGTGTAACGATTTTGAAATCTACCGTCATTTGAACAATTAGTCGATTAAATTTACTTTGATTTAAGATTGAGAAATTTAAAAGATTTGGATTTTATTTTATGTTACGTAAGGTTTGTTAAATTGAATAAAATGTAAATCTAATTTATTAAACGGAAGTTTTGAATGATTTGAAATTTAAAACGTAAAGCAGCTGCTAAATAAAACAGTGAAATTTTTGGTTTCTGAAAATTAAATATTTTATATGAAAATATTATAGAAAAATTTATAATAAAAACGTCGACATTCGTTTCATCATATTTTGATTTCGCTAGCTCCGTTTAAATCGATTTATAAGATTGATTTATGGTAGCGACAGCCGATATTGCAAAAAATCAAAATTTCACCTAAGCGTTAAATATCTAGTTTGCTATTTGCTAGCGTGTTCGCATCGACACACTGAGTACAACTGTGGTCTGTTCCACGTGTTCGGACGTTTGGTGTAGTATTTTGGTCGTGTTACGTGGGTTCCCATTTTATTTAAGTTATAGTATTGCTGGATTTGAACATAAATTTTTTGGTTAAACAACCATTTAGAAAATAACACATAAAGAACACGTATTTGATATTGAATTGAACGGGTAAATATATACTTTAAGGTCAATAGTATTTTCACTTGTGGGTAGATTAATAATACACGTTAAAATTTTGAATTGTATTATATTGCCTTAGACTCAAGCCAGAAGAAATGCTCAACAAGCACGTGGCCACACAGCTTTCCTTCTTTTTTTATTTTCTTCCACTATGTAATCGTAGAAGAGAAAAATTTATATAGGCCGATTACTGTAGCTAAAAAAATTCGAGCTCTATCAAAATTTTGCATAGCCTGATCCTCCATTTCTTTTTTTGACAAACTACGCCGTGCTTCCAAATCTTCCACTGCCAAGCTCACACTACACCGCCGCCGTCTCCTGCCAGTGCGCTGCTCCCGCTCTCCCTCCTGGCCACACACCTAGCCTCCGACCATTTCCACCGGTCGCCATCACCTCCATATATTAAAAAAACACACGCAAACTTGTTCGCCACTATTACAGCCAAGACGACCATCTTCATCCTCATCTTCCACCGCCTGCACCTAGCTCCACTTCTCCCTACGGCCGCCACATCACCAAGCTCTGACCTCTTTCCAACTGCCCACATTTATAAAAAAAATGAGGAACCTAGTTGCCAACCACCGACCCTCCACTGCCACCACTTCCATCGCCTGTGTTATTGACCGTCTCCCAGTAATCCTTAAGTGTCGCCGCACCAGCCCACCAAACTTCCCGAGCTCGACTTACTTCCTCCTCCTTCCAGTTGCTTTAGCTTTATACAAAAAGGGAGAAGATATATATATATATATGTGTGTGTGTGTGTGTGTGTGTGTGTGTGTGTGTGTGCGTGTGTGTGTGTGTATAAGGAGAAGAGAGAAGTCGCATTTGCTGTTCGGATTTGTCAGTAACACTCGTGAGTGTACGAGTTCCAGTTGAGCAGTTGATTCCGACCATCTCGTGTGCATAAACTGCTGCGCGGACTATCTCGTATTTATCATTGCCAAAGTGAGTGTTTTACATTCACGCTTAACTAATATAATGATGCAAATTAATAAATTTGAAACTATCACTATTATATGTTTTAGTTGAATTGGATTGATATAGTCGTTGGATGAATTATGGAATGATATGTATATATGTTGACACGATATACACGCTTTATGTATGTACACAGCTATAGAAAAATATAAATTTGGACACGTCAAATTCACCCTGTTATTGATATTCACTATGCTATGATTTTTTGAAATTTCCTCGTCAATATTTGGATATGACTGTATGTTAAAATCACGATATTGGGAAGGGTTGAAATATATATTCATATTTTAAATATTAATTTTTCCACTTGGCCTAGGTAGAAAGGTAAATTTAAACACCGTTTTGTCGAATAAAAGTATTTTTTTCATAAATGGAGGTCGTTGAAAATTTATATATGATTGATTTTAAATTTTAAATTTTAAATTTTGTTTTAAATTGATATTTATTTTTATTTTTTAAAATTTAAGGGTAAATAAGCGATTTTATTAGTAGATGGTAATTTTGAGATAAATGTTTGGAATGTTTTATTTAAAGAAATTTGATTTTGGATTTAATTCCTTAAAATTTGATATAAATAAAGATCGCAAAAATTTGAATTTTGAAGGCATGGAAGTTAAGAATATAAGTTAAATTTGAGTTAGATCTAAACTTAAATCATTAACTTGTTTTCCTATATTGACGTTTGTGTAAATAAATCTATTTGGAGTTAAATTTATATATAAATATATAAATATATGAATATATATATATATATATATATATATATATATATATAAAGGGAGTTTACATTCTTTAATTAATTTGGAATTCATTAGAAATTAGTTTGATAAAATTTTAATGGGGATTTAAATAGTTAATGAACTTTTGGGATTTATTGGGAAATTTATTGGTTAAATTGTAATGGAATTTAAATTTAAACCTAAATAATTTATTTAAGCGAACCAATTTATGGGTTTAAATAGACTTCAAAATTTAAGATTTCAAAGGAAATTGAGTTTGGAAATCGGAATGTTTTACAATGGAATTTGGGAACAGGAAATTGGATTTAAGGAATGCCAAAAATACCCGGTTGTTAATAATATGAATCGTTTTTAAACCATAATTGACCAAATGGTGTGTAAACATACATTGGTTGTCAAGGAGACCGGGGACGGATATTGACATACTCTTTGTCAATCCTAGAACCACTTTGATAATTGCGCACGCATAGACGATATTCGAAATGTAGTGGTTGAATTGGCGACGTTTACTGGAATGAAGTAAGAGAACGATGATTGATAGCTTTGACATTCGTGTCATAATTAAAATAATTAAAACAGGAGCCTATGTCTGGCCAATGAGGTTAGCTACCTCTAGCGACATTGATCTTTCGTATTTTACTATCGTGATTTGAACTCGATGGGTGCACCCTTCTGTTTGGATTGATAGTCGCGGTCGGCCATGGATGGGTTACGACCAGTCAAAAAGGGTAAACTGGTAGAATCCTACCTTGGGCATTGCCTCACGTGCCTTGTCATATTTATCCCTAAACGAGACCATTACGATTTTGATTTAAACTATATAAATGTGTTAAGGTGGATCAAGGTAAATCCTTAATGCTATTTTGATACTTATTTCACTGATAGACATTATCTATTGTAGCATACACTATTATATGTAAATAGTTTGACGAATCCTTAGGAGATGAGAAAAACCCGTAACATCTCCTAAGTTACTTTGCATTGATTTATTGACTTTCATGAGAATATTAGTTCTGACTCGAGTATTGTGTTTTCCCATTATGCTTAGGTCAGCCTGAGTATTTCCAGTTTGGACAGCTGGTTGTGAAGACAAAGGCATTTCTAGAGATTCTGTTCTATTTCAGTTATTTCATCAGTTTGGTTCGTTATGTCAGTTAGACTCATTTCATTTCTAGTTATTTCTTTCTAGTTATTTAGTGTGAGAATAATGTAACTCATTTAGAGTTTCCTTGACTTATTCATATTCTTATTTATTTTCCACTGTGAGACTCTGAGTTGTATTTATTTATTTATCCGTGTTCCGTGATTGATTCTATTTACCCTAAATAACTATCTATCATTTAAGCAAATGTCCTTATTTAAATGGTGGGTCGTTACACTAGTTCTATGTTTTCCAAGAAAGAAAACGAATTAGTATCGGTCTATTCTTCTTAGTACTGACCTGTTTCTTTAGTCATTTTTCCAAGTCTTTCTTCATGGCCCAAGTTCTCTCCCTTCAAGCTTTGCCTTGTCATGATCCAAATATGATACGAGTTGTCCAAACTCATCCAGCTTTTTCACGCTTCTTTCATTTATTATTCCCGGTGTCTTCCAAGTCTTTAGAGCTATTCCTTCATCATTCTGTAGCCTAATTATCTGTTTGAATCTATTCCAAGACTTTTGGAAATTTGGCCATAACGTTTGTACTCCAAAATACGCCTTTTGGATGTAAGGTGTGCTTTGCTCAAGAACAAGTACTAGAAGTGATTAATCATTAGTAGTCTAGTTCTCAAACTATCCCTCAACATAAGTCGTGATGGATCATCCAGTTCCTTCGAATTTACCTGCAAATCAAAGGTCGTTCTAGACCATAATAGATAAGGACTTTGGTCCTTGCTCAATTGTTAGTTGTAAATCATAATCATTCCATGTTCCCTTGTGGTCAAGTTATCACATACCATTATTAGAATCATCCAGTGTTTTCTTATGGTTAAGTTATCATAAGTCAACATCTATATCATCCTGTGTTTGCCCAAGATTTATTTCTCTTACGGTAATCATATATCAGGAAATCCTGTATTGTTGATTATAGGCATTGCCGCCAATTGGAAAGTTATTTATAAATTGCCTAGAATCGCTTAGCATCCTATTATAAATAACCCCAACCGAATCGAGGCAACGAAAATTATTATTTAATCAGTGATCATTATCCAATTATAAGGCGTTCAAATCCTTTAGGTCAAATCTTGATCTCTCCGGATCATATATTCATGTTGAGTCCAACCATTTTGCTCTCTAACGAGGGGACCCAACTTCCAAGAAAGTCCATCTACCCACTCTCTGGTGAAGGGACTTACTTTCATGTACAAGTCAATCCATCACTCTCTGATAAGAGGACTTTTACCTTATGGTTCATCACCCCATCTGTCCAGTCCGGAAAACCATGTCCAACCAGTTTGCATATCAATTATCATGTTCAAATGATTTTCAAAATCAAGTATTCAGTTACATCCAAATCAAATCAATAAGCAAATATCTCGAACATTCATACTATCGGCAATTACCATCGAACATCCAACTCAAAGCATGCCTAGAGACCATCGAGGTCACGTACATGTGTAGGTGCCCTGATATTAATTCTATCCTATTTATTTGAAAAAAAGAAACAAGATAATCGAACCAGACTCCTATTCATCTCGATCACAGGATTATCATTCTCGACCATGATCGGTAGTCATATCCTGATGTGTATGTTGCATATCGTGGTTGCTCTTCTATTAAATCATAAATGTATCTGCACCTGTTCGTCTCTGCCCATTTATCTCGTGAAAAAGGAAAAGCCTTCCAGTTCTTTTCTCCCGATCCACCGGTTCTCTCTTAGCTAGCCTCTGATAGGGGATTTGCCCCCTAGTATCTAGGTATATCATGTATGGTGTTTTGGTTAAATCGATGTATTAAGAGAATATCGGTTCCCTTTATGCCCCTTTGGTCCTCCAAAACCTACGTCAAGTTTCCTCTTTCCTTTTTCTTTACTGTACCCTACTTTGGGCGGTCCTCCGACATTCACAATATTAACTTCAGCATTTTCACCCTTAGCATCTGCCTGGCAAGTTATTGCTTAGCTTCATGATAAAACACCAAAAGGTCAATCAGTGGATCTCTTTCCAAAGCAATTTTGCAAGTTAGTCTTATTCGTGACTCTAGGCACTGTCGCCATCAGAATTATTAATGGATCTAGCTTCTGCACCACATTGGCTGCTGCGATAAATCCATTTAAATAACTCCTCAAGGTCTCTCTGGCTCTTTGCTTCATGTTTGAAAGTGTCATTACATTCTTTAATCGAGAAACGCGAAAACTAAATTTCTCAAGAATTTGTCTATGAATCTGATGCACATGCTTATGGATCTATTCTTTAAATGCCTGAATTGCATTGCAGCCAACTCCGTCAAATACAATGGAAAAAAGCGTCCCATTACTTCCTTAGAAGCACCCAACACCTCCATAAGTTGGATGCATCTCATCAGGTGAATGATCAAATCCGTACTCCCGCTATTCAGTTTTAGCATAAGTAGGTTAAACTCAGGTGGATTCCTCATGTACTAGATGTTATGGGTGAATGGATTTCGAATCACATACTCCAAACTTTGATCTTGAGGTCCACTCTTACTATAACGATCCCGAATTTTTACTAAATTTAAATTGATAATTAAATTAATTTTTGAATTTAAATCTATAAAATTAGTAAATTGATTCGAGTTTCCCTAAATTCAAATAAGAAAAAAAAAATATTAAATCATATGAATTTAAATATTGTACATATGCGATTTGGATTTAAATTTCAAGTAAATGGATTTACAATAATATGAATATATATGTATATATGTACATACATTGAGTTTGAGTTATTGTTTTAACTAATTGGTTTAAATATAAATTATAATGATAAAAATAAAAGTAAACAATTAATTGCTAAAGTTTTAACAACAAATTTAATATGGAAATTCATCGATATTATAAAATAAATAAATATATAGTTTATACAAAATGAAGTTAAGATGTAATTTTAATATCATAATACAAATAAAACAAACAATAATAATAAAAGTAGAACTTCATTGTATTTCAAAGTAACAAAACAAAGATAGCAAAATATATAAAATAGTATGAAAATATAAAACAAAACAAGTATACTTCAGCCTCTAAACCAAAGAAAAAAAATCCCTGTTCAATCTTTGTACAAAGTATAAACATTTGTACAACATGAATCATCACCCTGTAAATCTCATTTTCTATATATATACATTAACAATCTTTTTTTTATATCAGCCTTCTCATTTATCTTCGTCCATCAAAGCCATGAAAAACTGAAGTAAGAATCATTTTAAACTCAAACAAACATCCACTTAAAACCATCAAACAAATCTGTTGTTTAAAAATAAAAATAAGTACTACAAAATAAAATAAAACACATAAATAAAAGAACTAATGTCATCTCAGCCCATGATACAAACATCTCAGCCATACCCTATTGAATAAACAAATAAACATCACTTTGTACAAAAAGAACATACTATCACCTGTACAAATAATATTAACCTGTACAACTCATCTCTATATACCTCAACTTCATCTCAGCTCGTTCACTAAAAGCCGAGAGAATCTAAAGTAATATCATTTTAAAAGCTAGAACAAACTTAAATTTAAACATCAGATATCAAGGAAGCTTCAACTTGTAAACTCCTGGAGTCAATATGATATGGAAGGTGAGTAACTCCACCTTTAAAAATTTAAAGTATAATATAGTTGAATATTATTGCTGTGATCAATATTGTATGGTGAAGTATGTTTGCAAAATTTTGAAGTACGATGTATACAGGCATTTGAATAATCGCAATTCCTCTGTTTCCAGTTTTTGTTCATGTTTGATTTAAAATTCAAAACCTTTTAATTTAATCTTTTTTTAGACTTAAGTTTAAATAAAACTTGTTTGTTTCATTTCAAGTTTTAGTTAGGATTCAACTTAAGTTAAACAACTTATTTATTTTTCTGGAAATTAAGAAACATAAGCCAAACTTCAAAATTTGAAAACTTTCAAACTTCTTAATCTTCGAATTCAGGATTATAAACTGAGTCCTTATGCTAAATTATGATTTTTAAAGCAAAATTTATAATTTTTAGACTTGGAAGTTCAGAGCAATTCGGGTTTGTTTAAATCTTGTTCCATCGTCAATTCATCATGATTCTTGGGTCCGTGATGGTCGAGACCATTGCTAGTGATGGAGGGACGAAAGGGGATGCTGGGAAAAATAGTAAGATGGTGGTCAGACCTCGGTGGCGATGGCGGTGGGGTTTGGAAATTTGTAAACCTAGTTTTAGTCTAGGGTGAAAAATCGATCGCTGCGGCTTGTGGGATTGATCGAGTGCGATGAGGTTTGGGGTGATGGTAGAGGGGGTGATGTCGAATAGATGGCCGGAGCTGTCGACCCTCAGGTGGTCGTGGTGGTGAGAACGACACCGTGCCAGGTTTGGGAAAAAATAATTCAACTTCGTTGTTCCAGGTTTCAACTTTGAACCCAAATTTTGATTTTGGGGTGTCCGTGAAGTTATGATGGTCTGAGATTGATCTGTAGGTGGGTTTCGACTTGCTCGACGATGCAGCGAGCTCTGGTGGTGGTCATCGGCGCCGTGCACGTGCACGGAGCACGAGTTTGGGTTGGTATTTGATGGTTTCGGTTTTCTTGCGTGTTGTCTCGAGTGATGGTTCGAAGTTTTGCGTGCTGGACTCAAAGCAGGTAGAGGGGAGAGTTGGGTAAATGTTTTGTACAGGTTTTATAAACCAAACCTGATCAGTTTGTAATTTCAAATTTTAATTTTAATTAAGGATTGAACTAAGAAAAAAATTAATATAAGTTCAAGTTTAGTTTGAAGAGTTGTTTGGAAATAAAGTTTTAAAGTTTAATTTGTTTTACATAACTTAAAAATGTTTAAGTTCAAATGTATTTAAAGAGAATTGAAATTTATAATGGAACTTGAAAGTGTACAGGAAGTATTTAAACAAGTTTTAAATAAAAGTTTAATCTCAACATTTTTTGCAAGTGGTAAGTAAATCGTAATAGGAATGAGTTTCACCTTATGTTAGTGTAGAATTAATGATTTATAATCCGTTAAGTATTAAGTTAATTAACATGGATAATTTAATTAATTAAGGATTTGGATTAATTAAATAAATAATTAAAGGTTTAATTACTTAATTAAGGTTTAAAGATTTATTAAGTTAAAATTTGTAAATTAAGGATTATTAATTAGATATTAATTAGTGATCAAAGTTGATTAATCAAGTGATTAAGCAATAAATTAATTTAAGGATAATGTGATAAATTAACCAATGTGATTAATTTAGGATTGATTATTGATTATGGGTTAATTAATGGTTAATTAAAAGATAATGTATTAAATGTTGGTAATTAATTGATTATTAATTTACCTTAACTAGCAAATTTATCTATAGAAATCAATCTGAGTTAAAATTAATCAGATAACTTAAATTGATCCTATTTATGGATGTTTAGATTGTATTGGATGTTGAATTGTTTGACATCCCTGATATGTGATGCTTTGTGATATATCCTGATTTAAATTGTGATCTATAATGTAATTAATTATCTATGATGTAGTTCATTACATGTGATATATATATATATATATATATATATATATATATGTGATCTGTAAATGAAGATAAGCGTTTTAGTTTATATCGCTTATCGGATATATTGTTGTATTTGATTTGTGATGATTGAATGATGTTGCACCATTGTGTCAAACCCCTGGACCACACTTATACACACACTAATATGGATTTCACGAGGAAATCGATTAAGTCACAGATTTTTTTAAGTGATTTTTAAATAGACAATTTGAACTTAAATGTTTTGGAAATGGATTGGAATTAAAGTGAAAAACATTTTGAAATGCAATTTCAAAGATAAAATTTATTTTGAATAACTTAGTTGAGTTTTGAAATTTAAATATTTTGATTTAAATTTTGAATTCAATATTTGAAATTGAATTCTATGATCTAAAACTAAGGATTAAAGATGTTATACCAGTTATATATGGATTAGTATTGATATGAGAATGTGAATAAAATTCAAAGGGTTTAATTCGTATAAATATAATTGGATTTTTCTGAAACGAAAACTGTTTGTTTTCAAATAATAAAAGCTTTCACAAAAGAAATAAACTTCCAATTTGTTTTGGAAGGATTTCAAGATTGAAATGAAAATGATTTTCCAAGTTATGGAAACGATTTGAAAGCTATAAATTAAATCTTTAATTTAAAGATTTTAAACGAGTAACTCCAATTGAAATGAAATTTGTTTGGAAATCCAAGAATGAATCTTTGTGAAACTAGGTGAACTTTATGACGTAAATCTTTTGTTTAAAAGTTTTGAAATGGTAATTGGTTTAAACCATTTGAAAGAAAGTTTGAATTATTAAGTTGTGACTTAATTGAAATCCCATATCCATATGTTTTAAATATTGCGCTCACTATTCGGTTTAGCCGGGAAGGGACCTTTGTGTCATATAACCCATTCCGAATATGTGATTCGACGTTATGGATAACATTTGAAGACCGGTGATGAAGACCGGGTATTTGCGAAAGCGATAGGATGACCTATCGATTGTCTCTGCACCGAGTCGCGCCGGTATAGAGATTCCCTAAGTGATGGGAAGTCCGATCGGGATTGTAAATACCCGGATTGCAAGGACTTCTTTGGAAGTGCCTTCGGTTCTGTTCAAACCCGGAACAGACTTGTATGGATTGTATGTCTGACATTGCAAGTTGAGATATAAAGCTGATTTCTTTCAAATATGTTTCAGTTGGTGGCGGAGAATTTATTCTCTTAGCTTAACACCCTTCTCTGAGACGTACGAGCTCAGAGGTTATGTAGTTGATGGTTATCAGCGATATATTCCCAATTTGGTAATGTGACATGCTGAGCGTTGCTATGAAATGATCATTGTTTGATCATTTGTGATATGATCATTTGTTTGATCATTTATCTTTGTGATCATTACTTTGATCATTTGTTGACCCAAAGCATGGCTTTGTACCAAAGCCTGGCTTTGTACCAAAGCCTGGCTTTGTGGACGAGACTTCGTCGGACCTCACACCCCGGAATGGTCGAAACAGGAAAGATGCAGCAAGGTTATTGGGGGGGGGGGTAGCACCCCTTAGGGTATGTGCATTTCCTTCTGGATAGAAGTGGTATCATGGTACGGAGCCCAAATACTTAACTTATGTTGATATCGCAGATATATATATATATATATGTATTATTTTGTGATTTGTTGCTGGGGCCCCGGTTAAAGGTTGGTTACAACCGGGAGATGGCATACTCGTGTCAATCGTTACCCAGTTAGGGGTAACCCGACCTTGTGTTGGCAGAGATCCGGTTTGGTTCTCGGGAACGTCCTTCCAGAGGCGTTCTCATGTGGCAATGGGAAGCTCCTTGGCCTAACCATTTGTTGGAAATCCAAAGAAACAATACGAACCCTATACGATTTTAGTTGTATAACCTGCCATGGAATGTGGCGGTAACCTGCTATTGAACATGGTAGTTATAGTAGGCATAAGTGCGGAATGCCTATGCTGGCTAAGATTTATATCTTTACTTTCGAAACGAATTTTGCCTACACTATGCACTAGTAATAATATTAAATGTTTCTTTTTAATGCGTATCAAGCATCTTTGACTATCATAAGGAGAAATCTCCTCCGATTCTGCGTTTGCATTGTGTGTGTGGCGAGAGGTCTTATGGTAGTTTCATTTTCAAAAAGCATTGCGAATTGACTTTAAAATCTTTTGTTGATTGTTTTAAAAGATAAACTATTTTTGTTACTCATACCAGTCCCATGACTGATCCGGAGTTTATTGTTTCTTTCCTAAACTCTGGGTGCTCAAATTTTTTCTACACGAGCAGTTTAGAGTTGGGTTTTTCAGATAGTTAGGTTCAGTGAGTTATCTGGAGCTAGTTCAGTCTTTGGATGTGGACGAGACTTGCTTGTCTTTGCGTATCGTGATGTTGAAATGAGCTGCTACTGCTGGAGTTCTCTTTTGAAGACTATCTTAGAGTTATATTATTCCGCTGCTAGATGTTATCTATTTTCCTTTTCCACTGCTATTTTATTGTATCATATCTCTGATGTATATTGATATCTATTGGATCATCTGTTGTATCAGATATTGTATCAAAGCTGTATATCAATGTGTTATTGTTTTATTCCGCTATGTTATTTACTTAATGTTGTTATAAGCTCCGGCGAATCGGATTTGAACGGTCGAATCTATGGCATTCGTACGATGTAAAGTATGGATGTCGATTTTCGAGCGCGAAAAAACCCCGTTCGTCACATGTGGTATCAGAGCTAAGGTAAAACTTTAGCTCAGGAGTATAATACATTAAGTAGCTCATTAGAGATAGGGTGAAGTAAACCCTAGAATAAGTATCCCTAAGATATCCGTTTGAATGCCTCAGTAAATTCTCTTACTATCCACTGATAGTGAGTATGAGTGCAAAAAGAAAACAAGATAGGGGACAGGGGGATACGACTATAAATGGTCAATACCCTGCAACGGTGGAAACAATCTTTCTCTATCAAATTTTCTTTGATTCGTTTCTAAATTCTTTTGATTTCTTCGTAACAGCTCCAGAAAGAAGTTTCGGTGTGTTGATGGCCCGACGAATCATTGTAGAAATTTTTTACCTCGTATTTTATCGGTTTCTTATCAGTTTTTGATTTAAACTTTAATGAATTTGAAATTTGAATAAATTAGAAATTTTGAATAAATTTGAAATTTAAATTGAGTTAAATTGGTTAATGAAATATAAGGATAGAATTGAATTGTATCGATAAAACGATTTCGTTTAAAACCAAATTTTGGATTTCTGTTATAACTTCTTGGGTAGAATAAAATCTGAAATATAAACTTTGTTGTATTTCTCAACCTATAATAGCATTAGGATCTTAATATCTAGATTTTGATTTTAATTGTAGAGAACAAATAGCATCAGCCGAGGTGGAAAGGCCAGAAGGGTTGGTGATTTTGGTTCATCTAGTAGGATTCGAGATGATTTGGGTGAACCATCAGGACGTGAGGATGTGCCAGAAGAACCTGTGGTGCAACCACAACCTCAAGTTGAAGAACCCAAGGAGGAGTCCGGAAATGAAGAAGAGTTTGAAGAGGAATTTGAAGAAGAATTCGAGGAGGAATTTGAAGAAGAGTTCGAAGAGGAATTTGAGGAAGAGTTTGAGATGGAAGAAGAACCTGAAATTGAGGTAGAGTCCGAAGGCGATGAAGCAATTTATTGGGATTTAGATAATGCTATAGAGGATGATGATGCCATAGAAGACGAGGAGCTAGATGGTGGAGGTTTTATTCCGATAGAGTCTGACCCAGAGGAAGTTTTTGAGACAGACGATGAGGCTGAAGTTATAGAACTGTCAGGGACTGAGAGAGGAAGCTCTAATAGTGAAGATCTGTAGTTGGTTGGATCGACTTCTTTTGGTTAGGGTATGTTTATGTACGTGTCTTGGAATTAGAATTGTCGTGAAGGTTGGATGTTAGTAGGGTTATGTATGACTATAACTTGTGTACTAATATTATGAGTAATATTTAACCTAAGATATATTATGGATTACCCGAAAGAATTCATGTGTTTACTAGTATAGTTGAATTGGCATTAGTCTATTCTGTGTGCGTATAATTCGTGAAATGAGCTGTGTAATTTCAAAGACGAAATTCTTTTAAGGGGGGAAGTTTGTAACGATCCCGAATTTTTACTAAATTTAAATTGATAATTAAATTAATTTTTGAATTTAAATCTATAAAATTAGTAAATTGATTCGAGTTTCCCTAAATTCAAATAAGAAAAAAAATATTAAATCATATGAATTTAAATATCGTACATATGCGATTTGGATTTAAATTTCAAGTAAATGGATTTACAATAATATGAATATATATGTATATATGTACATACATTGAGTTTGAGTTATTGTTTTAACTAAATGGTTTAAAGATAAATTATAATGATAAAAATAAAAGTAAACAATTAATTGCTAAAGTTTTAACAACAAATTTAATATGGAAATTCATCGATATTATAAAATAAATAAATATATAGTTTATACAAAATGAAGTTAAGATGTAATTTTAATATCATAATACAAGTAAAACAAACAATAATAATAAAAGTAGAACTTCATTGTATTTCAAAGTAACAAAACAAAGATAGCAAAATATATAAAATAGTATGAAAATATAAAAACAAAACAAGTATACTTCTGCCTCTAAACCAAAGAAAAAAAATCCCTGTTCAATCTTTGTACAAAGTATAAACATTTGTACAACATGAATCATCACCCTGTAAATCTCATTTTCTATATATATACATTAACAATCTTTTTTTTATATCAGCCTTCTCATTTATCTTCGTCCATCAAAGCCATGAAAAACTGAAGTAAGAATCATTTTAAACTCAAACAAACATCCACTTAAAACCATCAAAAAAATTTGTTGTTTAAAAATAAAAATAAGTACTACAAAACAAAACAAAACAAAACACATAGATAAAAAAACTAATGTCATCTCAGCCCATGATACAAACATCTCAGTCATACCCTATTGAATAAACAAATAAACATCACTTTGTACAAAAAGAACATACTATCACCTGTACAAATAATATTAACCTGTACAACTCATCTCTATATACCTCAACTTCATCTCAGCTCGTTCACTAAAAGCCGAGAGAATCTAAAGTAATATCATTTTAAAAGCTCGAACAAACTTAAATTTAAACATCAGATATCAAGGAAGTTTCAACTTGTAAACTCCTGGAGTCAATATGATATGGAAGGTGAGTAACTCCACCTTTAAAAATTTAAAGTATAATATAGTTGAATATTATTGCTGTGATCAATATTGTATGGTGAAGTATGTTTGCAAAATTTTGAAGTACGATGTATACAGGCATTTGAATAATCGCAATTCCTCTGTTTCCAGTTTTTGTTCATGTTTGATTTAAAATTCAAAACCTTTTAATTTAATCTTTGTTCAGACTTAAGTTTAAATAAAACTTGTTTGTTTCATTTCAAGCTTTAGTTAGGATTCAATTTAAGTTAAACAACTTATTTATTTTTCTGGAAATTAAGAAATATAAGCCAAACTTCAAAATTTGAAAATTTTCAAACTTCTTAATCTTCGAATTCAGGATTATAAACTGATTCCTTATGCTAAATTATGATTTTTAAAGCAAAATTTATAATTTTTAGACTTGGAAGTTAAGAGCAATTCGAGTTTGTTTAAATCTTGTTCTATCATCAATTCCTCGTGATTCTTGGGTCCGTGATGGTCGAGGCCGTTGCTAGTGATGGAGGGACGAAAGGGGATGCTGGGAAAAATAGTAAGATGGTGGTCAGACCTCGATGGCGACGGCGGTGGGGTTTGGAAATTTATAAACCTAGTTTTAGTCTAGGGTGAAAAATCGATCGCTGCGGCTTGTGGGATTGATCGAGTGCGATGATGTTTGGGGTGATGGTAGAGGGGGGTGACGTCGAATAGATGGCCGGAGCCGTCGACCCTCCGGTGGTCGTGGTGGTGAGAACGACGCCGTGCCAGGTTTGGGAAAAAAAAATTCAACTTCGTTGTTCCAGGTTTCGACTTTGTACCCAAATTTTGATCTTGGGGTTTCGGTGAAGTTATGATGGTCTGAGATTGATCTGTAGGTGGGTTTCGACTTGCTCGACGATGCAGCGACCTCTGGTGGTGGTCATCGGCGTCGTGCACGTGCACGGAGCACGGTTTGGGTTGGTATTTGGTGGTTTCGGTTTTCTTGCGTGTTGTCTCGAGTGATGGTTCGAAGTTTTGTGTGCTGGACTCAAAGCAGGTAGAGGGGAGAGTTGGGTAAATGTTTTGTACAAGTTTTATAAACCAAACCTGATCAGTTTGTAATTTCAAATTTTAATTTTAATTAAGGATTGAACTGAAAAAATAAAAAATAAAATTAATATAAGTTCAAGTTTAGTTTGAAGAGTTGTTTGGAAATAAAGTTTTAAAATTTAATTTGTTTTACATAACTTAAAAATGTTTAAGTTCAAATGTATTTAAAGAGAATTGAAATTTATAATGGAACTTGAAAGTGTACAGGAAGTATTTAAACAAGTTTTAAATAAAAGTTTAATCTCAACATTTTTTGTAAGTGGTAAGTAAATCGTAATAGGAATGAGTTTCACCTTATGTTAGTGCAGAATTAATGATTTATAATCCGTTAAGTATTAAGTTAATTAACATGGATAATTTATTTAATTAATTAAGGATTTGGATTAATTAAATAAATAATTAAAGGTTTAATTGCTTAATTAAGGTTTAAAGATTTATTAAGTTAAAATTTGTAAATTAAGGATTATTAATTAGATATTAATTAATGATCAAAGTTGATTAATCAAGTGATTAAGCAATAAATTAATTTAAGGATAATGTGATAAATTAACCAGTGTGATTAATTTAGGATTGATTATTGATTATGGGTTAATTAATGGTTAATTAAAAGATAATGTATTAAATGTTGGTAATTAATTGATTATTAATTTACCTTAACTAGCAAATTTATCCATAGAAATTAATCTGAGTTAAAATTAATCAGATAACTTAAATTGATCCTATTTATGGATGTTTAGATTGTATTGGATGTTGAATTGTTTGACATCCCTGATATGTGATGCTTTGTGATATATCCTGATTTAAGTTGTGATCTGTAATGTAATTAATTATCTATGATGTAATTCATTACATGTGATATATATATCTGTGATCTGTGAATGAAGATAAGCGTTATAGTTTATATTGCTTATCGGATATATTGTTGTATTTGATTTGTGATGATTGAATGATGTTGCACCATTGTGTTAAACCCCTGGACCACACTTATTCACACACTAATATGGATTTCACGAGGAAATCGATTAAGTCACAGATTTTTTTAAGTGATTTTTAAATAGACAATTTGAACTCAAATGTTTTGGAAATGGATTGGGATTAAAGTGAAAAACATTTTGAAATGTAATTTCAAAGATAAAATTTATTTTGAATAACTTAGTTGAGTTTTGAAATTTAAATATTTTGATTTAAATTTTGAATTCAATATTTGAAATTGAATTCTATGATCTGAAACTAAGGATTAAAGATGTTATACCAGTTATATATGGATTAAACTATTTTTTTAGTATAGATCTGAGAATGTGAATAAAATTCAAAGGGTTTAATTCGTATAAATATAATTGGATTTTTCTGAAACGAAAACTGTTTGTTTTCAAATAATAAAAGCTTTCACAAAAGAAATAAACTTCCAATTTGTTTTAGAAGGATTTCAAGATTGAAATGAAAATGATTTTCCAAGTTATGGAAACGATTTGAAAGCTATAAATTAAATCTTTAATTTAAAGATTTTAAACGAGTAACTCCAATTGAAATGAAATTTGTTTGGAAATCCAGGAATGAATCTTTGTGAAACTAGGTGAACTTTATGACGTAAATCTTTTGTTTAAAAGATTTGAAATGGTAATTGGTTTAAACCATTTGAAAGAAAGTTTGAATTATTAAGTTGTGACTTAATTGAAATCCCATATCATATGTTTTAAGTATTGCGCTCACTGTTCGGTTTAGCCGGGAAGGGACCTTTGTGTCATATAACCCATTCCGAATATGTGATTCGACGTTATGGATAGCATTAGAAGACCGGTGATGAAGACCGGGTATTTGCGAAAGCGATAGGAGGACCTATCGATTGTCTCTGCACCGAGTCGCGCTGGTATAGAGATTCCCTAAGTGATGGGAAGTCCGATCGAGATTGTAAATACCCGGATTGCATGGACTTCTTTGGAAGTACCTTCGGTTTTGTCCGAACCCGGAACAGACTTGTATGGATTGTATGTCTGACATTGCAAGTTGAGATATAAAGCTGATTTCTTTCA
Source organism: Allium cepa (assembly GCA_030765085.1). NCBI lineage: Eukaryota > Viridiplantae > Streptophyta > Magnoliopsida > Asparagales > Amaryllidaceae > Allium > Allium cepa. The sequence continues at coordinate 686,509,328 of CM060932.1, read as the reverse complement.
AATATATTTCTGTTGGTGGCGGAGAATTTATTCTCTTAGCTTAACACCCTTCTCTGAGACGTACGAGCTTAGAGGTTATGTAGTTGATGGTTATCAGCGATATATTCCCAATTTGGTAATGTGATATGTTGAGTGTTGCTATGAAATGATCATTGTTTGATCATTTGTGATATGATCATTTGTTTGATCATTTATCTTTGTGATCATTACTTTGATCATTTGTTGACCCAAAGCATGACTTTGTACCAAAGCCTGGCTTTGTGGACGAGACTTCGTCGGACCTCACACCCCGGAATGGTCGAAACGGGAAAGATGCAGCAAGGTTATTGGGGGGTAGCACCCCTTAGGGTATGTGCATTTCCTTCTGGATAGAAGTGGTATCATGGTATGGAGCCCAGATACTTAACTTACGTTGATATCGCAGATATATATATATATATATATATATATATATATATATATATATATTTATTTTGTGATTTGTTGCTGGGGCCCTGGTTAAAGTTTGGTTACAACCGGGAAATGACATACTCGTGTCAGTAGTTACCCAGTTGGGGTAACCCGGCCTTGTGTTGGCAGAGATCCGGTTTGGTTCTCGGGAATGTTCTTCCAGAGGCGTTCTCATGTGGAAATGGGAAGCTCCTTGGCCTAACCATTTGTTGGAAATCCAAAGAAACAATACGAACCCTGTACAGTTTTAGTTGTATAACCTGCCATGGAATGTGGCGGTAACCTGCTATTGAACATGGTAGTTATAGTAGGCATAAGTGTGGAATGCCTATGCTGGCTAAGATTTATATCTTTACTTTCAAAATGAATTTTGCCTACACTATGCACTAGTAATAATATTAAATGTTTCTTTTTAATGCGTATCAAGCATCTTTGACTATCATAAGGAGAAATCTCTTCCGATTCTGCGTTTGCATTATGTGTGTGGCGGGAGGTCTTATGGTAGTTTCATTTTCAAACAGCATTGCGAATTGACTTTAAAATCTTTTGTTGATTGTTTTAAAAGATAAACTATTTTTGTTACTCATACCAGTCCCATGACTGATCCGGAGTTTATTGTTTCTTTCCTAAACTCTGGGTACTCAAAATTTTTCTACACGAGCAGTTTAGAGTTGGGTATTTCAGATAGTTAGGTTCAGTGAATTATCTGGAGCTAGTTCAGTCTTTGGATGTGGACGAGACTTGCTTGTCTTTGCGTATCGTGATGTTGAAACGAGCTGCTGCTGCTGGAGTTCTCTTTTGAAGACTATCTTAGAGTTATATTGTTCCGCTGCTAGATGTTATCCATTTTCCTTTTCCACTGCTATTTTATTGTATCATATCTCTGATGTATATTGATATCTATTGGATCATCCGTTGTATCAGATATTGTATCAAAGCTGTATATCAATGTATTATTCTTTTATTCCGCTGTGTTATTTACTTAATGTTGTTATAAGCTCTGGCGAATCGGATTTGAACGGTCGAATCTACGGCATTCATGTACGATGTAAATTATGGATGTCGATTTTCGAGCGCGAAAAAACCCCGTTTGTCACACTTACTATGCTCCAGACCATTTCAGCTACTATGTCATTGTCATCTAATGGAGATCTCTTATTCATAACTCCATTCTACACCTCTTTCCTACGGTGAGGTTTTGGTTCTGATTCCTACCATTGTATGTTTGCATTTTGATTTGCATTTCTTACTCTAGCATCATCTGCTCCTTGCATCCCAGCTTGTCCTAGATCTAAATCTGTCGTGCTCCTAAGTAAATTCGTGTTGGTGCCAACCTGATTTAGGTCAGTACAGAGTTATTCTTATTGTGGGGGGTTAGTTCTAGTTTGCCATGCTCTAACTCCTGATGCTCCTCCATTGGCTTTTGGCTTTCGGTTTTGAGTTCCAACTGCTACGATAAATGTTCCTTGCTATCTCATCCTTCTGAAAAATCCATCTAGCATTCCTTCCATCGAGATATCATTCCATCTTGCATCTCTTTCATCATCCTTTCCTTCTTTTCTTCGATCACATAGATTGATAGATTTGAACTCGAGGACACCTCCTAGCTGCCCCCATGCTCCGGTTGACTTCGTTAGGTAATAGCTCTGGCAGTAGTCCTCTTCATCTCTTCCAAACTTTAGATCCAAACCTTTTCTCAATGAAAGCACCAAAAATGTTGCGCCAAAAAGTTGACATAACACCCACATACAAAATGAAAGCACCAACAATATAGTCTAGCAAACTAAATAAGGGAAAGAATACGATTTTTTACAGTGGTTCGACACATTCTCCAACCTATGTCCACTTAATTTTATGGAGCCAGAAAATGGCACAACACCTCCAAATCTAAATCAAAGGATAGAATCTAACTATCAACAACAAAAAAAGGCAAAGACATGAGAATTTTTACAACGGTTCAGCAAATCTAAGGGATACATCCACTAATTTTATTACTTAGAAATCTTGTCACAAGTACAAGGGATTTACTGATCTAACAAACTACAACAGCAAAAGTTAGCTTTCCTTGTGACAAGATCATGTAGAGAGAAAGGGTAAAGAAGACGAAGTGCCAAAATACTCTTCTAGATGAAGATAACTTCGTACTTATAGCCAGATTCCAGCATAGATCTCACCATCCTGGTTTGAAAGAATCACAACTCCAAGATCTGAATATCTTGGCATAAAGACCATGTTTAGTTCCATATTTCTTAAGAACGAAAATAACTCAGTCCCGATCTTTTCCTTTCGGTACCAACTTGTTTCTTTAGTCATGCTTCCATGTCTTTCTTCATGGCCCGAGTTCTCTCTACTCAAGTTTTGCTACATCATGCTCCGATCAACTCGGTACCAACTTGTTCATATTGGTACCGACATGACATAGTTGTCCAAAATCTTCCAACTTCTTCATGCTTCTTTCCTTCATCATTCTTAGTGTCATCTGTGTCTTTGGAACTATTCCTTCATCATACTAAAGGCAATTCATCTGGTTGAGTGTATTCCAAGACTATGGAAAATTTGGCTGTAACTGGCAGACTCTGCCTTATTACATCATATCCTAGTCAACTATATATAGAAATAGATCTAAGTGCCAAACTCATGGAATTGATCTCCCATCATCCATTGATAGCTTTAAAGTTATATCTCCAAGCATCTGTTCATTCGCATAAGGACCTTCCCAATCAGACCGAGTGCCCCAAAACTAGGAAAGACTCATTTCAAAACAAGGTCGCCTATTTCAAAGGTACAGTTTCTGATCTTGACGTTAAACTGTCGTGCTACTCTTTTCTAGTGAGCAGCTATCTTCTGACTAGCCTCTTCTCGCTTTTCATCAACTAATTCAGGGGACTCAAGCAAGAGTTCCTCATTCATCTTAGGATCATAGTGAATTCTTTGGTGAAAAGGAATTTCTAATACAATTAAATTTAAGGCTTTAGATCCATAGGACATAGCGAATGGAATATGGCCAGTTCCAAAACTGTGTGTTATTCGATAAGCCAATAGTGCTAGTGCCAGCTTTTCGACCCAGTTGCCTTTGGATTTAGTCAATCACTTCTTCAAGATGGATTCGATGATTTTGCTAACTATCTCCTCCTATCCATTCACTAGCGAGTGTACTACCGAGAACTTTTTCTCAATTCGATACTGACTACATAAATTTTTGAATTCGACATTCTCGAATTGGATTCCATATTAGTGAAAATCTTCTATGGAACTCTAAATAAACATATAATGTTTTTCCCTACAAAGTTGATCGCTTTCTTCATAGTTATCCTAGGTAGTAGTTCCGCTTCAGCCACTTTGTGAAATAATCCACAGCTAGACATTGGTACCATACCGATTATATCAATTTCCCCTACCACAGCCATAGGGATAACCATTTATGTAAGCTTCACAGATAAGGATTTTGGTATCTTTTCAAATATTTGGCATCTATCAAATTTCCTGGTGTAACCAATCATGTTCCAGTTGATTGTTAGCCAAAAGAATCCATAGCGAAGAACCATTCTCGACAATGTCTGCCCCTAATGTGATCACCACAGCTTCCATTATGCACATCGATAAGGATCTTCTTAGCTTCTTTTTCGGTGATATATCATGGTAAAGGAGCAGAGAATCCTTTCTTGTATGTACTCCTTCCTATATGATAAATTGTGATATCTTACGTATGAGCTTTCATCATTAGTTTTTCCATTTGGGAGATTTCCTTTTAGCAAATACTCTTTTATCAAAGTCATCCATGACTCATTTTCTTCCTTAGCCTCCAAGATCCAATTGAAATCCATATGGTCAATGCTCCAAGCTGAAAAAACCTTCATTGGTACGAGTGTCATAAGCTGCATCCCTCAAGCTGGCTAGTTTGGCTAATGAACCAACCTTCATATTCTTTTCCCTAGGAATCTGTGTTATTGTGTAGTATTTAATGTCATTTAGTAGTTCCAAGACCTTTGTTAGGCAAGGGGAAAGTTTCATCTTTCAACCTGAAATTCCTTCTTGACTTAGTAGACTACTAACCGCGAGTCGCTAAATATATGGAATGTTTTGACTCCCAATTCCTTTGCTATCTTGAGCCTACTATCAATGCTTCATACTCAGCTTCATTATACATTGCTTGAAACTCTAGATTTAAAGCATAACATATCCATTGTTCTTTTTGGGTTACCAGGAACACTCCTATCCCAAAATTATCTTCGCTCCGTCTACATATAACTTCCATTGTGCAAGTCAGACCACATCTTCTTCCATCTCTCCATCTCGAATGTGAATTCAGAATAAAATCAGCTAGTGTCTATCCTTGTATTACCCTCATAGGATGGTAGGTTATATCGTATCGACTCAACTCAATATTACATTTCAATAATCTTCTCGAAGTCTTAGGTTGATGCTTTCCTCAAAGGCGGATTGACCAGAACTTTTATTGGATGAGCATAGAAGTATGGTTGCAGCTTCTTTAAAGCAATCAGTAAATAGTACACCAACTTCTCTAATTTCAGGTAATTCTTTTCTACCCCAGTGAAGCTAATATAATATAAGCCTTTGGTTTTTAGATTCCTCATGTACCAAGGTTGCTCTTGATCCGTGGGAAGATACTACCAAATAAAAAATATATCTTCTCCTTCCAAAGGCTTTAACAAGATTGATGGTCTCTCTATATGATCTAATGGGCTTTGGAAAGCTTCGTAATTTTCCTTTATTCAAGCAAACTTTCCTATTTATTTCTTGAGAGCATAAAAAAATGGTACACATTTGTCTATATCCTTTGAAATAAATTGATTCAGCATAGTGACATTTCCGTGCGGGCTTTACATATCATCTTTTAATACATTTATATAATATGGATTAGCTTCAGTGGCCTTTGAGTTTACCATGAAACCCAAAAATTTTCTTAATGCGATCCTAAAAAAACATTTCAACGGATTAAGCCTCATGTCTTTATTTTGAAGCACATTGAACATCTTCGAGAGGTCATGCAAGTGATTCATCGATCGTTGTGACTTCACAAGCATATCTTCCATATATACCTCTATTGTCTGTCCGATTGATCCTCAAACATCATATTTACCAATCACTGGTAAGTAGTTCCAAAATTCTTCAAATCGAATGGCATCACTCGGTAACAATATAGTCCCAAATCTATGATGAAACTAATATGCCTCCAGTCTGGATCATGCATTGTTATCTAATTATAGTCGGAGTATGCATCCATGAAAGAGAGAAATTCATGTCTGGCAGTTCTATCCATAAGCCAGTAGATTTTGGGTAGCGGGAAGCTATCCTTTGTTTATGCTTTATTCGAATCTGAATAATCAATACATATTCGCTATTTTCCATTTGTCTTTTTGATCAACATAGGATTTGATACCTATTCAGGGTAAATATCATCACCGATAAAGCCATTTGCCTTTTGCTTATCCTTTTCTTCCTTTAACGCAGCGAATCACTCTGTTCCTAGGTTGCATAAGAGGTGTCGTGCGTCCATATTCAATGTATATCATGCGATCCCCAGCGGTTTTCCATGCATATCGGAATATGTCTAGGCAAACACATCCAGGTTTGCTCAAAGAAAACCTACCAACTCCTTCATTATCTTTATGCCGAGACGATATCTGACCTTTAGGACCCGTATGAGGCCATCGTCATCAATCGAGATATTGACCATCATCTTTGTCGGTGCCATGCTACTTCCTCTAGCTCTTTCCAAGGGTCCATGGATGTATGAAATTTACTATGGCGTCTAAGCCAGGGCTAAGGCGATGGTTGCTATGCGTCATTGGTTTTGATGTAAAGAGTCTTTCCTGCACATTTTTCGTTCTCACATCGCTTCACTTCTATGAGTTCAGCGCTGTAACACTCACGAATGGCACTTTGATCACCTGAATAACTCCTACCTCATTATTGGTGGGGAACTTCATTATTGGACATCACTGGGCAAAGGCTGCCCTAAAACTAATAAGTGTCGGTCGGCCTAGGAAAGTGTTGTAAGCTGATTATGGGTCAATTACTATAAGCGCTTGCAACCCAGCATCTTGCGATCTACTTTACCCAAAATCAGTAGATAAATCACTACAATGATAGACTCCTTAGCTTCTTCGGTATATCCCTAAATATAGGACTTACAAGGTTTCAAATACTGCCTGCTAATCCCCATCTAGTCAAAAAATTTGTTAAAAAGAATGTTAACTGAGCTACTACAATCAATTAAGACTCGGTGCACCATCGCCTATCCAACAACGGTTGAAATCACCATGGGGTCAAGCGTTGATTGTTCTACCCCATCAGCATCCTTATTTCAAAAGAAAATATCATCATTCATCGTCATTTGTTATTTTACCAAAGTTCTGTCTTCCAGACCAAACAAGTTGTAATCGTTGGATCATAGGTTTTGATTGCTGACATGAAACAACAATTCACGAATCTACGACTACGACTACGACAACATCCGGACTAAACGACTCAAAGTATGGTTCATATAGTTTTATATTTTTTTAACAAGAGTCATCAAATATGTATATAAAGCCTAGTTTAGTGCTTTGTTAAAATCTTTCCTCAAGAATCATCATTCACATTCAAATAAACATGCATGCATATTTTAATCAAATCAAGTTTTCAAAAAATGCATGGAGTGGGGCTCGAACCCGAGTCACTAGCTTAGAAGGCAAGTGCTTTAACCAAATGAGCTATGGTGATTTTTGATTATCAACAGGATTCAGTCGACTAAACAAGTCATTCAGTCGATTGAATATCTATAAACAGCCTACTAAACTTGTGTAAACTATGCATATTACACAGATTTTACCAGGTCAGTCGACTGACCTAGAGGCTCAGTCGACTGACCTAGAAAATTTTGTGCAGCATGCACAGTTACATAAATATATGTGAATTTAAATTTCAAAATACTTTTGAATTTTCAGTCGACTAACTCTGTAGCTCAGTCGACTGATTTTCTATAATGGCCATATTTTTGAAAGGACACAATTTTTGTGAAGAGTTGCGAACCTTTAACGAAAAGATTCAGATGTAACACTTCGATCGAAACTCTTCGTCAACAGTTGGAGCTTTCTAACTCTTATAAATACAAACTCCAACTTCATTGCAAATCATCGAATCACAATCGATCTCTCTTATTCTTTGATCTAACTTTCTGAAATCTATTTGCTATTATACTCTCAATTATTTTGCATTAAAGCAATACTAAACTTTCTATTCTTCATATACTTAAAATATAAACATTTATACTCGAGGAGAATATTATATGAAGTGTGACGACCGCCCATGACTCCCGCACCAAAACAAGGGAATAATGCGCTGAAAGGCGTGCCAGGTAGCCATGGACGATAGTCAGGGTAGATAAAACAACAAACTCTATCGTACTACTCACAGCGCATGGATAAAATACAATAGAGAAATATATATAGTGAAGCTTCATAACAGAAAATCATCATATAAGCACCACAGTAGTTTTATACAAACATGAATCACCCATACATCAAGGCCTCACTACATAACACTCAATCAAATACAGCAGCGGATACCCAGTACATATAGTAAGAAATAATATGCATAGCCTCCTACTCGTCTTCGTCATCATCAGCGAAGAACTCCAAGAACAGCACCTGTCACCTGCTACCTAGTCTGCCCATCCCAACATGGATGAACAGCCCAAGGTAATAAGAGGAGACATAAAACCTTGAGTCAGACGAAGTCTTAGTGAGCAGTAAATTAACTATCAAACATACCAAAAGAGCATAAAGGATAAAAGGAATAGGAACCAAACCATCCCACTCCATCTCTTTCTACAGTGATAGCCCGCAGACATACACTAAGGAGAAGCAAGCATAACAACATAGACAATTAAAGTAAAACAATAACTACTCGAGTCAAGAACGATGTTTTCCAAATACAAACCCCCAAGGCCTAAACCAAGATCGGATAAGCACCCAGAAAACACCGCTCTTGAAGCCGAATGATAATACAACCAAACACCCATGACTCTGGCTATCACTGTTATCCTTGCCTCGATTTCACCGTTAGTTGAATGACCATCTGTCAAGGGCTAATGGTAACCCCGGTTCTAGACATAACTCCGCACACTGCCTTGTGCCTAGGACTTATCTACTTTGCCCAGAGTACTCAACTACCTACTTGTAGTCTTTTGGGTGTCCCGACTACCTACCTGTAGTCGTTATGGGCGCCCCATGTACTCTTGCTTTTGAGCATGCTAGAACCTTCAACAACGATGAGATCCAAGCCTCCTAGCCATCCTTCTTGACGACTATCCTCATACAAGCTCAAGCTACCTCTTGAACAATCCATTATCAACCAACTTGAACTACCCTTCAAGTTATCAACCTGCTTGGAATGATCCCTGCCTGGATTAAGCCAAGACTCACATCATACTTCGCTTCATCGCATCAAAGCAAAGTCTCAACTCAACAACATGGTTTGCCTCATCGCATCATGGCAAAGTTCCATCTCAACATCATCCAATCCATACATATGAGCTTCAACATCCGCTACATATGCCTTAAGCAGCTTTCACCATTCAAGAGCCTTCTTTCGTGGCTTTTGAATCATCTTCAATCATCTTGTTCCAAATCAACTACTAGCTACTTGGAAACAATCAAATCAATCATACATTCAAGCAATCAATCATTCAAACAAGATCTAATAAGCAGTATTAACCATAATGGCAATTTCGTAAATAAATGAGCATAAGTCAAACATGCATGATTCATAGGTTTTTAACATAGATCTATCAAATATAAAACATGGGTTTTGTCCCTAATACTTGTTAAATGAACTTGCATAAGTAAACATATTCAAAAACCATGGATCTACACTTGGATCTAAGAAAAATGCATGAAATCTCTAACTACAACACTCCAACAAGTCACCAATCCAATATACTCCTTTGGATCCGCGTGAGAGATAATCACCACTCACCAAATCACCCAAACACTATGAAAACTAAACACTTCAGATCTGGACAGCGGAGATCAAGGCTTGATCCGGCAATATCTCGCTTCAATCGATGAAATCTAGCTCAAATGGATGAAGATCTTCAACTTTGGCGCTTGAATCTTCAAACTCGATCTTCGATCTTGGATGGATGTTAGAATTAGATTGGAATGGAGAAAAGAAGATGAAGAAATGTTGTAGTCGAGTCTTCAAAATGGCAGCACTTCGTCGCTTCAAAAACCGGTGCCAAAAAGTGAGCCAAACCCCTCTATTTATAGGCTGAATTCCCCCTGAGTCGCTGCCCCCTTGAGTCGCCGCCGACCTAACATGAGTCGTCCACGACCTAACCTTGCCGACTCAAGAACCTGCCGACTCAACCACCTAACCAATACTGCCTAAAACATGCACGCGACCTAACACTCTGCGCACCTACCGACTCACGACCTAACACACGGCCTGCCCAAAACTCTTAGCCGACTTACGACTCAATACAAGTGCCGACCTAAGCCCTAGCCGACTCAACTACGATGCCGACTCACGACCTATGGCCTCACCGACTCATCAACATACTGCCAAGGCTTAAGCCACTAACTCGCCCACGACTTAAGCTATAACCCGGTAACTCCTATGAGTCGGTCTTCCTACTGACTCGTCCACCACTATGAGTCGTTGTCTACCTGTCAACTCGGTCACTCTATGAGTCGGTCCTAATTCTAACATGCCAACCCACTGACTCGGCATAGACCATGAGTCGTTTCCTCCTCTTGACTCGGTCACATACCCTTAAGTCGTCTACGACTTATCTATGAGTCGGTCAACTTATTTGAGTCGTAGCTTGTGCACGACCTATCCTATGAGTCGGTCATGACTCAACTCTTGCACTCGGGTTAACTTCTAAACGACTCAAGCTAGAGGCAACACAAACAACACTAACGACATACAAATTCTATGATTTGTCGATACGTAAAATACGGGTCGTTACATTCTCTCCCCCTTAGGAATTTCGCCCCCGAAATTCCAAGCAAACAACAGCAATCACAATTATTCCGCATGCCTACCATCCATAGCAATCAACAAACCATGCATCCAATTCTATCCTAGCATGCAGAATTCTAAGACTTAGAACAAGCTACAAATTCATGAGATGTCACGACACTTTAGGGCCATACCTCGAAGAGTCCGGGATGAGCTGCCTTCATCCTCTCTTCCTCCTCCCATGTACAGTCGTTAACATCATCACTCCATTGTACCTTGAGCAACGTAATCGTCTTCCTCCTAAGCTGTTTCGTATCGGTTTCAACAATACGAAGCGGCTCACGAGGTCTCGTACCCACGGGATCAACCTCTAAGTCTTCGCAGCTATCAGCAGAAACCACCGTACTCGGGTCATGCACATACTTCCGTAGATAAGATACATGAAAAACATTGTGCACACCCGCCATCTTTTCCGGTAACTCCAACCTATAAGCGAGCTTTCCAATTCGCTCGATAATCGGAAATGGTCCAACAAATCTCGGAGTCAATTTCCCTTTCTTCCCGAATCTAATAACATTCTTCAATGGAGAAATCTTCACAAAAACCATATCACCTACGTCGAATTCCAAATCCTTTCGACGATTATCGGCATAACTTTTCTGACGATCCTGGGCTGCCTTCATTCTTTGCCGAATGATCTCTATACCATCCGAAGTCTGTCGAATCATCTCTGGCCCAAGTATCAGCTTTTCTCCAGTTTCCAACCAACATGTCGGAGAGTTACACGGTCTTCCATATAATGCCTCATATGGTGCCATACCAATACTCGACTGATAACTGTTATTATAAGCAAATTCCACCAAATGAAGGTGATCTTCCCATGATCCTCCGAAGTCCAAAACACATGCTCTAAGAAGATCTTCCAAAACTCGGTTGACTCTCTCAGTCTGACCATCTGTTTGAGGGTGATAAGCTGTACTCAAACACAACTCAGTTCCCAAAACTTCCTGGAAGCTCTTCCAAAATCCACTAGTGAACAATGGATCTCGATCGCTCACTATACTCTTCGGAACACCATGGAAACGAACTATCCACTTCACATACAGTTCAGCCAACTTCGATGCAGTCCTAGTCGATCGAACAGGAATGAATCTTGCACTTTTAGTCAAACGATCTACAATGACCCAAATCCCTTCATTTCCCGCTCTTGTCCTAGGTAGACCATCGATAAAATCCATCGACACTTGCTCCCACTTCCATGTAGGAACCTCTAATGGCTGAAGCAATCCACTGGGCTTCTTCTGCTCAGCTTTTACTAACTGGCAGTTCATACACTTGGAAATAAAACTTCCAACATCTTTCTTCATACCTTCCCAGTAGTAAGCTCTCTTCATATCCCGATACATCTTATTTCCACCTGGATGAATCGTCAACTTCGAGTGATGACTCTCCCTTAGAACTTCATCTCTCAATCCATCTACATCGGGAACAACCAATCGTCCTTGCTTTCGAAGCCAACCCTCTCGATCGACCTCGAACCCTTTATCCTTCTCCGGGTCCAATCCGGATTCCAAATCACGGATAATCTTGACAAGCTTATTATCTCTCCTTTGGCTCTCGCCAATTCTTTCCACAAGAGTAGGCCTTATCGACAAGTTTGCCAACATCTTAGGTTCCAATTCACATCTAGGCCTGAAGTCAAATCCAGCCAAATACTCGAGACTCTTCCATTCCGAAAACATGGCTCCCAATCCTGCATGTCTTCGACTTAACGCATCTGCCACTGCATTACCTTTTCCTGGAGTATAGGCTATACCAAAATCATAAGATGCTAAAAACTCTAGCCACCTTTGCTGTCGAAGATTCAAATCCTTTTGGGAGAACAGATACTTTAACGACTTATGATCCGTAAACAACTCGAATCTAACTCCCAATAAGTAATGTCTCCACATCTTCAAAGCAAACACAATCGCCGCTAACTCCAAATCATGAGTCGGATAATTCCTTTCATGCGGCTTCAGTTGTCGACTAGCATACACAACAACTTTATCCTTCTGCATTAGCACCGCTCCTAGTCCAGTGCCACATGCATCGGTGTAAACCACCATCTCATCATTCCCACTTGGAATAGTCAAAACAGGAGCACTCGTCAGTCGCTCTTTCAGGATTACGAAAGCTTGCTCACACTTATCATCCCATTTGAACAACTGGTTCTTCTTCGTCAATCCTGTCAACGGTGCAACTATCTTGGAAAAGTCTTTGATAAACCGACGATAATATCCTGCTAATCCAAGAAAACTTCTCACATCAGATGTATTCTTAGGTCTAACCTAATCCTAGATTGCTGCCACCTTAGCGGGGTCAACCGCTATTCCATTTCCAGAAATAACATGGCCTAAGAACCTCACTTCACTCTTCCAGAAGTGACACTTCGAAAACTTAGCCTTCAGCTGATGTTTCCGAAAAATTTCCAAAACAATCCTCAAGTGCGTCTTGTGCTCTTCCTCAGTTCTGGAATAAACCAAAATATCATCCACGAACACAAGCACGAACTTGTTCAACTGATCTCTGAATACTCTATTCATAAGATCCACAAAATAAGCTGGTGCGTTAGTCAATCCAAACGGCATTACCAGCCACTCATAAAACCCGGATGGTGTCCTGAAAGCAGTCTTCGGCACACTATCCTTAGCCACTCTCAACTGGTGAAATCCCGTTGCCAAATCCGTCTGAGAAAACACCTTAGCCTCGTGAAGCTGATCAAACAAGTCATCTATTCTCGGCAATGGATACTTGTTCTTCTTAGTCACCTTATTCAGCTCACGATAATCAACACACAACCTCAACGATCCATCCGCTTTGGTTGCGAACACAACTGGCGCACCCCATTCGGACACACTTCTCCGAATGAATCCTTTCTGCAAAAGGTCATCAACTTGCACCTTCAGCTCTTGCTGCTCCCTCGGTGCCATTCGCCTAAGAGGCATCACAACAGGTCTGGCTCCCTCAACTAGATCGATACGAAACTCGATCTCCCTATGCGGCGGCAACCCTTTGACTTCGTCAAAGACATCCTCAAATCCATTCACAATAGGCACTGATGACAGTCCATCCCGTGGAACAACCAGCGAATACATGAAGCTCATGAAGACGCCTTCCTCATGCTTACATCGTATCACAACCTTTCGCCCTTCCACATTCCCGACTGTCACCTCCAGCCTCTCACAATCAATCCTTGCCGCATACTTCCTAAGCCAGTCCATACCCAAAATAATTCCGAACCCCGCAAAGTTCAGAACAAAGCAATCACAATCAAACGAGCAATCATGACTCGACACAACTAGACCACGGCATATCATACATAAACATGACGAACCCCCCACTGGATTAGTCACAACCAATGGCCTATCAACAATATCCGGTTTCAAACCCAACCGGCCTACCAAATCATCACAAACAAAAGAATGCGACGCTCCAGTATCAAACAACACTCTAACTGGAACACCACAAATAGAAAGAGTACCTTGAACCACCCCACTTTTCCCCTTCTCTTCAGCAGTGGGAGCTTTCGAAGATGACGGCACGACTCCCAAGGCATAAGTTTGCACCATCTGCCTATCCTTCCTTGGCTCTGGACAATCCTTCTTGATATGTCCCAGCTTATCACAGTTGTAACACTTTCCCGGCACCTTGGGATTCTTACAGTCTTTGTGAAGATGGCCCTTCTGCTGGCAGTTATAGCAAGTCATTTCACCTCTCGGCTTCTTCTGGCCATCCTTGCCTTTCTGTTGCTGCTGCTTCCTCTTCCTATTTCCACCCTGCTGTGGTTTAGATCCTTCCCTGGTTACAGCAACAACAGAACTTTCCTTAGGAAACAAACTCTCGTGCCTAAGAGCTTTCTCCACAAGCTTCTCAAACGGATCGTCCAAATGATCCACTAACTGCCTCCCAAGATAAGCATCCAGACCAGTCACAAACTTTTCATTCTTCTGATAGGGAGAATCAATGTACGATCTGGCGTACTTAGACAAAGCTTCAAACTCAGAAATATACTCAAGAACAGGCCTCCCACCTTGCTTGAGCTCCACAAACCTCTTAAACAAGACCGATTTCTGAGCAGTAGAGATGAACTTAGCTTCAAATCTAACTTGGAATTGCTCCCAAGTAATCTCTTCTTCCGGAGTATCTATGGTGATAGAATTCCACCAATCAGCAGCTCTTCCCTGAAGCTGTCTCGATGCAAGCTCCCTCTTGGTTGCATCCTCAATCCCTAAGTCACCAAAGATTCTTCGGCAAGCATCAACCCATCTCTGCACTTCAATAGTCGATTCCGTCCCTAAGAAAACCTTCCCTCCAAGAGCAATATAATCCTTACAGAGCTTGGCAAAATCCACTGGTCTTGGAGCTTGAACTTGAACTCCCACATCCACAGATGATCCTGAAGCTGGTATCCTCCTCATGATTGAAGTCATCATGGCCTCAAACATAGGAGCATAATTAACAGCTTCTCTAGCAGCACGGCTATCCCTCGCAGCTTGTCTCTCACTTCGACTCATCCTTAATATCTGTAAAAAGGAATGATTAGAACACCTTAAGAAACAACTGCATAAGGAGTTCAAATCCTTCTAAGCTACTATATTATATATAGTAATCATCCATCAAAATACAATTACGTCTCTCATACGTAGTTACGTCAGCGAGCGTTGGCTAAAATCGATTAACCAAGGCTCTGATACCAAATGTGACGACCGCCCATGACTCCCGCACCAAAACAAGGGAATAATGCGCTGAAAGGCGTGCCAGGTAGCCATGGACGATAGTCAGGGTAGATAAAACAACAAACTCTATCGTACTACTCACAGCGCATGGATAAAATACAATAGAGAAATATATATAGTGAAGCTTCATAACAGAAAATCATCATATAAGCACCACAGTAGTTTTATACAAACATGAATCACCCATACATCAAGGCCTCACTACATAACACTCAATCAAATACAGCAGCGGATACCCAGTACATATAGTAAGAAATAATATGCATAGCCTCCTACTCGTCTTCGTCATCATCAGCGAAGAACTCCAAGAACAGCACCTGTCACCTGCTACCTAGTCTGCCCATCCCAACATGGATGAACAGCCCAAGGTAATAAGAGGAGACATAAAACCTTGAGTCAGACGAAGTCTTAGTGAGCAGTAAATTAACTATCAAACATACCAAAAGAGCATAAAGGATAAAAGGAATAGGAACCAAACCATCCCACTCCATCTCTTTCTACAGTGATAGCCCGCAGACATACACTAAGGAGAAGCAAGCATAACAACATAGACAATTAAAGTAAAACAATAACTACTCGAGTCAAGAACGATGTTTTCCAAATACAAACCCCCAAGGCCTAAACCAAGATCGGATAAGCACCCAGAAAACACCGCTCTTGAAGCCGAATGATAATACAACCAAACACCCATGACTCTGGCTATCACTGTTATCCTTGCCTCGATTTCACCGTTAGTTGAATGACCATCTGTCAAGGGCTAATGGTAACCCCGGTTCTAGACATAACTCCGCACACTGCCTTGTGCCTAGGACTTATCTACTTTGCCCAGAGTACTCAACTACCTACTTGTAGTCTTTTGGGTGTCCCGACTACCTACCTGTAGTCGTTATGGGCGCCCTATGTACTCTTGCTTTTGAGCATGCTAGAACCTTCAACAACGATGAGATCCAAGCCTCCTAGCCATCCTTCTTGACGACTATCCTCATACAAGCTCAAGCTACCTCTTGAACAATCCATTATCAACCAACTTGAACTACCTTCAAGTTATCAACCTGCTTGGAATGATCCCTGCCTGGATTAAGCCAAGACTCACATCATACTTCGCTTCATCGCATCAAAGCAAAGTCTCAACTCAACAACATGGTTTGCCTCATCGCATCATGGCAAAGTTCCATCTCAACATCATCCAATCCATACATATGAGCTTCAACATCCGCTACATATGCCTTAAGCAGCTTTCACCATTCAAGAGCCTTCTTTCGTGGCTTTTGAATCATCTTCAATCATCTTGTTCCAAATCAACTACTAGCTACTTGGAAACAATCAAATCAATCATACATTCAAGCAATCAATCATTCAAACAAGATCTAATAAGCAATATTAACCATAATGGCAATTTCGTAAATAAATGAGCATAAGTCAAACATGCATGATTCATAGGTTTTTAACATAGATCTATCAAATATAAAACATGGGTTTTGTCCCTAATACTTGTTAAATGAACTTGCATAAGTAAACATATTCAAAAACCATGGATCTACACTTGGATCTAAGAAAAATGCATGAAATCTCTAACTACAACACTCCAACAAGTCACCAATCCAATATACTCCTTTGGATCCGCGTGAGAGATAACCACCACTCACCAAATCACCCAAACACTATGAAAACTAAACACTTCAGATCTGGACAGCGGAGATCAAGGCTTGATCCGGCAATATCTCGCTTCAATCGATGAAATCTAGCTCAAATGGATGAAGATCTTCAACTTTGGCGCTTGAATCTTCAAACTCGATCTTCGATCTTGGATGGATGT
The DNA here is from genome assembly GCA_030765085.1 of Allium cepa. Lineage (NCBI taxonomy): Eukaryota > Viridiplantae > Streptophyta > Magnoliopsida > Asparagales > Amaryllidaceae > Allium > Allium cepa. The sequence continues at coordinate 686,492,312 of CM060932.1, read as the reverse complement.
TAGAATTAGATTGGAATGGAGAAAAGAAGATGAAGAAATGTTGTAGTCGAGTCTTCAAAATGGCAGCACTTCGTCGCTTCAAAAACCGGTGCCAAAAAGTGAGCCAAACCCCTCTATTTATAGGCTGAATTCCCCCTGAGTCGCTGTCCCCTTGAGTCGCCGCCGACCTAACATGAGTCGTCCACGACCTAACCTTGCCGACTCAAGAACCTGCCGACTCAACCACCTAACCAATACTGCCTAAAACATGCACGCGACCTAACACTCTGCGCACCTACCGACTCACGACCTAACACACGGCCTGCCCAAAACTCTTAGCCGACTTACGACTCAATACAAGTGCCGACCTAAGCCCTAGCCGACTCAACTACGATGCCGACTCACGACCTATGGCCTCACCGACTCATCAACATACTGCCAAGGCTTAAGCCACTAACTCGCCCACGACTTAAGCTATAACCCGGTAACTCCTATGAGTCGGTCTTCCTACTGACTCGTCCACCACTATGAGTCGTTGTCTACCTGTCAACTCGGTCACTCTATGAGTCGGTCCTAATTCTAACATGCCAACCCACTGACTCGGCATAGACCATGAGTCGTTTCCTCCTCTTGACTCGGTCACATACCCTTAAGTCGTCTACGACTTATCTATGAGTCGGTCAACTTATTTGAGTCGTAGCTTGTGCACGACCTATCCTATGAGTCGGTCATGACTCAACTCTTGCACTCGGGTTAACTTCTAAACGACTCAAGCTAGAGGCAACACAAACAACACTAACGACATACAAATTCTACGATTTGTCGATACGTAAAATACGGGTCGTTACATGAAGGGTGTACTACAAGTGACAAATCCATGTTATCAGAACACACTTTAGTCAAACCATTTTTTGTATTAGTTGAAGTCCTGTTCTGCTGCTCAGGCAAGTGAAGTCCTCTTCGGCTGTTGAGGTGAAATCCTTTTCTGCTGCTCAGGTCCCTGTTCGGCTGCTCAGGGGTTGTATAGACCTGTTCCTCCGGGTTAAGTGACGATTGTTGTTTTAGTGAAATTCCAGAAGGAGTTTGGAACTGGACGTAGGACGGCGCTCCGAACCGGTATAAAAATCTCTGCGTCATTTTACTATACTGCTTTCTATTTCGCACTATTTACAATATTATTATCATCATTATACTCTGCATTATCATATATCCATATTACACGATCCATAGCACACTTTCATTTAGTATTAGAGCCTGGTATTCTAGAGATCGTAACAACATCCTAGAATAAATGGATACCAAGAGATCTAGTCAAGGCAATAAGAAGAGGAAAAGTAATAAAGAAAAATCGAAGGAGCAAACAACAAATGCTTCATCGCAAAAGATAATGAGGTTAGTGATCTAACTTTTGATGATATGATAGAAATAAATTCAGAACTTCTAGACACTTTAAAAAGTCTCAACAGAAAATATAAGGAAGCTCTGGAAAATCAGAAGAAAGCAGAATTCGAAAGAGATATGCTTAAAGACGAGAAGAAAATTTTAGAAGAAGAACTTGAGAAAATTCAAGATTCAAACAATTCTCAACTCGCTCTATTAAGTCAAGAAATAGAAGCTCAAAAAGAAAAGAATGATGCTCTAGCTTCTGAGAATCATGAGTTAAAAACAAAAATTAAAATCGTTGAGTTAGATAACACTAGTTCCAAAACTAAGCTTGATGACATTACTAGAAATATTTTCAATTTTAATAAAGGGAGAGAAAATTTACCCAGAATTATTGAAAATTCTCAACCTGCTTCAAATAAAAAGGGATTAGGTTATGTTAAGAATTCAAAAGCTCACAATGATAAAAGTGGTTTAGGATATAATATTACTGACCGCAGAAATAACACTAGATATGCTTTCATGTATATTAAAAATATTAGTGCTACTACTAAATTTCGAGTAAAGTCGAAATTCAATTTTTATAGAAATTTAAATACTGCTATGACCGATAATGTTCCTTATTTCTTTAGAAGTACAAAATCATTGACAGAAAATATGCATAAAAATTATCTAAGTATTTGGGTCCCTGTTAATTGGAAAAATAGAGAAAAATACATTGATGACTATTTGGATATGGTAGTTAATAATGAAAATTATATTTATAAAGGTTCAACCACATCCAAATGGGTATGATTTCCGAAAAATTAGGAAATTATAAGAACCTTGGGTACCATATGCTTTAAATGTTAATTTTTTTTGATACCTTACATTATAAGTAGTAGTTATTTTGTTTTATATTGTTCTATGTTAAACACTTATGTAGAATATAATTTATGTCATCATATAAATTCTCCATTTTGTTAATGACAAAAGGGGAGAAAGATATTGCTCTAACGCTATTTGCAGGAATAAACGATGCAAGCACAGATTAAAGGGGAGAAACGATTAATTATTTGTAGGAATATATAGCATAGATTCAGGGGGAGAAATAAGTCAACAAAGCTTGTCGAAGATTCGTCCGTAGCAAATGGAGTCGCCATCATCAAAAAGGGGGAGAATGTTGGATCACAGGTTTTGATTGCTGACATGAAACAACAATTCACGAATCTACGACTACGACTACGACAACATCCAGACTCAACGACTCAAAGTATGGTTCATATAGTTTTATATTTTTTTAATAAGAGTCATCAAATATGTATATAAAGTCTAGTTTATTGCTTTGTTAAAATCTCTCCTCAAGAATCATCATTCACATTCAAATAAACATGCATACATATTTTAATCAAAATCAAGTTTTCAAAAAATGCATGGAGCGGGGCTCGAACCCGGGTCACTAGTTTAAAAGGCAAGTGCTCTAACCAAATGAGCTATGATGACTTTTGATTATCAACAAGATTCAGTTGACTGAATAAGTCATTCAGTCGACTGAATATCTATAAACAGCCCACAAAACTTGTGTAAACTGTGCATATTACGTAGATTTTACCAGGTCAGTCGACTAACCCCGAGGCTTAGTTGACTGACCCAGAAAATTTTATGCCACATGCACAGTTACATAAATATATGCGAATTCAAATTTCAAATTACTTTTGAATTTTCAGTCGACTGACTCTGTAGCTCAGTCGACTGAATTTCTATAATAGCCATATTTTTGAAAGGATACGACTTTTGTGAAGAGTTGCGAACCTTTAACGAAATGATTCGGATGCAACATTTCGATCGAAACTCTTCGTCAACAGTTGTAGCTTTCTAAATCTTATAAATACAAACTCGAACTTCATTTCAAATCACTGAATCACAATCGATCTCTCTTATTCTTTGATCTAACTTTCTAAAATCTATTTGCTATTATACTCTCAATTATTCTGCATTAAATCAATACTATACCTTTCTATTCTTCATATACTTCAAATATAAACATTTATACTCGAGGAGAAGATTATAGGAAGGGTGTACAACAAGTGAAAAATCCGTGTTATCAGAACACACTTTAGTCAAACAATTTTTTGTATTAGTTGAAGTCTTGTTCTGCTGCTCGGGCAAGTGAAGTCCTCTTCAGCTGTTGAGGTGAAATTCTGTTCTGCTACTCAGGTCCCTGTTCGGCTGCTCAAGGGTTGTATAGACCTGTTCTACTGGGTTAAGTGAGGGTTGTTTTTTTAGTGAAATTCTAGATGGAGTCTGGGACTGGACATAGGACGGTGCTCCGAACCAGTATAAAAATCTCTGGTGTCATTTTACTATACTGCTTTCTATTCCGCACTATTTACAGTATTATTATCATCATTATACTCTGCATTATCATATATCCATATTACACGATCCATAGCACACTTTTAGTAATGACCCAGAATTTAATCACTTCAAATGTGGATATTTAACATGTTTTAAATTATTAATAAATGGATTTTATTAGTAAAAAATATACCTTTTAAATAATAACTAGTGATGTTGAAATGGTTTTCAAAATGTGTTAACAAAAATAATTAGTTTCAAGGAAAATAGAAAATGTGTTCGTAAATCGTTTTTCGAATTTTCGAATTTTGGATATCTAAAATTTGTCAGAAAGGTTTTACACATTTGAGTTAACATATATACACATTTACAAATATTATAAGTATGGATTAGTAACATACAAAAATTAAAAATATATGTTTACTTAAGTAAGAATTAAGATGTGACTCCTTCTCAAATTTAAATTTATAAAAAAAGAAAACATGAAATGTCACATTAATCTCTTCCATCATGGTACAAGTTAGGGCTTTGTTTATTGGATAAAAGGGTAGTGTTGTGCATTAAGGTGTGGAGGGGATATGATAATGTGTTCAAATGTTAGTGGAGGGTAGTGGACTCAAGGTTAATTTAGTAATTTTGTAACTTCAATTTACATAAAACCTTTTCCATTTTTCTCTTCCATTTTCCATTCATTTTCTCACCTTTTCAACTTCATTTCATTTCCAAAGTTTTTCAAAACATTTTAATTTCTTCTCTTTTATTTCCAAAGTTTTAAAAATCAAAACTTTTCCTGTAAATCCTTTTAAACCTTGTTTAAACCCTTATCCCTTCTTCTACATTCTTCTTCTTTCAAAATCAAGCCTACATCTAGCTTCTACACCCAAGGTCGTGCCCTATTAACCCATAGGCCATGCCATTTTCAGAGTCCCATGGTAAAAATCACCTTTTTCTAAGATCTAAGGCCATTTCAAACTTCTAGCGATAGTTTGATTTTCTTTCTTAGCTTTGATGAGCAAAAACTCTTTATTTTGGGAAAAATAATGTCTTTATGTTGTGGCTAGTATTAGTATGTAATTTCTTGCTGTATTGTTCATTTGTGTTGTTGGATGTATATATGTGAAAGCTTGGATGTGAGAAAGAATTAGACTTGAATTTGACATATAAATTTGTTGTAAATAATGGAAGTTGAGATCTTGCTTATGTTTGTGGTTGTGCTATAAACATGTATGTTATAACCATGAATATGTGTTGTATGCTAAGAAATTTAGCATCTTGCCTTATTTAAGTGACATGAAATCTTTTGTATTACATCATGTTTTAACTCGTTTTAAATTACTAAAAGGATTTCAAAGTTTCTAACTTTATTTAGTTTTCAAAACCTCTTACTTTTGTTTTATAAAGTAAGTAAAGTTTTTAGTTAAAGTTAACAATGTTAACATAGAAACTAGTTCTACGTTACGACATTGATGACGATAGTCACTATGGATGCAGTTTGAAAAAATCAAATATTTTCTAAATGTAAAGTGTTTCCTTTTTAAATATTTTTGCAAACCTTTTCCGTATCATTAATTAAGTATAAAATTTATTATTTGATTGAGTATGAGTTAAAAATATTATTTAATTAATTGGTTAATTAAAGTTAATTAGCATTTAATTAGTAATTAAGTAAAAGTAATTAGTACTTATGTATTAATAATAATTTATTGATTAAGAGAGTTTTAAAAATTTATTAATTAAGTTAAGAGTTAATTAATTATTAATTTTTATTTAATTAAGTTAATTATTTAATTAGTTAATATTTAATTAAAATTTTAATTAATTTCTAGTCAGGTAGGGTTTAATTAATAAACCAATTCAGATTTAATTAAAATATAATTAAGGTTTTTAATTAAGATTTAATTTAGAGTTAATTATGATTTAATTAGTAATTAAATTAAGATTTAAGTATTATTAAGGTTTATTTAAACTCTATCAACTCTATTTTAAGGCAGCTTCTTTGATAAATAAATCGATTTTAAACAAGGGATCTCTTGTCTAAGTCATTTAACAGCCAAAAAAATATGGATACATCTATTTAGCATAATAAATCCCATTCTTATGTAATTAAAATTAAGTGGATTATTTAGACATACTTTTAGCATAATAAATCTCAGTTCTACTAATGCATTGATTTGGACGTTGAACTGTATGCCAATTAATTTATATTGAACAAGTGATGGTTTAGTTAATTTAAAGTAACTTATTTAATTATATTATTAATGATATTTTAATTTATTTAATTATATTATTAATATTTCTAGTTAATTGGTTTAGTTTTGGTTAAAGTTAATTGATTATTTAATTAATGGTGTGTTTAAAGTTAATTACTTATCTTATTAATGTTGTAAAGCTAATTATTTATTTATTTTTGGTGTTCAGAAGCTAATTAATTGAATAAAGGTGTTTATAAATGTAAATTGTCTTATAAAAAGGATTGTACTTAGTAAAAATGGTGTATTTAATGAGATTTACAAATGATATTTTGTAAAGGAGGTTTTAAATGATATATTTGTAAAGGAGTTTAGAGTTTTATGAGGAAGTTTTATAAATTAATTTGGAGATTTGTAAAAGTATTTTAAATATGAAATTGGCTTATAGGAATGGAAATTTTATAAAGGAATGAGATTTGTTTTAACCAATTAATACTTCTTAATTATGGTGGTACATAAACGTTCTTTCCATACTTAGCAGCGAAAGATAAGTGGTTTGATTTTATAATATGTAAGGTTTTAAATGATAGTTGTTGGCCCATTTAGATTATGAATTTGAAAGGAGAAAATCTTCCTTAATTTTTGTAAATAAACATATACCATTGACATAAGTATATGGATATATTTTCAAAGTATTGAAAATATAATGTTTTATGTAATATACTTATACCATTGAGATAAGTATATAAATGTTTTCAAGTATTGGAAAGAGTATAAGAGGTTTGTGAAAAATACCTTTTGTAAAGGTATTTTAAATCAACAATTTGAAGTGATTTGATTTGTGGAAAGATTTATTTATTTATAGAGGCTTAGTGGATCCACTTGGAATTAAATTTATGTTTTATTGTTTGTTTGTTTGATAGTTAAATAACCGACTATCAAAATCTTGGCTAGTTTTTGACTTGAGAAATATCTAGAGGAAATAGGAGAATTATAGAGTACAGTTGTCTTAGATGATACTACTATATGTATCAACTCGCCTAGTTCTTATAGGACAAATGATAAGGAGATCCGTCCACCTAAACAATTAGCGGGTGAACCCCACTCTTATCTTGTCTATTTGTTTTTGAAATAACCGGAGTTGAGTTTACCAGAAACTATCGAATGTTAATTCAAAGAGACCAAGATCAGATAAGTATGAATTATTCAAAAACTACTTCGATCCAACTCAAGTGATGTATTAAAGACATCTTGAAGACAATGGGATCGAAAACAAAACTCTTGAAGTGAAAGGGTTACTTGCTACTAATCCTAAGGGTGATTTCAAAATGGATGTAGTAGAAGTAGTACCTTCAGTTTGTTCATATCCTGAACAACTTATATGGGTGAATGCTGGCACTGCATTGCTGCCTGAAGGGTAATGTTAGCATTCCAGGTAGGATTGCTATATAAAAGGTAAAATGTAGCCTTAAGCCTCATCAGCCAAGAATGACTAAAATAGGGGAGATGCAATAGGACTAAGTAGGCCGCACTCATTAGGGCATGCCATCACCCTTCTAGATATATATATTTATGGATTTTATACGCATAAGTGCTCTCGATAAAAGATTGCAAAGCAACCGGGGTGATGATATTCAGTACTATCCAGTAAGTGGTAGGCTAGTCCTGTGTTGGCAGACGGTCCAAGCGACGCCCTCGGTGTATTTTCTAGGGGTGTGTTGTGGTAGGTGGTACACCGATACCTTGTCATTATATGGAATCCATTCTCCAATATGTGACTTTATAGATTTAGTTGTATACTTATGCTGGAATCTAATTAATGTAACAATTTCGGCTATGATTCAATATTTATTTTCAACCTCTAGAAATGTAACGACCCGTATTTTACGTGTCGATAAAATCGTAAAAATAGTTGCATTAAGTCGTTAGTATTGCTTGAGTCGTTTTGAACCTAAGTGGTAGGGTTTACGGTTTAAGGGGTTAGGCCGTGTAATAGCTAGCTCGTGGGTAACCTAAGTCGTTCGGAGTTGAGTCGTATGGAGGCATGAGTCGTGACCGACTTAGTAGTGTTGAGCGACTCATGGTAGTGGCCGACTTAAGATAGGTAACGACTTAAGGAAGGTGGCCGAGTTAAGGTGTGGAAGCTTGGGTCGTGTTGCCGAGTTAACGACCGAAGGAGATAGGTCGGTTAAGCAGGTTAGCGACTTAGGGGAGGTAGGTCGTTCAAGCGACTTAAGGATTACCGAGTTAGTGGAGTTAACGACCTAAGGGATGTGAGGAACCTAGTAGTAGCGACCTAAGATAGTGGGCGACCTATAACAGTGAGCGATGTCTATTTAGGTCGTGAGCGACTTATGATAGGTCGCGAGCGACTTAGTAGAGTGAGCGACCTATAAGGAGGGGCGATCTAAAGGTTAGTAGCTTAGGTCGGTAGGACGAGTTAAGGATAGGTCGTGTATATTGCTAGGTCATGTGAAGGAGTTGTGGTTAGGTCGGCATCCCTGTTAGAACGTTAGGTCGTGGAGTATAGTTAAGTCGCATGAGTCGTTAGGTCGTTGAGTCGACCATACGGCTTAAGACTTAAGAAAAAAACACGGCAGTGTAGATAAGTCGTGGGTCGTGTCTGGGTTAAGTCGCTATGCCGCATGTTTTAGGTCGTTAGGCAGTTGGGTCGTGCATTAGTGCTTAGGCTTAGGTCGTTAGGTCGTCGACGACTTAGTTAGGTCGTGGACGACCTAAGGGGGGCGGCGACCTAAGGATTTCAGCCTATAAATAGAGGGGTTTGGCTCACTTTTTGGCACCGGATTTTGAAGCGACGAAGTGCTGCCATTTTGAGAGCTCGACTACAACACTTCTTCACTTCTTTTCTCCTCTCTAATCTAGTGATTCCTTCCATCTAAATTGAAGATCAAATCAAAGATCCAAGAGCCAAAGTTGAAGATCTTCATCCAACAAAGAGAGATTTCATCGATTGAAGCGAGATTTTGCCGGATCAAGCTTGGATCTTTGCTGTCCAGATCTGGAGTGGGTTGTTTTTGGGGTGTTTAGGTGATTCGGTGGTGGTAGTTATCTCTCACACGGACCCAAGGGAGTATATTGGATTGGTGGCTTGTTTATGTGTTAAAGATAGTGATTTCTTGCATTTTTCCTAAGTATGCATGTAGATCTATCATCTATGAAGTTTTGACAGCTATTTTACTACATGTTTACTTATGCAAGTTTATTCATCAAGTTGTAGAGACATTTGCCTATTATTCATGCTTATTAGATTTGGACAATTTAATTACCAAATTGCCATTTCCTTGTATAATTGCTTATTAAACCTTGTTTGAATATTTGATTGCTTGGATTAATGATTGTCTTGATTGATTGTTTAGAGTTAGTTGATTTATGATTGGATCTAGACAAGTATGGTCGAAAATGATTCAAAAGCTAAGGGAGAGGCTAAGGGATGAGAAAAGCTGCTCGTGGCATATGTAGCGGATGATGAAGCTCATATGGACGGATATGATGACAATGTTGTGATGGAGCTTTGCTTTGATGAGATGAGGCGAAGCATGATGGGATATAGTCTTGGCATAATCCAAGCAGGGATCATTCCAAGCATGTTGATAACTCGAGGGATGGTTCGAGTTGGTTGATAATGGATTGCTCGAGAGGTAGCTTGGGCTAGTATGAGAATAGTCGTCGAGGAGGATGACTAGGAGGCTTGGATCTCATCGTTGTTGAAGGTTCTAGTAAATTCAAAGCAAGAGTACATGGGATGCCCAAACGACTACAGGTAGGTGGTCGGGACACCCAAAAGACTACAGGTAGGTGGTCGAGTACTCTGGGCAGAGTAGGTAAGTCCTAGGCACGGGTCACGATGACGTGCAGAGTTTATCTAGAACCGGGGTTACCATTAGCCCTTGACAGGCGGTCATTCAATTAACGGTGAAATCGAGGTAATGATAACAGTGATAGCCAGAGTCATGGATGTTTGGTTGTATCGTCATTCGGACTCAAGAGAGGTGTTTTCTGGGTGCTTATCTGATCTTGGTTTAGGCCTTGGGGGTTTGTATTTGGAAAACATCGACCTTGACTCGAGTGATAATTACTCTACTTAGCTTTGCTATGCTTGTTTATGCTTAGTGGTCTGGGGGCTATCACTGTAGAATGAGGTGGCGTGGGATGGTTGAGTTCCTATTTCTTTTATCCTTTATGCTCTTTTGGTATGTTTGGTAGTTAATTTACTGCTCACTAAGACTGTTGTCTGACTCAAGGTTTTATGTTCAACTCTTATTACCTTGGGTTGTTCATCCATGTTGGGATGGGCAGACTAGGTAGCAGGTGACAGGTGCTGTTCTTGGCTACCAACGCTGTTGATGACGAAGACGAGCTGGAGGCTAGCATATTAGTTTTCTTACTATATGTACTGGATGTTCCGCTTCTTGTATATGTTTTGAGTGTTATGTAGTGAGGCTTGATGTATTGATTGTTCAGATGCTTGTATCAAACCTTTATGAAGTCTATATGATGATATTCTGTTATGAGCTTCACTATATACATATATTTCTCTATTGTATTTTGTCCATGCGCTGTGAGTTGTACGATAGAGTTTTGCTGTTTTACCTTACCTTGACCATCGTCCATGGCTGCCTGGCACGCTCTTCAGCGCACTATTTCCTTGTTTTGGTGCGGGAGTCATGGGCGGTCGTCACATTTGGTATCAGAGCTTTGGTTAATCGATTTTAGCCAACGCTCGCTGACGTAACTACGTATGAGAGACGTAATTGTAATTTTGATGGATGATTACTATATATAATATAGTAGTTTAAAAGGATTTGAACTCCTTATGTAGTTGTTTCTCAAGGTGTTCTAAATCATTCCTTTTTGTAGATATTAAGGATGAGTCGAAGTGAGAGACAAGCTTCTAGGGAAAGCCGTGCTGCTGGGGGAGCTACTGACTATGCTGCAATGTTCGAAGCTATGATGACTTCGATCATGAGAAGGATACCAACTTCAGGACCATCAGTAGATGTTGGAGTTCAAGTTCAAGCTCCAAGACCAGTGGATTTTGCTAAGTTGTGTAAGGACTATACTGCTCTTGAAGGGAAGGTTTTCTTGGGGACAGAATCAACCATTGAAGTGCAGAGATGGATTGATGCTTGTAGAAGGATCTTTGGTGATTTAGGAATTGAGGATGCAACTAAGAGGAAGCTTGCATCAAGACAGCTTCAAGGAAGAGCTTCGGATTGGTGTAATTCTATCACCATTGATACTCCAGAGGAAGAGATCACTTGGGAGCAATTCCAAGTCAGATTTGAAGCTAAGTTCATTTCTACGGCTCAGAAATCCGTTCTGTTTAAGAAATTTATGGAGCTCAAGCAAGGTGGGAGACCAGTTCTTGAGTATGTTTCGGAGTTTGAAGTTTTGTCCAAGTATGCTCGGTCGTATATTGAATCTCCCTATCAGAAGAATGAGAAGTTTGTGATAGGCTTGGACAATTATCTTGGGAGACAGTTGGTGGATCATTTGGACGATCCATTTGAGAAGCTTGTGGAGAAAGCTCTCAGGCATGAGAGTTTGTTTCCTAAGGAAGGGTCTGTTGTTGCTGTGACCAAGGAAGAGTCCAAACCACAGCAGGGTGGAAACAAGAAGAGGAAGCAGCAGCAACAAAAGGGTAAGGATGGCCAGAAGAAGCCGAAGGGCGAAGTGACGTGCTACAATTGTCAGCAGAAGGGCCATCTCTCCAAAGATTGTAGGAATCCCAAGGTGCCGGGAAAGTGTTACAACTGTGATAAGCTGGGACATATCAAGAAGGACTGTCCAGAACCGAGGAAAGATAAGCAGATTGTGCAAGCTTATGCTTTGGGGGCTGTTCCATCATCTTCTAAAGCTCCTACTGCAGAAGAAAAGGGGAAGAGTGTGGTGGTTCAAGGTACTCTTTCCATTTGTGGTGTTCCCGTTAGAGTGTTGTTTGATACTGGGGCATCACATTCGTTTGTTTGTGATGATTTGGTAGGCCGGTTGGGTTTGGAACCGGAAATTGTTGATAGACCATTGGTTGTGACTAATCCAGTTGGGGGTTCGTCTTGTTTGTGTATGGTATGTCGTGGTCTAGTTGTATCGAGTCATGATTGCTCTTTTGTTTGTGATTGTTTTGTTCTGAACTTTGCGGGGTTCGGAATTATTTTGGGAATGGACTGGCTTAGGAAGTATGCGACAAAGGTTGATTGTGAGAAACTGGAGGTGACAGTCGGGAATGTGGAAGGGCGAAAGGTTGTGATACGATGTAAGCATGAAGAAGGCGTCTTCATGGGCTTCATGTATTCGCTGGTTGTTCCACGGGATGGACTGTCATCGATGCCGGTTGTGAATGGATTTGAGGACGTCTTTGATGAAGTCAAAAAGTTACCGCCGCATAAGGAGATCGAGTTTCGTATCGATCTAGTTGAGGGAGCCAGACCAGTTGTGATGCCTCTTAGACGGATGGCGCCTAGAGAACAACAAGAGATGAAGGTGCAGGTTGATGACCTTTTTTGGAAAGGATTCATTCGGCGTAGTGTGTCCGAATGGGGTGCACCAGTTGTGTTCGCAACCAAAGCGGATGGATCGTTAAGGTTGTGTGTGGATTATCGTGAGCTAAATAAGGTGACTAAGAAGAACAAGTATCCATTGCCGAGAATAGATGATTTGTTTGATCAGCTTCACGAGGCTAAGATGTTTTCTCAGATGGATTTGGAAATGGGATTTCACCAGTTGAGAGTGGCTAAGGATAGTGTGCCGAAGACTGCTTTTAGGACACCATCCGGTTTTTATGAGTGGCTGGTAATGCCGTTTGGATTGACTAACGCACCAGCATATTTTGTGGATCTTATGAATAGAGTGTTCAGAGATCAGTTGAACAAGTTTGTACTTGTGTTCGTGGATGATATTCTGATTTATTCCAGAACTGAGGAAGAGCACAAGATACACTTGTGTATTGTTTTGGAAATCTTGTGGAAACATCAGCTGAAGGCTAAGTTTTCGAAGTGTCACTTCTGGAAGAGTGAAGTGAGGTTCTTAGGCCATGTTATCTCTGTAAATGGAATAGCGGTTGATCCCGCTAAGGTGGCAGCAATCCAGGATTGGATTAGACCTAAGAATTCATCTGATGTGAGAAGTTTTCTTGGATTAGCAGGATATTATCGTCGGTTTATCAAAGACTTTTCCAAGATAGCTGCACCGTTAACAGGATTGACGAAAAAGAATCAGGTATTCACATGGGATGGTAAGTGTGAGCAAGCTTTCTTAATCCTGAAAGAGCGACTGACAAGTGCTCCTGTTTTGATTATTCCAAGTGGGAATGATGAGATGGTGGTTTACACCGATGCATGTGGTACTAGACTTGGGCAGTGCTAATGCAGAAGGATAAAGTTGTTGCATATGCAAGTCGACAACTGAAGCCGCATGAAAGGAATTACCCGACTCATGATTTGGAGTTAGCGGCGATTGTTTTTGCTCTGAAGATGTGGAGACATTATCTATTGGGAGTTCGATTCGAGTTGTTTACAGATCATAAGTCGTTGAAGTATCTGTTCTCCCAAAAGGATTTGAATCTTTGGCAGCAACGATGGCTAGAGTTCTTAGCATCATATGATTTTGGAATAGCCTATACTTCGGGAAAAGGTAACGCAGTGGCAGATGCGTTAAGTCGAAGACATGCAGGATTGGGAGCCATGTTTTCGGAATGGAAGAATCTCGAGTATTTGGCTGGATTTGACTTCAGGTCTAGATGTGAATTGGAACCTGAGATGTTGGCAAACTTATCGGTAAGACCTTCTCTAGTAGAAAGGATTGGCGAGAGCCAAAAGCGAGACGATAAGCTTGTCAAGATTATCCGGGATTTAGAATCTGGATTGAATCCAGAAAAGGATAAAGGATTTGAAGTCGATCGAGAGGGTTGGCTTCGGAAGCAAGGACGATTAGTTGTTCCCGATACAGATGGATTGAGAGATGAAGTTCTTAAGGAAAATCATCACTCGAAGTTGACGATTCATCCAGGTGGAAATAAGATGTATCGGGATATGAAGAGAACCTATTACTGGGAAGGTATGAAAAAGGATGTTGGAAATTTTATTTCCAAGTGTATGAACTGCCAGTTGGTAAAAGCCGAGCAGAAGAAGCCAAGTGGATTGCTTCAGCCATTAGAGGTTCCTACATGGAAGTGGGAGCAGATATCGATGGATTTTATCGATGGTCTACCTAGAACCAGGGCAGGAAATGAAGGGATTTGGGTCATCGTAGATCGTTTGACTAAGAGTGCAAGGTTTATTCCTGTTCGATCAACTAGGACTGCATCGAAATTGGCTGAGTTGTATGTTAAGTGGATAGTTCGATTCCATGGTATTCCGAAGAGTATAGTGAGCGATCGAGACCCATTGTTCACTAGTGGATTTTGGAAGAGCTTCCAGGAAGTTTTGGGAACCGAGTTGTGTTTGAGTACAGTTTATCACCCCCAAACAGATGGTCAGACTGAGAGAGTCAACCGAGTTTTGGAAGATCTCCTGAGGGCATGTGTTTTGGATTTCGGAGGATCATGGGAAGATCACATTCATTTGGTGGAATTTGCGTATAATAACAGCTACCAGTCAAGTATTGTTATGGCACCGTATGAAGCATTGTATGGAAGACCGTGTAACTCTCCGACATGTTGGTTGGAAACTGGAGAAAAGCTGATACTTGGGCCAGAGATGATTCGACAGACTACGGATTATGTAGAGATCATTCGGCGATGAATGAAGGCAGCCCAAGATCGTCAGAAAAGTTATGCCGATAATCGTCGTAAGGATTTGGAATTCGACGTAGGTGATATGGTTTTTGTGAAGATTTCTCCTCTGAAGAATGTTATTAGATTCGGGAAGAAAGGAAAATTGACTCCGAGATTTGTTGGACCATTCCCGGTTATCGAGCGAATTGGAAAGCTCGCTTACAGATTGGAGTTACCGGAAAAGATGGCGGGTGTGCACAATGTTTTTCATGTATCTTATCTACGGAAGTATGTGCACGACTCGAATACGGTGGTTTCTGCTGATAGCTGTGAAGATTTAGAGGTTGATCCAGTTGTTACGAGACCTCGTAAGCCGCTTCGTGTTGTTGAAACCGACACGAAACAGCTTAGGAGGAAGACGATTACGTTGCCCAAGGTACAATGGAGTGATGATGTTGACGACTGTACGTGGGAGGAGGAAGAGAGGATGAAGGCAACTCATCCTGAACTCTTCGAGGTATGGCCCTAAGGTGTCGTGACATGTAACTTGTTCTAAGTCTTAGAATTCTGCATGCTAGGCTAGTAACTGGATGCATGGTTTGTTGATTACTGTGGATGGTAGGCATGCAGAATAATTTTGATTGCTCTTGTTTGTTTGGAATTTCGGGGGCGAAATTCCTAAGGGGGAGAGAATGCAACGACCCGTATTTTACTTGTCGATAAAATCGTAAAAATAGTTGCATTAAGTCGTTAGTATTGCTTGAGTCATTTTGAACCTAAGTGGTAGGGTTTACGGTTTAAGGGGTTAGGCCGTGTAATAGCTAGCTCGTGGTTAGCCTAAGTCGTTCGGAGTTGAGTCGTAATGAGGCATGAGTCGTGACCGACTTAGTAGTGTTGAGCGACTCATGGTAGTGGCCGACTTAAGATAGGTAACGACTTAAGGAAGGTGGCCGAGTTAAGGTGTGGAAGCTTGGGTCGTGTTGCCGAGTTAACGACCTAAGGAGATAGGTCGGTTAAGCAGGTTAGCGACTTAGGGGAGGTAGGTCGTTCAAGCGACTTAAGGATTACCGAGTTAGTGGAGTTAACGACCTAAGGGTTGTGAGGAACCTAGTAGTAGCGACCTAAGATAGTGGGCGACCTATAACAGTGAGCGATGTCTATTTAGGTCGTGAGCGACTTATGATAGGTCGCGAGCGACTTAGTAGAGTGAGCGACCTATAAGGAGGGGCAATCTAAAGGTTAGTAGCTTAGGTCGGTAGGACGAGTTAAGGATAGGTCGTGTATATTGCTAGGTCGTGTGAAGGAGTTGTGGTTAGGTCGGCATCCCTGTTAGAATGTTAGGTCGTGGAGTATAGTTAAGTCGCATGAGTCGTTAGGTCGTTGAGTCGACCATACGGCTTAAGACTTAGGAAAAAAACACGGTAGTGTAGATAAGTCGTGGGTCGTGTCTGGGTTAAGTCGCTTTGCCGCATGTTTTAGGTCGTTAGGCAGTTGGGTCGTGCAATAGTGCTTAGGCTTAGGTCGTTAGGTCGGCGACGACTTAGTTAGGTCGTGGACGACGTAAGGGGGCGGCGACCTAAGGATTTCAGCCTATAAATAGAGGGGTTTGGCTCACTTTTTGGCACCGGATTTTGAAGCGACGAAGTTCTGCCATTTTGAGAGCTCGACTACAACACTTCTTCACTTCTTTTCTCCTCTCTAATCTAGTGATTCCTTCCATCTAAATTGAAGATCAAATCGAAGATCCAAGAGCCAAAGTTGAAGATCTTCATCCAACAAAGAGAGATTTCATCGATTGAAGCGAGATTTTGCCGGATCAAGCTTGGATCTTCGCTGTCTAGATCTGGAGTGGGTTGTTTTTGGGGTGTTTAGGTGATTCGGTGAGTGGTAGTTATCTCTCACACGGACCCAAGGGAGTATATTGGATTGGTGGCTTGTTTATGTGTTAAAGATAGTGATTTCTTGCATTTTTCCTAAGTATGCATGTAGATCTATCATCTATGAAGTTTTGACACCTATTTTACTACATGTTAACTTATGCAAGTTTATTCATCAAGTTGTAGAGACATTTGCCTATTATTCATGCTTATTAGATTTGGACACTTTAATTACCAAATTGCCATTTCCTTGTATAATTGCTTATTAAACCTTGTTTGAATATTTGATTGCTTGGATTAATGATTGTCTTGATTGATTGTTTAGAGTTAGTTGATTTATGATTGGATCTAGACAAGTATGGTCGAAAATGATTCAAAAGCTAAGGGAGAGGCTAAGGGATGAGAAAAGCTTCTCGTGGCATATGTAGCGGATGATGAAGCTCATATGGACGGATATGATGACAATGTTGTGATGGAGCTTTGCTTTGATGAGATGAGGCGAAGCATGATGTGATATAGTCTTGGCATAATCCAAGCAGGGATCATTCCAAGCATGTTGATAACTCGAGGGATGGTTCGAGTTGGTTGATAATGGATTGCTCGAGAGGTAGCTTGGGCTAGTATGAGAATAGTCGTCGAGGAGGATGACTAGGAGGCTTGGATCTCATCGTTGTTGAAGGTTCTAGTAAATTCAAAGCAAGAGTACATGAGATGCCCAAACGACTACAGGTAGGTGGTCAGGACACCCAAAAGACTACAGGTAGGTGGTCGAGTACTCTGGGCAGAGTAGGTAAGTCCTAGGCACGGGTCACGATGACATGCAGAGTTTATCTAGAACCGGGGTTACCATTAGCCCTTGACAGGCGGTCATTCAATTAACGGTGAAATCGAGGCAATGATAACAGTGATAGCCAGAGTCATGGATGTTTGGTTGTATCGTCATTCGGACTCAAGAGAGGTGTTTTCTGGGTGCTTATCTGATCTTGGTTTAGGCCTTGGGGGTTTGTATTTGGAAAACATCGACCTTGACTCGAGTGATAATTACTCTACTTAAATTGTCTGCTTTGCTATGCTTGTTTATGCTTAGTGGTCTGGGGGCTATCACTGTAGAATGAGGTGGAGTGGGATGGTTGAGTTTCTATTTCTTTTATCCTTTATGCTCTTTTGGTATGTTTGGTAGTTAATTTACTGCTCACTAAGACTGTTGTCTGACTCAAGGTTTTATGTTCAACTCTTATTACCTTGGGCTGTTCATCCATGTTGGGATGGGCAGACTAGGTAGCAGGTGACAGGTGCTGTTCTTGGCTGCCAACGCTGTTGATGACGAAGACGAGCTGGAGGCTAGCATATTAGTTTTCTTACTATATGTACTGGATGTTCCGCTGCTTGTATATGTTTTGAGTGTTATGTAGTGAGGCTTGATGTATTGATTGTTCAGATGCTTGTATCAAACCTTTATGAAGTCTATATGATGATATTCTGTTATGAGCTTCACTATATACATATATTTCTCTATTGTATTTTGTCCATGCGCTGTGAGTTGTACGATAGAGTTTGCTGTTTTACCTTACCTTGACCATCGTCCATGGCTGCCTGGCACGCTCTTCAGCGCACTATTTCCTTGTTTTGGTGCGGGAGTCATGGGCGGTCGTCACAAGAAATTATTATAATATCACTGGATTTTATAATTAAAATGTTTTGGTTATCATTAGGTAAAAGCCCGTCCGTGTTTATGTATAGCATGGTCTTACGATATACCTTTATTTTCAAATATTTTCCGTAACACTAATAATCTATTTGATTTTGTTTATCACGCTGGTTTTACCAGACTAATTCAGGCTTTGATTTCTTATAATGCTCAAGTCAGTCCGAGCATATTTTTCCATATTTAGATGGACACTTTGGAGTTTTCTGGAGATGAGCTGAATGCCTCCACGACGTACTTCCATATTTTCTTTTATCTTCCTTTGTTTGCTCATATTGTAGTTATCAGTAATTGTAAGGACAGGTTGTTATAACTATGTAGGCTGATGATGGGTTAGTGATGCTTTCTAATTTATGTATGTATATTAAAATCTCTTTCTTTTTATAAAGACTTTTTAGTATTATATATTACTCGTCACGTTTTTGTGAGATTTTATTTTCCTTATTCTTTCTCTTTTCCTAACGACCTGTCTTTCCGACACTAAGATGCTCAACACGTGAATACCGTGGATGTATAAGTGTCGACTTCTAAGGGTCGAAAAGGCAGGTTGTTATACAAGTCCTCTGAACCACATGCTTTAATGACTGCCATACCTTTCCATCTCATTCTAGCTCTTCTTGGCTGGATAAGGTCCTTCGATGATAGTGTTGATTGCAATTCTATTTTCAGGCTGCCTAGGTCTCTCTCCACCAGGCCCAACCTGATTTTGTTAGGCCATCTTCCCTTGTGGTATATTGTCTATTTGTTCGCCTACCTATAGATCTCTCACATATTACTGCAATTTCTTTTTCCTAATCAAATCTTCAATTATGTCTCTCAGTTGTCGGCACCCTTTGGCATTGTGTATGTGTATCTCGTGGAAGCGACAATACTTCTTTGAGTGATATTCTTCTTCAGTTTCCTTCCTCCAAGGAGGCCTTTGATAATTCTTAGTCCGTTGCATTACAAGGTAGATGTTCCCAATAGATTTGTCTAATGGAGCGTAGTCTCCAGTCTTATTTATCTCGGACGCTTGTTGGTGTATGTTTTCTTCGCACCAGCACCTTAGTTCCTCCTCTTTGGATTATTATTCTTGACATTCGTAACAAGTTCATGGTGCTCTCATCGGTTTTCTTAATTGCCACATTGCTTTGTACTTTATTATTTGATATCCTACCACCAACCTGCGCAGTGGACAGTTCTGCCTCTTACAAACATGAAAACTGGGATGCTTTATGGTCAAACTCTCCCATGGTAGGTCGCTGCTTCCTTTTTAGCTATCTATCGAATTCCATATCGGGATGAATGCCTCGAATCAAAGGCATCAAAATAAATCTTCATTCAGATTGCTAACTTTAGTTACTACATCGTTATATCATTTCAAAATTTTTTTTAGAGTCTCTTCAGAACTCTGATGATTATGGTAAGGACGTCACATCCTTAGGTCGATTTGTATGAAGCCTAAACTACTCCATGAATTTTCTTTTTTACTGGTCAAAGGAAGACATGGACCTTGTTACGAGCTGAGTGAGCCACATCATGGCCATTCCTTCTAGAAATATAGAGAAGCACCTATCATACTGCGTCAGTAGCTCTGACACCATCCACATGCCATTCATATATCAAAAGATGCCGTCTCAGATCTGTCGTTCCATTGTAAGATGACATCATTGGCATGACAAAACTCATGGAATAGTTTCCCTACAAGCAATCATTAGTGAATGGGGCCCTACAAGGTAACAAACACCAATTGTCATTACATCTGTAACGATTTTCATTTGGTAGCTTTCTCACTATATCATCTATGTATTATGGACTAGCCTAGATAATTAGATGGCAATCATCTGGAATAGCCTCGAGTGTTTGACTCTACAAATGTTCTCGATTAGTTGCATGATGTTTGGGCTCCACTTCTTTGGGAGATCCGTTCCTCTAGAACCTTGTCTTCATTGTTCTTTCTTGAATGGTTCTGTGGCATTGTTAGAACACCGCCATTCTGTCCATTGGTAACTCTCTATGGACCAACATCAAACTCCTTATGAAGTTCACCATCATAATCACTAATAATCATTCCTTGGATAAGTCCGTACTGAGTTGTTACGACTCGGTACCAAGTTGCAATTTTCAATGTTCCCATATATGTTTTCAAGTTCCCTTTTTGATGTCCCAACATCCGTCCTTTTAATTTGTACTTACCATCTCTCCAGTTTCTTTTAATGAAGAAGAACTTTCTTCTTTTGAGCTAGAAAATGATGATTCTCTATGGATTTTCTTCCACCTTTAGGGTAGCTAAACCATCATAGCAATACCTCTCTCTATTTCCTCTAAGATAGCATTTTGACTCTCTAACATCTTTTTGTTCATCTCGGACATCATCGATGCAAATCAATATTTATCACATCTTTGGTGCACTCGAATTTCAATAAGAGTGGACTGATTCATTTCTTCTCTATGTTGAGAGTCTCTATTCTCTATTTCATTGATGTATATTAAGGTAGTTGACTTCTCCTTACACTTTCTAGAGGCCATGTCTTCTAGATCCAATGATAGAATTTCTTCCAAACCTAAATAACCATGGATCTTGAACATCAAATCCTTAGATCTAACTTGTTGATAGTTTAAATCCAAAGTTCTAAGGTAAATCTACAATTGAGAATCTCGAAAGTTCTCATTGAAAGAACCAAAATGTTTGCGCCCAAAATGAGATAAATATCTAGTTAATTAATAAAAGAAAATTATAAAATTTAAGAAGTTAAGTATAAGAAAACATGAGACTTAGAGTAGTTTGACTAAAATCAACAGCCTATGTCCACTATCAGCTTTGTTATCGATTATATTTTACTTTTGCAATCCAAATATTATAACTCAATATCCTATAACTTAGGTTAGGATTTGATAGAGTTTGGGCATAAAATCAGATAACAAAGAATTAAAAGAGAAGACCCTTTTTTCTTTATACCTCCCCCTTTATTTACACATAAAAGCTTATCATAAAAATCACCGTAATAATCCCACCCACGTTCTCCACTTTCGACACGAAGCTCTAGGAAAGAGATCGTGTCCAAACTGCTAATAGTGATGGATTAGTATTAAGTTTTCTATAGCTTGATACCGAGTTACGTGATTTTTGTCTTCATATGCTTTGTTCTTTCTTTATCCTTCATTCATTGAACATATTCTTTGCTAACTCGTCATAGAGATAAATCAGTCACTACCTAGTTATGGGCTTAACTTATAACTTTATCTTTCATTTCCTATTACTTCACTTGTCTAAAAAGTGACTAAGTACTTGCCTGTAGTAAGTGAGTATCAGTGCCAACACTTGGGACTTCTCTAGAACTTTAGTTCAAAAACTCTAATTCATTGAGATATTGCTTAGTTCAAAAGTGGATTACAACACCGGCCTTTGTATGAATGCTTCTTCTCACACTACTAGTGCGCTTATAACTTGATTAGTTATAGCTAAGTATACAAATAAATTTTTACCTCACTGGCTTTGAAAGTATATGGGCAGATTGGTTAAATGATCCTTTAGAACTTCAATTGCTACTTTACACTCTTCATCTGTTGAAAGATCATGCCCTTTTTAATCAGGTCAAAGAAAAAAGTGCATTTATCAACGGTCTTAGAAATAAACCTGCTCAAGAGTGTCACCTTCCTATTCAGACTCATCACATCTTTGGGGTTTCCAGAATTTTCATCTTCTCAATGGCTTCAATTTTTTTGGATTGGCCTTTATTCCTTTTGCACTTACAATGTATCGTAGGAACTTTCCTTACTAAATTTTAAAGGTATACTTTAGTGGGTTCAATTTCATTATACACTACCTTAAGGTGGCAAAAGTCTTTCGAATTCTACACATGGATAGGAGTTTCTTTGGACCTGTCATCAACATAAACTTCATGTTCTTTCCAATCTGATCTACAAACATTGTATTAACTTGCTTTTGATATGTTGACCCCATATTCTTTAATCCAAATGTCTTCACTTTGTAGCAGTACAATCCTTATCGGTGATGAAGCTCGTATGCTCTTGATCTGGTTCAAACACGGTTATCTAGTTATATCTTGAATACACATCCATGAATGTCAATAGATCATGCTCGCTAGTTGCATAAACCTACCAATTGATTCTAAGTAAAGAGAAATTATCCTTAGGGCAGGCTTTGTTGAGGTTAGCAAAACCTATGTAGGTTCTCCACTTCCCATTTGACTTCTTTACCAGAACTGGATTCACTACCCACTTTGGGTAGTATACTTCTCAGATGAACCCATTCTCTGACAACTTTTTAACCACATCACGAAGAGCATTATACCTCTCTTGATCCAAGGTGCATCGTTTTCGACTCATGGGGTATGCATCGTTTTCGACTCATGGGGTCAATTACTTTTATACCTGATTGAGTCCAAGCAAAAACATCGGGGGATGTCTTTAATAAATATATAAATTCTAAACGTAGTTCACTACTTAGATTTTTTTCCAATCTTTACAATCCTAATATTATTTAGGGGATCTATTTGAACATCTTCCAAATCATCTATTGGTTTTAGATCTTTCTCTTTCATTCCTAGTCGTAGATCCACTTCGTCCTATACCTCCGACAGCCTTGCTTGAAACTACACTTTCTTTATTTGACTGGGCATCAGACAGATACTACACATATATTGAGTTTTATTTTAGCTCCAAATGGTATTCAAACGTGCGTAGATGGTCATTTGGGTTAGACAATCCATTATACTTTTCAATTGTTGGCGATCTGAAGCTATCGGGAAGTTTGATTTACTAATGACTTCATTGAATGGAGGAGAGCGCTCCTCTCCTCTTTCCTCCCTGTTATTTTGCCACATGGTTTGGCTAATTGTTCTATATAGGCTTTAAGTTCTTGTATCTTCTCATCCTTAGCATCCACTCATGATGAGCCACCTCTACAGATTGAAGTATCTTCGCCAACATCATGTACATCATGATTACCGTGCTTCGCCTATAATAGAGGGTTAATATTAACTGGCTTAGTTTTTATGTTTAGGTTTATTTGGCCCTTGTTTTTAACTCTTGGTCCCAAAGTTAATAATCCAGCCTCACCTTCTCATTAGCAAGCTAGTCGCATTTGTTCACGGCATGTGCTTATTACATAGTAGGAGAACATTGGCAGTGAGCTGCAGAGCTGTGGTAATTTGATAGCCTTGATGGGGGATTTTAGGACACCGGCCTTTTAATCCCAATCATTCTTTCATTGATTTGTTTATAGATGCATTCAGGGCCTCAACTATAGGGTTAGAAACTATTATTTTGTGGTCAGATATGTTTGGGTGAAGAAGTGAAATATCTGCTACCAGTTTTCGCAGCTAAGTGGTCAGCCTCCTATTAAGGAGGGGTAGGAGAATTTTTGGGTTGCATGGTTCAAACTTGGGAAGTTATGATGGATGTTTGGCCATCTTCTAGTGCCAAAATGTTAATGAGATGGACCCCACTTTAGTTATGAGTCAATTACGGTGTTGTATGCTTCCATAATTGGGAATCAACAAACTTAAGTGATATTAAATTTGCCTTAAGAGTGGTAATTATGTTGTTTAATGCTTACACAATCAAGTAGATACACTTTAATTGTTTGCTAATATGTCAATTTCAATTTATAGCCAATTGGAGTAAAATTAAACATAATCTAGCAATTAAAATAACGTAATGAAGTGCATGGAAAACATAAAACAGACAAGAATTTACGCGTTTCTGATTTCAAGGAATTGTATGTCCACGAGTCAGTGCTATATCTTATATTCTCGTTTGTATAAGCTTCTAATGGTAGAAAATACAAGTATTTTCAGTATAAAATTCAGTGAAATTAAAATAATGTCCCTTTCTCTGCTACAGCGTCATTCTATTTATAGTACCATAACATCGGGCAGATTACTAATGTCATAACCCAACATTACTTCTCTACCGTCAGATACATCCACGTGTCATCCATCCAATATCTTGCTAATTTGTGCAACAATCTTTGTTAGGAAAATTAGTTTCTATGGAGGATTTTGAATTTAACATCTAGTGGGAAATCTGAATTTGACATAAGGTGGGAAATTTGAATTTCAACATATGGTGCTTTGGAATCAGACTTGTCAGTTGCGCTTATCAGGTGGACCGCTCAACATTTTCTTATTTCGCTGCCTTTTTAGGGATATCGTGTAATATCTGTAACACCTCATAAAATTAATAAGAAATTAATCAATTAATAATAAGTATAAAGTAGAAATTTTGTAAATGTCGAAGTGTAGCCACGGAAGTTACACCATTACATTCATGATGATTTTTGATCAACTTCTAGATATAAAATTTTGTAATCGAAGCTCAACTGGAAAAGTGATTGACACTTGAAGCTATTGAGTTTGAAATAATTCGAAACTAATATAAATTTGAAATCTAAAAATATATTAACACTTTAGAAAACTTATGGTTTAAGTAAATGTTATAATAAATGTTAACGTTAAAGATTAATTAAAGATTTTAATATAAATTAAAACAAAGCAATCAAATGTTTCTAAATACATTAGGACCGAACACCGCCTTCCTAGGGCCGGTTATTCGCTAGCAGTTGATCGCTTATGGAGGTGTGGTTGACCTATGAATATAGAGGAGGCTAGACTTTTGTAATGCACGAACAGTTCGTATTTTACTATTTTAAACTGACTTAAATTCGATGGTTTGGCGCCTTCTAACCACTATTATTAAGAGGCTAGCGCCCTCACTTTTATTTATAAATTTTTTGGGAATGGAAGCAGAGCTCTGTCAGTTTCTTTTGTACGATTCAAAATTTCATAGAATGTTTAGGTAAAGGATTTTAGATATTCAATTTCTAATTCTATTCTTCTCCAATCCCTAAAATTCTGAATCTAATTCATACAATCCAATTGTGCTATATTTCAAAAGAGAAGTCTAAAAGGAGATTAGAAGCAAGTGTAATCAAATCTAAGAGAATATTGGGTATCATTTGTGAGTGAAAATCTTAGTTTTTCTTATTTTTAGTATTTGTATAGTATAATAAGTTGGATTTGATTTATGCCTTAGGGAATTTTATTCATGAAAACACCAAACTAAAACCCAGAAATTCCCCCAAAGAGAAATGTCAATCCTTAGTGGAATCTTAATTTTTCAATATTAATATAGTGGAATTTGTGTAGTTATTGTAATTTGAATAATTTACATTCTATTACACTTCTCACTTTTCTCTATTGAAATGATTAAGGGTTTTAAAAGGAAAATAAGTTAGGAAATGGTGTGCAAAGTACGAATTCTTCTATTCGTATTTTGCACTGTCTATTTCCGTAATTTAATTATGAATCCCTTTTTCATTTTATGTGTAAAAGTTTAATAAAGTGTAAAAGGGTTTGAATAGTAAGTTCAACTGGTACTGATTCAACTATTTTAGTATAAAATAAGTTGGTAGATTCTATTTTCTTATACAAATATATTGTTGGGCTAAAGTTAGATAATTTTTATGTTATAGTATGGAGTTGGACTTGTATAAATTTGAAGTTTTGATATTTAAACTATTAGTATAGGATGCAAATACTTCGCAAGCTTAAAAGGATTTAGTTACGTATTTATATATATTAGCGTATAAATAATGTATAATTAATAATGTATTAATTGCATAGTATAAACTCATTAAACCTTAGGAAAGAAGTTGAGGTAAGAGTGGAAATTAATTTATAGTTAAGGGTGGAATTAGAAGATTTCCTTATAAGGCCTTAGTGCGAAATGCGATAAGGTATATATGGTGGTATGATAGGAGAGTGCAAATTATGACTAAGTTACAGGGATGCGAGGTCGGTCAAAAGCATACAAAATTCTATCGGGCTAATCTAGCTACCAGTTGTATGACTTTGGAACTAATAGGAGATATCATATATAATAAGTACCCATGGAGGATGCGAGGTTAGTTCTAATTTTGTAGGGTAAGTATACCTAGTTAATTTGGCCAATGCCTACGAATGGACGAACTAATGTAAGACATCACCATTTGGGTTATGGTCCATAATGCATAGGACCTGCTTCGTGGTCGGGGGATTAAGTGACTATTGTAGGGTATGCTCCTCCCTATTTAAGAAGTACTAAATGGTCGGGGTATCATTTAGGCATGGTAGTGGGAAATCTCGAGAGGGGTCTGCTTTGGATTCGAGATATTAAGTGGCTATTGTGGGTTCTGCCTTTACCATAATGAAGTATCAAGTGGCTTGGTGAGATTTTATGCAATGCCGGTTAGAGTGTACCAGAGAGAGGTCCGCCTTAAGTTAGGTATTAAATGACGGGGACCTACTTAAGGTATAAGTATTAAATGATCAAAGTCTACCTAATTCCTATTAAAAATGTATTAAGTGGCTTGGTTACTTTCTCTCATATTGTTAGGACATGATTGATGGTAGATGTGTGGGACTGGGAAAGGCCTTTTGCCTATACCTGAAAGTGAATTATAGAGTTGGATTGGAAAAGTGTAGGTTATAGAATTGAAATGGAAGGTCCTTAGGGATTACAGTTAGAGGTATTAATGCAGGTAGGAAGCGTAAGACATATTCTTATCTAAATTATACTGCCCAAATACTATTATGGAAAGGCTAGAGATTTTATTCACCAAATTTTGTTGTTCTGACTCCCTCCTCATTACAACACAAGTTAGAGAAAACAATGCTGATTTAGGAGATGAAGGCGAAGGTGGAGTCACGTGCCAGTTATCTATCCATTTATGTTATACTATATTTTAACATACCCGTTTCAAACTTTATGTTATTATGTTGAGATATTGTATTTCAGATATTGAGATATTTTGTTATTTTTTTTGATTTGAATTTCTATAAAATGGGCATTATTTCTGATATTGTATTTTATCCTTCCGCTATGAGATTGTAACAACATAAATAGGTAGCTCTGCATACTGTTTATTATATCAATTTTACCAACCGACGACCAGCTTTGGAATGGGTCTAAAGTTCGGTGGGCCTTTAATGGATCGAAAATAAAGCCCGTTTCGAGGCAAGTTGTTGCATTTGGTATCAGGGCTTAGGTCATCCATCAAAAGGTATAGGTATACGTATGAGTGTGTACTTTTTAATTTTAAAATTATTTTTTTGAAAACCCTATTATATATATACACACAAAATTCAAAATATATAGACATACACTTTATTAGACATACACAAACAACTAGGTAAATACTTTACTTCAGCAAATAATATTATCTTAGGAAGTTGCAATCATATGTTTAAACCCATAGATAGTTGATTATGGCTAAAAATCATTCCTCCAAGGTTGGGAACACCTCTATCCAAGAGATACCCACTATCCAAGGGATGCCTGAATGATCCAAGTAATACCTTAGGCATATAGGGAAAGTTTCCATTCCTCAACAAGCTGCACCAACGTCACCCATTACCCCACCTGCTAAAGTGGCACCTTTTCTTATAGACTTCCTTAAAATGTGAAAAGACTTTCGCAAAATAGAGGGAAAGGTGTACATAAGAGTTGAAAATTTCCTAGAGATGAAGACATTGACTAATGATTATGAGCGTATATTTCAAGAGTTGGGACGGGAAGATCATATCAAGAGGAGAATGCGGCATGGCATCTTAAAGGAGAGGCCTTAGATCAGTGGACTATATTGGCTGAATAAAATGCTAAGGGAGGAATCACTTAGGCTGAGTTCAAAAATTGCTCTGATTCAAGATTCACGACTAGGGTTAAGATGAATTTGCAATTGGAAAGGTTTACACAACTTAGGCAGGGAGACTCCATATTGAAGGAATATATTAATAGGTTCACAGAACTAGCTAAGCTAGGAATGAGTTTGATTGACACCTCATGAAGAAGCCCATGAAGTTTGTTATATGCTTGAATTATCCACCTAGGGAGCTACTTTTAACCCAAGTACCCATTGATGCCCCTTATAAGATGTTAGTTGAGATTTCTTTGTTTTAGACTTCGGCTTGGAGTAGAAGAGAAAGAGAAGGAGAAGGTGGGACCAGTGTAGAACCAAGGTGGAGCTAAGAAGGGAGGATTTTGGAAACAAGAAGGCCAATGGGAAGATCAAGAAGGAGGGTATAACTTGTCGAAGATACCAAAAGAAAGGACACATTGCTAAGGATTATAAAGTGAGTTTGATGAGACAGGGGCATGCAAATGAAAGTACTATAACTGCTATGAACAGGGACACTACAAGAATAAGGGTCCAAAGCTTGTGAAAGAGGGACAGAGTGGTAAGCTTATGCCATTGAGGCTGTACTTATCTTGAGTATACCTTCCTCTGGAGATTAAGGAAAAGCTGCAGTGGAAGGTACAACTGTTATTATTAGGAATACTATTCGTACCCTATTTTAATTAGAAGCATCACATTCATTCATAGTTAGAAATGTATTAACTGCTTGAGTTTTTATAAGTTGTCACCAGTCTAATAGTGGTAAAATCCTATTGAGAGGTCGATACATCTTTCTTTAATTTGTAAAGACCTGGTTGTGGATATAAATAACGTCGATTTTACATGTAATTCGTATGTTCTTAGTTTGAGGGGTATGGACTTATCCTAAAGATAGATTAGTTATCCTATTACAGGTTGCCTTAGATTGTGATGGGAGGATTGTATGGTTAAGGAGTTGTAAGGGGCAAGATATAGATGTGAAAACCCTATACTTAGTCAGGTTATGCTATCTATATTCTCTAAGCCTATCACAAAGTGATCTCTCATCTGTACCCATAGTTCGAGAATTCCCTGACATTTTTGAAGAAGTCTCAGGTCTCCCTTCCCGAAGGGAGATTAGGCTTAGGATTTATTTAAAGAAGAACGCTAAGCCTATCACTCTGCCCTTAAGGAACTTGGCCCCTAATGAAAGGCGGGAGTTAGATAAGCAAATTTCAGAGCTATTACAGAAGTGATTTATTTGTCGAAGTGCATTTGAATGAGGAGCACCTATTGTTTTTTCCACTGAGGCAGACGGCTCATTATAGCTATATGTTGACTATAGAGAACTCAACAAGAAAATAGACACCCCTTGCCTAGAATAGATGATTTATCTGATCAGCTTGTTCGAACCAAAATCTTTTCCCAATTGGACTTAGATATAGGGTTTCATCAATTAAGGATAGCCAAGGATAGCGAGTAGAAGACTGCGTTTGGACTTAGATATAGGGTTTCATCAATTAAGGATAGCCAAGGATAGCGAGCAGAAGATTGCGTTTTGCACTTTGAATGGATTGTATGAATGGGAAGTGATTCCTTTTGGATTGACGAATGCCACTGCATACTTTGTAGATTTGATGGGTATAGTTTTTAGGGGACAGCTGAACAAATTCGTTATAGTGTTCATGGATGATATTTTAGTATTCTCCATAAGTGAGGGTGCGCTTGAATATCACTTAAGGGAGGTACTGGGGACTTTAAGAAGGCACCAACTTAAAACTTAATTCTCAAAATGTATCTTTTGGAAGAAGGAGAAGAAATTTCCAGAACACATTATTTTCGAAAAAGGATTGTCCGTGGACCCCACAAAGGTGGAATCTATTCAAGATTGGAAGATTCCAAAGAATGCCATGGAGCTTAAAAATTTTCTTGGGTTGGCAGTTTACTATAGAAATTCATCAAGGACTTTGCAAATTAATATTGAAACAATTTCAACGCGTTTCGAGCTGCCACGGTCAAACGCCAACTCCGATTGCTACGAAAATTGAAATACGATAATAACAAACTATTACGGATCCAATGGAACTAGTTTCGTCCAATTCTGAGACTGTTCGACAATTGGCTATTTTTCAATCGATAATTAAATATTAAAATATTCAATTTTTCACAAATACATTTTAAATTCAGTTTTAAAAGTTCTATAACATCACTATAACTCCAATATGATAAAATAAAATTTTACAAATCATTTTTAATCATATTAAACCCGTTATTCAATTTATCCAATAAATTCCAATTTTAAAATCTTATTAACTCTATTAAAACCCAAATATAGCTTACATTCACTTTGGAAACCAATTTGAATCATATTAAATCAAATTTCAAATATTCACTCTGTTTTCACATATTAAATTTCAATATCAAATTAATCATATCAAATTCGAAATTTAATTTATTCAAACATTCGTAATATTAAATTTAACAAATTTGATCATTCTTAAATCACTATCTTTTGAAATATTCAAAACAAACTTATAAAATTTAACTTCTGAAACGAATTAAAATTATAGAACAACCATTTCCTTTATACGGTTATTCAATTCCCATTATTAAATTATTCAATAAATTCCAAATATTAAATTTAAACAATTTCGATTATGCAATAATTCATTATCTTTTGAAATATTGAAATTGAACTTATAAGATTCAACTTTTAAACCAATTCACAATTTAGAACACTATTTCATTTTATAGTTATTCAATTATTCAATAAGTTTTAAATATTTAATTTAAACCATTTACCTGTTCAATATTCAATATTTGATTTTTAAATAGATTTTACTTATCAATCAATTACTCTATTATACCCAATGAATTCAACATTTATTATCCTATTCAACTTTTGATTGCAAAGGCATTCACTAAGTAGCTTTTATTTTTCATTACTTGGATAATTATTGTTGCAATTCATTCCAGTTATTATTATTCAAAACGAATTACATTTTTTTCTAACACTAAATCACGAAATCTTATTAAATTTAGCTATTTTAATTATCGAAAATTTACGGGTCGTTACACTCTCCCCCACTCAAAACTTTTCGTCCCCGAAAAGGAGAAAGAAGGAAAAAGGAACTAAGTATAGAATTCAACATTAGATATATTTTATTCAAGGTTACCAACTTATAAACAATGAAATTCCATGTATAAAGGCATTACTACACTTTCAGTAAGTTATTCCAAACGGCTTTCTAACTTTAAAAGTTAGTTATCAAAACAAGTTATAAATTTTTTTTAAAACTTGAAAGATTTTCTAACACTCGGATTTTATGGAAAATTTCGGCAGAGTCTCCTTTGCGCGGCTCGATCGGTACAGCTACAAAACGCCTCTACCGGCCTCAAACCAACAAAAGAAAATCAAAACCCAAGTGGCTCATCGAAAATCACCAAATCTAATGATAAATTAAACATGTACCTTATATTTTTATTAGCGAGCATATACGACTAATATAACACGAAAGCGAGCTCCAAAATGCGAAGTAAGCGAAATCCGCACCTACTAAACACTCAACAAACCATGAGAAACATGCATATATGAAAATAATATCAATATACACAATATAGAAACATAACAACTACATGTGCCAACATAGTAAATGCAACAAAACAACAAATGCAACCATCAATCAATTATCATCCAACTATCATCCAACAAATCCATAACCAATCAATATAAATTCACCTCTCATTAATATTTATTCACTTGGTTTTCAATTTTAATCACAGTTGATTCATTAACGTTGGATTTTACTAACATTCATTCTCAATTCAATTAGTTAACATTCACTAATTTATATTTACATTAGTTCACTTCCAATTTGAATCAAATTAAATTCTTTTAAATTCATTTAACTTCTAATTTGATTTCAATAACTTATAGCTTTCAATTTCATTAACACTTAATGAATTATATACAATCAACTAACAATCATATAACAACCAAATCATACCTAACATAACCAAATTATTAATTCTACATTCAATTTGGTTATCTCTTTTATATATATATCCTGTTATATATTTTAAAAGAATCATTTTATATTTGGCATCATATATTTCCAATATTAACTTTAATTAAGTCCGTAAGCCATACATATATCATCCGTGAGCAATACCAATCTAATCGCTTATGCGATCACAAAATTTCACTTCCAAACTAATATCGTTCACCCGACTCTCTAGTGCGGACTCAGATTTGGTTCCTTGATTGAAAACTGTTACTCTCCTTGCATTACCATATACTATGATAGAGAATTCCAGAATCAAATAAAAAATTCATATCTAGGGTTCGCCGTCGAAAATCGAGTGAAAAATCCTAACTTGGATCGATATAAATCATCTCGAAATTTTATGCTCGAATTTGGATCAAATCGTTATGCGAATAAAATAATATACATACAACTCACGTATTTCCTTCCAATGGGTTTCTATCCAATTTATCTATACTAAATTATTTTATCGATTTCTATATTATTTTTTTCACTTAATTACTCACAATCCATTATTCAGTTAGTATATTCATTTCTTTACATAGCATATTCTTTAACATTATCTT
This sequence comes from Allium cepa, assembly GCA_030765085.1. Lineage (NCBI taxonomy): Eukaryota > Viridiplantae > Streptophyta > Magnoliopsida > Asparagales > Amaryllidaceae > Allium > Allium cepa. The sequence goes on along the minus strand of CM060932.1, from coordinate 686,459,862 downwards.
TTCTTAAACATCATATCATAAAATTTGCTTACTCAAGTTCAATTTAAACATTCCATATAATTTAATTAAACTCAATTTCATTTTCCAATTGATTCTTAGCTATACCAAACTCTTTTGTTTACATTTACTTCAATTTCATAATTTTAGTTAGTATCAAATTTATTTATGGAACATCTTATTAACCAGCACTTTAGTTTATTAATCATCCTATAAAAGTCTAACTTCTCATATATGACTTTTCTTAGTTTACGATTATCTCAAAGTTACAAATTCAAAATTTTTCTCTATGCAATTTATATTTATTTTCTATAACCAATTTACAAAAGATATTATACAATTCATTTGCCTTCTTTCTTAAGTTCACTTACTTGTTCCATTTATCCATTCATCATTTCAGGTTACATTTAAGTATATAACATTTTTATCACAACCAAATTTTCCTTTATATACATTTTAATTCCTTTTGAGTTTTCCTTACTTGTATATTTCAATTACTTTCAGGTTCTGTTTATTTATACAATATCTCATTACATATCCAAAACATCATTTCAACTTCTTAATATTTGGTAAGTCATATTATATGTTATTAGAATGCAAATTTGGTATTATACAAATTTATAGAATTTCATTTTACTTAATTAGAATGTTTACAAATTTAATTTGTTTAAATCCTCTTTACCTTTCAACTTTAAAGTTTCCCAAAATAGCTTAGATATCTTAATCCTCTTATTTTATAAATTTTGGTTATTCACACTTCATTCAAATAATTTGAAAATTTCTAATTAACATAACTTAGAATTTTAAATGCCCGGTTCTTTTCAAATCGTGTGAAATAAACATGTACACTTATACCTTTAATATATATTAAATCATACCTTTGGAGTTTAAACCAAAACCCATTTATTCAAAATAATTTCGAAGAAAAGCAAAGCTTCTTAGAAGTCTCCCCCACTTTGAGACTCGAAAATGAACGTCGATGATGCTGCGAAGTCATCACCGAAATTATTTTCCAGCGACATAAGAGAGGAGTACTTAATTCATTCCTTCAAAAATAATCATTTCAAAATATTTCCTATAAATATTTTCCAACTAATATCACAAGATATTTTCTTCAAAGCTTTGAAATCCATTTTCCAAAATCTCCGGGTCTTAAATTCAATATTTTCCAATTTAAATCTATTTTAATTTATAAGTCACCTTTATAAAGTATCCTTATAGGATTTTCTTTCTTACAACATTCCACAAGTGTTTTATCATTGTTCATTTTGTAATTCACCTTATTTATTATATTACAACATCAAATTAATGATAATAACCAATATTTTCATTCCTAACAACCAGGTAAGCTAGATAAGTCACAATAATTTCTGAAAATTTTCTTTATATTCAAAATATAATTAGAGCAAAATTATTTCATTTACCCAATTTCAAAACAATACTATATCGAATTGTTCTGTTTAAGTGTTTAGAGATCCCTATCAATAACGTTAATTACTGTATTGACTAGAATCCATAAGCCACCCAACAAATCAACCGACACAATATAAAACATTTTATATCACTAACAAATACGCTCTCTCATATGTATACACTCAGCGACTCATCATAGGGTATTACTACCCTATTTATAAAGAGTCAGACCCCACAAAGCTAAGGTTATCGCTAAACCAAAGCTCTGATACCAACTGTAATGACCTGCCTTTTTGGACAGTTTCAATAGACAATCAAATACACATGTCGATTCCAAACCATTCAAAAGGGCAGATAGTTATTGGGGTAAATAAGAAAAGAAAAGAAAGAGAAATAAAGAAAATGAAACAACACAGAATCTCGCAGTGGAACGATAAAATATGATAGTCAAATAAAAGTTCATGAAGCTGTTTACTATACTTTGACAATTATTTATACAACATTTATCAGAGTTATACATATACAACAAAACAATTAAAATAATGCAGCAGATAGCATGATGCAAGGGTAATAATAGTAATAGTATACCAAATCTTCGTCTTCATCCTCCAGAATAGATCTTCAAAAATCTGAAAAACTCAGGACTGACCCGAGCGTAATGAAAAGACAAAACACTCGAGTCAGGACTAAAATATCCTTATGAAAGTTAAATCGATCGTAAATAAATATGAGTGTAACGGCGTCAAAGATGTTTACGGGATTTGACATCTCATATCCAGTGTCAACGTACGTGCAATAACTCAAAAGATGTTACGGGATTTTCCATCTCTCAAGGATCCGTGAAACTATCTACTATGTAGTAATATACGCTAAGTAGATAATGCCTATCGGTAATATAAAGTATCAAAATAGCGTTAAGGCGTTACCATAATCCCCCTTAACACATTTTATATTCCCAAAAGCATATACAAGACCGTAGTTTCCCCAAAACCGTAAGTCGCCAGAGGGCAATCCATATACTCAAGGTACAAATCAAAAACGTAGTGGTCGTGAATAGGATAATCAGTATGACAAGGTACATGAGGCGATACCAACTAGGATACTAGTAGTTGCGTGATCCGGACTGATGTTGGGCATAGCCAGCAGTCACCCCAACACCGCGAAACAACACTCCCAAATCAAGGGGTGCACCCAAATCGCATCACAAATGTAATAGATATGGTATCGAAGAAGCGTGTCCGCTAGAGGTGGCGAACCTCAATGGCCCGGCGCTCATTCTCTTTCTTCAGTCAACGCGTTCACCAAACCATCCACTTCATTCTAGATCAACACTCCGCGTATAATAGTTATTAAAGTGGTTTTCGGTATCGACAGAGAGTATGTCCATATCCGATCCCGGTCTCTTTAATAACTACGTATTATTACACCGTTGGCTCTTTTACATTTCAAATCGATTCATAATTTATATCAAAATATCATATTCGCTTCAAACATCAAATCCATTTCAAATATCATCGTATCGTTTCAAATGTAAGATTTCGTTTCAAAATCATTTTCCGCATCAATATCTCATTTCGATTTCAAAATCATTTCGAATTTCAATTTAGGTTGCAACTTCATTTAACTCAATTCGTATTTTAAATTCAAGATTTAAATATAAACATTCCACTCTATTGACCATCTTAGAATTTTAGAAAATAGTTTTAAGTAGTTTAAAAGTAGTTTTACATAATTAAAATAGTTAAAAATACTTAAAATCTTAAAATGGATTTGAAATAGATAAATTAGTTTAAAGAAATTTAAATTGGGTTAAGTAGATTTAAAATAGTTTAAGTATTCAAAAATGGTTTATATAACTGAATAATTTGGAAAACAAAATAAAATAGCTTCAAAACCAATCCATTTCAATTACATCTTCCCAATTCAAATCAATTTCAATTTCCATTCTACCGATTTCAATTTCGATTCAACGTCAATTTTGACTTCAAATTTATTCAATTTTATATCCACTTTTAATTAATTCAATTTCAATTTATATCGATTTAGAGCTTGGTTTTTCAAAATATCCATTTAGAACACTTACAAGATTATCCATCAATATACGAGTTTAAATCAAAATTTCAAACATGATTCGATTCCAAGCTCGATTTCAAAATATCGCTTATATCTTACCTTTACTTAATTATCCTTCAATACTCAAATTTAAATCTAAATTTCAAATATGATTCAATTTCAAGCTCAATTCCAAAATATCATTTTTATGTTGCTTTTACGTAGTAATACTCAAAGTTCGAAATAATGTTCAATCTTTAAATCAAATAGATTTTCGAAATTCAATCATATCCCAAATTTTGTTCTCAAAGTCTCAACTTAAATCATTTAACAATTTTCTTTTACCAAAATTTATTTCAACATTCCAAACTCAATTTCCCGATAAATTCGATTTCTATAAATTTATTTCTATTTATAACTTTTAAATCGAACATTTAAATAAATTTCAAATCGACGATTTCAAAAATTATTAATTTAGCCAATTCGGTGTCCGTATATAATTTTCTATCCTATGGCCAAGTAATCTTTTTATTTCAATTAAATGTCAGGGATGAGTATATATTACTTAAATTAAATCACAGTATCATATGTATGCATAACAGTATCTATATAAGCAAATAAACATCCGAACATTCAATTATCAACCAATAGCATCCATCAAAATACATCATCCAATAAACAATACAATTCATGGCAGTTTCATAGTTATCAATGTCAGGTAATTTAATCGCAATTCAATTTTGATTTCAATTTAACTGTCAATTTAATTTTTCAACGGTTAATTCAAATGACAAGCTATATGACAAGTAAATTTTTATCAAACAACGACAAATAAAATCATAACACTTCATAATATCAAATTTAACTAGCATAAAGATATTTAGTACGGTGTGAGCGTTATAAAACACTCACCTTGATTTTACGATTTTAAATCAAATCGAACGACGTTCGATTTAACCCAAAAATTTCTCTAGCTCCAAACGATTCCAATCCAGCTGCATTGCGTAGAGCTCGTTTATACGATTCCAACGCAAAAAGTTTTGTGCAATTCCGACCTCGGATGACAAAGTTATGATAGTTTAATAGTATATTCGAATTTATATAAATCAATATCTATTTATTTTTATTCTTAAACTATTCTACCTTCAGATTCGTTGATTTCCTGGCCTGCAAATCTCGGCCGTGAATTTCCTTCCCCCTCTTCCTCGTTCCAGCGTACGCGATAACCCATTACACGTTCGACCCCACCAAAGTCGCGCCCCCCAAATGACGACGAAACCCCATCTTAACCACACCACATCGAAGCTCGCAACACGCACTATCTTCGGCCGAAGGCTGGAGGAGCTTGGCCTCCATATGACATGGGAAAACGTGCACGACTGCCAGGACTTCAAGCTTGAATTGCAGACAATCTACTTCGTATTTTACGATCACCACCGTTCATATTGAAGCTCTCGCCGAGCTCTACATTTTGTTAGTTGGAGATTCTTCGAATCGGTTGACGGATTGAGAGATAAGAGGAGGAGAACGAAACGATTTTCTGGCCTTCGGTTTAGAGGCCGGCGGCTAGGGTTTAAACCCTAATTTTTTTTTTAATTTTTGTGATAAATGGGGGGCTATTTATAGGAAATATCGAACACTATTCATTCCGGAATTTCCAAACACCGATTTACGCACGGTGACAGGCGTTTCTAGGGTTTATCCCGCGTTCCGGACACAATGGAAAAGGTTTCGGGAGCTAATTCGATCATCTGTGCGAGTTATGGCAATAAACGTTCAATTTAAATTAAACCGATTTAAACTATTTTCTATGCGTTTTAGCTTGCACCGGACAAACGATAAATCCAATTGACATGAAATTTGAAACCTTACAATAATATCACATTACGGATCCGATGAAACTAGTTTCGTCAAAATCCGAGACCGTTTGAAAAATGACTATTTTAACTCGCCAAATTAATATTAAAACAATTTCAACGCGTTTCGAGCTGCTACGGTCAAATGACAACTCCAATTGCTACGAAAATTGAAATCCGACAATAATAAACTATTACGGATCCAATGGAACTAGTTTCGTCCAATTTTGAGACTGTTCGACTATTGGCTATTTTTCAATCGATAATTAAATATTAAAATATTCAATTTTTCACAAATACATTTTAAATTCAGTTTTAAAAGTTCTATAACAACACTATAACTCCAATATGATAAAATAAAGTTTTACAAATCATTTTTAATCATATTAAACCCGTTATTCAATTTATCCAATAAATTTCAATTTTAAAATCTTATTAACTCTATTAAAACCCAAATATAGCTTACATTCACTTTGGAAACCAATTTGAATCATATTAAATCAAATTTCAAATATTCACTCTATTTTCACATATTAAATTTCAATATCAAATTAATCATATCAAATTCGAAATTTAATTTATTCAAACATTCGTAATATTAAATTTAACAAATTTGATCATTCTTAAATCACTATCTTTTGAAATATTCAAAACAAACTTATAAAATTTAACTTCTGAAACGAATTAAAATTATAGAACAACCATTTCCTTTATACGGTTATTCAATTCCCATTATTAAATTATTCAATAAATTCCAAATATTAAATTTAAACAATTTTGATTATCCAATAATTCATTATCTTTTGAAATATTGAAATTGAACTTATAAGATTCAACTTTTAAACCAATTCACAATTTAGAACACTATTTCATTTTACAGTTATTCAATTATTCAATAAGTTTTAAATATTTAATTGAAACCATTTACCTGTTCAATATTCAATATTTGATTTTTAAATAGATTTTACTTATCAATCAATTACTCTATTATACCCAATGAATTCAACATTTATTATCCTATTCAACTTTTGATTGCAAAGGCATTCACTAAGTAGCTTTTATTTTTCATTACTTGGATAATTATTGTTGCGATTCATTCCAGTTATTATTATTCCAAACGAATTACATTTTTTTCTAACACTAAATCACGAAATCTTATTAAATTTAGCTATTTTAATTATCGAAAATTTACGGGTCGTTACAAATCCTCATACTCATTTTTATTCGCAACGTCAATTCAAACTCAATGGAAGTGGTCTCAAATCCCGACCATATGAGAAAAATCATATTTTTGGTCCTTTATTTAATTAACGATTAAGTATTTAAATTAATCATTTAAATTTTCGATTGTTGAAAATATGGGTCGTTACAGGTTGCCTAGGAGTCAAAGGGGGCAATGAAGCTATTTGATTTATAGAAGATAAGCTTAATAAAAGCGCCAATTTTATTCCCCTTAAGAGTAATAGGAGTGGCATCTCTAGCACAGATTTACATCAAGGAGGTAGTATGACTGATTGGAATCCTAGTTAGCATTGTTAATAATAGGGACACTTATTTAGTAGGGAATTTGAGAGGAGTTTATAGCCAACTTTAGGAACCACGTTAGATCTTAGCACTATTTACCACCCACAAACCAATGGTCAGACTAAAAGGGTAAATAGGATTTTGGAAGACTTGTTGAAAGCTTGCATCATGGATTTCAAAGGACATTAGGAGCAACAATTACTCTTGTAGAGTTCGCTTATAGTAACAGTCACCAAGTGACGATTGGCATGACAACCTTTGAAGAATTATACAGTAGGCCATGCAAACCTCCTAATTATTGATGGAAAACCATTGGTAAAATTTTACTTGTACGAGATATGATTCGTAAGACCTTGGAAAAGATTGAAATGATTACGCATCGAATGAAGGCCGCACGGGATCCTCAAAAGTCCTATGAAGACAAGTGAATGAAGGAATTGGAATTTAAGGTAGGAGACATGGCATTCATTAAAGTTTCCCCTCTTAAGAAGTTTATGATGTTTGTTAAGTCAGGGAAGTTGGCGCTTATTTTGTTGGGCCTTTACAGGTTATGAGAAGAAAATGGAAACTTACTTATCAAGTAGAGTTACGGATAAGTTGGCAGGAGTCCATGACGTCTTTTGTATATCGCACTTAAGGAAATTCCTTTATAGCACCGCCACTGCAGTAGAGCCTGATCACTTAGTAGACATTGAGACAGAGCCAATAGAACCTCGTTCCATCACATAAATAGTGGAGCATGGAACTAGGTGAAAGTGTAGTGTGGATCGTGTAATATGGATATGTGATAATGCAGAGTATAATGATGATGATAACACTGTAAATAGTGCAGAATAAAAAACAGTATAGTAAAATGACACCATGAATTTTATACTGGTTCGGAGCATCGTCCTACGTCCAATCCCAGAGTCCTTCTGGAATTTCACTAAAACAACAACCCTCACTTAACCCGAAGGAACAGGTCTATACAACCCCTGAGCAGCCAAACAGGGACCTGAATAGCAGAACAGGATTTCGCCTCAACAGCCGAAGAGGACTTCACTTGCCTGAGCAGCAGAACATGACTTCAACTAATACAAAAAATGGTTTGACTAATGTGTGTTCTGATAACACGGATTTGTCACTTGTAGTACACCCTTCCTATAATCTTCTTCTCGAGTATAAATGTTTATATTTGAAGTATATGAAGAATAGAAAGGTATAGTATTGCTTTAATGCAGAATAATTGAGAGTATGAGAGAAAATAGATTTTAGAAAGTTAGATCAAAGAATAAGAGAAATCGATTGTGATTAAGTGATTTGAAATGAGTTAGGAGTTTTTATTTATAAGTGTTAGAAAGCTACAACTGTTGGTGAAGAGTTTCGATCGAAGTGTTGCACCTGAATCCTTTTGTTGAATGTTCGTAACCCTTCACAAAAGTTGTGTCTTTTCAAAAATATTGTTGTTGTAGAAATTCAGTAGACTGGACTACAAGGTCAGTCGACTGAATATTCAAACGAATTTAAATATTAAAATTTAAATATATGAGCACTGTGTGTGTTGCACATTTATCCCAGTGTCAGTCGACTGGACTACAGGGTCAGTCAACTGACCTGGTATATTTTGTGCAATATGCATAGTTTTATATGTATATTATTTTTTAAACTTTTATAAATTAATTATATGCTTATATAAACTAATATATACTTTTTAAATTAATTATATGCTTATATAAACTAATATATATAGTTTTAATTGAGGATAGATTTTAACAATATTAATCTAAGACTCAAACATTCAAAATATAAAATTGATGCACCAGTTTTGAAGTCTTGTCTCCTTGTAGTATATATTCTCTTTTTGTAGCAGTCGTCAAATCTATGAGTTGTAGATGAAAGCTCTGTGTCATGAATCAAAACCAAGTCTCAACATTCTCCTCCTTTTTGATTGATGACAGCCTGTAAATAGATGTAGAGTTCAACTGTATATATAAAACAATATAAATACTTACTCCCCCTGAATCTCTGACGCTTTTTTTATCCTGCATTTTTATTAGTAGCAATAATATTTCTCCCCCTTTGTCATCGACAAAAAGGAATAAGCAATATGATATTGTAATGTGAAAGATAATATGAAATGAAACAAACACTCGCACATTCTAATATCCACAGACAATAATGTTTAAAAGAAAAACAAACTATAATGGCTACTTAAGTACAAGCCATACGAATTTGAACAATTGTCTTGAGTTAAAAAAGAAATAAATAAATAAACTTCTTATACCATCGGACCCTTACCCGTACCACCATTTCCTTCATTTCCATCATCTCCTTCATCTGTAGTAGCTTGATCGTCTCCAGAAGAAGTAGAAGACTAAGTGAATACGGGTTGCTTTCCCGGATCACTCAAAATAGATGTAGAAGTATCGGAAGAGCATGATATTGCTTGCCATAATTTTGTAAAAAATCTTTTCACTTTATCTATCTCTTTATCCACTTTTTGAATGTTTGATTAAAGGATTTGTTGATTATGGCACATGATATTAATGGCGGAACGAGGTTGAAGTCCTTCATCCGGAATTGTAATTTCTTTTTGCTGATATCGAGTGGAAGTTTGACGAGATGGTCGGTGAGAGGACTCGCCTTGTTGTGGTTGAATTTGAGACGTTTGACGTTGTATCCATTCTTAAAAGGAAATTATAGGAGGTGGTAAGGCAACATGTAACTTCATTAAAGCTAGTGTCCGAGCATTTAAGCATCCAACTGTAGAAACTGGTGAATCCGGTTCCGGAACTTCACAAGCTTTGAGTAGACGCATAATATATTCTCCATGATAAATTATATTCATTTTACCTTTGTTAAAGCTTAAAAGGTAGTCAAGTATTAAACGCAACCAATTAATTTTGATGTTTCCAAATATATCATACAATGCTCTAAAATTATGCTCATAGACAAGTTCATTACTCCCGGTTCTAGGAGTTACGGTTTTCATTAAGGCATGATGAATTATTCGGGCTTTTGGTCGTAAAGACATTGATTTTAATTAAAGCAAATCATCTTTAAGAAACAAATGGCTAACACAGTCTCTAACCACCAAATCGACATCAATAGTAGACAATATCAACTCCATCATTGTCTGTTTTTAGTATATGAGCCATACGATCTAAAGAAAAGAAGACGGGCTTACCACATACTAGGCTCCATATGCAATCTTCTTGGTTTGGAACATCTTGATGACCCAAATTGAGATTAGCTAAGAATAATTTAACCATAATTTGGTTAATTTTGTGTTTATTGTCATTAATATCAATTAACGATTCCAAATTGCTACGGCGTGCTAATTCTTGAATATGATAAGGTGAGAAATCAGGAAAGTTGATGAATTAACCTTCGAAAATTCTAGAATCTTGCATCGTGCTCCATCGCTTTATTGCGGTGTCGTCAAACAACCATTGATGAATTTGTTCAGTTGAGGGTGGTTGAGATGAGGAGAAGGCTTGGCCTTTTCGTTTTGGTGCCATTTAATTTTGATTTGAAGGAGAAAATTTTGAGTTTTGTAGAGCTTAGGGTTTGGAGTAGTTTAAAAACTGAATTAGGAAGAAGAGGAAAAGAGTAAAGTGAATATAAAGAGGGGTGAAAGAGTAGGTGGAAAGGTTAATATCCTTTCAGATCTACGGCTCAGTCGACTGGTGCAGGCCTTCAGTCGACTAAAGCTGAAGGATGTTTAATTTTCGTCCTTCTGTTCTAGTCGACCGAGGGCCTACATCAGTCGACTGGCAATTATACATATTTCAATATTTCAGTGTCGGTCGACTGGTGCAGGCACTCAGTCGACTGATGCAGAAGATTGAATATTTTCAATCTAGTGGTCCAGTCGACCGGTAGCCTGCACCAGTCAACTGACCTGTATAATTCTTGCATAATAAATTTGTTTTATAATATAAAAAATATACATACTATTTAGTGTAGTAATATAATTTTAATTTGTAGTTTGATGTGAATAATTTTTATTTTTAAATTGTTTGTTTATTAGACGGGAAATAATTTTATTACAAAGATATATAAACATACATAGTAAAGGAAAGTTATTAAGCATACAAAGAAAGAGATTATTAAACACAAAATTTATTTCTTTGGGCTTGGTGTTTTGAATTCTTTCAGCTATTTCCGATGAATGTTCAATGCTTCGTTGTGATCCCATGAGTTTGGTGAGTATGGAGGTCGCGGAGGAGACGAAGTCAAACGACGTCGAATCGGTGAAACAGTATTTTCATCAATTGGGTGTGATGAAGCCGCACAGAATTTCATTGCAATATGTTCAATTATACCAATATCTGGAAGTAATTTTCTGCTCATAATATATGTCTCGTTGAAGCATTAAAGACTCCTGTTGATAATGATGAAGGTCGTCGATTTTTTGTTTTGTATTTGTGAGATATCTATAGTCTTTTTCTCTTTTTTTCTTTTCAGGTGTGAATCCGGTATGACAAGTTGATGATGGCGAACCTTGGTGGTTTGGTGTTTTTGGGGAGTTTGGTGTGGCAAGGATTTCAATAGAATTGGTAGTGGATGATGTTGACATTTTTATTTGTAAAGGCTGATGTTGATAGATTTTATATTTCATAGAAACGAGTGATGTATTTTTTTCCAATGCTTAGTAATAGGAAAATGTTGCTATTTATAGTTGTATATGTAGAAAAAAAATCGGATTTGGATTGATGAATCTTATTAATTTTAGGCTAAATGTATGTAGAGTCAGTGGAATTCTGTTGGCTGTGGTTATTTGAGTAGTTATAATATGTCAAAAGTTAATACAGAAAGTATAGTAGTATAAAGATAATTATTTCATCTATAGTAGTATAAAATATACTTAACTGTTCTATAAGATGGCCATAAGAGCATAGAATAGAAAACATTAATAGCTCAGGTGGTTAAGACACCTGTGTTATTCATAACAGGTCATGAATTCGAGTCTTAGCATGGTCAGAGTTTCGAAATTTTTTTGAAATGATTTTTATTTTAGACTTTTTTTAGTTAAAAATTTATATTTATATTTATATATCTTTACTTGAGATTATCCCGAGTTCTCGTCGCAATTTTATAAACGTGTTTTCTAATAATGGTTTAGTAAAGATATCTGCTAACTGATTTTCAGAAGGTACGTAGTCTAGATTTATTATATCTTTTTCTATATTATCGCGTAAAAGTGATGTCTAATATCTATATGTTTAGTTCTCGAGTGATTTACAGGATTTTTAGATAAATTTATTGCACTAGAATTATCACAGTAAATTGTTGATTTTGATTGATTTATTCCAAAGTCTTTAAGTGTCTGTTGCATATAAATCACTTGTTGCAAGCTAGTGCTGCAGAAATATATTCTGCTTCACAAGTTGATAAGGAGACACGGTTTTGTTTCTTACTGAACCATGAAATTAACAATTTACCAATGAAATGACATGTACCACTTGTGCTTTTTCTATTCGTTCGTGATCCTCCGAAATCAACATCGTTGTACGATACTAATTCGAACGAACAATCTTTTGGATAGAATAGTCCGAAATTTGAAGTTTTACTAAGATAACGTAGTATTCATTTTACAGCATGTAGATGTGATTCTTTTGGGTCTGCTTGAAATCGAGCGCATAAGCGTACACTCATCATGTTATCTGGTCTACTTGCTATTAAATATAGTAATGATCCTATCATAATACGGTATAATTTTTGGCCTACACTTTTGCCGTTTTCATCTTTATCAAGATGTGCTGTTACACTCATAGGAGTTGGTTTGGCTGAAGTGTTTTCCATTCCAAAACGTTTAATAAGATTATTGTAGTATTTTTCTTGATTAATAAATATTCCATTCGAAACTTGTTTAATTTGTAGTCCTAAAAAATATGATAATTCTCCCATATGAGACATTTCAAATTCTTTAGTCATTATTTTCGAAAATTCTTTACATAAATCATTATTTGTTGAGCCAAATATAATGTCATCGACATATATTTGAACAATTAATATATCATTTTTAGATTATTTTATAAATAGTGTTTGATCTACTTTTCCTGTTTCGAATCTAGAATTAATTAAATAGCTTTTAAGACGTTCATACCAAGCATGTGGTGCTTGTTTTAATCCATATAAAGCTTTCTTAAGTTTATATACATGATCTGGATAATTTTCATGAATAAATAAAAGGAGGTTGTTCAACATAAACATTTTCTTTAATATAACCATTTAAAAATGCACTTTTAACATCCATTTGATAAAGTTTAAAATTATTAAAACACGCGTATGCCAATAAGATTCGTATTGCTTCTAGTCTAGCAACCGGAGCAAACGTTACTTCGTAGTGTATTCCTTCTTCATGGTTATATCTTTGTGCTACTAGTCTTGCTTTATTTCTAGTTATATTTCCTAATTCGTCTACTTTATTTTTATAAACCCATTTAGTTCCTATAACCGTCTGATCGGTCGGTCTGGGTACAAGTTCTCAAACTTCATTTCGTTCAAACTGATTTAATTCTTCTTCCATAGCGATAATCCAATTTTCATCGGATGATGCTTCTTTAATGTTTTTAGGTTCTATAGTAGATATAAATGCTACATTACTCATTAAGTTTAATTGACTTCTAGTTCGAACGTTCGAATTTATTTCTCCAATTATATTTTCTGTAGGATGATTTCATAAAACTCGTCGCGGAGATCTTATTGTATTAGTAGTATTTCTATTTTCAAAATTACAAAGAATGTTTTCATCTTATGTAGACAAAATGATATCGTCGTCGTCGTTTGAATTGTTTACAATTGTTTTTGTTTTATTGAGTAAGTCATTGTTATTAATTTTAGTAGAAGTATTTTCACTAAAAGATACATGGAGTGATTTTTCAATAGAATTTTTTCGTTTATTAAAAATTCGATAAGCTTTACTTCGAATTGAATATCCAAGAAATATTCCTTCACCACATTTTGAATTAAATTTTCCAAGCTGATCTTTAGTATTTAAAATAAAGCATTTTGATCCAAATATTTTAAAATAAGATATGTTTGGTTTTCTACCGTTCAAAAGTTCGTAAGGAGTATTTCTGGTGAGAGGTCTAATTGAAACACGATTCAAAACATAACAAGCAGTTGCAACATCTTCCGCCCAAAATAAATTTGGTAACGTGCTTCCATTTAATAAAGTTCTTGCACATTCTTGTAGAGTTCGATTCTTTCGTTCTACAACTCCATTTTATTGTGGAGTTTTAGGAAATCAAAAATTATGAAAAATACCTTTCCTTTTACAATAGTTATCAAATTTTATAGTTTTGAATTCTCCTCCGTGATCACTTCTAATATTTTTAATTTTAATACCTTTTTAGTTTTGAATTTGTTTAACGAAAAATTTGAAATTTTCAAAAGTATCACTTTTATTTTTCATAAAAATGTCCACGTATATCTAGAAAAATAATCAACTATTACAAATACGTATTTATTATGATTTATGGATTGAATTTGGGTAGGGCCAAATAAATCCATATGAAGTAATTCGAGTGGTTGTAATGTCGAGATAACATTCTTAGATTTAAACGAGGATTTGGTTAGTTTACCTAATTGACATGAGTTACATATATTATCGACTTTAAAATTCATATTAGGTAATCCTTTTACAAGATTATTTTTAGAAATTTTGTTTATATTTTTGAAATTGGTTTGACAAAATCGTTTATGCCATATCCATGGATCATTACTTTAGCTATTAAGCATAAATCTGAGTTATGATTAACTTTCATATTTAAAACATAAATATTTTTATCTCTATTTCCTTCGAAAATAAGATTTTGATTCTGATTAAGAATACTGCACTTATTTTCAAAAAATGAACCTTTATCGCATAGTTGACTTATACTTAATAAGTTATGTTTTAAGTTCTTAGCTAATAAAACATTTGTAATAAGAGGTAAATTAGATTTATCGTAATTGCTCACATCGCCTTTGCCGATGATATATCCCTTGGAGTTGTCTCCAAAAGTGACAGAACCTCCGTTTGATTATGTAATATTTATCAACATGTCCTTATCTCCTGTCATATGTTTTGAGAAACCACTATCAAGTATCCATTTTCCTCTTTTCTTGAGTGGGACCTGCAAAAAATATGAGATTATTGTTGGTACCCACTTTTTAATAGGGTCCTAAGAGTTAGATCTTAGGAAACCAAACCCAAGAGGGTTTAGTATCCCTTTTATAAATATAATTTTTGTTATAATGTACATCTTCTATGAATGAACTTATATATTTCTTTCTTATTAGTTTGTTATTGTTTTTAGGTATCCATATACTTATGGTTTCAGAAATTTGTCTATTTAAAGACATGGATGCTTTATTAGATTTAACTTTGTTCAAATTACTAGCTGGAGACTTTTTAACTTCCTTCTTATACCCTAAACCTTATTTATTATTAACAGATTGTGAATTCTCAATAATTCTAGATACTCTGCCTTTACTAGGATTTGAAACATTTTTAGTAATTCCATTTAGTTTAGTCTTTAGACTTGAATTTTCTAGTTCTACCATTTTAATATTAGTTTTTAAAGCATGATTCTCAGAAACAAGACTATCATTCTTTTCTTTTTAAGTTTCAATTTCTTGAGTTTTCTAAAGTTCTTCTTCCAATATTTTCTTTTCATCCTTGAGCATATATCTTTCGAATTCAGCCTTTTTATGATTTTCTACAGCTTCTTTATATTTCTTTTTAAGACTTTTTAAGGTGTCTAATAATTCAGAGTTTATTTCTATCATATCATCAAAAGTAAAATCACTAATCTCATTAGCTTTAGCCATAAAACATACGTTAGCTTGTTCATTATCGCTTTCACTTTCACTTCCTGAAGAAGATGATGAGGAATCTGAATCATGCCAAGTGACTGAAAAAGCTTTTCTTTTGAATTTTTCCTCCCTTTTATTTCGATGTTCTTTCTTTTGATCTGGACAATCTTTTTGCATGTGTCCTTTTTGTGATAGTTATAACATTCCATAACTGATAAAGATGGTGGCTTATTGCTGTTTGAACTTCTCTTCCCCTTGTTTTTGTTTCCTTTTCTGTATTTCAAAAATTTCTTGAAGTTTTTGGCAATAAAGGCTAGATCGTCTTTGTCTGAATCTGATTCTTCTTATTCTGCATGAAATGATATACTCTTTTTATCTTAAGCCTGAACTCTTTTAGCCTGCAAATTCACTTCATAGGATATTAGATTTCCGATTAACTCTTTAGGTCTTATGGTAGAGAGGTCGTTAGCTTCTTCAATAGCCAAGACTTTTCTTTCCCATTCATCCGTTAAAGAGTTTAGAATTTTTGATACAATATCAAAATATTGTACTTCTCTCCTAATCCTAATAGTGAATGATAGATATCTTGAAATCTAGAGTACATATCATTGATGGATTCATCTTGTTTCATTCTAAAGTTTTGAAATTGATTTTTGAGGAGATTTTGCCTTTTTTGACTTTGTTAGTTCCTTCATGAGTGATTTTAAATGTTCTCCATATTTCATAAGCAGTTTGACACATGCTAACACGATTAAATTCATTTCTATCTAGTGCACAAAATAACATGTTCGTAGGTTTAGCATTGGTAGTAGCATCTGATATTTATGCGTTTGACCAAGTGGAATATTCTCCAGTAGGAAGAGTGTATTCATTCTGTGTGATATTCAACGATTTAAAACTATTTGATTGCATATAGATTCTCATATGGGTAGACCAATAATTATAGTTTAAACCATTAAAAAATGGAGGTCACGCAGTGGATTGACCTTCAATAAAACTAGTGTTAGTGATAGGGTTGGTGTTGTTTTCCATATTAACAAGATATCAGATAATTGTGTAACAGTTATAAGATGCCTCGCTCTGATACCAAATGAAAGTGCAATGTGGGTCGTGTAATATGGATATGTGATAATACAGAGTATAATGATGATAATAATACTGTAAATAGTGCAGAATAAAAAACAGTATAGTAAAATGACAACAGGAATTTTTATATTGGTTCGGAGCACTGTCCTACGTCCAGTCTCAGACTCCTTCTAGGATTTCACTAAAACAACAACCCTCACTTAACCTGGAGGAACAAGTCTATACAACCCCTGAGCAGCCGAACAGGGACCTGAGTAGCAGAACATGATTTCGCCTTAACAGCCGAAGAGGACTTCACTTGCCTGAGCAGTAGAACAGGACTTCAACTAATACAAAAAATGGTTTGACTAATGTGTGTTCTGATAACACAGATTTGTCACTTGTATTACACCCTTCCTATAATCTTCTCCTCGAGTATAAATGTTTATGTTTAAAGTATATGAAGAATAGAAAGGTATAGTATTGCTTTAATGCAGAATAATTAAGAGTACGATAGCAAATAGATTTTAGAAAGTTAGATCAAAGAGTAAGAGAAATCGATTGCGATTAAGTGATTTGAAATGAGTTTGGAGTTTGTATTTATAAGTGTTAGAAAGCTACAACTGTTGGTGAAGAGTTTCGATCGAAGTGTTGCATCTGAATCCTTTCGTTGAATGTTCGCAACCCTTCACAAAGTTAGGCCTTGAGACCACTTCTATTGAGTTCGGATCGATGTTGCAAATCGAATTGAGTATAAGGATGGCTATATTTGGAGATTAGAGGATCCAATGGTCGAAACAATCTCGAAACACATGAAATTAGCATTTGGGAGCACATTCTCAAATGGCGATGAGATTAGTACCGTTGGATTTGGAAAAATGTGGTAATGCATGCAGATGAGTTTTGTGGCGATCAAACGCATTGTGTGATCGTACAGACTCGAAGCGCATGACCATTTATTTGAGAAATTAAATACATGGAATATAAAATTATTATGAATACCCCTTTGAAATTCCTTCCCTCCATTTACTCTAACCATTCACTATTCATTCCTGGAGAACATTTATGGCTGAACGCCTTTTCTCACATTCAAAAATTAATTTTACCTAATCTGCATAACGAAAAAAATATAACGTTAGATCCATTGAGATCTTATCAATAAGAGCTTCAATATCATATGCTAGATCTGGGGATCGACATTATTGGTCGAGATTGACCAATCCTTAGATGAACTAGGGTTAGAGATTGCCAGATCTCTGAGCGATGATTGACGTATTAGAAATTTCATAGTGATTCTTGTGCGATGGGGAGCAGATGGCCTCGATTTTGGGATGAATAACGAAGAGATGGAAGGTGCAACTCTTTCATGTTACAAGCAGGTCGAGGGCGCAAGCTTTATGTCAGATCTTGCCCTGGTGGACGGGGTTGATCATTATGGCATGCATATTGAAGAGATTGTGAAGAGAAGAAATTAGAAAAAATGGATCGAAGTTTCATCGAGTACAGCGTGTAAAATCAAAGGGAGAAAAATTGTGATATGCACGACAATTTCTTGTATGCATGCATATGCATAAGAGAGGAAAAAGGATTAGTATAAGCAAGGTAGTTAGCATTTTAGTTAATTAATTATCTAGCTAATTACGAATCTTATTTTTGCCATGTCTTTTACATACGAGGTTTGTTCTAGATGCGGTTTCTTGCATTGCGCTCATGATAGTGAGATCTACATATTGGCACTGGTTTGGATCAATTTGGATAAGGTGAGTGTATTATCTGTCACTATACTATGATTGGTTTGATTGTATTAGATTACGCTTGGGAATGATTTTTGGTTTTAAATGTGATATTACTATACTTATACAATAGCTATATATTTGTTAAAGAAAATATAGATATTTTATTATGATTTATACAGAATATCATATATTCCCCATCAACATGCTATAGTTAGCGAATTATTAAACTAGAGCTATTATTGATATGATTTCCTACATTGGTTGGTATGGATGGATTATATGGTTTTTGGATGAATGTTTGGTTGTTTAGCTTGTTTGACTTGTTTAGCTGTATTGGCTGAAAACACCGATTAGCGGTGAACGAGTTTTAAGCAGTATCTTGTATGTTGGGTTTTCATACACATGAAAACCTACTGAATGAGATAAGATGTAGAGAAGGGTTAGGATATGTGCCGGTGGATCTAGACTTCAAGATGGATGTCGGATGTCTCCATTAGGTTTGTACTTATCCTTCGGTTAAGTACAAGACTAGGGTGGTTGATATTGAATATGCAGAGTGGTTAATGTCCATCCTATTATGGATTGGCGACTTTGCCGATTTTTCGCTTGGACATTGATGAGATCTCATGGTGCATGAAGGGATGGTTTATTCGTGCGACCAATTTAGAGCATGGATGTTATTGCTCTACGGCGAGTGATTTTGATGGTGAGGCGATGATTTGATGCTGCGATCTAGTAGTCCAGTACTTCGGATAGCGACTCAACGATGTATGGAGTAGGTTCCAAGGATGATGGTATCAGGACGGTATGTATCATGCTTGGATGTTAGCATCCAACTCATTTCACATCATAGGAGGATGGCGATGTAATAGCATGAGAGTTATGTTTCTTCGATTGGCAACTCGTATTTAGAGTAGGGACCGAAGATGGAAGCTCAGGATGTATGTGGTTGTAGATAGTGGACTAGGTTGAGTGATTGGAGCTCATTTCTAGAAATTTTATTGAGCTACTCAGAAGTATAGTGAGCGAATAGGGCTCGATGGACATGTACGCTAAGGGGTCGTTGACGACTTAGAGTGTTCTTGTTGTACTCAAAGAAGGGGTATTGTATAGTGGGGATGTCCATGAATTATATAGGTATCTGTATACCCTGGACCGTTGGATTGGGTCTAGTATTTTGCTTCAGGTTGAGGACTATGTACTAGATTTCGAATCTTGAAGGTACGGGAGAACAATGAGAAACGGACTTCCACTAGCACTTGGTATTTGTAGATGTTCATATGAGTTACAGTATATCTAGCACATTGGGTGACGATTAACATTGTTTAATGGATGCTATATTTGTTATGATTGCTCACTAGTCACCAGTCACCCTAGGGTTGTCACACGTGGTAGGTATTGTGATAGGGATACCTAGACACCTCGACTTGATTTAATGTGGAGTAGGTACTATGAATGGACATACCAAGACACTTTGATAGTTAACTTAGTATGGAGTAGGTATTGTAGGCGAAGATACCTAGGCACCTGGACAAATACTGATTATGGTGTACCCTTTTTATGATAGTGTAGAGTAGCATATTATCTATGTTTATGTGCTGACTCTGTGGTTGCAAGGATGGGTTGGGTTTGGTTTGTATACCCTCTATTCCGTATACTATATCGACTTTTATAGCATTTTGAGATTTGATATCGCTCACACCACACTGTTTTCTGACTCGAGGTTTTATGATTTCCTTATTATTATCTCAGGTACTCTTAAATGAGTAAATTTGAAAGCAGGTGTGGATAACATATATGTTTTGCAGATGGACCGACATGAGGTAACGATTACTTATACTTATATGTGAGTTTTTTATTGTATATTCCGCTATGTGACACTATGGAGCCTTGACAGTGTTAACTTATTATTATCTATGATAGTGTATCAGTTGAGTTTATTTTGTAGTTGTGTAAACTCTGTTATTGTGTTATATAACTTTGTGGATCTTATATTCAGACGATTAGTTCACATTGTTATTATTGTCCCTATTATTTTATAATTGTGTTGATTATTATATTTACTCTGATGTGATGTGAGATATACAACAGGTGATATGGTTATTTGATGTTTCCTTTTTCTTCTATTCCATTCTCTTCTCTTTTATTTCGTTCATCTTTACTTCTTTTCTTTCCTTTGACAACTTTCCTACACCGTAGGTGTAGAGCAGTCATTACATTTGGTATCAGAGTGGGGTTACAAGTTTAACCTTAGTTGATACCAGGATCCAGTTGAGATAGGGTAGGAGCTGTTGCCTTGGAATGGATCTAAAGTGTGTATATACGAGAGATTTCATATTTGTTGTATATTTTGGTTTTCAAAACTACATAGTAGTGTATATAGTGTATAAGTTATGTGCACAATGAGCATTACAGATGTAGTTTTCTTTGTGAGAGACCGATCATCCTTATTAAATTGTAGGAATGATTTGGCATGAGATAAATTCTGCTATTGACTCTATCTTTAAAGTTGAGGATTGGGAAGGATCGGGGACACTATCCCTGATTGATAGGTTATGTTTGTAGAGATGATGCAAATCATTTCCCGGATCCCCAAGTTGTTTTGGATGGTTATGGTGCTCAAGTGCAAATGGCTAGGGTTGACTTTGCCGAGCTGGATATAGACTATGAGAGTCTAGGAGGTAGTCCATTCCTTGGAATGGAGTCATCTATTGAAAGCAAGATTGGATGGTTACTTACGGGAGGATCTTCGATGACTTGGAGTTAGATGATGCCATGAGGTAGAAGATATCCTCTAGATTACTCCAAGGATAGATAATGAACTAGTGGAGTGTCTCTATAGCTTCGACTTCCGAGGGCTGATTTGCTTGGGATTAATTCATAGTTCACAATGAAGGAGATTTATCTCGACTTTTCTACAATCGTTGTTGGTTATGGAGTTTATTGATTTGGAGTACGGTGATATATCTACGTTGGAGTATGTGGCCAAACTCGATGTGTTATCGAAGTATGGTCTATTTATGCTGGTACTCCATACGGAAAGGATGGAAATTTTATCATTGGGTTGAGAGTTGTCTTAAGAAGTGATTGATTCATCATATTGATGAGAGCTTTGAGAAGACGACTGAGAAGGCTTTATAAGGAGAGAGCATGTATCCAGTGTAGAAGGTATGTCCTGAACCAGTAGAGTTGTGATAGACCGTGAAAGCATTTGCAGTTGATGTCATTTTGATTTTCGTCGATTACTCCATCGATGAAAGAGAAGGGAAATGGCATTACGACTTGATTTATGCTTTTCACGTATGGCATTTCCATACGTGCTTTACTTGGCGTCGAGGTTTCATATACCTTCATATCTAGATTCGATGGAGATATTAGGATTGACACTCGATATGGTTAACTGACCCTTGATTGTGACAGACTAGTTAGGGGCTAAACCATCCTATACATGGTTTGTCAAGACCTTGTCTGATTGAGTTATGGTTGTTCGTTTTCTATTGATTTAGGGTTTTAGTTGGGTTGGTATTATGGTTTGGGAATGGACTGGCTGAACGGAATACAGAATAGTGGTGGATTATGAGAAGCCATTGGTGAGGATTAGGGTTGTGGAGGAGCAAAAGGTAGCGATTTGCTGCCTTCAAAGGATAGGGTTCGGTTAGCTTTCTATATTCCCTTAATACATCATATGATGAGTCATCATCTGTGCTTGTAGCTAAAGAGTGTTCAAATACATTCGACGAGGTGACCGGATTACCACTATGTAAAGATAGAGTCCCGTATCAATCTGATCGAAGG
This sequence comes from Allium cepa, assembly GCA_030765085.1. Taxonomy (NCBI): domain Eukaryota; kingdom Viridiplantae; phylum Streptophyta; class Magnoliopsida; order Asparagales; family Amaryllidaceae; genus Allium; species Allium cepa. Next base: position 686,437,637 of record CM060932.1, on the reverse strand, counting down.
AGGTAGACTAGTAGTTATGCCTTTAAGGCATATGATGTCCAAAGAGTTAGGAAAATAAAGGTGCAAGCGAATGACTTGTTTAGCTGATGGTTCATTCATCAGAGTATATTTGGGTAGGGTGCACCTATAGTGTTCGTTAGCAGGATGGATGGCTCTTTAGAATTGTTTATTGGTTGTTGTGAGCTGGATGAGATGACGAACTAGTTTCTACTTTTGTTTGTTGATGACTTTTTCGATCATCTTTATAGAATAACGATGTCCTCTTAGTTGAACCTTGTGATGAGGTTTCACCAACTGAGAGTATTTAAAGAGTGTGTGTTGATTATACTGTTTTGTATGCTACCTTGATTTTTGGATTGGATTGGTTGTGCCATTCGGCCAATGTGTCGGCATATATTGTTAATTTCATGAACCGCGTTTTGAGAGGTCACTTGAGTGTTTTGTGCTTGTGTTTGTTGATGATGTTTTCGTTTACTCGTGAATAAAAGTGGAGCACATGGCACGATTGGTGATTGTGTTGTAGGTGCCACGAAGATACTGATTGATGATGAGATTTTTGTAGTATCACTTCTAAGGAGAGGAGTGAGATGCTTAGGTCACATTGTTTTAGAGTAGGAAGTCACTGTAGATTCGGTAGTTACGGTAGTCCAGAATCTGAATGGACCCAAGGTAGTAGCACCGTTAACCAATTTGTTGGGAGAGGATCCAACTTTTATTGAGAGGCGAGGTGTTGACACACGTTAGTGAGTCTGACCGAGAGATTGATGAGTGCACCGATGTTACTCATTCCGAACGGAAATGTGGAGGCAATAGTATGCACTTGGATGTGGTGCTTAAATGGGTACAGTATTGATAACGAAAGGTAGGGTTGTCGTATGTTAGATGACAGTTTAAATAGCACAAGAGGAAGTATCCAACTCTTGATTCGGAGTTGGAGGTGGTAGAGTTTGCTTTGGAGAGTTGGAGGCACTATCTATTAAGAGGGGAGTTCTAGCTGTTCAGTGATTCCACATCGCGGGAGTATCTCTTCTCCAAGAAGGAACTTGATCTACGTTAGTAGCAATGGTTAGAATTCTTAGCCTTCTATGGATTTAACATTCCTTATTTGTTCGTAAGTGAAATGTAGTTTTTGATGCTTTGAGTGAAAGACATACCATTTTGGGAGCGATATTCCTAGAGTGGGCATTAATCGAGCTTATCACCGGTTATGACTTCAAAACTCGATGGCCTGTAGCAAAGGGCGGAGGTTAGTTTGACCATCAGACCTACTTTGATTTAGTGGATTAGTACTAGTCAGAAGCGTTTGGCTAGACTATTGGAGATTGTGACTAAATTAGAAGAATGAGTAGCATCTATAGAGGTAATGCAGTGCAGATCTGACCAAGACTGTTAGTTCCGTATGGATGAGAGATTATTTGTTCTCGAGTAGTAGGAGCATATATTTATAGGCTGCATCAATGGATTGCCAATGATTGAGGATAGCATGATAGCATTTGAGTCACAGTCTATTGGTTGATGTATAATGCTAGATTTGTATTCCTTAAGTCTAATAGAACGACATCCGCATTTGTTGAGTTGTATATGGGATGAATAGTGTGATTCTATTGTGTACCAAGAGCATTGTAAGTGGCCGAGACCTATTGTTCAATAGTGGGTTTTGGAAGAACTTACAAGAGACGTTTGGATATTTGGCACTAAATCGATTTTATGATATTAAGAATGAACCATGAACTTCAAGACTTTATTCTCTAATTCATACTGATAGATGTGAGATGAATCAGATTAGGAGGATGGCAGTGGAGTAGCAGAGGTTCAGTTGAGTGAAAGTGAAGATGATAGGATATAGGAGACCAAGAAGAGCCCGCGGACCGCTTATTCGGAGCTCTTTGGAAGGTGTGATTTAATTTTTATCATTGACTTTCATGGTCTATATCATATTCAATTTTATATGCTAGATAGTTTAGTATTCTGCATGCTAGAATAGGCATGGATGTTAATTTTTGAGTTTTGATCTCATGTATGCATGTTTGATTAGATTGTTAGCATTTATGACGATAGCCTAAATTTGTATGGTTGTTAGATATGCATGATAGTTATGGTTTGGTATAGCATGCTTGTTTGAGATGATTTCTATGTATGATCTAGTATATCTAAAGGTATGAGTATATATATATATATATATATATATATATATATATATATATATATCTTTTTTGTATTGGGATTTTTTTAGACCTGACCGAGTAAAGATAATGCTATCGAATTTTTCCAGAATCTGAGAGACTTTTGAGGGCTTATGGGTTAGCAGATGTTCTCTTTGCCTAGTGATTTCGAGGAGAAAATCCTTTAACAAGAAGAGAATGTAGCGATCCGTATTTCTTATGATCAAATATTTGAATGATTAATTTAAATATTTAACCACTAATTAAATAAAGGCCCAAAAATGTGGTTTTTTGCATACGACCAAGTCAAGTCTCGAGACCACTTTCGTTGAGTTCGGATTGATGTTGCAAATTGAAATGATTATAAGGATGGCTATATTTGGAGAACGGATGATTCGACAATCGAAACAATCTCGCAATACGCGAAATTAACATTTTGGGGCATAACCTAAAATGGTGACATGATTAGTACCATTGGATTTAGAAAATGAGATAATGTATGCAAACGAGTTTTGTGGCGATCAGACACATCATGTGATTGTACGGACTCGAAATGCATGACCATTTGTTTGAGAAATTAAATAAATGCAATATAAAATTATTATGAATACCCCTTTGAAATTACTTCCCTCCATTTGCTCTAATCCATTCACTTTTTATTCCTGGAGACAACATTCATGACCGAACTCCTTTTCTCACATTCAAAAACCGATTTCTCCTAGTCCGCTTGACGAAAAAATATGACATTGGATCCGTTGAGACCATACCAACGAGAGCTTCGATCTCATATGCTCGATCTAGGGATTGACGTTATTGGTCGAGATTGGCTTATCCTTGGTCAAACTAGGGTTAGAGATTGCCGAATCTTGGAGCGACGATTGATGAATTGGAGATTATCGCTATGATTCTTACGCGACTGGGAGTAGACTGCCTCGAATTCGAGATGAACTACGAAGAGATAGAGGTGTGATTCTTTCATGTCGTGAGCTGGTTAAGGGCATGGGCTTTGTGTCGAATTCTGCCTTGGCGGATGGGGTTAATCGTTACGGGGTGCAGATTGAAGAGATCCTGAAGAGAAGCAATTAGGAAAAAACGGATCGAAGTTTTATCGAGTATTGAGTGTGAAATCAAAGTGGGAAGAACTATCATATGCACGGCTATTTCTTGTATCCACATACAAGCATAAGAGAGGAAGAAGGATTGGTATAAGGAAGGTAATTAGCATTTTAGTTAATTAATTAATTAATTATCTTGCTAATCACGATTCTTATTTAGGCCATATATTTTGCATATGTGGTCTGTTTTGGATGCGATTTTTTATGTTGCACTCATGTTGGCGAGATCTACATTTGGCGCTGGTTTGGACTGATTTGGATAAGGTGAGTGATATTGTCTCTCACTATACTATGATTGGTTGGATAATATTAGATTGAAGCTCAGGAATGATTTTTGGTTTTAAAATAAGATATTACTATACCTATATAGCAGCTATATTTTTATAAAAGGAATATAGTTATTTTAGAATGATTTATATAGAATACCACCAATTTTCCATCGACATGCCATAGTTAGGGAATTATTAGATTAAACCTATTATTGATAGGATTTCCTACATTGGTTGATATGGATGTACTATTTATGTTTATGTATCTTGTTTTGAATGGATGTTTGGTTGTTGGATGTATGTTTGGATGTTTAGCTTGTTTGACTTGTTTGGCTATTTTGGTTGAAAATGCAGATTAGCGGTGATAAGGTTTTAGGCAGTATCTTATACGTTGGGATTTCGTACACACAAAAACCTAATGACTAAGATAAGCTGTAGAAGAGGGTTAGGATACGTGCCAATGGATGTAGACTTCATGATGGATGCCAAACATTATCGTTTGGTTTGTACTTATTTATTCGGTTTTGTACAAGACCAAGGTGGTTGATATTGACCATTATAGAGTGGTCAATGTCCATCACTATTATGGATTGGCGATTTGGCCTGTCTTTGGCTTGGATGTTGATGAGATCTCGTGGTGCACAAAGGGATGGTTTGTTTGTGCGATCGATTTAGAGATTGGATATTATTTTTCTACGATGAGTGTTTTTTATGATGAGGCGATGATTTGATGCTTTGACCTGGTAGTCTGGTACTTCAGATGGTGAGTCGACGATGTATGGAGTAGGTTCCGAGGATAATAGTATTAGGACTATATGGATCATGCTTGGGCTGTTAGCTCGTTACGCATCATAGGAAGATGGGATGTAACATCATGATAGTTATGTCTTTGGTTGGTGACTCATATTTGCAGTAAGGACTGAAGATGGCAGCTTGGGATTTATGAAGCTTCGAATAGCGGACTGGATTGGGTGATTAGGACTCATTATTCGAAAAATTGTATTGAGCTAGTAGAGCTTAGATCTGTCGTGAGCGAGCAGGGATTTGTGGATGTGTATGTGCTAATGGATTGTTGATGACTCGAAGTGTTCTTCTTGTACTCAAAGTAGGGGTATTGTATAGTGGATATGCTATGGATCGTATAGGTATCCCTATACCCTAGACCACTAGATTGGGTCTAGTGTTATACTTTGGGCCGAGGACAATGTACTGGGTTTCGAACCTTGAAGATCTGGGAGTATAACAAGAACTGGTACTTCCACCAGTCCTTGACATTTGCAAATGGTCATACGAGTTATCATACATATGGCACATTGGGTGATAATTAGTATTGTTTGATGGATGCTATGTTTGTTTTGGTTGTTCACTAGTCACTTGTCACCCTATCACATGAGATAGATATTGTGATAGGGATACCTAGACACCCCAACCTGACTTAGTGTGGATAAGGTATTATGGATGATGATACCTAGACACCTGGATGGTTCACTTAGTATGGAGTAGGTGTTGTAGGCGGAGACACCTAGGCACCTGGACAGATACTAATTATGGTATAGCCTTTTTATGATAGTGTAGAGTATCATATTTTCTGTGTTTATACGGTAACTCTATAGTTACAGGGACTAGTTAGGTATGGTTTATATACCCTTTATTCTATGTACTATATCGACTTTTATAGTATTTTGAGATTTGATATCGCTCACACTAGACTATCGTCTGGCTCAAGGTTTTATTCTTTTCTTCTTATTATCTCAGGTACTATTAAATGAGTAGATTTGAAAGTAGATATGGTTGACATATGAAGTACCATGGATGGACCGATAAGAGGTAACGGTTACTTGTACTTATATGTAAGTTTGTTATTGTATATTACGTTGTGTGACACTATGGAGCTTTGACAATGTTGACTCCTTATTATCTGAGATAGTATACCAGTTGAGTTTATTTTCCGGTTGTATAAACTCTGTTATTGTATTGCATAACTTTGTGGATCTTATATTCAGATGATTAGTTCGTATTATTATCGTTTTCTCTATTGATTTATACCTATGTTGATTACTGTATTTGCTTGATGTGATGTGATGTGATATGTAGGTGATATGGTTATTTGATGTTTCCTTTTTCCTTTTTTCCATTCTCTTCTCTTTTATTTCCGTCATCTTTACGTCTTTTCTTTGCATTGACAACCTCTGCACCGTAGGTGTATGGCGATTGTTACATTTTATTCTAGATGGTTATGTTGCTCAAGTGCAAATGGTTAGGTCAACTATAATGACCTGGATATAGACTGCGAAAGTTTAGGAGACAGACCATTCCTTGGAATGGAGTCGGCTATTAAAGGCAAGATTAGATGGTTGCTTACAGGAGGATCTTCGATGACTTGGCGTTAGATGATGCCATGAGGTAGAAGTTGGCCTCTAGATAACTCCAAGGACAGACAATGAACTGGTGGAGTGTCTCTATAGCTTCGATTCTCGAGGACCGATTTGCTTGGGATTAGTTCGTAGTTCGCCTCGAAGAAGATTTATCTTGACTTTTCTAAAGTCGGTGTAGGTTAGGGAATTCATAGATTTGGAGTACGGTGATATGTTTACGTTGGATTATGTGGTCAAATTCGATGTGCTATCGAAGTAAGTTCTATTTTTGTTCATACTCCACATAGAGAGGATGGAAAGTTTATCATTGGTTGAGAGATTGTCTCGGAAAGCGACTGACTCATCATATTGACGAGGGCTTGAAGAAGATGACCAAGAAGACTTTATGAGGAGAGAGCCTATGCCCAGTGTAGAAGGGTTGACCCAAACCAGTAGAGTTACGATGGATCGTGGAAGCATATGGAGCTGACGTAGTATTGATTTTCTTCGATTTCTCTATCGATGAAATAGAAGAGACATGGCATGTCCACTTGAGATATGCTTTTCTCAAATGGCATTTCCATACGTGATTTATTTGACATTAAGATTTCATATCTCTTCATATCTAGATTTGATGGAGATATTGGGATTGAGACTCGAGATGGTTAACCGACCCTTGATTGTGAGGGACTTAGTTAGGGGCTCAACCGGCCTACACATGGTTTATAGAGACCTTGTCTTGTTGTGTCATGGTTGTTTGTTTGCTATTGATTGTTTTGAGGTTTTTGTTGGGTTGGTATTATTATTTGGGAATGGATGGGCTGAAGGGGATATGGAATAGTGGTGGCTTGCAAGAGGCCGTTGGTGACAATTAGGGTTGTGGAGGAGCGCACAGTGGTGATTGTCTGCCTTCAGAGGATTGTGTTTGGTTAGCTTCTATATTCGCTCAGTATTCTGCGTGATGAGTCATCATCTGTGCTTGTAGCTAGAGAGTGTTCGGACACATTCGATGAGGTGACCAGATTACCACCATGTAGAGATAGAGTTCTGTATCGATCTGATCGAAGGAGGTAGACCAGTAGTTATGCCTTTAAGGCATATGATGTCCAAAGATCTTAGGAAGCTAAGAGTGTGAACTGATGACTTGTTTAGGTGATGTTTCATTCATAGGAGTATATTTGGGTAGGATGCACCTACAGTGTTCATCAATATTGCGGATGGCTCTTTGGAGTTATTTGTTGGTTATTATCAGCTAGATGAGACGACGAACTAGTTTCTACTCTTTTTGTTGATGACTTGCTCGATCGGCTCTATAGCACGAGGATGTCCTCTTAGTTGGACCTTACGGTGAGGTTTCACCAACTAAGAGTATTTAGAGAGTATGTATCGATTATAATGATTTTTACGCTACCTTGATTTATGGATTGGATTGGTTATGCCATTTAGGCCAACTAATGTGTCGGCATACCTTGTTGATTTCATAGACGTGTTTTGAGAGCTCACTTGAGTGAGTGGTGCTTGTGTTCATCGATGATTCTTTCGTCTACTCGTGAATGAAAGTGGAGCGCAAGGCAAGATTGGTGATTATGTTGTACGGATCGAGAAGACACTGATTGATGATGATATTTTGGTGGTATCGTTCCTGGAGGAGGGGAGCGAGATGCTTGGGCCATGTGGTTTCAGAGGAGATTTCTATAGATCTGGTAGTTATGGCAGTCCAGAATTTGTATGGACCCAAGGTAGTAGCATCGTCAACCGAGTTGATGGGAGAGGATCAGGCTTTTATTTGAGATGCGAGGTGTGGACACGCGTTAGTGAGTCTGACCAAGAGGTTGACATGTGCACCGTGTTACTCATTCCGAGCAAGAATTAGGAATCAATAGTACGCACTTGCCTATGGTACTTAAATGGGTGCAGTATTTGATGGCGAAAGGTAGTTTTTGTATGTTAGACGACGGCTGAAACTGCATGAGAGGAAGCATCCAACTCTTAATTCGGAGGTGGAGGCGATTGAGTTCGCTTTGGAGAGTTGGAGGCACTATCTATTAGGAGAGGAGTTTTATCTGTTCAGTGATTCCACATCATGGGAGTATCTCCTCTTTGAGAAGGATCTTGACCTTCGCTAATGGCGATGATTAGAGTTCTTAGCCTACTATGGATTTGACATTTCCTATCCGTTTGTAATGAAAATGTAGTTGTTAATGCTTCGGGGGAAATGCAGTCATATCATGACCATAGGCTGATCAGGCTCATCATTACGAGCAAAGATGTTTGGGCCAATCGTTGGCTATGGAGACCCGAATAGGGATCGCTTTGGTCAACCTCTACCAGCTAAGAGTTTGGAGCCGATCGTCAATGGCGAGCACCAACTTGGCAGTCATGTCCTGGCCATGAGCTATCAGGCTTGCCATTGCCGGCAAAGAAGTTTGGACCAATCGTCAACTATGGGCACTCGAATAGGTATTGCTCAGGTCTACCGCTGTCGGTCAATAGTTTGGAGTCGATCATCAATGGAGAGCATCCACTTGGCAATCATTTCCTGACCATGGGATGATTGGGCTTGCCATTGCCAGAAAAGAAATTAAGGGAAGGTAGAACGATAGTGCAATCCTTCAATTTAGTTAAGGAGTTAGTTCCCCATGCTTAGGCGATGCTACCTCTTGCCACTGGCGTTGTTTCTATGCGCGTTTAAACGAAAAGTAAAATTATGTTTCCTAACCATTTACCTATGATGACAAGATTTGGAAGGAAATACACTCTTTATTAGAATCAGCCTTACAGTTATTTCAATTACAGAGTTCTAATACAATTAGCAAAACAAAATGAACTCAAGTAAAGTAATGACGGGGATGTTGTGCATTCCAAGCTCTCTTGAATATAGCTCCATCTATTTTGTTGAGGATGAAAGCTCCATTTTCAAAATCCTTGTGGATGATGTATGGTCCTTCCCAAACTAGATTAAGTGGCCCCGCTCAAAGGGAGATTCGCTTCAGCACCAAGTCTCCTTCCTTGAATGGGGGGTGCTTGACCTTAGAGTTATATTACGCAACTATCCTTTATTTGTGTGCTTCAACCCTCAAGGAAGATTCTTCGCGTCTTTCATCCACTAAATCCAATGACATGTTCCGCAGCTCTTCATTCTCATTTAGGTCATAAGGCAGTCTTCTATGGATGGGACTACCATTTCTACTGGTAGCATCACCTCCTACTCGTAAGCTAATGAGAAAGGGGTGTATCCTATTGCCGTTTTGAAAGAGGTGCAGTTGGCCCATGGTGCCAGAGGTACTTCGTCTACCTATGCTCCTTTTTCTCTTTCTAGCCACTTCTTTATAAGTGTATTTAGAACCTTATTGACTGCCTCCACCTATCCATTAGTCTGTAGGTATGCTACTGCAGAGAAGCTTTTCTTTGTTCCATGTTGTTGTTAAAAATAAGCAAACTTTACACTTTAAAAATGTAATCCATTGTTCGAGATGATCTAGAGAGGAACTCCATACATGAATATTACATTCCTATTAGAAAGTTTATGACCTTGGCTATTGAAACCTTAGTAAGGGGATCGACTTCCACCCACTTAATAAAATAGTCAACTGCCACTATCACATACTTAGCTCCTCCACATGCCATTGTAAGTTCTCCAATTAAATCTATTCCCCAGACCATAGATAGCCAGAGGCCAACCATGTGAGTCAACTCATTGTGGGAAACCTAGGAATCTTCACGAACCACTATCACCTGTCACACTTCCTTGCATATTCCATCGCATAATAATTCAACACCGGCCAGCAATATTCATATCGCAACACTTTCTTTGTCAAGGTCAGCCCTACAATATGGTCTCTATGGCTTCCTTAATGTATGTCCTTGAGTATCCGTTCGACTTCCTATCTAGAAACACATCTTAATAGTGGGTTCGAATATCCACTTTGATATAGCAGTCCATCCTAGATGATGAAGCGGAGCACCTTTCACAGGGTCTTCTTGGCCTTGTTCTGACTGTCGAGCAGTGTTCCATTACTCAAATACTTTGTCAACGGGGTCATACATGTCTCCGCCTCACCCATAGTTGAAATCACATTTACTTCCTTAAAACTGGGCTGGTGTAGGGTCATGATAGGCATCGGTACCAACAAAGGCCCATTTCACGAACTTGCCGACTTTGGCAAACTGTCTACATCCTGATTCTCTGTTCAATTCTAGTAAGTAAATCATTTACCTTTCCCAAATAAGATTTCAAACGTTGTCCTTTGGCTTAGAATTCCCCAAGTACCTGATTCATCACCAGCCGAGAAGTCACTGTCAATGCACAGCGTCCTTATCCCTAGCCCTTTGCTAACTTCAGTCCGGCCATCAAAGCTTCATATTCCACCTTGTTATTCATTTCTTTGAATCCCAATCTAATCGCATAACTCAACTTTCTTCCTTCAGGGGTTAGAATGAATACCCCTGTAACAAAGTTTTGATCACTAGATGCTCCATCAAAATATACTCGCCACTTGAGGGCTTCCTCCTCCAATGGCTTCACCTCATTGTATGGAATAGCAAACTCGGTAAAAAAAATTCTACCACTGCTTGCCACTTGATTGCAGTTCATGGGTGCTAGGTTATCTCATATTGACTCAACTCGGTTCCCCATTTGGTAATTCTTACTAAAGTGTTTGGCCATTACAGAACATGATATAGTGGCTAGTTTGTGAGTACACGGATAGGATATGCTTGGAAGTAGTGCCTTAGCTTCCTGGATGCTATTAGTAGGAAATATGCCAAAATTTCCAGTTTGGGGTACTTGGACTCTAGCCCATTGAAGAGCTTGCCGATGTAATATATAGGATGTTTCACCTGGTCTTCCTCCATAATCAAAGTTGCGTTCAGAGCATGATGTGACGATGCTAAGTAGTTGTAAAGATCTTCCCAGTCAATTGGAGTAGACAAGACCGCTGGCTTCTGTAGATGTTCCAATAACTTTAGGAATGCGCCTATGCATTCATATGTCCATATGAACTTGTCTTTTTCCTTTTTGAGCGCCTTAAAGAATGAGACACACTTTTTGATGGCTTTGGATATGAACCTACACAATACTGCTACCCTCCCATTCAAACTCTTCATCTCCTTCCTGGATTTTGGGAATTTTGATGTTTTGCAAGGCCCGACTTTTTCTGGATTTGCCTTTATCCCCCATGCATGTATGATAAAACCCAAGAACTTTGTAGAAGCCTCTCCAAAAGAGGATTTCAGTGGGTTCAGCTTCATTTCATACCTCCGTAGAATTTGAGACATTTCATCCAAATGCAAGATATGATCCATAGTCTTTCTTGACTTTACCAACATGTCATTAATGTATATGTCCATAGTTCTACCAAGCTACTCAATAAACATCTTGTTTACCAAGTGGTAGGTTGCCTCTGCATTTTTCAGCCTAATATGCACAACCCTTGTAGCAGTAGAGCCCAAGTTGGTGATAAAACTGGTGTGCTCCCAGTTTAAGATGTGCATCAAGATTTGGTTGTATCTGGAGGAAGCATCGATAAAGGACATGAGCTCATGTCCTGACATTTCATCCTCTAACTGATCAATCCTCGAAAGTGGAAGGCAATCTTTAGGACATGCATCGTTCAGGTTAGGAAAGTTTATATAGGTCCACCATTTTCCATTTGACTTCTTAACGAGGACCAGGTTTGCTATTGATTTCGGGTACAATGATTCGCTAATGAACTCGTTTTCCAATAAGATTTTTACTTCTTCATTCAGTGCCCCTGACCATTTTGGGCCAATACTCCTTTTCTTTTGCTTCATATGAGGCTTTTTGGATTAACATTCAAGGCATGACAAGTAACCGAGGAGGGAATCTCGCACATGTCCGCATGGGACCAAGCGAATATGTCTTGGTCTAGACCCGATCCGATTTTCATGAGTTTTAAAAGATCACTAACATTAACTTGCACAAAGTTCAGAGTCTCCTTGGACTCAGCTGCAGCATCTTCCCCTCCGTCGCTCAGGTCAAGCTCATTATGGGGATCACTTGTAAAATCAAGCGGAGGGAGGGGAATCCTTTAGTTGCTATGCGAGGGAGTTCTTGGCACAGACGACAACTTCAACGCCCTTCCCCTTCTCTCTCCTTTATTCTCCCAAAATTCTAAAATATAGCACTTCTTGACCATGTCTTGATTTCCTTCTACCACTCCTATCCCATTGGCTGTCGGGAATTTCATTGTCAAACACCATTGGGCTGTTACTGCATGGAAGTTGGATAAGGCTGGTCACCTTAGGAAGGCATTCTAAGCTGAGAATCCATCCACTATTATAAATGTTTGCTTTCGTATAGATAATTGGGGATGCCTTCCTATCTCAACAAACATATCCAACCTCCCTAAGGGTATGGTGCCTTCCCTAGTGAAACCATGTAGCCATTGATTGCAAGGCATAACATCTTCCATGGACAAATCCATCTTATCGAATGCTTTCTTGAATAAAATGTTCACTGAACTTCCATTACCTACCAAAAATTTGCACTTCTGCAGGCCCAAGCAAAGCTGTAATCACCATCGGGTCAATATGAGGTATTGTTTTCATTACTAGTCGTTGTCATCAAAAACTATCACTTCCTGCTGCTATTGGGGATTCTTATTGTTTTCTCACCTATAGTGCATACACATGCATCTCCATTTTTCAAAGACTTTGCATACCTCTCCATTTCTCCCCACTTCTTATCCGCATGTGTGGTCTCGTTGTTATGGTATTGATAACTAGTCTCCCGTCTTTTCCAAGGTTGGCAGATTCTTTACCTTCATTCCCTAGCGGTGGTTGTCTTAGAGCCTGCTACTCAGGAGCAGGAAGTGGCTCCGGACTCTTGACGTAACACTCCAGCTTCATCTTCCTGATGTGTTCCTCGATTAGGTCCCACAAATGACAACATTTGTTAGTGTTATGTCCATGGGACTCATGAAACCTATAATACTTTCCAGAGTTCTTTTAGCCTCTGTTTTCTTCTTCAGAGTCGGTCTGTTGTATTTAAGCTCCGCTTGAGTAGCTTGATAAGTGTTCTCTATAGTTTCATTAAAGTCCATATAAGTGCCAAATCTCTTGCTAGGTTTGAATCTTCTTCAATCCATTTTTCTACCACTGGAATTATTGAGGTTATTGTTCTTTTTATCCACGCCTCCACCTTCATTGCTCTTGATCATAGTGCTTACATTGTTAGAAGCCTCTGATAGTTTGGAATTTATCTAGGCTTGCTACCCTGCTACGGTCTCCTCCAAGCGCATGTACTTTGCAAATTCATAAAAGAAGTCCTGAAGAGTAGCTAGCTTTTCTTTGTTAACCTCCAAGTCATTTTCGTTTCCAGGGGAACACCGCCACGCAAAGTCATAAGAGTGAATCATTCATCAACATTTTGAACTCTGGCCACTACAGCTTTGAAACAGGTTAGGTAAAACTGCAAAGTCTCACCCTTCCTTTGATTAACATCTGACAAGGAGTATGTGTCCTTGGATTGCTCTATATTATTTCAAAATTGGCTACTAAACTTTTCCTTCAACATCTCCCATGAATGGATTACGATATTGGGTAGGTGGCTGAACCACATAGTTGCCAATTCTATCAAGAAGAGGAGGAAACACTTATACATTACTTCCTCTGTCACCTCACTCATCAGCTTATGTTGTGTATATCAGTGCAGGTGTACTATAGGATTGGTCAAACCCTGTTATAGATCCATAGTAAGCATTTTAAAGTTCTTGGGATTATGAGCGGTTTCTATCTCTACAATAAACGGGCTCCCAACCTCTTATTCCTCGCTCTATTTGCTCATGGCAAACACATTCTCTTATAAGTCACTCTAGGTGATCTGCTTCTCGCTCTAAGGGATGAGGAAAGTTGATTTGACCTCCCCCATCGAGGTGAGAGGCTTCTTCCATTCCTTCTACGATGACTAAGTCAATGATCCTGGCTTCGTTTCCTGCTTCAGGGCCGCTCTCGGTGATAGGTTCACCTTCCACCGGTCTCCACTTTTACTAGGACCGGTGAACGCTGCCTTGGTTAGGGAGGTGCAACTATGGCTACCCCTGGTTCGATGCCTCCCTTGCACAGTTTAGCACAAACTGTTCCTAGGTGTGGCTTGTGGCTAAACTACGGGCTGACCTATTGTTCACCAAATCCTTGGTCCTCCTGATCCGATTCCCTAGAATGTGATCTTTTCGGTCTTCTACTCCATGGGACTGGGCTCTCCCTTTAGTCTCAGTGTTGTGTAAGGCTGGCTGCGTCTCCCCTAAGCATGTCATGATTTAATCCACGATGGCTTGTTGCTGGGCAGCGAAGTGGGTGTCAAGATCTTCCACATCTCTGTCCAAATCACCCCTTGTGATAGTTCCGATGTGCTGGACAACTAATTTTTTTGATATCCTGTAACCATATCGATGTTCCTACTGGCACCACCAGCCTTGCTTTTGAACTTAGGAAGCATGTTGAGAAATTCTTCAGTTTTCAGCGAAAGCACCAAAAATGTTTACATAAAAAATGGACAAACACCTCCAATAGATTATTCGAAGAAGATTAACTGAAGATTAATAAGCAGGAAAACTAAAGTACATGAGATTTATAGTGGTTCAGCCATAAATAGCCTACGTCCATTATTCATTTTTTATTTCTTTTCTTATATATCAGCCCTTTATAAGAGATTGATACAAATGCAATGATTTTTAATAAAAAAGATGACTTAGATGCTCCAATTCATTAATAAAGTTGCATGGAGCTTCTAGATCTTAAAAAGGTCCCCCCTATAAATGACAAATGCTTAGATGTTTATAAGGGTAGATTTGAGGTGTGTTTAATGTGGCAAGTTAAGATATTTCCATGTATTTCTCGCCCAAAGAATATTCTCGAGAATATGGAATATGCTTGATATTCTTCCAAATATATGCTAATTTCCTTCCGTATCTGTAATGCTAGGCCCGATTGAGAACTCGGTTCAAGGGGTGTTGGTCCGGCTTGGATGGATGTGGATGGGATGTTGTCCAATTCAATTGCTCGGTTATTTGGCTCAATGCCTCTTGGTTTGGGGGTGTGCGGTTGGACCAGCTTGGTACCTACCTATGTAAGCCAAGGTGGCATGGACCTAAGTACATATAGGAATGGCCAAAGAAACCTGGTTGGTACCCTTTGGTCCCGACTAAAGAACCCTAGTCAATAACCATGGGTACCGACCAAGAACCCTGGTCGGCAACCTAGAATGTTGGTCGGCACCCATCGGTACCGAACTAAGAATCCTGGTTGGTACCCATGGTTTACCGACCAAGAAGCCTAGTTGGTACCCAAAGGTATGTAGCATAGTAGAAGATGATGGAAAAATCTCCATACTTCCTTTCCTTCCATTCATACTCCCTATTGGCTTCCATCTAGCTTCGAATTTGTGGTTAAAAAACACCCATAACGAAAACCAATTTTGCTACATAACATCTCGTAAAAATTAATAAGAAATCAATAATAAAATAATTAATTAATAATTAATAATAAGGCTAAAAGTGGAAATTTCATAAAGTTGGAATTTGGCCACGAAAGTCGTGTCATTGCATTCATGGCGATTTTTTATTCAGTTTTCATATATAAAGTTTTGAAAACATTACTTAACGAAAAACTTATTGACATTTCAAGTTTTCGAATTCAAAATAATTTAAAAGGAATTCAAATTCAAATTAATAATTAATTCAAAATTTTGACTTAGGTGTTAAGTAAACAATAAAATAAACGTTAATTGATAATTAATGAATTAAACAAATTTACCATGGCCGCAAATTAAAAGGTTCCAAAATAGGCCAGCAAGTCTCCTAGGACCAGTCAACCGCTTAGGATGGGCCGGTCGACCGATGGTCATGGGTGGTGGCAAAGGTTTTTACACTTGAATGGACCAGATATTATTATTTATAACCATTTAAATCAGATGGTTTTGGTGCTTTCTAACTACTATAAATAAGAGCCTAGACCTCTCATTTTTATTTACAAATTATTTTGGTAACCAAGCGAAGCTCTATCCATCTCTCTCTTCAAAGATTCAGAAAATTCTCTGAGTTTTCAAGTAAGAAATTTTAGGTGTTAGGGTTAAGAATGGCACTAACAATCGTATGATTATATGGAGAAATAAAAGTGATGAAAAGCAAATTGAAAATGAAACATAAATAATAAAAAAATGATTTATAATGGTTATGCAAGATGTGCATACATCCACTTAATCATTCTTCTCATTTTATTGCTAAAAGTACAACAGGTGTTCTTATGGTTCGTTACTGAATGATAAGCGATTACAAGAAATAATTATAAGTGCTGAAAAGTGAAAGAGATGCCTAAAATGAAGCCTCTCATGGTTTATTTATAAGTGCAGGTCAGTGGGAAAGTCTCAGGCATGTCCATTCCCATGTTCTCCATGATCTACCGGCGGTTACATTATCCACTTAATAAGAAGACGTGGCCAGTTTAGCAATCTGTATGGGTCGGTACATAACCAAAGCTATGAGTGAGTACCGACCCATAAAATTTCATCAATCGTTGTTATAGACTTTTCGAGATTGATCACTTTATCGTTAGCTCTTTGGTTCTAGAGTAGTTTGAAACATTATTAGCTTGTTTCTAAGTCCAATTGATGGGTTTATGGAAGGGTGAAGTTGCTGACTTGGAGAGCCTGAGAAGACAAATGGAGTAGAGCATGTGAACGGTATTGTGGAGCATGGAATGTGCTCCTAGGATCTTGGCTATTATATAATAGGAAAATAAGATCGAACCCACAAAGTATCATGGGTCGGTACCAAACCATAGAAGCTTTGGTACCGAACCATGTATTTAACAAGTTATTGTCTTGTCTTTTGCGTGATTGTTTAGGCTTGGCTTTCAAGACTTGGTTGGACTACTCTTCTACGCCTTCTGGGTATCTTTCTAGGTCACTTGCCACGATAACCGAACAGTCAGACTTGTCTAATGTGACTAAATATTGCCAAGTCAAATGGTCGGATAACAGCTTGTCCCCTAACGTACATTTCGTTACGAACGTGGTGTGCTTTGAATTGAGGTAGGTCAAAATTGTTATGTCGAATCCCAATTCATGCTTCGAATGGTTTTTATCCTTAGATTCGTTCCCATGAATAGCCATGCCTTTTTCCTATTTCCCATGATGCTTCAACAACCTCTAGCATATAAAATTGGAAATTTTCTCCATGACTTGTCATTTCAAGTACACTATTCTTGAATATTTCCTTTTTCAGAATTTTAGGTTTGGATTTTCCGTCCCTTGAATTCTAAAAATGATTGCATAGTACACATGGGAATATGCACATACATGCACATGATTGCTAAGGTCCGGGAACATGTGAGCATGGGTGGATGTGAACATATGGAGACGTGCATCTCTTCTCTCCTTTTTTTATATGATCGTTCGAAACTAAACCATGACGGTTCGGTACCAACATAGGTACTTAGAAATTAAACCGTTCCGTAGTCGAAAAAATTGGCTTCGACCTTGTAAAGTGTAAATGTCCTAAACTCTTCCTTTATTGTATCGTGCTAGCATTCCAACCTTAAGGTATATCATTAGAGAAGCTTGAGAATCAAATTCAATTAGAACACTACCGCCTTGTTTGTACCATAGTCCACCGTCATCGACCCTCACGCCAACTATCTTATGCCCCCTGAATCACACACGAGCCATCAAAATCCAAAGTTAACTACTCGAATCGAGCTATAGAAATTGAATAGGTTCTTTCAATTTGAACTCAAACACATTTAGGTAGGTGGTGATGATTGAATGTTGATTGGGGAGAATAGCGTTGGAGTGCATGTGCAGATCAAGGAGATGGAGCGATTAAGCTCGAGGCAAAGGAGGGAAGAAGAAGAAGAGACTTTAGGGTTTTCCCAAGCGAGATGGTTCGAGACCAAACCATGTCCGTAGTGAGTTTTCAAGTCACTCTCCTCCTTTGCTCAAGCGTAAAATAGATTCCAATGAACATGACATTTCAAGCTCCTATGAATTCCTAGCACGTGCTCGATGATGCACGGCTCGTTGGGATAGTCAGCGATGACGGTCAGTTTGGGCAATTCTTCGATCTTTCTTATGGACTATTGCACGACATCAGACATTTGCATTTCACAACATTGTATAACACTGAACTAGATTCACTATGGCACAGAAAGACATAGGTTTTAATATGTCTGATATTGATTGTATATTGAGTTTTTGATAGCTATGGACGTCGAACATTCTTAGTGTCTCTCAACTATGGCCGAAGGTCCATCGACGGTCCACTATAACGAGTCTAATATAGAGTCCAACTCAATAAGAGCATCTTCAAGGAAACAAACTCCAATGCAACATGTTGTTCAACTTGATATTCCTCAGGAAGATCAGTCTATTCGGGGTATTTAGGAAAAGCTAGTACAAGAACCGGAGGTGGAATCTGCTCCTGAGACACTTGAGGATGCTGTTATATTGGAAGATCCTATTGATTCTGTTGCCTCCAAAGTTGATAAAGCATCACTTAGGAAGACTTACAAGAAGCATAACACCTCGTTTGACAATACAATAGTCCCAACTCATCACCGGTGGGCACATCATCTTCCTGAAGGATACATGGCTTGCAAACAGATACATATGCATTTTAGGGGGAGTTCCACTGTTTAACCCTTTCCTAAGGTAGATTTTGCATCAAATTATGTTGGCTCCTACTCGGCCCCATCGGAACAGTTATGTTTTCTCAATTGCTTGTTCATCATCTTTGCTCTTTGCTTCTAACAGGTCCTGACTTTTCATAAGATCCGGTACTTATATAGTTTCAAGAGTCATAAAGGAAGCCCTTATCATATCTTCTTAAAGACATCCAAGATGCATAAAGTTGTTGTTGGAATCTGGAATAAGTGAAGTTATTTCAAGGAAGAGTTATTTTTATTTTTTTCTCCTAGGATCGCACAATAGTGGCTATTCGGATGTAAGTTTTTATTCTTTAGTCATTAATTCATACCCCTTACAATGTGGTTTCTAATCGGCTTTTGCCTTTTGCAGACATTCCACATAGAGCAAGCAATGCTGCCTTGGTTGAGACTTTGCAGCAACTTCAGACACTCCCATTACCAGAGAGAAAAGCCAAATTATGACTTACTGACGAAAATCTCTTGGCTCGCCATTTGTTAGACCCTAACTGTAGTGTCGATCCTACTTTGATTATCATGGATAGCGAGGAGGATGAACCAACGGCCAAGAATGAAGGAGATGAATTGCCCGTGCTCTCCGTCAAAAGTTCGTTCATTGAGGCTGGCCATGTATAGGAACACATCGAAGAGGGCGAAATCAGGGAAGGAGGTGAGGAAGCAGCATAACATGGAAAAAAGGGTGAAGGAGACGATGGTCAGCAACCTCTTCAAAGAAAGGGCCCTAAAATCAAGCTTCTTGAAAGGAGTACTCCATCCCCACCTCTGTTGGTTACGTCTATGTTTGAGATGCATGTACGAACTTTAGAGGATTCCTTTGCTGGCCGTAGGTCGATTCTAGATAAAAATCGAATATTTTGGCCTTGCCGATATGAGTATTAGAGATGTTGGGTCCCCTATTCGTTTTTAAGAAGATGTGCCTTCTACCAAAGCATGGGAGATTACCCTTGTCAGTAATATCAAAACCCATGGTCCGTCAAGGGAAAACTTGCACATACACACACATGCATTGCACTCCTCATAGCTCATGCAGTGCTTTTGTCTCGTCAAATCTAATTTATCTTCAAACTACTCGCAGGATCCATGAAGCGACATGGACTATATGAAGGTTTCTAAGATCAAATGGCATATCAACTGAGGCGCAAACCAACCATGTGACCTCATAAACACAGTCATGAATTTGATTCTCGTCGATGTTCAAGCCACGATTATGAGGATGGAGAAAAGACTACCAGTCACATGATCTGTCATATGGGCATCGTTCTAGATCCAAATATTCTCCATCTAGGGGTTCAGAGAGCATTCTAGTCGTCTAGGCGATCACCCATGCGATGACACATCTCATGCTTCTCTCCCCACCAAGCAGCCAGCACCGTCCCACACTTCCGGGTAATCTCAAGGTCCATCAATATCCACTACATCTGATTCTTCTCGACGCAGACACGACAAAGCGCTTGTTGAGAAGCTGGTTGTACAACCTTTTACTAAAGAGGAACGACTGATCGCTTCAAACCCTCAGATTGCCGAATTACAATGTCATTTCCCAAGGATCAACTCTAAATCCTGCAAATTTGTTCCCAATCTAAAGGATATCCCACATGAGGTCAAGGGTCAGATGGTAGCATATGTTGGGGAAGTGTATGATCAATACTTAAATTGGAGGAGACTAGCTAAGGTAGTTTGGAATACTCTAAGAACTTAGAGGCCGAGATCACGGGAATGAAGCTTATAGTGAGTCAGAATGATGAGATCGTTGATCACTATGAAAGAAAATTTGCTGAGTTAAAGAAGGATGAAGAGGAGGCTGATCAAAATATTAGGGATTTGACGACTACAATCGAGTATGAAAAGAAGAACCATATGATCGAAGTGGGGTCTTTTCACCATAGGAATCATGATTTGGTCGATGATTTAAGATCACTAAAAGCACAGCTTGGAAGTGAGAGGAGAGAAAAAGATGAGGCTTTTCTAACCGCTTAAACTTGCTACGAAGAATTGCTCATTGCTCGCAATAAGAGAGATAATGCGGATAAGGAAAGAGACGAGGCATTAGACAAGGCGAAGAGAGTGGACGAGTTGGTGGATTCGGCATAAAGATGAATTAAGGACAGTTACGATCCTCTTATTGCCAACTACGACACCAATGTCCTTTAGTTTCGTGACTTGATGTGACTTGATAAATCTTATCCTTTCTCCTTAGCAATGAAATGGGAGAAAATCATGCGGGATGAGCGTAAGCAATTTGAAGGAGATGGGATAAAGTTAATGGAGTTAGAGAATGAGATTTTAAGCATAGAGGAGATCAAGGCACTCAGAGTAGGCGAACTTATCTTGCATCCAGAATTGGTTGATACAATTCGAAGGGATCAGGTTGAAAGTTCAGACACCACTCCTTAGAATGCCATTCTGGGCCTTTAATCGCTTCTATCTGTTCATCAGGCCTTGTGTAACGACCCGGATTTTTGAACTGCTAATTTGCAATATTTAAATTGGATTTAAACATTTAATTTGAACTTTAATTTGATTATAATATGAACAGTTTGGTTTTATATGATAGAAAGGATTCAGAATTTAAATATAACGACATGTTGAATTAATTAATTATTAAAATAGTAATTGAATATCGGGTAGAATATTAAATCTGGGGTAGTAAGCTTGTTTAAAATATTTTAAAGGCTTATAGAATTTATATTAATAATACTGAAAATAATAGATGAGTTAAAATTTGAATTTAGCAGTGGTTTGTTTGATTTCAAAATTACATCGTTTAAATTAATATTTGAAAATAGCCATCCGAGGCACAGTCTCGGATTTCGACGAAAGAAGTTCCATTGGATCCGTAATATTGAATTATTACTGGATTTCAAGTTTCGTAATGTTCGGAGCTATCGTATGATCGTACAAGACAAAAACGTCTAGGAAATAATTAATCGTTTTAATTTAAATATCTTATATCATTTCACCGGTCAGAAATCTTTTCACATCAGTTGAAATTATTCCACATCAAAACCAGCTTTTACGTTCTTCAAGGCATTGTAGGCTTCCTTTGTACGCTTCCTTTCTTTAAAATCACCTCCTGCCTTCTTTTACATCATCAACCGAGATTATGAAGGAACGAAGTAAACTCAAAAACAAAATAAATCAGGGTGATAAACTCTCGTCATTGTTCAACGAAACTGTAACCTATCTTCTTTCCTCTCTCATTTTTCACGAGTCGAATCAAGAGAAATAAATGGCCGCCTAGTTTTAAAGCTTAGCCACGATTTTTCCATCGATCTCCTATGTCTTGAGGAAATCAAACCAAAGTCACGTCGATTCAATCCGAGCTCGCGTCGTATGTTCACGGCCTGAAGGGTTGACTCGCGATCGAGTCGCGATTAAGGTCGAGGCGATGTGAGTCGCACGGGTGTAGGCGGCTCGATGATGGTGGGAGTTCTCATGTCAAGCTTCGCGAGGCGCGCGATGGTGTGCGGTTCGATCTGGAGGAGCGTGGCGGTGATTTTGGGGGATACCGCGACACGAGGTAGTTGAGCATGCGGCTAGAGGTTTCGCGATAAGGGGTCGCTATCGTTCGTTTGAGGGCGAGTTAGTCGCGAGCTCGAGCAAGGCCGAGGGGAGTGGGAAGGTGGGGTTCATAGGGTGGCTGCGCGGGAGGGTGCGACAGTTCGATCGAGGAGTTCGGTGGAAGCTAGGGATTCGGGTGAGTGGTAACGACGTCGAATGAGAGTCTGGGCTGTAGGTAATTGCTGTTATCCTTTATTTATTTATTTAATGTTTGTGTATAAATAAAAAAATATGCGTATAAGTATAATAGTATATATGTGTGTGCATATATATATAGGATTTTTAGGTGTAAATATGAATTTTAAACTATTTAAAGTCTATATAAAAGTTTGATTTTTGAAATATATTTACTTATTTTTATGAGTATATATATGTAGTTTCAAAAATAAAATCAATATATGTCAATTTGGGATAAGTAGTTTCAAAGAGAAAAATATAAAAATAAAAATAAAATAAATATACATCTCTACATTATAAATATTACTAGTTCATTTTAAAAGGATATGAAATTGGTGAATAATTTGTTTAGTTAACTTATTTAAATTATTTTAGTTACTAAAAGATATTTTTTAAAGAAAAGAAGAATTAGTTTAAATATAATTAATTGTTAAAATAAGTTATTAGTTAAAAACTAAATTATTATAGTTAAAGAATAAATTAATTAAATGATAAATAATTATTCAATTTGTCCACATATTAATAAAATTCATATAATTGTTATTCAAGGTCAAAAGTATGCAAACGAGTTGAGATTGGGAAGGATTGCAACAATTAAATAAAAGGTGAGTTAATCTCACTCATCTGGTTTGTTACAATCAAATTTAAATTAATGGTTGCCTTGTTGGATGATGATTATTATTATTTAAATAAAATAGACCCTATGCGCCGTATAATAGCGGATGATATTTTATAAATCCCATATACCGTGATATTCCACTTAAAAGTGGAATTGGTATTTTATTGTGCTAACATCTGTGGATGCAGGGAAAACAGGTTGGAGGGATCCAACAGGATTCCTCAAAATATTTAATGATTATATATATATGTTGTTATATGACAGGTTGGATGGATTAATATGGATTTGTTTGTGAATTGAACTATTAACTGTTAAATTAAATTGGAAGTTAAAATTTAGACAAAACTCTATAAATAACTTAATTAAAGGGAGTGAAATGGAACTAGAAGAGAAATATTTAATTAAGAATTAGAATTTACTTCTATTTGAAATTGTGAGGAAGATAAAGTGTATTTATACTTTAATTGGTTAAAGATGAGTTTTAGGCAATGTAATTTATATATTAAAACTCGAAGAAATTGTAAACGTTAAATGGAATTGGAACAAACGGAATTTTACTAGAGAATGAAAATGGAGTTTTATTAAGGAATAAAAAGGAATTGTTATTAAGGAAACAATATGAATTTTTTTTGAAGAATGAATTAAATGAGATAAGATTTTAAATAAAATTGTATTTTTTATTTAGAGGAAAACTCAGGAGAGTTTATAAAATTTATAAACGGAGTTTATAAATGGGAAAGGAAGATATCGGTGGATATGGAAAGAAATAAGTCATGAACTTATATTGAGTATGAAATTTGTTTGAAGGGAAATAGGAAAATCGTCTCCAAAGGTGAATATGGACAAGAGGCATTTATAGATGGATATTGGGTTTCTAAATTATAAAATTATTTTAAAAAGGGATATTTTTAAACTTCTATACTATATATAATTTTTTTTTTGGAGCGAAACGGATGTGTAGCGCGGGGCTACACAGCCGGTTATATAAAAATATTATAATAAGTCAAAAGCACGATCAACAAGCCTGATCGCTGGCCAAAAAGATAGGTAGCAGCATGTCGTGTAGACAACCATACTACATCAATCTGAGTAGTGAAATACAAAGAACACAGCACACATGGAAGCATAAAGAAAAATCTAAAACAACATGAAAATAGGAACTAAAAGAACTACGAATGACTTCCATGATGCCCACGAGTAGGAGACGCAGATGTGCTACCAGCCGATTCAGTTGGTGAAGAGCTGGAGCGAGGAAGTCGTAGCCTAAAAGGAGCTGAGAAACTGTACCCTGTAAGAGAAGTATAAAAGTAAATGATACGCCTACAAGTTCCTTCGAAGTGGGATTTGGGTTTATTGAAAACATGCGCGTTGCGCTCGATCCAAACACACCAACTGAAGATAATCACTAGAGGATCGGCAAGTATGTTTGGAGGGTTGAACTGCCAGTAATCGATACTATATATATATATAATTCTTATAAACTATTATTTGAATTTAAATTATTTCGAATTAGTTATTTTGAAGGCTTAACAATTATTATAATAAACTCTAATTTTATAAAACCAATTTTGAATTTTTATCACTATCTGGATATGAACTTTATATTTATATTAAATATTACTTTCAAACCATAATTTGTATAAAACCATACTTCTTATTTTATAAATCTAAATGTTTTCAAAATGTTTTTAATTCCAATTATAACCTTCTTGTGATGGTAAGCAAATTAATTAAATGAGATAAGATTTAAGAGTAAAATCTCATAAAATGGAGAAATTGAGTTTAAGAATTTATAAGCAAAAGTGTGAATTAATTTTGAGAAAAGAATAAGAAAATAAAGAATATTTTCAAAGAGGTAAATCGAAATGTAATTAAAATGTGAGAAATCATCTAAATGATTTCATGGGAAAATTAAAAAGGAGTTGAAATTTATTTAAATGGGTTGAATAGAAATAAATATCTGGGTGGACATTCGAAATAAATAATTTGGGAAAAATTATTTGATGGTTTCTTGTGAATGATTATTTGATAGTTAAATCACCAACTATCAATATTGGACAATGCGCTGATCGTTTCGAAGAGTCCGGAATCTGATTTAATTATCCGAAAACCACTTCGATCCAGTTTGAACGATTACGAATGAAGAACGTGAAGAGTTGAAGACGGTGATTCGGTTTGTCCAGACCTAGGGCAACTTGTATGGACGAATGCTTTCAGAACATCGTCAGGGAGATGATGAGCATTCTAAGTGGGACTCGTTCTTGAAAGGTAACGCTTAGCCTTAAGCCTCATCAACTGGGAATGGCTAAAACAGGGTAGGTGCAGCAAGGCTTCGTGGGCAGCCCCCACTTGAGAGTAAGGTTTCCCCTGTCTAGATGTCCCTTTTTATTTCGGCTTAGTGGGTTGTTGGTCGCGCCAACCACGGGGTGATCTTACTTGGGACTGTCCAGTAAGGGATGGTTCCGGTCTTGTGTTGTAGGGGAGTTAGGGTGGCTCCTCGGTACTCTGATTTAGACCAGGTACTGTGACGGGCGGTACCCCGGTAGCCCTACCATTGTATGGAATCCAATCTCTAATAAGCGCTTGTACAGTTTTGATTGTGCCCAACTGTTACTGAAACGTGAGATGCAAGCATTTCAGCTAGATTCTATTTTACTTTCTATAGACACTATTATAATATCAGATGAATTTAATAAAAATATTTTGGCTATTGTAAGGTAAAAGCCCGACTTGTTTATTTGTGGCGTGGTCTTACAAGATGCCTTTGTTTTTCAAAGGATTTTTGAAAATATAATAAACCAGTTGAGTGTGATTTCTCACGCTGGTTTTCCAGACTGACTCGGGTGTTGTTTTATATGATGCTCGGGTCAGACCGAGTTAAACAGGATCAGGTTAAAAGCTAAGGAGCTCAAGAGACGAGCTGATGACAGAGCGTACTTCCGTATTTGACTATTATTTCCGCTGTGTATGGAAAATTATTAAGTTGTCTCTGTATGGATGTTTGCCGTACTCTGATGATGGTATGTATGTATACGTATACATTACAGATTTCTTTGTATTTAAAAGATGTTATTATATATTATATTTTGTTCTGCTACGATTGTGAGACTCTGATGTTGTTTTTATTTCTTCTTCTTCTACCTCTTTCTTCTTTTTACCCGAAGACTCGTACTTTTGTGCCACTTTGGATAGCACTGTTGTGGAATTTTGTTAGTTCAAAGGGATACGGATTTGCGGGCCTTTACACTTGGTATCAGAGCTGAAAGGTTAAGCGAGAACCTTGGCTCTGGTGGGGGTAACTCATTAGAGATAGAGTCATTAGTACTCTAGAATGACTTTGAGTGTATTAATAGATATGAGAGCGTATTTGTTAGTGAATATAAAATGGTTTTCTATTGCGTTGATTGATTTATTGAGTGGCATATGAACCTTCGTCAGCACAGTCTGTACAACTGGGCTGAAGGGGTTTCTAAACACTTGAATAGAACAATTCGACACAATATTGTTTTCGAAAATGGGTAAATGAAATAATTTTACCCAAAATTTATTTTGATATAAAAAGAAATAATTTTTTGTAAATTATTATATATTATTAAAGTGTTTGGATGATAGTATGATAGACAAATAAGATTATAAGGATTTAAATGCTTATATAACCAAGGAAAGTATGAGATTGAATTTTTGGAGTTAAAATTGAAAATGAAGTCAAAAATAAGGATTTAACTTGGATTAAGTTGACAATTTAACTTTTGAAATTTAACTAATGATGGGAAACAATAATAATATAAGTAAATTGGTGACATAAATAAATTTTAGAATGTAGATGAATCAGATTGAGAAAATTTAATAAAAACAAATTAATAAATTTTGAATGTGATTGAAATGGTAAGATAGAAATTAAATGTGAATTGGAAGGCAAAATCAAATTGGATTGAAATTAATTTAAGCTAAGTAAATGGAGGTAAGTTGAATTAATCAGGAATGAAATTCAGTTGTATTTGAATTAAGTTGGAATCAAATTGAAAGGAAATGAATGGAGATATGGATGATATTAAATGAAATTAACTTCTTACTTAATTAAATCCAAGTGAATTAGTGGATTAAAGAATACAGTATGATGCTAGATTTAACTGAAGTTCAGTTAAATAAAATTGAATTGAAATAAAATTCAGTTGAGATTATAGAGAATATTGAGTGGAATTAAATTCTTACTTTAACAAGTGAAAGTAAGTTGAATAAGAGATTGTTGGGGTGAATGAATTTAAAATAGCCCGTAAAGGTTAAAAAGCATTGAAATAACACACACACACACACACACACACACACACACATACTTGACTAAGTAAAATATATAATCCCTAATTAAAAGTAGAATGTGAATGAGATTGATTTTTTAATGGATGGAAATGTGAATATAAATAAGTGTATGACTTATAAATTTAAAGGAGTGAAATTCTAACCCAAATAGAATAAATGAAATTGAATTGGAATAAATATATCCCAATAGCTTATGAAGAGTTGACAACCCATTGTTTAAGAATATTTTTAGCTGTAAATAAGTGTCCAATCTCGAGTTAAAATGAAATATGAATATATTCAAGCTTAAAATGGGTAGAAACGTGAGAAAATAATTGTGTGACTTATAAGAAAAATAAATAAATGGAGAAGTTAAACAGTAAGCCAAAATAAAATTATTTTGTATTTGGAGAATGAAATAAAAATCCAAACTTGAATTATAAAATAAAATTGAACTCGGGTAAAATAATGAGATGATTTTTAAAGATAAAAATCCAATATGGGAAGTAGAAGTGAACTAAATTGGACAATTAATTATTTAATGAATATGGAAATGGAACCTAATGTTGGGTGTGTTTCGACCGGGCCAACCCACCGAATCAATCCACGCTCACCATTGCACTACCGGACCAGATCCCACATCCATGCTCCTACCACCGAACCAAAGTCTCACCGAACCAACTCCTTCCCATGCCTGCCGAACCAGATCCTTCCCACGCCTGCCGAACCAAAGCCACTCCACATGCCACCGAACCAACTCCCTCCCATGCCTGCCGAACCAGCTCCTTCCCATGCCTACCGAACCAAAGCCACTCCACATGCCACCGAACCAACCCATCTTCCAACATACTACCGAACCAACGTACTACCGGACCAAGGCATATCAAACCAAAACCATCACCGGACCAAGGAATGCCGAACCAACTTTGCCAAGCCAGATTGCATCAGCCCAGGCCCACCGGCAGCTATATACATCCAAGACCCCTGCCCCCAGCCTCACTCTATAAATAGAGGGGTAGGGGTACAACGATGGCAGACAAGTTTGAGAGCTCAAGCACGGACAGAACTTTCAAACAACTTTCATATACTTGTAATCAAAGCTTTGTACTTGTAATCTGAAGAGTGAAGGAGAATAACATATAAAGTGGACGTAGGCACATTCTGGCCGAACCGTTATAAATCTGTGTGTCTTTTACAGTTTAGTCTCTGCTTTTTACATATTTGCATGAATCACCCAAATCACTAAGAACAACTTAAAATCGACTAAATCATACGACTTAGAGGTGTTTGCCCATTTTTTGTGCAAACATTTTTGGTGCATTCGCTGAGAACTCGAGCTAGAAGCTTCAGCTTCTCCCACTCAACCTTCTTCCCAACAGCATCGCTCATTACTTGGAAAACATGCCTCCCAGAAAGAGGAAAGATGCTAGCAAAGGAAAGAACATCGCAACTAGCAGTATCCCAAATCCAGTGATCAGAGATCAAGAGAATCGTCCTGTTCCAACAACAAATGGAAATCAAGCAAATCCGACAGCCCCTGCTATGGAACAACCAATTATTAGGGCAGATCTGGACAGGGTTATGGCTGAAGTAGCTAACCGCTTCGCATCTCAACAAGAAGCCTTGGTGGACCAACTCATGTCACGCTTAAAGGATGCTGAAGAATCCAACCGCAACACCGAATCATGGGGTGAGTCCCAGTCTGAAGGATCTGGGAGGCGACAAAGATCTTTCTTCTTCGAAGAGGCTAACAACAGAAACAGCCATGGTAGGAGCCGATCCCAGATTCAGCCCGAATTTCGACCCGAGGAAACACTTGGAACCGAACCCAACGGGGGAGGTACCAGGCAGGGGTCGGATATGGCTGAGCCTGTCATGCTACCTAACCATGAGAACACCAATGGACGGGGCTGAGCTGGAGTCCAGCCCGAAGTTGGACCCGAGGGAATGCTTAGCACAGAGCCCAACAGGGGAAGATCGAGGCAAGGGCCAACTGTGGCCGACCCCAGCATGCTCCTAGAAGACCGAAGACAGCCACCGAAAAATGTTAGGAGTAATAGACGATACCTTCCCTACAGGTCATCTAGACGGAATCAATCCCACAGAGAAGAACCAAACTCATTTCTATCCGCTCCATGTTCTGATGAAAGGATGACGCGATTGTTCAGAGAGTGCGTCCAACGGGACCAAAGGGATCGGGGGATAGGCGCTAGGGTAACCAGCCCCTTCACCCGCAATATCAAAACTGCCATCACCCCCCGGGAATGGAAAATGCCAACAATGGAACCTTACAAGGGAACCTCTGACCCCGTTGTACACTTGCAAAGATACACACAACATATGCTCATGAGTGGAGCAACAAAGGGAGTGTTGTGTAAATGCTTCCCACTATTCTTGGCAGATTTAGCTACCTCCTGGTTCTGCCATCTACCCCAAGGATCCATCAGCTCATGGGAAATGTTGAAAGAAAAGATCATCAGCCAGTTCCGCATTCATGTGGAACAACCCAAGGACGCTTATTCCCTATCTAATATTAAACAGAAGCCCGGAGAGACAGTGCAACAATATCTAATCCGATTCAACGCCGCAGCGGCCGCAGTCCAAGATGCCGATGAGAAACTTATCCTAATGGCTCTTTGTAGTGGCGTACATCAGGATACCAAGTTTGCTAGAAGATTAATGAAAGAAAAACCAGCTACCTTACCCGATTTCTTCCATGAAGCCAGAAAGTATATGAGACTTGAAGACGCCGCCACCGAAAGGCAAACAGGGCAACAAGCCAAGGCAGCTCATGGCAACGCACCCGCTGCAGCAAAGGACGCCGGAAGAAATGACTCTCGAGACAATGCTGGGGGCAGAAAGGGAGAAAAACGCCTATATCGGCCGGGACCAAGATTTGACGCTTACACTCCTTTGAATGAAACAGTCGAAAACATCTTCCTGGCCACCCAAGACGAGCTTAAATACAAACGCCCCCCGTACAAGAAGGAATCAGATCACGCAATCAAGTCTGGAAAGTTCTGCCATTTCCACGAATCCCATGGGCATGATACCAATGAATGCCGTCATCTCCGGGACCTGATTGAAGAACACATCAGAAGGAAGAGATTGGAACACTATGAAAAGGGTCAGGACAGGACTCCAGCTCCTGCCAAGGAGAACCCAGGGCAACTCCACCCAGAGATGGGCGGAAGAAATCACAACACCAGTGGTTCTAACCAAGAGAAGATAATGGTCCATACAATATCTGAAGGACCACACATCGCCGACAGAAATTGGGCAGAAATGGAAAGATATGGAAAGTCACTTAGAAACAATGAAGACTGCATCAATTCTGTCATGGAAGAACGCCGCCCGAAGCGGAAAGAGGATAATGACAACACATTCAGTAGGCGAGACCTAGAAGGAAGGCAGTGCCCTCACATGGATCCTATGGTCATCTCTGCCTGGTTCGGCCCAGCCGAAGTTTTTCGAATTCTGGTAGATACGGGAAGCTCCGTAAACATTCTATTCAAGCATGCTTTCGACAAAATGAAGTTGTCAATGAAGGATGTGTCTCCCTGCAACAAACCACTACACGGTTTCACTTGAGATGCGAAGATGCCCCTCGGGCAATTGGACCTCTTTGTTGAAATAGGAAGTCATCCCTCCTCCGTTGTGTGGAAACAAACATTTGTGCTAACAGATAACCACTCGGCCTACAACGCCTTTTTAGGAAGACCAGCCTTGTCTGACTTCCAGATTGTCCTGGTCACTTGGTGCCTGAAGATTAAATTTCCAACAGATAATGGGATAGGGGAAGTAGAAGGAAATCAGGACACCGCTCGAGATTGCTATGTAACTGAACTTCGCAATAACCGCAGGAAGGATAAAGGGAAGGATGCAGAGACTACTTTTTGCAAGAAAAACTTGGAAGCATAGCAACTAAAGAAAGCCCCTCCTCTTTGATATACCAGTGATCCTTTCAATGAATTAGACCCCAAGGACAAAGAGGAGGAGCCCACCGCCGAGCCTGCAGAGGCTATGGAATTTGTACCTGTAGACAAGCACGACCCAAGTAGACTGCTGAGAATCGGGTTTCAGTTAAGAGCAGAATTGAAGGATCAACTCATCGATTTTCTTCGCCGCAACTTGGATGTATTTGCATGGATGCACGCTGACATGACTGGAATCTCCCCAGACGTAGCATGCCACGTACTGAACATCGATCCCACCAAGGTGCCAGTAAAGCAGAAAAAGAGAAGTATGGGGGCATAACGATCAGCAGCCCTCGAGGAAGAAGTAAAGAACCTACTTTCCAATAACTTTATACGAGAAGCCATCTACCCGGAATGGATCGCCAACCCGGTACTTGTAAAGAAGGCTAATGGGAAGTGGCGAACATGCATTGACTTCTCCAACTTAAATGACGCCTGCCCGAAGGATTGCTTCTCACTCCCCTGAATCGATCAACTCGTGGACAGCACAGCCGGGCACGAACTCTTATCTTTTATGGACGCATACTCAGGATATAACCAGATTCCTATGCACGCCCCGATCAAGACCACACTAGCTTCATCACTGACCGGGGATTGTACTGCTACAGAGTAATTCCTTTTGGACTTAATAACGCCGGAGCTACTTATCAGCACCTCGTCAACAAGATGTTTGCGAAACTAATAGGACGAACTATGGAAGTTTATGTGGATGACATGCTGGTAAAATTGAGGAAAGCCAACGATCATGTAAGCCACCTGGACGAGATGTTTCAAGTACTTCGCCAATATGGAATGAAGCTGAATCCTCTAAAGTGCTCCTTCGGAGTATCGTCGGGAAAGTTCTTGGGATTCATCGTCCATGCCAGAGGGATTGAAGCAAACCCCGAACAAGTCCGGGCTTTGCAAGATATCAAGATACTATCCACTCGAAGAGAGATGCAAAGCCTAAATGGGAAGGCGGCCGCCCTAAGCAGATTCATCTCTAAAGCAACCGACAAATGCATCCCTTTCTTCGAAGCCCTAAAGAAAGATAAAGGATTCGAATGGACTGACGAATGCTCAACAGCCTTCCTTAACCTAATCGAACACCTCCAGAGACCACCAGTACTCTCAACTCCAAATGAAGGCGAAGAACTATACCTATACCTTGCTGTATCGTCCCATGCTATAAGCGCCGCTTTGGTGAGAGAAGACAACCACGCGCAGCGGCCCGTATACTTTGTAAGCAAGAGATTTACGGGGGCGGAAGCCAGATACCCTAAACTTGAGAAGCTAGCATACTGTTTGCTAATCACGTCACGGAAACGGCGACACTATTTCCAATCTCATTCCATCGGAGTACTGATCGATCAACCGCTAAGGCAGGTACTCCATCGTCCTGACACTTCTGGACGACTACTTAAATGGTGCATTGAACTGAGTCAATATGATATCACCTACCATCCTCTCACCGCCATCAAGGGACAAGCCATGGCCGATTTCACTGCTGAATTCACTACCAACGAAGGTAAGGAGCAATCTGAAATAGCATAAGATATCAAGTGGAATCTCTTTGTAGATGGAGCATCAAACGAACAACGCTCGAGCGCAGGTATTGTGATAATCACCCCCAGGGGAAGGAAGCTGCACTATGCCCTAAGGTTGGAATTCGCTGCCACCAACAACGATGCAGAATATGAAGCAGTAATAGTAGGATTAGAACTTGCCTTAGAAATTGGAGTCAGTTCTTTATGTCTTCATAGTGATTCTCAACTTATCGTAAACCAAGTACTAGGAGAGTTTCAGACTCGAGGAGAATGACTCACAACATATCTAAAGAAAACCAAGCTGCTACTCGATCAGTTGGACCACTATTTAATCAAACACATTCCTCGAGAGGAGAACCGAGAGGCTGACGAACTGGCAAAGCAAGCTAGCATGAAGAACAACACCATTTCCGGAACAGTAGCCATCTCAAAACAACTAGCCCCAAGTTTCAAACAAGAGGATCTGATAGCTGCAATCGAAGAAGAAACTTGGATGACTCCTATCCGGAAATACTTACAAGATGGCACACTACCCAACGAGCGTAACGAAGTCAGGAAAATCTTGAGAAGAGCTTCCCGCTACACAATACAAGAAGGCATCCTCTATCGACGCGGCTTCTCTAACCCCTTATTAAGGTGTGTTGGTGGAAGGGAAGCCAAGAAAATCTTATCCAATATCCATCAAGGGAGCTGCAGAGATCACACTTGTGGGCAGACTTTGGCAAAGTAGACACTCCGATATGGATATTACTGGCCCACTTTAAACAAAGACGCCTTAGACCTCGTCAAAAGATGTGACAGATGTCAGAAATTTGCTAAGATTCCTCGACTACCAACAAATGAGATTACTCAAATGACTAGCCCTTGGCCCTTTGCAGTATGGGGAATTGACTTGATTAAATTAGCATTACTTAAATTTTGAATTCATCCCAATTCTTTATTATTGACTTAAATGTAACGACCCAGGATTTTTATTAATTAAAATTTGAATATTTAATTAATTTTAAATATTAATAAGTGAATTTATAAGTCGAATAAAGTTATATTTGAATTATTGGATTTAATTGAATAATTAAATCGATAATTTAATACGTGAAATTATGGAAATAATTGAAAATTGAGTTAAATATGATTGAAAATGATTTGTAAAATTTTATTTTATCATATTGAAGTTAGAAAGATATTTTAGAACTTTTAAAATCGAATTAAAAGTTAGTTTGTGAAAATTGAATATTTTAATATTTAATCGACTAGTGAAAATAGCCAATTTTTGAACAGTCTCAGAATTGAACGAAAACAGTTCCATTGGATCTGTAATAGTTAGTTATTACCAGATTTCAAATTTTGTGTCAATCGGAGTTATCATTTGAGCGTGGAAGCTCGAAACGCATTGATTTATTTTTAATTTTAATTTGGCGAGTTAAAATAGCCATTTTTCAAAAAGTCTCGGATTTCGACGAAACTAGTTTCATCGGATCCGTAATGTGATATTATTGTAAGGTTTCAAATTTCGTATCAATTGGATTTACGGTTTGTCCGGTACAAATTAAAACGCCTAGAAAATCGCTTAAATCGGTTTAATTTAAATTGAGCGTTTACAGCCATAACTCGCACATACTTCCGAATTAGCTTCCGAAACCTATTCCATTGTGTCCGAAACGCGGGATAAACCCTAGAAATGCTGGTTACGGCGCGTAAATCGGAGTTCGGAATTTACGGATGAATAGTGTTCGATTTTTCCTATAAATACACCCACCCTCTTCATAATTTAGAAAAAAATAAATAAAACAAAACCCTAGTTTTTGCTCAGCCGCCTCTAACATATGAATGGCCAGAAATTCATGATCTTCATCCCTCAATCTCTCTCAATCTACAAAGAATTAGCCAAAGTTGTTAACTACAAAATCGAAGAGCATGAAGAGAGCTTTCAATCCATACGGTTGAGATCGTGTTTGGAGCATCGTAGTGGGAGATAGGGAGGGCCAACCATGCTTACTTGCGCACGTATTTCGAGGAGTTAGAGCAGGCCGAGCTTCGGTGGTTGGTGGTGGAGGTAGCTATCACGAAGAGCTTCCTATTGCAAGTGGTTTGATCGAGTTTTATCGAGTCTTGATGGAGTAAATTGAAACCCTAATCTATGATGATGGGTTGAGTGTGTGGCCTGGAAACGTGAAGGAGAACGAGAGGGAGAGGAAGAAGAAAGGAGCGGTCACGATGCAGTGGAAGCAAGATCAAACGGCTGGGGATTAGTGTCGGTTTTAATTTTTAAAATTTATGTTGTAAATTATAAATTATAAAATCGTGTAACTTCATATTATCATAACTTTTTCATATGAGGTCGAAAACGCGCGAAACCAGTTGCGTTGGAATCGTATGGACGAGCACTACGCGATGGAGTTAGTTTGGAGTTGTTTGGAGTTAGTGAGAATTTTGGGTAAAATTAAACGTCCGTTTAATTTTATTCGAAATAAATCGCTAAAACGGAATTTAAAATCAAGGTGAGAACTTCTCACTCAATCGAATCAGTTTCGATTTTATTTTAAATAGTTAGATTTAAAATATTTGAATGCATGTTTGAATGATGTTTGTTATCTATTAATTGTTAAAATAGACATTATACGCCGTTAGTAAGCGGATGTTATTTATTAAAAACATATACCGCGAATATTTCATAAACAGTGAAATTGGTATTATATATAATAGCAATATATATATATTGGCATATGTATATATTGGAGTTATTGATTTCCCGCATTTATTTGTTTAGCGGATGAGACCCTATTGCGCCGTTATTAAGCGGATAATATTTAATAAGAACATATACCGCGATAATTTCGTACTGGAACGGAATTGGTATTGTGCTAATGTTTGTGGATGCAGAAAAACAGGTTGGAGGGATCCAACTGGATTCCTCAACAGTATTTATTTAATTTCAGATATTTTGATATTTGATGGATTATCATATCGATATATGATATCGTTGTTGTCGTGATTGACTATTTGGTGTGTAGCATCATTGGACCCAGATTTTGGGATTTTAAAATGATTTTAAAGTGATTTTAGAAAGTATACGTTTTATAAAATAATTTTGGAATTGACCCATTTTAAATAGATAAACGTTATAATTTTTAATGTTATAAAAATTATGATTTTTGAGAAATATAGTTAAAAACTGATTTTTGAGAATATGATGCTAATGATTTTATAAAATAGTCTAATCGGGATTTTAGAATTCATTGTGAAAAGTTTAAATATAGGATTTATAAAATTTAATTATTTTATGAATCAAAAATGGTGAAATTATAAAGGAGATTAAATATGTTTTAAAAAGGATAATATAAATTGATTTATATTAAGAGATTTATAAATGGATATTTATAAATTGAAATATGGACATTATAAAATGAGTTTTTATAAGTGTTTGAATGAAGTGAAAATGAATTTCATAATTGAATGGAATTTATAGAATTTTATACGGTGAAGTTATAAATGGAATTTTATAAGCAGTAGGTTTATAAAATTTATTAAGTTATTAAAATAATGATTTTGGATAAATGAATGAATCTTATAAGTTATAAGATTTATAATTTGGGAAGTTAAAAAGAACGATTTTGTAAAATAATCGTTTTATAAGTATTTAACTTATAATATGAACTTTTAGTTTATAATTGAGTTATAAACTGGAATAGGTTAATAAAAGAATTTATAAAAAGGAAGTTTTTATAAATAAATAGAAATGGAATTTATAAACGTTGTTTTATAAATTCGCAAATGACTTATTTTGACAAGAAAATTTGTTGAAACCTATAAGTGGAGTTATATTCACGTTTTGACTGTGAATAATCCTTTGAAATAAAATGAATAAAAGAATGAAATTTATTAACGTAGTATATTCACGTTTTTGAATAGTGAATAATTCTTTTAAATAAAATGTATAAAAGGATGAAATGTGTTAACGTAGTATATTCACGTCTTTGAATAGCGAATAATATGTTAAAGAAATTGTTTTGAATGTGATATTTGAAATAGAATTAAAACGATCTAACGATGTTTTAAATGTGTTGAGATTCGAAACCATAGATTTCAACATTTATTGTTGAAATAGACGTTTTCGAGAAATAGAAGGAAATAATGGACTATAACACTGTTGTTATAGTAAATGATTTCTGAAAGGAAATGTTTTGTATAGTATTGGGATTTATATATCTATTTTAATTTCGAATCCCTATACTAGTTATTTTGGGTTGTCGTAACGATGTTTTACGCAACATTCGTTTTGGCCCAAATAAATATGTTGAAGAGAATGATTTCCTTAATAGAATGAAATATATACTAAATTTCGATTTAAGTATATTGAATATTTTCCAAGGGTGAAAATAAATAAAATTTGTGAATTACTTATGAATAAATAAGTATGGAAATGTTTTTCCAATATGAAATGAAACGTTTAGAGAATTTATCTTTTTGAAGATAAATTGAAATGAATAATTGAAATCGAATATTCATAGATATTTTGGATTATAAATTCACTAAGGAATTTATAAATGAAAGGGGAAACTTGTTTAAAAATAAATATTGATTTATTTTTGAAGTGTGAAATTTTATATCCTATAAAGATATTTTGGAAAATAAATAATTTGGAAAATTATTTGGAAACTGGTGATGTGTGCATATCTATTGATAGTTCAATAACCGACTATCAATATTTCCCTTTGAATGGGTATTGGATATGATTTGTTTGAATTTGAATGCTACACTTATTTTTGAATAAGCGCTCACTATTCGGGTTAACCGGGAAAGGACCATGGGGTCGTATAACCCATTCCGAATATGTGATACGTCGTTGTGAATTGCATTGAAGATCGGTGTTGAAGACCCGGTATTTGCGAGAGCGATAGGATGACCTGTCGATTTACTCTGCACCGAGTTGCTCCGGTATAGAGTTCTCCATATGTGATGGGAAATCCGATCAGGATTGTGAATATCCGGATTGCAAGGACTTCTATGTAAGTGCCTTCGGTTTTGTTCGAGCCCGGAACAGACTTGTATGGATTGTATGTCTGACATTACAAGTTGAGATATAAAGCCGATTTCATTCAAATATATTTCTGTTGGTGGCGGAGAATTTATTCTTTTAGCTTAACA
Organism: Allium cepa; assembly: GCA_030765085.1. Lineage (NCBI taxonomy): Eukaryota > Viridiplantae > Streptophyta > Magnoliopsida > Asparagales > Amaryllidaceae > Allium > Allium cepa. Next base: position 686,399,755 of record CM060932.1, on the reverse strand, counting down.
CCCTTCTCTGAGACGTACGAGCTCAGAGGTTATATAGTTGAAGTTATCAGCGATATATTCCCAATTTGGTAATGTGACATGCTGAGTGTTGCTGAAATGATCATTGTGTTGATTATTGTGATAGGATCGTTTATTTGATCGTCTATCCTGGTGATCATTGTGTTGATCATTTGTTGACCCAAAGCATGGCTTTTGTATAAAGTATGTTTTCGTGGACGTGACTTCGTCGAACCTCACACCTCGGAAATGGTCAAAACAGGAAAGATGCGGCAAGGTTATGAGGGGTAGCTCCCTTTAGGGTATGTACATTTCCTTCTGGATAGAGGTGGTATCATGGTATGGAGCCCAGATATTTAACCTATGTGGTTACTGCGAATTTATTACTTTGTGGTTGTTGGTTATCGGGATCCCGTGAGAAAGGTCGTTTACGATCGGGGAATGGCATGCTCGTGTCAGTAGTTACCCAGTTAGGGGTAACCCGGCCTTGTGTTGGCAGAGTTCCGGTTTGGTTCTCGGGGATGTCTTTCCAGAGGCATTCTCATGTGGCAATGGGAAGTTCCTTGGCCTGACCATTTGTTGGAAATCCAAAGAAACAATACGAAACTTGTACGGTTTTAGTTGTAGAACCTATCATTCACTTATGGTGTCGCAACACTGTTTGGATGGTAGCTATAGTAGGCATAGTCGAAATGTCTATGTTGGCTAAGATTTATATTCTACTTTCGAAATGAATTTTCCCTACACTATGCACTAGTAATAATATCAAATGTTATTTTAAATGCGTATCAAGCATCTTTGACGATCATAAGGAGAAATCTCCTCCGATTCTGCGTTTGCATTGTGTGTGTGTGCGGGAGGCCTTATGGTAGTCTCATTTTTAAAAGCATTGCGAATTGAAATAAAAATATTCCTCTATTTTGTTTTCAAAGATAAATAAACTGTTTTGAGTTCTCACACCAGTCACATGACTGACTCGGAGTTTATTGTTTTCCTTCCTAAACTCTGGGTGCCCACCAATTTCTACACGGGCAGTCAAGAGTTAAGGTTTATCAGGATATTCTGGATATTCTGGAGTTGCTGGAGGCAAGCTGGATGGCATGACGTATTACTAGTTATATAGTATTTCTTTTTCCGCTGCACTGTTTGTTGTTGTTGTTGTACACTCTGATGATATGATGTAATGAAATCTGATGTAATGTAATAACTGATATAGTTCTTTGTTTAAGATTATTCATTTATTATTATATGTTGTTCCGCTGCGAATTGTGAGATTCTGATGTGATTTTATCGTTTTCTGTTCTGTTCCGTTGTTTTCCCTATGTTCCTTTCTGTTCTATTTTCTATTTTCTATTCTCTCTATTTTCTACCTTCTTCTATCTTCTTCTATCTTTTTCTCTTCTCTTTTCTTAAATTCTTTTTCTTAAACCATAACATTTCGGGTTTTTGGCCTTCGATTTCCCGGAAGTCGATAAAGTGAGTATCGATGTTGAATTTTCGAAAGTCGAAAATTTTCGAAGCGTTACATTTGATATCAGAGCTTATGGTTAAGCGACAACCATGGTTCTGTTGGGTATTACTCATTAGAGATAGAGTCAGTAGTACTCTAGAATGAGTTTGAGTGTAATAATAGCTATGAGAGCGTATTTGTTAGTGAATATAAAATTGTTTTATATTGTGTTGACTTATCGGTTGATTGTTTATAGATTTCGGTCGATGTAGTCTTGCTAACTATCGTAGATAGGAGTTTCTAAACTCTTAAACAAGATGAACCGACATAATATTGTTTTAAATTGGGTAAATGAAATAATTTTGCCTTGATTATATTTTATATATAAAGAAATAATTTTCAGAATTATTAAAGAGTATATAAGATGATTGTTTAGTTGTTTGAATAATCTAAATAAAAGAATAATTGTATAAGCAAAAGAATTATAAGAATGGAATTATAATTAAAGTGATTTACAATTGTGAAATAAACTTATATATATATGAGAAGTGAAACTATATGAATATATTTATGAATATGAGTTATAAATAAAAATGAATTAAAAGTTAAATGGAAATTTACTTTAAAAATGAAATATAACTTAAGTGATATGGAATGAAGTTGATATTGATATCAAAGTAAATTAATAAAAGTTAAGTGATAGATATGAACTTAAGTTATGTAAATGAAATTCAACTTTAGAAATTGAATTGAATTAATGAATTGAATGGATTAAATAAATCAATTGAATGTGAATTTAGTTGATATGGAATAATGAATGTAAGTGTTAATTCATTAAAATCTAATGTTATTAGAAAGTTGAATAATTGAATGAAAATCAATTAAATTAAACCAATTGTAAGCAAAGGAATTTGGTTGTAATTAATATACATTGGTTGTTATATGATTGTTAGTTGATTGTATATAATTCATTAAGTATTAATGAAAGTGAATTAGTGAAATTTAAAGCTATGTAATTGAATTCAAATTAGAAGTAAATAAATTTGAATAGAATTAAATTTGAATTGGAAGTGAACCAACTTGAATATGAATTAGTTGAAAATGAATGCTAGTAAATCCAATGTTAATGAATCTAATGTGATTTAAATTGAAAACCAATTCATTGAATATTAATGAGAATATGAATGAATATTTATTGGTTATGGATGATAGATGGTTGATGTTTGCATTTGTTGTTTTGTTTCATTTGCTATGTTGACATATATAGTTATTATGTTACTATACGTTGTATATTGAGATTATTATCATATATGCATGTTCTCATGTTGTTTGTTGAGTAATTAGTAGGTGCGGATCGCGTTTGCTTCGCATTTGGAGCTCGCTTTTGCGCTATATTAGCCGTATATGCTTGCTAATAAAATATAAGGTACATATCTCGGATTCAATATCGTACTTTTATACTTTTTTCCCTTCGGGGTGCCTCATTACTTGATGAGATGTATATTTGTGATATATATACTGTCATTTTTTTCGGATCGAGCCGCGCAAAGGAGATTATGGCGAATTTTTCCGGAAATTTAAGGCGTTAGAAAATTTTTGAGAAAATTGGAAATTTTTTTGAAAACTTTAACTTTGATTTTGGAATTGAAAGTTAAACAATAGTAGTTGTTTTTGAAAGGATAACTAAGTATGATTTTGAAAACTTAGTAAAGATTGTAAGAAGTTTAACTATGAATTATGGAAAATTAATAGATTCTGTAATTTTTCTTACTTGTAATTTCGAGGACGAAATTCTTTTAAGTGGGGAAGATTGTAACGACCCAGGATTTTTATTAATTAAAATTTGAATATTTAATTAATTTTAAATATTAATAAGTGAATTTATAAGTCGAATAAAGTTTTATTTGAATTATTGGATTTAATTGAATAATTAAATCGATAATTTAATACGTGAAATTATGGAAATAATTGAAAATTGAGTTAAATATGATTGAAAATGATTTATAAAATTTTATTTTATCATATTGAAGTTAGAAAGATATTTTAGAACTTTTAAAATCGAATTAAAAGTTAGTTTGTGAAAATTGAATATTTTAATATTTAATCGACTAGTGAAAATAGCCAATTTTTGAACAGTCTCAAAATTGAACGAAACTAGTTCCATTGGATCCGTAATAGTTAGTTATTACCGGATTTCAAATTTCGTGTCAATCGGAGTTATCGTTTGAGCGTGGCAGCTCGAAACGCATCGATTTATTTTTAATTTTAATTTGGCGAGTTAAAATAGCCATTTTTCAAAAAGTCTCGGATTTCGACGAAACCAGTTTCATCGGATCCGTAATGTGATATTATTGTAAGGTTTCAAATTTCGTGTCAATTGGATTTACGGTTTGTCCGGTACAAATTAAAACGCCTAGAAAATCGCTTAAATCGGTTTAATTTAAATTGAGCGTTTACAGCCATAACTCGCACATACTTCCGAATTAGCTTCCGAAACCTGTTCCATTGTGTCCGGAACGTGGGATAAACTCTAGAAACGCTGGTTACGGCGCGTAAATCGGAGTTCGGAATTTACGGATGAATAGTGTTCGAATTTTTCCTATAAATACACCCACCCTCTTCATAATTTAGAAAAAAAAATAAAACAAAACCCTAGTTTTTGCTCAGCCGCCTCTAACATATGAATGGCCAGAAATTCATGATCTTCATCCCTCAATCTCTCTCAATCTACAAAGAATTAGCCAAAGTTGTTAACTACAACATCGAAGAGCATGAAGAGAGCTTTCAATCCATGCGGTTGAGATCGTGTTTGGAGCATCGTAGTGGGAGATAGGGAGGGCCGACCGTGCTTACTTGCGCACGTATTTCAAGGAGTTAGAGCAGGCCGAGCTTCAGGTGGTTGGTGGTGGAGGTAGCTATCGCGAAGAGCTTCCTATTGCAAGTGGTTTGATCGAGTTTTATCGAGTGTTGATGGAGTAAATTGAAACCCTAATCTATGATGATGGGTTGAGTGTGCGGCCTGGAAACGTGAAGGAGAACGAGAGGGAGAGGAAGAAGAAAGGAGCGGTCACGATGCAGTGGAAGCAAGATCAAACGGCTGGGGATTAGTGTCGGTTTTAATTTTTAAAATTTATGTTGTAAATTATAAATTATAAAATCGTGTAACTTCATATTATCATAACTTTTTCATACGAGGTCGAAAACGCGCGAAACCAGTTGCGTTGGAATCGTATGGACGAGCACTATGCGATGGAGTTGGTTTGGAGTCGTTTGGAGTTAGTGAGAATTTTGGGTAAAATTAAACGTCCGTTTAATTTTATTCGAAATAAATCGCTAAAACGGAATTTAAAATCAAGGTGGGAACTTCTCACTCAATCGAATCAGTTTCGATTTTATTTTAAATAGTTAGATTTAAAATATTTGAATGCATGTTTGAATGATGTTTGTTATCTATTAATTGTTAAAATAGACATTATACGCCGTTAGTAAGCGGATGTTATTTATTAAAAACATATACCGCGAATATTTCATAAACAGTGAAATTGGTATTATATATAATAGCAATATATATATATATTGGCATATGTATATATTGGAGTTATTGATTACCCGCATTTATTTGTTTAGCGGATGAGACCCTATTGCGCCGTTATTAAGCGGATAATATTTAATAAGAACATATACCGCGATAATTTCGTACTGGAACGGAATTGGTATTGTGCTAATGTTTGTGGATGCAGAAAAACAGGTTGGAGGGATCCAACTGGATTCCTCAACGGTATTTATTTAATTTCAGATATTTTGATATTTGATGTATTATCATATCGATATATGATATCGTTGTTGTCGTGATTGACTATTTGGTGTGTAGCATCATTGGACCTAGATTTTGGGATTTTAAAATGATTTTAAAGTGATTTTAGAAAGTATATGTTTTATAAAATAATTTTGGAATTGATCCATTTTAAATAGATAAACGTTATAATTTTTAATGTTATAAAAATTATGATTTTTGAGAAATATAGTTAAAAACTGATTTTTGAGAATATGATGCTAATGATTTTATAAAATAGTCTAATCGGGATTTTAGAATTCATTGTGAAAAGTTTAAATATAGGATTTATAAAATTTAATTATTTTATGAATCAAAAATGGTGAAATTATAAAGGAGATTAAATATGTTTTAAAAAGGATAATATAAATTGATTTATATTAAGAGATTTATAAATGGAAATTTATAAATTGAAATATGGACATTATAAAACGAGTTTTTATAAGTGTTTGAATGAAGTGAAAATGAATTTCATAATTGAATGGTATTTATAGAATTTTATACGGTGAAGTTATAAATGGAATTTTATAAGCAGTAGGTTTATAAAATTTATTAAGTTATTAAAATAATGATTTTGGATAAATGAATGAATCTTATAAGTTATAAGACTTATAATTTGGGAAGTTAAAAAGAACGATTTTGTAAAATAATCGTTTTATAAGTATTTAACTTATAATATGAACTTTTAGTTTATAATTGAGTTATAAACTGGAATCGGTTAATAAAAGAATTTATAAAAAGGAAGTTTTTATAAATAAATAGAAATGGAATTTATAAACGTTGTTTTATAAATTCGCAAATGACTTATTTTGACAAGAAAATTTGTTGAAACCTATAAGTAGAGTTATATTCACGTTTTGACTGTGAATAATCCTTTGAAATAAAATGAATAAAAGAATGAAATTTATTAACGTAGTATATTCACGTTTTTGAATAGTGAATAATTCTTTTAAATAAAATGTATAAAAGGATGAAATGTGTTAACGTAGTATATTCACGTTTTTGAATAGTGAATAATATGTTAAAGAAATTGTTTTGAATGTGATATTTGAAATAGAATTAAAACGATCTAACGATGTTTTAAATGTGTTGAGATTCGAAACCATAGATTTCAACATTTATTGTTGAAATAGACGTTTTCGAGAAATAGAAGGAAATAATGGACTATAACACTGTTGTTATAGTAAATGATTTCCGAAAGGAAATGTTTTGTATAGTATTGGGATTTATATATCTATTTTAATTTCGAATCCCTATACTAGTGATTTTGGGTTGTCGTAACGATGTTTTACGCAACATTCGTTTTGGCCCAAATAAATATGTTGAAGAGAATGATTTCCTTAATAGAATGAAATATATACTAAATTTCGATTTAAGTATATTGAATATTTTCCAAGGGTGAAAATAAATAAAATTTGTGAATTACTTATGAATAAATAAGTATGGAAATGTTTTTCCAATGTGAAATGAAACGTTTAGAGAATTTATCTTTTTGAAGATAAATTGAAATGAATAATTGAAATCGAATATTCATAGATGTTTTGGATTATAAATTCACTAAGGAATTTATAAATGAAAGGGGAAACTTGTTTAAAAATAAATATTGATTTATTTTTGAAGTGTGAAATTTTATATCCTGTAAAGATATTTTGAAAAATAAATAATTTGGAAAATTATTTGGAAACTGGTGATGTGTGCATATCTATTGATAGTTCAATAACCGACTATCAATATTTCCCTTTGAATGGGTATTGGATATGATTTGTTTGAATTTGAATGCTACACTTATTTTTGAATAAGCGCTCACTATTCGGGTTAACCGGGAAAGGACCATGGGGTCGTATAACCCATTCCGAATATGTGATACGTCGTTGTGAATTGCATTGAAGATCGGTGTTGAAGACCCGGTATTTGCGAGAGCGATAGGATGACCTGTCGATTTACTCTGCACCGAGTTGCTCCGGTATAGAGTTCTCCATATGTGATGGGAAATCCGATCAGGATTGTGAATATCCGGATTGCAAGGACTTCTATGTAAGTGCCTTCGGTTTTGTTCGAGCCCGGAACAGACTTGTATGGATTGTATGTCTGACATTACAAGTTGAGATATAAAGCCGATTTCATTCAAATATATTTCTGTTGGTGGCGGAGAATTTATTCTTTTAGCTTAACACCCTTCTCTGAGACGTACGAGCTCAGAGGTTATATAGTTGAAGTTATCAGCGATATATTCCCAATTTGGTAATGTGACATGCTGAGTGTTGCTGAAATGATCATTGTGTTGATTATTGTGATAGGATCGTTTATTTGATCGTCTATCCTGGTGATCATTGTGTTGATCATTTGTTGACCCAAAGCATGGCTTTTGTATAAAGTATGTTTTCGTGGACGTGACTTCGTCGAACCTCACACCTCGGAAATGGTCAAAACAGGAAAGATGCGGCAAGGTTATGAGGGGTAGCTCCCTTTAGGGTATGTACATTTCCTTCTGGATAGAGGTGGTATCATGGTATGGAGCCCAGATATTTAACCTATGTGGTTACTGCGAATTTATTACTTTGTGGTTGTTGGTTATCGGGATCCCGTGAGAAAGGTCGTTTACGATCGGGGAATGGCATGCTCGTGTCAGTAGTTACCCAGTTAGGGGTAACCCGGCCTTGTGTTGGCAGAGTTCCGGTTTGGTTCTCGGGGATGTCTTTCCAGAGGCATTCCCATGTGGCAATGGGAAGTTCCTTGGCCTGACCATTTGTTGGAAATCCAAAGAAACAATACGAAACTTGTACGGTTTTAGTTGTAGAACCTATCATTCACTTATGGTGTCGCAACACTGTTTGGATGGTAGCTATAGTAGGCATAGTTCGAAATGTCTATGTTGGCTAAGATTTACATTCTACTTTCGAAATGAATTTTCCCTACACTATGCACTAGTAATAATATCAAATGTTATTTTAAATGCGTATCAAGCATCTTTGACGATCATAAGGAGAAATCTCCTCCGATTCTGCGTTTGCATTGTGTGTGTGTGCGGGAGGCCTTATGGTAGTCTCATTTTTAAAAGCATTGCGAATTGAAATAAAAATATTCCTCTATTTTGTTTTCAAAGATAAATAAACTGTTTTGAGTTCTCACACCAGTCACATGACTGACTCGGAGTTTATTGTTTTCCTTCCTAAACTCTGGGTGCCCACCAATTTCTACACGGGCAGTCAAGAGTTAAGCTTTATCAGGATATTCTGGATATTCTGGAGTTGCTGGAGGCAAGCTGGATGGCATGACGTATTACTAGTTATATAGTATTTCTTTTTCCGCTGCACTGTTTGTTGTTGTTGTTGTACACTCTGATGATATGATGTAATGAAATCTGATGTAATGTAATAACTGATATAGTTCTTTGTTTAAAGATTATTCATTTATTATTATATGTTGTTCCGCTGCGAATTGTGAGATTCTGATGTGATTTTATCGTTTTCTGTTCTGTTCCGTTGTTTTCCCTATGTTCCTTTCTGTTCTATTTTCTATTTTCTATTCTCTCTATTTTCTACCTTCTTCTATCTTCTTCTATCTTTTTCTCTTCTCTTTTCTTAAATTCTTTTTCTTAAACCATAACATTTCGGGTTTTTGGCCTTCGATTTCTCGGAAGTCGATAAAGTGAGTATCGATGTTGAATTTTCGAAAGTCGAAAATTTTCAAAGCGTTACATTAAATTAGCATTACTTACATTGCATTAACATTGTTACTTAAAATCCATATCCAATTGCAGTTGATATTCTAATGAATACATTTTCTCTTTCCGTTATGTTATTAATTATCATCAAGGCACATCTAATTATCTTTATTGGTAAATGAGTGAATTTACTAGTAACCCACTATTATCACCTTTAATATACTTGTATATTTATTCTTCACAACAACTACTACTACCTATCAGAATTTAATTCGCCCTTAAATACAAAATTTGCAATTATTCTTATTATCATATTCCATTTGCTAAGTCATAACATTTGAATTTATTTATTAAATTGAAAGGTTCATTCAAGTTTATTAATTATTAACTTGCAATAACGTATCCCTAATTAAAATCAATTACAGTAACAATGTGTCCTTATATTAACAAATTTAATGCCTACCCTATATTTTCCGTATTCAAATTATATCCAGGTATAATACTTACACCATTTTATTTATTGAAATTTTATTCAAATTACTAATAAATAGGTTTTAAGTCACCATTTATATATTTTAATTTAGCGTTCATTTCAATATTTGTTAATAAAGTTTTATTTCTACTAAATTTAATTACACAACTCATTAATTCAACAAAATTAAATTAATGAAAATTACGGGTCGTTACACTCTCCCCCACTCAAAACTTTTCGGCCTCGAAAAGAAAAAAGAAGGGAGAAGGAAGAATTAAATAAACAATACATCTTATTCAAAATATTAACTTATAAACAATAATTTACCAAATTTATTACTTCAAATAAAATATACCCATCTTATAATCAATATAACTTTTTATACTTGAATAAATAAAGTTTGGAAAAACATTTTCAAAATAATTTCTAACTCCAAAAATTTATGAAATTTTTTGGCAGAGTCTCCCTTGTACGGAGAGGCTTAGGAGAAAATATTATCAAAATATAAAAATTATATTACATATATTATCCAAAATATTATATCCCAACCTGGGAAAATATATAAAATAGCACTATAAACCGAAATTCGAAACGTACCTATTTGTCGAGCAATTTACGCTTAATTTATGGAACCAAAGGTCGTAGCAATTTCTTCCATAACCTGCATTTTACTTATATAATCTAAAAGGGTTAACAATTATATAAATGAAATATTTAAGTGGTTTCAATCACTAACAACAAATCAATACAACAACCATCCATTTCAACAACAGCATACACACCAAATACAAAGCAACTATTCAATCAAACAAACAAATAGTTGTTGGGATTCAAAACTTTTAAATTGTACGTAATGAAGAATAAACTACTAGCGCATCATTTACTCAACAGTCTTAGATAAAACTGAATAGATTATTCATTCACCCAAATCCAATTTTAAAGTATCCTTGCCCAAACAACCATCAAGTAAACAACAACAAATCCAAACAACCATCAACTTAACTTATTATTAATTTCATTTATTACTTACAATATTCAATTTTTTTCATTTTAATGTCATGTAAATTTCATCTTTTTATTTACACAGTGATTTATCTTTTTAGTTTACATTCACTCATTAAATGTTTGCTTCATTTATTTTTACTTATTACTTAATTTCATTTATTACAGTACTCATCTTTTTGTTTATTAAAATAATTGACTTTAACATTTACTTAATTTTATTTATTTTCTTCCATTTATAATACCTACCTTTCTATTTCAATTAGTAGTCTTTTCAATTACACTTAAGATTATAATATTACAACATCAAATTCCTATTTATTAAGGAATTTCAGTAATTACTTTCATTACCTCAAATTTATTACTTGTATAATATTCTATTACAATCTCTTATTAAACATTCAACTTTTAATATTTGGTAAGTTATATATGTTATTTAAGGGTGTAATTTGGAAGTTATACAAGTTTGTTCCATTTCCTTTAATTAATTCATTGTTCAATTTTTTTAACCTTTTCCTTATAAGTTACAATTTCAACTTCCTTTTTATTTCCTTTATAACTTAGTCTTAAACCTCTTACCTAAATTAGAGGTTTCAATTATTAATTACTTACCTTTCATTTCACTACAATAATTGAAACAATCAATTAACGGAAATTTAAGAATCTAATACCGGGTTAAATTTCAAATTATTTTAAAATAATAGATAAATATATTCTTACAACTTATATATCTCTAATTATATTTAAAACAACTCAAAATTTATATATTTTTCAAAAATGAATCTGCAGTAGAACTACTACAGTGGCCTTCCCCCTTCGAAACTCGAAAATGAAAGTCGATGATGGGCCGCCATCACCGAAATTATTTTCCAGCGACAGAGAGGAAAGTACAAAACTTATTTTCTCCAAAATCTTCTTTAAAACAATTCTTCCGAATTATAATATAAAAATATTTATATCAGAAAATACTTACAAACAATATTATTCTATTCCAAAATTTATTCGAAAGAATTTCAAAACCCCGGATCTTAAGTTCTAAATTTCCAAATTTCATTTATTTTATTTTTCAATCTTATTTCTATTATTATTAATACTCTTTATTACCTAACAACCAATCTATTGCAGCCAAATATAGATATCATTTGAAAAAAAAATTATTTTGTACAGAAAATATAATAGGCAAAATTATTTCATTCACCTATATTAAAACAAATATTATGTCGGTCTGTCCTATTAAGTATTTAGAAACCCCTATTGATGTCACAGCGTCCCATGCACCATCCATAATTTATAAATACAAAACGGAACAGATTAACACAATATAAAAACCTTTTTATAACACTAACAAGTACGCTCTCATATATATACACTCAACGACTCCCATAGGGTATTACTGCCCTATTAGTAAAGAGTCAAACCCCACAAAGCTAAGGTTTATCGCTAAACAAAACTCCGATACCACATTGTAACGTCCCGCCTTTTCGCACGCTTTAAATTGACACACCTGCCAATTCAAACCATACGGAAGGGCGGATTGTTATGGGGTAGATAAGAAAAATGGAGAAGAAATAAAATAAAACAGAATCTCACAGCGGAAGGATAAAATATAATAATAAATATACAGTTCATAAAACTGTTTACAAACATTTGATTCTTCTTCATACAATAAATGTCAGAGTTCACATACCAATAAATACCAATGCAGCGGAATTAAATAGTGTAGTGGAATAATATAGTAGATAGTAATACTACAAATCTTCGTCTTCGTCCTCCAGAGCTAAAGTCTTCAAATCCTGAAACGCTCGGACTGACCCGACCGAATTTGAAAAGACAAAAACGCTCGAGGTAGAACTAAAAGATCTTATGTGAGTTAAATTAACAGAAATAAATATGAGTGCAGTAACTCAAGAGATGCTCGGGATTTACATCTCCTAAGGATCCGCTAAACTATTTACTATGTAGTATATTGCGCTATTATATTAGTGCCTATTTATAAAATAAACTTACTTTTAAATAGCGTTAAGGAGTTAACCAATCTCCCCCTTAACAAAATATTAGTCTCAGTAGTCCATCCAATATCATAGTCCCTCCTGATCGGGAAGCCACCAGAGGATACCACACGGGCTACGGGAGAAATCCAAACTTGTACACAGCTCGATAGGTAGGTGACACGGCACAACTAGGCAATGCCAGGGTAGATATACCAATTACGCTTCCGGATCGGTGGTAACGCGCAGCTACCGCCCACCTCGTACAAACTCCCCCAAATCAAAGAAATCAAAAGTGAAGGTGGCCACCGAATCAATCCAAAGTCAGAGTATAGTATCAAAGGGAAGTGTCCGATCAAATGTGCTACCTTATTAACCCGTCAATCGCTCCTGTTTTAGCCACCTTATGCCAACTCACGGGAGTTGGGTCCACGTATTTACCTTACAGGAAACGCCGCCACCAACCTACTTCATTTTGGAATCTCCACCGCGTACACGGTTGTTAAAGTGGTTTTCGGAGTTGGCAGAGAGTATGACAACTTCCGATCCCGGTCACTTTAACAACCAAACGTTATTATACCACCGCGGTCGTTTAAAATTAATTTTACTTTCAAAACAAGAATAAAATATCTATTTCAAAACCGTATAAATACGATATCCTTTCCATTACAAAACAAACTCATTTGATATTTTTTATAAACCCCAAATTAATTTAATATCATTTTATTTCAAATATATTTCTTTCCAAAATCATATTACTTTCAAATTTATAATAATTGAAAACCAACCATTTGAATTATAACTTTCAAACATAAAACTACGAAATTTGTAGCTTTAAAACCGTAACTTTCAAAACTTGGATGGTTTGGATATTCAAACAGTATATAGAATAAAATAATTTGCAATTAAAATTTCTTTATAAAATAAAAATAATTTCCGCAACTTACAATTTATTACATTTAAAATTAAGTCAAAATCCATAAATTTCAAAATCGCTTTAAGTTTCAATAACCACTTCAGTTTTAGTATATTTCAAACTTTGAATATTAAACAATTGGAACTAAGGTTGGAAATTTCTATTCAACAATTTAAAGTCCTATTATTTAGTTTTGAAGTATTTGCATAATAAACCGTAATCATTTAAGTAAAACTCAAATTACTTTTATCTAAAAAAAATTCATTCAATTTATTTATACTAGAAATATCCATTTAATTCATCTTGAATAAAATTTAGTTATAAATATCATACCCTCTTTTTTTTTTAAATCCCGAGTTAATAAATTCTACATCAACTTATGAAGTTAAATTCTTAATTAAGCTCGATTCCAAATGAATTTTCAACTTAACTCCCAATATAAATTGATTTAAAACGTTAAAACTCTATATATTCTTAATATCTTAACATGTACTTAACCATATAATATAAATAATCAAACTCCATTATTCATCTTATTTATTTTATTTAACAAATTTATACATAGCTTAAATTCAATAATTTAACCATATATGTATATAAAATAAGATTTTATATAAGGTCAAAAATTAATATTTATTAAACCGTATCCTATTCAAAACCATAAAATCCTTTCAAAAAAATAATTTTATATATATACCGCGGTACCTATATATAATTTTCTATCCTTTGGTCAAGTGATACAGATATTTATCATTTCAATCCGCAATTTAATAATAAAAATGCGGTTGTATATCATTTCAAACCGCGATCCCGAATGAAATGAAACGCATAACAATTTGCAGTTAATATAAATAAACATCCATTCATCCAAATATCAATCATCAACCATTTCTATTTCAATCATCATCAATTTCAACAAACATCAATAGAGCATATAAAATATAGCAGGTATCAACGAACAGTTTATATTCAAAAATAAATAAATAAATAAATAATTGTTTAACTAGCAGTTTATATGCAAAATAAATAAATTCTAACTGTCAATTTATGTGCAATAATAAAATTAATTAACAGTTAAATTAAATAAATGCGATTTAACTGAGATGATGAATAAAATATGCAAAATAGTCATAAATAAAATTCTACTCATATCTTAAATCAATTTAACAAACATAAGAAAACTTAAAAGTTGTGAGTGGGTTAAAACACTCACCTTTTGAATTTAAATTGAATTTAAATCCAATTTAAATAAAAAAAATTGACCGTCTCAGAATTTGTCCAAACCAGCTACATCAAGTCCGGAGTTCCAATACGAACCTAGCGGCGAAAACCGCGTATGAAACGGATCACGTACGAGAAAGTTATAGCAAAATTTTGTGTTTGAATTTCAATATTTAATTAAAACAACAAAAATAAAACTTACCCAAATCCACTAGCCACGTCATCTTTATCTCCTTTATCCCAGAACCTACGCACGCACGATAACCGAAAGGAACGAACCCTAACAATCGCGTCTCCTGAAAATTTGCGCCGCCTCGTACCGCGCCCCACCTGTCGAGTCGAACTCCATCCCTTCGGCTAGAAGCGCCGCCTCCACCAGCGTGGACCCCCGTGCCTCGCGATGAACCCACACCCCCCTTAAAACAACAGCCGCCGCATAAAACTTACTAACCCTAGTTAAACTTGTATGATGATCAAGCCGTTAATTCGATGCAATAACTACATAGATGAGGTCCCCTCGGCATTCTCCACAGCTCCATGCAAAAAGTCGATGATCCGACGATGATGATCAAGACACTACGAACGGCTGAAACTATTTTGCCCCTATCTGGACACCCAGAAACTACAATTGAAAAACGGATAGCACCATTGAATTACGCTCGTCGTGAGCAATAACATATATTTTTTTGGAATTTTTCTAAGGACTTTAAATTTTAGGCTTTTGATTTGATTTTGCAATTGCGTTTGGATCTAAGATTTGCATCCATTGAGGAAGAGAAAGAGTTGAGGAAATGAACGTACAACATATGAGAATAGATGGAGGCTAGAGTTTACAACTGGGTTTATATAGGTCGGTTAATAATTTGAATAGATGGATCGGGTTGGATATACGCATTACCGCTGACGTGGCCCAAAAATCCCGTTCTGACCCCGGAACGAAATTGGGTAAACCCATATATCAAAATAGGTGTTTAAAAATATTCTGAACACGATGGAAAAAGTTTCACGTCCAAATTCCATCGTATGAAGAAGTTATGCTGAAATCAATATTTTCAAATTGATTTCAATTAAATCGATTTCAAGGCGTTTCGCTTTCGTACGATCAAACGACAAGTCCGATCAATATGAAACTTGAAACCCTACAATAATTCACCGTTATGGATCCGATGAAAATGGTTTCGTCGAAATCCGAGTCCGTGACCAAAATGGCTATTTTTATATTAATTAAATAAATTAAGAATTAGTAAATAAATCCAATTTTTATATTTCAGTTTTAGAATTAGGAATTTTTATCACTTAAAAATTCTCAAACATTTAAAATGATTGAACAATTTTTAAATGTCAATTTATTAAAGATTAAATCAATATAAATCTTCAATTTTATAAAATTCAAAATTATAGATAAATTTCCAAAATTTCCTTTTAATTGAATTAGCCTATATTTATTCCATTCATTAATTTCAAATATAAGGGTTTACCATTGGATTTTAAAATTATCACATAAAATATTTCCCATTTTCAACTTAATTTTTAATTTAACGTAATAATTAAATATTTGATTTCATTTATTGGCAATAAATCCAACTATTATAAATTAAGTAAATTTACTCACCATTGAAAATTCAAATCCTATAATTCATCAAATTTATCATCTTGATTTACTTATTAATTTATAATTCTTTAAACCAATTGCCATATCAATTTTAAATGTAAATTATTTTACCAATTATAGTATTTATTTCACTTTCTTAAAACAATCCTTTTGTTACACTCTGAATCAATAAGTTTCAAATTAATCGAATTTGATTCAATTTTAACATTTTACTTACACTTAAATTTAGGTCATATTTAATTTATAACGTATTACTTCCCGTATTAATTTTACAATTAACCGTAATTATTAAAGTAACGCTAATAATAAATACGACCCTATAATTACTCAACATTTTAAACGAACGTTATTTCATTTTCCATTAGTGTAACATTCATTTATTTTATTATCACTTATTACAAATTCTAATTCCATTAAAAAATAAGCAGGTAATTTATAATATATGTTTACAACCCATATGTTACAAATTTTGAATTCATCCCAATTCCTTATTATTGACTTAAATTAGCATTACTTACATTGCATTAACATTGTTACTTAAAATCCCTATCCAATTGCAATTAATATTCTAATGAATACATTTTCTCTTTCCGTTATGTTATTAATTGTCATTAAGGTACATCTAATTATCTTTATTGGTAAATGAGTGAATTTACTAGTAACCCACTATTATCACCTTTAATATACTTGTATATTTATTCTTCACAACAACTACTACTACCTGTCAGAATTTAATTCGCCCTTAAATACAAAATTTGCAATTATTCTTATTATCATATTCCATTTCCTAAGTCATAACATTTGAATTTATTTATTAAATTGAAAGGTTCATTCAAGTTTATTACTTATTAACTTGCAATAACGTATCCCTAATTAAAAATCAATTACAGTAACAATGTGTCCTTACATTAACAAATTTAATGCCTACCCTATATTTTCCGTATTCAAATTATATCCCGGTATAATACTTACAACATTTTATTTATTGAAATTTTATTCAAATTACTAATAAATAGGTTTTAAGTCACCATTTATATATTTAAATTTAGCGTTCGTTTCAATATTTGTTAATAAAGTTTTATTTCTACTAAATTTAATTACACAACTCATTAATTCAACCAAATTAAATTAACGAAATTTACGGGTCATTACACTCTCCCCCACTCAAAACTTTTCGTCCTCAAAAAGGAAAAAGAAGGGAGAAGGAAGAATTAAATAAACAATACATCTTATTCAAAATATTAACTTATAAACAATAATTTACCAAATTTATTTCTTTAAATAAAATATACCCATCTTATAATCAATATAACTTTTTATACTTGAATAAATAAAGTTTGGAAAAACATTTTCAAAATAATTTCTAAGTCCAAAAATTTACAAAATTTTTTGTCAGAGTCTCCCTTGTACGGAGAGGTTTGGGAGAAAATATTATCAAAATATAAAAATTATATTACATATATTATCCAAAATATTATATCCCAACCCGGAAAAATATATAAAATAGCACTATATTACAAAATTATTTTGAAACTATATTATCTAAAGTTATGTTAAACGTTACGGAATAAATATATATAGAAGGGCGTCAGTCCTGATAGAAGGTAGTGAATAAATAAATAATTTTTTTAGACATGTTTGTTTGTAGTCAATACGGTTATAAGCCTTGTCATATAAGATACATGTATATTCAATATGATCCACTCATTAGCATATGCAAAATTCAAAAATTAGTATGATATAATAGTGTCATCCGGTGAATAAACAGATAATAGATTGGCCTATTTGAATGCATGCACGATATAATATAACCATTAGAAAAGTGAATATTGGGTAATATGTCCATTAGTAAGCACTAATTTACTTGAAAAACCAATGCAGCAGATTTCATACATCATAATAATGAAACCAAATTAAAATGAGAACATGTTAACGTCAACTTCAACCCCTTTACTTGGACTTCTGAAACTTTGAATGGATTTATACTTTATCAGGACATTCATTTTCATTGAACTTGAAATTCTTAACAAAACAAATGGGAATATAGTAACCATTTAGATACTGTAGAATTGATGGTATAAAACTTTATCTATCTGAATCAAAAGTATGGTGGAAAAAATCATGGCATCATAAATGGAATGGTGATGAATAGAAATCAATCTTCATAGGGTCTTAGGTTGGTAAACTACCTAATTCCCGCCTTTTTTTCTTCTCTTTAGTTCTTGTATCCAAAGCCAATAAGCAAACAATACCAGGAAACAAAAATAATGTATGAATGGAATAACCAAAGCACAATAGTACAGATGCACACAACAAATTCATCAAACTTAAGCATAATGTGTACGACTCAATATGACATATTTTTTTAAATTACCAAGTTATTTTAAAAATACTACATCATTAAAGCAGCAAACGACCAAATATGTTAACGGTACCATTGCACTGAAATCACATACGGAAAAAATCAAGTCAATGGAGTACAAACATCACTTAGGGAATGTAAATGTACCTAATACCTACAGTAGTCATGATACTCGATGTCGATATGCTGTTTATTTGTCGTCGTCGGCAGCAGGAAGGCAGATCCTCCTGCCTGTTCCATATTTCGTTGACCCGTAGGTTTCGGTGCAGTTAGAAAATCGAGGGATGTAACGACCCGCCTTTTTGGACAGTTTGAACCGACGATCAAATACACATGTCGATTCCAAACCATTCAAAAGGGCAGATGGTTATTGGGGTAAATAAGAAAAGAAAAGAAAGAGAAATAAAGGAAATGAAACAACACAGAATCTCGCAGCGGAACGATAAAATATAATAGTCAAATAAACAGTTCATGAAGCTGTCTACTATACTTTGACAATTATTTATACAACATTTATCAGAGTTTATACATATACAACAGAACAATTAAATAATGCAGCAGATAACATGATGCAAGGGTAATAATAGTAATAGTATACCAAATCTTCGTCTTCATCCTCCAGAATAGATCTTCAAAAATCTGAAAACTCAGGAATGACCCGAGCGTAATGGAAAGACAAAACACTCGAGTCAGGACTAAAATATCATTATGAAAGTGAAATCAATCGTAAATAAATATGAGTGTAACGGCGTCAGAGATGTTTACGGGGTTTGACATCTCCTATCCAGTGTCAACGTGCGTGCAATAACTCAAGAGATGTTACGGGATTTTTCATCTCTCAAGGATCCATGAAACTATCTACTATGTAGTAATATACGCTAAGTAGATAATGCCTATCAGTAATATAAAGTATCAAAATAGCGTTAAGGCGTTACCATAATCACCCTTAACACATTTTATATTCCCAAAAGCATATACAAGACCGTAGTTTCCCCAAAATCGAAAGTCACCAGAGGGCAATCCATATACTCAAGGTACAAATCAAAACGTAGTGGTCGCGAATAGGATAATCAGTATGACAAGGTACATGAGGCGATACCAACTAGGATACTAGTAGTTGCGTGATCCGAACTGATGTTGGGCATAGCCAGCAGCCACCCCAACACCGCGAAACAACACTCCCAAATCAAGGGGTGCACCCAAATCACATCACAAATGTAATAGAAATGGTATCGAAGAAGCGTGTCCGCTAGAGGTGGCGAACCTCAATGGCCCGGCGTGGCTCCTGTTTTAGTCATGTCAGGGGTCATCCAATATCGTTCTCTTTCTTCAGTCAACGCGTTCACCAAAAGCATCCACTTCATTCTGGATCAACACTCCGCGTATAATAGTTATTAAAGTTGTTTTCGGTATCGATAGAGAGTATGTCCATATCCGATCCCGGTCTCTTTAATAACTACGTATTATTACACCGTTGGCTCTTTTACATTTCAAATCGATTCATAATTTATATCAAAATATCATTATCGCTTCTAAAATCAAATCCATTTCAAATATCATCGTATCTATTCAAATGTATGGTTTCGTTTCAAAAATCAATTTTCGCATCAATATCTCATTTCGATTTCAAAATCATTTCGAATTTCAATTTAGGTTGCAACCTCATTTAACTCAATTCGTATTTAAATTCAAGATTTAAACATAAACATTTCACCTTATTAACCAGTTTGGAATTTTAGAAAAATAGTTTTAAGTAGTTTAAAAGTAGTTTTAAATATTTAAAATACTTAAACTCTTAAAAAATGGATGTGAAATAGATAAATTAGTTTAAAATAATTTAAATCGGGTTAAGTAGATTTAAAATAGATTAAAACAGTTTAAGTATCCAAAATGGTTTATATAACCGAGTAATTTGAAAAACAAAATAAAGCAGCTTCAAAACCAATCCATTTCAATTTATAACTTCCCAATTCAAATTAATTTCAATTTCCATTCTACCGATTCAATTTCGATTTCAATTCAAAACAACGTCAACTTTAACTTCAAATCAATTTAATTCTACATTCACCTTCAATTTATTCAATTTCAATTTTTATCGATTTGGAGCTTGATTTCAAAATATCCATTTATAACACTTAACAAATTTTCCATCAATTTTCGAGTTTAAATCCAAATTTCAAATATGATTCAATTCCAAGCTCGACTTCAAAATATCATTTTTATATCACTTTTACTTGGAAATATTCAAAGCTCGAATTAAGGTTAAATCTTTAAACCAATCAATTTTCGAAATTCAATCAAATCCCAATTTTTAAATCTCAAAGTCTCGACTTATATTATTTAACAATTTCTTTTAACCAAAATTTATTTCAACATTCCAAACTCAATTTTTCGATAAATTCTATTTCTACAAATTGGTTTCTATTTATAACTTTTAAATCAAAACATTTAAATAAATTTCAAATCGATGATTTTAAAAATTATTAATTTAGCCAATTCAGTGTCCATATATAATTTTCTATCCTATGGCCAAGTAATTATTTATTTCAATTAAATGTCAGGGATGAATATATATCACTTAAATCAATCATAGTGTCATATGTATGCATAACAGGTTATATATATAAACAATTAACATCCAAACATTCAAATATCAACCAATAGCATCCATCGAAATAAATCATCCAATAGACAATACAATTCATAGCAATTTCATAGTTATCAATGTCAGGTAATTTAATCGCAATTCAATTTTAATTTCAATTTCAATTTAACTGTCAATTTAATTTCAACGGTTAATTCAAATGACAATCTATATGACAATTAAATTTTATCAAACAACGACAAATAAAAACATAACACTTCATAATATCAAATTTAACTATCATAAAGATATTTAGTACGTTGTGAGCGTTGTAAAACACTCACCTTGATTTTACGATTTTTAATCAAATCGAACGACGTTCGATTTAACCCAAAATTTTCTCTAGCTCCAAACGATTCCAATCCAGCTCCATAGCGTAGTGTCCGGCAATACGAACGCAACGCAACTCATTTCGTGCGTTTTCGACCTCGTGGCAAAAAGTTATGATAGTTTAAAGTTTATCCGAATTTCAATATAAATAAAATTTTCAACTTTAATTTAAATTTTAAACCTTAACAATCATAGCCGCACGTTCTCCCCTACCCAGATCAGGACCGCACCCCTCTCTCTTCTCCCCCTACCAGTTTTCGAACGCAACCCATCCACGCCGTTCGACTACTACAAGCCGCACCCCCCCAACATCGACGAAACCCCATCACAACGGCACCATTCGAAAGCCTGTCTCGCGCTCGACCCAGGCCTGCCACCACGCCTGGTCCGGTCGCCTCCAGGCCGAGATTTCGCCCTCCAAACGCACGGCCTTCAAGCTCGTTTTCCCGTTGATCCACTTCGAATTTTACGATCTTGACCGTTGAACTGATAGTACTCGTTGCCCTCTACGTAATTGCAGTTGAAAACTTTTTGAAATTGTGAACGGATTCGAAGAATTTGAGGGGGGAAGAACTGACATTTTCGGCCATTGGTTGTAGAGGAGGCGGCTGGCGCCAAAACCCTAATTTTAATTTCTTTTTCCAATTTGTGAACAACATCGTGCTTTTATAGAAAATATTTCCAATTTACTATTCATCTGATTTTCCGAACTCCGATTTACGCACGATGACCGGCGTTTCTAGGGTTTATCCCACGTTCCGGACACAATGGAACAGGTTTCAGAGGCCAATTCCATCGTATGTGCGAGATACAGCAATAAACGATCGATTTAAAATTAAACCGATTAAACGATTTTCTATGCGTTTTGGCTCGCCCCAGACAAACGGTAAATCCGATTGACACGAAATTTGAAACCTTACAATAATATCACATTACGGATCCTATGAAACTGGTTTCGTCGAAATCCGAGACTGTTTGAAAAATGACTATTTTAACTCGTCAAATTAATATTAAAACAATTTCGATGCGTTTCGAGCTGCCCCGGTCAAACGACAACTCCGATTGCTACAAAAATTGAAATCCGATAATAACTAACTATTACGGATCCAATGAAACTAGTTTCGTCCAATTCTGAGACTGTTCAAAATTTGGCTATTTTCCAGTCGATAATTAAATATTAAAATATTCAATTTTCACAAATAAATTTTTAATTTAGTTTTAAAAGTTCTATAGCATCATTATAACTCCAATATGATAACATAAAATTTTGCAGATCGTTTTTAATCATATTAAACCCGTTATTCAATTATCCAATAAATTCTGAATATTTAATTTAAACAATTTCGCTTATCCAATAATTCATTATCTTATCAAATATTGAAATCGAACTTATAAGATTCAACCCTTAAAACCAATTCACAATTTAGAACACTAATTTCATTTTTCGGTTATTCAATTATTCCATAAGTTTTAAATATTTAATTTAAACAATTTACCTGTTCAATATTCAATATTTGATTTAAATAGATTTTACTTATCAATCAATTACTCTATAATACCCAATGGATTCAACATTCATTACCCTATCCAACTATTGATTGCAATGGCATTCGCTAAGTAGCATTTATGTTTCATTACTTGGATAATTATTGTTGCAATTCATTCCAGTTATTATTATTTCAAACGAATTACAAAAAAATTTCTAACACTAAATCACGAAATCTTATTAAATTAGCTATTTTATTTATCGAAAATTTATGGGTCGTTACACTCTCCCCCACTCAAAACTTTTCGTCCCCGAAAAGGAAAAAGAAGGGAAAAGGAACTAAGTATATAATTCAACATTAGATATATTTTATTTGAAAGTTACCAACTCATAAAACAATGAAATTCCACTTATAAAGTCGTAACTACGCTTCCACTAAGTTACTCTGAACGACTTACTAACTTTAAAAGTTAGTTATCAAAACGAGTTATAAAAATTTAAAACTTGAAAAATTTTCTAACACCCGGATTTTACGGAAAATTTCGGCAGAGTCTCCTTTGCGCGGCTCGATCGGTACAACTACAAAACGCCACTACGGGCCCCAAACCAGTAAAAGAAAATCAAAAGCCAAGTGGCTCATCGAAAATCACCAAATCCAATGACAAAATAAACATGTACCTTATATTTTATTAGCGAGCATATACGACTAATATAGCGCGAAAGCGAGCTCCAAAAGCGAAGCAAGCGCAATCTGCACCTACTAAACACTCAAAAAACAATGAGAGTCATGCATATATGAAAATAGTATCAATATGCATCATATAGCAACATAACAACTACATGTGCCAATCATAGCAAATGCAACAAAACAACAAATGCAACCATCAATCAAGTATCATCAAACACATCCATAACCAATCAATATAAATTCACTTCTCATTAATATTTATAGACTTGGATTTTAATTTTTATCATAGTTGATTCATTAACGTTGGATTTTACTAACATTCATTCTCAATTCAATCAGTTAATATTAACTAATTTATATTTACATTAGTTTACTTCCAATTTGAATCAAATTAAATTCTATTTAAATTCATTTAACTTCCAATTTGATTTCAATAATTTATAGCTTTCAATTTCATTAACACTTAATGAATTATATACTATCAACTATCAATCATATAACAACCAAAATCATACCCAACATAACCAAATTATAAATTTTACATTCAATTTGGTTTATCTCTTTTATATATATATCCTGTTATATAACTTTAAAAGAATCATTTTATATTTGGCATCTTAAATTTCCAATATTAACTTTAGTTAAGTCCGTAAGCCGTACATATATCATTCGTGAGCAATATCAATCTAATCGCTTATTCGATCACACAATTTCACTTCCAAACTAGTATCGTTCACCCGACTCTCTAGTGCGGACTCAGATTTGGTTCCTTGATTGGAAACTGTTACTCTCCTTGCATAGCCATATACTATGATAGAGAATTCCAAAATCAAATTAAAAATCCATATCTAGGGTTCGCCGTCGAAAATCGAGTGAAAAATCCTAACTTGGATCGATATAAATCATCTCGAAATTTTGTGCCCGAATTTGGAACAAATCGTTATGCGAATAAAATAATATACGTACAATCTCACGTATTACCTTCCAATGGATTTCTATCCAATTTATCTATACTAAATTATTTTATTGGCTTCTATTTTTTTCCACTTAATTACTCACAATCCATTATTCAATTAGTATATTCAATTCTTTACATAGCATATTCTTTAACATTATCTTTTCTTAAACATCATATCATAGAATTTGCTTACTCAAGTTCAATTTAAACATTCCACATAATTTAATTAAACTCAATTTTTATTTTCCAATTGATTCTTAGCTATACCAAATTCTTTTGTTTTCATTTACTTCGATTTCATAATTTTAGTTAATAACAAATTTATTTATGGAACATCTTATTAATCATCACTTTAGTTTATTAATCATCCTATAAAAGTCTAACTTCTCATATATGACTTTTCTTAGTTTACGGTTATCTCAAAGTTACAAATTCAAACATTTTCTCTATGCAATTTATATTTATTTTCTATAACCAATTTACAAAAGATATTATACAATTCATTTGTCTTCTTTCTTAAGTTCACTTACTTGTTCCATTTATCCATTCATCATTTCACGTTATATTTAAGTATATATAATTTTTATCACAACCAAATTTTTATTTATATACATTTTAATTCCGTTTGAGTTTTCCTTATTTGTATATTTCAATTACTTTCAGGTTCTGTTTATTTGTACAATATCTCATTACATATCCAAAACATCATTTCAACTTCTTAATATTTGGTAAGTCATATTATATGTTATTAGAATGCAAATTTGGTATTATACAAATTTATAGAATTTCATTTCACTTAATTAGATTGTTCACAAATTTAATTCGTTTAAATCCTCATTACCTTTCAACTTTAAAGTTTTCCCAAAATAATAAGCTTAGATATCTTAATCTTCTTATTTTATAAATTTTGATTATTCACATTTCATTCAAATAATTTGAAAATTACTAATTAACATAACTTAGAAATTTAAATGCCCGGTTCTTTTCAAATTGTTTGAAATAAATACATACACTTATATCTTTAATATATCAAATCATACCTTTGGAGTTTAAACCAAAACCCATATTATCCAAAGTAATTTTGAAGAAAAGCAAAGCTTCTTAGAAGTCTCCCCCACTTTGAGACTCGAAAATGAACGTCGATGATGCTGCGTAGTCATCACTGAAATTATTTTCCAGCGACATAAGAGAGGAGTACTGAATTCATTCTTTCCTTTAAAAATCCTTTTAAAATATTTCCATAAACAATTTTCAACAAATATTACTATATATTTCTTTAAAACTTTGAGAACCGTTTTTCAAAACCTCCGGGTCTTTAAATTCAATATTTTCCAATTTAAATCTATTTTAAATTTATAAGTCACCTTTATAAAATATCTTATAGGATTTTTTTTTCTTAAAACATTCTACAAGTTGTTTTATTACTGTTCATTTTGTAATTCATCTTATTTATTAAATTACAATATCCAATTAATGTTAATAGCCAATATTTCATTTCCAACAACCAAATAAGCTAGATTGATCACAATAAATTTTGAATTAAATTCTTTATATACAAAATATAATTAGGGCAAAATTATTTCATTTACCCAATTTCAAAACAATACTATGTCGAGTTGTTCTGTTTAAGTGTTTAGAGATCCCTGTCAATGACGTTAATTACTCGTATTGACCAGAATCAATAAGCCACTCAACAAATCAACCGACACAATATAAAACATTTTATATCACTAACAAATACGCTCTCTCATATACACTCAACTCATTCATATAGTTTACCTCTATTTCAATGAGTTATTCCTCACTAGAGCCAAGGTTTATCGCTAAACCAAAGCTCTGATACCAACTGTAATGACCTGCCTTTTTGGACAGTTTAAACCGACGATCAAATACACATGTCGATTCCAAACCATTCAAAAGGGCAGATGGTTATTGGGGTAAATAAGAAAAGAAAAGAAAGAGAAATAAAGGAAATGAAACAACATAGAATCTCGCAGCGGAACGATAAAATATAATAGTCAAATAAACAGTTCATGAAGCTGTCTACTATACTTTGACAATTATTTATACAACATTTATCAGAGTTTATACATATACAACAGAACAATTAAATAATGCAGCAGATAACATGATGCAAGGGTAATAATAGTAATAGTATACCAAATCTTCGTCTTCATCCTCCAGAATAGATCTTCAAAAATCTGAAAACTCAGGAATGACCCGAGCGTAATGAAAAGACAAAACACTCGAGTCAGGACTAAAATATCCTTATGAAAGTGAAATCAATCGTAAATAAATATGAGTGTAACGGCGTCAGAGATGTTTACGGGGTTTTACATCTCCTATCCAGTGTCAACGTGCGTGCAATAACTCAAGAGATGTTACGGGATTTTTCATCTCTCAAGGATCCATGAAACTATCTACTATGTAGTAATATACGCTAAGTAGATAATGCCTATCAGTAATATAAAGTATCAAAATAGCGTTAAGGCGTTACCATAATCACCCTTAACACATTTTATATTCCCAAAAGCATATACAAGACCGTAGTTTCCCCAAAACCGGAAGTCACCATAGGGCAATCCATATACTCAAGGTACAAATCAAAATGTAGTGGTCGCGAATAGGATAATCAGTATGACAAGGTACATGAGGCGATACCAACTAGGATACTAGTAGTTGCGTGATCCGAACTGATGTTGGGCATAGCCAGCAGCCACCCCAACACCGCGAAACAACACTCCCAAATCAAGGGGTGCACCCAAATCACATCACAAATGTAATAGAAATGGTATCGAAGAAGCGTGTCCGCTAGAGGTGGCGAACCTCAATGGCCCAGCGCGGCTCCTGTTTTAGTCATGTCAGGGGTCATCCAATATCGTTCTCTTTCTTCAGTTAACGCGTTCACCAAAACCATCCACTTCATTCTGGATCAACCCTCCGTGTATAATAGTTATTAAAGTGGTTTTCGGTATCGATAGAGAGTATGTCCATATCCGATCCCGGTCTCTTTAATAACTACGTATTATTACACCGTTGGCTCTTTTACATTTCAAATCGATTCATAATTTATATCAAAATATCATTATCGCTTCTAAAATCAAATCCATTTCAAATATCATCGTATCTATTCAAATGTATGGTTTCGTTTCAAAAATCAATTTTCGCATCAATATCTCATTTCGATTTCAAAATCATTTCGAATTTCAATTTAGGTTGCAACTTCATTTAACTCAATTCGTATTTAAATTCAAGATTTAAACATAAACATTTCACCTTATTAACTAGTTTGGAATTTTAGAAAAATAGTTTTAAGTAGTTTAAAAGTAGTTTTAAATAATTAAAATACTTAAAATACTTAAACTCTTAAAATGGATGTGAAATAGATAAATTAGTTTAAAATAATTTAAATCGGGTTAAGTAGATTTAAAATAGATTAAAACAGTTTAAGTATCCAAAATGGTTTATATAACCGAGTAATTTGAAAAACAAAATAAAACAGCTTCAAAACCAATCCATTTCAATTTATAACTTCCCAATTCAAATCAATTTCAATTTCCATTCTACCGATTCAATTTCGATTTCAATTCAAAACAACGTTAACTTTAACTTCAAATCAAATCAATTCTACATTCACCTTCAATTTATTCAATTTCAATTTTTATCGATTTGGAGCTTGATTTCAAAATATCCATTTATAACACTTAACAAATTTTCTATCAATTTTCGAGTTTAAATCCAAATTTCAAATATGATTCAATTCCAAGCTCGACTTCAAAATATCATTTTTATATCACTTTTACTTGGAAATATTCAAAGCTCGAATTAAGGTTAAATCTTTAAACCAATCAATTTTCAAAATTCAATCAAATCCCAATTTTTAAATCTCAAAGTCTCGACTTATACTATTTAACAATTTCTTTTAACCAAAATTTATTTCAACATTCCAAACTCAATTTTTCGATAAATTCGATTTCTATAAATTGGTTTCTATTTATAACTTTTAAATCAAAACATTTAAATAAATTTCAAATCGACGATTTTAAAAATTATTAATTTAGCCAATTCGGTGTCCATATATAATTTTCTATCCTATGGCCAAGTAATTATTTATTTCAATTAAATGTCAGGGATGAATATATATCACTTAAATCAATCATAGTGTCATATGTATGCATAACAGGTTATATATATAAACAATAAACATCCAAACATTCAAATATCAACCAATAGCATCCATCGAAATAAATCATCCAATAGACAATACAATTCATAGCAATTTCATAGTTATCAATGTCAGGTAATTTAATCGCAATTCAATTTCAATTTAAATTTAACAGTCAATTTAATTTCAACAGTTAATTCAAATGACAATCTATATGACAATTAAATTTTATCGAACAACGACAAATAAAAACATAACACTTCATAATATCAAATTTAACTATCATAAAGATATTTAGTACGTTGTGAGCGTTATAAAACACTCACCTTGATTTTACGATTTTTAATCAAATCGAACGACGTTCGATTTAACCCAAAATTTTCTCTAGCTCCAAACGATTCCAATCCAGCTCCATAGCGTAGTGTCCGACAATACGAACGCAACGCAACTCGTTTCGTGCGTTTTCGACCTCGTAGCAAAAGGTTATGATAGTTTAAAGTTTATCCGAATTTCAATATAAATAAAATTTTCAACTTTAATTTAAATTTTAAACCTTAACAATCATAGCCGCACGTTCTCCCCTACCCAGATCAGGACCGCACCCCTCTCTCTTCTCCCCCTACCAGTTTTCGAACGCAACCCATCCACGCCGTTCGACTACTACAAGCCGCACCCCCCCAACATCGACGAAACCCCATCACAACGTCACCATTCGAAAGCCTGTCTCACGCTCGACCCAGGCCTGCCACCACGCCTGGTCCGGTCGCCTCCAGGCCGAGATTTCGCCCTCCAAATGCGCGGCCTTCAAGCTCGTTTTCCCGTTGATCCACTCCGAATTTTACGATCTTGACCGTTGAACTGATAGTACTCGTTGCCCTCTACGTAATTGCAGTTGAAAACTTTTTGAAATTGTGAACGGATTCGAAGAATTTGAGGGGCGAAGAACTGACATTTTCGGCCATTGGTTGTAGAGGAGGCAGCTGGCTCCAAAACCCTAATTTTAATTTCTTTTTCCAATTTGTGAACAACATCGTGCTTTTATAGAAAATATTTCCAATTTACTATTCATCTGATTTTCCGAACTCCGATTTACGCACGGTGACAGGCGTTTCTAGGGTTTATCCCACGTTTCGGACACAATGGAACAGGTTTCAGAGGCCAATTCCATCGTATGTGCGAGATACAGCAATAAACGATCGATTCAAAATTAAACCGATTAAACGATTTTCTATGCGTTTTGGCTCGCCCCATACAAACGGTAAATCCGATTGACACAAAATTTGAAACCTTACAATAATATCACATTACGGATCCGATGAAACTGGTTTCTTCGAAATCCGAGACTGTTTGAAAAATAACTATTTTAACTCGTCAAATTAATATTAAAACAATTTCGATGCGTTTCGAGCTGCCCCGGTCAAACGACAACTCCGATTGCTACGAAAATTAAAATCCGATAATAACTAACTATTACGGATCCAATGAAACTAGTTTCGTCCAATTCTGAGACTGTTCAAAATTTGGCTATTTTCCAGTCGATAATTCAATATTAAAATATTCAATTTTCACAAATAAATTTTTAATTCAGTTTTAAAAGTTCTATAGCATCATTATAACTCCAATATGATAAAATAAAATTTTACAAATCGTTTTTAATCATATTAAACCCGTTATTCAATTATCCAATAAATTCCGAATATTTAATTTAAACAATTTCGCTTATCCAATAATTCATTATCTTATCAAATATTGAAATCGAACTTATAAGATTCAACCCTTAAAACCAATTCACAATTTAGAACACTAATTTCATTTTTCGGCTATTCAATTATTCAATAAGTTTTAAATATTTAATTTAAACAATTTACCTGTTCAATATTCAATATTTGATTTAAATAGATTTTACTTATCAATCAATTACTCTATAATACCCAATGGATACAACATTCATTACCCTATCCAACTATTGATTGCAATGGCATTCACTAAGTAGCATTTATGTTTCATTACTTGGATAATTATTGTTGCAATTCATTCCAGTTATTATTATTTCAAACGAATTATAAAAATTTTTCTAACACTAAATCACGAAATCTTATTAAATTAGCTATTTTATTTATCGAAAATTTACGGGTCGTTACAAGGGACGACAGTGAATTGAGGGTAAGAAAAGGGATTTAGGGCATAGGTTAAGGTAGAGGAAGATCAGGGCGATAGAGGATGATGCCACGCGAAGGCTGCAAACGAACTGAGCTAAAGTCGAAGAAGACAGTAGTTGATGACAATTAGATGAGGAGGGTCGAAACTGCTAGGGCGATGGAGTAAGATGTAAATCGATTCCTAGGAGGTAGGTGCTTCATTGGCGATAAAGCAACAAGCAGTAAAAATTAGGGTTAATTAGTCAGCAGGTCGGAAAAAATTAGGGTAATTTGGAAGGAAATGGATATGAGAGCAAAGGGAGGATTAAAATCAAAAGTGCACAGGGAGGAAGAACAAATGAAAAGCATACAACATAAGAGAAGAAAGAAACCACGCGTCCTTTGCCGTGACGCATCATTTCTGAAAATACCAAGGGAGCTTCTGTGCCCTCGAAATCAAACTCAGTAATAATATAATAGCATAGATGTTAAATGTTATATTTCTGTTTTATATTTAACTAATAGACATGCCTCTTTGAAAAAACCAAACCAATACTCTTTTGTTCTTTCTACAAGAAAAGCCAAAGAAGCTTTGTTTGGAAGAAACTGAGATTGTTATTACTTCTGAATCCTGCATTGATACGTCCAAGGAGAAGATGGTAAAAATCAATTTAGTGGGTTGAAAAGGCTGGTTTTGGAGGTTGCTACATTTGGTTCTAACTTGGCCTAACATGACTGTTCCAAGCCATTGTAAATGATATACTACAACGGTGATTGGTGATTGCAAGTTGTGAAAAGAATAATTTGTTTTAGTGATGATGGCTATCTCTTTTCAATATCAAACAATGCCAATGAAATATCGGTCTTCGGACCTCACAAATTATATGTAAAAAAATTTCTACACAAGACGAAGAGACGTTGATAATTCATTTTTTGATTGGGTGCATGGTCCGACTAGGAATTGACAAACAAATCTTAGCCGTCAATTTAAGGGTTTGATAAACGATATTAATTAAGACCCTTACATAGTAGGAAATAGTAATATTTTTAAGTGCGATCTTTATGGTGGACAAGAAAAGTTCTCTATATATTAATGTATTGGTTTTACGCTTTTTAAAAGGGATATGATGTAAGTTTTCAACATTCCAAACTATTGGAAGCGCAAACTTTAATATTCGTTACATTTATCTAGATATTCATGTAATAGTTGATTACTTTATTTACCTATTTGATTATTTTCTAAAATAACTCGGTCTCATTTACATTTTGATAAGCAATTGATTTAGGCATGTACATGCATAAAAAATGCAACATTACATACACATTAAAGTCATTTTATAAAATCCAGAAAAACTTACAAATAGCCTTTTTAATACCAATTCCTTCTGCACACGTGCATTGCATGTGCCAAAATACTCGCATAGTAAAAATACAAATACATTCACTCAACATATCCTAATTTTTAAGATCGACTAACCTATGCTCTGATACCAAATGTAACAACTCGCACCTCACTGGGCTCGAATTTTTACTAAATTCAAAACCCAAGTCCACGAAAGTATGAATCGTTGCTATTAGTATCCTATAAATTAACAAAATTATATCAGAGCACTATTGATAAAACTTAGAGCGTTATAGTAAAGTATAAAAAAAATATACGATTACTGACCATGGTTGACACCTTTGATCTCTAGTGCCCTAGTCAGTGTTGAGTACGCATATGGAAATCTATCCTTCCACCGTTCCTGCCTTGTACTAGTATCTATCACTCTAAAGCTATCTCGTGGTTGCAATGAGGAGGAAGGTCTGGCGGATTACACATTTTATAAATAACACTAGTTTATGTTGATTTTCTTCCTAACAAAAAACAAACAAACAAACATGAGGTGGTGCATATCCTAATCGTGATGTACACAAGTAGAAGCTGTAGCCCGTTTAAGTGTAACCCCATTTTTTTCACTGACCGCTCACGATCGATGGAAATCTTGACAATTTAAATAGCTCCTACTCCTCATATATGGTACTAACCTCACTGTCATAGCACCGAGCCTATGCTTACCATCCCATTTAGATTGCCTAATACAAAGAAATGCCTATTTGGTTATTTAACATGTGCCTCCTAAAAGATTGAAGCAGACTCTACTTATCTTTTGACATATCGACTAGTGCAAACCCTCTTACTTTGGTACATTGTGTTCTCCTATACGCGAACGTATAATTCCATGGGTCTTACATTGAATATGTCCCATATCAATATAATGTATACACGACTGCTGGTAGCCCCTTATGGTGGGCATGCTTTTATTGTATAACACTACTGACCTCACATTCCAAACCGTACCAATGACATTGTCATTTTTAATTATTCTAAGTTATTAACTAAATTCAATAATTCACACCTGTCATAAAAGTATACCTAAGGCTGCATAAATTTATTTAGTGTGACGACCCGACTTTTCGACTCTCAAATTTCGACATTAATACATCCAAGGTGTTCATCTACCAAATACCCAAGTGCCAGAAAGATGGAAATTTTGGTCAAAATAAAAAAGAATAGAACAAGAAAGGAAGAACGCAACATTAGAATCTTATGGTAGAACAATAACATATAATATCAGAAGAACATTACAAAGTATTACTCTAAATACAAGAATTTCAGAGTTACAAAATCCAAGTGCTATCATCAGCCTGGACAATTATAACTGCATGTCCTTATAATGCCGATATATACATAGCTTATATGGAACAACAAAAATAGAAATAGATAGATAAAGGAAGCCTCCAGCTCATCTTCTAAAATCCAAAGTGTCCAAGTTAAAACATACTATACCCAGCCTACTTGAAAGAGTACGTGAGGAATTTAGAGAAACAAAAACCGAGTGTCAGACATAAATCTGCTGTGAGAAAACCCGAGATACATGCAATATGTAACTGCAACTATTGAGACCGTATGGATTCCCATAACAGTTTCCTCCTCAAAAGAAACCAGCCATTCATTACATTTAATATAGTGATATGATAGATAATGTTTAGGGTATATAATACAAATTATATCAAATAGCTATAATGCTTACATTGGTCACACTGCAATGTATCTAAGGTATAATCAAAACTACTAAGGTACATTCGTATAATGGATTTTCCACGGAGATCCCTTCGGTCGAGCCAAAATACAGTCTCCTGCACAAGGGTCAGAAACTACCTTCGAGCGTCGTATATCTCTAGATAAATTACACCATTAAGGTAAACATAGTCGGTCCACGTCAAAACACGTGATCCCACATATTACTAACTCCTGGTACCAACATATTAATAAGCATACTCAAGATATGGAGTTGATAATACCCTGTCATGGGTTAGCAAAATCCCAAGCTATGCTCCTACTCTGTTTTCTACCGTTTTCGATGTCGAGGTCTTGTTCAACATCCTCACATGAGTCTTCATCACTTGAACAAATCACGAATCTCTACATAGATTTCCTTTTTCAATTTCTTACAAAACATAAAGCTCGTATACTAGTTTTGAAGTAGTATTCGATATGTTAAACACTTACCGATCCCGGACTCTTCAGACTAATCGATGAATTTCCATTAAAATAAATTCCAGTTCTTTCAGAAGTAAGTGAAAGCTGGAGGAATTTCATACCAATACTCCTCCCTAGGGGTTCTCATTAGTATGAAAGCATGAAGCCTTTCGATTACTTCTTAAGTTAATATTAGGTTAAGTTCGATAATCGACTAAACGATTATCCTGTTAGAACAATTGCTTATACAAATCAATATTCATATACTTAACTCATTTTTGACATTTCAACTTAACTATACCTCGTCTAAGAGTGAAGCTAGGTAAGTTATATCACTGGTTTCATCAAAGCCTTACTTGGACACTTCATCCATGAATCTCATGAATGGTTAGGTATACCTCGTTGGTTTTTAGTGTTAAGTATAGTATTAATGGTTTCCATAGACAAGTAAGAAATTAACAATGTTAACTTGTTTTTGACATTCCAACTTAAATATTCTTTGTTCAAGAAGGAAGATGGTAGGTTAAAGCTCTATTGCTTCATCCCTACTCGACATCGATCATAATCTCACAAATAAAGAAGTCTACTTTGCTCGACTTTTAGTGTTAAGCATAATTGATTACTTTTAAATAACTAATCACATAATAAAACCATTTAGGCACTACGCAATTCTGACCCTTTTCTGAAAAGTGAAACATTTATTTACATTTTTAAAATACTTGAAAAATACTTAAAATAGGTTTTAAAAACATTTATTCAAAATATTACTTTAAAATGACAAGTTTATAAAATCTTTAAAACTTAGAAAAACAAGTTTTCCTTACAAAAACCACTTCTTTAAAAATTAATGAAAATCTATAACCACTTTTAAAATACTATAATAATAGTTAGTAAACATATGTAAAAAGAATGGAACAAAATACATAAATTATATATCTTTTTAACCCTTTTTAAGTTAAAAAAATCAAGTCTAAACGGGGCAGTTTCGCACAAGTGAAATTTTGGTCGCTTTTGAGATCTTACTTAAAATTTTCCTATCCAAACTTTTAATAGCAATAAACATACGTAAAAAATATTATAAATATGGCGAGAAATCCTTAAGGATCTCTGTACAAAGTTCCATATAAATCACCAAAAACAAGGTAATTCTGAATTACATCTATAGCGACTATCTCTATAAGTACAGTTTCAAATCCGAGTTCGACCTAAACTAAAATCCATCTATAACTTATGTGCCTTGTTCCAAGATCTTATCATAAGTCATACAAGTCAATTCAAGTTCGTTCAAGTCCATACATATAACAACTGTTTTCAAAGCAACAATCAAAACCATTGTTTCAACATATGTCCAAATCAATTTGAAATAACCTTAACAAAATCAAGCACCACTATACATGCTCAATATTTTCAATCGAAATTGTGAGTTAGCTCAACTTTTATGCAACAAACAACTAAGATCCAAGAACCCAAGTCCAAACCCAACCTAGCAACATTGTTGCGACCATTCTTTCCACTTGTCTTTTACCTCCTCCACTCTCTTATTGCTCTTGGCATATGTACGTAGGTTAAGATGTGCTTCGCTTTTTCTCAATCTAACTTGGTAGATGGTGTTGTTATATTATAGTAAGGATTCAATCCAAATATGAGTTGATTTGGAATTGTTTTGCAATCATTTCTTTAGGAAATTATGAAGAGGAAGAAGAAGACATGAATTTGCTAAGCTTTGTAAATTTGTGAATAGTATACAAGGGTGTGCCTCTCCTTTTATAGGCACGAGATAGTGTTTCCTAAGCTTGAATTTACCCCTCCCCCCCCCCCCCCAAACCATGCCATGGAAGACTCACCTCCCATCACTTCTTCTTTACATCACTTATCCTTTATGCTAATTACACTTATGCCCTTAACATGATATGACTCTTATCCTAATAGAAGCTTGTTGAACATTCTATTGATTTATGAAGAGGAGAGTATGTTAATTAGTTGCTAATGTGTTCATTTAATCAATAGGCAAGTGCAAAAATGTCTAAACAACTTATATCATTCGAAAAGCTGTTTACCGGTAAACCAATTTTCGGTAACATTATCGATTTTCCATCGAAGAACATATTTTTGTAAACAATTTTCAAAAGCAAGATTCTTATCATTATCCACTAATTAAATGATGTTTAACAAGGCTATAAAATCATATTTGTAGCACTTAATTGTATTTCAAAACGTTTTGATATTCGAAGACGAAGTGTTCGAATTTCCGGATCATAACATTTAGTTACTACGCCTCTTATGTTCAACTATTGGTATTTTGTTATTTCACCCAACTCGCTTCTTGTTTTATTTACGCTAATTCAATGTCATTTACCGCTTACTTCTACTTTATTAGATTAAATATCCTTTACTACTTAACTTCTGCTTGATACTAATAACCGTATTCTACTGTTCTTTTCAACTATTAATATATTCCTTTGATTATCATAATCTTCTTAGTTACTCATTTTGTTGCCTTACATATACTTCTTCATTTATTGTTTATTTTCTATCTTAATGCAGATTCTAGATTTATAATTGAATTATTGTTATTATCTCCACTTATAATATTTTGGTTTATACTTGGAGATTTCTGTATTTTAATGCATTGGAATTACATCCTCCAAAAAAAATGTTAACAGTGTAAATTTCCATAACTTATCTAAAAGAGGACTTGTGTTATGTTTAGAATTATAAGAAATTATCTTTTCTATTATTATTGAACTAGACGGTACAAAATATGATAAACATCCCTACTTTATACATGTTTTTCTTTTAGACATTCCTTGTTATTTCAAATGATATGCTTTTATTCATATTTA
This sequence comes from Allium cepa, assembly GCA_030765085.1. NCBI lineage: Eukaryota > Viridiplantae > Streptophyta > Magnoliopsida > Asparagales > Amaryllidaceae > Allium > Allium cepa. The sequence continues at coordinate 686,362,464 of CM060932.1, read as the reverse complement.
TAAATTTGGATAATTTACAAAAATTTTCATTGCAACATATTTCATTCCAATGAATAAAATACTACTTAATCCTAATCTAATTTATAGTAACTTCAAATTCATACTTACTAACATATATTATTTAATGAACAAATCCGGAATTACTGTACAATTCATTAACTTAGGGACTACTTTCACCCTTACTTTCCAGATTCAAGTACATGCAATAATTAATTCAAGTTAATAATTCATAGAACACTTAGGTAGAGTTTTCAAATTCATTATATGTATATGTTCAAGCATACAACTCTGAAATAATTATATTCAGGGATACAAGGAAACGATTTACAACGATGTAAATCCAATATTATATAAAAATATATAATTTCCCACTCACATCTAAGCATCCAAATCTACCCTGTTACTCCTATTTGACTCACTTTCCTTCTTATCAAATTATGTACCAAAAGAATATATGTATTCATTAGAAATCTAGATCCGGGAAAAGCTTTGAATTTAATTTAGATTTGGATTTATAATTTTCCTTGGCTTTGACGATTCGATTCGATCATGTTATTCTACTTTATATTATCCACTATTCTCTACTTGTATACATATATATATATATATATATTATAGTTTATATAGATTTTAGAATATACTGAGAAATAATGGCAGAGTTTCGCCCTTGCTTTAAAAAATATGAGAAGAAAATGAGGGGTTAGGCATGTATTTAAAGAGGATTGAAATAATACAAGCCGTTAGATTAGATTCTATTAAATTCGGGCCATTTGGTCTAGGTTCAATTCATAGCCGTCGCCATTCACTAGTGAACTGCCGTGATGCCATTAGACGGCTACTATTGGTCGACCAGTCCCAATACAGGTGTCGACGGTTGTTTTGTTTCCGCTAATTAATTTATGATCTTACGTTTAATTGCTTTTGATTAATTTACTTCCTTCTATGACCTAATCGAGATAATTTCTTTTTGCTCTAATTAATGTTAACCTTGCTTAAATGTTAAGTGATTTTTAACATCAATTAACATTAATTAATTAAATTTGTTTTCTTAAATATACATATATATAATTATTTTCGATCCGAAATATTCAAACGTTAATAAATTTTCTTTTTGAACTCCAATCAGATAACTTTATGTACGAAAATTGATCAAAAAATTTCCATGAACATAACGATGCAATTATCGTAGCCTAATTCTAATGTCTGCGAAAATTACATTTTAGGCATTAGTAATTTTTAATTAATTTCTTTTTCATTAGCTACTGTTCAATTTACAGGGAGTTACACGTACGTTGTTTAGTAAAGTCCAATTACTCTCTATCGATACATCATTATGTCTCTTAAGGAGGAGTAACTCTTGAGATTTAATCTTTATTTATTTTTAGGTACATTTGGAACTTTTTGAATATACGCACTGCTCGATCAAATCAAATCATTTTATTTCCTTTTGCATGTAACATTACATACTTTCGTTATATATTCTAGGAACTTATTATAGACATACTATATGTGTATCAAATACACATGTTCATTTATGTGACAGTTCATTAGTAAATTTTAACAAAGTATACATAATCATTTAGGTATCATTAGACTTATAACTGCATGCAAATTGTAACGACTCGTCTTTCATTCCACAGAAAGACGCATCATTATGTAGAAAGAAAGAGATATAAAAAGAGAAAGATAGAAAAGAAAGAACTAAACAAACATTAGAATCTCACGACGGAACGAATAAAATATATTAATCACATAAGTTATTACATAACATACAACATCTATCAGAGTTACATTGCTTTATATAACAATACATTAGATAGCTATAAAACCTGTCTACCATACAAATTAAGATACAACACAGAGATCAACACAGCATAACCACTATATACCTACATACGCTGAAGCCTCCCGCTCCATATCTCCTCTAGAAATTTTCAAAGCAAACCTGAATCCCTACCTACTCGTAAAAATTTTGAGTACCCAAGAGTTTAAGAAAACATAAAATAAACTCTGGGTCAGACATGGGTCTGGTGTGAGTAAACGGGTTAAAGTTGCTTAACTTTGAAAAAAAACCTTTGAAAACAAAAGGTATCTCGTAAGACTTCCCGCACATAAACACAGAAAAGGTTTTACCTTACGATAACCAAAACATTTGATAGGAAATCCAGTGATATTATAATAGGGTCTAGGTTTTCAAGTAAAATACAGAAATAGCTGGAATGCTTACATCTCACGTTCCAACATAGTTGGGCACAATCAAAACGTACGACACTTATTAGAGATTGGATTCCGTACAATGGTAGGGCTACTGGGGTATCGCTTGTCACAGTATGTGGCCTAGATCACCGTACCGAGGATCCATCCCGATCCCCTGTAACACAAGACCAGAACAATCCCTTACTGGATAATCCCAAACAAGGCAACCCCGCAGTTGTTTGCAACCAACTGCCCACACAGCCGAATAAATAGGGACATCTAGACATGGGAAATCTCATCCTACTTGGGTGCTACCCACTTAGCTTGCTGTACCTCTCCTGTTTTAGCCATTCTCAGTTGATGAGGCTTGATGCTACGATTACCATTTCAGAACACATAACTTAGAATTCTCATCGTCCTTCAATGACGATGTTCTGAAAGCATTCAATCCATACAAGTTCGTTCTAGGTTCGAACAAAACCGAAGGCACTATCTCGCTACACGCATTTTGGAATCACCCTCAGAGTTAACGACCATAGTCCTTGCACTCTGAATCTTCATCTCGAACTTCACTTGAGATTAACGACCTATCGTTTAATTTGAATCGATGTGGTTTTCGGATATCCAAATTTGAAAATTTGATCCCGATCTCACCGAAATCCAAAACGCCGTCTTTTAAGGTCAAGTATTTTAAGTTAAAATAATTTAATTCATTATCTATATTCACACAAATAGATAATTCACATTATCAAAAATAGATAATCCATATTATCACAATTCAACCAAAGCATCTCATATCACAAAGCAACACATATCACATATCAGAGATAACACATAATCCAAGGCATTCAATATCATTCAATCATCCATAAGCAAGATTAATCAACCATACATCCTTAATTAATTTAATTATCCACCAATGAATTAAATTAATTACTTAATTAATTTTAAATCCTGCTTACTTAACATTAATTAATTACAAACCAATTAATTAATCATCCTTTAATTATCCATCTTAATTAATCATTCTTGATTAATTATTATTTAATTACATCAAGTAATTTTACCTTAATTAATTACACAAATTAATTATCCTTAACCATTTACAGCAGTTAATCTTTAATTACTCTCATTAATTAATTAACTATAATGAATTACGTTGACCTCTAATTAATCACATTAATTAATTATTCTATAATCACTTATATTGATTAATTATCCTTTAATTAATCACATTAATCAAACTTTAATTACTTTCATTAATTACATTAATTAATGACCCTCTAATTACTTTCATAACTTAATTACTCTTTTTAAATTAATTACATTTACCAAGAAATCTTTAATTAATCACATTCATTAATCAACCTTGATTATTCACATCCAGTAATTAATTATCCTCAATTACTTACATTACTTAATTAACTCCATAATTAATTATACTAATTAATTCTTTAATTAATTACATTAAGTAATTAATCTTTAATTAATTCCACTAAGTAATTATCCTTCTTATTAATTACATAAGTAATTAAACCTTAATTATTTTCACTAAGTAATTGTCCTTTTAACTAATTACCTTCAGTAATTATTCATTAATTACTTATACTAAGTAATTACACATTAAGTAATTATTCTTAATCAATCATCAACTGATTTATCTTTAATTAATTAAATTAATTAATTATCTTGAACTAATTACATTAACTAATTACATTGAGTAATTAATCCCTCCACCGATTAATTATTATTTAATTAATTGACCCTTAATTACTTAGATCAATTAACTCTTAATTAATTAAGAAATTAACTATCCTTAATTAATTGAACAACAAATTATATTTAATCAATAGTTAATGATCCTTAAATTAATTGCACTCATTAACAATTCTTTAATTACTTTCCTTAAGTAGTTATACTTTGATTACTAACTTTAATTAACCCTAATTAATCTCAAAAAGTAATTAACTTTTAATTAATTAATTATCTTAATATATTTCTTAATTACTCTATTAACTTATCAAAATCCTTGGTAATTAATTACAAAATTAATATAATTACTTTTAAAATAGGCAAATTTAAATCTTTTATATTTAAACTTGAGCTTGTTTCAAAATCTCATTAAATGATTTTACTTTGGAACTTAGTCTATTTCCTTATGAAAAACTCATTCATTTTTAAAACTTGATTTAATAAATTACTTACAAATTTAACCATTTTTAATAACCTTAAAACTTGGAAAAAAACTTATTTTGAAAACTTACTTATTTCATTTTGCATTGAAACTTTGTTTAACATTTATTTTTGCTTTAAAACTTAGCTAATAATTTTTGGAAACTTAAATTTATTTAAGTTATTAACCTTTTTTAATCCTGAACATGATTTCCTTAAAATTTCCAAAACCAGATTCAACAATTAAACAAACCGAGCCAGAAGAACAAAATCTCGATCACTTTCCCAAGCCAAACACGAAACACATGCGCGCCCTCACTACTTCGAGCCATACACGCAGACTACACGAGAAACGACCCAAGCATCCTCCTTCTTCCCAAACCATGCCAAACCCAGACACACAAGGTGCACCGTGCATATGCATGGCGACGACATGCTTCTCCGACCACCTTCCCGACCCTCGCCGAGTCGTCGACCACCCCACCGTCCCAGACGGCCCCTCAGATTAGCAGATTCGCTAGAGAAATAAAAATCGAACCTTAAATTGACCTAGCCTAGAACAGCGCCCATCGAAAAACCACCCTTCAACGTCGATCCCGACCTCGATGAACCCCATCGTTCTCACCGCAGATTCACCTCGACCTCTAGCTCCGTTTCCTCATCACGCGATCACCTTTGATCCACCCTAGACGTCGCCCTCGCATCAAATACATCGACGTCCCAAATACTCGACGAATCCCTACTCCGACCTCCTCCGGCCACCACGACAAACAATAAAACGCTACCCCCATTTTTCCTGCGATCCTCAACCCACTGGCCACCTCCAGACCAAACCCAGATGTACTACTTGCCGCCGATCGATGGCAGCAGATGAAAACCCAGATTCAAGTCATCTCAAGAATTCTCTACAAACACAAGCCTAAAAATCACAATTCCTATCCCTAAATTCATTATTTACAATAATGAATCTGATCATGGATTTAATTCATGAAATTGAAATGTTTGAATTTTCTGATTTAAAAGTTTTCACTGTAATAAACTTATTGTCAAAATATTAACTAAATAATTCCACCTGAAATTATTAATAAAAATGAATTTACCTTGTTATAATCATTTTCTATTTTATGATCATTGCTTGAATTCACTTAGGTAAGAAGATATGAATTTGTTTTCTTTTCCTTGAGTCTGTGAATACAACATACAACAGAGACCATAGATATATGCACATAGACATATATACCATATATACAGAGAAGTTCAAACTATATTCAAACTTAAAAATATCCATGCACACTATATATTCATCATCACTACACAGATCTATCACATGCAACAATTGGTAAAAGATTTTTAGCTTTTAAAAGTTCTGGTTTACTCACCATTTTCTAAAAACAGAAAATCATAGCTTTTATTTCCTTGATCTGGAACTGTTTTTGGATTGAATCTTGCTTGCTATATTGTTTAGGTTGAGTTGAACTAAAATTGCTAACTGGATCTTCAGATTGAAATTGCTATTAGTAATTAACTTTTAATTAATTAATTATCTTAATAAATTTCTTAATTACTCTATTAACTTGTCAAAATCCTTGGTAATTAATTACAAATTTAATATAATTACTTTTAAAATAAGCAAATTTAAATCATTTAAATCCTGAACATGATTGCTCAAATTTTTAGAAACTTAAATTTATTTAAGTTATTAACCTTTTTAAATCCTGAACATGATTTCCTTAAAATTTCCAAAACCAGATTCAACAATTAAACAAACCCGAGCCAGAAGAACAAAATCTCGATCATTTTCCCGAGCCTAACATGAAACACGCACGCACCCTCACTACTTCAAGCCATACATGCAGACTGCACGAGAAACGACCCGAGCATCCTCCTTCTTCCCAAACCACGCCAAAGCCAGATACACAAGGTGCACCGTGTCATGCATAGTGATGGCATGCTTCTCCGACCATCTTCCCAACCCTCGCCGAGTCGTGACCACCCCACCGTCCCACATGACCCCTCAGATTAGCAAATTCGCCAGCGAAACAAAAATCAAACCCAAAATCGACCTAGCCTGGAAGAACGCCCATCGGAAAACCACCCTTAAACGTTGATCCCGACCTCGATGAACCCCACCGTTCTCACCGCAGATTCGCCTCGACCTCTAGCTTTGTTTCCCCATCACGCGATCACCTCCGACCCACCCTAGACGTCGCCCTCGCCTTCGACGTCCCAAATAGTCGACGAAGCCCTACTCTAACCTCCTCTGGCCACCATAGCCAATAATAAAACACCACACCATTTTTCCTATGATCCACAACCCACTGGCCACCTCCAGACCAAACCCCGATGCATTACTTGCCGCCGATCGACGGCAATAGACGAAAACCCAGATTCAGGTCATCTCAAGAATTCTCTACAAACGCAAGCCTAAAATTCATGATTCCTATCCCTAAATTCATTATTCACAATAACTAATCTGATCATGGATTTAATTCATGAAATTGAAATGTTTGAATTTTCTAATTTAACAGGTTTTCACTGTAAGAAACTTATTTTTGAAATATTAACCAAATAATTCCACCTGCAATTATTTTTAAAAATGAATTTACCTTGTTATGATCATTTTCTATTTTATGATCATAGCTTGAATTCACTTGGGTAAGAAGATATGAATTTGTTTTCTTTTCCTTGAGTCTGTGAATACAACAGACAATAGAGACCATATATTTATATATGCACATAGACATATATACCATATATACATAGAAGTTCAAACTATATTCAAACTTAAAAACATCCATGCACACCATATATCCATTATCACTACAAAGATCTATCACATGAAACAATTGATAAAAGATTTTTTGCTTTTAAAAGTTCTTGTTTACTCACCATTTTCTGAAAAACAGAGAAATCACAGCTTATATTTCCTTGATCCGGAACTATTTTTGGATTGAATCTTGCTTGCTGTATTGTTTAGGTTAAGTTGAACTGAAATTGCTAACTGGATCTTTAGATTGAAATTGTTTACGTTGGAGCATTGTTGAAGCATTTGAAAAACTGATATTGTTTGCTTTTTTTAATTTTAGTTTTGATTTTCTTTTGGTTATTTTAAGAAGATGAGCGAAATATGCTTTTAGAAATGAACATGCAAATGAAATTACCAGGTTTCTGTACTGATACATGTTTATTTTTAATTAAATTTTAATTAAAAAGAATAATGCCACTTGTTTATATGCATGATATCAAAGTTACAAATGTTTTAATGTTTGTTTTATACTTTACAAATGTTCAATATATGTAATATTATGTTTAAACCCTTGTTTTAAAATTTCTTACTCTATTATACTTATGTAATATGAATTAAGGTTTACATTTATGCAAATATGAATTTATGTATATATTTATTTATATATTACTTATGTTTTGAATAAATTAATGTATTATATGATTTATATATTTTTATATGTTTGTGGATTTTATTTAACTTTTATGTATTTACAAACAATATTATCTCATGTTAAATTTTAAAAGAAAGAATATTTAAAACAAAAGAAATGAATTTTTAAATATATCTTATTTTAAACTTAAGCTAAAATATAATTTAAATAAATAAACATTTACTTTAAGTGTTTTGAAGATATATGGTTAACTTTTAAATAGCTTTGAAAAATTATTATATTGAATTTTAAAACAAATTTTCCAATTACAATACATACATACATATATCTATATATATATATATTAAAATTAGACAACATACTTATATTAGCTTTGAAAAACTATTGTATTATTTTAAATCTAAAACAAGGCTTCTAATCACAATATATACATATACATATATATATATATATATATATTAAAATTAGAAAAATATTTTAATTAAATTCAAACCAAACCTTTCCTACTTATAATATATATAAATATACATACATTAGAAATAGAGAACATTTTAATATTAGCCTTGAAAATTTTTATATTAAATTTTATAACTTCAAATCACAATATATACATGCATATATATTAAAATTTGAAAACATCTCTTTATTAAATTAAAATCAAAGACTTCCTATTTACAATATATATACCAATAGGTATATACATTATAAATAGAAAAAAAATTATTAGCTTTTAAAAGATAAAATTTACCAATTAAATATTTATAAAAGAAGATTATTAAACCAAATTTAAATACTTATTAACAAAGATTATTAAATAAATATTGCCCAAAATTCCGGGACATCACATTTCTCCCCCCTTAAAAGAATTTCGTTCCCGAAATTTAAAAGAAAAGATAATTTATTCGACAGAAGTTTTATTTCCAAACAACAAAACATACATATTATCCAGATACTAAAAACCATAACAACTAATTTATTCTAACAAACAAATCTAACTAACTATCCTGACACAAACTAGGATAGACCTTTCTAACACTATCTAGAATTTCCCTGGTACAATCACTGGGATACTCGCTCCATAGAATCCTAACTAGCTACACTACTAACTCTAGAGCTCCTACTCATCTAGATCTATAGAACAGGATATCAGACTACACTCAAGTCCTGCTCAACTTCCAAATCCTTCTTGAACCGCTGGTTTCACAACCAGTGATGGATTATACACATACTCCCTTCTAGATACATGAAATACTTTATGAATTCCAGCCATCCGGACTGGCAGTTCAATCATGTAGGCCAAAGAACTTATCCTCACAAGAACACGGAAAGATCCAATATACCTCAAAGCCAACTTTCCCAATCTTACCAAACCTTACTGCTTCCTTTACCGAAGAAACCTTAACAACAACGAAGTCTCCAACTTCAAATTCCAAATTCTTTCGTCTCTTATCCACATTACTCTTCTAATGATCTAGGGCTGCCTACATCCTTTTCTGAATAGCTCAACCTATGCTGATGCCTCTTGAAACAAACTGGACCAAAAACAAACCAATCTCTAGATGAAACTCAACAAGATGATCCTCCCAAGATCCATAAAGAGAAAACATAGAAGTTTCATGGAATCCTGAGCTGCTTCACCAAATCCTCTCTCTAGGAGCCATCCTTCTACTAGCTGAACCACTGGTATAGCTCCAAGAACCAAGTCGATATGAAAAATCATTCTCTAATGCGGAGAAACCTTGACTTCCACGAAGGCATTCGAAAAAATATCTGACAACTTCGATAACTCCTACTTCTTGAGACGCCTCGATCCCATGCAAAAGATTACTCAGAAGAACACTCAACTATCGCAAGGCACTTTTGCGATCCTACCCAGTTGAGTTCCAAAGATATTGTTCTCTCTTCATAAATCAAAATAGCTTATGCTTGACTAACCAATCCATCGAAGAAACAGGTTCACTCTGTTGCTTCTGAGTTCCACCTCTAGGACACTGCTTAGCCAGATGACCGTCCTGTAGGCACTCAAAACACTCCGAGCTGCATCACTACCACTGATGCCAAAGACTTCTTATCCATAAGCTCTTCGACCTTCAAATCCATATCATCCAATTCCTCAAATGAACCTTGAGATGGATAGACATCTCCTCAAGAAACTCGAGCCTCAAACCAAACACAAACACCCTACTGAACTTAGTCCCATCTCCGATGCAGAAAAAAATCCCTTACTTGCGATCCAGAAAATTTCTAGACAGCCAAGTCTTCCCTGCGGTAGGTAAAAACTGTTCCTCAAAAGCTTGCTCCGAAAGAAAACATCTTCAGAAACATTCATGGTCACTGCGTCTCACCACGCAGCTGCTTCTTCCTGAAGTTGCCAAGATACCATCACTCACTTCAGCTTAACCGACAGATCCAAACTCTTGAAAATCCGCTCGCACGAGCGCAACCAAAGATGGACTCCATACCTCCTTAAAAAGACCATCCTCTAAGATTGATGAAATCCTTACACCATGCTACAAAGCTTACTCGAGGCAGTATTGGGTCTACAGCCTCGGCATACACTCTTCCAACCTCAACACTCGGACTCTTTTTATGGGTAGTTGTGCTACACACACCATTACCCTACCTACCTCTAGAACTCATGATGGCAAACCCGAACAGGTATATATATATAAATTCAAGTACGTTCTCTCAAGAAAGATATCACTCCAAAGTCTAGGTATTCACTAAACCTAGCGCTTTGATACCACAATGTAACGACCCGCCTTTCATTCCACGGAAAGACGCATCATTATTTAGAAAGAAAGAGATAGAAAAAGAGAAAGATAGAAAAGAAAGAACTAAACAACATCAGAATCTCACGACAGAACGAATAAAATATATTAATCACATAAGTTATTACATAATATACAACATCTATCAAAGTTACACAGCTTAATATCACAATACATTAGATAGTTATAAAACCTGTCTATCATACAAATCAAGATATAACATAGAGATCGACACAGTGGAACCACTATATATCTACATACGCTGAACCATCCTGGTCTATATCTCCTCCAGAAATTTTTAAAGCAAACTTGAATCCCTTGGCTACTCGTAAAAAATTTGAGTACCCAAGAGTTTAGGAAAACAAAAAATAAACTCCGGGACAGACATGGGTTTGGTGTGAGTAAACGGATTAAAGTTGCTTAACTTTGAAAAAAACCTTTGAAAACAAAAAGTATCTCGTAAGACTTCCCGCACATAAACACGGAAAAGTTTTTACCTTATGATAACCAAAACATTTGATAGAAAATCCAGTAATATTATAATAGTGTCTAGGGTTTTCAAGTAAAATACAGAAATAGCTGGAATGATTACATCTCACGTTCCAACATAGTTGGGTACAATCAAAACATACGACACTTATTAGAGATTGGATTCCATACAATGGCACGACTACTGGGATACCACCCGTCATAGTACGTAGCGTAGATCACCGTACCGAGGATCCCTCCCGATCCCCTGCAACGCAAGACCAGAACCATCCCTTACTGGATAATCCCGAACAAGACAACCCCGCAGTTGTTTCCAACCAACTGCCCACACAACCGAATAAAAAGGGACCTCTAGACAGGAGAAAATCTCGTCCTACTTTGGTGCTACCCACTTAGCCTCGCTGCACCTCCCATGTTTTAGCCATTCTCGATTGATGAGGCCTGAGGCTACGATTACCTTTTCAGAACACATAACTTAGAATGCTCATCATCCTCCAATGACGATGTTCTGAAAGCATTCAATCCGTACAAGTTCGTTCTAGGTTCGAACGAAACCGAAGGCACTATCTCGCTACACGCATTTTGGGATCACCCTCAGAGTTAACGACCATAGTCCTTGCACTCTGAATCTTCATCTCGAACTTCACTTGAGATTAACGACCTATCGTTTAATTTGAATCGATGTGGTTTTCGGATATACAAATTTGAAAATCTGATCCCGATCTCACCGAAATCCAAAACGCCGTCTTTTAAGGTCAAGTATTTTAAGTTAAAATAATTTAATTCATTATCTATATTCACACAGATAGATAATTCACATTATCACAAATAGATAATCCATGTTATCACAATTCAACAAAAGCATCTCATATCACAAAGCAACACATATCACATATCAGAGATATCACATGATCCAAGGCATTCAATATCATTCGATCATCCATAAGCAAGATTAATCAACCACACATCCTTAATTAATTTAATTAACTACCAATGAATTCAATTAATTACTTAATTAGTTTTAAATCCTGCTTACTTAACATTAATTAATTAAAAACTAATTAATTAATCATCCTTTAATTATCCATCTTAATTAATCATCCTTGATTAATTATTCTTTAATTGCATAAAGTAACTAGCCTTTAATTAATTAAATAAATAAATTATCCTTTACCATTACAGTAGTTAATCTTTAATTACTCTCATTAATTAATTAACTATAATTAATTACATTGACCCTTAATTAATTACATTAATTAATTATTCTATAATCACTTATATTGATTAATTATCCTTTAATTAATCACATTAATCAACCTTTAATTACTTTCAATAATTACATTAATTAATGACCCACTAATTACTTTCATAACTTAATTACTCTTTTTAAATTAATTACATTTAATAAGAAATCTTTAGTTAATCACATTCATTAATCAACCTTGATTAATCACATCCAGTAATTAACTATCCTTAATTACTCGCATTACTTAATTAAATCCTTAATTAATCATACTAGTTAATTCTTTAATTAATTACATTAAGTAATTAATCCTTAATTACTTTCACTAAGTAACTATCCTTCTTATTAATTACACAAGTAATTAAACCATAATTACTTTCACTAAGTAATTGTCCTTTTAACTAATTACCTTCAGTAATTATTCATTAATTACTTACACTAAGTAACTACACATTAAGTAATTATACTTAATCAATCATCAATTGATTTATCTTTAATTGATTAAATTAATTAATTATCTTAAACTAATTACATTAATTAATTACATCGAGTAATTAATCCCTCCATTAATTAATTTTTATTTAATTGATTGACCCTTAATTACTTAGATCAATTAACTCTTAATTAATTAAGAAATTAACTATCCTTAATTAATTGAACAATAAATTATACTCTAATCACTAGTTAATGATCCTTGAATTAATTGCACTCATTAAAAATTCTTTAATTACTTTCCTTAAGTAATTATACTTTGATTACTAACGTTAATTAACCCTAACTAATCTCATAAAGTAATTAACTTTTAATTAATTAATTATCTTAATAAATTTCTTAATTACTCTATTAACTTATCAAAATCCTTGGTAATTAATTACAAATTTAATATAATTACTTTTAAAATAAGCAAATTTAAATCATTTAAATCCTGAACATGATTGCTCAAATTTTTGGAAACTTAAATTTATTTAAGTTATTAACCTTTTTAAATCCTGAACATGATTTCCTTAAAATTTCCAAAACCAGATTCAACAATTAAACAAACCCGAGCCAGAAGAACAAAATCTCGATCATTTTCCCGAGCCTATCACGAAACACACACGCACCCTCACTACTTCAAGCCATACATGTAGACTGCACGAGAAACGACCCGAGCATCCTCTTTCTTCCTAAACCACGCCAAAACCAGATACACAAGGTGCACCGTGTACATGCATAGTGATGGCATGCTTCTCCGACCATCTTCCCAACCCTCGCCGAGTCGTGACCACCCCCACCGTCCCACACGATCCCTCAGATTAGCAAATTCGCCAGCGAAACAAAAATCAAACCCAAAATCGACCTAGCCTGGAAGAACGCCCATCGGAAAACCACCCTTCAACGTCGATCCCGACCTCGATGAACCCCACCGTTCTCACCGCAGATTCGCCTTGACCTCTAGCTTTGTTTCCCCTTCACGCGATCACCTCTGACCCACCCTAGACATCGCCCTCGCCTTCGATGTACCAACCCGCATATTTATCGAGTTTGTATTTAAATATTTTATTTAAATATTAACTCGTTAATCGGATTTTTGGTCCGAAAAGCTACTTTTTGCAAACGGTCAAATTAGGACTCGAGACCACTTCCATTGAGTTCGAAATGTCGTTTACAATTTTTTTAAGTATAAACATCGATAGGTTTGGAGTTAGTGAAATTTCACTAACTTTTCCCGCTTTGGACTTTGGGTTAGTTTAGCCTATTAAGCCCAAGTTCCAACCCTCTTCTCCTCACTCTTCATAAATTTCCTAACTAATCAAGCTTTGGCATTAATGGTGGAGGGAATGGGAAATTAAAATTCCAAAACTCAAATTCAATTGCAATCCATCTTTCTACTCCAAATTCAAGAAGAAGACATTGGATTCAAGCTTCTTGTGCTTAGATAGAAGAAGGATTGATTCTTGCTTGCTTAAAACTTCATTTTCATTGATATTTGGTGCAAAGGTGAGATTTTTATCTCACAAATCTAGTCTATAACTATATTGGACTGTTGGGAATGATTCCCTATCACTTTTGCATGCACATTTGCATTTGGTTTGGATTGGATTGGCGAAAAACTCCAATTTTTAGCGTTTTGGTAAATTTTCTGCACTTAGGTCGTTCTGGCCATTTTCGTGTATTCGGAGTTAGGTCGCTCGCGACCTAACCCTTAGGTCGTAGGTCGTTTCTTGCCTTAAATTCCCCTTGCAGCGTTAGGTTGTTAGCCTCGGAATTAGGTCGTTGAGCCTTAGGTCGTAGGTCGTATGGACCTTAGGTCGTAGGTCGTCCTGGCCATTTCTAACGTCTTCGGAGTTAGGTCGTATGGACCTTAGGTCGTAGGTCGTATGGACCTTAGGTCGCTAGGTCGTATGGCTTTAGGTCGCTAGATCGTATGGCTTTAGGTCGCTAGGTCGTATGACCTTAGGTCGTTAGGTCGTTTGGCTTTTAGGCCGCTTCCACGCTAGGTCGTTCGACTCTTAGGTCGTAACACTTAGGTCGCTCGCCTCTTAAGTCGCTAGGTCGCGTGCCTTTAGGTCGCGTTTCTTTATTAGGTCGCGTGTCTTTGTTAGGTCGCTGACCTTCTTAAATCACATGACCTAACCCTTAGGTCGTTGGGCCTCGTTTCTACTTAGGTCGCTGCTTCTTATAGGTCGCTCGACTCCTTAATTTCTTTAGGTCGTTTGAGTGTTAGGTCGCGAACCCATTTTAGGTCGCATGACCTTTACCCTTTAGGTCACTGGACCACTAAGTCGTGCCCCTTAGACCCCTAGGTCGCAACCATTAGGTCGCTCGACCCTATCCCTCTTAGGTCGTTAGACCTCATTTTGTCTTCACTAAGTCGTACCGTTTTGGACGGGGCGCTGCCCCGCACCCCGTCGGGGGCGCTGCCCCCTGGACCCCCGCGACCTGAACCCCGCCGGGGGCGTTGCCCCCGCACCCCCACCTTGGGGGGTTGCCACCCCCCCTGGACCCCCCTCCGTAGGGGATCTTATCTGAAAAACATTGAGCTGATTTCCTTGGATTTTATTCACATCTCCGTATGCGATCTTTGTGACTGATTGTTTCTACAATTGCTTCTGTGTTTTGTCACTTTATAATATAAAGGTTTCAATACTAGTAGTAAATATTAAAACTCTTTTAACAAACAATTTCAACTCTATTTTTAATAACTAAGCTCTTTTCTTAAACCGTTTTCCAATCTATTAGTATATACAAACCTTTACCTCACTCGGATGAGAAATCTAATTAAACGACTTAGTAAAACAAGTGGTATGAAACGCTTGCGTTCACTTCGTCGGCTAATTCTTGGACATGTTCGATTGAACCTTTTTGTGACAATTTTATTAGTGAAGATTTACAGTTTGTTCGTAAATATTTAAGTTAAGCAAGTGGTTATGGGACATGAAGCTAAACTTCTATATTTACTAGCTTAGTGTAATTGACACTTCTCGTTGATCATGACGATCATTCTTATGATTTAGACTAGCAATTGTGCGATGTCTCTTGTTTGCGAGGTCAGACTAGACACCACTTGTGTGATTTCACTCACACATACCTTTTTGATTTTTGGTTAGTCTAGACCTCATCTGTGTGATTTCGACTCACACATGTGGGGTAGCTCCTTATGGTCTTCGGACCGTCATGTGATAGGCCTCGTTCCCTTTTTCTGTGATTTCTGGATTTCCTGTGTTGATTTCTGGAATTTATGTCATTGACTTGTTATGAGTACAAGTTTAGGGTATGATGCCCTCTTTGGATCTTTGAGAAGATTCTTGTGATATCGATTTATCTCTTTTTGATTGATCTTCTGTTGATCATCATTTGCATACTTATAGTAGTATGTCAGTATGGATATTTTATGTTTATGCCATATCCTTTAATTTATGTCATGTCATCTGATATTTATAGCTAGACTGATCCATTTATTATTTTCTCAAATAATACTCGGGTCAGTCCGAGATGTTACAGGTGCTTCTGCTTGACTTCTTCCCGGGATTTGCTACTCTGACTTTTGGCTAAATATTTAGATTAGCAGTTTTTGTTGTATACACTTGAGATATAGACTCATAGTTGTATTCTATTGTATAGCACGTGTTGCTATTCTTTTGTATTATTGTGGATCTTTTTGACCACTACTCTGATGTACACTTTCATGTGTTAGTTATATATTCATATCTTCTTCCGCCCTTGTGATATGGATGTCTGTGACTGATTTGTGTTATGCTTATTTCTATGTTTGTTTCCGAAGATTATTTAAAGCAACCTTCTGATAAGCAATTACATGGATGGTCGCTCCTCAACAGCCTTATTCTCCGCGCTAGTTGACAGCACTACTCCGTAGTGTTCTTGGCTAGCGTGGGTATAGAGGTGAGGCGTCACATTCGACGTCCCAAATAGTCGACGAAGCCCTACTCCGACCTCCTCGGGCCACCATAGCCAATAATAAAACACTACACCATTTTTCCTGTGATCCTCAACCCACTGGCCACCTCCAGACCAAACCCCGATGCATTACTTGCCGCCGATCGACGGCAATAGACGAAAACCCAGATTCAGGTCATCTCAAGAATTCTCTACAAACGCAAGCCTAAAATTCATGATTCCTGTCCCTAAATTCATTATTCACAATAACTAATCTGATCATGGATTTAATTCATGAAATTGAAATGTTTGAATTTTGTAATTTAACAGGTTTTCACTGTAAGAAACTTATTTTTGAAATATTAACTAAATAATTCCACCTGCAATTATTTTTAAAAATGAATTTACCTTGTTATGATCATTTTTTATTTTATGATCATAGCTTGAATTCACTTGGGTAAGAAGATATGAATTTGTTTTCTTTTCCTTGAGTCTGTGAATACAACATCTCTTTATTAAATTAAAATCAAAGACTTCCTATTTACAATATATATACGAATATGTATATACATTATAAATAGAAAACAATTTTATTTGCTTTTAAAAGATAAATTTAGCAATTAAATATTTATAAAAGAAGATTATTTAACCAAATTTAAATACTTATTAACAAAAATTATTAAATAAATATTGCCCAAAATTCTAGGACATCACACACACACACATATATATATATGTATGTATGTATTTGTATGTATGTATCAATTTGAATAATTCACAATGTGGCAAGTCTAAAGAGTATCTTATTGATGATATTGATATTGATGATGGTGATGATATCCATATTGATGATAGTGACGATATTGATGAACCTTGATACTGAGCTGCTTACTATGACGAATCTGCTAACTATGTATATGACGCCGAAAATAGACCGATTTGATATCTCCCTTCAATACGAATTAGCAAAAGCAATGTCTCCTTGTCTTATGTTGCTCCTACTAAATGGGTACTTTGCCCTTAATTATTTGAGATACAATTCACCGGTACCATATGATTCAAAGAATTATGACTCAAAATTATGGCTTAGTCCATAATTTCAAAATAATTGTAAAATTTCAGATACTTATGTATTTTTTAATGCATCATTTTATTATGAAAAAAATATCATTATTATAGATTTATCTTACGACGAATATTCATGTTGAAATAAAACTATGTCTAATTTCAATCAATATTGAAAAGTTATTATTTCATAAATAATATTGATATATTTATGAAAATGATTGTTCGTAACTTGATGCATCCACTAAGAAGTGTTATATGGTATGCTCCTATTATTTCCTCCATCACTATAATAGCATGTGAAATATGAAACTCCATTCTCCCACTTTTTATGGAAATTTTTTTCATACATTGTAACTAGCTTCAAATCGAGGGTTTAAGATAAAAATATCTTACACTTAAAGAAATAAATCTTATAAAAAACAATTTTCTATACAAAAATATATTTTGGAATAGGAATAACATTTCTCATTCTTTATTAAGTATCTATTATCATTTTATAGAATTCTCGGTTCCGATGACTCTTCATGAAGCAGAAGTGACCATTAACTGCCTTCACCCCAACCATGCCTTGAATTACATCCACTCTTGCACATTCGCTTTCCATTCCAAATGGTTGAACCATTCAAAAGGAAACCCTTACTACAAGACCATAACAAACTCTTTACAAAAATGTATATGCTCATTCTTAGCATTTAAGGATATCAAATAGGTTGCACTTAACGTAAACTGATTAGACTGACTTTTTGATGATTGAATTCTTAGATCTATCTTGTAGCTCGTAGTCTAGTGTTACATACAGCACAGCAAGGTCCAAACTATAACAATCATATTGAATACATGATCTAGAACTATAGTTTACTTGCTAATTTGGAATAAACTAATTTCATCAAAGTTTCATATATTACGAATTATGACCGATCGCTATATATCATTTTATATATGATTGAATATGGATCAAATATCCATATTGTTTTATTGTTTTAGAGTTCGAAACTAACAGAAGATAATGCATAGTCTAAGGCAAATAAACACGTAAGTGACCAAGTTATGAACACATTTACTAGTTGCATAATTAGGAGCTTGCATGGATCTTGAATTGGCAACATGCAAAATTTATTGGTAAGTATATGTTATATTTCTATTTGTCGATCTTAATTTAGTTCATTTGTATATTTTAGTTGATAAACATTTTATCAGTTATACTAATTTCACAAACTTATCGATGCAGATTAGTTTAATTTATACATGACATATTTTCTTATACTGTTAGTAAGGTTATATATATATATATATATATATATATATATCATTTTATAAATAATCTCCTACTAGACTTTTATGTTTCTCAAAGCCCTAAGAGGAAACATTGAGATCTTTCGATTTCTCTAGTGGGTGTTACGACTCATTTGCCTTGGGATTTTGACCTTAAATTTGCTCAACAAATAATAAGCCACAAGCGTTGGATAATGATTTATCAGTTGTATCATATACCACTCATAAGCATTGCCTTTTTCCTAATCAAATTTTTACCTTGAGTTTTCTTAACAAATCAAAAGAGATCATTCACTCGAACCTACGATTTCATGACGGCCTAAGTATAGTTAATGTACCTTGAGTTTGCTAAATAAACACATGTAGTTATCTTACCCCATCTAGTTAATATATTAATAGTACTACATAACATCTTTGGCTTGATTTTGATCAACAACTAGAGAGTATGTAAGTAATTTATTAATATATAAATGATAGAGTCAACAATTATACTAAATATTCATAACCTGCAATGTATATTTGTTTGAGTGATATCGATTTATTGAATAATATGTTTAAAATAAAATACCCTTGTGATCTAAGTGCTAGACACGGTTGAAATTGCAACATATGTACTATATACATATGTTTACCCCTTAAATTTAATTTGGGTTTATTACAATTGCAACTTTTATTATACATGTATATTATATAAGTTTAATTCCTATATAAAAATTTATAAATTTAAATAACTTATATAATGTTCTTATGTATAATTTTATATTAATTAAATATTAATTAATTAACTAACATTTTAATTAATTTAATTTTGATCATTTTAAATTGAATACACACACATAATAACATTTACAGTAATACGCGTACATTATAATACATGCATATTATGTTGTTCATTAATTAACATTTAATTAATTGTTGTGGTTAAAATAATTTTATTTTTATTTATTTTTGCAAATTATTGATATCTTAAAAATTTGAAGATAAATTTACATATATCATTATATATGTTTGTAGTGATTAATTTTTAATTAATTATTTAATTAATTAATTCAATTCACTATTATTACAATTAAAATATTTTATAAAATTTATTAAAACATTGTATATTTTAAACATAACCTTTTAAATTTAAAATATTATTTTTAATTTCAAAATATATGTTGAAAATTAGTCCAAGCCTCAAATTCAAATCGGGCCTTCAAATTAGGGATAACTTTGGGCTTAATTCACCTTTCACGTCAGGCCAGTAGCCAAGAACGATAGAGAAATTGATTACCCAAAAACCCAACCTTTGACACTACCATTCTAGACACCCTACTAAATGGATAGGTTTTAATAAGTTGTCATAATGCTGCTAATTTAGACCTCTTAAGCTATTAGGATCTGATACCATTGTAGGAACTAGGTAGGATTATAGAGGGATAAATGTGTGAATCTAAAAAAAATCCATTTTTAGATCTTATTGGTCTCATAAAGTGTAAATTATTTTAGATCCATTATAAATAATTTTAAGTAAAATCTTTATTTTATTTAATTTATTTATATAGACTGTATTAAATTAATTTGTATAAATTATAATGTATATGTGTATAATACACACATATGCATATAGCGCACATGCAATACACAGAAAGTGTACATGGTTAATTTACACGTATGTAAGTGTTGGAATCTACACCGCAACATATATATCTGTCCTTTTGTAGAAGCCTTTTTTGTCCATAGTTTTATATGAAAATTATACACACACATATATGTATGTATGTATGTATGTATGTATGTATGTATGTGTATGTATAAAATAATATTTGTAGATATTTATTGAAATAGCTTTAACCAACTTAAAACATTTTTAATTAGTATCTTATATTAATTATAAAATTTAATATTAAATTGAGATCTAAGTAAATATCTAATTTAAATTTTAAATTCAAATTACAAATTATATATACAATCTAGAAAAACAGTTTAATCTAGATATTTAATTAAATAGCTTTAACCAGTTCAAAAACATTTTAAAATTTTAACTTAAAATACTTATGTTAATTTTAAAATTCAAAGTTAAAATTAGGCCTATGTAAATATTTAATTTCAAATTTTAAATTCAAATTACATATTAAGTATATATAATCTTTAAAAAAAAAATTTGTTTTGAAATTTACATATACGTTGTATTAAATTCTAGTTTATTATAAATTGAAATTAATATGCATGTATGAACTATAATTTTTAATTTTTTTTACTTTCAGCCAAAAGGGTTTTTTTAATTATTTTAATATGAAATTCATATGGATTTGATAAATTTTTTTAATTTTTTCTTTATTTCACACACACATATATGTTAA
This sequence comes from Allium cepa, assembly GCA_030765085.1. NCBI lineage: Eukaryota > Viridiplantae > Streptophyta > Magnoliopsida > Asparagales > Amaryllidaceae > Allium > Allium cepa. The sequence goes on along the minus strand of CM060932.1, from coordinate 686,341,133 downwards.
TAAATATTATACAAAAAATTTGTTTTTTATTCCAAACCTAATATATATACACACAAGTTTATTTTAAATAACTCAATATATATAATTTATTATTATCTATACACACACATTCATACATACGTACATACATTTATATACTACCATATAAAATTATTAAAAATATTTAAAACTAATATTAAATTTTGAAAAGTATAAATAAATATTTAAAAGCTATGGCCAAAAATAAAATAGATATATTAATAATCTTTTCTTTTATTTTTTTAAATTTCAATATACATGCGCACGCGAACATACCCGCAGATGTATATACATACATACATACATATATGTGTGCGGTATATAATTGGACAATAGAGACTATAAACAAATTATTGTACTAATGGTAATCTAAAGAGTAAAAATAAGATGAATAACATATAAAATAACAATTATTATCGAAATAGAAATGTTACCATATTAGTTGCCTATGACTAGATCCAATTGAATCACCTCCAGAAAATGCTAAAATCTAGAGTACCACTTTAGATTTTTTTTAAAATATTTACTCCTAAAATTTTTTATCCATGCCTTCTAGAACTCTTGGCTTGAAAGTGACAGAAAGATTGAGAAAAGGTAAGTGGTTATTTGAGTAACATAAAGGAAGAGGTAAAAGTGGAGCAAAGGTCTCCTTCTTTTACTTATTCCTTTTCAGTCACTTCATGTTTACTTTGAAACACTTAAATCCCTTATACTTACCCACCCATGGTCGGCTGTAACACCTATAATTTTAAATAGCATTATTCAAAATATTTAATTAGATAAATTAAATAGAATAATATAAAGATTAGAGTGATAACGAAAATGAGATTTGACATATAATTAGGATCGTGCCTTAACTAAATAGATTTATAAAAATGGTTTATGAGTTAAATACTTAAGATAATAAGGCAAGGGCAATATGGGAATAGCCGAACCCTTAAACTGCTTATCTCATTCTCATTCACGTTTTCATAAATCAAAAACTTAAATAAAGGAGAAACAAGGTAGGCCATAATCCAAGGAGAAGAAGCTCAAAATCAATTAGAGACTAAGATTCAAGCTAGGAAGATTAAAATGAAGAACAAATCTCAAGTTCCTTATCCAAACAAGGTGAATAATAATCTAAACTATCTCATATAAGTCTTTTTGAACGTTTAATTTTAGGTTTAAGGTCTATGGATGGATGAATGATGATATGCATTAATTTATATGCCATGTTATAATTTAAACAAGGATTTTTATAGGTAGATATAATTTGATTTTAAGGTTAAAATTGTGCAACTAGATTTTCGCAAGATGTTCGAATATTCTGTAAAACATTATTTTGGAGATGCGTTTAAATTTTAAAATTTTTTTAATTGTAAATTTTGAATTCGTAGCCTTTTTAGAAAATAATTTTGATAAAGAGTGGGAAACTAACCAGATTTTGGCAAATTAGGCAAGTTAGGTAAAAAGGAATTACTTTGAAAGGCAATAAACCAGTTTTTTTCAAATTACAACTTCGCTACTTCCTTGGCTTGCTTCTATCACCATGCCCAGTTAGACCTTCCACACCTATTTGAAACCAATGCACATGATATCAAGCAACTAGTATGTAGTGTATTGGAGAAAGGCGAAAGGAATGATGGTGTCGAAGGCCTACTTCCAAAAGGGTTAAGCCACTTTAATTAGCTTTCAAATCAACTTACCTTTGTTTAAAAAAAGAGTTTACGACAGATTTGCCGCTTACTTTTAATTTAAAAGAAGCTTTCAAATGGATAGCCGCTTATGAACCTATTCGATTCCCTTGTTGCTTCTTTCATACCTTTCAAATTACAATGTATTCAAAAGGCGTGCTTTTGCCTTATAACTTTGAAGCCACCTTCTTAATGCTTTCGAAAGGGTGGGTTTCGAAGCTATCCTCTTCCCCAATTCTTTTTCTTAAGATTGATACTTTTGAAAGCAAATCTTTCAATTTTGTTCTCTTTGCCCAGTAGTTATAATCAATGTTAAACCTAATGATTTTGAAAGGGATACTTTCAAATAGTTTCAAGGCCATGCTTCTATAAATTTTACTTGAATTAATTGCCTTCCAAAGGTAAGCTTTAAGTGTTTCAAAAGGTATATCTTTAAGTGTTTCGAAAGATATATATATATATATATATATATATATATATATATATATAAGTGGCTTGAAATGGAGGCTTTAATGCTTAAAAAGGTATGTTTTGATGGTTTTTAAAGAGAAGGTCGAAGATTTTAAGTAATGCCTTCGAAAGGGAGAGTGATGGAGGGTAACTGATGATGTCACAATGATCTAAAGGATCTAGTCAAAAGCCTTAGTTTTCAAATAAGAAACCCAATCTCATTTTTAAGTGTAAACTAATAGCTATACGAAAGAGTTTTGAAATGGCATTTAACTTTGGATTTTTTGAAGAACCTTTCCTTGCTAATGATAGTGGGTTAAGGGTTTTAACCATGATTCTATAAAAAAAATGATTACAAGGAATTAAATCGTAGATGTCTATATTATTATGTTTTGGTCAATTATCATGTGGGCTTCTATAAACATATTTACTTCATAATTAACCCATAACTACATTTTGGGGGTTAAGGGCAGAATAACCAGCTAGGTTGACCCGGTAGTGAATATACATTGAGTTAACTCCTATGAGTAGAATTGCATCCAGGAGATCAGATAGACCAGAATATAGGATGCCCAAAGTATGATAAGTGGATTATTTATTTAGACAGGTTCTTAGTAAGTCCATGAAAACTATGTACAGATATTGTTATTGGTAGGGGACAATAGGTTCTTAGTGATCCAATGAAAACTATGTTTGGAATAAGTTATTGAAGGAAATCAATAGGTTCATAGTGAACCCATGAAAACTATGATTAGATGACGTAGTTGGTAGACATCAATTGGTTTTTAATGATCCCATGAAAACTATGAATCCGGACTGATAGTCCGTAAGATTGGATTAGGTTTTTAGTTAGCCCATGAAAACTAAAAGGTTAATAGTTGCTCTAGAAACTATAACTTAAGACTGATAGTCAGGTGAATGGGGACGGGAAATCCAAAGCATTTTACACGTTTGCATATCAACATAATACAATTTATATGTTATGTCTTAATCATTGTGGATGCAGGTGCAAAGTATATGGTTATTTTAAATTAGGGTGAGATACTAGTGAGGGGAAAACCCGTTCCGCTAAGCGGCGTGGTCTCATTAGATATCTATATGGTTTGAGATTGTAGATTATTATTCACACCAGAGTTTTTGTCTGACTTAAAGTTCATGTTTTCCCCTTAAACTCTCGGTGCTCGATTAATTTTGAGTAGTTTGAGAGTTAAGGTTTTCAGGTTCTTTTTTAGACAAATAAGCTTCCGAAGATGTGTATGAGGCAAGCTAGCTATTAGGAATTCCTTTTGTTTGATTCTGCTGTGTTTTGGACGTAACAGCGAAGATGTTTAGTGCCTATATTTAGACTCTGATCAACCAAGGGGACGTCTTCATATGTCGCTCTTGGCGTATTCTGTAATAAATTGTAATTTCTGTGAACGTGGCTTACATATTGAATTATGCGATGAATCTAAAATGCTGTCTGTAATGAAATGAGAAATTTATTTTAAATTAAGTTTCATTTTTTTCATATTCATGTGTTTTTGATATATCGGTATATTTAACATTACCGCATTTGGTCACCAAGAATTAATAACTATGGATGATTACAATATCCGTAGTGGTAAGTTTTGGACCTCCAAATGGGGATGTTACAAGTTGGTATCAGAGAATAGGCTTATGCAAATTTAAAAGAAATTTGAATGCAAAATATTTTTAAAACATAATCCAATGAATTAGAAAATGAGACAAAGGTTTGGGTTAACGCTGTAGTAAAATTACAGTTGCTATATATATATATGTATGTATGTATGTATGTATGTATGTATATGTATGTATGTATGGACGTATTCCCCTCTCTCTTAGACCATTCTTCTATATCATATTAAGGCTCGTATGCAGATTTACGAGAAGTGGAGGAAGCACCACAACCAAGGGAAATGCTCGACCCAACACAAGGAGGAATCCAGGTCGACAGGCAAATGCTAATCCAAATTCAAATGCCAGCGTAGATGCTGGTACCCGACCAGTAGATATGGAGATGATGTATCAGTTCTTTGTCAATCCGATGCAAGCTGGAGCAGCAGCAAGAGTAGCTAGGGGGAAATGCTATGAATGTTGGAGGAGCTAATCTGTGGCCCCAGTTGGCAATAACTATGCTAAGCTGAGCAGGGATTAAGCTAGTCCTAGAGGGAAGCTGTTTTTGGGAACAAAGGAGGCTGTCGAAGTAGAAAAATGTTTATTGCTGTGAAATAATTTTTGCATACTTAGGATTAGATGACGAGCAGAAGAGGAGACTTTCTTCAAGACAGTTGCAGGGAGAGGCACTTTATTGGTGGAATAGTGTTATCATGGCAGTTCCCAAGGAAGAGTTAACTTTGGCAGAATTTCGAAGGAGATTCAAAGAGAGGTTCTTGTCTGAAGTTGCCATGTCAGTATTGTTGAGAAAGTCTATGGACTTAATGCAAGGTGAGATGTTGGTGATTGAGTATGCTACGAAGTTTGATGAGTTGTCCAGATACGGATATACTACCATTGATACCATCAATAAAAGGAACGAGGAGTTTATTCGAGGATTAAGCCCTGAGATTGCTATGGGGACTATGCCATACCTCCGTGATCTAAGTACAATTGTAGTGGAGATGGCAATCGGGAATGAAGAGATGAGTTCTACTTATGGGAAGGAGAAGCAGGTTGGGACCCATGATTCTTAGGGCAAGAAGAGGAAATTCTTTAAGAAGAAAAGAGCTTAGAAAGGAGGAGCTGCCAAGAAAGGGAAGGCCGATGTAGTTTGCTACAAGTGCGAGAAGAAAGGACATTATGCTCATGAATGTTGTACTAGAAATGGAAAATTTTTGTAGATAAGAAATGCTTCGACTGTGACCAGATTGGATACTTCAAGAATCACTGTTTAAAACCAGTCAAAGCAGACAAGGGAAAAGTTTTTTCTTTGGAACCATCTTCTTCAAGTCCAACTACTGCAGAGAAGGGAAAGACTATGATGGAAGGTACCCTTTTGATCCATAGTATACCAGTTATGGTACTATTTCATACTGGTGCATAGCATTCATTTATATCTTAGTGTTTGGTAGACAATTTATATTTAGAACCCTCATACCTTGTTACTTCCTTAAGGGTTGCAAACCCGATAGGAGGGTATGCAACTTTGGGGATGAGATGTGACCAATTAGAACTTTAATTTTTAGGTCATAAGTTCGCATGAAGTTTGTATGTTTTTTTCGTAAGCTTGGGGATCATTTTGGCTATTGATTGTCAGATAGATATGATGCTAAGATATTTTGCCAAGATAGGAAAATATCGCTAAGACACCCAAATAGTCATGACGGAATTATATACTTGGTGGAGAAGTCAGACTCAAGTGCTTGCGCTTTGTTGAATACTACGGAAGTAGAAGAAGAGATGAATCAGTAGCAGGAGAGTTTGTAGATGTTTTTGAGCCAGTCACAGGACTACCACCAAAGCAAACCATTTAGTTTCGGATAGATTTTGTGCCAGGAACAGATTCTATAAGTAGACCACCTACTAGGATGACATAGACTGAGATGAAGGAATCGAAGGTGCAACCAGTGGTATTATAATGAAAGAATTCCATTAGACCAAGCAGTTTGTCTTGGAGAGCGGCCATGGTGTTCGTGAAGAACCCGAATGGATCGTTAAGGTTGTGTATTGACTAGCGTAAGTTGAACAAGAAAATGATCAAGAATAGTTATCCTTTGTCGAGAATCGATGATTTATTTGATCAATTGAGTGGAGCTAGAGTATTTTCCCAATTGGATTTGGTGATAGGTTTCCATCAGCTAAGAGTGGCAGAGGACGGTATTCCATTGATGACATTTTGGACTAGGCATAGTTCGTACGAGTGGTTGGTAATGCCATTCGGTTAACCAATGCGCCAGTTTTCTTCGTGGATTTGATGAACCGAGTTTACCGAGTGCACTTTGATAAGTTCATGTTGGTATTCGTAGATGACATTTTAATAAACTCTGAGGATGAAGGAGAGCATGAAGTTCATCTTAGAGTAATGCTTGAGACGCTGAGGAAGCATCAACCAAAAACAAAGATTTCAAAGTGTCATTTCTGGAAGAAAGAAGTTAAGTTTCTTGGTTATGTGGTTTCAGAGAAGGGTTTTTCAGTTGATCCGAATAAGATCGAAGCTGTTAACAACTAGAAGATACCGAAGGGTGACCGAGATTAGAAGTTTTCTTGGGCTCGCTGGCTATTATTGGAGATTCGTTAAGGATTTCTCGCAGATATCAGCGCCATTGACTAAGTTAACCAGGAAGGACGTGAAGTTTATTTGGTCAGACAAATGAAGAAGCATTCCTTGAGTTAAAGCATCTATTGACCAATGTGCTTGTGTTAGTAGTCCCAGATGGTAATCAAGGACTAGTAGTGCATGCTGATGCATATGAAACCAAATTAGGGGCTGTGTTGATGTAGTAAGGTATATTGCATATGCTTCATGACAACTTAGACCGCATGAAGTGAGATATCCTACTCGTGATCTGGAGTTGGCTATGGTGATCTTTGCATTGAAAGTATGGAGACATTATCTCTTAGGGATGAGAATTGAGTTATACACATATCATAAGTCCTTAAGGTATTTATTCTCTCGGAAGGAGTTGAATATGAGATAGTAGAGGTGGCTGGAGTTTTAGCAGCTTATGATTTTGGTATAGAATATACACCTAGAAAAGGAAATAAAGTAGCAGATTCTCTTAGCATGAAACATCAGAATGTGGTGTTAGCTACGTTAACAGAATGAAAGGACCTAGAGGCTTTGACTACTTTTAGTGTGCCATTAGGATCGACTTCAAGTTCTAATCAGAGCATTGCTATGTTATCCTGCTTAGAAGTTCGCCCAGTACTGATCGAAAGGATTGCTTCTAAGTAGAAAGTGGATCTATTATTAGCCGAGAAGATTATAAGGCTAGAGGCCGGAATTGAGATTGATGATCTAAAAGATTTTAGTCTTAACCAGAGGGGATAGTTGAGAAAGAAAGGAAGACTACATGTTTATAATATGGGAAACATTAGGAAGGAAGTCCTTAGAGAATGTCATCGTTCGAAGTTTATGATTCATCCTAGGGGAACCAAGATGTATCAAGACATGAAGAGGAAGTGAAGGTCGAACATCAAAAGGCGAGTGGGATATTTCAACCTTTGGAGATACTAGTTTGGAAGTGGGATTTGATATCCATGGATTTTATAGATGTGTTGCCATGGTCGAATCGAGGAAATGAAAGTATACGGGTCATCGTGAACAGGGTTACTAAGAGTGCCCATTTCATTCCAGTTAAGTCAACCGGGACGACACCTATTTTAGCTAAATTGTTTATGAATAAGATAGTTAGGCTGCATAGGATTCAAAATAGTATAGTAAGTGATAAAGATACTTTATTTACTAGCGAGTTCCAAAAGAGTCTATAGGATGTGTTAGGTACCAAGCTCAAGGTGAGTACTGCTTATCACCCTCAGACAGATGGGTAGATAGAGAGAGTCAACAAGGTACTCGAGGATTTGTTAAGAGCTTATGTGCTAGATTATGGTGGATCTTGGGAAGATCACCTACGCTTAGTTGAGTTTTCCTATAATAATAGTTATCAGACTAGTACAGGAATGGGGCCTTTCAAAGCTTTGTATAGAAGGTCATGCAAGTCACCAGCATGTTGGTTGGAAACTGGAGACAGATTAGTCTTAGGTCTAGATCTAGTAAGAGAGGCAATAGAGAAGATTGATTTGATCGGGGGTAGGATAAAGGAAGCTTAGTCTAGACAAAAAAGTTACACAAATAAGAGGTGTAAGGATCTAGAGTTCTCTATTAGAGATAGGGTTTTCATTAAAGTATCACTGATGAAGGGTGGGTACGATTAAGAAAATCAGAGAAACTGACACCAATATATGTTGGACCGTTCCCGGTTATAGATAGGGTCGGAAGGCTCACATACAAAGTAGAGTTATCGAGCAGTTTGGCGGGTTTCCATAACGTATTTCACGTGTCTCATATTCATAAGTATGTACATGATCCGGAGGCTACTATTACTCCGACTACATTGGAAGATTTAATAGTAGAACCGGATCTGACCTTTGTTAGGCAATAGTTTCGGGTTGTAGCGAGAGATGAGAAGAGGTTAAGAAACAAAACAGTCAAATTAGTCAAAGTTCAATGGAGAAACAACGAGAAGGACTATACTGGGAGACAGAAAACAAGATTAGAGATACTTGTCTTGATTTTCTTTAAGGGTATGTTATAAATTTACTTTATATGGATTGTTTGCTAGTTAGGTAGGCTAGTGGCAATTAGGTGATGTTACAGATGATTGCTATGCTTAGTATTTAGTCCATGCTAAATTTCGAGGATGAAATTCTTTACGGAGGGAGCCTGTAACACCCCTAATTTTAAACAGCATTATTCAGGATATTTAATTAGATGAATTAAATAAAATAATGTAGAGATTAGAGTGATAAGGGAATTGAGATTTGGCATCTAATTAGGCTCATGCCTTAACTAAATGGATTTATAAAAATGGTTCATAAGTTAAATTCCTAAGAGAATAAGTAGGGGCAATATGGGAATAGCCAAACCCCATAACCCCTTATCTCATTCACATTTTCGTAGATCAAAAACTTAAACAAAGGAGAAACAAGGCTGGCCATAACCCTAGGAGAAGAGGATCTCAAAATCAATTAGAAGCTAAGATTCAAGCTAGGAAGATTATAATGAATAACAAATCTCAATTTCCTTATTCAAGCAAGGTGAATAATGATCTAAACCATCTCATATAAGTCTTTTTGAATGTTTAATTTTGGGTTTAAGGTTTAAATCCATTTGGATGGATGGATGATGATATGCTTTGATTTATATGCCATGTTTTAATTTAAACAAGGATTTTTATGGGATAATATAATTTGATTTTGAGGTTAAAATTGTGCAAACTAATTTTCGAATGACATGATTTTTGAATATGTTATGTAAAATATTATTTTGGGGATGGGTTTAAATATTCATAATATTCCAATCTATGGATAATTTATTATGAATTTGAATGCAAGAAATAGATAATTTTGGGTTTAAATTATTTAAGGCAATCAAGCATGTTTTCGGGTCTAAAATTTATACATTATAAAGCATATTATAAGTGAATAATTTTGATTTTTAGGGAATTTTTCTAAGTGTTTTACAATGGTTATAAAATTACTTAAGTTAAGGGAATTAAAAGTTTTACATGTTTTGTTAAGGAAGAGGGCTAATTTGTTAAGTGTTTTTAATTTTTAATTTTGAATTTGGTAGCCTTTGAAGAAAAGAATTTTGATAAAAAGTGGGCAACCAATCATATTTTGAAAAATTGCGCAAGTTGGGTAAAAAGGAACTACTTTGAAAGGCAATAAACTAGTTTTGTTTCAAATTACAACTTCGCCACTTCCTTGGCTTGCTTCCGTCACCATGCCCAGTTAGACCTTTCGTAGCTATTCGAAACCAATGCACATGATATCAAGCAACTGGTATGTAGTGTATCGAAGAATGGTGGAAGGAATGGACGTCACGAAAGCATGCTTCCGAATGGGTTGAAGCCACTCTAATTAGCTTTCGAATCAATTAACTTAGCTTTGTTTAAAAAAAAGCTTTCGGAAGAGTTGCCGCCTACTTTTGTTTTAAAAGAAGCTTTCGAATGGATGGCTGCTTTTGAACCTATTTGATACCCTTGCTACCGCATTTATTCCTTTTGAATTACAATGTATTCGAAATGGGTGTTCTCGCCATTTAACTTTGAAGCCGCCTTCTCAATGCTTTCGAAAGGGTGGGTTTCGAAGATATCCTTTTCCTCACTTCCTTTTCTTAAGATGAATGCTTTCGAAAGCAAAGTTTTTGCTTTTGTTCTCTTTGACTTTGTAGTTATAATTAATGTTAAACCCATTGATTTCGAAAGAGAGACTTTCAATTGATTTCGAGGCTATGCATCCACAATTTCTACTTGAACTAAATACCTTCGAAAGGTAAGCTTTAAATGTTTCGAAATGTAAGCTTTAAGTTTTTTGGAAGGTATATCTTTGTTCCAAAATGTACATCTTTAAGTGGTTCAAATGGGAGGCTTTAATGCTTTCAAAAGGCATGTTGTTAATGGTTTCGAAATAGAAGGTCTAAGATTTTAAGTAATGCCTTCGAAAGGGAGAGTGACGGAGGGTAACTCATGATGTCACAATCATCCGAAGGATCTAGTCGAAAGCCTTAGTTCTCAAAAAAGAAACCCAATCCTATTTTTAAGGTAAACTTGTAACAACCCATATTTTTTATATTTAAAAATATTAAATTTGATAAGGTTTTGGACTTTAATATTGTCAGAAATTAAAATTTATATTTATGATTTATTAAATTGAATGTTATTTGATTAGAAATTTTGACCTTAAGATAAATCTTAAAACAACTAATTTTAGTGAGATAAAAGATGGTAACACGTATTAACATATAATTTGCTAATATTGATTGAATGTAATTGACTACGATAATATGTTAACGTAATTTCAATCAATTTAAATAATAAAGGTTAATAAGGAATAGAATAAATGATGTATAAATTTATGTAATCATATATTATTAATTACAATTGGTTTTAATATGGAGTATGAAATCAATTATTTTGTACGTAAATTTATTAACCTTTGTTTGTAAACAATAATTTAATAGATATGGATTATTAATGTATAACCATTGTTTTATTTATTATCTTATTATTAAATTCGTTAGAAATTTATTTGTTAATTAACGAAGAATTAATGTAATTGAAATATTACAATTGATATAAGAAGAAACGTTAACTGTTGAGTGGCGAGTGTAATAAAATGAAAACTTATGTTAATCAATTGCATAAGGGAATAGTTTATTTGATAATAAGAATATAAATTAAAATAAAAGGAATTGTTTGGAATTTAAATATATAATGAACGGGTTTTATTACAGTTGGAATTAATTTAGTATATAGATATTGGGTTTAACACGGAAACTTGGATTTTAAAGGAAACAATTGGATTAATTATCTCCCTGTATTAGGGTATGTTTTGAGATTTAATTATTGTAATTAATAGTAATTATATCTTGTCATTAATAAGAGATAGAAGTAAATGGTATTTAATTAATGATATGTGCAACATACGTTTTGTGTTAAAAATATAATGAGATTTCCAACGAGAAATATTACGTTTAAATTGTGAGTACTTAAATTTGTTACAAATATAATGATAATAGGAAATTAATTGATAAAGAAATGACGTGGTTGTACGAAGTTTTATTTCTGTGACTCTTTAACGAGATGATCTTTAAATATAAGTTGGTTTTAAAGAGGGAGGTGTTAATTGTAAACTAATGCGTAATAAAAAGAAATATGTTTAAATAAAAATAAAAGAAAAGGATGGTTTTTTGAAAAGAATATTCTTATCAAATAAAGTGAATATTTCACTTGTGAATGTAAATTTAATTTCATTAAAACAAAGAGTTGAATTTTATTGTATGTTTCTGGTTGGAATATTTGATTTATTTAAATATTTAAACTTGATTTTAATTTAATTTATAAAAGAATAACAATAATAAATTGATAAGAAAACTACTTGAAGGTTTGGTTAAAATTTTGATTTGGAATAGTTAGCATATTTACATAGGAGATTTATTTCTTTTCAAATTTGACTTTGGAGTCTCGGTTCATCTTTTAATGTGTGCGGTGGCGGTCCTCATTATGTTAATTGTAGTGTTTAATTTTATTTACTGTGTACTAAATAAAAATACATATATGTGTGTAAATTTGAACGTATTAGGGTTAATAAAATATATTAAAATGAACTGTTTTTTTAGTATATTAGATTTGTGATTTCTATGTACGGTCCACATTCTCAAATTTAAATCGTCGCTTTCATTTATTTTATTTTATTATTAATTTCTTTTATTAAATACATGCCTCTTTTGGTTTTCCACTAAGTTTTATTTATTAACACATGGGCCTTGCCTTGAAATGTTTCATGTGTGTTGATGAAATTAATTGAGGTAGCAATTGTTTTGAAATTTTATACCAAAAGATTTGCTTGCCATGTAAGCATGTCTTATCAAATTCCAACGTGTGTCTTTCTTCTTTTGTTAATTACCTGCATGTTAGGCTTTTTTTTATTTTGCAAATTTACATCTTCTTGTATCCTTCCCTTTCATGATCCAATTTCCAAACGTGCTTTACCCTTATTCGTTTCCTATTTCATAAATCTCTTCCACTAACTTTCCATTTCCAAAATGTGCTTCATTGTTTCTATTGCCTAAAGTTTTCTTTGTCTTTTAAAAACAAACAAACAAATGTGAGCAACTTATTTTCATGAAGCCAATCTTTTCCATTTGCTTACAAATCCATTTCCTAAAGCCTTCTTCCTCCATGGGTGAGCCATCATGTCCTTTTTTTCTTTGATTCTTTAGAATTTAGAAACATGAGCAGGCTTCAAAATTCTTAATGTGAGTAACTAACGTGTTTTATTTTATTATTAAAATATGTGTACATGTGTAACAACCCAGTATTTTGTGATTATTTTAATTGTTTATTTTAACTATTTAAATTGAAACTCCTGATTTGAAAACTATATTATATTTATTAAAATGAATAAATTTTTTTATTTAAGAGTATATTTTGATCTTTGTATGAATTATAATTTCAAAACTGAATAAATAGGATATTTTCAAAAATGTGGATTTTTGGTCAATCTGGTCAAACTTTGACTTTTAAATTTAAAATTTAAATATATGAATTTTTGAATTTTATCTTTTATTATGAAAATATATTAAATTTCAAGAATATTTATTTTCGTTTCGTTGAAATTCGATGTATATTGTGAAAGTTGTGCTTTTTACAATATTGGTGTAAATTGATTTATTTAATAAAATTATCTATTTTAATTTATAAATAATATTTTTATTTGTCAAATAATGTTCTAATATGTGTTATATGACATTTTAGATATATATTTTATTTTTAAAAACATTTTTGAAGCGATGTTATAATTTTTCCAAAGTTTATTGCATTTATTTCCTATTTTTAAAGGCTGTTTCTATTTTCCTGCTATTTTCTTCATTTAAGTTATATTTAACTAAATTTTTTTTTGTGAATGCATTTTTATTTTATGTTATTATCTTTATTTATAAATATTTTCTAAGTCCATATTAATTTTCCAAAGTTTATTCTGTTTATTTTCAAATTTTCTAGACTAGTTTTCATTTGTGTGCTATTTTTTTTATTTTTATCATATATAATTATTATTTATTTATTTATTTATTTATATTTTATACATTTGTTGCATTTTCGAATTTAAACTTAATTAATAATTATTTTCAGTTATTTAAACTTATATAAAGAAAATAAAAGAAATTTGAAATGGTTTGTGACTTTTGATTTTCCTAAGGCCTTCTATATTCCACCTTTTCACATTACTCAATATCTTTTCACACTTTGGCCATAATTTCTCATTTCCTTCAGCCGCCTATCACTTTCCTCATTCAGTAAAAAAAAAATCTCATTCTTGAAGGAAAAAAAATCAGCCTCTTCATGCTTAAAGAATTGGTAAAAATTCATTTCCTTTCTTTGTTTTATGCTTGATTTCATGGTTTGCACTTGATCTCCTTCCTTATAGGTTCGGCCTACCTCCACCACAAGCCCTGCCACCTCCACCACCACCTAAGGACATCACCATCACTACCTCCTCTCTAGCCAACCCCAGTTGAGCCACCAAGGTTTGATTATCCTTCACCAAAATCCACAAAACTCCACTTGTATACCACTAGCCGAGCACATCCTCTCAATACACCACTTCATCATCCCATAGCCGCCACCATCTCCACCACCTCCAGCTCCACCTTGACCCTCTACCATGTCATCACTTCGACCCCACAGTGAAGGCCATGCCCATAGTAGCCTTGGCCGAGCCTTATATTGCTTTGAAAATCATGTAATGTTGTTTGTATGTTGTGTTTCATCACCACCACTTTTGCACCACTTTCAAACTTGCTAGGCCGACACATATCCAACCCAAACCGGATCTAAACACTTACCTTAGCCTTGCATTTCACCTATGGCCAATCCCAATGAGATTTGGAAGCAAGTGCAAAGCAATCCTTCTTTGATTTGTGCAGTTATTTCTAGCTAAATTTATCGTATTTTTGAATTGAAGGCTTATATTCGTTATATTGTTTTTGTTTACTTGTATTCAAGGGAATTGATACTTTGGCTCTCTCACTCGTATCTTGTCGTGCTATCGTGTTTGTGTGGACCTCTTTTGTGCGTTCGTTGTTGTGTCTCCAGCTCAAACCGGTGAGTTATTCTCACCTGACAATGTATACATATATAACTAGTAAATTGACCCCTTTTGAATTTGTAAAATGCATTATCACGTTACACCTGCTATATTATGATTATATGATGTTCGCCCATGCTTAAACACATGTTATATCATATGTTACTGTTATATTATGTTGTTCTGTTATTTATATCAGTTTATCACTGCAAGTTCCCTTTAGATTAGAATCACTATGGGTTGAAATGATACATACCCGAACAGATTTTATAATAAGGGAAAATCATTATGGGCTGAATAGGCCTGAGCGATTTTCAATTTATTTCATTTACTTGGGACTGCGGGTTTGAAATGATAAAACTCGGGTTTTCTTTGTAAATTACAGGTTGAAATGATATATTACCACTTTTCTTACTCTAGAAAATTTTATACAGACCCGTAGTTAAAATATTTTTCTAAATTTTTTAAAATATTTTAGAAATGTAAATATTATAATATTTTTATTTAAACTTAATTAAAAATTATTTTTGTAAAATATTATTGATTTTCTGAATATTTATAAGTGAAATAAATTAATGAAAAAGTAGAAAATTTGAATGTAAGTTATTTTGGAAACTTTAATTTATAGATAATTGGAATTTAAATTAAATATGAAATTATGATAAATTTATGATATTTTGAAATTTCAATGAATTTAAAATGATTTTATAATATATTAATGATTTTTGAATAAAGTTAAAATGTGAAATGAAAGAATATTTAAGTTGAAATTTTGAAATATAACTAAAATTGGAAATTTATGAATTGTCTTAAAGGAGAATATTAACTTAATTAAATAGAAATGAAATTAAGTTATATTTGAGAATTTAAACTTAAATGTTAAGTTGAAATTTAATTTAATGAATTTAAATTGAATATTGGAATTTAATAAGTGAATTGTTATTAAATCTTGATTTTTGAATGGAAATTGAACTTTATGGAATCGAGAATTTAAGGAAAATTAAATGATGTTTATAAATACGAAATTGTATGATTTTATAAGTTAAAAATGTTTTAAATAAAAATATAATTTTTTGAAATTATATTAAACCTTTGAAGTTAATTAACTGCATTTTTGAAATGCTATTAATTCTAATGTAAATGATAATACAACATTGGTAAATACTGTAGTTGATGATAATGAACTAAAAAACAAAATAAGATTAAAGGTTATTATAGCATTTTGTAAAGTGCTATGATTGTTGAATATAAATAAATTTTATTTGAAACTAATGTAACCCTATTACAATTTTAAATGCTGTCTTTTGTTAAATTGAACTGTTTTGAATGTAACTTTCCGTAGCATTTTCTAAATGCTGTGAAAAGTGAATTTTCACTGTTTTGATAAAATTAAGTGAATGAATGAACTTTGAAAAGTTTACAATTTTGGAAATTTAATAATTTAATTATTAAATATAATAACTTCATTTTATGATTTAAAATGAAGTAATTTGTTTTGAAATATAAACAATTTTAAAATATGTGTTGAAATGGTATTTTAAATAAATGAATGTGGTTTGAAAGATACGATATTTTGATATTTTGAAATGGATTTTTGAATGATATTGAATTTTGAAATTATATTTGATTTCGAAGTATAAATTACTATTTTGAAACTTTAACCACGGGATGTATTTAATTTATAGTTTAACCGATCCTTAAAGGATGGGCGATCCCAAGAATCCTTTAAGTTATTGTACATTACTACTACAGTTCACTTGAGTTGGTTTACATTACATAAGTATATATGTCCTGACTCGAGTGTTTTGTGTTTTACTTTACGCTCAGGTCAGCCTGAGTATTCACAACTTTGGATTCTCTTTCTGGAGCTGGTCTTTGCTGGAGTTTCTGCTTATCTACATTTATATCTACTTCTGTTTCAGCTATTCTAGTTTATCTCATGTATTAGCGAACTACTATGTATTTGGGATTTCTATTATGTTGTTTTCAGACTGTATTATGTATTTGGTTTGAGACTCTGTTATAGCAGCTTCATGAACTACTATGGTATTTTAAATTTCCGCTGCGAGCTATTCTGATATTTCTTTGTCTGTGATTCTGTGATTTGTTTTTCATTTTCTCCAAATTTATTTACAATGCGGTATTTTGAGCAACTCAAGTCCGACATGTGTGGATGCGAATGGCTGAAAATATCGAGTTGTTACAGTTGGTATCAGAGCTAGGTTTTAGGCAAACCTTAGCCTGCGGAGCAAAAACGCATTAGAGATAGGGTAGAAATACCCTAGAATAGTGAAATCAATCTCAGGATCCTTTCTTTGTGAGAACGTATTTTCGAAGTATAAAATAATTTCCAAATGATTTTAAAGGATTTTCAAAGATTATTTTGCTATAAAAAATTTCTTATTTTGAAACCAAGATATCCTAAACTTCATCCCTTCGATATCCACCTTGTTAGTAACATCTTGGTCAGAATTCTTATCTATTAGGATTCCTTGAACTTTGGAACGCTCCCATTTGTTCTGAAGTCCAGTCTTGTCTTCCCTATTTTATCCTTTTGATTTTGGAGCATTCCACAATTCCACTTTGGAATGACCTCTATAAAGATCGGTGATTCCGCAAACCTTTAAATGATTTGTAAAGGGGTGAAACTCCTTTACAATTGGCATTGATTCACCAGAGATTCCTGTATCCTCGGTTTTCGATGCTTTCTACCTTCTGCTATATCTGGATTCTATCTCTGGCGATTGAATGTTATTTGCCTTAGATTTCTGAATTTATTATATTCCTGAAGTCACGGTTGACCGGTTAAGGCCGCCTGCGATTTATATAGGCTTATCCATTTTCTATTTGGTAATTAAATTATCTCATCTTCGTTCGAGCTTATCTTCAAACCAGAATTCTATTTGATTAGATTTCCTCTAAATTGAATCTCTATTTGTTTAAAATCCATCTTTGAATCATTCCTTGGAAATTGGTGTTTGGTTGTATTTTGAATTTGTGCATACACCGAAATTATTATTTTGATAAGGATGACCCTATTTTGTATAAAGGTGAAATGTTTTTGATAAGGATTATATACCTTTAAAAAAAAGAAAATTTGAAATTTCGAAAGGATTTGAAATTTTGAAAATTTTATAAGAATTTGACTTATATAAAATGATTTATAATTAAAGGGTTTTGAATTTGAATTTCGAGGAATTGAACTCCGGTGTTTTGAAATCATTTTTAAGGTTTTGGAAAATATATAATAATAATATGATTAAGATATTTTTTTCGAATGAAAATGTTTCAAATGTATTTGAATGAATTCCAATGATTTCAAAAGAGATTTCAAAGAAGTTTCAAGAAAATAAAAGTCCAGAACCCACTTACGTCGCTGGAAAATAATTTCGGTGATGAATGCACGCATCATCGACATTGATTTTCGAGTTTCTGAGCGGGGGAGAAGCCACTCTAGTAGCCTTGCTATGCGAGTGATTTTGTGCAACAAATTTTGATTTTCGATTTTGAAGTATGGTTTGATATTCGAAAGATATATACATATATATATATATATATATATATTCACACACATTTGAAATGATTTAAAGTAAGCCGGTGTTCAGTCCTCGAGATTCACATTTGTTTTGGTATAACCCTATCTTTTGAAATTGGTTTACTGATTGGTTGGTGATTTCCAATTCTTGGATTGAAAATATGATTTCTTCGACTATTTTGAAGGTTCGACCGCTCCCAAATCAAGGTTAACTTTTCAAGGCTAAGAAATGTTAAAGTTATAAGGTATTTGATAAAGAATATAAGTTTAGTTTGGTATGATTAAAGTATAAAGTAATAAGATTTATATAATGTTGAAATTGTTTGTTGAGTGAAATAAATAAGACTATGTTGAATTATACTTGTATGAAATATAGATTTGAAATGTTTTGAATAAAGTATATATGTAGAATAATAATCTTTTTAATGGTAAATTGGATTTTTCATGTAGAAATAAATAGTTTGAAGGTGTTGTTGAAAAACTAAATTGAATTTAAACCGATGGTTTGAATTGAATTAAAATTGGAAATTTTAGATTTGGGTTTAATTGAATAAACTCATGAAATGTAAAGAATTAAAGGAATGTTTTATGATTTCAAATGTATAATCCAAAAAGTTATGATTTTCAAAGTGTAATGATTTCAAGTATTTTGGTTTCGAAAGATTTATAACTTTGAAAGTATTATGATTTTTGAAAGTGCATGTATGTTTGAAATGGAATGAATTTGTTTGACCTAAATTTTGTTGATTTGGAAATTTGGATTATTTTTTTCTAACTTATTATTTTGAAAATTTTGAAACTAAATATATGTAATTAGGAAGAAATGATTTGGTGAAATCATATATGATTTTGAAACTGAATTGATATTGAAATGGTTTGAAATTGGGAACCTTGTTTATTTAAATACTTTGATTTGGGAGTTATCGAACTTATATAAAATTGATTTGTATAAGTATGAAGTGATTTGAAACTATTGATTTGTAAGGGTACTCAATTTGTAAATTGAAATCTTATATAATTGAAGTCTATATATGTATGATTTGATATACTATTGATTTTGGAAAGATTCGATTTGTAATGGAATTTTATATATAATGGACTTTACATAAATATGATATTTGAAAGCGATTTTGAAAGGTACTGTATGATACATATTTTCGAAGTAAAGATATGAAAAGTGCCTTCTGCTTGATATCTGCTTTGTGGACACACTTTGGATCCATTCTATCGATATTATTCTATCTGATTTGGGTTTTCCAGATATGATACTCGAGTGTCCATCGAATTCCATGGCGATCTCCATGGTCTTACGAGCGCGACTGCATAGCGCAACTGCCTGACTGAGATGGCCTAGGGGTATGGATTGTTTCCTGGGGGATCCAGGCGTAACCATTGTGTATCATGCACTCTACTAGTCATCATGGTGTAACTCGCAGAGCTGAGAAAGCTTACGGATACGGACTGTTTCCTAGGGGATCCAGGCGTAACCATTGTATATCTGCGATCCATGGTTAGACAAATGTTTTGGTTTGGTTGATTTTTTTGGATTGTACTTTCCATATCTGTTATTTTTAAAAGGGTTTTCCAGTATTTTCACTGGGTGTTGAAACAAGTCTACCAAGTACCTAGAAAATTATAGCTTTGCGCCCGATCAACGCATGGCCAGAGTCTGCAGGAACGAAAGTAAACTTGTTGAGACATCGAGTTATAAAAGTATTTTGATAAAGTATATTATATAAAGGATATTTTAATCATTATTTTACTTATCTAAATAATTTAAAATGTTGTAAATATTGTTTACTTCGAACTAACAAAGTTGAATCAAATGACTATTTATCAGATTATAAATGTATAAAATGTTAAATATAAAAATTTTATATTGAAACTTATATAGTTTTAAATATGTTACATCCTTTTCTTTCAACCTATTTTTCTTTCTAGCTATTCCTACCTTCTTCTTCTTCGATGGTCCTTTTCGCATTGTGGAAAGAATTGGTTCTTTGGCTTATCGTTTGGATTTGCCCAAGAAGCATTCTGGAGTGCATGATGTATTCCACGTCTCACATCTTCTCTGGTATCTTCTTGGCCTATCTCTTTTGTTCAGCCTTCTGCTCCTGATGGTTGGGATATTGAGCCTAATCTGACAGTCAAAAGTAAGCCACTTCATATTGTCGACAGAGGTAAGAAGCAGCTAAGAAGGAATCTGTTAGTCTGGTCAAAGTACTGTGTAAGTACTGATGATCGAGAATGTACCTGGGAGACGGAGGAGAGCATTCGTGCTTCGAATCCGAAATTGTTTTTTAGGTACTATTTTTTTTTTTCTATCTTGATTTTCCTTATTTTCCTTGTTCGTTCTTTTCGAGGACGAAAAGGTTTGAATGGGGGAGAGTGTAACAACCCAGTATTTTGTGATTATTTTAATTATTTAAATTGAAACTCCTGATTTGAAAACTTTATTATATTTATTCAACGAATAAATTTTGTTATTTAAGAGTATATTTTGATCTTTGTATGAATTATAATTTTAAAACTGAATAAATAGGATATTTTCAGAAATGTGGATTTTTGGTCAATCTGGTCAAACTTTGACTTTTAAATTTAAAACTTAATTTGACTTTTTGAATTTTATCTTTAATTATGAAAATATATTAAATTTCAAGAATACAGCTTTTCGTTTTGTTGAAATCCGATTTATATTGTGAAAGTTGTGCTTCTTACAATATTGGGTGTAAATTGATTTATTTAATAAAATTATCTATTTTAATTTATAAATAATATTTTTATTTGTCAAATAATGTTCTAATATGTGTTATATGACATGATAGATATATATTTTATTTTTAAAAATATTTTTAAAGTGATGTTATAATTTTTCCAAAGTTTATTGCATTTATTTCCTATTTTTAAAGGCTATTTCTATTTTTTTGCTATTTTCTTCGTTTAAGTTATATTTAATTAAAATTTATTTATTCATTTTTATGAATGCATTTTATTTTATTATCTTCATTTATAAATATTTTCTAAGTCCGTATAAATTTTTCAAAGTTTATTCTGTTTATTTTCAAATTTTCTAGACTAGTTTTCATTTGTGTGCTATTTTCTTATTTTATCATATATAATTATTATTTATTTATTTATATTTTATATATTTTTTACATTTTAGAATTTAAACTGAATTTATAATTATTTTCAGTTATTTAAACTTATATAAAGAAAATAAAATAAATTCGAAATGGTTTGTGACTTTTGATTTTCCTAAGGCCTTTTATATTCCACCTTTTCACATTACTCAATATCTTTTCACACTTTGGCCATAACTTCTCATTTCCTTCAGCCGCCTATCGCTTTCCTCATTCACGTACATTTTTTTTCTCATTCCTGAAGAAAAAAATCGGCCACTTCTTGATCAAAGGAATTGGTAAAAATTCATTTCTTTTCTTTGTTTTATGCTTGATTTCATGGTTTGCACTTGATCTCCTTCCTTATAGGTTAGGCCTACCTCCACCACAAGCCCTACCGCCTCCACCATCACCTAAGCACATCACCATCACCACCTCCTCTCTGGCCAACCCCAGCTGAGCCACCAATGTTTGATTATCCTTCACCAAAATCCACAAAACTCTTCTTGTTTACCACTAGCCGAGCACATCCTCTCAATACATCACTTCACAACCCCATAGCCGCCACCATCTCCACCTCCACCACCTCCAGCTCCACCTGGACCCTCTGCCACGTCATCACTTGGACCCCACAGTGAACGTCGTTCCCATAGTGGGCTTGGCCGAGCCTTATATTGCTTTGAAAATCATGTGATGTTGTTTATGTGTTGTGTTTCATCACCACCACTTTTGCACCACCTTCAAACTTGCTAGGCCGACCCATATCCAACCCAAACCACATCCAAACACTTGCCTTAGCCTTCCATTTCACCTATGGCCGAGCCCAATGAGAGTTGGAAGCAAGTGCAAAGCAATTCTGCTTTGATTTGTGCAGTTATTTCTAGCTAAATTTATCGTATTTATGAATTGAAAGCTTATATTCGTTATATTGTTTTTGTTTGACTTGTATTCAAGGGAATTGATACTTTGGCTCTCTTATTCGTATCTTTTCGTGCTATTGGGTTTTTTGTGGACCTCTTTTTGCATTCATTGTTGTGTCTCCAGCTCAAACCGGTTAGTTATTCTCACTTGACAATGTATACATATATAACTAGTAAATTGACCCCTTTTGAATCTATAAAATGCATTATCATGTTACACCTACTGTATTATGATTATATGATGTTCACCCATGCTTAAACACCTATTATATCATATGTTACTGTTATATTATGTTGTTATATTATTTATATCAATTTATTACTACAAGTTCCATTAGATTAAAATCACTATGGGTTGAAATGATACATACCCGAATGGATTTTAGAATAAGGAAAAATCGTTATGGGCTGAAATGATAGGCCTGAGCGATTTTCAATTTATTTCATTTACTAGGGACTGCGGGTTTGAAATGATAAACCCGGGTTTTCTTTGTAAATTACGGGTTGAAATGATATTTTACCCGTATCACTTTTCCCAGTGTAATTTTTTTTATACAGATCCGTAGTTAAAATATTTTTCTAAAATTTTTAAAATATTTTAGAAATGTAAATATTATAATATTTTGATTTAAACTTAATTAAAAAATTATTTTTTTAAAATATTATTGATTTTCTGAATATTTATAAGTGAAATAAATTAATTAAAAAGTTAGAAAATTTGAATGTAAATTATTTTGGAAACTTAAATTTAATAATAATTGGAATTTAAATTAAATATGAAACTATGATAAATTTATGATATTTTGAAATTTAAATGAATTTAAAATGATTATATAATATATTAATGATTTTTTAATAAAGTTAAAATGTGAAATGAATGAATATTTAAGTTGAAATTTTGAAATATAACTAAAATTGTAAATTTATGAATTTGGCTTAAAGGTGAATTTTAAGTTACGTAAATAAAAATGAAATTAAGTTATATTTGAGAATTTCAACTTGAATGTTAAGTTGAAATTTAATGTAATGAATTTAAATTGAATATTGGAATTTAATAAGTGAATTGTTATTAAATCTTGATTTTTGAATGGAAATTGAACTTTATAGAGTCATGAATTTAAGGAAAATTAAATGATGTTTATAAATGTGAAACTGTATGATTTTATAAGTTAAAAATGTTTTAAATAAAAATATAATTATTTGTGAAATTATATTGAACCTTTGAAGTTAATTAATTGCATTTTTGAAATGCTATTAATTCCAATGTAAATGATAATACAACATTGGTAAATGCTGTAGTTGATGATAATGAACTAAAAAGCTAAATAAGATTAAAGGCTATTATAGCATTTTGTAAAGTGCTATGATTATTGAATATAACTAAGTTTTATTTGAAACTAATGTAACCCTATTACAACATTTTAAATGCTGCCTTTTGTTAAATTGAACTGTTTTAAATGTAACTTTCCATAATGTTTTCTAAATGCTGTGAAAAGTGAATTTTCACTATTTTGATAAAATTAAGTGAATGAATGAACTTTGAAAAGTTTAAAATTTTGGAAATTTAATAATTTCATTATTAAATATAATAACTTCATTTTATGATTTAAAATGAAGTAATTTGTTTTGAAATATAAACAATTTTGAAATGTGTGTTGAAATGGTATTTTAAAAAATGAGGAAGATATGATATTTTGATATTTTGAAATGGATTTTTGAATGATATTGAATTTTGAAATTATGTTTGATTTCTAAGTATAAATTACTATTTTGAAACTTTAACCATGGGATGTATTTAATTTATAGTTTAACTGATCCTTAAAGGATGGGGTTCCCAAGCATCCTTTAAGTTATTGTACATTACTACTACAGTTCACTTGAGTTGGTTTACATTATATAAGTATATATGTCCTGACTCGTGTGTTTTGTGTTTTACTTTATGCTTGGGTCGGCCTGAGTATTCACAGCTTTGGATTCTCTTTCTAGAGCTGGTCTTTGCTGGAGTTTCTGCTTATCTACATTTATATCTACTTCTGTTTCAGCTATTCTAGTTTATCTCATGTATTAGTGAGCTACTATGTATTTGGGATTTCTATTATGTTGTTTTCAGACTGTATTCTGTATTTGGTTTGAAACTTTGTTATAGCACTCAGCTTGTAAGTTATTGCACTCAGCTTGTAAGTAAAGTGGTTAAAATTGGTATTTCGAATTATTTGAAATCTCGTAAGTTATTTCACTCTGCTTGTACACTTGATAGGAGATGAAAAATTCCCGTAACATCTCCCAAGACATTGCACTCATATTTTTATTTGAGATTGATTTGACTTACATAGGAATTTTTAGTTCTTACTCGAGTGTATTGTTTTTCATTATGCTCGGGTCAGCCTGAGTTTTTCAGCATTGAAGACTATTTTCTGGTGGACGAAGACGATGATTCGGTATATTATTGCTATTTATTATTCCACTTTATTCTGTGTTCCATTGCATTATTTGTTTATTTATAATATATGTATAACTCTGATTTGAATTTGTAAAAGTGTAATCAAATGTTATTTGTAAAACAGCTTCATGAACTGTTTATTTGATTATTATATTTTGTCGTTCCGCTGCGAGATTCTGTATTTTGTTTTTTCTTTCCTTATTCATTTTTTTCTTATTTACCCCATTAACAATCCTTCCTTTTTAATGATTTGATTCTGACATGTGTGGTTTATTATCGAATTTGAACCATCCAAAAAGATGGGTCGTTACAGTTGGTATCAGAGCTTTGGTTTAGACATACCTCAGCCTGTTGAGGTTAACTCATTAGGGATGGGTAGTAATACCCTGGAATGAGTTGTCTGAGTGTATATACGAGAGTGCATATTTGTTAGTGTTATAAAAATGTTTTATATAAATTTTGAAATAAATTATTTTTCCTAATATTATATGATATGTATAGAGGAATAAATTTTATGACTAATATAGTTATTTGTAATGTGTTTGATTTATGAAATGGTAATATTTAATTATTATGATTTTTGTTGACTTGTTGTATTTAATCAAATTATAAACATTGGTTAATTGTTATTGACTGAATTAATGGACTAAACACTAGTTTAATAGTGGTGTATTAAAGAGAATAAAATGAATAAATAGGATGTTTTGTTTATGAAATTGAAATGTTGTTGTGAATTTTTTTGTTTGTTGACATATAGTTTAAACTATTGAAAAAATGGAATATTTGGATAATCGAAACCTTTTGAATTAATATATGAGTGAAACTTGATAATTGGGTTGAATTATATAGTTGAATTGGTAACCTTAAATTGAAAGCAAGTAAAACAAGGTTTAATTTTTATATCTATGTTTAGTAAATGAATAGAATTGGGGTATGCATTCTTAGCATTTATTGTAATAATATATAAGTGTGAACCTTAAGCCTTGGGATCTTTAAATTGAAATTGTGATTAAGGAAATGTTGTAAATGAGATTAAATTGGAAAAATATGCTTATAAACTTAATTAACATTTATGAAATGTGCCATAAATAAATTGAAAGGTAAAGGTGAAACTAAATGGGATAAGAAAATATAAATTAAAAGTGAAATGATTATAAATAAAGCCTTGACTTGTAAATTGTTATGAAATAAATGGTTATAAATAAAGTTGTGATAACTTTAAACTCGAATAATGTCTTATAAAAGGAATAAAGCCTTTATAAATTGGTTATAAACTGGAAATTTCTCATGAAATGATTCTCAAATAAATGTGGTATTAAATGAGAAATATTACATGTGAAAATGAATGTAATTTAAAATGAAGATAAATATAAGCAATCTTGTGAGAATGAATAAGTTAATGTTTTGTATTAAATAGAGAAATTCTATGAAACAAATATTAAAGTATGAAGTGATACTTGTATTGATCAATGAGATTAATAATGAATTTGATTAAAATGTCATTGTGATGAAACAAATTGTAAGTTGTATGTATATTATTTTATTCGCAAAATTAATTTGATCCAGGTTTGAATACACAAGTTCTATGTGAATTACATCACTTCGTGTTAGGATTTTTCATTCAATTTTTTATGGCGAATATTTGATATGGATTTTGGTTTGATTCTAGAATTCTCTATCATAGTATGTGGGTATGCAAGAAGAATGATGGTTTCTAGTCAAGAAACCATATCAAAGTCCGCATTAGGGAAGTTGAATGGACAATACTAATTTGAAAGCGAACTTGTGTGATCGAACAAGCGATCGAATGTGATTTTGCGGAATAATGACATATGTACATCTTATGTTCAAATATTATTGATATGCTTTGGAGCTGAAATTTAAATTTATTGGGTTGGAAATCTTTGTAATTTAAATTGGAATTTTCTTTTATGCAAACTACTATTGATTTAAAACCATTTTACAAAACTATTTTCTTTTATTTTTCTTATACAAACTATCATATTCTACTTTATTTACAAAACTATTTTATAAACTATTTTATTACAAAACTATTTATAAACTATTTTATTACAAAACTATTATATAAACTACTTTATTTACAAACTATTTTATTTACAAACTCTTTTATACAACCATTTCGTATACAAAACTATTTCACAAAAACGATTTTATATACAAAATTATTCTCAATTTAAACCTTTTGTAAAGCAAAGATGTTCAATCCCATATGGCTTTTCATACAGCGAAATTGATTTGGAAATTTGTTGATTCATGTATAAGGTGGACTTTATATAAGTATAAGTGATTTTGAAACTGTTAATTTTAGAAGTTATTCGATCTGATGAGAAATCTTATATATAACGTAATTTATATAAGAATGATTTGATATATTTGTGATTATTGATTTTGGATAGTACTTTGTCTGAAAATGAAATCTTATATGTAATGGAATTTATATAGGTACGAAAGCTATGATTTTGAAAGGAAACTATATATGGTATATTATATTTTAAAGTAAGAGGTAAGGGAAGTACCCTCTGTGAAGAAGTATAGTGATATGCTTCGCCCCAGATGGATTTGGGGAATCCAGGAATGGATTCGACCGATAAACCCTAATGGATTTGGTGAATTTAGAAATGGATTCTAACTGGTATGGTTGTCCGGACTTAAACTCATGAGTTCCTCAATTTTTTTCAGGTAGATGGTTCTTTAGTTTACCCAAGGGAGGCGCTTTTGATCTTGGGATCTGTTGTTTATGGATCTTTCGGAAAGGAAGTGCATCCATTGTGTAATCATTGAATCGGCGGCGTACCCCTGCAGCAGGGGTCGATAGTCCCTTGTTTACGAACTGACTACGATATTTTTCTGGAATCCGGAAGGTAGGAGGATCTTCTGGGAAGTTTTGTGTCCATTGCGTAAATACTGGATCAGCAGCGGGACACTGCTATCGTGTTATCATCATTTGACATTGGATTTTGAGCGGTACTTCTCATACCTTTTTAAGTATTTTCACTAGGTCTTGAAACAGGTCTACTAAGTACTTGGAGAATTCTAGCCTTGCGCCTGATCAATGCATGACCAGAGTCTGCAAGAACGAGGATAATCCTGTTAAGACATCGAGTTATAAAAGTATTTTGATAAAGTATTATATAAAGGATATTTTGGTCATTTTTTCTTTTCTAAATACATTAAAATGTTAAAAATATTATCTATTTATGTACAACATGGTTTATTAGTGTTGTAAATATCTTGAGTAATTATTAATTCAATAAAACATATTTAGAGTAAATGATTATCGATTTATTAATAATGTTTGAAAAGTACCTTGAGATAAAACTAATAAATTTACAAATAATGGATTTAAGGTTTCCAATAGCTTCTTTGTAAATATAAGTAATGATGTAAATAATTATTTTCAAATGGTCTACATATATTTATAAAGATGTTATTTAAAATATTTAAATAGTATATATAAATGAAGCAAGAAATTTTACAAATGAATTTTTAAAAAGTATTAAAGTATTAAAGATGATTTATTTGCAAATGAAGCTTTCAAATGAATATTTCAGGTAAAATTTATATAAGTTTCTTTGAATGTATAATTTAAAGATATTATATAAATGGAAAAAAATTATTTGCGAAGTTTATTTATAGTAATATACTTGACAAATAAATTTGAATCTCTATTTTAGAAGTATAGTTTGGAATACTTACTTGATTTCGAAGTACTAATAGTTAATTTATTAGTTTATTTACTATTTGAATTTTTGTATTAAACCATAATAAATGTTTTTCCATGATTTGAATATTCATTTTAAAACAAGTGTGTAAAATTAATTATGAAGATATGAAATTTATACTTTGATTTAGAAATTTAATGTAAGATTTTAGTATACTATTAGTTTCAGTTTAATAATCTTGAGTTTATACTTATTTTAAAAATAAAGAGTCTAATAAATTATCGGATTTAAGGAACTTTATTTTAAAGCTTATTATAATGTTTTGATATAAATTTCTAACATTGTTTTAGACTTTTGAAAAATCATTGCATAATGCTATGAGGATGTTTAAATATTTCTTATATTTTTACTAAGTGAACGAGGTTAAATGTTATAACTGATTTTTTTTAGATATGTTGAATTTTTTTTTCTCTTTAAGGGACTTAAATTTTTATTCAATAACCGAGTTAAGTTATAAAAATTAGTATGGCAGTAGAAGCTTAAGTAATTTTTTTTAAGTCATTCATTAATGACTTAAATATTTAATGGAAACCAAATTATGTAAGTGATTGATCTTTATATAAATAAATGAATGAAAGGTAAATGATGGAAAAAAACCAATCAAATAAACTTAAATAAATTTAAAATTCTTGTTGTTTGGCTAATGGGAACTTTGGAAAAGAATACTTCTAATTGTTGAGGTTGTATGACTAATTTATTAAGTAATTATCTAAGGCCGTTAAGCATAGGGTACACTTGATAGTTTGTTTATCACCTTGCATGATTTAAAAGTTTTTGAACTAAACAAACCATTGGTTTTGGTCGCTATAGATGTATGATGGATTTTTTGGTTGCATAAATGGTTGTATTTTTTGTTTGATTATGTTTTATATTGATTTTTGTTTTTTTCAAATTGAAACAGCTTAAATATCTCTCTAATACATAATTTCCACTATTTTGGATTATATAAGTGAAATACCGATTTATGGAAGCAATAGTTACTGCTTTTGGTTTCATAAATAAATTTGTTTTCCAAACAAATAGGTACATTTTTGGATTATGGTTTTATAGTGATATTTTATTGTTATCCCATGCTTTGGGATATTTATTTTTGAGATAAGATATATATACGTTTATTATTGATATTATTATTTTTCCAGACCTAACCGTGCAAAGGAGATGCTGCCGAAATTTTTCGTGGAAGTTAAGTTATTTTCAAATTTATATTTAACTTAAATATGTAAATTGCTAATAGATTGATCATTTTGAATAAAATATTTCAAATTCCTCGATTCCTTCTTGTTCCTTTTCGAGGACGAAAAGTTTTGAGTGGGGGAGACTGTAACAACCCATATTTTTTATATTTAAAAATATTAAATTTAATAAGGTTTTGGACTTTAATATTGTCAGAAATTAAAATTTATATTTATGATTTATTAAATTGAATCTTATTAGATTAGAAATTTTGACCTTAAGATAAATCTTAAAACAACTAATTTTAGTGAGATAAAAGATGGTAACCCGTATTAACATATAATTTGCTAATATTGATTGAATGTAATTGACTACTATAATATGTTAACGTAATTTCAATCAATTTAAATAATAAAGGTTAATAAGGAATAGAATAAATGTTGTATAAATTTATGTAATCATATGTTGTTAATTACAATTGGTTTTAATATGGAGTATGAAATCAATTATTTTGTACGTAAATTTATTAACCTTTGTTTGTAAACAATAACTTAGTAGATATGGATTATTAACTTATAACCATTGTTTTATTTGTTATCTTATTATCAAATTCATTAGAAATTTATTTGGTAATTAATGAAGAATTAATGTAATTGAAATATCACAATTGATATAAGAAGAAACGTTAACTGTTGAGTGGTGAGTGTAATAAGATGAAAACTTATGTTAATCAATTGCATAGGGGAATAGTTTATTTGATAATAAGAATGTAAATCAAAATAAAAGGATTTGTTTGGAATTTAAATATATAATGAACGGGTTTTATTATAGTTGTAATTAAATGTTGGAATTAATTTAGTATATAGATATTGGGTTTAACACGGAAAATTGGATTTCAAAGGAAACGATTGGATTAATTATCTTCCTGTAGGGTATGTTTTGAGATTTAATTATTGTAATTAATAGTAATTATATCTTGTCATTAATAAGAGATAGAAGTAAATGGTAATTAATTAATGATATGTGCAACATACGTTTTTTGTTAAAAATATAATAAGAATTCCAATGAGAAATATTACGTTTAAATTGTGAGTACTTAAATTTGTTACAAATATAATGATAATAGGAAATTAATTGATAAAGAAATGACGTGGTTGTACGAAGTACTATTTATGTGACTCTTTATTGGGATGATCTTTAAATATAAGTTGGTTTTAAAGGGGGAGGTGTTAATTGTAAATTAATGTGTAATAAAAAGAAATATGTTTCACTAAAAATAAAAGAAAAGGATGGTTTCTTGAAAAGAATATTCTTATCAAATAAAGAGAATATTTCACTTGTGAATGTAAATTTAATTTCATTAAAACAAAGAATTGAATTCTATTGTATGTTTCTAGTTGGAATATTTGATTTATTTAAATATTCAAACTTGATTTGAATTTAATTTATAAAAGAATAACAATAATAAAATGGTAAGAAAAAAACTTGAAGGTTTGGTTAAATTTTTGATTTGGAATAGTTAGCATATTTACATAGTAGATTTATTTCGTTTCAAATTTGACTTTGCAGTCTCGGTTCATCTTTTAATGTGTGCGGTGGCGGTCCTCATTATGTTAATTATAGTGTTTTATTTTATTTACTGTGTACTAAATAAAAATACATATATGTGTGTAAATTTGAGCGTATTAGGGTTAATAAAATATATTAAAATGAACTGTTTGTTTTTAGTATATTAGATTTGTGATTTCTATATACGGTCTACATTCTCAAATTTAAATCGTCGCTTTCATTTATTTTATTTTATTATTACTTTCTTTTAATAAATACATGCTTCTTTTGGTTTTCCACTAAGTTTTATTTATTTACACGTGGGCGTTGGCTTGAAATGTTTCATGTGTGTTGGTGAAATTAATTGAGATAGCAATTGTTTTGAAATTTTATACCAAAAGATTTGCTTGCCATGTAAGCATGTCTTATCAAATTTCAACGTGTGTCTTTCTTCTTTTGTTAATTACCTGCATGTTAGGCTTTTTTTTTATTTTGCAAATTTACATCTTCTTGTATCCTTCCCTTTCATATTCCAATTTCCAAACGTTCTTTACCCTTATTCGTTTTCTATTTCATAAATCTCTTCCACTAACTTTCCATTTTCAAAACGTGCTTCCATTATTTCTATTGCCTAAAGTTTTCTTTCTCTTCTAAAAACAAACAAACAAATGTGAGCAACTTATTTTCACGAAGCCTGTCTTTTCCATTTGTTTACAAATCCATTTCCTAAAGCCTCCTTCCTCCATGTGTGAGCCATCGTGTCTTTTTTTCGTTGATTCTCCAGAATTTAGAAACATGAGCAGGCTTCAAAATTCTTAATGTGAGTAACTAACGTGTTTTATTTTATTATTAAAATACATGTACATGGTTTTCTATTTCATTTCCATAATATTCTTATAACTTGAATATCTTCCGCATATGAACTATGATTAATGCGCGATTTTTTCCTTTGGGTTCGTATCAAAATCCCGGACAACATGAAACTAGTATGGTTGAATTTAGAGACCGTTGAAATTTTGGTCTTTTATTGGATTTTCAATTGGCTATAAATCAAAGATGAGTGATTAAACCCACTCATGCAATACCAAAAATTCCATTGCAAGTTAAATAAAATATATGATGTGATATATAAATATTTTATTATGATTTGTTAATTTAAGTTGACATTTGAATCGATATTGAATCTGAATTGACATTTAATTTTATATTGGAATTTAATTGATAGTTAAATCCCGATATTGAAAACTATTATATGTTGAAATATATTGGTTGATTTGGATGTTGTTTGAAATGGATGCTTATTGATTGATATGTTGGATGTATGGTTGTTTATTTATTTTAATGTGCCCCTGTTATCACATTATAAATTATTGACATCATTTAAATGGTCCTATGAATCATTTTATAATTTGATAATTAAGATATTTAAATTATGGGCGGAAATGATATATATCCATACAATTTCTTGAATTTGGACTATTTATTGAAACTGAATTATTTAAAAGTTTAAGTTTTAATTTAAAATTCGGATTTATTTTAAGTAAAGTGGTTAAAATTGGTATTTCGAATTATTTGAAATCTCGTAAGTTATTGCATTCATCTTATATACTTGATAGGTGACGAAAAATCCCGTAACATCTCTGAAGCCATTGCACTCATATTTTTATTTGAGATTGATTTGACTTACATAGGAATTTTTAGTTCTGACTCGAGTGTATTGTTTTTCATTATGCTCGGGTTAGCCTTGAGTTTTTCAGCATTGAAGACTACTTTCTGGTGGACAAGGACGGAGACTCAGTATATTATTGCTATTTATTATTCCATTTATATTCTGTGTTCCGTTGCATTATTTGTTTGTTTATGATATATGTATAACTCTGATTTGAATTTGTAAAAGTGTAATCAAATGTTATTTGTAAAACAGCTTCATGAACTGTTTATTTGATTATTATATTATGTCATTCCGCTGCGAGATTCTGTATTTTGTTTTTTTCTTTCCTTTTTCTTTTTTTCTTATTTACCCCATTAACAATCCTTCCCTTTGAATGGTTTGATTCTGACATGTGTGGTTTATTGTCGATTTGAACCATCCAAAAAGATGGGTCGTTACAAAACCCATGGCAATACGAAAGAATTTTTAAATGACATTTAACTTTGGATTTTTGAAGAAGCTTTCCTTTCTAAAGATAGTGGGTTAAGGGTATTAACCATGTTTCCTTAGAAAAAAAAATTGATTACAAGGAATTAAATCATATATGTTTATATTATTATGTTTTGATCAGTTATCATGTGTGCTTCTTTAAACATATTCACTCCATAATAAACCCATTATTACCTTTTGGGGGTTAAAGGCAGAATAACCAACTAGGTTGTACTAATAGTGAATATACATTGAGTTAACTCTTGTGTAAGAAGAATTGCATCCATAAGGTCAGACAGACCAAAACATAGGATGCTTAAAGACTGATTAGAGGATTATTAGTTTAGGAAGGTTCTTAGTGAGCCCATGAAAACTATGTGTGGAGATTGTTATTGGCAGGGGCCAATAGATTTTTAGTGATCCCATGAAAACTATAAAACCGGATAGATAGTCCATAAGCTTGGAATAGGTTATCAGTTAGCCCATAAAAACTAATAGGTTAGTAGTGACACTAGAAACTGTAACTTGAGATAGATAGTCAAGTGAACGGGGATAAGAAATCTAGAGCATACTGCATGTTTGCGTATCATCATAATACATTTTATATGTTATGTCTTAACCATTGTGGATATAGATGCACAGTATATGGTTATTATAAATTGGGTTGAGATGGTAAGGAGGGGAAAACCCGTTCCACTAAGCGGCGTGGTCCCAGTTGATGTCTATATGGTTCGAGATGGTGGGTTATTATTCACACCATACTTTTTGTCTGACTTGAATTTTATGTTTTATTCTTAAACTCTCGGGTGCTCGATTAATTTTGAGTAGTTTCGAAGTTAAGGTTTTCAGGTTCTCCTTTAGACGAATAAACTTCCAGGGACGTGCAGGATGCAAGCTAGCCATTATGAGTTCTTTTTGTTTGATTCCGTTGTGTTTTGGATGTATTGGCAAAGTTATTTTGTGCTTATATTAAGACTCTGATAAACCAAGTGGCATCATCATATGTCGTTGTTGGCGTATTTTGTAATAAATTGTCATTTCTTTGAACGTGAATTACGTATGGGATTATGTAATGAATCTAAAGTGCTATTTGTAATGATATGAGAAATTTATTTTAAATTGAGTTTAATTTTTTTTACATATTCATATGTTTCTAGTATATCAATGTATCTAGCATCCACAGTGGTTAGTTTTGGGCAATAAATGGGGGATGTTATATCGGCCAACTTTAGGGGCGGATTGGGCTTTCAAGAGTGCCAAGTCATTTTTATAAATAATTGCTTTAAATCAAATTTAAATTTCGATCGATACCGTATATCAATACGCACAAATATAACCTTTAAATATGTGCCCATATAATTACTACTGGCACCCAAAAATCAAACAAAATTTAATACTTAACTCTTGATAAATACTACCTAAATTATAATAATTATAAATCAATTTAGATCGGTTGGTTTTTCAGACTATCTAACATTACAGTTATGCGACTCAAAAGTGTAAATTCAATTAGTTATTAATATCGAACAAGTTGAATATTGATGTTGACACGTCACCTAAGCTGGCGCTGTTACAGTTTAGTCAAACTTATAGCTTACACATTTTATGATAAAATCAAATTTCACTATTATAAGCTGTACCTAGTAGAATTCTTATTTACACCAGTTCTCTTCATCCAAATTATACCACATTATGGAACTTTATTTTTGGTTAAAATTCTAATATTATCCACATTCAACTTGTTTAATCCAAACATAGATGTAACATCCCGCATTTTTATACGTTTTAAGCAGACATACATGTCGACTCAAACTATACAGAAGGGTGGATTATTATGGGGTAAATAAGAAAAAGCAGAGAAAGAAAAAACAAAATAGAATCTTGCAGCAGAATGACAAAATATAATAATTAAATAACAGTTCATGAAGCTGTTTCCAAAACCTTTGATTATACTAATACAACAAAGATCAGAGTTACACATACCAGAGAATAATAAATAATGCAGCGGAATACATGACGTAGTTAAATATAATAAATAATAATAATACAATCTTCATCTTCGTCCTCTAGAAATAAATTCTTCAAATCCTGAAATGCTCAAGCTGACCTGAGCGAATTGAAAAGACAAAACACTCGAGTCAGAACTAAAAGATCTTATGTAAGTTAAATCAACGGTAAATATGAGTGCAACGATGTCAGAGATGTTTACGGGGTTTGACATCTCTTATCTAGTGTCTCACATGAGTGCAATAACTTAAGAGATGCTCGGGATTCACATCTCCTAAGGATCCGTTAAACTATCTACTATGTAGTACAATACGTTATTATAATAGTGTCTACAGTAAGGTAAAGGTATTAAAATAGCACTAAGGCATTACCCATATAGCCCTTAACACATTTTATATATTCTCATAGTCTATACAATGTCGTACACTCCTTCGTAAATTAGAGGTTTACCCAAAGAACATCACATAGGTACGGTACAAAACACACTCGTAGAAGGCGCTAGGGCATGTGAACACGGCACATGAGGAAATGCCATGGTAGATATACCGTTTGCGGATCCGGACTGGTGGTAACGCATAGCAGCTACTACCACCCACCTCACAACAAACTCACAAATCAAAATCGAAGTGTGGCCACCAAACAATCACAAAATTAGAATATAATATCGAAGAAGTGTGTCCGATAGGAGGAATGACCTCACTTGGCTCGGCATGGCTCCTGATTTTAGTCACATATATACTGACTCAGTGGATTCTGGGTCACGTCGTACCTTATATAAAAATCGTTCACAAACCATCCTACTTCATTTTTGGAATCTCCACTACGTACGCAGTTGTTAAAGTGGTTTTCGATATTAGCAGAGAGTATGACAATATCTGATCCCAGTCTCTTTAACAACCAATCGCTTATTACACAACGGATAGTTCTTTTACATTTCAAAAGTCAATTCACAATTGATATCAAAATTATCATATTCTCAAAACCATAATACTTTTAAAATCATATTTACTTTCAAATCATATTCACTTTGAAATCATAGTTCGGAATTATATTTCCTTTCAAAAAGTCATAATTTCTTCCATGGTCATATTTTCAAAACAGGGAAAAACCTTGCTTCAAAATCATCGTTTCAATTTATTCTCTTTTAAAACAAAGCATTGAATTTGAACACTTCCACTTTACTTAGTTTGGAAATTCAGAAATAATTCAAATAGTTAAAATAGTTATAAATAGTTTAATTATAGGTTAAAAATACTTTTAAACTAATTTAAGATAGTTAACTGGATTTAAATTAGATTAAGTATAATTAAAATAGCTTTAAAATAGATTAGTTATATTTAAATAAATTAAAATGATTTAAAATAGATCAAAATAGTTTTATATAGTTAATATTAGTTAAATAGTTTAATAAACTTGAAAAAGCTGAATAATTAGAAATTTTAAAATAATATATTCCTTTAAAATATTTTATATTAAAATATAAGTTTGGAACTTATATCCAATTAAACTATTCATTTCATTTCAACACATTTAGACCAATTTCAATTTCCAAATCAACAAACCAAATTTCCCTTTTCAACATAAACTTGATTTTCCAAAAATACTTCAATTTATATAAATTAAATTTTACTTCAAAGTATCATTTAATTCCATTCAAAAATTAAGGATTATAAAATCATTTAATTTAACCAATCTGGTGTCCGTATATAATTCTCTACCTTAGGGTCAAGTGATACAGATATTTATCATTTCAATCCGCAAATTTAAAATTTTACGGTTATATATCATTTCAAACCGCAATGCCGAATAAATATAAAAATTCATAAAATAACTCGAGTCTATCATTTCAACCCATAACGATTTTACAATAATAATAATCAAAGAAACTTGCAGAGTGATAACAGTATATGTATATATATAAATTAACATAACATCCAATATAAACAATCAACTTCCATCATAATTATCATCCAAATCATCCAAACAAATATCAGCAATTAACTAATTTACAGTAACAAGTATTCAAGTGGCAATTTAATTTCAAAAATAAACAAAATAACAATTTAAATCGAAAGCATACAAATTAATAGTGATGGCAATTTAAATATATCAAACTGTCAAAAATAAATTTCCTAATCACATCATAAATTAATTTAACAAACATAAGAAATTTTAGAAGTTGTGAGTGGGTTAAACACTCATGTTTGAATTTTAGCCCATAAAAATTCAAACAGAAGCACGAAATGCAACAGTCTCCAAATTCAAGTAAATCAATTTAATGTTGTTTGGAATTTAAATACGAATCCAACAAAAGAAATCGTGCGTGAATCCAAGTTTATATGCAATAGGTATTCATGTTATAAGAAATATTATTAAAATAAAAATTAGTAAGCGTAAAAAAAAAAACAAATTTTAATACTTACGTTTTTCTCAAGATGAGGCTTCAGGAAAAGATGGAAGAACAACTAAGATGAGGACAAGAAGTGTACGAAAAATGAAAAAAATATATCATGTTTTATAAAAGAAAGCTTTTGGATTTGCAAGAATAAGAGCTTTTGAATATGAGATGTCAGGAGAAACAAGATATAAAAGGAGAAATAAGTTGTAGGTTATTTATAACTAGGAAATGAAGGTGGAGGGACAAAAATAAATGTCACATTTTATTTTGAAAGCTTCAGACATTAATAATGCATAAGGAAACGTACGTAGGAATGGAAAAGTTTGCAAACGAAAGTAAAATTTTGTATATGTGAAAATAAGGTTGCAAGAATTAAATACAACCTAAAAGTCTAGGCTCGGGTATTAAACAGAAGGAGAAATAAACGGATCAAGTATTAATAATAAGGTGACTATTTTAAAACGTTCATGGAACAATTAATAATAAAAGAAATGAAGGGACCATGTACGTCGCGCAACCGTTTGAAATACAATTTTTTTTAAAACATTACCAAATTAACTTCATTAACTCAAATAATATTCAAATTTACACGCATTTAGGTTTTTATCTACGCATAATAAAAAAATTTACTTACCTTAAGAATGAAAATGTTCAATTTGGTTTTCTCAAAATGATCTTTGATTTCCATTAAAACACCCTTTTTTTTTAACACAAAACGTGTGTTTCTTTTATCAAATCTATTAATTGCAATCAACGTTTTCTTTCCTTTTGATTGAAACATTTGAATTACATTAATTGCAATTACTTACAAGTTAGATTTTAAAACAGAAAACTGAAATGGATGAAAAAATAGAATAATTGTTTATTTAAACACGTTTATAAATTTGTTGTTTATACACAGGAGTAATAAATAATTTACTGAAATAGATTATTTTCCTATTCTTGTTATCAATCTGTAAGCTAAAACACAGTCCAAATAAACATATATTTCTTTCTTTAAAATCAATCATTCTATTCTTTATTTTAATGAAATTAAACCTACATTCACATGAAACATTCATTTTATTTGATATAAATGTTCTTTTCATTAAATCAAACTTACCTTATATTTTCACAAATCATAAGCTGCTTTTAATTACACCTATCAATTTACAATTAGTATTCTCTTTCCTATTAATTGAGAATTTTCAATTACATTAATTTCAGTTGATTAAGTTTCAAAATGGGCTAAATAAATGTAATGAGAAGTAGAATAATTATTTCCTATCTAATAGCAATTTAAACATATTTATACACTATTGGATGTAAACAGTAATTATACATTTCTTACTAAATAATGGTTTTCCGTCTCTACAATCAATCTTTCAGCTACCAAACATTTCAAATAAATAAACATATGTTTACTTCTTTGCTAAACTTATTCATTTTTATTCTTTTATTTTGATTTACACTCCTACTATTAAATCAACAAGACCTTATGAAATTATTAACATGTGTTTTTATCTATTTATTTCATATACCATTGCCTTGTAAATAAAGTTTACATTGCTATACCTTTTATTACGTTCACACTACAATTATTGTCTTATTCCACATTAAGCTAACATTTATTTACATTCAATTGCAATATATACATTTATTATAATATAAACTCTAATAAATTGATCAAACCCGATTTCCATTCTTTTTATTCAAATCGATAGTCATATTATGATTAAAAATTTCATTGGTTACGTCCTATTGAATTAACGTTCTCCAGTTACCAATATAATCTACATTAATTGCACTAATTAAGTAAATTAACTGCAACTGATTTCAAATTAAATTTTATGAACTAAACAAATAGGTAACTTATAACCATTGTTACCCTTAACTTATAATTACATTTAAAAGTTCAATAATTTCAACAGATGTTCCAATCAGCTATATAACTCTAATTTCATCTTTTATTTGTGTTAACTATTTTATTTCCATTATGTTGAAATTTTGTCACTTATACACATTTAATATCCCAATTCATTTATTTATCTAGGTTTCAATCTTTTATTAAATCAATTACCACCTTATGCATATAATTAACATTTCTATTGATTTTATTACATTCAAGATTTTCAGTTATTATCTTAACTAATATAAGGTAATGTTTAATTACATTTAATTGCTATTGATTAAATACATTAGTAACTGTCAAGACCCATCTTCCATCTACCAGAAAGACACATCATGAATTAAGAAAGAAAGGGATAGAAGAAGAAAAGATAGGAAAGAAGAAAACTCAACAACAATAGATTCTCACAACGGAACGAATGAAATATAATATATCACATAAAATATTACATAGTATCATATACATCAGAGTTACATAACTTATACATCACAAATTAGACAGTTATAAACACATGTCTAACTATACAACTCAAGATATCACAAAGATACAGACACAACTCAAATACAACGGGACCACTATATATCTACTCGTTGAAGCCTCCTGCCCCAAATCTTCTCCAGAATTCATCAAAGCTAACATGAATCCCTCAACTACTCATACATAATATGAGTACCCAAGAGTTTAATAAAACAGAAAATAAACACTTGGGTCATACATGGGTCTGGTGTGAGTAAACGGTTTAAAGTTGCTTCATTTTAAAATTCCTTTGAAAGAAAAGTATCATGTAAGACTTCCCACACATAAAAATGGAAAAGTTTTTACCTTACGCTAACCAAAACATTTGGTAGGAAATCCGGTGATATTATAATAGTGTCTAGGGTTTTCAAGTAATAAGAAATAGCCAAAATTGTTGCATTCATTAAATTCCAGCTACTAGCCACAAAAGTGGGTAATACAATCAAAACCGTAAGGGCGCGTAGGAAGAATGAGTTTCCATCAATGGCAGGGCTACTGGGGTACCGCCCGTCACAAAACGGGGCCTAAATCACCATACCGAGGATCCACCCTAAATCCCCTGCAACACAAGGCTGGAACCATCCCTTACTGGATAGTCCCGAACAAGACCACCCCATGGTTGGCGCGACCAACCACACACTATGCCGAAATAGAGAGGGACCTCTAGATAGGGGTAAATCTCGTCCTACTTGGGTGCTACCCACTAAACCTTGCCGCACCTTCCCTGTTTTAGCCATTCCCGGTTGATGAGGCTTGAGGCTACGATTACCTTTATAAGATACATTTATCTTAGAATGCTCATCGTCCACTTGACGATGTTCTGAAAGCATTCGATCCATACAAGTTCGTTCCGGGTTCGAACAAAACCGAAGGCACTATCTCGTTACACTCATTTTGGAATCACCCTCAAAGTTAACGACCATAGCCCTTGCACTCTGAATCACCATCTCGAATCTGAAAGTACTATCCCCATTGACTCATCTTGGAACCACCCTCAGAGTTTTTAACGATGAATAGTTCTTACACCTCGAGTTTTCACCTTGATCTTCACTTGGATTCACGACCTAACATTTAATTTGGATCGATGTGGCTTTCGGATATCCAAATTTGGAAATCCGATCCCGGTCTCGCCGAAATCCAAAATGCCATTTTAAATGTCCAAGTGGTTTAAGGGTTTAAACTTATATTCAGAATTACATAAACAGATAGATGATTCACAATATCACATATAAATAATTCATATCAACCAATCATCTCACAAAGCAGCACATATCACATATTTGAGATATCATATCCAAATCATTCAATATCAATCATCCAATATCAATCAATCATCCATAAGCAGGTTTGATTCACTCTTAATTAATTTAATTAACCTCCAATTAAATTAATTAACAACCTTTAGCCACTTGGATTCCCTTAATCCTACTTAACATTAATTAATTACAAATTAATTAATTAATAATCACTTAATGATCTTCCTTAATTAATCTTCCTTGATTAATTATCCTTTAATTACATTAAGTAATTAACCTTTAATTAATTACACAAATTGATTATCCTTAACCAATTACAGTAATTAACCTTTAATTACTACCATTAATTACAATAATTAGTGATCCTTCATTTACTTCCATTAATTAATTAACTATAATTAATTACATTGATCCTTAATTAATTACAATTAATTAATCATAGTTTAATTAATTACTTCCATTACTCAACCCTGATTATTTTCATTAATTATATTAATTAATGATCTTTATTAATTAATTAACCTTTTAATTAATTAAATAATTAATCTTTAATTAACCTCACTCATTAATTAGTCTTAATTAATCATAAACAGTAATTTAACCATCTAGTAATTACTTACCTTAATTAATTAATTCCTTAATTAATCCTTTGATTAATTACACTAGTTAATTAATCCTTAATTACCTTATTAAGTAATTATTAGTTAATTACATTAATTAATCATCCTTAATTAATTACTTCATTAATTAATCACACTTTTAATTAATTACACTTGGTAATTAATCTTGAATTAATCACATTAATTAATTAATTAATTAATCACATTAATTAATTAACTAAATTAATTACATTAAGTAATTAACCTTTAATTAATTTCATTAAGTAATTATCCTCTAATTACTTCATTAAATAATCCCCTTTAATTAATTACATCCAGTAATTATCCACTAATTACTCTATCGAGTAATTACACTTAATTAATTTATAATTAAGTGATATTTTAAATTAACCAAACTATTAACTAATCATTTAAAAATCAATTAAATAATTAGTTAACTTCTTATATTTAAAAATCCTTAATTAATTAAAAAAATCATTTATCATAATTAAACCTTATTTACATTAATTAACTATTCTTAAGTTAATAACAATAATTAATTAACCTTATTAATCTTTATAAATTAATTATCTTAGATTACTCAAAATTTTAATTTCTTAAAGATAAACTCTTTATTATAATTGATTACTTAATTATCATTAAGCCTTATTTAAAATAAACATTTAGAAATCAGTTATAATTTTAAAAAAACAATTTAAACATCTAATTTATCTTTTAAAATCTTTGAAACCTTTTCAAACATGTATAATTTAAAATTAACAAATATTTATCTTTAGAAACTTGATTGCCACATCTTTAAACTTATCCTTTTAAATAAAATTTGAAAAGTTAGTTTTTAAACATTGCTTTATAATTACTTTAAATGTAACTTTATAACTTGAAACATTCTTATTAAAAACTTGTTTTGAATTACTTAAACTTTTGATTTAGTATTTTAAATTGAAATCACCTTTGAATAAAAATTCAAAACTAATTTAGTTAATTACTTTGGAAAAAAATCAACTATCTTAAACATTTTAGATTAGAAAATATATTCAATTAAACACTTTGAAAACTTGATTAACATTTGTTTCAAAAGAACTTGCTTTTGAAGTTGTAAACTTTATTCTCATTTACAAAACTTAGCTTTAGATTGAAATAAAAGTTCATCTCGGGCCAAACCCGAGTAAATTTCACTAAAAACTCGAGTCAAACCCTTAAAACCGCGACCTTCCTTCATCTGCTTCGAGACAAACATCCACTCGTACGAGCTCAAACCCGAGCATAACCCTTCGTTCCCAAACCATCGAAACCACCCAAACATGGCACTGTGCCTGTGCACGTGCACGATCATCAGAGCGACATCGGCTCATCGCCGACGATGCTCACAAGTTGTTGACTGCCTACACTCAAAGTTCGACCACCCAGATTGGTCAAAATCGATTGGGAGCCGAAACGAGCATCACGCCCAAAAAAATTGGAACAGCACTAAAGACCAAATC
Source organism: Allium cepa (assembly GCA_030765085.1). Classification (NCBI taxonomy): domain Eukaryota; kingdom Viridiplantae; phylum Streptophyta; class Magnoliopsida; order Asparagales; family Amaryllidaceae; genus Allium; species Allium cepa. The sequence goes on along the minus strand of CM060932.1, from coordinate 686,297,896 downwards.
GCTCGCTGTCGACGAACCAATCAACGATAAACCCTGCTGACCTCACCAACGACTCGCCTTAGCCTCCAGCACCCACTCCCCTAATGCAATCGCCAACGATGCGCCAACGAAGCCGTACGTCCCAGAGGTTCGGTCGCGACCAAAAAGTCCACTTAAACCCTAAATTAACCTATTCTGGCCACCGTGGTTATTAGAAAAAGACGAGGCTATTTTTCCCATCATCGTCGGTACTCCAGCTAGCTTCAACCAAAAATTCGGCCCCATCCACCGTGTCGATCAACGGTAATCCACCAAATTGCCACGAATGTTCATCTCAAAATTTCTATTTGAATGTCAAACTAAATTTTTTGAAATGTATATTAAAATTCGTGATTTCCAATCACAAACACATTCATGCAATCCAAATCAGAGATTAAGATCATTGATTTTTATCATAAATATGAATTTCACATTGTTTCAAATTTAAAAATAATCTGTTGAAATTTAAATCCAGAAATTATTTTTAAAATCATCATCATACATTAACAAACAACTTTCATTTGGACATCTAAGTCTAATATTGATCCTATAGGGCGATTTGAATTTTTGATAGTAAAACCATATACTGAAACAACAAAGGACATACATCTGTATATATATTTACATTCTTACTAACACACACACACACACACACACACACACACATATCAATTCAAATAGATTCAAGCAGAAGAACTTCCATTCAAAACAATATCATCACATGCATTAGATATAAATCAAAATTAAACTGTTTTTAAAAGAAAATGTTTACTCATCTATTTATAGCAGAGAACAGAGAGCTTGTTCCAGTTTTATTTGATTTTAAACTTCTATGTTTTAAATTTTGTTTGCTGTTTGTTGAATTGATTTTGAATTCCCGTTGCATGCTTGTTTATTATTGAATCTGGAGCTTGAAACTTACTATTGAATATGAGATCTTCATTTTGATTCCCTTTTTATTTCATTTTTGCTTTAAGTTGCATTTGTTTTCAGGTTAATTAGTTTGGTTTCCAGATTTTGTTTTAGGAAAAAAAAATGAAGAAGAAAGCAAAAATTTTAGAACTGAAAAACTGAAACTAAAATCTTCTTTTACAACATTTTATTTATTTAATTCAATTTTAGAGAAAATAAAATCTTGCCGCTTGTTTATAAATTAGACAAATGTCACAACAATACCTTCTCATCCTTACAAGTGTTTTAAATGTTTTATTATTGTTTTACAAATATTCTAAAAACATTTTTAAATAAATTTTTATATCTCAATGTTTATATATATATATATATATATATATATATATATATATATTGGAGTTTAAACTATAAAGATATGCAACTTGGTCTTATACATGTATGTTTTTATTTGTTATATATATATATGCAAATTGCACCTAAAAATAATTTGAAAGAAAGAATATTTTAAACCTTTATTTATATATTTATAATTTAATTTAAAATAAAATTTTATTAAATCTTATTCAAACTAAAACCATTATACTTTTTATATAATTAAACATTTACTTAAAGTGTTTTGAAAATAAATGATAAACCTTTAAATAGCTTTTGAAAAGTGTTATGTTGAATTTAACATATTTTCCAAATCATTATATATTAAATTTTGAAAACTTGTTTTATTAGCTGAATTAAAATTAGGGCCTTTCTATTTACAAAAATATATATCATAATTAGAGTACATTTTAATATTAACTTTGAAAATTATTATATTGAATTTTAAAACAACTTCAAATCATAATATATACATACATATATATATTACAATTTTGAAAACACATCTTTTTATTAAACAAAAGATTTTTCTATTCACAATATATATACCAAAATATATATTATAAATAGAATCTATTTTTATTAGCTTTAAAAGAGAATTTTACCAAATTTTAAATTGTTAGGAAAGATATTAATAAATATTGCCAGATTAAATATCTAGTAACTTTTAAAAGAATAAACTTACTAATTAAAATTAAAATTATAAAGGAAAATTATTATACAATATTATCATATTTTAAATCAATATTATCAATTTGAATAATTTTTAAATGAAGATTATCAAATTGCCATTGCTCAAAATTCCGGGTAATCACAGTAACGAATAATAGTTGTCGCCATTATACATTTTATAACATTTGTAAGTTAATTCTTTACAAAGAATTATTAAAAAAACTCTCATTACAATACATTTATTCCATTTTCATCCATTACACATTATTTGAATAATAAGTCAACATTTAAATTATTAGTTACCTTTTACATCCCACTATAAATCAATTCACACATTAATACAACAAATATTATAATTCCTTACACAATACTGCTCTTATTCAATTACCATTAACTATCTATATTATACAACAATTAAATATTTACACTTATTTCTTATATTAAATTTTATAACCAAGCATAGCATTTTTAATTACAATGAAATGGGAGTTTCATTAAGATTGTTAACAATTAACTTGAATTGACATTGTTTCATTTGTGTGTAGTTATTATTCTATTATTAAATTACAAATTTTTATTTCTTTCAATATTAACTCGTAAAATATTTTTAAATTAACAAATTTAATTATCGAAAATTTACGGGTTGTTACACTCTCTCCCACTCAAAACTTTTCGTCCTTGAAAAGGGAAAAGAAAGAAATTTAGAAATCAATATATCATATTTAAAATATTAAATTTATAAACAATACATTTACAAATAAAATAATTTAAATAAAACCTATCAATTTATAACAACTAAATCTTTTATTTCCAAGTTAACAAAATTTGGAAAACATTTCACAAAAGTTAAGTCCAAAAATTTATGGAAAATTTTGGTAGAGTCTCCTTTGTACGGAGAGGCTCAGGAGAAAATATAATATCAAATATAACAATATATAATATATTACAATAATGGAAATATATATATAATATCGCTAGAAAACCGTAATCCTAAAAGGTACCTATTGTCGGGCAATTAACGCTTATTTTATGAAACCAAAAGCAGTAGCAATTCATTCCATAACCTGTATTTCACTTATATAATCCAAAAAGAGTTAATAGTTATATAAAATGAGATATTTAACATTGTTTAAACCACTAACAAACAAATCAATATAAAACAACAATCACTTACAACCATAGCATACAATCATCATATGAAATCAATACAAATCAATTATCCATCCATAGCAAACAAAACAAATGGTTTGTTCAGGTTTTAGACACTTTAAATTGCATTGAATGACAAATAAGCTACAAAGTATATCCACTACTCAACAATCTTAGATAAAACTCAATAGATTATCATACCTCTTAAACAATTAGAAGTATCCTACCCCAACCCATGCCAAAACAAACAATAATTTACAATGTACTTAAGTTATTCTTATTAAATTCTTTCACAGCATTTATAGTTTTTTCTTTTTTTCATTCAGGCAAGGATTTTTTCTTTAACCGACATTTATCTCTTACAAAATTTTATTCCCATTCATTCATTCTGTGTTTATTTCATTTATTTTCATTTATTACTTACAAAAATTCATTTTCATTTATTCATATCATGTCAATTTCTTTTATTGCATTACATTCATTTTATTATTTACTTTTAATTATAAATATTTTCAACATTAACTTAAGTCAAAATGGTAATGCTACTAATTAAATGAAATAGAAAATGAGTACTGTAAGTAAAGCATGTCATGATTCTTATTAATAAAAGTAATTCCATTGAACATTTTCATTACTTAAGTTTACTTACATAATATCCTATTATGTTCTCTTATTAAACATTACACTTTTAATATTTTGGTAAGTTATATATATATGTGTGTGTGTGTGTGTGTGTGTGTGTGTGTGTGTTAAAGAATGCAAATTGAAAATTACACAAGTTTAACTTATTTCATTTTAGTAATTATATGTTCAACAGTTACCGTTTCCCTTTTTTTCTTTTTCTTTTACCTCTTTTATTACTATTTCCAAACTTCCTGATTCCTTGTAAACTTCATTTATACTTAGCATTTAATTCCTTATTTCATTTAGAGGTTCCAATTATTAATTGGTTAAATTCCATTTCATTAATTAAAATCTCTAATTTATAAAAATTTAAGAACTAAACATCGGGTCCCATTTCAAATCATTTAAAATAAAACTTTATATTATTTATCAAAAAAAATGTGTAGTAAACTACTACAGTAGCCTTCCTACTTTAAAACTCGAAAATGGATGTCGATGATGCATACACTCATCACCCAAATTATTTTCCAACGACAGAGAGGGGAGTACAGAACTTATTTCTTTCCAAAATTTCTTTAAAACAATTCTTTCAAATCATCTTGAAATATTTGTATCCGAAAATATTATTATTATATTCCAAATCATTCGAAAGAAATTTTCAAAAATCCTGAAACTTAAGTTCTAAAATTTCCAATATATTCTCATTTTATTTGTTAATTTTATTTTTTTGAAAATATTTATAAATTTTATTTTACAACCAATATTTATAAATTTCGCTACCTACAATGTATATATTATAACCAATTATATCATTTATAAAATTTATTATTATATATATATACAAAAATCTAATAGGAAAAATTATTTCATTTACTTATGTTTCAAAACAAATATTGTGTCTGTCTGTCCTATTAAGTGTTTAGAAATCTCTATCGATGTCATAGCGTTCTATGCACCAACTAGAATTTATAAATGCAAAACGGAACAGTTTAACACAATATAAAAACCTTTATAACACTAACAAATACGCTCTCATACACACACACAATCAGCGACTCATCATAGGGTATTAGTACCGTATTAATAAAGTGTCAGACCCTATAAAGCTAAGGTTGTCGCTAACCAAAACTCTGATATCAACAGTAGCATCCCACCTTTTTGTACGTTTTAAGCAGACATACATGTCGACTCAAACCATATAGAAGGGCGGATTGTTATGAGGTAAATAAGAAAAAGCAGAGAAAAAAAAATAGAATCTTGCAGTAGAATGACAAAATATAATAATCAAATAACAGTTCATGAAGCTATTTACAAAACCTTTGATTATACTAATACAATACTGATCAGAGTTACACATATCATGGAATAATAAATAATGCAGCGGAATACATGATGCAGTGGAATATAATACATAATAATAATACAATCTTCGTCTTCGATCCCTAGAAATAAAGTCTTCAAATCCTGAAATGTTCTGGCTGACCCGAGCGAAAAGACAAAACACTCGAGCCAGAACTAAAAGATCTTATGTAAGTTAAATCAATGGTAAATATGAGTGCAACGGCGTCAGATATGTTTATGGGGTTTGATATCTCCTATCTAGTGTCTAACGTGATTGCAATAACTTAAGAGATGCTCAAATTCACATCTTCTAATGATCCGTTAAACTGTCTACTATGTAGTACAATACGCTATAATAATAGTGTCTACAGTAAGGTAAAGGTATTAAAATAGCGTTAAGGCATAGACATATCGCCCTTAACATATTTTATATATTCCCCTAGTCTATGCAATGTCGTACGCTCCTCCGTAAACTAGAGGTTTACCCAAATACAATACATAGGTACGGTACGAAACAAACTCGTAGAAGGCACGCTAGAGTATGTGAACACGGCACACGAGGAAATGCCAGCGTAGATATACCGTTTGGGGATCCGAACTGGAGGTAACGCATAACAGCTACTACTGTCCACCTCGTAACACACTCACAAATCAAAATCGAAGGGTAGCCACTAAAATATCACAAAATCAGAATATAATATCGAAGAAGTGTGTCCGATAGGAGGAACGACCTCACTTGGCCCAGCATGGCTTCTGATTTTAGTCACATCTATGTTGACTCACGGGAGTCAGGGTCATGTCATACCTTATAAAGAAATCGTTCACCAAACCATCAGACTTCATTTTTGGAATCTCCACCACGTATAAAGTTGTTAAAGTAGTTTTTGGTATTAGCGGAGAGTATGACAATATCCGATCCTGGTCTCCTTAACAACCAACGCTTATTACACATCGGATGGTTCTTTTACATTTCAAAAGTCAATTCACAATTTATATCAAAAGTATCATATTCTCAAAACCATAATACTTTTGAAATCGTATTTACTTTCAAATCATATTCACTTTGAAATCATATTCACCTTGAAATCTTAGTTTGGATTTATATTTCCTTTCAAAAAGTCATAATTTCTTCCATAGTCATATTTCCAAAATAGGGTAAAACCTTACTTCAAAATCATCGTTTCAATTTATTCTCTTTTAAAGCAAAGCACTGAATTTGAACACTTCCACTTTACTTAGTCTGGAAATTTAGAAATAATTTAAATAATTATAAATAGTTAAAATAGTTATAAATAGTTTAATTATAGGTTAAAAATACTTTTAAACTGATTTAAGATAGTTAAATGGATTTAAGTTAGATTAAGTATAATTAAAATAGATTAAATAGCTTTAAAATAGATTAATTTGTTTAAATAAATTAAAATGGTTTAAAACAGATTAAAATAATTTTATATAATTAATATTAGTTAAATAGTTAAATAAATTTGAAAATTTTGAATAATTAGAAACTTTAAAATAATATATTCTTTTAAAATAGTTTATATTAAAATATAAGTTTGGAATATATATCCAATTAAACTATTCATTTCATTTCAACACATTTAGACCAATTTCAATTTCCAAATCAACAAACCAGATTTTCATTTTCAACATAAACTTGATTTTCCAAAAATACTTTAATTTATATAAATCAAAATTTTACTCCAAAGTATCATTTAATTCCATTCAAATTAAGGACTACAAAATCATTTAATTTAAATAATCCGGTGTCTGTATATAATTCTCTACCCCAGGGTCAAGTGATACGGATATTTATCATTTCAATTTGCAAATTTAAAATTTTACGGTTATATATCATTTCAAACCGCAATCTCGAATAAATATAAAAATTCATAAAATCATTCTAGGCTACCATTTCAACCCATAACGATTTTCAAATAATAATAATCAAAGGAACTTGTAGAGTGATAACAGTATATGTATATATATATAAATTAACATAACATCCAATCATCCAATATCAACAATCAACATCTATCATAATTATCATCCAAATCATCTAAATAAATATCAGCAATTAACAAATTTACAGTATAAGTATTCAAGTGGAAATTTAATTTCAAAAATAAATTAAATAACAATTTAATTCAAAAGCATACAAATTAACAGGGATGGCAATTTAAATATATCAAACTGTCACAAATAAATTTCCTAATCACACCATAAATTAATCTAACAAACATAAGAAATTCTAGAAGTTGTGAGTGGGTTAAAACACCCACCTTTGAATTTTAGCCCATAAAAATCCAAAAAGAAGCGCGAAACGCAACAGTCTCTAAATTCAAGTAAATCAATTTCATGTTATCTGGAATTTAAATACGAATCCAACAGAAGAAATCGCGCATGAATCAAAGTTTATATGCAAAAGGTATTCATGTTATAAGAAATATTATTAAAATAAAAATTAGTATGCATAAAAAAATAAAAAAATAAAAAAGCAAATTTTAGTACTTACATTTTCCTCAAGATGAGGCTTTAGGAAAAGATGGAAGATCAACTAAGATAAGGACAAGAAGTGTACGAAAAATGAAAAAAAAAATCATGTTTTATAAAGAAAGCTGTTGGATTTGCAAGAATAGAAGCTTTTGAATATGAGGTGTCAGGAGAAACAAAATGTAAAAGAAGAAATAAGCTGTAGGTTATTTATAATTAGGAAATGAAGGTGGAGGGACAAAAATAAATATCATATTTTATTCTGAAAGCTTCAAGCATTAATAATGCATAAGGAAATGTAAGTAGGAATGGAAAAGTTTGCAAACGAAAGTAAAATTTTGTACACGTGAAAATGAGGTCTCAAGAATTAAGTACAACCTAAAAGTCTAGGCTCGGGTGTTAAACAGAAGGAGAAATAAACGGATCAAGTATTAATAATAAGGTAACTATTTTAAAACTTTCATGCAACAATTGATAATAAAAGAAATGAAGGGACCATGTACGTCGCACAACCTTTTGGAATTCAATTTTTTTTAAAACGTAACCAAATTAACTTCATTAACTCAAATAATATTCAAATTTGCATGCATTTAAATTTTTATCCACGCATAATAAAAAATTTATACTTACCATAAGAATGAAAACCCTCAATTTGGTTTTCTCAAAATGATCTTTTATTTCCATCAAAACACCTTTTTTGTTTAACACAAAACATGTGTTTCTTTAATTAAATCTATTAATTACAATCAATGTTTTCTTTCCTTTTAATTGAAACATTTGAATTACATTAATTGCATTTAATCAAAAAATTAAATTTTGAAACTGACAATTGAAATGGATGAAAAAATAGAACAATTGTTTATTTAAACACGTTTATAAATTTGTTGTATACACAAGAGTAATAAATATATTACTGAAATAGATTATTTTCCTATTCTTGTTATCAATCTGTAAGTTAAGACACAGTACAAATAAACATATATTTCTTTCTTTAAAATCGATCATTCTATTCTTTATTTTAATGACATTAAACCTACATTCACATGAAACATTCATTTTATTTGATGTTAATGTTCTTTTCATGAAATCAAACTTTTCTTATATTTTCACAAAACATAAGCTGCTTTTAATTGCACCTATTAATTTACAATTAGTATTCTCTCTCCTATTAATTGAAAATTTTCAATTACATTAATTTCAGTTGATTAAGTTTCAAAATGGACTGAATGAATGTAATGAAAAGTAGAACAATTATTTCCTATCTAATAGCAATTTAAACATATTTATACACTGTTGGATATAAACAGTAATTATACATTTCTTACTAAATAATGATTTTCCATCTCTACAATCAATCTTTCAGCTACCAAACATTTCAAATAAATAAACATATGTTTACTCCTTTACTAAACTTATTCATTTTTATTCTTTTATTTTGATTTACACTCCTACTATTAAATCAACACTACCTTATGAAATTATTAATATAGGTTTCTATCTTTTTATTTCATAAATCATTGCCTTATAAATAAAGTTTACATTGCTATACCTTTTATTATGTTCACACCATAATTATTGCCTTATTCCACATTAATGTAACATTTATTTATGTTCAATTGTAATATATCCATTTATTATAATATAAACTTCATTAAATTGATCAAACTGATTTCCATTCTTTTTATTCAAATTAATAGTCATATTATGATTAAAATTTTCATTGGTTACGTCCTATTGAATTTGTATTCTCCGATTACCAATTTAATCTACATTAATTGCACTAATTAAGTAAATTAACTACTATAGATTTCAAATTAAATTTTATGAACTAAATAAATAGGTAACTTTTAACCATTGTTACCCTTAACTTATAATTACATTTAAAAGTTCATTAATCACAGCAAATGTTCCAATCAGCCATATAACTCTAATTTCGTCTTTTTATTTGTGTTAACTATTTTATTTCCATTATGCTAAAATTTTGTCACTAATACACATTTAATATCCCAATTCATTTATTTATCTTGGTTTCAATCTTTTATTAAATCAATTACCACCTTATGCATATAATAAACATTTCTATTGATTTTATTACATTCAAAATTTTCAGTTATTATCTTAACTTACATAAGGTAATGTTTAATTAAATTTAATTACTATTGATTAAATACATTGGTAACGAACAATAGTTGTCACAATTATACATTTTATAACATTTGTAAGTTTATTCTTTACAAATAATTATCACAACAACTCTCATTACAATACATTTATTCCATTTCCATCCGTTACACATTATTTTATTAATAAGTCAACATTTAAATTATTAATTACCTTTTACATCCCACTATAAATCAATGCACACATTAATACAACAAATATTATAATTCCTTACACAATACTGATCTTATTCAATTACCATTAACTATTTATTTTGTACAATAATTAAATATTTACATTTGTTTCTTATATTAAATTTTATAACCAAGCATAGCATTTTTAATTACAATGCAATGAGAGTTTCATTAACACTATTAGCAATTAACTTGAATTAACATTGTTTCATTTTAATTTAATTATTATTCCATTATTAAGTTACAAATTTTTATTTTTTTCAAAATTAACTCATAAAATATTATTAAATTAACAAATTTAATTATTGAAAATTTACGGGTCGTTACAATAGAGCCTTGGTTCAATAAAAGTAATTATTATTAACCAAACTGCTCTGGCTAGATATTTTTATTTGCCTAAAGTTGTAACACCCCATAAAATTTAATAAGAAATTAAGTAATTAAAATTAAGGTTAAAATGAAAATTTTGTAAATTTGGAATTGGTCACGAAAGTTACACCATTAAGTCCATGGTGATTTTTTAATCAATTTCTATATATAATATGTTGAAATCAGAGTTCAAACGAAGAAGTTATGAATATTTGAAGTTTTGGAATTTAAAATTATTCAAATGTGATTAAATCTGAAATTATAAATATTTGAATTTGAAATTAAAAGTTTGAATTTAAATAATATTTAACGTTAAGGGAGACTTAATGTTTAAGTAAATGTTAGCTACAAATTTGTTTAACGTATAAATTAATTAAGGTATTTAATAAATAGTTAACATAAATTAAATAACGCAGAAATCAACGGTAACAAGTGGGGATCATTCGACCACTTATAACCAGTGGTCGAACGGTGAGAGTTTGAGGCGGCTAGTGTTTTAGGGAATTGAATGTATCGGATTAAATTATTTTAATTTGATGGTACTAGTTTCTTCTCACCTCTATAAATAGACCCCAAGACCCTCACTTTTCCTTCATAAAATTCTATAGAAACGATGAAGCTCTGTTAAAAATCTTTCCCCTTAGGTATTCAGAAACAGTAAACTTCTGGTAAGTAATTCCAATTTCTAATCTCTAATTTAAATTAAAATCCAAATTTTTCTCCACTCTATCTTCTGAATTCTGAAATTTAATACACAAACACACACACACAATCTATTTGTTGTATATTCAAATGGAGGAAAGATCTAACAGAGAATTAGAAGCGGTATAAATTAGATCTCATCTTCTTCTTCTTCTTTAGATTTACGAATCAGTTGGGATTTTCAGGTAAGAGGTTTAGATGTTTAATTCTTTTGATTTATGATTCTATTCCTCTCTAATTTATGATTCTTGATCTAATTTCTATATATAATTCATTTTGTTGTATATTCCAAAAGAGGGAAATTTGAAAGGAAATTAGGTGTAGTGGAATCAAATACAGCAGGAAGCAAAAAATTCTCCATGATTAGAAATATCAGGTTTTTCACAACAACTGTATAATATCTATTTGGATTTAATGTATCCTTGGGAAATTTTGGCAAGCGAAAACTTAACATCTGAATCCCTAGAATTTCCCTAAATAAATGTAAATCTGTGAAAATGTTTGTTGACGCCAAAAATGGGTATCAACACCCAATAGAATTTAGTAGAGATTAAATAAAGAATGAAATTAAAACAGAGCAAATACAAGAAACGAGCACAAAGATTTTTATACTGATTCAATAATCTTGGCATACGTGCACTTCATATTTTTATTGATCTTGCACTTGTTTATGATTACATGAATATTTGGATCAACTAGGATCCATTAGTACAAGAATGAAGAATAAAAATAGAAGAGCCTTTTTAGCAGAAAGAAGGATCCATTTTCTAATGCCTTGCCTGCTATATTTATAAGGAAAGACGTGCACGGGTTGGACTGAAATTTTAGGCAGAAGGTTCAGGAGACCAAGATAAGGCCACCTAAAAATTTCCAAGCCAACGGGTTCTACAATAGGGATCAGTACCGATCCCTATTATTGTGTCCAAATGGTTGGGATCCTTATGAGGGATGTCCCATGATGTTAGCTACTTTCTTCCTAAATAATATGCAATTCCGACTTACGGTTTGCGAGAGATTGCATTTTCCGTGAAGTAGTGTTGCTTGAATTCTAATTTCCGACGATCCCTCCAAAGGGAGTTGTACCGATCCCTCTAACTTCCTTCAATTGGAATGAGATCCCTATGGGGTATTCCATATGTTGCAGTAAACTTGTACACTAAGTTTTATAGCATGTGTAGATTTTGAGTTATTGATCGATCATCGCTGCAAAATTGAGTTGTGGAATCGATACGATGCAATCCATAGTGTTGAATATGGATCGTATCTGATCCATCTTCGGGGAGTAGTGAGCTTACATGCTTCAGCCTCATATTATCATCTATGCTTGATTTTTTGACCCTACGATCATCGCTCTAGGCTATTGGCCTTGATGACAGTCGAGTCTAACTTGTCCAGTCAGTTCAGATATAGCCGGGTCAAAATGCCAGATAACATTTGCTCCCCAAAGGATGTCTTATTGCGTACATGACATGCTTTGAATTGAAGCAATTTGGAGTCGCAGGAAAGAAATCCATCTAGTTTCCTAAATAGTCACTATCCTTCCATTTAAATATCTTCCCGAAGTGTTGTATCCCTCTTTGATCATCATGACGCTTGGTCGATTTTTCCAATAGTACATATTTAGGATTGTATTCCATTAGTTGCTATCTGTGTCTGGTTCTAAAAGGCTAGTAAGCTTTGGCTATCTGATCTAGTCTTTTCTTTAATAACTCCAGGTGAAAATTCAATTTCTGTCGATTTTAGGAAATCGAATTTTTTGAATATAATTGTGCACGTTCAGGTACACATTCTTGTTATTGGCTCCAGGATGCATTCGTAAACTCATGAGTCGTCACCAATTCCTTTAAGTTTAAATGCAATTGGATTGCAATACCTTGTTTATATATTATTTTATAATGAAATAGGGGTTGTAATAAGTCATTTGATGAGAGGGTACTTCAAGTTCTATAGGGATGATAGCTTCAGAGCCGTAAGCAAGGGCGGATGGAGTACGGCCAGTCGTGGACTTTTGGGTGGTTCAGTAAGCCTATAATTCTGTTGGGAGTTCATCCACCCACTTTCCTTTAGCCATTTTCAAACATTTCTTCATAATGGACTTTATGATTTTGTTCACAGCTTCAACCTGACCATTTGCTTGAGGGCCGGCAACTGCCACAAATCTCTTTTTAATATGATGCTGACGGTAGAAGTCTTTAAATTTAGCACTGCTGAATTGGGTTCCATTATCAGTTATAATGGTTCTTGGAAAGCCAAAACGACCGATGATGTTTTGGACAATAAAGTTGATTATTTTCTATATCGTGATCATGGTTAAAAGTTCTACTTCAGCCCATTTGGTGAAGTAATCAACTACTATGATGGCGTATTCCGCACCACATTTAGAATCGGTAAGAAGCTGATGATGTCAATATCCCAAGTGGAAAATAGCTATGGACTGGCCATTTGAGTAATTTCTGTCAGTGGGTCTCTCAAATTTTTTGAAAACATCTAGCACTCGTCGCATTGTCTAGCATCATCAGCTACATCTCGGTTGACACTTGGCCAGTAATACCCATAGCGGAGTATTTTATTTGTTGGGGTTTGCCCCCTGGTGTGATTGTCGCATTCTTCTTCATGGACTTCGCTCAAGACTCGTTCGATTTCATCATGGGTGATACACCAAAGCAGGGGAATGAAGAAACCCTTTCTATACATAACTTCTTCTTGGATGATGCAGCATGAAGCTTTGGGGAGGATCTGCCATTTTTCATTACTCCATTGAAGGATTCCTCATTATAGATAGTCTTTGATAGGAGTCATCCAAGGCTCCTTTCTGGCTTCGTCTCCAAGACCTAGTCAATCTTCATCTGTCAATGCTTGGAATGTTAAGTACTTTAACTCGGACAAAGTCTATTTGTTGCACATCCCATGGACTGGCCAGCATGGCCGGTGACTTGGTTGTTTCATTTTTCTCTCGAAGGATGTGTGTAATGGTGTAATACTCAAAGTCGACTAGTATCTCTTGGACCTGGCCGAGATAAGGAGCAATACGTTTACCCCTAGCAAGATAATCTTCCTTGACTTGGCATACTACTAACCAGGAATCACAAAAATATGTAATGTTCCCACTCCCAATTTTCTAGCAAGTTTGAGCTTGGCAATCAAGGCTAAATACTTAGTTGCGTTATATTTTGCAGGGAAGTTGAGCTTTAGGACGTAGCAGATCGATCGTTCCTTAGAAGCCAATAACATAACTTCGACGCTAGAACCGATCATTGGAAGTTCCATCCATGTACATTTTCCATCGGTTGGTCTATTCTCCATTACTCTTCGGATAGTCATATAATGCAGTGAATTTAGATACGAAGTCTGCTAATGTTTGTCCCTGGATAGCTCTTCGACGGAGATAAGTGATATTTGGCTCAATATTCCATTTGAGCAACCTTCTAGACGTCTAAGGTTGCTGTAGGACCTATCATAACGACTAGTCGATGTAGAGGTTGATGGGGTGAGCCCGGAAGTAATGACGAGTATTTCGTGATGCAATCAACAAGCAGTACACGAGCTTTTCTAGCTTTGGGTATTTTCTGTTGCACTTGTCAATCGCTTGTTAACATAGTATATAAGCCTTTGGATTTGATTCTCTTCACGTAACAGTATGGCACTTATGGCGTGTGCCGACACCGTTAAATAGATGTATAGGTCTTCACAATCGGTGGTTTGGATAGGATAAGAGGTCTCTCTAAGTGATCTACCGAAAATTGAAACGCATCTATGCGATCCTACGTCCACTCAAAGTGCCTCTTCCCTCTTCTGATCAAGTCGCAGAAAGGAATACACATGTCGGTAGCCCTAAAGATAAAGCAGCTTAAAGCAGCAACCTTCTCATTTAAGCTCTGTACCTGCTTAATTGTCTTCGGCACTTGGATGTTTCGAATGATTGAATCTTCTCAGGAATGGCTTTGATTTCGCAAGAGTGGATGATAAAACACCCAAAATTTTCCTAACGCAACGCCGAAAGAGAATTTCAAGGGATTAGTTTCATTCCGTATTTTCATAGAACACTGAACATCTCCGCTAAGTCATTGATGTGGTCGTTTGATCGACGTGACTTCAGGAGCATACCATCCATATATACTTCCATCGATCACCCTATCTGGTTTTTGAACATCATGTTGAGCGGTCTCGGATAAGTAGTTTCAGCATTATTTAGTTCAAACGGCATCACAACATAACAATATAGCCCTAGATTGGTAATGAAGCTGGTGTGCTTCTAGTTAGGGACATGCATCGGAATCTGGTTGAATCCGGAGTACACATCCATAAATGAAAGCAGTTCATATCCAACAGTTAAATCTATCAACTGGCCGATCCTCAGAAGTGGAAAGCTGTCTTTCGGGCACACCTTGTTTAGGTTTGAGTAGTCGACGCATGACTACTACTTTTCACTAGCTTTTCTCCCAAGAACTGGATTGGATACCCATTTTGGGTAGAGGGCGTCATGGGTAAACCTATCATTTTCGAGTTTATCCATCTCCTTTTTAAGTGCGGTAAATCTCTCTGGATCCATGCCGCGTTACTTTTATTTCACGGGACATGTCTCGGATCAATATTAAATGCATGGCTCGGCGAGATCGCATGCATGTCAAAATGAGTCCAAGTTAACACATCAAGATTCATTCGAGGAAAGCCAGCTAATGCCTTCACCATCGTTGCACTGAGCTATGATCCAATCTTCAGTACCGATGATAGGTCGCCATGGCTGATTGTAATGTTGATTGTCAGCTTAGCGGGTGCAGCCTTGGATTCCTTGAGTTCAAATGTAGCTAATTTGCATAACAATCAACGTCAGAGGCCAATAATGACGGTTACTCCGGTCGAATCCTAGAGTCTTGTCATGAGTTATTGAGTCTAATAGTGAAGGGCTCTAAATGCTTTGAGTGATTATCTGCAAATGGCCGAAGATTAGGCTTAAAAGCATGTTGAATCAATATCGAGTAAGGTTCAGCCTCGTGTTGCGTGCAATTGCATAGCTGGATCTTGCTTCGAGTTTGAATCTACTTGTATATTTGAGTAACACGCTTTCTATTCAACGTACTCATGATCCATTACTCGTTGTTTGAGTTGGAGTGATGATCAGTTGCCCATAAGCTTCGGCATTGATTCGATGATTCTATCTCTAGGCATCCTTTCGATCGTAGCCTCAAGTCGTTGAAAACACTAGGTATGAATCATAGTATTGAGCTATCGCAGTCAGCATTTGGATGATCACACTTCCACCGTCGGTCTTAGGTTGATAAATGTACTGCATGGATGATCGAGTCTCGTCTTAGTCGTTTTTATACTCCCACCTAAGTTCCAAAGACTTAGAGTTGATCTATGAATGGTCGGTTCACATTCATCTTGTTTCTTGCTCGTGCCCTTAAATCTGGGGAATACATCGATAAGTAGGAAGACAAGTCATATCCAATCAGTGATTGGTGCTCTTCCTGCTGGACTAAGGCCAAGGATCAGTGTGCGGACAGTCGAGCTACGTCCATTTCATATTTCTCTTCTAGTCGGATTATGGCAAGATTCAACGAATGAACGGTCGCATCATATTCATTCAGAGATGGATGGTCAGTCGCATCCATTTTTATTCATATTCTCAAGCTGGATCTAAGGATAGAGTTGGCTCAGGTGCAATTGGTTCATGCTCAATGGGTTTCATACTCCTCCTGATGGATCTTAGGAGGGTGCTGGAGAATTAATGATCAAGTTGCACTCATTCGTGGTTTATTCTCATATCCATGCTCCGGTGACCGAAGTTATTCGACGGACGTTTGGGTCACATCCATTTGAGGTTGGTGCAGATCGATATTGATCCTCGATATAATGGTATGATATAGTCGGTGGCCTGTAACTTCGAATGTCGTTTCGATTTATTTTGTATTAAGGCCTCCTTATAGTCGTTGCCTTAAGTTGTAAAGGTCACCCCGCCGGAGCTATAGTAAGGTGTCGTACTTAGCTTATAGTAGTTTGTACTCTAGTTCCAATTCTTGGGTTAGCAGAATTAGTTCGTGTACGGTCGAATTCCATCCGTAGTGAGTTTATACTCCTCCTGTTGAGTTTAGGTCGAAGATTATGGAACGTTGAGTGGTCGAACTGCACACGTCTATTTGTTTATACTCATATCTACACACTAGGTATAAGAGTTTGTTAGCGAGTGGTCGAACCGCACCTAATTTTTGTTTACACTCCAATCCTCATCGAGGACCAGAGTTATTTCCTAGATGGTCGAACACCATCCATGCCATGGTTTGAATTTTAAACTTGCCGATGTCCGTGAAAGGATTGGATAGTTTGCCATACCTCAGGCTCAAACAAGGTCGTGGATGGACATATCACATCCTTTTTGGATTGGATAGTCGAACCACGTCCAATTTAGGCTTGTGCTCTCAAACTACCCTCTACATATAGGGAGGTAGTCGATGCGTGGACGATCGTACCATGTCAACTTCCATTTGGATCATGTTTCTGCCGAGCCTTGTGAGTAAGATGAGTGTTCTAAAGAACTTCAAGCTTGAGCAGGGGAGGAGATAGTCATATCGCATCCACTTTGGGTCATGTGTTTGCTCCCAAGTCAAGAGCAAGAGTTAAGGAGCAGATGGTCGAACCACGTCTACTTCTTGTGGTATTTATACTCCAGACCGCGCTAAGGGACCAGACTTGATCAATAGATGGTCGAACCGCATCCATCTTTTTGTGTTTACACTCGGTTCCATGCTCCGGAGACCAGAGTTTTATATTGGGTGGTTAGTCACGCCCATTTGATGTTTATAATCCAGTCTGAGCTCTAGGAACTAGAGTAGGTCAATGGATGGTTAGTCACACCCATCTGGTATTTATACTCCAGTCCACGCACTGGGGACCAAAGTTGGTCAATGAACGGTCGTAGCGCATCCAATTTTTTGTTATTTATACTCCAGTTCACACTATAGGGATCGATGTTAGTTAATGGGTGGTCAGCCACCCCCGTTTTTTATTTATACTCTAGTTGTCAAGACGAGGTAAGAGTTGTCAAATGAATGGTCAAACCATGTTCATCCATGGAATGGAATTTTGCCCCCAGCATTAAGGGCAAAACTTGATAAATGGACAGTCGATTCATGTCCACTTGGTCATTGTAGCTCATCCAATCAAGTCGAGGAAGGAAGTAAGTGATGGATGGCAAGATCACATCCATGCCTGTGTTGGTTGGTCAGGTCTCATCCAATTCTCTTAGTACTCCTCCCAACAAGTCGAGGGAGAGAGTTTTCGAGTAGACAATCAAGTCACATCCACCTCAAGCTACAGTTGTGTCCGTGTGTGGAGGGCGGTGGTTGATGAGTAGGTAGTCAGTCACACCTACTTTAAGTCGAGCTTCCAGAATGTTTCCTATTTCAAAGGGCATGAGTTTATGCGTGGATGGTCAAATCGCATCCACTTTAGTTGGACCTCGGTCATGCCAAGCTTTGAGACAAGCATAAGTATTTTGGTGAACTTTAAGTATGAGCTGGGAGTGGATGGTGAAGTTGCATCCACTCCAAGTGTTTCTCCGATCTTCAAGCCAAGCGTAGAGGTTGATGAGTGGGCAGTCAGTCATGTCCACTTTGTATAACATTCTAATCTTGTCGGCTCTAAGTAAAGCATAGATGTTCTGTCAGAATTGAAGCATGGAGTAGGAAGTGGATGCTCGAGTCACACCAACTGTCCATTTTAAGTCCTTTCCCCCAAGACACTGGCATATGGTAGCTGATGAGCGATTGAATGGTGCTCCTCTTAATGATCCTCCAAAGGTTTGATCATGGTCTACGGAGGTTGGTTGGCACCCAAATCTAATTACTTTGTCACCTGCATCGATTGGAAGTAGTTTAGTTCAAGTTGGTCATAGTTTGCAACATAATTGAAAATAAATTAAATCTTATTAAGTGAATCAGATTCGAATGCTCGCTATTCTACTTTGCCCTAGCCCTCCTCGGTTGGAAGTCGATTGTATGTGGTCCAATCGATAATCAAAGGTCATTATTAGTAAGGGTCGGATGTTCCCTACCCACCATTCTGTGAGGATTGCACATATTATTGAAGCATTCCTTTTCGGATCTGCTTTTCGATCATATCTTGGAGGTATTTGCAGTCGCTGGTGTTATGACCAAGTGTATCTTGAAATATATAACATTTTTTGGATTTCTTTTGGGTTTCAGTGGACTCCCTCGAGGCTTGTTGCCAGTACTGCATTGAATCTGGGTCTCTAAGAAGATGTTTTTGATTGAATCATTCAAAGGAGTATATGAGTCGTACTTTGAGATTCTGGGTCGTCTTGTAGAATCTGAGTCCTCATCTAAGGCCTCAATCTTGCTCTTGCTTTGACTTCCTTCAGCCAACAAGCCTGCATCATTCATTCTCCTACTTCTCTACCTTCTCCTTGCTTTGGTTTTGGTTCACTTTATAACATAAATGATTCAAGGTCATATTAGGTTCTCCACGTAACCAATCGCCAAAGTCTGTCTCGGTGTTGATTCCCCTTATCAACGCCATCAGTATGATATTCTCGCTGGGATTGCTCACTTTAGTGACAATGGTGTTAAATCTCTACCAAAATTCCATGAGCGGCTCGCCTGACGCTTGGGATAAGTTGGGGATAACAACATCGCATCGTTAGGGTGATTTGCAGGCATTTTGGATTTCTTGCTTAACTCCTTATCCATATGATTAAACAAGGAGATGGACCTGGGCAGTGATTGCATAAATTACATGATCGATCACACTTCCTTGAGGAATATGGGAAAGAATCAGCATTTAATTGCATTCGTCACTCTGGCGGAATTCATGCGCCCTTCATATTTCATGAGATGCTCTTGATGGTTTGTGTTTCCATAATATATCGACATAGTAGGTATATTGAATCTCTTGGGATATTCTGCATATTGAATGGATTTAGTGAATAGGCTTCGACTGGGGGAAACACTCCAGTCGTCGTTAGTCCGATCCATTTTCAAGTTACGACTATTTGTAATGCCCGTAAATGTTGTATGCATGATTATCCAACATGAGAAAGATTAGTGATAATTTATTTGGAGTCCGATCCGAGAAAATTTTCTATTTTCTTGGCATCAACCATTGGTTTGCTTGGAGTCGCTGAATTTGAAGTGTTGGGTTAGTGACAAATGGTGCTTGGAGTCATACTGGTGTTGCTCGGAGAAAATCTTAGTTTTACCTAAATTTGACCTTATGCCGAAACTTTCTAGGTTTGCTTCGAGTCGAATAGGTGACTACTCTAGGTTCGACTTTGATGATGGATAGCTATACTTTGAGATTGCATAATAAGCGCCTAGGGCGGTCGTCATACAAGCCGTCGTATCATAGATGGCAAGTCAGGCGTTTGGAAGCTAGTTGGCTCAGAGTAGTTGTAATCTACCTAGAAGCCTGATCCAGTTTTTGATCCCAGTTCGTGTTATATCATCTTGGTTCTCCGACCTTTGAGTGTACCATTTGAATAGTAGTTCCTTGTCCATTCCTTGGCTGCAATTCAGTAGCTGCAGCTTGATCCCCTATGCCTCGGTCAGTCATAAGATGTAAGGGAAGCGGATAGAACGCACTGTCTTTAAGTTGAGTTTTGAATCAGGAATGCGGAGGCACTATGCTGCGGCACGGGTTTTGGTGCATGGCACCCGAAAAAACATTAGAGCTATTTTTTGTATGGAAAGAAGGAGGGATTGGTCCCGATCCCTTTTTGCCCCTAGGAAGGAGGGTTTGGTTACGTTCCCATTTATATGCAAAATGGATCGGCTGGATTTATCGTTTGTAGTTGAGTGTGGTGCAGTGATCGGTTGAACAAGGGTTTGGTTCTAGACAAATGTGGCATAGGGATCGATATTGAATGTTTTATGAGAGGGATCGGTCATACGGAGTATGGAGGGATCGATAGTGAATGTAGGGATCCGCTATAAGCGATCCGTGGAAGGGGTCGGTCATGAAGACCGTTGTTGGCATGTGATCGGTTGTAATGCTAAGGAGAGACTGTTGGTATAAGGATCGATATATAGACCTTGTAGAGGGATCAGTATATACACGCAAAGAGATCAGTATGTACAACTTGCAGAGCGATCGGTATATATGCTAGAGAGATCAATATACATATGTGTTGGAAGGATCGGTATAATTATTTCGGAGGGATCGGTATTGATGTCTTTAGAGGGATCAGTATTAAGCATGTATATGTATTTAAGGGTCGGTCATTAAGGGACCAGCGCTAGTCCCCAAAAAGGAGGGATCGGTCATGGTGGCCTTGATGGAGGGATCGACGTTTAGCTAACTTGAGTGAAAACTTCTGCATCTGCACTCAAGAACTTGCATACATGAGTGAATATGATCCCTTCCAAATGGATATGAACACATGAACAACTCCAAATAAGAACACTAGCATCATCAGTTCTTTCAGTTCCATGGGAAGTTGAATTAATTCTTCTAACCATGGCTATCATCTTCTTTTAGATTTCCTTAAAATCTGAGTAGAATATAAAGTTTACTAGTAGAATTCTAGAACTATCTCGTGAATATGGGAATCCACAAGTAGATGATGAGATCCAATCAAGCTGAGGATTCAATTCTCCATGAAAGCACCAAAATATTGACACAAAAAATGGACATCAACACCCAATAGAATCTAGTAGAGATTAAATGAAGAAAGAAATTAAAATAGAGCAAATATCATAAATGAACAAATAGATTTTTATAATGGTTCAACAATCTTGGCCTATGTCCACTTCATATTTTTATTGATCTTGCACTTGATTATGATTACAAGAATGTTTGGATCAGCGAGGGATCCATTAGTACAAGAATGAAGAATAAAAATGAAAGATCCTTTTCAACAGAAAGAAGGAACCCTTTTTTGATGCCATGCCTACTGTATTTATAGGGGAAGACATGCATGGATCGTACTGAAATTTCGGTAGAAGGCTCGAGAGACCAAGATGAGGCCACCTAAAAATTTCCAGGCCCGTCGATGCCTACAATAGAGTCAGTACCGATCCCTATTAGTGTGTCCAAATAGGCTACGATCCCTATAAGGGGTGTCCCATGATGTTAGATACTTGTTCCTTAAATTTCGTGCGATTCTGACATACGGTTTGTGTGATATTGCATATTCCGTGAAGTAGTGTTGCTTGAATTTTGATTTCTACCGATCTCTCCAAAGGGAGTTATTTTGATCCCTCTAGCTTCCTATAATTGGAATGAGATCCGTAGGGGGTGATCCATATGTTACAGTAAGCTTGTACTCCAAGTATCATATTGATAGCATGTGTAGATTTTGAGTTATTAACCGGTCATCATTGTAAAATTGAGTTGTGGAATTGATACAATATGATCTGTAGTGTTGAATATGGATCGTGCCCGATCCATCTTCGGGGAATAGTGAGCTTTCATGCTTCTGCTTCATATTATCATCCATACTTGATTTATGGACCCCACAATCATCACTCTAGGCTACTGGCCTTGATAACCATCGAGTCTAACTTGTCCAGTCAGTTCTTATATAGTCGGTTCAAAATGTCGGATAACAATGTTGGAATTTCAATTGTATGTATTAACACGGTAGGATCGAATCTGTATTTGAGATTTAGATAATTCATAATCTATTCCACTTTATTTCTTTTGATTTCACTTGAAGTATAAAAAGGGTTCTAAGAGAAAATAAGTTAGAAATGGTGTACAAAGTATGAATTTATTGTAGTTTACACTGCCTATTTTTATAAACTAAACATGTTTGGACCCTTTTCGCTTTAAAAGTTCTTTGTGTAAAAGTTGAATAGAATATGAAAGATCTAAATTATAAGACTTCTTTTACTTTAAATATAAGAGGTAAATTCTACTATGTTAATATGAGATGACTTTGGTATTATTCCTTTTTGAATACCAGTCAGTTGTTGGCTAAGGATACTAACTATAAAATTTATTGGAATTTAGGACTTATATAAGTTTGACATTTAAATTAATAAGCATTTTTTTATGATTGGAATTCGAATCTCGTGTGAAAATATATATAATGTTAACGTATGGATTATTAAAATTTATAATAATGTAATAATTATAGCGTATATAACGTATTAATTAGAATTAATAGGGTAGTAAATAGCATTAATTTATTAGGAAGGTAGTTAATGATAATTATGAGAATTAAAATCCATAATTAGAGGCGTAATAAGGGGATAACTTATATGACCTCAACTATAATCGTGTAGGATGACATACGTATATAATTGGTATACATATAAGGTATGACTAAGTTATATGGATGCGAGATTAGTCAAAAGTTACATGGATGTCTACCTAGTTAAATCTGGTTACCGGCAGTGTGGCTTTGCTGACAAATGTGTGACACGGCTATGAAAAAATAACCATAGTGGGCGCGAGGTTGGTCCCAATTCTATATGGTAAATCTACCCTGTCAATCTGGCTAACAGTACCTTCGAATAGTTTGACTAATATGAGACATCACGAGTGAGTTATGGATCATAAGTTGCGCTTTGGTACGGTAGGTGAAATCCTTAGGAGGGGTCCGCTTTAGGTTAGAGGTATTAAGTAGCTATGGTAGGGTCCGCCTCTTTCTTATAATGTTAGCTTGGAAGAACTACGTAGGAATCTGCCCTGGGACTAGGTCTTAAAAAGCGGGGACTGCCTACTTTGTAGGACTTAAATGATCAGAGTCTGTGTAACAACCCCCCTCCCCACCATACCTATATTATTAAAGAACATTACACGTAATTTCATCTAATAACATGGAGAATACGGCTATTTAAGGGCAACCTAATATGATGCAAGATACCAATCTCAACCAAAGGAAACTCATCTAAAATCTGTAAAATGAATATCAAGATACGTAAATAACATATTAGACTCTGGACTCTTTTATTTAAAAGAAGATTTCTTTGATTTAATTTCATATAGTGATGCTGACTATGTTGGTTGCAAATCAGACTGAAAAAGTACAAGTAGAACTTGTCACTTTTTAGGACACTCTCTAGTTTCTTGGTTTAGTAAAAAGAAAATTTTTGTATTTCTGTCCACAATAGAAGCAGAATATATTCTAACAGCATTAGCCTGCTCTCAGCTTGTTTATATGCAACAATCTTTAAAATATTTTGATCTAAATTGTACTAAATCACCAATTTACTGCGAAAATACTAGTGTGATTAATTTATCTAAAAATTCAACTCATCATGCAATAACTAAACATATATGTATGTGACATCACTTTCTAAGAGATAATGTAAATAAAGAAATAATCTCACTCGAATTTATAAATACTAAAAGTCAAATAGCTGACATATTACATTAAATCAAACATCATTTATTAAGCTAAGAAGAGATCTAGGAATAAGTTCTTTCTTAGAAATATAAAAATAATATCATATAAATTAAAAATTAAAAATAAAATCAAAAAAATAAAATTACACTAGATACGTCGACATATCCATACTATGTATGTAGACATATGCAGTTATTTTCAGATTTCTATTTTCCCTCTTTAATTCAAAACTTTAAAAATTCTACATATAATCCATTTATTTTGAAATCAAACCCACTTTACAGTCTCTTCTTTCTGAAAATCTCAAATAAAATAAAATTATTGGATCCTAACCATGCCAAACGTCCAAGGCATGAATCTACATCATCTTCCTTCGATTCCCCTACTCCGGGCCATTCCAAAACTCTATATCAGCCTAAGTAACTAAGATTAAGAGTGATCTAAAGCATACTCTCAATATTCTTTCTGAAATGGAAGCCATTCAATTGAGAATAAAGAAGGAACAAGAGAAACTGGGCAAAATTCTGAGAAATCTTCATAAATACCTATTGGATAACCCTACAAATCCAATAGTCATTGAAGATGATGCTGCAAATTTGGTCGTTCATGATCTAATGAATAACAATAAAGAGGAAGAGGAAGAAGTGGAAGACGAGGAAGAGAAGGAAGAAGAGGAAGACGAGGAAGAGAAGGAAGAAGAGTAGGTGAATGACGATGAGGTCAAGTTTGTTGGAGAAGTATGCTTTGACAAGAATGGAAATTTCATCGAGAAAAAGGGGAATTTCTCTTGTCCCTTCCACATGTTGTACACTCACTTGTAATAATAAAAAGCACAATGGTACTAGAACTTTCCGCACCCTTGATCATTGCTTCTTCAACCACCATACACTTTCCCTCGGGTCATACTTAACCACCCTTGTACCTAACCCTAGTATATTAGACCATATCCCCTTCATTGCCAAATGGGGATTGGAACCTATGAAAATAATTCCCCATTTTAATTTTTACAATTTTTGGACTAAACATAATGAGTTTGAACGGATTTTTAATGGCGATGGAACATTGAAGTGGATGGCAATCTAATGTTCATACTTCAATAGTACAATTGAAATCACCAATGAGGATCCATGATGCATTGGGAGGATTACGATTTTGAAGATGGTTGAGATAGATTTTCTAGCATTGTAATTGTTAGATGCATAGATAAAGGTTATGAAAAAATAAAAGGAGGAGGGAATGTGTTGATAGTGGAGGTGTATGAGTTGAGGGGTGGAGAGAATAGTAGAGGAAGTGAAAATATCAAGGTTCCAAAGTATCATGATGCTTCCATAGGTAGTAGTATCACAGTTGTTAGTATTATTCCTATCTGGCTTGATGTGATTACAAGAATTCCTTATAAGTTCAGTATTTTGTTTAGTTTACAAAACAGCAAGCATGTTTAAATTTTGTTCAGTAATGATACTTTGTAGTTCTTTTTGTTTAACATAGAGGTGAGCGCCCCTAATGTTCCATGCTTCAATATTGTCTATCATTGAATTATGACTGCTCTTCTAGGTTAACTAGATCTATTTATCATGTTTAAGTTTTTGGTTGGACCATCATATTGGAATTCCTTTTCACTTTAATTCTTTATGTCAGTTGTTAGTATAGTGTTCTTCTTAATTTTCTTATTCTTGTTTTTCTTGGCAGTTCTTAGATTATTGATGGAAGGTTCAGAGAAAAGGTTAGATTGGGGGGATTTAGATGAGAAGTTAATAGAGAAAAAGGTGGGAGAGGAGGGCAAGGATAAGCTATTGTTGGTAGAAGGGATAGACTTGTTTTGGAAGTTAGTGAGGTTTGTGTTTTGATCAGTGAAAGTATTAGATTGGACTATATTAAGATCAATGAGGTTAGAGAAAATGTTGGAGGGAAACTATATGTTAGAGAGTGAGAGGATTTGTGAATTGATTGGAGATAGTTTGATTGGTGATTCATGGATGGGGGATAAGGTGATAGAGGAGGTTATGAAATCAGAGAGGGGAGGAGTAGATTGGGGAGTAGTAAGGGAAGTAGGTTTAGGTGCATTGATTGTGGTGTTGCATAAGGATTGGTTGTGCGTGTGCACATCAGTGCATGTGCACATCAGCATATAGAATTTTAGGGACGGAGTTAAGCATTTCAAATCTGTTTGAGGTAGAGGTAGAGGTAGAATTTTGATGGGTTGTGTTGTTAGATAGAGTATTGAGCAAGGGAGGGATTAACAGATTGTTGAATGTGGGGAAATTGAGATGTGGAGGCTTTTGATTGGTTAGCAGCTATGGTATTATCGGGAACCATTGGTTTATTCAGGGCTTGTTTGGTTGAATTGCTGTGTAAAGAAGAAGTAGCAGTCTTTGCATTTGGAGTGCGCTACTTCTCATTCCTTTTTGGTTTATATTTCCTGCAGAAGATGACTTGAACTAAGCTTTGGCATAAATAGGTTTAGCTATTTTATCAGCAATTACTTTGTCTCTATTTAATTTATTTCTTTGTTCATTATCTGTTTTCTTAGCCTTTCCATTCTTTAGTCCATCATTCATTGCAGCATATGTATCTAAGAAGTGACCAAAACATTTACATTATGTGCAAATCAGTGTCCAGTCATACTTCACCTAAACAAAAGAGGTTATCACCCTCACCCGCTTTAATAAGAGGTGATGGTTCTTTTTCAACATCTATTTCTATCAACCATTTTGCATATTCAAGCGTAGTTAATCTTTTGATGGCCTCATTGAAATAGGTTAGTTCCCCAATGTGGCAAACAAGCCAGTTAATTCCTAATAAAGTCCATGCTATTAAGGGGATGTTGTAGAAGTGTAGCCATAGCGGCACTTTTTTGATTTAAGAGTGACCACTTCCAAAAGTGGGGTTCCAATTTTTCGTGATGAACGTTTTTCCATTTATAAAGATAGAATCACTTTGTAGTTTTTTTAGTCTATCACTATCTGAAGCGACTTCGAAGTAAAAGTGAGAGTTGTCACTTTTGACAGTATATTTACCTTCTATCTTTCAAATTCGGTAGAGATGATTAACAACAGCATTGTATGGCAAACATTCATTAAGAAAAAAGCCAACCTATGTATCTTCCAATATTTTGGTTCTTCATTTGTGACAGCGGCGGGAATAGGTAATGGTGAACCATTGTATAAGAGGTTAAATGAGATAGGAGTTTATTTTCCAACGTTGATAGGTTTAGTTTTGAATAGTGAGGTCCAAGGTTTGATGAGTTGATCAGAGGAAGAGGGTAGGGGGTAAATAGGTGGTGGTATGATAGAGGATAAGGGCGGTGGCGGTGGGTTAACAAGGGGGTCAAAGGGTGTGATGAGGGTCGCCTTACATGGAGATAGAGTGGTGGGAGTTGTGGTTAAGGATGGGAGGTATAGTATTTACAAAGGAGAGAGAGAGTGGGTGATGGGAGGGAAGAGAGAGCACCATGAAAACAATGAATTATTTTAAAGTTTTTTGTAGTAAATGTTTTATATGAAATACAAAAGATAATCTATATAAATTTGATGATAATCGGATAAAGGTATATTTATTTATTATTCAAGTAGAAGTAAGGCCTATAGAGTGTTTAATACTAGAACTAACACTTTTGAAGAAACATAATGTGTTTCATTTTATGACAATTTTAAAATAACCAATAATAGTAATGATGAGGATGAAAATCTTAGTCTGAGTAAGAATAACGAAACTACAAATAATGAAACTGTTAACAATGAAAATAATAATACCGATTCAAATCCAAATAAAAGAACAAATTTTTTGAAAGACCATCCTAAGAAAAATATTCCAGGAAGCATAGAATCAATTGTAAGAACTAAAAATCAACTAAATGAAGTGAGTAATGTAGCATTTATTTCAACCATCGATCCTAAAAATCTAAAGGAATCATCATTAGGTGATTCATGGATTCTTGCCACGCAAGAAGAACTGAATCAATTCACTCGAAATGATGTTTAGTGCTTAATTCCACGACCGAAAAATCAATCTGTAATTGAAACTAAATGAGTTTATAGAAATGAATTAAATGAACAAGGGGAAGTCGTAAGAAATAAAGTACATTTAGTTGCACAAGGATATAGCCAAGAAAAAAGATAGACTTTGATGAAACCTTTCCCAGGGTAGGTAGATTAGAAGCCATAAGAATTCCATTAGCTTTTGCAAACCATAATAGTTAAAAAAATTCAAATGGATGTCAAAAGTGCATTTTTAAATGGTTTTATTAAAGAAGATGCATATGTTGAACGACCCCCTCTTTTTGAAGAAGATAAACTCGATATTATATTTATAAAATTAAAAAAGGCATTATGATTTAAAATAAGCACTTAGAGCTTGTTATAAAAGACTCGAATCATACTTAATTCAATCTAATTTGAAATACAGAGAGTAGATTCCATGTTATTTATAAAAAGAGCTACCAATGTTATTCAACCAATACAAATATATATAGACAACACTATTTTTGGGTAAACAATTGAATAACTAAATAAAGAATTTTCCGATATAATAACTAAAGAATTTGAAACGAGTCACATGAGAGAATTAACATTTTTATTCGAGGTTTACAAATTATAAAATTTAAAATGGAATATCTATAAGTTAAGAATATTACGCTAAAGAATTAATAAAGAAATATAGGATATCCAACACAAGCAGCAAACCAACATCCATGGCAACTAGTGAGAAAATTAATAAAGAAGACAATTCAAAAGATGTAGAACAAAAAATATATAGAGGTATGATAGGATCTTTAGTCTATATCACTGCTAGTAGACCCGATATCATGTAGAATGTACGTCTAAGTTATCAGTCACAACCTAAGGAGACACATCTTAAAGTTGTAAAATGCATCTTAAAATATGTTAACAACACATTAGACTATGGGCACTTCTATCCAAAAGAGGATTGATTTGACTTAATATCATATAGTGATGCCGAATGTCTTGGATGCAAATCTGACCGAAAAAATACGAGCGAAACCTATCACTTTCTAGGACACTGTAGCATCCCCTATCTTGAGGTCTAAAGCTAAACGCTACAGATGCTGCAGTCATCTATAGTATTATGGTGAAAAAATACGGTAATGTTGATGGTATCCATAATATCAGAGGCGCATGAATATGAAACAAACCATAGACAAATAAAAAACTTTTTTGATTACATTTCACAAAATCATGTTTCATATCCAATTACATAATCCCAAACATTTCCCAGGTTCAGTCAATTATAATTATTACGAAATACGCCAAGAGCGACATATGAAGATGCTCCCTTAGATGATCAGAGTACTAAATAGACACAAAAATTGTAATACATCATAGAGGAAATAAAACTAAATAGCAACTCCTAAATAGCTAACTTTGCCTCCTGCACGTCTTTGGAAGAATTATTCATCTACCTACTAAACCTGAAAAACCTTTAACTCTCAATCTACTCAAATCAATTTGGAACACCTGAGAGTTTAAGGGGAAAACATAAATTTCGAGTTAGACATAAAGCCTGGTGTGAATAATACTATTACATCACAGTTTACTGATATTAATTATGACCATGTCACTTGGAACGAGTTTCCCCTCACTAATATCCCTTTAAAACATATCTTTTTGCAAATTAGAATCCTGCAATCAAACTGATTATAATAATAATAGCAATATCGTATATGCTTATAAACAGGTAACAAATGGACTATCTGTCCGGAAAATATAGTTTTGTTTGGCTAACTAATAAACATTGGCTGACTTGGGCCTACCAGACAAAACAAAAAAATAATCCAACGTTTATTAGACAAATTTTTGGACGGTCTGTCCTTAACTTACTTCTCCAAGGGTCACCTGATCCTAATAGTTTGGCTCACCATTAACTTATCCTCCTTCTTTGTATATATATTCCTTTCTATGTGTAACCATCATAGTCTTATATGTGACCAAGCCCTACATACTAGAATTTTGGACTAAATTGACTTGGGCTAAAGCTAATGTATAGGGCGCGAACCTATACCAGTCACATCTGGTATTCAAATACCCGAGTCATTTTTCTTAAGGTTAACTACCCTTTAAATTTTCCTTAAAAACTTTCAAATTGATTTAATCCCTTTAGATCATATTTAAACAAGGAAAACATACTATTTGCTTTACTCAAATCTCTTTGCCATGATATATGATTTACTCAAAACATTGTTGATGAAAACATTCGAAACCTTTATTTAAACCTTTAAACAATTCTCTTTCGAAACCATTGAAAGTGCCCTTTTCGACATAAGTAAACTACTTTACTTTATAACCCTAGGTCGAAAGGCCAAAACATACCTTTCAAAACCATCTATCATAGTCTTTTAAAAAACAATGAAAACATCTCTTTAGAAAGCTTTATAAACCTTAGACATCCTCTTTTAAAACGCTTTAAATATGCCTTTTGAAAACATTGGAAACCTTCCATTTAAACACTAAGGTAAACCTTTTGAAAACATTGGAGGAATCACCCCTTCGAAACCTTTATCATATACCTTTCGAAAATATTGGGTAACCTACCCTTTGAAACCTTTATTAGTTATCTTTCAAAAGCATTAAAGTACACTACTTAAAACAAACCTTTCGAAAACGTTGGGTTCAAGTTAAAATATATGGAACAACCTTTCGAAACCATCTGAAACCATTCCTTTCGAAACCTTTGGTTTTAACTTTCAAAACATTAAAAGGGTCTTAAAACAACTAAGTCGAAAGAAATTCTTTTGAAAGCAATTTCCTATGTAAAAGAAGTGGATGGTGTAGAAACCAAGCCCTTCGAAAGTATTGGAGAAGCGGTTCTAATTTTAAAACAAAGGAACCCTTCCAATGGCACTGCTACGAAAGGTAAAAGGCGGCAGGTTGGGGTTTCGACCCACTCGAAAGCAATTTCTTAAGACAAAGGCGCAACCTTATTCGAAAGCTCTTTCCTTTAAAATCATTTGACCAAATCGAAAGCTATCTTATTTGAAAGCATTCTTTTCGGAAGCAAAGCAAGCGCATTTTCTTTTGAAAGCAAAATAAGATCTCGACCACTTCGATAGCCCTGTTTCGACTATATACCTTTCGCCTATGTCCAATCCACTATGTACCAAGTCTTTGATACCATGTGCATTGGTTTCGCTCATGATGGAGGTGGAAGTATATAGCCGAAGGGTGCCGCCGAAAGTGGTGAAACAGCAAAACCTTCTAAAAACTAAAATTTAACTTAAAAAGGTAATTTCTCTTTAACTAACTAGCTTTGTTTGTCAATATATAATTAGTTTCCAAATTCTTTTCCAAAATCATTTCTAAAAGTTCTGCCAAATTTTATAAATAAAATTTTAAAACATTTGCAAATTGCCCCTTCTCCTTTTATAATATATAAACATTTAAGTCCCATACCTTATATAATTTTATATACTTATTAAAACACTTAGAAAAATTCTCCAAAAATTCTCATAAATCACTTTTAATATGTTTTCCAACATATATAAATTTCTAACCCAAAGCTAATATAAAATAGCGGTTATTAATTTTAAACCCAATTAACCATTTTCTTCACTAGAAAATTAATAAAAAATCCACATTAATTCAGCAAATTGTAAAACTTAAAAATCATCTCTAGAATATCATTTTTGACTGTATATTAAAATCGCAAGGCATTTGGACGTCATTTGATTGGTTTTTCAATTCAAATCTTATCACAAAAATCTATATGAACAAGCAAAATTCATCAGCAATATGTGTATATATATATATATCATTCAAAACATGGCAATATACTTTGCAAAAATAATCAGATCTGAACTAAAAACTGAAAACATCAAAAATATAAGATGTAACCTATTGTTCACCTTTAGCTTTGTTTTTAAGGAGTTGAAATTTGATCTTGAATGAATTTGATTAAGCTTCTTCTGTAGATTCTCACTTCTCTTCCTTTAGGTTTTTCCTAATGGTGGCCGGCCTCTCCTGGTTTAGTTTTTAGTTGTGAACGTGTAAAACGAATATGGCTTAAGGGTTTAGGGTATAAGAATATGACTTATTCCTATATTGCCCTTATCTAATTTTCTAACTTATCTCCTTTTAAATTCCATTTAGTTCATTAGTTCAACTAGGCACGGCTCCCCTTTATTATTCAAATATCAATCCCTTAACCAATTACATTATTTCATTAAATTTAACTAATTAAACATCCTATATAATGTTAATCAAAATTAGGGTCGTTACAGACTCCTCGCCTCAAAGAATTTCATCCTTGAAATTATGATAAGGCACTCATCAAAATCAATCATAAAGGTAAAACATACCATGAAACAAGTGAGATAAGTATCTCGAATCCTGCTTTCAGTTTTCCAAGTACAGTCTCTCTCGTCGTCACTCCACTGGACTCTGACTAATCTGACCGTCTTATTCCTTAGCCTTTTCTCATCTCTCGCAACTATACGAACTGGTTTTCTAATTATAATCAAATTCGGCTCCACTACTAAGTCATCTAACATATTCAGTGCAATAGTAGTCTCTGGATCTCGAATACACTTCCTCGGATGGGAAACATGAAAAACATCATGGACTCATGCCAAACTATTCAGTAACTCTACTCTATATGCGAGTTTCCCCATCCTCTTAATAATAAGAAATGGTCCAACGAACCTCGATGCCAATTTCCCTGATTTCCCGAATCGAATTACACCTTTCGTCGGTGATACCTTGACGAAAAAATGGTCTCCAACTGAGAACTCTAAGTCTTTCAGTCTTCTATCAGCATAACTTTTCTGCCTAGACTGAGCTTCCTTCATTCTAGCTCGAATTAACTCAATCCTTTCAATAGCTTCTCTCACTAAATCTGGACCAAGAACCAACATATCTTTGGTCTCTAACCAACAAACGGGAGATTTGCATGGCCTTTCATACAAAGCTTCAAACGGTGCCTTCCCTTTACTAGCCTGATAACTGTTGTTATATGAAAACCCGACTAAGTGTAGATAGTCTTCTCAAGATCCTCCAAAATCTAGCATATAAGCTCGTAACAAATCTTCCAAGACTTTGTTAACTCTTTCCGTGTAACAACCTGGTATTTTGAACTATTCAAATCGACAATCATCCACTCATGTCAGACTTGAATTGCTCAAAACAGCAAATTGTTAATTTATATTTGGAAAAGCTCGGCATGTACAATAAATAAAATCAATCACGGAATCACAGACACAGAGTAATACAATAATAAGCATCGGAATAGTAATTCATGAAGCTACTATATAAAAAACAACAGAGTTTGAAACAAAATACAACAGATATCTTGAATACACAGTAGTTACTAATACCAATGCCAATGACAAGTCTGAAAACAACAACTGGAATAAACTGAAGTAACTGGGAAGCTGAATAGACAAAGACAGATCTTCAAGCTAAGATACAAACTCCGAAGGTGTGTCTCAAATGCCGTGACACTCAGTCGGACTTGAGCATAAAGGAAAACACAAAACACTCGAGTCAGGAATAACATTCTTATACCAGTTAATTCAACTCAAGTGAAATGTCAACTGAAATACAAATAACTTAAAGGATGTTTGGGATACCCATTATCTAAGGATCCGTTAAGCTATCTACATGCATAGTACAATACGCTACATAGATAATGTCTAAAGTAAAGCAAACTATTAAAATAGCGTTAAAGCGTTACCCATATTCACCTTAACACATTTTTATATATTCTCAATGTCTATACAATACCATTATTCCTCCGCAAACTAGAGGGCTATCAGAGGGAACTCCTAGGTATGGTACAAATCAAACTTGTAGAAGGTGCGATAAGGCATGTGACAAGGCATGCGAGGCAATGCCTACGGTAGGACTCTACCGTTTTGCAGAACCGGGCTGGTGGTAACGCATAGCAACTACTACCGCCCACCTCGAGACACACTCCCAAATCAGATTGAAGGTGCACCCAATCAAATCACAAATTAAAAGAATGGTATCGAAGAAATGTGTCCGATCGGAGGTATGACCTCACTTGGCTCAGGTATAGCTCCTGATTTAGCCACATTAAGCTGACTCGTGGGAGTCAGGGCTGCGTTAATACCTCATACAGAATCGTCGCCTAACCATCCTACTTCGTTCTTGAATCTCCACCTCGTACACAGTCGTTAAAGTTGTTTTTGGTATTGATAGAGAGTATGACAATATCCGATCACGATTTCTTTAATAACCAAATGTTTATTTTACACCGTGGTCATTTATAAAATCACTTGTACAATCGTTTCAAACAGTTTGTACTTCATATCAAAATATCATATTCATTTCAAAATCAATATAACTTTCAAAATTATATTCACCTTCGCAATCATTATCACTTTCGAAATCATAATCACAAAATAGTTTAAACTATCATATCAAAATGTTCGCTTTTAAATCCGTTAAATTTAGATCATAATAGTTCTAACTTAAATAGTTTTAATGTTGAAAATAATTTATATATATTGAAATAGTTATAAATTAAAATAGTTTATTATTTAAAAATAGGTTATAGGTTAAAATAGTTTATATATTAAAAATGGTTTATGTATAATAAAAATATTTATATAATAAAAATAGTTTCCTCCAATTTCACAAATCGATTTAAATCAATTTAAATTCCAAATTTCAATTTAGATCAATCCCCGTTCAACAATTTCTATTTAAAAGGTTAAAGATTCAATTGAAATTCTCAATAAACCATTTCAATTTATATCGGTTTATAGTCCAGGTTTGAACAATCACTTCAATTCCAATAAGATTCAAAGTTTAAACATTCAAACATTTACAATATAAGTTTCATTTATATTTCAACATTAACTTTAATTTTATTCAAATTGGAAAATATTCACTTATTCATTCTAATAATAATTGAATAAAATCTCAATTTCTAAATTTAAATAAATATTAAATGTTCCGTCTCAATTTTATTTAAAGTTGAGAACATTCATTTAATCACTTTTTGTTAAATCAGGTTATAGAATCGTATCTTTCAAAATCTCAAAAAAATCAATAAGTTCAAATCAATCCTTATTTAAGTTCAATTCTAAACAAATTTAAATATAAATCAATTCTTATTTAAATTCAAGTATTAACCCACTTAAATTACAAATCAATTCTTATTTAATATATCTTTCCAACCTCTATTTATTTAAAGTTATTACAAAATCTATTTTTTAAAATATAATTTTAAATAAATACTTTAACATATTATATATATACTAATTAAACTAAATTTTATTAAATCAAATCTTATTATTAAACTAATTTTATATAAAATCTTAGTTTATATATTTAAAAACAATAAATTATAAGTAAAGTCTTAAAATTTATATTTTTAAAACTAACTTATAAATTTAAAATTTCCAAATATAAAATTTTAAAATCTAAATTTTCCCCATATATAAAATAAATTAGATATTATATTAAAAATAAATATTTATTATAACTCATATATTTCCTTTCAAACCTTGGAAATCATTTTTCAAAATAGACCAACGATGTCCATGTATAATTTTCTATCCTATGGTCAAGTAATACGGACATTTATCATTTCAATCCGTAATTATTTAAATTTATGGGTATATATCATTTCAACCTGCAATCCCAAAATTTAAAATCAATGAAAATCGCTTGGGTTATCATTTCAACCCATAATAATTTTTCCGTAATCTATAATATCGTTCTCGTATGTATCATTTCAACCCATAGGGAATTTCTAACTAACAAGAACTTGTAGAGTAAGAACAAATATGATAATAATATAACATATCAACGACATGCATATATCATCAGTAACAAATTTAAATAAATTATAAACAGCAGGTTACGGTGTCATATGTCACAGGTAAACAATTGTAGAAAATGACATATCATATAATTAAATAACTTAACAATTCAAATTTAACGGCATATTTCAATCGTCATTTCATGTGAATTGAATTTACTAAATATAAGAATGCTCATCGTGAGTGATTGCTCACATTTCGAGGATAGAGAACAATGAGACATGAACGCGATGCCTACACGGACACGGACATGAAGGAAGGCAAAAAGCTACTGCGACCAATTCTGGACAACGGCAAAGCAAAAGCAAAGCATGATGAACCAGATTCGATAAAATCAAATCAAAATAAGCTTGATACAAGTCGAAAATATAATATATATATATACACACACACACACACACACACACATATAATCAATATTTAATTTGAACACGTCTATTAAAGTCAATATATATATATATATATATTTAAAATTGATATATAAAATCAATATTCTTTTTAAACACATATATTAAAATCTATCCATATATATACTTTAATAATCAATATTCCTTAAAGCCCATAGTTAAAAAATTATTTCAATTAAATATTAAACATAGTATCTATATACGTTTAAAATCATTACAAATCCTTTTCAAAATATTGACAAAACATATTATATATATATATATATACACACACACACACACACACACACACATACATACATACATACATATATATTCATTTCAAAATTAAACATAACTATAAACATAAACACATTTTTATCTACTTATGTAAACTCAAACATATAACTTATATAAACTATTATATAGACTAACGTATGAACTTACATATCAAATCTATTACAAAAATCATTACAATATTAATTATATAGGCTTCTAGATGGCAGATACATAGCGAGCATTTATATATATACAATAATATTATTCTTTTCTTTTTCTAAACAATAGAGAGGACCTGATAGTGGCGTGGGTGGTGAGAAGATGACAGCGTGAGGCTGGTATAAGGACGGAAGGCCAGGCGTGAGAAGGCAAGGTTGAGTTGGCTGTCAGATCAGAGAGATTGTTCTGGGTCATATGACCGATTGTCCTTGCGTGGGTTTGATGATGGACGTGGATGGCGCTCAAGCGGCGACTATGAGGTTGTTTGGCTGGGTGAGAGAGGCGTGGAAAGGTAGGAGGCTCGGTGCTGATATGGTGGCCGACTGGAGAGTGGAAAGGAGGCAGGCAAGGGCCGGCTACTTATAGGCGGAGCTGTGGGTTTTGGTGGCGTTTGTTTTAGGCATGGTGGAGAGAGGTTGAAGGGATGGCTCGGATGTGGGTTCATGGTGCAGGAGTGGCTTCGGCATGGGGAAATGGCACAGCTATCTATGGTGGTAGGGGGATGGGCGTTGGTGTGGTGACAAGTGTGGTGGGGTTTGTACATTTACGTGGGTTGTTTTTCGATGGCTGCTATGAAGTGGACGAATGGTGTTTGGGTGGAGGTGGTGGTTTTGTGTGGTGATGGCCATTGATGGGTACAGTGACAGGTGGAGGGGCTAACTGCGGTAGTGTGCAGTTGGTATGGGTTGCACGCATGACCTGGCAATAGGGAGGAGGAGTGGCGAGAATGGAGCAGGGAACGGTAGGAAGTTCAGTGGTAGAAGACAATGAGCTAGCTACAGGGACTGTTACAAAACTTTATATTATAATATTATAAATTTTTTTCTCGAATAAATATAAAAGAGGTGAGTGAAAGAGAAAGGAATCAGAGAAAAATGTAAGGACGAACCAGTATATGCCGGAACAAGCGTGGAAAAGCAAAAGTCACAGTAAATTCTGAAAATAATAAAGGTTTTACGGTGGAAAATGAAAGTATATGGAAAGCTAAAAAGGTTCAAATGCGAAACCAATACGACTAATCGTTTTACCGATTTCATCGTGTATCGAACTCTGCAATTCACAAATGAATTTGCTGCGGAGATCAGCACGATAAGACGAATAGAATAATACACAGATATGAGGGATGTAATAATTCTATCAAAACTTGATTTTTCGCTAGCAAAACTGCTGCTAAATCATCGAAAATAAGATAAACGGAGACATAATAGTCTAAATTTGACGAAATGAAATATGACGTCCCACTCAGAAAATGATTTGCATTTTTATTACATAAAAATATTCAAATTTCAAAAACATTTTATTTTCATTAAATTAACTGATTTTAAATTAAAATTGAAATTTACACCATAGAATTAACTTTCATATCTTCCAATAAAATTTTACCAATTGCTATGTTTAAATAGACATATTCCAAATATCAAAATTTCATTGCTAAAGTTTGATATTTTATTTTCAAAAAAAGCTCAGTTAATTACGTTACAAAAATCGTTAAAATTTACAGGTCATTGCATTCCTTTTGCCCATCGGCCTGCGGATGGAAAGCGGTACTCATCTTGAGCTTGGTACCTAAAGTGTCCTGTAGAATCTTCTAGAACTCGCTAGTGAATAAGGAATCTTTATTACTTACTATATTAATAGGAATTCCATGCAATCTAACTATATTCTTCATAAATAACTTAGCTAAAACAGGTGTCGTCCTGGTTGACTTAACGGGAATGAAATAGGCACTCTTGGTCAATCTGTCCACCATGACCCATATACTTTCATTTCCTTTATTTGACCTTTACAACCCGTCTATAAAATCCATCAAGATAGAATCTCACTTCCAAACTGGAATGTCTAAAGGCTAAAGTGACCCACTTGGCTTCTGATGTTCGGCTTTTACCCGTTGACGGTTCAAATACTGTTTCACCCATAAGCCTACATCTATCTTCAAACCATCCCAAAAGAAACTCACCTTCATGTCCTGATACATTTTGGTCCCTCCAGGCTGAATCGTAAACTTGGATCGGTGACGTTCTCCAAGAACTTCCTTCCTTAAGTCCTCAACATTCAGAACATAGAACCATCCCTTCTTTCTCAACCACTCATTTCGGTCAAGACTAAAATCCTTTAGATAACTGATCTCAGTTCCAACCTCAAGCCTTCTAATCCTCTCGGTTAACACCGGATCCACTTTTTGCTTAGAAGCAGTCCTTTCGATCAACATTGGTCGAACTTCCAAACATGACAACATAGCAAATTCTGTACTAGACCCTCCCCGAGATATCCATTGTACTCTGCATGTAGTCAATGCTTCCAAATCTTTCAACTCAGCTATCATTGTCAACACTGCGTTCTGATGTTTTCTACTAAGTGAATCTGCAACCTTGTTGTCTTTTCCTAGTGTGTACTCAATACCAAAGTCATAAGTGGCTATAAACTCTAACCACCTTTGCTGTCTTATATTCAGCTCTTTCTGAGGGAATAAATACTTCAATGACTTATAATTTATATACAGCTCAAAACTTTCTCACAAAAGGTAATGTCTCCACACCATCAATGCAAAAATTACCGCAGCTAATTCCAAATCGTGAGTCACGTACCTAACCTCATGCGATCTAAGCTTTCAAGATGCATAGGCAATCACATTACCTCTTTGCATTGACACAGCTCCTAACCGTGTTCACATGCATCTGTATATACCACTAAATCCTGATTCCCTTCTGAAACAACTAACACGGGAGCATTAGTTAATAAGTTCTTCAATCTCTGGAATGCTTCCTCAAACTTATCGGTTCAAACACATTTCACATCCTTTCGCGTTAGCTTGGTCATTGGTGCCGCTATCCGTGAAAAAACCTTTATACCTCCAAGGATTAGCTTTTATTTTATGGATCGCTTGCATTTCGCATTGAAGTAAGTTAAGGATCACTTATATTTTGTTCAGTAAAAAACAAAATTATGTATCTCTATCCACAACAGAGGCAGAATATATACCAGTAGCATTAGCATGTCCATAGGTTATCTATATGCAACAAACTCAAAGAGATTTTGGTTTAAATTTAAAACAATTACCAATGTATTATAATAATACTGTACAATAAATTTATCTAAAAATCCAAAACATCATGTCAGGACAAACATGTAGATATAAGGAACAATTTCCTAAGAGATAACTTAAATAAAAAATTATTACGCTAGAGTTTATAAATACAAAAAATCAAATAGCTAATGTTTTAACAAAACCATTAGCATAAATACTTTCATTAAATTAAGAAGAGAACTTAGAATATTTTTATTTACAGAAATCTAGAAATAATAAACTGTTATTTACAAATTAAAAAGAAAATTGAAAAACAAAAACATTTTGTATATGTCGACATATTTGGGTAGTATACGTCGACATATCTGGCCCTTTTCAAAAAACTGCTTTTCCCTCCTTCTTTCAAAATTTAAAATCCAACTATATAACCACCAAATTTCAACTCTAGACCCATTTTCTAAAATTCTTCCTTCTAAAAACTCAAAAAATAATAATTTAAAAGGGATCCATCCAATTCCAGATGTCCTAGAGAAGAATATAGCCAGCATGTCCTCATCATGCTTACCGAAATTGAAGCCTTGCGTATTTCTTTCAAGAATGAGCAAGAAAGGCAAGAGAGGATTTTGAGTAATCTACAAAAGCATGCTTTAGATAATGAAAGAAATCCAATCATCATTGTAGAGGATTCTTAAGTGAAACTTGGAGTTCATAATCCTTTGAATCAAGATGATGAAGAGGAAAATGAAGAAAATGATGTTAACGAGGATGAAGATGAAGACAGAGTTCATTTCATAGGAGTGGTCCATTATGATGGTCATGGTAATTTGGTTAAATAGAAAGGGAATTTCTGTCTTCAATATCCAAAATGTTCTATCCACAAATCTCCACAAACTAACATGCTAGCCAACCTCGATGACCCAAACTGCCCCAAGATAGAACATGAACTTCACAACTAATACCTTGTAGCAATCCAAGATGAGATTAATATGATAAAACAAAAACTTGGTAGAGAGTATCATTTTGGAAGAGATAGAAACGCCAGATTTTTCCATACCGCTCTTAAAGTCAAACACTCTAAAAATAGAACATCGCTATTAATGACAAGCATGGCATATGCAGAAATGATTTTCAATGGATTAATAATTCTTTTATCTACTACTTTCACTCCACCCTTAATGAAAACCTCTCCCCTATAAACCCTACATCTCTCATGAATCTTAGCCTCCCTGTCATAAACCACAATGAATCCATCAACATGATCTCTCGAATCAACACCGAGGAAATCGAACAACCACTATTTAGTCCCATCTCCACAACTACAGGTGATTCCTAATGGCTTCAACTCCCACTTCTTCAAATACACTTAGCCACATATCTCCCCTTATATTCTGTAAGGCCATCCTCCACTTTTTCAAAACCAATATCCTTTTGAGTGGTATAAATGCTACTAACCTCACTACAATCCCAAAACAACCAAACCTTTTTGCTGTTGAACATTTTAGGCCTATAACATGTTGCTCTATGATATACAAATGCATCTCTATAATTATAGACCTAAAAATCAAGCCTTCCATTTCCAAATCATAGATTTTAACCATTCTTCTTTCCTTACCTCAAGAAATATATTTGATAACATTTTACTTACATATGAACTTCTGAAAGGCTACAGCACTGCCAACATATCTCCTAGATGCATGCTTAAACTTGATATTTAGAAGGTTTTGATTCCATTTCCTGGCTATCACTTACTACAATCATGGCTAGAATGAACTTCCTAAAGCCTGCATTGCATGGATCTATACATGCATCTCCACTACAAAATACTCCACCACTATCTATTGTAATGTGATTGTCTATTTCAGTACTTCAAAAGGCATTGGATAAGGTGATCCTTTGTTTACCTCCCTATTCATCATGGTCAGAAAGTATTTAGCTGCATTATTAAAAAAGCAGGTTCAACTAAATAAGATCTCTCTCCACCCCAAATGCAGAAACCCTATGATTACTACCCTTGTGTTTGCTGATGACTTAGTCCTATTCACTTTTACCATCCATAAATGCCATAACTCCAAAGCCTTTACTCTTTCCAAACCATCATTGGTCTCCAAATTAACAAATCTAAATCACACATTCTCATTGTCGATCTCAATAATCAGGATAAAGAATCCATCACTCTTCATTCCTCCCTAAACACTATGCTTGATAATGCTAGCAACCATGGTATTTCCATCATCACTTCCAGAATCACTACTACAAAATGTTTGTCCATATATGAAGCAATTATGTCCAAACTAAGCACCTGACCATGCAAATACCTTTTACAAGCAGGTAGACTTACCATTATTATCTCTTTTGCTATTGGCATAACCAACTACTGGTTCAGTATGTTTGTCTTACCCAGAAACTCATCTCCATGACCAGTGTTGCCCTTAACCACTTTTATCGCATGGTGACTACCATTTAAGGAAACCTATACCCATATCATATAAGAAAATATGTATCCCTAAGAACAAAAGAGGACTTGGCAACCTTTTGGAACAAAGCAGCTGCTTCAAAATATGTTGATGATCTCCTCAATCAAAAAGAAAACCTTTGGCTATACAATATGACTGGTAACTATCTTCAAAACAAGTACTTCGGGTACATGGATAACCCTAATAACTCTAATTGGCATTTCAGAAGCCTCCTTAAGCTCATGAACAACATGCTCCATTTCATTACCCTTAATATCTCCCCTCTTCATAAATATGCTTTCTGGCACTGTCCTTAGTGGGATTTTGGACCGATTCTCAACCAAACCCTAGACTTCAACCAGAGGGCCATGACAATAATTCCTGATGCAGTTGAAGTAAAGAACTACATACGTAATGGCAAAGCTCCCCTCCTAAACTCAAGCAACTCACGGGTATAACAGATCTGGAACTAACTTATGGATCATCAATATAATATACATGAGACTAAAACTCACTAGACCACTAAAAGAAAGACTCATTCAATTAGAAGAAATTTACAATGTTTTGAATAGATTCACCCTCCTTCAAGTATTCCCTTAGTATAAAAGAATCTGGAACTTCTATGATGCTAAAAAAGACAAACTATTTCTATGGAAATTGATTAACTCTGCTTTATTCACCAAAGGCAAGTTGTTCATCATTGGAATGGTGAATAATGATAATTGCTCCTTCTGTAATGGGGCAGCTGAATCTGTTCAACACCTTTTCTTTGAATGCCATGATATTCATGTAGCACAGAAAACTATCCTTTATAAGCTACGTCTTCATAATCTATCT
Source organism: Allium cepa (assembly GCA_030765085.1). NCBI lineage: Eukaryota > Viridiplantae > Streptophyta > Magnoliopsida > Asparagales > Amaryllidaceae > Allium > Allium cepa. Next base: position 686,254,579 of record CM060932.1, on the reverse strand, counting down.
ACTTCTCACATTCTCGAATGGTAAAACATCTGCAAATTTACGAATGGCAATAATATCAACTCCAAAACCCTCCTAAGTGCACTCAAATATTCATACAAATTTGTTGGAAGGAGAGGAACAATCGAACTTTCGACTAGAAAAAGAGAAAATTCTCTGACTTAATTGCAGAAATTATGCTAGGAATTAAGACGTGCATGGCTTTTTGGACTTCTTCTAACACCAAATTATCGGGGTTAACACGGGCGGTTAACTGATTTTAATGGTCCTACCTTTATTGTTTGTTACAGTTTTCTATTCTCCTATGTGCCTTTATAATCTCTAATTATTTAATTAATCTTGGTAGGGGACCAGTTATCAACCCCGCTTGCTTTTCCAAAATAAAACCACAAAATAAATACTTTAGGCTTTTTATCAAAAAATAATTTATAAGGTGTTTTCTTTGTCAATGGTCTTATTAAAATTCTATTCAAAACATAACATGCTATAGCAACTGCTTCAACCCAATTTTTTTGGGTAAATCACTATCATTTAGCATAGTCATAGCCCATACTTGTATAATTTTATTTTTACGTTCTATAACTCCATTTTGTTGAGGAGTTCTAGAAAAATAAAAGTTACGTGTAATTCCTTTTTGAAAAGTTTTCAAAATTTTCGTTTTTGAATTCTCATCCATGATCACTTCGTATTATTTTAATTTTAATTGACTTTTGGTTTTGAATTCTTAATAAAGATTTTAAACATTTCAGATGCATCACTTTTATGTTTAAGAAATATTGTCCAAGTATATCTTAAAAAATCATCTCCGATTACAAAAACATATCTACTATGATTTATTAGTTGAACTTCTCATGGTCCAAAAAGGTCTAAGTGAAGAAGTTCTAATGGATATGCAGTAGAAATCGTGTCTTTTGATTTAAATAAACTTTTGTGAAGTTTTCAAGTTAACAAGCATCATATAGTTTATTGGTAGTAAAACTCATTTTCGAAAGATCTCTAACAAGTTCATATCTGACTACTTGGATAAATGTTTAAAATTTAAATGACCAAACCATCTGTGCCAAATCCAAGGGTCATTAGGTTTGGGCAAAAGACATAGATTATCATTGGATACTTTCATACTCAAAATGTAAATGTTATGTTTCCTAACTCCTTCAAAAATGATTCTAGATTCATTATCCTCAATGTGGAAAATGTCTTTTTCAAACTTAGTTTTGAAACTCTTATCATATAACCTACTAATACTAAATAGATTATGTTTTTAAGTTCCTAACTAGCAAAATGAAAGATATAATAGAAGTTTTAGAGTTAGTGACATTGCCAATGCCAAGGACGTATCCTTTTGAGTTATCTCCAAAGTTAACTTTTCCACCATCTTTGTAAACAATGTCCTTCAAGATCTCTAGATTCCTAGTCATGTGTCTTGAGCATCCACTGTTTAGTATCCATTTGTCCTTTTTTATTTTATGATGTATGGTTGTCAAATGTCTCTTAAATTTGACACATAACATACCTATTCCTGCAAATTTACTTTACGAACTTCTAAATGGTCAAGTAATTTTTCAATATTATTAGTTCATATCTATTTGAGGGAATTATGAGAATTTACAACTTTGTTTTTCTTTAAAAATGTTAGAAAATGTATTATCGGTGTTACTAGCCATTTATACTTTTCAAAAATCAAATAACGAGTTTTTGAAACCTTAGTGCTCTGATACCAAATGTAGAAAATGGTGTAGTACTAATGTAAACAGATCTTAAAGCTACTTTATCATTACGACAGAGTGAATAATGTTTTATAAACTAAATTATTTCATGAATTAAATTTAAACATAGATAATCAATGCAAATATATATTAACAGGCAACCACATGCGTGCGCGCGCGCACGCACACACAGATATATATATATATATATACACACACACGGCTTAGGAGTAATTAACTTGCGTAATATGAACTTGTCTTTGCTTAGTAAATGGTTATGGAAGTTTAAGGATATAAACAATAATGCTACTTGGAAAGAGATCATTATAAAATATTACTATAATGGTTGTATTAACTCATATCAAATCATTTCTCCTGACAATCAAAATCTTTCTAACTTTTGGAAATCCATTTTGAAATGTCAGGATATTTTCATCCTAGGCCTTAGTATGATTGTCCACTCTGGCAATTGTATTTTAATTTTGCATGACCGTTGGGTTTCTGTTTTACCTATTAAGTTAGAATTGAAAGATCTTTACGAAATCTACAAATTTAAGTATGCGTTAATTTGTGATGTTTTTTCTCCTGATAACGATCCCCCTTGGAACTTTACTTTTAATAAAATTCTTGTAGGCTCAACCCTTAGGTAGCTTTCCATGCTATATGCTAAATTAAGTCTTTATAATATTGATAATGATAATGACACCATTAGGTGGGAATGGGATAAGAGTAAGAAATATACTCCAAATTCTTAATTTTATTAACTTTTCAGGCACATCAAACATCTCTTTTAACTTTAGTTGGAAAGCAAATACTCCTCCTAAATCTAAAAATCATATGTGGTTAATACTCCATGGAAAACTTAATACTATAGAATTACTAAAGAGAAAAAACATTCATAATGACAACAATTGTTATTTTTATAATTTGCATGCTGAAGATATTAAACACATTTACTATGGCTGCTTGGAGTCTAATTACATCCTAAACAATACTCTCAGAATTTTTAATTTTAATATTACAACTAAAACCAATGATTGTGAATTCTACTGGAACAGATATAGATTTAGGTTCAAAAAAAATATTAGATTCTTACTAGATACTTTATTCGCTATTATTTGTTGGTATATTTGGTTCGAAAGAAATCAAAGAATTTTTAACAATAATATCAGTCAGGGTAATAAACTGATTTACACTATTTCTTCCTTTTGTTTTAATTGGATTTCTAACCCCAAATATAAATTAGCTAAAAACAAATTCTTTAAAGGGTTCCTTAATAAAGTTAGGTATAATATTAATTCTTTTAAACTCAATAATAATATTTTTAACACTAATAATAATAGTATTTATATTTATCCAAACTTATCCAACGATCTCACTGTCAACCATAATTTGCTTAGGATCAAAGGCGCTTAATTTTTTGTTTTGTACTATTTTCTGTACGTGGCTTAGTTTAGGTAGATGGTTTTTCTTAGACATCTAACCTCCCCCCCTTTTTTATACATATATATGTATATTAACTTTCTAATATACATATATATGTATCATTCTAACTCCTTATTTAGTCTTTCTACAGGCGCAGGTTCGAGTGATATGGTGTTTAGGTTCACTTTGCAGGTTCACACGGCTTCAGATTGCAGGGCTTTGGATTGCGGAAAGGGCTTATGCACAGAGTTTTCATCTTAGGGCACCTTCATCTCCATTATGGAGCTCTTACATCTAGAGGATCTGCTTTTCGGCTTGGCACTTGTTCCTTTGTAGCAGGGAGCTTCTTATTTAGCTTGTGACGTCGCCTTGTATTTTTGGTTTTTCTAGTGCTTTTTAGGTACTTCAAACACTTTAATATCGGGCAGTTGTCATGCATGTACTCGATATTAGGGTGGGATAGGTAGAGACTTTGTCGGACCTTATCTTAGGGGTGCTTTATTTTGTTTTTGTTTTTGTTTTTGTACCTTCATTTTGTCGCCTTCCAGACATGTTGGCAGCTCCTTATTTCTGTGTTATATATATAGCTATATGTGTGCTCTTCTCTATTCTTAGAGGATCACACATATCCCTCAAAAAATGTATATATATGTATACACACACACACACACACATATATATATATATACAAACATATATACCTATATATATATGTATATATATATATACACATATATATATACATACACACACATATATATATGTATGTATGTGTGTATATATATGTGTATGTATGTGTGTATATATATATGTATGTATGTATGTATGTATGTATATGTGTGTGTGTATGTGTGTATATATATATACATGTATATGTATGTAGTAAAAGTAAGAGAGATGACACCAGGAGTTTTCATACCGGTTCGAATTAACTAATCCTACATCCAGTCCTCTACAGTGTATGTACAGATTTCCTTTCCAATGCTTATTTTAAATATGTACCAAGCAAACCAGAATACAGTATTGATTTCAAGGCAACGAGATACACCCTCCTGATTTACATACTCAAGGTAGACTCTCTTGATTTAATCAGGCAACAAGATCACCTGCTTAATTTGATCTGGTAACAAGCACACCCATTTGATTTAAACAGGAAATGAGAACACCCACTTGATTTGAACGGGCAACAAGTACACCTATACAAATAATAGTAGAGAGTTGTTGATTCCAAGTACAATGGTTGTACTTTGGACATAGAATATCCTATAGCCCTTTTGATAGCACTTTGATCTTTGAATTGAGAAGAGAATACTTTCAAATCAGTGAGTAGGTTATCGAAAATGAATGTAGTAAAGTAGATATTGAATTTAAATGAAACTGAAAAGTATATAAAGTGGATTTATTAAATATATAATGAGATTTTAGAGTCGAAAGGAAGTAAAGAAAGCGGTTAATAAAATTCATTTTACAGTCTCCTTTATATAGTATGAAGAGAAATGTATATTCGTAAAGAGAGGTAACCAAAAATCACAACTACTCAAAATTCAAAAGACATCTCTCCAATGATCTATATGTCGACATACTTAGGTAGATATGTTAGCAGACCCTCATTAATTTTGAAAAAAAATAATTCATTTAAAGTGCTTATAAAATTCTAGTAGTTTGTAAAACTTTTAAACACTATTTTTGAATACTTTTAATATAAAACTCTTATAAAATATTTGTAAATTTATACTTTGAAAAATAAAATATATAATTTGATAAGAGAGTATTTAAAGAATATATGGTTGCTATCTAAGGACTTCAATAAATTAAACTAATATTTAGTAACTATAATTTATAGTCTTGAACTCTTCGTGTTTTTGTCTTTAAATTCATCAGTCTTTAAATATCCTAATCATCTTTGAATCTTGACCTCTAGCCTTTTTGTCGATCAGTATTCAAACTCAATTATCCTATACTTGTATAAATCTGTATCATATCCAACAAAATATTCTATACAACCTAAAAAATCATCAGTACCTATATTTATATGATTGTTGTCCTCAAAATCGATATTTGTTGTACTAACATATATATGTGTGTGTGTGTGTGTGTGTAAATTTCTAAATCAAAATAGATTCGACTTTTTAATCATATAAAAAAATTATTTTTGGTTATCTTAGTTTCAAAAAATAAAAAATTATATATATATATATATGTATGTATGAATGAATTTATATATCTGTATATGAGTATGTATGTATGTATTTATATAAATATATATATATATGTGTGTGTGTGTGTGTGTGTGTGTGGATTTCTAATTTAAAATATATTTGGATTTTAAAGTATAAAAATAATTTGATTTCATCTTCTTATTGTTCAAAAAATAAAAAATAAAAATTTTGTATTTGTATTATATATATGTATGTATACACTTTTTTGAATTATCATATTGTTATACATGTGCATTTAAATTATAATTTCGTTTTAATAAAAAATTATAAAAAAGTTATTTGCTATCGGGGTATATTTAAAAAATTATTTTTATTTTAAATATGTCAGACTACATTAAATATATAATTTGTCAAACATATTTAAATTTCAAATTTAAAATACTTTTAATATATATAACGTTTAAGAAAAAACATTTTATATCCGAACATAAAATATATAAATATATATATGTATGTATGTACATGTGTGTGTGTGTAATTATTTTTAACAGATAAATTCATGGCCAAAAATTAAATAAATAAAATATAATTATATTTATATATGTATACATATTCATTCATTATATATGTGATATATATATATATATATATATCCTTATTGAAATGATTATTACACTGACATTATACTTATTGACCACGAATCTCAATTGGTAAATTATACACCTATGACATATGTTCATGTCATGATGATACCTATCTTAGTTTATCATATTTAATGTATTTATAATGTTTGCATTATGAATATGAACATACTATAAAATAAAAATATAAAATAAAAATAAAATGACAATATATATTTATGTATATATATAAACTAAATTATAAAATATAAACGTGTAATTTATAATAAATAAATTGACTAAACTACAATTAAAGCCCATACTGTTTTATTAATCGTTGATAAATATGGTTTAGTACTAAGTATTTATTCATGTAAACACTTGTGTAAATTAATAAAAGGATTTTTTGGAAATTCCCCTCGTTACGAATGCATTTGATCCAATAATGGTACAAGAGTCTGCATTGCATTCACGTGAATAATTAACCGAAATGTAAGGCAAGTCCTTTGGCATAACCAATTAGATGGGTGTGTATGGAAAGTGTGTTTAACTAAGGAGAATGTTACTCTAATTAAAGAACTTTCTTATTGAACGAAAATCTCAAAATCTCATGGCTTACTGTAACGACCCGTAATTTTTGGTAATTAAATTTTGTTAATTTATTAAGTTTTGGTAATTTAATAACGAAATCACTAAAACAAAGGTAATAATGTTAATGCAAGTTAATAAATAACTAATTTAGTGCAAACCCAATTACTCGAAACAATCGCAAGGTCATAATTGAAGTGTAAATAGTAAATTAGGAAATAAAATTCAAGGTTACATTAATTGATGAAATAATACATAATAAGCTCTAATTTGAAAAAAAAATCAATATTAGATAATTGAAATGTTAATTTAATTATAAATTGTGAATAAATATTTGGAAATAATGTTAATGTTATTTATAATAGGAAAATTTGTTGAAATTAAAAGAATGGAAATAAAGATTTATCAATTTATTAGGATTTGAACTATAATAATTGTATTTGAATTGTAATAATTGAATTAATTGCAATTAAATGAAATTAAATATCTAAATATTATGTTAATTGAAAATTAAGATGAAATTGGAGAATACTAATGAAATAGATCGTGAGTCCAATGTTAATTTCATCCATTTGTCAACAATGAATTGAATAATAGAATGAAAAGTAAATTAAATGGAATTATTGGAAATTAAATTTATAATTTCTGAATTTAATAAAAATGAAATTTAACGCTGAAATTGATGAAAGAAGCAACATTAAAGTGACACCTAAATTTGTGTTAAATTATGGTAAATGTCCAAGTAATTTAAAATGAGAGAAATTGTGATTTATTAAATTTGAATTGAAATTTATTTAATTAATTTAACATTAATTTATTTAATTAACTAGAAAATAGTCATTTTGGTCATTGACTTTGTTTTTGACGAAACTAGTTTCATCAGATTTGTAACGTTGTATTATTGTAGAATTTCAAGTTTCATAACGATCGGAATTGTCGTTTGATCGTACGGGCTTGAAACGCCTACAAATCAATTAAATTGAAATCAATTTGAAATAACTTGATTTTAGCAAAACTTCTTCAGGCGATGGAATTTGGACACGAAACCTATTCCATTGCGTTTAAAATATTTAAAAACATATATTTTGATATATGGATTGGCCCAAGTTCGTTCCGGAGGTAGAACGGACTTTTCGAGCCATTTTATCGTTCAGCATGTAAATGAATCGGTCCATCTATTCTATTGTCAGCTTTGTCTATAAGTATCCTGTTATAAACCCTAGCCTATTTCTTATTCCTTATTTCTGTATGTATAATTCAGCACTCTCTCCTCTTTCCCAATGGCTAACAGAACCCTAAATCCCAAAATGCAATTTCAAATAAAATTCAAAGCCAAAAATTAAATCACCTCAAACTATATCAAATAATATATCAATCTAAAGCTCTCAACGAGCCATCTCAGATTTGTAATTTGTTTTCCAATCTGAAGCACTGTTCGTCTGAAAATTAAGGAACAAATCACGGCCATTCATCGTGTCGTAATCAACTTCCCCTGATCGTCAATTTGAGGTTACCATCGGGTGGAGATCGCCGAGGAGAGTGCATCCATGCGATTTATGCAGCGAGTGGATGGTTGGATGAGGCTAAAAAATTCGATAAGGTTTGAAACCCCAGTGGCGGTGTCGGTGCATTTGTCGCGCCGATTGGCGACGTGAGAGGTCGAGGGGGTCGCGCGAGGAAGGAGAGCCCGGCCTTGGTATCGCGGCTTGGCGCGATCGCCTGTAAGCGCGGCGCGGCGGAGGGATAGGTGGTGGCTGGTTTCATTTCGCGTGCGTTAGTCTGGCCGGTTAGGGTTTGCTGTAGGAGGAGTTAACGACGTGGTTAAGTTTAACTGGTTAGTTTTATTTTATTTCATTTCAACTTAAAATTTTCAATGTTCTAACGTATATAACTTTCACATACGAGGTCCGATTCTCATACGATTTCTTGCGTTGGGATTGATTTGAAATTCTAGATATTTTGGCACTGGTTTGGACGAATTCTGAGACCGTTCAAATTTTGGGTTTAAATTGGATTTAAATTCAGTTTAAATTCAAAGGTGAGTGTTTTAACCCACTCACAACTTCTAAATTTTTTTATGGTTGTTAAATTAATTTACTATGTGATTAGAAATTTATTTATGACTGTTTGGCATATTTTTAATCATCATCTCAGTTAAATTGAATTTATTTGAATTAAATTGTTATTTAATCTATTATTACATATAAACTACCAGTTAAATAGTTATTTAATTTATTATTGCATATAAACTGCCAGTTAAATAGTTATTTAATTTATTATTGTATATATACTGCCAGTAAATGCTTGTTATTTATTAACTATTCTATATTGATGTTATTGATTGTTGTGGATGATGATTGTGATGGATGTATGATTTTTATGATGGATGAATGGATGTTTTATTTTATACCATTCTTTATGGATTTATTATTATTTATTTAGAGATTGCGGTTTGAAATAATATATAATCGTATTTATATTCTAAATTACAGATTGAAATGACAAATATTTGTATCACTTGACCATAGGATAGAAAATTATATACAGACACCGTGGTCTATATAAAAAAATATTTTGAAATGATTTCTATGGTTTGTAAGGAAATATATGGTTTTATATGAATATTGATTTTAGATATTATATAAATGTTATTTTATTCTTGATATTAAGCTTTGCATAGAGTTGTTTTAATATAGAATAAGCTTAATAATAAGTTCGATTTTTATTGAAGATAATATGGTTAAGTATTTAAGTTTTATTTTAATATGGAGTTTACGATGATTTAAATAAAATTAAGGTCGAAAGATAAATATTAAATTGATTTGAATTAAATTATTTAAGAATTAAACTCGAATAAATTTGATTTGGAATTTAGATAAAATTGAGATTTTAAAAGGTATGATTTTTATAACTTAAATTGAGATTTTAAAAGGTATGATTTTTATAACTTGTTTTTGGTTTAGAGTGATTTAAATGAATATCAAGTTGATTTAAATGAATATATCAAGTTAAATAAATTGAAAGAATATCAAGTTATTTGAAGTTTAAAGGTTTTACTTAAAGATACTGGAATGATTAGGTAAACATTTCAAATCTAAATAATAGTAATTGAATTTGATATATACGGAATTATCAAAGAATTAGTTTTGAAATGGTTTAATATTTAAACCATTTAAGTGATGAAAGTTATGTTTCAAAGTTATGAGTTTCAAGGTACTATAATTTGCAAGTGTTATATTCAAGTGTTTTGATTTTGAAATGTTATAACTTTGAAAGTGTTATGGTTTTAGAAAGGATATATTTGAGATAAAATGATATCGTATTGATTTGGTTTTTGAAAAGGCAATGAAATTTTGGTTTTAATGTATAAACTATTTTGAAAATGACCGCGGTGTTATAATAATGTTTGGTTGTTAAAGAGACCGGGATCGAAAATTGTCATACTCTCTACCAACTCCGAAAATCACTTTAACAACCGTGTACGCGGTGGAGATTCCAAAATGAAGTAGGATGGCGGCGGCGTTCCTTTGAGGTATATATGTGGACCCGACTCCCATGAATTGGCATTAGGTGGCTAAAATAGGAGCGATTCTCGGGCCAAGGAGGTAGCCACTCTTATCGGACACACTCCTTCGATACCATTCTATTACTTTGTGATTGATGTGGTGGCCACTTTTGATTTTTTTATATTTATTTTGGGGGTGTGGCTCGAGGTGGGCGATAGTAGCTGCTACGCGTTACCACTAGTCCGGATGCATAATTGGTATATCTACCCTGGCATTGCCTTGTGTGCCGTGTCACCTACCCTACCGCACCTTGTACGAGTTTAGTTTTCTTTCATAGTCCATGGAGTATCCTCTAGTAGCCTCCCGATCAGGAGGTATTATGGTACTGGATGGACTACTGGGACTATTACGTGTTAAGGTGGAAAATGTAAAGCCTTAATGCTATTTAAAAGTAAGTTTATTTTACTATAGACATTATTATAATAGCGAAATATTACTAATAGTAAATAGTTTAACAGATCCTTAAGAGATGTGAATCCCGAACATCTCTTAAGTTAGTGCATGCACGTTGACACTGGATAGGAGATGTCAAATTCCATAAACATCTCTGATGCCGTTCCACTCATATTTAGTTTTGTTGATTTAACTTACATAAGATTTTTTAGTTCTGACTCGAGTGTTTTGTCTTTTCAGTTCGCTCGGGGTAGTCTGAGCATTTCAGGATTCGAAGACTTTATTTATGGAGGACGAAGACGAAGATTGTATTACTATTATTTATTATATCATTCCACTACATTCATACTGTTCCATCGCATTATTTATTATTCTCTGGTATGTGTAACTCTGATATGTGTTCTACAAGTATAATCAATTTTTTGTAAAATAGCTTCATGAACTGTTATTTGATTACTATATTTTATCGTTCCGCTGCAAGATTCTATTTTGTTCTTTTTTCTTTCTCTACTTTTTCTTATTCACCCCAATAGCAATCCGCCCTTCTGTATGGTTTGAGTCTGACGTGTGTGGTTTATCGTCGATTTAAAGCGTACGAAAAGGCGGGATGTTACATTACTTGGCTTGTCAAAATGGTTTGTTTCAAGGGTATACCCTAATAGAAGACTCAAATCGGTTTTGTGCCTTTCATTGATTCAAATAAACATATTTGAACATAACTAGATTTTATAAAGAGTTGTATAATACGAATTTAATATTGGGTTTAAAATCAAATTTATAGAAGTCATAAATAGATTAATTTAAATTGTTCTAAATTAAAATTAAAATTTATAAGGATTATGAATATAATTGAAAATCTTTAAACTTGCATTCATAAAGGATGTAAATAAGTAAATTTAATTTTTTTTTTAAATTTACTTAAATATAAATTTTATATTTATAATTAATTAAAATGTTTAATTTACGGAAGGATACATAGGAGTATACATACACACATAGATATATACATGTATGTATGTATGTATGTATAAACTTGATGAATTATAAATGTTATAGCATATATATATATATATATATATATATATATATATATATATATGTACATATATATTACCTGTATAAAAAAACGGAAGGTTTATGAGAAATAAAACCCATACAAACTTATGGGAATATACATTAGATATAGAGATATATGATATCATGAGGTAATACTCATGTCCTTTACAATGTCGATGATCGTTAGTTAGTATTATTTTAAATTATGAATTTAAAATAACTAATCTTCATCATTTACAATATAAATAAAGTACTGTACATACCTATAGTTGTTGAGCACCCTAAGCCATAGAATATCTATGGTGATATTTGTATTGTCCCTAAATAGGTAAGAATATACTATAATTGTTGAGCTCCCTCAAGTGTTACATAATTACCTTTAGTTTATCGTGAAATGATGAGTCCAGAGTATCCGAAGTATTTTATGGTTTTTTAAGCAGTCTCAAGGTCATAAATATGAGTAAGAGCAAATATAAAAGAATGGTTAGGAGTTGTGAGATATAATTAGTAAAGAGTTACTTGACGTCTAAGTAGTTAGTGTTGATATTGGTTAAGGAGCGATATGCGATATTTTAAACTATCCGGATAATATCAAGGAGAAAATAGGGGAATATCTGCATGTTATTTAGCAAGTTATGCAAATTACCATGATGATAAAAGATAAAAATGTCCACTTCTTGACACTTTAAATAATGGTTAAAATGTTTAAATTTTATCTGTATAAAGAATTTGCACATACAATGTAAAATTCTAATATAATATGAGGTGTCATGTACTTTTTCTACTTACTAATGATATTTAAATACTTTAACTAATATTCATGTCGAACGTTGATGTTATATCATCGATATGTCAAAAAATATCGGTGATATATCACTTGAAGTCTGATATGCGATATATTGGTGATATTGTTCGATATTAACTACGTAGCTTACCATTTATGTAAATATAATTTACTGACCACCTCAAGGTTGTAGTAACAGTATAAATGGAATTTAACCTCCACTGAAGGAATTAGAGAAATTCCCGTAGCTTTTATAAGGATTTTAAGGGATGTAGAATTAAATGGGAGCCTTATTAAATATTTATAATAAACCAATCTAATATATATAAGAACATATGTGATATTATAAAATTTACTTTAATAAATTGTACAATTAATATAATTGATAAAGAAATTATCGATTAAAAATATATTAAATTGAATTAAATGTTGGTGTGTAAAATATACTTGCCATTAAATCTTTTAGCATATTATTACTTCAAGGCCCATGGAAAAGCCTAATTATACAGCTATTAAAAACATTCGTCCCTTGGTCACCTTAGTGTTAATCTGCCGGAGACTATGTATTGTCTTCTACGAGTTATGAAATCTAAAGCAACATAAAAGTATACATATTGATGCATATTCGATGACATACACAATTTATATGATGATAGTTACATTTATAATATAGAATCTCAATCAAAATGTTTCATTCGAAATGAGCAAGTAAACCATAATGCGAAATCATGTGTTCAATATGGTTAAATATAATAAGGATCTTGTTGTGTTAGAAACAATACTAGATCAAGAACTACAGCCATATCTAGGATTTCGATCAATTAAATGTCCGTTTTGAAACGTTTATTTATGTTCAACTTATTCGATTCTTAAAATGTTAAGGATGACCGAATGCATTTTTGTGAAGAATACGGTGCAGTCTTATAGTAAAAGGATTCCTTTTTGAATAGTTCATCCTTTTAAGAGAGAAAGCGAAAGTCGGAGAATGGTAATAATATTGGCACGGTTTGCATGAAGAAATGAATGATCTTTTCTGCTTTACGAAGAGAGATCGGAAAACATAATTGTTTAAAGTATCTGTTGACATCTAATAGGGGATGAGAAATATGATTTCTATTTCAAATGTATTTTTCTTATACGAAATTGTTCTCTATAAGATCCATTTATTCGATCTAAAACTACCAATAATAAATTAGTTACAATAAAAGAAATGAAAAGCTCATATATATTAAGTGGTTGAATGGAGTTCCGTATTTCAAATCTTGTTATCGCAACAGTGGAAGTAGTGGGAGCATACCATATGACATTTACTAGTGGATGCATTAAGTTTTGAAAGATCACTTTCTTGTATGCCAAATATTACTTACAAAATAATAACTATTTTTTGTTTTGACCGAACATAGATGCAGTTCTGTTTTAATATGAATATTATATGTATTCACTATATAATAAATCTATTTTTGGCATTTCGATGATTTTTTTCATAACAATAATGATGTTTGGCTTTAGAAAATACAAAAGCATCTAAAACATTTAACAATTAATTTTAAGGTTGTAGACTAATCTATATCTTTAAAAAATAATTCTTTAAACATATGATTATGAATCATATGATACTTGTAAATTGTATCTTAAATGATTATGGGAAAAACACTCATTTGATGGGAGGGACAAAAGAGTTAACGAACTCTTTGATTGATACATATAGATGTATGCAGTCCAAAATTCGATGGTACCAGAATGGAATCCACCTACTTCATTAGATTCACCAAAGAATTATCTCATATATAAACATGTGTATTTGATACTTAAGTTAGATATATATGATAAATCCATAGAATATAAATGGAATTAAAAACAAGAACAAGCAAGAGAATAAAAACAATTCAATTTTATCGAATAGGTAAGTATTTTGCATAAGAGTTCCAATAGTACCTAAAATCGAATAAGGTTGACTCTCAAAGTCACTCCTCCCCATGCTACATAATGATGTATTGGTAAGGTATACTCGAACTTTGTAGGACAAAGTATGATTGATAACTAGTGAAGTTGAGTTAATTCTTTCTATAAGGATACGTACTTAAGAGTGCACACATATGTTACTTTAATTTCATCTAAAGCATAGTTTACAAATTCATATATAAATAGGAATTAGGAAGGAACCCTAATTTGGAATAACTTAAGTTGTGTGGTTGTCCAATTTATGTTATGATTAGAAGTTTTGTGAACTCAAAACTAGATCTATTTTATTAAAATTTATAGGTCGTTCAATTTTTTAGAATGCTTATTCCATCGCATTGAGAGACGAATTCATTTCAAGACATACCACCTTCTTGATTCTAACATAGCAATTGATTACATAAATGAAGTAAATTTAACCAAGCCCAAAACAGACACGATTCGTTAGAATATCTAATAATAATTTTCATGCATTAAAGAGAAACTATGGGTTTGTCATCAATGTCGAGAAAATGAGTTTTCAGTTTAACAATCTCCTTAGTTGTCGATGGGCATGAAGAGTATAGCCTTTCCTACATGGTGCAATGTACTAAATCTTACATGGATACCAAGTACATTGGTGAAAAGGATTTTTTTTTTATAATTATACCTGAAAGGATATGATCCATCTGTCACAAGTGAGTCTTCGAGAAGAATATCAATGTAGTTGAAGTTATATAAAGCAGCATGGATAAGAAATCACTTTATCAAATTTTTAAGTTGAAATTAGTGGAATAATTTCGCTAGTCGACTTACTTGCGACCTTTTCGGATTCTACTCACAAATTATCATATGATGTAACTTTTTCTTTTGGTACACTGATGTTAAAACATAACTTCTAAATAATTATTTAGAAAAGATTATTTGCCGACAACAGCCAAAATGCCTCGAAGTTTTTGGTAGCGTTAACAAAATTTGAGGGTTTTCGGATATGATCTAGGGGATGATTAAACAATGTCATTCTACAAGCACATGGAGGAAGTTTTTTAGCAAAGATGTAAAATAGTTTTATTTCAGTCAAAATGTAAAGAAAGCGTGCGTTTGTAAAAAAATAATTGTAACGAACCGTAAATTTTCGATAAATAAAATAGCTGATTTAATAAGATTTCGTGATTTAGTATTAAAAAAAAATTGTAAGTCGTTTGGAATAATAATAACTGGAATGAATTGCAACAATAATTATCCAAGTAATGAAAATGAATGTGTGACGACCGCCCATGACTCCCGCACCAAAACAAGGGAATAATGCGCTGAAAGGCGTGCCAGGCAGCCATGGGTGACCGTCAAGGGTAGAATAAACATCGCAGAATCTATCGCATAACTCATAGCGCATGGATAAAATACAATAGAGAAATATATGTATAGTGAAGCTTCATAACAGAATATCATCAAATAAGCATCTTAGAAGTTTGATACAATCATCAGAACAGTCAATACATCAAAACCTCACTACAAAGCACTCAAAGTATATACAGCGGAAAAACCCAGTACATAATATGAAATAATATGCAAAAGCCTCCTGCTCGTCTTCGTCATCATCAACGTAGATCTCCAAGAACAGCACCTGTCACCTGCTACCTAGTCTGCCCATCCCAACATGGATGAACAGCCCAAGGTAATAAGAGGAGACATAAAACCTTGAGTCAGACAAAGTCTTAGTGAGCAGTAAATCAACTATCAAACATACCAAAAGAGTATAAGGGATAAAAGGAATAGGAACCAAACCATCCCACTCCACCTCTTTCTACAGTGATAGCTCCCAGACACACATTAAGGAGAAGCAAGCATAACATAGCAGGCAATTAAAGTAAAGCAATAATCACTCGAGTCAAGGTCGATGTTTTCCAAATACAAACCCCCAAGGCCTAAACCAAGATCAAATAAGCACCCAGAAAACACCGCTCTTGAGACCGAATGACGATACAACCAAACGTCCAAACATCCATGACTCTGGCTATCACTGTTAACCTTGCTTCGAAATCACCGTTAATTGAATGACCGACTCCTTCCTGAGCCATCTATCAAGGGCTAATGGTAACCCCGGTTCTAGACATAACTCCGCACGTCATCATGACCCGTGCCTAGGAATTTTCGCAACTACCCAGAGTACTCGACCACCTACATGTAGTCTTTAGGGTGTCCAGACCACCTACCTGTAGTCTTTAGGGCAACCCTTGTACTCTTGCTTTGAGTCTGCTAGAACCTTCAACAACGATGAAATCCAAGCCTTCTAGTCATCCTCCTTGACGACTATTCTCAACCTAGCCCAAACTACCTCTTGAGCCATCCATTATCAATCAACTCGAACTACCCTTCAAGTTGTCAACATGCTTGGAGCAATCCTTCTCGATTATACCAAGGTTACATCACATCATTCCTTGCCTCATCTTCATTATAGCAAAGGCTCACCTTAACATCATGGTTTGCCTCATCGCATCAAGGCAAAATTCCATCTCAACATCATCCAATCCATACATATGAGCTTCAACATCCACTACATATGCCTTGAGCAACTTTCACCATTCAAGAGCCTCTTCCGTAGCTTTTGAATCGTCTTTGACCATACTTGTCCAAATCTATCAACTAGATAACTCATTCACAACAATCAAACAAGGCAAACATTAATCCAAACAACAAGTAGTCAATCAAGATCTAAATAGGCATTTATAACTAAAATGGCAATTTCGTAAATAAATGAGCATGGATCTAACATACCTGAATCAAGGGTTTTTAGCATAGATCTAACAAATATAAATCATGGGTTTTTATCTCTACAACTTGGTGAATGAACTTGCATAAGTAAACTTCTTCATAAGTAATGGATCTACACTTGGATCTAAAGAAATATGCATAGAATCACTATCTACAACACTTCAACAAACCACCAATCCAATATACTCCTTTGGGTCCGCGTGAGAGATAACCACTACTCACCGAATCACCCAAACACTTCAAAAACTATCAACTTCAGATCTGGACAGCAAGGATTCAAGCTTGATTCGTCGAAATCCCGCTTGAAACGATGAAATCTAGCTTGGTTGGATGAAGATCTTCAACTTTGGCTCTTGGATCTTCGATCTTGGATGGATGTTAGAACTAGATTGGAATGGAGAAAAGGAGATGAAGAAATGTTGTAGTCGAGCTCTCAAAATGGCAGCACTTCGTCGCTTCAAAAACCGGTGCCAAAAAGTGAGCCAAACCCCTCTATTTATAGGCTGAAATCCCCCATGAGTCGTCCGCCCCTATGAGTCGTCCACGACTCATGACTCAACGACTCAAGCCACTACGACTCACGACTCAACGCAGCTCAAGGCAATACGACTCAACACACACACGACACAGCATGCACACGACTCAAGCCCCTACCGACTTAACTATGTTGCCGACTCACGACTTAACACTACACAGGGCCACACGACCTAGTTCCCTGCTGACCTAACACTAAGTCGTCTGGACGACTCAACTACCAACCGACTTAACTACCAACCGACTCAACTACCAACGACCTAAGCCTTAACTTCTTAAGCCGCTAACCTATGAGTCGGCATCCCCTAAGCCGTTAGTTCCTTTAGGTCAGCCAATCACCTTAAGTCGTTCATTCCACTAAGTCATTTAACTATCTCAAGTCAGCCCATTCTCTTAACTCGCCAACTACCTTAACTCGGCAAAACCTATAGATCGCTACCTCTATGAGTCGGTCATCATTGAGTCGGTCAGATTCTCAACTCGGTCCACTAGTTAACTCGTTAACGACTCAACACTTAGCACACGAGTTAACTTCCTACACGACTCAGGCTAGAGACAACATAAACAACACTAACGACCTGTAAATTCTACGATTTATCGACACGTAAAATACGGGTCGTTACATTCTCTCCCTCTTAGGAATTTCGCCCCCGAAATTCCAAACAACAAGAGCAACCAAAACTATTCTGCATGCCTACCATCCATAGCAATCAACAAACCATGCATCCAATTACTATCCTAGCATGCAGAATTCTAAGACTTAGAACAAGTTACAAATTCATGAGATGTCACGACACCTTAGGGCCATACCTTGAAGAGTTCAGGATGAGCTGCCTTCATCCTCTCTTCCTCCTCCCACGTACAGTCGTCAACATCATCACTCCATTGTACCTTGAGCAACGTAATCGTCTTCCTCCTAAGCTGTTTCGTGTCAGTTTCAACAACACGAAGCGGCTTACGAGGTCTCGTAACAACTGGATCAACCTCCAAGTCTTCACAGCTATCAGCAGAAACCACTGCAGTTGGGTCATGCACATACTTCCGTAGATAAGATACATGGAAAACACTGTGCACACCCGCCATCTTTTCCGGTAACTCCAATCTATAAGCGAGCTTTCCAATTCGCTCGATAATCGGGAATGGTCCAACAAATCTTGGAGTTAACTTTCCTTTCTTTCCAAATCGAATAACATTCTTCAGAGGAGAAATCTTCACAAAAACCATATCACCTATGTCGAATTCCAAATCCTTACGACGATTATTGGCATAACTTTTCTGACGATCTTGGGCTGCCTTCATTCGTTGCCGAATGATCCCTATACAATCCGAAGTCCGTCGAATCATCTCTGGCCCAAGTATCAGTTTTTCTCCAGTTTCCAACCAACATGTCGGAGAGTTACACGGTCTTCCATACAGTGCTTCATATGGTGCCATTCCAATACTTGACTGGTAACTGTTATTGTACGCAAACTCCACCAAATGAAGATGATCTTCCCACGATCCTCCGAAATCCAAAACACATGCTCTGAGGAGATCTTCCAAAACTCGGTTGACTCTCTCAGTCTGACCATCTGTTTGAGGGTGGTAAGCTGTACTCAAACACAACTTAGTTCCCAAAACTTCCTGGAAGCTCTTCCAAAATCCACTAGTGAACAATGGGTCTCGATCGCTCACTATACTCTTCGGAACACCATGGAATCGAACAATCCACTTAACATACAACTCAGCCAACTTCGATGCAATCCTAGTTGATCGAACAGGAATGAACCTTGCACTCTTAGTTAAACGATCTACAATGACCCAAATCCCTTCATTCCCTGTCCTGGTTCTAGGTAGACCATCGATAAAATCCATCGACACTTGCTCCCACTTCCATGTAGGAACCTCTAATGGCTGAAGTAATCCACTGGACTTCTTCTGCTCAGCTTTCACCAACTGGCAATTCATACACTTGGAAATAAAATTTCCAACATCCTTCTTCATACCTTCCCAATAATAGGTTCTCTTCATATCCCGATACATCTTATTTCCACCCGGATGAATCATCAACTTCGAGTGATGACTTTCCCTAAGGACTTCATCTCTCAGTCCATCCACATCGGGAACAACTAGTCGTCCTTGCTTTCGAAGCCAACCCTCTCGATTGACTTCAAATCCTTTATCCTTTTCTGGATTCAATCCATATTCCAAATCTCGGATAATCTTGACAAGCTTATCGTCTCGCTTTTGGCTCTCGCCAATTCTCTCCACAAGAGTAGGCCTTATCGATAAGTTTGCCAACATCTCAGGTTCCAATTCACATCTAGGCCTGAAGTCAAATTCAGCCAAATACTCTAGACTCTTCCATTCCGAAAACATGGCTCCTAATCCTGCATGTCTTCGACTTAACGCATCTGCCACTGCGTTGCCTTTTCCCGGAGTATAGGCTATACCAAAATCATATGATGCAAAAAGTTCTAGCCACCGCTGCTGTCGGAGATTCAAATCCTTTTGGGAGAACAGATACTTCAACGACTTATGATCCGTAAACAACTCGAATCGAACTCCCAATAGGTAATGTCTCCACATCTTCAAAGCAAAAACAATCGCCGCTAACTCCAAATCATGAGTCGGGTAATTCCTTTAATGCGACTTCAGTTGTCGACTAGCATACGCAACAACTTTATCCTTCTGCATCAGCACTGCTCCAAGTCCAGTACCACAGGCATCGGTGTAAACCACCATCTCATCATTCCCACTTGGAATAGTCAAAACAGGAGCACTTGTCAGTCGCTCTTTCAGGATTCCAAAAGCTTGCTCACACTTAGCATCCCAACAGAACACTTGGTTCTTCTTCGTCAATCCTGTTAATGGTGCAGCTATCTTGGAAAAGTCTTTGATAAACCGACGATAATATCCTGCTAATCCAAGAAAACTTCTCACATCAGATGCATTCTTAGGTCTAATCCAATCCTGGATCGCTGCCACCTTAGCGGGATCAACCGCTATTCCATTTCCAGAGATAACATGGCCTAAGAATCTCACTTCACTCTTCCAGAAGTGACACTTCGAAAACTTAGCCTTCAGCTGATGTTTCCGTAAGATTTCCAAAACAATACGCAAGTGCATCTTGTGCTCTTCTTCAGTTCTGGAATAAATCAGAATATCATCCACGAACACAAGTACGAACTTGTTCAACTGATCTCTAAATACTCTATTCATAAGATCCACAAAATATGCTGGTGCGTTAGTCAAACCAAACGGCATTACCAGCCACTCATAAAAACCGGATGGTGCCCTAAAAGCAGTCTTCGGCACACTATCCTTAGACACTCTCAACTGGTGAAATCCCGTTGCCAAATCCATCTGAGAAAACACCTTAGCCTCGTGAAGCTGATCAAACAAGTCATCTATTCTCGGCAATGGATACTTGTTCTTCTTAGTCACCTTATTCAGCTCACGATAATCCACATACAACCTCAACGATCCATCCGCTTTGGTTGCGAACACAACTGGTGCACCCCATTCGGACACACTACGCCGAATGAATCCTTTCTGCAAAAGGTCATCAACTTGCACCTTCAGCTCTTGTTGTTCCCTAGGCGCCATCCTCCTAAGAGGCATCACAACAGGTCTGGCTCCCTCAACTAGATCGATACAAAACTCGATCTCCCTATGCGGCGGTAACCCTTTGACTTCATCAAAGACATCTTTAAATCCATTCACAATAGGCACCGATGACAGTCCATCCCGTGGAACAACCAGCGAATACATGAAGCTCATGAAGACGCCTTCTTCATGCTTACATCGTATCACAACCTTTCGCCCTTCCACATTCCCGACTGTCACCTCCAGCCTCTCACAATCAATCCTTGCCGCATACTTTCTAAGCCAGTCCATACCCAAAATAATTCCGAACCCCGCAAAGTTCAGAACAAAGCAATCACAAACAAAAGAGCAATCATGACTCGACACAACTTGACCACGGCATATCATACACAAACAAGACGAACCCTCAACTGGATTAGTCACAACCAATGGCCTATCAACAATATCCGGTTCCAAACCTAACCGGCTTACAAGATCATCACAAATAAAAGAATGCGACGCTCCAGTATCAAACAACACTCTAACTGGAACACCACAAATGGAAAGATTACCTTGAACCACCACACTCTTCCCCTTCTCTTCAGCAGTAGGAGCTTTTGAAGACGACGGCACAGCTCCCATAGCATAAGCTTGCACAATCTGCCTATCTTTCTTTGGTTCTGGGCAATCCTTCTTGATATGTCCCAGCTTATCACAGTTGTAACACTTTCCCGGCACCTTAGGATTCTTGCAATCTCTGAAGAGATGGCCCTTCTGCTGACAGTTGTAGCAGGTCACTTCACCCTTCGGCTTCTTCTGGCCATCCTTACCCTTCTGTTGCTGCTGCTTCCTCTTCTTGTTTCCACCCTTCTGTGGCTTAAACCCTTCCTTGGTTATAGCAACAACAGAACCCTCCCTAGGAAACAAACTCTCGTGCCTGAGAGCTTTCTCCACAAGCTTCTCAAACGGATCGTCCAGATGATCCACCAACTGTCTTCCAAGATAAGCATCCAAACCGGTCACAAACTTCTCATTCTTCTGATAGGGAGAATCAATATACGATCTGGCATACTTGGACAAAGCTTCAAACTCAGAAACATACTCAAGAACTGATCTTCCACCTTGCTTGAGTTCCACAAACTTCTTAAACAAGACAGATTTCTGAGCCGTAGAGATGAACTTAGCTTCAAATCTGACTTGGAATTGCTCCCAAGTAATCTCCTCCTCCGGAGTATCAATGGTGATAGAATTCCACCAATCCGAAGCTCTCCCTTGAAGTTGCCTTGATGCAAGCTTCCTCTTAGTTGCATCCTCGATTCCCAAATCACCAAAGATCCACCTACAAGCATCAATCCATCTCTGCACTTCAATAGTTGATTCCGTTCCCAAGAAAACCTTTCCTCCAAGAGAAGTATAGTCCTTACAAAGCTTAGTAAAATCCACCGATCTTGGAGCTTGAACTTGAACTCCAACATCTACTGATGACCTCGAAGCTGGTATCCTCCTCATGATCGAAGTCATCATGGCCTCAAACATAGGAGCATAATCAACAGCTTCCCTAGCAGCACGGTCTTCCCTAGCAGCTGGTCTCCCCCTTCGACTCATCCTTAATATCTACAAAAAGGAATGACTTAGAACACCTTGAGAAACAACTGCATAAGGAGTTCAAATCCTTCTAAACTACTATATTATATATAGTAATCATTCATCAAAATACAATTACGTCTCTCTTACGTAGTTACGTCAGCGAGCGTTGGCTAAAATCGATTAACCAAAGCTCTGATACCAAATGTGACGACCGCCCATGACTCCCGCACCAAAACAAGGAAATAATGCGCTGAAAGGCGTGCCAGGCAGCCATGGGTGACCGTCAAGGGTAGAATAAACATCGCAGAATCTATCGCATAACTCACAGCGCATGGATAAAATACAATAGAGAAATATATGTATAGTGAAGCTTCATAACAGAATATCATCAAATAAGCATCTTAGAAGTTTGATACAATCATCAGAACAGTCAATACATCAAAACCTCACTACAAAGCACTCAAAGTATATACAGCGGAAAAACCCAGTACATAATATGAAATAATATGCAAAAGCCTCCTGCTCGTCTTTGTCATCATCAACGTAGATCTCCAAGAACAGCACCTGTCACCTGCTACCTAGTCTGCCCATCCCAACATGGATGAACAGCCCAAGGTAATAAGAGGAGACATAAAACCTTGAGTCAGACAAAGTCTTAGTGAGCAGTAAATCAACTATCAAACATACCAAAAGAGTATAAGGGATAAAAGGAATAGGAACCAAACCATCCCACTCCACCTCTTTCTACAGTGATAGCTCCCAGACACACATTAAGGAGAAGCAAGCATAACATAGCAGGCAATTAAAGTAAAGCAATAATCACTCGAGTCAAGGTCGATGTTTTCCAAATACAAACCCCCAAGGCCTAAACCAAGATCAGATAAGCACCCAGAAAACACCGCTCTTGAGACCGAATGACGATACAACCAAACGTCCAAACATCCATGACTCTGGCTATCACTGTTAACCTTGCTTCGAAATCACCGTTAATTGAATGACCGACTCCTTCCTGAGCCATCTATCAAGGGCTAATGGTAACCCCGGTTCTAGACATAACTCCGCACGTCATCATGACCCGTGCCTAGGAATTTTCGCAACTACCCAGAGTACTCGACCACCTACCTGTAGTCTTTAGGGTGTCCAGACCACCTACCTGTAGTCTTTAGGGCAACCCTTGTACTCTTGCTTTGAGTCTGCTAGAACCTTCAACAACGATGAAATCCAAGCCTTCTAGTCATCCTCCTTGACGACTATTCTCAACCTAGCCCAAACTACCTCTTGAGCCATCCATTATCAATCAACTCGAACTACCCTTCAAGTTGTCAACATGCTTGGAGCAATCCTTCTCGATTATACCAAGGTTACATCACATCATTCCTTGCCTCATCTTCATTATAGCAAAGGCTCATCTTAACATCATGGTTTGCCTCATCGCATCAAGGCAAAATTCCATCTCAACATCATCCAATCCATACATATGAGCTTCAACATCCACTACATATGCCTTGAGCAACTTTCACCATTCAAGAGCCTCTTCCGTAGCTTTTGAATCGTCTTTGACCATACTTGTCCAAATCTATCAACTAGATAACTCATTCACAACAATCAAACAAGGCAAACATTAATCCAAACAACAAGTAGTCAATCAAGATCTAAATAGGCATTTATAACTAAAATGGCAATTTCGTAAATAAATGAGCATGGATCTAACATACCTGAATCAAGGGTTTTTAGCATAGATCTAACAAATATAAATCATGGGTTTTTATCTCTACAACTTGGTGAATGAACTTGCATAAGTAAACTTCTTCATAAGTAATGGATCTACACTTGGATCTAAAGAAATATGCATAAAATCACTATCTACAACACTTCAACAAACCACCAATCCAATATACTCCTTTGGGTCCGCGTGAGAGATAACCACTACTCACCGAATCACCCAAACACTTCAAAAACTATCAACTTCAGATCTGGACAGCAAGGATTCAAGCTTGATTCATCGAAATCCCGCTTGAAACGATGAAATCTAGCTTGGTTGGATGAAGATCTTCAACTTTGGCTCTTGGCTCTTCGATCTTGGATGGATGTTAGAACTAGATTGGAATGGAGAAAAGGAGATGAAGAAATGTTGTAGTCGAGCTCTCAAAATGGCAGCACTTCGTCGCTTCAAAAACCGGTGCCAAAAAGTGAGCCAAACCCCTCTATTTATAGGTTGAAATCCCCCATGAGTCGTCCGCCCCTATGAGTCGTCCACGACTCATGACTCAACGACTCAAGCCACTACGACTCAACGCAGCTCAAGGCAATACGACACAACACACACATGACACAGCATGCACACGACTCAAGCCCCTACCGACTTAACTATGTTGCCGACTCACGACTTAACACTACACAGGGCCACACGACCTAGTTCCCTGCTGACCTAACACTAAGTCGTCTGGACGACTCAACTACCAACCGACTCAACTACCAACCGACTCAACTACCAACGACCTAAGCCTTAACTCCTTAAGCCGCTAACCTATGAGTCGGCATCCCCTAAGCCGTTAGTTCCTTTAGGTCAGCCAATCACCTTAAGTCGTTCATTCCACTAAGTCGTTTAACTATCTCAAGTCGGCCCATTCTCTTAACTCGCCAACTACCTTAACTCGGCAAAACCTATAGATCGCTACCTCTATGAGTCAGTCATCATTGAGTCGGTCAGATTCTTAACTCGGTCCACTAGTTAACTCGTTAACGACTCAACACTTAGCACACGAGTTAACTTCCTACACGACTCAGGCTAGAGACAACATAAACAACACTAACGACCTGTAAATTCTACGATTTATCGACACGTAAAACACGGGTCATTACAGAATGCTACTTAGGGAATGCCTTTGAAATCAATAGTTGAATAGGATAATAAATGTTGAAATTCATTGGGTATAATAGAGTAATTGATTGGTAAGTAAAATCTATTTAAAATCAAATATTGAATATTGAACAGGTAAATTGTTTAAATTAAATATTTAAAACTTATTGAATAATTGAATAACTGTAAAATGAAAATAGTGTTCTAAATTGTGAATTGCTTTTAAAAGTTGATTCTTATAAGTTCGTTCGAATATTTCAAAAGATAGTGATTTAAGAATAATCAAATTTGTTCAATTTCATATTACGAATGTTTGAATAAATTAAATTTCGAATTTGATATGATTAATTTGATATTGAAATTTAATATATGAAAATAGAGTGAATATTTGAAATTTGATTTAATATGATTCAAATTGGTTTCCAAAGTGAATGTAAGTTATATCGGGATTGTAATGGAGTTAATAAGATTTTAAATTTTGAATTTATTGGATAATTGAATAACGGGTTTAATATGATTAAAAATGATTTGCAAAATTTTATTTTATCATATTGGAGTTATAGTGATGTTATAGAACTTTTAAAACTGAATTTACAATTTATTTCTGAAAAGTGAATATTTTAATATTTAATTATCGATTGAAAATAGCCAATTTTCGAACAGTCTCAGAATTGGACGAAACTAATTCCATTGGATCCGTAATAGTTAGTTATTATCAGATTTCAATTTTCGTAGCAATCAGAGTTGTCGTTTGACCGTGGCAGCTCGAAACGCATCGAAATTGTTTTAATATTAATTTAACGAGTTAAAATAGTCATTTTTCAAACGGTCTCGGATTTCGACGAAACCAGTTTCATCGGATCCGTAATGTGATATTATTGTAAGGTTTCAAATTTCGTGTCAATTGGATTTATCGTTTGTCCGGGGCAAGCCAAAACGCCTAGAAAATCGTTTAATCGGTTTAATTTAAATTTGATCGTTTAATTCCGTAACTCACACAGATGGCCGAGTTAGCTTTCGAAACCTGTTCCATTGTGTCCGGAACGTGGGATAAACCCTAGAAACGTCAGTCACCGCGCGTAAATCGGAGTTCGGAAACCCCGGAATGGATAGGGTTCGTCGTTTCTATAAATACCCCTTTATTCACAAAAAATAAAATAAAATAAAAAAACAGGGGCTAGGGTTTTCGTGGCCGCCATTAACTAAACCTACGGCCGAAAGTTCATCATTTTGTTCCTTATTTTCTTCAAAATCCAACGACATTTGTGAAAAACCTTCAACATGAAAGTCGATGAGCACGTCAAGCTCTACATATCTATACGGGTATGATTGGAAATGGTGGAGAGAATCGATGGCAAATCGAAGCAAAGCTTCGCCGTTCACGCACGAAAATAGAGGAGGAGGGGTGGCCGAGTTTCAAATGGTGATAGGCGGTGGTAGCTCATGCAATGCTCGTTCTGTTGGAGGTGGCTGATTGCTTTGGAAGTCGACGAGGAGGGTGTATAATTCAACCCTAGGTGGCGGCTCTAGGGGTTTTGCGTGCGTGAGAATAGCCTGGGGAAGAAGGCGTGGAACGGCCGTGATCTTGCAAGCTGGGATGCACGGTTGAGATGTTAGAAGGTTATAAAAATATAAAGAAATTGTAAATAAATTATATTTAAATTCATACGATCTTTAAAATATTGTATCTTGTTCATACGAGGTCGAAAACGCGCGAAACAAGTTGCGTTAGAATCGTGTGGACGAGCACTACGCTATGGAGCTGGGTTGGAATCATTTGGGGCTTGAGAAAATTTTGAGTTAAATCGAACGTCGTTCGATTTGATTTAAAATCGGAAAATCAAGGTGAGTGTTTTATAACGCTCACACCGTACTAAATATCTTTATGCTAGTTAAATTTGACATTATGAATTGATATGAATTTTATTAGTCATTGTTTGATAGAATTAAATTGTCATATAGATTCTCATTTGAATTAACCGTTAAATATTAACTGACAGTTAAATTGAAATTGAAGTTGAATTGCGATTTAATTACCTGACATCGATAACTATGAAATTACCATGAATTGTATTGTTTATTGGATGATGTATTTTGATGGATGCTACTGGTTGATAATTGAATGTTTGGATGTTTATTTGCTTATATAGATCCTGTTATACATACATATGATACTGTGATTTAATTTAAGTAATATATATTCATCCCTGACATATAATTGAAATAAATAACTACTTGGCCATAGGATAGAAAATTATATACGGACACCGAATTGGCTAAATTAAAATTTTTGAAATCGTCGATTTGAAATTTATTTAAATGTTTAGATTTAAAAGTTATAAATAGAAACCAATTTATAGAAATCGAATTTATCGAAAAATTAAGTTTGGAATGTTGAAATAAAATTTTGGCTAAAAGAAATAGTTAAAAAAAAATTAAAATTAAGTGGAGACTTTGGAATTTAAAAATCAGGATATGAGTGAATTTCGAAATTGATTTGTTTAAACATTTAACCTTAATTTGAGCTTTGAATATCACTAAGTAAAAGTGTTATAAAAATGATATTTTGAAATCGAGCTTGGAATTGAACCATATTTGAAATTTGGAATTAAACTTAAATATTGATGGAAAATTTGTTAAGTGTTATAAATGGATATTTTGAAATCAAGCTCAAAATCGATAAAAATTGAAATTGAATAAATTGAAGGTGAATGTAGAATTGAATTTATTTGAAGTTAAAGTTGACGTTGTTTTGAATTGAAATCGAAATTGAATCGGTAGAATGGAAGTTGAAATGGATTTGAATTGGGAAGTTATAATTAAAATGGATTGGTTCTGAAGCTGATTTATTTTGTTTTCCAAATTACTCGGTTATATAAACCATTTTGAATATTTAAACTATTTCAATCTATTTTAAATCTACTTAACCCAATTTAAATTATTTTAAACTAAATTTATCTATTTCAAATCCATTTTAAGATTATAAGTATTTTAACTATTTTAATTATGTAAAACTACTTTTAAACTACTTAAAACTATTTTCTAAAATTCTAAGCTGGTCAATAAAGTGGAATGTTTATATTTAAATCTTGAATTTAAAATACGAATTGAGTTAAGCGAAGTTGCAACCTAAATTGAAATTCGAAATGATTTTGAAATCGAAATGAGATATTGATGCGAAAATTGATTTTTGAAACGGAATCTGACATTTTGATGGATACGATGATATTTGAAATAGATTTGATTTTTGTAACGAATATGATATTTTGATATCAATTATGAATCGATTTGAAATATAAAGAGCCAAAGGTGTAATAATACGTAGTTATTAAAGAGACCGGGATCGGATATGGACATACTCTCTGTCGATACCGAAAACCACTTTAATAACTATTATACGCGGAGTGATGATCCAGAATGAAGTGGATGGTTGGTGAACGCGTTGACTGAAGAAAGAGAACGATTATTGGATGACCCCTGACATGACTAAAACAGGAGCCACGCCGGGCCATTGAGGTTCGCCACCTCTAGCGGACACACTTCTTCGATACCATATCTATTACATTTGTGATGCGATTTGGGTGCACCCCTTGATTTCGGAGTGTTGTTTCGTGGTGTTGGGGTGGCTGCTGGCTATGCCCAACATCAGTCTGGATCACGCAACTACTAGTATCCTAGTTGGTATCGTCTCATGTACCTTGTCATACTGATTATCCTATTCGCGACCACTACGTTTTGATTTGTACCTTGAGTATATGGATTGCCCTCTGGTGACTTCCGGTTTTGGGGAAACTACGGTCTTGTATATGCTTATGGGAATATAAAATGTGTTAAGGGGGATTATGGTAACGCCTTAACGCTATTTTGATACTTTATATTACTGATAGGCATTATCTACTTAGCGTACATTACTACATAGTAGATAGTTTCACGGATCCTTGAGAGATGGAAAATCCCATAACATCTTTTGAGTTATTGCACGCACGTTGACACTGGATATGAGATGTCAAACCCCGTAAACATCTCTGACGCCGTTACACTCATATTTATTTACGATGATTTAACTTTCATAAGGATATTTTAGTCCTGACTCGAGTGTTTTATCTTTCATTACGCTCGGGTCAGTCCTGAGTTTTTTTCAGATTTTGAAGATCTATTCTGGAGGATGAAGACGAAGATTTGGTATACTATTACTATTATTACCCTTGCATCATGCTATCTGCTGCATTATTTTAATTGTTCTGTTGTATATGTATAACTCTGATAAATGTTGTATAAATAATTGTCAAAGTATAGTAGACAGCTTCATGAACTATTTATTTGACTATTATATTTTATCGTTCCACTGCGAGATTCTGTGTTGTTTCATTTCCTTTATTTCTCTTCCTTTTCTTTTCTTATTTACCCCAATAACCATCTGCCCTTTTGAATGGTTTGGAATCGACATGTGTATTTGATCGTCGGTTTAAACTGTCCAAAAAGGCGGGTCGTTACAATAATATTAAAGGAATAAATCATTTCTAAATCCTATAGGTACACAACATTCTAATCATTATTGATGATGTACCTATATTAAATTCAGTTAAGTTTGGTTGTCTAAATTATCAATTAAGGATTTGAAAGAGACATCTTTTATACTTGGTATTTGAGCATGTTGGTATTGTCTCCATCTATATACATAAACACCATATTAAAATGTTTAACATGAAACATATGATGTTGATCCCTTATGTATTGACAATAGGAATCATCATATTTGTAATGTTATGTGGTATATTAGATCTTTCTTATACACTTGGAATGAATATCAAATCCAAGGTTAAAATTACTGTAAATAACATTCTCGTGTGTTTATGAAATACTAGAGAATTGTTTATGGAAAGCCCGGAATAACTCCATGTTTTAGTATATAAGGGATTCATAAGGCAACAGTTCATTTTGATCTTAAACTTCAACAAAGTTTGTTTATAAGGAATTGAGATTATGCCCGATACTTTACTTCAACAAAGTCTGTTCATGCTTTATTATTTAAATTGTTTAAATATTGACTGATGAACAAGTTCATAATAAAAAGTCAACATAGTTATGTTGTTAGTTAATTTTCAAGTTAGACCAACTTAAAAATGATTTATAAAAGTTATATGTTGATATCTTACAGAAAAAACATAAATTAAGAAATTGATTTAATTATTAAATCAGTTAGGCCTGAATTTTGAAAGCCCAAACATCATGGGGACGACCATACTATTTAGAGAGGAGAGGAGACTTAGTCTTCAGATCTGAAGAGAAGTGGGCAAGATATTTGTTATCTAGTTGGCTATAAATAGTCATCACATTCATTTATCTTTTGCACTGAAACAAAACCTTACCCTCCACTGTTTGAAATTGATGATGCCTTGTAGATGGAGTTGTATCCCATGGTCAAGGAGAAAGGACTAGCAGCTCAGGGAAGGAAATGACCAGCAACCATGGTGTTGATGAACAACGAGATCAGAAAAAGGTAATGATTCCTTTCTAATCATTTCATGAATATGTCTATATTGTTTATAAGCTTGCTTTCCCATTTATATACTCAGCTAAATAAAGTTAAAAAAATCAAAACTATATATATAATAAAATGACATATATAATGTATATATACATACACGTTATTTGTTGGATTTAATAATTAAAAAATTCCTATGTACTTCTCATGGCCTAAAAAATTAAAATGCATATATATATATATATATACACACACTTATGCATATATGTTTGTAAATTTATAATTTAAAGTATATTCGGCTTTTAAGTTATATATATATTATATGTATTTTACATATTATGTAAATACATTTTTGAATTATTTTGTTATTACTATATATATATATATAAATTATACTTTATTTTAATAAAAAAATATAAAATGTTTATTTGCTATCAGTTAAAAATATTTTTATTTTTATTTTGAGTAATTCAGATTATGTTAAATATATAATTAGTTAAATATATTTTAATTTTTAGTTGAAAATAATATGTGTTATAATATATATTTATATAATATTTTGGTAAAAAACATTTTAAATTCAAACGTACAATATATATATATATATATATAGAAAATAAATTATAAATTACTTTTGACAAATAAATTCATGGTCGTAAAAATAAATAAATAAAATATGATTATATCTATATGTATACTTGTTCATTCATTATATGCGATATACATATATATCCTTGTTGAAACGGTTATTACATCGAAATTATATTTATTAACCATAAATCCTAATGGTCAATCACACACCTATGACATATGTTCATCACGTATACCTTAGGTTAGATTATCGTATTAAATGTAGTTATAATGTTTGTATTATGAATATGAACATATTATTAAAACAAAGTATTAAATTAAAGTAAATCAAATTAATGACACACAGATATATATATATATATATATATATATATGTATATTAACAAAATTATACAATATAAACGTAAAATTTATATTCCATAAAACAACTAAATTACAATTAAAACCCCAAACTCTTTTATCAATCACTACTAAATATGATTTAATATAAAATATTTAGTCATTAGACATAAAATACATTCTTGTGCAAACTAACAAAATATTTTTTTTGAAATTCTTCATATTTACTTCACTGCCACTGCACATGATCTAGTAGAGGTATCATTAAACAAACTTCGAATGATAATATAAAGCTACGAGGTAGCAGTAGTGAGATTGAAAAGTAAAGAGCCATATCTTTCATGAAACCAAGAGGTACTAAAAGAGAACTAAGCACCATGCTCGAGGTGCTTGTTTACAACCATATAGAGAGTGTCAAAGCTTACAAACATGGTATGGATATAAGGAATGAAATAACCCTGGGGGTTGAATCTACACTTCCTCTTGAAGATTGCCATAAAGAAAAGCATTATTAACATCCAGTTGAGATATAGTCCAATTAACCGAACATTATAGGAAAAACCAAATAGATGGTAGTTGGTTTTATGACAATGGCATATATGTCACCATAGCCAATGCCTTCACTCTAGTGAAATCACTTATCAATAAGACAATCCTTGTAATCGATAAAATATCTAATTTTCTTTTACTTATGAATACTCATTTACAAGCTACAAATTATGATGTGATTGTGGTGGTATAAGATCTCATGGGCCACTATGGAGTAATGCATCAAATTCTTCATTCGTGGAACCTCTTCGTTTTTGGAATATATTTGTCTTAGTAAAGACCATGCATTTGAACATCGATTGTGAACTCTTTGTGATAAAATCATGAGGAATGGCTAATAGGCAGTACTATTATGAAATTTCTTATAATCATACACGTTATTTCAAGCATGAGTTTGCATAGGATTAATGTTGTTTGGATTGACACTTTCAATGGTAGTTGTTTAGCTAATTAGGGAGGAAATTACTTATTCAATATAATTAATCATTTTGGTTGTGGGACATGAAATTATAGAGGGCTATGTGGGTGGGCTAATAGCAAATGAGATGTTAGAAACCAAGTTTGAATAAAATGAGCAGGTTGTTCATCATTTGTGTGTGTATAGATGTCATTTGAAGTTTCTAGTAGTTTAATATTGTTTGGAGGTATACGGTGGTTGTAGTTGTTGAATCATGAGTTTTGATTCAAGACAAGCTTCAACGATCAACGATGAGATTAGACGATCAAAGCGAAAAAAAGAGGAAGTTATACACACATGGTGAACTACAAAGGAAACTAGACTTCAAACCCGAGTACGCTATAAAAATATTTATTGTTTGAGTCATAGTTATAGTTTATAATTGTTAAAATCACTCCTCAAGTAGTTTACACATACTATGCAAAACTTTTAAATATATACACACATAAAATAGTGTGCACAAGTGCTCACTTTGCAAAAAAGCACAGTTCAGTCGACTGGACTGAATTCACCAGTCGACTGAATCTGTGTTCTTTGCACAGACATGCACACATGCACACCACTTTGAATATTTAGTCAACTAGATATTTTGGACCATTTGACCGACCGTACACAACTGTCATATTTCCTGAAGGGTTGCTTCTCTTTGCAAAGAGTAACGATCCAATTCGAAGAGCTATGGATGGAACTCTTGATTGAAACTCTTCGTGAACAGTAGCAACCTTATATACTATATACATAGATCTAAATCCATAATTTAATCATCCAATTTACTTCAATCTATTCTATTCTTTGATCTATATTTCTTGACTATATTTCTGCATTCTAAAAGCTTTCTAATCAAAGATATATTGCTTGAATCTCAGAGTTAATTATTATATACTTCGATTCAAAGCAATATCTTTCTTTCTAATCTTCACATGCACAATAACTCCTCGAGGATTGATTATAGGAAGGGTGTACTATCAAAGACAAATCAGTGTTATCAAGAACACAAAGCGTCAACAACTTCATCGAAATTGTAGAAGTCCTGTTAGTTTGTATCAGGAGAAAAGTCCTCTTCGGCTGCTGAGGTGGAAAAATCCTATTCGGCTGCTCAGGTCTTGTATACCTATTCCTTCGGGTTAAGTGGGGGGTTATTGAGTGATATTCCAAAGGAAAGTCCGAGACTAAACGTAGAACGGATATTTAATCCAGTATAAAAACTCCCGGTGTGCTTATTTTTATTTTACCATTATTATCTATTTTCGCATTTAGATTATAATACATTCCACATTGCACGATCCTAAGTATTAGCTATACGACATACGTACTTTCAATTGGTATTAGAGCATGGTCATCTAATAATCGTTACATGGTTATTTGATATATTCTGGTAATATGGAAAATAACAGTAAGTACAGTTTTATAAAAGGCCAATCCACTGCACGACCACCACTATTCAATGGCATGAATTACACTTATTGGGCTACACGTATGAGAATTTATATGCAAGCAAATGGTTTTTATTCATGTAATATCACACAATCCGAATATCATCTACCCACAACTGAATATTCTACATGGTCAAACACACAAAAATTAGATGCTAATGCAAATGCTAAAGCTATTACTATGTTGTTTTGCGCTTGGACAAGAATGAGTTTAATCGTGTTACGTGTGCAATACTTCATACGAATTATGGAGAACACTGAAAATAACTCATGAAGGTACTAACAAGGTTAAACAAAGCAGGATATCTATGCTTAAGAATCGATTTCAAAATTTTAGAATGAAAGAAAATGAGTCCATTAATGACATGTATTCCAGATTCTAAGATATTTATCATTCGTTATTAGGACTAGGAGAAATTTTTTATGATTTTGGTATAGTATCAAAAATCCTAAACTCTTTAATGGATGAATGGGAAAGAAAGGTCTTAGCTATTGAAGAAGC
Source organism: Allium cepa (assembly GCA_030765085.1). NCBI lineage: Eukaryota > Viridiplantae > Streptophyta > Magnoliopsida > Asparagales > Amaryllidaceae > Allium > Allium cepa. Next base: position 686,219,671 of record CM060932.1, on the reverse strand, counting down.
AAACGATCTTTCCACTATGAAACCAGAAGAGTTAATAGGAAATCTAATGTCATATGAAGTGAATTTGCAGGCAAAGAAAGTTCAAGCACAGGATAAGAAGAATCTAGAATTTCAAGCAGAAAAAGATGATTCAGATACATATGAAGAGGATATGGCACTTATTGCAAAAAAATTCAAAAATTTTTGAAATTCAAAAATAATAACAAGTTTAGGAGTAACAAAAGTAACTCCAACAACAATACTGATAGCAATAAACCATCGTCTTCAGTCATGGAATGCCATGAATGTCATAAGAAGGGCCATATGAAGAGAGATTGTCCAAAACGTAAAAAGAACAAATTCAAGAAGAAAAAATTCAGAAAGAAAGCTTTTTCAGTCACTTAAGGCGAATCAGACTCATTAGATAGGGATAGTGACAGCGACAGCGATAATGAACAAGCTAGTGTACGCTTCATGGCCACAAAAGACGATCTAAGTGATTTATGTTTTGATGATTTAGTAGAAATTAAATCAGAATTAATAGATGTAGTAAAACAAATTAAAAAGAAGAATAAGGCATTAATAGAAAAACTGAATAGATCAGAATTAGAAGTGAGTATGCTAAAAGATGAGAAGAAAATTTTAGAAGAACTTGAGAATAATCAAGAATCTAGTTTTAATTTAACTTCCCAAATATCTATGATTACTCAAGAATTAGAAATTCAAAAAAATAAGAATAATGATCTATCAGTAGATATTAAAGATTTAAATTTGGATATAAAGTTTTAGAATTAGAATATTCTAGTCTTAAAACAAAATTAGAAAATATTTCTAAAAATATTTCTAATTTTAATAAAGGAAGAGAAAATCTTTCTAAAATTATAGAAAATTCACAATCTACCTCAAATAAATCAGGACTAGGATATAAAAATTATTTAAACCAGAATTTGGAAATGGTTTGAATGACATTAAAAATAGGTTTAAAAAGGATATTAAATCAACAGTTTCTAAGGATATTAAAACTATAAAAATATGGATGCCTAAAACAAATAATAATTTGATTAGGAATAAATATATTAAATCATTCATGGAAACTGTTCATTGTAATGATAATTATATTTTTAAAAGGAACCCTGAACCCTATTGGGTTTGGCTTCCTAAGATTTAACCCTTAGGACCCTAATGGAGGAAGTGTGTATCAATATTATTCTTTATTTTTTGCAGGTACTACTTAAAAAGAGAGGAAAAGGGATATTGGACAGTGGCTGCTCTAAACACATGACTGGCAATAAAGATATGCTAACCAACATTATCCACTCGAATGGAGGATCGGGCACATTTGGAGATAACTACAAAGGCTATATCATTGGCAAAGGCGATGTCAGCAGCAATGGTACCTCTAATTTACCTCTCACTACTGAAGTTTTATTAGTTAAAAATTTAAAATATAATTGACTAAGTATAAGTCAATTATGCGATAAAGGTTTTAATATATCGTTTTCAGAAAATAAATGCAATATTACTAATAAAAATCAAGAGTTAATCTTTGAAGGTGTGCGAGATAGAATATTTATATTATGAATATAAATAATAACTCTAATATGTGTTTGGTAAATGATTCTTGGCTATGGCATAAACGATTTTGTCATGTAAATATTAAAACTATGAATAAATTAGCTCGAAATTCTGTTAACCATACATTTTCAAATCGTTTTCCTACCTTAAGTTATTAACCTATTTATATATGATCCAAAACTAATTTCATATTCTAACCATAGAAAATACAGGTTTCTACTCCTATATATACACGAATTTTTAAAAAGTTGCATACACTTTTCAAATACAATTTAAATACAAGCTCCACATATTTTATTATCACATCGTAATGGTGTCGCAATCCGTAGATAACTCGCACCTCTCCTACACAACACCTTCCTCAGATAGCTCCAACCATCGATCATCTACTCCAACACCGGAATATAAACCGGTACATAAGTGGGAAAGCTATCATACCGGTTATACACTGGATAATAAGAAAGGAAAACAAGCTACGTTCATCTCGCCATTGACTAAAGAGAAGATCGACAATATTCATCACTACCAACAACAATAAATGGACCTACAACGTGAATTATATTTCGAACAAAAAGTGATGGCAAGACGCTTGAATTTTTTGGAACAAATTGCAGTCAAATTTTGCAACTCTAAACCGATAGACGCATATGAACCATTACCAAAGCCGTGTTCATTGCTCGACCCATCAGTTGGATATCGAAATCCATGGGATCCTTCTCCATGATACTCTCCTCGAACTCCAAACTCATGGGATCGCAAATTTAATCAATCACCAGCGATCACGTCATCAAAGAAGGATGATAAGGAGAAATCTAAGACTCCAAAGAAATCACCTTTAAAAGAAATCATATTTGTTAACAATCACTTTGTTTTTGAAAATTTATTATAAATGCATATCTTTGTGCAGTCATCAATAAATATATAAATAAAATTTTCAATTGGTATTATATTTTGTAAAATCATTGTTATAATAAATTATGGAATTCGAGATTTGGCAAGAAGAAGTCATTTGGAATTGCTATTAGACCACAATCAGAACAAGGTAAAAATTAATCACTCAATGGTGAAACTATTTCTTGCTAGTATCAATCTAGATCACCAAACTCCACAGAAAAGAGATAATTGTGTTTGGAGTCTAGTATGTGGACGACAAGTATTTTTCTTTTTAGCAAGAATAGGACACATACTTTACACTCCGGTAGATGGAATACCATTGAAAGACATGAATTGTGATATCAATATTCGAGACGAGATAAGCCATCGTTTCCTTGAAGATAATATGAGAGAATTGAAATCTATTTCACTAGACCGGCAGCAAGAATTTTGCATCGTGCCTTAATGAAAAAAATACTTCCAAAAATCGGATCATATGAATTGGTGCACCCGGAGAACCATAGAGCATTGTACGATATATATGGAAATGTTCAAATAAATTGGTCGAAAATTATTCTTGATGAACTTGTAGTCTTCAATCAAGGGAAACAAAATATATTCTACTACGGAGAATAAATTATGAGATTGCTTATGGACCTTCAAGTGCTAGTACCCGACTCGGACACTTGAATTGTAAAAATTATTAATAGTCGAATGATAAGCCTCATGAAATTACCCCCAAGACCCCTCCGTATCATGACATTCCAAGATTGGCAAAATCGTTCCCAAGAACATCAAGAAGAAGCACCACCGCAAAGACAAGGCAATGAAATTCAAACCACTACACCTTCCCAAGGATAACGTGAAGCAATTGATCTTATACCTTGTAATTAAGTGATATTAGATTCACGTGTCAGACCCCTCGACAAGAAAATTGATACGACAAGAAAATTGATAAGAAGTTCAATAAGATAAAGAGCTTCTTTGGCATATTATGGGAAGCTATCTCTTGCAGCGCTAGTTCATCTACCTCATCCAAAAAACAACCGGCACAGGAATTTATGTGGATAACATCGAATGAGGAAACAGAAAGTGATATGGACAAAGATAATGGGAAAAAGCCAATGATTCTCGAAGATGACGAAGAAGAAGAATCCGATGAATGATAGAGAAAATGGAAGTGAAAATTTTATTTTTTTTGGTAAGTTTTCTTTTGTAAAAAACGATGATATGCTTTATGATGTTATGTCTATGACGTTGTGACCAAATGTTTGTGCTTTCGTGATGTTTGTATTTGTAAAACAATGTCTGTGATGTGATATGTTCGTAAATGTTTGTATGACAATGTTTATGTTCATATTTGTAATGATTCATAATGTCTCATTCTACAAATATTCGTTAGTACTCTGTTATTATTAAAGTATTCCTTTTTGTCGATGACAAAGGGGGAGAAATTTGTGTACTAACTTTTTATGCAGGAATAGAAAAGCCGCCACACATTCGGGGGGAGGTATATGTAATCTAAGTTATATATTTCCATATATAAAGAATCGTCAAAATCGATTGTCATCAATCAAAAAGGTGGGGAATGTTGAATCATGAGTTTTGATTCATGACAAGCTTCAACGATCAACGATGAGATTAGACGATCAAAGCGAAAGAAAAGAGAAAGCTGTACACTCGTGGTGAACTACAAAGGAAACTAGACTTCAAACTCGAGTACACTATAAAAATATTTATTATTTGAATCATAGTTATAGTTTATAATTGTTAAAATCACTCCTCAAATAGTTTACACAAACTATATAAATTTTTTGAATATATATAAAAAATAGTGTGCACAAGTGCTCACTATGCAAAAAAGCACAGTTCAGTTGACTGAATCTGTGTTCTTTGCATAGACATGCACACGTGAACACCACTATGAATATTCAGCCAACTAGATAATTTTAACCAGTCGGCTGACCGTACGCAGCTATCATATTTCCTGAAGGGTTTCTTCTTGTTTCAAAGAGTGACGATCCAATTCGAATATTTACGGATGCAACTCTTGATTTAAACTCTTTATGAACAGTAGCAACCTGATATACTATATATATATATATATATATATATATAAATCAATGATTTTAATCATCCAATTTACTTCAACCTATTCTATTCTCTGATCTATATTTCTTGACAATATTTCTGTATTCTAAAAGCTTTCTAATCAAAGATATATTGCTTGAATCTCAGATTTAATTATTATATACTTCGATTCAAAGTAATATCTTCCTTTCTAATCTTCACACACAATAAATACTTGAGGATTTGATTATAGGAAGGGTGTACTATCAAAGACAAATCAGTGTTATCAAGAACACAAAGCGTCAACAACTTTATCGAAATTGTAGAAGTCCTATTAGTTTGTATCAGGCGAAAAAATCCTCTTCGGCGGCTGAGGCGGAAAAATCCTCTTCGGCTGCTCAGGTGTTGTATATTTATTCCTTCGAGTAAAGTGAGGGGTTATTGAGTGAAATTCCAGAGGGAAGTCTGGGACTGGACGTAGAACCGGAAGTTCGAACTAGTATAAAAACTCTTGGTGTGCTTATTCTTATTTACTTTACTATTATTATCAGTTTTCGCATTTAGATTAAAATACATTCTATATTACACGATCCTAACTATTAGCTATATGGCATACGTACTTTCAGTAGTATTTTTATTGTTGATGAAGGTAGTAATATCGATGGTTGCATTAAATGTGGTGTATATTGAGTTTGTCGAGGGGTTGAAAATAGTGCCGGTTAACAAAAAGGAAATGACTTCTCATCAAAGACTGCTTGTCGAGTAAGATATACTCTTCTCATGGTTGTATTTAGGCAGTGATAAACAAAATGATTGAGGAGACACCAAAGGAATGCACATATTATTGTTCTTTGTTGAATCTTTTGTTTTTTCTAGGGAGATAAAAGCAACAAACATGCATAACCAAAGCTTGAAAGGAGTAGTTGGAGGGTTTATCAAATAATATTTCATAAGGTGATTTATTTTTAAGAATATGTGTTGATATTTGATCTATTAATGATATGCAATGAGGGATGCATCATCCAAATACTATAATGGATCCAAATAGAGGCTAACATTGTTTATCCAGTTTTGATAGTATATAATTATGATCTATAACACCATTTTGATGATGTGTATGAGGACATATAACTCGATGTATGATGCCTTAACTAACCAAACATAATTTTAACGATGATGTTCAACCTCCAATCGTTTTACGTAGAAAATATTTTCTAAAAGAAAAGTTCGACTAGTTTTTTTGAAACTACTTGAAATCTATCATTACATATAATTTGTATTTAGTAGGATACCATCAAGTAAATCATTAAAAGATTCAACAAACATAAATGATATTTATGTCTATTACTCGATGCACATAGAGCTAGGCTTTAAACATCAGTAAAGATTAAACCAAGTGGAAAACGAGATTCATAATTATGAATAGGAAACTGAAGTTCGTGACTCTTAGTTTTTTTACAGAATGTCATTATAGATTATTATTATTGAAAATAAAATTAGAAATTATATTCGAAAAGTTGGGTGACCGTGCGTTCGTGCCATAGACCATTTGTAGTTTCTTGATTTAGATGTGCAAATGATATTTCATTCCATATGCTTGTAGGCATTACTATAAGATATCCTTTGTCTTTCCATGTGAGTGGATAGTCCTAGTTCATAGATAGTTGACAATGAAGTAATTATATAAGAATTTAATACAAACATTATATTCACATGTAAAGTGATTGAGAGATAAGAAAATTTTTACATATCAAGGGAAAGTGCGGTAAACTATTAGGATAAAAATTACGAGAAGGGGATGAAAGGATAGAGGTATGGGTATGTTTAATAAGAAGCCTTTATCCGCTACTTACATGGATCATATTCGACCCATTTTAATCACGATCTTACGAACTTCAACTTTTCATATCATGAGTAAGGTGACTTATTTAGCTTGTATCATGATATCATGTCAAATCAAGTGTTATTATGCCATTAGAAGCAAAATCGTCAATGCTTGATTGAATTTTGGATTACATTGCAATCAAAATCTATGACATCACCTGGCTAAATGTCTTAAACTGTCACCAAGTTGGCATATAAGTCTGAAAGTTGATGTGATTTATTAGAGCCTTCTCGAGAACAGTGATTTCGCCTTCATGTTGGTATTTATTATGAAGGAAATTTAAGCGAGCTCACTTGGTTTGCCTATGTAAAAAGGTTATCGACTTTATTCAAAAGATGGATTAGGGTTGTTTAGAACATAAGAATTGGAGCTGTGGGAAGATTTGCCAAAGAATTTCCTAGATCAATAGGAGAATGTAAGATTATGCCAAGTCTCAAATGAATGAAGATGATAGTTGATAAGCACTTGTACAGTTGGAGACCAATACCGTCGTACACATAACCCATACCAACAACAAAATAGTTAATAAGCTTAGCTTCGAAAAGAGGGTGGCCAGTAGATGGCAATAGTGACAAGATTGCCAACTAATTATTGAATTGCTTCAATTCATGGTTGTTATTAATTGAGTAGTTCTACATATGGAGGCAGAATCTTATTTACATTGACGAATATAAGCTTGAATATGGAGGAAAAGTAGCATCTCAAGGTGAGACCAAAATATTTTTAAGCATTGTGATAAATTGCAAGCGCCGAAATGGGTTCAAAAAGGGAGAAGGTTAAAGTGGAAAATTGTCTTTATATTGTTTATTACAATGAGTTGAAAGTAGAACAATGTATAGGAGATCCGAAATGAATCTGTAGCAACCCAGATTTTTCTACGTTTGATCTAGGATATTTAAATTGTTTAAATATTGGACTTGGGATTATAATTTAGTTAGTAAGATTTTAAAACTGGAATTCCAAGTGATTTCATAAAATTTTGAAATCGTCGATTTTATCGACGTGTTAAAATAGCCTTCGGGAGTATAGTCACTAAATTTGACAAAATCGGTTCCATTGGATCCGTAATAGTGTGTTATTATTGAATTTCAAATTTCGTAGCATTTGGAGTTACCGTCTGGTCGTGCGATCTAAAAATGCCTAGAATAATTTAATCGAATTTAATTTAAATTGTCGATTTAAAAAGTTGTCTTCTCCATACAATCGAATTAGACTTCGAAACTTGTTCCATTGGGTTCGAAATAGCAGTATAACATTATAAATGGTAGAGGACATGCGTCAATATAGGTTCGAAAATTTCGAGATATTTGAAGATAATATATATATATATATATATATATATATATATATATTTAAATCAAATTAAAGTCAATCAGAGCAGACCTAAACCTTCACCTCAGAGTCACCCTATGTCTGAACGTAGCCACCCATTTTCTCCTTTTAAATCATGTCCCTTTTTCCCTCATTCCTCTTCAAAGTCGTGAGAACGAATTTCAGAAGGAAGAAAAAAATAAAAATAAAACCCAAAATCAAATCGAAAATAAAACGAAAAATCACGAGATTGGCTTCAAAAACTCGTATGGATGGCATCTTCAATCGGTGCCGTCTCATGAGGTGCAATACTGATTTATGTCCGACTGGAAAATTAAGGGTTTTAGTGTTTCGAAAAATTATATCACTGAATCGAGAGACGAAGTTGGGTTTTGGGTTTAGGACGTGGATGCGCGTCATCTGGGGAATTTGCATGGGTTTCAGCAGTTCTATGGTGGTCGCGACTGGGAGGAATGTGCACTCGCATACACGTGCACAGGAGGAGGAAGGCCCGGTTTCGATTCGCGGTGATGTGGAGTTGATGGATGATCATTGGGTGGCCAAATTTGGATAGGGATGGGGGTTGCGATTTCTGCCTGAGTATTTGGGAAGAAGGTAATGTTATTAATTTTAATTAAAATTTAATGAATAAAATTTGTGAGTATATAATAAAAAGTAAAAAAGGAATATTTTAACTTGCATGTTAAATTAAAATACTTATTGCGTAATTAGGATATATATATATATATCATATTATGGAACTGAATTAAATGACATACTTCATTCAGACAAGGTTCAGTCAAAATGAAACAAGTCAAGAATGATTGTAGCTGGAAAATCTATGCATAGGAACTTGGTTTGGGATTTTTAGGGGTCCACTGGAATTTGAAATTAAATCGAACGTTGTTCGATTTAGTTTAAAATCTGAATGTTCGAAAAAATAAAAATCAAGGTGAGAAATTCTCACTCATTTTGATTACCGAATTAATTTTTAAATAGTTAAAATTAATTATTGGATGCCTGGTTAAATTTAATAAATATTATCAGTTTGGATGTTATAATATATATAGTAGTATATATATTAGTAGTTGGATGTATATACCCGTTGATTGGAGCGGATGAGACCCTATGTGCCCCACATAATAGCGAATGACCCTATATTACTGTGATACCCTGCCTCGAAGCAGGATTGGTATTTCATATTATCTAACATCTATGGATGTAGGGAAACAGGTTGGAGGGATCCAACTGGATTCCTCAAAAATATATTAATTGTTCATATATGTTGATATATGATGTGTGTGAAGAAATCTGCTATAGATTTTGTTGTGATTGAATTTTGATTCTATAGTAGCACTGGCCTTAATTTTGGTACTTTAAATACCATATATATTATTCTTGAACTTTAAGAAATTACAAGGAGATTTTGAATACTAAAATAATTATATCGAAAATTTGACTATTTAAAAAGAGACTGGTTGAATAAACGATAAATTTGAGTTTTGGTTGTACTTAACTATTCGTAAATTGTCTAATGGAGACTTTTAAAAAAAATTATACAAGATATTTTTAAATGATACCCGAAAATATTAAAAAAAGTTGAAATCAATATTAAAAAATTTATTGGCGGAATAAATGAAATTTATAAGGAAATGGATTTATAAAATAAAATTTTATAAATAAAATTTGTTTTTATAAAGAAGTAAAATCCTTGGGAGTTATAAAAATTTATAAACGATGTTTATAAATAGGGTAAAACGATAGTAGTTGCTAAATTGGGAATATAAAATTCATAGGATAAATTTATATTAGAATATGGAAACAGGGTTGAGGAAAATAGTGGATACTATTTTTGTAAAGTGGAAATGGTTAGGAGAATCGGGATAAAATTGATGGGTTGTGAATCGAGAGGAATCTATAAATTAATTGATTATTGAGGTTTTAAAAATATATTTTTATTAGTAAGAAATTAAGTTGTTTTTTTATAAGGGAACTTTTATTTATCAAACTATGTAATTTTAAACTAGAGAATTGAAATACATCAAAAAATGAATTTTTCAAATACTTAATATTTATTTTAATAAATCCTACTTTTTAAAATCAGCTTTGAAAATTGATTTGTTTATCTAAAAATGAGTTACTGATATTTATACAAGGAGTTTCGATATTTTTAATAATTACTTGAACATGTTTTAAAAATAAATTATTATTCTTTGAATACTTATTTTATATATATATATATATATAGTTTTGTAATGATTTAAATTTATTTATAAATCTTCTCGAGGTTTGGAAATAGGGTTTATTCAGTAGATGGGGTTTATAAGAGAAATTCTCAACATGGAATTTGGGGGAAATGTAAGGAAAATTTCCAAAGTATTGAAATAAAAATTCACTTCGAAAAATGATTTATCATTCATAAAAAAGTTAGAAATGGATATTTGGAATTATAGACAAATGTTTTAACTTTGGAAATATTAAAAGAAATTAATTAAGGAACCCCGGAACTTATAGAATTCCCGAGTTGAGGAATTTACAATTCAAATTGTGAAGGATTTTGAGAAAATAAAATAAATATAACTTTCTTAAGTATTGAGAAGTAAGGGGTTTAGGAAAATATGTTTTTAAATATTTTTCCAAGTGTTGAAAAAAGAGATGGTTTGAGATATCCCAATATGGGTATAAGTAATTGAATTGTCTCAATTTTTGAAATATTAGAAGGGATTTAAATATATATCTTAAAAAAGATATTTTGAAAATAAATTTTGGAAAATTTATAATAAGGCCTGATGTCTGCTTATGGATGTTCGTTGGTAGTTAAATAATCAGCTGTCAAATCTGGACGAATTCGTTGATCGCTTCGAAGAGACCGGGATCAGATTTAATTATCCAAAACCCACTTCAATCCAATTTGAGCATTACGAATGGATACCATGAAGATAGTGAAGATGGTGATTCGGTTTGTTCAGACCCATGACAACCTATATGGACAAATGCTATCATTGCATCATTGCTTGGAAGGAAGTGTTGGCATTCCAAGCATGAATGCTATTCTAAAGGTAAACGTAGCCTCAAGCCTCATCAATCGGGAATGACTAAAACATGGAAGATGAGTAGGGCTAATTGGGTCGCACTCAATTAGGGTATGTTTATCACCTTTCTAGATACTCTTGGAAATATATTATAAATTATGGATATGGCTTTGCATGGAAAAAGTAAGCGCTTGATTTAAGGGTGGGAGCACCTAGGGTGATAACATATTCGGCACTATCCATGTTAGGGATAGGCCGGTCTTGTGTCGGTTGGGGATCCCGGCGAGGTCCACGATATATTTTTCTAGAGGTGTACTATGATGGATGGTACCCCAGTAGCCCAGTCATTGTATGGAATCCAAAAATCCAATACGAGCCTTTACGGTTTTGATTGTAGAGCCTAGTATGCTATAATTTAATTAACGCAACAATTTCGGCTATTTGAGTAAGTATTTGTACTTAGACATTATTATAGTATTAGAGGATTTTCTATAAAATGTTTTGGTTATCATAAGAAAAAAACCCATCGTGTTTTCATATGACGTGGTCTTACGAGATACCTTTGTTTTTCAAAGGATTTGATAATTTCAATAATTCAAGTTAGGGGTGTTTTATCACGCTGGTTTTCCAGACTGACTTGAATGTTATTTTATTATAATGCTCGAGTTAGACCAAGTAATACAGATTCAAGTTAGGATACCATGAAGCTCAGGAGACGAGTTGGATGACAAAGACGTATACCCGTACTTGATTATATTCCGCTGTCTATAGACTGTACAGTCAACACTGGTGAGGACAAGTTATTATAACTGTCCATATTGATGTATTAATTGTTGTACTCTAATGATTGTATATATATTTACAACTACAGATTATTTTTTATAAAAATATATTATTATAAATTATATTTGTTCCGTTGTGATTATGAGATTTTGTATTGTTGTTTCTGTTTCTTCTTCTATCTTTTCTTCTTCACCCCTAGAAATCGGTATTTTAGGCATGTGAATATTCGGCACGTCATATAGTGAACGTATTGATGTCGATTTTCGAGGGTAAAAATCTCGAGTAGTTACGGTTAGTATCAGATCTGATGGTTGGTATCGAACCTGAAGGTTAAGTGAGAACCTTGGCTTTGGTGGGGATTACTCATTATAGATAGGGTTAGTAGCACCCTAGAATAAGTTTAGGTGTATTAATAAATATGAGTGCATATTTGTTAGTGAATGTAAAATGTTTTATATTGTATTGATTTATCTTTTGAGTGGCATATAAATTCTGTTCGAGTAGTAGGACGCCACTAGATTGATAGGAGTTTCTTAACACTTGAACATGGTAAATCAACACAATATTGATTTGAAGCAGGTAAATGAAATAATTTTACCCTAACTATATTTTGACATAAAAAGAAATAATTTTATATTATAGTATATTGATGTGCTTGGATGTTATTATTATAATCAAGCTAATATTATAAAATTGAAATGGTTATATATAACCAAATAGAGATTGTATAAGAATGAATTATACAAATGAGTTAAAAACTAAAAATCTATTCAAACCAGAAATTTGGAAAATTGAATCTCGTAGTTTTTTGGAAATGTTTTCCAAAGTGATTGAAAAGAGTAATAGAATATTATTTTGGATATATTTTGATACAAAATGTTTTGAAAATGAATTTTTGAAAGTGATAAAGCATTGAACTCACTCCAATCGTTGGAAAATAATCCTGGCGATGACTGCGCAACATCATCGATATTTATTTTCGAGTTTACAAGTGATGGATTGCTACCATAGTAATTTAATATGGAAATTTTTGGTTTTGGAACACAAGTGATGTTTTTAGAAATTCCGGAAGGAATTGTTTGGATAAAAACCATGTTTGGTTTAAAGTTGAAGGGTGTGATTTTGTGTATAGAAAAAAGGTATATTTATGATTTCAAATAATTTGAATGAAACTGAGTGTTTGAATTCTGAAATTATTATTCAAGTATTGAGTAGAAATCATAAGGAGAATAATTTTTAAACTTATAATTTGAAAAATGGCGTAGATAAGAAAGGAAAATCTAAAAGTTGAGATATGAAATTAAATGGGATCAACTTAATTGAGGAAAATAAGTCATGATACTTATAAATTGAGCAAAAGTGAAGAAATAAAACCCAAATGTGACCTATAAAATGAATTTGAACTCAAGTAAATTAAATGAAGTGATTTTTGAAATAAAATCCAATTGTGTGACATAAAATGGAAGCAAACCATTTGGAAAAATTGAATAGTGAATCGGATATTGAAATTGGGACTTGAGTTGAATGGAATTGAATAAATTGAAATTAAATATGGAACTTGAGTTTTAAACAAAATTCGACTTAATGGTAAGCGAATTAAATAAAATTGGAAATAGTGTCGAATAAAATGGAAATGGTTCGAATTGATGATAATTTAAGTTATAAATAAATTCAATTTAAGTGTAAACAAATTGGATATGGTCTTGGGTATCATTTTAATGAATTCGAATATGAAATTGAACATGGAATTAAAATCTGAGGTGGAAATGTATATAAGTGATGTAAAAGGTTATAATACATCTTAATATAATTTTATGAAGTGATTCATAAATTAAATGGCATGAATTGGTTTGTTGTTAAATATAACGAATGTGGATATGAGTGGAACGCAAATGAATGGATTGAGAATCAATTTGAAATGGAATAAAATTGAATATAAATTGATTTGGAATCAATTTAAAATATCTATAAGCTTAAATGGTTATTTTATTAAATGAATATCACCAAATTTGCGTGGAAATATTGTTGTTCGACGCAAACGGAAGTAAATAAAATGTTACAATATGTGTGGGAAATAAATAAATTGATTTTGAATCAATTTGAAATCGATATGAATTTATTTGGTATAAATATGAATTGAATGATAATAAATGGTATGTGAATCATTGGGGATTGAATGAAATGGCGTATAAATGAAGCGAATAACTAAATGTTGGAACCCTAAAATTGCATGTACCTTCTAAAATACATGATATACCGTGTTTGGTTATGAAATCTATGTGTTTTCACTATTTAGATGAATGCAAAGTTATTAAATTTCATGTTTTTGTTACTTACATGTTTAAATTAAGTAAGTACAGGTACCGAAAGACTATTGGGCTAGATTTCGATTATGCAATTGCATATGAAGTATGCTCGCTTGCTTATAACGCTGAAAATGCTACATAAAGGTACATTCTCGGATTAAATACTGTAATAAAATAAATATTGATATATATTGTGTTTCTGACCGTGTGGGTCGATTTATATATTTTTATCATTTCCGTTGAATTGTAAAAGGCTCTCCGTACAAGGGAGACTCTGCCAAAAAAATTCGAAAATTTAAGGAGTTAGAAATGTTAACTAAAAAGTTGATTTTTGAATTAAAACTGAAATACAGGATTTTGAATTAGAAGATGGAAGCCAATTTTTTTGGTTGGAATTAAAGGACTAAGAAAAGTGAATGTCGAGTTTTAACTAAGTGGGTTTTGTTAAGTTAATAGGTTTGGAGCGTTTTTCCTACCTTAGCAATTTCGAAGACGAAATTCTTTTAAGAGGGAGGAATGTAATGACTGGGATTTTTTGACGTTTGATTTAGGAAATTTAAATAGTTTAAATATTGGATTGGGATTATAATTTAGTTAGTAAGGTTTTAAAATTGGAATTTCAAGCGATTTCGTAAATTTTTTGAAATCGTCGATTTTATCAACGCGTTAAAATAGTCTTCCAGGGCACAGTCTTGGAATCGACGAAACTAGTTCCATTGGATCCGTGATAGTGTATTATTATCAGATTTCAAATTTCGTATCGTTTGGAGTTACCGTTTGGTCGTGCGATCTGAAAATGCCTAGAATAATTTAATTGAATTTGATTTAAATGGCTATCTTCTCCATACGATTGAATTAGACTTCGAAACTTATTCCATTGGGTTCAGAATAGCGGTATAACATTATAAACGTTAAAGGCACACGTAAACAGGGGTTCGAAAATTTCAAGATATTTGAAGATAATATATATATATATATTTAAATCAAAGTCACTCAGAGTAGACCTAAACCTTCACCTCAGAGCTACCCTAGGTTTGAACGTAGCCACCCCTTTTCTCCTTTTAAATCACATCCCTTTTTTCCTCGTTCCACTTCAAAGTCATGAGAACGAATTTCAGAAGGAAGGAAAAAAATGAAAATAAAACCCGAAATCGATTCGAAAAAAACGAAAAATCATGAAATTGGCTTCAAAATGTTCGTATGGATGGCGTCTTCAATCCGGTGCCGTCTCGTGAGGTGCGATACCGATTTATACTCAACTAGAAAATTTAGGGTTTAAGTTTTTCGAAAAATTATATCACCAATTCGAGAGACGAAATTGGGTTTTGGGTTTAGGAGGTGGAGACGCATCGTTTGGGGAAGTTGCATGGGTTTCGGCTGTAACGACCCACTATTTTGGACCATTCAAATCGAAAATAATCCATACATGTCAGACTTGAATAATTCAAAATAACAGATTGTAATAAAATTTAGGGCAAATAAAATCAATCATAGAATCACAGACATAAAATATCAGAATAACTCGCAGCGGAAATTAAAATACCATAGTAGTTCATGAAGCTACTATAACAAAGTCTCAAAACAAATACGTAAAATCAGTATGAAAACAAACACAATAGAAATGCCAAATACATAGAAGTCCACCAATAAAGAGATGAAGTAGAACAACTGAAACTGAAATAGATAAATAACTAGATAAGCAGAATCTCCAGCGATTCCTAGCTAAAGAAAGAGAAATCCAAAGCTGTGAATACTCAGGCTGACCCGAGCGTAAATAAAACATAAACACTCGAGTCGGGACATACATACTTATACAATGTAAACCAACTCAAGTGAACTACAGTAAATGTAAAATTAACTTAGAGGATGCTTGGGACCGCCCATCCTCTAAGGATCCATTAAACTATTTATTATGTAGTAATATTCGCTATTATAATAATGTCTAATAGTAAAATAAACATACTTTAAAATAGCGTTAAGGGGTTACCCATATAGCCCTTAACACATAATAGTGCCAGTAGTCTAAACAGTACCTGCATATCTACTGATCGGGAGACTATGAGAAGATACTCCATAGGTACGACACAAATCAAACTCATAGTAAAGCTCGCTATGGTAGGTGACACGACACACAAGGCAATGCCAGGGTAGATATACCAATTATGCACACGGGCTGGTGGTAACATAGCAGGCACTACGCCCACCTAGGAACACACTCCTAAATCAAAGGGTGGCCACCAAAACAATCACAAAGTAATAGAATGGTATCGAAGAAATGTGTCCGATAGGAGAAATGACCTCACTTGGCCCGAGATCGCTCCTGTTTTTTCCACCTGTTCCAACTCACGGGAGTCGGGCCCATGTTTATACCATAATAGGATCGTCGCCACCATCCTACTTCATTTTGAAAACTCCCTTGCATACACAGTTGCTAAAGTGGTTTTCGGTATCGACAAAGAGTATACTCATATCCGATCCCGGTCTCTTTAACAACCAATCGTTATTATAACCCATGGTTATACGTTTCAAAATGGTATTTTACTTCAAAAAAATCAAATATCATTTCAAATTCAAATCTTTATCGGAATAAATATCAAATCACTTCCAATCCATTTCAAAATATCAAAATATCATATCCTTTCAAAACCACGTTTCAAAATGGTTTATATTTCAAATAAAAATACTCCATTTAAACAATTTAAAAGTGAAGTAATTATACTTACTAATCAAATATTCAATTCCCAAAAATTTAGCCTTTTCTGAACTCATTTATTTAATTCAAAACTACAATACATTGATATTTCTGCTTTTCCAAGCACTTAGAAAATGCTACGATAAGTTATATTTGAAAACAATACATTTCAGCAAAGACAGCATTTAAAACTGTTGTAGTAGTTCAGTTACACTTGAAAAATCCTATTTCAGCAAACTGCAGCACTTATCAAGTGCTACTGTAGCCCTTTTATTAGTTTCAGATTTTAATTTTCATTCTGCAACCATAACACTCACCAAGTGCTATAGTATCACTTAGTTAAATTTCAACCATAGTTTATTTGCGTCGACCACAACACTTACAAAATGATGTAGTATCCTTTATTTCAGATTTTAAGTTAACTTCAAAAATACAGCATTTCCGAAATGCTGTTAATTCAATTTCCAGATTTCAACACAATTTCAGAAACAATTAAACTTCGATTTTAACCCTTTTAACTTATAAAAATTATATTTTACTCCACTCAAAAATGTTCATTTAAAGACCCTTTAACTTATGATTTTTATAAAGTAAAATTTTATACATAAAATCAAATTTTTAATAATTCCCTTATTAAATTCAAACATACAAATTTCTATTCTTTGCATTTTGAAATTAACTTAACACTTAAGTTTTAATTACCATTTCAAAATATATAAACTTAATTTCCATTTTATTTACTTTACTTAAAATTCATTTTTTAGACAAAATCTCAAATTTCAAAATTTAAGTTATATTTCAGATTTCAACTTAACCATTCATTTATTTCACATTTTAACTTGTAAAAAATCATTAACACTTTTTAAAAATCATTTTTAATTCAATTTAAATCAAAATATCATAATATACAATTTTAAAATACTTAAAAATTTCCAAAAAAATATATAAAATAGCGACGGGTCTGTATAAAATTTTCAAAACTAAGTCAAGTGATACGGATAATATATCATTTCAATCCGCAATTTACAAAGAAAAATCTGGGTTCTATCATTAGAAACCCGCAATCCCAAGTTAAATAAAATAAATAAAAATCGCTCAGGTCTATCATTTCAGCCCATAATGATTTTTCCCTATTCTAAACTCCGTTCGGGTATGGATCATTTCAACCCATAGTGATTCTATTCTACAAGGAACTTGCAGTGTGAGAACAGAATAAAATAAAAAATATAGCAACATATCGTAGTATCAGATGATGTGACAGGTTTATAAACAAGGGTTAACATCATATGATTCATATCATAGGCATGTATTATATGATATAATATTCTACACATTCACTTGTTATCAATTCACAGTTCTATAATATGAATGTCAAGCATGAATACTCACCTTTTCAAGTTGGAGTTAGCAAATCAAACACACATATAAGTCCAGAAAGCACGATAGAGCATGACTTTTGATTCAAGTGAGTGGAGAGCTAAGATGTTGATCTTGTAAACAACAAACAAAACAAGACAATATAAACATACATATTCAACACAAAATTTAAATTGAATAATTGGAAATTCAAATTAACAAAAGAGAAAATGGCTTGACCATGCCTTAACCACTCAAGTGCTAGGCCATAGGGTATCATATGCTCGGCCATGATTGTGTTTTAGGCTCGGGTATGGGTGAAAACACACGGCTACATGGGGATGTGAAGGAGTAGGAGTTACACCATAGAGAAGGTCAAAGGACAAGGAAAAATAGTAATGTTTGGTGCACCACTAGGCTCGGCCATGACATCAATTGGGCTCGGCCATGCATGGTACAGGTCAGGTCAGTACTGAAGCTGCGGCCAGAGGTGAAGTTAGCAGATGGTGGTGGTTCTAGGGGTGATGGTCGAAGTGAATATGGAGGGGATGGTGAAATATGTGGTCGGCTAGGCACTTTGCAAGGAGTGTTTTGTGGAGTTTTGTGGTAATGGCTCCATATAGTGGCACGGCCGGATCTGGACAAGGGGAAAGGAGGTGGTTGCTATCGTGGATGGTGATGGTGGTGGTCGGTGGAGATGATGGTGGTAGTAGCCGAGCAAAGCACAAGAGAGATCAAGACAAAATCAAAGGAAAATGAAGTGAAAGGTAAGAAAAGAAGCCATTAAAAACTTATAAAAAAATTTCTCAAATGAGGTAGCCATGAATTGTGACGTAGTGCGAAACTTTTTCACGTGAATGACAATGAGAAAACACATGGCTAATGCAAGAAAATGTATGACCAAAGAAAAAGAATGAAAGGTCAAAGGAAATGAAGAGACAAGGCTAATGAAAAGTCACAAGTTGAAATGGCTTTGTCTCTTCAAATTTCTACTTCTTTTAATTCAAGATAAACAAATAGAAAATCAAGTGAATAAAATAGAAAATGTAAGGACTCGCAAATCCGTTGTCCTTGAATATACACTAATCTCCATAGATTAACTCAAGATGAACAGAAATACAAATTATCAATGTTTAAGAAAAAGAAAACGACAGAAAAGACAGATAAGAAGATAGAAAATAGAGAGGAAAGAAAATAGAAAATAGAGCGGAACAGAACACAACACAACAATATCAGAATCTCACAATTCGCAGCGGAACAACATATAATAATGAATGAATAATCTTTAAACAAAGAACTATATTACTTATTACATTTTATACATTACATTACATCATATCATCATTACATCAGAGTGTACAACAACAAACAACATCAACAACGGAAAAGAAATACTATATAGTAGTAATACGCCATTCCATCCAGCTTGCCTCCAGCAACTCCAGAATATCCTGATAAACCTTAACTCTTGACTGCCCGTGTAGAAATTGGTGGGCACCCAGAGTTTAGGAAGGAAAACAATAAACTCCGAGTCAGTCATGTGACTGGTGTGAGAACTCAAAACAGTTTATTTTGTCTTTAAAATCAAAATAGAAGAATATTTTTAAAGTCAATTCGCAATGCTTTTAAAAATGAGACTACCATAAGGCCTCCCGCACACACACACAATGCAAACGCAGAATCGGAGGAGATTTCTCCTTATGATAGTCAAAGATGCTTGATACGCATTAAAAAGAACATTTGATATTATTACTAGTGTATAGTGTAGGAAAAATTTCGAAAGTAGAATATAAATCTTAGCCAACATACGACCATTATCGTATGCCTACTATAGCTACCATCTAAACAGTGGTGACCGCCATAAGTAAATGGCAGGTTCTACAACTAATACCGTACAAGTTTCGTATTGGGAATTGGATTTCCAACGAATGATCAGGCCAAGGAACTTCCCATTTCCACATGAGAATGCCTCTGGATGGACATCCCCGAGAACCAAACCGGATCTCTACCAACACAAGGCCGGGTTACCCCTAACTGAGTAATAACTGACCGAATATGCCATCCCCCGGTCCTTTGGGACCTTTCAACCGAGCGCTCGTAATCAATTCACACAATCATAAAGTGTTTTCAACATGAGTAAGTATCTGGGCTCCATACCATGATACCACCCTTTTCCAGAAGGAAATGCACATATCCTAAAGGGCGCTACCCCTCATAACCTTGCCGCATCTTTCCTGTTTTGACCATTCCCGAGGTGTGAGGCTCGACGAAGTCTCGTCCACAAAAACATACTTTATACAAAATCCATGCTTTGGGTCAACAAATGATCATAGAAATGATCACCAGGATAGACGATCAAACAAATGATCCTATCACAAATAATCAACACAATGATCATTTAACAGCAACACTCAGCATGTCACATTACCAAATTGGGAATATATCGCTGATAACCTTCAACTACATAACCTCTGAGCTCGTACGTCTCAGAGAAGGGTGTCAAGCTAAAAGAATAAATTCTTCGCCACCAACAGAAATATATTTGAATGAAATCGGTTTTATATCTCAATTTGTAATGTCAGACATACAATCCATACAAGTCTGTTCCGGGCTCGAACAAAACCGAAGGCACTTACAAAGAAGTCCTTGCAATCCGGATATTCACAATCCTGATCGGATTTCCCATCACATATGGAGAACTCTATACCGGAGCAACTCGGCGCAGAGTCAATCGACAGGTCATCCTATCGCTCTCGCAAATACCGGGTCTTCACACCGATCTTCAAATGCAGTTCATAACGACGTATCACATATTCGGAATGGGTTATACGACCCCATGGTCCTTTCCCGGTTAACCCGAATAGTGAGCGCTTATTCCAAAAATAAGTGTGGCATTCAAATTCAAACAAATCACATCAAATACCCATTCAAAGGGAAATATTGATAGTCGGTTATTGAACTATCAATGGATATGCACAACATCACCAGATTCCAAATAATTTTCCAAATTATTTATTTCCCAAAAATATCTTTACAAGATATATAATTTCAATACCTCAAAAATAAATCAATATTAATTTTTTTAAACAAATTCCCCTTTTCTTTTATAAACTCCTTAGTGAATTTATATTCCAAAATATCCATGCATATACGATTTCAATTTATCATTTCAATTTATCTTCAAAAAGATAAATTCTCAAAATATTCCCTTTATATTGGAAAACATTTCCATACTTATTTAATAAGCAATTCACAAATCTTTTATTTTCAACTCTTGGAAAATATTCAATATACTTAAATCGAGATTAAGTACATATTTCATTCTTTAAGGAAATCATTCTCTTAAACATATTTATTTGGGCCAAAACGAATGTTACGTAAAACATCGTTACGACAACCCAAAATCACTAGTATAGCGATTCGAAATTAAAATAGATATATAAATCCCAATACTACACAAAACATTTCCTTTCGAAAATCATTTACTATAACAACAGTGTTATAGTCCACTATTTCCTTTTATTTCTCGAAAACGTCTATTTCAACAATAAATGTTGAAATCTATGGTTTCGAATCTCAACACATTTTAAAACATTGTTAGATCGTTTTAATTCTATTTAAAACATCACATTCAAAACAATTTCTTTAACATATTATTCACTATTCAAAAACGTGAATACCATGTTAACAATTTCATCATTTCTATACGTTTCATTTTAAAGGATTATTCACTGTCTAAAACGTGAATATAACTTCATAAATAAGTTATAAAAATTAACTTATCAAAATAAGTCGTTGCGAATTTATAAAACAACGTTTATAAATTCCTTTATTAACCTATTCACTTTATAACTCAATTATAAACCAAAGGTTCATACTATAAGTTAAATGCTTATAAAACGATTATTTTACAAAATCGTTCTTTTAAACTTCATAATTATATATCTTATAACTTATAAGGTTCAATTATTTATCCAAATATATTCTTTAATAACTTCACAAAATTTATAAATCTTACTATATATAAATTTCATTTATAACTTCACCATTTATAATTTTATAAATTCCATTCACTTATGCAATCCATTTTCACTTCATTCAAACACTAATAAAAACTCGTTTTATAATTCAAATATTTTCATTTATAAATTATCAATTTATAAATCTTTTTATATAAATCAATTTATATTATTCTTTTAAACATCTTTAATCTCCTTTATAATTTCATCATTTTGATTTATAAATTAATTAATTTTCATAAATCCTATATTTGAACTTTTCACAATAATTTCAAAAATCCAATTTAATTATTTTATAAAAACATTAACCCATATTTCTCAAAAATCAATCTTTAACCGTATTTCTCAAAATCATAATTTTTATAACTTTAAAAATTATAACGTTTATTTATTCATAATGGATCAATTCAAAAAAATATTTTTTAAACGTATACTTTCAAAAATCACTTTGAAATCCCTTTTTAAAATTCCAAAATTTGGTCCAATGATGCTACATACCAAATTGCCAATCACGACAACAACGATATCATATATCGATATGATAATCAATCAAATATCAAAATATCTGAAATCAAATAAATACTGTTGAGGAATCCAGTTGGATCCCTCCAACCTGTTTTCCTGCATCCACAAACATTAGCACAATACCAATTCCGCTCCAGTACGGAATTATCGCGGTATATGGGATTTAAATATTATCCGCTTAATAGACGGCGCAATAGGGTCTCATCCGCTAAACAAATGCGGGAAATCAATAACTCCAATATATACATATGCCAATATATATATATATATTGCTATTATATATAATACCAATTTCATTGTTTATGAAATATTCGCGGTATATGTTTTTAATAAATAACCTCCGCTTACTAACGGCGCATAATGTCTATTTTAACAATCAATAGATAACAATCATCATTCAAACATGCATTCAAATATTTTAAATCTAACTATTTAAAATAAAATCGAAACTGATTCGATTGAGTGAGAAGTTCTCATCTTGATTTCAATTTCGTTTTAGCGATTTATTTCGAATAAAATTAAACGGACGTTTAATTTTACACGAAATTTTCACTAACTCCAAAAGACTCCAATCCAATTCCATCGCGTAGTGCTCGTCCATACGATTCCAACGCAACTGGTTTCGCGCGTTTTCGACCTCGTATGAAAAAGTTATGATTTTTACAAGTTTTGCACGATTTAAACTAATATTTACAACATAAATATAAAATTTTAAAACCCTACACAATCCATAGCCGTCCATCTCAGATCCAAGGCCTCATGTTCATCTTCCCAACTCCCTCACTCACGCACGTTACAGCACGAACGAGAAACCCATGAGCTCCAAATTAGGTTTTAATTTATCGATCACCACGATGCTCCTGGAGACGATCGGCCAACGTCACTTTGAAGCTCGCAACCAACACTACGCTCGCCTGGAGTAGCATGCAACTCGGTCACCTCTACGTGCGCGCGACCCGAGGACACATGGCCATGAACGCGGCAACCTTCCCACCTCCACGCGACGCCAAACGCCATCTCGACCGTATGGATCTGAAGCCCTCTCTATCCTCTACAACTTTGCAGTTGAACACTTCGTGAATCGATTGATGGATTGAGAAATATTAAGGGGAAAAGATGAACAAATTTCGGCCTTTGGTTTATGATACTGGCGGCTAGGGTTTAGGTTTATATTTTTTTTTTTTAGTTGTGATGGTGGCTATTTATAGAGAATTCTTGAACACTATTCATCCGGAATTTCCAATCTCCGATTCACGCGCCGTAACCAGCGTTTCTAGGGTTTACCCCGCGTTCCGGACACAATGGAATAGGTTTCGAAAGCTAATTCGGACATCTGTGTGAGTTATGTCAATAAACATTCAATTTAAATTAAACCGATTTAAACGATTTTCTAGGCGTTTTAATTTGTACCGGACAAACGGTAAATCCAATTGACACGAAATTTGAAACCTTACAATAATATCACATTACGGATCCAATGAAACTAGTTTCGTCGAAATCCGAGACTTTTTGAAAAATGGCTATTTTAACTCGCCAAATTAATATTAAAAATAATTCGATGCGTTTCGAGCTGCCACGATCAAACGATAGCTCCGATTGCTACGAAAATTGAAATCCGGTAATAACTATCTATTACGGATCCAATGGAACTAGTTTCGTTCAATTCTGAGACTGTTCAAAAATTGACTATTTTCACTAGTCGATTTAAATATTAAAATATTCAATTTTCACAAATAAAGTTTTAATTCGATTTTAAAAGTTCTAAAATATCATTCTAACTTCAACATGAAAAATAAAATTTTACAAATCATTTTCAATCATATTTAACCCAATTTTCAATTATTTCCATAATTTAACATATTAAATTATTGATTTAATTATCCAATTAAATCCAATTATTCAAATAAAAATTTATTCGACTTATAAATTTCACTTATAAATATTTAAAATTAACTAAATATTCAATTTTTAATTAATTAAAATTCTGGGTCGTTACAATCTTCCCTCCTTAAAAGAATTTCGTCCTCGAAATTAACAAGTAAGAAAAGTTACAGAATTTATCAACTTTTCCAAAATCCATGGTTAAACTTCTTATAATAACTTTACTAAGTTTTCAAATCATACTTAGTTTTCTTTTCAAAAACAATTACTATTGTTTAACTTTCAATTCCAAAATCAAAGTTAAAGTTTTCAAAAAATTTCCAATTTTCTCAAATTTTTTCTAACGCCTTAAATTTCCGGAAAAATTCGCCATAGTCTCCTTTGCGCGGCTCGATCCGAAAAAAGAATGACAGTATATATATCACAAATATACATCTCATCAAGTAATGAGGCATCCCGCAGGGAAAAAGTATAAAAGTACGATATTTAATCCGAGGTATGTACCTTATATTTTATTAGCGAGCATATACGGCTAATATAACGCGAAAGCGAGCTCCAAATGCGAAGCAAACGCGATCCGCACCTACTAATCATTCAACAAACAACATGAGAACATGTATATAGACAATAGTATCGATATACAACATATAGCAACATAATAACTATACATGCCAACATATCAAATGTAGTAAAAGCAACAAATGCAATATATTCAACCATCCACCAACTATCATCCAACTAACATTCTTTTTCAACTAGTTTATATTCACTAATTCATATTCAAGTTGGTTCTCTTCCAAATCAAATTCAATTCTATTTAAGATTCACTTAATTTCCAATTGAATTTCAATTACTTTAGCTTTCAATTTCATTAACTCATTTCATTAACACTTAATGAATTATATACAATCAACCCACAATCATATAACAACCAATTTTTATTAATTACAACCAAATTCCTTTACTTATATTCATTCAATTTGGTTTAACACCTTCACTTTCAATTGGTTTAATTAAATTGATTTTTATTCAACTATTCAACTTTCAATAACATTAGATTTTAATGAATTAACACTTATATTCATTATTTCATATCAACTTAATTTATATTCAATTGATTAACATTTTATCCATTCATTCAATTCAATTACTAAAGTTGAATTTCATTTATATAACTCAAGTTCATATCTATCACTTCACTTTATTAATTTACTTTGATACCAATATCAACTTCATTCAACATCACTTAAGTTATATTCCATTTAACTTTAAATTCATTTTCATTTACAACTCATATTTATAAATATATTCATATAGTTTCACTTCTTATATATATATGTTTATTTTACAATTGCAAATCACTTTAATTATAATTCCATTCTTATAATTCCTTTGCTTATACAATTATTCTTTTATTTAGATTATTCAAACAACTAAACAATCTACTTATATACATTTTAATAATTCTGAAAAATTATTCCTTTATATATAAAATAAAATCAAGGTAAAATTATTTCATTTACCCAATTTAAAACAATACTGTGTCGAATTGTTCTATTTAAGTGTTTAGAAACCCCTTCGATTCAGTTTCGAGGCTGCGCCGACGAAGGTTCATATACCACTCAACAAACCAATCATCACAATATAAAACAATTTTATATTCACTAACAAATGCGCTCTCATAGCTATTATTACACTCAAACTCATTCTAGAGCACTACTGACTCTATCTCTAATGAGTAATACCCAACAGAACCATGGTTGTCGCTTAACCATAAGCTCTGATACCACCTGTGCGGACCCGCAAATCCGTACTCCTTGAATATACACTAATCTCCATAGATTAACTCAAGATGAACAGAAATACGAATTATCAATGTTTAAGAAAAAGAAAAAGACAGAAAAGACAGATAAGAAGATAGAAAATAGAGAGGAAAGAAAATAGAAAATAGAACGGAACAGAACACAACACAACAATATCAGAATCTCACAATTCGCAGCGGAACAACATATAATAATGAATGAATAATCTTTAAACAAAGAACTATATTAGTTATTACATTTTATACATTACATTACATCATATCATCATTACATCAGAGTGTACAACAACAAACAACATCAACAGCGGAAAAGAAATACTATATAGTAGTAATACGCCATTCCATCCAGCTTGCCTCCAGCAACTCCAGAATATCCTGATAAACCTTAACTCTTGACTGCCCGTGTAGAAATTGGTGGGCACCCAGAGTTTAGGAAGGAAAACAATAAACTCCGAGTCAGTCATGTGACTGGTGTGAGAACTCAAAACAGTTTATTTATCTTTAAAGTCAAAATAGAAGAATATTTTTAAAGTCAATTCGCAATGCTTTTAAAAATGAGACTACCATAAGGCCTCCCGCACACACACACAATGCAAACGCAGAATCGGAGGAGATTTCTCCTTATGATAGTCAAAGATGCTTGATACGCATTAAAAAGAACATTTGATATTATTACTAGTGTATAGTGTAGGAAAAATTTCGAAAGTAGAATATAAATCTTAGCCAACATACGACCATTATCGTATGCCTACTATAGCTACCATCTAAACAGTGGTGACCACCATAAGTAAATGGAAGGTTCTACAACTAATACCGTACAAGTTTGGTATTGGGAATTGGATTTCCAACGAATGATCAGGCCAAGGAACTTCCCATTTCCACATGAGAATGCCTCTGGATGGACATCCCCGAGAACCAAACCGGATCTCTACCAACACAAGGCCGGGTTACCCCTAACTGAGTAACAACTGACCGAATATGCCATCCCCCGGTCCTTTGGGACCTTTCAACCGAGCGCTCGTAATCAATTCACACAATCATAAAGTGTTTTCAACATGAGTAAGTATCTGGGCTCCATACCATGATACCACCCTTTTCCAGAAGGAAATGCACATATCCTAAAGGGCGCTACCCCTCATAACCTTGCCGCATCTTTCCTGTTTTGACCATTCCCGAGGTGTGAGGCTCGACGAAGTCTCGTCCACAAAAACATACTTTATACAAAAGCCATGCTTTGGGTCAACAAATGATCATAGAAATGATCACCAGGATAGACGATCAAACAAATGATCCTATCACAAATAATCAACACAATGATCATTTAACAGCAACACTCAGCATGTCACATTACCAAATTGGGAATATATCGCTGATAACCTTCAACTACATAACCTCTGAGCTCGTACGTCTCAGAGAAGGGTGTCAAGCTAAAAGAATAAATTCTTCGCCACCAACAGAAATATATTTGAATGAAATCGGTTTTATATCTCAATTTGTAATGTCAGACATACAATCCATACAAGTCTGTTCCGGGCTCGAACAAAACCGAAGGCACTTACAAAGAAGTCCTTGCAATCCGGATATTCACAATCCTGATCGGATTTCCCATCACATATGGAGAACTCTATACCGGAGCAACTCGACGCAGAGTCAATCGACAGGTCATCCTATCGCTCTCGCAAATACCGGGTCTTCACACCGATCTTCAAATGCAGTTCATAACGACGTATCACATATTCGGAATGGGTTATACGACCCCATGGTCCTTTCCCGGTTAACCCGAATAGTGAGCGCTTATTCCAAAAATAAGTGTGGCATTCAAATTCAAACAAATCACATCAAATACCCATTTAAAGGGAAATATTGATAGTCGGTTATTGAACTATCAATGGATATGCACAACATCACCAGATTCCAAATAATTTTCCAAATTATTTATTTCCCAAAAATATCTTTACAAGATATATAATTTCAATACCTCAAAAATAAATCAATATTAATTTTTTTAAACAAATTCCCCTTTTCTTTTATAAACTCCTTAGTGAATTTATATTCCAAAATATCCATGCATATACGATTTCAATTTATCATTTCAATTTATCTTCAAAAAGATAAATTCTCAAAATATTCCCTTTATATTGGAAAACATTTCCATATTTATTTAATAAGTAATTCACAAATCTTTTATTTTCAACTCTTGGAAAATATTCAATATACTTAAATCGAGATTAAGTACATATTTCATTCTTTAAGGAAATCATTCTCTTAAACATATTTATTTGGGCCAAAACTAATGTTACGTAAAACATCGTTACGACAACCCAAAATCACTAGTATAGGGATTCGAAATTAAAATAGATATATAAATCCCAATACTATACAAAACATTTCCTTTCGGAAATCATTTACTATAACAACAGTGTTATAGTCCACTATTTCCTTTTATTTCTCGAAAACGTCTATTTCAACAATAAATGTTGAAATCTATGGTTTCGAATCTCAACACATTTTAAAACATCATTAGATCGTTTTAATTCTATTTAAAACATCACATTCAAAACAATTTCTTTAACATATTATTCACTATTCAAAAACGTGAATACCATGTTAACAATTTCATCATTTCTATACGTTTCATTTTAAAGGATTATTCACTGTCTAAAACGTGAATATAACTTCATAAATAAGTTATAAAAATTAACTTATCAAAATAAGTCGTTGCGAATTTATAAAACAACGTTTATAAATTCCTTTATTAACCTATTCACTTTATAACTCAATTATAAACCAAAGGTTCATACTATAAGTTAAATGCTTATAAAACGATTATTTTACAAAATCGTTCTTTTAAACTTCATAATTATATATCTTATAACTTATAAGGTTCAATTATTTATCCAAATATATTCTTTAATAACTTCACAAAATTTATAAATCTTACTATATATAAATTTCATTTATAACTTCACCATTTATAATTTTATAAATTCCATTCACTTATGCAATCCATTTTCATTTCATTCAAACACTTATAAAAACTCGTTTTATAATTCAAATATTTTCATTTATAAATTATCAATTTATAAATCTTTTTATATAAATCAATTTATATTATTCTTTTAAACATCTTTAATCTCCTTTATAATTTCACCATTTTGATTTATAAAATAATTAATTTTCATAAATCCTATATTTAAACTTTTCACAATACTTTCAAAAATCCAATTTAATTATTTTATAAAAACATTAACCCATATTTCTCAAAAATCAATCTTTAACCGTATTTCTCAAAATCATAATTTTTATAACTTTAAAAATTATAACGTTTATTTATTCATAATGGATCAATTCAAATAAAATATTTTATAAACGTATACTTTCAAAAATCACTTTGAAATCCCTTTTTAAAATTTCAAAATTTGGTCCAATGATGCTACATACCAAATAGCCAATCACGACAACAACGATATCATATATCGATATGATAATCAATCAAATATCAAAATATCTGAAGTCAAATAAATACCGTTGAGGAATCCAGTTGGATCCCTCCAACCTGTTTTCCTGCATCCACAAACATTAGCACAATACCAATTCCGCTCCAGTACGGAATTATCGCGGTATATGGGATTTAAATATTATCCGCTTAATAGACGGCGTAATAGGGTCTCATCCGCTAAACAAATGCGGGAAATCAATAACTCCAATATATACATATGCCAATATATATATATATATATATATATTGCTATTATATATAATACCAATTTCACTGTTTATGAAATATTCGCGGTGTACGTTTTTAATAAATAACCTCCGCTTACTAACGGCGCATAATGTCTATTTTAACAATCAATAGATAACAATCATCATTCAAACATGCATTCAAATATTTTAAATCTAACTATTTAAAATAAAATCGAAACTGATTCGATTGAGTGAGAAGTTCTCACCTTGATTTCAATTTCGTTTTAGCGATTTATTTCGAATAAAATTAAACGGACGTTTAATTTTACACGAAATTTTCACTAACTCCAAATGACTCCAATCCAATTCCATTGTGTAGTGCTCGTCCATACGATTCCAACGCAACTTGTTTCGCGCGTTTTCGACCTTGTGTGAAAAAGTTATGATTTTTACAAGCTTTGCACGATTTAAACTAATATTTACAACATAAATATAAAATTTTAAAACCCTACACAATCCATAGCCGTCCATCTCAGATCCAAGGCCTCACGTTCATCTTCCCAACTCCCTCACTTACGCACGTTACAGCACGAACGAGAAACCCATGAGCTCCAAATTAGGTTTTAATTTATCGATCACCACGATGCTCCTGGAGACGATCGGCCAACGTCACTTTGAAGCTCGCAACCAACACTACGCTCGCCTGGAGTAGCATGCAACTCGGTCACCTCTACGTGTGCGCGACCCGAGGACACACGGCCACGAACGCGGCAACCTTCCCACTTCCACGCGACGCCAAACGCCATCTCGACCGTATGGATCTGAAGCCCTCTCTATCCTCTACAACTTTGCAGTTGAACACTTCGTGAATCGATTGATGGATTGAGAAATATTAAGGGGAAAAGATGAACAAATTTCGGCCTTTGGTTTATGATACTGGCGGCTAGGGTTTAGGTTTATATTTTTTTTTTTTTAGTTGTGATGGTGGCTATTTATAGAGAATTCTTGAACACTATTCATCCGGAATTTCCAAACTCCGATTCACGCGCCGTAACCAGCGTTTCTAGGGTTTACCCCGCGTTCCGGACACAATGGAACAGGTTTCGAATGCTAATTCGGACATCTGTGCGAGTTATGGCAATAAACGTTCAATTTAAATTAAACCGATTTAAACGATTTTCTAGGCGTTTTAATTTGTACCGGACAAACGGTAAATGCAATTGACACGAAATTTGAAACCTTACAATAATATCACATTACGGATCCGACGAAACTGGTTTTGTTGAAATCCGAGACTTTTTGAAAAATGGCTATTTTAACTCGCCAAATTAATATTAAAAATAATTCGATGCGTTTCGAGCTGCCACGATCAAACGATAGCTCCGATTGATACGAAAATTGAAATCCGGTAATAACTAACTATTACGGATCCAATGGAACTGGTTTCGTTCAATTCTGAGACTGTTCAAAAATTGACTATTTTCACTAGTCGATTTAAATATTAAAATATTCAATTTTCACAAATAAACTTTTAATTCGATTTTAAAAGTTCTAAAATATCATTCTAACTTCAACATGATAAAATAAAATTTTACAAATCATTTTCAATCATATTTAACCCAATTTTCAATTATTTCCATAATTTAACATATTAAATTATTGATTTAATTATCCAATTAAATCCAATTATTCAAATAAAAATTTATTCGACTTATAAATTTCACTTATAAATATTTAAAATTAACTAAATATTCAATTTTTAATTAATTAAAATTCTGGGTCGTTACAGAAAATGAAAATAAAATAAAGTTGAAATGAAAATAAATAAATATTTTTAGGAAAAATAGAAAATAAATAAGAAAATAGTTTAATAAATTGAAACTAGAATTTAAAATTGTAAACAAAATACAATTAACATTGGAAAATTATAACTACACTTTTAAAAATGTTTTAAAATAAAATCTTGAAATAAAATCAATTTTAAAAATATTTTCAAAATTGAAATAATATATAATTTAAAAATATTTTCAAAAATCTAGGGTTATTACACTCTCCCCCACTCAAATGTTTTCGTCCTCGAAAAGAACGAACAAGGAAAATAAGGAAAGCAAGATAGAAAAGCGAATAGTACCTGAAACAAACAATTTCGAATTCGAAGCACGAATGCTCTCCTCCATCTCTTAGGTATAATCTCGATCATCAGTTTTCCACTGTACTTTGACCAGACTAACAGATTTTCTTCTTAGCTGCTTCGTACCTCTGTCGACAATACGAAGTGGCTTTCTCTCGACGGTCAGATTAGGCTCAATATCCAAACTATCAAGAGCAGAAGGCTGAACAATAAGAGATGGGTCATGAAGATACCGGTGAAGATGTGGGACATGGAATACATCTTGCACTCCAGAAAGCTTCTCGGTCAAATCCAAACGATAAGCCAAAGAACCAACTCTTTCCACAACGTGGAAAGGACCAATGAACCGAGGAGAAAGCTTCCCTCTACGACCAAAGCTAATGACATTCCTTAAGGGAGAGACCTTAAGGAAAACCTGATCACCAATAGCAATCTCTAAACACGTATTCCTACCAGCGTACTTCTTCTGCCTATCCTGTGCAACCCTCAACTTCCTCTTAATCTCTTCAACTCCCTCAAAAGCCTCCAAAACCAAATCAGGACCAAGAACCAAACGATTACTGAATTCAATCCAGCAAGATAGAGATCTACAAGGTCGTCCATAAAGAGCAGCAAACAGAGACATTTTAATACTGGCTTGGATTCAGAGATGGAATGAGATAGGTAAAGGATTAAGATAAGCTTAAAACAAAAGATTAGATTATATCTAATAACTATTATTGTAGGTGAATTCGAAAAGATGGAGATGATCTTCCAAAGATCCTCCATAATCAAGCACCCAAGCACGAAGAAGATCTTCGAGAATCTGATTCACTCTTTCCGTTTGACCTCAGTCTGTGGATGGTAAGCAGTGCTCAAATTAAGATGAGTACCCAAACATTCCTGAAAAGCTTTCCAAAACTGACTGGTAAAGATAGGATCATGATCATAAACAATATTGAGAGGAACACCAAGGAGACGAAAAATCTCTCTCATGTAGATCTCAGACAAGCTAGAAGCAGAACGGGTAGACTTGATCGGAATGAAATGAGCGGACTTGGTCAGTCTATCCACAATAACCCAGATACTCTCATTACCCCTCCTAGTCCTCGATAATCCATCAATGAAATCCATGGAAACCTGTCCCCACTTCCAATTGGGAATCTCAAGAGGCTACAACAAACCAGAGGTCTTCTGATGATTGGCCTTGACTTGCTGACAAGTCGCACACCTACTAACAAAGATAGAGGTATCCCACTTCATACCCTTCCACCAATAAAGCCTCTTCATATCTTGATACATCTTCGTCATACCAGGATGGATAGAAAGTCTGGATCAATGATTTTCCCAAAGTAGCTCTTGCCTCAATCAATCAACATTCAGGACACAAATCCTACCATTAATCCTCAAAATCCCTCTATCATCGATCAGAGCTCCACTACCACCGCGACTACCCCCACCAACTCTGCTATGAACACTCTCCTTCATCAATCTAAGCATCTCATCCTCATCCTGCTTAGCCTTGATACGATCCAAAAGAGGAGAAGAAGAAACAACAAGTTGACACAACAAAGCTTTCTTCCAACTCAAAGCATCGGCCACAACATTAGCTTTACCGGGAGTATAGCTAATATCGAGGTCGTAAGAAGCCTGAAACTCAAGTCAACGAACTTGCATCTGATTCAAATCCTTCTGGGTGAAGATATATCTCAAAGACCGATGATCGGTGAAAAGCTCAAACTTCGCTCCCAAAAGATGATGCCTCCAAAATTTCAAAGCAAAGACAACAACAAGCAACTCTAAATCATGAGCAGCATAATTAGCCTCATGGGTTTTCAACTAACGGCTGGAATAAGCAATGACCCTACCATCCTGCATGAGAACAGCACTCAATCCCTCACGACTAGCATCAGTGTATACTGTCAATCCCTCACTTCCATTCGGAACGGTAAGAACTGGTGCGAAAGTAAGCTTGCTCTTTAACTCAGCGAATGCAGCTTCACATTTCTTATCCCAGATAAACTTAGCATTCTTACGAGTCAAAGCAGTTAGAGGTGCAACAATTCGAGCAAAATTCTCAATGAACCTTCGGTAATAACCGGCAAGGCCCAGAAAACTACGAATCTCAGAAGGAGTCTTAGGAGTTTCTCGATCCTATAACAGAATAGGGAGAAATAAGAACAACAGAAAAGATAGAATAATTAAATGATGAAGGAAAAAGAGAAAGAAAGAAAGACTTACATTGATCGCGGTGATCTTGACTGGAACAACAGAAATTCCATTACTAGAAACAATACGTCCAAGGAATCGGACTTCATCCTTCCAGAAATGGCATTTAGAAAATTTAGCCTTCGATTAATGAGTTCTAAGAGTCTCCAGAACAGATTTCAAATGCGACTCATGCTCTTCCTTGGTTTTAGAGAAAACAAGGATATCATCAACAAAGACTAGAACAAATTTATTAAGCGCACCACAAAAAACACGATTCATCAAATCAATAACGAAAGCAGAAGCACTAGTCAAACCAAAAGGCATGGCTAACCATTCATAAAACCCATTCTCAGTACGAAAAGTAGTCTTGGGAATACTTTCCTCAACAACCCTGAGCTGGTGGAACCTGTGGCAAGATCAAGCTGAGAGAAAACAGTAGCACCATAAAGCTGATCAAACATATCATTGATACGAAGCATTGGATATCTGTTTTTCATAGTGAACTTGTTCAGCTCCCTATAATCAACACACATTCTCAAGGATCCATCGGACTTAGTGACGAAAACCACCGCTACTCCCCATTCTGAATGGCTAGGTCTGATCAGACCTTTGGAGAACAAGTCCTCAATTTGCTTTCCCAACTCAACCTTCTTACAGGGTGCCATTCTTCTAGGAGGAAGAACTACAGGTCGAGCTCCAGGAATAAGATCAATATGGAAATCAATTTCCCGCTTAGGAGGTAAAGCAGTTACTTCACCAAATACATGGGATATAATCTTACCACACGGGTTGAATGAAGATCACCAGGAGAAGAATCCAAAGAATAAATAAAATTGCCAGCAAAATCCTGAGGTATGCGACACTGAATAATCAAGGGATTTCCTTGATTATCAACAAGATAAACAGACCGGGCTTACAAAGAGATATGGGCATCATGCCTACCAAGCCAATCACTTCCAAGTAATAAATCAAAAGCATCGAAGCCCAGAACATAGAATTCACCACTAAAGAGATGATTAGAATAGAGAAGTTTCACTTGCTTACAAATCCTATTAAGGTTTGCGGGCCTCCAATGGGATTTAAAACACATAAGGTACATAAGCGTACTCAGGAGAAAGGAGATGCTTGAATTTATCACACAATTCAACATAAATTAAACTATGGGAAGCTCCAGTATCAAATAAAACACGAATAGGATGTTGAAATAAAGAAAAGGTGCCTTAAAGAGTACCTTGGTCATCACCAGGAGTAGGAGCTGGAGAAGATGCAGAGGTGACAGCAAATATACCATAAGGCTTACCCTTCTATGGGTAGGGCAATCCTTTCTGAAATGGCCAGGCTGAAGACAGATATGGCATAGATCACGCCTCAACAACTGAGCAGGTGGAGGAATAGTAGCACCAGCTAAAGTAGGATAACTATTGGCATAGTGTCCCTTCTGATCACATTTGAAGCAGGTGATGGTAGAAAGGTCAACATGCTGCCTCTGAGAAGAAAAAGACGATGAAGATCCCAAACCCGGATTCTTGAGCCAATTCTTCTTCTACTGCTGGAAATTAGGCTTTCTCTTCTTAGAGTTAGCAGAGGGAGA
Source organism: Allium cepa (assembly GCA_030765085.1). Classification (NCBI taxonomy): domain Eukaryota; kingdom Viridiplantae; phylum Streptophyta; class Magnoliopsida; order Asparagales; family Amaryllidaceae; genus Allium; species Allium cepa. Next base: position 686,183,963 of record CM060932.1, on the reverse strand, counting down.
CTGAGATAAAGGAGCACCAACAACAGCAGGACCCTTAGAAGTAGGGTTCTTATAAAGAATAGCCATATCCATAAGTCCAGTGAAAGAGCTGTGAACATGGGCAATAAGTTGATCATAGTACTCAGGACGAGCACCAGCTATGAACTTCTCATTCTTCTTGAGAGGAGTGTCTATCAGTCTAGGACCAAACTTAGAAAGTTCGTTGAACTTCCTCTCATACTTTGAAAAGACATGCTTCCCTGCTTGAGATCCATGAACTCCCTATAAAGCTGGGATTTCCTGGCCTCAGGCATCCACTTAGCAACAAAAGCATCCCTGAAAAGATGATGGATAAGCTTAGAAAAGGCATGAAAGAGATAAAAAAACAGAATTCAAAGAAACACAATAAGATACCTAAACTGCTCCCAAGTTATATCAGCCTCGACGGTGTTAACCGTAACAGACTCCCACCAATCTTGGGCAGCCTCCTGTAACTGCCATGCTACTAACTGACGCTTATGAGCATCAGTAATCTCAAGACCAGTAAATATCCTTTCTAAACTCTGTAATCATTGCTAGGCTTCAATAATGCTCTCTGAACTGGTAAACTTGGCTCCACCAAGTTGAGAGAATTCCTTACAGAGAATAGTAAACCTAATAAGTGCAACAGGCTGAGGAGCTGGGGCAATACCAAGACCCCTACCTCTGGCATTTCCACGATTCATCCTAAAAAGTCAAGAATGAATTTTAGGACAAAGGTAAAGAGAAGCCAAAGATAAATTTACTTGGAAAGATATCCTAAAAAAAGAAAATACTAACAAGGTAGATACAAAAGGAAGGAAGTTTAGAAAAAAAAATTCCTTTAAAACAAGAAAATTTTATATCAAAATAATCTTTGAAAAATCCTTTGAAAAATCATTTTAAAAATCAGTTTATACTTTGAAAATACGTTTTCTCACAAAGAATGATTCTGAGGTTGATTTCACTCATTCGGGTATTTCTACCCTATCTGTAATGAGTTTTTGCTCCACATGCTAAGATTTGCCTAAAACCAAAGCTTTGATACCAACTGTAATGACCCACTATTTTGGACCATTCAAATCGACAATAATCCTCACATGTCATACTTGAGTAATTCAAAATAACAGATTGTAATAAAATTTAGAGCAAATAAAATCAATCACAGGCACAGAAATATCAGAATAACTCGCAGCGGAAATTAAAATACCATAGTAGTTCATGAAGCTACTATAACAAAGTCTCAAAACAAATACGTAAAATCAGTCTGAAAACAAACACAATAGAAATCCCAAATACATAGAAGTCCACTAATAAAGAGATGAAGTAGATCAACTGAAACTGAAATAGATAAATAACTAGATAAGCAGAATCTCCAGCAATTCCTAGCTAAAGAAAGAGAAATCCAAAGATGTGAATACTCAGGCTAACCCGAGCGTAAATAAAACACAAACACTCGAGTCAGGACATACATACTTATACAATGTAAACCAACTCAAGTGAACTGGAATGTACAAGTAAATTAGAGGATGCTTGGGACCGCCCATCCTCTAAGGATCCGTTAAACTATTTGTTATGTAGTAATATTCGCTATTATAATAATGTGTAATAGTAAAATAAACATACTTTAAAATAGCGTTAAGGGTTACCCATATAGCCCTTAACACATAACAGTGCCAGTAGTCTATACAGTACCTGCATATCTCTTGATCGTGAGACTATGAGAAGATACTCCATAGGTACGACACAAATCAAACTAGTAGTAAAGCTCGCTATGATAGGTGACAAGCCACACAAGGCAATGCAAGGGTAGATATACCAATTACGCACACGGGCTGGTGGTAATGTAGCAGCCACTACACCCACCTCGGAACGCACTCCTAAATCAAAGGGCGACCACCAAAACAATCATGAAGTAATAGAATGGTATCGAAGAAATGTGTCAGATAGGAGGAATGACCTCACTTGGCCCGAGATCGCACCTGTTTTAGCCACTTTATGCCAACTCACGGGAGTCGGGTCCACGTTCATACCACAATAGGATCGTCGCCACCATCCTACTTCATTCTGGAACTCCACCACGTACACAGTTATTAAAGTGGTTTTCAGTATCGACAGAGTGTATGTCCATATCCGATCCCGGTCTCTTTAACAACCAACCGTTATTATAACCCGTGGTTATACATTTCAAAATGGTATTTTACTTCAAAAAAAATCAAATATCACTTCAAATTCAAATCGTTATCGAAATAAAGATCAAATCACTTCAATCCATTTCAAAATATCAAAATATCATATCCTTTCAAAACCACATTTCAAAATGGTTTATATTTCAAATCAAAATACTCCATTTAAACAATTTAAAAGTGAAGTCATTATACTTACTAATCAAATATTCATTTTCCAAAAATTTAGCTTTTTCTGAACTCATTTATTCAGTTGAAAACTACAAAACATTGAAATTTCAGCTTTTCACGGCACTTAGAAAATGCTGCGGTAAGTTATATTTGAAAACAATACGTTTCAGCAAAGACAACATTTAAAACTGCTGTAGTAGTGCAGTTACACTTGAAAAATCTCATTTCAGCAAACTGTAGCAGTTATCAAGTGCTACTGTAGCCCTTTTATTAGTTTCATATTTTAGTTTTCATTCTGCAACCATAGCACTTACCAAGTGCTACAGTACCACTTAGTTAAATTTCAACCATATTTTATTTGCATCAGCCACAACACTTACAAAATGATGTAGTGTCCTTTATTTAAGATCTTAAGTTAACTTCAAAAATGGTAGCATTTCAGAAATGCTGTTAATTCAATTTCCAGATTTTAATACAATTTCAGAAAAAATTAAACTTTGATTTTAACCATTTTAACTTATAAAAAATCATATTTTTTTCTACTCAAAAATGTTCATTTAAATACCCTTTAACTTATGATTTTTATAAAGTAAAAATTTATACATAAAATCAAATTTTTAATAATTCTCTCATTAAATTCAAGCATACAAATTTCTATTCTTTGCATTTTAAAAATTAACTTAACACTTAAGTTTTAATTACCATTTCAAAATATATAAACTTAATTTCCATTTTATTTACTTAACTTAAACTTCATTTTTTAGACAAAATCTCAAATTTCAAAATTTAAGTTATATTTCAAATTTCAACTTAACCATTCATTTATTTCACATTTTAACTTGTAGAAAATCATTAACACTTTATAAAAATCATTTTTAATTCAATTTAAATCAAAATATCATAATATACAATTTTAAAATATTTAAAAATTTTCAAAAAAATATATAAAATAACCACGGGTCTGTATAAAATTTTCTAATCTAAGTCAAGTGATACGGATAATATATCATTTCAATCCGCAATTTACAACGAAAAATCCAGGTTGTATCATTTCAAACCGCAATCCCAAGTTAAATAAAATAAATAAAAATCGCTCAGGCCTATCATTTCAGCCCATAACGTTTTTTTTTCCTATTCTAAAGTCCGTTCGGGTATGTATCATTTCAACCCATAGTGATTCTATTCTATAAGGAACTTGCAATGCGAGAACAGAATAAAATAAATAATATAGCAACATATAGCAGTATCAGATGATGTGACAGGTTTATAAACAAGGGTTAACATCATATGATTCATATCACAGGCAGGTATTACATGATATAATATTTTACACATTCACTTGTTATCAATTCACAGTGCTATATATATGAATGTCAAGCGTGAATACTCACCTTTTCAAGCTGGAGTTAGCAAATCAAACACACAGAAAAGTCCAGAAAGCACAATACAACATGACTTTTGATTCAAGTGAGTGGAGAGGCATGATCTTGTAAACAACAAACAAAACAAGATAATATAAACATATATACTCAACACAAAATTTAAATTGAACAATTGGAAATTAAAATTAACAAAAGAGAAAATGGATTTACCATGCCTTAACCACTCAAGTGCTCGGCCATAGGGTATCATATGCTCGGCCATGATTGTGTTTTAGGCTCGCGTATGGGTCAAACCACATGGCTACATAGGGATGTGAAGGAGTAGGAGTTACAACATGGGGAAGGTCAAAGGACAAGGCAAAATAGTAATGTATGGTGCACCACTAGGATCGACCATGACATCAATTGGGTTCGGCCATGCATGGTACAGGTCAGGTCAGTAGTGAAGCTGCGGCCAGAGGTGAAGTTAGCAGGTGGTGGTGGTTGTAGGGGTGATGGCCGAAGTGAATATGGAGGGAATGGTGAAATATGTGGTCGGCTAGGCACTTTGCAAGGAGTGTTTTGTAGAGTTTTGTGGTGATGGCTCCATATAGTGGCACAGCCAGATCTGGACAAGGGGAAAGGAGGTTGTTGCTACCGTGGATGGTGATGATGGTTGTCGGTAGAGATGATGGTGGCAGTGGCCGAGCAAAGCACAAGAGAGATCAAGACAAAATCAATGGAAAATGAAGAGAAAAGTAAGAAAAGAAGCTATTAAAAACTTACAAAATTTTTTCTCAAGTGAGGCAGCCGTGAATTGCGAAGTGGTGAGAAACTTTTTCACATGAATGATAATAAGAAAACACACGGCTAATGCAAGAAAATGTACGGCCAAAGCAAAAAAATGAAAGGTCAAAGGAAATGAAAAGACAAGGCTAATGAAAAGTCACAAGTTGAAATGGCTTTGTCTCTTCAAATTTCTACTTCTTTTAATTAAAGATAAACAAATAGAAAATCAAGTAAATAAAATAGAAAATGAAAACAAAATAAAGTAGAAATGAAAATGAATAAATATTTTTAGGAAAATAGAAAAAAATAAGAAAATAGTTTAATAAATTGAAACTAGAATTTAAAATTATAAAAAAAAATACAATTAGCATTAGAAAATTATAACTACACTTTTAAAAATGTTTTAAAATAAAATCTTGAAATAAAATTAATTTCAAAAATATTTTCAAAATGAAATAAAATCTAATTGAAAAATATTTTCAAAAATCTTGGGTTGTTACATCGGCAGTTTTATGGTGGTTGCGACTGAAAGGAGCGTGTGCTGGAGGAGGAAGGCCCAGTTTTGATTCACGGTGATGGGGAGTTGATGCATGATCATTGGGTGGTTAAATTTGGATTGGTGGAGGGGTTGTGATTTCTGCGTGAGCATTTGGGAAGAAGGTAATGTTATTAATTCTAATTAAAATTTAATGAAAATAAATTTGTGAGTATATAAAAAAGGTAAAAAAAAGAATATTTTTTAACTTAAATGTTAATTTAAAATATTTATTAAGGTAGTTAGGATATATATATATATATATGTATGTATGTATGTATGTATGTGTGTGTGTGTATATATGTATCATATTATGGAATTGAATATTTATAAATGGCATACTTCATTCAGACAAGTTATGAACGGAATGAAACAAGTCGAGAATGGTTCATAGCTGGAAAATCAACGCATAGGAATTTGGTTTGGGATTTTTAGGAGTCCGCTGGAATTTTAAATTAAAACAAACGTTGTTTGATTTAGTTTAAAATCTGGATGTTCGGAAAAATAAAAATCAAGGTGAGGATTCTCACTCATTTAAATTACCGAATTAATTTTTAAATATTTAAAATTAATTATTGGATTTCTGATTGAATTTAATAATTATTATCAGTTTGGATGTTATAATATATATAGTAGTATATATATTAGTAGTTGGATATAAACGCGCCGATTGGAGCGAATGAGACCCTATGCGCCCCGCATAATAGCGGATGACCCTATATTACCGCGATATCCCGCCTCAAAGTGGGATTGGTATTTTATGTTGTCTAACATCTGTAGATGCAGGGAAACATGTTGGAGGATCCAACTTGTTTCCTTAAAAATATATTAATTGTTCATATATATTGATATATGATGTGTGTGAATAAATCTGCTATAGACTTTGTTGTGATTGAATTTTGGATGCTATAGTAGCACAGACCTTAATTTTGATATTTTAAATACCATAAATATTATTATTGAATTCTAAGAAATTACAAGGAGTTATTGAATATAAAAATAATTATATCGAAATTTTGACTATTTAAAAATAGATTGGTTGAATAAACGATAAATTTGTGTTTTTGTTGTACTTACTGTTCGTAAAATTTTTAATATAGACTCTTAAAAAAATTGTACAAGAGATTTTTAAATGATATCCGAAAATATAAAAATAAGTTGAAACCGATATTAAAATTTTTATTGGCGAAATAAATGGAATTTATAAGGAAATGGATTTATAAAATGAAATTTTATAAATAATTTATAAATAAGATTCGTTTTTATAAACAAGTAAAATTCTAAAGAGTTATAAAAATTTATAACCGATGTTTATAAATAAGGGAAAACAATAGCAGGTGCTAAATTGGGAATATAAAATTCATAAGGTGAATTTATATTAGAATATGGAAACAGTGTTGAGGAAACTAGTGGATATTATTTTTGAAAAGTGAAAATGGTTAGGAGAATCGGGATGAAATCGATGGGTTATGAATCGAGAGGAATCCATAAATTAATTCTTTATTGAGATTTTAAATATATATTTTTATTACTAAGAAATTAAGCTGTTTTTTTATAAGGGAAGTTTTATTAGCAAACTATGTAATTTTGAACTAGTAGACTTGAAAAAAATCGAAAAGTGAAATATTCAAATACTTAGTATTTATTTTAATAAATCCTAATTTTTAAAATCAACATTGAAAATTGATTTGTTTATCTAAAAATGAATTATTGATGTTTATAAAAAAAAGTTACGATATTTTAAATAATTACTTGAACATGTTTTAAAAAAAATTATTATTCTTTAAATACTTATTTTATATATAGAGAGTTTTGTAATTATTTAAATTTACTGATAAATCTTCTTGAGGTTTGGAAACGGGGTTTATTCAGTAGATTGGGTTTATAAGAGAAATTCTCAACATGGAATTTGGGGGAAGCTTTTGAAAAATTTCCGAAGTATTTAATAAAAGCGAACTTCGAAAAATGAAATAGGATTCATAAAAAAAATAGAAATGGATATTTGGAATTATAGACAAGTGTTTTGACTTTGGAAATATTAAAAGAAATTAATTAAGGAACCCCAGAACTTATAGAATTCGTTATATACGAGTTAAGGAATTTACAATATAAATTGTGAAGGATTTTGAGAAAAGAGAAATAAATGGAACTTTCTTAAGTGTTGAAAAGTAAGGGGTTTAGAAACATATATTTTTAAATATTTTTCTAAGTGTTGAAATAAGAGATGGTTTGAAATATCCCAATATGGTATATGTAATTGAGTTTTCTCAATTTTTGAAATATTGGAAGGGTCTTAAATATATATCTTTTAAAGATATTTTGAAAATAAATTTTGGAAAATTTATAATAAGGCCTTATGTCTGCTTATGGATATTCATTGGTAGTTAAATAACCGACTATCAAATCTGGCCAAAATCGTTGATCGTTTTGAAGAGACCGAGATCAAATTTAATTATCCAAAAACCACTTCGATCCGATTTGAGCGTTACGAATGGATATCATAAAGATTGTGAAGACGGTGATTCGGTTTGTCCAGACCTAGGACGGCCTATATGAATGAATGCTATCATTGCATCGTTGCTTGGAAGGCGGTGTTAGCATTCCAAGCATGAATGCTATTCTAAAGGTAAACGTATTCTCAAGCCTCATCAACTGGAAATGACTAAAACATGAGAGATGCAGTAAGGCTAAATGGGTCGCATCTAATTAGGATATGTTTATTACCTTTCTAGATACCCTCAGAAATATGTTATAAATTATGGATATGGTTGTGCATGGAAAAAGTGAGCGCTCGATTTAAAGGTGGGAACACCCAGGGCGATAGCATATTCGGTACTATCCATGTTAGAGGTCGGCGGGTCTTGTGTTGGCAGGGGATCCCGGAAAGATCCTTGGTACATTTTTCTAGAGGTGTACTGTGATGGGCGGTATCCCAGTAGCCCAGTCATTATATGAAATCCAAAAATCCAATACAAGCCTTTACAGTTTTGATTGTAGAGCCTACTATGCTGGAATTTACTTAATGTAACAATTTTAGCTATTTGAATAAGTATTTGTACTTAGACTGTATTATAATATCAAAGGATTTTTTATAAAATATTTTGGTTATTGTAAGGGTAAAACTCGGCGTGTTTATGTGTGATGCGGTCTTACGAGATATCTTTGTTTTTCAAAGGCTTTGATAACTTTAAGAATTCAAGTTGAATGTATTTTCTCACGCTAGTTTTATAGACTGACTCGGGTGTTATTTTATTATAATGCTCGGGTTAGACCGAATATTACAGATTCAGGTTAGGATATTATGGAGCTTAGGAGACGAGCTGGATGACAGAGATGTATAACAGTACTTGATGTTGTTCCGCTATGTGTAGATTGTACAGTCAACACTGGTGAGGATAAGTTATAATAACTGTCCATATTGATGTATTGATTGTTGTACTCTGATGATTGTATATATATTTACAACTACAGATTCTTTTATACAAAAATCTGTTACTATATATTATATTTGTTCCGCTGCGATTGTGAGATTCTATATTGTTGTTTCTGTTTCTTCTTCTATCTCTTCTTCTTCACCCCCAACAATCGGTATTTCCGGCACTTGAATATTCGGCATGTTATACAGTGAACGTATTGATGTCGATTTTCGAGAGTCGAAAATCTCGGGATCGCTGCAATTGGTATTAGAGTTGAAGGTTAAGGGAAAATTTTGGCTTTGGTGCGGATTACTCATTAGAGATAGGGTCAGTAGCACTCTATAATGAGTTTGAGTGTATTAATAAATATGAGTGCGTATTTGTTAACAAATATAAAATGTTTTACATTGTGTTGATTTATCTGTTGAATGACATATAAATTCGGATCGAGTAATGAGACGCCACTAAATCGATAGGAGTTTCTAAACACTTGAACACGGTAAATCGACACAGCATTGATTTGAAGCGGGTAAATGAAATAATTTTAATCAAACTATATTTTGATATAAAAAGATATAATTTTATGAAATTATTAAAGTATATTGATACGTTTGGATGTTATTATTATAATCAAGATAAGATTATAAAATTGAAATGGTTATAGATAACCAAATAGAGATTGTATAAGTATAAATTGTACAAATGAGTTAAAAACTAAAAATCTATTCAAACCAGAAATTTGGATGCTCTTGGTTCCAGAATTCCTCTATTTACAATAAAATCATTAGAACCCCAATACAAAATTATTATATCCCAAATAACCTTTTAGATTAACATGGATGATATTTGTACTGTGTTAAATTTGATAACTTTATTGATTTTTTATTTTTAGACAACAATATATAAATTTTATTTGATTCCGAAATACGAAATCAGCACTCAATTAGAGTCATGCTGCATTGTAAGTTGGATTAATGTTTACAAAAGCGTAAACGTGTATAAATTATGTTTTATACCGACTTGCTGCAATGATAAATAACCGACAGTTGAAATAGGACCACGCCACCTGAAATGTATGAACAAACAACAAATAGACAGCTTGCAAATTTTTCTCAAAATTTGTCCTTTTCTTTTCCTAGGAATATGGGACTAAAATTTACTAAAAACCAGATATTTTTATTATATCAAATTACAATTACAAACTAAAATCATAATGTGAAAAAAAGAGAGATCCAAAAAGTTAAGAGATAGAAAGAGAGAGACATAGATATATGCATGCTGTTGTCTCATTTCTCTCTTTTCATCTCTTACATTAAGATTCTCTTTGTCTTATCTTCTCTTGGTTCTCCTTTTTTTGGCGTTCTAGAGCTGTTTTGATTCATCGTTTCATCTTTGTAGCTGTATTTAAGGTAACTGGATCTCTCTCGTTGTATAATTTGCATAATATGATTTTTCGTTTGTTATACACTCGTCATTGTAAAGATTTGATCTTTTTTGTGTATTTTTCATGGCAACGTCGATCTATTCTGAAATGGATTTTTGTTAAATCACACGAATGTATCGAAATTTCGCTCAAGATAAATTTAAGCGCAATGTTAATTCTTAATTGCACGATTCCCCTCATTTAGTTAATGGGCATAATGGAAACTGAAATTTGGATCTAGGTTCTTGTCTTATAATCGCCTTTCTTCTCATTTTAATTTGTTGTTAATTCAAGAACCTTGGTTAAATCTATTTTCCACAATAAGAAAATTGGTAAATACTACCCTCAAATTCTAAAATGAAAGATTACCTTTTGCTTTATATGAATTGTTCATACTTGGATTCTTGCTAGTACCCCAAAACACGAATAAAATATGTGATGTGCTTGCTGCGAAAAAATAATAATATATTCTTGTAATATCTAAGCGATGATTCATGGTTTTATTCTTCATTTACAGGAATATTTAGTATAGACATTAAAAGGATTCAACTTGAGACAAGGTATGCCATTTTGTATGGGTAGAAAATCCTCTACTCGCTTTTGTATGTTCTCAAAAGTTCGTGCAAGCAGAAGACCTAAAGGAAGCACACCGGTTTATTTAAATGTTTATGACTTGACACCAATGAATGGTTATGTCTATTGGGCTGGTCTTGGTATATTTCATTCAGGAGTCGAAGGTAACTCAATGCATTTACATCAATTTGGTTATTTATGTGGAAGATGGAGAAGTTTTTAGCATTTATATCAATTTACACCAATGAAATGTGAAAAAGGAGACATTAATAACCTGCTAACTGCTAAGTTTTATGTTCTTATAATATAGTTTTTAGTATATCTGTGCTTATAACAACTGTTTAGATTGGTCAGTCTCATTGGTTCAGTATAGAGTTGCCACTTCAGTAGTAGATAGGGAAGTTTTTAGGATTTGATGGACCATATGACTCAGAACCTATGTATGAATATGACACAAGGATTTCTGTGATTTTTTTACTTGATATACCAATTCTTCATTTTATTGTTAACCATTGACAAATTGGATTGATCAACTAAGTTTACGACATGGATAGGGTGTTTCTATTGTCCCAAAGTTTTAGACTTTGCTATAAATTTTTGCTCGTGATTGGTTATTTGGTGCCATGAAACCAAACTTGGTCAAATTTGAAGCTGTATATTCCAATGCCTGTGTCTTAATGTTTCATTTTTTATTTTTGTTTTTTTTTGTTTTTTTTTGTGGAAGTGTAAATTGTTTGAGATTTATTTCAAAAAAATGCCACATAGCCAGCACACCGTGTAGGTTTGATGTTGTATCAGTATATTTGCACAGGTGTGCTGAGCATCTCGTGCCCCATTATGACTTCAAATCCTTCCTTAAATGAGAAATAAGAAATGGACTAAATTAGCCTATATGTGTATTTATCACCTAGTCATTGATACATTTGAGAATGACCAACATTTAGTTGTGAGAAAGTAAGAAAATGGTTGTACTGCAAAGCTTGAGTTTTTTCTATGCGAGCAGACGTTCCAAACAAATGAGCTTTATTTCAGTTTTCCCTCGTTCCGCAAGTGAACATTACCTCGAATGATCAACCAATTAAATACCATTAATTTCAGTATTGTTCGACGGCTGTTTGTCTTATTGAGGCTCAATATATATGGTCTTATTGAAGCATTATATATACGGCCTTATTGATGCATTATATATGGTCTTAGTTCACGGAGTGGAATATGCATTTGGAGCACATGACTATCCAACAAGCGGCGTTTTTGAAGTAGAACCAAGACAATGTCCAGGCTTCAGTTTTAGAAAATCTATTTTCATTGGCACAACCTGCTTAGACCCAATGCAAGTTCGTGAATTTATGGAACTTATTTCTTCCAACTACAACGGGGATTCGTATCACTTGATTATGAAGAACTGCAACCATTTCTGTAAAGACATTTGTTTCAAATTGACTGGAAACTCCATCCCAAAATGGGTAAATCGACTTGCAAGAATAGGTATGGACATATAATAGATGATATTTCCCTTTGATGTTTTAGTTTTAGCGGTCCTTTAGATAACTTAAGTAGATTTTTCAGTTTTCTAAAAGCAAAGGTCAGAAAGTCAATTTGGATAAGTAAAAAAAATAGAAACTTCTCTTTTTTTGGCCTAGTTTGTAAAAGAAGAAAAGACTTACTAATTGATTATGTAGGTTCACTCTGTACTTGCATACTGCCTGAGTCTCTAAAGGTGTCAGCTGTACAAGATCCTGATTACTACATTGATGAATATAGTGGGGAGAGAAGTAGATTGAGAAGCTCATTCAGTTGTTTATCTTCATTTTCAAGACGGCAACAGCAGCAGCAGCAACAACAACAAAAGGCCTTCACACCGCCTTCTCCGTTGAAGAATCGGATTACAACGTGACAAGAAGAATACTTTAAATTTTTGTATATTGATGAACCATGTTACTGATTAGTTTGCACTTGTCGCATATGAATATACGTTGCAAAGAGGGAAGCTGGGAATGTACTGAATGACCGATGTAATTCAAGGATTGTTCCCCTTTGTTTATTTTTCCTGTAGAACTTGGTTATTGTTGAGTGTAAAGTCCGTGAATTATGCTTGTTTCCCAACTGGGTTTTTATAGCCCTTTTCAGGTATTTCCTTGTACAGCTGCTTTGCTCTGTTTCCTCGGTGTGAGGGAATTAGACCGTTAATGGTCCATGCATCCAACGCTGTTGGAAGTGCCATCATCAACGATCCAATTCCTTTTATCCCTTATGATCATACCACTATCAATCCTTAATTACGATTTTCTAATTTCTTTCCAATCAATTTCTCCTCTTCCTACACATCAATATTAGATAACGATTTCGACCATGAAGGTGCGGTTGATTTAATTATGATAACAAAATTTTGAATAGAAGAAACCACGAAAATACATCGATTCACGCTTCAATTTACAGACGCTTGCATTAGGTTATCAACAATCTTGTTATACGACCAGTATACCAAAATGGAGACCAATATGTTATAAACTCGTCACACAAGTTTATGAATCATATTTCCATTACTTTGAAATTCTGTATTAGTAATTTTAGATAATAACTATGTTGTAATTACTTTAAAAGTACAAACTGTAGCAATCACAACAACAAATTGCTCTATTAAACTATAGTGATAAACAAGCGTTATACTACTTCGTAGAAACAGCACAACGTTGAAACGGAAAAATTACAGAATGATGTATATAAATATATAAGTAAACAGAAATCTAACCGGATGAAAAAGAAAATTACGTCCGAGGCTTGTCGTAATAATTTTCTTAAGACTTTATTCAAAGTCTTCCAAGATACAACAGACGTGATCCGCTCAAGATTGTGATGTGTATGATCTTCTGTGTGATATGCAGAAGCGCACGGATCTGAAGATTAAGAAATGAAGAGAAAGAAGAGAAAATTCAGAATAGTTTACTGATTAGGTTTCCTTCTCCTTTTATAGGCTAATTCCCAACAGTTATATCTGTTGGGAACAGCCGCATCTCTTCGCCTGCAACGACAAAAAACTGTCGTGCTTTGCAACAGCCGCGTCTCTTCATTTGCAACAGCCAAGAACTGTTGTGGTTTGCAATAGTCGCGTCTCTTCATTTGCAAATCCGCGTCCGGTCAGACAGTTGGCAACATGCATTTCCAATCCACTAATCGCTTCTATTCGAATTTAAACGGTTGAAAACTGTTTATTCTGTGCAGCAAAATTATAACACGGTCCACTCTTGTTAGATCCGGACCCAGCCCCAGCCCGGTTCAGGACGGACGGGCGGCGCGCTTGTGTCAGTTCATGGTCATATAGGTCCTCCCCTTCGCACAAAATTACCTGACCGTAACCTCCAATATGTGTTTGAGAAAAGTTGTATATAAGCATGAACATTAACTTATTTTTGGCGATGTGGGACAATGTCTCATTTACTATAAAGGGCCTCTAACAATTCCCCACATGCATGATGATATATGTCTCCCCCACACAAAGTATAATATCACACAGTTCATATGAAAATAATACTTTATCAAGGATAATGTGATGACCCTGATTTTATGAGAAACTTTATAATTTAAATTAGTTCATGTTTGCTTAAAAAATTTTGCATTGAAAAATAAACTGTTTTGCAAGTGTATGGTTTATATATGAATGTGTACACAAGATAGTGCACACATATGCATATATTCTTCTGCATAATGAAATAGGTATAAATTAATCTATAAATTAGAGTAAATAATTTAGAAATACATATTGGGTGGAAGACATGATTATGTCTTTAATAAGTTTGACATAAAAGAAAATAAACATAGGCAGAAATAATAAATACCTGTAGAAAAATGTTAGACAGTTAAAATTATTTACATAAAAAGAAAATAAAGACTTAGGCAAAAATTAAGCACACATATGATATGCATGTGCACAGGCAAGTACTACTGGTAGAAAACAAAGCTTGCATGGAAATGGTATGAATCTCTAAATAAACACTTTATCTATTTTCAGTAATTCCCTTTGCTCAGTAAAAATTAAAGTCATGAAGATAACATGACCCGGGGTAAGATTAAAAATATATATAATAAGGATGATTTTCTGAAAAGTATAACAAGGACCACATACCCTTTTCTTTTTATGAATCAAGTGTAAGGCAAAGCAAATTATGGGGTAAAACTGACATTGGGTAATTTCATAAAACCCTAGTAACAGCCAGGGTTTATATAAGGAGGCTTAGTGTAGTGAGATCATACACATTTTGCTCTTCATAACCTAAAGGAAAAAAATAAAAACATAAGTCAAAAAAAAATAAAAAATAAGGAGCACCAGTTAATAGAGTTAGAGGAAGGCAGAGGATCAAAAGAAAAGAAAAGCTTAAGAAAAAGGAAATAAGGTGAGTAACCTCACCGAAAACTTTGGCATTAAGTCCTGAATATTGAGGCAGCCTATTTGAATTAATAGTTCACTTTTGCAAGTTATGTTCATTTTATGATTTAATGATTTGGGTTTGTTAATGATCTGTTCAAGTGTAAAACCTTTCACAATTATTCATTCAAAATAATAAGAGTCATGGATTGCATGTTTGAAATGTTTATCTGTGCTGTGAATTATCTTTGAGATGGAATGATTTCTTTTTATGGGTTTTCTTCATAAAGTTATTTATCAAATCTCAGGGTTCATGTTGTGAATTTATGGTCTAAAATGGAAAGAAGTATGGGGCTGCAACATTGTGTTGTTGCTTATGTCTCATGTTAACTGAATATATATATATATATATATATATATATATATATATAAGTGCAATGTTATACATGTGTTGAACTTCTATGATTTTATGAACCATTTAAATTAGAGCTTAAACTTGTGGTTTAGCCAGATCTAAAGATTAATAAAGATCCGATCGAACCATAGGTAAGAGGAGATAACCAGTAAACTAATTATGACCATATGTTTATGACTTGATTCATTGAAACCCACAGATAAAATAACATACTAAGAAATCACATCTGTTTTCATTATTAAATGCTCGCTTCTAAGAATTTGACTTAATAATCTTTGGATGAATACATGTTAATTGAATTGTTTATTTTTCTCTGATTGAAAAGTGAAATGCAGAGGGGATTAGCATAATTATGACAAAGGGAAAATAACACTTAGTAATTAACTAAGGACTTTGGGTCTTAGGGCTACAAAGGATGGCTTGGCAAGGTGAATATTGTAAGCTCACACATGGTATGTTTATACCCAGGGGCCTGAGTGTGCTGGGTTAACAGAGAGATGTCCCAGGCAGTGTGTGGTTTAACACGAGAAAGTAGCTAAAGACCATATGACACTTGATAATGAACAATAGAAATAGGTTCAGGTGAGGCTTGGGTGAAGTCCCTGATGGCCAGTAAGTTTGTAAAGGGGGTTTGATGACTGAATTGATGATTGCATGGGTTAGTTTAGGATGTTTTATTGGTGAATCTTATGATTGTTTTCTCGAACTTAACCACTTGGATCATGCATAATTTGTTTTGCTCTGTTATGAATGCACAAGCCTTACAAAAACATGCACAAAAAAATGACACTGAGTTTCTTAATTCATTCAAAGTATTTAAATATAAATAAAGTCATATAAAATCATGTTTTCAGGTAGATTACTCATACCAGACATTAGTTTGACCCTTGTGTGTTTATGCACCATTGGGTGTCTCAATTTGTATGAGGCAGTTAATGGTGATTGTGCAGGTAAATAAGCATTTCACTGATCAAGCTCTGGATGTATTAGCTGCTTAAGAATTGGATGATATAAATACAGATTTACTGAAGTTAAAGTAGAAGTTTAAGTCAAATTTATGTTGTATTATGTTGTTAAAGTTTCTTAGAAAGGAACTAAAGTATGGTTGTTTTCTGTTTTGTAAGTATTGAACTAATATGGGTGTTTCAGCTGAACTTGTGAGTTGCTTGTGAAAAATGCTTTTCGGAGTAATGTAGTTTCCTTTCTTAGCTTCAGAATGATTTGATTATAGTAGTAGAAAATCTTAGATGGCAAGCATGTAAGAACTGAATGAATAAACCAGTATTTAATATGAGAAATTCATGTTTAAAGATGATGTAAAAATTTGGCAAATAGATGTTTTGAATCACCATAGGAAGAACCCAGAATAACATACACTTTGTTTAAAAATGAATGCAAGATGAAAGGCTAACCTGACTATTTTACTAAGCCTGGGTTCAACCACTCTCAAATGCTTTAAACTCAATTTGCAGTGGAGCTAATAACTCAAATATAGGGAAGGTTTAATTATTTCTAAGTTAAAAAAAATTAGACACTAAATATTTTCCAGTGAATATATATATATATATATATATATATATATATATATATATATGTACAGGAACATGCACACACATACACCATTTAAAAGCACAGTTCATTCAGAAATAAAATTACGGGTAACACATACAAATGCTAAGTTTAGAAGGCACAATATCAATAGTGAAGCAACAATAGGTAAAACTGGGAAAAACAGAACTTTTAGGAGCATTATTGCTATGCAGAAACTATTGATGATTTCCAAAACAAATTTCTACTTCAAAATTTGTATACTCTGATTTAAGTAGCAAATAATCTACATATCTTCATATATGTAGGTTTAGATAATTTGAACACAACAATATTTTTATATTGGCTTAAAGATCCTGGTTAGAAGAGAAGTTTGTGAATAATATTCTCTTGATAGATGACCATTGTGTATGCATACTTAAAAAAAAATTAGGATAATAAAGGGGGTCATTTCAGATAAGTAGATATTTCACTTTGAAATTTCCCAAGTTAAAACTTATTGGATATACTTGGCTACGGTGAGTTATTTCATCTTGAACTGTCAGCCATTTGTGCATAACCAGACAATAAGTTTTACAAAGCATTGTTTCCCATTACATCTAATCTCTTGGTTGTGTTCATTTTGGTCTTGAACAAATTTGGTTCTGCGAGTGTTTTAGAGAATTTAAGCATTCTCATAGATATGGTCATCATTAAAAAAACATTGCTTTATCCTTTTAATACTTCAGTAGGCATGCATTCTATTATGTACCATAGCGATGGAGTAAGACTAACTTCAAAATGCATTACTTCTTGAGTTACTCAGAACTGATGCCTATTGATCCTAGTCCGTGGGATCTCCAGTCGCTAGGATAAGTTTCCATATAAGATAACTCTTGTTGTTTTAGGCTTTTAAACCTATTCTCCTCGATGCGCAGTCAATTTTCTCTCTTGATAATCCTTTAGTAAATGGATCTACAAGGTTATCGGTAGTTCTCACATAATCAATGGAAATAGTTTCATATGAGAGTAACTGCCTAACTGTATTATGGCATCGATGAATATGTCATGACTTTACATTATACACAAAATTTTACGCTCTGCTTAAGGCTGCTTGATTATTACAGTGTATGCATACGGCCGGTATAGGTTTAGGCCAAAATGGAATGTCTTCTAAAAATTGATGAAGCCATTCTGCTTCTCCGCCTGCTTTATCTAAAGCGATGAACTCTGATTCCATAGTGGATCGAGCTATGCACGTTTGTTTAGTAGATTTCCATGACACCGCTGCTCCAGCTAGGGTGAAGACATAACCACTAGTTGATTTAGATTCCTTTGAATCAGATATCCAGTTTACATCACTATATCCTTATAAGATGACAGGATATTTTCCGTAATGTAGAGAAAAGTTCACGGTACTCTTTAAATATCCCAACACTCTCATTAGTGCTTTCTAGTGTTCCTTCCCTGGGTTGCTTGTATACCTGCTCAGTCGTACTGCATAAGCTATATCTAGTCTTGTGCAGTTCATGAGGTATATTAGACATCCTATTACATGAGAGTATTCCAATTGTATTACACTCTCATTAATGTTTTTGTACAGTACTTCCGATGGATTAAAAGGTGTTCTTACTCCTTTAATTCCGTAGTTTTCGAATTTTTCAATCATCTTTTCCACATTTTGTGACTGAGATAGATCAATTCCATTAGGTGTTTTTATTATTTTGATTTCCAATATAACGTCTGCAACTCCTAAATCTTTCATGTTGAAATTGTTGATTAACATTTTCTTTATGGTCTCTATTACTTTACTATTTGGACCAAAGATTAGCATATCTTCTACATATAAACAAATCATCACGTATCATTGTCCAACTTGTTTATAATAAACACATTTTTCACATTCATTTATACGGAAATCATTTTTCATCATGACACTATCAAATTTTGCGTGCCATTGTTGTGGAGCTTGTTTTAGTCCGTATAATGATTTTACTAATCTACATACTTTGTTTTCATTTTCTTTGGAAATAAAACCCTCGAGTTGCTCCATGTAAATCTCCTCATCAAGATTTCCATTTAAGAATGCTGTCTTTACATACATTTAATGAATCTCTAGATTATATATGGATGCAATTGCTATTAATATTCTTATAGAGGTTATTCGTGTAACCAGTGAATAAGTATCAAAGAAGTCTAAACCTTCCTTTTGACGATATCCTTTTCCTATCAATCTTGCTTTATATTTGTCAATAGAGCCATCTGGTTTCATCTTCTTTTTGAAGATCCATTTGCAACCAATTGGTTTTATTCCAGGCAGAAGATCAACTATTTCCTAAGTTTTATTACTTATAACTGAATCAATTTCACTTTTGATTGCCTCTTTCCAACATGAAGATTCAGAAGATGACATTGCTTCCTTGTATGTTTGAGCTTTGTGTTCTTACATATATGTTAGAAAATCTAAACCAAACGTCTTGGACGTTCTTGCTCTTACGCTTCTTCTTGGTTCAACTTCCTTAATTTCACGATGAGTTTCATCGTCATGTGGCTTGCCTGATTTTTCTCTTGTCCTTTTAGGGACATAATTTCCTTCACTCATTTTGTGCGGAAATACATCTTCAAAGAATGAGGCATCTCGAGACTCTATGATTGTATTGACATTAATATCAGCTATATCAGACTTGAATACCAAAAATATGTAGGCACTACTATTTTGGGCTGACCCTAGATAGTAACAGTCTGCAGTTTTTTGGTCCAAGTTTGACTTTTTTGGGAGGCGGAACTGGAACTTTTGCCAAGCACCCACACACTTTGAGGTATTTGAAACTTGGTATGTGTCCTTTCCATAACTCATATGAAATTGTTCTTGTTTTATTGTGAGGAACCTTATTTAATATATGTGATTAGACATATTTAAGGCTTCCCCCCACAAGTTCGTTGGTAGACCAGAGGTCAATAGCATTGCATATCATATCATTTAATGTTCTATTCTTGCTCTCGGAAATACCATTTTGTTGTAGTGAATATGGAGCCGTTGTTTGATGAATTATACCAGTATCTGCACAGAATTGTTCAAATGGTGATTCATATTCTCCACCTCGATCAGATCTCAATATCTTGATCTTTTTATTTAACTGATTTTCTACTTCAGCCTTATATTTTATAAACGATGTAATTGCTTCATCTTTACTAGTCAAAAGATATACATAGCAATATCATGTATAGTCGTCAATAAAAGTGATAAAGTACTTTTCCCACCTCATGTAGATAATGATTTAAAATCACATAAATCAGTGTGAACCAAACCTAGTAGTTCTATACTTCTAACAATAGTATGAAATGGTTTTTCAACCAATTTTGCTTCTACATATGTCTCACATTTGTAGTTTTTATCTACTTGGAATTTTGGAATTAATCCCAAGTTTGCTAATTTTTTCATTTTTCGAAAATTTATGTGTCCTAATATATCATGCCATAGTAAATTTCATGCTCAACCAAATAAGAAACTTTCTTTTTATTAATAGCACAATCATAATACATAGTTTTATTGCCGATTACGGCTACATTTGTCTTAAATAGGCTATCACATAAATAATCCCTTCCTATATAAATTCCAGCCTTAGACATAACTACTTTATCTGACTCGAAGACCATACAAAAGCCTTTCCTTGAGAGCACAGGTCCAGAGATAAGGTTCTTGCAGATATCCGAAACATGAAGAACTTCACTTAGCGTCACAGTTTTTCCGGATGTAAATTTAAGGACGACGGTGCTGTTACCTTCGATCATGAAAACTGTAGAATTACCCACGTAGAGTTTTTCTTCCTGATCATATTTCTTGTAAGTGGAGAACATAGATATATCAGAACAGACATGACGAGTAGCGCCTGTGTCTACCTACCACTGTGCATGGTTCTGTACTAAGTTGAATTCTGAAACAACTCCTAAAAAGTTCATCTCCTCAATGGTTGAACTCAAAATTTCCACTATATTTGCCACTGATTTTCCATTTGTCTTCTTGTGCCTACAATATTTAGCTGCATGCCCATTCTTTCTGCAGACCCAACATTCACTTTTGAACTTCTTAGTTTGCTTATCTTTGGATTGATTATCTGGTGCCTTTCTCGTTTTCTTTTTTTTGTTGAAGTGTCCTTTTTTCTTTGAGCCTTCTATAACAAGTGCCTCTTCGCCTTCCGGTTGTATTATTCCGTGATTATCTGCCTCAATTTTTAATATGACAATGAGGTCTTTTAAGGAAATTTCCTTTTCTTATGTTTCAGATAGTTGCGGTAGTTTCTCCATGATGGTGGTAATTTTCCTGTTCTCGCTTCAATAAGGAACGATTCTCCAACTTGATGTCCTTCTGCTTCAAGTTCATGAATTATAAGTTGGAGTTCCTGCACTTGACTAGTTATGGATTTGGAATCCACCATTTTGTATTCTATAAATTTATATACTATGATCATCTTCAAACTGACATTATGAGTCTTGTATTTATTTGCAAGTGCAGTCCATAGGGATTTTACTGTCTGGTGTGGTTGATATACTTTATATAGTACTTTATCTAGACAGTTCAGAATGTAATTTCCGCACAAGAAGTCCGAATGCTTCCATGAGTCAATTCCAAGAAAAACAGCAGCGTCTTTTTCTCTAGTTTGTCCGTCTTTAGGCTTTGGTTCATCCTCCTCAATGCACTTCTGCAGCCCTAACGTGGTGAGATAAAACAACATTTGATTCTACCATGTTATGAAGTCATCACCATCTCCTTTAAACGGATCAGGCCTGTTGTGGGTAGCATTTTTTGTTGATAGTCCAACTGTCGCCATCCCTGTTTTAGTGAAAATAGGAAAGTCCTAAGATGTTATACAATCAGTATACCAAAACAAAGACCAATATGTTATAAACTCATCACACAAATTTACAAATCAGTTTTCCACTACTTTGGAATTCTGTATTAGTAATTTTGAACAATAAACAAACTATAGCTATTACAACAACAAATTGCTATATTAAACTATAGTGATAAACAAGTGTTGTACTACTTCGTAGAAATAGCACAACGTTGAAACGGAAAGATTATAATGATGTATATAAATATATAAGTAAACAAAAATCTAACTGGATGAGGAAGGAAATTGCGTTCGAGGCTTGCCGTAACAATTTCCTTAAGACTTTATTCAAAGTCTCCCAAGATGGAGCAGACGTGATCCGCTCGAGATTGTGATGTGTATGATCTTTTGTGTGATATGCAGAAGCGCATGGATATGGAGATTAAGAAATAAAGATGAAGAAGAGAAAATTCGTAGTAGTTTACTGATCAGGTTTCCTTCTCCTTTTATAAGCTAATTCTCAATAGTTATGTCTGTTGGCAACATCCGCATCTTTTCGTCTGAAATGTCCAAAAACTGTCGCGGTTTGTAACATTCGACCCTCTTCATTTGCAACGGCCAAGAAATGTCGTGGTATGCAATAGTCGCGTCTCTTCATTTGCAACGGCCAAGAGCTGTCACGGTTTGCAACAGTCACGTCTCTTCATTTGCAACGGCTAAAAACAGCCGCGTCTCTTCATTCGCAAAGCCCCGTCGGGTCAGACAGTTCGCAATGTGCATTTCCAATCCACTAGTTGCTTCTATTCAAATTTAAACAGTAGAAAACTGTTTACTTCTGTGTAGCAAAAATATAACACATTCCACTCTTGTTGGACCCAGACCCGGCCCGGACCGGTTCGGGACGGGCGGGCGGCGTGTGCGCGTGTGTGTTAGTTCATGGCCATATTGGTCCTCCCCCTCGCACAAAATTACCTGACCCTAAGGGCCAATATGGGTTGGAGGAAAGTAGTATATAAGCATGAATATTAACTTATTTTTGGCGATGTGGGACAATATCTCATTCACTATAAAGGCCCTCTAACAAATCTACACATCAAGAGCGTTGGTAGAAAAACTTTCATAGGAAAAGATCATGTCATTACATTGTATGCTACAATCTTACATTTTGCAGTCCACGAAGGAAATTCACATTAAAGAAGTGATGGTAATGTTTTTATCCGTTACCGTTCTGTCTCTTCCAACATTTTAGGCTGCGGAAAAGTTTCAAAGATCATGTAGTATTGTTTGTGTTTAATTTCATGTTGTTATAAAAGCTGTCTCGTTAATGTCCAGGAGATAACTAAACTTGGAGATCCACAATTTAACATTGTACCAGAACAAATTAGAAGTTTTAATCAATATAACCCCTTTTTAAAAATTGTATCAAAGTTATAGATGGTATACATAGCTTCTCGCTTGAATGGTAGCTCCACATAACCATTTATTGGATGAAAATGATATGCCACAAAAAATATTATGCCTATGTGCTTTGATATGACTTTTATATATGCCATGTATGGTTGAAAGGTTCTACACTAGGAGGTAAAGATTTAAGTCTGTAATGAACGATAGGCATTCAAACTTTCCACATTTTCCATCGGATCAGTATTATTTAGTTCACCCAGGAAGTCCCCTAATAGATGGTTATATACCTCTTATCATAGTATAATATACCATATCGCTATTTTTCATGTAACTCATCGTGAATAAAAATTGAAAATGAAACAACACGGATGAAGACTTTATGCCATTTGATGACGATCTCTATCATAATAAGGTGGAATACCTCAATGAATACTATATTATTCAAAAGATGAGTGAAAAAGATATCGAACTAATCGCATGAATTATTGAAAAGAATATGATGTTGGTTCAAGATAACATAAGGAATGAAATAGTGGTTGTAGGACTTCTCTAAATGTATTTCTAATTTGTATCATTATATTTGTATCTTGGTATTGTTATATCTATTTTAACGTATTTATTATTATACACTATTCAAGTTTTATTGTTGGATTGTTTAATTGAGTATGATACTTTTTATTTAAAACAATGGAAAAGGCTTTGGAAAGATAAAAAATGGTGACAACTCTCTTTCTCTTTGTCTTGATTGTTACTAATTCTACCATTACTTTCTTCGTTTCTCTTACGTTCTCTCTGACACAACCACAATACACACCGCCTTTCCGTCTAAATCGCTTTGATACAAGCACTGACAACTATCAATGCCTGCCTTTTCGTCTCAGCCATCTCATAGCTTCTCCTTATCATATATAACCTCCACCTCTCATTCCTTGTAATACCCCAATTTTTTTTTAAAAAATTAATCAAAGGGTATTTTGTCATTTTTTTGGAAAAAGTACAAAAAGATCATTTTTACAAACATTGGAATTTGATGATGAAACTAGCACCAGTGCGACCGTCTCATTTTTCTGATTCATATTGTATATTTGTGTCGTTTGGAGTTCGTATGAAGGAAATATGATTGGAAATATCATCGAGTTAAACAGACGATACGCAATTTGAATTCAAATTTAAATTTAGATGGTTCCGTGGTTGTCCACTCCCTGGACTTAAAATGAAAGTACACCTTTTTTCTCATTTCAAAAAATTGTCTTGTTCTTCTTTCTTCTTCCCAAAACTCTCTAATTAAGCCTAATCCTCGTAATTCAAAACCAAATTAAGAAATTAAAACCCTAAATCGAAGAGATAAGTAAGGGAAAGCACATACGAGTCACTAGCTATATTAGAATAACGAATCAAAGGAATTATTTTCTAGACAATGAAGGAAAGTTAAGCTAAAGACTTGGAATTAAGAGGAATCAACTAGGGTGAGTGGGTCAATCTAAATTCCATGTTTACTTTCTTAATTTCATAGTTTAATATGATTAAAATTAGTAATTGGATAATAAAATTTGAAATTTGGCTCCATGAATTCTAGATACCTCGCCTAACCTGATTAATATATGATTCTGGTAAATTAAACAGTTTAGTAGAATGATATAGTCCATATGTTAATTTTATATGCAAAATTAGGCATATTTAAGACGTATAAGGGAAATTTATATTAATAAAATTTGAGATAAAATATGATATATGTAATCCAAATAAAATTCGTGTGAATTTTTAATTTGTGTACACTAATAGTGTGATTTTCATTTATGTGCATATGTAGTCCAAAAAATATAATATCATGATTTGGGACATATGAATAAGTTAAAATGATATGGAAGCATTTACTAAGAGTACATATGATGGTTTCAGATCTAAAAGTAAATTTATGCGATTTAATTCAATTTCTATGTATATATTTCATATTATGTGAAAAGCAACCCATAAATAGTGTATTAATAATTTGATGTACATAATCATTTCTAAATGGTATAAAACTAATTTATGAAGTTAATATACTTGTTTATATAAATTTATAAATTCTATTTTTGATTTTTAGAGATATATATAAATAGATATGGTTTACTTAGTGAAAATATACTGAATGGTGATAATATGTATATGTGAGTGTATATATAATATTTTAAAAATCAAGATTTGGTTTCTGTAGGTTTGATAATATATTCCAATAAGTAGTATATATTTTTATTTTTAATTTAAACTACATTTATGAATTTATATAGTGTATTTTAATATATGAAAGTTAAGGATGCTATGATTTATAAATAGTAAATGATGAAAAGAATATATGGAAAAATATAATAAGGTGTAACATGAATGTTACTTTGGTACGAATCAAAAAGCTAAGGAATTACCCAAATAAAAGGGAAAAAATGAAAATACACAGAAATATACAAAACCCAGAAATGTACATTGGTCATGTACACTAGTGGACCGGTGGCCCATGCCGATGCACCGGTCACCGAATTTTTTTGGTACATTAAAGCTGGGCCTAGTATATGCTATAGTATATATATTTAGATGCTCATGTCGGATTTCCTGAGTGTTTACGGTCTAAGTGATGGGGTAGATAATGTATCCTAGCCTAAGTGGCGTTGTTTGTTAGTACGCGGATATCACATGCCTTAGCAGGGAGATACTTATAAGTTATTTGACTTAGTTTAGTTATTGATATGGAATAAACCCAGAATAGGCTGGTATTATGACTCTGAATGTTGCGAGTTAGCTGCAACATAACTATTATTAGGTTTAGTGGTGGTTCAAACTTTGTCTGATTTATTCGTGATACGACTATATAACTTAAGGTACATACAAGTGTGAATTTAGTCACCTCATTTTAGAACAAATATAGTAGCTCGGCTATATGAAATTTGAGAATATGAGTTATATATCAGATTTGATATGAGTTGAATATGAACTGAAATGTATAAGGATATGGTAGTTTATCATTTTTAGTCATGTATTATTATGAAACAAGTATAATAAATTTTGAATTCGATTATATACACTCAGCAGAATTTGTGTCTGACCCACTTCTCCATCATATTCCCCTTATTTATGATACGTTATAGGTTGATGGAGATAGGTTAGACTATGATGATACTAGAGATTCAAGCGATGAAGGCATGTTATGTATATTACTATGTGTTTGTGATGACATGTATATAATTAAGATATTTGGCATATTATATGGATTTGGATTTATGCTGTATATATTAGTGATACGTGAGATTGGTATTATATTTTGTATTCCCTTCGTTGTGAGTTTGAATATAAACGGATAGTTTATATTTTGTCTACTTGTATCAATCACCTAACGATCCGTTATTCTCAATATTTCTGGTTAAAGTTAATTTTATGTAGAAAAGCGAACGTCGAAATTAGCGGATTGTTATATTTGGTATAAGAGTAAAACTATTAAGCATGTATGCAAGAGCGTATTTGTAGTTGTATTTCATAGTTAATAGAAATACATACATATATACCTTTTTGTTGTTCCAGTCTATTATCTGATTTTATGGAAAAGTACTAATGTAGCCATTTTTCAGATTCCCGAGGATGAGTAACTCCACAGAATTAACTGAAATAGAGGCTACAGTTGGAGTTGAAGCCGGACCTGATGTAACGACCCTAACTTTTAGACATTATTTAGTAACATTTACTTAGGTTAATTAAATGAAATAATGTAAAATGGTTAAGGGATCGAGATTTGTGATTAGTAAGGGTAGTCGTGCCATGTCAACAAATGGATTAAGTAAATTAAAATGGAATAAAATGTTAGGAAATAGACAAAGGCAATATAGGAATAAGTATTATTCTTATAACCTAAACCTCTTAAGCCAAATTCTATACGTTCATTTCATATTCATAAAACAAAATATAAATTTGAGGCTGGCCACCATTAAGGGAAAATAAGAGAAGATAAGAAGACTTCAAGAGGAAAAGCTTAAGCAACTTAATCAAGATCAAATCTCAAATAGTTAATCTCAAACCTCAGGTAAATAATAACTACATCTCATGTTTTCTATTGTTTCGATTTTAGGATGATATCCAAACTATTTTGCAAAGTTATTTGCCATATTTAGATTGTAGAAATGGAGATATATGCTTGTTGATGATTTATGACATTTCATATGGATTTTATGATATGTTTAACGTGAAAACCTTACTAAATGACATCCAAATGCCTTACGATTTTAGATTTAGATAAGAAATTATATTTTAGAGATGAATTTCAATTTTCATAATATTCTAAATTAATGTGGATTTAATATTAATTTCCTAGTTAGGAAAATGGATATTTGAGTTTAAAATTATTTACGGCTAAATAATATAAGATTTGGGTCTGAAATTTATATATGTTAGAAAACATATTAAAAATGATTGATGGTAATTTACTAAGTCTATTTAATGAATATATAAAATTATTTAAGGTATGAGACTTAAATGTTTTATATATTTATAAAAGGAGAAGGAGTATTTTGTAAATAAATTAAATCTAAAATATAGGTAGCACTTTTAGAAAAGAAATTAGCAACTAATAATATTTTGGAAAACAAGGTAGGTTAGTTGAAAAGATTACTTTAAAAAGCTAAAAATCAGTTTAAACATGCTTTTTACATGTTTCATCACTTTCGGCACCCGCTTTCGACCCAGTACTTCCTCTTCCATCTCCATCAAAACCAACGCAGCTGGTATCAATACTTGGTACATAGCAAATTGGACTAAGGCGGAAGGTATAAAGTCGAAACATGGGGTTTCGAAGTGGTCGAAGCTTTGTTTTGTGTTTAAAAGAGGATGTGCCTGCTTTGCTTTCGACTTAATTAGCTTTCGACTTAATTAGCTTTCGACTTAATTAGCTTTCGACTTGGTTAGCTTTCGACTGGGCTAAGTTGTTTTAAAGAAATGGTTGCACCTTTGTTTTAAGAAATTGCTTTCGCTTGGGTCGAAACCCCTTGTTATCTCCTTTTTCCTTTCGAAGTAGTGCTTTCAGAAGGCTCCTTTGTTTTCAAATTAAAGCCACTTCTCCAATGCTTTCGAAGGGTTGGTTTTGACACCATCACTTCTTTACTTAGGAAATAGCTTTCGAAAGAGTGCTTTTGACTTAGATGTTTTACGATTCTTTTGCTCTGTTGAAGGTAGAACCCAAAGGTTTCGAAAGGAAAGGTTTTTAATGGGTTCGAAAGGTTATTCCATGTGTTTTACTTGAACCCAAATGCTTTCAAAAAGTTTGTTTATAGAAAAGAATTTGAATACTTTTGAAACGTTTTAAAAGAAGGTTTCAAAGGGGTGGTCCCTCAATGTTTTCAGAAGGTTTAAGTGGAAGGTTTCCAAAGATTTCAAAAGGTATGTTTATAGTGTTTAATAAATGGATGCCTAAGGTTTTAAAGCTTACGAAAGAAAGGTCTTTTAAGGCTTTTGAGAGGTTTAATAAGAATGGTTTTAAACGGTAAGTTTTGGCCTTTTGGCCTAAGGTTTTAATCGGTTTCGAAAGCAGTACTTTCAATGGGTTCGAAAGGGGTACTTTCAATAGTTTAATGTTTTCATCAACAAAGTTTTATGTAAAGTATAACATGGCAAGGTGATTTTAGAAATCATAGAGTATATTTGCCTTGTTTAAAGAATAATTTAAAGGTTTAAATCAATTTGAACGAAATGGTTTTCAAGGAAAATTTATGGGTAGTTAACCCTATGTTAAATGACTTAGATATTAGAATACCATATGAGGCTGGTATAGGATCGCCCCTATACATTAGCTATTATCCCATAGCTAATTTGGTCTAAAATTCCAGTGTGTAGGGCTTTGTCATAGGTAAGACTAAAATGATGTTACACAAAGAAAGGAATATACGGAGAAAGGATAAGTTATCGGTGAGGCCGTAAAAACATTAGGATCAGTTGACCCTGGAGAAGTAAGTTAGGGATAGACCGTCTAAAGGAGGAGTATCTAATAGAAGTTAAATTATTTGTTAATTTTGTCTGGTAGACCGAGTCAGCCAAACGATTATAGTTAGCCAAACAAAACTACATTATTCAGACAGACAGTCCATTTGTTACCCGATTTATATGCTTTCATGATATTGATATTATTGTTTTAACCATTTTTGGTTGCAGGGTTAAGATTTGCAAAAGATATGTTTCAAAGGGACATTAGTGAGGGGAAACCCATTCTGCTAAGTGACGTAGTCTCACTTAATATGAATTTATCGAGATGTATAGTATTACTCACACCATGCTTTATGTCCGACTCGTAGTTTATGTTTTTTCTCTTAAACTCTCGGATGCTTAAAATTGATTTGAATAGGCTGAGGGTTGAGGATTTACATGTTTTTAGTGGGTGGATGAATAAAGCTTTCCTAGGCGAGCAGGAGGCTGAAGTTAGCTATTTAGGAGTTATTTTGTTTGTTTTATTTTGTTGTGTTGTATTAAGTCAGTTATGACTATCTAGTACTATGGTCAACCAAGGGGGCACCTTCATATGTTGCTCTTGGCATATTTTGTAACAATTATATTTGATCTAAACTTGGAAAATGTATAGGATTATGTAACTTGGATATGAAATGTTGTTTTAATATGTAAACAGAAAATGTTTTGATCTGTGATGATTTTATTTCATATTCAAGTGCTTCTGATATTATGGATACCATTAACATTACCATATTTGGTCACCGGAAGTTAATACTATGGATGACTGCAGCATCTGTAGCGCTTAACTTCAGACCTCCAGATATGGGATGTTACAACTTGGTATCAGAGCGTAGGTTTATGAAAAACTTTAAATTAAAATAGTTAAAAAAAACACAATCCTAAGGAATTAGAGATAAGATTGAGGTATATGGCAACGCTGTAATGATGTATTTGTATTTGCTATGTGTAAATATACGCTATATCTCTATTCTTCTATCTCTCTTTGGTTATTCTTCTGTATCTTACGAGGCTTGAATATAGATATGGGTGATAGAAGTGGAAGAGTTAACCTTGGCAGGGGAAGCACCACAACAAATGGAAATGCCAGACCAAATATCAAGAGAAACCCAGGTCAGGCACAAGCTGGAGATGTGGGTGCTGGAGTACCGCAAGTTGACATGGGAGCTATGTATCAGTTCTTTATCAACATGATGCATGAGGGTGTTACTGCTGGAGTAGTTAGAGGAAGAGTTCAGGGAGCTTCAGTGGTCAAAAACTATGCTATTCTGAGTGGAGATTATGCTCATTTGGGAGGAAAGCCATTTATTGGTACTGAAGATGCAATCAAAGTAGAGAATTAGCTGCTTCATGTGAGAGTATTTTCACTTATTTGGGGCTCAATGATGAGAAAAAGAGAAGGCTTGCTTCTAGATAGCTTCAAGGAGCAGCTTTATACTGGTAGAATAGTGTGACGGTAGGAGTTAATGAGGACACATTGACATGGGCAGAGTTCAAAAGGAGATTTGAGGAAAGGTTTATGTCGGAGATTGCTAAGACTGCTCTTCTTAGGAAGTTTGTTGAATTGGAGCAGGGAGACATGACTGTACTTGAGTATGTGAGGAGGTTTGAGGAGCTAGCAAGATATGGCTATGCTACGGTTGATACTAATATTAAGAGGAATGAGAAGTTTATCAGGGTGTTGAAGCTTAAGCTTGCTAGGGTAATGTTACCGCATATCAGGGATACATGTAATGTTGTAGTAGAGATAGCTTTGAGGAACGAAGAGATGATTACTTTTCTAGAGAGAAACAAGGCAAAGGAAGTTTAAGTGGGGCAGAGTCAGAAAAGAAAGTTGTTCCACGAGAAAGGAGCTCAGAAGGGTTGAACTACTAAGAAGGGAAAGGCAGAAGTAGCCTGTTATAAGTGTGACAAGAAGAGACAATATGCCTATGAGTGCCGGACATGCAAAGGAAAGAAAGCCGCAGATAAGAAAGAGGTGAGGTGTTTCAACTATGATCAAATTGGTCATTACAATAATCAGTGCAAAGAGCCTGCTAAGGATGGGAAGGGCAAGGTGTATGCATTGGAGCCAGCTACCTTGAGGACAACAACAGAGGAAAAAGGAAAAGCTTTGTTGGAAGGTACACTTTGAATTCATGGTATGTCAGCTAGCGTTCTATTTGATGCTGGTGCATCACATTCTTTTATATCTCGTTGTTTGGTAGATAAGCTTAACCTAAAACCCTCACACTTAGTTACTTCGTTAAGGTTTACAAATCCGATAGGAGGGTATGCGACATGTGGGATGAAGTGTGACCACCTAGAGTTTGATTTGTTAGGTTATACCTTTGTTTGCAGTTTGCATGTGTTTGATTTTGTAGGATTTAGAATTATTTTCGGTATGGATTAGTTAAGTAAGTACGATGCTAGGATGTTTTGTCATGATAGGAAAATATCACGCAGACACCCTGACTGTAGTGATCGAATTATATATTCTGTAGAAAACCCTAGTTGTGAGGTGAATGCTTTGTTGGGTGTTGTGGAGGTAGAAGACGAGTTGAATCGAGTTTTCGTGGTTAGAGAATTTGCATATGTTTTTGAACCCATAGTAGGACTGCCGCCGAAATGAGCCATTGAGTTTCGGATAGATTTAGTACTGGAGCAGAATCAGTAAGTAGAACGCCAAGTAGGATGACGCCTATCGAGATGAGGGAGTTGAAGGTGTAGCTGGTGGATTTGGAGGGCAAAAATTTTATTAGGCCAAGTAGTTCACCTTGGGAAGCATCCGCAGTGTTTGCCAAGAAGCCAGATGGATCGTGGAGGTTATGTACCGACTATCGTAAGTTGAATGAGAAGATGGTAAAGAATCGATATCCATTCCCTAGAAATGACGATTTATTTGATCAGTTGAGTGGAGCCAAGGTATTTTCTTAGTTGGATTTAGCAATAAGTTTCCATCAACTTAGAGTAGCAGAGGATCATATTCCATTGACGGCGTTTAGAACTAGGTATGGATCGTACGAATGGTTTGTGATGTCCTTCGGACAAACTAATACGCCAGCATACTTTATAGATTTTATGAACCATATTTTCCGAGAGCACTTGGATAAGTTCGTATTGGTGTTCATAGATGATATTTTGATATACTCTAAGGATGAAAGGTAGCATGAAGTTCATCTTAGAGTGGTGCTTGAGACGTTGAGGCAGCATCGATTGAAGGCGAGCTTTCGAACTGTCATTTCTGGAAGAAGGAAGTGAGGTTTCTTTGTCATGTAGTCTAAAAGA
Organism: Allium cepa; assembly: GCA_030765085.1. Classification (NCBI taxonomy): domain Eukaryota; kingdom Viridiplantae; phylum Streptophyta; class Magnoliopsida; order Asparagales; family Amaryllidaceae; genus Allium; species Allium cepa. The sequence goes on along the minus strand of CM060932.1, from coordinate 686,151,734 downwards.
AAGGGTTGTCTGTTGTAACGACCCGAAATTTTCAAACCCGAAAATTTCAGATAGTTATGAAAAAGAAGAAAGAGATAGAAGAAGAAGAAGAAGAAGAAACACCAAACATCTCACATTCGCAGCCGATAAAATATAATAATAACAGTTTACAAAAGAATATTATTTGTCGATTATATTTAATATACATCAGAGTTCACATATGTATAGTCACTGAATATATACAATTATCAAGTATCAGATACACAATAATATACTACAGCGGAAATACTCTATACGTTCTCGCCATCCAGCTCGCCTCCTGAGCTCCAAAGCGTACCTACCTGAAAATCTGTAATACTCGGTCTGACCCGAGCATTACACCAAAGTAACACCCGGGTCAGGCTGGAAACCAGCGTGAGTAAACTAACTAACATGGAATACTAAGCATACAACTCATATAAAAACCCGGGTAACTCAAACTAATTTTACAAGTCACAGTTTGTTATAGACATAACTTATTTTCAAAATAAGTTTTCTAAGTGTCCAAAATTTTGGATTTAATAATCCAAATCATTTAAATCCAATCATCCCAACCTATCAATTTCTCATAGTAATTTATAAGAAATTCGAAGTGGTTTCGGGTATCTCCCAATACCCAATCCCGGTCTCTTCGAGTCACATGTCATCCTATCCCGAGTTATATATACGAAAAACACATTCATTTCATAGTAGAGATAACAACTCATTCAAAACATCCAATACTATTCAATCGTCCATAAGCAAAGCTTGTTTACTACTGATATTAATTAAATTAATTCTGATTGAATTTCTAACCTCAACAATTTAGAATTCTTCACTTGTCATTAATTAATTTTCAAATCAATTAACCAATCAACTCATCATTATTCATCTTAATTAACCACCTTGGTTTAATTATATTTTCAGTTACGTTCATATAATTTTTTTTTATTACACGATATTAATTATTCTTATCCAGAATCAATAAGTATTCTTTGATTACCCCATGAATTTGTTAACTATATTAATTTCATTTATTCTTAATTGCTTATATGAATTAATTCTCATAAGTCACTTATCATGGGATAATCAATCTTTGATTACACCATTAATTATAAACCCAAGGATTTCAATTATATTTTTAATTTATCCTAATCAAATTTATTTATCTTAATTAAACCACAATATTAATCATTTCCGATTAAATCCAAACTGTAATTAACTATTCTTTTATTTACTTTATTTAAATAAATCAATTACTCCTTCATTAATCATCTTAATTAAACTCTTGATTTATTTCACCAAGTAATTATATTTATTAATACCGTTAAGTAATTTCTATCAAACCACCCATTGGTTTTCTAAATTAATTTGACTAAATTAACTTAAACCTTAATGAATTCAAACCTTTACTTACTAATTAATCAACTCAATTTATTAATTAATTTAATTAATAATTTTTTTTCCATTTCAATTACCCTACTATTCTGATGAATCACAAATCATTAAGCTTCCTAATTATGATTTAAGTTTTAAACCATTTGAAAACCCCAAATACTTCGAGTCAAATCACTGTTAACTCGAAAACCAATCAAAACTAAGGTCACGTCGTTCATCAGTGCACATCAAATCAATTTAATCATTCAACCAACTATTTAAAATTTAACCAATTAAATTTAAATTAAAATCCATCATAGTGAAATTTACTCACCTTTGATTTGTGCAACCCACTTCAATCTCAATTCGGTCTCTTCATGATTTAAGACCCTTGATTGATTTTTTTTTTGGAATTTGTTATTCACTCCAATCCCAAATTTATTCCATTGCAAAGTATTGCTGTCCCGAGTCCAATGTGACTTGTTATGTAATTTTAGACCTCGTATAAACGTTATACAATTTATAAACATTTGAAATAATTTAAAACTATCATTAACATACTAATTTAAATTTAAATTTAATTTAACAACAAACACTTGCCTGGCTTAAGAAAACAATCCATGAACTCGCTTCCTTTACGCCGACATCTCCTCGACCCCGGCCTGCTTTGCTTCCAGTGGTCACGTGCGCCTTGAGGAAGACATGACTATCGACCCTCGCTTCAAACACCATCGACCCTCTGCCCATCACAAAGACCCATCACACCAAACATAGAAAATGTGTCGTGGAGCACGCGACTTCTTCTATCACCGCGACCTGTTCGATCGCGTTCAATCCCTTCAGCTTGACATTAAATCGAAATCTCCCAATATCTTTCCCCTCGCTCGCGATTTGCCTCGATCGTGTTCGAGCCCTCCAGCCGCCTCGCCTTCCCACTTGCTTCGTGCGTGACAACCCCGAGTTCTCCAAGCACGAACAGAAGAAACCCTAGCATGCGCGCGACGCCACTCCCCTCTCCTCGCGTCGATCGCGACCTAGCTTGCGAGCTTGAGCTTGCGCGGCTCCTGATCGGTTGCCATAATTCATTAAATTTTTTTTCCAATCTCGGCTAATTGTCTGAAGGAACGAAGGCATCGGCCATTTTTTTATTTATTGATTGAGTTTGATTCCTTGCTTGAGAATAGAGAGAGAGGAACGACTGATAAAATAGATTTGGGTAGCTTCTAGCGTACGCATTTGTTAAATAATTTAATATTTAAAAAGAAATCTTGTTGCATAACGTGAAATCCCGAACCCCGAATCAAACATACCGACAGACGTTCATAAGGTTATACCCGCATTGCGAACACAACGGAACGTGTTTCGAAAGCTGAGTTAATCGTACATGGAAGTTAGCTTTATAAATCGATTTAAAATATTAAATTATTGATTTTAATTTCAACGCATTTATCACCCGTACAAGCAAATGGTAAATCCAAACGTTACGAAAATTGAAATCCGACAATAACTAACTATTACAGATCCAATGGAACTGGTTTCGTCAAATTCCAAGTCTGTGCCTCGGAAGACTATTTTTAAATCCCAATTTAAACGATATATTATTAAAACTGAACAAATTATCTTTAAATTAAATTCAAATCATTCTATTATCTCCAGTATTATCGTTATAAATTTTATAAGCCTTTAAATTATAGGCTTAAAATCCAGATTCAACACTTTGCCCGATTTCGAATTATAAAATTTTCAATATTTAATTATCAAGAAAATATTAACATTCAGAATTCAAATTAAATATTAACTTTCAAATATTAAAAATCAATTTATTATTCCAATTTAAATTGTTAAAATTTTCGGATCGTCACATTCCTCACCCTTAAAAGAATTTCGTCCCCGAAATTACTAGTTAGGAAGAATGGACCAATACTCGTTTTCCTTTTCTCCAAAACTCACAATTCAACACCCTACCAATTATCTTTTTATTAATGACTCACTATCGCCTTAACTAACCTTCCAAAATCTTTTATAGTTTCAAATACTACCTTTTTGTTCAATCATTCAAATTTTAAATTAAAACCAAATTTTGAATTATCAAAATTTTCTCAAAATTTTTCTAACTCTCTAAATTCCCGAAATTTTTTGCCAGCGTCTCCTTTGCGCGGCTAGCTCGGTACAACTACAAAAGGCCTCTACAGGCTCCCAAATTCCAAAAGGAAACAAAAGCCAAGTGGCTACATCAAAAACCCAATCCAATTTCATACCGAATTTTAAATACATACCTTTTTGTCGGGCAATTCAAATTTATCTTTTGGAACCAAATCCAATTTTCTTTCCCTCTATAATACCTGCATAACTTACTGAACAACAATATCCAATCGAAATTTTACAAATCACTATTATACATTCTGCTTACATAAGTTTCATACCAACTTCTATTCAAATTAGTTTCTCCGTTTCATATGAATTCAATTTATTTTCAATTTTGAATATTGAGTTTTATCTATCATTTAAACTGATTCATATTAGTTTTATTTACTAGTTTATTTTAATTTCCAATCTGAAATTGTTTTGTCGTTAACCAAAAATTTCTAACTCCCAAAATTTTCAGAAAATTTTGGCAGAGTCTCCTTTGTACGGAGGAGCTTTTGCAATTTGACAATAGATATAAATATATATACATCGACCCACACGGTCGAAAAAGACAAAAACAGTTCATATTTCCTAATTTTATTGCGTAGGCGTACCTTTATTTAGCATTTAAGCAAGCAGCTTATTAATTTTAGCAATTAGTGCTATCCAAACCCAGCCAAACAGCCTTTAGGTACCTGTACTTGCTCAATTTAAACATATAAGTACTATATATATGAAGTTTATAACATTTCTCTTACTTAAACAACTATAACACTTCCATTCTAAAGGAAATGCATTCAAAATAACTTCTATGAGCAATTTATATATTTTCAAAACTAATTCAATTGCTTTCAACCAATTTATATACCATTTCATTCAATTACAATGGTTTGCAACACCATTTCTTACATTCAATTGATTTTTAAGCTAAATAAGCTCATATTATCTTCAAATGATTCAAAATCAATTTCATTTAATCTCTGTCATCTCATAGAATTTAATTACTTTTGTTTACGCCAAACGACAATTATTTTTATGCAATTTCGACGATATTCGCTTAATAAAGTATCTATTTTAGTTTATAACTATTTTAAATTAATTTCCAACTCATTTTATATTTAATTCCATTTCATTTCTAATTTATTCACCCACCATTCATTAGCTCGACATATTTCATTCTTGTATGCTACTAGCCATTCCCAAATTACTTCAATCCAAGCTTTTATTTAATGGGCTTTCACCTTATTCGAAGCCAAGCTTCCATAAATTTTAAACTTAAATTAATTTACTTTAATTTATTCCAACATCAAACTTAAGTTTACTTTTATTTGATCCTCATTTAACAACTTCTATTAAATTCGGTCAGCCCATCAATTTTAAATTTTAATTTTAAATTCACCTTCTCAATTTATCTAAATAATATCCAACCACATACTTATCTCATTTATACTTCAAATTAATATACCACCAAATTTAAGTTCAGTCTTATAATCTCATTCCAATCACAATTTTGATTTAGTTTTTTATTCTATCAGACTTCATTTCTTTTATTATTTAACTCAATTAACCCATTTTACATTTTTTTTATTTACGTACTTAATTCATGTTCGAATTTATTTTATTAACATAAGGCCATTCTCAATTTATTTCCATTCACTTGGGTTTTGTTTTGCAACTCAAACCATTTCTATTATAATCACCTCTCTTATATCCAATCTACTTGCAAATTTCATTAAATATTATTCAAATTACCTTTGAATTTTATTGTAATTCAAACCATCACATTTTTCAATCCAACTCTATTTTATTTTTATTTTACAACATCTCCTCTTATTTAATTCATTTTCAAATCTAGCTCGAATTCTCTTTAAAATTCGAATTCATTTCCAAACCCATTATCAATTTACAATCCATTTATTTACCAAAGTTAAATTTTATTAACATACTCAATCAAACAATTATTTAACCAATTAGCTTACTTTCCACTTCTAAATCAATATTCGATTTTAATTACAAATTCACTTCATTAAAATTACAGTTTGGATTTCCTTGATTTCCCCAAAATTCTAACATCTTATTTAAAAAAAATTTAGAGATGCTTTTAAATTCAGATAATACTATTCAAAATAGCTTTTAATAAAATACTTTTATAACTCGATGCCTCAACTAGTCCATCCTTGTTCTCATAGAAATTCAGTCATACGTTGATCAGGCGTAAGACTGAAAATCTATAAGTACTTGGTAGGCCCGTTTTCAACATCCAGTGAAAATACTTTTGAAAATAATTTTATTGAAAATATTGAAAGCATTTTGAAATAGAGGAAATATCTTTGGTGAGAATGCTCTAGGAATCATCACCCTCATCCATGGTCACAGTTACAGATCAAGGTTACGTTGCAGCCACAACAAAAGTCCACGTAACTGCAGGCTCTCCGCGGCCTCTCGATTACGCCATGGATCCCACACAACAGATCACAGTTACATCCAGGGTTACATTGTCGTCACAGCAAAAATCCATGTAACTGCAGGCTCTCCACGGCCTCTCATTTTCACTGTCGAAATGAAACATCTCCACTCCTACATAGGTCGCAGTCTGCCGATATAAAATCAAACACAGACTGTTGGCTCTCAGCGGCACACACGACTTTCTCTATGTTATACCATAGGTCGCAGTCTACCAATATAAAATCAAACGTAGGCTGTTGGCTCTCAGCGGCACATACGACTTCCGCTATGGTATACACTACTCATAATCCCCAGGAACTAGTTTTGTCCGGACTCCTCACAGGATCAACTTTAGAACCCCCCTGGGGCTCAAGGCAGCACCACCCAGTGGCACTCCTGAGAAGTTCATTTCAAGGGAGCGCCTTTTTCCCCAGAGCCATCATCAAAACACTTTATACTATGCATATAGTATCTTTCATATCATACACCTAGTATGATCTCATACAAGGCTCCTTTACACAAAATCGATTATTCCAAAATCGATAATTCTCAAACTAGGCTTTCCAAATTCCAATATTGATTTTACCCTAAAATCAAAAGCCTTTCCGAAACCAAAGGTTCTCAAAACCTTTTCCAAAATCCTCATAAGATCCATTATATATATATATATATTCAAAAATATATATAATTTTTAAAACTTTGGATCATTTCAAACTGGTATAAAATCCTTTTTTATACTTCAAACACCTTCAAAAACATTTTTCTTCCAGCAATAAATTCAACGAGGGAAGATTTATCTCATATAACATAGATATACAACTTTGTTCATTCAAAACCAAATATCCCAATTTAATTTCTCTTTCCTTTTCATTTAAATCCGTACGATGTACACTTATCATCCGTACGCTATACCAACCTGATCGCTCACTCGATCACACAATTCCTCTTCCGAACTAGTATCATCCACCCGACTTCCAAGTGCGGACTCAGATCTGGTTTCTTGATCAGAAACCGTCATTCTCCTTGCATAGGCATAACTATGATAGAGAATATCTAGAACCAATCAACCATCCATATCCAGGTTCGCCGTCGAAAATCGAGTGAAAAATCCCAACTCGGATCGATATACTGTCTCGAAATTCTGTGCTCGAATCTGAATCAAATCACTATGCGAATAGAATAATATAAGTACACCCTACGTAATTATTTCATTGATTATCAGCCACATCAATTCCCTTTCTATTCACATTTCCTTTAATTCCTATTGAATTGTCACTTCAATTCTTACCTCAGTTGGGTATTTAAACCAATTAACAGTTTGAACTCCGACCAGTTTATATTTAGAAAATAACTTGAAGATTTTAAAGATAGATAAGTAGTTGAAAAAAATGATTATCAATTTGCAAAATAGCTGTATAATAGTTAACTAATAGTAAAATAATTAGAAAATAGTTAAATAGTTTCAGAAATTTTAGATAATTGCAAAATATTTGTAAAATAGTAATTAATTTGTAAAATAGTTAGAAAGTAGCAATTAGTTTATAAAACAGTTGAAAAATAGTTAAATAGCTCCAAAACTAATTGTAAAACAAGTATAAAATAATTTGGCTTTAAGGTTGTATATATTTAATAGCTTAGAAAAATAAGTGTATATTAAAACAATTTATTTAAAATAGTCTAGTGTCAAACCGTTCAATTCCCAAACTCCATTCTCATTAATTCAATCTAAATCTCCACTTCCATTTAAATTGATCCAATTCCAATTTTAATAACTCCAACTTTCATTGAAATTTATTTAAATCAAATTTAAGTTGAATCAATCTTGATTCCTTTCCCAATTTAACCCAAATTCAATTTTGAACTAACTCAATTTCAATCTTGAATTTAAACTACCTCGAATTATATAAATTTGAGTTAAATTCTCAAAGGTTGGTTTAACCCTTTTAAACCAAATTAACTTTTATTCAAAGTTCTTAATCAATTTAATTTCTGAGTCCAATTCTCAAAATTTCATTTGATCTTTAAACTTGTACAACTTTAATTATAAATTTCAATTTTACATCTTCTATTTATAATCAATTACTTTCACATTTTGTTTTTAACTCGGAATTATACATTTTATTTAGCCAATATACTTTTATTATTCCATAAACATTTTAATCAAGATTCCAGAGTTTAAACAAATTTCCAAAATTCAATATCACCTTAGAATTCAACTATATCCAAAATTCTTTGGTAAAATTAAATTACCCCTTTGAATTTCAAAACCAAACCTAGTTCACAAACAATTCCAATTTAAAACAATTTGGTAGCAATTTCTCTTCTAGAAACTCGAGAATAGACATCCATAATGCTGCAGTCATCACTGACGTTATTTTCCAGTGACCGAAAGAGTTCAATGCTTTTATCTCTTTAAAAATATTTCCAATTATTTTAGTTTCAAATTTCACAGATTTCAAATTCAACACAAAAATATTTTTGAGATAATACTATATTTTTTTCAAAACCTTTGGAAACCACTTCCAAATCCAAAGAAATTTTAAATTTTCCCAAAAATTCCAAATTCCCAATCCATCCAATTCATATTTAAACATTCTCTGGAATTTCATTTCAAATTATAATCCCATTTAGTTATGAAGTTTATTTCAATTTATAAATTACATTTACAATCTATATTTAAAATTCCATTTTGTTATATAAGTTTATTCTTCAACTTTGGTTATAAGTTTCAATTTGGTTGTATTTTATGTTACTTCTTAACTTAATTCCAATAATTTAACAATCAATCACCTAAATATTCATTAGAAGGAAATGTTGCTATATATATCAAAATATATTTTTATATAAAATCATTAAAAATCTTTATAAGTAAATAACAAGTACGCTCTCATATATATATATATATATATATGTATGTATGTATGTATGTATGTATGTATACGCGACTCATTCTAGAGTACTACGGACTCTATTCAATGAGTAATCCCCACCAGAGCCAAGGTTCTCGCTTAACCTTCAGCTCTGATACCAACTGTAACGATCTGAAATTTTCAAACCCGAAAATTTCAGATAGTTATGAAAAAGAAGAAAGAGATAGAAGAAGAAGAAACACCAAACATCTTACATTCGCAGCGGATAAAATATAATAATAAATAATAACAGTTTACAAAAGAATATTATATCTGTCGATTACATTTAATATACATCAGAGTTCACTTATATACAGTCACTGAATATATACAATTATCATGTCTCAGATACACAATAATATACTACAACGGAAGTACTCTATACGTTCTAGCCATCCAGCTCGCCTCCTGAGCTCCAAAGCGTACCTACCTGAAAATCTGTAATACTCGGTCTGACCCGAGCATTACACCAAAGTAACACCCGGGTCAGGCTGGAAACCAACGTGAGTAAACCAACTAACATGGAATACTAAGCATACAACTCATATAAAAACCCGGGTAACTCAAACTAATTTTACAAGTCACAGTTTGTTATAGACATAACTTATTTTCAAAATAAGTTTTCTAAGTGTCCAAAATTTTGGATTTAATAATCCAAATCATTTAAATCCAATCATCCCAACCTATCAATTTCTCATAGTAATTTATAAGAAATTCGAAGTGGTTTCGGGTATCTCCCAATACCCGATCCCGGTCTCTTCGAGTCACATGTCATCCTATCCCAAGTTATATATACGAAAAACACATTCATTTCATAGTAGAGATAACAACTCATTCAAAACATCTAATACTATTCAATCGTCCATAAGCAAAGCTTGTTTACTACTGATATTAATTAAATTAATTCTGATTGAATTTCTAACCTCAACAATTTAGAATCCTTCACTTGTCATTAATTAATTTTCAAATCAATTAACCAATCAACTCATCATTATTCATCTTAATTAACCACCTTGGTTTAATTATATTTTCAGTTACATTCATATAATTTTTTTTATTACACGATATTAATTATTCTTATCCAGAATCAATAAGTATTCTTTAATTACCCCATGAATTTGTTGACTATATTAATTTCATTTATTCTTAATTGTTTATATGAATTAATTCTCATAAGTCACTTATCATGGGATAATCAATCTTTGATTACACCATTAATTATAAACCCAAGGATTTCAATTATATTTTTAATTTATCCTAATCAAATTTATTTATCTTAATTAAACCACAATATTAATCATTTTCGATTAAATCCAAAATGTAATTAACTACTCTTTTATTTATTTTATTTTAATAAATCAATTACTCCTTCATTAATCATCTTAATTAAACTCTTGATTTATTTCACCAAGTAATTATATTTATTAATACCATTAAGTAAATTCTATCAAACCACCCATTGGTTTTCTAAATTAATTTGACTAAATTAACTTAAACCTTAATGAATTCAAACCTTTACTTACTAATTAATCAACTCAATTTATTAATTAATTTAATTAATAAAAAAATTTCCATTTCAATTACCCTACTATTCCGATGAATCACAAATCATTAAGCTTCCTAATTATGATTTAAGTTTTAAACATTTGAAAACCCCAAATACTTCGAGTCAAATCACTGTTAACTCGAAAACCAATCAAAACCAAGGTCACATCGTTCATCAGTGCACATCAAATCAATTTAATCATTCAACCAACTATTTAAAATTTAACCAATTAAATTAAAATTAAAATCCAACATAGTGAGATTTACTCACCTTTGATTTGTGCAACCCACTTCAATCTCAATTCGGTCTCTTCATGATTTAAGACCCTTGATTGATTTTTTTTTGAATTTGTTACTCACTCCAATCCCAAATTTATTCCATTGCAAAGTATTGCTGTCCCGAGTCCAATGTGACTTGTTATGTAATTTTAGACCTCGTATAAACGTTATAAAATTTATTAACATTTGAAATAATTTAAAACTATCATTAACATACTAATTTAAATTTAAATTTAATTTAACAACAAACACTTGCCTGGGTTAAGAAAACAATCCATGAACTCGCTTCCTTTATGCCGACATCTCCTCGACCCCGGCCTGCTTTGCTTCCAGCGGTCACGTGCGCCTTGAGGAAGACATGACTATCGACCCTCGCTTCAAAAACCATCGATCCTCTGCCCATCACAAAGACCCATCACACCAAACATAGAAAATGTGTCGTGGAGCACGCGACTCCTTCTATCACCGCGACCTGTTCGATCGCGTTCGATCCCTTCAGCTTGACATTAAATCGAAATCTCCCAATATCTTTCCCCTCGCTCGCGATATGCCTCGATCGAGTTCGAACCCTCCAGCCGCCTCGCCTTCCCACTTGCTTCGTGCGTGACAACCTCGAGTTCTCCAAGCACGAACAGAAGAAACCCTAGCGTGCGCGCGACGCTACTCCCCTCTCCTCGCGTCAATCGTGACCTAGCTTGCGAGCTTGAGCATGCGCGGCTCCTGATCGCCATAATTCATTAATTTTTTTTTCCAATCTCGGCTAATTGTCTGAAGGAACGAAGGCATCGGCCATTTTTTTATTTATTGATTGAGTTTAATTCCTTGCTTGAGAATAGAGAGAGAGGAACGGCCGATGAAATAGATTTGGGTAGCTTCTAGCGTACGCATTTGTTAAATAATTTAATATTTAAAAAGAAATCTTGTTGCATAACGTGAAATCCCGAGCCCCGAATCAAACATACCGACAGACGTTCATAAGGTTATACCCGCATTCCGAACACAACGGAACATGTTTCGAAAGCTGATTTAATCGTATATGGAAGTTAGCTTTATAAACCGATTTAAAATATTAAATTATTGATTTTAATTTCAACGCATTTCTCACCCGTACGAGCAAACGGTAAATCCAAACGTTACGAAAATTGAAATCCGATAATAACTAACTATTACGGATCCAATTGAACTGGTTTCGTCAAATTCCGAGTCTGTGCCTCGGAAGACTATTTTTAAATCCCAATTTAAACGATATATTATTAAAACTAAACAAATTATCTTTAAATTAAATTCAAATCATTCTATTATCTCCAGTATTATCGTTATAAATTTTATAAGCCTTCAAATTATATTTTAACAGGCCTAAAATCCAGATTCAACACTTTGCCCGATTTCGAATTACAAAATTTTCAATATTTAATCATCAAGAAAATATTAATATTCGGAATTCAAATTAAATATTAACTTTCAACTATTAAAAGTCAATTTATTGTTTCAATTTAAATTGTTAAAATTTTCGGGTCGTCACATCTGTAGATCTGACTAAGACTGAAGCAGTAAATATTTAGAAGAGACCCGAGACAGTGACCAAGATAAAGAGTTTTCTTGGATTGGCTGGATATTATAGGAGGTTCATAAAGGATTTTTTACAGATAGCAGCAACGATGACCAAGCTATTGTGAAAGGATGTGAAGTTTGTTTAGACCGATAAGTGTGAGGAAGCACTCCAAAGCTTGAAACACTTATTGATTCATGCACCTATGTTGATTTTTCCAGAAAGGACCCAAGATTTGGTAGTATATACAGATGCATGCGGAACTAGATTAGAAGCGGTATTAATGCAAAGAGGTAAAGTGATTGCCTATGCTTCTCGGCAGCTTAGACTGTATGAGATTAGATATCCAAGCATGATTTGAAATTAGCTGCGGTGATATTTGCATTAAAGGTATGGAGACATTACATTTTGGGAGAGAGGTTTGAGCTTTATATGGATCATAAGTCATTAAAGTATTTGTTCCTCCAGAAGGAGCTGAACATGAGACAGTAGAGATGGTTGAAATTTATAGCTGCTTACGATTTTGGAATTCAGTACACACCAGGAAAGGGCAATAAGTTTGCAGATGCGCTTAGCAGAAAGCATCAAAATGCAGTGTTGGCGATGATAGCTGAGTGGAAAGATTTGGAAGCGTTGACGACATGTCGAGTGCAGTGGAGATCTGAAGCTATATCTAGTATGGAAATTGTTATGTTGTCATGTTTAGATGTTCGACCAGTTATGATTGAAAGGGTTGCTTCTAAGAAAGGAGAGGATCTAGTGTTAATTGAACGGATCAGAAAGTTACGAGGTGGAACGGAGAGCAATGACTTGAAGGATTTCAGTCCTGACCAAAATGGGTGGTTGAGAAAGAAAGGATGACTGTGTATTCCGAACGTGGGAGACATTAGGAAGTAATTTTTGGAGGAATGCCATTGTTCGAAGTTTACCATTCATCCGAGAGGTACTAAGATTTATCAGGATACGAAGAGGAGTTTCTTCTGGAAAGATATAAAGAAGGATGTAGGCTTATGGGTGAAGCAGTGTTTGAACTGTCAACATGTAAAGGCTGAACATCAGAGGCCAAGTGGGTTACTTTAGCCATTAGTCAACATGTAAGTTGTTTGTAAAGAATATAGTTAGGCTTCATGGGATTCCTAGTAGTATAGTAAGTGGTATAGATTCACTATTCACGGGTGAGTTATGGAAGAGTGTAAAGAAAATTTAGGAACCAAGCTCAAGATGAGTACCGCCTACCGTCCATAGACCGATAAGTAAACGAAAAGAGTTAGCAAAGTCTCGGATGATTTTTTATGAGCTTGTGTGTTAGATTTCGGAGGTTCATGGGAAGGCCGTCTACACTTAGTCGAGTTTTCGTCTAACAATAGTTATCAAGATAGTATAGGATGACATCTTTTGAAGCTTTGTATGGAAGGCCTTGCAAATCTCCAGTTTGTTGGCTAGATACAGTGGATAGATTGGTTCTTGGTCTGGATTTAGTTAGAGAAGCAACAGAGAAGATTGAGTTAATTCAGGATAGGATGAATAAAGCTCAGTCTAGGTAGAAGAGTTATGCATATAGAAGATGGAAAGATTTAAAATTCTTTGTTGGAGATCATGTTTTCATTAAGGTATCACCAATGAAGGGTCTAATTTGATTCGAAAAATAGGGAAAGTTGGCACTGAGATTCGTAGGACCATTTCCTATCGCAGAGAGGATCGGGAAACTCGCATATAGAATAGGGTTACCAAACAGTTTGGCAGGAGTCCATGGTGTTTTTCATATTTCTCATCTAAGATTCGAAGACTCTTATAGCACCAACTGTGTTAGAGGACTTAGTAGTAGAGCTGAACATGACAATAGCTAGAAAACCAGTTCATATAGTCGCGAGAGATGATAAGAGACTAAGGAACAAGGCAGTCAGATTAGTTAAAGTCCAGTGGAGCGACATGGGAGAGAATGTACTTTGGGGACTAAGAGCAACATTAAAGACGCTTATCGTAATTTGTTTCATGGTATGTTTTACCATTTTGATTGATTTATCGAGTACCTTATGGTAATTTCGAGGACAAAATTCTTTAAGTAGGTGAGTTTGTAATGACACCAATTTTTAGTAATATTATTTAGTAACATTTAATTAGGTAAATTAAATGAAATAATGTAAAATAGTTAATGGGTTGAGATTTGTGATTATTAAGGGTAGCCGTGCTATGTTAACAATGAATTAAGTAAATTGAAATGGAATAAAATGTTAGACAAGGGCAATATAGGAATAAGAATTATTCTTATACCCTAAACCACTTAAGCCATATTTTATACATTCATTTCATATTCACAAAAAAATATAAATTTGAGGTCGGCCACCATTCAGGGAAAACAAGAGAAGATAAGAAGATTTCAAGAGGAAAAGCTTAAGCAACTTTATCAAGATCAAATCTTAATCCTTAATCTCAGAGCTAAGGTGAATAATAACTACATCTCATGTTTTCTATTGTTTCGGTTTTAGGATGAAATCCGAAATATTTTGCGAAGTTATTTTCCATGTTTGGATTGTAGAAATGAAGATATATGCTTGTTGATGATTTATGATATTTCATATGGATTTTATGACATGTTTAATGTGAAAACCCTACAAAATGACATCTAAATAACTTACAATTTTAGATTTAGATCGGAAATGATATTTTAGAGCTGGGTTTCAATTTTTATAATTTTCTAAATTAATGTGGTTTTAATATTAATTTTCTAGTAAGGAAAATGGTATTTGGGTTTCAAATTATTTACGGCTAAATAATATATGTTTTGGGTCTAAAATTTATGTATGTTAAGAAACATATAAAAAATAATTTATAGGAATTTTTTTAGAATTTCCCTAAGTGTTTTTAATGAATATATAATATTATTTAAGGTACGGGACATAAATGTTTTATATATTTATAAAAGGAGAAGGAGTATTTTGTAAATAAATTTATTCTGAAATATTGGCAGCACTTTTAGAAAAGAAATTAGCAACCAATAATATTTTGGCAAATAAGGCAGGTTAGTTGTAAAGATTACTTTAAAAAGCTAAAACTCAGTTTAAACGTGATTTTTACATATTTCACCACTTTCGGCACCAGCTTTTGACCTAGTACTTCCACTTCCATCTCCATCGAAACCAATGCACCTGGTTTTAATATTTGGTACGTAGCGAATTGGACTAAGGCAGAAGGTATGAAGTCGAAACATGGGGTTCTGAAGGGGTCGAAGCTTTGTTTTGTGTTTAAAAGAGGATGCGCCTTCTTTGCTTTCGACTTAATTAGCTTTCGACTTGGTTAGCTTTCGAATGGGCTAAGTTGTTTCAAAGAAATGGATGTGCCTTTATTCTAAGAAACTGCTTTCTCCTGTGTCGAAACCCCTTGCTGCCGCCTTTTTCCTTTCGTAGCAGTGCTTTTGGAAGGTTCCTTTGTTTTCAAATTAATGCCACTTCTCCTGTGCTTTCGAAGGGTTGGTTTCGACACCATCACTTCTTTACTTAGCAAATAGCTTTCAGAAAAGTGCTTTCGACTTAGATGTTTTATGATCCTTTTTCTCTATTGAAGGTAGAACCCAAAGTTTTGAAAGGAAATGTTTTTAATGGTTTTGAAAGGTTATTTCACATGTTTTACTTGAACCCAATTGCTTTCAAAAGGTTTGTTTACAGAAAATAATTTGAATGCTTTCAAAGTGTTTTAAAAGAAGATTTCGAATGGGTGGTTCCCCAATGTTTTTGAAAGGTTTAAGTGGAAGGTTTCCAAAGATTTGAAAGGTATGTTTGTAGTGTTTTTATAAAAGGATGTCTAAAGTTTTAAAGCTTTCGAAAGAAAGGTCATTCAAGGTTTTCGAAAGGTTTAATAAGAATGGTTTCAAAAGGTAAGTTTTGGCCTTCCGGCCTAAGGTTTTAATCGGTTTCGAAAGGGATACTTTCAGTGGGTTTGAAAGGGGTACCGTCAAAGGTTTAATGTTTTCATCAACAAAATTTTGTGTAAAGTATATATAACATGGCAAGGTGATTTGAGAAAGCATAGAGTATATTTCCCTTGTTTAAAGAATGATTTAAAGGTTTAAATCAATTTAAAGAAATGGTTTTCAAGGAAAATTTATGGGTAGATAAACCTAAGTAAAATGATTCGGATATTCGAATACCAGATGAGACTGTTATAGGGTCGTGCCTTATATATTAGCTATTAGCCCCTAGAAAATTTAGTCCGAAATTCCAATGTGCAGGGCTTTGTCATAGGCAAGTCTAAAATGGTGTTACATATAGATAGGAATATATAGAGAGAGGATAGGTTATTGGTGAGCCCAAAAAACCATTAGTATCACTTGACCCTAGAGAAATAAGTTAGGGACATACCATCCAAAAGAGGAGTATCCAACAGAAGTTAGATTAATTGTTTATTTTGTCCGGTAGGCCCGAGTCAACCAAAGGTTAATAGTTAGCCAAACGAAACTACATTTTTTTGGACAGATTGTATATTTATTACCTGATTTATACGCTTTCATGATATTAATATTATTGTTTTAACCAGTTTTGGTTGAAAGATTAAGATTTGCATAATATATGTTTTAAAAGGATATTAGTGAGGGGAAACCTATTCCGGTAAGCAGATCGGTCTCACTTAATATCAATTAACCGAGATGTATGTTATTATTCACACCAGGTTTTATGTCTACTTAAAGTATATGTTTTTCCTCTTAAAACTCTCTGGTGCTCAAAATTGATTTGAATAGCTGAGGGCTGAGGATTTATAGGTTTTTAGTAGGCGGATGAACAAAGTTTTCGAAGACGAGCAGGAAGCTGAAGTTAGCTATCTAGGAGTTGTTTTGTTTATTTTGTTCCACTGTGTTGTACTAAGTCATTTATAACTATCTAGTACTCTGGTCAACCAAGAGGGCATTTTCATATGTCGCTCTTGGTGTATTTTATAATCGTATTTGATCTGAACCTGGAAAACGTTTGGCATTATGTAACTTGGATATGAGCCGTAATCGGAAAATGTCTTAATTTGTGATGATTTTATTTCATATTCAAAGCTTTTGATATTATGGATACCATTAACATTACCATATTTGGTCACCAAAAGTTAATACTATGGATGACTACAACATCTTTAGTGCTTAGCTTCGGGCCTCCAGATATTGGATGTTATACCCGATCTATTGAACATTCCAACATGAACATCCCGACCTAGTTCCGCTGCATGGTGCCAGATTTGAGTCAGTTTAATGAGACCCCAATTGTACCTGCTAAAACTATAACCATGAAAGTACCCCTCATTAACGTGGCAATTTCATTAAATGTTGTAAGGATTTTATCAGCCTAGGTTGAAAGAATTTTAACTGAACCGAGCCTTATGAGGAGACTAAGGCATGGTTAGGCACATGTCAGGAGATTTTTACATTATTGGGATTAAGTGGTGCCAAGATGTGGCTTTAGTTGCATGGCATCTAAAGCAAGAAGCTGGTTTGGTGACAAACTGTTGTAGCTAAGGTGAATGTGAGGGATATTACATAGGATCTATTCCAAAGGAATTTTGATGTGAAGTCTGCTTCTGAGGTGGAGGAAAGATAGATGTTACAGAAGTTTATTACCCCAAAGCAAGGTGAAATGACAGTTTTGAGTATGTAAACAAGTTTAATGAATTGTCAATGTTTGGATATGAGCTACTTAATACCCCATTCGAAAAGGCGATGACGTTTTGCAGATGGATTGAATGAACCACTAAGGGGAACGGCAATAAAACAAGCACCACATGGGGATATCTACGAGAATTTGGTCAAGGCTGCTTTACCGAATGCTATAAAGGAAGGCAGCTAAGGAGAAACTTAAGAAGGAGATGA
The DNA here is from genome assembly GCA_030765085.1 of Allium cepa. Classification (NCBI taxonomy): domain Eukaryota; kingdom Viridiplantae; phylum Streptophyta; class Magnoliopsida; order Asparagales; family Amaryllidaceae; genus Allium; species Allium cepa. Next base: position 686,133,664 of record CM060932.1, on the reverse strand, counting down.
AGTAGAATAATTTGGGAAACGAAAAAGAAACAATTAACAAAGAGGAAAGATTAATTTGGGAAACGAAAAAGAAACAATTAACAAAGAGGAAAGATTAACATATTGCAAAGCACTATAAGATGGATCTTTTTGGATTTAAGTGTTATGGATGTAATCAGATGGGACATATTAAGCCCGACTTCCTAGCATTGTAGAAGGATGGACAAGTGGTTAAGGCGTATGCATCAGAGGCTGTTGCCACTACCAAAGTTGTTCCATTGACTACTGCAGAGAAGGAAAATAGATCGTAATGAAACACATGTTACTATTACTTGATTCTCCTATTCATACATTTTTTGACACTAGAGCATCATATTTATTTATATCAAGTACATTATTAGAAAGTTGGGCTTAAGAACTCACATTACGCACAAATCTGTTTCGGTATCGAATCCTGTAAGAGGATCGACTACTCTCAATAGTTTTCCATTGCTTAGAATTGGTAGTTATTGGTGTGGTGTTTTGTTTGACGTGTATGTATTAGGATTTGTGGGGGATGGATTGATTTTAGGGATAGACTCAATAATATGATATGGGGTATTGGTGGACTACGATGGGAGGGTGGATCGATTGAGGAACGACGGAGGGCTTAACCTGGTTATGTGTTGTATGCCTGATAAGTCTGTGACATCGAGCTATGTTAGCTTAACCTATCACAAGACGACCTTTCATCTATTACTGTTGTGCGAGAATTTCCCAATGTATTCAAAGATGTTTTTTTTCTTCCATCCCGATGCAAGATTAAATTTCGGATAGATTTCAAGAAAGACGCTAGACTTGTCATGACACCTCTTAGGCATATGGCTCTAAAAAAAGAAAATTGGATAAGTAGATTTTTGAGTTATTGTAGAAAGGCTTTATTAGGAGAAGTATTTCAAAGTGGGCAGCACCGGTAAAATTTTCCATAAAGGCAAATGGTTCCCTAAGGTTGTGTATCGACTATCGAGAGTTGAATAAACTAACGAGAAAGAATCGATATACTTTTCCGCATATCGAAGACCTATTTGATCAACTACTTGGAGCAAAAGATTTTCTCATAGATGGATTTGGCTACATGTTTCCACCAGTTGAGGGTAGCAGAGGATAGTATTCCAAAAACTAAAGTTCGAATGCTGGATGGTTTGCCCGAGTGGTTCTTCATGCCGTTTGGCTTGACTAATGCTCCAGCGTATTCTGTCGATTTGATGAGTAGAGTATTTCGAGAGAAACTGAATCACTTTATGGTGATATTCGTGGATGACATTTTGATATTCTCGAAAAGTGAAAAGGATCATAAGAAGCACTTGAGGGAAGTTTTGGATGTTCTAAGAAGGAATCAGGTAAAAGAAATTTTTTCTAAATGTAACTTTTGGAAGAAGGAAGTCTGATTCCTTAGGCATATGGCATTGGAGGCTGATTTAGTTGTGGATCTAGGAAAGATAGAAGCCGTAAGAGATTGGAAGATGCCCAAGAACATGACTGAAATTAGAAGTTTTTTTGGTTTAGCTCGATTTTATGAAAACTTATCAAGGACTTTGCAAAGATCTCAGCACCACTAACATGTCGTATGAAGAAGAATTTGGTTTTTTGCATGGGATGGCGATTGTGAATGGGCATTTGTCAAATTGAAAGAGTTATTGACATCTACACATGTTCTCCCTTTACTTAGTGGTTCCAAACCATTTACTGTATATACTAATTCTTGCGGTACCTGGCTAGGAGCTGTTTTGACGCAAGAAGGACAGGTATCAGTTTATCTTAGCAGACAACTTAGGACTCATGAAAGGAACCACCCAACCTCTGATCTTGAGTTGGCTGCTATCATGTTCGCATTGTAGACTTGGAGTCATTATCTACTTGGAGAAGGATTTGAATCATTTATGGACCACAGATCTTTAAAGTGTTTTTTCTCTCAGAAAAAGTTGAATCTGAATGGTTGGAACTTTTGGCATCATATGATTTTGAGGATCATATATACATAAGGAAAGAGTAATGTTGTGGCGAATGCTTCGAGTAGGAAACATCCAATATTAAACTCAATTATGTTGGAGAGAAGGCAGTTTGAATTCATATTTGAGTTTAATTTTCAACCTCCCTTTGCCTGTGCACCAGGATTACTAGTTAGACCAGCATAGATGGATTGCATAGGCATGTGAAAGTGCAGTATGGATCGTATAATATGGATAAATGATAATGCGGAGTATGCTGATGATAATAATACTGTAAATGATGTGGAATAAAAAGCAGTATAGTAAAATGACACCAGAGATTTTTATACTCTTTCGGAGCACCGTCCTACGTCCAGTCCCAGACTCCTTTTGGAATTTCACTAAAAAAATAACCCTCACTTAACCCGGACGAATAGGTTTATACACCCCTGAGCAGCCGAACGGGAACCTGAGCAGCATAACAAGATTTCGCCTCAACAGCCGAAGAGGACTTCACTTGCCTGAGCAGCAGAACATGACTTCAACAATTACAGAAAATAGTTTTGATTATGTGTTCTGATAACACGGATTTGTCACTTGTATTACACCCTTCCTATAATCTTTTCCTCTAGTATAAATGTTTATATTTGAAGTATATGAAGAATAGAAAGGTATAGTATTGCTTTTATGCAGAATAATTGAGAGTATGATAGCAAATAGATTTCAGAAAGTTAGATCAGAGAATAAGAGAAATCAATTGTAATTCAGTGATTTGAAATGAGTTTGGAGTTTGTATTTATAAGTGTTAGAAAGCTACGACTGTTGGTGAAGAGTTTTGATCGAAGTGTTGCATCCGAATCTTTTCGTCAAAGGTTCGCAACTCTTCACAAAAGTCGTGTCTTTTCAAAAATGTGGCTGTTATAGAAATTCAGTCGACTGGACTACAGGGTCAGTTGACCCAATATTCGAACGAATTTAAGTATTCAAATTCATATATACGTGCACTGTGCACATTACACATTACCCAGTGTCAGTCGACTGACCTGGTATGTTTTGTGCAATATGCATAGTTTGCATATATATATATATATATATATATATATATATATATCTTTCAAACCTTTATAAAATAATTATATGCTTACATATGTGTATAAAAAGAATGATAAAATATATAAGCTATTATATATGTTAACCGATAAGAGATTTTAACAATATTGACCTAAGACTCAAACAATCAAAATATAAAATTGATGCACTGGTTTTGAAGTCTTGTCTACTTGTAGCATATATTCTCTTTTTGTCGTAGTAGTCGTCAAATCTGTATGTTGTAGATGAAAGCTTTGTGTCATGAATCAAAATTAAGTCTCAACATTCTCCCCCTTTTTGATTGATGACGACTTGTAAATAGATATAGATTTCAACTATATATAAAACAACATAAATACTTACTCCCCCTGAATCTCTGACGCTCTATATCCTGCATTTTTATTAGTAGCAACAATATTTCTCCCCCTTTGTCATCGACAAAAAGGAATAAGTAATATGAAATGAAATGAACTAAGTAATGTGAGAGATAATATGAAATGAAACAAAGAACAAACGTTCACACATTTTAATATCCCTAGACAATAGTGTTTAAAGAACAAACGTTCACACATTTTAATATCCCTAGACAATAGTGTTTAAAAGCAAATAAACTAGAATGGGCACTTAAGTACAAGCCATATGAATTTAAACAATTGTCTTGAATTAAAGAAATAAATAAACATCTTACACCATCAGACCATTACCCCTACCACCATCTCCTTCATTTCCATCATCTCCTTCATCACTACTAGCTTGATGTCCCCAGAAGAAGTAGAAGACCATGTAAATACGGGTTGCTTTCCTGGATCGCCCAAAGTAGATGTAAAAGTACCGGAAGAGCATGATATGGCTTACCATAATTTTGTGAAAAATCCTTTCACTTTATCGAGCTTCTTATCAATTTTTAAATATTTGATTGAAGGATTTGTTGATTACGGCACATGATATTGATAGCCGCACGTGGTTGAAGACCTTCATCCGGAATTGTGATTTCTTCTTGTTGACGTCTAGTTGATGTTTGGCGAGATGGTCGATGAGAAGACTCTCCTTGTTGTGGTTGGACTTGAGATGTTTGTCTTTATGTCCATTCTTCAAAGGAAATTATAGGAGGGGGTCGGGCAACTGGCAACTTCATTAAAGGTAAGGTCCGAGCATTTAAGCATCCAACTGTAGAAACTGGTGAATCCGGTTCTGGTACTTTACAAGCTTTGAGAAGACGCATAATATATTCTCTGTGATAAATTATATTCATCTTGCCAGTGTTAAAGCTTAAAAAGTCGTCAAGTATTAAACGAAGCCAATTGATTTTGATGTTTCCAAATATAGCATACAAGGGTCTAAAATTTTGCTCGTAGACAAGTTCATAACTCCTGGTTCTAGGAGTTACGGTTTTCATTAAGGCACGATGAATTATTCGGGCTTTTGGTTGTAAAGACATTGACTTTAATTGACGCATATCGTCTTCAAGAAATAAATGGCTAACACGATCTCTAACTACCAAATCGACAACAACCATAGGCAATTCAACTCCATCATTGTCCGTTTTTAGTATATGAGGCATACGATCAAGAGAAAAGAAGACGGGCTTACCACATACTAGGCTCCATATGCAATCTTCTTAATTCGGAACATCTTGATGACCCAAGTTGAGATTAGCATACAACAATTTAACCATAATTTGGTTAATTTTGTGTTTATTGTCGTTGATATCAATTAACGACTCTAAGTTGCTACGGCGGGCTAACTCTTGAATATGATAAGATGAAAATTCAGGAAAGTTGATGAATGAACCTTCGAAAATTCTGGAATCTTGCATTTGTCTCCATCGCTTTATTGCCGTGTCGTCAAATAACCATTGGTGAATTTGTTCATTAGAAGGTGGCTGAGACGAAGAGGAGGCTTGTCATTTTCGTTTGGGTGCCATTTAATTTTGAATTGGAGGAGAAAAGTTTGAGTTTTGAAGAGCTTAGGTTTTGGAGTAGTTTGAAAAACTGAATTGTAAAGGAGAAGAAAGAGTAAAGTGATAAATAAAGAGGGGTGAAAGGGTAGGTAGAAAGGTTAAAAGCCTTTCAGATCCACGGCTCAGTCGACTAGTGCAGGCAATCGGTCGACTGAATCTGAAGGTTGTGAATTTTTGACCTTCTGGACCAGTCGACTGAGGGCCTGCATCAGTCGACTAGCTATACTTAATTTTTGGCCTTGTTACAGCGTCATTCGACTGATGTAAAAATTCAGTCGACCGATGCTGAAGGTTGATTATTTTCAACCTTCTGGACTAGTCGACTAAGTGCCTGCATCAGTCGACTGGCCTTGTTTTTATTTTCAAAATTAGGCTGTGTCAGTCGACTGATTCGTGAGGTCAGTCGACTGACCTGTATCATTTTGCATAGAAAATTGTTTTATTATATGAAATTTACATATTTATTTGTTCCATAAATCTAGTTTTATTTTGCAGTGAAAAGTGAATAGTTATTATATTTGAATTGTTTGTTTATTGGACGGGAAATAACTTTATTGCAGAAATATATAAACGTACATATTGATAAAAAAATATTAAGCATACAACGAAGAAAATTATTAAACACTATAATTATTTCTTTGGACTAGGTGTTTTGAATTCTTTCAGCTATTTGAGACAGATGTTCGTAGCTTCATTGCGATCCCATGAATTTGGTGAGTATGGAGGTCGCGGAGAAGACAAAGTCGAAGGACGTCGGATTGGCGAAACAGCATTCTCGTCAATCAGGTGTGACGAAGCCCTATGGAATTTCATTGCTATATGCTCTATTATACCTATATGTCTGGAGTTAATTTTCTGCTCATAATACATCTCCCGTTGAAGCATAAGAGACTCCTGTTGATAATGATGGAGATCGTCAATCTTCCGTTTTGTATTTGGTGAGATATCAAGGGTCTTTTTCCTTTTTTCTTCTCCGGTGTGTATCCGGTATGGTAAGCCGAAGATGGCGTAACTTGGTGATTTGGTGTTTTTGGGCAGTTGGGTGTGGCAAGGATTTCAATAAAATCGGTAGTGGATGATGTTGACATTGTTGTAAAGTGCTTTTGTTGATTGATTTTATTTTTCAGAGAATCGAGTACTGTATAGTTTTTTTTTTGAGTTCTTAGTAATAGGAAAATGTTCTATTTATAGTTGTAGTTTTAGATAAAAAATAGGATTTAAATTGATGGATTATATTAATTCTAGGCTAAATGAATGTAGAGTCAGTAGATTTCTATTGGCTGAGGTTATTTGATCAGTGTTTATACGTATAAAGTTAGTAATACAGTAATACACTAATCCGTGTTATCAAAACACATAAGTCAAAACTATTTTCTGTAATTGTTGAAGTCCGGTTTTGCTGCTCAGGCAAGTGAAGTCCTCTTCGGCTGTTGAGGTGAAATCCTGTTCTGCTGCTCAGGTCCCCATTCGGCTGCTCAAGGGTGTATAAACCTATTCCTCCGGGTTAAGTGAGGGTTATTGTTTTAGTAAAATTTCAGAAGGAGTTTGGAACTGGACGTAGGACGGTGCTCCGAACCAGTATAAAAATCTCTGGTGTCATTTTACTATACTGCTTTTTATTCCGCATCATTTACAGTATTATTATCATCGGTCTACTCTGCATTATCATATATCCATATACGATCCACACTACACTTTCATTTTCTGAAGAAGATGATGAGGAATCTGAATCATCCCATCTGACTGAAAAAGCTTTTCTTTTGAATTTGTCCTTTCTTTTATTTCGATGTTCTTTCTTTTGTTCTGGACAGTCTTTCTGCATGTGCCCCCTTTTTGTGACAGTTATAACATTCCATAACTGACAAAGATGGTGGTTTTTTGCTGGTTAAGCTTTCTTGCTACTATTTCTGTTTCCTTTTCTATATTTCAGGAATTTCTTGAAGTTCTTTGCAATAAAATCTAGGTTGTCATTATCTAAGTCCGATTCTTCTTGTTCTGCATGGAATGCTATATTCTTTTTATCTTGAGCCTGAAGTCTTTTTGCCTGCAAATTCACTTCATAGGACATTAGATTTCCTATTAATTCATCTAGAGTTATTTTGGAAATATCGTTTGCTTCTTCAATAGGAAGAACTTTTCTTTCCCATTCATTCGTTAGAGAATTAAGGAATTTGGATACAGTATCAAAATTCAAATTCCGAATATTTTTCTCCTAATCCTACTAGTGAATGATAGATATCCTGAAATCTTGAATACATGTCATTTATGGATTCATTTTCTTTCATTCTAAAGTTTTGAAACTGACTCTTAAGCATGGTATTTTTCTTTGTTTAACCTTGTTGGTTCCTTCATGTGTGATCTTGAGTGTATGCCATATTTCATATGCAGCATTACACATGCTAACACGATTAAACTCATTTTTATCTAATGCACAAAACAACATATTCATGGCTTTTGCATTAGCTTTGGCATCTAATTTTTGTGTATTTGACCTAGTGGAACATTCTTCAGTAGGAATAGTATATTTTGTCTGAGTTATATTCCATGATTCAAAACTATTTGCTTGCATATATATTCTCATTCATGTGGACCAACAGTTATAATTCATGCCATTAAATAGTGGTGGACGTGCAGTGGATTTTCCTTCAACAAAGCTAGTGTTAATGTTAGTGCTGGGGTTAGTGTCCATATTAATAGATTATTAGATAACTTTATTATGGTGATATGATGACCTTGTTCTGATACCAAATGAAAGTGCAGTGTGGATCGTATAATATGGATATATGATAATGCAGAGTATACTGATGATAATAATACTGTAAATGATGCGCAATAAAAAGCAGTATAGTAAAATGACACCAGAGATTTTTATACTCGTTCGGAGCAACGTCCTACGTCTAGTCCCAGACTCCTTCTGGAATTTCACTAAAACAATAACCCTTACTTAACCTGAGGAATAGGTTTATGCATCCCTGAGCAGCCGAACGAGGAGCTGAGCAGCAGAACATGATTTCGCCTCAACAGCCGAAGAGGACTTCACTTGCCTGAACAGCAGAACAGGACTTCAACAATTACAGAAAATATTTTTGACTTATGTGTTCTGATAACACGGATTTGTCACTTGTAGTACATCCTTCCTATAATCTTCTCCTCGAGTACAAATGTTTGTATTTGAAGTATATGAAGAATAGAAAGGTATAGTGTTGCTTTTATGCAGAATAATTGAGAGTATGATAGCAAATAGATTTCAGAAAGTTAGATCAGAGAATAAGAGAAATCGATTGTAATTCAGTGATTTGAAATGAGTTTGGAGTTTGTATTTATAAATGTTAGAACGCTACGATTGTTGGTGAAGAGTTTTGATCAAAGTGTTGCATCCAATTTTTCGCTAAAGGTTCGTAACTCTTCACAAAAGTCATGTCTTTTCAAAAATATGGCTGTTATAGAAATTCAAACGACTGGACTACATGGTCAGTTGACTAAATATTCAAATGAATTTAAATATTCAAATTCATATATACCTGCACTGCGCACATTGCACATTTTACCCAGTGTCAGTCGACTGCTAACCTGAGACAGTCGACTGACCTGGTATGTTTTGTGCTATATGCACAGTTTGCATATATATATATATATATATATATATATATATATATAACTTTCAAACCTTTATAAAATAATTATATGCTTATATATGTGTATAAAAAGGATGATAAAATATATAAGCTATTATATATGTTAACCGAGGAGAGATTTTAACAATATTGACCTAAGACTTAAACAATCAAAATATAAAATTGATGCACCGGTTTTAAAGTCTTGTCTCCTTGTAGTATATATTCTCTTTTTGTCATAGTAGTTGCCAAATCTGTATGTTGTAGATGAAAGCTTTGTGTCATGAATCAAAATTAAGTCTCAACAACATGAATCAAAGGTACCAGGTCTTCCAGATCCTAATGGTTTTTTGGGCTCACTAATAACTTATCTGTATACAATATATATTCTCTTCGATGTATAATCACAATTTTAGTCTACCTGTGACCAAGCCCTACAAACTGAAATTTTGAACAATAATTAGCTGGGGCTAATAGCTAATGTATAGTGCGCAACCCCATACTAGTCCCATCAGGTATTTTAATATCTGAGTCATTTTCACTTAAGGATCCCCTCCTATAATTTTCCTTGAAGACATTTTCGAAATGATTTAAAACCTTTAAATCAAACTCAAACAAGGAAATTATATAATCTTTATGCTTTATTCAAAATCACAATACCTGTTATATATATATATATATATATTTCACTCAAACCCGAGTTGATGAAAACATTTAAACACTTGAAAGTATCTCTTTCTAAACTTTTGAAAACATCTCATTCAAAACCAAGTGAAACCCTTTTATTTTCTAAGCCAAAATGCCAAAACCTTACCTTTCAAAACTAAACATCAAACCTTTCGAAACTATTGAAATCATTCCTTTTGAAAGCAATAAAACATCAGACATCCTACTTTAAAACATCCTAAACCATTGCCTTAGAAAACCTTTGGAAAATCTTCCATTTTAAACTTTCTGAAACCATTCAAAGCAAACCTTTTGAATTCATTGAACTCAAACCTTTCGAAACAATTGAACTAAAACCTTTCAAAATCATTGAATTCTAGCATTTCGGAACCATTGTACTCAAACCTTTCAAAACCATTGAACTAAAACCATTTGAAATTATTGAATTCAAACCTTTTGAAACCATCGAACTAAAATCTTTCGGAAGCATTCAACCTTTTAACCCATAAATCTTTCCAAAGCTTACGGGTTCAACTTAAAACATGTGGAAAATCTTCTTTTAAAACCTTTCGACTTCATTGGAAGTTACCTTTTGACTTTGTCGAAAGATCTGCTTCGAAAGCTTTAAAACACATCATTTAAAACAATAGTCCCCTGCCTTTAAAATAACTTCTTCGAAAGCTTTGGGTTATACTTCAATTAGAAAAGTCAGGTAAAACATATGAGTCAAAAGCTTTGATACTTTTCGAAAGCATTGAGAAGAGGTCGGTTTTAGAAACAATAAACCTTTCGACTTTGTCGGAAGGTTCAAAATAGATCAAGTGGCAGTGACCTTTTGACTTTGTCGAACGGTTTAAACCTTTATTTTAAATAATTGACCTGGTCAAAAACAACTAAGTCGAAAGCTGCTTTTCAAAAGCAAGCAGGTGTAAGCTTTTGGTTTATAAAACAAACATACCCCAACCTCTTTGGCAACCAACCTTTCGACTAAGTACCCTTCGACTTTGTTCAATTCATTACGTACCATACCATAAGCATTGAACTTTGACCTTGTCGAAAGTTATAACCTTTCGACTTTGTCGGAAGGTCTGGGTCGGAAGTTTGATGCCTAGAATGGCTGAAACATGATAAAAACATGATTTTCTTGTTTTTAACTTGAAAACGATAATTTTCAACAAACCTACCTTTGTTTGTCAAATTCTCATTGGTTAATAAATACTTTTTAGGAAAATGCTGCCACTAATTTTGGAATTTAATAATAATTTTATTTTATAAAATGCCCCTTCTCCTTAATTAAATATATAAAACATTTGAGTCTCATACCTTAACTAATTTTATATATTCATCAAAACACTTAGGAAAATCTAAAAAAATCCAAAAAAATCTATTTTAATATGTTTTCCCATATATAAAAGTTTCGAATCCAAATAATTATTTATTTAGCAATAAATAAATTATAATCCAATAAATCATTTACTTCGCTAGAAATTTAATTTAAAACCCACATTAATTCGAAAAAATATGGAAATCGAAACCATTTCTAAAATGTCATTTCTGACCTATATTTAAAATTTCAAGGCATTTGGATGTCATGTAATAGGGTTTTCATGTCAAACATTTCATAAATACTAATATGAACATGCATAATTCACCAACAAACAAATGTATAATTTTTAACATCAAAACATGTAATATACTTGCAAAAATATTTCGGATCTAATCTTAAAATTGAAAAATGTAAGAAAATGGGATGAAGCTATTATTCACCTTAGCTTTGAGATTAAAAGAGGTGATATTTGACGTCGAACTAGTTGATTATCTTCCTTCTCTTGAATCCTCGCTTTAATCTTTCCTTGAGAACAATAATGGTGGCCGGCCTTAAGTGTCTTTTAGTTTGGTAAAATGAGAATGAACGTGAGTTTCAATTCGAAAGGGTTTAGGGTATAAGCCTTTCCTATTTCTCATAATGCCCTTACTCATTTCCTAACACATTAATTTATGTTTTCTCATTTTAATTTACACATTAACATGGCACGATAACTCTTAATTTAATCAAATCCCAACCTATTAATCTTCACATTATTTTATTTTATTTCATTAATTAAATACCCTAGATAATGTTATAAAAATATGGGGTGTTATAGACTCCCTACCTTAAAGAATTTCGTCCTTGAAATTACTATAAGGTACACAATCAAAACAATCTAAGGTAAACATACTATCAAACATATTAGGGTAAGCTTCTTTAATCCTGCTCTCAGTCTTCCAAGTACAGTCTCTTGCATCGTCATTCCACTGGACCTTTACTAATATGACTATCTTGTTCCTCAACTTCTTCTCATCTCTTGCCACAATCAGAATCGACTTTTTAACTATGGTCAAGTCCGGCTCTATTACTAAATATACTAACATTGTAGGTGCTATGGTAGTCTTCGGGTCTCTAACACACTTTTTAAGGTGAGAAATATGGAAAACATCATGGAATCCTACCAAAATATTCGCTAACTCCACTTTATAAGCGAGTTTCCCGATCCTCTCAATAATAGGAAGGGTCCAACGAATCTAGGTGCTAACTTTCCTAACTTTCCAAATCTAACTACACCTTTCATTGGTGAACCTTAATAAACACATAGTCTCCAATAGAGAATTCCAAGTCCTTCCTTCTTCTGTCTGCATAACTTTTCTATCTAGACTGAGCTTCCTTCATCCTAGCTCGAATCAACTCAATCTTTTCTGCGGTGTCTTTCACCAAATCTGAACCAAGAACCAACCTATCCTCGCTCTCTAACCAACACACAGGAGATATGAATGGTCTCCCATGCAAGCCTCAAACGGTGCCATCCCAATGCTCGTTTGATAATTATTGTTATATGAGAACTCGATTAAATGAAGATGATCCTCCCATGATCCCCCGTAATACAGTACACAAGCTCTGAACAAATCATCCAAGACTTCGCTAACTCTTTAAGTTTTCCCATCAGTCTGTGGATGGTAAGCGGAACTCATATTGAGCTTGATTCCTAATGTTTCCTGTAGACTCTTCCAGAACTCACTAGTAAACAAAGAATCTCTATCACTAATGATACCACTATGAATCCCGCGCATTCTAACTACGTTCTTCATAAATAACTTCGCCGAAATAGGTGCCATCCTAGTTGACTTTACTGAAATGAAATGAGCATTTTTAGTCACTCTATCTACTATGACCCATATGCTTTTATTTTCTCTACTAGACATTGGCAACTCATCGATAAAATCCATAGAGATAGAATCACTCATCCACAACGGAACATCCAACGGTTGAAGCAATACACTTGGCTTCTGGTGTTCAGCCTTTGCCTGTTGGAAATTCAAGCATTGCTTAACATATAAACCAATGTCTCGTTTCATACCTTCCCAAAAGAAACTTCTCTTTATATCCTGATACATCTTCGTTCCTCCTAGATGGATAGTGAACTTCGAACGATGACATTCATCTACAACCTCTTTCCTCATGTCTCCTACGTTTGAAATACACAACCTTCCCTTCTTTCTCAACCACCCATTTTGGTCAAGGCTGAAATCCTTTAAGTAATAGCTCTATGTTCCCTCCTTTAACTTTCTGATCTGTTCAGTTAAAACTGGATTCTCCTCCTGTTTAGAAGCTATCTTCTCAATTTTCAACGGCCAAACTTCTAAGCAAGACAATATAGCACTTCCTACATTAGAACCCGCCTCGGATCTATTCCGCATACTACAAGCTGATAATGCTTCCAAATCTTTCCACTGAGCAATCATAGTCGATAATGCATTTTGATGTTCCTACTAAGTGCATATGCTACTTTATTTCCATTCTAAGGCATGTACTCAATTCCAAAATCATAGGAAGCAATAAACTCCAACCATCTTTGCCGTCACATGTTTAGCTCCTTCTGAGAGAACAAGTACTTTATTGACTTATGATTTGTACATAGCTCAAATCGCTCTCCCAACAGATAATGCCTCCACACCTTTAAAGCAAATATTATGACAAATAACTCCAAATCATGTGTTGGATACCTAAGTTTATGTGGTCTAAGCTGTCTAGAAGCATAAGCAATCACTTTACCTCTTTGCATCAACACAGCTTCCAATCCAGTTCCACATGCATCAGTATAAACAACTAAATCTTGATTCCCCTCCGAAACCACCAAAACTGGTGCATGGGTCAATAAGAATTTCAAGCTCTGGAATGCTTCCTCAAACTTATTAGTCCATATAAACTTCACATCTTTTCGCGTAAGCTAAGTCTGGTGCAACCGTCCGTGAAAAATCCTTTATAAACCTTTGATAATATCCAGCTAATCCAAGAAAGCTCTTTATCTCGGTCACCATCTCATGTCTCTTCCAATTATTCACCGCCTCAATCTTGTTTGGATCTACAAACAAACCTTTCTCTAAGACTACATGACCTATGAATTTCACTTCCTTTTACCAAAAATGACACTTCGAAAACTTAGCCTTCAACTGATGCTTCCTCAACGTCTCAAGCACAACTTTAAGATGAAATTCATGCTCCTTCTCATACTTAAGGTATATCAGAATGTCATCTATGAAGACCAACACAAACCTATCCAAGTGCTCTCGAAAAATTCGGTTCATCAAATCCATAAAGAATGCCACCGCATTAGTTAGTCCGAACGACATAACTAGCAACTCATACGATTCATACCTTGTCCTAAATGTCGTCAAAGGATTACTATCCTCTGCCACTCTAAGCTGGTGAAATCCCGTCGCCAAATCCAACTGAGAGTATACCTTAGCTCCACTTAACCGATCGAACAAATCCTCAATTATTGGCAATGGATATCGGTTTTTTTGTCTTCGCATTCAACTTACAATAATTGATACTTAGCCTTAACAATCCGTCCGGTTTCTTAGCAAGCACTGCGGCAGCTTCCGAAGGTGAACTACTCGATCGGATAAAATTATTGCCTTCCAAACCCACCAACTGTACCTTCAACTCTTTCATCTCTATGGGTGTCATCCTGCTTGGTAGCCTACTCATCAGTTCTGCGCCAGGCACTAAATCAATCTGAAATTCAATGGTTCATTTCGACGGCAGTCCAATTACTGGCGCAAACACATCAGCAAATTCTCTAACCACAAAGACTCGATGCAACTAATCCTCGAATTCCATGATACCTAATAAAGCATTCACTTCGCAACTCGGGTTCTCTACGGTATAAACTATCTGGTCACTAAAATTCTGGTGACTAAATGATATTTTTCTATCATGGCAAAATTTCCTAGCATCATATTTACTTAACCAAATCGCCCCAAGGATAATCCCAAATCCCATAAAATCAAACACATGTAAACAATAATCGGAAGTATGACCTAGCAAATCATACAATAAATGGTCACACCTCATCCTAAGCGTCGCATATTCTCCTATCGAATTTGCAACCCTTAAGGAAGTAACTAAATATGAGGGTTCTAGGTTAAGCTTATCTACCAAACATCAAGAAATAAAAGAATATGATGCACCAGTATCAAATTAAATGCTAATAGACATGCCCTGGATCTATAGCGAGCCTTCCAGAGCAGCCTTCCCTTTCTCCTGCACAACCGACCTTGAAATTGCGGGCTCCAATGCATATATCTGACTCTTTCCATCTCTAACAGGCTCTTTCTATTAGTTCTTGTAATGGCAGATCTGATCACAATTAAAGCATCAAATGTTCTTCTTCCCAATCACCTCATTTTCTTTCTCTTTTCCTTTTCTAGTATGACACTCATTAGCATAGTGTCCTTTCTTATCACATTTATAACAAACCACCTCAGTTTTTCCGTTCTTTTGTGCTCCTATCTTCTGAGCATTCTTCTTCTGGAAAAAATTTCTTTTCTGACCTTGTCCCATCTGGTTCACCTTAATTTTCATCCTCAAACATGCCAATGCCTCTTCCTGCCTCAGAGCCATTTCTACCACTACATCACTGGGATCTCTTAGGTGCAACAAAGTAGCACTTATCAACTCCGGCCTCAAGCTTCTTATAAATTTCTCATGCCTCTTGATCTCCATATCAACCAAGACATACCCGTACCAAGCTAACTCTTCAAATCTTCTTGCATACTCTAAAACAGACATTTCCCCTTGTTCTAGTTCAGCAAACTTCCTAACCAATGCCGACCGCGCCATCACCGACCTAAACCTTTCTTGAAACCTTCTCCTAAACTCCGCCCAAGTCATGGTTTCCTTATCAGCACCAACTACAACAATATTCCACCAAAATTGAGTAGCTCCTTGAAGCTGTCTCGAAGTTAATCTCCTCTTCTGCTCGTCATTCAATCCTAGGTCAGCAAAGATTCTCTCACAATGTAGCAGCTAATTTTCCACCTCAATCATATTTTCAGTTCCAATGAATGGATTTCCTCTAAGCCTGGTATAATCTCTGCTCAAGTTAGCATAATGGTTGACTATCGGAGCTTCCTGAACTCCTCCTCCAGCGGCATTCCTTCCGACAACTCCAGCTGCAATTCCAGCTTGCATCATGTTTATGAAAAACTAGTACATGGCTCCTATATCCACTTGGGGAACCACAGCACCAACAATTTCAGCTTCAACCTGACCTGGACCTCGTCTAGAATTTGGTCTGCCATTTCCATTAGTGGTGGTGCTATCTCCTCCAAGATTAACTCCGCCTCTTCTTTTTTCCATATATGTATTCAAGCTTCGTGAGATACAAATGAATAGCCTAACTAAGATAAGAGTCTAGAGATATAGCATATACTTATATGTAACAAATACAAGTGCCTTACTATAACATTATCCCATACCCCGATCTTAACTCTAATTACTAAGGATTATGTTTTCAGAAACCATTTTTAGTTACAATATTTCACAAACCATGCTCTAATACCAAGTTGTAACATCCCCTATCTAGAGGCCCAAAACTAAACGCTACAGGTGCTGTAGTCATCTATAGTATTAACTTCCAGCAACTAAATATGGCTATGTTAATGGTATTTACAATATCAGAAGCACTTGAATATGAAACAAAAACATACTTCAAAACAACATTTTCTTCATTATTCTTAAAAATAGGTGTTCCATATTCTTAATACATAATCGCAATACGCACCCAAGCACAGATAAAATACACTTAATACAAAATATGCCAAGAGCGGTATATGAAAATACCCCCTTGCATGATCAGATTCATATAGTCATAATAGGCTTAATACAAACACAGTGGAAATACAACAAAATATAAAATTGCAACTCCTAAATAGCTATCCGTTTTCCTCCTGCATGCCTCCGGTAGCCTTATTCGTTATCCTACTAAACCTGAAAAAGACCTTAACCCCTAAGCCTGCTCAAATAAATTTTGAGCACCCGAGAGTTTAAGAGGATAACGTAAACTTTGAGTTAGACACAAAGCCTGGTGTGAATAATACTATACATCCTGGTTTTATATGTTAAGTGAGACCATGCCGCTTAGCGGAATGAGTTTCCCCTCACTGACATCTTTTTAAACATATCTTCGTAAAACCTTTTCCTGCAACCAAAACTGGTTAAGTACTGTTAAGCTATTCATTATGTAAACATACATAAATATCAGGTAATAATGAACTATCTGTTCAAACACATAAGTTTTGTTTCGATAACTTTTAACCTTTGGCTGACTCGGGCCTACCAGACAATATAATCAAATTAATCTAACACCTTTTAGCTATTCTTCTTCTGGACTATCATATTCTTAAATATCTGTTAAATACTTCACTTCTGAACGTTCTGTCCCTAACTTAATCATCTCCTAGGTCTTCCTGACGCTAATGGTTTTTTGGGCTCACTAATAACCTATCTGTATATAAATATACATTCCCTTCGGTGTGTGATCATAATTTTAGTCTACCTATGACCAAGCCCTACACACCGGAATTTTGGAAACAATTAGCTGGGGCTAATAGCTAATGTATAATATGCGACCCCATACTAGTCCCATCAGGTATTCTAATATCTGAGTCATTTTCACTAAAGGATCCCCTTCCATAATTTTCCTTGAAACATTTTCAAAATGATTTAAAACGATTAAATCAAACTCAAACAAGGAAAATATACAATCTTTATGCTTTACTCAAAATCACATTACCATATTATATATATATATATATATATATATATTTCAGTCAAGCCCAAGTTGATGAAAGCACTTAAACATTTGAAAGTACCCTTTCTGAACTTTTGAAAACATCTTATTCAAAACCAAGTGAAACCCTTTAATTTTCTAAGCCAAAAGGCCAAAACCTTACCTTTCAAAACTAAACATCAAACCTTTCGAAACTATTGAAATCATTCCTTTCGAAAGCAATAAAACTTTAGACATCCTACTTTAAAACATCCTAAAACATTGCCTTAGAAAACCATTAGAAAACCTTCCATTTTAAAATTTCCGAAACCATTCAAAGAAAGCCTTTTGAATTCATTGAACTCAAACCTTTCGAAACCATTGAACTAAAACCTTTCAAAATCATTGAATTCTAACCTTTCGAAACCATTGAACTTAAACCTTTCAAAACCATTGAACTAAAACCATTCGAAATCATTGAACTCAAACCTTTTGAAACCATTGAACTAAAACCTTTCGAAAGCATTCAACCTTTTAAAGCATAAACATTTTGAAAGCTTACTGGGTTCAATCTAAAACATGTGGAAAATCTTCTTTTAAAACCATTCGACTTCATTGGAAGCTATCTTTCGACTCTGTCGAAAGCTTTGCTTCGAAAGCTATAAAACACATCATTTAAAACAATAATCCCCTGCCTTTAAAACAACTCATTTCAAAGATTTGGGTTATAGTTCAATTAGATAAGTCAGCTATAACATCTAAGTCAAAAGCTTTGATACCTTTCAAAAGCATTGAGAAGAAGCTGTTTTTAGAAACTGGAAAACTTTTAGACTTTGTTCGAAGATTCAAAACAGAACAATGATCAAGCGACAGCAACCTTTCGACTTTGTCAAAAGGTTTAAAACCTTTATTTTAAATAATTGGCTTGGTCAAAAGCAACCAAGTCGAAAGCTCCTTTCCGAAAGCAAGCAAGTGTAAGCTTTGGTTTATAAAACAAACATACCCCATGGCAACCATCCTTTCGACCAAGTATCCTTCAACCATGTTCTACCATATGCGTTGCACTTTAACCTTGTCGAAAGCTATAACTTTTTGACTTTTTTGGAAGGTCTGAGTCAGAAGATTTGATGCCTAAAATGGCTGAAACATGCTAAAGCATGATTTTCTTGTTTTTAACTTGAAAAATATAAATTTTCAACTAACTTGCCTTTGTTTGTCATATTCTCATTGGTTAATAAATACATTTCAGAAAAGCGCTGCCACTAATTTTAGAATTATTTTATTTTATAAAATGCCTCTTCTCCTTAATTAACTATATAAAACATTTACGTCTCATACCTTAAATAATTTTATACATTCATCAAAACACTTAGGAGAAATCTGGAAAAATTCTAGAAAACCTATTTTATTATGTTTTTCAACATATAAAAGTTTCAAATCCAAATAATTATTTATTCAGCCGTAAATAATTTATAACCCAATAAATCATTTACTTCACTAGAAAATTAACATAGAATCCATATTAATTCAAAAAATTATGAAAACTCGAAACCCATCTCTAAAATATCATTTTTTGTCTATATTTAAAATTTCAGGGCATTTGGATGTCATGTAATAGGGTTTTCATGTCAAACATTTCATAAATACTAATATGAACATGCATAATTTACCAACAAAAAAATGTATAATTTTTATCATCAAAAATGACATATACTTGTAAAAACATTTCGGATATAATCTTAAAACTGAAAAATATAAGAAAATGGGATGAAGCTATTATTCACCTTAGCTTTGAGATTAAAAGAGGTGATATTTGACGCTGAACTAGTTGATTATCTTCCTTTTCTTGAATCCTAGCTTTAATCTTTTCTTGAGAACAATAATGGCGGCCGACCTTAAGTGTTTTTAGTTTGATAAAATGAGAATGAGTGTGAGTTTCAATTTCTAAGGGTTTAGGGTATAAGTCTTTCCTATTTTCCATAATGCCCTTACTCATTTCCTAACACATTAGTTTTTGTTTTCTCATTTTAATTTACACGTTAACATGGCACGACCACCCTTAATTTAATCAAACCTCAACCTATTAATCTTCACATTATTTTATTAAATTTAACTTATTAAATATCCTAGATGATGTTATAAAAAAATGGGGTGTTACAAAGTATGAATACTTGAAAAGATGGCTGGTGTTCATGATGTTTTCATGTTTCATGTTTGCGAAAATGTATGTGTTGCTACCATATTGTCATTAAGAAAGCCCTACAACGATTCAGCCTCGATGCCGTTGGATGGCGATGTCAATGTTAGCATGGATGCAGCAAGGTATCATACTGTCATTATCGTCATCGAGGGAGCCTTACATGTTAGTCAACCTCGACATCATTGGAACAACGATGTTGACATTGATAAACATGGTCGAGAGGTTGCCAAAGACGGCTTCAAACAACATCAAAGTTGTTAGGCTCATTGTGGTTCACCAAGCCTCCAACTCAACATCGCCACCAATTAATAGGCAGTCGCAGTTGAAGCTCGCTGAGGATCAACAATGCCGAGTCATTAAGCCTTATGGAAAGCACTTCATATCTATGCATGCGATGTCGATACCCATCAATATCGATGTCCTTGGATGATGTCAACATCACATTCTATCAATAATGTGTAATGAGCTGGAATTTTGGGTCGCTAGATTTGAACATTTAATTCATTTTAAATGTTGGATTTGGATTATAATTTGATTTTGAAATAAAAAGATTTTGATTAAGTTAATAGAATTAGTTAAATTTTAAATACGGTAATTTAATTGAAATTTGAATAATTATAATTTAATAGTGGAATTGGGATAATTGATGATTCTAGGTGTAAATGGATATAAAATTAGATTCTAAAATTTATTTTAAGTCTAATTGGATTTGAATTATAATATTGGAATGTTGAATGAAATTAGAAGTTGATTGGTTAAATTTGGAATTTTATATTAATTTAAAAATGGAATTTAATAATATAATAATGCAAAAAATCAAATTTTGATTTAAATTGAACCAGAATGATTTCTAATGTGAGTATAAATTTTATACGAGTTATAATAGAGTTAGTAAAATTTTAAAAGTGAAATTTTAGATGATTTCGACGATTGTGAAAATCGCTCGATTTATTCGATGAGTTAAATTAGCCTTCCGGGACACAGTCTCGAAATTCAACGAAACCAGTTCCATTGGATCCATAATGGTTAGTTATTATCGGGTTTCAATTTTCGTAGCAATCGGAGTTGTCGTTTGACTCCGGCAGCTTAAAACGCTTAGAAAATACTTTAATCGATTTAATTTAAAATTGACCGTTTATTTCCGTAACTCGTGCATACGATCGAATTAGCCTCCGAAACATGTTCCATTGTGTTAGGAGTGTGGAAAAACCCTAGGAATGCCTATTGGTACGTGAGAATTGGAGTTCGTTTGCATAAGTTGTAAAAATTTTGAAGATCGATATTAAACTAATATTAAATTATATTATATAAATCAATATTTGGCTAAACCCTAATTGGATTTCACCGGCCGCCGCTTACCATATTGTTTCATGGCCGAAATTCATTTCGTTTCCCCTAGAAAATCTCTTGATTCGTGCTTTAATTTCTGAAACTCGCTAAAGGAACGTCGTAGATAATGGAGAGATCTACGCATCCAACGGTCAAGATCGTCTAAGGCGAAGCAGATTGACGGCAAATGGGCCTTGAACAGCACATTCTCATTCGCATTTTCCTATGCAAGGAGGGAACCGAGCTTCGGGGAAACCTGGTCAAAGATGGAGGTTGTGGAAGGCTTCAAAATGGTGTCGCCTGATCGTTGTTTCGGCAGTCGTGGCGAGTGCGGTCATCATGGAACGAACGGCGGCATTGGGTTCGGCCTTGACTGCAAATAGCGTACGTGAGGAAGATGAGGGTTTTGTTACGTGTGGTCTTGATTTTTACTTCTATATCCTACGGCCTGGATGATGTTTGGGGTAATATAAATTAAAATAAAGGAAATTTGTTTTAAATTTAGTATTCAAAAATTTGAAAAATTCATATCTAATGCATTTGTGATCAGAATCGGGCGATTTTGGAAGCGCCGGGATCGCAGCGACGTAATTTACACGCTGAAGCAAATCTGGAGATGATCGGAGCAAGCAGAAATTTTAGATTAAATCGAGCGCTCGGTTTAATTTACAATTTCAAACGCTCGCCGAAACTCAAGGTGAGTTTAACTCACTCACATCTGGAGTACTAGTTAATTTTAATGGTCAACATTTAAATGATTGCTTGATTAGTTGAATATGATTGAGTCGATATATATTGTTGTGCTAATATCTGTGCATGCAGGGAAACAGGTTGGAGGGGTCCAACTGGATCCCTCACAAATAGAAATTAATTTATGTTCTGTGATATACCTTATTTATTATTCTGTGATAATTTGTGTAGATCCTGATATGCTACGTTTTATTTATAAGCTGTGATGAATTAAATTGAAATTTAAATTGTGTTGTGCTGTGATTGGGTGAATACAACCTGGGGATTTTAAATATAAATAGATGAATTGGGTTTAAAGAATATAAACAAATTCTTAAGTAAAGGATTTTAAAAGAGATTAAATCCAAGGATGAGAATTGTTTAAATTAATAGCGAGATTTATTTTAAAGAATGAGAAGTGTGCTTTCTCCTGGAAATTTTTTTTGTTTTAAGAAGCTTTCAAATATATAAATTTACAGTTTAAATATGTTTAGAATATTTTTAGAAAGAAATATTATTTTAAAATGTTTTTTAAAGTGAAAGCAAATATTTGATTAAGTATTATGGTATTTAATTATTTTTAAAAGAAGTAAAGTAGTATTAAGTTTTCAGACGGAAAATTTAATATGAATATTTGATTTAATAACCTTATTTTAAAAGTTAAATTTTATTTTAAATACTTAGGAAACCATGTATATTTCCTTAAGTATTGTTTTCAATAAAATAATTTATAGAGCTTATTTTAAATATTTTAAACATATGTTTGAAAATGATTTCCAGGGAATGGCAATGTGATTAAAATAAAAGGAGCTATTTTTAAAAGTATGGAAAGGATTTTACGGGATGAACGTAAAATTGAATAGGAATAAAACGTGTTGGATTAATAAAAAGAGTTCTTTGGTTATTCTAAGATGGAAGTGTGTTCCCTGAAAGCCAAGTACGTTTTTAAAAATAGATTTTTGAAACGTTAGAGTTTTGAAGTTATATTAAAGAATGGTTTTCAAGAAAATTATTTAAGTTGTAAGAATTTTAAAAGTAAATATATATCAAAGTAGTTATAGAAATAATTATTTTTAAAGGATAATTATAATTTATGTTTTAAAGAATATTATTATTATTATTTATACTTTATAAATGGTTCTATTTTAAAGATAACCAATCAAAGTATTAATCAGAGATTGTATAAGGATTCATAACTTTATTTTTAAATCTAGTATGACTTAACTTATTTTAAAATTAATTGTCTATATTTTATAAAGCAGTTTTATTCGAAATATTTTTAAAGGTATATGTATATTTTTAATTAAGTATGTAAGTAGATTTAATATAAATGGTTTTAATGTATTTTGAGGGATAAAGTATTTAAGTTATTTTAAACCATAAATATTGGTACTTGGATGTTTCCAAAGGAAGTAAAGATTTGGAAATCTATTCCATGAGAGAATTGGATTTGAAAAGTGTTTCAAAGGGATTTTGAAATGGAATTATATCTTGTAAAGATATTTTGAGGAAATAAATAATGTAGGCAATTATTTATTGTGTGATGGATGTTTGTGAATGTTAATTGATAGTTAAGTCACCGACTATCAATATTGGACAAATGCGTTGATCGTTTCGAAGAGACCGGGGTCAAGATTTATTTCTCGAAAACCACTTTGATCCGGTTTGTACGTTTCGTGGAAAAACGTCATCGGAGTCGAAGATGGAGCACTGAAGTGCAAGGGCTAGTCGCTACTAATCCTGAGGATATTTCCAAAATGGATATAGTAGGAATAGTGCCTTCGGCTCCGTTCGAACCCAGGACGGACTTGTATGGACGAATGCTTTCGGAGCATCGTCAGGTGGGCGATGGGCATTCTAAGTGAAGCGTTCTAAAAGGTAACGCTTAGCCTCAAGCCTCATCAACCGGGAATGACTGAAAATCAGGGGTTATGCAGCAAGGCTTCATGGGTAGCCCTACTTGAGAGTAAGGTCATCCCTGTCCAGATGTCCCTTTTTATTTCAGCTTAGTGGTGCGGTTGCTGATCCTAATCGCGGGGTGATCTTATTCGAAACTGTCCAGTAAGGGATGGTTCCGGTCTTGTGTTGCAGGGGAGCGGGCGTACTCCTTGGTACTGTGATCTAGACCACGTACTGTGACAGGTGATACCCCAGTGCCTAGTCGTTAGTTGGAAATCCATTTTTCCTACGAGCCTTTTACGAGTTTTGTTTGTATTACCCACTCTGTGGCTAGTAGCTGGAATTTAATCATGTAACAATTTCGGCTATTTTATAACTATTTGTATATAGAGGATTTCTATAAAAAGTGTACCCGACATATTTATTTGTGGCATGGTCTTACGAGATGACTTTGTTTTCAAAAAGGATTTTTGAAACTTTAATAATCAATTTGGGTGCATTTTTATCAGCTGGTATTCTAGACTGACTCGGGTGTTATTTCATTATAATGCTTAGGTCAGACGGAGTATTATATGTTCAGGACAGGATGCTATGGAGCAGAAGAGGAGCTGGAGTTCGAGACGTATTACACGTACTTGTATATATATCCGCTGTTGTGAATTGTATGGAATTGTCTGACTGGTAAAGGTTGTTTGTATGAGATACTCTGATGATATGATGTATGAAACCAATATAATTTCATTTTGTGTAAAGATCTATTATTTACTATTATAGTTTATTCCGCTGCGACTGTGAGATTCTGATATTGTTTAGTTTCTTCTTCTTCTTTAACCCTAATGGTTCATTTTCTATTCCACTTGAGTTAATTGATGTAGAATAGTGTTGACTCAAGGGGTACGGATTTGCGGGTCATTACACTTGGTATGAGAGCCAGGTTGGCGACAACCTAGGCTTTGGTGGGGAAATTTACTCATTAATAATAGAGTCAGAAGTACTCTATAATGAGTTGAGTGTATTAATAGATATGAGAGCATAATTGTTAGTGAATATAAAAATTGTTTTTATACTGTGTTGATTTATCGGTTGAGTGTTTATGAATTCTGGTCGGTGCGTGAAGTACAACCGTATCGATAGGGGGTTTCTAAACTCTTAGACAAGATAAACTGACATAGTATTGTTTTTAAAGTGGGTAAATGAAATAATTTTACCTAAAATTATATTTTGATATAAAAGGGATAATTTTCTGAAATTATTATATATATATATATATATATTTGGTTGATTGGTTGTTAATACTATAATTAAATAAGAATCTAAAATTTAATCTAAAATTTGAAATGGTTATAACCAAATATATTCCAAGAGTATAAATTAAACAAAAGAAAATAAAAAAAAATTGAATTAAACCAGAATTTAAATCCCGGGAATTTTGGAAAGGATTTTTAAATGTAATGAAAATAAAGGTTTGAAAATTTAAAATCCTGGAAAAGTTTGAAATGTTTGTTAAGGTGTTTGAAGGCAATAATGGAATATTGTTTTGGGAAAGTATTTTGAATGGAAACTATTTTGAAATGAATGTGGGGAAGTAAGGAAGCACTGAACTCACTTCAGTCGCTGGAAAATAATCCTGATGATGCTGGCCACATCATTAGAATTCATTTTCGAGTTTCTAAAGTGATGGATTGCTACCATGTGAGTGATTATGATATTTGTTGGACTTGTTTGTGATACAAGTGATTTTGGAAGTTTCAAAAGGGAAATTGCTTTGGTGAAAACAGATTGTTTTAGGAATCTGGAAGTTTGATTTGATACCGGGAGAGTATGAGTTATTTATTATTTAAAATGATTTTGAAATAAAACCGGGTAATTGAATTTTGGGAAAATTTTATTTAAGTAACGTGTAAAACCAAAATGAATCAACTATTGGACTTATTTGGTGAAGTTGATATTAATAAGAAGGAAATGAAAATTTTAATCTTGGAGTTAAAATTTAACTTGAGTAAATGGAAGTGAATAAAATATATTGAAGTGAATAGAAATTTGAATTTAACTTGGGATAAGTTAAATAAATTTGAACTTAGAATTAAATTGATTTGGATTAACTGAAATGTAAAATAACTTGGTAATTATGGGTCATTGTGTAATAAATAGAACCCATAAACTATTAAGTGTTATACTTATAATCTGAAATTGTGGATTTAAAATTTGCAAAGGATTAAGGTGAAATAAAATTTGTATCCTTAAGAATTCAGAGATACATATATATAGGTAATCTGGAATTGTGATTATAAGATGAAAATAATTCAAATGAGCAATATAAGCCTTTAAATAAATAAGTTGGTGAACTTATAAATAGAAAAATGGAATTATGATCACAAGTGGGAAATAGTTGAATGGTATGGTGAATTCGTACCTAATCTCAAATGAAATGTGAATTGAAATAAGATGATGAAAATATAAAATATAAAATATAAAGGATGTGGATGAACTTAAGTCAGTAAATAAGTTTTGGACTTGCATATGGAGAATTAAAGTTGGATTGAATTGGATTTGACTTCGATTAAATGAAATGAGTTGAATTTGGATTGAATTAAAATCAAAATTCAGTTATGTTACAAATAATTTTGAGTAGAACCAAATTCTTATTTAAGATAGTAAAAGAAATAGAATGAACTCAAGTTGGATAAATAAAATTTAGTTAAATTTGAATTAAATTAGGGAAAAGAATTGAATTAAGTGGAATTTAAGTTAAGTAAGAATGACATTGAATAGTTCTCACTCAACTAAACCCAATAAATTGTTGAAACTAAACGTAGCGTAAGCTAAATTAAATGAAAATAATGTTGGAATGGATAAAATTTGAGAAGCTTGTAAATAAAATTTTGAAAGGTAAAATAAAAACCCAGTTCTAGTATGGGATTTAGTATTGGCAATAAAAGTTGAAAGTGTAAATGAATAATGAAATTGGATTACAATAGTGAGGGTATGACTTTTAAATAAATTCAAATGAGTGACATGATTTTAAGTGGTCACATTATTAATAAAATTCGGGGCGAATCGAGGAGATGAATTAAAATTGTAAATGGAGTGAATGAGTATACAAATTGAATTAAAATTTGCAAATGAATTGGAATTTGGTTGAATGAGAATCAGATGAGAATGAAATAAAATTGATTTAAGAAGATAACGGAAATATTGTGAAAATTGGAAGAACTTAAGCAAACTGAATAATAATTGTGGTCGAGCTTTATAATGTTGTCTCGGATAAATTTGTTTAAGATAATAAAATTTAAATGCAAGTGAAATGGTTTTAATTAAATATTGTGATAAAATAAAGATGTATGGGTTGTAAATATTACAGAATGGGATGATATTAATATAAGACTTAAGTTGAATGGTGAACTTGAAGTGAGAATAAGGAATTAATTTAAAAATTGCAAGGAAATAAAAATATTTGGGTTGTGAATATTTCCGAATGGAATAAAGTCAATATGAATTTGAACTGGAATTAATTCTAATGGTTATAAGCTTAAGTGATTGTTACTTGCTTAGACAGCATTTAAATTTGCATAGAATTGGTCGTTTTGTTGTATTCGGAATTGAGTTGGTTTAAAGAAGCAAATAAAATGGGTTTTTAAATCAATTGGGATGAATTGGAATTTTATTAAGTGGTTTTGCATATGAATGGAAATGGAGCATAAAAGAAATGTAAATACTTCAAATTGAAGGTAAAATTTGGTTGTAAATCAATTTGGAATTGAATTGAAGTAAAAAGATATACCTAAGGCATATGTTTATCCTATTGAAGTAGAAATGAATTAGTTGTAATAAATATGAATGGTATATAGTGAACTCGAATATAAATTGTTCAAGTGAGATAAAATGAAGTTTGGATTTGTAAAGAGGGTTTAAAATAATGTTGAAATTGTGAAATTGCTTATAAAGGAAGTTAACATGCATAATTATGAAGTTTGATTGTTTAAACTTTGTAATTGATGTGTTTGGGCTAGTTTAATGAAAAGAATGTTGATAAATGCTCATATTATTGGAAACTGATGTGTTTGTTTAAGTAAGTACAGGTATGGGAGGCAATGGATAGAGTTGGAGTGCATATGTGCGATACTATTTAGCTGTTGCTTTAAAAATGCTAATAAAGGTACGCCTACGCAATAAAAATAGGAAATATGAACTGTTTTTGATTTTTCCGACCGTGTGGGTCGATGTATACATAGTTATATCTATTGTGAAATTGCAAAAGCTGCTCCAAACAGGGGAGACTCTGCCAAAAAATTTGGGAGTTAGAAATTTTTTGGAAAATTTGGTAATGTTTTGTTAACGACAAAATTGATTTCAAATAACAATTAAAATAAAAAGGATTTTGAAATAGGAATTGAAACTAGTAGTTTCGATTTGTAACTAAAGAATTTGAGCAAAGTGAAATTGAGATTTCACTGAGTAGGTTTTGCTATTGGGTTTGGACATTCTTTCTACCTTAGCAAATTTCGGGGACGAAATTTTTATATGGGGGAAGGAATGTAACCACCCGGAATTTTGGGTCGCTAGATTTGAACATTTAATTCATTTTAAATGTTGGATTTGGATTATAATTTGATTTTGAAATAAAAATATTTTGGTTAAGTTAATAGAATTAGTTAAATTTTAAGTACGACAATTTAATTAAAATTTGAATAATTATAATTTAATAGTGGAATTGGGATAATTGATGATTCTAGGTGTAAATGGATATAAAATTATATTCTAAAATTTATTTTAAGTCTAATTGGATTTGAATTATAATATTGGACTGATGAATGAAATTAGAAGTCGATTGGTTAAATTTGGAATTTTATGTCAATTTAAAAATGGAATTTAATAATATAATAATGCGAATAATCAAATTTTGATTTAAATTGAACCAGATCGATTTCTAATGTGAATATAAATTTTATATGAGTTATAATAGAGTTAGTAAAATTTTAAAAGTGAAATTTTAGATGATTTCGACGATTGTGAAAATCGCTCGATTTAATCGACGAGTTAAATTAGCCTTCCGGGGCACAGTCTCGGAATTCGATGAAACCAGTTCCATTGGATCCATAATAGTTAGTTATTATCGGATTTCAATTTTGTAGCAATCGGAGTTGTCGTTTGACCCCGGCAGCTTAAAACGCTTAGAAAATACTTTAATCGATTTAATTTAAAATTGACCGTTTATTTCCGTAACTCGCGCATACGATCGAATTAGCCTCCGAAACATGTTCCATTGTGTTCGGAGTGCGGAAATACCCTAGGAACACCTATTGGTACGTGAGAATTAGAGTTCGTTTGCATAAGTTGTAAATTTTTTGAAGATCGCTATTAAATTAATATTAAATTATATTATATAAATCAATATTTGGCTAAACCCTAATTGGATTTCACCGGCCGCCGCTTACCATATTCTTTCATGGCCGAAATTCATTTCATTTCCCCTCGAAAATCTCTTGATCTGTGCTTTAATTTCTGAAACCCGCTAAAGGAAAGTCGTAGATCATGGAGAGATTTACACATCCAATGGTCAAGATCGTCTAAGGCGAAGCAGATTGACGGCAAATGGGCCTTGAACGGCGCAAGCTCCTTCGCGTTTTCCTATGCAAGGAGGGAACCGAGCTTCCGGGGAATCTGGTCAAAGATGGAGGTTGTGGAAGGCTTCAAATTGGCGTCGCCTGATCGTTGTTTCGGCAGTCGTGGCGAGTGCGGTCATCATGGAACAAACGGCGGTATTGGGTTCGGCCTTGACTGCAAATAGCGTACGTGAGGAAGATGAGGGTTTTGTTACTTGCGGCCTTGATTTTTAGTTCTATATCCTATGGCCTGGATGATGTTTGGGGTAATATAAATTAAAATAAAGGAAATTTGTTTAAATTTAGTATTCAAAACTTTGAAAATTCATATCTAATGCATTTGTGGTCAGAATCGGGCGATTTTGGAAGCGTCGGGATCGCAGCGACGTAATCTACGCGCTGAAGCAAATCCGGAGACGATCGGAGCAAGCATAAATTTTAGAGTAAATCGAACGGCTCGGTTTAATTTAAAATTTCAAATGCTCGCCGAAACTCAATGTGAGTTTAACGCACTCACATCTGGAGTACTAGTTAATTTAAATGGTCAACATTTAAATGATTGCTTGATTGGTTAAATATGATTGAATCGATATATATTGTTGTGCTAATATCTGTGGATGCAGGAAAACAGGTTGGAGGGGTCAAACTGGATTCCTCACAAATAAAAATTAATTTATATTCTGTGATATACCTTATTTATTATTATGTGATAATTTGTTTAGATCCTGATATGCTGCGTTTTATTTATAAGCTGTGATGAATTAAATTGAAACTGAAATTGTGTTGTGTTGTGATTGGGTGAATACAACCTGGGGATTTTAAATATAAATAGATGAATTGGGTTTAAAGAATATAAAAGAAATTCTTAAGTAAAGGATTTTCAAAGAGATTAAATCCAAGGAATGGGTTGAAAAATTTCAAGTGTTTGAAATTTGATTTCAAACGGAATTGATAATTGTTTAAATTAATAGCGAGATTTATTTTAAAGATTGAGAAGTATGCTTTCTCCTGGAAATTTTGTTTTGTTTTAAGAAGCTTTCAAATTTATAAAAATGCAGTTTAAATATGTTTAGAATATTTTTATAAAGAAATATTATTTTAAAATGTTTTTTTTAAAGTGAAAGAAAATATTTGATTAAGTATTATGGTATTTAATTATTTTTAAAAGAAGTAAAGTAGTATTAAGTTTTCAAAAGGAAAATTTAATATGAATATTTGATTTAATAACCTTATTTTAAAAGTTAAATTTTATTTTAAATACTTAGGAAACCCTGTATATTTCCTTAAGTATTGTTTTCAATAAAATAATTTGTAGAGCTTATTTTAAATATTTTAAACGTATGTTTGAAAATGATTTCCAGGGAATGGCAATGTGATTAAAATAAAAGGAGCTATTTTTAAAAGTATGGAAAGGATTTTACGGGATGAACGTAAAATTGAATAGGAATAAAACGTGTTGGATTAATAAAAAGAGTTCTTTGGTTATTTAAGATGGAAGTGTATACCCTGAAAGCCAAGTGCGTTTTTAAAAATAGATTTTTGAAATGTTAGAGTTTTGAAGTTATATTAAAGAATGGTTTTCAAGAAAAATATTTAAGTTGTAAGAATTTTAAAAGTAAATATATATATCAAAGTAGTTATAGAAATAATTATTTTTAAAGGATAATTAGAATTTATGTTTTAAAGAATATTATTATTATTTATACTTTATAAATGGTTCTATTTTAAAGATAACCAATCAAAGTATTAATTAGAGATTGTATAAGGATTCATAACTTTATTTTTAAATATAGTATGACTTAACTTATTTTAAAATTAATTGCCTATATTTTATAAAGCAGTTTTATTTGAAATATTTTTAAACGTATATGTATATTTTTCATTAAGTATGTAAGTAGATTTAATATAAATGGTTTTAATGTATTTTGAGGGATCAAGTATTTAACTTATTTTAAACCTTAAACATTGGTACTTGGATGTTTTCAGAGGAAGTAAAGATTTGGAAATCTATTCCATGAGAGAATTGGATTTGAAAAGTGTTTCAAAGGGATTTTGAAATGGAATTATATCTTGTAAAGATATTTTGAGGAAATAAATAATGTAGGCAATTATTTATTGTGTGATGGATGTTTGTGAATGTTAATTGATAATTAAATCACCGACTATCAATATTGGACAAATGCGTTGATCGTTTCGAAGAGACCGGGATCGAGATTTATTTCTCGAAAACCACTTCGATCCGATTTGTACGTTTCATGGAAAAACGTCTTCGGAGTTGAAGATGAAGCAGTGAAGTGCAAGGGCTAGTCGCTACTAATCCTGAGGATATTTCCAAAATGGATGTAGTAGGAATAGTGCCTTCGGTTCCGTTCGAACCCGGGACGGACTTGTATGGACAAATGCTTTCGGAACATCGTCAGGTGGGCTATGGGCATTCTAAATGAAACGTTCTAGAAGGTAAAACTTAGCCTCAAGCCTCATCAACCGGGAATGACTAAAAATCAGGGGTTATGCAGCAAGGCTTCGTGGGTAGCCCCCACTTGAGAGTAAGGTCATCCCTGTCTAGATGTCCCTTTTTATTTCGACTTAGTGGTGCGGTTGCTGATCCCAACCGCGGGGTGATCTTATTCGGAACTGTCCAGTAAGGGATGGTTTCGGTCTTGTGTTGCAGGGGAGCGGGCGTACTCCTCGTTACTGTGATCTAGACCACGTACTGTGACAGGTGGTACTCCAGTGTCTAGCCATTAGTTGGAAATCCATTTTTCCTACGAGCCTTTTACGAGTTTTGTTTGTATTACCCACTCTGTGGCTAGTAGCTAGAATTTAATCATGTAACAGTTTCAGCTATTTTATAAATATTTGTATATAGACCCTATTATAATATCATAGGATTTCTATAAAAAGTGTTTTAGCCATCGTAAGGTAAAAACCCGACATGTTTATTTGTGGTGTGGTCTTACGAGATGCTTATATTTTCAAAAAGAATTTTTGAAACTTTAATAATCAATTTGGGTGCATTATTATCAGCTGGTATTCCAGACTGACTCGGGTGTTATTTCATTATAATGCTCGGATCAGGCCGAGTATTATATGTTCAAGAAAGGATGCTATGGAGCAGAAGAGGAGCTGGAGTTCGAGACGTATTACACGTACTTGTATATATATCCGCTGTTGTGAATTGTATGGAAAAAGGTTGTTTGTATAAGATACTATGATGATATGATGTATAAAGCCGATATAGTTTCATTTTGTGTAAAGATCTATTATTTACTATTATAGTTTATTCCGCTGCGACTGTGAGATTCTGATATCGTTTAGTTTCTTCTTCTTCTTTCTCTTCTTCTTTAACCCTAATGGTTTGTTTTCTGTTCCACTTGAGTTAGTTGATGTAGAATAATGTTGACTCAAGGGGTACGGATTTGCGGGTCGTTACATAATGGGATGTCGACGTCGAGTATTGAGACGGAAAAAAACATGCCGAGGAAGATGCAATTGTGCAGACTTCGATGCGTGATAATTCTGATCTTGTCGAGGTCGATAAAACATTCATCTTTGACACTCGACGAGGCTAAAGGTGTCAAGATTATAAGTTTGCCGCCCGCCAAACTCTATAAATAGGGGTCGAGGGTCTTAATTTTAGGGGGATTTTTCCTGTCTCACTTCTTACTCATACCAATTCTGGAAACCCTAGATTAAATTGGGGATTTTGCTCATTGTAATATTGAAAGTATTATATCTACAATGATTTGTTCAATTAATAAGGAGATGGTCCAACTAGCTTGATTTGAGCTGCAATTTACACATTTATATGATATGTCGAATTTTATTTGAGCTTATAACCAAGCTATCATCGATCACATTAATATAAACTTCGCCAAGCCTCGTAATTGTTTAGAACCTCACTGACCTCTGTATTAGCATCACTTTGAATAACTTCTTGCTTGTTAATATCAAAGACCTCAACATTGAAGCTGAGAATCGACGTGAATGCATGCGTAGCCCCGACGACCTTAATGACTTCATGCCCGTCCTTGATGACTTCCATTTGCCTTGACAAGGCCCTCCTCTAAAAAAAATTCCTTTCTTATACACATTTTGGTGTTGAGAAATTTATTCGTTTGCACTTTTGGAACAAGAAGGATGGCATGAACCTCCGACTTTGTTGAAAGCTTGCACATAGCTCAACCCTACCAATTCTATTCCTACCATATTCCAAGTAAGCTAGATCTCAAATACAATGATATTTAATCATGTTAAGCGATCTGGGCATGGCTCCTTTGAACCTCGATCAATTAGTCTCCACTTATCGAATGGATATTAATCCTCGATACCATAGAGAACAAGCGCTAAGATTGAAGGCCTTACAAATCAAAAATAGAGAGAAACAAACAACTCTCTATGATTCAGATAATTGGAGCATAAATCCATTCTATATGGGTCCAACTCCAATTTTTGCCTTGGGGAAAAGTACTCCAGAGCAAAAAATTGTTTGTAAGGATAAAAGGAGCTATTCAACTTTAGTCGAAGGGGACTATATTTGAAGATAAGATAATAAGTGACTTCGATGCCTTTGCTTAGAAGTGGCATGGAGTAATGAATCAATCATTAACTCCTGATGAAATACAAAGAACTTTAAAGAGGTGAAATGACCTGCCTTTCTGACCATCCAAAGTTGACACTGAATACTACCACTGTGTTCAAATGTCTAACATCCAGTTGACAAAATGATAGATTGTTAGGGTAAATAAAAAGAAAAGAACAAAGAGCAAAGAAAATATGAATCCCACAGTAAAATCAACAATATATAATATTACAAGGATGGTAAAAACTGTCATTCCAAAAATACAAAGTGTATCAGACTTAAAAAAACCTTATCAATGGGAAAGTTATAAAATCCTGACCTTACAATTGCTGATATGGATACTATATTATACAGTGGAAAATAAAACATTACGATAGGTGAACCTCTAGCTCTTTTCCAAGATTTCCATAGCACCAAATGTAACCTAGGAAAATTCTCAGTTTGACTTGAGCATTATAATAAAATAACACCCGGATCGGTCTAGAAATGCCAACGTGAGGAAACTCAAATAATGGGAAACATATAAAAGTTCTGTGAGATCATGCTGCTAACGTGGAATGGGTTTTTACCTTACGCGAATAACATCCATATAGGAAAGAGTAGAGGAAAACAACATGAAACAGATCTGAATAAAAATTAGAATAAATAGTATTAAAACCAGACTTGAAAGAATGAAAAAATCCACGCAAAATCAGAATTGGACAAAATGAATAAAACAAGATAACAGTCCAAACTTGATAGGATGGACAAAACCAATAATTAAACACCACGAAGAGTGATTGACTCTTCCCGTTGCAATTAAAGAAAAAAGATTCAAAGGTCAAATCAAATATGGGAAGGAAAATTTCCAACAATGACTAGGAAGTTGCACCCCAATTAAAGTATACCTTTAGTAATATACTTCTGAGAAGCTCATTTACTCTATGACACTTCTTGAAAACCTCCAAACCGAACCTCGCCACACCTTACTAAGTATCCGAATGTTTCACTTCTAATAGTGCTACCGAATCCAATTTTGATGAGATGTGAAAGTATCCTAATGGGAGCAACCCCATATAGCTTGGCCCACGCTTGCACTTTGGTTTTAGTCATTTTCGAGAAAGGATAGCTAAGCTCAAAGAGCAGTAAATTGTTTTTAAGGTGAAGATACACCATGAAGAAAACTAAATTCGATAATTAATAAATCGGCTATTGGGGATAATTAAAATGATCGTATATGAAAATTAAATACTATATATTTAACACTACTCATTGATTCCAAACAAGTGTTATCTCTTGGTTGAAAAGGAAGCCAAGTGTAATGACCCGCCATTTCGAACCATCCAAAATTGACAATGTTCGACTTGAATTGCTCCAAATAACAGATTGTTAATATATTTATTTGGCATGACATATCATATGCAGTAAATAAATCAATCACAGAATCATAGACACAGAGTTTACAACCAACAGCGGAAAGATAAATAGTAGTTACTTCATGAGTCTACTACAGAAATAAAATAGTCCAAATAGAATAAATCAGAAATCCCAATACAAAGAAGTAACTGATAAGTATGAACATGCAAATGAAATAACAGAAATAACTGAAAGCTGAAAAGGTAAGATATGTCTTCCAAACGAACTCCGAGCTCCAAAAGATGAATCTCAAGCTATGATACTCAAGTTGACTCAAGCGTAAAGCAAATACTCGAATCAGGATTAACATTCTTATGCTGATAAATCAAGTTCAAGTGAAATGTCATGCAACATAACTTAAAGAGATGTTGGGATTCCATCCTTCAAGGATTCGTGAAACTATTTACATAATACAATACGCTACATAAATAATGTCTACACTAAAGTAAAATACTAAAATAGCGTTAAGGCGTTACCCATATCCCCCTTAACACATTTTATATAATGCCGTAGTTTATACAGATACTGTAAAATCCACTCGTAAGTGGGCTATCAGGGAGCACTCCATAGGTACGATACAAAACAAACTCGTAGATGGCACGATAGGGCATGTAGAGTGGCACTCGAGGCAATGTCAGGGTTGATATACCAATTGCACTCCCGGACTGGTGGTAACGCATAGCAACTACTACCGCCCACCTTGTGACACACTCCAAATCAGAGGCGTGCACACCAAAATCAAATCACAAAAGCAATAGATGCGGTTTCAAAGAAATGTGCCCGATAGGGGGAATGACCCCACTTAGCCCGGTATAGCTCCTGTTTTAGCCACATCAAGCTGACTCACGGGAGTAAGGGCTACGTAAATATCATACAGAATTGTTCGCCAAACCATCCTACTTCGTTCTGGAATCTCCACCACGTACACAGTTGGTAAAGTGGTTTTCAGTATTGGCAGAGAATATGACAATATCCGATCCTAGTCTCTTTAACAACCAAACACTTATTTCACACCGTGGTAAATCAAAATTTTCAAACATAAGTCAAAACGAATATTCAGATTTAATTTGTTATAAATTTTAAAGTATCCATTAAACCCCCTTTTATTAAAATAAGTGATAATTATTTCCTAAATCATTAAGTTTTGAATGAATATTTATTCAAATTCAATTAATAAACAATTCAATTCACCAGTCAAACTATAAATGCACCTTTCCACCCATTTTATTTATTAACGTAAAAAAAACTATTTAAATATAAGTTAATGATCTTATTATTATTATTATTATTATTATTATTATTATTATTATTATTATTATTATATATTAAATAAAACTAATTTTATAAAATTTAAAATAAATTAAACTTTTTATATCTCTATTTAAATTCTGATTTTACATTATTAAAATATAAGTAAAACTTTAAAATATTCTTTTAATTTAAACTCATACCTTTATATCTCCAAAAACAACATTTAAGGTTTAAAATTTGCAATAATAAAATAGAATACTTATATATATATATATGTGTGTGTGTGTGTATATATATATATATATATATATATTTGTAGACCAACGGTGTCCATATATAATTTTCTATCCTTTGGTCAAGTGATACATATATTGTTATTTTGATCCGCAATAGTTTAAATTTACGGGTTTATATTATTAAATCCGCAATTCCAAAATTCAATAATAACTGAAAATCGCTTGGGTTTATCATTTCAACACATAACGAAGTTCTCCTATTCTAAAGTCCGTTCGGGTATGTATCATTTCAAGCCATAGTGATTTCTAAAATAAAGGGAACTAGAAGAGTGAGAGCAATAAATAACATAACATACCATAACCATTACTGGCAAAATAAATTAATATATAACAGTGTCAATTTACACAAATGATTGAATTTAAATAACAACTTATCATATTTATCAACAAATAACTAGCAATTCAGTTTTAATAGTACATTTAAATTGCTATTTCCTATGAAATCAATTTAATCAGCATAAGAACATTAATCGTAAGTGACCGCTCACCTTTGTTGGCTAGAGAACGATAGAAAAAAATTATGGAAAAGAACGATAGAAATTTGAAAAGCACTGACATGACTATGACACTTCAAACCACGATAAGAGAATTTGATTTAGCACGGTGAATTGATGGAATAATATATATATATATACACGTTACATTTATTTTATAATATTTGGAATAACGATATTATACATATTGAATATATGATATCTTATGACAAAATACAAGAAGAATGACCTGCATATCATCTGTCGTCAAGTTTTGTATATGTATCGTACGTAATACATACTGCTTTCAAAATCATGCACAACAGCTTTCTTTTGTGGATATAGGAAGGGTGATTTTATACAAGGGAAGGGGCCGTCAATACATATACAGCATATATTAATATAGTTGCCGAAACAGTGCAATGGTAGGGTATAACTTTTGCACTGAAATATATTTATAGTACATATACGTCAATAAATCAAACAACTTGCATGCGACAAATGTATTTAC
This sequence comes from Allium cepa, assembly GCA_030765085.1. Classification (NCBI taxonomy): domain Eukaryota; kingdom Viridiplantae; phylum Streptophyta; class Magnoliopsida; order Asparagales; family Amaryllidaceae; genus Allium; species Allium cepa. The sequence continues at coordinate 686,096,031 of CM060932.1, read as the reverse complement.
AAGTATGTATGCATGGAAAGAATATATAATAATAATGATAACATAAGATTACAATGGTGGCAGTAAATCATTGTTAGATATATGAGAAATACATATATATATGTTCCAATTCTAAGGCACCTATATAATTTACACTCATATTAGCAATACTCTATCACACTATCCTATATAGTAGCAACCGAGATTCTAGAATATGATCAATATACATACAATACATGTATGTAGATCATAGAAAAAGTTTGCAATAAAAAAAACAAGGAGTTAGATATATACGTGATGCAACCAAGAGGCGAAAGCAGGAAGGTTTGTGGAGCTTAGGCTCAGTGGCAGGTGGATCTATTGTTAGGCTGGGTCATCTTCGTCAGAAGGGGAAGGGAACCTCGAGTTTGGGCTTTGGGAAAGAGGTGATGGACATGGCTCTTGGGTTGGTCAAGAACATGAGGAGGCATGGTGTTAGGATAGGAAGTCACCTTGGGTTTGAAAGGACAGGGAAGGGTTTTCTATGAAGAAGATAGATAAGGTGCACGGTTGGGCTTCGGGGGAGGGGAGAGGGGGAGACGCACGTAAGATGCTTCAGGTTTTCACAAAAGGGAACTCGAGTTTGTCTTAGGTGGGATCTGAAGGAGCACGGCAGTTATACATACATACATACATATATATTGTTTATTTTTTTAAATGGGGAAAACGTGGCTTGAAAGGGGAAGGCTGGGCAACGATATGAAGTGAAAACGAAAATACAGTGGAGAAGAAGAGAAGAATTAGGAATGTACCTTTTCTCTTTTAGAACCAACAGTGATTGAATGAGCAGTGAGGCAAAGTGAAAGCTTGAGTGAATATATATAAAATGAATGTAATTTCAATGGTCACGTCCTCTGATTCAAGTGGAATTATTAAAGCAATTTATTTTGTTTGGGCAGCACAATTCAATTTTGAAACCGAAGGAAAGATTAAAACCACAATTTATGGTGCCGTTACAATGAACAGTTTTATCGCTTTCGTCGCGTACTGGATTTCAAAATACAAAATTAAATATACCATGAAGATCAACACGACGATACGAATAGAATGGCACACAAATATCACTGATATGGTCAAATTATAAAAAAAACTTGAATTTTCACTACCGAAAATGCTGCTAAAACGTAGGAAATAAGACGCGGTGCCATAGAAGTCCGAATTTTCCAAAACAAATTACAACGCCTTCCTCAGAAAATGAATTACATTTTTATTATATAAAAATATTCAATTTTTGAAAATATTTAAATTTCACAAATTAAACTGAGTAAATTTTTAATTTAAATTTCACAATTAAATTAACTTTAATATTTTTCAATAATTTTTTTACATATTGCTATAATTAAATATACGCATTCCAAATATAAAATTTTATTTCAAATTTTAATCATTTATATTTTCAAGAAATTTTTGATATTTACGTTATAAAATCGTTGAAAATTCTCTGTTCGTTACACTCTCCCCCACTCAAAACTTTTTGTCCCTAAAAAGGAACGAGATATGAGAGTAAAAATAACCTGAGAGATAAAAGAAAGCACGAATAGTACCTGAATCAAACAATTCAGGGTTTGAAGCACGTACGGATTCCTCGGTTTCCCAGGTGCAATCCCGGTCATCCGTACTCCACTATACCTTAACTAGGCTGACCGATCTTCTTTGAAGTTGCTTCGTACCTCTATCGACAATATGAAGTGGCTTTCTCTCGATGGTGAGATTTAGTTCAACGTCCAAATTCTCTAATAAAGCTGGCTGAACAATCAAGGTGAGATACGTGAAACACGTTGTGCACACCCGCCAGTTTCTTTGACAAATCAACTCTATAAGCCAAAGGACCAAATCTTCCCAAAATGCGGAAAGGACCAATGAATCTGGGAGCAAGCTTCCCTCTCTGACCAAAACGAACCACATTTTTCAGTGGCGAGATTATGAGAAAGACCTGATCACCCATTGAAAAATCCAAATCTCTTCTACGCCTATAAACATACTTCTTCTGCCTATCCTGGGCAACCCTCATCTTCATCCTAATCTCCCCAACCTTCTCAGATGCTTCTAGAATCGTATCTGGTCCGAGAACAAGGCGATTACCGGACTCAATCCAATAAGATAGAGATTTGCAGGATCGTCCATAAAGAGCAGCAAATGGAGACATCTCAATACTTGCTTGATAACTGTTATTATAGGTGAATTCAACAAGGTGGAGATAATCTTCCCACGATCGTCCATAATCAAAAACACAAGCATGAAGAAGATCTTCTAAAATCTAATTCACCCTTCCCGTCTAACCATCAGTCTGGGAATGATTAGTCGTACTAAGGTTCAAATGAGTACCCAAAGCCTCCTGGAAAGCTTTCCAGAACTTGCTGGTAAAGATAGGGTCATGATCACAAATAATGCTAAAAGGAACTCCATGGAGACGAACAGTCTCCCTCATATAGATCTCAGCTAAGCTCAAAGTAGTTTGATTCGACTTGACCGGAATGAAATGAGCGGATTTAGTCAGTCGACCGACAACTAACCAAATGCTCTCATTCCCCCTTCTAGTCCTCGGTAGACCATCGATAAAATCCATAAAAACCTGATCTCACTTCCAAATGGGAATCTTAAGGTGTTACAACAATCTTCTGGCGATCAGCCTTAACCTGTTGATAAGTGGCACATCTACTGACAAAGATAGAGACATCTCGCTTCGTACTGCTCCACCAATATAACTTCTTCATATCTTGAGACATCTTCGTAATACCAGGATGAATGGAGAGTCTGGACTGATGATTCTCTCTAAGAACTTCTCGCCTCAATCCATCAACATTGGGAACACAAATCCGACCATTAATCCTCAAAACTCCATTCCGATCAATCTGTGCTCCCAACTCGTTTTGATCATCACCTTCCCTACTCCGAATGTTCTCCTTCATAAGCTTAAGCATCGCATCCTCATCTTGGTTAGCTGCAATCCGATCCATAAGAGATGGATTAACAAAAATCTAATACATCAAGGCTTTCTTCCGACTCAAAGCGTCAGCCACCACATTGGCTTTCCCAGGGGTATAATTGATGTCGAGATCATAAGATGCTAAGAAGTCGAGTCAACAAACTTGCCTCTGGTTTAAATCCTTTTGGTTGAAGATATTCTTAAGAGATTAGTGATCGGTGAAAAGCTCAAACTTGGTTCCCAAAAGGTGGTGCCTCCACAACTTCAAAGCGAACACAACGACAAGCAACTCTAAATCATGAGTGCCATAGTTAGCTTCGTGCGGCTTTAACTAACCGCTAGCATAAGTAATAACCTTCCCATCTTGCATCAACACAGCACCTAATCCTTCTTTACAAGCATCGGTATAAACCGATAACCTTTCATCCCCATTCGGAACGGTGAGAACAGGAGCAGAGGTAAGCCTTTGCTTCAACTCACTAAATGTAGGTGCACACTTCTCATTCCAATCAACCTTGGCCTTCTTACCAGTCAAAGCAGTGAGGGGTGTAGCTTTACGGCAAAATTCTCAATAAATCTCCGATAATAACCGGCAAGGCCTAGAAACCTACAAATATCAGTCGGAGTCTTAGGTGTCTCCTAATTTTGGTAATGGATAAGGGGATAAGTCCAAAGAGATAATATAGATGAATGAATTTAAAAGAGAAAGGTGGATAGTTTTACATTAATCGCAGCAATCTTAACTGGGTCAACCGAGACTCCATTCTCTGAAACAATGTGCCCAAGGAATCAGACTTCCTCTCTCCAGAAATGGCATTTTGAAAATTTGGCTTTCAACTGGTGGCTCCTAAGAGTTTCCAGTACATATCCCAAATGAGATTTATGCTCCTTCTTTGACTTAGAAAAGACAAGAATATCATCAACGAAAATAAGAACAAACTTGTTGAGGACATCACGGAATACACTATTCATCAGATAGATAAAGAACGTTGAAGCATTGGTTAATCCAAAAGGCATGACTAACCATTCATAGAAGCCATTTTCTATTCGAAAAGCGGTCTTAGGAATGCTTTCCTCAGCTACACGAAGTTTGTGGAAACCGACAGCAAGATCAAGCTGAGAGAATACTCTAGCTCCATGAAGCTAATCAAACATATCATTGATGCGAGGCATTGGATAACGGTTCTTGAGAGTAAGCTTATTCAGCTCCCGATAATTAACACACATTCTCAAAGAACCATCGGATTTGGTGACAAAGACCACAGCAGCTCCCCATTCCAAAAAACTCTGCCTAATCAGACCCTTAGAGAACAAATCCTCAATCTTCCTCTTTAACTCAACCTTCTCTTTGGGTGTCATCCGTCTAGGAGGGAGAACAATAGGTCGGGCGCCTGGAATAGGATCAATGCGGAATTTAGTTTTCCGCTTAGGAGGAAGAGAAGTGACTTCACCAAATACATCTGAAAAGAGTTGGACAACAAGAGTGGAGTCAAGATCACTAGGTTGGGCATCAAGAGAAAAGATAAAGCTGCCAGCAAAATCCTAAGGTCTATCTACCACATTCAATTACAAGATAATTTCCTTGGTCATCTACTAGAGAAACGGTTCGGGACTTGCAAGAGATGACCTCATCATAAAGTTTCAACCAGTACCCTTCGAGTAAAATATCAAATGCATCGAAAACCAAACATAGAGATCTTCGGTGAATCGGTGCAAATCGTAAAGGAATTTTACTCCTTTATAAATCATACTAAAATTGGCGGGACCGCCGATGGGATTAGTCACACATAGTGATGAAGTCGCCAACTCAGGTTGCAAAATATGCTCGAATTTATTACAGAGATAAATAGATATAAAACTATAGGATGCACTAGTGTCAAATAGAACTCTAACAAGGAAACCATGCAAGGAAAATGATCTCCGAAGGGTACCTTGGCTGTCACTGGCAGGCGAAGGAGGGTGAGGGATGGAAGATGTCATGGCAAAGACTCTGAATGTCTTGCCTCTTTGCCGAGTAAGACAATTATTTTTGAAATGTCCAGGATGCAAACAAAGGTGGAAAAGGTTGTTTCTGGTTTCCTAGGTGGGAGGAGGAATAACAGCTCCGACATAGGATGGATAGATGTTGGCATAGTGAAGCTATTGGTCGCACTTGAAACAAGTGATGGATGGTAAGTCAAGAGATTGCTTCTGAGGAGAATATCCAACACCATGAGTATCCTGACATTTCTTCTTCTGCCGCTAGAAGTTGAACTTCCTCTTCTTAGAACCACTGGAAGTACCCTGAGATGCTGAAACTGCCTGCTTACCCTTGGAAGTAGGGTCCACGAATCTGGTGGCCATGTCCATCAGAGAAGTGAAAGTGCCATGAACATGGCTAATCAAGTGGTCATAATACTCTAGGTGAGCACCATGGATGAACTTCTCGTTCCTCTTCAGCCGAGTGTGAATCAAACTTGGACCAAACTTGGAAAGCTCATTGAACTTCCTCTCATACTCAACAAAAGTCATATCTCCTTACTGAAATTCCATAAATGCCCTATACAACTAATATTTCCCGACTTCGGGCATCTATTTTGCCATAAAAGCATCCCTGGAAAGAGGGATCAAGGTAAGATAATATAGATGAGATAAATTTTAAAGAAATAGATTGGACAGAGATCGGCTAGGAAAGATAACTAAGGATTTTAACTGAACTATGGCCAATGGATATTAGCCTCAATAGTCTAAGCGGTGACAGATTCCCACCAGTCCTGGGCAGACTCCTGTAACTGCCTAGTAGCTAGATGACGCATCTGAGCATTAATGATTTCCAGTTCGGTGAAAATCCTCTCAAGAGTCTTCAGCCATTGTTGAGCCTCGATAATGCTCTCGGCACCAGTGAACTTAGTACCTCCAAGCTGGGAATACTCCTTACAAAGCTAAGTGAACCTAACAAGCTGAATAGTTGCGACAACAGGAGCAACAACAAGTGCGACAGGGGCACCTGGTGGCGTAGGAGCATTTCCACGACCCCTATCATGGACATTCCTACGGTTGCTCATCTGGAGAATCAATAATTTTGATTTCAGAACAAGGATATGAGTTTTAAAATTCAAAAGAAGTCCTATTTAAAGGAAACTTTAATTCAGCATTTCAAGCGGGAACGGATATGACTCAATAAACAATTCAACTCATTCTAGGGTATTGCCACCCTATCTCTAATGAGTTTCTACTCCATATGCTAAGTTTGCCAAAACCAGAGCTTTGATACCAACTGTAACAACCCGCCATTTCGAACCATCCAAAATCGACAATGTTCGACTTGAATTGCTCTAAATAACATATTTTTAATATATGTAATTGGCATAACTTGTCATATACGGTAAATAAATCGATCACAAAATCATAGACACAGAGTTTACGACAAATAGCGGAAAGATAAATAGTAGTTCGAGTCTACTACAGAAATAAAATAGTCCAAATAGAATACATCAGAAATCCCAATACACAGAAGTAACTGAAGTCTGAACATACAACTGAAATAACAGAAATAACTGAAAGATGAAAAGGTAAGATAGGTCTTCCAAACGAACTCCGAGCTCCAAAAGATGAATCTCGAGCTACGACACTCAGGACGACTCGAGCGTAAAGCAAAACAAAACACTCGAATCAGGATTAACATTCTCATGCAGATAAATCAAGTTCAAGTGAAATGTCAAGTAAATGCAATATAACTTAAAGATATGTTCGGATTCTATCCTTTAATGATCCATGGAACTATCTACATAATACAATACGCTACATAAATAACATCTACAGTAAAATAAAATATTAAAATAGCGTTAAGGCGTTACCCGTATCCCCCTTAACACATTTTATATAATGTCGTAATCTATACAGATACTGTCAACTCCACTCACAAGTGGGCTATCAGGGAGCACACCATGTGTACGACACAAAACAAACTCGTAGAAGGCGAAATAGAGCATGTGACATGTCACTCGAGGCAATGCCAGGGTAGATATACCAATTGCACTCTCGGACTGGTGGTAACGCATAGCAGCGACTATCGCCCACCTCGTGACACACTCCAAATCAAAGGTGTTCACACCAAAATCAAATCACAAAAGCAATAGATATGGTTTCGAAGAAATCTGTCCGATAGGGGAAATGGCCCTACTTAGCCTGGTATAACTCGTGTTTTAACCACATCAAGCTGACTCATGGGAGTCAGGGCTACGTAAATACCATACAGTATCGTTTGCCAAACCATCCTACTTCGTTCTGGAATCTGCACCACGTACACAGTTGGTAAAGTGGTTTTTGGTATTGGCGGAGAGTATAACAATATCTGGTCTTGGTCTCTTTAACAACCAAACGCTTATTTCACACCGTGGACATTTATAAATTTCTTTATAATTATTTAAATCAAAAATACAAATTTAATTCAAAATGAATATTCAAATATAATTTTTTATAAATTTTAAAGTACCCATTAAACCTCCTTTTATTAAAATAAGTTATGAATTATTTCAAAAATCATTAAGTTTTGAATGAAATTTATTCAAATTCATTTAATAATCAATTCAAAATTCACCAGTCAAACTATAAATGCACCTTTCCACCCTTTTTATTTATTAACGTAAAAAAATCTATTTAAATATAAGTTAAGGATCTTTCTTATTTTTATTTTTATTATTATATATTAAATAAAACTACTTTTATAAATTTAAAATAAATTAAACATTTTATATCTCTATTTAAATTCTGATTTTATATTATTAAAATATAAGTAAAACTTTAAAAATTTCTTTTAATTTAAACTCATACCTTTATATCTCCAAAATCAACATTTAAGGTGTAAAATTTCCAATAATAAAATAGAATACTTATTGTATTTCCAAAAATAAAACCCATATATATATATATATATATATATATATATATATTGTTGACAACCGGTTTCCGTATATAATTTTTTATCCTATGGTCAAGTAATACAGATATTGTTATTTTGATCCGCAATAGTTTATATTTACGGGTTTATACTATTAAACCTGCAATCCTAAATTTTAATAATAACTGAAAATCACTTGGGGTTATCATTTTAACCCATAATGAAGTTCTCTTATTCTAAAGTCCGTTCGGGTATGTATCATTTCAACCCATAGTGATTTCTAAACTAAAGGGAACTTGCAGAGTGAGAACAATAAATAACATAACATACAATAACCATTATTAGCGAAATAAGTTAATATATAACAGTGTCAATTTACACACAAGATTGATAAGGTGCACGGTTGGGCTTCGGGGTGGCGACGCACGCAAGAGGCTTCGGTTTTTCACAAAGAGAAACTCGGGTTTGTCTTAGGTGGGATCTGAAGGAGAACGATAGTAATACATACATACACACACACACAGATATATATATATATATATATATATATATTAATGGGAAAAACATGGCTTGAAAGGAGAAGGCTGGACAACAATATGAACTGAAAACGAAAATACATAGGAGAAGAAGAGAAGAATTAGGAATGTACCGTTTTTCTTTTGGAATAAACAGTTTGAAAGAGCAGCAAGGCAAAGTGAAAGCTTGAATGAATATATATAAAATGAATGTAATTTCAACGGTCAATCCTTCGATTCAAGTGTAATTACTAAAGTAATTAATTTTGTTTGGGCAGCACGTTTCAATTTTGAAACCGAAGGAAAGAGTAGAGTCAAAATTTATGGTACCGTTACAACGAACCGTTTCATCGCTTCTGTCGCATAACGGATCTCAAAATATAGAAATTATACACATAGTGATCAGTACGACGATACGAATTGAATGGCACACAGATATCACTGATATGGTCAAATTATTAAAAAAAACTAGAATTTTCGCTACCGAAAATGCTGCTAAAACGCAGGAAATAAGACAAACGGAGCCATAGAAGTCCGAATTTTCCGGAAAAAATTACGACGACTTCCTCAGAAAATGATTTACATTTAAATTTCACAATTAAATTAACTTTAATATTTTCCATTAATTTTTTTACATATTGCTATAATTAAATACACACATTCCAAATATAAAATTTATTTCAAATTTTAATCATTTATATTTTCAATAAATTTTCGATATTTACGTTACAAAATCGTTGAAAATTCTCGAATCGTTACACCAAGCAATTTGAGATAGGGTTACCTCTAGCATCACCTTGATGACATTTTTAACCTTCTATATAGAACGAGTCCAAGCCTTAATGTTTAGCGTTAAAAGTACAACTAGGTCCTTTTCATATAAGCGATATCGTTTATGGAATTACTTTTCAATAACTGAATCGAACTTTACTTTTTAAAACTGAATTTGTACTTGCTTTCCATGTTACAATATTGGTAAAAGCACTTTGGAAATAGACTTTAAATATGTTCTTTTATAAAACAAAATTTATAATACTTAGCGTATTAAAACAGTGGTAAAAAACAAATGTCATTAAAACATTATTTACTGTAAACCCAAAACAATTTATACTTAGCTTTATTTACAAATAATTCCTTTTAAAAGATTTTATCATTTATAAACCATTAGTTATAAATTTAAAACAATATTTATAATCCCAAAAGTAAATAAAACAATTTAAATACCTTTATAAATTTAAAACAATATTAATTATCCCAAAAGATAATTAACCCCATTTGTAATCTCTTTTAAATAAACAAACCCTTATCTTAAATAAAATAGTTAATTATTTCCATATATTTTTATATCATTTGTAAAGTTTAAAACAGTAAATTAGTAAATTAACTTTAAAACGCTTTTGTTATATTAGTTAATTTACTTTAATCACTTTTATTAAATCAATTAATTAACTTTACATATCATTAATCATAAAGATTCATTAAATTCAAATAACTATTAATTAAAATGAGTAATTAATCTCAAACATCATTAATTAAAACGATTAATAAATTTTAAATACCATTAATTAAAACAATTAATTAAGTTCAAATAATTATAAATTAATTGGATTAATTAAATTCAAACATCATTACTTAAAATGATAAATTAAAACATCATTTGTTAAAATGATTAGTTTACTATAAAACTTCATTAATTAAAATGATTAACTAAATTTCAAATATCATTAGTTAAAACAATTAATTAATTTAAAACAATCATTAATTAAAGTAATTAATTAATTTCAAAAATCATTAGTTAAAACAGTTAATTAATTTAAATAACATTAATTAAAATGATTAATTAATTTAAAGTATCATTAATTAATATTGTAACATCCCCAATTTTGAGGCCCGAAGCTAACCGCTACAGATGCTACAGTCATCTATAATATTAACTTCCAGTGATAAAATAAGGTATTGTTAATGGTATCTATATTATTAGAAGACATGAATATGAAATAAAATCAACCCAGATTTGAAAACGGTTTTTTTACTACATTCCAAATCAATATTTCATATTCAATTACATAATCCTAAAACGATTACCTGGTTTAGATAGATATAATTATTTACAAAACACACCAAGAGCAACATAGGAAGATGCCCTCTTGGATGATCATAGTACTAAATAGACATATCGGTCAATAAATACATCACAACAAAACAATAATGGATAGACTTCTAAATAGCCAGTCTTTGCCTCTTGCACGTCTTTGGAAGCTTTACTTATCACCCATTAAAACCTGAAATACCTTAAATCTCAGTCTACTCAAATTAAATTTTGACCACCCAAGAGTTTAGGGGGAAAACCCAAACATCGAGTCAGACATAAAGCTTGATGTGAGTAATTCTATTACACCTTGGTTTATTGATATTAAGTAAGACCATGCCACTTAGCACAACATGTTTCGCCTTACTAATATCCTTTTAAAAACATATCTTTTGCAAATAAAAATCCTACAATCAAACTGATTAACATATATGCATATAAACCAGGTGATCAACGAACTATCTGTCCGAACATTATAGCTTTATCTGGCTGACTATTAGCCACTAGCTGACTCGAGCCTACCAGACATAATAAATATTCTAACTTCTGTTAGACACAATACTGGATTATCTATCCTTAACTTACTTCTACTAGGGTCAACGGATCCTAATGGTTTTGCAGACTCACCAATAACCTATCTCTACTTTGTGTATTCCTTTCTATGTGTAACATCATTTTAGTCTTACCTGTGACAAAGCCCTGCACACTGGATTTTGGACTTATATTAGCTAGGGGCTACTAACTAAAGTATAAGACACGACCCCATACCAGTCCCATCTGGTTTTCTAATATCAGAGTCCTATACTTAGGGCTAACCACCTTATTCAATTTTTCTTGAAAGCATTTCTTTCAAATTGATTTAACCCTTTCAAATTATACTTAAACAAGGAAAATATGCGCTTTGCTTTACTCAAAATATCTACGCCGCGATATATGCTTTACTCAAAATATCTACGCCGCGATATATGCTTTACACAAAACAACGTTGATGAAAACTTAAAATCAATAGGGTTATCTATCCATTTAAAATAAGTAAATCCCTTTTTAACTTAGAAAACATTAGACTATAAAACCAAAACAATACCTTCGTAACCATCGTTTAAAACCTTAAACAATCCCCTTCGGAATCATTGAAAGCATCCCTTTTGAAATCATTAAGTTCAACACTTAATAAAACTATAGGATCAAAAGGAACATGGGCGAAAGTTTCAAAAGCATTGGTCTCAAGTAGAAGAACTAGAGAAGAGGGTAGCTCCGAAACTATCATTTTGAAACCAATTCCTTCGAAACTATTAGTAAAAGTGGTTAAGTCAATCCTTTCGAAAACATTGGGGAAGGTGGCTTCAATATTAGCGGAAGGTGTAAAGATGAAAGTTTCCCTTTTCGCATGCATTGTTCAAAGGTTGTAAAAAGTGGCCTTTAACTAAGGCAAAAGTATTGATGCGGCAGCTAGGGTATCGAAGGGGTTCAAAACGGCAATCCTTTTGAAACACTCTTTTAAAGAAAGGAAGGTCTATATGTTCGAAAGCTTTGGAAGGCAACTTCACCACTTTCGAAGTGAGCAGATCATGAAGAGAGCAAATCCCTAAATCTCATCGGCGTTTAATAAAAGTTTGTTCATTTAGTGGTTTTGTAAAGATGTCTGCTATTTGATTCTTGGTATTTACGTATTCTATTGAAATAGTTCCTTTTTCAATATTGTCACGTAAAAAATGATGTTGTATATCTATATGCTTAGTTTGTGGGTGATTCACAGGGTTTTTTGATAAATTTACTACACTCGTGTTATCACAATATATTGGAGATTTATAGATAATTTTGCCACAATCCGTAAGTGTTTGTTGCATGTATATCACTTGTGCACATGCTAGAGCTGCTGAGATATATTCGACTTCGCAAGTAGATAAAGAAATACAATTTTGCTTTTTGCTAAACCATGAAACTAATGATTTTCCGATAAAGTGACATGTTCCACTAGTACTCTTGCGATCTGTTCTACATCCACCGAAATCCGCATCACTATATGAAACTAGTTCAAATGATGATCCTTTAGGGTAAAACAAACCGTAATCTCTAGTACTAGATAGATATCGTAATATACGTTTAATGGCTCTTAGATGAGATTCTTTTGGTTTTGCTTGAAATCGAGCACATATACATACACTCATCATAATATCGGGTCGACTAGGTGTCAAATAGAGTAAAGAATCAATCATGCTATGATATAATTTTTCATCAAAATCTTTTCTGTTATCATCCTTTTCTAAGTGAACAGTAGCACTCATTGGTGTTGGTTTGCTCGAAGTTTTATCCATTTCAAAACGACGTAATAGATCGTTACAATATTTTTCTTGATGAACAAAAATACTATTTTCAAGTTTTTTTATTTGTAAACCTAAGAAGAAATTTAATTCTCCCATATGTGACATTTCAAATTCATTTTTCATAATATTTGAAAATTGATCACATAGATTTTCGTTGGTTGAACCAAATATAATATCGTCAACGTAAATTTGTACTACTAAAATATCGTTATTTTCTCGTTTAATAAATAAGGTTGTATAGATTTTTCCTATTTGAAAACCATATGTAATTAAATGATTTTTAAGACGTTCGTACCATGCACGAGGAGCTTGTTTTAATCCATATAATGCTTTGTGTAACTTAGAAACATGGTTAGGATATTTTTTCATGAACAAATAATGGGGGTTGTTCTACATATACGTTTTCTTTAATAAAACCATTTATAAAAGCACTTTTGACATCCATTTGAAATAGTTTAAAATTATGATGAGTTGGAAAGGCAAGTAATGTACGAACGGCCTCCAATCTTGCTACTGGAGCAAAGGTTTCATCATAGTCGACACCTTCTTCTTGATTATAGCCTTGAGCAACTAAACGTGCTTTATTTCTAACAATATTTTCGTTTTCATCTGCTTTGTTTTTAAATACCCATTTTGTTCCTATAACCGATTGATCTTTAGGTCTTGGTACTAATTCCCAAACATTATTACGTTCAAATTGATTTAATTATTCTTGCATAGATATTATCCAAAAATTATCATTTGAAGCTTCTTTATAATTTTTTGGTTCAAAATTTGACACAAATGCTATATGGCTTATTTGATTAAGTTTATTTCTAGTTACTTTAGAATTTAGATCTCGAATGATATTATCTTTTGGATGATCCTTAAGAATTCTAGGGAATGATATCATAGTATTATTTTGCACATTTGTATCATTATTAATAGAGTTTGTTGTATTTTTTTTTTTGAAAGGCAAGAGCATAAACTCATTTTATTGACTTAAGTATCATTACAAACAGTTACAATACCACAGGACTTACAACTAGTTACAACCATTATCTTGACAGATTTCAATGCCAATAATACAACCACATGCACAAACTTACAACAACAATCACAAAATAAAACTAAAACAACCATGAATCACTGCAAACTAAACTACATTCTGTAGCAGATAATCCACAAATGGACCTGAGTTCTTATGCAGATTCAGGCTATGGTATATCAAACTATCCAGTATATAAGCAATTTGCCAGCATTGATATGTCTTCAAACTTCAAATAATATCAGTCTTTAAGTCTCTGAGAATATTGGCATGAATCAAGTTATACAGCTGAGAAGAATTCTTGCTTTCAATACCAAAAATTCTATTATTCCTTTCAGACCACACAGCATAAATCAATTTCTTAAGAAGCTTTAGTAAAAGCCTAGTCATACGAGTCTTCCATCTAGTTGCTTTGAATACATTAAACCATTCAATTGAACTAACAGGTGAAGGCTTGTAAAATACACCATTTGATAATAGCCTATACCATATTTGATATACAAAAGGACACTCAAAAAATAAATGAGTATTGCTTTCAGTTTCTGATTTACAAAAAACACATAAATCTTCTGAAATAATACCCATACTACAAAGCTTATCCTTGGTGTTTAAAGCATTTTCCATCACTTTCCACAGCAACAAGTTTTCTTTTGCATTACATCCATTTTTCCAAATTCTTGAGTGCCATGGAAACTCAGAACCATTTTGACAGAGATAATTGTAAACAAGCCTAATAGAATGATTATTTCTCTTCCCTGACCAGATTAGAACATTGTCATTATTTATAATAGGATAACTAGTAATGAGATTCCACAAATTCCTTAGTTGAAAGGAGCTAGAATATGGTAAAACTGAACAATCATCATGTATAAACTCATCTACTCTAGCCACTTCTGAAATTCCTAAATTACTTCTCAGATTATAATCAACTAAAGTTCTTAAGATCAGTCCCTGTTTAGCCCATGGAGAATGCCAGAAAGACAAACCTTTAATCAATACATAATTACATTGTATGAAAGGAATAAAAGTTTCCCTAAGCTTAAGAATACACCTCCAACTCCAACTATAGTTTTGTGGTATTGCCATAGTCCAAAAATTCCTTTTGCCAATAAGATTGTGATTAACCCATTGAGACCATAAGTTCTTATCAGTTGCAAAGATCTTATTGAAATACACTGAAATAGAAGCTTTATTCCATTGAAAAATATTAGTAATACCAAGTCCTCCATACTTTTTAGCATCAAACAGCTTATCGAAAGAAATAGGAATAAGCTTTCTAGAAAAAGGGTCACCATGCCAGAGGAATTTATTTAGCGCACTAGAAATCATATTAATTAGCTTAATTGGAAGAATGTAATGTCTAGTCCAATAAGTTGACATCTCCACAGCAATAGATTGAATAATTGTTAGCCTACCAGCTTGTGACAGTTTATCAGTTGGCCATATCTGAAGCCTTTCAATAATCTTTTCAAAGAGTGGCAAACAATTTTGTTTGGTAATTCTAGAACTAATGATAGGCAAACCTAAATAGTAAGAATTTTTAGATAATTCTTGAAGCCCCGAGTGTTTAATAATATCATTCTTCTGTAAAGTATTCAAACCAGCAACCAAAATATTTGATTCTGAAAGATTTATTTGAAGGCCGGTGATGGAATAGAATAATTGCAGAGAGGAAAAAATACACTGAATATTATTATAAGTAGGCATTGTAAAAATGATCAGATCATCAGCAAAAAGAAGATGAGTAATGAGTGGTTGTTTACATTTAGGATGTAGCTGAAGGGCTTTTTTAACAACAAGATCCATCAAAATAGAATTTAGAAGCTCCATGACAATTATGAACAAGTATGGAGAAATAGGATCACCTTGCCTAACACCCTGTACACCTTTAAAATATCCATACAGTCCACCCTCTCTCGAAATAGAGTACATTGGTGATGATATACATGTATAAATCCAAGCTAAAAAAGGTTTTGGAAAATTCATCCTAGACATAATAGCTAAAATAGAATTCCAATCAATAGAGTCAAATGCCTTCTTAATATCCAGCTTTAACATGCATCTTGGTGAAATGTTTTTCCTCTCATAACCAAACAATAATTCTTGAGTCAAGAGAATATTATCACTAATTGATCTTCCACTAATATACGCAGCTTGATTATAGGAGATAATGGATGGCAAGACTAACTGTAATCTATTAGCTAAAACCTTTGAGATGATTTTATAGATGATATTACAGCACGAAATTGGCCTAAAATCAGCAACTGATGATGGATTGACAATCTTGGGAATTAAAGTAATGGCAGCAGCGGAAAGCCAACAGGAAGCTAGTTGTTAAGAAAAAAGTGTTGTATGGCTTTAACAATATCAAACCCAATTATATTCCAACTCTGCTGTATAAAATGTGCATTATAACCATCAGGGCCTCCACAACTATTACTATCCAAACTAAAAACTGCAGTTCTGATTTCATTCGCAGATATTTCACATATCAAAGAATTTGACCGAGAGTTGGAAAAAGTTGGAAGTGTAATATCAAAAAGAGTTTTAATATCAGGAATGAATGATTTGGATGGAGCTAATATAGATGTAAAATATTGAACAAAAGCCTCATTAATACCATCAAAAGAGTTCACCATATTACCATTCATATCCTTTATCTGAAAAATGCATTCTCGATTTCTCTTAACTTTTAGAAAGTTATGGAAATACTTAGTATTCCTATCAGCCTCTTTCTCCATTTTCCAATGAATTTTCTGTTTGAGTGATGACACCTCCTTTTCAATAACTTTTTCAAGATCTCTCTTTAATTGCAATTCAACATGTTGTAAAATAGAATCAAATGGCCTAGCACTCAAGACTTCCTGTATCCTAATAAGCTCATTCCTAATCTGCGTAGAAAGTTTAGATTCCTTACCAAAATTAGCTGCAGACCAAACCTTTAGGTGAAATTTAAGTGCTTTCATCTTGAGAGTAACATTTGCTAGAGGATCCTTGCCATATTGCATATTCCAAATCTGTTTAAGAATAACATGATAGTCTACCTGCTTAGTCCAAAAATTAAAAAATTAAAAAGAGTGTTTCCCTCCACAATAATCGTCAACTCCCCAATGAAAAATTAATGGACAGTGAACAGATAAAGAAGGCTGGAGTATGTGATAAAATGATTTTGGACAAAATTGAAGAAAAGGAAGATTTATGAAAATATGATCAAGTTTACAAAGATTACCACTCCTATTACAGTTTGACCAAGTGAAATCTGAACCAGAGTATTTAACTGAGATTAGGTTAGATTGATTTATAGAACTGTTTAAAGGAGAAATATCCTTAAGAGATAAAGGACAACCACCATATTTTTGATTACTTGCAAACATACAATTAAAATCACCACCTATCAGCCTAGGAATAGAAGAAGAATTTAAAGATGGAAGTTGATCCAAAAAGACCCGTCTCAAAGATAAAGTATTTTGAGCATAAATTGAAGTCAGAAGGAAACTCATATTGGAGGGCAAATGAATACAATTATAGTGAATGTATTGATCAAAGGCACTAATTCTGGAAAGCTTGAAAAATTGAGGATTCCATAAAGTTAGCAATCTACCATAATTAGATTCAACAAAGTTATGATCATGTAACCAAGAAGGAGATATCAAGAGAATAGCCTTGAGAGTAGAATGAATATCTAGCTTAGTTTCAGAAATACGCATCAAATGTATATCCTTGTCCTTTATAAGATTCTTAATCTCACTCTGTTTAGAGGGTAAGTTTTCCCCTCTTACATTCCAAAATTCAATATTATTCATTTAATAGGAAGTGGAGGAAGCAAAGGTGAAGGATTCTTCCTTGTATGTCTTGAGTGAGAGTTATTTTTTGATGATGATAATGGTAGAACCTCCTGTGCCTTGAAATCTTTTCCTTTATTCAAGTCACCAGTTTTCAGAGTACTAATAATACCAGTATTAGTCATGATTCTGTACATTAACTTTATTTAGAAGAAGGAGGAAGTATAATATGATTAGGAGGAACAAATTCATATAAGGTGAAGCTATATTGGAACCAAACATGGATGGAGACTGAGAACTAAATTGTGAACTACAAGAGGATGAAACAGAGGTAGAGTTATTAGAGAAAACAGATGATAAAACTTTGGCAACAGACTCAATTGAAGAATTGGAAAGATTTTCAACTGAAAGTGATGTAACTGATGGAATAGCATCACTATAAACACCAGGTATACTATCCCGAGGTATGTCAAGAGAAGAGTTTGATAAAATTGAAAATGAATTAGAAAGAACTATTGAGCAAGAACTATTTACATTATGTACTTCAGTATCTTTTCCTTTGCTTTTTTCTATGCAACTAATAGGATCAACATTTGATTGAATCTTCTCTTTAACCACTGACTCTTTCCTCTTCCATACTCCCTTTTTTCTCTTATTTACATTATTCCAGCTATGATAAATTAAGTTGGTATTAGCAATATCATGATCACACTGATTTTTATCTACATTCCCCACCAAATCATGCATTATACTAACATCAATATCTTTAGCCTTATTTACAAACTCACAACTGACGGTATCATGACCAAAGATTTTACAATGTGTATAGATTTTGGGTTTCCAATAACATGACAGTAGAACATCTGGACAATTATTTCCCAATTGAGGAATAGGAATAGTTCCTGGTAACTCAAAATCAGGCGAGATCTCCACTAACGCCTTTGCATACTTAAATCTTTGCAGTTTTTCAGTACTATTATCAAAACAAATTAATCTACCAACATGACAAGCTAACCAGTTAATCGCTACCAACGTCCAAAGTAAAATAGGAATCCTATGAAAATGAATCCACACAGGTACTTTTTTAACTTGAGCTTGAGAAATACCAACAGACGGATCCCATTTTGTGATTATGAACATTCTTCCCCTTATAAAAATAGGATCCTAATTAATAACATGATCCTTATCTTCTTGATTGGAAAAATTGAAAAAGAAATTATACCCATCAGATTTAAATTCAACTTCACGTTTAAGCTTCCAATATCTTTTCAAGAAATTAACAACAATCACGAAAGAAAGCGTACCATCCAAAAAGAAACCAACCAAATGATTATTCTAGTATTTCAATCCTTCCTCCCTTACAAGATCCGGTAACTCAATAGGAGATTTATCCCGAAAAATATCAAAATGAATTGGTTTATAAGAACCAGCATCACGAGGTAAAGATTTAAAGAGAGAGGACCAATTTACATTGATAGAAGGAGTAACTTTCTTGATGGAAGAATCCAAAGATACCGACTGAAGGGATGCAGAAGAAGGATGGAGAGATGATGATAAAACAGAGGATGAAGTAGAAGAAGAGGAGGAAAAAAGAGGAGGAAAAGAGGAGGAATCAAGAGACGAAGAAAAGGAAGACGAAGAAGATGCCATTAAAATTCAAAACGAGCTGAAAATTATCATAGAGGGAACTTCAAACCGGTGAATTATTATTGTTGTATTTGTTATTGGTGTTATTACTTCATCATCATTAGTATGATGATTAATAAAATTTTCGTCAAATGAAACATGTAAACTTTCTTCAATAGTATTATTTCGTTTATTAAAGATTCTATATGGTTTGCTTCAATCTGAATATCCAACAAAGATTCCTTCATCGTCCTTTGGGTCAAATTTTTCTAAATTATCTTTTGTATTTAATTTTTGAAGTATGATACTTTAGGTTTTCTTCCAAAAAATTATTTCAAAACAAGTTTGTTTAGTCATAGGACGTACGGTTACTCGATTCAACACATAACAAGCTATGGCAATAGCTTCAGCCCAAAAGTGTTTTGATAGACCACTACTATTCAGTAGTGTTCGTGCACATTCTTGTAACGTACGATTTTTTCTTTCTACTACACCATTCTATTGAGGTGTGTAGGGAAAAGAAAAATTATGACTTATTCCCTTTTTATTACAGATTTTGGTAAAAAGATCATTTTCGAATTCTCCATCGTGATCACTTCGAATATTTTTTATTTTTAAATCTATTTGTGTTTTAATTCTTTTAGCAAATATTTTAAACATTCCAAAGGTATCACCTTATGTTTTAAAAATAAAGTCCATGTATATCTCGAAAAATCATCAACTATTACGAAAACATATTTGTTGTGATTTATAGATCGTACTTGTGTTGGACCAAATAAATGTAAACGTAATAATTCTAATGGTTGTTTTGTAGAAATATTATTTTTAGATTCAAAAGGGATTTTATTTAGTTTTTAAATTTGGTAATCATCACATAAATTTTCTACTTTGTAATTTATTTTAGGTAAACCTCTAACTAGCTCATATTTTGCCAATTTATGAATATAATTAAAATTGATATGACAAAATCGTTTATGCCATAACCATGGATCATCATGTTTGGCGGTTAAACATAAATTTGAATTTTTATTTATATTCGTGTTTAATATATAAATATTTTTGTTTCTAAAACCTTCAAATATAAGTTGTTTTTTATTATCGAAAATATTACATTTATCTTTTTTGAAATTTATTTGAAAACCTTTATCGCATAATTGACTAATACTTAGTAAGTTGTGTTTAGATTTTCTACTAATAAAACATTTGTAATAATAGGAGAGCTAGAAATACCATAGTTAATGACTTCTCCAATGCCCATGACATATCCTTTTGAATTATCTCCAAAGGTTACCATTCCACCATCGATGTATGTTATATTTGATAACATTTTTAAATTCCCGGTCATATGCTTGGAGCATCCGCTATCTAGTATCCATTTCTCCTTACTTTTATTTTTGGTACCTCATTAGTTTGTGCCATAAAACACACATTAGCTTGCTCTTTTTCACTATCGCTATCACTATCAGATGATGAAGAATCCGAGTCATCCTATGTTACATTGAAAGCCTTCTTCTTTCTGAGTTTTTCAAATTTGTTCTTCTTTTTATCATTAATGAGCTTGGGATAGTCTTTCTTCATATGTCCAAATTGATCACATTCATAGGATTTTATTGATGTTTGATTTGTTGAGCTTGATTTTTCTCCTTTTTGAAATTTAGTCATATTCCTAAACTTCTTGAATTTGTTGTTGTTTTTGGCGATAAATACAATATCTTCTTCGTCTAAGTCGGAGTCTTCATTTGTTGCTGGGAATGCTATGCTCTTCTTTTCTGAATTTAGTTCTTTTCGTGCCTGCAAATTAGCTTCGTAGGACATTGAATTTCCTATCAATTCTTCAGCTAAGAGAGCTGAGAGATCATTAGCTTCTTTGATAGCTAATATTTTTCTTTCCCACTCTGGAGTTAAAGAATTGAGTATTCTAGATACTAAATCAAAATTTGTGAATTTGACTCCAAATGCCATTAAATCATGTTGAATAGTTTGAAATCTAGAGTACATATCTACTATAGATTCATTTTGTTTCATTTTAAATGATGAGAATTGATTTTGTAAAATAGAATCTTGGTTTGTTTAACTTTGTTTGTGCCTTCGTGTGTGACTTGTAAAGTATGCCAAACATCAAATGCAGTGTTACATAACATGACACGTGAGAATTCATTTTTATCTAATGAGCAAAATAAAACATTCATAGCTTTGGCAATATTAGAAGTTGTTGTTTTTTGTGCATCGGTCCGTGTGTTCATAGCAGTAGTAGGTGCTTCATATTTATCTTAAGTGGCTGACCAAATTTCTAGACCATTAGCTTCGATAAAAGTTCTCATACGTGTTGACCAATATGCATAGTTAGAGCCATTAAAAAGTGAGGGTCGTGTTGTGGATTGTCCTTCTAGAAAAATACTTGCCATATTAAAATGATTCAAAAACGTGTTACTGTATTTTGATCAAACCTTGCTCTGATACCAACTGAAAGTCTATATGATGGATCGTGTAATGTGTATGCAAGTATATGTGACTAACCATATGATGTAACTAATATAAAATTAATCTAGTAAAATGTAGACTAAGCACACCAGGATTTTATACTGGTTCGGACCTCCCGTTCTACGTCAAGTCCCGAAGCTCCCCTTCGGAATTCGACTATCAAATACCCTCACTTCGCTCGGAGGAATAGGCTTGATTACAATAGCTTGTTCTTGTCAAGTATGTGTTCTATAACACAGATATTGACTATTAAATATATATGCTTCCAATATATATATATATATATATATATATATATATATATATATATATATCTAGAGAATATTGATTGAGGAGTTCTGAATATATGGAAGAGTGAAATACAAGTACATAATTGCTAGAGATCAAGAGTATATCAGAATATAAAAGTAAAGAGCGCAAGTAAGTAAGGTGAGGTCTTCTCTTTGATTCTTGATGTTATTTATAGTGGTAGAGGGATTCCTTGAGTAGTTGCATCCATTAACAAGTGTTCTATGGTCGCTTTTGATGGTGATGAAGAGTTGCAGCGAAGAGAAGCGAAGATGTCTTTTCAAGTGCGGCAGTTGTTATTTGAATTTCAAAATCCAAGTTTAGTTCCAGACGTCTCGTATATGTTTCAGACGTCTAGCTCTATATATTTTTTGTATAAAGTAGCCTTTCAGACATCTGAGTACAGTAATCAGACGTCTGATCCTATCTGTTTTGAATTCCAAAGGATTTCTTCAGACGTTTGGCTAGTGTCTTCAAGCGTCTGAAACTTGTGCATGTTGCTTATGTGCATCTGTGCCATTGCTCCATTGATCCTATCGACTTGACGTCTCTTGTAATGTCCTTTGAGCCTTGTTATTGTCTCTTTTGTGATGTTACTTTAGCAATTGCCTGTAAATATATATATATATATGCATATTCGATTTCCATTGTATAGTTGTTGTCATCGAAACCGTACATTTGATTTCCCAACAGATTACACTGCTTATTTCCAATTTAACTAGAATTTCCCCTTTACGATTTTATACAGAGAAGTTTAGTAGAGCGTAAAAGTATTTGAATTGTAAATTTTACTAACGATTGACTCCGTTATTTTTGTATAAAATAAGTTGGTTATGGATTCTATTTTATACAAGTTCATTGATTTAATTGTGGATGTTGGATATATGGAATATGTGTTGATATGGAATTGAACTTGTATAAATTTAAAGTTTTAACATTTAAATGTTAGTTTAGGGTGTAATCATCACACACTTATTTTAGAGCGTGTGTGTGTATTAGCGTAAATAACATACAATTATGGCGTATTAATTACGTAGTTAATATAATATTAATTATCATTAAATCCCCGTTAAGTAATTAATTGGAAAGGCGAAATAAGAATTTTTGTTATAAGCCTTGATTTGTAATGCGACGAGATGTGGGATAACATATAAAGAGAGTGTTTTAGATTATGACCAAGTTATAGGGATGAGAGGTTAGTCAAAAGCATATAGAAGTCCGTCCAGCCAATCTGGCTACCAACAGTGCGACTTTGGGGCTGATGTGAGACATCCTTTATAATAAGTAACCATGGAGGATGCGAGGTTACTCATTATTTTGTAGGCTAAGCCTGCCCAGTTAATCTGGCTAGCGGTACTTACAAATAGTCGGAATAATGCGTGACACCATGGTTGGGTTACGGGTCATAATACGAAAGATATACTTCGGGGATTGAAGGTAGTAAGTGGCTGGTTGAGGGACCACCTCTTGCTCATAATAGAAGTTGTGATGTCCCAGAAATTTAAGCAATATTTATTTAATAATTTCATTTATAATTATTTTAAAATATTGAAATATTGATTTAATTATTTAATTCAAACAGGAATTTTCTTTTGAAGATTAATAATCATTTAATTTGTCAAATGATATTCTTTTCAAAATTTTTAATAATGATAGTTTAATTTGAAAATCTTATTGTTTTCAAATGTTAAAAATATTTAAATGATAAATTTATCTTTCTAAGATGATTTAAAGATATTTTATTTATAATGTATAAATGTTTATACATTGTAAATAGAAGATTTGATTTTAATTTAAATTTAAATTTAATAAGAATATTTTCAAATCTATTATATATATAAATGTATAAATTGTAAATTGGTTAATTTGATTTAAGATTGGTATTGAAAACTTTTCAAAGCTAAATTTAAAGTTCTTTCTTACATTATCAAAGAAATACAAGTAAGTATTTATTTTGTTTATAAAAATAAATTTTGTTTAAATTTTGTTTTATAATAAAAGTTTGTTTTGTTTTATTTTAAAGGAAATTGTTTTTCTTTTGAAATAAGATTTAATTCAATTATATTAGAGTATAGTATTTTGATTTAAAACTCTTGAATAAAATGAATTCAACATTATTTTTCTTTTAAAAATCTTCTCTTTTGAAAATTAGTTTTAAAAGAATATTATTTTGAAAACATTCAAATAAACATTTAAAATTGTGTGTAATTTTATAAAATAAGTAAGGATGTAATCATTTTCAAGGCTAATGTTAATAAACATTTAAAACATGCTAAATTAAATTAGAAATGGTTTTAGAATAAATTTAAAAACATTTTTAAATTAAAGATATTTCTTTTAAATTTTAGATAAACATGTGTTAGATTCTTAAACCATAAAGTGGACACTTGTAAACATTTGTTATTACTAAACATAACAAGTGGCATGTTATTTATTTTTGAAATCTAATTTATTAGACAAGAAAACATAGCAATACATTTGTTAAAATATTATCTTCAAAAGAAATCAGATTCTAAATCAAAACCCAAATTCAAACAAAAATTCAATCTGCAACTTCCACATCAAATTTCAAGTTCAACTTCAAATCTAAAATCTGCAAAATCAAACCCAAAACTGCAATCTGAAGGAAATCTTCAACCTCAATTCAACTCTAAGAAAATCAAGTTGGAGTTCTGTTGCAATCAAGTTTGCCAGACTCAAACATCAACAGCATGCAGTTTTTAACAATTTACATCATCAAGAAAATCAACTGCAACTAGCAAATGCAAGCCAGATTCCTGCATGCAAGTTCATTATGCAGGTTCCAGGAATAATGCAATTGCATCTCTGGAATTTGTGCTCTGCATCTTCAATAAACAAGTGAGTAAACTTTTATTTTTAAAAACAATTTCTCTTTTAAAATAAATGCTTAAGCAAGTATAAGCACTAAAGACTCTGATGTAAACTGTTTTTAAAAGAATCAAACTGCAGTGCCTTTATTTGGTGAATAAATTCACAATTTAGAAACTTAAGTTTCTGTGCATGTGAATTGGCAGAAATATGTATGTTTGTGTGATTTCATATTGATAAATATTCTGCGTATTCATATATAAATATGTATATATATGTGTGTTGCTGTTGCAGGTATCTGCAAACCTGCTTTGTTTTTAAAAAAAAAAACTAAGATTGTATTTGGAATCCATAATCACCTGACTTGATCTCAACTAGAATTTGAAATGTAAACAAACTTTGTTTGTTTAGAATGAAATGATGGTTATAAATCAAAATTTAGCTATATTAAAATCCTGTTGTCTCTGGAAACATTTACAACAGTCAATATTTTCTAGAAGCAAGTATATCAAACATCTTAAATCAATAAAACAGTTTTGTAACCTGAATTCATGTTTAAAAACATGAATTTTAAACAAATTTTATATTTTTAAAATTACTGTGCGATGAGTATTTCTGTTTTGAGCAGAATTGGGTCTTTTTGGGTTTGTTTGATTATTCAGTGGATTTTGGAAGTTAAGATGCTTCCCGTAGGTGGAGTATTGATTGGGAAGTGGAGAAAATTGGGCAATAGGTGATCAGAGAGAGGAGGAGATGGAAATTGGGATTTCCAGGTCTCAAACCCTAGTCGTGCAGTGTTGAAGTTTTGGGATTCTTCACATGCTCTCTGTTGCATCGAGTGATGCCAGACTCTGGAATTGAGTAGAGGGGAGGTTGAAGAAGAGTTGACCGGAGTTGTGGGTGGCCAGATGATCAGAGGGGGTTTGTAGGGTGTTGACAGGTTTGGGTTATGATGCTGATGGGTTTTTTCTAGGTTGTAGTTGATTTCTTAAACTTTGAATTCATACTACAGTAGGTTTTCTGATGGTCGTAAGCTTGTGAGGTGATGGTCGGCGACTTGTAGCAGTAGGTTGGGGTGGCTGGAGTTCGTCGAGGTGACGGTGCATATGCACCGTACATGTTTGAAGTCTGGTGAACATTTGGGGGTTGTGCAGGGTAATTTGACTCGAAGTGTTTCTCGGGTTTTTATACTTTTGTCTCGAAGCAAGTGGGTTAATACTCGAAGTAGCTTTGGTGGTTTCTCGGGTTAGTGTGCTACAGGTTTAAAACCTGTCATTTTGCATATTTTTTGAATTTAAATGAAATTCATATTTTAAAGCTGAAATTTGATTCAAATGTAAGTTAAATCTGAATTCAAAGTTTTTAAAAATGAAAATTTTAAAATTTAAACAAGATTTAAATTTATTTTTGAATCAAGTTTAAATAGAGTTTCAGGTTTTCTTTGAAAACCAGATTTTTGATTTAAAACAGCTTTGTAAGTTTTTAAATAATGAACATATTCAAATGCTTTTAAGAGGATTTAAAAATAAATTTAATTTCAAATAGGATTTAAACTTGAAAGATTTTATTCCCTTTAATATTTAAATTAAAGATATGAAGTGTTTATTTAAATTTGAAAGTTTAAATAATCAATTTATTTTCAAAGCTCGATTTCTTTAATTAAGTAATTTTGTTTTAAACCTTTCTTTTATATTTAAGTAATGAATTTTCTTTAACATTTATTCTATTTTAAGGAATATAAGTTTAATTAAATTTTGGATAATGTTTAAATGGTTAAACATTTTGAAAATCTTTAAATTTTAACATGAATTTGGATTTAATTTAGGAAGGTATTATTTAAAATACATTTTTGAATGTTAAATAAAGTCATTAATAAGTAAATGAATTGTTTTAGGAAAAAATTAAGATAATTAAGAAAAATTTACTTATTTATTTGATTTTAAATAATGATTTAGAATTAATTTAACCAGAAATGATAAATGATGATTAATTCAAGAATAGTTTCTTAAAGAAGTAATTTAAGGAATTATTGTTAATAAATAATGATAATTGTTTGCACAAAAAATGGGCAAACACCTCCAAGTCGTATGAATTAGTTGATTTTATGTCGATCTGGATGGTTTGGATGATTTACGCAAATATATAGAATAGATGGACTAAACTGTAAAATGCACACAAGATTTATAGTGGTTCGGCCTGAACGTGCCTACGTCCACTTTATATGTTATTCCCCTTTTTCTTTCAGGTTACAATAACAAAGCTTTGTATACAAGTATATGAAAGTTGTTTGAAAGTTCCTTCCGTGCTTGAGCTCTCAAACTTGTCTGTCATTGTTGTACCCCTGCCCCTCTATTTATAGAGTGAGGCTGGGGGCAGGGGCCTTGGATGTATATAGCTGTTGGTGGGCCTGGGCTGAAGCAATCTGGCCTGACAGAGTTGGTCCGGTCGTGTCTTCCCTTGCTTCTGGCTCGGCAACGCGTGGAGGTGGGTTGATTCGGTTGGACACGGAAAGGAGGTTGATTCGGCTATGTAGGGGAAGTTGGTTGGTTTGGCTGGTGTTGGACCGGTAGGTGTTTGGTTCGGTAGTATGTTGGAGAGGTAGTTGGTTCGGTAGTAGGTGGTCCGGTAGTTGGTTCGGTAGTATGTGGTCCGGTAGTGCATGGAGATGAAGTTGGTTTGGCAGGGAGATGGAGTGTGGGTTGGTTCGGTTATGCATAGGAAGGGAGTTGGTTCGGCGATGTTGAGCCGGTCGAAATACTCCCAACACTTGCCCCCCAAAGTAGGGCATATGTTTAACATATGTCGTGCTTTGTTTTAATTGGACAACCATATTCGGCCCGAGAGCCGAACCGGCTGGTCCGGTTATTCAACCTTCCCCTATAAGTATGGGCCTAGGGCTTCCGTTATTCCCTCCCAAATGAGATAGCCGGACCAGAATTTCCTGCCGAATCAATCACTTTGCCGAGTCAACCCTTAGTTGCCGAATCAGGTGACTGCCGAATAGCTTCTTCGTTTTACTTCGTTTTACCGAATGAACTTAAAGATTTAATACCGGATGGACCTTATACTGAGAATGCCGAATGAACCCTGGTATTGGGAATGCCGAATGAGACTTGTGTTCGAACCACCAAATGAGAACGGGAAATGCCGAATGAACTCATTCTTGAATCACCGGATGAAATTTTACATTTGCTTTACCGAATGACACTGGGAGTTTGATCGTTCTGATTTATGAGTGAAATTTCAGACTATATACACTTGCTTGTTTGTATCCTCTGTTCTAACAATATGTTTTTCTTTTGTGTTTGTAGGAAAATGTCTCGCAAAGTGGAAACTCGATCAGAAAAAAGAAAATCTACGGATAGACGAGAGTCCCCGTTGTGCCCCCAGCCAGGACCGGAACGTCGTGGACCCACCCCGAGGTCGCTAGTAGACGGGTATGGTCCCCAAGAGCTTCTGAATTCTCCTCCTGATTGCTTTCCGAGATCTCTCAGAGAGGAGAAACTTGACGTTATCTCCCGCTCCTTTGGTATTGATAGAGCATGCATGCTGTTGCCAGGGGAGGGGGTCATGCCATATAATCCCCCTGAAGGATACTTCGCGTATAGCCGATACCTTTGCATGTGTGGGGCCATTCCTCCGATCAATGCGTGGATAGTCAGCTTCATTACTTACCTGAAAGTGGCTCCTTTTTAGCTTCAGCCCAACTCCTATGCCATCTTAGTGCATCTATTCGTTATCTTCCAGAGGAGATATGGGCGCCCCCTTCTTGCCGGGAAATCCGATATCTATATAATCTGAGGGGCTACAAGAAGGGGTCTCCGTACATTGGTTTAGAGTCGGCCGTGTCCTTCAAGCCGGTCTTGGACTTATACTCGAAGTTTACCATGTTTAAGAAGGAATGGTTCTTCGTCAAGGACGACTCCGTTTCTTTTCGCCTTTTCACTTCTGGCTGTAAGTTGAATTCCATTCGTAATTTCTTTGTCCCGACTACAATGCTTCTTCTTATGTGCTTTTATTTCTTGCTAGTGACAGGTGGCTTTGCGTCATGGAGAATGATCATCTTGTAAAGATGGTTGTGGAGGTAGAGGCTATCTCAGGAAGGGATAGGTCGGCTTCTAACCTGATCAGGAATGCCACTCTCCTGGAGCATAACTTGATTCTGCCACGTCAATCTGTGGTTAAGCAGAGAGATACAGCCGAGGAGAGGGCTGCTAAAGCTAAAGATGGGGCCACTGCGAAGAGTAGCAAGAGGAGACCTTTCTTGATACCTCCAGTCGTCGGGGGAAGGAAGCTTAAGAAGTCTGACGGACCCTCCCCTAGCACATGCCCAGATATTCCGGAGGAGGAAGGTGGAGAGGAGGAAAAAGGCGAGGAGGAGAGCGGAGGAGGTGAAGGACAGGGTGGTAGTGGTGCCGGGGCTTTGTCTTCTGAGCAGGAGGGTGAGATCCAAGAGTGGACGGATGATGCCTTCCGCCAGGCTTTTGAGGGGTTGGAGGAAGGATCGGCCTCGGTGGAGAAGGTGAAGAAGGCTGACAAGGCTGGGACTGGTGCCTATTCATCTTCTAAGGGTCCTCCAGCTAGGGTAACTCAAGGTGAATTCTTGATTTCTGCAGACTTCCTTTATGATAAGGACTTAGGAATATTTTACGGCCAGCTCCCGTCCTGGAATGAAATTCAGGACTTATTGCAGTATCCCTCTCCCCCTCGGGGTTTGTAAAATAAGCGCGTTTTCCTACTTAACATATTTCTTGGATCATAGTTTCATGCTTGTAACACCTGGTTTTTATTCCAGGAACAGGTAAGGTAGCCAAGACATCAGATATTCGACACCGCCTTGAACAGTACAAGCTACTCAAAGCTTCTGCCAAACCAAAGCCGTCAGCTAGCCGTCCTGGAGATGCGGTTAGATATCGCCCTCTTCTCGGAGTTATTGAAGAAGATATGCAAAAGAGAAAGAGGGGCCGATCTTCATTTGAACCTTCACCTGGCCCTCAGCCTCCAGTCCAGCCTATCCATGATATTACTGAGGAGGATATTGAGCTTATGCCTTCCCCACATCCGTCCGAAAATCCAACCGTCACCCCGATAGACCATCCTGGTTTGGTTCGCAACCCATTTGTCGGCCACCCGGATCTGGACCTGAGTTTTCAAGACATCTCTTTTGACGAGGCCACGGGTGAGCATCTTCTTCCCCGTAATCCCATGGTACGGGTGCTTGATGAGGCTAAGTCCTTAGACCTCGATTTGCTTACTACTCGGATTGTGACCATGGGGAATGAGGCCAAGGCAAACATCGATCGGGTGGTTGAAGAGACCAAGAGGCTAATGGAGCATCACGCTCGACTGGCCAAGGATCGGGAGGAAATCAGAAGTGCTAATATTCGGTTGCGGCTAAAGGTTGCTGATCAGGCCAAACAGCTTGCCGATCAAGCCATTCAGATTTCTCAGCATGAGGCAGCCTCCAGGCGGTTGAAGAAGACTATGGAAGAGGCTAGTAAGGCAGAACTACGAAAGATAGAGGCTGCCTGCAAGGAACGGATTGACATGGCCATCGTAACGGTGGACGAGGTTCGGAGAGCGGATCTTGAGCAGGTAGAAGAGTTATCTGGGAGGCTTGAGGCCGCAGAGCTTGCTCAGGCCAAGCTGAAGGAGGAGATGGAAGTGATACGGAAGTCCCTTCAGGCTAACTGCTCGAGATACCGATTGGAGAGAGATGCTGCTGTCGCACGACTGTCGGCTTCTGAGGCCCAGATGAAAGAGTTTGAGGAGAACGAGGGGATGATGGACGAGATGCTCCAGGACATGTATTTCCGTACTTGGAGACAGGGCAACCTGCCCTGGATGGACGATTATCCCCGGGTTATGGCTAGGATATATCTCCGGGCTTTGGAAGAAGCTAAGGCCGATGCGGATAAGGAAGGTGGTGCGGCTTTCAGGATGGATGTGGTTACGGCCCAGTTCACTAAGGAAGAGAAGGTGGCGGTTAAGGAGGGCATGCGGCTGCTTGCTGCGGATGTGGTAGGCGTGCAGCTAGATGATGATGATCAGGGAGCAGACGCTGGTAAGTCTTTCCTTTTAACATTTTCATGATTTGATTGCTTATCTTTCGTGATTATTGATGGATTCTCCTTTGAATTGGGCAGGCGGGACCACTGGAATACATGCAGGGAGTTCTGACCCTGTAGTTAAGTAGATCCGGAGGGCTAGCGGGATGGAGGCGAAGCTCCGATTCCTTGACTTGACTTGTACATATTTTGGTTGTTGTCTATGTTAGTCCGAAACATTAATGTAACTTCTAATTATATTATTTGTAAAGAATGACTTTCCGTAATTTTATAACATAAGCTGATTCTGTTATGTTGGAATGTGGTTGTTATTTTGATATGTTGCAAAAGAAATACAGTTGCGTGTTTATGCATGTGACTTAATCGCATTTGATGCTAAGCTTCTGCTCAAAATATTGTTTCATGTCTTGTAATGCCAATATGATGTGTGAATAAATTAAAGCTACATATTTGTATACAAGAGAAGATAGTACCGCCCTTCGTGTTTTAGTTGTAGAGGGTTTCTTTGAATGTCTTGCGTGACTGAGTATGGAATGTAGCTGAGTGTTCCGTCATCCGGATGTGAGTTCATATTTCCACAAGCGAGAGTTCCCCTATTTTGTGACCTGTACTTTAAGGATTGTTATATAGGATAGGAGGAAAGTTTTTGAATGAAATGGAAATATGAGAAACAGTAAAATTTCCAATCACGGAAGGCCGTCGATATGCTTAAGTTCGTGGCAAACGGGTTTTGTAGTCACTTTCCCTAGCTGTGGGTCTTGGAGACATTTGTCACCCATCTTACGCCTCCGCGGGGAGTTTATCTTTTTTACCACAGCCGCACTTAAGACATATCGGAGCCGAGATCGCGCACAGTAACTACCCGAGCCATTAGGGCCCGTAATCGTGGGTATTATTCGATTTACTGTGGCCGGCTAGCGTGGGTGCCGATCGTCAACCGTGAACTACCCCTAGCTGGCCACACCTTATGTTGGGGCTTAAAGTAGGTTCACAGTTGCCGACGAGCCGAACGCCGTAATGAGCTGCCATCGGCTATAGTCGGCCTACTTGATGGCTTATAATCGGCTCATTACAGTTGGCTTTGAGGGCAGTCGCGAGCAATGAGTTAACCCGCAGCGGAGGGATGCTGGAGCAAAAGTGTCTCATTGGCGAGTGCATAGAATCGCATAGTACCTGTTGGGTCTCGTCCAGGTGAGGTTGCGCCGTGAAGTTCCAGTGTGGAAATGTCGTTATACATGATTTTGTTCAATAGAAAAGGATAAAGCTTAATAAGCAGCCAAGATATAAAGGAACAAGTTAAAAAGAGACAAGATTTTTAAAGTGGTTCGGCACGAAAATGCCTACGCCCACTGATTCTCTTTGTTAATTCACTTCATATGGGCAGTACAAGTTAAGAAAAGTATCGACGGAGGTGTCGGATGTTCCATGCCCTCTGGAACACCTCTCCGTCCACTGTTGACAAAATATAGGCTCCGTTGCGGAGATCTTTATGAATTACATAGGGTCCGTCCCAGATTGGATCTAGCGCTCCGGGGCGCGAGAAGATCCGCTTGAGGACAAGATATCCTTTTTGTAAGCTGCGGTGCTTGACTTTGGAGTTGTATTGTGCTGCAACTTTTTGCTTATGAGCTGCTTCTTTGAGTGCTGCTTCGTTTCTTCTCTCGTCAATTAGATCCAAAGACATGTGGAGGAGTTCTTCGTTCTCTTCTGGGTTGTAGTGGATCCTGCGGTGGGAAGGCACAACAGTTTCAACTAGGAGCATGGCCTTCGATCCATATGCCAAAGAGAAAGGAGTATGCCCTGTTGATGTTCGTTAAGATGTGCGGTAGGCCCAAGGTGCCGTAGGAAGTTCATCCACCCAAGCGCCTTTTGACTTTTCAAGTTTCTTCTTGATTAGGGTTTTGAGGATTTTGTTGACAGTTTCGACTTGTCCGTTTGCCTGGGGGTAAGCCACAGATGAGAATCTTTTGTGAATTCCGTGCTCTTGGCACCAGTCGGCGAATTCCTCGTTGTCAAATTGAAGTCCATTGTCTGATATGATTTTGAGTGGAACCCCGTACCTGCATAAAACATTTTTGATCAAGAAGTTAATAAATTTTGCCGAAGATATTTTATTTAGAGGCTCCGCTTCCACCCATTTGGTGAAATAGTCAACTGCTACTAGGCATATTTGGCTCTGCCTCGGCCCACTGGCAGTTCGCCAATCAAGTCAATTCCTTATATTGCAAAGGGCCAAGGGCTGGTCATTTGAGTAATTTCATTTGTTGGTAGTCGAAGAATCTTAGCAAATTTCTGACATCTGTCACATCTTTTGGCGAAGTCTAAGGCGTCTTTGTTTAAAGTGGGCCAGTAATACCCGTATCGGAGTATTTTCTTTGCTAGAGTCTGTCCTCCGGTGTGATCTCCGCAACTTCTTTGATGGATGTTGGACAAGACTTCCCTGGCTTCCCTTCCAGCGATACACCTTAATAAGGGATTAGAGAAGCCGCGCCGATAGAGGATGCCTTCTTGTAATGTGTAGATGGAAGTTTTCCTTAAGATTTTCTTAGCTTCGTTACGTCTGTCGGGCAGTGTGCCACTTTGTAAGCACTTTCGGATGGGGGTCATCCAAGTTTCTTCTTCAATTGCAGCTATCATATTCATTGGCTCGTAGCTCAGAGCCAGTTGCTTTGAGATGGTTATTGTTCGGGAAGTAGCGCCGTCCTTCATGCTAGCTTGCTTTGCCAGTTCGTCGGCCTCCTGATTCTCTTCTCGAGGAATGTGTTTGATTAAATAGAGATCCAATTGATTGAGCAGCAGCTTGGTCTTCTTTAGATATGCTGTGAGTCGTTCTCCCCGAGTCTGGAATTCTCCCTGTATTTGATTTACAATAAGTTGAGAATCACTATGGAGACATAAAGAACCGACTCCAATCTCCAGGGCAAGTTCTAATCCGGCTATCACTACTTCGTATTTTGCGTCATTGTTGGTGGCAGCGAATTCCAACCTTAGGGCGCAGTGCAGCTTCCTTCCTCTGGGGGTGATTATCACAACACCAGCCCCCGAGCCTTGTTCATTTGATGCTCCATCTACGAAGAGATTCCACTTGATGTCTTCTGCTATTTCAGATTGCTCCTTACCTTCGTTAGTAGTAAATTCGGCAATGAAATCAGCTATGGCTTGCCCCTTGTTAGCGGTGTGAGGATGGTAGGTGATATCATATTGACTCAGTTCAATGCACCACTTAAGTAGTCGCCCAGAAGTGTCGGGGCGATGGAGTACCTGCCTTAGCGGTTGATCGGTTAAAACTCTGGTGGAATGAGATTGGAAATAGTGTCGCAATTTCCATGAAGTGATTAGCAAACAGTATGCTAGCTTTTCAAGTTTAGGGTATCTGGCTTCTGCCCCCATAAACCTCCTGCTTACAAAGTATACGGGCCGCTGCGCGCGGTCATCTTCTCTCACCAAAGCGGCGCTTAAAGCATGGGATGATACAGCAAGGTATAGGTATAGTTCCTCGCCTTCATTTGGAGTTGAGAGTACTGGTGGTTTCCGGAGCTGTTCGATTAAGTTGAGGAAGGCTGTCGAGCATTCGTCAGTCCATTCGAACTTTCCTTTGTCTTTCTTTAGAGCTTCAAAGAAAGGGATGCATTTGTCGGTTGCTTTAGAGATGAACCTGCTTAGGGCGGCCACTTTCCCGTTTAGGCTTTGCATCTCTCTTCAAGTGGATGGTGTCTTGATATCTTGCAAAGCCCGAACCTGTTCGGGGTTTGCTTCAATCCCCCTGGCATGGACGATGAGTCCCAAGAACTTTCCCGACAATACTCCGAAGGAGCACTTTAGAGGGTTCAGCTTCATTCCATATTGGCGAAGTACTTGAAACATCTCATCCAGGTGGTTTATATGATCGTTGGCTTCCCTCGATTTTACCAGCATGTCATCCACATAAACTTCCATAGTTCGTCCTATTAGTTTCGCAAACATCTTGTTGACAAGGCGCTGATAAGTAGCTCCAGCATTTTTAAGTCCAAAAGGCATTACTTTGTAGCAGTACAATCCCCGGTCAGTGATGAAACTAGTGTGGTCTTAATCGAGGGAGTGCATAGGGATCTGGTTATATCCTGAGTATGCGTCCATAAAGGATAAAAGTTCGTGTCCGGCTGTGCTGCCCACGAGTTGGTCGATTCGGGGGAGTGGGAAGCAGTCCTTCGGGCAAGCGTCATTTAAGTTGGAGAAATCGATGCATATTCGCCACTTCCCATTAGCTTTCTTTACCAGTACCGGGTTGGCGATCCATTCTGGGTAGATGGCTTCTCGTATGAAGTTATTGGCAAGTAGGTTCTTTACTTCTTCCTCTAGGGCTGCTGATCGTTCTGCCCCCATGCTTCTCTTTTTCTGCTTTACTGGCGCCTTGGTGGGATCGATGTTCAGTATGTGGCATGCTACATCTGGGGAGATTCCTGTCATATCAGCGTGCGTCCATGCAAATACATCCATATTGTGACGAAGAAAATCAATGAGTTGTTCCTTTAATTCTTCTTTTAGTTGAGATCCGATTTTCAATAGTCTACTTGAGTCATGTTTGTCTACAGCTACGAATTCCATAGCCTCTGCAGGCTCGGCGGTGGCCTCCTCCTCTTTGTCCCTGGGGTCTAATTCATTGAAAGGGTCACTAGTATACTGAAGAGGAGGGGCTTTCTTTAGTTGCTATGCTTCCAAGTTTTTCATGCAGAGAGTAGTCTCTGCATTTTTCCCTTTATCTTTTCTGTGGTTATTGCGAAGTTCAGTTACATAGCAGTCTCGAGCAGCGTCTTGATCCCCCTCCATTTCTCCTACTCCGTTATCTGTTGGGAATTTCATTTTCAGGCACCATGGGGCTAGGACAATTTGGAAGTCAGACAAGGCTGGTCTTCCCAAAAAGGCATTGTAGGCCGAGGGGCATCTTCGCATCTCCAATGAAACCATGTAGCGGTTTGTTACAGGGAGACACATCCTTCATTGACTGCTTCATTTTGTCGAAAGCATGCTTGAATAGGATATTTACCGAGCTTCCAGTGTCTACTAAAATTCGAAAAACTTTGGCTGGACCAAACCAGGCAAAGATGACCATAGGATCCATGTGTGGGTACTGTCTTCCCTCTAAATCACGCCTACTGAATGTGATATTGTCATTCTCTTTCTGTTTCGGGTGGCGTTCTTCCATAGCAGAGTTAACGTAGCCTTCATCGTTTCTAAGTGACTTACCGTATCTTTCCATCTCTGCCCAGCTTCTGTCGGCGATGTGTGGTCCTCCTGATACGGTATGGACCACTATCTTCTCTTGACTAGAGCCACTGCTGTTGCGATTTCCTCCGCCTACTTTTGGGAGGGGTAGCCCAGGATTCTCATTGGCAGGAGTCGAACTCCTGTTCTGGTTTTTTGCATAGCGTTCCAGTTTCTTCCTTCTGATGTGTTTTTCAATCAAGTCCCGGAGATGGTGGCATTCATTCGTGTCATGTCCATGGGATTCGTGGAAGCGGCAGAACTTTCCAGTCTTGAGTGCGTTATCTGACTCCTTCTTGTGCGGGGGGCGCTTGTATCTAAATTCATCTTGAGTAGCTAGGAAGATGTTTTCGATTGTTTCATTCAAAGGAGTGTAAGAGTCAAATCTTGGTCCAGGTCGATATAGGCGCTTTTCCCACTTCTTGCCCCCAGCATTGTCTCTAGAGTCATTTCTCCGAACATCCTTTGTTGCAGCGGGAACCCTGTCTGTAGCTGTTTTAGCCTGTTGCCCTGACTGCCTCTCAGTGGCAGCGTCTTCAAGTCTCATATACTTTCCAGCTTCATGGAAGAAATCAGGTAAAGTAGCTGGCTTTTCCTTAGTTAGTCTTCTAGCAAATTTAGTATCCGGATGTACACCACTGCAAAGAGCCATTAGGATAAGTTTCTCGTCGGCATCTTGGACTGCGGCCGCCGCGGCGTTGAATCGGGTTAGATATTGTTGCACTGTCTCTCTGGGTTTCTGTTTGATATTAGATAAGGAATAAACGTCCTTGGGTTGTTCCACATGAATGCGGAATTGGCTGATAAACTTTTCCTTCAACATTTCCCATAAGCTGATGGACCCTTGGGGTAGGTGGCAGAACCAGGAGGTAGCTAGATCTGCCAAGAAAAGTGGGAAGCATTTACACAATACTCCCTCCGTTGCTCCGCTCATGAGCATATGCTGGGTGTATCTCTGTAAGTGTACTATGGGGTCAGAGGTTCCCTTTTAAGGTTCCATTGTTGGCATTTTCCATTCCCGAGGGGTGATGGCGGTTTCGATATTGCGGGTGAAGGGGCTGGTTACCCTAGCACCTATCCCCCGATCCCTTTGCTCCCGTTGGACGCACTCTCTGAACAATCGCGCCATCCTTTCATCGGAACTTGGAGCGGATAGAGATGAGTTTGGTTCTTCCCTGCGGGACTGATTCCGTCCAGATGGCTTGTAGGGATGGTATCGTCTGTCACTCCTAACATTCTCCAATGGCAGCCTCTGGTCTTCTGGGGGCATGCTGGGGTCAGCCACAGTTGGCCCTTGCCTTGATCTTCCCCTGCTGGGTTCTGTTCGTAGCACTTCCTCGGGTCCAACTTCGGACCGGACTCCAGCTCGGCCTCGTCTACTGGTGTTTTCATGGTTAGGTAGCATGACAGGCTCAGCCACATCCGACCCCTACCTGGCACCTCCTCCGTTGGGTTCGGTTCCAAGTGTTTCCTTGGGTCGGAATTCGGGCTGAGTCCGGGCTCGGCTCCTACCATGTCTGTTTCTGTTGTTGGCCTCTTCGAAGAAGAAAGACCCTTGTCGTCTCTTAGATCCTCCCGACTGGGACTCACCCCATGATTTAGTGTTACGGTTGGATTCTTCAGTATCCCTTAAGCGTGACATGAGTTGGTCCACCAAGGCTTCTTATTGAGATGCGAAGCGGTTAGTTACTTCAGTCACAATCCTGTCCAGATCCGCCCTTGTAATTGGTTGTTCCATAGCGGGGGCTGTCGGATTTGCCTGATTTAAATTTGCCGTTGGAACCTGACGGTTGTCTTGGTCCCTGATCACTGAATATGGGATGCTGCCAGTTGCAACGTTCTTTCCTTTGTTAGTATCTTTCTTCCGTCCGGGAGCCATATTTTCCAAGCGATGAACGGTGTTTATAGTAAAAGGGTTGAGTGGGAGAAGCTGAAGCTTCGAGCTCTTTCTGCTCTCAGTGAAAGCACCAAAAATGTTTGCACAAAAAATGGGCAAACAGCTCCAAGTCGTATGAATTAGTTGATTTTATGTTGATCTGGATGGTTTGGATGATTTACGCAAATATATAAAATAGATGGACTAAACTGTAAAAGACACACAAGATTTATAGTGGTTCGGCCTTAACGTGCCTACGTCCACTTTATATGTTATTCTTTTTTTTCTTTCAGATTACAAGTACAAAGCTTTGTATACAAGTATATGAAAGTTGTTTGAAAGTTCCTTCCGTGCTTGAGCTCTCAAACTTGTCTGCCATTGTTGTACCCCTGCCCCTCTATTTATAGAGTGAGGTTGGGGGCAGGGGTCTTGGATGTATATAGCTGCTGGTGGGCCTAGGCAGAAGCAATTTAGCCTGACAGAGTTGGTCCGGTCGTGCCTTCCCTTGCTTCTGGCTCGGCAACGTGTGGAGGTGGGTTGATTCGGTTGGACACGGAAAGGAGGTTGATTCGGCTATGTAGGGGAAGTTGGTTGGTTCGACTGGTGTTGGACCGGTAGGTGTTTAGTTCGGTAGTATGTTGGACAGGTAGTTGGTTCAGTAGTAGGTGGTCCGGTAGTTGGTTCGGTAGTAGGTGGTCCGGTAGTGCATGGAGATGAAGTTGGTTTGGCAGGGAGATGGAGTGTGGGTTGGTTCGGTTATGCATAGGAAGGGAGTTGGTTCGGCGATGTTGAGCCGGTCGAAATACTCCCAACAATAATTATCTAAGGATAATTAAATAATTAATTAATGTAATTAATTTTGATAATTAACTAGATTAATTAAATTGAATATAATCAATTGTAATTTGTTAAATATAATTACTTGATAAAAGTAATTAAGGAATTATTTACTAATTGTAATTAATTTTGATATTGTGGTTTGTTTAAGTTAATTAATTTAGTTTGATTAATTTAAGTAAATCATTTGATGATTTAATGGAGGTAATTACTAAATGTAATTAATGGAGCAGGATTACATAATAATTACTGGAATGTAATTAGTGAAAGGTGATTTATTTCAATTAAGTAATTTGGATAATTACTTTTGTAATTAATCAAGGATTAATTAATAAAGATAATTAATTATTGGGAATTAATTTATTAATAAGTAATTAAGGGAGTTAATTACTGAATTTAATATTAATCAAGGTGATTAATAATTACTAAAAGTAATTAATTTGAATATTAATTAGAGATCATTAATTATTATAATTAATGATGTAATTAATGATCGTTTAATTAAGTAATAATTAAATAAGTGATTAATTAATTGTAATTAATTGAGGACAAATATAATTAATTATAATTAATTAATAAATGAGTAATTAAATGTTAATTACTTATGAATAAGGTTAATTAATTTGTGAAAATTTATTAAAGACAAATTATTTATTGTAATTAGTAAATGATTAATCAAGGTGTTTAGTCAAGTTAAATACTTAGTGAATGATTAATTAACTGGGTTAATTAATTAATGGATATTAAGCAAGATTTAAATGTGGCAACTAATTTAATTTAATTTAATTAATGATAGAAGTAATTAATTTAATTCTTTTTAAGTTAATTATAATTGATGGCTAATAAATCATTGCTTATGGATATTATTGATTGAATGGTTATGATCTCAGTAATGAGATGAGTTGTATTTGTATGATATGGATGTTTGGTTAAGGTATGATGATGTGTGATGGATTATCCGATTGTGATGATTATCTGTTTGTGATAATGATTTAGATTATCCATTTATGATATGAATGTGATTATCTATTGTGATATGAAGTTTATCTATCTGTGTGAAATAGATAATAATGAAATGAGTTAATAGTTTAAAACCCTTAAGTACAATTTGGACATTAAGATGGTGTTTGGTTTCGGTGAGACCGGGATCGGGTTTCCATATTTGGATATCCGAAAACCACATCGATTCCAATTAAACGTTAGGTCATTAATCCAAGTGGAGCAAGTGAAGACTCGAGGTGTAAGAACTATACGTCAGTATAACTCTGTGCGTGATTCCGTAATGAGTTTGACGGAATAGTACTTATAGGTTCGAGATGGTGATTTAGAGTGCAAGGGCTATGGTCGTTGACTCTAAGGGTGATTCCAAAATGAGTGCAACGAGATAGTGCCTTCGGTTTAGTTCGAACCCGGAACGAACTTGTATGGATTGAATGCTTTCAGAACATCGTCAGGTGGACGATGAGCATTCTAAGTTTGATGGGTCCTATAAAGGTAATCGTAGCCTCAAGCCTCATCAACCGGGAATGGCTAAAACATGGGAGGTGCAGCAAGGCTTCGTGGGTAGCTCCCACTGTAGAGCAAGATTTACCCCTGTCTAGAGGTCCCTTTATGTTCGGCTGTGTGGCCGTTGGCGACGGCCAATCTGCGGGGTGGTCTTGTTCAGAACTGTTCAGTAAGGAATGGTTCCGGATTTGTGTTGCAGGGGAGCGGGCGTACTCCTCGGTACGGTGATCTAGGCCACGCACTGTGACGGACGGTACCCCAGTATCCCTACCATTGATGGAAACCCATTCTTCCTACGAGACCCTACGGTTTTGATTGTATTACCCACTTTTGTGACAAGTAGCTGGAACTTAATGAATGTAACAATTTCGGCTATTTCTTATTTATTTGAAAACCCTATTTATTTGAAAACCCTAGACACTATTATAATATCACTGGATTTTCTATCAAATGTTTTGGTTAGCGTAAGGTAAAAACTTTTCCATGTTTATGTGTGGGAAGTCTTACGTGATACCTTTTGTTTTCAAAGGATTTTCTAAAGTTAAGAAACTTTTATCCCCGTTTACTCACACCAGACCCTGTCTGACCCGAGTGTTTATTTTTTGTTTTATTAAACTCTTGGGTACTCATATTACATATGAGTAGTCAAGGGATTCAGGATTGCTTTGACGAGTTCTGGAGGAGATAATGGAGCAGGAGGCTTCAGCGTGTAGATATATGTAGTGGTTCCGCGGTGTTTGAGTTGTATCTGTTTTCTCTGATATACTTGAATTGTAATTGCTAGACAGATGTTTATAACTGTCTAGTTTGTGTTGTATTAGCTGTTTAACTCTGATGTATATGATATTATGTAAAGTTTTGTGTGATATAATATAATTTATTCGTTCCGCTGTGAGATTCTGATGTTGTCTGTTTCTTTCTTTCCTTTCTTGTCTCTTTTCTATCCCTTTCTTTCTTCTTAATGATGCGTCTTTCTATGGAATGAAAGGCAGGTCTTTACAGAAGTATTAAATGGTTGGGCACGGTAGAGGTTATCTCGAAGAGGGTCAGTTTTAGATTTGAAGCAGTAAGTGGCCTGAAGAGATTGTTAAGACATTATTGACGATAAATATGGGCTTTTGGGTTGAAAGAATAATGGACTGGAAAAGCCTTAGAGCTTATGGCCTGAAATCTTAATATGGTTAAAATACGTAAGAAACGTTCTTATTTAAATTAAACTGCCTAAGTATTATTATAGAATGACTCGAGTATTCACCAAACATCGTTGTTATGACTCACTCCTCAAAACAACACAGGTTAGAAATTTTGATGCAGATTTTCGAAGGTGGCGGCGAAGAAGCAGACCTGTAGTAGTTACTATTTATCTTCTTGTGTAATTTTCTTTATTTCTGATGTACACATTGAATGGTGTTGTAACTTTGGAATATTGAATCATGAATATTTTTTGTTGTTGTTCTGACAATTTTATTTTTGACATAAAATAGGTACAATTTTGATATTATATTTTATCCTTCCACCATAAGTTTTTTAATGTGTAGTAAATAGCTCCGTGTTTAGTTCTTTGCACAAACCAAAACCAGTTTGAATGGATTTAAGTCTTGAATTTCTAAGTTATAATTTAGGGTAGTTTTATGGTGGGTTGTTGCAATTAGCATCAAAACTTAGGTTCCTCGATCAACGGGGATAGACATACGTATGCGTGGCAAATTGTTATTTTGGAAAGTATTTTTCAAAATCCCTGCTATATATATATATATTGAATTTACGCCTAATTCTATAAATTTTGACTATATAAGTAGTTGTGACCATATTTCGAAAGGATGGACGAAGCGACTGCGAGTTGAAAAAATAAATAGGGTTAAATTTATACCTCAACCCCGATTATCCCTTGGGTAGGGGTCGTGTGGTGAGGAGAGGACCTAGAATAGCATCATCACGAGATATAGAAGCACCTTAGAAGCTGAATGGTATTTAACTTTTTTATTGGACCTAGACTTCCTTATGAATTTGGATTTCAATGGACCTTCAATTGGAGATGTACATTCCATCCAAAACAGATAGGAGATAAGAATGTATATGTTAAAAGTTAGGGGTGTGGCAAGATGTGAAGAAGGAGGGGAGCAAGTTCCAACAAAAAGGAGCACATTAATCACCATAAGGAGATAATTAGATTTTTACAAAGATTGAGTAGAAAAGAAGGAAAGTTCAATAGAAAGACCAATTAAAGTAATTTCTAAATCCAACCTCATGGGAAATAATTTGATAAAAGGTTTTGGAAAATTCCTTTAAATATCTTGAACGGGTTTTCAAAAGGATCCAGCTTACTCCTTTTTTCCAATGCTCTATGGCTACTCCTCAAAATCTCTCATTCTGCCATGACCGTTGGACAGCTAAAGGGATCATCTTTTCAAACTTTATTGATTGTAAACTCAGACAACTATCTGGTATATCTGATTCATCTAAAGCTTTAGAATTCTTCAATGGAAATTGAATTCTTCTTCCTCACTCAATCTCTGCCCTTATCAGATCCGTTTGGACATCTATTGATGGCTAACACTATAACCAT
Organism: Allium cepa; assembly: GCA_030765085.1. Lineage (NCBI taxonomy): Eukaryota > Viridiplantae > Streptophyta > Magnoliopsida > Asparagales > Amaryllidaceae > Allium > Allium cepa. The sequence goes on along the minus strand of CM060932.1, from coordinate 686,053,153 downwards.
ACTCACAATTTATGGAGTGGTAAGTCTCACACTACCTCTAATGTTTATAAAGCAATTTCTGTGTACACTACTATGTAGGTCTATAATATGGGCTTCTGTTTCGTGTCCCGAAGAAAACCTACAGTTATGGAAAATCATCAATGGTGCTATTCATTCTCAAGACAACTTGGATCATATAGGAATGTTACAAAATTCTTCTTATATGCAATAGTAGCCTTGAAAATGTTCGCTACCTCTTCTTTTCTTTCCCTTCTTTATATTTCATTAGGAAGGGGTGCTAAGTAGTTTGAAATTTCATGCTCCCTCGACTGATTCAAAGATTAATGGTTCACTATTTCTAAGGCTACAAGATGGAGAAATCATGAAGGCAAGCTGCTTGTCAGGGTCCTTAAAAGGTTATTGTATGCCATCTGGTAGGAAAGAAACACTCGGCTATTCCCGGGAAATAAGTGCTTGGAGATCCTTTTATTAGAGCAGCTAGTTAGGGATTTTTGGAGCCAAATTTGAAAGCTCATTAATTCAGTTTGAATGAGTCAGGTTTCTACTTTTGGTTATTTGTTATATTGCTTGATTTTAATGGTTCGGCTTTCTGCCTTGTTCCTGCTTTTATCATGTAATTACAATTTTCTAGTAATAAAAATGGACGGTCTGCTTAAAAATTTGCCTAGCCTTGTTAAAAAAAGTAAGAAAAATTTATAATTTAAAAATTTTGCTAACTCAAAAAGTTTCTGATTAAAAGATTTTTAGTAAAAATAATTTTTCATTTTTGAAATACTATTTTAAAATTGGTTGAGTTAAAAAGTTTTCAATAATGGTATTCTTCGTTTTAAAATAAATGTATAAAGGAGCATTGGTTGGACTTGATGATCTTTCCTATGTTATAAATTTGAAATTCGTTTTTTAAAATTCTTTTTAAAAGGGATAAATGGAAATGAAACTTTATTAAAATGATGTAGAAACCATTTAGGTAGAAGAAATATGAAAAGAGGCAATATTGGGAGATTTCGATAGAAACTGATTAGGACGTTGTATAAAATAGGATTAGTAATCTAGTTAGAGATAGCACAAATATGATAGAATAGAAGTTTACTTTGTCTACTTCACTTTTCATTGTTATAGAAGATGTTTTTGAATGTTTTACTTTCATCTCTGATGTAGAAAGTTTTTGAAAGAGAAATAATTTTGCTTTTTTTGGGAATTAAGCCATCCTTTTTTTTGAATTTTTGATTTAATAATAGTTTGGTTTAATAATTGGGTTTATGATTTTTTTAGGTTGAAAATTTATTTTTAAAGAATTAAGTCTCTGAGGTAAAAGACTTTGAGAAGGGAAATTATTTTGCTAAGCAATTTTTGAATTTTTGAATTTGAGGTTAAGAATAAAGCGGAAAATGTTTTGAAAATTACGTTCGAGAAGTTAGGTTCAAATATATATGGAAGAATTTAATTAAGTGTTTTATAAAAATGGAATATATATATATAGAATAAAATAAAATATGGGGTTTAATTGGTTTTGGAAGTTCGATTCCCTCAAACTATTTCGCAAGTTGGAAATTCTTTAAGAAAATATACTTAAAGTTTTCATTTGAGATGAGAAATTTTTTAAATTTCAAATGCCACATGCTATTGTAATGGGGTTTACAAGTTTTTATTTCCAAAGATAAAGGTGTAAGATATGGAGAATTTTTCCATAGTTTACACTGTCCATTTCAATAAAAGAAAAGAAATAATTCCTTATGATTTCAAAAGAAGCGAAAATCTCATTTTTGGTTAATTTATGGAAAACTATAACAGTAATCATTTTTGGAAGGATAGCTCTGATAAATTAAAATATGGAAAGGAATGTTCTAGTTTAGAAATTAATATATAGTACACGTCTAACCGTGCTTAACGTACAAAATAAAAATATATAAATAGCATACATTATGGCTATATATGTATTAATTAGTAATTAACAGAGTGGAATTTATGGATATAGAATACAAAATTAACGGGCAATAAATTTGTAATTAATGAGTGTTAAAAGGAATCCAATGGGGACCGATTAGGGAATTAAATTTGACATTTATGGGGGAAATGAATCGGCGTAATAGATGGATTTTGAAACTGGTAAAATAAAATTAAAGGGATTTGAATGAGGATTGATTAGAGATGGTCTGGTTTTGACAATAATTGTATTAACTAAAGTAACAGATGGATCACATTTATTAGAAATTAAAAAGGAGAATTATGGAAGGCAGATGATGGTGGAATGACAATTTTAATTTAGCAAGGAGTCTAGAACCATAACATCAATTAACACTGGTTGACGATGAATGACACTATCTAGCAAATTTTTTTTATAGAGGTTTTGGGTTATAATTGCTAGTTGTCTCCATTAGGATATCGAAAAATCATACGACATGGTATGAGGTATGTTCCTGTTTTATCACTGTGTTGATTATATGGATGGGATTAAACCGCTTGTTAAATATATATACATATTGAGAAGCAACGTAAATAAGGAAATTTTATAAGGATGCTTAACTAGTGCTATAAGTAAGGCTAGAAGTTAATAAGGAAATGAGGTTAGTAAATATGGATGCTTCAATCCCAAAAACTTTAGGATTTTTGGAAAAAATAAATTTTAGCATTAACGGGGTTACGGCAGCATTGTTGGACCATATTGGACTTGAGCAAAAAAAGATGAGGAGATAGTAGATATTTTGGATTACCTAGGAGCCAAATAGGCATTGGCTTAGTTTGCGTCATAAGGTTAAACTCATTAAAACCGTCTATTTTATTCTCATTATGAGTAATAGGACTGCAGCGTATTTAGCACAGATTTATATCAAGAAGGTAGTTCAACTTCATGAAATTTTGATTTAGCATTTTAAGTGATAAGACCTCTTATTTACTGCATATTTGACTTGTTAAGAGTTTGGTTGCATCTTGGTTCTTAGATTAGATGGTAGGTGATGGTTACCACACTTTTCACTGTCACATTTGCACTCATGTAGAAAACTTTTTGCATATTTAGGATGATGTATACATGCCTATATGTCACGACATTTGCATTCACGTTAGGATTGATCTCACTTATAGTATGTCTACACACATAATCACATTGCACTTTTAGTTAAGTAGATGGATGTGTAGATAACTTGGTTGTATAATATGGATGTTATTGTATGGTACGTTGTCTGCCCTTTGGAAAGAATTCGAGGATGGAATCCTTTGAAGTGGGAAGAATGTAACACCACATAAAAATTAATCAGAAATAAATAAACAAATTAATTAAGATAAGGTTAAAATAGAATTTTTTTAAAAGTCAGAGTTTGACCATGGAATTATGTCATTGCGTTCATGGCGATTTCCCGATCAATTTCAATATAAAATGTTTTGAAAATGGAGCTTAAATGAAAAGCTTATGGACGTTTGAAGTTTTTGGATTTAAAATAATGTAAATGGAATTCAAATTAATAATTAATTCCAAATTTTGAAATTTAAAAATTAACCGTAAGTTTAAGAAAACGATTAAATCAACGTTAATGTTAAAATTATAATTAAGGGATAAAATAAATTAATCAATGGTAAGAATAAATGTTCTAAAAACAGACCACCGGTTGATCCCCTACATGAGCCGGTCGACTGCTAGCGGTCGATCGGTAGTGTTTGGGCGATTGACCGGTCCCTATGTGTAGCGCTAGAGTTTTGTGCAAACAAGTAAACTAGATTTTATTATTTTTAACCGATATAATCTGATGGCTCTGGTGATTTTTAATCACTATAAATAAGAGCCTAGCCCCTCATAATTATTCACTAATTATTTTGAGAACCAAACGAAGCTCTGTTGGTCTCTCTTCTTAAAGATTTAGAAAAATACTATAGGGTTTCAGGCAAGAATTTTAGTTATTTAATTATTCAATTTCTAATCCTTTTCTCCTCCGATCCCTAAATTTCTGAATCTAATTTGTATACAATACCCTTGTTTTATATTTTTAAAATGAGAGATCACTAAGAGATCGAAACAAGCATATCAAATCCAAAAAGGGAAGAGATAAGGATTAATTATGAGTAGAAATCGTAGTTTTTCCTATTTTAGTAATTTTATAGTATAACTTTGATTTAATATATGCCTTTAGGGAATTTTTTTATGCAAACATCACACTAAAACTCCAAAATTTCCTTGAGTGAAATGTCAATTCTTAAGTTTGAATCTCAATTGTTCCATATTAAAATTATTGAATTGTGTAAGTATAATAGTTTAATGTTTTACATTCTATTCCACTTCTTATCTTTTTCTTTGGATTTGATTAAGGGCTTTGAAAAGAATAAATTAAAAATGGTGTGTAAGGTGCAGATTCTTTTGTTCATAGTTTACACCGCCTATTTCTGCAATTTAAATGGAAATTCCCTTCTTCAATTTTATACAATGAAGTTGAATAGAGCATAAAAATATTTGAACTGCAAGTTTTTATTAATGGTTGATTCCATTATTTTTGTAGAAAATAAGTTGGCTATGGATTCTATTTTATACAAGTCCGTTGATTTTATTATGGATATTGGATATATGGAGTATGTGTTGATATGGAATTGAACTTGCATAAATATGAAGTTTTGACATTTAAACGTTAGTTTAGGGCGCAAGCTTCACGCGCTTATTTAATACGTGTGTATATTTATGTGTGTGTGTGTGTGTGTATATGTATATGTATATATAGACACACACACATATACATATTTACATATACATATATGCATACATATACAAATACATACATACATATATATTAGCATAAATAACGTAAAGTTATAACGTATTAATTGCATAGTTAATATAATTTTACATTAAATTCCCTCTTAGGAAAGTAATTAATTGTAAATGCAAAATAAGAGTTTTTCTTATAAGACCTTGATTGGTAATGCGGCGAGTTATAAGATAATACATGAGGAGAGTGTTTTTGATTATGACTAAGTTATAGGGACGCAAGGTCAGTCAAAACCACATAAAAGTCTGTCATGCTAATCTGACTACCATCAGTGTGACTTCGAGGCTATGTGAGACATTGTCTATAATAAGCAACCACGGATGATGCGAGGTTAGTCCAAATTTTGCAGGATATACATGCCCAGTTAATCTGGCTACCAATACCTACAAATAATCGAATTAATGTGAGACACCGCGGTTGGGTTACGAGTCATACTATGGAAGATCCGCTTCAAGGATTGAAAGTAGTAAGTGACTGGTTGAGAGCCTGCCACTTTGCTATAATAGAAGTGTAACAACCCTAATTTTAATTAACAATATTTATGAGATTTAATTGGATAAATTAAATAAAATAATGTAAAAGGTTAAGGAGATTGAGATTTGATAATTAGAGTGGGTCGATCCTTAACTAATGAACTAATCAGATTAATTAAAACATTAATAAGAAGGAGGAATGCATGTAAGGGGAAAAAATAATAGGAAAATGAGTTTATTTCCTAGTACTCACCCTTCTATCCTCTTATCTCATTATCACTTTATTCAAAAAAAATGAAAATGGACCAAGGTTGGCCATTAACAATGGTTTTAAAGGGAAGATAAGCTAGGAAAACAAGATCAAAGCTAGGGGAATCAAATAAAAATACAAATCTTAACCTTCTTAATCCATACAAGGTGAATAATAGTTATGCATCTTACATTTTTAATGTTATTTTTTGTTTTAAGTTCAAACCCGAGTCTTTTGCTTATATTATGTCATGCTATGATAGTTTAAAGGATTACATGCTTTTTGTTAATTTATGGTACTTATTTATGAAAATAAGTGATATGTTTGAGTTAGAAAACCTATCATAAGACACCCGACAGACTTAGAATATTGATATGATGTTAGAAACATTGTTTTGGAAGTGATTTTTTAATTTCATAATTTTCTGGATTAGTGAGAATATTTGGTGAATTTTATAAGGTTAGAAAATAGTTTATTTCAGATTTAATTATTGGAAATAGCTAAATTATGTTTTTGATCCCAAAATTTTTATGTATTAAAGAAGATACAAAATTGGATTTATCATGATTTTTAGGGATTTTTCCCAACTATTTATGATTTAATATGAATTATTTGAGCTAGAAAGCTTAACTAGTATATTTAAATATTAATATAAAACATAAGGTTTGCAAAGTACTATGGAAATGATAAATCTTCTCCATAGCAGTTTTTTGGAAAACATTTCGGTAAAGAAAGTTATATCCAATAGTATTTTGACAAGTACAAGGGATTGGTGAAAAGAATATACTTTTATTAGCAAATTTCAGTGTAATTTTAACGGTTATGTCACATCGATAATTACGATGCCGCTCTTCATTACTCTCCCTCTATGGTCTTCGATATAGACCTGACGTAATGCATAGGGTATCAACTTCGGTTGTTATATAATGCATTGCCTTAGTCAAAGTGGGAAGCCAAGCATTAGGGTTAACATCATGAATTTCAAAGTGGATAAAGCCTCTATCTTTAACCTATTAATGCTGCACTTTTTACTATGTCACATGTTTTCTACAATGACATTAACCCCAATGGTTTCCAAGTGGTTTATAGCAGCGATAATGATGCAACATGTTTCAACTATATTGTCCTTGACTATATAGACAACTATGTCGCTATTATTGACTTCGGCAATATATGACGTCGTGTTTTACAATTCCGACTTTAATGATTTTCGACTTTAATCATTACCGTCTATTATCACTTTGTCCCTATTAATGCCGCTTCTTTTCCTTAAGGCATAAATGTCAAAGTTTATCTGTGTCGACTATATTCTTTTAAGTCTTGTCACTATGCAATCTGTATTTTATATTATACGATGTCGACACCCAATGTAGTACGATGTAGTGTCCTCGGCCTTATGGCCTTATGTTTTAAAAATTAAAGGCTTTAATTTATTTTTATATTAAAGAAGGGCGAAGACCCTTAACTGTGATGAAGTCGTCGAGCTTTATCATTGTAAAGGTTTTACATTGTTTTGGCTTTATGGCTAGTTGTTTTGAGAGGTGATAACCTTAAATGACTTCGAAATTCACCAATATTATTTGTAAAAGCATATATCATGGCATAATTATTTCGAATAAAGAAAAAGGGCTTTGATTTCCTCATTTTGAAAGTATGATTTCAAGGGTTAAATCGTCTACAAAGAAAGTGTTTTCAAAGAAATAGAAAAGGTATTTCGCCCAGAATTTTACTAAAAGAATTTATTGTTCTTATCACTTGTGGATAGATTGTGATAGGATGAATTAAATTAGAAATTAGAAGACTAGATCGGACTGGTGTAGGGTAACGTCCTATACTTTAGCTTTTATCCCCTAACTGATATTAATCCAAAATTCTAGTGTGTAGGGCTTTGTTAAGGGTAAGACATAAAGTACGTTTGCGCACAGAAAGGAGTACATAAAGATGAGATAGGTTTAAGTTGGCTTGCAAAACCTTTAGGATCAAGTAAGCCTAATAAAACTATGAGATTGACAGATAGTCAGGTAAACACTAGGATAAGCGTATTTGGACAGACCGTCCAGTTTTCTTCTAATAGCCAGTTAGAAAATTTTGGTATATCTGGTAGGCCTGAGTTAGCTATGTAGCTTGATAGTTATCCTATGAAAACTAAATATTGGGACGGATAGTCCACTGATTTGATGGATAATCATGATTATCCATGTAACATGTATGCATATTATTGTTATACTGTTTATTTTATCCAGTATGGTTGTAAGAACTGATTTGCAAAATATATATTTTAAAAAGAGATATTAGTGAGGAAAAAACCCATTTAGCTCAATGGTGTGGTCTTACTTAATATCTATAAACCAAGATGACATATTATTATTCACACCAGACTTATTGTCTAACTCAAAGTTTATGTTTTCTCTTAGACTCTCGGGTACTCAAAATTTAATCTGAGCAGGTTGAGAGTAAGCGTTTACAAGTTTAGTAGGTTTAGCAAATAAAGCTTCCAATGACGTGCAAGAGACAAGGGCAAGCTATTTGGGAGGCTACCTATTAATTATTTCCATTGTGTTATGATATTTTGTTGTATGTATGTATTGGCAGAAGTTCTACCAGTCTATTTAGTAACTCTGATCAACCAAGAGAGCATCTTTATAAGTCGCTCTTGGAGTATTTTTTAACAGTTATTTTTTATCTGAACATGCGCAACATTTGGGATTATTGTATTGAATATGAAATTATGGCTTTAAAATGAAATGTAATAGCTTGATTCGAATTTGTGTAAAAATAATAATTCACATTCTCAAACTTCTGATATTATGGATACCGTTAACCTGACCGCATTTTGTCATTGGAAATTAATACTGTAGATTACTACAACATTTATTGTGCTTTGTTTTGGGCCTCAAAATGGGGGATGTTACAACTTGGTATAGAGCAAAGGTTTATGTAAAAACTAAAGAATTTTGAACTTTAAAAAGAGTTTTGTAAACATAATCCAAATGAATCAGAGAGTAAGATAAGGGTATGGGATAACAATATAGTAACGTAATTGTATTTGTTATATATAAATGTACGATTTATCTCTATTCTCACTTTCTTTTAGAATGTTCTTCCATGTCTTACTAAGGTTTGAATGCAGATTTAAGAAATTAAGATACCGAGGCAGGAAAAGAAAGAGTGAATCTTGGTGGAGGAAGCATCACTACCAATGGAAATGTCAGGCCTAACATTAGAAGAAATCTGTCAACAGACAGCTGCTAACATAGGCGCAGGAACACCACCTGTTGATACGGGTGCAATGTATCAGTTCCTTGTCAACATGATGCAAGTAGGAGCTACTGTTGGGTTAGTTGGTGGAAATGTTGGAAGAGCTAATCAGAAATTTCCAGTTATCAACAATTATCCTGTGTTGAGTAGAGATTATGCAAGACTTGGTGGGAAACTATTTATTAGAATGGAGGATGCAATTGAAGTGGAGAATTGGTTACTTCATTGTGAAAGGATTTTCGCTGATCTTGGTTTGAATGATGAACAACAAAGGAGATTGACATCCAAGCAGTTACACGGAGCTGGGTTATATTGGTGGAATAGTGTGACTATCGAGGTAGAATACGAGACTTTGACTTGGGTTGGATTCAAAAGGAGGTTTGAAGAAAGATTTATGTCTAAGACCTCTAAGTCAACTCCATTGAGGAAGTTTGCAGAGTCGGTGCAAGGTGACATGATGATGCTTGAGTACATAACCAGATTTGAGGAGTTGTCAAGATAAGTTGGTTATCAAAAGGAATGAGAAGTTCATCCATGGACTGAGACCTAAGCTTGCTAGGGCAACTTTACAACATCTTAGGGTTCCATGTGATGTAATCGTGGAGATAGCTTTGCAAAATGAAGAGATGCTTGCTTCGTTCAGTAAAAACAAGCCAACGAAGAGTAAGGGTGGATAGAATCAAAAGATAAAGTTTTACTAGAAGAGGGGAACTCAGAAGGGTGGAGCTGCTAAGAAAGGAAAGTCTGAGGTTGTGTGTTACAAGTGTGACAAGAAGGGACATTATGCTCATGAATGCCAAACTGACAAGGGAAAGGAAGTCATTGGAAAGAAGAATATTTAGTGCTTTAACTATGACCAAGTGCGACATTACAAGAATAAATGTCCAAAAGTGGCCAAGGCAGAAAAAGGAAAGTATTTGCTTTGGAACCAGCTACCTCGAGACCAACAACTAAGGAGAAAGGGAAAGCTGTGATAGTAGGTGCGCTTTTAATTCATGGTATACATGTTAGAGAACTATTTGATACTAGTACATTGCATTCTTTTATGTCTCATTGTTGGATAAATAAGTTAACTTAGAACCCTCATATCTAGTTACTTTATTAAGGGTTGCAAATCCAATAAAAGGAAAACGAGATGTGAACATTTAGAGTTTGCATTATTAGAAATCATATATTTGCCTACAGTTTGCATACATTTGATTTCATGGGATTTGGAATTATTTTGAGTATGAACTGGTTAAGTAAATATGATGCTATGATATTTTTCCAAGATAAGAAAATATCATAAAGACACCCTAATAGTAGCGACCGAATCGTATAATCAATAGAGAATCTAAGTTTTGATGTCTGTGCTTTATTGGGTGCAATAGAGGAGGAAGATGAGTTAAATTTCTTTTTCATAATTAGATAATTTGTAAATATTTTTGAGCCTGTTACAGGACTACCGTCAAAACGAGCTGCTGAGTTTCGAATAAATTTTGTACCTGGAGCTGAACCCGTAAGTAGACTACCTAGAAAGATGACACCTACTGAGATGAAAGAGTTAGTGGTGCGGCTAGTGGACTTAGAAGGAAAGAATTGCATTAGACCAAGCAGTTCTTCTTGGATAGCAGCCATGGCGTTCATGAAGAAACCAGACAGGTTGTTAAATTTGTGCATCGATTATCGTAAGTTGAATGAAAAACGACAAATAATCGATATCCTTTGCTGAGAATTGATAATTTATTTGACCAGTATAGTCAACCCAAAGTATATTCTCAGTTGGATTTGACGACAGAGTTCCATCAATTAAGAGTGGCAGAGGACAGTATTCCTTTAACGGCATTTAGAACAAGATATGGTATGCACAGGTGGTTAGTAATGCCATTCAGATTAACTAATGTGCTTACTTTCTTCGTAAACTTAATGAACCGGATTTTCTAAGATCACTTGGATATGTTTGTATTGGTATTTATTGATGATGTTTTGATTCTAAGGATGGAAGAGATCATGAGGTTCATCTTAGAACAGTGCTTGAGACGCTGAGGCAGCATTAGGTAAAAGAAAAGTTTACGTAGCATCTTTTTTGGAAGAAGGATGTGGAGTTTCTTGATCATAGGGTCTCATAAAAAGAGTTGTCGGTGGATCTAGCTAAGATAGAAGCAGTTAATAACCAGAAGAGATCCAAGATAGTGACTGATATAAAGAGGTTTCTTGGACTAGCTTCCAACTTTCGGAGATTTATCAAGGATTTCACTCGTACAGCAGCACCGATGACTAAACTAACAAGGAAAAACATGAAGCATGTTTGGACCGATAAGTGTTAGAAGGCATTCCAGAAGCTGAAACACTTATTGACCAATGCGTCCATGTTACTTATTCTAGATGGGAACCAAGATTGGGTAGTGTATACCGATGCATGTGGAACATGGTTGGGAGTTGTGTTAATACAGAGGGTTAAAATGATTACCTACGCTTCTCGACAGCTCAGACCGCATGAGGTTATATATTTTACTCATGACTTGGAGTTAGCTGCGATAATTTTTGCCTTGAAGGTGTGTATACGTCACCTTTAGGGAGAATGATTCATGTTGTATACGGATCATTAGTCTTTAAATTGCTTATTCTCTTTGGAGGAGTTGAATATAAGATGGTAAAAGTGGTTAGAATTAATAGTACTTATAATTTTGGAATAGAGTACATGTTGGGGAAACGAAACACAGTTGTAGACGCGCTTAGCAAAAAACATCGGAATGTAGTGTTAGCTATGTTGGCAGAGTGAAAGAATCTTAAAGCATTGACTATCTTGTAGTGTGCAATTAGGATCGACTGCCAGATCTAGTCAGAGTACTACAATGTTATCTTGTTTGGAAGTTAAATCGGTGTTGGTCATAAGAATTGCTTCTAAACAAAGAGATAGCCCATTGCTAGCTGAAAGAATTAGAAGATTGGAAAGTGGGACCGAGATCGATGATTTGAAGGATTTTTGTCTTGACCGAAATGGATGGTTGAGAAAGAAGGGACGATTGTGTATTCTCGATGTGATGACCTTAGGAAAGAAGTTCTTATGGAATGTTATCGATCGAAGTTTACTACTCATCTTGGAGGAACTAAGATGTATCAACATATGAAGAGAATTTTCTTATGGGAGGGTATGAAAAGGGATGTTGGCTTGGAAAAGCAGTGTTTGAACTGTGAGCAAGTAAAATTCGAACATCAGAAGCCAAGCGGATTGCTTAGCCCTTAGATGTTCCAATATGGAAATAGGATTCCATGTCTATGGGGTTCATAGACGGTTTGCCGAGGTCGAATAGAGGAAATGAAAGTATTTGGGTTATATGGATAGACTAAATAAGAGTGCATACCTTATTCTCATTAAGTCAAAAAGGACGACACCTGTTTTAGCTAAATTGTTCGTGAAGAATATAGTCAGACCGCATCGAGTTCCTACTAGTATAGTTAGTGGCCAAAATTCCTTATTTACTAGTGAATTCAGGAAGAGTCTACACGAGGTTTTAGGTACCAAGCTCAATCCGCTTACCATCCACAGATAGATGAGAAAAGTGAAAGAGTTGATAAAGTCTTGGAGGATTGGCTAAGAGCTCGTGTGCTAGGTTTTGGAGGATCATGGGAAGACCATCTACACTTAATCTAGTTTTCGTGTAAATTTTTTAATCAGAGTAGTATAGGGACGACACCTTTTGAAACTTTATAAGGAAGGCCATGTAAATCACCTATATGTTGGTTAGAGACCGAGATAGAATGATTCTTGTCCGGATATGGTAAAAGCTGCGAAAAGATTGAGTTAATTCAAGCTAGAATGAAGGAAGCTCAATCTAGGTAGAAAAATAATGCAAATAAAAGATGGAAAGACTTGGAATTCTCAATTGGAGATCATATTTTCATCAAAATATCAACAATAGAGGGTGTAGTAAGGTTTGGAATAAAGGGAAAATTAGCATCAAGATATGTAGGTCTATGTCCTATTATGGAAAGGATCGAGAAACTCGCTTACAAGATAGAGTTAACGAGAAGTTTGACAGGAGTCCATTATGTTTTCCATATTTCTCATCTAAGAAAGTGTGTTCGAGGCCCAAAGACTATTATAACTCCAACTTCATAAGAAGATTTAGTAGTGGAGCTGGACATGACTATAGTTAGACATCCAGTTCGAGTAGTAGTAAGGGATGAGAAGAAGCTAAGGAACAAGACAGTCAAGTTAGTCAAGGTCCAGTAGAGTGACGACGAGAGAGACTGTACTTAGGAAATGAATGGTAGGATTAGGGATACTTATCCTGACTTGTCAAATGGTATGTTTCACATCTATGCTTTTATGTTTGATGTGTGTACCTTACCTTAATTCCGAGGACGAAATTCTTTAAGGATGGAAGTCTTTAACAATCCTAATTTTAATTAACATTATTTAAAAAATTAAATTGGATAAATTAAATTAAATAATGTAAAAGGTTAAGAAGTTCAGATTTGATAATTAGAGTGGGTCGAGCTGTAGCTAATGAGGTAATGGGCTTAATTAAAACATTAATAAGAAAGAGGAATGCATGCAAGGGAAAAATAGGAAAAGGAGTTTATTTTCTAAGACACACCTTCCATCCTTCTATATCATTATCACTTCATTCAATGAAACGAAAATATACCAAGGTAGGCTATCAACAAGGTTTTAAAGGGAAGATAAGTTTGGAAAACAAGATCAAAGCTAGGGAAATCAAATCAAAATACAAATCTCAACCTTATTAATCCATTTAAGTTGAATAATGGTTATGCATCTCAAGTTTTCAATGTTATTTTCGGTTTTAAGGTCAAACCCGAATCTTTTACTTATATTATGTCATGCTATGATAGTTTGAAGAATCATATGCTTTTTGGTGAATTTATATTATTTATTTATCAAATTAGTGATATGTTTGAGTTAGAAAACCTATCATAAGACACCCGAATGACTTGGAATAATGATATGATGTTAGAAACATTATTTTGAAAGTGTGTTTTTAATTTCATAATTTTTCGAATTAGTGAGAATATTTGGTGAATTTTTTAAGATTGGATAATAGTTTATTTTGGGTTTTAATAATTCAAAATAATTAAATCATGTTTTAGATCTTGAATTTTTATATGTTAAAGAAGATAAGAAATTGGATTTATCATGATTTTTGGGGATTTTTTCCAAGTGTTTGTGATTTAATACGAATTATTTGAGCTAGAGAGGCTTGATTATTATATTTAAATATTAATATGAAATGCAAGGTTTGCCAAGTACTTTTGAGATGATAAAACTACTCCTTAGTAGTTTTCTCGAAAATATTTTGGTAAAGAAAGTTGTATCGAATAGTATGTTGACGAATACAAGGGATTGGTGAAAAGGATATACTTTTATTAGCAAATTTTTAGTTTGTGTTAATTACGGTTTTGTCATGCCGATAGTCATGATGTCGCGCTTATCACTCTGCGCCTATGGTCTTCGATGCCGACCAAGAGTACTGCATAGGGTATCAACTTTAGTTGCTATGGAAAGCGTTGGCTTAGTCGAATTGGAAAGCTAAGCATCAGGGTCAACGTCGTGAACTTCGAAGTGAATGAAGCCGCTTTCTTTAACCTATTAATGTCACACTTTGTATTATGCCGCATGTTTTCTACAATATCGCCGACCCCAATGGTTTCAAACTGGTTTACAACGATGATAATGATGCCGCATGTTTTAACTACATCGTCCTTGACCCTATAGGCTACTATGCCGCTATTATTGACTTCGGAAATATATGATGCCGCGTTTTACAACTTCGATCCTAATGATTGTCGACTTTAATCCTTATCGTCTATTATCATTTCAGCCCTATTAATGCCGCTTGTTTTCCTTAAGATAGTAATGTCGAAGTTTATCTATGTCGACTCTACTCTTTTAAGGCTTATCACTATGCAACCCATGTTCTATATTATACGACATCAACACCCTATGCAGTACAACGTAGTGCCCTCGACCTTATGGCCTTATGTTTTAAAATTTAAAGGCTTTAACTTATTTTTATATTAAAGAAGGGCGAAGACCCATAATGGCGATGAAGTCGCCCAGCTTTATAATTGTAAAGGTTTTACATTGTTTTGGCTTTATGGCCTATTGTTTTGAGAGGTAATAACCTCAAATGACTTCGAACTTCACCAATATTATTTATAAAATCCTATATCATGGCATACTTATTTTGGATAAAGAAAAAGGGCTAAACTGTCCTTGTTTTGAAAATATGATTTCAAGGGTTAAATCATTTATAAAAAAAGTGTTTTCAAGAAAATAGAAAAAGGTATTTATCCCAGAATTTTACTAAAATAATTTACTGTTCTTATCACTTTTGCATAAATTGTTATAGGATGAATTGACTAAGAATTTAGAAGACCGGATAGGATAGGTGTAGGGTAGCACCGCCCTATACTTCAGTTGTTAGCCCCTAGCTGATATTAGTTCAAAATTCCAACGTGTAAGGTTTTGTCAAGGGTAACACATAAAGTAGGTTTATGCACAAAAAAGGAATACGTAAAGATAAGATAGGTTTTAGGTTAGCTTGCAAAATCTTTTGATTTACAGTAAACCTAGCAATATTATGAGACTGACAGATAGTTAGGTAAACAATATGATAAGTGTATTAGAAAAACCGTCCAATTTTCTTCTAGCAGCCAGCTAGAAAATTTTGGTATATCTGGTAGGCCCAATTCAGCCATGTAGGTTGATAGTTATCCTATGAAAACTAAACATTATGACGGATAATCCATTGATTTGGCGGATGGTCATATTACATATGTAGCATACTTGCACATTATTGTAATACTATTTACTTTAACCAGTTTGGTTACAAAAATTGATTTTTGAAAAATATATTTTAAAAGGGATATTGGTTATCAATAAACTGAGATGGCATATTGTTATTCGCACCAGACTTATCGTCTGACTTAAAGTTTATGCTTCCTCTTTAACTATCGGGTACTCGAAATTCAATTTGAGTAGGCTGAGAGTAAGGGTTTACAAGTTTAGTAGGTTTGGCGAAAAAAGCTTCTAAAGACGTGCAGGTGACAGGAGCTAGCTATTTAGGAGACTACCTATTAATTATTTCCACTGTCTTATGACATTTTGTTGTACGTATGTATTGGCAGAAGTTGAATCAGTCCATTTAGTAACTTTGATCAACCAGGGAGGCATCTTCATATGTCGCTTTTGGAGTATTTTATAATTATTATATTTATCTGAATTCGGGCAACGTTTAGGATTATGTACTGAATATGAAATTATGACTTTGAAATGAAATGTGGAAGCTTATTTTGAAATTATGTTAAAAATTATTCTGTATTTCATGCATCTGATATCATGGATACTGTTAACATGACCGCATTTTGTCAACAAAAATTAATATTATAGACGACTACAGCATCTGTAGTACTTAGTTTTGGGCCTCAAGATGGGAGATGTTACAAGAAGCATCAAATGGTCAGGGTAAATGGTTAGGCATTATAGTGGATATCTCGAAGAGGGTCCGCTTCAAATTCAAAGTAGTAAGTGGCTTGAGGAGATTCCATGCAATGTCATCTAGATAACACCGAAGAGGAGTCCGTCTTGGGATAGGTAGTAAATGAATGGGACCTGACTTAAATAAGGTATAAATGGTTAGAGTTTGCCTAGTTTCCATTAAACAGGTATTAAGTGGTTTGGATACTATCTCTTGCATTATAAAGACACTATTGATGATAAATATGAGTTTTTGGGTTTAAAGAATAATGGACAAGAAAAGCCTTAGCGCTTAAGGTCTGAAAACTTAATATGGTGAAAATACGTTAGACATATTCTTATTCAAATTATATTGCCCAAGTACTACTATAGAAAAGCTCAAGATTTTATTCACCGGACATTGTTGTTCTGACTCCCTCCTCATTACAACATAGGTTAGAGATGTTGATGTAGATTTTCGAAGACATAGACTTGTGGCAGAGACGTAGAATTGTGGCAGTTACTATTTGTCTACTTGTGTTATTTTCTTTATTTGTGATGCACCCATTGAATGATGTTGTAACTTTGGAATATTGAATCATGAATATTTGTTGTTGTTGTTGTTGTTTTTCTTGTTTGAATTTTTAAATAAAATGAGTACAATTCTAATATTTTATTTTATCCTTCCCCTGTGAGTTTCTAAATGTGTAGATAGATAGCTCTATATTTTTGTTCTTTATACCAACCAACAGCCAGCTTTGGAATAAGTTTTTCAAAGGTTTTTTTGGGAAGTTGTTATTTTGAAAAAGCAAGGAAAATTTCGTAATTTAAAAGTTTTGTTGAGCCAAAAATTTCTTATTAAAATGTTTTTAGTAAAAAGGATTTTTCATTTTGAAATCCTAGTTAAAAATTAGTTGAGTTAAAAAGTTTTCAATAAAGGAATTCCTTATTTTTAAATAAATGTAAAATAGAGCACAGGTTGGACTTGATGGTTTTTCCTATTTCATAAATTTAGAAGTTCCTTTTTTAAAATTCTTTTTAAATAAAGGGGATAAATGAAAATGAAACTTGATTAACATGATGTAGAAGCCACTTAGGTAGAAGAAATATAAACAAAGGTAATATTAGGAGATTTGAATAGAAATAACATTAGTAACTTATATAAAATATGATTAGTAATCTACGTAGAGATAATGGGAATAAGATAGGAAAATGATAGGATAGAAGTTTACCTTGTCTACTCCACTTTTCATTGTTATAGAAGATGTTTTTTAATGTTTAGTAAAAAACCAACTTTTAAAGGAATAAATCTTTGATGTAGTAATTTTTTGAAAGAGGAAAGTTATTTTGCTTCCTTTTGGAAATAAGCCATCCTTTGTTTTGAATTTTTGATTTAATAATAGTTTGGTTTAATAATTGAGTTTTTGAATGCTTTGGGTTAAAATCCTACTTTTAAAGAAGTCTTTGGGGTAAAAGTCTTTGAGAAATGAAATTATTTTGCTAAGCAATTTTTGAATTTGGAGTTAAGAATAAATTGACAAATGTTTTGAAAATTGTGTTCGTGAAGTTGGGATCAACTGTTTATGGAAGATTTTGCAACAGACCGCACTATAATGAGCTTAAATTTCAACGAGAATCGAAACCCAAATCCATCAAAGAACAGATCATTGAATTTGGTACCTGTAAATAAACATGGGCATTATCGTAGATTGATAAAAATGGAAACTCACAGCGGATATAATAATAGGATATAAATACTGACTATAGCTATTATCTTGGAATTAATGGTATTCCGTAGGTATCAGATTGTCAAATCAGCATCGAGCATGAGAGAAAAGAAGACTTCTCCAACAAGCAATCACATCCAGCTCCAGTGACATGTATATAAGGAGGGGGTCAGAATAATGTTCTGGTAATTGAAAAATCTATACAATATCCATAACATAAATTTATACCAATTGGTTTCCATTTGATTATTATGTCTAGTATTTTTAAGGTTAACCAAATTGACCTAATATTGCACAAATGATATTCCTACCTAGCACAATTCATCTACCTACCCTTCCTAAGGTATAAAATACCGACGTAAGTCTATCAGCCACTTAATACTTCCAAATACAACGCATGCTCCTAACATCGTCATTGTTGGTCTATTGGTCCTAGCTACAGAGACTTTGAACCACTCCTTATGGCCTTATAATACATAATAGTCATATTACTAATGTACCTATCATCACTAAAGTTTTAGCCATGCGAGAGACAGTACACAAGTCACTTAATACCTTATTAATAAGGACTAGACAGACCCCTGACCATTTAATATATATATATATATATATATATTCTAGGAAGGCCTTTGTCATTTAATACCTAACCCCATGGCGGAATCATAACTATACTATCTAGCTGACATCACTTGGAATCTCACTGGGACACTTAATACTTCATTATGTGAGACAAGCAGACCCTTGATCAGTCACTTAATACCTCAAACCCGAAGCAGATCCTTACCGAGATATCTACTACCTCTCCTAATTGATAATTCGAACCATTTTATACTTTTTAATTAAGAAAGAGGTGGGCCCTCAAACAACCATTTAATACCTCTAATCCACAAGCAGATCCTATTATTCCCATAATCGATTCTCATGGGTCCTACGATTGGTGATGTTCCACATCAGTAATAAGTGCACACAACTACTGGTAGCTTCTGAGTGAAGGGCAGACTTTCATTGTGTCACTTTACTGATCTCGCATCCCAATCTTCTAAGCCCAATTAATTATTCTATGGGTCCTATAGTTAAAGATGCCTTACATCAGTAGGAAGTATACACGATCGCCGGTAGCTACAAAGTGATTGACAGACTTCTGCTTTGTAACTCTACTGACCTCGCATCTCAACCTACTAAGTCCAATTAATTTTCTAAGCTTTACTAATCTAAGCCATATTATCCTAGACTTTATTATTACTAAGCTTTATCATCCTTAATTGGATATTGGACTTAACTCACTAATCTCCTTTTACTTATTTAAGGCTATATAATTTATATATCCCGTTTATTTGTTTCTTCCTTAAATGTTGACTTGTCCATGATAAAGAATATCATCATAATGGAAATTTCCTAAAACTTATATGTATATTTACTAATTTTCAACCCTTTCCACTTTTCCCATATTTAGTAACCTAACTTCCTATTTATCAGTCTCATTAATCCTTTTACCTTATTAATTACTTGTAACTCTCAAATCCATTTCACATTTATTACCCATTAATTGGAGTTACAACATTTCCAAACTTTCCTTCCTAGTTCATATCTGCAAATCAACATAATTGCTACATATGTATAACTAATATCCTAAACGAGCGTTGTGCATAAATCGTCATATTTATTAGCACGTGTAAATACATATGTATACCTACTTTTACTGAATATATTCTAGTCACAAATTTTCAAATAGAATCTTTTTTGAATATTTAATTTATTGAAATTACATTCTTCGGAAGATTCTCCATTATGATTTCTATAAACTAGTTTATAACAAAAGATCAATAATAAAAGGAAAGATTTGTCTCGTTTGAAATTACAAGAAATGATTATTTTCTTATCATTGGAATAGATAGTGTAAACTATAGAGAACAAATTTGTACTTTACACATCTCTTCCTTTTCATTTGCGTATATTCTATGTTAATTCAAATGCTGCACTTTCTATTCAATTTGGAAACATAGGAATATTTATAAATATTAAACGGACGTTCTTCCCACAAATTAAACTATGCAAAATTCCCAATTCAACATAATTAGGGTAGTAATCAAAATCATACAAATAGTCTACAGCCCAATTTCAGATGTATATCTATAACTTTTTAGACTGATTTTCAGATAGGGATGTAATAATAATTCCTATCAGATCTTCTAAAATATGTAGGCGGTGTTTATTACATTCAACTTTTAGCCTACAACTCACATAGTTATTCATTTAGGCATAAAAATCAAACGTATGCCAATGGAATAGATACAAAATCATAAGCAATATATAAATTTGTCACTCACCTTCTAAAAGCGTTCCAAATCTAAAGTAAAACCCTTTACTTAACTCCATTTCCTTCCTATTCGAAGAAATATGTATAAAAATGGGGTGTGTGCATGTGTGAATACAGATCTGAGAAGAGATATGGAGTTGAAAGGAAATATAAATATAAACACAAACACAAACACACACACATATATATATAACCTCATTATCGCATAGTGTTGATTCACTTCTCTTCTTCTCTTATTTAATTTCTATTATTCTCCATTTTGTATATATACAAATATTAAAATTATATTTTATAATTTAAAAATAGTGGAGAAGAGATAGTGGCAGAGCTTCGCTGTTGCTTTCAAAAAAATATGCGAAGAAAAGAGAGCGTTAGGCCTGAATTTATAGGCACTAGAATCAACCACGACCGTAATATTTGATTATATAGAATCCGGGTCGTTTGGCCAAGGCAAACCATAGCCACTACTGTTAGGACCGGTCGACCGCTCCCTTTATAGGAGTCGACCGCTCCATGTTGACCTGCCCACAACCGATAGGTCCTGGCAATTATTATATAAACGTTAATTTTTCCAATCTAATTATTTCCATTCCAAATTAGTTTTTCGTCCGGAACTTTTTTATTTAGACTGCGATCGCAAAACTTCAATATGAATGTTGCTCAGAGTTTTGCCATGAAGGCATTGGTACAAGTTTCGTGATCAAATTTCATCATTTGTAAAAATTCTATTTTTAGAGCCTAATGAACTAACGCCAAATTTACAGGATTTTATAGATTTTGTTTGAGTGTTTAATAAAAATGGAATAGGTATATAGAATAAAATAAAATGTGATGTTTAAATGCTTTTGAGAATTCAATCAAAGTATTTTGCAAGTTGGAACTTTTTTTGGAAAATATGCTTGAAAGTTTTCTTTTTAGATGAGAAATTTTTTGAATTTCAAAGATCACATATTAGCGTAATGGGGGTTGCTAAGTTTATATTTAAAAAAAATAAAGGTTTCGGATTAGCCACTTCATGATTTTAAAATTTTAGTTTCAAGAATGGTGAGGTTCAAACCATACTAAAATATTTTATGAAGTAGAGAGGGATCGCTATCAAGGTAAGAAAGGTTAAAATATGAATAAAATAGGAATAGTATATATAATGTAATCTGGAAATCTGAAATCAGTCTTAAGTATTTATTTGTAGAATGATGGTAAAGTTGTAAATATTCCAGATCTATAGTTGGGTTGTAAATTAGGTTGTTGTAGTTGACTTAGAATGTGAATATCTATATTTTAATTTATTTGAAGCGAGTTCCGCGTAAATTTCATAAATTATCCAATCCCAAAATGTATATAAAAGCATGTCGTTTAGATTAACAAGAGATATACCAAAAAGAGAAAGAGATGTGTAAGATAAGAAATTATTTTTTAAAGCTTACATCTTAATAAAAAAATATTCTTATAACTGCAAACGAGAGATTTCAGGTAAGAAAGGTTAAAAATATTTTGGGATTGGACAGTGCCTTTGAACCCTTCAAACCGTTAAATCACTTCAATTCTCCGAAACCCTAATTCATAAATTGACTTCGACATCTAATCCACAGCCGCCTTTGCAAGCACTACCATTAACGAACCATGTGCCACAGCTAATCAACCTTGCGTACAATTACACATATCAATTTTACCTTAATTTCATGTATCAATTTTACCTTTTTGGAATTTTTGTTAAGTATTTGGTGATTGGTAACATTTTAAAAGTAATGCTAGTCAAAAAGGAAAATATAAGTCTGTATTGAAATTTATTAGTGCCAATAATGACTAATATTCCAATTTATAATTTTTGTTCTATTGTGGTTTATTATGCTTGTTTGTTTGTATGATATCTAGTAGGTTCCTACCGAGTAATATATCATTAGGATATGCTAGTAAGAAAATAGAGTAAAATTGTAAAACTAAAATTAATCCGGTCGTTGCTGAAATAAACCTGCATAGATAAATACTCACATAGTTCTTTAAGAATATACATGCGTTATTAACATTTTTTACCATACATGTTTGTGTTAATTTTAATTTTTTAACGATTAAATTTTGTGATATGTGCTACTTCTTGTGCTATGAATTAGCACCATGTATTGTGTGCTTTTTGTAAAGGGATTTACATTTCAAATGTATAAATTATCCCAAAAAACCATGTGTGGTTTGGTCGAACCGACCGGTCGGACCATCAAAACTTGAACCATAATCAACAACCTCAGTTATCACCTTCAATATATAAAGCAATCACTCAGTGACACCTTTCAAGGTACAAGAAAACAACTTCAGATCAGTTAGAACTTTGACAAACCATATCTCGACAACCAGTACTTCAGCCACACCGAACTCCAGCAATCATTTGGTGCTTTAACATCATTCTAGATAGAACAATACGACATCAAGCCATCACTCAAACTTTCATCAATTAACAACTCTTATTTTCACCAGTAAAGCATCCCACATAAAAATAACAACATTAAGGATTGTTTGAAACAAACTGAGTTCAACACTCAAAGGAAAAATGGCAAGTTTATTTCTATACCACATCATGTTCAAGGCTTCATTATCAATCAACTGCGGCAATTATAAATGTCAAACTTCGAAATTGACTAGGCACATCATAAACCCACCATCAGAACCTACCTTGAGACTTTTGACCATCGATCCATGCACTGCAAATATCTCTGATATCATCATCCATTAGTTGCGACTCGTAATCCTCTACAGCATCGAGCTTCTTCAGGTATTAGTTGCAACTATCATTTGATAAATTTTGCAAGGCATAAATCCAACAGCCACGCACCCATCCAAAACAGTGCCATCAACCTTCGAGAATCTATCAACTCGAGAAAGCAGTCAAACAATGTGTGCGGACATTCAAAACTGGCGAAAGAATTCTGAATCAAGCTGAGCATTGGGAATAGCAGGCAAAACATCGTCAGGCCACAAAGTTTCAAAATTTATCATTTATATAGGGAATTTTTTTTATATTAGGCCATGAAGAAAACTTTATTTCGACATTAGACCTCGTTTCAAACTTATTACAAAAATATGCCTCGTTTTATTTTCTTCAGCGTTTTATACTTGCGCAATCCAAATGTGCGCAACTGTAAAACAAAAATTTTAAAAAATTATATTTGTGCATTCCATAAATGTTCAAATACAAATTTTTTATTTTAAAAAAATAATACTTGCGCAATCGAAATTTGTGCATGTGTAACTTTTTGAGCAAAAATACACTTGTGCAAACCATATTTGCGCAAAATGAGACCTATTTTGGTAATGCGTTTCGATTCAAGTCTAAAATTGAAATATGCTTTTTGTTCAAGCTTGATTTGGAAAATTGTCTTTCATAAGGCGAGCTTTTTTTGGGAAGAAAATTGAATTTGTTTTAAGAAAGGGATCTGGATGCAACCGAGTAAACGAGTGGAACTTGACCTTTGAAGAAAAGAGAATCACATAAAGAAAAAGGAAACTGGATCAAGGATGTTTACTTTTTGGCGCCATAATTTTTGTATTTTGCATATAGAATATTTTAATTCCTTCGAGGGACATTCGTTTACACAAAATTATTGTTAAGGATAAAATTTCTCGACGATTTATCCTCAAGGATGGATCTTTAGTATTTTAGCCTGAATGACAATTTTTTTAGGTATCAGCTTTTAGTTATTGATAGTAGTTTTCATGTATCAGTTTTTATTTTGGTAGCAGTTTTGGATGAATATTTGTCCTTATGAATAATTTTGGAAAAATGTTTGTCTTTATCAATAAATTTTAGAAGAATGTTTGTCTTTGTGGTTAAAATATCGAGGTTGTGTCCTTGAGGCTAAAAAACACAAATTTCTGTCCTTTAAATTATTCCCACCATTGTTTATTTTTTATTTATTTTAAATTTGAACTCTAGAATTTCCTCTATGTTGAGCTACAGTTCGTAGTTGGGTGATTCTCAACTTGGAGTTAAAGATGAGGCTGAGTTGCTAGGCATAGAATTCGTATATTAGGATTAGTAAAGATTGGAAGTTTATAGGTGTTTTTAAATGCCGAATATTTTATTCATAATAATTTTAAGGGCAGCAATATGCACTAATGGGTTAGTGATTGAAGCTGGGCATGACTATGCATTATTTATTTTCTGCATTTATGTCTCCACACTTCATTATCTGTTTATCATTGAAAATTTTAAAATACCCTATTCACCCATCTATGGTATATTACATGATCCTAACACCATGAATGGTTGATCATGCCATTCGGCCTAATTAATGCTTTAGTTTATTTCATCGACTTGATGAATTAGGTATTCGAAGATGTCTTAAATAAATATGCTTATATTTATTGATGAAATCTTGGTCTACTCAAAACTGAGAAAGAGAAAAAAGGCCATCACACAATCGTGCTTGAGACTTTGAAGGAGCATCGTCTTAAGGTTGATTTTCAAGGTTTCTGTTAGGTTTCTCAAATATGTTATGTTGGAGAATGGTATTGTTGTTGACCCAAAAAAAGATTGCAGTAGTCCAAGATTGACAGAGGCTATAAAGTGTAATTAAGATTCAAAGCTTATTAGTTCAGCTAGTTAATATCAGAGATTACCTCTAAATTTCTCCAAGATGGCTTCACATTTGATATAGTTGACCAAGAAGGATATAGGTTTTGTTCGAACTTCAAAGTGTGAGGGCGCAATAATTCTATTAAAAGGGAGATTGGCTAGTACACATGTATTGACTATCCTAGCTGAAAGAGAGACTGGCTGGAGTGCCTATTAAAAATAGGATTTGATTTTATATACGGATGTGTGAGGCATGGGTCATATTTTGCAGTTTAATGCAGTATAGGAAAGTTACTTCTTATTCGAGCTAACAACTTAAGATGAACGAGCGAAGGTAAGCAAATCATGATTTTTCTGAGATGTTGTATTTATGTTGAAGATGTGGAGACATCACTTTCTCGATAAGAAGTTTTAGTTATTCGTAGTCCACAAGCTTTGAAGTACCTTTTCACACAAAATGACTTGAATATGAATAATAATGTTGGTTAGATTTTTAATGCTTCACATGATTTGGAGTACCTATTTATACCCAGAAAGGGTAATATAGTAGACAGATCTAAAGGTAAATATTTAATTTAGACTTTTATATTAATGTCTAAATTTAATTCGGCTATTATATATCTATATATATAGCCTTTTCTAAATTAAATTTATAACTAAATTTACTACATATCAAATATATTAAAATATAGCTAACACACTATTTTTCCTTTATGCCTTTACATATTTACATCATAATTATATAATTTTTATTTGATTAAAGCATGAATATATTTTTAATTGATGTACAGATATAATAATACATTAATTTTGTTCTTAGTGTTTCAAAAAACATTTTCCGACCTTGGCTTTAAAAGGTGTAAACAATTTTTTTTGAAATATATATATATATATATATATATATATATATATATATATAATACTGATAAGTTTAAATTTTAAGCTTTAAATTTGAATATACACACATACATACACATAAATTGTGCAATATATATGTTAAAATTCATATTTTTCAATTATTTTAAATTTGGATGAAAATATAAATTAAAATATTAAATTTGTACGTATAAAATATTAAACATATTTATTATATTATGTACATGTATATTTATTTATAAATGTGTGTATATCAATTGAAAAAATATTAAATTTTTTAAATTAGGCCATGAGCCTTAATTTAAAAAATAATTAAAAAGCCAAATTTTGTGTGTGTGTGTATGTTTATATGTATATTAAATATAATATATACAAATATACACACACAGATATATATAATATCAAAAAGTTGTTATGTAACTTAATATTAAATATACATATTATATATGTTGTATTGATAAATCTTAATGATCACATATGCACTATATAGTGTGTGTTATTCATTTCATATATCACTTAGATTAGTATATGCTTTTATTTACTTTTCACATGTCATTATTCACCATGAATATGTGAATTTTCAAACAACAAACTAAATGTGAATTGTTTAAACCTAAACTAAAATCATTTAGATTTAAAACTAAAGTTAAATTGAACCAAATTTTAAAAAAAAGGTATTAAAGTTAAAATTAAAATTAATTTCAAATTGTAAAACTCACGTTTATTAAATCTATATTAAATATGATTCATTGCGACTGTATTATTCATGATAATACAAATTTAAAGACCTGATGTAAAATTAATAAACGAAACTTTTCTAAAATTTGTCCCTTTTACTCCATTCCTAGTGCATCTGATCAAACAAATACAATCAAACAACTTACTTTATTTCGAGCAAGATTCGCTATAAAAATTAAGTTATATAATCAAACTACATAATCATTCCTAAGAGTTTTATCCAAAAACACATTTCTCTTTGGCTGAAATTTCTTCTCTAGCACCCCATTCTGAAATGTCATTTTCCCGTGTTCCTTTCACTTCGTAAGAAACATACACTTAGATTTAAGAAGAAATATGGCACAATAAAAATTAGAAATATATTCCATTTAGCCTTCTCCATAATTAACTGTCAATTATCCTTATTATGGTAATAAACCAAAATAAAACCTAATAAAGATAAGTTGGAGGAAGTTTTAATGTAGGAGGGGTTCAGCCTCAGAGGATAAAAGGATTTAATAATCCTAAACATAGAAGATCGTGGAAGGAGTCACTACTTAGAGTCAATCTAGATCTAGGAGTTGCCGCTAATGAAAAATCATATTTGGAATTGATTCATGCTCAATTGATGGATGGTGAATATGAAGCTAACAAGAGAGGAAAAAGGTTTGTTGCATTTTTCTTTCCAAACAAGTTGCTAATTTATTTATTGCTTAGAAAAATACGTAAAAAGCAACAAATAAAAGAAAAGTGTACAAATATTTACAACAGAAAATTATTGTCAAGGACAAAATTTCACAGCATTTTAGCCTTAAGGACAGACCTTCAATATTTTATCCTGAAGGACAACTTTCTGTAGGTATCAGTTTTTAGTTATTGATAGCAGTTTTTAGGTATCAGTTTTTAGTTATCGGTAGCAGTTTTTAGGTATCAGTTTTTAGCTCAGTATCAGTTTTGCTGTCCTTATGAATAATTTTATAAAATGTTTGTCCTTGTGAACAAATTTTAGAACAATGTTTGTCCTTGTAGTAAAAATATCGAGGTCGTGTCCTTGAGGCAAAAAATATAGAAATTTTTGTCCTTTAAATTAATTCCCCCTATTTACAATTCCACCTGCAAGCATGGACAAATTGCACCCAGCCCAAACAACCCATTCCTTTATATCCAGATAATTCTATGCATTCCTCGCTATTATCCGTAACTTACTTCATTTATCACACACCCTCCTCTTTCTACGTTTAATTCAAAATGTCAACGTTATGAAAATTTCGTACAGATGCTTTACTCCTCAATCTTTACTTCTTTCATTCTAAAAATGATTGCACGCAGTCTTCTTTACATACACCCATGTGCTATTTCTTTAATTGTAGTTCCTGAACTTGTCTTTATCAAACTCCATTTACTTTACTTTGTTCCACTACATTCCGAGACGCATCTAGATGACCACCTGATGTTGAATATGATAAGTGCTTCTTTGCTCCTACCTTCCATTTTCTTTCAGACTTCACACGGTAACTTAACACATGTTCCTCCTTTTTTGTTCAGTTGATGGATACCTACAATTGATTCCTTCGTACTGGACTTGCATCTATACATATTCTTTTCCTTAGATGTAGAGTTAAATTCATTCAATGTAATAAACGGGTTTAGCAAAAGAATATAAAATAAAATAGGTGCTTTTGAAAGTGCTACCTGAGTTCAGCTTGGAAGCAAGGCGTTGAATTAGCATGAACTTTCAGGAGATCTCGGAGCAAAGAAGAAGAAACCACTCTCATTGGGTGGTTGGCGAGCAATGTTATTTCCATTTTTACATAGTTCATTATCTCTATGATTTATAATCTTGTGTTTTAATCTACGAGCTTTGATTTTGACTATATCGAATGATTTGCTGACATATAAGTTTCTCCGTCCTGTTAGAATGATTGAAAACCCGATTGTTTTCTCTCTTGCCAAATAATCCAAAAACAAGTTGAAAGCACTATACTTGCAATATCTCCACTCTTACACTTCTGATTAAAATTTAAGATGGTGTTTTCATCTTCGTTAATGACGTTTAATGTTGCTGTATGAGATACCGGCCATTTTAATTTTATACGGCACTATTTTCATACATATATTTTGATTAATTTTTCTTTCCATAAGAAGTTCAGACATAAGTATTTGATTTTATTAAGAGTTAGTTTTGGTAAGTTAAAGCATTGTAACCAATATTGTACCATTAGATGAATTGTTGACTTTATGAGCTCTATCCTGCCTGCTGGACTAAGTATATTAGATTCACATCCGTGTATCTTTCTTTTAATTCTATCTAACAAGTTTTGGCAACCTGAACTTCTTATATTCATACTAGACAGTGGTATTCCCATGTATCTTACCGAAAGTTCCGCATGACCAATTCCCAAGGCTTTAATTATTTCCTCTTTGTTTTCTACTCCCCCACCTAGACAGAGTCCCAATAAATGTTTTAGTGACTGGAAAGCTTTTTTAATTGCTGCTACACTCGACATATCCACCGTTACAAAGATCACGATGTCATCCATGTAAATTAAGTGTGTTATTTTCCTCCATGCTTCTGAAATAAGGGTATTCCTCCTCTCTTTCACTTTTTCCTCCATCAGTAGTGTAAAGTTTTCCATGGCGATGGTAAATAGCAAAAGGTGATAGTAGATCACCTTGCCTCAAGCCCGGTACTTTTGAAGAAGCCATGGCGATGGTAAACAGAAAAGAGCACTTCCCACGGTATTCATGTTTTAGTAGGCAGGGTTAATAATTCTCTCTTGTTTTATTAGGCAGGTAATTATACTATTCTGTTTTATTAGGCAAGTAATTATACTATTCTGTTTTATTAGGCAGGGTTAATAATTCTTTTTTGTTTTATTAGACAAGTAATTATACTATTCTGTTATATTAGAAAAGTAATTATACTATTCTGTTTTATTAGGCAAGGTTAATAATTCTTTCTTGTCTAATTAGGCAAGTAATTATACTATTCTGTTTTATTAGGAAAACTTATTCTTAAATAAATTGGTCCCTCTTAACCGCCTTATAACTTGAACCATTTTTAAACTAACATTTTACAACAGTTTTAAAAAATTCCATTCAAGACGTTTTATCCAAATTTTTATTCTAGATATAAAATCCGTTATTTTATAATTGAAAAACATATTAACTACTCTAGTTCAAAGTGATTAAATTACGGATCGTTACATCCTCCCCTCATTAAAGAAAATTTCGTACTCGAAATTAATCAGATAAAACCAAGATATCAAAGAAACTCAAATGATATCATATATACCACATAAAGATACAAGGAAAGTGACCTCAACACAGCTGGTGAGTACACTAAAAAGAAAAAAGAAAATACAAATAACAACTATATAAACTCGGGATAAGAATTCCTAATATAGTCCTCAGTTTTTCAAGTGCAATCTCTAACATCTTCACTCCACTGAACCTTAACAAGATTCACAAACTTCTTCCTTAATCGCTTTATATCACGAGCGACAATACGAATAGGCCACCTAAGGACGGTTAGGTTAGGCTGAACCTCCAAATCAACTTGTTGTACCGGTTCTACTATCATCAAAGGGTCGTGTATATACTTACGTAAATGAGATACGTGAAATACGTTGTGCACATCTGATAGTCGATCTGGTAATTTCACTTTATTTGCATGTTTACCAATCCGGTCCAACATGGAAAAAGGGTCAATATATCGAGGGGCTAACTTCCCTATCTTCCTAAACCTCATGACACTTCTCGGAGGAGAGACTTTTACAAATACCAAGTCCTCGACTAAGAACTCTAGATTCCTACGCCGTTGATCTGCATAATACTTTTGCCGATCTTGTGCTTCCTTCATCTTTCTTCTAATATCAGCTACCTCCTCATTGGCTTCTAAGATTATGCTGGGTCCAAGAACAAGTTTATCTCCAGATTCAACCCAACACAAAGGAGAAGACATGGACGATCATAAAGAGCTTCAAAAGCTTCCATACTAATGCTTGCTTGATAGCATTGTTATAACTGAACTCGACTAAGGGTAAATGATCTTCCCAAGGACCCCTGAAGTCTAAAATGCATGCTCGCAATAAATCTTCCAAGATCCAGTTTACTCTCTCCGTCTGCCCATCTGTTTGGGGATGGTAAGCTGTACTTTTAGCTCAGTCCCTAAAGCAGTCTGCTGTCCCTCCCAGAACCTACTAGTGAATATCGGGTCTCGGTCACTTACAATACTACGAGGAATCCCATGGAGTTTCACAATCTCCTTCACATATAAACTCCCTAGACTCGTAGTAGTCCAAGTCAGCTTAACAAGAATGAAATGGGCACTCTTGGTCAGTCGATCGACTATAACCCAAAGGCCATCGTTACCTCTTCTTAACCTAGGAAACCCATCAATAAAGTCCATAGAGATCTGCTCCCACTTCCACTTTGGGATCTCAAGTGGCTGAAGCAATCCAGCAGTCTTCTACTGGTCACTCTTAATCTGCTGGCAGTTTGCACAACAACTCAAAAAGATTGAAATATCTCGCTTCATCCCCTTCCACCAGAATACCCTCTTCATATCTTTGAACATCTTGGTCACTCCTGGATGAAAAGATAACTTTGAATGGTGGCATTTGGCAAACACTTCTTGCCTAAGTCCATTGAAGTCTAGAACACAAATACGCCCATTCATTTTCAATATTCCTCGGAGATCGATCTCAAAGCTAGAAACAAGACCTTCTTGAACTTCCTTCTTTAGTCGAGCCAAAATAGGATCTGCCTCTCGACTGGATGCAATTATCTCTAACAATACTTGCTTAACTTCTTGATTTGCAACCATTGCTACATTCCTACTCAAAGCATCATCAACAACATTTGCTTTTCCAAGGGTATAAAGAACCTCTAGATCATAAGAAACGAGAAACTTCAGCTATCTCTACTGCCTCAAATTCAAATCTTTCTGGGTAAAAAGATATTTTAAGGATTTATGGTCCATGTATAACTAGAACCTTTCACCCAAAAGATAATGCCTCCACATCTTTAGTGCAAAGACAACGGCCAAAAGCTCCAAATCATGCGTAGCATAATTTTTCTCATGCGGCTTTAGCCGTCGACTCGCATAGGCAATAATTTTCCCATGCTGCATCAGAACTACTCCCAATCTTATTCCCCAAGCATCTGTATACCCGAATAAACCTTCGCTCCCATTTGAAATGGTTAATACAGGAGTGCTAGTTAACTTCTCTTTCAATTCGTTGAATGCTTGATCACACATAGAAGTCCAAATGAACTTAACATCTTTCTTCATTAACTTTGTCAAATGATAAGCATTCTTCGAGAAGTCCTTGATAAACCTATAGTAAAAACCAGCTAATCCCAAGAAACTTCTAACTTCCGTCGCACTTTCCGACTTCCTCCAGTCTTGAACCGCCACAACTTTAGCTGGGTCCATCGATATGTCTTCTCCCGAAATAACATGCCCTAGAAACCTAACTTTGGATTTCCAGAAATGGCACTTGAAAAACTTAGCCTTCAACATATGGCATCTTAAGGTATCGAGTATGACATGAAGATGATATTTGTGTTCCTCCTCTCTCTTAGAATAGATAAGAATGTCATCAATAAAGATGAGAACAAATTTATTAAGAATGTCTCAAAATAATCGATTCATTAAGTCCACAAAATAAGTGGGTGAGTTAGTCAATCCAAACGGAATAACTAACCACTTATAGAAATTTTCAGAAGTTCAAAAAACTGTTAAGGGAACATTCTCCTCTGCCACTCTCAATTGGCGGAAACCGGTGGAAAAATCTAATTGAGAAAATATCTGAGCACCATGGAGTTGGTCAAACATATCGTCGATCCTTGGAAAAGGATATGTACACTTGATAGTCCTTTTGTTCAACTCCCGATAGTCTACGCATAACCTTAGAGAGTCGTCCATCTTGTTAACAAAGATGAATGATGATCCCCAACCTGAGGTACTATGTCGGATCAAGCCTTTCTGCAACAAATCATAAGTCTGCCTTTCTAACTCCCTCTTCTCTTTTGGAGCCATAATTCGTAAGGGTTGTGCAGTAGGTCTAGTTCCCGAGACCAAATCAATACGGAACTCGAATTCACAGTGAGGAGGTAAACCTTGCACCTCGTCAAAAATATCAGTGAAATCTCGAGCAACCGGCACATCTCCCAGCTCCGCTTTAGCTATTTTGAGTGAATAGAGAAACCTGGTTTTTAACTTCATAGGCTCTTCACAACTAATATCAACACTAACATCTCTTGTATCACTAACTCTAACGAGCCTTCTACCACAATCCAAGATAGCTTTAAACTTAGATAACCAATCCATTCCTAGCAACATTCCAAAACCCATAAACCCAAGAACAAACAAGTCAAAAGCAAAGAGATGATTTCGACAAGAACTAGGTACATTTAGACACACAGTGTCAAGATTTTTCGGACCTCCAATTGGGTTGAGACACAAAGAGGATTACTTATGGCAATGTATTTAAGGTTTAGTTTGTCCATTAGATCATAAGAAATAAAACTATAGGAAGCTCCTGTATCAAATAGCACCCTTATAGGAATATCATAGATGGATAATGTACCTTGCAACACTTGCTTCCCTTTTTGATCTGAAGAAGTGGATGGCATCTCTTCAATGGTAAAAGTCTGTCCTTGAGATCCCTTTTTAGGAAAAGGGCACTCATTCTTCATATGTCCTAGCTAGCCGCAATTAAAACATGTGGCAGTTGGGCAATGATTTGAAAAGTGGTCCATCTTATTGCACTTGAAACAAAGAATGTTGGCCAAGTTGGCCTGCTTCTTCTGTGTTGGAGTGCAATCTTCGGGTTTCTTCGCGGCACCTTGCTTCTTTCCCTTAAACTTATGCTTGAAGTTTGGTTTTCCTTCAACTGGTATAACCGATAAAGGCTTGGCACTTACTGCTGGTACTACACCCTTTTGGACTCCTTCCTTAATATCAAGCGCCTCAAACCTCAAAGTCATGCTAATAATGTTGGTTAACGTACCCATAAGATGATTGGTTTTTTCATGATGGAGCTCTGGTCGCATTCCATTCATAAACATTTTATTTTTCTTGAGCGATGTATCTATCAATCCAAGTCCAAAATGGGACAAAGCATTGAACTTATGCTTATACTGCGACATAGTCATATCGCCTTGCTTTAAGTCAATGAAAATTCTAAATAAATGAGTTCTCCCGGCTTCTGGAATAAATTGTACCTCAAAAACTTCCATGAACTGGGCCCAAGAAAACTCCACATCTGGAGAACTAGATGTTTCTGAATCCCACCAATCCTTCACCGACTTTTGAAGTTGTCGCGATGCCAATAGCCGTTTCTCTGCATCTTCCAAACAAAGATCTTCAAATATTCTTTCACAAGTTCGAATCCACATCTACACTCCAAGAATGCCTTCAATCCCATAGAATTGTTTCCCGCCCAAAGTGGTAAAATTCTTACATAAAGCTGCAAATTTCATGGGGGTCTGAACTTGCACTAACATTTCCTCTACCAGATCTATAGCTGACATAGTAGCATTTCTAGGTACCCATCCATTGGTAGCCCTGCTAGTTCTAGATCCTCTCCTTCCTCCTCTTCTTCTATTCATTTTCTATTATCTGAACAAATAACAGGTATCTTTAGAATAAAAAAATAGGATTAAAATGGTTTAAGGAAATAACACCAAAGGATCTAAAACTAGACGTTAGAGGATAAATATTATTATTATAAAAATTACAAATGCGCTCTCTCAAGATTAACTCATTCTACGACATCATTTACCCTAACTCTATTGAGTTATACCCCAATCAGGCCAAGATGTTCGCTCAACTGAAGCTTTGATACCAATGTGACGACCCACCTTTCTAACCTTTGAGAACGACACTTAAAACATCCATGGTATTCACGTGCCGTTGTTTAAGTATCTGAAATATGAGTTGTCATGGGGTAAAATATTAGAATGGAACAATAATCTCACAACGGAACGATTAAATATAACATAAAAATAAGACAGTACATAAGGTTCCTCCCCAACATGGAGTTATCAAAGTTATAACAAAAGTACTACCATCAGTCTAAGTAGTTATAAAAACCTTCTTTTAAATATACATACATAGAACCAACATCTCGTAACAGCGTAAATAAATAGCTAGATAGATAAGGAGCCCCCTGCTCGTCCACCATCTTCAAAAGAGCCCAAAGAAACCTGTCATTTTTAGACTACTCAAATATAAATAAGTAGCCAAAAGTTTAGGGAAAACAAATAATTCTGGTCAGACAATAATTCTGGTATGAGTAAACTCAAAAAATTAGAACACACAAAAGAACTAGTGAGACCACGTTGCAAAAACGCAGAACGGGTTTTTCCCTCACAAGGACAACATCCAAGTATAAAATTATGGTCATAAATAATTAAACATCGTGAAGAGCGTATGATGCTCCCTGATGCAATTAAGAAAGAATCAATCCAAAGATTTGAATCAAAAATAAGAAAAAGGATTTTTTCCAACAATGACTAAGAGGGTGCGCCCCCCTTATCGAAAGTATACCTCTAGAAAATATACTTGAGAACTACGATGGCTCTCGGAAACCTCCAAGCCGGACCCTGCCAACCTTACCGAGTATCCGAGTATTTCACATCTCCATGGGCATACAACCGAAACCAATCTAGAGTAGATGTGACAATACCCTAATGGGAGCAACCCACATTGCTTGGCCCCCACTCGCTCTTTATTTAGTCATTTCCGATAAAGGATATCAATGCTCTAAATGAGCAACAAATCATCTTAGATTGAGAAACAAAAACAAAAGGAACGAAATTGATAGTTAAGATATCAACTATCGAGGATAACAAAAAGGTCATCTGTGGAAATTAAATCTTATACTCTTTCAATGCTTGAAAAATATCCATATACTTATCTCATCGGTATAAGTATATTCATAAAACAATTAAGTGGATTTCAAATTTAAAAAGCATACTTAAATGAGCCAAAAACAAATGTCTACAAGAAATACGAATGTTTTCCAGTATAATTATAAAGATCATTTATGGAAATCAAATCTCCTACACTTGTCACTTTTCTAATATTTTCAACTTACTCTACCCCTCACCTAGAAACAAAGCCAGGTAAGTCAGGGCATCGGTTGCTTCTAGCCTTACATAGACACTTCGGTTCCAGATCTCACAGATAGAGAATTAATCTACTCATCGGCTTTTAGTACCAAGTATAGGACTGCTTACTTTCCATAAATAACCCATTTAAATTATTATATAAATT
The DNA here is from genome assembly GCA_030765085.1 of Allium cepa. Lineage (NCBI taxonomy): Eukaryota > Viridiplantae > Streptophyta > Magnoliopsida > Asparagales > Amaryllidaceae > Allium > Allium cepa. Next base: position 686,017,472 of record CM060932.1, on the reverse strand, counting down.
TTGAAGCTCCTTTAAAATACTTTAAATAAAGATTTAAAACTTTCATTCAAATCGTAACTTAAACCCATCATCTTTAAAGGAGAATAAGACCAAGATGGTTGAAGCTCCCTCTTAATCAAATGAGATAGCTAAAAGGGTTGTCATTTTCTTTTAGCCAAAAAGTCACTAGATGTCAAGCCTAAGTTAAAAGGTGGTGTAAGTTCCCTTTAACTAAACATTAAAGTTATTGCTCATAAACTGGCCAAGCACAAATCAAACAACCAAACAAGAATAATCACAGACTCATTATTATTAACAACTTACAATCAATAGTTAACACAACATTTGTTAAAATGTGAATGAGTCAAAGGAATGAGATTAAGATTACACTTACACTAACTTTAAAATAATTAAATTATACTCACAAAATAAGTTATACCCACTAAACTATGCAAACAAGGAATATACTCACAGAATAAGTTACACCCACTAAACTATGAAAACAAGGAATGTACTCTCAGAATAAGGTACACCCACTAAACTATGAAAACAAGGAATGTATTCACATCCTATTTTCTTTGATGGAGACTTGGAACTCTTCACCTTTGATAATGAATTTTACTTCTTTTCATTAGTTTGTGAATGAATTAAAATGAGATATGGACTTGGCTATTTATAGGTGAAGAGAAGGGTACTTTAGTCATTTCCTATAGCCTAACTAGATTTGACCAGATTTTGGTCCAATAGAAACCAGCCTTATGGCCTAATTTAATTCGACCACATTTTGTTCTAGTAGAAAACATCTTGATGGCCTAATTTGATTCGACCATATTTTGGTCCAATAGAAAACATCTTGATAGCCTAATTTGATTCGACCACATTTTGGTCCAATAGGATTCCTCCTTATCAACTATGGCATAACATGATTCGACCAGATTTTGGTCCAATGGCAGCTATCCACATGGCAGAACCTGATTCGATCGTATTTTGGTCCAATGGTAACCATCTATATGGAATATAATAATCATTATGCTATTTTGTTTCATTAGGTAACTAATTATATTTTTCTGTTTTATTAGGCAAGTAATTACACTATTCTGTTTTATTAGGCAAGGTTAATAATTCTCTCTTGTTTTATTAGAAAAGTAATTAGGGAAGTAGTTATACTAATCTGTTTTATTAAGTAGGGTTAATAATTCATTTTTTGTTTTATTAGACAAGTAATTATACTATTCTATTTTATTAGGCAAGTAATTATACTATTTTGTTTTATTAGGCAGGGTTAATAATTCTTTCTTGTTTTATTTGGCAAGTAATTATACTATTACGTTTATTAGGAAAACTTATTCTTGAATAAATTGGTCCCCCTAATCGCCTTATAACTCGAACCATCTTAAAACTAACATTTTACATCAGTTTTAAATAGACGTTTATCCAAATTTTTATTCTAGATATAAAATCCATTATTTTATCATTTAAAAACATATTAACTATTCAAGTTCAAAGTGATTAAATTATGGGTCATTACACGAATAGTGCTATATAACATAATATGTATATAGTTATTTGGGTGTTCAATGTATTTATGTAGTTTAATTTCGCATGCACCAAATCCACCTACACTTGTTATAAATCAATACTGCATATAGATAAAATAATATTGCACTAAAATGAACCACAAACTCAATAATTAATTCCACGTTTGCACCAATAATATGCTGGTTGGTTCCTAACCAGAAGGGTTTTATGCATAAAATTGTTAATATTAGGTTCATAACCCCTAAAACCATATGGTTTCTATATATATTGATATTGTAAATAATTTGAAATTTCATTATGATATACACCCCCTATCATATGAAAGAAATATGATTTCAGAACAATATTGGAATAATGTTTTAAATGAGAAATATGGTATTAAATGTTAGGGTTTTTCCTGAATCCCTACACAATTAGATTTTAGAGAAGGTAAGAAGTGAAGAAAACTAATGACAAATAGATTCCTTCGAACAGAACCTTTATTAATCCACCAAATGATTATAAGAGAAAACCTGATTTAAGTCGCGACAAAATATCTTCTTTGAGAAACTAATGAATACTTCCATAAATCTTTTCCATGTAGATAATTCATTGCCTTCTTTAATGCAATAAAGTAGATGATTAATCATTCCCCAAAATCTAAAAGAAAGGCAGTGTATTCAAGTCACAATTCCATCTAAACTCAAATATCTTCAAATTTTACTTAAATATGGAATATTGTATCACCAGAATATAACAATCTCCGCCTTGATTTGATATTCCATAAATATCGTCCAAGCTCTACCTTGAACCTTAGACTCCAAAGAATCTCCAATATTACCATGGAAACAAATATCACCATTTTAAAAACGTAACAAACCTTCAAATTGTCTAATTATGCATCTCTCCCAATTGAACATATATGTCAACCATAAAGTTCACTCAAGAATGTATGTATGGAAGAAGGCTTCCGAAGGTATCAAAAGAAAGGTTCCATAGATGTTAAAACAAGGCTTGCGAAAGCATTATAGCGGCTTCACAAAAGTTGAAAAAAGAGTTCCGTTTTGGTTCAAAAAAGGGGTTTCAAAGGTATTGAAGTAGCTTCCATAGAGATTGGATTGGGGCTATAAGCATTGGATGCTTCCATAGAAGATGAAAATAAGGAATTCTTCCAACAATATCGCTTCCACATAAATCAAATTTTTGAACCGATTGGTTCCGCCACTATATACCTTCCGTAGAAGATGATTCTACCTACGCTTCCCATTCGAAAGCATGGCATTACAAAGGCTAGCATTTCGAATCAGTTGAACCCTTCCGCAAGAATTAAAAAGGCTTCGTATATCTTGATATTGCTTCCGCAAGCATTCAAAGATGAGCTTCCGCATTAATCAAGGGAATTACTTTCGAAAGCTACTATCTACAAACATCATTAGTCCATCCAGAAGCTTCTAGCATTATAAGTGACCTTACATAATGATCTTTTCGCCAGCACTAGACCCTTTCAAACCCATCCAAATGCCCTACCGCACTTGTACAACTAACAACCTACCATTTTAGCGCCAGATCTCAGCAGCAATGAAGAAGTCCAGTAAGCCTTCAACTATGTTACAACCCTTTTGAAACCAAGAAAATACCCGTTTGATAGCGACGAAAGCCTCCAAAGATGCATGTAAGTGGTATGGAAATCGATTCGATACCTAATGGCAGAAGGAAGATTTAAGTGCTATGAAATCTTAAACAAAGAAAGCAGAAGCACTCTAACATCAATGAATGTGAAAGGTAGGTAAAGAGACCTTTCGACAGCTTTGGAAGGATGGACGTCGAAGGGTCTAACCATCATCTATAAATACGACTCTAGAGGTCCAAGTTCGGGGCCAATTTTTGATTCCTGCATTTCTTTATCAAATAGAATTCTTATAACCCTAAATCAAATTGAGGACAAATTCCATTACTTGTAAACCATTTTTGAGAAATAAAAAGGGAGGATGCATGGATTTCATATTGATTTTGAATATAAGAATGATCATCTTGGCCATTAGCTTATCTAATGACCAACTGCACATGATACACACTTATCTTCTTAACCCTTTATTAGCATATGCTACGATATAGAACCTATTTGGATACTTTGAATTTAAAGCATATTATCATTATGTCCAAATCCCTTGCGGCACTAAAGAACATGACGATGATAACTCAACATTATTGAGTACACTGGACTTATGACATTTATCCAAAATAAGGCTCTATTGCACATTGAGTCCGCTCTTTACTTAAATATATACGCGTCAGGTTTCAAATCCTTTCAAAAGGCATTGGACTTTCAAAGGGGTTCTCCTCACAACTATCAAATCAACACCTTCAAAAGAAGGCCTTTGGAAGGCATTTGTATGCTTTCGAAAAGAATTTTCCTTTCGAAGGAGATCCTTTTATAGCAGCTATATCGACATCCTCGGGAGGGTGCTTTTGAATGAATTCTCTCATCTACAACTCATTTTGATCCCTTCAAAAGGGCTCTGTAGATAAGAACTTAATATCATATCATCGTTTTGTTAATACAAGTTGTTACAAAGTCTTTCAAAAGAGTTCTTCTTTCGATTGACCCCAATTTGATGCACTATTAGGTGTTGACGATTTATATTGTTAAAATTTTGGCGCTAGAAGAAGTGCTTGAACCTCCGTACTTATTCCTTCCTCATAGACTAATTATGGAAAATTTGATTTGTTGTAAGAAAATTAAATCAAAAAGACTCAGCCGATTAGATGAAGAAGCGGTGCCTATAACAGTTCTAGAGGAAAATATTACACCAACCTTCAACTTAGAAGGTGTTGTGCCAGGACAACCATCAACTCCAATGCAACCTGATGATAATGCGGCTAAGATAAAACATTTGGAGCAATGGCTACTGGAAATGCAAGAACTCCTTGAAGCAGCCCTTACTTAAAAATTCTAAAACCGTTAAGCCAATAACAAAGGACGAAATGGTCTCCCCAAGGAGGAATCTAAGGGCTTACACATTCGAGGGCAAGAGCAAGATTTACTTGACATCATCAGAGAAGAAGGAACATTGTGCAACTAAAGCTGATCACGAGGGCAGAATACAAAATAAATCTTTGGAGCAATCCAGAAGCTCAACCTTAAAGGAGTGTAATCCAAATCGGTAAAGCTTGCCATAATACTGAAGCATATATGAAGGACATAGTAGAAAAAGCTGTTAAAGACATACTGAATGCTAAAGGGAAAAGAACTTTAGATAAGCAAGTGATTGTTAACGATAGAGTAGCTCCGTTCATTGACGAAATCATGTCAACAACAATTCCGCATCATGTTACCTTCTATGAAATAGCATAACACTACTGATCTTCATGACCACCTAATGGCTTTTGATAGCCAAATGGACCTTTATAATGCTTCGGGGGTAGTGTGATGCAGCTTATTTCCCGTAACAGCTCAAGAGGCTGCCATAAAATGGTACTGCCAATATCGGGAGAAAACCATCTACTCATGGAAACAATTCTCCTATGAATTCTCTGCTCAGTTTTGCATATGCAAAGATTCAACAATTGACTACACCGTCTTGGCAAACATCAAGCAAAGGCAAGAAGAATCGTTGGGTGATTATCTCAAAAGGGTCCATGTAGAGGCATTAAAGGCCAAAGACATGAATGATAGATATAAGCTAATCGCAGTGCACTTGCGATTGATAGAAAACACACCATTCTAGAATGAGCTTTTTGTCTATGGATGCAAAAACTTATAAGATTTTCACTTTCAAGATGATAAATTCATTCGAATGGATGAATTATCCTATGCTAAAAGGAAAACTAGCCCGAAGAAGGAATTTAGAAGATTTGGATTCGATCGAGGACACAAAGTGGGAAGACTCCAACATCAGTTCAGTAGCTTTGAATAAACCTTTGCCTTATATCTACGCCACAACCAAAGAAAAGGTTAGTTTCCCAACTTCATTCAAGGCCAAGAACTACCTCAAGTAGAGAAAAGGGGATAATTATTGTGCTTTCTTAAGACAAAAAGCCATAAGACAGACTGGTGCCGAGTGCTAGCCGGAATTATTCGAAAGCTAATCCGTGAAGGACATCCGAAAGAGTTTGTTCGAGGTAAACCGAAAGCACCATGAACTGACAATGGACCCTGAAAATTCTTAGTAATGCTGTGAATGTTTTAGAGGATGAAGACCCATTAAATTTAAGTCCACCTTTGAACATGATTTGTGTGATTCATAGGGAGAAATAGTAAGGGAGCTAGGAACAAATATATCAAGGAAGCTAGGAAAGTGTTCTCCATACAAGAAGAGCCCCTACTCAAAAACCCATGACATAATATACAAATGCCAAATCTTATCATCACTCCACAAGAGCTAAAGAAAGGTATCCATCATACCCATAATGACCCACTTATGATCGCAGCTCAAATCAGGTTTTCCATAGTATCCAAGATTCTAGCAGATATCAGAAGCGTGATTAACATCATTTTCAAGCACGCTTTCGATCAGATGGGCATTCCAGAGGATAAGCTGGAGCCTAGTCTAAAAACCTATCTTTGGGTTTACTAATTAAGGGTCGACACCGGTAGGGAAAGTAATGCTACTGGTACATATGGACCTGCCACCATGCTGCAGAACTTTAGAGACTCTCTTTGTGATCATCGATCAGCCTTCGTATTACAATGCATTCTTTAGTCATCCTACGCTGGATGAGGTGGATGCTTTTGTCTCACCAAAATACCTGATGGCAAAGTTGTTGACTAAAAGGGGTTGGGGTACTATTTGGGGAGAATAATTTAGCTCCCGCAAAATGTATTTTGTAACTCCCGATCAATAGAAAAGGGAGTTCTCTTCTTACTATGATGCTTCTACTTTTTTTCAGCCTTTGGATGATGGGTTTTACATTCAACATTCGAAGCAAAAAACAAGATCTAATAAAATGAATAAACATGTGATTGAAAGGTACATGTCACTTAGAGGGAAGAGGAAAAAGACTGATGCTAACTTTGTAAAAGAAGGCGAGATCATCATAGAACTGGATTGCTGAGGTGAAATGGAGTGTATAAAGCCTACAGAGGATCTTGAGGAAGTATGTTAGATCCTACTGATTCAACCAAAATAGTCAAAGTGGGAAAAGAATTAGAGAACAACTTGAAAGCAGACTTGATTTAATTCCTTAAAGATAGCAAAGATGTATTTACATGGACCCATTTAGATATGGTCCGGATTGACCCATCAGTTATGTGCCACGCACTAAATATTGATCCAAACGTGACTCCTGTCCAACTAAAGAAGAGGTAGTTTGACAAAGTTCAATCTGACGCCTTGAAAGTGGAGGTTAAAAAGCAACATGAAAATGGATTCATTTGAGAAGTTTTTTTAATCTAAAATGGCTGACTAACCTTGTGTTGGTAAAGAAATCGAATGGCAAGTGGAGAACCTACGTCGATTACATTGGTCTGAACAAGGCATACCCGAAAGACTATTATCCTCTACCTAGAATAGACCAGTTAGTTGATGCGACTAGTGGGCACAAGCTATTATCTCTCATGGACGCTTATTTAGGATATAATCAAATCCTCATGTTCAACCCAGAAGAAGAACATACAAGCTTCATTATCGATTGAGGAGCTTTCCATTATAAAGCAATGCCTTACGGATTAAAGAATGCAGGAGCTAATCATCAAAGATCAGTTGATAGAATATTCAAGGAATAGATTGGTCGAAATATGGTGGTTTACGTAGATAATATGCTAGTAAATTCCTATAAAGCTGAGAGTCACCTTAAAGATCTTAAAGAAATGTTTGAAGTATTACGAAGGTATCAAATAAAACTAAATCCTTAGAAATTTTCTTTAGGGGTTCATTTCGAAAAGTTCTTAGGTTATACTGTTAGTGCACAAGGGATTGTAGCCAGTCTCGACTAGATCCAAGCTATCAAAGACCTGGCCGAGCCCAAAACAAGCAAAGACGAATGAGTTTGAACGGTAGAATTGCAGCTTTAAGCAAATTCATTTCTAAGGCAACTGTTAAATGCATCCCATTCTTCAATGTAATCAAGTAAAGAAAGAACTTTGAGTGGGGAGAAGACTGTAAGAAAGCCTTCCAAGAATTAAAAAATCATTTGGAAAAGCCACCAATATTATCCAACCCGAGAATGGAGAAAGCTTATACTTATATATGGCAGTCTCAAAACATATGGTTAGTGCGGTTCTGATTAGAGAAGAAAAAGAAACTCAATTTCTCGTTTATTATATGAGCAGATGATTGAAGGATGCCGAAGTCCGATACCTAGTCATAGAAAAGTTGGCTTATGGTTTAATACTTGCAGCATGGAAATTCAAAGCATACTTCTAAGCACATCCAGAGTATTGACTAAGTTTCTGCTCAAGCAGGATTTTAGTAAACCCAAGACTTCGGGTAGGCTAGTAAAATGGGGAATTGAACTTAGCCAATATGACATTGAATTTCGTCCATGGGTAGCAACGAAAGGGCAAGGATTAGTGGATTTTATCAATGAATGTATAGGCTTCGTTAAAGAGCAGTCGAGAAAGAAAAAAAATCAAAAGTCCATATGGCAACTATGTTTGGATGAGGCATCAAATAAGCAGGGAGCTGGAGCATGGTATGTCATAATCATACCAGATAGACACCGCCTACGCTATGCAATGAAGCAAGGATTTCTTGCAACAAACAACCCGGCTGAATACGAGTTAATGATGGTAGGACTAACTCTAGCCTTACAACTCAAGATCCCACGAATTCAAATCTTTAGTGACTATCAACTAATGGTAAATAAGATAAAGCAATATATCAGACTAAAGATGTTAGACTGTCCCTATATATAAAGAAGGTGTTAAAAATGCTTACCCTATTTAAAGATTTTTTTGTACACCAAGTTCCAAGGGGAAATAATTCTTAAGCAGATTTAGGAGCAAAATTGGCTAGTTCAAAAGGAGCTCCAGAAACCCATATCGTACCAGTAGGGTATTAAGAAAGTCCTAATATTGAAGAGAAAATGCTCGAACTAGGGAAAGAACTATTGGTTTAACTAGATTCCAAGCCATGATTCAAGAAAGAGTAGAAAGAGAATTTTATGAAGAAATTCCATATGAAGGCCCCTTCATCCAAGAACAGATAACTGCTACATGAACACTTGGATGACACCTATTGTGGAATATCTTATCAATGGAACATTAGCATATGACAAAGCGGAAGCTAGGAGAATCAGGCGTCAAGCTTCGACCTTTACTATGATGGATGGAATTCTCTATAACCCTTTTCCTTACTTAAGATGTGTAAGTTCTGAGGATGGGATAAAATTACTAAAAGAAGCACATGCAGGATTTTGTGGAGACCATTCCAATGGGATAAAGTTGGCTAAGAAAGTAATAAGGCAAGGTTTCTATTGGACTTAAATGACCAGTCAAGCAATAGAGCACGTAAAGAAATGCGAAGAGTGTCAAAAATACTCAAAGATTCCATGTTTACCACCAAGCCAATTAATATCGATCTTCGGTCCATGACCCTTTGATGTATGGGGAATCGATTGATTGGACCATTGCGAATTTCTAAAGGAGGGGCAAAGTATCCTGTAGTCGCCAATAATTACTTTACTAAATGGGTAAAAGCAGAACCACTTCCTAAAATCACTTCTGGGTAAGTACTTAGGTTTGTTATTAAGAACATTGTCACTAGATTTGGGATCCCTTACAAGATTATATCAGAAAATGGAAAACAATTTGAAAGTGAAGAGTTTTCTCGATTTTACCATAAGAATGGAATCATCAAAAAAATTCTTCTGTAGCACATCCAAAGGCTAATAGAGCCGTGGAAGCAGCCAACAAGACAAATAGAAAAATGAACAAATATGGCCAAAGGAAATTGGGTGGAAGAATTACCACTTGTACTCCAGGCATATCGTGCATCCACCAAAACTGCTACATGTCATAACCCTTGCTCTTCAACATATGAATGTGAAGCAATGTTACCAGTCAAAATCGAAATACTTCCGATTAAAGAATTGCATACGTGTTCAATCCAAACCAAGGGTTAAAGAAAGCGCCATTGGACTTCATACATAAACTAAGAGATGAAGCAGCTATTCGAACTGCCAAGTATCAAAGCAGAATATCAAAATACCATAACTCAAATGTAAAGACAAGATGTAACATCCCCCACTTGAAGGCCCAAAACTAACGCTATGGATGTTGCAATCAGCCATAGTTACTAAATTTTCGGTGACCAAATGTGGTAATGTTAGATACATTGATATAATAGAAGTACATGGATATGAAATTTTCTTAAAACCATTAAACAAATTTCTCATTCCATTTCAATCATACTTCAAATTCTTTACATAATCCCAAATTCGAGATCCACGTTTAGAGAAAATTTAATTATTAAAAATTACGCCAAGAGCGACATATGAAGATGCCCACTTGGATAACTGGAGTTTAAACGTAGGCAATTAAAAAACTTTGCCTTTACATCAAAACACAGTGGAATCAAATAGAAAAGAACTCCAATTAGCTAGTTTGCCTCCTGCATGTCTCCGAAAGCTTATTCGTCTAAAGAAGAACCTAAAAACTTCAACTCTCAATCTATTCAAAATCAATTGATCACCCGAGAGTTTAAGGGGAAAACATAAACTTTGAGTCGGATATAAAGCCTAGTATGAATAATAACCTACCATCTTGAACCATTTAGATATCTAGTGAGACTACGCCACTCAACGGAATGGGTTTTCCACTCACTAGTATCTTTTCCAAAAATTTATAATAACCATATAATGTGCTCCTCCATCCACAATGGTTAAAAACATAGAAATTTGAAATCTCATGATGATATGCAAACAAGCAAAATATCCTGGATTCCCCATCCCCATTCATTTGACTATCTTTCCCAGTTATAGTTTCTAGGGTCATTATTAACCTATTAATTTTTTTGGGATGACTAATAACATGTTCAAAGCTTATGGACTATCTGTCCAATTTTATAGTTTCATGGGATCACTAAGAACCTATTGGCCCCATCCAATAAATTCAGTATTTCATGGGTTCTCTCTCAACCTATTGGTATGTCCAGTAACTTCTCTTATATCATAGTTTTCATGGGTTGACTATGACCTATTGATCTTGGTGAATAAATTTATCCGGATATAGTTTTCATGGCATCACTACGAATCTATTGGCACCTGCCAATAACTCTCTCCAAACATAGTTTTCATGGGTTTACTATGAACTTATCTAAACTGAAAACTTCTTGATCAGTCTTTGGGCATCTTATGTTCCAGTCTACCTGACATCTTGGATGCAACTCTATTCATTCAGGAGTTAACTCAATTTACATTCACTACTGGGTCAACCTAGCTGGTTATTTTGTCCTTACTCCCCAAAATACAATTATGGGTCCATTATACAATGAATATGTTTATAGAAGAAGCACACACAATAACATAACAATACCATCATTTATGGTTTAATATCCTTAAAATCATTTCCACATGAAATGTGGTTAATGCCTTTAACCCATTATTTTTATCAAGGAAAGTTTCTTCAAAAATCCAAAAATTAAAAACCATTTCAAAGCTATTTTATATAGCCATGAGTTTTCCTTTAAAAATGAGATCGGGTTCTTTGTTTTGAAAACTAATGCTTTCGAAACCTTAGACCTATATTTTTGAAAACATTAGAATATATCTTTCGAAAGAATTCAAATCTTCGTTTAAAAACACTTAAACATATGCCTTTCAAAACACTTTAAAATATCTCTTTCGAAAGCATCAAGCCTTCCTTTCAAAACAATGAAAACATTCCTTTCAAAAGTATTAAAGCATATTATTCCAACTTATAGAAGCATAACTTCGAAACCATTTAAAAGTACCTCTTTAGAAGTCATTGGGTTTATCCTTAAAATAACTTTACGGCCAAAGTGAATATAAACGAAAGTAACCCTTTCGAAACCATTAACCTTCAAGTAAAAGAGTTTGGGGAAAATAGATGGCTTCGGAACCATCCTTTCAAAAGCATTAGTCTTTAAGTAAAACAATTGGAAAGATATCTTCGAAACACATTTCGAAGCCATTGCCATTGAAACCTTAGTTGAAATGGCTACTGGAGCTCTTTCGAAAGCACTATGAAGCGGCTTGTTATATTTATAAGACAAAAGCTTGCCTTTTGAACTCACTGATAACTTTCACCCTATTCGAAAGGTATGAAGACGGCAGCAAGATTTTGACTTGGTGCAAAACTACCCTTTCGAAAGCTTCTCTTTAAAACGTGATATACGGCAACACATTCGAAAACTACCCTTTAAAAAAAAAGGTGGCAACCCCTTCGAAAGCTATATAAAAGTAATTCACCCTTTTCGATTTTAAAAGCAAAACAAAGACCGTCGAAAGCTATTTAAAATGGCCTCGACCCCTTCGAGCATGGTTTTGACTCTATACGTTCCACCTTTCTTCAATCCACTATGTGCCAAAGCATTGATACTATGTGTATTGGTTTTGACTTGGTTAGGGACGAAAATATATGGTTGAAAGGTGGCAAACGAAATTGGCAAAGAAGTAAATCTGTACAAAACTGTTTTGTTGCCTTTTTAAGTAAATGCTTTTCAACTAACTTGCCTATTTGTAAAAATATAATTGGTTGTCATAAACTTTACAAAAATCTTTTCTAAAAGACTAACGAATTCATCTAGAATTAATTAAAAATAATTAATAAAGAAGCCCTTCCCTTTAACAAAACAATTAAGACATTTAAGTCCTTCAACTTAATTAAATTAAGTTCCATAGTAAATCACTTAGAAAAAATCCCCAAAAATCATCATAATTCACTTTTAATATGTTATCTAACATATATAAATTTCAGACCCAAAATCCTTTATATAATAGACGAAATAAATTTTAAACCCAATTATTTATTTCTTCCTTCAAAAATTCATAATAAATTATCCATAGCTTGGATAATTATGAAAATTTAAACCCATCCCCAGAATAATGTTTTTCATAACATGTTAAATCCTTGTGGCATTCGAAACCCAACATATATATATATATAGACACACACACACACAATTGTAACCCTAAAATCGAATCAAATATTTATCAAACATGGCATACATACCAAGCATATCATCATTAAAATCATCATGAAAGTTTTAAACTTAAAACCGGAAATCGGATGCTCTTTAAAATGAAAATGAGATGGTTATTGACCTTGCTTTGGATAAAAAACTTGAGATTTTATCTTGCTGAATTCTCCTTGCTTTCTTCCTTAGCTTTTAATTGATTTTCTTTTCTTTTTCCCTTAGGTTATGGCCGACTTGAGCTCCTCGTTTTCTTATATTTTTTCTTTGTGAACGTATGGAATGAAAAATGGAATAAGGGTTTAAGGGTTAAGTGTTATGGTGGACGGCTATTTCTCGTAATATCCTTGCCTTATTCTCTTATTAGTTGGCTTATAAAACCACTTTCATAAACCCATTCTTTTAAAAAAATTATTCAGTTAAGCACGGCCTCTATTTAGTTTTCGAATCTCAATCCCCTTATCGCTCTAATCTTTACATTATTCTATTTAATTTATCTAATTAAATCTCCTGAATAATGTTATTTAAAATTAGGGGTGTTCGCAAGATCAATTCAAGAAGGAGATCTAGTGCTCCGAAGAGTGATGGCAAACACTAGAAATCCTGTAGACAGACCGCTAGGATCAAACTAGAAGGGTCCTCTAATTATGTGCAAAGTAATTCCTTCGGAAGCTAACAAATTATGTCGACTAGATGGCAACATGGTTCCAAGAACATGGAACGCGGAACATTTGCGGCTGTATTTTCCGACATTTGATGAATAAAGCACCTTTTTTTTAATACAATCTACATGGTCGAGAGTAGAATTCTCCTTAAACTTGGAAACTACCTTAAATGTTCGTAAGCCTTTGTCCATGCCAAGATGGCTAGTACAAAGTGCCTCCTAGAGGGAGGTTAGTGTAATCCTTTATACATACCATGCTATGCCAGGTTAAAGTATCTGCAAGCCTTTGATCGTGCCATGTTATGGCTAGATCAAGGCGCCTCTTGAAGGGTGGATGGTAAGCCTTTGAATGCGCTACATTATGACTAGTTCAAGGCACCGAACAGCCTTCAGTCCCACCTATAAGGTCTACAAAGCACCTCCTGGAGGGAGGACGGAGTAAGCCCTTGATCCTGCCATGCCATGGTCTGGTCAAGGCATCAGACAAGCCTTAATCTGCCTATAAGGCCTGGCTGGAGCGCCTCCTATAGGGAGGTTCGGTAAGTTCTTGGGTCCTGCTTGTGGACAAGCTAACCAAGCGCGCCGAACAACAACGGACTAAGACATCTAAGCCCGAGGGGTGGCACACAAAGCATTAACAATATACGAAGCCTAAAGGATGACACATTTTGAAAGAATCAGGTACCTGGAACCAGAGAGGTAACACAAAGAAAAAGATTCGAATAATCAAAGTCCAAAGAGTGGTGCAGAACAAAAGGCTCAGATGGAGAACTTCTGAAATTCCATTATTCGAATAATGATTTCTAAACTTTTCCTTTTATTGTCAGGAACGTATTTCTAATCTTCTATTATTTATGGACGATAATTCCCAGATTACATTCATTATTAGATATGAATTTATGGCCTTCAGCTAATATCCAGAAGATGACTTTTGGACTTCACTCATCAATACCTAAATTTGGGTATCGGGTCTTCTACTATGAATTCATGGTCTTCCACTATATCCAAAAGATGATTTCTGGACTTCACTTATCAATGCCTGAATCTGGGTGTCAGGTCTTCTACTATTGATTTCAAGAATTCACTCATTAATGCCCAAATCAGGGTTTCGAGTATTCTGTTATCATGGATCTCTGGTCTTCTACTAACTTTCAGATGATAATTTTAGATCTCTCTTAATAATACCTGAATCTAGGTCTTGGGTCTTCTACTATTAACTTCTGGACTACACTTATCAACATACGAGTCTGGATTTTAGATTTTCTATTATTTCAGATAAGGATTTTTGGACTCTTATTATTTTTCCTCAAATGAGGATTCCTGGTCTTCTATGACTTATTTCCAAATGATGATCTCTGGACTTTTATTATTACCAGACAGTTGTTCTTAATCTTCTATCAATTATTTTCAGAAGAGAATTTCTAAAATTCTATTATTAATGTCAGATTTGGATTTCTGACCCTCTATTATTAATTTCATAATTAGATTTCTGGCATTCTATTAATATGACCAAAGATGAATTTCTGATCTTCTCTCATTATTACCAAAGTTGGATTTTATGACTTCTATTATTGTCAGACAAGAATTTCGAGTCTTTAATCATTCCCAACCATGGATTTCTCATCACTTATTATCTTTAGATGATGATCTATTAATTTCCATTATTCCTAGATTTAGATTGTTGGAATTTTGTAATCATAAATTCTAATACTATCTCCAACAATATGGAAAAACTACTAAGTATATTCTTACATAAATTTCAAATTAATAATAAGAAACGTTGTCTACTTTATACTTTGCAGGAAAATAAGATTGATAAGGAAGACCATTGAAGATGAAATAATGCAAAAGTGAATTCTTGGATTTTTGTCCTAAAGAATAAAAGCTTCTTTCATATAAGGGTGGCTAAATGTTAACCATAAAGTTCACTCAAGAATGAAGGTATGAAAGAAGGCTTTTGAAGGTATCAAAAGAAGAGTTCTATATGTGTTTAAAGAAGGCTTGCGGAAGCGTTATAGAGGCTTTGCAAAAGTTGAAAAAGGATTCCGCCATGGTCCAAAAAAGGGGGATTCGAAGGTATTGAATTAGCTTCCGAAGAGATTGGATTGGGATTGTAAGCGTTGGATGCTTCCACAGAAGATGAAAATAAGGAACTCTTCCAACATTTTCACTTCCACGTTAATCAAATCTTTCGTGATTCTGCCACTATCTACCTTTCTTAGAAGAAGACTCTACCTACACTTCCCATTCGAAAGCATGGCTTTACAAAGACTAGCCTTTCAAATTGGTTGAACCCTTTCGCAAGAATAAAAAGGCTTCGTATATGTTGACATTGTTTCCGCAAGCATCTAAAGATAGGCTTTCGCATCAATCAAGGGGATTACTTTCGAAAGCTACTATCTACAACCGTCATCAGTCCATCCAGAAGCTTCTTCCATTATAAGTGACCTTGTGTAATGAACTTTCCGCCACCACTAGATCCCATCAAATCCATCCAAATGCCCTTTCGCGCTTTCATAAATAACAACCTACCATATTAGCGCCAGATCTCAGCAGCAATGAAGATGTCCAAGAAGCCTTAATATGTTACAACCCTTTCGAAACCTAGAAAATATCCTTTCGATGGTAACAAAAGCCTCTAAAGATGAATATAAGTGGTGAGGAAACTGATTCGATACCCAATGGCAAAAGGAAGATTCAAGTTTTACGAAAGCTTAAACAAAGAAAGAAGAAGCACTCTAACATCAATGACAGCGAAAGATAGGTAAAGAGACATTTCAACAGCTTTGGAAGGATGGATGCGGAAGGGTCTAACCCACATCTATAAATATAAATCTAGGGGTCCAAGTTCGAGACTGATTTTTGATTCTTGTATTTCATTGTAAAATCGAGTTCTTATAACCTTAAATCAAACTAGGGACAAATTACTTGTAATCCATTTGTGGGAAATAATAAGAGTGGATGCATGGATTTTATGTCGATTTCGAACATAAGAATGATCATCTCGGCAATTAGCTTGCCTAATGATCAATTGCACATGATACACACTTATCTTCATAATCCTTTATTAGAATATGCTACGCTATAGAACCCATTTGGATATCTTGACTTTAAAGCATATTATAATTATGTCCAAATCCATTGTAGCACTAAAGTAACGTGATGATGATAATTCAAAGTTATTGAGTCCATTGGACTTATGACACTTATCCAAAATAAGGCTCTATGGCACATTGAATCCACTCTTTACTCAAATATATAATAAAGGGTTTCGAATCCTTTTGAAAAGGCATTGGGCTTTCAAAGGGAGATGCCTTTCGAAAGGGTTCTCCTTATATCTATCAAATCAACACCTTCAAAAGGATGCTTTTGGTAGACATTTGTATACTTTCGAAGAGAACTTGACTTTCAAAGGAGATCCTTTCATAGCACTGTATCGACGCCCTCTGGAGGGTGCTTTTGACCAAATTCTCTCATCTAGAACTCATGTTGATCCCTTCGAAATGGGTCTGTATATAAGATGGTAATATCAAATTACCGTTTTTTCAATACGAGCTGTTTCAAAATCTTTTGAAAGGGTTCTTCTTTCGATTGACCCTAATTCAATGCATCATTAGGTGCTGACAATTTATATCGTTAACAATGTATATCATCAATAAATTAGAATTTTTTGTAATACCACAATGGCCTCCACGTGGTCTTTGTGGCTTTCCATTTTTGGCCTCACATTAATTTAGAAAATCTTGCCTCTTCAACTCTCCTTTAAGTAGTTCTTATATTCTCCATTATTTTCCTAAGCAATTTGTATACATTATTGCTACCTCTTTTTGCATGCAGCACCTCCTGATCACCTTCCAAACTCTTGTAACTCCACCTCACGTCGAAGAGTTATAGCCTTTTCCTTCCAACTATCCCACTGAAATAAAAATCTTCTTCATTTATGGGACATCTTTAACTCTCTTGAGTTACACCTCTCTCTAGTCATACAATTTAGCCTTACCGAACCAATTCCCTTTACCTTAATATCTACACCACTAGCAGACTCTACCTTACTCACTTGCTCCTTAAAATAAACGAATGCTTCCTTTTAGTGACACATATGAAAACATGCACCCGAATGCTTCCCCTCATCATTGATGCCTTCATCAAACTTGTCTTTGTCTTCCTCTAGTGCTTTCATCCTTTCTTTGTCCTTTATAAATTTTTTCACAAAATCTCAATTAGTGACTGAGTATTTCACAGTAATAGCAGATGAATACCTTTTCTATGTTCGATCTATTTGATCATCTTTCCATATTTAGACGTTTACCTCTTTTAGCAAAATTTACCTCTTCAATCAGATTTCCATTTTCCCTTTCCTCTTTAGCCTTTTATTCCATTAGGTTCATTCTCCACATTTCCTCATTAAGTAGACTACTAACTACGACCCATTGAAAAAACTCCATCTAAATTTGAGTTGTTCAATGCAACTACAAGAATTTTGCAATTCTCTGGTAATGAACTCATCAACGTTAAGGCTTGTGTTTAATCATCCACCTAGTAATTTGCAATAGCGAATTGGTTCATAATAACATGAAAATCATTGGGATGCTCTCCAATTGATCCACCTTCCTTAAGCATCAGATTCACCCATTTTCTCATAAGAAGTGCTTTATATATTGCAGAGTTCTTTACATAAATTTCATCCAGTTTCTTCCAAATTTCAAAAGTAGACGTTTCGTTAGCAACAATATAAAAGATCTTATTCTCCAGAAAAACAATGAATAGTCATCGCAGCCTTCCTATCCAAGGTTTCCCATTCTGCCTCAGATAAATTACTAGGTTTCTCTCTTTTGTTCTCCATTGGTTGGTGTAGACCATTGAGGTATAGAAAATCCTCTGTCTTTGCCTTTTATAACAACCAGTTTCTCCCATTAAGTTTTTCCACACTAATCTTCTCCATAACTAAATTCTCTTTAAAGAAAATTGTATAATGGGATCTGTTACAAACTGTTAGGGTTTTTTCTAAGATTTCTATACAATTAGATTTTGAAAGATATAATAAGTGAAGAAAAATAATAATAAATAGATTTCTCCAAACAAAATCTTTACTAATCCACTAAATGATTACAAGAGAAAATCTAAAAATTGAGAAGATATCTCAATCCCCAAAACCCTAAAACAATAAAAAAAATTCCAGAGTTAATTGTGTGGAAACCAACAATGATGAATGGTTACAAAGCTATATTCATTGCTTTGAATACTGCAAAAAATTCGGCTTGGACATGCGAGTAAGAAGATGTCTTTGATATGTATATTTGGGGAAAGAATTGATTCAATAAGATTGAGAACAAGGTCAATTTGATCCATATAAATTTGCAACGTGGATGAAAACTAAGAAAAAGGGAAAGAGACATAAAAACTTGTGTTTCTAACATAGGAGATTAATACAAGCGTAACATACTATGAAAATAAAGATAAAAACTTGTAGTGGATACCTTGTTTTAGACGCGAAATAAATACAAGAAATTAAGGTTAAACAATTAGGGTGGAAGACGAAGAGTTTGTGAATTAGCACCTGAATGTTAAAAACATAATAATGAGGCCATGAATTGAGATAGAATAAAAAATCCATCTGGAAAGATGCTCGGCACTAAAAAATTCAATGGAGAAGGAGAAAAAGTTTAAGGGTACTCAAGTTTGTTAGTATATTATAGATATGTTTATCATGTTACTTAGTTCATAAGCTAAACTTGGTATAATGAATCTAATATCAGTCAAAATATTCAGTATACTGCTCCATAAATAATGAAACAAAAAATCAAAAATAAAATTTATTATAATAAAATAAACATGAAAGAGACACACGTAGTTTATACCTATCATCGATAGCTAGTGTTGGAAGTTCACAAACCAATATCATCTGCGAGATCCCATACTTCTAATACTATTTAGGAATTCTTACTCCATTAAAGAAATTGAAGCTTGGAATTTTATGCTAAATGGAAGGAAAATTAAGTGTACCTATAATGAAAGGAAGAGACGTATAACTAAGAGTTATAATTTAAAGGATAAAAGTGATATTAGTTAATAGCAAAATGTTTTGTATTAAGGGAATTGAAACAACATGGATGTAGGAATTTTGTAAGAAAATTCGTATGTTTTTATAATGCAGACAGACATTATTTTAGCTCTTCTACTTAGCACAAAAAAAGAATGAGGATGTCATGATGAGATTCACAATATACAATGGATAAATCAAATTTAGTAACGGTAGCTAAGAAAAATAAATAAAACCTTTGATCTTTCTTGTAATTTTATTACAAAAATATATAATTGAATAATGATTGGGGGTCTAGTTGAGAAAAAAATAGAGAAAATAAAGAGTTAGAAATGGAAAATCATGGCTCAATTTTCATTATCTATAAACGTTGAAGCATTGAAGCAAAGTTGCAATTTTAAGAAAACATGAAATAAAGAGGTTTACAAATTTAATCTCACCTTTAACATAATATAACATATAGATATTTATTATCTCTCAGTAAATCTCATAATTGCCTTTAGGGTTTCAATTCTAGTGATAAACGCTTAAAATGGCGTGTGATAGGGTTTACGACATGATATAAAAGAATTGAGCTCGCCCGTATCTTTTCAGCAGAAGCCAAGTCATCTTTTTCTAGTAACATTGTCTTCTTTTCATTTATCACTTTTGGTTGAAAAAAATTTAAGTCATCCCTCCCCTCACCACCTCGCTCAATGTCCTAGGTTTAGATGTTGGATCTATTGGAAGTGGGCCAACCCACAACAGAAGTTATGAACTCTAGTTCATTTAGAACATTTCTAAATTTTGTTTAAATAAAATCTTTCTTTTATTTAAAATTAGAAATTATATATTTTATTTACTTTATGTCTTGATACACACGCACACACATGTGTGTCATACACACACATATGTGTGTGCATATATGTAACATATCAACCCATGTAATGTATAACATGCTCGTGTATAGATACTGCGAGCTACATCACAGCGGACATGTTAGCTCATTCAATATGCAAGTATGTATTGTCCAAATATATGTATGTGTAACAACCCTAATTTTGATTAACACTATTTATTACATTTAATTAGATAAATTATATGAAATAATGTAAATGGTTAGGGGAATTAAGATTTGTCTAATTAGAGGGTAGCCGTGCCTAATTAAATGATGAAAAAAAGAGAATTAAAATGAAATAGCTAAGGGTAATAAGATAAGGGAAAAATAGGAATATGTTATATTCTTATACCCTAAACCTCGTGCTACTTCATTTTCCGCATTCACAAACAAAATTAAACCAAGTAAGGCTGGCCACCATTAGAAGAAGAAAAAGGAAAAGATAAGCAAGAATTAAGGAAAGGAGCTTAATCAAATCAACTCAAGATAAAATCTAAAACTCCTTAACAACAAGCTAAAGGTGAATAATAGATCACATCACATTTTTTATGATTTTTGGAATTTAGTTGAGATTCAAATTTATTTTGCAAATTATTTGCCATGTTTTGATTGTTTAAATGGATATATGCTTGTTGATGATTTATGCTATTTTATATAGGCTTTATGATAAGGTTTGATTGGAAAAACCTACCAAATGACATCCATATGCCTTGCGTTTTTGATATAAGGTCAGAAATATTATTTTAGAGATGGGTTTCAAGTTTCATAATTCATCTAAATTAATGTGGATTTATTATGAATTTTCTAGTAAAGAAAATGATTAAATTGGGTTTAAATTAATTTCAAAAATTATAAATTAGCTTTGGGTCATAAATTTAGATATGTTAGAAAACATATTAAAATTGATTTATGGGAATTTTTGGAGTTTTTTTCTATGTATTATATTAAAGATATAAAATTATTTAAGGGATGAGACATAAATGTTTTATATGTTTATAAAAGGAGAAAGGGTGATTTGTAAATGTTTAATTAGTTGATTGCTGAAATTAAGTGGCACTTTTAGAAAAGATTTTGAAAAAGAATCGGCAACCAATCATATATTGACAAACAAAGCAAGTTAGTTGGAAAGAAATTACTTTATACAGTTAAACATAAATTTTATTGGGTTTTACTGCTTCTCCACTTATAGCAGCACCTTTCGACCTCATACTGCCGCCTCCATCTAAGTCAAAACTAATACACATGATATCAGCTTTGGTAAGTAGTAGATTGGAGTTAGGCGAAAGATATGGTGCTGAAACATGCTTTCGAAGGGGTTGAAATATCTTTGGTAAATTTAGAATCATTTTGGCTATAAATAAGGCTTTCAAAGGAACTAGCTTTCGACTTGGTCAATTGTTTTAAAGAAAAGAGCTTTCGAAAGAGGTTGGCACCTTTTGTTTTAAATAGAGCTTTCGAAGGAGTCGAAACCCCTGCTGCCACATTCAACCTTTCAGAGCAATGCCTTCAAATAGATTCTTTTGCTTTAAACTTATCAGCCGCTTCTCCAATGCTTTCGAAGGGGTTGGCTTCGACACCATCTACTTTCTTTTATTTAGGAAAATGCTTTCGAAAGAGATGCTTTCATCCCAGTTCTTTTAAGACACTTTTGATATTTTGAAAATTAAACCCAAAGGTTTCAAAAGGAATGTTTTAAATGGTTTCAAAACTATATTCCACAAGCTTTCACTTGTAACCAATGCTTTCGAAAGGTTAGTTTAAGTAAAACACTTTAATGCTTTCGAAAGGTATCTAATGAAGGTTTCGAAAAGGGGATTCTCCAATGTTTTCGAAAGGTTTACCTATAGTGTTTGAATGGAAGGTTTCCAATGTTTTTGAAAGGAAAATTTGAATTTCTTTTTAAGAGGATATCTAAGATTTTATAAAGCTTTCGAAAGGACGCTTTCAATGGTTTCGAAAGGTCTATTATAAATGGTTTCGAATGGTATGTTTTGGCCTTTCGGCCTAGAGTTCAAAGTAAAGTAGTTAACTGGTTTCGAAAGAGGTACTTTCAAAGGTTTTGAAAGAGATTGTTTAAAGCTTTTAAATAAAGGTTTGGAATGTTTTCATCAACAATGTTTTGTGTAACGCATATATCATGGAAAAGACATTTGAGTAAAGCAAAAGTATATTTTCCTTGTTTAAGTATAATTCTAAGGGTTAAATCAATTTGAAAGATTTTCAAGGAAAATTTGATGGGTAGTTAACCCTAAGTAAATGACTCAAATATTTGAATACTAGATAGGACTGAATAGGGTCGCACCCTATACATTAGCTATAGCCCCTAGCTAATTTAGTCCAAAATTCCAGTGTGTTTGGCTTAGTCACGTGTAAGACTTAAATGATGTTACACACTGAAAGAAATATACAGAGAAGGAGGATAGGTTATTGGTGAGCCCGTAAAACCATTATCATCAGTTGACCCTGGGAGAAGTAAGTTAGGGACAGATCATTCAAAAGTGTGTCTAACAGATGTTAGATTATTAATTTTGTCTGGTAGGCCCGAGTCAGCCAATGGTTAGTAGTTAGCCAAACAAAACTATATTGTTCGGACAAATAGTCCATTTATTACCTAATTTACGAGCATATATGATATTGCTATTATTATTTTAATAAGTTTGATTGCAGGATTCTGATTTGCAAAAGGATATGTTTTAAAAGGATATTAGTAAGGGAAAACCCATTCTGCTAAGCGGCGTGGTCTCACTTAATATTAGTAAACCGAGATATAGTAGTATTATTCACACCAGGATTTATGTCTGACTCGGAGTTTATGTTTTCCCCTTAAACTCTCGGGTGTTCATAATTAATTTGAGTAGATTGAGAGTTAAGGTTTTTCAGGTTCATTATGTTGGACGAATAGAGCTTCCAAAGACATGCAAGAGGAAGAGTTAGCTATTTAGGAGTTGTTATTTGTATTTCCGTTGTGATGTATTAAGACTTATATGTCATTTGAGTACTCTGATCATCCAAGGGGAACATTTTTATATGCCGCTCTTGGCGTAATTTGTAATAATTATATTTGATCAAAACCTAGGAATTGATTATGGATTATGTAATTGAATATGAATATTGATTTGAAATGTAATCATAAAAGTTGTTTTAATCTGTGCTGATTTTATTTCATATTCAAGTGCTTCTGATATTATAGATACCATTAACATTACCATATTTTGTTAACGAAAGTTAATACTATGGATGACTACAGTATTTGTAGCGCTTAGATTTGGGCCTCAAGATATGGGATGTTACAACTTGGTATCGGAGTATAGGTTTATGAAAAACTTCAAAGAAATTTCAAACTTCAAATGATTTTGAAAACATAATCCTAAGAAATTAGGGAAAAGATCAGCATATGTGACAATGCTATAGTAATGTACTTTTATTTACTATATATAAGTATACGCTTTATCTCTATTCTCCCATCTCTCTGAGGCTATTCTTCTGTATCTTACAAAGACTCAAATGAAGATATTACGGACGTAAGTTATGGATGCTAGAAGTGGAAGAGTTAACATTGGTGGGGGAAACACCACAACTGATGGGAATGCCATACCAAATACTATAATGAATCAAGGTTAGGCACAAGCTGCTAATGTGGGTGCTGGAGTACTACAAGTCGATATGGGAGAAATGTATCAATTTTTTGTTAACATAATGCAAGCAGGAGTTGCTGTAGGGTTAGCTGAAAAAGGAAATCAAGGAGCTCCAGTGGTCAATAACTATGTTGTTTTGAGTAGAGATTATGTACGGCTGGGAGGAAAGCCATTTATTGGTACTGAAGACGCAATCGAAGTGGAGAATTGGTTACTTCATTACGAGAGGATTTTTGCTGATTTGGGGCTCAATGATGAGTAGAAAAGACGACTCACTATTAGACAACTACTAGGTGCAGCACTGTATTGATGGAACAGTGTTACTATTGAAGTCAATGAGGAGACTATGACTCGGGCTGAGTTCAGAAGGAGGTTTGAAGAAAGATTGATGTAAAAGATTGCTAAGTTTACTCTGCTCAAGATGTTTGCTGAATTGGAGCAGGGAGATATGACAGTGCTTGAGTATGCAACCAGAGTTAAGGAGCTAACAGGATACGGATACGCTACAATTGGCATTGTCATCACTGAAGCCTGAGCTAACTAAGGCCATGTTGTCACATATTAGAGATCCGTTCAATGTAGTTATCGAGATGGCTTTGAGGTTGGAAGATATGCTTGCTTTTCTTGAAGGAAACATGGAAAAGGAGGTTCAAAGAGGGTAGAACATGAAGCAGAAATTTTTCCATATGAAAGGAGCTAGAAGAGTGGAGCTGCTAAGAAAGGAAAGGCAGAAATTTTCTGTTATAAGTGTGATAAGAAATGACACTATACTCATGAGTGCCGAACAGCTAAAGGGAAGAAAGCTATTGAGAAGAAAGGAGTAAGGTGTTTCAACTGTGATCAGATTGGATAATATAAGAACTAGTGCAAGGAGCCAGCCAAGGTTGGAAAAGGCAAGATGTTTGCATTGGACCCAGCTACCTCGAGACCAACAGCAGAGGAGAAGGGAAAACTGTGTTGAGAGGTACGCTTTTTATTCATAATGTATCACTTAGAGTTCTATTTGATACTGGTGCATCGCATTCTTTTATATCTCATTGTTCGGTAGATAAGCTTAATCTAGAACCCTCGTACCTAGTTACTTCCTTAAGGGTTGCAAATCTGATAGGAGGATATGCAACTCTTGGGATGAGATATGACCACCTAGGTTTTGAATTGTTAGGTCATACATTTGATTTCAGTTTGCATGTGTTTGAGTTCATAGGGTTCGGAATTATTTTGGGTATGATTAGTTAAGTAAATACGATGCTTGGATATTTTGCCATGGTAGGAAAATATCAATTAGACACCCTGACTGTAGTGATCAGATTTTATACTTTGTAGAAAACCTTGGTTTTGAGGTTAATTCTTTGTTAGGTGTTGTGGTGGTAGAAGACAAGTTGACTCGAGTTTTCATTTTTAGAGAATTCGCAGATGTCTTTGAACCCGTAGTAGGATTGCTGTCGAAACGAGCCACTGAGTTTTGAATAAATTTAGTACCAGAAGCAGAATAGGTGAGTAGACCGCCAAGCAGAATGACACCTATCGAGATGAGGGAGCTAAAGGTGCTTTTGGTGGATTTGGAAGGCATGAACTTTATCGGGCCAAGCAGTTCGCCTTGAGAGGCAGCCGTTTTTGCAAAGAAACCGGATGGATCGTTAAGATTATGTATCGATTATCGTAAGTTCAATAAGAAGACGATAAAAAATCGACATCCATTACCCATAATTGATGATTTATTCGACTAGTCGAGTGCATCCAAAGTATTTTTCCAATTGGAGTTAGCAACAAGGTTCCATCAGCTTAGAGTGGTAGAAGACAGTATTCCTTTGACGACGTTTAGAAATAAATATGGATCGTATAAATGGTTAGTAATGCCATTCAGACTAACTAATGCACCAGCATTTTTTTGTAGATTTGATGAACCGAGTTTTCCAAGAGCACTTGGATAGGTTCATGTTGGTTTTCATAGATTATATTTTGATATACTCTAAAGATAAAAGAGAGCATGAAGTGAAGGCGAAATTTTCGAAGTGTCATTTTTGGAAGAAAGAAGTAAATTTTTTTGGTCACGTAGTCTCAGAGAAAGGGTTATCTGTAGATCCAGCTAAGATCGAGGCAGCAAATATTTGGAAGAGACCCGAGAGAGTGACTGAGATAATGAGTTTTCTTAGATTAGCGGGTTAGTATCAGAGATTCATTAAGAATTTTTCGCGGATAGCGACACCGATGACCAAGCTAACATGAAAGGATGTGAAGTTCGTTTGGACTAATAAGTGTGAGGAAGTATTCCAGAGATTGAAACACTTATTGACTAATGCACCTGTGTTAGTTGTTCCAAAAGGGAATCAGAATTTGGTAGTGTACATGGATGCATATGGAACGAGATTAGGAGCTTTGTTAATGCAAAAGGAGTAAAGTGATTGCCTATGCTTCTCAATAGCTTAGACCGCATGAGGTTAGATATCCAACACACAATTTGGAATCAGCTACTATAATTTTTGCGCTGAAGGTGTGGAGACATAACCTTATGTGAGAAAGATTTGAGTCGTATATGGATCACAAGTCGTCGAGATATTTATTCTCGTAGAAGGAGCTGAATATGAGGCAATAGAGGTGGTTAGATTTTTTAGTCACTTATGACTTTAGTATTGAGTATAAACTAAGAAAAGGCAACAAGGTTACCGATGCACTTAGCAGAAAACATAAAAACGCGGTATTGGCAATGATAGCTGAGTGGAAAGATTTAGAAGCATTGACTACATGCAGGACACAGTAGAGATATGAAGCTAGATCTAATAAGGAGATAACTATGTTATCATGTTTAGAAGTTCGACTGGAGATGATCGAAAAGATTGGTTCTAAGCAAAAGGAGGATCCATTATTAGTTGAACGGATTAGAAGGTTAAGAGATGGAACAGAAAGCAATGACTTGAAAGATTTCAGACTTGACCAAAATGGATGGTCAAAAGAAGAAAGGAAGACAGTTTGTTCCGAATGTGGGAAACATTAGAAAGGAGGTTCATGAGGAATGCCATCGTTCAAAGTTCACTATTCATCCGGGAGGAACTAAGATGTATCAGGATATGAAAATAAGTTTCTTTTGGAAAGGTATGAAAGGGGATGTAGGCTTATGTGTGAAACAATGTTTGAACTGCCAACAGGTAAAAGCCGAACATCAGAAACCAGGTGGGTTACTTCAGCCTTTAGATGTTCTAGTATGGAAGTGAGATTCTATCTCAATGGATTTTATAGACAGGTTTCCAAGGTCAAATAGAGGAAACGAAAGCATATGGGTCATAGTGGACTGGTTGACCAAGAGTGCCCATTTCATTCCAGTTAAGTCAACTAGGACGACACATGCTTTAGCTAAGTTGTTTATGAAGATTGTAGTTAGACTGCATGGAATTCCTAGTAGTATAATAAGCGGTAGAGATTTCTTATTCACTAGCGAGTTCCAGAAGAGTCTACAGGACACTTTAGGCACCAAGCTCAAAATGAGTACCGCTTGCGATCTGTAGATAGTTGGGTAAATGGAAAGAGTTAATAAAGTCTTAGAAGATTTGTTACGAGCTTGTGCGCTAGATTTTAGAAGATCATGAGAAGACCATCTACACTTAGTCTAGTTTTCGTATAACAACAGTTATCAGGCTAGTATAAGGATACAGTTTGAAGCTTTGTATGAAAGGCCATGAAATTCTCCCGTTTGTTGGTTAGTCACCGGGGATAGGTTAGTTCTTGGTCTATATTTGGTAGAGAAGCTGTGAAAAAGATTGAGTTCATTCGAGCCAGAATGAAGGAAGCTCAACCTAAGCAGAAGAGCTATGCAGATAGAAGACAGAAAGACTTAGAGTTCACAGTTGGAGATCAAGTTTTCTTTAAGATATCACTGATGAAAGATGTAATCAGGTTTGGAAAATAAGCAAAATTGGCCCTGAGATTCTATTTCCTATTGTAGAAAGGATTGGGAAACTCACATATAGGAAGAGTTACTAAGAAGTTTGGTAGAAGTCCATAATGTTTTTCTTATTTCTAATCTAAGGACGTTTCTTCAGCATCCAAAGACTACTATAACACCGACAACATTAGATGACTTAGTGGTGGAACCGAACTTGACTATAGTAAGAAAACTAGTTCGTATAGTCAAGAGAGATGAGAAGAGGCTAAGGAACAAGATGGTCAGATTAGTCAAAGTCCAACGGAGTAACGACGAGAGAGACTGTACTTGGAAAACTATGACAGGATTCGAGAAACTTATCCTGACTTGTTTCATGGTATGTTTTATCTTTATGATTGATTTTGATGAGTACCCCATCGTAATTTCAAGGACGAAATTCTTTAAGGAGGGGAGTCTATAATAACCCTAATTTTGATTAACATTATTTAGAACATTTAATTAGATAAATTAAATGAAATAATGCAAATGGTTAAGGGAATTGAGATTTGTTTGATTAGAAGTTAGCCGTGCCTAATTAAACAATGAACAAAAGAGAATTAAAATGAAATAGATAAGGGTAATAAGATAAGGGAAAAATAGGAATGGGTTATATTCTTATACCCTAAACCCTCATTCCACTTTCATTTTCCACATTCACAAAAAAATTAAACCAAGTAAGGCCGAGCACCATTAGAAGAAGTAAAAGGGGAAGATAAGCAAGAATTAAGGAAGGGTGTTTAATCAAATCAACTCAAGAGAAAATCTCAAACTCCTTAACAACAAGCTAAAGGTGAATAATAAATTACGTCTCACTTTTATGAATTCCGGTTTCTAGTTGAGATCAGAATTTATTTTGCAATGATTTGTCGTGTTTTGATTGTTTAAGTGGATATATATGCTTGTTGATGATTTATGTTATTTCATATAGATTTTATGATAAGTTATGATAGAAAAAACGTATCAAATGAGATCCATATGCCTTATGTTCTTGATATAAGGTCAGAAATATTATTTTGGAGATGGGTTTCAAGTTTCAAAATTTTCTGAATTAATGTGGATTTATTATGAATTTTCTAGTAAAGAAAACGATTAAATTGAGTTTAAATTAATTTCAGCAATTATATGTTAGCTTTGGGTCAGAAATTTAAATATGTTAGAAAACATATTAAAAGTGATTTATGGGATTTTTTAAAGAATTTTTCTAAGTATTATATTAAAGATATAAAATTATTTAAGGTGTGAGATAGGGGTGGGCACGGTCGGTTAACCGAACCTATCGGTTAATTTGAACGGTTTACCTGTAAAAAGCAACGGTTCGGTTAACCGTTCCATCGGTTAAAAATGGTTGCACGAACCGACCGAACCGGTTAAATTTAACCGCGGTTAACCAGTTAAATTTAACGGTTCGGTTAACGGTTAACCGTTGCAAGTTAACCATTTAAGGCAAACAGTTAACCGTTGCACAACAATACAATATCTTGACCGATGGCATGCAATATCAATATATATCAGGGATGGTATATGGCAACATTGCTCATTAGCATGACTGATGGCATACAATATCAATATATGTCAGGTCACATATGAAACAATCCAATTAGCACAGCAAAGATCATCACATAATTCAGTGATTCATAATCCAATGACACACACTACAGTCCACAACAATACACTGAATACAGTCCTCGGTTCTTCAATTCATAGTTAATTCAATTGTACAATACTACAAGCCAACAATACAACGCAGTCTAAAATACTACAAAATGCAATGAAAATAGTAAATACAATACAGATACTTTAAAGATTGAGCTTGAGATAGCGAGCTTCAGCCTTCAACTCTATATTTCCATCCATTTTAACAATAGCACAAACACCTGATTAGATATAGATTATAGCATGTAAGCTCAAATACCTTTTTGAAGCATCCATCCAAATTAGACAAGGATTATATCAAAAGATAAATAGAACACAATAGCCTAATGCTAGTGAACACATTTTTGTCTATCATAATCGGATCAATATCTACTCTGGATTTCTCCTGCAAAATGCAGACTCATTTATACGTGGTTTTGATCTTAGACACGGTAAATAAAATAAATTATATAATTACAACTCAGGTTGAATATAAGTCGTGTACTTCGGTTTTCCTATGGAAAAAGGGCCATGGTTTCTTCACATGTATTGTATAAACAATAAACATGTCATCAGCTAATCAGTGCGGTAACGAGAGTAAGTTGGAACAAAAAGCACGTACAGGAAGAGTAAACTAAACATTTTTGAAACATTGTACATAGATGAGGTGTTTCTACCTGAACTGTGTAACTGGTATACAATATGAGGTGTTCCTACTTGAACTGTGTAACTAAAAATAAACTACTGATATATTTACTGATACATTTACACTGACTAAACTGGTATACACTAAAATGTAACTGGTATACACTAAAATGTAACTGGTATACACTATACACTAAAATTTAAACAACTGATACATTAGAGCATTGCATTAGAAATGACTGAACTGTATTAGAGTAATGTATTAGAGCATTGCATTAGAACTGTATTAGATCAATGTTAACTAAAATGTGTAACTATGTTGAAGACATGGATTTAAAGTTTGAACTGTGTATCAACTGTGTATGACTGTGTACACAGTACATAGTAACACAGTTCATATGCTAATATCTAATACATAGTTTAAAACTATAAATTAAAACCGATAAACTAAAAGTCAAAACTATGGATGCACAGACTATTTAATTTCTCTTTCTTATACCTGATATAACAATAATTCATTAATTCTGAATTATAGGACATCGTTGATATAGCATCCACTTATCACCTGAAATCAAACAGTCAAACAATCCAATTAGTGAATAAATAAAAATCGAACATCATTGAATGTTACAATATCAAATACACCATTACTATATCTGTGGAATTATTAACTATCATTATAAAGTTATATGATTGTATATGAAGAAAGTATATGATTTTTTTGAAAGTATATTATTGTTTTGAAAGTGTAAACACTAAACTATATGAACATTTCTACCAAATGAAACTAACCGCGGTGAAGGTGAATACAACGATGACGAACATGGACCATCCATGGTGAACGTAAAATTTGATGGCGACTCACGTTCACAACCATGTACAAAATCTACATGGCAAACAAGTTAATTAGAGCAATGTATTTCAAATCCAACAAATGAAGAACTATATTATTTTACAAATGCAAATATCACCTGATAGGAGTTCATCATAATAAGAAACATCATCGATGGGAACCTCAATGCGATGATCGACAAAAATTGGTTTGGACCTTAACCAATTCTGAGTATAAACCAATGCCTCAACCATCCGTGGACTCAAAGTACTACGAAATGGATCTATAATTCTTCCTCCGGTGCTAAAAGTGGATTCGGAAGCAACTGTGGATACCGGAATAGCAAGAAGATCTTGAGCGACTAAAGATAAAACACGATATTTGGAACTATTTACCTTCCACCATAGTAAAACATCAAAATTATTTGGTGTACCCTCAATCGGTGCATTTAAATACTTTTTTAGTTCGTTTCCTTCGTCATCGTGTTGTTGAACTTGTCTTAGAAAAGTGTTCATTCTTCTAGAAAGAACATCACTAACATCCTCAACACGTTCACTAGCAACGGGCGTACTAGGTTGTGGCTCCTCACACGTTTGTGTTCCAAATGTAGAATCATTAACATAAAAATCAAACAACCTTAGCAAAATATTCTTCACACTTTTTAATACGTTTTCCGCAATATTTTTTTCATACATGTCTTCAACACATAACTTCAAAAATTGGAATTTATACCTCGGGTCAAGCACACACGTAACAAATAAAATTTTGTTCATATGACTTTCGCTTCCCCAATATTTATCAAACTTCATTTTCATACTAGATGCCATTTTAGCAAGATAAGGATTCGTTTTATCAACCAATACTTTAAGTTCTTCTTGAATTCCACTAAGCTCGGAAAAACAAACATTTGCGGTAATGGACAAAGTTTTGCTAAATTTTAAAGTAACATCATAAAAATACTTTAAGAATTTAACAAATAATTCAGCATTTTTCCATTCCACAGTTGTCGGAGGATGAATTTCATCATCAAAGTAAGCAACAAAAATACCATCATTTTCTCTCATATCATCAAAAACTTTTTTGTACTTTAAAGCCACTTCCAACATCAAATACGCTGAATTCCATCTAGTCGGTACATCTAAAATAAGCATTGATTTATTCTCAATTCCCAAACTTAAGCATAACTCTCTAAATTTACTCAATCGTGATGGAGATGATCTCACAAATCTGACTGCAGTACGAATTCCAGCTATAGTACTACTAATTTCTTTTAGCCCGTCATTGACGATTAAATTGGTTATATGAGCACAACAACGAATGTGCATGAAATCATCATTCAAAACACAACCACCATTATAATCATTTAATTTGCTTTTCACATAATTAATTACCACTTCATTTGCACTAGCATTATCGACTATGATAGACACTATTCTTTTGAGTTCCCATTTTTTGCTACAGTGGACAATAACTTTTCCAATATTTTCTCCTTTATGACTAGTAATCACACAAAAATTTATAATCCTTTTATATAGCTTCCAATCTCCGTCGCTAAAGTGTGCAGTTAAAACCATATAATTCACATTCTGAATAGATGTCCATGTATCAGTAGTTAGACAAACACCATGCAATGATTTTGAGAACAATTTTTTAAGAGATTCTAACGAATCCCAATATAACTGAAGCACATCCCTACAAATTGTTCTACGTGAAGGAACTTCAAAACTAGGACACAATTCCCGACAAAATTGAACAAAACCTTCACCCTCCACAAAACTAAAAGGGAGTTCATCAATAACTAGCATTCGAGCTAATCATTTTCTACATTGATCTTTATTGAATGACCGTGCGATAAGATTGCAACTACCATCACTATCGTTATGTGTTCCAAAAGCTAAAGTTTTTTGTCTCTTATCACTATCACGTGGAATGGACTTACATGAATGTTTTATATGGTAATTTAAATGTGTAGTGCCATTTGATTTAGAACCACATGCAAATTGTTGACCACAATAGTTTCATATACATTTCTGAAAATTGAAATTACCATCTTTAGTGAAATATTCCCATACCGGAGAAGGCTTTCTAGAAGAAGACTTGCGCACCGGGTGTAGAGGAGGTTTTCTAACATTGATGCCATCTTCGTCAGTTTCCACATCATCCGCTTCTCCTGCAAACTCATCGTCATCTATTGTTTCTCTAGCACCACCTATTTGTGCCTGTTATAGTGCATGAAAAACAAAAATACATTTTAGATTAGTAATATATGGTTCATATCTACGTGTATCAGTTGCGGTTGCAATTGCAATCACTGTAAAATTATTGAATAACTGACAGCCTTTAATTAACTACAAATGTAAACAACATTATACAGTTTATTAAATTCAGGTTAATTATCTATGTGTATCAGTTGCAGTTACAATTGCAATTGAAATCAGCCAATCACTGTAAAATTATTGAATAACTGACAGCCTTTAATTAACTACAAGTGTAAACTACATTATACAATTTTAAAATGTAAACAACAGTGAAACAGTTTATTAAATTCAGGTTAATTCAAGCATATACATTATACAGTCAAGTTAAAATGATTATACAGTCAAGTTAAAATGAGTCACATACTATAGCAAGAAGAATAAAACAAACATTATATCGACGTGAAACATGAATACAAACAGGGGCAGAGCATTTCTATTTTACAGTGCATATATTAAGCTTTGGAACATCTCTACTATTATTGATCAATATATAGTTTGCATATAATTGATTAAAGATTTACTAACAGTCAAGTTAAAATGATAGCACGGTTAAACAGTTTAATAGTTAGTTTATCATCTAAATTATTCATTTCAGCAGCTACAAATATATAAGTTTATAACAGTTACAAAGTTTTTTACAGTTACACATTTTAATCTAAATTATTCATTTCAGCAATTACACATTTTTTACAGTTACACGTTTTAATCAAAATTATTCATTTCAGCAATTATTCATTTTAATCTAAACTACTCAAGCAATTGCACATTTTTTAAAGTTACACATTTTAATCTAAATTATCATCTAAATTATTTATAACATCGACATGGAACATGAATACAAACAGGGGCAGAGCATTTCTATTTTACAGTGCATATATTTAGCTTTGGAACATCTCTACTATTATTGATCAATATATAGTTTACATATAATTGATTAAATATTTACTAACAGTCAAGTTTAAATGATAGCACAGTTAAACAGTTTAATAATTAGTTTATCATCTAAATTATTCATTTCAGCAGCTACAAATGTAAATATATAAGTTTATAACAGTTACAAAGTTTTTTACAGTTACACATTTTAATCTAAATTATTCATTTCAGCAATTACACATTTTTTTACACTTACACATTTTACATTTTACAGTTACAGCAATTACACATTTTACAGTTACACTACACATTTTTTACAGTTACACATTTGAATCTAAGTTTATCATCTAAATTATTCATTTCATCTAAGTTATTCATTTCAGCAGCTAATTATTACAGTTACACAGTTTAATCCAGCAGCAAGCTAATTAATCCAGCAGCTATCAAATGATTAATACAGTTTATAAAAAATAATTATACAGTTTATTCAGTTTATTGAGTATAACGAATTATACAGTCCATACATTACAACCTAAATAAAACATATAAAAACTAAAAAATAAACATAATCAAATGATTAATACAAGCTTACGTTTTTTTCTTTTACTGCTACTATTCACCATATCTGAAGACTGAATTTGTAAATCAGTAGATCGATTCGATCTGAATTTGTGTCGATCGGCGATTCGCTACGTAATTGATGGGTGGGGAGGCTTTTTGTGATCTGGGTTTTTCAAGAACGATCAGGGATTGAAGACGATAAGCTTTCGCTGAATCGCTGAAGCTCCGTAGCGGCGTAGCCCTTGGTTTGTAGAACAGTAGAATGAATTGTGAAAGCAGCGGCCACTCACTAGTCACTAGGGTTTCTAATTTTCTTTTTTTTTATGCGATATTAATGATGGTCTGGCTGCGGGTGCTTGGCTTCGTAGTTCGTAAGTCACTATTCGAAAATATTTTCGGTTAACGCTTAACCGTTAACTAACATTTGGTTAAACGTTAACCGAACCGAATTTTATCGGTTAACGTCGGTCGGTTAACCGAATGTTCGGTTAACCGAATTTATCGGTTAATGCGGTTCGGTTATGGTCGGTTAGATCGGTTTAGTCGGTTAGGTCGGTTAAATGCCCACCCCTAGTGTGAGACTTAAATGTTTTATATGTTTATAAAAGGAGAAGGGGCAATTTGTAAATGTTTTAATTGGTTAATTGCTGAAATCCAGTAGCACTTTTAGAAAAGGTTTTGAAAAAGAATTGGCAACCAATCATATGTTGACAAACAAGGAAAGTTAGTTGGAAAGAAATTACTTATAAAATCAAAAATCAATTTTATTGGGTTTTACTGCTTCTCCACTTATAGCAGCACCTTTCGACCTCATACTGCCGCCTCCATCTAAGTCGAAACTAATACACATGATATCAGCTTTGGTAGGTAGTGGATTAGAGTTAGGCAAAAGGTATGGTGCCGAAACATGCTTTTGAAGGGGTTGAAATAGCTTTGGTAAACTTAGAACCATTTTGGTTATAAATGAGGCTTTTAAAGGAACTAGCTTTTGACTTGGTCAATTGTTTTAAAGAAAAGAGCTTTCGAAAGAGGTTGTCGCCTTTTGTTTTAAATAGAGCTTTCGAAGGGGTAGAAACCCTACGGCCGCATTCAACCTTTCGAAGTAATGCTTTCGAAGGGGTTCTTTTGCTTTAAACTTATAAGCCGCTTCTCCAATGCTTTCAAAGGGTTGGTTTCAACACCATTCACTTTCTTTTATTTAGGAAAATGCTTTGAAAGAGATGCTTTCGTCCTAGTTATTTTAAGGTCCTTTTGATATTTTGAAAGTTAAACCCAAAGATTTCAAAAGTAATGTTTTAAATGGTTTCGAAAATATATTCCACAGCTTTCACTTGAAACCAATGCTTTTAAAAGGTTTGTTCAAGTAAAGGACTTTAACACTTTCAAAAGGTATCTAATGAAGGTTTCGAATGGGCGATTCCCTAATGTTTTTGAATGGTTTACCTATAGTGTTTGAATGGAAGGTTTCCAATGTTTTAGAAAGAATTTGAAGTGTTTTAAAAGAGGATACCTAAGGTTTTATAAAGCTTTCGAAAGGACACTTTCAGTGGTTTCAAAAGGTCTATTATAAATGGTTTCGAAAGGTAGGTTTTGGCTTTTCGGCCTAGAGTTCAAAGTAAAGTAGTTGACTGGTTTCGAAAGGTGTGCTTTCAAAAGTTTCGAAAGGGATTGTTTAAAGCTTTTAAAAAAGGTTTCGAATGTTTTCATCAACAATGTTATGTGTAAAGCATATATCATGGCAAAGAGATTTAAGTAAAGTAAAACTATATTTTCCTTGTTTAAATATGATTTAAAGGGTTAAATCAATTTGAAAGGTTTTCAAGGAAAATTTGGTGGGTAGTTAACCCTAAATGACTCAGATATTTGAATACTAGATGGGACTTGTATAGGGTCGCGCCCTATACATTGGCTATAGCCTCTAGCTAATTTAGTCCAAAATTCCAGTGTGTAGGGCATAATCACGGTTAAGACTTAAATAATGTTACACACTGAAAGGAATATACAGAGAAGGAGATGGTTATTGGTGAGCCTGCAAAACCATTAGGATCAGTTAACCCTAGGAGAAGTAAGTAAGGGACAGACCGTTCAAAAGTGTGTCTAACAGATGTTAGATTATTTATTTTTTCTAGTAGGCGCGAGTCAGCCAATGGTTAGTAGTTAGCCAAACAAAAATATATTGTTCGGATAGATAGTCCATTTATTACCTAGTTTATAAGCATATATGATATTGCTATTATTGTTTTAATTAATTTGATTGCAGGATTCTGATTTGCAAAAAGATATGTTTTAGAGGGATATTAGTGAGGGGAAACACATTCCGCTAAGCGGCATGGTCTCACTTAATATTAGTAAACCGAGATGTAATTGTATTATTTACACCAGGCTTTATGTCTGACTCAAAGTTTATGTTTTCCCTTTAAACTCTCGGGTGCTCAAGATTAATCTGAGTGGATTGAGAGTTAAGGTTTCTCCTAACTAATCATCGATAAAAAGATGTCAGGTATATAAGTGATTATCAAACATCGCCCAATTAATTAATCTTTTCACTCGTTTAATTATCTTTCAGAGATATATCTTTTACTATTCCATTCATCTTCTCAAAAGTATATGGAACCATTAATCCTCATTTATCAAATTCTCTGGTTAATTAAACCCTTTAATTTTGGAATAATTTCCAAATCATTTTACCTTTTACCTGGGAAAACATTTCCAAATAATTTATTTGAATCTTAACAAAGATTTCTCATTTTCAAATCATACCTCTTAATTGAGTTGAAATCATGTTATATCAAATTGTTAAATTGAAAACCAGTTAATATTGGATAAAAAGAATCTATACAAATTATATTAATTTTACTTAATGTTAATTTCATATTCAACCTTTACTATCTATCGAATAACAGTGAAATCACATTTTAAATTCACATGGATAGTACAGGTTCCCTCCTCGGAATTTGATACAAAGCATGGGAAGATTATTTCTATATAATCCAAGTTGTATGAAATTAAATTTGTAAATTTAAATCTTTTATATTTGTCTCATTTCCAACATTTTGACCTTATCCATTCCTCGCCCAGGAAAGAGACCAGGTGGGCCAGGGCATTGGCTGCTCCTAAACATCTCCTTAGTTAAGCACCTCACATCTTGATCTCATGAATAGCAAAATCCTGTCTACTTATCGGCTTTTACAGCCAATATTAAATCACTTATTTATAACAATTTTTCTTCTAATCATTTATTTAACTCTTTTAAAATAACTATGAGACCTCCAATTCATCTTTAAAACACTTAATTATTTATTTGAAAACATTTATAAATGGTTTAGAAAAGAATAATTAAATTAAAACCATGATTTACAAAAGTTACTAAACCTGCTGCGAAAAGTGCTGCAAATAGTGTTTTTAGCTTCTTTGATCGAAAACAACTTTTCTATCATTTGGAAGTCCATTTTCATAAATCAAATCCCTTTTAAAACATTTTAATATACTTATAGAATTTATTCCTTACTATTAAAGAATTAAAAGTACACGTTTTAAAGAATTTTCCTTTTTGGTTTCCGAACGACCAAACCGCTATTACTTTGGAAACTTATTTTGCTCCTATTTCAAAATATACTAATGAAATCTTGATCCTTTTCTTTTTTAATCTACGATTATAAGAGTTTGAACAATCATTATTTCAAAGAATTCCAGCTCTAATTCCATTCTATAAATGGATTTAAACTTTTACGGCGCGAAATTGGGAACTACTGTTACGCGATGCGCCTATTTTGACTCCATTCCATATCTTTTCAAAAACTTTCCAAATTGAGTGTTAATGTTTATAAAATATTTATAAACCATTTAAACTAATATTTTTCATATTATATCTCATATTCTCTTTTAAGCTATTTCATAAATTATATTATTATAATATTCATTTTCAGCCTTTTTATATTTCAAAACCATTACAAGTCTCAATAAACTCAATACACATGTTTATATGGATTATTTTCCATAAATTAACCATGGTTAATCACTTAACCATTTCTTATAATGATTTCTCATAATTTTTCCCAACTTATCAACCATATAACCAGCCATATAAACTACCAATTTTCAACAAAGTACGTCAATTAACTAATTAAACATGCATATCATCATTTTAAGTTTTAAATAATTAAATCTAAACTCGAGTACTCGTTATTAGTTCCATCCTCCAAACTTTTCCCATAGCTTATTGAAATTAATCCGACCGCACTTCGGTGGCACTTCTCCTTTTTTCCTTACTCCGAAGCTCCTTGAACTTGCTCCTTATCCTTTGATGTACTCGGCCTTCACCTTTAGAGTGATGGTGCTCAGCCTTAGGTGGGGAATATGGGTGGCCTAAGCTATATAGGGGGAGTGGAGGTGATTTCACTTGGTTTGGAGGAGTTTTGATCTCATTTGTGTATGTATATAATTTTATTTCTGTTTGGAGATATTTTTCATTATTATTTTCCTAAGGAAGAAGCCATTAAAGATCTTGGAAAAGAGGAAGAAGAAGATGAAGAAATGAGTGAAAATTATGAAAGAATGGGTGGGTAATTATAGGAAAAAACTTGAAAAAATATCTAAATGTGAATTTCCTTTTCTACCCTCAACCCACACCCCTCCTTTCCCATCATCTTCCATGTTATTTCCCCCTCCTTATGTGCCTCCCTCAATTCACTTCACGTTATGGCATGTGCATTGACTTTGCGTAGCTTAAGGATGAAGTTTCGTAAAACATCTTAGATATTTTTACCATATATGTTTATATAAATGTATATATGTGTTATGTGTGTACATATGGGTACATGTATATGTTACGATGTGTATGTGTGTGTCATATATGTTCACAAGACATATAAACAACGTTGCAACAAATTCGAACAACTTACGTTCATTAAACTGTTGAAAATCGGAAGACCAATTCTCGGTCACAATTTCACTTATAAATTAAATTGCTTATAACTGTAAAAAAAATTGAAAAATAATTTCTCATCTTTACTAATTGATTAAAATGGTCTCATTTGAATTTTCGAACCATGAAAAACCATATTAAATAATTGTTTACAAAAAGTGCTGTTATATGGATAAAGCAATACCAATTTTCTTATGTTTTTAAATCAAGTATATATATATATATATATATATATATCTTTTACCCAAATATTATAAATGTTTTATTTTCACTATAAAACTAATTAAAATGGATTAATATCATTTTTAAACAATTATTTGGATAATTATAATAATTATTAAATCGTTAAATCTCAATTTAAATTAATTAATTAGTTAATAAATATGATAATATTTTGATGATGTCATAAATACATTTTACTGTCATAAATAAAATAAATAATTTTATTTCATATTCTCACATATATGGACAAATAAGTGTATGTATCCAGCCCCATGTGTGACTTCTGTTGATTATAGAGCTATTTATTGATCAAATGATTTTCGGTAATTTTATCAATATTTTTTCAAATTATATATTTTTGTAAATACTTATTCAAAGTAAGTTTACCATTCTTATTTATTGTTAAAAACATCATAATTTAAGTTAGAAAAAAGCTTAACTTGGATATTTTAAAAGTAAATATAATTTTTCAAAGTGACAAGTTTGTGGGTCGTTATAGACTTCCCTCCTTAAAAGAATTTTGTCTTCAAATTTACAACGCAAAACCCAAAGGTGTTTGCCTAAAATATTTATTTTTAAACTTACACCCATACGATGTATATAGATCAACCCAATACCTGATTTGATCTACTATTTGAATCTACAACTTTACTTTCGAACTAGTACTGATTCCCTGATCCTCTAGTGCGGACACCGATCAGGCTTTCCGATTAGAATTTTAGTTTTCCTTGCATAACTCTCAACTATGATAGAAAACTCAAGTATCCAACCACAAACCCTCATCAATGTTCGTCATCAAGAATCGAGTGATAGATCCTTTTCCAGACTTATGTAAAGGCCTCAAAGTTCCACACTCGAATCTTAGATCAGAATCGTGCGATGAAATGATCTACTTACAACATACGTACTTATTAATATTCAAAAATCATTATGAAAACGTTCTATAAACTTTTGTCTTTTATTTTAACACTTTAATAATCATTTCAAAATATTTTCCCCAATATATTTCTATCTCCTTCTCAAAAGAAATCAATTATCCTTTGCTTGGAATAATACTATTATAATTTTATTTTAAACTTCTTTTGAAATTTCTTTGTTAATAAATCCCATTTTAATTTTCAAACTTATTTCATAACTTTTCCTTTATCATTTTAAATCCTTTCAAAGCATTAAGATATGAATTCTCAAAATCCCTTTTTATTAAACTTATATTTCAAATCCATCTTTTACAAAAATCCTTTTAAATTTGCAACTTACTCTTTATTTTATAAAATGTACTTTAATAATATACATATTCTTAAATGATTTTCTTGATTTAAATACTTTTTATAAAGAGACTTCTTTATAACATTCCTTTAAACTTGTTATTTCTAGATATCTTATTAAATTGATTAGATATAAGATAGAAGAAATTTACAAAGGGAATAATCCAAAAAGAGATTTATTAATTAACATCATGTTTATACATCCCACCCAACCTTAACCTTTATCACAGACTTAAAGGATAATCTAGAGATTAAAAAATCAATATATATGTACTAAGATTGCTATACGCACTATTCTTGGACTCCCTTTGAGGTAGACGGTGCTTTATCCTTAGTACCTCAGTCAACCGTCCCTATCTTTTTCTTTTGCAGTCCATCCATAAATATCCCCATTCATCACATGAACCACAAAACCATGTACTCCTACTAATTATAGTTGGGACTATAGGGGGTTTTGTCTGAATGGCATGTACATTAATCGGCATTTCTCCTTTTCTTAAAGGGAAATCTTTGACTATATGTCCTAATTCTTTGCAGCAGTAAAAACTCTTTTCTTTTCCTATTAGGATTTTTGATTTCTTCTTTGTTTTAGGCCACTTATGTATAAACTGCCCTTTCCCTTTACACTTGAAATAAACTATATCATTCCGAAGAGGTTTCTCTTTCTTCCTTATTGTCCTGTCTATACACAGGACTGCATAATGTCCTTCTTTTAGACATCTAAAGTAGTAGATGCCACAATACGTTCCTAGTCTTGCCTTTTCTTCTACTACTTTTTATGCACGCATTCTTCATGCCTACTTTGGATTATCTCAATACTCACCACCTTGCATATAAAGAGCCATCATGCCCCTAAGTGATATACCAAGGTATCATTAGAAATTTTATACCATCGATTTGTAAAAAAACTTTTTATCCATATAACTTACTTCAACTTGTTTGGATTTGAACTTGCTTGGATCCTCTAATGATTAGGAGAATAATTTACTAAGTGTATGATATTGTTTTCCCAAGCCAACATATGATTGATTCTTAGAAGATTATTCCAATCATCACAAAGTAAATCAAGGACTTATTCATTGAACTTTCCAAAGGGAATGTATCTTATAATTTTCAGAAATAACTATATTCTTTTTGTATATAAAATATAATCCTTTTAAAACAGTGTGTCGATTTGCCTTGTTTAAGTATTTAGGAATCCCTATCGATTACATGGAGCTCTTCATGCACTGACCAGAACTTATAAACCACTTAACTGATTAATCAACAAAAAAGAAATTCATATTCACTAACAAATACGTGCTCATATATATTATACTCTCAAACTCATTCTAGAGTGTTATTTGTCCTATCTCCAATGAGTCACTTATTCTAGTGTATTACTAACCTAATCTATAATCAGTTTTAACTCACCAAAGCCTAGGTGTTCTCTCAACCAAAGCTCTGATACCAAATGTAAAGACCTTTTTCTTCGAACCTCAAAAATCGACACTAATACATCCTTAGTATTGACGGCTGCAAATCCAAGTGTTGGAGAGGCATTCTTTAAGGGTAAGAAAGAAATAAAGCCAGAACATAATCTCACACGAATAGAATAATCATATATTTTTAACCACATCTTTTACAATGGAAAATTTTGAATATAATATCCGAGTCTAACTTA
The DNA here is from genome assembly GCA_030765085.1 of Allium cepa. Taxonomy (NCBI): domain Eukaryota; kingdom Viridiplantae; phylum Streptophyta; class Magnoliopsida; order Asparagales; family Amaryllidaceae; genus Allium; species Allium cepa. The sequence goes on along the minus strand of CM060932.1, from coordinate 685,974,872 downwards.
GATTAGGCCTAAAAAGTTAAAAATCCTTTGTCCTTACAAATGTTGAAAACAACAAAACAAATATAGCGGAAAATAGAATACATTCATATGTTGGTGAAGATCTCCATTTCTTCTCTGGAAACTCCGAGAGTTCTCAACTAAACCTGAGACTACTCAGATCTAACCCGAGTAATAAAAATACCCAGATTAGGCTTGATAAACCAACGTGAGTCACGATTTATAAATATATATGATGGTGCCATAGATCGACTTTGTTTTCGAACAAAACCCTTTTTGAAAAAGAAGAGTATCTCATAAGCCACGCTGCACATAAATACGGATGGGTTTTTACCTCATGATAACCAAAACATTTAATACTTAAACCATTTGATATTATTTCTAATGACATTGCTTTGAAAATCCATTCCAAGTAAATATATATATAAACACAGCCGAAATTGTTGCAAGTATTAAATTCTAGCAAGGGGTGGCTGAATGTTTGCAAGGCATTACAACTATTTTAGAATACAACCAAAACCATAAATCTCGTATTGGAATTAGAATTCCAACATGCTAGGGAACTAGTGGCCTTTTACTTCCTTTGTGGATTTTTCCACATATAGCAATCATAGCACCAGGTGGCTTTTTGTACTGAGACTCATACACCACTGTACATTTCATATTGTTATACTATTATGTATCCATTGGCTTTACATACAAGGACTCTTACACCATTATACTCTAAAATATCGAGGGTCCAAACACTGCTGGCCTCTAGGCAACAGAAGAATTTTTATTTTCGTATTCGTAATAACTGATAGCCTAAAACATATATCTTACAAACCACATAATTACCCGTATCATTACCGAGATATGAGGCTTGAGAGGCTACGCACATCCTTTCCAAAAAGCCACACTTTGCTTTCCACAAAGCCATGATTTTCCTTTCTTATAACAGGTTCCACTTTGAATGCCACATTGCCATTTCTAACAACACACTGTAGATTTCCACAAATATACAACCTTTGAGCTTGTACGTCTCAAAGAAGGATGTTAAGTATAAAAGAGTTACCTCCTACACCATCAAACATATGTACGTTTGTAGAGATCAATGTACGTGGTTTTAGAAATGCAATGTCAAACACTCATCCACACAAGTTCTGTAGAAACAAGACATACCGAAGGTACTCTCCTATTATATCCTATTAGGAATCACTCATAGGATTAGTAGTGAGTAGTCCTTACTTCGAAGATAACATAACAGAGCACTGCCGCAGCCATATATATATGTATATATATATATATATATATATATTCATATACATACATATGTACATACATACATACATATATGAAATCCTGGGGCTAGTAGCAAGAAGACCTTCATCATGAAGATCTCCATCTTAATAATCATTATCTTCAACATGTTTTCAATTCCAAACGTATGCAGTGGTTCGAAGTGGTTTTCAGATAGGAATCACCCAAATCCTACTCCGGTCTCTCTGAACCAATCATCGGTAAGAAGATGTCAAGTATATAGGTGATTATGAAACATCATTCAATTAATTAATCTTTCCATTCAGTCAATTATCTTTTAGAGATACATTCTTTTACTATTCCATTTATTTTCTCAAAAGTATACGGAATCATTAAACCTCATTTATCAGATTCTCTGGTTAATCAAACTATTTTATTCTTGGAATAATTTCCAAATCATTTTACCTTTTACTTAGGAAAACATTTCTAAATTATTTATTTAAATCTTAACAAAGATTTCTTATTTTCAAATCATAACTCTAAATCGAGTTGAAGCCATGTTATCTTAAGATGGTAAATTCAAAACTAGTTAATATCGAGTAAAAAGAATCTAAAGAAATTACATCAATTTTACTCAATGTTAATTTCTGTATTCGACCTTTAATATCCATCGAATAATGGTGAAATCACCTTTTAAATTCGCATAAATAGTATGGGTTTCCTCTTTGAAATTCAATACCGGGCATAAGAAGATTATTTCTATACAGTCTAAGTTGTATGAAATATTTGTAGATTTGAATCTTTTATACTTGTCTCGTTTCCTACATTTTGACCTTATCTATTGCTCCCTTAAGAAAGAGGCTAGGTAAGCCAAGGCATTGGTTGCTCCAGAATATCTCCTTAGTTTAGGCACCTTATATCCGGATCTCATGAATAGAAAAATCCAATCTACTCATTGGCTTTTAGAGCCAAGATTAAATCACTTATTTACAACAGCTTTCCTTCTAATAATTTATTTAAACTCTTTTAAAATAGTTATGAAACCTCCAAATCATCTTTAAAACGCTTATTTATTTATTTGAAAACAATTATAAAGGACTTGGAAAGAATAATTAAGTTAAAACCATGATTTACAAAAGTTACTAAAACCGGTGCGAAAAGTGCAACAAATAGTGTTTTTAAAGCTTCTTTAGTCAAAACAACATTTCTATCATCTGGAAGTCAATTTCATAACACAAATACCTTTTAAAACATTTTAATATATTTATAGAATTTATTTCATATTTTTAAAGAATTAAAAGTATCCATTTTAAAGAATTTTCCTTTTTGGTTTCCAAACTGCCAAACCGCAACTATTTTGGAATGTTATTTTATGCATATTTCAAAATCTACTAAATGAAATCTTGATCGCTTTCTTTTTTTGAAAACTATGATTATAAAAGTTCGGAAAATATTTATTCCAAAGAATTCCTACTCCGTTTTCATTCTATAAATGGATTTAAACTTTTATGGCATGAAATCGCGAGCTGCCATTATACGACGCGCCTATTTTGACTTCCATTTCATATCTTGTCAAAACATTTTCAAATTGAATTTTAATTTTTATTAAACATTTATAAACAAACATTTCAACCAATATTTTCCATATTAACTCTCATGTTCACTTTTAAGCTATTTCATAATATTATATTATTATAATGTTCATTTGTAACCTTTTTACATTTCAAAACCATTAAGAGGCTCAATGAAATCCATATACATATTTATGTGGATTTATTTTCCGTAAGTTAACCATGGTTAATCACTTAACCATTTCTTATAATGATTTCTCGTAATTTATCTCAACAAAGTTATCAACCATATAATCTACCAATTTTTAACCAAGCATATTAATTAACTAATTAAACATGAATTTCATCATTTTAAGTTTTAAATAATTAAATCTAAACTCAAATACTCACTATTAATTCCACTCCTCCAAACTTTTCTCGTAGTCTATTGAAATTAATCTGACGGCACTTCGGCAGCACTTCCTCCTCTTTTCCTTGCTCTAGAGCTCCTTAAACTTGCTCCTTCTCCTTTGATGTGCTCGATCTTAAGCTTTGGAGCATTGGTGCTTGGCCTTGGGTGGGGAATAGGAGTGGCATGAGTTATAGAGGGGGAGTGGAAGTGATTTCAATTGGTTTTGTGGAGTTTTGATCTCTTTTGTGTATGTATATAATTTTGCTTCTATTTGGAGATATTTTTCTTCATAATTTTTCTAAGGAAGAATCCAGTACAAAGCTTGGAAAAGATGAAGAAGAAGATGAAGAAATGAGTGAAAATTATGAAAGAATGGGGTGGGTATTTATAGAAAAAAACTTAGAAAAATGTCTAAATGTGCGTTTCCTTTTCTAGCCTTAACCCACACCCCTCCTTTCCCATCATCTTACACATTATTTCCACCTCCCCATGTACCTCCATCACTTCACTTCATGGCATGTGCATTGACTTTGCATAGCTTAAGGATGAAGTATTATATAATATCCTAGATATTTTTAACATATATGTATGTATGTATGTATGTATATGTATGTATGTATGTATGTATGTATGTATGTATGTATGTATGTATGTATGTATGTGTTATGTGTGTGTATACATATGTGTATATGTATATGTTAGGGTGTACGTATATGTTACATATGTGCACAGGACATATAAAAAACGTTGCAGTAACTTCGAACAACTTTCATTTGTTAAATCATTGAAAATTGAAAAGCCGATTCCTGGTCACATTTTAAGTTATAAATTGAATTATATATAAATGTAAACAAAATTTGAAAACTAATTTCTCATCGTTATTAATTAATTAAAATGATCTCATTTGAATTATAAAACCATAAAAATCCATATTAAATATTTTTTTTACAAAAAGTGTCGTTATATCGATAAAGCGATATAAATTTTCTTATATTTTTAAATCAAGTATATATCTTTGACCCAAATTATAAATTATTTATTTTCAATATAAAACAAACTAAAATGAATTATTATCATTTTAAAACAGTTATTTAGATAATTATAATAATTATCAAATAGTTAAATCTCAATTTAAATTCATTGATTAATTATTAAATAGGATGACATTATTGATGATGTCATAATATATTTTATTTCCAAAAATAAAATAAATAATTTTATTTCATATTCTTACATATATGGACAAATAAGTGTAACAAGTCCCGTGCGCGATTTTTGTTGATTATAGAGCTATTAATCAATAAAACAATTTTCGGTTATTTTATTTTTCTTGAGTATTTATTTTTGTAAATATTTATTCAAAATAAGTTTACCATTCTTATTTATTTTAAAAACATCATAATTTATGTTAAAAAAAGCTTTTATTTGAATATTTTAAAAGCAGATATAGTTTATCAAAGTGGTAAATTTTTTGATCGTTACATCCTTCCACTAAATAGGTGCATAACCCTTAATTGTTTGAGATATAATTAAACAGTATCATATGATTCATAATCATATAAAAAGAATTATTTCTCAAAACTACGACTTAGTTTATAATTACAAAATAATTGTAAACAAATTTAAATACTTCAGTATTTTCGATTGCATCATTTTTATTATGAAAACCAATACCACATTATAATTTTATTTCATTATGGATATTCATAATATTCATATTGAAATATATATATGTCTATTTTTCTGTCGATGTTAAAAAACAATCATTATTCCATAAATTATGTTTGGTATATTATATGAAAACAATTTTCGTAACTTAATGCAATCAATAAATGTTATATGGCATGCTCTCACTATTTCTTCCATTACTATAATAGCATACTTAATTCGAAGTTCCATCATTCACTTAATATAGATTATTTATTTCACATATTGTAACTAGTTTACAGTAGGGAGTTCTTTGATAATATATCTTGAACTCAGAGAAATAAATCTCATAGAAAATAATTTTCTATATAAAACCACATTTTCGAATAAAAAACATATTTCTTATTCCAATATTAAGTATCAATTATTATTTTACAATTCTTGTTTTCAATGTTTCTTTATGAAGCAGAAGTGACCATTCACTCTCTTCATCCGAACTGTACATTTAAATCACATCTACCCTTTTACATTCATATTTTTTTCAAAAATTTTGAACCATCCAAATGAATATCCTTTCTACAACAACATAACGAACTCTTTACAAAAGCACACTCGAGCATCCTTAACATTTAAGGGGATCAAATATATTACACTTTGCGTAAACTGATCAAACTGACATTTTAGTGGTTGAGTTCTTAGACTATCTTGTAGTTTTGGTCTAGCGTTACGTTTAACATAATATGATCTTTATTGCAATCAATCAAAGTGAATACTCGATCTCATGGTATGATTTATTTGCTTATTTCGGATGAACTAATTTCATTGGAATATCATACATTATGGGCTATGATCATTTATCATATAACATTTATATGCGATTTTATATTGATCAAATTTCCATAATCTTGTATTGCTTTTGGGTTCGAAACTCATAGAATGCAATACATGGTCTCAACTAAATAAACATATAAGCAACCAATTTCGAATGTATTTAGTAGTTGTAAAATAAAGCGCTTGCACGGGTATTGAAACATTAACATGCAAGAAGCATTTATTGATAGGTATATGTTATATTTCTATTTGTCAATCTTTAGTTTAGTACATTTGTATAACTTAATTGACAAACGTTTTATCAATCGTATTAAATGCACAAATTTATCAATGTAAACTATTATAACATAATATAGCATTTGTTCTTATAATATTAGAAAGGTTAAATTTTATCATTTCATTTTTCTAATAAGACTCCACTAGACTTTTATTTTTCTCCAAACCTTAATTCGAAATATAGAAGTCTTTCGACTTCACTACTGGGTGTTAGGACTCGTATGTCTTGGAATTATGACCTTGAGGAAAGCTCAACAAATCATAGGCCCATATACCATAGATAACTTCTTATTGGTTGTATCGAGTAATCTACTAATATACAAATGATAGAAGTCAACCATATATTAAAGATTCATAATCTTCAATATATTATTTCAAGTGATATTAACTTATGGAATGGTGTGTTTCTTATGAAATACCCTCATGATTTAAGTGTTGAACACATCGAAAATCACGGTATACATATATTTACATATGTATTTATACGTTAAGTCGATTTGCGGTTTCTTCATGCTCCTCCTTCAATTATACATTTATATTATATATGTTTTACTATTATATAACCTTTATATTTCATATTACTTGTATAATAGTCTTATGTATAATATTATATTAACCAATCTTAATTAATTAAAATTTTAATTAATTTAATATAACATTTATATTTAATAATTATTATATAATATAACTTTTATAGCACAACACATATATCTCATATATATGTAAATTACTTAATCAATTAGCCTTTTAATTAATCTACTTAATTAAATTTATATTAATTTCAAATTTTATTTATATGCATAGATATATAATTATGCCAATTTAACATTTTAAAACAACATAACATATATCATAATATCCTATACATGTATACATTTATTAATTAATTAACTTATTTAATTAATATATTTTATTAATCTTATTAATAAATTTTATAAATTTCAAAATTAATTTATATTAATTTTCAGTTATTTCAAAAAAATATTATATTATAACATTTAAAATTTGTATGTGTATATATTATATTTTAATTTTAAAAATCTTATATTTACAATTTTCAAAACAATTTGAAATTTAATATTATAACATTTATGATATTTTCTTAATTTAAATTTAATTTAAATTTAAAACTTTTATTTTTAATTTCAAAATATTTTGAAATTAGTCCAAGACCCAATTCAAATTCGGTCTTCTCTATTAGGGGTAACTTCTGGTCCCACCTCATCATTTTAAGCCAGACTAATATTCAAGTAGGGCAGAGTACTTGATTATCGAAACTCAGCCTTAGATGCTACTTTTCTAGACACCCTACTATATAAGTATGCTTTAATTAGTTGACCCTAACATTACTAACTTAGATTGTATAGGCTAATGGGCTTTGATACCATTGTTGGAACTGGGCTAGCCCATAATAGAAGTTATGGGTGAGTTTCAAATATATATTTTTACCCTATTGGATCTTTATTAGGTCTATGAAGTCTAATTCATTTAGAACATTTCTAAATTTTATTTAAATAAATTATTTTACTTTTTAAATTTATAAATTATATATTTTGTTTTATTTATGTCCTGATACACACACAGATGTATATTATATACACATGTGTGTGTGCGCGCGTGCATGCATTTGTGTAATATATCAACTTGTGCAAGGTATAACACGCCCATGTATAGATGTTGAGATTTACATCACAACGAACATATTAGCTCATCTAATATGCACGTATATAATATCCATATGTATGTATGTATACGTGTATACTATATTTATATAAGTTCATATATATAATCATATAAATAAAATATTATTATTACATACGTATTACTATAATAGATTTATTTATATATAAGTAAATTATTTATAAACATTAATTCTTTTAAGTAAAGCAAGTAATAGATATGAACATATATATACACACACCTTGTAGAATATGCTAGTGTATGATTTTTGTTTAATGATAATAAACATATATATTCGTTTAAATGTATTTCTTGTTGTAATATTTTATTTTTCACATAATTAAGTAAATATTTGTTGAATAAAATAAATAATTAAAAATTCATATTTAAACAAATATTTATTCAAACAAATATTTCATTAAAATTCTAATAGTATAAATTTGAGCTCTCACTACATTTACACATTTTCAACTAAAACATAATTTTCAATTTTCAATTTTTCACCTCACTACATATTCACTCTCACTCATATTAGATCTTCAACTCTGTTCCAGCTTGTATCCAGCATCTAAACTATCTGCAAAATAAATGCTGACGCAGCAAAATTGAAAAAGAAAATATTTCGCAGTGCACAATAAAGTATGTGTTTTGAATATATTGTTTGCTTTAGTTATTTGGGTTGTTCGTCATCATTTTCTTTTAATTCATCTTACACGAATAACTTGTGACATGCACAGTGTATCACTGTACAGGCCACAAGGTCGTGCGCACCGATATACACTTGCTTGAAAAAATTGTAGGGACAGGTGAGCACATGGTCAAACCTAAGAAAAAACTAGATTCAACTCAATGTGAAAAACATGATGTTCAGACCAGACCAGTGGTGAACTGAATGGAGCATAAAGACACATGAAAACTCAACCAAAATGAAATTCATACAACATACAAATTCAACACGGAAATGGCCAAATTCAACAAACGTACAAAATAATATGAAACTAGAATTAGAGGCTAACCAGACCAGAGGCAACCAACCAACATACATGAAGATAAACATGTATGCATATATATATATATGCATATATACATACACATTGTCAGTTCAGTACATATGAAGTGTCAAATCAAGACATGCACAAACTGCACCAGACCTTCCAGTCACAATGCAACTAGGCAAGTATGACTCGAAGCAATGCAATGGCCAAACTACAGCAAAAAGCTTCAAACATATACAAATATGAAGTGACAACCAGACAGTGTCAACCAGACTAAGGCAACTCAGTTCAACAAAATGTACAGCACATGAAGACATGCAACAGAGAATACAAAGCTCAACTTCAACATGAACTAGCATGGTATACGCATACAACACTTCAAACGTGCATAGGTGAGCACATGCAACCAGGAGTTCAAAGGCAACATGATGGCAGTCTTTCAACCAGACTACAATGGATAGAGAATACAACTAGGGACCACACATGAAAATATGAAGTGCACAAACAAGCAGGAGGAAAATTTAACTCAAAGAAAACTGACCAGTGTGGATGTGTATGAGCAAAACAACAACACAGCCAGACTCGAGTAAAGCAGAGACCAGCATGGACATGTACACAGTTTAACTCAAAGCAACTAAAAGAACCAGATCAAAATAACAAAGTGTACTAGACCAGCCATGAATTTAAATACAACATGATCACATACACCATCATACAATGCAACATAGACCAGACTCCAATTTGTTTATGAAACCAGTCCACCAGAAATATACTCAACATAGTGACAACATAAAACTTCAGGCGGTTCTCTGAAACAACACAAAAATGAAGCACACACATATCTACATACATACATATATGTATGTATGTATATACATGGAGACCACAATGAGACCAAATGTACAAAGGCTTCAGAAATACTCTAGAGACATCATGGTGACACACAACAGACTCAACACAAGTGCTGCAACTAACCAGACCAAAACACAACAGTGGTGAACACAAGAGACTCCAAGTCCAGACTATCATAAATGAGATGACTCGAAGCAACTATCACTTGAGTGAACAGAGAGAATAGAAATAGAAATCACACATGTCTATACATGCATGTATGTATGTATGCACACGGAGATATCTGCAATAGAGAAGTGGACACAACAAGTCAAGGCTGAGATAAAAATCAATAGGGGTCAAACATATTTGAAGATATTTCAAAGAAATTGATATATTCATACATTTACCAACCGACGAATAAGTCATAGGAGCAAAAGAAAGAACCGACTCAAACTATTCAAGAAAATTTCAAATATATCAAAGATGAACAAGTCAGAATCTTCACAATCATCAAGTAAAAATCAAATAGCCAAACAAAATAATTGATGAATTAAAACCAAAATATACGAACGAAAATTTAGTGAATTTATCCCTTTAACCCAATTTCATCATCACCAACTACTCATTCGAGTTCAAGCAAATACTAGAGCAAGCCTTGAAATAAATCATGAACCAATTTATAACTCGTATCAAAGTCGAGAACTAAAAGGGCAAAAATCATGTACCAATTTATGAACATCCAACTCGACTTATTGAAGCGTCCGCAAGTTATCAAAGCCAAGGAATCGATTGACAAGGCAAATCGAAGTGAATTCATCACTGCAATCGATTGAGTTATTTTAGTGACTTCAATGTTAAATGAAGCCCTAAATCCAGATTGACAAGAAAACAAGGCAGCCATGAAAATAAAAAAAGGGAAAAGCTACTATTTTTTATTTTTAAATTATTGGGCCGCATTTGTTAATTTATTTGGGCCGAATTATATTTTAGGGCTTTTTATTTAATTTTAGTTGTTTTTGTTGGTTTTTAATTTTTATTTAAATTGGACTCTAGTTTAACTAGGTTTACCAACTTCGGTTTTGTAGTTCGAGAACTCGCAACTCAATGGCTGAGTTGTGGCAGGGTTTTAAGCTTAGGGTTAGGTTGGTCAAGTTAGCGGGTGTCGCAAGTTTACGTGTGTTTGTAAGCATCTAACTACTTAATTTCTAGTAGAAACCTTAGGGGCAACACATATGCAAGTTTTTGTCGAAGCTGGGTAAATATATGTGTGATTTTTACTGCATTACTTTCTTTTATTATTTTTATTTCCGCATTAATTTTAGTATCACCCTATTCACTCCCCTCTAGGCTGAAAATGATCCTACAAGTGGTATCAGAGCTAGGAACAAAATCCATTTTTTTGTTTTAAAATTTTGATTTTTTTTAAAATGGCTTCTTTTAATAATGCTTTTTGCTGAAGGTCGGTCCATAGTTAGACCACCCATGTTCAATGGTGAATATGCATATTGGTAAACTAGAATGAAAATTTTTCTGAAAACCATAGATGCATGGAATATTATCGGAATGGGATATAGGACACCAATAGTAATGACAGATATCAAGAAGTTGAAAAACCTATGGGTCAATGGACAGATCTTGAAAATAAACTACAAAATGCTAATGTTAAAGCTATGAATTCTATTATTTGTTCATTAGATCAAATTGAATTTAATCGTGTCTTAAATTGTCTAACTGCACAGGAAATCTGGCACATGCTTGAAGTAACTCATAAAGGAACCTCCCAGGTTAAAGAATCTCGCATTGCCATGCTTAGTGGCGAGTACAAGAACTTCACAATGGTAAAGGATAAAAGTGTCAAAGAAATGTATGGACGTCTTTCTAATCTTGTATACAAATCAAAATCCCTAGGAAGACCATAAATAAAGCTGGAAATAGTCCAAGAAATCCTTAGAATTCTTCCATGAATTTTTGAAGTAAAAGTGACTGCCATCTAAGAATCGAAGGATCTGAAACAAGTTAAAGTTGAAGAACTCATCGGAAATCTCTCCACCTATGAGCTCAAAATAAAATTCGAAGAAGAATGTGAAGGAGGAGATCCAGGAAAGAAATCAATAGCTCTTACAGGAACGATGGAAAGTGAAGATGATGGTAATGACGAAGGAGCAACTGAACTGGCCCTGATAATAAAGAGATTCAAAAGGTGGAACAGCAAATACGAAAATCTAGCAAAAAATCAACAATTGAAGAGGAAAGAAAAATAAGAGATCATTTGTCACAAGTGCAACAAACCTAGCATATCAAGCCAAATTGTCCTCAAAATCTATTCAGCAAAGGAAAGAAATCGTAAAGAAGATGTTTTGCAGCTACTAGGGATGAAAGTGATGAAGATAATGAAAGCACTGGCAATGAGAGTTGTAGAGAAAATCTATGTCTTTGAGAAGAAATAAGTGACAGCGATGATGACGAGCCAAGCGAGGTATCAAAACTTACTCACTCGCAATTACTTATATATTTTATGAAGTAAATGGCTGTTTTGAAAGGCTTGGGGAGAAGTACGCTAAAATTAAATCACAAAGAGATAGTTTGATAGAACTAAATATGCAGCTTGATTAAATGATTCAAAACTACAGAAATAAGAGCCCTAAGTGTGATAAGTGCCCATCATTAGAAAAATCAGCAACAAAAATTAAATAACTTGAAAATTAAATTTTGATTTTGAAAGAAAGTGAAAATATTAGGAGAGAAAATTCTATTAAAAAGTGTACTTTGCTATTAAATGAAAATGAATCTCTGTAACGACCCGTAAATTTTTGATAATTAAAATAGCTAATTTAATAAGATTTCGTGATTTAGTGTTAGAAAAAAATTTAAGTCGTTTGGAATAATAATAACTAGAATGAAATGCAACAAAATTTTATCTAAGTTAATTATTTATGAATTGAATGAAATACCAAATCAATTGAAATAATATGTAGTCAATGGGAATTGAATAACTGTTTTGATGAAAATGGTTGTTCTATAATTTGAATTTGTTAAATCTTATAAGTTCGTTTTGAATATTTCAAAAGATAGTGATTTAAGAATAATCAAATTTTGTTTAAAATTAATATTACAAATGTTTGAATAATTAAATTCCGAATTTGATATGATTAATTTGATTTTGAAATTTAATATATGAAAATAGAGTGAATAATTGAAATTTGATTTAATACGATTCAAATTGGTTTCCAAAGTGAATGTAAGTTATATCGGGATTATAATAGAGTTAATAAGATTTTAAAATTGGTATTTATTTGATAATTGAATAACGGGTTTAATATGATTAAAAATGATTTGTAAAATTTTATTTTATCATATTAAGGTTAGAATGATGTTGTAGAACTTTTAAAATCGAATTAAAAGTAAATTTGTGAAAATTGAATATTTTAATATTTAATTGACGAGTTAAAATAGCCATTTTTCAAACAGTCTCGGATTTCGACGAAACCAGTTTCATCGGATCCGTAACGTGATATTATTATAAGATTTCAAATTTCGTGTCAATCGGATTTATCGTTTGTCCGGGGCAAGTCAAAACGCCTAGAAATTTAGTTAATCGATTTAATTTAAAATCGATCGTTTATTTCCATAACTCTCACATATAATCATATTAGCTTCCGAAACCTATTCCATTGTGTCCGAAACGTGGGATAAACCCTAGAAACGCCGATCACCGCGCGTAAATCGGAGTTCGGAAAATCCGGGATGAATAGTGTTTGTCGTTTTTCTATAAAAGCACATCATTATTTTCACTTTTGCAAAATAAAAAGAAACCTAGGGTTTCAAGGTTACAGCCGCCGCTTGTTTATAATCAATGTCCGGCATCTCATTCTTTTCTTCCTCAATTTCTGGCCAATCCACTAATAATGAACAAAAACATTCAATTGCAACATTGAAGATCGTATTGAGTTCTACGAGTTCAACGATTGAGATCGAGTTTGGGCGAATGATTCAACGGCAATTTGAGTGCAAAGGACCGGCTGTTCGCACACATCTCGAGGTTGGAGGGGGGGCCGAGCTCCACCTGCTCCTGGCCGAAGGTAGAGGAGAGTGAGACCTTCGATTTGGCACTTTCCGATCGTCGTCGGGAGGCTTGGTTTGGTCGCGACCTGGGGTTGTTCGAACGTGATGATGGGTTTTGGCGTGCGTGTATTTTACTGAGGGGAAGAAGGTGATGAACGCGTGCGGCCTGATGGTTGCAGTGGGAGATGAGTGGCCCTGATGTCTTTGGTATATAAAAAAAATGTTGAAAATTTAAGTATATTATTAATTGTTCAATGTTTAAAATACGATATCTTGTTGATATGAGGTCGGATTGTGACGAAAAGAATTGCGTTGCAATCGTTTTTTTGAGCACTACGCTATGGAGCTGGATTGGAATCGTTTGGAGCTAGTGAAAATTTCGGATAAAATTAAACGCTCGTTTAATTTTATTCGAAATAAAACGCTGGAACTGCATTGAAATCAAGGTGAGTGTTTTATAACGCTCACAACGTACTGAATATCCTTATGCTAGTTAAATTTGACATTATGAAGTGTTATAATTTTATTTGTCGTTGTTTGATAAAATTTAGTTGCCATATAGATTTTCATTTGAATTAACCGTTGAAAATTAAATTGACAGTTAAATTGAAATTGAAATTGAATTGCGATTAAATTACCTGACATTGATAACTACGAAATTGCCATGAGTTGTATTGCCTATTGGATGATGTATGTTGATGGATGTTATTGGTTGATAGTAAAATGTTTGGATGTTTATTTGCTTATATATATATTGTTATGCATACATATGAAACTGTGATTTGATTTAAGTGATATATATTCATCCCTGACATTTAATGGAAATAAATAATCACTTGGCCATAGGATAGAAAATTATATACGGACACCGAATTGGCTAAATTAATAATTTTTAAAATCGACGATTTGAAATTTATTTAAATGTTTTGATTTAAAAGTTATAAATAGAAATCAATTTATAGAAATCGAATTTATCGAAAAATTGAGTTTGGAATGTTGAAATAAATTTTGGTTAAAAGAAATTGTTAAATAATTAAAGTGGAGACTTTGGAATTTAAAATCGGGATATGATTGAATTTCGAAAATTGATTTGTTTAAAGATTTAACCTTAATGCGAGCTTTAAATATTACTAAGTAGAAGTGATATAAAAATGATATTTTGAAATCGAGCTTGGAATCGAATCATATTTGAAATTTGGATTTAAACTTGAATATTGATGGAAAATTTTGTTAAGTGTCATAAATGGATATTTTTGAAAAATCAAGCTCCAAATCGATATAAATTAAAATTGAATAAATTGAATGTGAATGTAAAATTTAATTAATTTGAAGTTAAGGTTGACAATGAGTTGAATCGAAATCGAAATTGAATCGGTAGAAGGGAAATTGAAATTATTTTGAATTGGGAAGTTATAATTGAAATGGTTTGGTTTTGAAGCTGTTGTATTTTGTTTCCCAAATTACTCGGTTATATAAACCATTTTTGAATACTTAAACTATTTTAATCTATTTTAAATCCACTTAACCCAATTTAAATTATTTTAAACTAATTTATCTATTTTAAATCCATTTTAAGACTCTAAGTATTTTTAACTACTTTAATTTTTTTAAAACTACTTTTAAACTACTTAAAACTATTTTTCTAAAATTTCAAGCTGGTCAATAAGGTGAAATGTTTATGTTTAAATCTTGAATTTAAATACGAATTGGATTAAATGAAGTTGCAACCTAAATTGAAATCCGAAATGATCTTGAAATCGAAATGAGATATTGAGGCGAGAAATGATTTTTGAAAAGGAACCTTATATTTTGAATGGCTATGATGATATTTGAAAGGGATTTGATTTTTGAAGCGAATATGATATTTGATATCAATTATGAATCGATTTGAAATGTAAAAGAGCCATCGGTGTAATAATACGTAGTTATTAAAGAGACCGGGATCGGATATGGACATACTCTCTGTCGATACCGAAAACCACTTTAATAACTATTATACGCGGAGTGTTGATCCAGAATGAAGTGGATGGTTTGGTGAACGCGTTGATTGAAGAAAGAGAACGATTATTGGATGACCCTTGACATGACTAAAACAGGAGCCGCGCCGGGCCATTAAGGTTCGCCACCTCTAGCGGAGACACTTCTTCGATACCATATCTATTACATTTGTGATTCGATTTGGGTGCACCCCTTGATTTGGGAGTGTTGTTTCGCGGTGTTGGGGTAGCTGCTGGCTATGCTCAACATCAGTCCGGATCACGCAACTACAAGTATCCTAGTTGGTATCGCCTCATGTACCTTGTCATACTGATTATCCTATTCGCGACCACTACGTTATGTTTTGTGTTATACCTATGGGGTACCCTCTGATAACCACCAGTTTACGGTGGGGCTTACGGTGCTGTATAGACTATGGCATTATAAAAATGTGTTAAGGGGGATTATGGTAACGCCTTAACGCTATTTTGATACTTTATATTACTGATAGGCATTATCTACTTAGCGTACATTACTACATAGTAGATAGTTTAACGGATCCTTAAGAGATGGAAAATCCCGTAACATCTCTTGAGTTATTGCACGCACGTTGACACTGGATATGAGATGTCAAAACCCGTAAACATCTCTGACGCCGTTACACTCATATTTATTTACGATTGATTTAACTTTCATAAGGATATTTTAGCCCTGACTCGAGTGTTTTGTCTTTTCATTACGCTCGGGTCAGTCCTGAGTTTTTCAGATTTTTGAAGATCTATTATGGAGGATGAAGACGAAGATTTGGTATACTATTACTATCATTACCCTTGCATCATGCTATCTGCTGCATTATTTTAATTGTTCTGTTGTATATGTATAACTCTGATAAATGTTGTATAAATAATTGTCAAAGTATAGTAAACAGCTTTATTTGACTATTATATTTTATCGTTCCGCTGCGAGATTCCGTGTTGGTTCTTTTCCTTTATTCTCTTTCTTTTCTTTTCTTATTTACCCCAATAACCATCTGCCCTTTTGAATGGTTTGGAATCGGCATGTGTATTTGATCGTTTGTTTAAACTGTCCAAAAAGGCGGGTCGTTACAGTTGGTATCAGAGCTTTGGTTTAGCGATAACCTTAGCTTTGTGGGGTCTGACTCTTTATAAATAGGGTAGTAATACCCTATGATGAGTCGCTGAGTGTATACATATGAGAGAGCGTATTTGTTAGTGATATAAAATGTTTTATATTGTGTCGGTTGATTTGTTGAGTGGCTTATGGATTCTGGTTAATACGAGTAATTAACGTCATTAATAGGGATCTCTAAACACTTAAACAGAACAATTCGATATAGTATTGCTTTGAAATTGGGTAAATGAAATAATTTTGCCCTAATTATATTTTGTATATAAAGAAAATTTTCAGAAACTATTGTGACTTATCTAGCTTTCCTGGTTATTAGGAATGAAAATATTGGTTATTATCATTTATTTGATATTGTAATTTAATAAATAAGGTGAATTACAAAATGAACAATGATGAAACACTTGTGGAATGTTTTAAGAAAGAAAATCCTATAAGAATATTTTATAAAGGTGACTTATGAATTAAAATAGATTTAAATTGGAAAATATTAAATTTAAGACCCGGAGATTTTGAAAATGGTTCTCAAAGTTTTGAAGAAAATATATTGTGATATTAGTTAGAAAATATTTATGAGAAATATTTTGAAAGGATTTTAAAGGAAAGAATGAATTCAGTACTCCTCTCTTATGTCGCTGGAAAATAATTTCGGTGATGACTGCGCAGCATCATCGACGTTCATTTTCGAGTCTCAAAGTGGGGGAGACTTCTAAGAAGCTTTGCTTTTCTTCGAAATTATTTTGGGTAAATGGATTTTGGTTTAAACTCCAAAGGTATGATTTGATATATTAAAGATATAAGTGTATATGTTTATTTCAAATGATTTGAAAAGAACCGGGCATTTAAATTTCTAAGTTCTGTTAATTAATAATTTTCAAATTATTTGAATGAAATGTGAATAACTAGAAATTATAAAATAAGAGGATTAAGATATCTAAGCTATTGTTTGGGAAAACTTTAATGTTGAAAGGTAAAGAGGATTTAAACAAATTAAATTTGTGAACATTCCAATTTAGTAAAATGAAATTCTATAAATTTGTATAATACCAAAATTACATTCTGATAACATATAACAAGACTTACCAAATGTTAAAAGTTAAAATGATGTTTTGGATATGTAATGAGATATTGTATAGATAAACAGAACTTGGAAGTAATTGAAATATACAAGTAAGGAAAACTCAAAAGGAATTAAAATGTATATAAATGAAAATTTTGGTTGTGATAAAATGTTATATACTTAAATATAGCATGAAATGATGAATGGATAAAATGGAACAAGTAAGTGAACTTAAGAAAGAAGATAAATGAATCGTATTATATTTTGTAAATTGGCTATAGAAAATAAATATAAATTGCAAAGGGATTGTAAAAAAATTGATTTTGTAACCTTTAAGATAAACTGTAAACTAAGAAAGGTCATTTATGAGAGGTTAGACCTTTATAGGATGATTAATAAACTAAAGTGCTGATTAATAAAATGTTCCATAAATAACTTTGTTATTAACTAAAATTATGAAATTGAAGTAAATGTAAACAAAAGAATTTGGTATAGCTAAGAATCAATTGGGAAAGAAGTTGAGTTTAATTAAATTATATAGAATGTTTAAAATAAACTTGAGTAAGCAAATTATTTGATATGATGTTTGAGAAATGTTAAAGAATATGCTATGTAAATAAATGAATATACTAACTGAATAATGGATTGTGAGTAATTAAGTGAAAAAAATATAGAAGTCAATAAAAATAATTTAGTATAGATAAATTGGATAGAATATTTAGCGGTACAGACGAAGAATATTGGTCTCATTATTAAGCCGTTACACTAGTTAGGTGGCATGGCTAGCTAATTGGAAGTCAGGTTTCGCCCCTACTGAAAAAAAGCGAGCAAACTAAGCCAAGGCCCTTGGGAAACTAGGTACGCAATCCGTTTCGCGACTAGCCCGAACTTATTTGAATGCTGAGCACAGAGAAGATCCGCTTCCAAATCAATAGTAGTGATCGTTATAGGGCTAGCGACATCCATCCCATAGAGATCAAAGCCCGGTCCTTTTTTGTATCCCCCTGTTCCTCGGATACAATTCGATCCTTCTACGGCCAAATCTCAATTTGTGGAAAGCCTTCGATGGCTTCCTTATGAAAACATCCATTTGTATATGGGTATAGACGGTCTTTCATTATTCTTCGTGATATTGACCACATTGATTATCCCTATTTGCATTTCAGTGGGTTGGTCTGGTATGAGAAGTTATGGGAAAGATTAGCCTAATGAACGAAAGCAAAGCGGGCATTCTTCTGTGCGGTCTGCCCCCGTCTTCTTAAGGAGGTCTTTCTCACAGTACAGTACGGAGATAGGTTATGCAATGTTGACTTATTCAAGAGGTCCATCCATTGGAAGGTAATACGTGAGATTGTACGTAAATTATTTTATTCGCTTAACGATTTGATCCAAATTCGAGCACAAAATTTTGAGATGATTTATATCGATCCAAGTTAGGATTTTTCACTCGATTTTCGACGGCGAACCCTGGATATGGATTTTTGGTTTGATTCTGGAATTCTCTATCATAGTATATGGCAATGCAAGGAGAGTAACAGTTTCCAATCAAGGAACCGAATCTGAGTCCACACGAGAGAGTCGGGTGAACGATACTAGTTGGAAGTGAAATTGTGTGATCGAATAAGCGATTAGATTGATATTGCTCACGGATGAGATATGTACGGCTTACGGACTTAATTAAAGTTAATATTGGAAATTTAAGATGTCGGATATAAAATGATTCTTTTAAAATTATATAACAGGATATATATATAAAAGAGATAAACCAAATTGAATGTAGAATTAATAATTTGGTTATGTTAAGTATGATTTGGTTGTTATATGATTGTTAGTTGATTGTATATAATTCATTAAGTGTTAATGAAATTGAAAGCTATAAATCATTGAAATCAAATTGGAAGTTAAATGAATTTAATAGAATTTAATTTGATTCAAATTGGAAGTAAACTAATGTAAATATAAATTAGTGAATGTTAACTAATTGAATTGAGAATGAATGTTAGTAAAATCCAACGTTGATGAATCAACCGTGATTAAAATTGAAAACCAAGTCAATAAATATTAATGAGAAGTGAATTTATATTGATTGGTTATGGATTTGTTGGATGATAGTTGGATGATAGTTGATTTGGTGGATGCATTTGTTGTTTGTTGCATTTTCTATGTAGGCACATGTAGTTGTTATGTTACTATATAGTGTATATTGATATTATTTTCATACATGCATGTTTCTCATGGTTTTTTGAGTGTTTAGTAGGTGCGGATTACGCTTGCTTCGCATTTGGAGCTCGCTTTCGCGCTATATTAGCCGTATATGCTCGCTAACAATATATAAGGTACATATCTCGGATTACATACCGTACTTTTACACTTTTTTCCCTGCGGGATGCCTCATCACTTGATGAGATGTATATTTGTGATATATATACTGTCATTTTTTTTCCGATCGAGCCGCGCAAAGGAGACTTTGCCGAAATTTTCCGTAAAATCCGGGTGTTAGAAAAATTTTCAAGTTCTAAAATTTTTTATAACTTGTTTTGATAACTAACTTTTAAAGTTAGAAAGTCGTTCGGAGTAACTTAGTGGAAGCGTAGTTATGAATTTATAAATGGAATTTCATTGTTTTATAAGTTGGTAACTTTGAATAAAATATATCTAATGTTGAACTCTATACTTAGTTCCTTTCCCTTCTTTTCCTTTTCGGGGACGAAAAGTTTTGAGTGGGGGAGAGTGTAACGACCCATAAATCTTCGATAATTAAAATAGCTAATTTAATAAGATTTCATGATTTAGTGTTAGAAAAAAATTTAAGTCGTTTGGAATAATAATAACTAGAATGAAATGCAACAAAATTTTATCTAAGTTAATTATTTATGAATTGAATGAAATCCCAAATCAATTGAAATAATATGTAGTCAAAGGGAATTGAATAACTGTTTTGATGAAAATGGTTGTTCTATAATTTGAATTTGTTAAATCTTATAAGTTCGTTTTAAATATTTCAAAAGATAGTGATTTAAGAATAATCAAATTTTGTTTAAAATTAATATTACAAATGTTTGAATAATTAAATTCCAAATTTGATATGATTAATTTGATATTGAAATTTAATATATGAAAATAGAGTGAATAATTGAAATTTGATTTAATATGATTCAAATTGGTTTCCAAAGTGAATGTAAGTTATATCGGGATTATAATAGAGTTAATAAGATTTTAAAATTAGAATTTATTGGATAATTGAATAACGGGTTTAATATGATTAAAAATGATTTGTAAAATTTTATTTTATCACATTAAGGTTAGAATGATGTTGTAGAACTTCTAAAATCGAATTAAAAGTAAATTTGTGAAAATTGAATATTTTAATATTTAATTGACGAGTTAAAATAGCCATTTTTCAAACAGTCTCGGATTTCGACGAAACTAGTTTCATCGGATCCGTAACGTGATATTATTGTAAGATTTCAAATTTCGTGTCAATCGGATATATCGTTTGTCCGGGGCAAGCCAAAACGCCTAGAAATTTAGTTAACCGATTTAATTTAAAATCGATCGTTTATTTCTATAACTCTCACATATGATCGTATTAGCTTCCGAAACCTGTTCCATTGTGTTCGGAACGCGGGATAAACCCTATAAACGCCAGTTATCGCGCGTATATCGGAGTTCGGAAAACCCGAGATGAATAGTGTTCGTCATTTTTCTATAAAAGCACATCATTATTTTCACTTTTGCAAAATAAAAGGAAACCTAGGGTTTCAAGGTTACACCGCCGCTTGTTTATTATCAATGGCCGGCATCTCATTCTTTTCTTCCTCGATTTCTGGCCAATCCACTAATAATTAACAAAAACATTCAACTGCAACATTGAAGATCGTATTGAGTTCTACGAGTTCAACGGTGGAGATCGAGTTTGGGCGAATGATTCAACGGCAATTTGAGTGCAAATGTCCGGCTGTTCGCACACATCTCGAGGTTGGCGGGGGGGGGCCGAGCTCCACCTGCTCCTGGCCGTAGGTAGAGGAGAGTGAGGCCTTCGATTTGGCACTTTCCGATCGTCGTCGGGAGGCTTGGCTTGGTCGCGACCTGGGGTTGTTCGAACGTGATGATGGGTTTTGGCGTGCGTGTGTTTTACTGAGGGGAAGAAGGTGATGAACGCGTGCGGCCTGATGGTTGCAGTGGGAGATGAGTGGCCCTGATGTCTTTGGTATATAAAAAAAATGTTGAAAATTTAAGTATATTATTAATTGTTCAATGTTTAAAATACGATATCTTGTTGATATGAGGTCGGATTGTGACGAAAAGAATTGCGTTGCAATCGTTTTGTTGAGCACTACGCTATGGAGCTGGATTGGGATCGTTTGGAGCTAGTAAAAATTTCGGATAAAATTAAACGCTCGTTTAATTTTATTCGAAATAAAACGCTGGAACTGTATTGAAATCAAGGTGAGTGTTTTATAACGCTCACAACGTACTGAATATCCTTATGCTAGTTAAATTTGACATTATGAAGTGTTATGATTTTATTTGTCGTTGTTTGATAAAATTTAGTTGCCATATAGATTGTCATTTGAATTAACCGTTGAAAATTAAATTGACAGTTAAATTGAAATTGAAATTGAATTGCGATTAAATTACCTGACATTGATAACTATGAAATTGCCATGAATTGTATTGCCTATTGGATGATGTATGTCGATGGATGTTATTGGTTGATAGTTAAATGTTTGGATGTTTATTTGCTTATATATATATACTGTTATGCATACATATGAAACTGTGATTTGATTTAAGTGATATATATTCATCCCTGACATTTAATGGAAATAAATAATCACTTGGCCATAGGATAGAAAATTATATACGGACACCGAATTGGATAAATTAATAATTTTTAAAATCGATGATTTTAAATTTATTTAAATGTTTTGATTTAAAAATTATAAATAGAAATCAATTTATAGAAATCGAATTTATCGAAAAATTGAGTTTGGAATGTTGAAATAAATTTTGGTTAAAAGAAATTGTTAAATAATTAAAGTGGAGACTTTGGAATTTAAAATCGGGATATGATTGAATTTCGAAAAATGATTTGTTTAAAGATTTAACCTTAATACGAGCTTTAATATTACTAAGTAGAAGTGATATAAAAATGATATTTTGAAATCAAGCTTGGAATCGAATCATATTTGAAATTTGGATTTAAACTTGAATATTGATGGAAAATTTTGTTAAGTGTTATAAATGGATATTTTTGAAAAATCAAGCTCCAAATCGATATAAATTGAAATTGAATAAATTGAATGTGAATGTAAAATTTAATTAATTTGAAGTCAAGGTTGACACTGATTTGAATCGAAATCAAAATTGAATCGGTAGAAGGGAAATTGAAATTGTTTTGAATTGGGAAGTTATAATTGAAATGGTTTGGTTTTGAAGCTGTTTTATTTTGTTTTCCAAATTACTCGGTTATATAAGCCATTTTTGAATACTTAAACTATTTTAATCTATTTTAAATCTACTTAACCCAATTTAAATTACTTTAAACTAATTTATCTATTTCAAATCCATTTTAAGACTCTAAGTATTTTTAACTACTTTAATTTTTTTAAAACTACTTTTAAACTACTTAAAACTATTTTTCTAAAATTTCAAGCTGGTCAATAAGGTGAAATGTTTATGTTTAAATCTTGAATTTAAATACGAATTGGGTTAAATGAAGTTGCAACCTAAATTGAAATCCGAAATGATCTTGAAATCGAAATGAGATATTGAGGCGAGAAATGATTTTTGAAAAGGAACCTTATATTTTGAATGGCTATGATGATATTTGAAAGGGATTTGATTTTTGAAGCGAATATGATATTTGATATCAATTATGAATCGATTTGAAATGTAAAAGAGCCATCGGTGTAATAATACGTAGTTATTAAAGAGACCGGGATCGGATATGGACATACTCTCTGTCGATACCGAAAACCACTATAATAACTATTATACGCGGAGTGTTGATCCAGAATGAAGTGGATGGTTTGGTGAACGCGTTGATTGAAGAAAGAGAACGATTATTGGATGACCCCTGACATGACTAAAACAGGAGCCGCGCCCGGCCATTAAGGTTCGCCACCTCTAGCGGACACACTTCTTCGATACCATATCTATTACATTTGTGATTCGATTTGGGTGCACCCCTTGATTTGGGAGTGTTGTTTCGCGGTGTTGGGGTAGCTGTTGGCTATGCTCAACATCAGTCCGGATCACGCAACTACAAGTATCCTAGTTGGTATCGCCTCATGTACCTTGTCATACTGATTATCCTATTCGCGACCACTACGTTATGTTTTGTGTTGTACCTATGGGGTACCCTCTGATAACCACCAGTTTACGGTGGGGCTTACGGTGCTGTATAGACTATGGCATTATAAAAATGTGTTAAGGGGGATTATGGTAACGCCTTAACGCTATTTTGATACTTTATATTACTGATAGGCATTATCTACTTAGCGTACATTACTACATAGTAGATAGTTTAATGGATCCTTAAGAGATGGAAAATCCCGTAACATCTCTTGAGTTATTGCACGCACGTTGACACTGGATATGAGATGTCAAAACCCGTAAACATCTTTGACACCGTTACACTCATATTTATTTACGATTGATTTAACTTTCATAAGGATATTTTAGTCCTGACTCGAGTGTTTTGTCTTTTCATTACGCTCGGGTTAGTCCTGAGTTTTTCAGATTTTTGAAGATCTATTATGGAGGATGAAGACGAAGATTTGGTATACTATTACTATTATTACCCTTGCATCATGCTATCTGCTGCATTATTTTAATTGTTCTGTTGTATATGTATAACTCTGATAAATGTTGTATAAATAATTGTCAAAGTATAGTAAACAGCTTCATGAACTGTTTATTTGACTATTATATTTTATCGTTCCGCTGTGAGATTCTGTGTTGGTTCTTTTCCTTTATTCTCTTTCTTTTCTTTTCTTATTTACCCCAATAACCATCTGCCCTTTTGAATGGTTTGGAATCGGCATGTGTATTTGATCGTCGGTTTAAACTGTCCAAAAAGGCGGGTCGTTGCAATCTCTCAAGTCACAAGTCCAACAATTGTCTACAACTTTAGAAAAATTTCCAAAGGAGAAAGATCGCTAAATATACTATTAGGGAAACAAACTGTTAATCCTATTAGACAAGGACTTGGGTATACTCAATCTAAAAGAGTTAGAAATGAAACAGATCATGTCACTTCCAAGTGCACGATTTGTGGAAAAATTGGACACAATCAAAACTATTACTGGCACACACCCAAACAAGCGAAAACCATACCAATTTGGGTTTCTAAAGGCACGAATGTAAAATCTCTTAAAGTCAATGTAACGACCAGGAATTTGGGGAAATATCGATTTAATAATCTGCAATAATAATTAAATTGGATTGATAAATTTTCTTTATAATTTTAATTTAAATTGGTGAAATTAATCTTTTATAGAATAACAAATATTTAATCTGATGATTGTGATCAATATCTTTTAACAATTTAAAAATTGGTTAGAATTGTTTTTCAAAAGCTAATAAATTTTATTCTATTTATAATATATATGTTTGATATATATTGTGAATGGGAATATCTTTTGTTTTAAATTAAAAATTGAATTTTCAAATTGTAATATATGAAAGCGTATGTTATAATTTGATATTGTTTGAAATTTAATCTTAATCTATTAATAAATTATATATGAGTGAATATTGAAATTGAAGTTTTATTTTAAAACATAATGTTTTTCAAAAGAAAATTTAGTTTAATTCAATGGTTTCAAATATAAGATTGTTATTTTTTTTAATAGGATAGTTTAAAAGGGCTTTAAACAAAGTTTTGTTTTGTTTTTCTTTTAAAGTATTTAAAATGAGAATAGTTTCAAAGGAATTTAAACAAGCTTTGTTTTGTTTTCTTTTAAAATGTTTACATTAAAAATGAATGTTTAAGATTTAAAATAACATATATAAGATGTATATTATAACTAGCTTTAGAGTATTTATTTAATAAAGTAAATTAAAGATGTAAGTTTATATCTACATCTAAGCTAAATAAAGGATTATTTAAAATACAAATGAGTATGTGTTATCATCTTAAGTTACATTAATAACACTTGTAAGCTTTTAAAAATAGGTTAGTGACATTTGTTCAAGTTATTAACAAGTGGCAACATATAATTCTAATTTTTAATAAATGTCTTTTAAGAAAACAAGCTTCTTTCAAAACATTTTCTTTCTTTCAAATGTTAATGGCAAAATCAGAAAACAGATTTCCAAAATCTGAAATAAAATCCAAAAGTAAATCTGAAGTTCTTCTCAACATAGTAAAATCTGTAATTTCAAATCCTAAAGTGTAAAGCCTACATTTGCAAATGCAATTGATCTCCAAAACTTCAACCTGCAAATTTAAAAAAAAATACTGCAACTCAAATCTGCAATCTGCAAATCTTAAAAGGCTGCATTTCAAATGTTCAACAGCAAGTTTAAAACAACTAAGTGAAGCATGCAAGGGATTTTCAAACAGCAAGCATAATCAAAAGCAAATGCATTTTTGAATTAGAGTTAAAGCCTGGAAGTAATAAACTACCCTGCAAATAAGAGGTGAGTAAACTTCTTTTAAAAACAGTTTTATTTGTTTAACTACCATTCTTTGTTCCCTGTTCTCTGCTCTCTGCAATTTAATCAAGTGAGTAAATTGGTTTTAAAAAAAATAGTCAAGTTGAATACAGATCTTGTTGCATGTGAATTGATTTATCTTTTATAACTTACTTTACAGTTATATCTATATATAACTTTGACTGTGTATGTGATGACATTGCTTTGTTTGATTTAGAAGAAGACTGTGCCTTCTGCTTTTAAGAAATCCAAATCTATCACAATTTGATCCATATTTAGTTTTGAATGCATGAATAAATCTGTTTGTAAATGAAAGTGAAGACTTTAAAAATAGTACCATAATTTTTAGAACAGCAGAAAAGTTTAAACAAAAATTTTACAGTAAAAAAATAAACTTTTGTAAAAAAATTTACTGTCTTAAATTCGAAATTTAGTTTCATACATGTAATCGTGATTGTAAATCACGAATTTAGACATATAAATTGTAAATTTTAATTGGGTATTTATAGTAAATTTCGGGTTTGAATCTTTTCTGAGTTTTTGTTGATTTCAGTCGAATCACTCGATGGTTCGAGTTGATATTTGGTTCGAAGATAGCATTTGAGGTGTAGAATTTGGGAAAAATGCAAGATAATTTTTCTATTGAGTGGATTGAAGGGATTTGGATGAGATAGGGTTTTGTATGCCGTCGTTTTTGGTTTCATTTATATGGCTGCAGCGTGTTGAATTGGGAACCGGAGTTGCTCGTTTTTGGGTGGAGGTTGTTCTAGGTCATGGTGATTCGATTGGGAGAGTCGGCGAGGTGAAACGGCAACGAAGTGATGGCCGTGGATGGATTTTGGGTCGTGGGTGCTGCTGTTTTTTCGGCACGTTGGTCAAATTTTGAATCGCATACCCATCCTTGAATCTGAGTGGAGGAGATGGTTGTAGGGGTTGTTTGGCGTTTGTCGACGATCGACTCGATGGTCGAGGTGGGTTGGATGGTGGTGCAACGTGCACGAGGTTGTTGCGTGCACGGCTCGAATCTGGAAGTGGAGCTTTGGGGAAGAAGGCTGAGACTCGAAGTTTGGCTCGCGTTTTTATCGCGTTGGACTCGGGGTAGTTAGGGTTGGGTTTAGCTCGGAGAGGGTCGCGTGTTGATGCCGTGATTTGCTCGAGTACTAGGTTGTCGTTTGTTCTCAGTGCTGTGTTTATGAGTTGCTATTTTAGACCTATAATTTATACTAAATCGTATAATAAACTTGAGTGGAACAATGTAAAAATCAAACACTAAATTATAGATAAGTTTATATAGAAAACTAAGGATTAATTTGTTATTTTAAAATGAAATTTGAATTTATATTTCAAATTTAAAAATGTTTTAAGTTATTTGTTTTGAAAATAATTACCTTGATTAAGTTTTAAAAATTCAAATATAGAAGAGTAATTTGAATTTAATTATTAAACCTAAGTTTTAATTTTGAAGTAATACTTTTAATAACAAAGTTTTCAAATTTTATTTTAAATAGATATGTTTAAATGGATAATTAAAGTATTTTAATTTGATTTTAAATCCCTTATTTTCAAATAAGGTTGTGATTGTGATTTTGAAAAATCTAAATTGAATAATTTGTTTAAGTTGTTAAAACTTGATTTAAATTCAAATAATTTATTTATGGAAATAAATAAGGTTAAATTATTGGGATAATTAACTTAAGAATACGTATTTAACATGTTTTGTTAATAAGTTAAGTTTGATTTAAAATTTATGGTTATCTTAATTTATTAAAGATTTTCTTTAAATTTAGAAGTTAATTAATTGTTTAATTAATCTTAAATAATTAGTTAATTGTTTATTTAATTTTAATTAATTATTGATTTATTAAGTATGATTACTTAATGAAGTAAGCAAATGTTAATGTTTGAATGATTAGGAATGGAAGTATTTAATATGGAAGAAATTAGTGGAGGTTACTCATGGGAGTAATTTAAATTAAATTGATTTTTGGATAATCACCAAATGATATTAATTAAGAAATTAATTAATATAATTGTTTTAAAGTTAATTAGTATGGAGTATTTAATTAATTAATTAATTAATTAAGGATTATTTAATAATGGAATTTATTTATTATTAAGTAATTAATTAAGAAGTAATCAAGTAATTAGAGATAATTACTTGTTAAGTAATTAAGAGTTAATTACTTAATTATTGTAGTTAATTAATAAATATGATTAGTTAATTAATAAAAATGATTAATTTAAGATTAATTATTAAGTGTAATTAATTAAAATGTTAATTAATTAATAAAGTAATTAATTAAGGATTATTTGTTAATTTAATTTAATAATAATCACTTAATGAAGTAATTAAAGATTAATTAATTAGATTAATTAATCAAAGATTAATTAAGAAGTTAATTAATTTAAATAAGTAATTACAAATTGTTAATTACTGATTATGAATTAATAAGATGATTAATTACAAGTTGATTAATAAGGATCATTAATTAATATAATTAATGAATTAATCAAGGTTGATTAATAAAAGTAATTAATTAAAGTATGATTAATTAATTGTAATTAATTAAGGATTAATGTAATTAATTAATGAAGGAGCATTAATTATTGTGATTAATGATAGTAATTAAAGGTTAATTACTGAATATGGTTAAGGATAATTACTTGAATGTAATTAAAAGTCGATTAATCGAGGAAGATTAATTAAGGAAGATCATTAAGAGATGATAATGAATTTGATTTGTAATAAATCAATAATCCAAGTGATTAAAGGATAGTAATTAATTTAATTAGAGGTTAATTAAATTGATTAAGAGTTAATCAATTCTGCTATGGGTGATTGATTAATATTGAATGATTGATATTTGATATTGAATGATATTGGATGATCGATATTGGGTGATTGGTTGATACTGGATGATTTGGATGACTATGAGATATATGGTATGCTGCCTTATGAGATGAATATTTGTCATGAATTATCTGATATGATAATGTGATTTATCTATTTGTTTATATCATCCTGAATATAAGTTAAACTGTTTAAACCCTTAAGTACAACTTGGACATTAAAATGGCGTTTGGTTTCGGTGAGACCGGGATCGGGTTTCCATATTTGGAATCCGAAAACCACATCGATTCCAATTAAACGTTAGGTCGTTAATCCAAGTGGAGCAAGTGAAGACTCGAGGTGTAAGGGCTATACGTCAGTATAACTCTGTGGGTGATTCCGTAATGAGTTTGACGGAATAGTACATATAGATTCGAGATGGAGATTTAGAGTGCAAGGGCTATGGTCGTTGACTCTGAGGGTGATTCCAAAATGAGTGCAACGAGATAGTGCCTTCGGTTTCGTTCGAACCCGGAATGAACTTGTATGGATTGAATGCTTTCAGCACATCGTCAGGCGGACGATGAGCATTCTAAGATAGATGTGTTCTATAAAGGTAATCGCACCCTCTAGCCTCATCAACCGGGAATGGCTAAAACAGGGGAGGTGCAGCAAGGCTTCGTGGGTAGCCCCCACTAGAGAGCAAGATTTACCCCTGTCTAGAGGTCCCTTTTTATTTCGGCTGTGTGGGGCGGTTGAATTCCGGACAACCGCCGGGGTTGTCTTGTTCGGGACTGTTCAGTAAGGAATAGTCCCGGCCTTGTGTTGCAGGGGAGTGGGAGTACTCCTCGGTACGGTGATCTAGGCCACGTACTGTGATGGGTGGTACCCCAGTAGCCCTGCCATTGATGGAAACCCATTCTTCCTACGAGACCCTACGGTTTTGATTGTATTACCCACTTTTGTGGCTAGTAGCTGGAATTTAATAGATGTAACAATTTCGGCTATTTCATATTTACTTGAAAACCCTAGACACTATTATAATATCACTGGATTTCCTATCAAATGTTTTGGTTAGCGCAAGGTAAAAACTTTTCCATGTTTATGTGTGGGAAGCCTTACGTGATACCTTTTCTTTCAAAAGGTTTTTCTAAAGTTAAGCAACTTTAAACCGTTTACTCACACCAGACCCATGTCTGACCCGAGTGTTTATTTTCTGTTTTATTAAACTCTTGGGTACTCATATTATGTATGAGTAGTCAAGTGATTCAGGTTAGCTTGACGAATTCTGAAGGAGTAATGGAGCAGGAGGCTTCCACCTGTAGATATATTTGTTCCGTTGTGTTTGGTTGGTATCTGTATCTTATATACTTGAGTTGTATGAATTAGACAGATGCTTGTAACTGTCTAATATGTGTTGTATAGTTGTGTACTCTGATGTAATAAGATACTACGTAATATTTTATTTGATATATTATATTTTATTCGTTCCGCTGTGAGTTCTCTGATGTTGTTTTGTTTCTTCTTTCTCTTTCTTTTCTTCTTCTATCCATTTCTTTCTTCAAGATGATGCGATTTCCTGGAGATAGGAAGTCGGGTCGCTACAGTCAAACAAATCTAGATGCCAAAAGGAACAAACATAGACCGTCTTGGTTCTACACAAACTTATTATTCAAAATTTCTTGTCACCAACAATCATCGACCTATAAAACAAATAGGTCACAAAACTCATTTCTCGTGGATGTGCTGGCAGGCTAAGGAACGGCAAGAGTGGTACCTGGACTCTGGCTGTTCTAGGCATATGACGGGCAACAAATCAAAGTTCCTTAGCCTAGAAAAATACAAAAGTGGCAAGAGTCACAATGGGCAACAATGATAAATGTAAACTTATCAGTAAAGATAAAGTAAGTAACGGTAAATTTACCTTAAACGATGTACTATATAATTGAAAATCTGCACCATAATCTGATTTCAATCAGCCAGTTATGAGATAAGGGAATGGATGTTGTTTCTAATTCTGATTTGTGCATAGTTGTTGACCAAACATCAAAGAATCTCATTTAAAAGCTGTAAAAAGGATTATAAGGAATTTGTTTAATAGCTCACCATTTGGCCTATAGTATCTAACTAACGGTAACTATGAGTTAAAAGGGTATTCGGATGCAGATTATGCTGGTAGTCTAGTTACTAGAAAAAGTACTAGTAGAACTTGTTTTATGTTGGGACATTCGTTAGTTGTATCACATTTTCAAAGAAAATATCTTCATAAATTTCATTTCAACTGATTTTCAATTGGTGGACATTTTTACAAAAACCCTTCCAAGAAATAGTTTTTTGTCGACTTCATCTCAGTTTAAGCATTTTAGAAATTTGATTTTATATTTGATCTTAAATGCCTATATTAACTAATCTGACTCCCTACTGATTATCGAAAAGATAAATAGTGACTGAAAAAAGTGATGAGTATTGATCTTGATCATACATTATGTATTGAGAGAGTGTATTTAGTAAATTTCTTTAAAAATTTAAACAAAATTTATAATAATTTTGGTTTGCAAAATTTCCATGACCATCTCTATTCCTATCATATTTCTACGACTATCACTTATCAAAATCCAATATAATATGTCAAATGTGGTATTTAAACAAGAAATTATTCATTTTTAACAAAAATTAGCAATAAAATTATCCAAAAGTGTTCACTCCCGTTTAAAAGTCCTCACGGTTATGCATGGGTGAACTACTTGGAATCTTTGATTATGTGCTTTTATGCTTATTTAAAAGTCTTCACGGTTATGCATGTATGGAACACATATCAAAATTGGTTGAAATGGGCGAGTTGATTCTAACCCCATTCAAAAGTCTTCATGATTATGCGTGGTTAGAAGATGCTTAGAATTCATTTTTTAATAAAAATTTGGGATGCTACTAATCTCATTTAAAAGTCCTAACGGTTATGCATGACTAGTAAGTATTTAAATTCCTGTCATAAATGTACCACAAATGGACACGACTATATGATTTTTTATGCCAACATCACCCCCAATCACTCTAAAATGGAATATGCCCCTAATCGAGTATTTATGATTTTTGTTTGATTTTTTATTGAAATTTAATATTTATACTCGATTAGGTATTAATGTTGTATTAGTGTCTATAACTTTATCTCTATTTTCTAGTACTGTTACTCTTTTGCTGGTAATAAAAGAGGGAGAGAAGTTAAAATTTTGGAAAATAAGTCCAAATTTTATATTTTCATATTCCTATCTAGGTTCATTGCATTTTTTATTATTTATTTATGCATATGTGAAGGTAGAGCTTTATTGTAGAGGGAGTATTCAAATAGGGGGAGCTAATAGAATTCATCAAGACCAAATACATTTAATAAAGTCAAAATCGTAATATATGTTTGTTATCATCGAAAGGGAGAGATTGTAGAATATGCCAGTGTATGATTTTTATCTCATGATAATAAACATATATATTCGTTTAAATGTATTTATTGTTGTACTATTTTATTTTTCAAATAATTAAATAAATATTTGTTGAATAAAACAAATAACTCAAAATTCATATCCAAACAAAAAATTTATTCAAACAAATATTTTATTAAAATTTCAAATAGTACACTGCACTTACACATTTTCAATTACAACACAATTTTCAATTTTTCACGCACTACATATTCACTCTCACTCGTATTTGATCTTCAACTCTATTCCAGACTATATCTAGCATCTGAACTATTTGCAAATAAACACGGACGTAGTAAAATTGAAAAAAAAAATATTTTGCAGTACACAATAAAGTGCATGTTTTGAATATATTATTTGCCTCGGTTATTGGGTTGTTCGTCATCATTTTCTTTTAATTCGTCTTACATGAACGACTTGTGACGTGCACAGTGTATCACTGTACATGCCACAAGGTGGTGCACACCGATATACACTTGATTGACAAAATTGCATGGACAGGTGAGCATAAGGTCAAACCCAAGCAAAAACTGGATTCAACTCTATGTGCAAAACATCATGTTCAAACCAGACCAGTGATGAACTAAATGGAGCATAAACACACATGAAAACTCAACCAAAATGAACATGCATACAACACACAGACTCAACAAAGAAATGGTCAGATTCAACAAATCTACAAAACAATATGAAACCGGAATTAGAGGCTAACCAGACCAGAAACAACCAGCCAACATACATGAAGATACACATGTATGCATATATATGCATATATACATAAACATGTTAGTTCAGTACACATAAAGTCTCAAATCAAGACATGTACAAAGTGCATCGGACCTTCCATTCATAATGCAACTGGGCAAGTATGACTCGAAGCAATGCAATGGCCAGACTACAGCAACAAGCTTCAAACATGTACAAATTTGCAGTGACAACCAGACCAAGGCAACTCAGTTCAACAAAATGTACAGCACATGAAGACATGCAACAGAGAATACAAAGCTCAACTTAAACATAAACTAACATAGTATAACATTCAACACTTCAAACATGCACAGGTGAGCACATGCAACCAGGAGGTCAAAGGCAACATGATAGCAGTCTTTCAACCAGACTACAGTGGATAGAGAATACAAGCAGGAACCATACATGAAACTGAAGTGCACAAACAAGCAAGAGGCAAATTTAAATCGAAGAAAACTAACCAGTGTGGATGCGTATGAGCAAAACAACAGTATAACCAGACTCAAGTGAAGCAGAGACCAGCATGGATATATATATAGTTTAACTCAAAGCAACTGGAAGAACCAGATCAAATAACAAAGTGTACCAGACCAGCCATGAATTTAAATACAACATAACCACATACACCACCACATAATGCAACAAAGACCAGACTCCAAAATGCAAAGCAATTTGTTCATGAAACCCGTGCGCTAGAAATATACTCAACTAATGACAACATAACACTTTAAGCAGTTCTCTGAAACAACACAACAATGAAGCACACACACATATATACATACATATATCTATGCATGTATATACATGGAGACCACAATGAAACCAAATGTACAAAGGCTTCAGACATACTCCAAAGGCATCATGGTGAAACATAACAGACTCAACACAAATGCTGCAACCAACCAGACCAAAACAAAACAATGGTGAACACAAGAGACTCCAAGTCCAGACTATCATAAATGAGATGACTCGAAGCAACTTTCACTTGGGTGAAGAGAGAGAATAGAAATAGCAATCACACATGTATATACATACATATATGTATGTATACACATGGAGATATCTACAATAGAGCAATGGACACAACAAGTCAAGGCCGAGATATAAATCTACAAGGGTCAAACATATTTGAAGATATTTCAAAGAAATTGATATATTCATACGTATACCAATCGATGAATAAGTCATTGGAGCAAAAGAAGGAACCGACTCAAACTATTCAAGAAAAATTCAAATATATCAAAGACGAACAACTCGGAATCATCACAATCGTTCAAGCAAAAATCAAATGGCCGGACAAAGTAGTTGATGAATTAAAAATAAAATATACGAAAGGAAACTTAGGGAATTTATCCCTATTTAACCCAATTTTATCATTGGCAACTACTCAGTCGAGTTCAAGCAAATACCAGAGCAAGCCATGAAATAAATCACGAACCAATTTATAACTCAAATCAAAGTCGAGAACTAAAAAGGAAAAAATCATGTACCAATTTATCAACATCCAACTCGACTTACTGAAGCATTCGCTAGCTACCAAAGACAAGGAATTAATTGACAAGGCAAATCGAAGTGAATTCATCACCACAATCGATCAAGTTGATTCGGCGAAATCAATTTTGAATGATGCCCTAAATCCGGATTAATAAAGAAAACAAGAAAGCCACGAAAATAAGAAAAGGGAAAAGCTACTATTTTTTATTTTTTAGTTATTGGGCCGCATTTTTTAATTTATTTGTGCCGAATTATATTTTAGGGCGTTGTATTTAATTTTAGTTGTTTTGTTTGTTTTAAATTCTTATTTAAATCCGTCTCTAGTTTGACTAGGTTTATGAACTACGGTTTTGTAATTCGAGAATTTGCAACTCAGTGGCTGAGTTGTGGCAGGGTTTTGAGCTTGGAGTTAGGTTAGTCAAGTTAGCAGGTATCGCAAATTTATGTGTGTTTGTAAGCGTCTGACTACTTAATTTCTAGTAGAAACCTTGGAGGCAGCACGTAGGCAGGTTTTTGTCGAAGCAAGGTAAATCTGTGTGTGATTTTTACTACATTACTTTCTATTATTATTTTTATTTCCGCATTAATTTAAGTATCACCCTATTCATCCCCCCCATGGTGAAAACGATCATACATACCTTTAAAAAATAAATATATATGTATATATATATTTAAAAAATTAATTTTAAGTATACACACACATAAATATATGTACAATAATATATACACATGTATTAATGAAATACATAAAATAATTTTTCTATCTTAAAAATATAAAGTCCAGGTTTAGCATAGTACAGCTCAGAAAATAATTTTTTTTAATTTTATGATACATTTAATTAAATGTCCATTCGAAAATTAAAAAAATTAATTAAAAATTAATTTCAAAACTTTATTTCAAAATTAAAATTTCTAGAAAATCCCAAATGATTTTTTATGCTTTGAATACCTTTTTTGCAATTTTTTAATTTGAAATGATTTTTCTTTTTTCCAGCCAAAATTAAATAAATAATTTAAAAATAATTTTTTTCTACATTTTTTGGGGGTTCTTTACTATTAACATTATTTTATAGGATATAAAATATAATTTACATAATATATTTGAATTCAATTTACATAATTTACATAATATAATTTACATAATATAACCATCAGTTTTAATTCAATTCAAACCATCAGTTTCAATTCAATTTAGTTTTCCAACAAAACCATTTCAAATATTATCAAATTTAAAATATAGATTTGATTTACAAAATAAACTATTAAATCTTAAATATGTTTCAAGGCTTAATTATACCATATTTCAAAACTTAATTTTATAATTTCATATATCTCAAATTGTACTTCATTGTTACTTAGTTTTGACATATTCATTCCATAAGTCCATCATTTTTAAATAAACTCAAATTACAAGTAAACCAAATATCCTTTCATACTAATATAAGCTTCAATTATTGATTTATCAAAATCAATGGTTTTCAAAATAATTTCATACTTACATAAAGTTTGTCTTATGTAAGGATCAAAATTTTCAAAATAAATAAATTTCGCTTCA
Source organism: Allium cepa (assembly GCA_030765085.1). Classification (NCBI taxonomy): domain Eukaryota; kingdom Viridiplantae; phylum Streptophyta; class Magnoliopsida; order Asparagales; family Amaryllidaceae; genus Allium; species Allium cepa. Next base: position 685,938,400 of record CM060932.1, on the reverse strand, counting down.
TGAAAAGCCATATGGGATTGAACATCTTTGCTTACTAAAAGATTTTTAATTAAGAATAGTTTTGTATATAAAATAGTTTTTATGAAAAATAGAATAAAACAGTTAGTTTAAGAAAAAAATAGTTTTGAAAAATGGTTTTAAATTTGATAGTAATTTTTCATAAAAGAAAAATTCCAATTAAATTATAAAGATATCCAACCCAACAACTTTAAATTTTAGCGTCAAGTATACCAATGTTATTAGGATATAAGATGTACATATGTCATCATTTCGCAACATTACATTCGATCGCTCGCTCGATCACACAAGTTCGCTTTCGAACTAGTATTGTTCATTCGACTTCCCTAATGCAGACTTCGATATGGTTTCTCGATTAGAAGCCATCAGTCTCCTTGCATAGCCATATACTATGATAGAGAATTCTAGAATCAAGCCCAAAATCCATATCAAATATTCGCCATCAAGAATCAAATGAAAAATCCTAACATGAAATGGTGTAATTCACCTCGAACTTGTGTATTAAAACTTGGATCTGATTAATTATGCGAACAAAACAGCATACATACAATTTATGTATCTATTCCAACTTGTTAAATAAATAGTTTCATAAAGATGTTACTAAGTTAAAACATTTAAAACAAAATTTTTCTCAAACATTTGAAGACTAATTTTTATCCAAAACATTTCAAAACTAAATTTCATATTAGTATAATTCAAAATAGTCTTATTTATTTACTTAACAAAACAGCTTCAACTTATAAAAATCATTTTATTTCATACTTGAAACATACAAACTAAACTTATATTCTTTATCAAATACCTTATACCTTTCAAAATTTCTTAGCTTTGAAAAGTTAACCTTGATTTGGAAGTGCTCGAACCTTCAAAATAGTTGAAGAAATCATATTTTCAAATCCAAGAGTGGGAAATCACTAACAAATCAGAAAATCAATTCCAATAGGTAAGGTTATAACAAAACAAATCTGAATCTCGAGGACTGAACACCGACTTACTTTAAATCATTTCAAATATATATATACATACATATATCTTTCGAATATCAAACCATATTTCAAAATCTAAAATCAAAATTGGTTTCACAAAGTCACTCGCATAGCAAAGCTACTAGAGTGGCCTCTCCCCCACTCAAAAACTCGAAAATCAATATCGATGATGCATGCATTCATCACCGAAATTATTTTCCAGCGACAAAAGTGGGTTCTGGACTTTTATTTTCTTGAAACTTCTTTAAAATCTCTTCGAAATATTTGGAATTCATTCGAATACATTTGAAATATTTCTTATTCGAAAAATATCTTTAAATCATATTATTATTATTATATATTTTCCAAAATCTTAAAACCGATTTCAAAACACCGGAATTCGATGCCTCGAAATTCAAATTCAAAACCCTTCAGTAATAAATCATTTTTGTATAAATCACGTTTCTTATAAATTTCAAAATTCCAAATCCTTTCAAAGCTTCCAATTTTCATTTTAAAAGGTATATAATCATTATCGAAAACATTCAAAGTATAACCATCCTTAATAATTTCGATGTATGCACAATTTCAAGATACAACCAAACACAAATTTCCAAAGGATGATTATGGAAGGATTTCAAACAAACAAAGATTCAAAATTAGAGGAACTCTAATCAAATAGAATTTTAGTTCGAAGATAAACTCAAACGAAGATGAGATAATTTAATTATCGAACAGAAGATGGATAAGCCTATAAAAATCGCGGGCAACCTTAACCGGTCAACCGTGACTTCCGGAATATAACCAATTTGGAAATCTGAGGCAAATCGACATTCGATCGCCAGATATAGGATCCATATAGAGTAGGAGATAGATACCATCGACATCCGAGGATACAGAATCTCCGGTGAATCAATGCCAATTGTAAAGGAGTTTCTCCCCTTTACAAATCATTCAAGGATTTACGGAATCATCGAGAAGTCATTCCAAAGTAGAGTTAGGGAATGCTCCAAAATCAAAAGCAAAAATGGGGAAAACAAGACTAGATTCCAGAACAAGTGGGAGCGTTCCAAAGTTCAAGAAATCCTAATCGATAAGAATCCTAACCGAGAGATTTAAGACAAAGTGGATACAGAAGGAAAGAAGCTTAGAAAATCTTGGTTTCAAAATAAGAAGATTTTTATACCAAAATAATCTTTGAAAATACTTTAAAAATCATTTGGAAATCATTTTATACTTTGAAAATACGTTCTCTCACAAAGAAAGGATTCTGAGATTGATTTCACTCATTCTAGGGTATTTCTACCCTATCACTAATGAGTTTTTGCTCCGCAGACTATGGTTTGCCCAAAACCAAAGCTCTGATACCAAATGTAACAACCCGATATTTTCAGCCATTCACAGCCGCACATGTCGGACTTGAATGCTCGAAATACCGCATTGTAAATAAATTTGGAGCAAATGAAATACAATCATAGAATCATAGACATAGAACAAACAGAATACCTCGCAGCGGAATATAAAATACATAGTAGTTCATGAAGCTACTACGGCAGAGTCCCAAACCAAATACATAATACAGTCTGAAAACAACACAATAGAAATCCCAAATACATAGAAGTTCACTAATACATGAGATAAACTAGAACAGCTGAAACAGAGAGTAGATATAAATGTAGATAAGCAGAAACTCCAGCAAAGACCAGCTCCAGAAAGAGAATCCAAAGCTGTGAATACTAAGGCTGACCGGAGCGTAAAGTAAAACACAAAACACTCGAGTCAGGACAATATATACTTATATAATGTAAACCAACTCAAGTGAACTGTAGTAGAAATACACAATAACTTAAAGGATGCTTGGGATCGCCCATCCTTTAAGAATCAGTTAAACTATAAATTAAATACATCCCGTGGTTAAAATTTCAAAATGGTATTTTATACTTCAAAATCAAATATCATTTCAAAATTCAATATCATTCAAAATCCATTTCAAAATATCAAAAATATAATATCTTCCGAACCACATTCATTTTTATTTAATTTAAATACCATTACAAAACACATTTCAAAATAGTTTATATTTCAAACCAAATTACTTCATTTTAAATCATAAAATGAAGTTATTATATTTAATAATTAAATTTACAAAATTTTAGCCTTTCAAAATTCATTTATCCACTTAATTTTTTAAAACAGATGAAAATTCAACTTTCGCGGCATTTAGAAATTGCTACAGAAAGTTACATTCAAAACAGTTCAATTTAACAAAAGATAGCGTAAAAAAATGCTGTAATAGGGTTACATTAGTTTCAAATAAAACTTAGTTAAATTCAATAATTATAACATTTACAAAAATGCTATAATATCCTTTAATTTAACTTAGCCATTTGGTTCATTATTATCCACTACAGCATTTACAAATACTGTATTATCATTTACATTAGAATTAATAGCATTTTTGAAATGCAGTTAATTAACTTCATATATTAAGTATAATTTCACAAACAATTTTTTTTATTTAAATCATTTTTAACTTATAAAATCATATAATTTCACTTTTAAAACAACCATTCAAATACCCTTATATTCATGATTTTATAAAGTTAAATCTCCATTCAAAAATCAAAATTTAATAATAATTCACTTATTAAATTCCAACATTAAATTTTAAATTCATTAAATTAAATTTAACTTAACACTTAAGTTTAAAATTTTCAAATATAACTTAATTTCATTTTTATTTACTTAACTTCAAATTCACTTTTAAGCCAAATTCACAAATTTCCAATTTTAGTTATATTTCAAAATTTCAACCTAAATATTCATTCAATTCACATTTTAACTTTATTCAAAAATCATCAATATATTATAAAATCATTTTAAATTCATTTAGTTCAAAATATCATAAATTTATCATAGTTTCATATTTAATTTAAATTCCATTTATCACCAAATTATAATTTCCAAAATAACTTACATTTCACATTTTCTAAGTTTACCATTAATTTATTTCACTTATAAATTTTCAGAAAATCAATAATGCTTTACAAAAATCATTTTTAATTAAGTTTAAATCAAAATATTATAATATTTACATTTCTAAAATATTTTTAAATTTTTTAGAAAAACATAATTTAACAACGGGTCTGTATTTCATTTTCTAGCCTAGGTAAAGTGATACGGGTAATATATCATTTCAACCCGTAATTTACAAAGAAAACCCGGGTTTTATCATTTCAAACCCGCAATCCCAAGTAAATGAAATAATTTGAAAATCGTTCAGGCCTATCGTTTCAGCCCATAACGATTTACCCCTATTCTAAAGTCCGTTCGGGCATGTATCATTTCAACCCATAGTGATTCTAATCTACAGGGAACTTGCAGTGTGATAACTGGTATAAATAATAGAATAGCATGATATAACAATAACAGATGATATAACAGATGTATAAGCATGGGTGAACATCATATGATCATAACACAGCATATATAGCATGCGATATATTTTACAGCTTCAATTGGTGTCAGTTTACTAGTCATATAAGTACACATTTGTCTGGTGAGAATTGCTCACTTGTATAAGCTGGAGATGACAACCAAATACACACAACAAAGATCTTCGAAGGCACAAAAGCACGAATAAGATTTGAGATAGGAAGTGCCAAAGCTAATCTCCATGAATACATGTGGCAAAACAATACAAATAAAATGAATAACACTTCACAAAAATTTAAACAACATATAAATTCATGCACAAAACATCTCCAAACCAATTGCACTTGCCTTCAACCTCATATGCTTCAGCAACGGGCTATAAAAGCACTGTAATGGGATGGTTTTGGATTAGGTTTGGATCAGGTTTTGGGTTCAACAAGTCGGTCATACATAGGAAAAGATGATGCGAATGTATGTGTGCATGGAACTACAACTACAAGGCAACACAAGTGGATTCAAGGCAACATAAGTCACTGCCACAACCAAATATGGACATGGCCAGGTCTGGTGGGGTCAGCTACAGGTGTGGCAGAGGTGTATGGGTCAACTATGGCAGGTGGTGGTGGTGTATGGGTCGGCCAAGGAGGAGTTTGAGGGGGGGTGAAGGCAAAGAAGCTAGGCTATGCTCATTTTCAAGGTGGATATTGCAATTTTGGTGGAGTTTGATCAACTATTGGTGCATGGCCATGGATGGGCAGTGGGCTGGAGGTGGTGGTAGCCTAATGTGGTGGTGGTGGAAGTGGCCATGGTGAAGGAGGAGCAAGGGCTGAGCAAAATAGGTGAAGGCAAGTGCACAAAATCAACATAAACAAGCTGAAAAACAATGGAAAAAGAAATAAAATTTACCAAACTTTTTCCCAAAGAGAATGGCCGATTTTTTTTCTTCAGATTTGAGGAGAAAACATTCACGTGAAATGTTATGGGAGTGGTCGGCTGAAGAGAATGAGTTAAGGCAGCCAATTGAATGAAAAGTGATGGTAGAAATGTGAAAAGGCGTGAATACAAAAGGAGTTAAGCAAATCAATGGTCACAACTCTTCAAATTTCTCTTATTTCTTTTGCAATTTTTAATAACTGAAATATATTTATAAATACAGACAAAAACACGAAAATTTAGTAAATAAACAAAAATAAATAAATAAATATTAATTAAATATAATTAGATTAAGAAAATAGCTTAAAAATACAAACTAGTCTTGGAAATATGAAAATAAATGAAACAAACTTCGGAAAATTTCTATGTACTTGAAAATATTTATAAATAAAGGTAAGAACACAAAAATAAAATGCATACATAAAAATGAATAAATAAATTTTAATTAAAAATAATTTAATGAAGAAAATAGCAAAGAAAATAAAACTAGGCTTTAAAAATAGAAAATAAATTCAATAAGCTTTGGAAAAATTCAAACATCACTTTAAAAATATTTAAAAGTAAAAATATACATAATATAACATAAATATACAAATTAGAATAAGATATATCAAGTAAAAATATCATTTATATAAATTAAAACAAAGAATATTGCTAAATAACCCTATATACGCACAATATTGTAAAGGGTATAACTTTCACAATTTAAATCCAATTTCAACGAAACGAAAAGTGGTATTCATGATATTAAATATATTTTCATAATAAAAGATAAACTTTAAGAATTTAAATATTTAAATTTGAAATTTAAAAATCAAAGTTTGACCCAAATTGACCAAAATCAACATTTCAGGAAAATATTCAATTTACACCAGTTTGAAATTATAATTTACATAATAATCAAAGTTTATATTTAAAATGAAATGTTTGAAATGAAACAAGTTTAAAATAATTTCAAAATGAAATAAGTCGAAATTAAAATATATATAAAAATCTAGGGTTATTACACTCTCCCCCACTCAAATCTTTTCGTCCTCGAAAAGGAAGAAAGCAGAGAAACAACTAGAAAGAACAATAGGTTGGAAGACATCCTGAAAGAAGGTAGGAAAAAGTAGCTAAGAAGGAAAGCAGGTTGCAAGACAAGGGTGAACCATTATTTAAACCATTATACATTTCAATTAAAATTTCATAACATTTTAAACATTTTATAATATGATGAATAGTCATTTGATTCAAATCTGATGGTTCAAGGTAAACAATATTTAAAACATTTTAAATTTTTAGAAGGGAAAATAACTGATCAAAATATTCTTTATATAGTACTTTATGAAGATACTTTTATCAAAATACTTTTATAACTCGACGTCTTAACAAGTTTACTTTCGTTCCTGCAGACTCTGGTCATGCGTTGATCAGGCGCAAAGCTAGAATTCTCCAGGTACTTGGTAGACTTGTTTTAACACCCAGTGAAAATAATGAAAACACTTTTAAAAACAGATATGGAAAGTACAATCCAAAAAATCAACCAAACCGAAACAATTGTCTAACCATGGATCGCAGATACACAATGATTACGCCTGGATCCCCCAGGAAACAATCCGTATCCGTAAGCTTTCTCAGCCCTGCGAGTTACGCCATGATGACTAGTAGAGTGCAGGATACACAATGGTTACGCCTGGATCCCCCAGGAAACAATCCGTACCCCTAGGTCGTCTCAGCCAGGCAGTTTCGCTACTAATGCGATCTACATAGAGTGCAGGATACACAATGGTTACGCCTGGATCCCCCAGGAAACAATCCGTACCCCAGGTCATCTCAGCCAGGCAGTTGCGCTATGTAGTCGCGATCATAAGACCACGGGGATCGCCGTGGAATTCGATGGACACTCGAGTATTATATCCGGAAAACCCAAATCAAAGAGAGAGAATAATATCGATAGAATGAATCCACAGTGTGGCCACAAAGCGGATATCAAGCAGAAGGCACTTTCCATATCTTTACTTCGAAAATATGTATCATATAGTACCTTTCAAATCATTTCAAATATCATACTCATATAAAGTTCATTATATGTAAGGTTTCATTTTCAAGTCAAATACTTTCCAAAATCAATAATATAACAAATCATACTTAAATTTATTTCGATTATATAAGATTTCAATTTACAAGTTGAGTACCTTTACAAATAAATCGTTTTCAAATCACTTCATACTTATACAAATCAATTTTATATAAGTTCGATAACTCCCAAATCACATATTTAGTAAATCAAGGTTCTCAATTTTAATTCGTTTCAATATCAATTCTACTTCAAAATCATATATGATTTCACCAAATTATTTCTTCCAAATTACATAAATTTAGTTTCAAAGTTTCTCAAACGATAGATTTAGAAAATAATCCAAATTTCCAAATCAAAAAATTTAGGTCAAACAAATTCATTTCCATTTCAAACATATATTTACTTTCAAAAATCATAATACTTTCAAAGTTATAAATCTTTCGAAACCAAAATACTTGAAATCATTACACTTTGAAAATCATAACCTTTCGAAATCATACATTTTAAATTATAAAACATTCCTTTAATTCTTTACACTTCACAAAATTATTCAATTAAACCAAAGTCTAAAATTTACAATTTTAATTCAATTCAAACCATCAGTTTTAATTCAATTCAAACCATCAGTTTCAATTCAATTTAGTTTTCCAACAAAACCATTTCAAATATTATCAAATTTCAAATATAGATTTGATTTACGAAATAAACTATTAAATCTTAAATATGTTTCATGGCTTAATTATACCATATTTCAAAACTTAATTTTATAATTTCATATATCTCAAATTTTACTTCATTATTACTTAGTTTTGACATATTCATTGCATAAGTCCATCATTTTTAAATAAATTCAAATTACAAGTAAACCAAATATCCTTTCATACTAATATAAGCTTCAATTATTGATCTATCAAAATCAATGGTTTTCAAAATAATTTTATACTTACATAAAGTTTATCTTATATAAGGATCAAAATTTTCAAAAAAATAAATTTCGCTTCATGAAAAGCCATATGGGATTGAACATCTTTGCTTACTAAAAGATTTTTAATTAAGAATAGTTTTGTATATAAAATAGTTTTTATGAAAAATAGAATAAAACAGTTAGTTTAAGAAAAAAAATAGTTTTGAAAAATGGTTTTAAATTTGATAGTAATTTTTCATAAAAGAAAAATTCCAATTAAATTATAAATATATCCAACCCAACAACTTTAAATTTTAGCGTCAAGTATACCAATGTTATTAGGATATAAGATGTACATATGTCATCATTTCGCAACATTACATTCGATCGCTCGCTCGATCACACAAGTTCGCTTTCGAACTAGTATTGTCCATTCGACTTCCCTAATGCGGACTTCGATATGGTTTCTCGACTAGAAGCCATCAGTCTCCTTGCATAGCCATATATATGATAGAGAATTCTAGAATCAAGCCCAAAATCCATATCAAATATTCGCCATCAAGAATCAAATGAAAAATCCTAACATGAAATGGTGTAATTCACCTCGAACTTGTGTATTCAAACTTGGATCTGATTAATTATGCGAACAAAACAGCATACCTACAATTTATGTATCTATTCCAACTTGTTAAATAAATAGTTTCATAAAGATGTTACTAAGTTAAAACATTTAAAACCAAATTTTTCTCAAACATTTGAAGACTAATTTTTATCCAAAACATTTCAAAACTAAATTTCATATTAGTATAATTCAAAATAGTCTTATTTATTTACTTAACAAAACAGTTTCAACTTATAAAAATCATATTATTTCATACTTGAAACATACAAACTAAACTTATATTCTTTATCAAATACCTTATACCTTTCAAAATTTCTTAGCTTTGAAAAGTTAACTTTGATTTGGAAGTGCTCGAACCTTCAAAAATAGTTGAAGAAATCATATTTTCAAATCCAAGAGTGGGAAATCACTAACAAATCAGAAAATCAATTCCAATAGATAAGGTTATAAGAAAACAAATCTGAATCTCGAGGACTGAACACCGACTTACTTTAAATCATTTCAAATATATATACACATACATATATCTTTCGAATATCAAACCATATTTCAAAATCTAAAATCAAAATTGGTTTCACAAAATCACTCGCATAGCAAAGCTACTAGAGTGGCCTCTCCCCCACTCAAAAACTCAAAAATCAATGTCGATAATGCATGCATTCATCACCGAAATTATTTTCCAGCGACATAAGTGGGTTTTGGACTTTTATTTTCTTGAAATTCTTTAAAATCTCTTCGAAATATTTGGAATTCATTCGAATACATTTGAAATATTTCTTATTCGAAAAATATCTTTAAATCATATTATTATTATTATATATTTTCCAAAATCTTAAAACCGATTTCAAAACACCGGAATTCGATGCCTCGAAATTCAAATTCAAAATCCTTCAGTAATAAATCATTTTTGTATAAATCACGTTTCTTATAAATTTCAAAATTTCAAATCCTTTCAAAGCTTCCAATTTTCATTTTAAAAGGTATATAATCCTTATCGGAAACATTTCACTTTTTATATACAAAATATGGTCATCCTTAATAATTTTGATGTATGCACAATTTCAAAATACAACCAAACACAAATTTCCAAAGGATGATTCATGGAAGGATTTCAAACAAACAAAGATTCAAAATTAGAGGAACTCTAATCAAATAGAATTTTAGTTCGAAGATAAACTCAAACGAAGATGAGATAATTTAATTATCGAACAGAAGATGGATAAGCCTATAAAAATCACGGGCAACCTTAACCGGTCAACCGTGACTTCCGGAATATAACCAATTTGGAAATTTGAGGCAAATCGACCTTCGACCGCCAGATATAGGATCCAGATAGGGTAAGAGATAGATAGTATCGACATCCGAGGATACATAATCTCCGGTGAATCAATGCCAATTGTAAAGGAGTTTCTCCCCTTTACAAAACATTCAAGGATTTACGGAATCACCGCTCTTTAGAGAGGTCATTCCAAAGTAGAGTTAGGGAATGCTCCAAAATTAAAAGCAAAAATGGGGAAAACAAGACTGGATTCCAGAACAAGTAGGAGCGTTCCAAAGTTCAAGAAATCCTAATCGATAAGAATCCTAACCGAGAGATTTCAGACAAAGTGGATACAGAAGGAAAGAAGCTTAGAAAATCTTGGTTTCAAAATAAGAAGATTTTTATACCAAAATAATCTTTGCAAATACTTTAAAAGTCATGTGGAAATCATTTTATACTTTGAAAATACGTTCTCTCACAAAGAAAGGATTCTGAGATTGATTTCACTCATTATAGGGTATTTCTACCTATCTCTAATGAGTTTTTGCTCCGCGGGCTATGGTTTGCCCAAAACCAAAGCTCTGATACCAAATGTAACAACCCGATATTTTCAGCCATTCACAGCCGCACATGTCGGACTTGAATGCTCGAAATACCCCATTGTAAATAAATTTGGAGCATATGAAATACAATCACAGAATCATAGACATAGAACAAACAGAATACCTCGTAGCGGAATATAAAATACATAGTAGTTCATGAAGCTACTACGGCAGAGTCTCAAACCAAATACATAATACAGTCTGAAAACAACACAATAGAAATCCCAAATACATAGAAGTTCACTAATACATGAGATAAACTAGAACAGCTGAAACAGAGAGTAGATATAAATGTAGATAAGCAGAAACTCCAGCAAAGACCAGCTCCAGAAAGAGAATCCAAAGCTGTGAGTACTCAGGCTGACCCGAGCGTAAAGTGAAACACAAAACACTCGAGTCAGGACAATATATACTTATATAATGTAAACCAACTCAAGTGAACTGTAGTAGAGATACACAATAACTTAAAGGATGCTCGGGATCGCCCATCCTTTAAGAATCAGTTAAACTATAAATTAAATACATCCCGTGGTTAAAATTTCAAAATGGTATTTTATACTTCAAAATAAAATATCATTTCAAAATTCAATATCATTCAAAATCCATTTCAAAATATCAAAAATATAATATCTTCTAAACCACATTCATTTTTATTTAATTTAAATACCATTACAAAACACATTTCAAAATAGTTTATATTTCAAACCAAATTACTTCATTTTAAATCATAAAATGAAGTTATTATATTTAATAATTAAATTTACAAAATTTTAGCCTTTCAAAATTCATTTATCCACTTAATTTATTAAAACAGATGAAATTCAACTTTCGCAGCATTTAGAAATTGCTACAGAAAGTTACATTCAAAACAGTTCAATTTAACAAAAGATAGCATAAAAAAATGCTGTAATAGGGTTACGTTAGTTTCAAACAAAACTTAGTTAAATTCAATCATTATAACATTTACAAAAATGCTATAATAGCCTTTAATTAAACTTAGCCATTTGGTTCATTATTATCCACTACAGCATTTACAAATACTGTATTATCATTTACATTAGAATTAATAGCATTTTAGAAATGCAGTTAATTAACTTCAAATATTAAGTATAATTTCACAAATTTTTTTTTTTATTTAAATCATTTTTAACTTATAAAATCATATAATTTCACTTTTAAAACAACCATTCAAATACCCTTATATTCATGATTTTATAAAGTTAAATCTCCATTCAAAAATCAAAATTTAATAATAATTCACTTATTAAATTACAACATTAAATTTTAAATTCATTAAATTAAATTTAACTTAACACTTAAGTTTAAAATTTTCAAATATAACTTAATTTCATTTTTATTTACTTAACATAAAATTCACTTTTAAGCCAAATTCACAAATTTCCAATTTTAGTTATATTTCAAAATTTCAACCTAAATATTCATTCAATTCACATTTTAACTTTATTCAAAAATCATCAATATATTATAAAATCATTTTAAATTCATTTAGTTCAAAATACCATAAATTTATCATAGTTTCATATTTAATTTAAATTCCATTTATCACCAAATTATAATTTTCCAAAATAACTTACATTTCACATTTTCTAACTTTACCATTAATTTATTTAACTTATAAATTTACAGAAAATCAATAATGCTTTACTAAAATCATTTTTAATTAAGTTTAAATCAAAATATTATAATATTTACATTTCTAAAATATTTTTAAAATTTTTAGAAAAACATAATTTAACAACGGGTCTGTATTTCATTTTCTAGCCTAGGTAAAGTGATACGGGTAATATATCATTTCAACCCGTAATTTACAAAGAAAACCCAGATTTTATCATTTCAAACCCGCAATCCCAAGTAAATGAAATAATTTTAAAATCGTTCAGGCCTATCATTTCAGCCCATAACGATTTTCCCCTATTCTAAAGTCCGTTCGGGCATGTATCATTTCAACCCATAGTGATTCTAATCTACAGGGAACTTGCAGTGTGATAACTGGTATAAATAATAGAATAGCATGATATAACAATAACAGATGATATAACAGATGTATAAGCATGGGTGAACATCATATGATCATAACACAACAGATATAGCATGCGATATATTTTACAGCTTCAATTGGTGTCAGTTTACTAGTCATATAAGTACACATTTGTCTGGTGAGAATTGCTCACTTGTATAAGCTGGAGATGACAACCAAATACACACAACAAAGATCTTCGAAGGCACAAAAGCACGAATAAGATTTGAGATAGGAAGTTCCAAAGCTAATCTCCTTGAATACATGAGGCAAAACAATACAAATAAAATGAATAACACTTCACAAAAATTTAAACAACATATAAATTCATGCACAAAACATCTCCAAACCAATTGCACTTGCCTTCAACCTCATATGCTTCAGCAACGGGCTATAAAAGCACTGTAATGGGATGGTTTTGGATTAGGTTTGGATCAGGTTTTGGGTTCAACAAGTCGGCCATACATGGGAAAAGATGATGTGAATGTATGTGTGCATGGAACTACAACTACAAGGCAACACAAGTGGATTCAAGGCAACATAAGTCACTACCACAACCAAATATGGACACGACCAGGTCTGGTGGGGTCAGTTACAGGTGTGGCAGAGGTGTATGGGTAAACTATGGAAAGTGGTGGTGGTGTATGGGTCGGCCAAGGAGGAGTTTGAGGGGGGGGGGTGAAGGCAAAGAAGCTAGGCTATGCGCATTTTCAAGGTGGATATTGCAATTTTGGTGGAGTTTGATCAACTAGTGGTGCATGGCCATGGATGGGCAGTGGGCTGGAGGTGGTGGTAGCCTGATGTGGTGGTGAGGAGCAAGGGCTGAGCAAAATAGGTGAAGGCAAGTGCACAAAATCAACATAAACAAGCAGAAAAACAATGGAAAAAGAAATAAAATTTACCAAACTTTTTCCCAAAGAGAATGGCCGAATTTTTTTTCATATTTGAGGAGAAAACATTCATGTGAGATGTTATGGGAGTGGTCGGCTGAATCGAATGAGTTAAGGCAGCCAATTGAATGAAAAGTGATGGTAGAAATGTGAAAAGGCGTGAATACAAAAGGACTTAAGCAAATCAATGGTCACAACTCTTCAAATTTCTCTTATTTCTTTTAGAGTTTTTAATAGCTGAAATATATTTATAAATACAGATAAAACGAAAATTTAGTAAATAAATAAATAAATATTAATTAAATATAATTAGATTAAGAAAATAGCTTAAAAATACAAACTAGTCTTGGAAATATGAAAATAAATGGAACAAACTTCGGAAAATTTCTATGTACTTGAAAATATTTATAAATAAAGGTAAGAACACAAAAATAAAATGCATACATAAAAATGAATAAATAAATTTTAATTAAATATAATTTAATGAAGAAAATAGCAAAGAAAATAAAACTAGGCTTTAAAAATAGAAAATAAATTCAATAAGCTTTGGAAAAATTCAAACATCACTTTAAAATTATTTAAAAGTAAAAATATACATAATATAACATAAATATACAAATTAGAATAAGATATATCAAGTAAAAATATCATTTATATAAATTAAAACAAAGAATATTGCTAAATAACCCTATATACGCTCAATATTGTAAAGGGTATAACTTTCACAATTTAAATCCAATTTCAACGAAACGAAAAGTGGTATTCATGATATTAAATATATTTTCATAATAAAAGATAAACTTTAAGAATTTAAATATTTAAATTTGAAATTTAAAAATCAAAGTTTGACCCAAATTGACCAAAATCAACATTTCAGAAAAATATTCAATTTACACCAGTTTGAAATTATAATTCACATAATAATCAAAGTTTATATTTAAAATGAAATGTTTGAAATGAAACAAGTTTAAAATAATTTCAAAATGAAATAAAATCGAAATTAAAATATATATATATATAAATCTAGGGTTGTTACATATCTTTAATTTGTGCTATGGTCAATCAAACTTAAATTCTAAGGTGAATTATTTACTTGGAGCATCTCCAATCGTTTTGTGCTCCAATCTTACATTTCATGCAATTACATTTTGTAAGGCGTTTGTTTCCCTAATAGTTTGGGGGCCAAGAGCTTGTTTGACAAGTGCCTAAAGAAGAGATGCTTGTCAAACAAGCGTAACCTTCTTTTAGAGGCTCGTAAGCCTCTTTTAGAAGCTTAGGAGCTTGTTCAACAAGCGCCTAAGTAATTGACGATTGTTGAACAAGAACCTAAACCCCAACGCCTATATGCGGCGCTATCCTCCACTATTCCCTCATTTTTTACATCCTTTTTCACTTTTCATTTTCCACATTTATTCAGCAATACGTTGAAATGCCGCCCTGACCCATCAAAATTAGTAGACAGTCTATCCGTTACACGACTGACGTCAATGCTATTGTAGCTCATATCATTCTAGATACTATTGTGATTGCAGATGATCAACGCTACTTCCACAAGCTGTGGTCGACGAGGACACATCAATCGAGTGCACTGCTAGCGATACCACAAGTATATTTTTAATAAGTAATTATTGCATAAACATGCCTATCACAACCTATAGATGTTATTGGTTTGCTTAGTTCATCGCTATTTTTAAATAATTACTTATATTGGTCGGTCACATAAATATGCGTGGTAGTTGGCATAAATGCATTACTGAGTTTTTTTTTAAATTACCTGAGTTGATTATGACTAGGCTGTATGTATAGCCTTTCGGTGATTTTCTACAGTTAATAACATTTGCACATGTCTACCATTATATTGTAGAGGCTCTTATAGAGAGATGGTGGCCTACGACTCATACGTCTCATTTTCTAGATTTTAAGTAGGGATTGACTCTTTTAGACTTTTATATGTTGACATTTATAAAGGGTGGTCGACCAGATCATGCGTAGGTACGCTTTGATAGTTCATTTGAGGATTTTGAGTCATATTCTGCGTATTTACCGGCTTTGGGTAATGATGAGTTAAAGGTGGTGCTGTTACACTTACATGCCTACAGAGGTATATAACAAACTATAGGGACGTTGAGAAGATGCACACTTTTGTTATACATGCCATTTTATTATACCTATTTGGTTCTATAAAATTTAAAAAATAAAGGCATGGTTCGACTTGGATATCTTGACGAATTTGTAGATGTAGATGGACTTTGTATTTACAAATAAGGTACTACTATCCTTTGATATCGGTATGTAGCATTGGATATGTGTGCACTACAATAGTCTCAATAAATATTTAGTTTTTGATACATCCTCCTTTTTTGATCCTACGAGTATACGGCCAACATGCACCCATGACTTATCAATGAAGCGAACACTACTCCATATATTTACATCCCCATTGTGTCGTTAGGGGAATGCTATGCATGTGTACCATGCTACACTGGTGGTGCATAATGAGTCGATGAAGGACAAATAGTAGATGGATATGAGGTGGCGTAGCAACATTTTCATTCTTCTTTGGTAGGATTATACTCAGTTTATAGAGCCTAGCAACGATCATCCCATCATTTTCTAGTATTCTATTTCGAGATGTGGGGTTTGCTTTCAGGTTCCTACATGTCCTTCCATCTAGTATTTAGGGGAGCAGTAATGGTTGTAGTTGCATGGTATAGTTCGCATTTCCTCTGATCCGCTTTTATTAGATGATATGCATGGATCTATTCAGGCTAGCCTGGCTTATGTTGCTGGTATGAGGGCTATGGGATGGGTAGATGGTGAGCCTCTTAATATACCTAGAGATTTCGATGCATATTGGACTCGAATAGCCCCACATGCTTACTCATTATCTTATCATATATGAGGTTTAAACTCTAATCATATTAGCCCGCATATTCTTTTGGTAATACCATTGTCATCGGCTACTTTTGAGCCTACATAATCTCAATACACAGCCTCATATATCCGATCCCCCTCGACATGCAGTCAGAGCATATATATTATAGGGTGAAGTCGTTGAGTATCCACTGTAGTATCTTGTAGATGAGGATGGTCAGGGCATATCGTATGCTGGGTTATATCATTTGCATCATATGCATATGAATTATAAATTTTCATATAGTGCACTATCATCTGCAGCCACGATATATGTATAATTTCCCTTTTTCAATCATAGTTTGCTCAGTATACGGATCGAGATAGACAAGTGATTGCTGCATTTTAAAGCATAACTGTAACGATCCTGGTTATTGAGTCAAGTTTAAATTAATAATTAATATAATTTTTTGGATTAAATTGTGAATTAATTTGAATTTTTCCAAAATTTAATAAAGATGTGTGTTTGTTTTGACTTTATACAAATAAATTATAATTTGAAACTTGAATTTGAAATTCAAATATAAATTTATTGAAATTAAATTGGATTTAAAGAAAACTTTATATTTGAAACTAAAATATAATATATGATTGCTTATTAATGTATAATTTGGGTTTCAAATCCTTTTCTTATTTAGTTGTATAAATATAAATAATTGAAAGTGTATGAATTTAAATGTAAAATAAGTATAAATAAAAGCTTTAACGTACATGTATATATATCTTTTGAAAATAAAAATGGTTTGTATATATAATAGGATATTTATATTTAAGTTTAAAATTTTTAAATAAGTTAATAAAAAGAGTTTAAAAACATAACTTGTAAATTTATTAATAAATGAGACAAGGGTTTAAACACAAATTCCATACATTGAACATTTGTGAGATTATTAAAACATGTATTTACATTTGTAGGCTTTGCATACCATACAATTAACAAGTGGCATTGTTTTAATTTAAAAATGTAAATAAAAATCAAGGTGTTTAAAACCAGGCTTCCTTTTTTTCTCAATTCTTTTTCATTCATCTTTCTAAACTAAAAAGAGAAAAAAAATCAAAGGAAATCAAACAAGCAAAAAAAATACAAACCTGAAACCAGATCTGTTGCAAGCCTGTAAACAATTCAAAGAAATTCAAGCCTGAAGCAAACAACAAAATCAAAACAAAAGTAAAGGTCAAACAGCTTCAAGTGTTCAAAGTTTCAAGCCTAAAAAAAACAGATCAAAGTCAAAGCAAGTTAAATCAAAAACATTTTCTAGTTTTAAATCAAGTAGCTGTTTCAAAGTTCAAGGTCTAGATTCAACATCAAGATCATTTCCAGATCAAAGTTTGTTCCAGATATTCAAATTCAAGTTCCAGGCTTTTGCTTCTTCTTTGTTCAAACTTCAATCTAGGTGAGAAAACTCTCTTATATCTGCCTCTACGTTTTGACGTTTGTGATTGATGTTATGAAAATGTTGCCTAACTGTTAAATATGCTTGCATGTTATATGTGTGTGTGTGTGTGTGTGTGTGTGTGTGTGAATGTTCATGTCTGGGAATATCAATGTTCTGGTTCACAGCTTCAAAATTTGCTCAAAAAAATCAATAACTCTTCCTCCAATTCATTTTAGGTTTTAAAATACAAATGAAATAGGTTTATAAAATCAAGATTTAAACTCTAAAAATATATTCAAGTTAAATTTGAAGAATATATGGTCTGGGTAGAAAATAAACAGTGAAAACTTAAAATATGTTGAAATTAAATCATCACAATTCTATGATTTGTTTATTAATCTGAATCCCCATTAGAAATAATGATTTTTAAGAGTTAAATCACGATTTTTAGTTAGGGATCGAGGGAGATATTTGTAGTTGATCGAATTTGGGATTTTGAGGCTTTACTGGTGATCGAAGAAGGATTATGGATCAGGATTAATGGTGAAGGTGGCTTGGGTGTTGCAGGTTAAGGGAAAAATTGTTAAGAATTTTTTTGACAATCTACGCGGCGAGGGTTCGACGAAATAGGGTTTAAGGGCATGATTTTGTCGACGTTGTTCCCGAATCAATTTTGTGATCGATAGTAGATCAGGATGGTCCGGACTAGGGGGAAACTCCGCATGGGTCGAAGGCAAAGGCCTGGGTGATATGGCGTGGTCGATGGTAGCCGAGATCATCGGCAATGGTTGGTTTTGTCGATCGAATGTGGTTCCAATAGTCGCTGTTGAACTCGATTTTGAGTTTACTGTTGATCTCATCAATACTTGGTAGAGGAGTTTGTCGTTCGAGGCCAAGAGTGACTCGGGGTGGTTGCGACGATGGTCGAAGACGGTGCTGGTGATCGTGCACATGCACCGGTGCATCTGGATATCTGGTTATTGCGAGAGAGTGGAAGACGAAGGTGGCTCGAGTTTGTGTGCGGGGAATTCAGGATTTGGCTCGAAGTCGAATTGATACGGGGCAACTTGGGTTTGTCTCGAGTATTTTCAACGGTTGGCTCAGGTTTATAGTTTTGAGCATAATAAAAATAGTTTATAATCTTTAAAACAAATCAAGTTCATTTTAAACAATTTTGGTTAAACAAATTCTTTGGTAAATGTTAATCCAAGTTTTGAATTAGTTAAAAGATTTTTAATTATTAAGTTTAACTTAAAGGTTTTAAGATAATAAGTTAATGATGAATTTATTTCAAAAAATTTAAGATTTGAATGATAATTAATTAAGATAAAAATTGCTTAATTAAAAGATGATTAAAAGGATAATTACTTTATAATTTTTTTTTTAAAAAAGGATTATTTAATTAAGATTTAAATGATAAGTTAGTAAATGTTTAAGCTAAATGGTTTACCTTGAGTTAATTGGGATCTTAAGTAATTAAAGGATCTTTATTGATTACTTAGTGTAATTAAGAGGTAATGGAAGTAATTAAATGATAATTGCTTAATTAAAGTAATTTAGTAGGATAATTATCCAATGTAATTAAAAATATTAATTATTTAATTACTTAAGGATTGTTTATTCAAATGTGATTAAATAATTTATGAGATTAATTAAAGGGAAATTAATAAAGGTAATTAAATTTATTTATGTGATTTATTAAAGGTTAATTAATTAAGATAATTAATTATTTAAAGATAATTACTTAATTAGAAGTAATTAATTTTTGATTAAAGGTTGATAAATCAAGTGATTAAACAATAATTAATTTAAGGATAATTAATTAATGTGATTAATTAATTAAGGTAATTAATTTGAGGATAATTAGTTAAAGGTTCATTAATTAATGGAATTGATTAGGGATAATCACTTACTGTAATTAAGTAAGAATAATTAATTAAGGGTTAATTAATTAATATAATTAATTAAGGATGATTAATTAAAGGATAATTAAATAATTAAAGGTTAATTATTTAATGATTAAAGGTTAATTGATTTATTAATTAAGGTTGATTAATTAATAATTAAGAGTTGATTAATTTATTATTAAAGAATAAATGATTAAAGGATAATTAATTAATATGGTTTGTAATTAATTAATGTTAACTAACCAGGATTAGTAGTTTCATAAGTAGTTAATCTGATTTAAATTAATCAGATGATTTATTAATCTTACTTGTGGATGTTTGGATTCTGTTGAATGTTGAATGTTGAATTGTTTGATATCCCCGATGTGTGATGCTTTGTTTGATTTGAGCTGTGATGAATGTAATTTATTTATCTGTGATAAATTTTTATTATTTATCTATGATTGAAGATGAACGTTATAAGATTTTACTGCTTATCGATATTGATGTGTTTGAATCTGTGATGATTGATGATGTTGCACTATTGTGTAAAACCCTGGACTACACCATACACACACAAATATGGATTTCACAAGAAATCGGTTAAGTCACGAATAATTTGAATTTAATATTATTTTATTCAAATAATGTAATGGTTTTAAAGATTGAATTTTGAATCCAAAATGATTTTGGAAATGGAATTGGGTTGAATATGAAAAGCTTTTGAAAAGGAAGTTTTGAAATTTAGTTTGAATATAATATATCTTGTTTAAGTTTTGAAATTGTTTTGGAAACTTGGTTTGAAAGGTTTATACAAGTTGTATATAATATATATATATATGGATTTTAAAACCATCTTTAAAGTATTTTAAAAGTATTATTTTGAGAATTTGAATTTAACCCAAGTTTGAAAGGCTTTAACTTGAGTAAATGTAACAGGATTTTCCTAAAATGAAAAATCATGTTTTCAAATGATCATAGCTTTCATATAAAGAAAGGATTTCCAATTTGTGTTGAAAGTATTTCAAGTTTGAAATAAAATAGTTTTGAAAGCTTTGAATGAATCTTTGTTAAAGATTGGTGAACTTTGTTTTCAAATTGAAAAGGATCTTAAAGGCATGTCTTTTGTATAAAAGATTTGGAATTGAAATAGTTTTGAAAGCTTTGAATGAATCTTTGTTAAAGATTGGTGAACTTTGTTTTCAAATTGAAAAGGATATTAAAGGTGTGCTCTTGTATAAAAGATTTGGAATTGAAATAGTTTTGAAAGCTTTGAATGAATCTTTGTTAAAGATTGGTGAACTTTGTGAATCTTTTGGTTTAAAAGATTAAAGTGGAAATTTGGTTAAACCATTTAAAAGGAAAAGGTTTGGGGATTTAAAAGTGTGACTTACTAAGAACCCAATATCCATATGTTTTCAAATTAAGCGCTCGTTATTCGGTTTAGCCGAAAGAGGACTTTATGTCATATAACCCATTCCGAATAATGATACGATGTAAATGGATAGCATTTGAAGACCGGTGGTAAAGACTGGGTATTTTCGAGAACGAAAGGATTACCCGTCAAATGTCTCTGCACTGAGTCGCGCCGGGATAGTGATTTGATCACCCTTTGTGATGGGGAGTCCGATCAGGATTGTGAATACCCGGATTGCAAGGACTTCTTAGGAAGTGCCTTCGGTTCTGTTCGAACCCGGAACGGACTTGTATGGATGTATGTCTGACGTTACACTTTGAGATGTAAAGCTGGTTTCTATCAGATACATTTCTGTTTGGTGGCGGACAATTTATTCTCTTAGCTTAACACCCTTGTTTGAGACATACGAGCTCAGAGGTTATGTAGTTGATGGTTATTAGTGATACATTCCCAATTTGGTAATGTGGCATACGAAGTGCTGCTGATCATGTGTTGATCGAAGCATGGCTTTTGTGAAAAGCGTAGCTTTGTGGAAGAGACCTCGTCGGACCTCACAAACTGGAATGGTCGAAACAGGAAAGATGCGGCAAGGTTATTTAGGGGTAGCGCCCCCTGAGGGTATGTCCATTTCCTTCTGGATAGAGGTGATATCATGGTATGAATCCCAGATATTTAACCTATGTGGTTACTGCAAATACATTTCTTTGTGGTTGTTGGTATCGAGCGCTCGGATAAAGGTTGGTTACGACCATAGGATGGCATATTCGTGTAGTAGTTACCTAGTTACAGAGGTAACCCCGCCTTGTGTTGGCAGTGAGTTGGTTATGTTCTCGGGGCATCCCTCCAGAGGCGTACCCATGTATCCCAGAAAGTTCCTTAGCCTGACCATTTGTTGGAAATCCAATCACCAATAAGCGTCTTGTACGGCTTTAGTTGTATAACCTGCCATTTACTTATGGTAGTCACCACTATTTAGATGGTAGCAATAGTAGGCACACAATAATGGTTGTATGCTGGCTCAGATTAGTATTAAACTTTCAAAAGGTTTTCTGCACTATGCACTAATAATAATATCAAAAGGTTTTCGCATATCAAGCGTGTTTGACTATCATAAGAAGAAATCTCCTTCAATTGTGCGTTTTGCATTGTGTGTGTAGTGGGAGGCCTTATGATAGTTTCATTTTCCAATAAAGCATTGCGAATTTCTTTTAAATTCTTTTGTTTTGGTTTTGTTTCAAATAAAACTGTTTTTGTTTGCTCATAGCAGTCTCGTGACTGACCTGAAGTTTATTGTTCTCTTTCTAAACTCTGGGTGCCCACAATTTTCCACACGGAAAGCCTAGAGTTAGATTTTCAGATAATCAGCTAGTAGATATAGATCCGTTAGCTTTCGGCCTTTGGTTTGGTAGCATTTGAAGCTTTTGGATTTGGCAATTACATTTGGTTCGTCAGTTGCCTAGTTGCTACATTACAACTTGATGGTGGTTCGAGCTTGTGGTTTGGAGCTTTGGCTATAAAGTTGCAGTATTGTCGAACTTTCTTTCTCTCTTGCTTGGCATTGAAGATATTATCTTGCGCTGTTGTTCTTTGTCTCTCATAATGTTAAAAATTTCATTGTATCATTGCTGTAAAAGATATTGTATCTAATGTTTTATGTCAATGATATATATTCTTTTTCTTCCGCTGTGTTATTGTACTTAATGTCTCATAAGCTCCATCCGAACCGGAATTCTACATTCGAATCTGCGGCATTCGAATACGAGTGAAGTATGGATGTCGATTTTCGAATGCTGGATTTCGGGTCGTGACAATAACGCTTGATTATGCTTAGCTTATGTGTCAGGGTTATCAGAGTGTTATACAGTAGTAGTAGACTCGGTATCAGATTGATTATCAGACTCATATGGATCGGTATTAGGTTCACATAGATGAATACCATGCTGAGATTTAGCAGCTCCAGCAGCAATATCAACCGTCACCAGAGCCACATGATTGGGATAATGTCAATGATGATAGCGAGGACGATGATAGTGACGACGACGATGATAGCGACGACGATGGGAGTGATATTAGGTCCCCTTACATGGACTGATGTTGTTTTTATGTTTTATACATGTTTTAGTTTTTCATACATGTATCTCAGACTAGTTTATTTGGGGTGTTGATGATGATATTTAAGTATGCTCATGTATGTATTATTGTATTGCTTGTATGATGGTGGTTCATACTCTGTTTTCAATTTGTACCATATTCAAAGCAAAAATAAAAGAAATGTACTACTATGAAGAAATAGTTGTGAATAAAAAACATACTTGTGTTTATTTCTTCATAAATTCACGGTTATTTGTCACATGCTTGTTCCTATGACACTTGATTCATAGGACACGAATTATGAACTTTCTATTTAAATGAAAGTTTTACGTTGAAACTTCACAACATATTGAATGGAAAGTGAAAGTTGAACTCTACAAGATTATTTGGTACTAAGTAAAGGGTATATACAAACCGACCATAGACATAGAGAAGAGGAGTTGAATCGAGATTTACTCTAAATGAAGCATTTAACAATCACCCTTATTATAGGTTAATTTGAAGGATTCTAGAAACTCAAAGTACTTATGTCACGTTTACTTGAGTGTATCAAAGATATAAAAATATTATAAATACAATAGAGGAAGAATACCTATTTCATTTAACACAATCTACTTTCGATGCACAATATTTTTGGGTGTATCGTACTAATTTTGTTGGGCATGCTGCATACGATCTTTGGGTTAGCTATGTTAAACAATTTGAATGATCTTTTGGTTAGCTATGTTAGACAAGTTGTCGTTACTTTTGAATTCAAATTAAGTAAGTTAATTATGTTATTTAACTTCAGGAAGTTCTATGTACTTTCAAACTCAAGTAAGTTAGTCAAGTTATTTAAATTAAGTAAGTTGTATGTACATCCAAATTCAAGCAAGTACTTATGGGAAACCAAAAGGTACTTAATTAAAATGCTACAAACAAGACAACAAACTTTAAAATAGAAATGACAAGAAAGATCGAAATTAAACACATAGATTGATTAGAACTGTCCATAACCACCTGATAATTAAACCTAGTCTCCTACGAAGCATTTCAATTTCTTCTTTAAGTTCAACGGCATACAAAACTACTCAATGAGATAAAAGATCATCAAGTCATTGCCAAAGTTTACATCCATCCAGACAATCAAAACATCTATATTGACATCGACGGATGTCATTTTCGTTTCTTATAATGGAAAACAGAACAAAAACTTCACAGTTATAGTGCACTACTCCAGAATCAACCATTTATTTTGTTTGAAGTAGTTGATGGCGTATTCCATGCCTTCTTTGCCCTCACCCATTATGGCTTTTTTGATCTTCTCTGTCTTATTCTATCCTCCAGAAGCTTGCACTCTTGCAAATCTCTCTCGTGATCTCTTACGTCTTCGTTGTGACTTTCCTCCATTTCAACATACCATTCGGTTGGTGGTTAGGGAGAAGATATATTCGACGGGGTATTGTGGCTTAAAGTACCTTCATATGAGGATGACAAGGGCAAGGAATTATGGTTGTTGTAACAACCCAAATTTTAGTGGGCCTGAATTTTGACTAAATTGAAACCAAAGTCCATTAGGGTATGGATCATTGATTTTGGTAACTTGTAATAGTATAAGTATATCAAAGTACAAACGATATAAACTCGCAGCGGAATAAAAAGAATATGATAGAACATACGTATTGACTAAGACTGCTACATTGGAGTCGATATTATTCCTTGGATGTCTAATTGCCTTGTCATCGCCAAGCATGTATAAAAAGACTTCTCCGTCTACCATTTCCATCTTGCTCTCAATGCACATCCTTCTAAATTTATCTTGTATGGTGTAACGATGAAGGGAGTCAGAATAATGTTTTGGTGATTGGAAAATTCATTCTTTACCTGTAACATTAATTTATGCTGATTGATTTCTATTCAAGTGCCATGTCTATTACTTATGGATAATCCATTAAGTCCTATGTGTACGCTTACAATATACCTAACCTCCTCCGAGGTATTATGTATATGCATATCCGCACATATATCTAACAGTTTCACTATCGATAACCCTGACAACTTAATACTTCTTCAACAAGTAAGAGGCAAATCCAACGACCATTTATTACCTCAGTCCTCGAAGCGGGCCCTCCGCACAGTAAAAGCTGGTCAATTAATTCTTGCTACAAAGACCGATGACCTCTATATGCAGCTTTATAATTTATAAATTAATTGTCATACTACCAACGCATCTCAAAAACTCATCTAAGGGTTAACTAGCCCACCTAGATATACAAATTTTTATCAAACCATCTACTTTGAGGTCTATGTGTCTTCCATACAGATTCTGTTGGAACCAGCCAGCCCGCATTAGAGGTTATGGGTGAATTTCAAAAAACTTTCCCTTATCGGATCTATATCGGACCTATCAATTCCAATTCGTTTAGAACGTTTCTAAATTTTATTTAAATAAAATCTTTTATTTTATTTAAAATTTTAAATTAAATAGAGTTTTATTTAATTTGTATTTATACGTATAAATGTACACATATGTATCATATATATATATATGTATGCATATGTGCGCGTGTGTGTACATATATATATCTCTATGTGCGTGTGTACATGTATAACATGATAACCTGTGCAAGGTATAACATGCTCGTATATAGATGTTGGGTCGCGATGGACATGCTAGCTCATCTGATATGTAATGTATATTGTCCAAATATATGTATGTATATAACCTGAATATTATATATTTGTATGTATGTAAATGTATATGTTAAGTTTGTTTAATAATAAAAAGTAAATAAAGTAACGATTGAACAAGGAAGAGATAAGGCAGATACTGATAGCCGCATACTATCAAATCACCAGATCCATCCCACTTTTCATCGTCGGAGGCCAGTTGTAACAACCATAGTATGGTTGCCTTTGTTTCAGGAAGAAACTCTCGGTCAAAAGCTAGCAGTGAAGAAGATCATCATAGTTCGACAGTTAGTTCATCTAAGAAGGCATTGGAGGCTGATCAGAGCAAGGATTAAGTTACTTAAGTTGAAGATGATGCCAGAAAATGAAGTTAGAGAAGAGTACCAAGGTGTACATGCTTGTGCATGTGTGTGCACATGCACAGAGTTATTCCTTCTTTATGCATGAAATAACAATGTATTAGGGTTTGAGTGAGTCAAGTAGAGTATTAACTGGAAATGTATTGGCTAATATAACCATTGTAATCAATATTATAAATATGGCATGTATGTAAACTGAGGCAGACAATCAGAAAATAAAATACTTATTTTCATTTCTTATATTTTTTGTTCTTTACATTTTTTTAATTACAACT
Source organism: Allium cepa (assembly GCA_030765085.1). Taxonomy (NCBI): domain Eukaryota; kingdom Viridiplantae; phylum Streptophyta; class Magnoliopsida; order Asparagales; family Amaryllidaceae; genus Allium; species Allium cepa. Next base: position 685,911,683 of record CM060932.1, on the reverse strand, counting down.
ATTCTCTTATTCTCTCATCTTCTTCTTACATCTAATCCACTTCTTCTCATTCTCTGATCTTTTTGTCTGCCTTCTATTCATCTTAGACCCTCATAACCCTTCTTCTCTGATCACCTTGCTTCCAGTCCTCTTCTACCTTCGTTAATTCCCACTTCCTTGCTTCAAAGTCTTCTGAGTTTGTCAAAAATTCATCTATCACCATTTCCTTAACTACCTCGCTGGCACCTTGACAAGCCATGGCCAATTCTTCAAATCAACCGGTTATAACATAGTAGTATCAGAGTGACCAATTGGGTTAACCTCTAACAACTAGTCCTCCTCAAACAGCAGTAGAAACTCCAAACTTGATATAATGATTCAAGAACAAAAAGCATGGAAAAGACAAGAAGAGATCAACCACAAAAACATTTTTTCTTTAAAGAAATTAGAAACCACCACAAAAAACTTGGAGCACAACAACCAGAGGTTGGAGCAAACTACACAAAATTTGGATCATATAACAAAAGAACTATTTACCAGATTCGAACGGATGCATAATGTTCTATCTGCATTGGCACAAGATATTCAATAATTTAAGCTTCAATCTGCAGCCAACCAATCTTTAACCACAACTGCAAAGTTACAAGGAATTCTTACCTCCAGTCCATACTATCAATCTACTTCAACTACAAAACTACCAAAAAATATCTCAGCTAACCTCAAGAAATGTTAAATTGTCATAATTAACCAACCCCCACGTAGCCCAATAGTACTTAACCCTCCTCCATCTCAAAACCCTCATCAACATAATCAAGGACCGCCTTCTTGGAATTGAAATTCACCTTTTCCAAAACTCAAACATGATTTCCCTACCTATACTAGAGATGACATGGTATATGAATGGTTGAACCAGGAAGAGCGGTTTTTCAAATTTCATCAAACTGAAGATTACTTTTGGGTTGAAATATCATCTTTCTATCTTAAGAAAGATGCTTTTAAATGGTATAACTGGTATACTTGTAATGTTCCTAATCAGAATCATGGGCCATCTTCAAAGAAGAAATTTTAGTTAGATTCAATCCCGAAGACATGGTGAGACCCTATGAAACCTTGGCAAAACTCAAGCAACAAACCACTGTTTCTTCATATCTGACCAAATTTGAAGGTTTGCAAGCTACCATTGAGACCCTACCTCCTCAATTCTTGCTAAATCAATTTTTTGGCGGATATGAAGAAGAAACTAAATATGACGTCTTAACTTCTAGACCTGCAGATTTTAGAGAAGCTGTGTCAGTGGAAAAAATGTTTGAAAGAATTTGGAATCAAACAAAGAAAGGAGGTAGATCAACTCGAAATTTTCTTCTTCTAAAAACACCCAAACCCAGATTATCCCATATACAAGAATAATACAAATCCTAAAGACCGGGGTATTGCTAATCTAGATAGTTTGGCAAAAAGCAAGGATTTAACCCCTCAACAACTCATTGAAATAAGAAGGCAAGATATATGCTATAGGTGCAAAGAAAAATGGCACAAAGGCCATAGGTGCAATAGTCCACAAGTACATGTACTAGAAGGCATAATGACCTTTAATGATTTAGAAGATGGTGAAGAGTATCCTTTGGAAAGTGATAATGAAGATAGCAGTGAAGAAAACATGGGGGAAACACATGCTATTACCCAACAAGCCATGTGTGGTATTCCAACACTCAACAATTGAAGTGCAAGGTACTATCAAAGGGAAACCGGTTCAGATACACATTGATTTGGGTTCCACACATAGCTTTATTAATGAACAACTAGCTCATAAGCTTAAGCTAAAGATTGATGAATCCAATAATTATGAGGTTATGGTAGCTAATGGAGAAAAACTCCAAGGGTCTGGTGTATGCAGCAATGTGATATTAAGTTGCCAAGGGTGTAAGATGTCAGTAGATTTATTGACTCTTCCTTTAGAAAGATGCTAAATTGTTCTTGGGGATCAATGGATGAAGAAGTTAGGAGAAATCACTCTAAACTTAGACAAACTTCTGGTTAAGTTTACTTATGGCAATAAACCCTATACCTGGCAGGGAATGAAGCAGCAAGATGTTAAGATGGTAGACAAGAAGACATTAAGTAAATAATATGCACAAGGTCAAATAACTATGATGTTATGTTCAATAGGACACACTTATCCAAAACTTCAGCAAGAAATTCAACAAACTCTTCCACCAGAAACTCAAAAGCTACTACAACAACACCCTGAAGTAACTTCTTCTATCATCCACATTCCTTCCCAAAGAAAGCATGAGCATAAGATTCCTTTAATACCAGAAGCCAATCCAGTTTGTTTGAAGCCATATAGGCAGTCACAGCATATTAAGAATGAACTAGAAAAAATCATCAAAGAAATGTTGGATAATGGCGTAATCAGGCACAACCATAGCTCTTATTTTTCCCCAGTGGCAATGATGAGAGAAAAGATGGTATTTGGAGGTTATGAATTGACTACAGAAGTTTGAACTCCCTCACAGTGAAAGATAAGTTTCATATTCCTTTAGTTGATGCCTTTTTGATGAGTTGCATGGGTCAAAATATTTCACTAAATTGGATCTTCAGTCTGGATATCATCAAATTAGAATGAATGAATATAACATACACAAAACAGCCTTCAAGACTCATGATGGACACTATGAATTCATAGTAATGCCATTTGGTTTAGTTAATGCACCTTCCACTTTTCAATCACTTATGAATGACATATTTAGAACTTATTTGAGAAGGTTTATATTGGTTTTTTTATGATATACTAATTTATAGCTATACATGGTCTGAGCATATACAACATATTAGCTTGACATTTCAGGTTTTAAAGCAAAATCAGTTGGTGATTAAATTGTCCAAGTACAGCTTTGCCAAAGAGTCTCTTGAATATCTGGGCCGCATCATATCCTTTCAAGGAGTGGCAGTTGATCCAGAGAAGGTTAAAGCAGTAATGGAATGGCCTTTACCAAAAGATATAAAAGCATTAAGGGGTTTTTTAGGTTTAACTGGGTGCTACAATAAGTTTATTAAAGGATATGGTCTCATTGCCAAACTTCTGATATATTTGTTGAAAAATAATTCATTTGCTTGGTCCGAAGAGGCTAAAGAAGCTTTTAATCAATTGAAATATTACCTAACTAAACCACCAGTACTTGCTATGCCCGACTTTTCACAACAATTTACCCTTGAATGTGATGCAAGTGGGTTAGGTGTAGGGGCAGTGTTACACCAAAATGGAAAACCAATAGCTTTCCTTAGCAAGGCATTACATGGTAGGAATTTGACATTATCTACTAATGAAAAGGAGTTGATGGCCATCATCATAGCCAAAAAATGGTCATAATATCTCTTCGGTAGACAATTCATTATTATCATCATAGTCAAAAATATTTATTATTTCAAAAATTACACACCGGAATACAGAATAAATGGCTTGCTAAGCTCCATGGTTTTGACTACAAGGTAGAATACAAAACTGTAAAGAAAATATCGTAGCTGATGCTTTGTCAAGGAAAGAATGCAACAATGAAAGAATTCAAGCTCAAGCAATATCAGTTGTTCAAACGCCCTGGTTACAAGAATTAAAGAAAACTCCACTAGCTTCGGAATGGTACCAACAACAAATAAAAAATTACAGAACAAGGAGCTGCATGAAAACAAGTACAAGCTTGTGGATGAATTGATATTTTACAAAGGAAAACTACTCATAGACCATCATCTAGGGGCACTATTGCAAACTTTGATTGGGGAACATCACTCTGCTCCTTTAGGGGGCCATGCTGGAATTAAAGGTACAATTAAAAAATTGAAACAAGTTTTTTATTGGAAACACATGAAAAGAAGGGTGGAATACTATGTGAAATCATGTGATACTTGCCAAAGAAGTAAGAGTGAGAATGTGATGATGCTTGGGTTGTTGCATCCATTACCCACTCTTGAAAAGATTTGGGATCGATGGAATTTATAACATGTCTCCTCAAAAGTCACAAACATACAATAATCTTTGTACTAGTAGATAGACTGAGCAAATATTCTCACTTCTTCCCTTTCTGTCACCCATACACAGCAAAAGAAGTAGCCAAAGTATTTTTTAATGGATTGTTCAAGCTACACGGGTTACCAAAAATAATAGTGAGCAATAGGGATGCTATGTTCACTACCAACTTTTTGCAAGAAATTTTCATATTGCAAGGCTGTAGATTGAAAATGAGCTCCTCTCACCATCCTCAAAGTGATGGATAAACTAAAATCATTAATAAAGTGCTTGAGGGTTATTTAAGATGTTTTGTATGTCATAGGCCATATGAATGGAGTGATTGGTTGTCCTTGGCTGGATATTGGTATAACACAACATGAAAAGCTTCAACCAACACAACTCCCTTTAAAGTAGTATATGGAATAGATCCACCAAATTGCTTACTTATATCCCAAACATGGCTAAAGTAGAACAAGTAGAAGAGATGTTATTCAGCAGAGACATCACTCTTGAGTTTTTAAAAGACAACTTGAAATTAGTATAAGAGAGAATGAAAAAGTATGCAGATTTGAGAAGAACTGTGAGGAAATTTCAAGTGAATGATTGGGTGTTTTTGAAGCTTCAACCTTATAGGTAGATAATAGTTAGGGATCAAAGAACTCACAAAGCTATCTCCAAAGTACTATGGTCCCTATCAAGTAGAAGAGAAAATTGGATCGGTAGCATATAAATTAAGGCTGCCTACTTATGTTAAAATCCACCTAGTGTTTCATGTTTCTCAACTCAAAAGAAAAATAGGACTAATTGTTCAAGAAGATGTCCCTAGTTTTGACGAGGAAATGGTAGTACAACACGAAGCAATTTTGGATTGAAGAATTGTGCCAAAAAATAATAAAGCAGTAGTGCAAATCTTGGTAAAATGGAAAGGAAAACCTGATGAAGAAGCAACTTGGTAGGATTATTGGCCTACTACTAGAAAGTTTCCTACTCTAGACCTTGAGACAATGTCTATTTTTGAAGAGGAAGGGAGAAGTAACAATCATAATTTGGTTGCCATTGTTTCAGGCAGCAACTCTCGGCTGAAAGCTTACAGTGAAGAAGATCATCGGAGTTCGATAGTTAGTTCATCAGAGAAAGCAGTTGAGGTTGACCTGAGCAACGCAGAAGTCACTCAGGTCGAAGTTGATGCCAGAAAATGAAGTTAGAGAAGAGTTTCAAGTTGTACATGCTTGTGCATGTGTGTACACGTGCACTCTGTTATTCCTTCTTTATGCATGAAATAACAATGTATTAGGGTTTGAGTGAGTCAAATAGAGTATTACCTAGAAATGCATTGGCTAATATAGCCGTTGTAATCAGTATTATAAATATGGTATGTATGTAAACGGAGGCAGGCAATCGGAAAATAAATAAATAAAAACTTATTTTCATTTCTTATATTTTCTGTTCTTTACCTTTTTAATTACAACTATTCTCTCATCTTCTTCTTACACTTTGATCCACTTTTTCTCATTCTCTGATCTTCTTGTCTACCATCTGTTCATCTTAGCCCCTATAAACCCCCACTCCCCCTTGATCACCTTGCTTCCGGTCCTCTTCTATCTTCTTTAATTCCCACTTCCTTACTTCGAAGTCTTCTGAGTTTGTCAAGAATTCGTCTATCACCATTGCCTTAACTGCCTCACTGACACCCCGACAGGCCAGGCCAATGCTTCAGATCAATCAGGTCATAAAGTCGGTACTTCCATGGATGATCACAGCATCTACATAGGGGACCGGATTTAGGGTTTGCAAAAGGACCAATGCATATCTGTCCAAATCCTAGGTGGAAGTTAGAAAAGAATATGCTGCTACCAAGGAAAAACATTTGACATATTTAAAATAATTTGCGCCTGTCAAAACTGATAGAAAATAAGTGGACAACCACCAGAATCTACTGTAGCCGATTCAAAAATTAAATGAAAGAACACAGGTTGTTTACATATTAGGCAGAAGGCCATTGTATTACAATTCTAAATGCTTCAGTGATAAAATTTGGAAACCGACTGGAGATTCGGATGTGCACTTCAAGAGAAATGGATTTATATTCATCAAGTTCCTTAAAACTGAATATTGTGCACGAACTATACAATCAGGGCCTTACACTATAAGTTCTAGAATCCATATCATCAAAATATGGAACCCGGGTTTGAATTTGAGTAAAGGAAATTTTCCCAATATTCCTATTTGGGTTAGAATGAAAGATTTAAAATTAGAGTACAGGAATAATTAAAGGACTAGCATAATTGCTAGTGTTTTGGATCAGCCTATTAAAATGGATATGACTACGACAAAAGAAATAAGACTGAACTGTGCTAGAGTGTTGGTTAAATATTGAAATTGAAATTAACGTCAAATTTCAGTACTTTATACAAATTGAAATTGAAGCGTACACAAGTGATATTGAAAGAATTCAAGTTAAATATGAGAAAAAGATGAAACCATGTACAGTAGTGTGTAATGCAAATGGACACAATGAGACCTCTTGTACTAATGTTACAGCTAAAGTTTGGCTGCCAAAGAGTAAAACTAATGATTTACAACAAAATAATACATCATCTACTACAAAGTCTACTGAAGCGGCCGCAACTCCTCTTAAACATGCGGATTGTATAGTTGCAGAGACATTGAAAACCCAGCGTCACTCTACTGCTAATTAAACCCCCAATGTCCAGTGTAGATTCGACATAAACTTGAACAATCCCTTTGATGCTCCCACTATAGATGAAGATGGTAATGTGGATGATTCTACACTTGATCATTCACAACAGTAGGACGATGTTAGCAATGTACAGACACACGGCGTGTACAGACATACCGCTTTTCTTAAGACATGACATCGAATACAGTGCTATCAGAGGAAAGGTCTAAAATAGATGAGCACAAGTAACATAATTTTTATGCTGTTGTTATAGTTGAAGATGCAAAAAATTCTTCAGGATGAAGAGCCAACAGCATCAAAATCTAAGTACCAAAACCAGAAAATGATTCACCGCATTGCACAACACATACAAGAAATCAGCACATAATCAACAAGTGAAATAAAAAAGTCTCCTAAATGTTGTCCGCTGATCACAAATATAAGCAGAAGCATGAGACATTAGGTAATTCTAAAATTTTCCTCCTTAAAGAACTATAAGGAGCTCAACAACAAATAAATGAATGCAATGTCTTGGAATGTTAGAGGTTTGAATGCCGGCGACAAACTCAGTCATGCATTCAAACTTCTTACACTCCATAAGCTAACTGTACTAAGCTTATTGGAGACCCAATTAAGTACAGAAAACATTCAAAAATTGTAAAGCCGACTGCAAGCACACGGGACTTTACTGCATAACAATGATACAGGTAGCAAGGGGAAGAAAATTGGTTTTTATTGATGCTAATATATGGGAGTTCAGTGTTCTCAACATGACCACACAACACATTACTCTGCTGCCAAACAATAAAGGGGGTTGCAGTGTATTTGCACTTTCATGTATGCTAGTAATTCATTTGCAGAAAGATAGAATTTATGGGAATCCTTATGCCTTGACCCTTCTATGAAAGAGATGTTGTGGATTACGATGGGGGATTTTAATAATGCTCTTGGTCCAAAAGATAAAAAGGGAGGTTTTCCTATCCCTTTTACCCATTTAAACACCTTTAAATACTATCTATTAAAATGTGATTTGGTTGAAACTAATTTGCAGGGGTGTAAATACACATGGAGACGAAGGGGGATTGCAACAAACATAGACAAGGTGCTGGTGAATTATGAGTTTATGTCCATGTTCCTGAAATTATCCACCATTGCAATTCCTATGTCTATCAGTGATCATACACCTATTTTGACAAGATTCAGCAGTTTGCCACCATTGGAAAAGGGAATGCCGTCCAGATTTGTAAACAACTGGTACCATATACATAGATATGCATAATACATCATAGATGGGCTAAATTCAGAGACTTGGGGTACAACACCACATAAATTTATACATAAGCTTAGGACAGTTAAAACCAATTTGAAGGCTAGGAACAGTCTAAGCCTAAAGAAAACACAATCTCCAAATTGCAAGAAGATTTTAATGCAGCTTTTATGCAAAGTGATGAGGATCTTGAAAATGAAGATGTGTTTGATTATATGTATAATATCAGTTTACAGCTAAATCAACACACAGACAAATTGCTTTTTTGAAACAATAAAGTGCTTTGGCTGCAGTAAGGTGATAGGAATTCAAAATTCTTCTATGCTAAAATGTTGATGAGACAACACAAGAATAAAATCCATGCCTTATTAGACACTTAAGGAAATTTATTTACGACGGTGCTAAAATTAAAGAGGTAGCAATTTCTTCTTATTATTATTCACTTTTTAATGGTGATCAATATTCCAATTTTCCCACTGTTAGAATAACAAATTGGCTCTGTTTTCAATTAATGATTTTAAGAGCCCCAGGCAGGATGGTTTTTCTTTCAAGTTTTATAAACTTCACTGGAACCTGCTACAAAAGGAATTGATGGAAGTCATATCAGAATTTTTCAAACAAGAAAATTGGCAAAAGGCTTAAACTACAATTTCATAACACCCATCCCTAAAACGATAAGCCACGGTCTATTTCTGATTCTTAACCTATTCATGTGCTAATGTTTTATATAAAATTGTTGCTAAAATTTTATGTAATAGAATAAAGGATTTTCTACCCTATTTGATTACAAAAAGTCAATCCTCATTCATCCTTATAAGAAAAATTGGCGATATATCTTACTTGTGCATGAACTTTTACGGGACTTTGCAAAAAAAGGGAAAGGTAAAATGTGCATATAAATAGACTAACAAAAAGCTTATGACATGGTAAATAGAAAATTTGTTTGCCATATGCCGGACTCTATGGGTTTTCCTATTTCGATGATTGATGTCATAAATGAATGTATATCAATGCCTACTTTCTCTGTAGTGGTGGATGGGCGACCGAATGGTTTTATTGAGTCAAATTGAGGCTTATGACAAGGGGATCCCTTATTCCCTTATCTATTTTGTATAGCAATGGAATTTTTCTCCTTGCTTACGGAGAAGGGTGTAGATGAAGATAAACTCAAACCAAGTTTTACTCTACAGCCTAACATTATACATCTTCTATATGCGGATGACGAGTTGATATTTGTAGCAGCAACTATAGAAAATGCATGTTATATGAATGAAATATTCACTAAATTAGAAGACACAATGGGGTTGAAAATCAACCAAAATAGGTCTATACTCTATTTCAGTAAAGAAGCAACGAGAAATGCAAATATTTCTTCTATTTTGCATAGTGAGGAAGAGGAGTTGCCAAGGAAGTATTTGGTGTTCCGCTGCCTTCGAATTACTTGCATGCATTACACTGTACACCCCTGCTGAATCGAATTAGCAACAAGTTAGAGGAATGGGATAGCAATCTTTTAACTACTGTTGGAAGAGCAGAGCTTATACAGAGTACAATTACACCAATTATACCTTCCCGATGCTAATTTATCATATTCCAGCTGCTATTATTAAGAAAATTGACAAAATGTGTGCAGATTTCTTTTGGAGTGGAAAATTACATAAAATTTCATAGGATACGTTATGCAGGCCAAAGTCAAAAGGGGGAGTAGGACTTTAGTAAATTTTCAGATTTGAACACTACTGCCAGAATTAAGTTTTTATGGAATTTACTCAGTAAACATAATCTCTGGTCCAAGTGGATGAAAGCAAGGTACTTGTCTAAATTAAATTTTTGGGTTGTGCCAATATATAATAATTTCTCTGCCACCACCAAACATATCCTAAGGTAAAGGAAACACGTGTGCAAACTAATGAACAGAGCCCTAGTTAAAGGTGAGAATATGTCATTGTGGTTTGATCCTTAGATCAACCATAAATCCTTAGTTGATATGATTGGCTGGACTAGAGTTCAAATCTGCAACAGTGGAGATTACACAGTAAGTCACATTTTCTGAAATAGCACGATATGGGGAATGTCGCGCTTTTTTTCCTTACCACAATGATAAAGTTTTTTAAGAAGGTGAATTCTTTACTGGTTCTTTAATGTCATTAATAAAGAACCCATTTTCAACAAAAAAAAAGTTAAATTTGTTTAAATAATTTTATATAAATTTAAAATATTTAAACATATGCATGTATGTATGTATAAAATATTAATATGTATATGCATAATATATATGTTTAAATATAAATAAGTTATTTAAATATTAAAATATATATAATAATTTTTTATTACATCGTGAATATTATATGTTACAATATATATATATATATATATAATGATAAAATAAATATGTTTCATTTAAATAATATATACACACGCATAAATATAATTATTATATATATATATATATATATATATTAAATAAAAAAAATTATAAATTCCAAATTATGTACAGCACAATAAAAAATTATTGTTAATTTTATTATTTTAAAATATATTTTTAATTGAATATTCATTTGAAATTACATAAAATATTAATAAATTTTCAGTAAATCATATATAATACTTTTGAAGTTTGAAAAAAAAAATTCCATATTTTTTTGTTCAAATTTTACTTTTTATTAATTTCAGCTTGTTATAAAAATGATTTTTAAAAATAGGAAAAATGAATTTTTTTTTATTTTCTAGGTAAAGGCTTATCTTATGAAAATTTAATTTTACAAAATTTTAAAAATAATTTTTGTAACAAATTTTATTTTACATGATTTATCTATGTAGTATATTGATTAAAATAATATTAAATAAAAAAAAATTTGCTATCGAAAATTACTATTATTATATAGTTATATGTGTAAAATTTTATGATCAATTTTAGCTATAGAATCATATTGTAATTGAATATAAACTATATATGTATAATTATATATATATATATATATATATATTTATATATATATATATATAAATTGATAAAAAAATAATGTGTGTATATATATATATATTAGTATATACATACATATAACCAAACTAACACGTGACAACGTTAATACATATTAGAACCGTCACATGACTAACAATAAAATAATAATATATATAAATAATGAAATATTGTTCAGAAAATTATAAACTATGATTTAATGAAAATCATATCTAAGAATCAAAGCCTTGAAGTACATCTTGAAAGGATGAACTCTCCTCTTTTAAACCATTTCCAATTCGGCAAATTACTAGTCCTTGAACCGCTGACCTTCAACTATCGGATAACAACTGAATTGATCTGATTTGAGCTTAGGATATTGCAGAGATGGGAGAGGGTAGATCGGCTAGCAAAGAAATATGGATGGAGACGTAAAAAAAGATCCTTATCAAATGGAGAAAACGATGTTTAAATAGAGGAAGGAAAGGAGAGAGTGTAGGATCATATCTTTTACTAAATCTCCTTCCATTTGAGCCACTCATTTTCACTCCTCTTTAGCCCATCAACTAGCCACCTCTAACGATTTTGTTCCAGCAGATCCTACCAGCCCCTTGTTGGGATATAAATCTATTTAGAGCCCGAATGAATATTTTGCTTTTTAAATCTAATTTAAAGCGCATATCGATATCGTATATCGATTAATGTATAATTAATTTTATAAATACATTTGACATTCATCTATTAAATCAAAGCCAAATTTATAAATATTATTTAATTTAATTAATTATAACAATTATAAACTAATCATATCATTTGGTCAAAGCAGAATTCATTGTTTCGATTGTGTGAATCGTTGGTGTAAATATGGTCATTAATTAATATCTATTCGAATATTAACAGTCACACGTTATTTAGTAGTTGGTGCAACATTTTGACCAAATTTATTGCCTATATGGTTTCGGTGAAATCTCATTTTACTTTGTTAAGCATTACCCAGTTGTGACTTTTATTTTACACCAATTCTCTTTGTCAAAACTATACCACTTTGGACTTAAGAAATTTGGTAACGGTCAAAATTCCAATATCTTCCATATTCAACTCTATAGTCCAAATACAAGGCCCTTAGTTTAATAATAATAATAATAATAATAATAATAATAATAATTAACCAAAATGCTCTGGCCAGAGATTTTGAATTTGAGTTGACTTGAGTTAACCATGATACTGACCTCATATAACCGTGATGAATCCTCTCTTGAATAGTGCTTCACTTCCAATACATCCAATCGACCCAACTATAGTCACTCAATGGATGTTGTGCCATGATTTGACTATAATCAAGGCAGAGATTTCATATTGAAGATCCATAGTATTCTTAAGTTGAGAGAACTATGTGAATTAGTTGGGATCCATTAGCTATCAGTACGTAACCCATAGGTGCCCCCTAGCAGTCATGAGTAATATACTGGCCAACATTTGGAGAGCGTTATGTACTCCAGTCTTAACGATTATATTGATATCCAGTCTCGATGATCTTAACTGGGAACATTTAAAATGGTACATTTGTTTTCATTGTGATAAATTACTCACCGTTACAATAGTTTATGACTATTATAACACAACATACCATTTATGGATTTTCTATTTAATATAATTTTAATTAAATTAATTAACTAATATAGCATATTATATGTTATCTGATATTTTGACCCGGTTGTATCCAAACTGACCGGACAAGTTAGACACGGCTGTCATCGTGGCTAGTAGCCCAGAGTGATGATTGTAGGGTCCAAAAATCAAGCATAGATGATAATATGAAGCAGAAGCATGAAATCTCACTACTCCTCGAAGATGGATCAGGTATGATCCATATTCAACACTATGGATCGTATCGTATCGATTCCACAACTTAATTTTGTAGCGATGATTAGTCAGTAACCAAAAATCTACACATGTTAGCGATATGGAACTTGGAATACAAGATTACTACAACATGTAGAACACCCCATAGGGATCTCACCAAGTGAAGAAAGTTGGACGGTTCGTCATAACTCCCTTTGGAGGGATCGACAGAAATCAGAATTCAAGCAACACTACTTCACGGCAAATGCAATATCTCATAAACCATACGTCGGAATTGCATGAAATTTGGGGAGAAAGTAGCTAACATCATGGGAAACCACTTATAGGGATTGCAGCCCATTTGGACACACTAACATGGTTTGGTACTGATCCCTATTGTTGGACCAAATGGGCTTGGAAATTTTTGGGTGGCCTCGTCATGGTCTCCCGAACCTTCCATCAAAATTTCAGTCTGATCCGTGCAAGTATTCACCTATAAATATAATAGGCATGGCGTCAGAAAAGGGATCCTGCTTTCTGCAGCCAAGGCACTTCCATGATTATTATTTATTCTTGTGCTTATGGATCCCAACTGATCCAAACATTCTTGTAATCATAATCAAGTGCAAGATCAATAAAAATATGAAGTGGACGTAGAGCAGATTGCCAAACCACTATAAAAATCTATGTGTTCATTATGATATTTGCTCTGTTTTAATTTTATTCTTCATTTAATCTCTACTAGATTCTATTGAGTGTTGATGCCTATTTTTGGCGTCAACATTTTGGTGCTTTCATTGAGAATCAAATTCTTAGCTTGATTCAATTTCGTCATCTACTTGTGGATTTCCATATTCGTGAGACAGATCTAGCGTTCTACCGGTAAACTTTCTATTCTACTTAGATTTGTAGGAAATGTAAAGGAAGCTGATAGCCATGGTTAGAAGAATTAAATCAGCTTCCCATAGAGCTGAAAGAAATGATGATGCTAGTGTTCTTGTTTGGAGTTGTTCATGTATTTATGTCCATTTGGAAGGGATCAGATTCACTCATGTAAGCAAGTTCTTGGGATCAAATGCTGAAATTTGCACTCAAGTTAGCTAAAGGTTGATCCTTCTCTTAAGGCCAAAATGGTCGATCCTTCCCTCAAGGCCATAATGGCTTATCCCTCCATCAAGGCCATCTGACCGATCCCTCCTTCTTGAGGTCTAGCATTGGTCTCTTCATGACTAACCCCTAAATACATATACATGCTCAATACCAATCCCTCTAAAGATATCAGTACCGACCCTCTGAAACAACTATACCGATATCTCCACATATATGTAGATCGATCCCTCTAGCATGTATAACGATCGCTCCAAAAAGTATATATACCAATCCATCTAGATGTATATACTGAACCCTCTACAAGGTGTATATACTGATCCCTTTGCAAGTTATATATGCCGATCCTTCTGCAAGGTCTATATTCTAATACATATAACACTGATCCCTCCTTAGCACCGCAACCGATCGCAAGCCAACGACCGTCTTCATGACCGACCCTTTCCGCCGAACGCTTATAGCCAATCCCTACATTCACTAGCGATCCCTCCATACTATGTATGACTGATCCCTCTCATAAAACATTCAATATCGATCCCCATGCCGTGTTCATCCAGAACCAAACCCTTGTTCAGTCGATCCCTCCACACTTAACTATAACTGATCCCTCCACACTTAACTACAACCGATCCCTCCAGCCAATCCCATTTGCATTCAAAAAGGAATGTAACCGAACCCTCCTTCCTAAGGCAAAAAGGGATCGGGACCGATCCCTCCTTCTTACCTCGCATAAAAAATATGGATTGGTTATGATCCATTTTTTTTTAAAATTAGTTCTAAATCTTCTTTCCTCGCATTCTGTATTTAGAACTCAACTTAAAGACGATGCGTTCTCTCCGCTTCCCTTGCATCCTGTGACTGACCAGGGCATATAGGATCAAGTGGTGGCTGCTGAATTGCAGCCAAGGAATGGATAAGGAACTGTTACTCGAATAGTACCCCCAAGGTCGGAGAACCAAAATGATATGACACGAACCGGGGATCGATTACTGGATTAGGCTTCTAGGGAAGATTACGACTGCTCTTAGCTGACCAGCTTCCAAACACCTAACTTGCCATCTATGATATGATGGCTTGTGTGACAACCGCACTATGCCGCTTATTATTCCATCTCAAAGTATAACTATCCATCATCAAAGTCGAACTTGAAGTAGTCACCCATTGGACTCGAAGCAAACCCAGGAAGTTCTAGCCCGAGGTCAAACTAGGGTAAAATTAAGATTTTCTCCGAGAAAACACCAATATGACTCCAAGTAGCGTTCATCACCAACCCAGCACTTCAAATTCATGACTCCAAGTGAACCAGGGGCCAACTCCAAGCAAATAGAAAATTTTCTCGGATTAGACTCCAAGTAAATTATCACCAATCCATTACGCGTTGGACAATCATGCATATAACATTCACAAGCATTACAAACAGCCGTAACTTAAAAACGGACTAGACTAACAATGATTGGAGCATTTCCCCCAGTCAAAGCCCAATCATTGAAGCCATTTAATATGCAGAATATCCCAAGAGATTCGATATTCCAACTATGCCGACGTATTCTAGAAACACAGATTCCCAAGAACATCTCATGAAATATGAAGGGCACATGAATTCCGCCAGAGCGACGAACGCAATTAAATGCTAATTCTTTCCCATATTCCTCAGGGGACTAGTGATCGATCATGTGATTTACGTGATCACCGTCCAGGTCCATCTTCTCA
The DNA here is from genome assembly GCA_030765085.1 of Allium cepa. NCBI lineage: Eukaryota > Viridiplantae > Streptophyta > Magnoliopsida > Asparagales > Amaryllidaceae > Allium > Allium cepa. The sequence continues at coordinate 685,896,136 of CM060932.1, read as the reverse complement.
TTTAATCAGCTGGCTAAGGAGCTCACTGAGCAATTCAGAATGCAGGCGACTCGCCCCAAGGATGCGATGTTGTTATCCCCAACTTATCCCTAGCACTAGGCGAGCCGCTCAAAGACCTTTAGCAGAGATTTAACACTTGTTACTAAAATGAGCAATCCCAGCAAGAATATCACACTAATAGCATTGATAAAGGGAATCGACCCCAAGGCACACATTGGTGATTGGTTACCTGGAGAGCCTCAAATGACTTTGAATCATTTATGTTATAAAGCGAACCAAAACCTAAGCAAGGAGGAGGTAGAGCAGACTAGGTGAAAGAATGACGTAGGCCCGTTGGCTAAAGGAAGTTAAAGTAAGGGCAGCATTGAGGCCTTAGATGAGGACTCAAATTCTAGGAGAAGACTTAGAATCCCGAAATTTGACTCATACTCCTTTGAATGATTCAATCAAAAGCATCTACTTGAAGACTCATGACTCGAAGCAGTAGTGGAAACCAGCCTCGAGAGAGTCTACCGAAACCCAGAAGAAGTCCGAGAAATGTTGTATATTTCAAGATACACACGGTCATAATACCAACGATTACTGACACCTTCGAGATGTGATTGGAAAGCAGATCCGAAAAAGAAAGCTTTAACAGTATGTGAAAGCCCCGTAGAATGGCGGGCAGGGAAAATCCGACCCATACCAATAACGACCTTTGATTATCAATTGGACCACCGATGGTTAACTCCCAGCTCATACTTGAAGTTCACCAAAATACTTATGCCACTTCCGAAGCTCAGCACGACCGAGGTGCAACTAAAGTGGACGCGATTTGATCATTCACACATTAACTCCTGCCTTGGATATAGGAAACAATCTAGAAGCTTTCCTTAAAGTAGGCATGACTGATTTCCTATTCATCAACCACGGCCCTCAACACGTGGACACAACTGGGGCTTGAGGTGGATGATGGTCTACCCGAATACTCTCTCCCTTGACTTGTTGGGAGAAGTACTAAGCAAATTGGACGAGACCTGGCCATCCAACACAAGCATGGATGTGATCTAGCCATCCATCACTTACTTCCTTCCTCGATTTGATTGGAGGAGCTACAATCACCAAATGGGCATGAATCGTCTGTCCATTTGTCATGTTTTTCCCTTGATGCTAGCGGTAGAATTGCATTCCATGGATGAACGTGGTTTGGCCGTTCATTCGACAACTCTTACCTCGACTTGACAACTGGAGTATAAATCAAAAATGGGTGTGACTGACCACCCATGGACTAACTCCGGTCCCAAAAGTGCGAACTGGAGTATCAACACCAAAAAATTGGATGCGGTAAGACCGTCCATTGCCAACTCTGATCCCTGGAGCACGAATTGAAGGATAAACACCAGATGGATATGACTGACAACCCATCGACCAACTTTAGTTCCCAGAGCGCAGACTGGAGTATAAATACCCGAAGGGTGTGAATGACCACTCATCAACCAACTCTGGTTCCCAGAGCGCAGATTGGAGTATAAACATCAAATGGGTGTGACTGACCACCCATAATAAAACTCTGGTCCCCGGAGCATGGACTGGAGTATAAACACAAAAAGAAGGATGCGGTTCGATCGTCTACCGATCAACTCTGGTCCCTTACCGCAGTCTAGAGTATAAGGTTCGACCGTCCGCTCCTCAACTCTTGCATTTGACTTGAGAGAAAACACATGACTCAAAGGGGAATTTTGAGAGCCTAAGCCTAAATTGGACGTGGTTCGACTGCCCAATCTAAATAGGATGTGATATGTCCATCCATGACCTTGTTTGTGCCTGAGGTACGGTAACGCCTTGCCCGAACATTGGCAAGCCCAAAATCCAAATCAAGACATGGACGTGGTTCGACCGTCCAACAAATAACTCTGGTCCCCCTATGCAGATTGGAGTATAAACATAAATTGGGTGCGGTTCGACCAATCGCCAACAAACTCTTATCCCCAAAGTGCAGATATTAGTATAAACAAATAAATGAGTGCAGCTCGACTACTCAATATTTCATAAACTTCGACCTGAACTCGACAGGAGGAGTATAAACTCACTACGGATGGAATTCGACTGTCTGTGAACTAATTCTGCTAACCTAAGAATAGGAACGAGAGTACAAACTACTACAAGCTGAGTATGACATCTTACTATAGCTCCGGCAAGGTGATCTTTACAACTTAAGGCAATGATTGCAAGGACACCTCAATACAAAAAAAATTGGAATGACATCCGAAGTTACGGGTGACCGACTATGTCATACCATCAGATTGAGGGTCAATATCGATCTGCACCAACCACAAATGGATGTGACCCGAACGTCCATCGAGGAACTCTAGTCACCAGAGCATGAATAGGAGAATAAATCATGAATGACTGTGACGTGATCATTAATTCTCTAGCACTCTCCTGCGATCCGTCAGGCTGAATGAGCATGACCCAACTACACCTTAGCCAATTGTATCCCTAGATCTGGCAGGAGAATATGAATCAAAATGGATGCGGCGGACGGTCCATCTCTGAATGAATATGACGTGACCGTTCATTCGTTGACTCTTACCATGATACGAATAGAAGACCAATATGAAACGGACGTGGCTTGATCGTCTACACATTGATCCTTCCCCTTGGTCCAGCAAGGAGAGCATCAATCACTTATTGGAAATGACTTGCCTTCCTACTTATCGACGTATGCCCTAGACTTGGGGGCATGAGCAAGAAACAAGGTAAATGTGAACCGACCATTCATTGATCAACTCTAATTCCTTGGAGCTTAGGTGGGAGTATAAACACAACTAGAACGAGACTTGATCGTCCGTGCAGTACATTTATCAACCTGATACCAAGCTGGAAGTGTGATCATACAAAGACTGACTGCGATAGCTCAGTACCGTGATTCATACCTAGTGTTTACAATGACTTGAGGCTATGACCGAAAGGATGCCTAGAGATAGAATCATCGAATCAATCCCCAAGCTCATTGGCAACATCATCCCTCCAACCTGAACGGCGAATAATGGATCATGAGTACATTGAATAGAAAGTGCATTACTCGAATATACAAGTAGATTCAAACTCAAAGCAAGAGCCAGCTATGTAGTTGCACACAACATGAGGCCGAACCTACTCGACATTTGATTCGATGTGCTTCTAAGCCTGATCTTTAGCCACCTGTAGATAATCGCTCAAAGAATTTAGAGCCCTTCACTATCAGACTCGATAAATGATGATAGACTCTAAGATTCACTAGAGTAACTGTCATCATTGACCGTCCCAACCAAATTTCACGCTTACTGTTATATGAAATAGTTGTGTTTGAACTCAAGGAATCTAAGGTTGCACCTGTTACAGTCAGCCATGGCGACCCATTATGGATATTGAAGATCGGATCATAGCTCGGTATAACGATGATGAAGGAATTAGCTGGCTTTCTCCAAATGAATCTTAATGTGTTCACTTGGACCCATTCTAACATGTGTGTGATCTCACCGACTATCACGAGCCATACATTAAATATCGACCCTCAGCATGTTCCAGTGAAATAAAAGCAATGCGGCATGGATCTAGTGGGATTTGCTACACTTAAAGAAAAAGTGGATAAACTCAATAATATAGGTTTACCCGTGATGCCCTCTACCTGAAATGGGTATCCAATCCAGTTATTGTGAGAAAAGCTAATGGAAAGTAGCGGCCATGCATCAACTATTCAGGTCTAAACAAGGCGTGGCCAAAAGACAACTTTCTACTTTTGAGGATCGACCAGCTGGTAGACTTAACAGTTAGACATGAATTGCTTTCATTTATGCACGTGTACTCCGGATACAACCAAATCCCGATGCACATCCCCAACCAAAAGAACACTAGCTTGATTACCGATCTAGAGTTATATTATTATGTTGTGATGCCGTTTGAACTAAATAATGCTAAAGCTACTTACCAGAGACTAGTCAACGGGATGTTTAAAGACTAGATCGGGTGATCGACGGAAGTATATGTAGATGATTTGCTCATGAAGTCACGACGATCAAACGACCATATAGATGACTTATGTAATGACCCGTATTTTTGATAATTAAAAATATTTAATTAAATAAGATTTTTTTTGAATAAATTTGTTAGGAATAAAAAAATTAAGATTTTATTAATACAAATTAAATTATAATACAAGTTATGAGCTTAATTATATTTCTATTAATGACATACGTTTGCAATAAATTAAGGATTATAACATATATTAGTGTTTATTTTTTGACATTTGTTTGAATGAAATTAATAACTGTCTATATGTAAATTTCCAACTGATTGGAATAATAAATGTTTCTTTTATTAAGAAGAAATCCTATGTTTATTTATTTGGAATGGTTGTTAGCTGAAAGATTGATTATAGAGATGAAAAACTATTATTTAGTAAGAAATGTATAATTACTGTTTGTATCAAATAGTGTATAAATATGTTTAAATTACTATTAGATGGGAAATAATTATTCTATTTCTTATTACAATTGTTTAGCCCATTTTGAAATTCACCTTTGCAATCAACTGAAATTAACGTAATTGAATAATTTCAATTAATAGGAGAGAGGACGCTAAATTGTATCCTTGCTATTGCCCTACATATTAATTAAAAGCATGTAAACTGTAATTTGAATTATTTCGAACAAATTAAGAAATATGTTGAAATGATATATACCTATGACGCTTTGATTTGGACTGAAATGATATATATATATATATATATATATATATATATATATATATATCCATCCCTAAAATTAAATTGAAATAACTGATCACTTGGCCATAGGGTAGAAAATTATATACGAAGAATGGATTGGTTAAATTAAATGGTTTAAAAATCTTAAAATTTGGATTTTGATTAAATGATATTGTTTTAAAAGAATAAAAATTTGGATTTATATATTGAACTATTTTCTAATTCAAGCTTCGAAATGTTGAAAATGAAATTGGTAAAAAGGAAATTATTTTAAAGAATTAAATTGAAAATGTGAAAATTGTAATTGATATATGACTTTAGTTTTGGAAACTGAATAGTTGATTTGAAGTTGGACATAGGTCCAGATTGTTAAAATGAAAACGAAACATTTTGATTTGATATTATTCTCAAAATAAATAATTTTTGATATAAACTGTTTAAATTCTATCTTTTCAATATTAAAATTATTTCGATTTTCCAAACTATTTTACTATATAAACCATTTTCAATAGTCAAACCATTTTATATTAAACTTCTTTAAATCCTTAAACTATTTTAAAATATTTATAACTATTCAAACTATTTTCTAATATTTCAAACTGTGTAAAGTTGAGATGTTTTATTTAAATCATTGATTTAAAGGCAAGTGTGGTTAAATGAGGTCATAACCTAAGTTGGAATTTGAAATGATATTTTTAAGTGGAAATGAAATATTTTGAGTAAATTTGGTATTTTTGAAGTGAATGATATTTTGAATCGAATATGATATTTTGATATTAAATATGAACTGGTTTTGAAATATAAAAGAACCAACCGGTGTGAAAAATGATGTTTGGTTGTTAAAGAGACCGGGGCCTCTTATTGGCGTATTCTCTATCAATATTGAAACCATTTTAACAACTGTGTACGTGGTGGATTTTATCCAGAATGTAGAGGTTGAATGGGAGGCGTTTGTTGGATTTGAAGAAAGAGAACGGTGGTGGGTAGCCATGACTTTCGAGTCATAATTAAAATGACTAAAACATGCGCTACAATGGGCCAAGTGGGATCGCTCCCCCGATCGAACATGTTTCTTCGAAACCATATCTATTACTTTGTTATTGATTGGTGGCCACTCGAGATTATGGGAGGGTTGTTTCAAGGTGGGAAGGAGTGGCTGCTACGCATTACCACCAGTCCGGGAGTGCAAAACGGTAGAATCCTACGTGGACATTGCCTCGCGTGCCTCATCATATTATCCTTATCGAGCTCACTACGATTTTGGTTTGTGCCATACCTATGGAGCGCTCCTTGATAGCCCACTAGTTTATGGTGGAGTTTACAGTATTGTATAGACTATGATGCCTATAAAAATGTGCTAAGGGGGATATGGGTAAAGCCTAAATGCTATTTTAATACTTTACTTTACTATATATATATAGCATATTTTAATATATATAGATAGTTTAACGAATCCTCAGAAGATGAAAAATCCCGTAACATCTCTTAAGTTATTGCACGTACATTATACACTGGATAGGAGATGTGAAATCCCGTAAACATCCCTGAAACTATTACATTCATATTTACTTGTTGTTGATTTAACTTACATAAGAACTTTTAGTTCTGACTCGAGTGTTTTGTCTTTTCATTACGGTCGGATCGGCCTGAGCATTTTAGTGTTGAAGAAATTATTTTCGAAGGGCGAAGATGGAGTTTGGTATATTATATTAGTAGTAATTTTCTACTGCATCATTATTGGTATGTCATTATTTGTACTCTGATTGTTGTAAAAATTGTGTAATAAAATGTATATTATACAACAGCTTCATGAACTGTTTATTGGATTATTATATTTTGTCATTCCGCTGCGAGATTATGTGTTTTGTTTTTCCTTCATTTCTCTTATTTTCTTATTTATCCTATTGACAATCCTCCATTTTGAATGGTTTAAGTTAGATATATGTGGTTTATTGTCGATTTAAACCGTTCAAAAAGGTAGGTCGTCACAGTTAGTAGCGGGGCTTTGGTTTATAGATACCTTAGCCTGTTCGGGGTTTAACTCATTAGAGATGGGGTTAATAATACTCTAGAATGAGTCTCTGTGTGTGTGTATGAGAGAACGTATTGTTAGTGCTACAAAATGTTTTGTATTGCGTTAATTTGTTCTATTGAGTATTTATAAATTCTGGTCGGTACATAGGACGCTATGATATCGATATGGATTTCTAAACACTAGAACGTGGTAAATCGACACAATATTGTTTAAAAATAGGTAAATGAAATAATTTTACCTAGTATTATATTTCGTATATAAAAGAATAATATTTATAAATGGATATAGTTGTATGTGATACGCTTGTTTGTTAGGAAGTGAAATTTTTTAAACATTGGTTGCAAAATAGGATTTACAAATAAAATGAATATGAATTGTAAATTTGAGAACTTAAGTTTCGGAACTTTGAAATTGGTTTTCAAAGATTTGGGAATGTCATATTAGTAATGTTTGAAAGTATTTTCGGATAGGAATATTTTCAATGGGATTTGAAAGAAATGTTTTTAAGAATTTTAAAAAGGAAGTAAGTTCCGTACTCCCCTCTTATGTCGTTGAAAAATAATTTCGGTGATGACTGTGCAGCATCATCGACATACATTTTCGAGTTTTAAAGTGGGAAGACCACTATAGTAGCATTGCTACACAGTTGTTTTGGTGAAACGAATTTTGATTTTAAATTTCTAAATAGGATTTGATATATATAAAAGATATGAGTGTGTGTGTGTATTATTTCAAGATGATTTGAAATGGAACCCGATATTTAGTTCTTAAATTTTATGAATTAGAGATTTCAGTTGTTGTAATGAAATGGAATCTTGACTATTTTAATAGTTGGAAATTTCAAAAACGATAGGTAAGAAATTAGCAGCTAAATGTTTAATGAAACCATAAAGGTATAGGAGATTTGTTACTTGTAAATTAAAAGATAATAAAAATTAATAAGGTGTAAACTACTGAACATATTGTTAATCAAAATGAATAAGATAAATTGGTATAACAATCAATTACATTCTAAAAACATATATAAAACTTACCAGAAATGTTTTAAAAGTTGAAATATTAATATGAATATGTAATAGAACATTATACAAGTAAAAACGTAATGACGAAAATGTTTCAAAATGAATATATGTCTATAAATAAAAGAATTAAGACGTTACAAGAATATTATAAACTTAAGTTTATGTTTTGAAGTGATTTATAATTAGATTGAATAGTAAAAAGTGAATGTTATCTAAGAAATGCTAAAACGAGTCACAAATAAGTTTATTATTAAATGATATTGTATGTAAAGAAATGAATGTAAATTAAAAAGTAAAGAAACTTAAGTTGAAATGATTCATTAATGAATATTAATGTTAAATTGAAATCAAGCTATATAAATAATAATTGTGAATTAAACTGCAATGAAATGGATGTAATACTTTAATAATGGATTCATTGATGATTTTAAAAAGTAAATAGGATGATTTATGTAAGTAAATGAATGTAAATTAATAAAAGATAATCCTATATGAACGAATGAGAATTGAAAATAAATGATGCGTTAAAGAGACCAACAGAATAATATTTAAATTCTTTGCATTTTTGGCTTATGGGATGGTTGGGAAATGATACTTCAACTTGTTTGAGGTTGTGTAAATAATTTATTAAATAATATCTAAGGTTGTTGAGCGTAAGATACACCTGATGGTTTATTTATCACCCTTGTACGATGAAAAGTTTCTGAACCTAAACACACAATTAGTTTTCGTTGCTATAGATGTGATGGATTCTTTGGTTGCCTACACTGCTTTTGTTGCATATGGTTATTATACGTTGTTGTGTTGCTTGTGCTATTAATTGAAACAATAAATATATTATTCTTTTTACATAGTCCCAACTCTTTTGGATTATGTAAGTAGGATACAGGTTTATGGAGGCAATAGCTGTTGCTTTTGGTTTCATAAACAAAGTTTGTTTGACCGACAAATAGGTACATTTTTGGATTACGGTTTTTGAAACGATATGTGATGTTTTATTTTTGAAATATAATATGTGTATATATATATATATATTGTAGTTATTGATATTATTATTTTTCGGAGCGCAAAGGAGACTCTGCCGAAATTTTCCGTAAATTAAGGACTTAAATTTTTTGAAGAAGTTAAATTATTTTTAAATTTTATTAAACTTAAATATGGAAATTAATTGTTTATAAATCGATTAATAAAAATATACAAAATTTCTAGATTCCTTCTTGTTTCTTTTTGGAGATGAAAAGTTCTGAGTGTGAAAGATTGTAACGATCCGTATATTCGATAATTAAAAATATTCAATTAAATAAGATTTTTTTTGAATTAATTTGTTATGAATAAAAAAATTAAGATTTTATTAATGCATATTAAATAATAATATAGGTTATGAGATCAATTAAAATTTCTATTAATGACATACGTTTGCAATAAGCTAAGAAAGATAGCATATGTTAGTGTTTATTTTAATGACATTGGTCTGAATGAAATTAATAACTGTCCGTATGTAAATTGCCAATTGATAAGAATAAAAAATGTTTCTTTATTAAAGAAGAAATCCTATGTTTATTTATTTGGAGTGGTTGTTAGCTGAAAGATTGATTGCAGAGATGAGAAAGAAATGTATAATTCCTGTTTGTATCAAATAGTGTATAAATATGTTTAAATTACTATTAGATGGAAAATAATTGTTCTATTTATTATTACATTTATTTATTCCATTTTGAAATTTACCTTTGCTATGAATTGGAATTAATGTAATTGAATAATTTCAATTAATAGGAGAGAGGAAGCTAAATTGAAAATTTATAAGGACAATTAAATGTAGCTTATGTTTTGTGAAAATATAAGGAAAGTTTGATTTAATGAAAAGAACATTTTTATTAAATAAAATGAACGTTTGATTTGTGAAGTAAGTTTAATTCAATTAAAATAAGGAATAGAATTATAGATTTAAAGGAAAAAATATATGTCTATTTGAACTGTGTTTTAGCATACAGATTGATTACAAGAATATGAAAATCATTTATTTAAGTAAGGTATTTATTACACTGGTGTATAAACAACAAATTTATAAACATGTTTAAATGACTAAAGGAAACAATTGTTTTGTATTTCTTCCATTTTACAATGAAGAAGTTATTGCAGCCGGAACAAAAAAAATAGCGGCTTCTGCACTAGGCGGAGTTCAAATATGAGAATTTAATTTTAAATGGGTAAATGGGTTATCCATATATAACCGTTTTAGAAATTGGTCAACCCAACCCATAACCATTTAATAAAATTCATAAATGGGTTAATCCAACCCATTTGTAAATAGGGTAAATGGGTTGGGTCATATTTTGACAGGTCCACATTTTAGTTTGTCTTTTGAAATTTAACTTTGCAAATAATTGCAATTAATGCAATTGAAATATTTCAATTAGAAGGAAAGAAAATGCTGATTGCGATTAATAGATTTTAATAAAAGAAACGCATGATTTGTGTTAAATAGAATGGATGTTTTAATGGAAATATAAGATCATTTTGGAAAAACCAATTGAACGTTTTCATTTTTAAAGTAAGTATAATATTATTTATTGTGTGTTGATAAAAAAAATAAAGGTGTTCAAAATTTCATTTTCCTTTGGTTTGCAAACGTTCCCATTCCTTTGCATTATTAATGCTTGAAGCTTTAAAAACAAAACATAACATTCATTTTTGTCCCTTCATTTTCATTTCCTTATTATTAAATAACCTGCAATTTTATTTCTTCATTTGCGTTTTGTTTTTCCTAACGGCTCATATTCATTTAATTCAAATTGCTCTTTGCTGAAGGTATTTTCTTATCATAAAAAATTTCACGTTTTAAACATGTCCCTTCATTTTTTTTGTCATCACCTCATTTCCCATATTTAGATCTCCATTTCAAATCTTTCTTTCCTCAAATCATTTTAATGTGAGCAAATTCAAAAGCTCTCATTTCTGCAAATTCAAAAGCTTTCTTTTATGAAACACGAGTTTCTTTTTTTTCATTTTGCCTTTACATCCTGCCCTTATCATAGTTTGTTCTTCTATCATTTTCTGAAGCCTCATCTTGAGAAAAACGTAAGTATTACACTTTGTTTATTTTTTTTATAATACTTGTATCAATTATTATTTTAATAATATTTCTTATAACATGAATATCTTTTGCATAAGAACCCCAATTCACGCGTGGTTTCTTTCATTGGGTTCATATCAAAATTCCAGACAACATGAAACTGATTTGGTTGAATTTGAAGACTGTTGAGATTTTGCGCTTCCGTTTGGATTTTTAATCACCTATAAATCAAAGGTGAGTGATTTAAACCACTCATACAATACTAAATCATCTTATGTTTGTTGAATTAAATGTATGAAGTGATTAGAATTTTACCGATTGTTGTTTACTAATTTAAATTATTATTTAAATTTAATTTGAATTTATATTGAACTAACTTGACATTTATATTAATATTTAATTGAATTGCTAGTTTACATGATATTGATAACCAATTAATTATTGTGATTGACTAGCTGATTTGGATGTTGACTCTGATGGATGTCTATTTGTTGACATTTTGGATGATTGGGTGTTTATTTATTTATATGTATCCTTGCTATTACCCTGCATATTAATTGAAAGCACATAACTTGTAATTTGATTTATTTCGAATAAATTAGAAAATAGGTTGAAATGATATATATCTATGACCCTTTGATTTGGATTGAAATGATATATATATCCGTCCCTATAATTAAAATTGAAAATAACTGATCGCTTGGCCATAAGGTAGAAAATTATATATGGACACCGGATTGGTTAAATTAAATGGTTTTAAAAGACTTGAAATTTGATTTTGATTAAATGTTATTGTTTTAAAGGAATAAAAGTTGAATTTATATGAATTGAACTATTTTCTAATTCAAGCTTTGAAATGTTGAAACTGAAATTGGTAAAAAGGAAATTGTTTTAAAGAATTGAATTAGAAATGTGAAAATTGTAATTGATATATGACTTTAATTTTGGAAATTGACTTGTTGGTTTGAAATTGCACATAGATCTAGATAGCTGAAATGGAAAAGAAACAGTTTTATTTGATATTATTTTTAAAATAAATTATTTTTGATATAAACTGTTTAAATTCTATCTTTTTAATATCAAAATTATTTAAATTTTCCAAACTATTTTACTATATACACCATTTTCAATGGTCAAACTATTTTATATTAAACAATTTAAAACCCTTAAAATATTTTAAACTATTATAACTAATCAAACTATTTTTTAAAATTTTAAACTGTATAAAGTTGAGATGTTCATATTTAAATCGTTGATTTAAAGGCAAGTGTGGTTAAATGAACTTATAACTTAAGTTGGAATTTGAAATGATATTTTTAAGTGGAAATGACATATTTTTAGTAAATATGGTATTTTTGAAATGAAGGATATTTTGAATTGAATAGGATATTTTGATATCAAATATGAATTGGTTTTGAAATGTAAGAGAACCGACTGGTGTGAAAAATGATGTTTGGTTGTTAAAGAGACTAGGGCCTCTTATTGGCATACTCTCTGTCAATATTAAAACCACTTTAACAACTGTGTACACGGTGGATGTTATCCAAAATGTAGAGGTTGAATTGGAGGCATTTTATGGATTTGAAGAATGAGAACGATGATGGATAACCTTGACTTTTGAATCATTATTAAAATGACTAAAATAGGAGCAATATCGAGCCAAGTGGGGTCGCTTCCTCGATCGAACACGCTTCTATGGAACCATATCTATTACTTTGTGATTGATTGGTGGCCACCCGCGATTATGTGAGTGTTGTTTCGAGGTAGGCGGTAGTGGTTGCTACGCGTTACCACTAGTTTGGGAGTGCAAAATGGTAGAATCCTACCGTGGGCATTGCCTCGCGTGCCTTGTCATATTATCCTTATCGAGCCCACTACGCTTTTGGTTTGTGTCCTACCTATGGACTTCTCCCTGATAGTCCATCAGTTTACAGTGGAGTTTACAGTACTGTATAGACTACGATGCCTATAAAAATGTGTTAAGGAGATATGGATAACGCTTTAACACTATTTTAATACTTTAATGATAGACACTATATATAGCGTATTTTACTACATATAGATAGTTTAACGGATCCTTAGTAGGTGGAAAATCCGATAACATCTCTTAAATTATTGCATGCACATTATGCACTGGATAGGAGATGTGAAATCCCATAAACATCTCTAAAGCTATTACACTCATATTTACTTGTTGTTGATTTAACTTACATAAGAACTTTTAGTTCTGACTTGGGTATTTGTCTTTTTATTATGCTCGGGTCAGCTTGAACATTTTAGTGTTGAAGAAATTATTTCCCAAGGACGAAGAAGGAGTTTGGTATATTATATTATTAGTAATTTTTCGCTGCATCATTATTGGTATATTGTTGTTTATACTCAAACGTAGAAACTACCCAAAGGCATGTATATTATTTTCAAAGGACGAAGACGGAGTTTGGTATATTAGATTATATTGTTACGTGAAGATAATCAGATCCAAAGGCATATATATTTTGTTAGCAAGTGGTTTACAGGTGCTAGTAGAAACTACCCAAACTTGGAAAAGCTCGCGTATTGCATGTTGATTACATCATAAAAGCTTCGCCATTATTTCTAGGCTCACCTCATCAATGTCTACATTGACCAACCGTTAAAACAGGTCCTACAATAACCTTAGACGTTTGGAAGGTTTCTAAAATGGAATTTCTAGCTAAGCCAATTTGATATCAGTTATCTCCTTCAGAGAGCTATCCAGGAACAAACAATAGCAGACTTCATATCTGAATTCACTACATCAGATGACTATCCGAAGAGTAGTGGAAAATCGACCAACCGATGGAAAATATACATAGATGGAGCTTCCAATGATTGGTATCTGGCATCGGAGTTTTGTTAATGACACCTAAGGAACGATCGATCTGTTATTCCCTGAAACTCGACTTCCCTGCACCAAATAACAAAGCTAAGTATGAAGCCTTGATTGTCAGGCTCAAACTTGCTAGAGAAATGGGAGTGGAAACTTATATCTTTTGTGAATCCTGGTTAGTAGTATTCCAAGTTAAGGAAGATTATCTTTCTAGGGGCAACATCTTGCTCCGTATCTCGGCCGGGTCCAAAAGCTACTAGCCGACTTCGAGTATTACACCATTACACACATCCTAAGAGAACAAAATGAAAAAGCCGAGACACTGGCCATGCTATCCAATTCTGAGGATGTGCAACAAATAGACTTTTTCCCAGTTGAAGTACTTAGCATTCTAAGCATTAAAAAATGGAGGTCGACAAGATCTTGGAGACGGAGCTAGAAAATGAGTTATGGATGACTCCTATCAAAGAATATCTATAATGGGAGATCTTTCCTAGACGAAGGAATGAAAAATGATAGATCCTCCTCAAAGTTTTATGTTGCATCATCCAAGAAGGAGTCATGTATAGAAAGGGTTTCTTCGTTCCCCTGCTTCATTGTACCACCCATGATGAAATAAAACGAATCTTAAGAGAAGTCCATGAAAAAGAATGCAATAATCACAACAGGGACAAATTCTGATAAAGAAAATACTCCGCTACAGGTATTACTCAAATGGCCAGTCCATGGCTGTTTGCCACGGGGTATTGACATCATCGGCTTCTCGCCAATTCTAAAGATGGTGCGAAATACACTATCGTAGCGGTTGATTACTTCACTAAATGGGTTGAAGTAGAACTTTTAACCTAATCGCGATGGAGAAAATAATCAACTTTATTGTCTGAAACATCATTTATCATTTTGGCATTCCACAGATCATTATAACTGACAATAGAACCAAATTCGACAGCGCTAAATTTAAAGACTCCATCGTCAGCATCATATTGAAAAGGATTTGCGGCAGTTGCTCGCCCTCAAGCAAATGGACAGGTTGAATTTGTGAACAAAAAATTAAAGTCCATTCTGAAGAAACATTTGGAAAAGGCTAGCAGAAAGTAGGTGGATGAACTTCCAACAGCATTATGGGCTTACATAACCACCAATAAGTCCGCGATTGGTTACTACATTTGCTTTTGCTTATGCTGCGTGGCCATCATCCCTGTAGAACTTGAAGTCCCCACACATCGATTAACTTATTACAATCCCTGTTTCATTATAAAATAATACATAAACAAGGAATTACAATCCAATTGCAATTAAACTAGATGGAACTAATGATGACTCGTGAGCATACAAAAGCATTCGGGAGCAATGACAAGAACGTGTACTTGAACGTGCATGTATATATTCAAAAAATTCGATTTCTTGAAATCGACAGAAATTGAATTTTCTCTTGGAGTTATTGAAGAAAAGACTGGATCAGATAGCCAAAGCTTACTAACCCTATATAACCTGACACAGATAGCAACTAATGGAATACAATCCTGAATTTATACTATTGGAAATCGACTAAGCGTAATGACGATCAAAGAGGGATACAACACTTTGGGAAGATAATTCAACGAAATGATAGCTACTATTCAAGAAACTAGATGGATTTCTTTTTGGCGATTCTAAATTTCTTCAATTCAAATCACGTCATGTATGCAATAAGACGTACTTTGGGGGAGGAAATGTTATCCAGCATTTTGACCTAACTATATCCGAACTGACTGAACAAGTTAGACTCGACTATCATCATGGCCAGTAGCTCAGAGAAATTATTGTGGGGTTTGAAAATCAAACATAGATGATAATATGAAGCAAAAGCATGAAAGATCACTGCTCCCTGAAGATGGATCAGGTACGATCCATATTCGACACTATGGATCGTATCGTATCGATTCAACAACTCAATTTTGCAGTGATGATAGGTCAATAACTCAAAATCTTCACATGCCATCAACATGAAATTTGAAGTACAAGCTTACTACAACATGTTTAACACCCTCTAGGGATCTCATTCAAATTGGAGGAAGTTGGAGGGATCAGCATAACTTCCTTTGGAAGGATCAGAAGAAATCAAAATTAAATCAACACTACTTCATGGAAAATGCGATATCTCACAAATCCTAAGTTGGAATTGCATGAAATTTGGAAAGAAAATAGCTAATATCATAGGATACCTATTATAGGGATCACATTCCATTTGGACACACTAATAGGGATCAATATTGATCCCTATTGTGGGCTCCAATGGGTTGGAATTTTTGGGTGGCCTCGTCTTGGTCTCTCGAACCTTCTGCCTAAATTTCAATCTGATCCGTGCGTATCTTCCCCTATAAATACAGTAGGAATGACGTCAGAAAAAGGATCCTGCTTTTTGTTGCCAAGACTCCTCCATTTTTATTCTTTATTCTTGTACTAATGGATCCCATCTGATCCAAACACTTTTATAATCATAATCATGTGCAAGATCAATAAAAATATAAAGCGGGCGTTGGTCAAGATTGCCGAGCCACTATAAAATTCTATGTGTTCATTTATGATATTTGCTTTGTTTTTATTTCATTCTTCACTTAATCTCTACTAGATTCTATTGGGTGTTGATGCCCATTTTTGGCATCAACATTATATCAAGTACAAAATAGAAAGAAAACACATGTTAATTCAAATAAGATTGGTTACAGAGTTAGATATATGTAACAATTATACAATTGCCCCTAGGACATACTTATATTATCCCCTATTTGGAGGCCCGAAGCTAATCACTACAGATGTTTTATTCATCCATACTATCAACTTCCGGTAACCAAATACTGTAATGTTAATGGTACCCATAATATCAGAAGCGCATGAATATGAAACAAAATCACAAATTTCAAAAACAACTTTTCTGGTTACATTTCACAAAACATGTTTCATATTCCCTTACATAATCCCAATCTTTTCCCAAGTTCGGATCAAATATAATTATTACAAAATATGCAAAGAGCAACATATGAAGATGCCTCCTTAGTTGACCAGAGTATTATATAGTTATTACTGACTTAATACAACACTGCGAAATTAAAACAAACAGAACAACTCCTAAATAGCTAACTTTAGGCTCATGCTCGTCTTCGAAAGCTTTATTTGTCTACGTACTAAAACCTACAAATCCTTAACCAACTCAAATCAAGCACCCGAGAGTTTAAGAGGAAAAACATAAACTTGAGTCAGACATAAAGCCTGGTGTGAATAATACTATACATCTCGGTTATTTGATATTAAGTGAGAGCACGCCTCTTAGCGGAACTAGTTTCCCCTCGTTGATATCCTTTTAAAACATATATTGCAAATCATAATTCTGCAACAAAAATTGTTTAAAACTGTAAAGCATTATCATGTAAACATACTTATCGAGTAACAAATGAACTATCTATCCCAATATTATAGTTTTATTTGGCTACCTACTCACCTTTGGCTGACTCGGGCCTACCAGACAATATAAACAAATAATCTAATAGATACTCCTCTTTTGGATAGTCTGCCCCTGACTTACTTTCTCCAAGTCAACTGATCCTAATAGTTTTGTGGGCTCACCAATAACCTACCTCTGTACAAATATATTCCTTTCTGTGCGTAACATCATTTTAGTCTTACATGTGACAAAGCCCTACACACTGGAATTTTGGACCAAATTAGGTAGGGGCTAATAGCTAATGAATAGGGCGCGACCCTATACCAGTCCCATCTGGTATACAAATACCTGAGTCAATTTACTTAGGGTTAACTATCCAAAAAAGTTCCTTGAAAACCTTTTCTTTCAAAATGATTTAACCCATTAAATCATACTTTAGACAAGGAAAATATACTCCATGCTTTACTCAAATCACCTTGCCATGTTTCACATACTTTACTCAAAACTTTGCTGATGAAAACATTTAACCTTCGAAAGTACTCCTTTTGATCCCATTGAAAGTATCCCTTTCGAAACCAAGTAAACTCTTTATAACCTAGGCCGAAAGGCCAAAACATTCCTTTCAAAACCATTGAAAATCCTTTCCTTCGAAAGCTATAAAACCCTAGACATCCTATCTTTAAAACACTTAAACATCGCCTTTCGAAAACATTGGAAAACCTTTCCTTTCAAACCTTTCGAAACCATTGGAGAACCACCCTATTGAAACCTTCATTAAAACCTTTCGAAAGCAGTAAAACATCAAACCTTTCAAAACCATTTGGGTTGAAGTAAAATATGTGGAAAACCTTTCGAAACCATTTAAAACTATCTTCTTCGAAACCTTTGGGTTCTATCTTCAACAAAAAAGGGTCATAAAACATTTAAGTTGAAAACACTCTTTTGAAAGCATTTCCTAGGTAAAGAAGTGATGTGTCGAAACCAACCCTTCGAAAACATTGGAGAAGAGGCTTGGGTTTTGTAAAACAAAATAATCCTTTCGAAGGCATCATTTCAAATGGTAGAAAGCGGCAACAAAAGGGGTTTCGACCCTATGAAAGTATTTACTTAATAACAAAAGAGCAGCTTCTTTAAACACATTCTTTAAATCAATTTGACCCAGTCGGAAGCCAACCAAGTCGAAAGCATTCCTTCCGAAAGCAAAGCGGGTTCATTTTCATTTCAAAACAAAGTAGTGCCGACCCCTTCGGAACCCCATGCTTCGACTTCTTACCTTCTGCCTTAGTCCAATTTGCTATGTACTAAGTGTTAATACTAGGCACATTGGTTTCGATAGCAATGGAGGCAGAAGTACTAGGTCGGAAGCTAAGTGCCGAAAGTGGTGAAACATGTAAGAAACACGTTTAAACTGATTTTTAACCTTTTTAAGCAATTCTTTTCAACTAACCTTCCTTGTTTGTCAAAAAAAAAATTGGTTGCTAATTTCTTTTCTAAAAGTGCTACCAATATTTCATAAATATATAATTAAATTTATTTACAAAATACCCTTTCTCCATTTATAAATATATAAAACATTTAAGTCGCATACCTTAAATAATTTTATATATCTATTAAAACACTTAGGAAAATTCTACAAAAATTCCAAAAAAACATTTTTATATGCTTTCTAACATATAATTATTTCAGACCCAGAACGTATATTATTTAACCATAAATAATTTTTTAACCCAAATAATCAATTTCCTCACTAAAAAATTAATATTAATTCCACATTAATTCATCAAATTATGAATATTGAAACCCATCTCCAAAATATCATTTTTGATCTAAATCTAAATTGCAAGGCATTGGATGTCATTTATTAGGGCTTTCACATCAAAACATATCATAAAAGCTATATGAATAAGCATAAATCATCAACAAGCATACATAAACGCTTTATCATTTAAAAACATGGCTAAACTTTGCAAGATAAATCGAGTTTAAACTAAAATAAAAAATAATTGAAAAGCATGAGATGTAATAATTATTCGCCTTAGCTTTGAGATTAAGGATTTGAGATTTGATCTTTGATTAAGTTGCTTAAGCTTTTCCTTTGAAATCTTGATTAAGTTGCTTAAGCTTTTCCTTTGAAATCTTGCATATCTTCTCATTTCTTCCCTTAATGGTGGCCGACCTCAAGTTTGTTTTTCTTTTGTGAATACAGAAATGAAATGTGAATGATGGGGTTAAGGGTTTAGGATATGTGTCCTATTCCTATATTGCCCCTTATCTATTTGCCTTAACATCTTAGTTCCTTAGTTCATTTGTATATGACACGGCTACCCTTACTAATCACAAATCTCAACCCATTAGCCAT
Source organism: Allium cepa (assembly GCA_030765085.1). Classification (NCBI taxonomy): domain Eukaryota; kingdom Viridiplantae; phylum Streptophyta; class Magnoliopsida; order Asparagales; family Amaryllidaceae; genus Allium; species Allium cepa. The sequence goes on along the minus strand of CM060932.1, from coordinate 685,876,652 downwards.
TTTACATTATTTTATTTAATTAACCTAACTAAATGTTCCTAATAATGTTACTAAAAATATGGGGTGCTACAAAACCCCTAAATCTATTAGATTCTACACTAGTAGGAAGCGAAATCCACCAAGGCATAACTCAAGTCGTTGCTATCGCTCGCCCAGGACCGTTGGTGGTCATAGCATATATGCCAGACCTACCACTAAACGACGGTACAAAATACTTACATGGCCCTCCAACCTTCCACAGCTTACATCTCATTTAGATTAACCTAAGTGAGTCAAGGAAATTGCCCTTTTGGTTACTTAATACCCCTTATTGGAAGTGAAGCAGAACCCGTTTCTTAAAAATATAGGGCTATTTAACACTTCAAATTTAAGGTGAACCCTTGGTATTTTTCTCTACCTATTCGTAATGCATATCCCTTTCCCACAAGTCCTAGGTTTAGAGATGTCTCACCTCAGTAGTAAGTATAAATAACTACCGGTAGCCTCTAGGTGAAGGGCAGACTTTTGTTGTGTAACTTTACTAACCACACATCCCAAACCACTGAGCCAAACAATTAGCCAAAGCCTAAGTGTTGGGCTAGGCAAACTAATTCACGCTCATTCTGAATATATAATTAAAGCTATATAATTTTCTACTATGAAAATTATATTGCGTTCTACGTATATTATCTAATAGTATTAATCTCACTTGTTTGCTACATAATTATTCCTATTTTATACGCTTGGGCTTTGGTTTCCTAGTTTCTTCTTACGTCTAATAAATGTCCTTTATCCTTAATAATTAGTCATTAATGTTAAAATTGGACAATCTCTGATGATATTTATCTACCTGTTTCAAAATCCACCAATTATGCCTCTTTAGTTTCCCCATATATGCTATAATAAATTCTCTAGTCAATCCTCACTTAATTCCTTTAACTCTTTATTAACTACAAATTTATTACACATTAAATTTGTAGTTATTGTCCATAAATTTTGGAATTACTACTCCTTCCTTTTTCAACTTCTAGTCCTATAATTACTATGCATGTAAAATCTAATATGAATATCATTGTAAATTACACACTATATATATATATATTTAATTGGTAAGAACGGTTATCCGTGTTTATATATATATTCCTATTTCTAACTTTTAATTCCTTAACTAGAAAATTCCTTTCCATGTTTTAATTTATTAGAGATGCCCTTTCAAAAAGGATCACTGTTATAACTTCCCATAAATTATTCAAAAATGAGACTTTTGCTCCATTTGAAATTATAAGATTATCTCTTTTCAATAGATGGTGCAAACTATGGAGAAGAATATCCATACTCTACACATCTCTTTCCTTTCGGGTATATTCTTTGTTAATTCAAGTGATGCGCTTTTATACCTATTTTTTGGAATTGAATAATTTATGAAATTACATGAAAATAGATACAATTAATTATATCTCGCTTTTAATAAATTATAACTTAGAAATTCACATCCCAAGTCAACTAAGTCAACCTAATTTAGAACCCAATTATAGATCTAGAATAAACTTTACAACTTTACAAACATTCTATAATAATCAATATTGTGGATTAGTTTCAAATTTCCAAATTAGGTTGTACATGCTACTCCTATTCTAGTTACCTATTTTATATAATATATAGGCGATAATCTTATATGTTTGTTTTAAGCCTATAGCTTATCAAATCTTATATATGCATAGCAACTAAATTAAATTAAACCAAAAGATATAAACTTCAATGCTATAAATAAATTATATAGATTCCCATTCACCTTTCTAGCTAGTCTCCTAAATCTGAATCCTTTTCTTTACTTGACTCATTTTTCATTCTAATCCAAAAGAATATGTATAACAGGGTATATACATACTACTAAAATTACACATCTGAGAAGAGATTTGGGGTTAAGGGGAATATAGATTTATAATAGTAAGATCTTACCATTCTCTTTCACATGTTGATTCATTTCTTCTCTTCTTCTCTTTTAAATCTGCTATTCTTCGATTTTTTGTGTGTGTCTATATATATAATTATAATAATTTTTAATTTTTAGAAATAGTGGAGAAGGGTAATAGGCAGAGCTTCACTACTTTGATTAAAAATATGAGAAGAGAAGTAAGAGGTTAGGCCTGCATTTATAGACACTCAAATCAATTGTAACTGTTAGATTAAGATAACTAAATCTGAACTATTTGGCCAAGGTTCAAACCTTAGTCGCCGCCCACAGCCGGTCGACTGCCCCTGTAAGAGGTTGATCGCTAGCAGTCGACCGACCCAAGTAAGGGGGCCGACCATGAGGTCCCGTAGTTACTATTATTTATTTGCTATTTTTTTTGTTAATTATTTTCGTTTTGGAAACTTCAAACACTAATAACTTCTTGGTTTGAGCTCCGATCACAAAACTTCTAATATGAAAGTTGCTCAAAAATCATGTAACAGCTTTAATTTTGATTAACATTATTTAGTAATTTAGTTAGACAAATTAGAAAATAATGTAGGATGATGAAGGAAAATGAGATTTGATTAACCATAGGTCTTGCCTTAAGTAATGAATTAACAAAAGTAAATAAAACTTAGATAAGAAGGAGGAATATATGCTAAAGGCAAAAAAGAAATAAGACATAATTCCTAACACATACCCTTACATTCCTTCTTCCTTATTCACTTTATTCACACAACATAATCAAAAGAACAAAGCCGACCACTACCATGGGGATTCAAGAAGATTAAAGCTAGAAAATTAAAGGAAAGCTTAGGGAAATCAAGTTTAAATACAAATCTCAAGTTCCTATATCAAAACAAAGATGAATAATATGATATATATCCCATGTTTTAAGTATCATTTTTGGGTTTAAGTATAGATCCGGCTCTTTTGCTTATATTATGCCATGCTATGATAGTTTGAATGATTATTTTCTTATTAGTTAAACTATTAAATTTATTCATGAAATTATTTGATAAGTTTGAGTAAAAAAGTCTATCATATGATGACTAAATGACTTAAGATTTTGATATGATGTTAGAAACATTATTGTTGAAGTAGGTTTTTAATTTCATAATTTTAGGATTTAACTAAAATATTTGGTGAATTTTATAAGGTGGGAAAATAATTTTTTCGTGTTTAATTATTAAAAATAATTAAATTAGGTTAATGGCACCGAATTTTTTATATGCTAAAGAAGATAATAAATTGGAGTTATCAAGATTTTTGAGGATTTTCCACAAGTGTTTATGATTTAATATGAATTAATTAACCTAGAAAAGCTTAAGTATTATATTTAGATATTAGTATAAAATGAAAGGTTTGCTACGTACTTTGGAAGTGATAAATCTGCTTCTTATTAGTTTTCTGGAAAGATTTTGGTAAAGGAAGAGTTATCCAATAAGATTTTGACAAATAATTGAGGTTTGGTGAAAAGAAAATACTTTTAATCGTAATAAAATAGTTTTCCCATTAATTATGACCTAGCTATGCCGAAGTTCATGATGTCATTGCTATCTCACTCCCTCTGTATATGGTTTTTGATGTAGATCAAGAGAAATGCATAGGGTATCAACTTAGGTTGATAAGGAATGCATCGGCTTGCCCGAAGTAGGAAGCCAGCAACAATGTCAATGTCATGATCTTCAAAGTGGATGAGGCCGCTTTCTTTAACTTATTGATGTCACACTTTGTGCTATGTTGCATGTTTTCTACAAAGCTGCCGATCCTATTGGTTTTGAAGTAGTCTATAGCATTGATAATGATGTTGCATGTTTTATATTTATTGAATTTGATGGTATAGGAACTATGTTGCTCTTAGCTATGTCGACGTCATTGATGATGATGCCGCCTTTATCCTAAATTATATGTTTTCGAAGACGGCTAGGGTACCGCTCCTAGTGACTTCGGCTCTAATGAAGCCCTTAATTTTCCTTAAGGCAATGATGTCGAGATTCAATTATGTCGACTCTATTCTTTTAAGGCTTATGCAAACCCTGTTTATACCTTAGGAGGCCGATGTTTCATGAAGTGTGACATCCCTGTTATCGACCTTATGGCCTTATGTTTTAAAAGTTAAAGGCTTTAACATATTATTATATTGAATTAAAGCGATGATCCCAATGGTCTTAATGATGCCGAGCTTTATTAATATATAAAATTTATTATTTTGGCCTATGTTTTGAGAGGCGATGTCCATCGCCGACCTTGTTGTTGTCGCATTTTATCAATGTAAAGGTTTTATATTGTTTTGGCTTTATAAGTATGTGGTTTCTAAGTAAGATAACTTCTAAATGATTTCGAACTTCACTAATATCATTTTATAAAAAGCATATGTCATGGCATAAATATTTAAGATAAAGTAAATGGCTATATTTTTCTTATTTTAAAAGCATGATTTCAAAAGTTAAATCATTTATAAAGAGTTATGTTTTTAAGGAAATACAAAGGGTGATTAGCTTAGAATTTTACTAAAAAGATTGGTGTTCTTATCGCTTTTAGTTCAATTGTGATACAATGAATTAACTCAGAGATTAGAAACCAGATACGACTAGTATAGGGTCGTTCCCTATACTTTAACTAGCATCCCCTTGCTAATAGAAGTCCAATATTTTAGTGCGTAAGGCTTTGTCATGGGAGAGGCTAAAAGTAGATTTATGCACAAATAAGAATACACACAGATGAAATAGGTTATTGGGAGCATATTAAACCATTAGGTTCAGTTGACCCTAAGAATAGTAATTTTCGACAGACCTAGTAATTGTCTTCTAGCAGCATGTTGGATAATTAGATACATTTTGTAGACCCGAGTCAGTCATAGGTTTGTAGTTATCTTAAGAAAATTATGTTGTTAGTATGGATAGTCCATTGGTTCAGCCAAACTGTTAATAATTATCCATGTGCATGCACACACATTATTGTTTATATTATTTGTTTTAACCAGACTGGTTGCAGGAATTTATTTGCAAAAGATATATTTTTAAAGGGATATTGGTAAAGGATAAACCTGTTCTGCTCGTCGGCGTGGTTTCACTTGATATCTATAAATCAAGATGACATATTATTATTCAAACTAGACTTTTTGTCTAACTTGAATTTTATGTCTTCCAATTAAACTATTGGGTGCACAAAATTTGATTTGAGTAGGTCAGGAGTAAGGACTTTACAGATTAAGTAGGTTTTGGCGAATAAAGCTTGTTAGGAAATCAAATCTACGGTTTCGATGACAACAACTATACAATGGAAATCGTATATGCATATATATATATATATATATATATAAATCTATTTACAGGTACTTGTTAGAGTAACATCACTAGAAAGACAAGAACAAGGCTCAAAGAATATTACAAAAGACTACAAGTCGATAGGATCAAATAAACAACAAGAAAGATGCACAAAACAGACATGCACAGTTTTCAGACGTCTGGGTGCACTAGCCAGACATCTGGAAAAACCCTTTGGAACAACTAAACAGACAGGATAAGAGTTTGGTAGATGCACTCAGACGTTTGAAAGACTACTATATACAAAAAATACATAGTGTTAGACGTCTGATACAAATGCTAGACGTCTGATTTTTAACTTGGAATTTATATTTAAAATTCAATGTCACGTTTGAAAAGACATCTTCGATTCTCTTCGCTGCAACTCTTCACCATCAACAGAAGCGACTGTAGAGCACTTGTTATGGATGTAACTACTCAAGGAACCTCTCTGCAACTATACATAACACCAAGAATCAAAGAGAACACTTACCTTACTCACTTGCGCTCTTTACTTACATATTCTGTTATATTCTTGATCTCTGGCAATCCATACTTGTATTTCACTCTTTCATATATTCAGTTCTTCACAGACAATACTCTCTAGATATATAGTGGAGGCATTTGTACTTATTAGTCAATATCCGTGTTATAGAACACATATTTTATAAGAACAATTTATTGTAACCAAACCTATTCCTCCGGACGAAGCGAGGGTGTTTGATAGTCGAATTCCGAAGGAGAGCTTCAGGACTAGACGTAGGACGGGAGGTCCAATCCAGTATAAAATCCTGGTGTGCTTTTTCTATAGTTACCTAGATTATTACTAATTTAGTTGCATCGTATATTTTGTTACATATACTTACATATACACTACACGATCCACTCTATAGACTTTCAATTGGTATCAGAGAAAGGTTAGATCAAAATACAGTAACATTTTTTTTGAATCAATAAAATATGGCAAGTATTTTTCAAGAATGTCAATCCACAGCATGACCCCCACTGTTTAATGGTTCTAACTATGCATATTGGTCAACACGTATGAGAATTTTTATGAAAGCTAATGGATTAGAAATTTGGTCAATGAAGCACCTGACATTGCTATGGACACATGGACCGATGCATAAAAAACTACAGCTTCTAATAATGCCAAAGCTATGAATATTCTATTTTGTTCACTAGATAAAAATGAATTCTCATGTGTCATGTTATGTAACACTGAATATGATATTTGGCGTACCTTACAAGTTACACACGAAGGCACAAACAAAGTTAAACAAATTAAGATTTCAATTTTACAAAATCAATTTTCATCATTTAAAATGAAACAAAACGAATCTATAGTAGACATGTACTTTAGATTCCAAACCATTCAACACGATTTAATGGCACTTGGAGTCAAATTCACAAATTTTGATTTAGTATCTAGAATACTCAATTCTTTAACTCCAGAGTGGGAAAGAAAAGTATTAACTACCGAAGAAGCTAATGATCTCTCAGCACTCTTAGTTGAAGAGTTGATAGGAATTTTAATGTCCTATGAAGCTAATTTGCAGGCACGAAAAGAACTAAATTCCGAAAAGAAGAACATAGCATTCACATTAACAAATGAAGACTCCGACTTAGATGAAGAAGAAATTGTATTTATTTCCAAAAATTACAACAAAATCAAGAAATTTAGGAAAACGACTAAATTTCAGAAAGGAGGAAAATCAAGCTCAGCAAATCAAACATCAATCAAATGCTATGAATGTGATCAATTTGGACATATGAAGAAAGACTGTCCCAAGCTCAATAATGATAAAAAGAAGAGCAAATTTGAAAAATTCAAAAAGAAGAAGGCTTTCAAAGTAACATGGGATGACTCAAATTCTTCTTCATCATCAGATAGTGATAGTGATAGTAACGGAGAACAAGCTAATGTGTGCTTTATGGCACAAACTGATGAGGTATGTCCCAAACTTAGTTATGATGAATTATTAGAACTTAGCATGGAATTAGATGATAAATTTATACAAATTAAAAAATTGAACCAAGAACATAGAGCCAAAATAAATAGATTAGAACTTGAAGTAGGAATGTTAAAAGATGAAAAAACTATTTTAGAAGAGGAACTAGAATTATCTCAAGAAAAAATTAAAAATAATTTAGTCAAAAATGAGGTTATTGCTATTGATTTTGATAAAACTAAATTAGAAAAAGATAACTTGTTAAAAGAAAATATCAACTTGAAGAGTAATATTGAAAATTGAAAATTTAGAATTAAAAGAAAAATTAGATAAAATTATAAATAATATTTCAAAATTTAATAAAGGAAAACAGGATTTGGAAAATCTTATAAAAACTTCAAAACCATCAGGTAATAGAAATGGAATAGGATTTAAAAATACTCCTAAACAAAGAGGGAATGATATTAAGAAATACAGTTGTATTTATAAAAAGACTAAAAGTTCACCTAAGTCTAATATGAATACCAGAAGTATAAAAATTTGGATTCCTAAGACAAATAATAATTTGATTAGACAAAAACATATTAATAATTTTTTAGAAAATGTAGTCTATAATAAGAGTTATGTTCATAAAGGTACCAAACTTTCTTGGGTATGGCTACTACTTCTCCTAACATCTATGAACCTAACAAAGTATATGAGTACCAACAAAATCATCCTTTATTTTGCAGGTACCCAAAATAAAAAATAAGGAGAAATTGATACTAGATAGTGGATGGTCCAAGCATATGACCGAAAATTCAAAAATGTTATCAAATATAACATATATCAATGGCGGAATGGTAACTTTTGGAGATAACTCAAAAGGATAAGTCGTGGGCATTGGAGAAGTCATCAACTCTGGTATTTCTAATTTTCCTATTATTACAAATGTTTTGTTAGTAGAAAATCTAGAACACAACCTACTAATTATTGGTCAATTGTGCGATAAAAGTTTTCAAATCAATTTCGAAAAAGATAGATGTAATATTTTTGATAATAACAAATAACTTATATTTGAGGGTTTCAGAAACAAAAATATTTATGTCTTAAACATGAATATAAATAAAAATTCAAATTTGTGTTTAACCACTAAACATGACGATCCATGGTTATGGCATAAACGATTTTGTCATATTAACTTTAAATATATTAATAAATTAGCAAAAAATGAGCTAGTTAGAGGTTTACCTAAAATAAATTACAAAGTAGAAAATTTACATGACGATTATCAAATTGAAAAATTAAAGAAAAGCTCTTTTAAATCTAAAAATAATATTTCTACAAAACGACCATTAGAATTATTACATTTAGATTTATTTGATCCAATGCTAGTACGATCTATAAATCACAACAAGTATGTTTTCGTAATAGTTGATGATTTTTCAAGATAAACACGGACTTTATTTTTAAAACATAAAAGTGACACATTTGGTATGTTTAAAATTTTTGCTAAAAGAATTAAAACACAAATGTATTTGAAAATTAAAAATATTCGAAGTGATCATGGTGGAGAATTCGAAAATGATCTTTTTACTAATTTTTGTAATAAAAAAGGAAAAGTCATAATTTTTCTTTTCCCCGCAAACCTCAACAGAATGGTGTAGTAGAAAGAAAAATTCGTACATTATAAGAATGTACTCGAACACTATTAAATAGTAGTGGTCTACCAAAACATTTTTGGGCTGAAGCTGTTGCCACAGCTTGTTATGTTTTGAATCGAGTAACCATACGTCCTATGACTAAACAAACTTGTTTTTAAATATTTTTTGGAAGAAAACCTAAAGTATCATACTTTAGAACTTTCAAATCAAAGTGTTTTACTAAATACAAAAGATAATTTAGGAAAATTTGAAACAAAGGCCGATGAAGGAATCTTTGTTGGATATTCGGATCAAAACAAAGCATATAGAATTTTTAATAAATGAAATAATACTATTGAAGAAAGTTTACTTGTCTCGTTCGATGAAAATCTTCTTAATCATCATACTAATGACGATGAAGAAATAATTCCAATAACAGATATAACGAATTCTCTTAATAATGAGACAAATGTGCAAAATAATACTTTAATATCATCTCCTAGAATTCTTGGGGATCATCCAAAAGATAATATCATTGCAGATCTCAATTCTAGAGTAACTGGAAATCAACGCAATCAAATAAGCCATATAGCACCTGTGTCAAATTTTGAACCGAAAAATTGTAAAGAAGCTTCAAATGATAACTTTTGGATAATAGCTATGCACTAAGAATTAAATCAATTTGAATGTTATAATGTTTGGGAATTAGTACCAAGACCAGAAAATCAATCGGTTATAGGAACAAAATGGGTATTTAAAAACAAAGCAGATGAAAACGGAAATATTGTTAGAAATAAAGCAAGTTTAGTTGCTCAAGGTTATAATCAAGAAGAAGGTATTGACTATGACGAAAATTTTGCTCCAGTTGCAAGACAAGAGGCCATATATACATTACTCGCTTTTGCAAATCATCACAATTTTAAACTAATTCAAATGGATGTCAAAAGTGTTTTTTTAAATGTTTTATTAAAGAAAATGTATATGTTGAACAACCTCCACTAATTGTTCACGAAAAATATCCCGACCATGTTTTTAAATTACAAAAAGCCGTATATGGTTTAAAACAAGCTCTCTGTGCATGGTATGAACGTCTTAAAAATTATTTAATTACATCTGGTTTTCAAATAGGTAAAATCGATACAACTTTATTTATTAAACGAGAAAATAACGATATTTTAATTGTACAAATTTACCTAGACGATATTATTTTTGGTTCAACTAACGAAAATCTCTGTAATCAATTTTCAAATATTATGAAAAATGAATTTGAAATGTTTCACATAGGAGAATTAAATTTCTTCTTAGGTTTATAAATAAAACAACTTGAAAATGGTATTTCTATTCATCAAGAAAAATATTGTAACGATCTATTACGTCATTTTGAAATGGATAAAACTTCAAACAAATCTACACTGATGAGTACTATCGTTCACTTAGAAAAAGATAATAACGGAAAAGATTTCGATGAAAAATTATAACGTAGCATGATTTGTTCCTTACTCTATTTGACGGCTAGTCGAACCGATATTATGATGAGCATATGTCTTTGTGCCCGATTTCAAGCAAAACCAAAAGAATCTCAACTAAGAGCTGTTAAACTTATCTTACGATATATATCTAGTACTAGAGATTATGGTTTGTTTTGTCCTAAAGGATCATTGTTTGAACTAGTTTCGTATAGTGATGCGGGTTTCGGTGGATGTAAAACAGATCGTAGAGTACTAGTGAAACATGTCACTGTATCAGACAATCATTAGCTTCTTGGTTTAGCGAAAAGCAAAATTGTGTCTCCTTATCTACTTGCGAAACCGAATATATTTCAGCAGCTCTAGCATGTGCACAAGTGATATACATGCAACAAACACTTACGAATTTTGGCAAAGTTATCATTAAATCACTAATATACTGCGATAACACAAGTGCAATAAATCTATCAAAAAACCCTGTAAATCACTCATGTACTAAACATATAGATATACAACATCGTTTTTTACGTGACAACGTAGAAAAAGGAATTATCACATTAGAATACATAAATACCAAAAATCAAATAGCAGATATTTTCACAAAACCACTAAACGAAACAAGCTTTTGTTAAACTGCGACGCGATTTAGGGTTATGCTCTCTTAATGATCTTCTAAACTAATAACCACATCTTCATTTACTCTATGTTCAGCCATAAAACATTTTTTAAGAATAGATAACTCCTTCACTTTAAATTTTTTAGGTTGTTATATTCTGAAAATTACCTATAAATAATTTTTGAAATTATATATAAATCTTTACACAACAACATGAAAAATAAATACATTTCATATTTTTTTTACAACAACAAAATATAAGCATGTCTTCTGAAAATTCTCATATATCCTTCTCGACACCTACAATGGATAGCTCAGCATATAAACCTCAATGGCTTCCTACCCCGACACCAAATCAGGAACCGACGTATAGGTGGTCCTCCTATCACATGAGATTCACTCCCGGTAACAAGAAATCCAAACGAGCTCTATTTGTTTCTCTTAACACCAAGGAGAAAATTGATGAGATACATCACTATCAAAAACAATAATTAAACCTACAACGAGAATTATATTTTGAACAAAAAGTCACAGCGCGACAAGTTTTTTTGGAACAAGTAGCGATAAAATTTTGTAATTCACGGAAGAAGGATGTGCATGAACCACTTCTGATTCCTTGCAGCTCTTTGGATCCCTCATTCTCGTATCATACGCCTTTGGATCCTTCACCAAGGCGATTCTCTGGTTCCCCAAGAATCCACGAACGTGGAAATATATGATCTCCACTCAAGCCATGGAGGGATGATAAGTCTGAAAATCACAAAACTCCATCGCCATCTAAATAGATTAAATTATTTTCATTTATGTATATTTGTAATTCTGTTTCACAAATATAATACTATATTTTTAACAAAAAAAATAAAAGGTCGAAAATAAGCAACACCCTTCAAATTTAGGCTAATTTTAAAAAAATTGGTTATTTCAGATGTTTGGACATTGCCTTCAAACGTATGTGATATCACACAAATTTTACACCATCGTGCATATGTCAAACGTCTTATATAACCTTCCAGACGTCTGAAAATTGTCTCTGCTACTAAAATATAGAAACCAGACTATTTTAGACGTTTGAACTATGAACCAGACGTCTGAATAAAGTCTCTGTCACCAAATTAAAAAAATTCAGACGTCTACTATTTACTCCAGACGTCTGACAAAACCATCTTTCACTTAGAAAGAAAAATTCAATCTATTCCAAACGTTTGAAAATACAAATAGAGGTCTGAAATATCTCTCCGACTATCAAATTTTACAACTCGATCAAATCCAAACGTTTACCATAATAAACCAGACGTCTGATTCTATTTACTGTGTTAAAATTAGGTTAAATTAGACGTCTGAATTACCTCCCAGACATCTGATATTCAATCGACACATTTATACTCCCAGATAACGTCTCTTTTTTACTCTTTCTTATTTCGTTTCATTTTCTTCTTACTTCAATATCGATTTTTTTTTCAAAAATCCTGTCTCTTTCAAACTTGAACGAATTTGATGACTCTTAAAACAAAGAATCCTAAAATCTTTAAGAGAAAACAAGACCAACCAACTTCCTCAAACCCTCAAGTCTGCTTAGATGATCAAATCGAATGATGGATGAATCGAGCACCACATTCACTCAAGAGATATGAGGATATTCAGAAGAAGAAACACCACATAGGTCCACTTTATAACTTACTCAAGTTTCCAATGTAGACGAAATGTGTGAGAAGGTTGGTTTAGAAACCTTGATATTTTTCAATCCCAATAACATCCAAATTGATTAGTTGGCTATATTTCTCTTCTATGCTAATTTGGATAGCACAGTGGTTTGGAACACTGAAAACGAAGATAATTGGCTATGGTCTAGCATTTATGGAAACACGATTAGGCTCACTCCAGGGATAATAGGAAGAACTCTCGGATGTTCTGACACGGGCAAAGATTTATATAATATTCTCGATATGCATTTCAAAACAAGGGATAATATAACACATCAAATATGGGAGGATGAAATGCCTAAGTTCACATCCAAGTATCTACGACCTAAGGCAAGACTTCTTACTCGAATGATCGTCAACACTATCATTCCACGACTTGGAAGTCGTGAGCAGATAACAGAGTTAGAACACAAGGCCTTATATGCTCTATTCAGGGGAACAAGGGTGAATTGGGTCAAATTTATATTTGACGAGCTCAAAAAAATTTGGACTCGATCACGGCCATCTATTATGTGCCCCACATTCATCATGAGACTTCTACATGCTTACAATATTCCCTCCTACTTATCTACTTTTGAAGAAATTTCTCCAAAATATGCTTCCACGAAGTTTTTCTCGCTAATGCACCTACTGGAAAACCCTCCAGAGTTTATATCATTTGACGAGTGGACGCAACATCGTCAAGCCAGACAAGCTGGGCCTCCACCTCAACCATACCATGAATCATCACAAGAGGTGGAACAACATCGCGAGACTACTCCTTCGCCTCCTCAACCATTTGATTATACGTCCCACGACGAGATTTTGGAGACTCGAACAGAGACAAATCCAAATGAAAGTATTCGAGATCTCACTCTTCAAAATCAATATATCTTGTCTCGAAATCAAAAAGTTTTAGCTAAGCATATTGAAAGCTTTGAAACATCTTTTGCCACACACCTAGCCACAGGCGAAACATCACTTTCAACTGTATTATCAGTTCTCAAAGAGGTTCTTCAAAGGGTTCGTGGCCCTATACCTCCTTCCGAAGATTGGCCAACCCTAGTGCCTTCTCCTCCTTCAAAACATTCCAAACTTTTGAGGAGAATGAACCTCTAGAACAAGTTCCGACATCTTCTACAAAGCAACCTAGATCTTCCAAAAATGAAGATAAAGGATATGATCAACATAAAGCTTCCTCGAAAGACTCATAGATTTTTAGGACTCCATCTTATGTAAAATTGTTAAAAATCTACGAATGTACTCGATTATTGTAAATTAATGAAATTTCTCTTTTGCTATGGCATTTCTGTGTTCATCTCTGTATTACAACAATTGGTTGATATTTAATAATTTCTAATTTAAAAAGTTATATATCCTTTTTGATAATGCCAAGGGGGAGAAATCATAAAGATCACAAATAAATTATAGAAAGCACATATTACATCGTATAGTTGTCATCATCAAAAAGGGGGAGATTGTTAGAAAATCAAATCTACGGTTTCGATGACAACAACTATACAATGGAAATCATATATGCATATATATTTCTATTTACAAGTACTTACTAGAGTAGCATCACTAGAAAGACTAGAACAAGGCTCAAAGAATATTACAAGAGACTACAAGTCGATAGGATCAAAGAAGCAACTAGAAAGATGCATAAAGTAGACATGCAAAGTTTTCAAACGTCTAGGTGCACTAGCCAGACATCTGGAAAAACCTTCTGGAACAAAAAACAGACAGGATCAGACGTCTAATAGATGCACTCAGACGTTTGAAAGACTACTATATACAAAAAATATATAGTGTCAGACGTCTGATACAAATACCTGACGTCTGATTTTCAACTCGGAATTTATATTTAAAATTCAACTGTCACATTTGAAAAGACGTCTTCGCTTCTCTTCGCTGCAACTCTTCACCATCAACAGAAACGATTGTAGAGAAGTTGTTAATGGATGCAACTACTCAAGGAACCTCTCTACAACTATATATAACATCAAGAATCAAAGAGAACACTTACCGTACTCACTTGCACTCTTTACTTACATACTCCGTTATATTCTTGATCTCTAGCAATCTATACTTGTATTTCTCTCTTCCATGTATTCAGTTCTTTACAGACAATACTCTCTAGATATATAGTGAAAGCATTTGTACTTATTAGTCAATATCCGTGTTATAGAACACATATTTGACAAGAGCAATTTATTGTAACCAAGCCTATTCCTCCAGACAAAGCAAGGGTGTTTGATAGTGGAATTCCGAAGGGAAGCTTCGGGACTGGACGTAGGATGGGAGGTCCGAACCAGTATAAAATCCTGGTGTGCTTTTTCTATAGTTACCTAGATTATTACTAATTTAGTTGCGTCATATATTTTGTTACATATACTTGCATATACACTACACGATCCACCCTATAGACTTTCAAAGCTTTCGAAGACATGCATGAGGCAAAGCTAACTATATAGGAGTCTATCTATTATTATTATCCACTGTGTATATCAGTTGTTGTATGAATGTATTGATAGAAGATGTATCCGTTTAATTTGTAACTTTGATCAACCAAGGGGCATCTTCATATGTCGCTCGTGGAGTATTTTGTAATAATTATATTTTATCTAAAGTTGGCAACATTTGGTACTATGATTGAATATGAAATTATGAATTTGAAATGAAATGTGAAAGTTTTCTTTTTTCTTCTTCATATTTTTGTGCTTTTGATATTATAGATACCATTAATGTAACCGCATTTTGTCATTGAAAATTTATACTATAGATGACTTCAACATTTGCAGTGCTCAGTGTCGGGCCTCAAAATGGGGGATGTTACAACTTGGTATCAAAGCGTACATTTATGTAAAAACTAAAGAATTTTGAACTTTAAAAAGAATTTTGAAAGCGTAATCCTAATGAATCAGAGAATAAGATTGGGGTATGAGATAACACTATAGTAACGTACTTGTATTTGCCATATTTAAGTATATGCTTTATCTCTATTCTCCCCTTCTTAGATCGTTCTTCTATATCTTACTACGGTCCAAATGCAGATTTAAGGGAGTAAGATATGGAGGTAAAAAATGAAAGAGTTAACCTCGATGGAGAAAGCACCACTACTAATGGAAATGTCAGGCCCAACACTAGGAGAAATCCAAATCGACAAACAACTGCTAATGTAGGTGCAGGCTAACCATAGGTTGATATGGTAGATATGTATCAGTTTTTTGTCAATATGATGCAAGTAGGAGCTGCTATTGGGTTAGTTGGTGGAAATGCTAAAGGAGCTAATCAGGAAGTTTCAATTGCTAACAACTATACTATGAGTAGAGACTATGCAAGATTTGGCGGGGAGTTATTTATTAGAACGGAGGATGCAATTGAAGTGGATAATTGTTCGCTTCATTGTCAAAGAATTTTTGCTGATCTTGGTTTGAATGATGAATAGAAGAGGAGACTGGTGTCTAGAAAAGTGCAAGGAGCTGTGTTGTACTGGTGAAATAGTGTGACTATCGGGGTAATAGAGGAAACTTTGACTTGGGTTGAATTCAGAAGGAGGTTTGAAGAAAGATTTATGCCTGAGATCGCTAAGTCAACTCCGTTGAGGAAGTTTTCTAAACCATTGCAAGGTGATATGACTATGTTGGAGTGTGTAACAAGGTTTGAGGAGGTGTCTCGATACAGATATACTATCATGAATACAGTGATCAAAAGGAATGAAAAGTACATCCGTAGACTGAAACCTGAGCTTGCTAGGGAAACTTTACCATATCTTAGGGATCCATGCGATTTAGTCATAGAGATGACTTTGAGAAATGAGGAGATGCTTGCTTTATTTGGTGTAATAAGGCAGTGGAGGCTCAGAGTGGGCAAAATTAGAAAAGGAAGTTCTTTCATAAGAAAGGAGCTCAGAAGGGCAGAGCGGCTAAGAAAGGAAAAGCAATTGTACAAGTGCAATATGACAGTTATTGGAAGGAAGACTTTCAAGTATTCAGATTGGATACTATAAGAATCAGTGCAAGGAACCAGCTAAGGTGGAGAAAGGAAATGGGTTTGTCTTGGAACCGGCTACCTCAAGTCCAACAGTTGAGGAGAAAGGAAAAGCTATGATGGAAGGTATGTCTTGATTCATGGCTTTCCTGTTAAAGTACCATTTGATATTAGTGCATCACATTCTATTATATCACGTTGCTTGGTAGATAAGCTTAACCTAGAACCCTCATACTTAGTTACTTCCTTAAGGGTTGCGAATCCAATAGGAGGGTATGTAACTCTAGGGATGAGATGTGACCATTTAAAGTTTGCATTATTAAGTCATATATTTGCCTATAGTTTTCATATGTTTGATTTCATGGGCTTTGGGGTTTATTTTGGGTATGGACCGGTTAAGTAAATATGATACTATGATATTTTGCTAAGATAGGAAAATATCACTAAGACATCCTAATTGTAGAGACCGAATTATATACTCAGTAGAGAATCCAAGTTTTGATTTCTATTCTTTATTGGGTGTAATGGAAGGGGAAGATGAGTTGAATTGGGTTTTCATGGTTGGAGAATTTGCAAATGTTTTTAAGCCTATTACAGACTACCGTCGAAACGAGCTATTGAGTTTCGAATAGATTTGGTACTTGGAGCTGAAGCTATAAGTAGACTGGTGTTCATGAAGAAATTGGTGGACTTAGAAGGTGATACATACCGAGATGAAGGAGTTAAAGGTACAACTGGTAGACTTATAAGGAAAGAATTTTATTAGACGAAGCAGCTGCCTTAGGGAGCAACCGCGATGTTCATGAAGAAACCAGAAAAGTTGTTAAGATTGTTGATCAATTATCTTTTTTTTGAGATAAATGTGTGATCCTCTATAGGATAGAGGAGAGCATACATGCAAATATATATATAACACTAAAGCAAGGTGTTGCCAACATGTCTGGCAGGTAATAAAAACTAAAAACAAAGAAACAAAAAGTGAAAGATGCTCAAAACATCTCAATAGCTCCAAGCAACAAAAAGAGAAGAAAAACTTTATGCATCTGGACCGGAATGATGCTCCAAAAATCTCGAAAGCTCTAAGCAACACATATAGCAGAAAAACTCCATGCATCTGGATCTAAAGGACAGCAGAAGCCTCTAATCTGAAGTGAAAGTAAATGAGATGTTGGATAGGATAGTCTGCACTGGAATCTCTGAACAGGGGAAGTAATGCCAAGCTGTAGCAAGGAATCTCTCTGAAAGTCTCTCAATCAAACCAAAACATGCGCTCTGAAGATAAGGGGACCTGAAAGAAGAACCTGGAAACCTCTCACTCGTATCTGCATCTGAGGGGTGACTAAGGAAAGAGTAAGAATTATGCATATATATGTATATTAATATAATTAATATACATATATGTGTATAAATAAAGAGAGAAGAAAAACCAAAAGGAGACAAGACTAGTAGCAAGCAGGATAAAAATATTTCAAAACAATTACACCAAAAAAAGAGACAAAATTAAAAACCAAAATAAGAAAACTAAGAATCTGTAATCATTAGCAGGTTATGATTAACCGATAGATCTTGGTAGGAATTTGAAAAAATATTCATATTAATACAGATGTCATTAAAAAGACAATTATTTATAAAATAATTAATATTGTAGCTAACCATATTAAGATACCCTTTAAACGAATTATTCTTTGCTAATTTATATTTGGAATTAGAAATCCAGTGAAAAAAGAAAGAAGAAATTGTATAAATCAATTTATAAATATGACTATTATTATTGCTAAAAATTCTTTGATTTCTTTCAAACCATATATACCAACTAATAATAGTGAATAAAGAGTCAATTAGAGATCTAAT
This sequence comes from Allium cepa, assembly GCA_030765085.1. NCBI lineage: Eukaryota > Viridiplantae > Streptophyta > Magnoliopsida > Asparagales > Amaryllidaceae > Allium > Allium cepa. The sequence goes on along the minus strand of CM060932.1, from coordinate 685,858,232 downwards.
ATTCTTTTTAAACCTAAATCTAAAATTATTCCAGTAAAAGTCACAATCCGAAATTTTAGTTATGATATTAAAATTGAAAATTTTGAGAACATTATTAAGAATGTAATAAGAGTCCATGCAATCATAGTATAAATGCTTAATGTCTTCAAGATGTAGATTACAAAAATAACATTTATTATCATTATGAATGTTCTTTCTTTTTAAGTTTTCAATTGTATTAAGTTTACCATGCAATATTAATCACATGTGAATTTTAGATTTAGGAGGAGCATTTGATTTCCAAATAAATTTGAACGAATTGTTTATAGTATCCGAAAAATTAGTAAATCTATAAAAAGAGTTAGAAGTATAATTCTGACTTCTATCCCATTCCCAACAAAGAATATCATTATCATTATCAATATTGTAAAGATTTTATCTTGTGTAAAGCAAATGAAGAAGCCTAAGAGTTGGTCCTACTAAAATTCTGTTAAAGCTGAAATACCAAGGAGGATCATTATCAGGAGAAAAAACCTCACTAATTAGAGAAAACATAAAATTACAGATATCGTAAAGCTCTTTAAGTTCCAGTTTAAGGGGTAAGACCGAAATCCAACGGTCATGCCAAAAGGAAGTACGGTTACCGGAGTGAACAATAGTATTTATTCCTAAGTTAAAAATCTCAAGACATTTTAAAATGTTTCTCCAAAAATTAGAAAAGTTATGAGTGGGTGGAGGAGCAATTTGATATAAATTACTATTTCCATTATAGTAATATTTAGAAATAATATCTTTCCAAATAGCATTATCATTAATATCTTTAAACTTCCATAACCATTTACCTAGCAATGATCAATTCATATTACGCAAGTTTATAACCCCTAAACCACCTTCCTTCTTGGCTTTACAAATGGTCTCCCAATTGACTAAACATTTTATATTATTATTAGAATTTTTCACTCTAAAGGAAGTCTCTTCTAATTTTGTCAATTTTATCGATAACCCAATCCGAAAATAAATGCATGGACATCCAATAAATCGGAAGGGCTGATAAAACCGAATTAATTAAAACTAGCCTTCCTGCTCTATCTAAATATCTCCCATTCCAGCTAGAAATCTTATTCTTAATTTTATCAATAATTATAAACCAGTCTTCATGCTTGAGTTTAGAGGGTCTAATCACAAAACCAAGATATTCAAACGGAAAACTCATTGTTTTGCAATTTAGAGTAATTGCAACCGAGTTTTCAACATTTTCAAAATTGTTTAAGACTAACACTGAGCTTTTGTCAAAATTTATTTTTAAATCTGATAAAAGTTCAAAACTGTAAAGAATAAACTTGAGTGCTATAATGTGCCTAGGCAGATGGGAAGTGAAAAGTAAGGTATCATCGGCAAATTGGAGAACCGATATACCATTACGTGAAATGTCATTCCCAACATTACCTAAAGAACCATTATCCACTGCTCTTTTAATAATTTTAGCAAAAACATCTGCAGCTAAATTAAATAATAAAGGAGATAAAGGATCTCCTTGCCTTAATCCTTTCTTGGATTGAATTTTATTACCTAAAATACCGTTGACCATAATACTAGAGTTTCCGGTCCTAAGCAACGATATGATCCAATTGATCCATCTAGGACCAAAACCTCTAGCATGAAAAATATCAGCAATAAAATTCCAATCTACCGAATCAAAAGCTTTAGTAAAGTCAAGTTTCAAAATCGCACAAGTAATGTTATTCTTACAATAGAAATTAATATATTCTTGTACAAATGCCACTCCATCCGTGATATTCCTACCTTTGATAAAAGCTGATTGAGAACAATCAATTAATTCATTCATTCTTTTACCAAGTCTATTAGCTAAAATTTAGAAAATATTTAATTGAGCAGTTAATCAAAGAAATAGGTCTAAAATCTTTTAAGTTATCAGTACCTACCTTTTTATGAAGTAAAATAACATTTGCAAAATTAAATCTCCCTAATTGTAAAGTACCATTATAAAAATCGTTGAACATATTAATTAAATTGAATTTTAAGACATCCCAAAAAGTATTATAAAATAAAATAGAAAACCCATCTGGTCCCGGCGATTTATCGCTGGGCATGTCTTTAATAGCTTTTCTAATTTCATCTTCAGTGAATGGATATTCTAACTGTGATAAATCAACAATGGAATCAGGTGGGTAAAGATCCGACCATCTTACATTGATTCTATTGTTAAGTTTAGAACCAAATATCCTTATAGTAATCCGTAAAAGTCTTGTTAAGATCTCTCTGGTTAACAAGTTCTATATTATTAACAAAAATAGAGTTAATTGTATTACTACATTTCCTACCATTGGCTATATTATGAAAAAACTTAGTATTGTTATCACCTTCGTTGATCCATATATTCTGGATCGCTGCTTCCACATAACCTCCTCCTTTTCTAAAATAGAATTTAATTCCTCTTTTACATTGGAAAGAACATTACGTTCGTCTACATTTAGAGGTCTAGATTCTTCTATTTTATTAATCTTAAGCATTTCATTAAGAATATTATCTTTTTTTATTTTTAAATTACCAAAGACATTTTTGTTCCAATTTTTAAGGAAAAAGATAAGATCCCTAAGTTTAGAAACAAAAGCTTTTGCAGAGTTATCCATATTTCTGATATCATGGAAATTCAAGGAAACCCATTTACCTTTAACTAGATTCACAAAGTTATTTTCCAAAAGCCACATCTTTTCAAACTTAAAATTCTTTGAAATAGATCTATGGAACTCATAAGTAAGTAGAATAGGACAATGATCCGATAAGGTAAAAGGAAAACCCGTTACTTTACAAACAGAAATTTTGGCTTCAATCTTATCACAAACAAAAAATCTATCAAGAAGAGCCATGGAAGGAAGCTCTCTAGCGTTACTCCAAGTAAACTCTCTATTAGATAGGGGAATTTCAATCAAATTAGAAGAAATGATAAATTGATCGAATTCCTCCATAGCAGAGTAATCCCCTTCCCTAGGATATCTCTCTCCAATGAAACGCGTAACATTAAAATCACCCTCCAAAATCCAAGGCCCCGGGGCAAATGATCTAAATTCAAGACATTCATTCCATAAAATTCTCCATAAAATTCTCCATCAATTATCGTAAATTGAATGGAAAGACGATAAGGAACCAATATCCCCTACCGAGAATCCATGATTTATTTGATCAGTTAAGTGGAGCCAAAGTGTTTTCCCAGTTGGATTTGGCAACAGGGTTCCATCAACTAAGGGTGGCAGAAGACAGTATTCCCTTGATGGTGTTTAGAACAAGATATGATTCGTATGAGTGGTTAGTAATGCCATTTGAATTGACTGATGCACCAGCTTTCTTCATAGACTTAATGAATCGAATTTTCCGAGAGCACTTGATAGGTTTGTATTGATATTCATTAACGACATTTTGATATATTCTAAGGATGAAAGAGATCACAAAACGCATCTTAAAGTAGTGCTTGAGATGCCGAGGCATCATCAGTTAAAAGTGAAGTTTTCAAAGTGTCATTGTTGGAAGAAAGTGATGAAATTTCTTGGTCATGTAGTCCCAGAAAAAGGATTGTCTGTGGATCCATCTATGATAGAAGTAGTCAATAACTGAAAAAGACCTGAGATAGTGACTGAGATAAAGAGTATTCTTGGTCTAACTAGCTGCTACCAGAGATTCATCAAGGATTTCTCTCATACAGCAGCATCGATGACTAAACTAATAAGGAAGGATGTAAAGTATATTTGGACCGATAAATGTGAGGAGGCATTCCTGAAGCTGGAACATTTATTAACCAATGCGGCCATGTTAGTTTTTTCGCATGAAAATTAAGGTTTGGTAGTGTATATTGATGCGTGTGGAACACGATTAGGAGCTTTGTTAATGCAGATGGATAAAGTGATTGCCTATGCTTCGCGATAGCTCAGACCAAATAAAGTTAAGTATCCGACTGGTGACTTAGAGTTGGCTACCGTAATATTTGCTTTGAAGATGTGGAGATGTTACCTTTTAGGAGAAACGATTCAAGTTGTATACAAATCATAAGTCGCTAAAATACTTATTCTCTCAGAAGGAGTTAAACATGAGGCAACAGAGGTGGTTAGAGTTTAAAGCTTCTTATGATTTTGGAATTGAGCACACACCGGGAAAAGGAAACAAAGTGGTAGATGCACTTAGTAGGAAACATCAGAATGTGGTGTTAGCTATGTTGGCTGAATGGAAAGGTTTGGAAGCACTGACTACTTGTAGTGTACGGTTAAGATTGATTACCAGTTCTAATCAGAGTACCACAATGTTATCTTGTTTGAAAATTCGACTGTGAATGATCAACAGAATTGCCTTTAAGCAAAAAGATGATCCATTGCTAGGTGAAAGAATTAGAAGATTGTAAGGTGGAATTGAGATTGATAATTTGATGAATTTTTACCCTGACCATACGGAACAACCCGTAAAATTCGATAATTAAAATGAGTTAAATTTATAAGATTTTTAATTAAATTTAAAAAGAAAAAAATCTTATGATTTAAACTGGGGCGAATGTTATGAGTTAAATGTAGCAATTGTAATTAAAATTAACAATTTAAAATAAAATGTGCAATTACTTGAAATAATGTATATTGTCATACTTGGTAAAAGGTTTGATATAGGAAACAAATGGGAATGTTGAATTAGTGAATTTTTAATAATTTTTTTAACTAGAACAGAATTCATTAATATAATAATGAATAGTGTAATTTGTTACGTTTGGTTATAAAATAGGAAATGAGTAAATTAAAGTAACTGTTGAATAAACCAACGCAATAATATATTGTTTAATAGCAACTGAGCGCAATTTAAGGAAATAAAGTTATGGCAAGTTGATAAATTGTAAATTTAGTGCAATCCTAATTTATTGAAATAAATTGTAAGGTTTAAATGATTGGAATTAGCAAATTGGTAAAACGAATTCAAAGTTATATGTACTGATGAAGTAATACGTAAAAATTGAAGATTTATACAATCAATGTTTGAAAAGAAATTTTAATGTTCGTGGTTGAAAATAGACGTTACCTCAATGATTATTAAAAAGGTAACGGAAGTGTGAATGAAAATTTAATAGAAACAACGAAAATTTAAGATTAATGATTTATGAACTTGCATAAAATTCCAATTATAGAAAATAATCTGAATGTATGTTTGACTATAAATTGTACACAAGTAAATAAATGGATTGAGAATATAACTCATAACTTATGTATATATTTGGCAAAGGTATATTAAATGGAAATATGATAGTAAATAACAGAGGAGTTAGAAATGTGAATAAAGTGAATAATTAATGAATTGAATGAAAGGCCAATAAATGAAAATAAATGGAAACTTTGATTTGTGAATAATAAAAGCTTATTAATGTGACTAGAAGTTAGCGTAACGATTTTGTATATGACCTATTTGGGTAGAGTGTTAATTTACAATTGGGAAACAGTTACAACAATTATAAATTAATATTACGTTAATGCTAATTAAGGTAATAGTTGTAAATAATGTTAAGGTTATTCATATTTGACAATTTGTTGTATTATAAGGAATGGGAATAAAATTTATCAAAATATTGGAAAACAATTACATGTAGATGAAATTAATTTCTCATTTATGTGGGTGAGAACTGTAATTGAAAAGTGGAAAGATAATAAGCGACGGTAATGCATATTTATTTCATAAGTTAATATAAAAGAATGAAACCTATTTAATGAATTAATTGAGTTTCTAATTTTAACAAATGTATATATTTGACAACTTCAATATATTTGGGAATAATAGTTAATACAAAGGAAAGTTGGAAATTTGAATACATTGATGGAATGAAATGTGAGGCAAGTGTTAACTGCGTTACTTAGTAATAATAGACTCAATTAAAAGGTTGGAATTAAATCTAACCGATTTAATTGGGATATATACAAATTGATTGGATTCAATTTATAATGAAATAAATACTATAATTGGTGAATTAGCGTAAGATTTATGTAATAGTTTCGAATCCAATATTTAATCCATCTATTTGACAGGAATGAATGAGATAATAATTTATTTATTTAATTAAATGGAATTTTTGGAAATTTAATTTAAAATTTTGAATATAATAAAATTTAGGTTAACATTGGAATTGATGGATTAATCAACTCAAATCTGACATTTAAATTTGGGTAAATTTATGAAATTGATTAAGAAAAATAATGGTGATAAAATTTGTCGATTTTAGAAGTGAAATTAAAAATTGGATTTAATTTATTGATTTTTAATTTATTTAATTAACAAAAAATAGCTATTTTGGCCAATGACTCGGACTTCAACGAAATCAGTTTCATCGGATCCGTAACGGTGAATTATTGTAGGATTTCAAGTTTCGAAGCGTTCGGACTCGTCGTTTGATCGTACGGACTTGAAACGCCTTGAAATCGATAAATTGAAATCAATTTGAAAAATATTGATTTTAGCATAACTTCTTCATACGATGGAATTTGAACTTGAAACTTGTTCCATCGTGTTTAAAATATTTTTAAACACCTATTTTGATATATGGGTTTACCCAATTTTTTTCCGGGTCAGAACGGGCTTTTTGGGCCACTTTGTCGTTAACGCGCATATCCAACCTTATCCATCCATTCTAATATCTGACCTACCTATACAAAGCTTAACTCCCCTCATTCTCATTTGTCTGTACATAATTCAGCAATCTCTCCTCCTCAATGGCAGACAACAAAATTCCAGATCCAAATCCATTTCAAAATCAGAGTCAAAATTCCAAACTCCTCAGAAAAATTTGAAAAAAATATATATCGAAGATCTCATCGATACAAATCTACGCGTAGCTTCTGTTTTTGCAATTGATGTTCGAGTCAACCGGAAATCGCGGTCAAACGTTGTAAAATTCGAAACCCTAAGGTCGATTTCGGGCTTCTTGATTTCTTCATCAATTTGCGAAATTGAAACATGGGTTTGGTGAGGTTCGTCGCAAGGAGTCTGGCACTGGTGATCGTTTGGGCTAGCACGGCCTGAGGTGGCCGGAATTGGCTAATTAGGGTTTCGAACCCATGCTACGGCGCAGCGAATTTGGACGAACGGAGGCGTCGTCATCGACAGAGATGGGGACGATGGAGGGAGTCAAGGCCATGGTGGCGACGGCATAGGCCATAGTGGCTGGAGGTACTGTAAATTCTCGGTCAAAACGAAGGTGAGATTCGGTAGCAAACGAACAACGCGCGTATGGCCTGAGAAGATGATGCTGACGTGGTTTAGGGTGAGAGGGTTTTGTTTTATTTTATTTAATTAAATTTCAACACGTTCTAATTATCATAACTCTCACATACGTGATCCGATTCACGCACGGATTTTTTTGTTAGGATCGTATTTAAATTTTCGATGTTTTGGCGCTGGTTTGGACGGATTTGGAGACTGTGAAAATTTTGGGTTTTAGTTGGATTTAAATTCAAAAGGTGAGTGTTTTAACCCACTCACAACTTCTAAAATTTCTTATATTTGTTAAATTTATATATAATGTTATTTAATATTTATTTATGGTTGTTTGGCATATTTTAAATCATCATCTCGGTTATTTTCATTTATTTAAATTACATTGCTATTTAATTTATTCATTGCATTTGAACTGCCAGTTAAATTGTTAATTAATTATTCATCGCAAATAAACTGCCAGTTAAACAGTTACTTAAATTATTATTGAATATAAACTACTATTTAATACCTGTTGTTTATTATCCGTTCTATATTGATGCTATTGTTTGAATTTGATGATGATTTTGATAAATGGTTGATGGTTGATATTGGATGAATGGATGTTGTATTTTATATTGTTATAAACTGCAAGTTATCATGCATTTTCATTTCATTCCGGATTGCGGTTTGAAATGATATATAACCGTAATTTTTATTTTAAATTACAAATTGAAATGATAAATATTTGTATCACTTGACCATAGGATATAAAATTTTATACAGACACCGCGGTATATATATATATATAAAAATATTTTGAAATGATTTTCTATGTTTTGTAAAGATTATATATATGGTTTTATGAGATACTGATTTCGGATATTTGATAAAGGTTATTTTATATATAGTTAAATTCTTGGTTTTAAGCTATGTATAAAATTGTTTAAAGCAAGAAGTAAGTTTAATAATAAAGTTGATTTTATTAAAAATTATTATGGATAAGTATATACTTAAATTATATTCTAATATAGAGTTTATATTGATTTGATAAATCAAAGTTGAGAAGATAGTTTTGAAATTGATTTGAGATTTTATTTAATTAAGATCTTATTGAAATTTAGATTTAAAAAGAATATGGTGTTATAACTAAATTCGGGTTTAAGATGATTTAAGTCTAAATAAATTGAGGAATATTCAATTATTGAATTTGAAAGTTTATATAAAGGATATTGGATTGATGAAGTAAGTATTTCAAAACTAAATAATTGTAAAGTAATTTTGGCATATATATATGAAATAAAAATTCAGTTTTGAAATGGTGGAATATTTAAAACTTTGAATATATGGAAATTTAAACGGTTTATTTAGGAATTCAAATCTGTATTTGAATTTGATTTGAGATAGTAAAAATCTAATTTACTTTATAAAGTAATTTATTATTAAACCATTTAAGTATTGAAAATTCAAAGCTATGGGTTTAAGGCATATATATTTAAAAGTACTATGATTTTTGAAAAAGATATATTTGAAATAAAAATGATATCATATTGATTTGGGTTTTAAAATAAAAATGATATCGTATCTATATTATTTTGAAATGGATATTATATTCTGGTTTTGAAGTAAAATTATTTTGAAATGACCGCGGTGTTATAATAACGTTTGGTTGTTAAAGAGACCGGGATCGGAAGTTGTCATACTCTCTGCCAACTCCGAAAACCACTTTAATAACCGTGTACGCGGTGGAGATTCCAGAATGAAGTAGGATGGTGGCGGAGTTTCCTTTGAGGTAAATACATGGACTCAACTCCCTTGAGTTGGCATAAGGTGGCTAAAACAGGAGCGATCAACGGGTTAAGAAGGTAACACCTTTTATCGGACACATCCCTTCGCTATTCTACTCTGACTTTGGATTTATCGGTGGCCACTTTTGATTTTTGATTTTGGGGGTGTTTTTCGAGGTGGGTGGTAGTAGCTGCTACGTGTTACCGCTGACCCAGAAGCGTAATTGGTATATCTACCATGGCATTGCCTAGTTGTGTCGTGTCACCTACCCTAGCGCGCCTTCTACGATTTTGTTTTGTACCATACCTATGGAGTGCCCTCTGACGACGCCCAGTACAGGGGAGATTACGGTACCGTATAGACTATGGGAATATATTTTGTGTTAAGGGGAATATTGGTCACTCCTTAACGCTATTTTAAAGTAAGTTTATTTTAGTAATAGACACTATTATAATAACGAAATATTAATACATAATAAATAGTTTAACGGATCCTTAGGAGATGTGAATCCCGAGCATCTCTTAAGTTACTGCGCTCATATTTATTTCTGTTAATTTAACTTACATAAGATCTTTTAGTTCTGACTCGACTGTTTTGTCTTTTCAATTTGCTTGGGTCAGTCCGAGCTTTTCGGGATCGAAGACTTTATTTCTGGAGGACGAAGACGAAGATTTCATCATTATTATTATTATATATTATGTTGTTCCACTACACACTGTATTCCGTTACATCGTTATTTATTGGTATGTGAACTCTGATATTTATTGTATAAAGAAAAATCAATTGTTTTGTAAACCAATTTTATGAACTGCATATTGATTATTATATTTTATCATTCCGCTGCAAGATTCTGTTTTTTTTCTTCTTCTCTGTTTTCTTATTTACCCCATAACAATCCGCCCTTTTGCATGTTTTAAGCCTGACGTGTGTGGTTTATCGTCGATTTGTAGCGTGCGAAAGGGCGGGACGTTACATCTGGTATTAGAGCTTCGGTTTAGCGATAAACCTTAGCTTTGTGGGGTTTGACTCTTTATTAATAGGGTAGTAATACCCTATGGGAGTCGTTGAGCGTATATATGAGAGAGCGTATTTGTTAGTGTTATAAAAAGGGTTTTAATATTGTGTTAATTTGTTCCGTTTTGTATTTATAAATTCTGGTTGATGCATGGGACGCTAGGACATCAATAGGGATTTCTAAACACTTAATAGGACAGACCAACATAATATTTTGTTTTAATATAGGTGAATGAAATAATTTTGTCTATTATATTTTCTATATATAAAGTAATAAATTTTATAAAGATTTTATTTGGTTGTAATATATTGGTTGTTAGGTAATAAAATTTATAAATAATGGTTGAAATGAGATTGAAAATAAAATAAATGAAGAATTTGGGAATTTAGAACTTAAGTTTCAGGGTTTTGAAATTTCTTTTGAATGATTTTGAAATATAATAATAATATTATTAGAAGTATTTTATGATATAAATATTTCAATATAATTTGAAAGAAATGTTTTAAAAGAAATTTTGGAAAAGAAATAAGTTTTGTACTCCCCTCTCTGTCGCTGGAAAATAATTTCGGTGATTAGTGCACGCATCATCGACATTCATTTTCGAGTTTCGAAGTGGGAAGGCTACTGTAGTAGTTTACTACAGATTTGTTTTGATAACCAAATATAAATTTTTAATTGTTTTAAATATAATTAGAAATATAAGTTGTAAGTATAAACCTTTATCTATTATTTTGAAATAATTTGAAATTTAGACCCGGTATTTAATTCTAAGGTTTCCATTAATTAATAGTTTCAATTATTGTAGTGAATTGGAATGTAGGAAATTAATAATTAAAACCTTTAAAGGAATATGAGATTGAATGCTAAGTTATCAATTAAATAAAAAGAAAATTTAAATTTGTAACTTATAAAACAAAGGATATTATTATTGAACATTTAATAAAATAAAAGAATTGAGAAAAACTTGTATAACTTTCACTTACATTCTTAAAAACATATATATAACTTACCAAAAGATTAAAAAGTTGAAATGTTTAATAAGAAGTTGTAATAGAATATTATACAAGTAAAAATTTGAAATAATGAAAGTGTTCAATGAATTTCTTTAGTAAATAAGAAATTTGTGTTATAGGGGTTATGAACTTGAAATGTACCATAATAAAAATATGGTAGAAAGTAAGTAATTATAAACTTAAGTAGATAAGTAGAAGTTACTTCTGAATAAAATAAGAATAAAAGATGAATACTGAAAATGATAATAAACTTAAGTAAACGGTTGAAGCTATTATAAATAAAATAAGTAGAAAAGATGAATGCATTAAATATATGATTATAGATTAAAGTAATGCATTGAGATGCTAAGTAAACGAAATTGAGAAATGAATGCATGAAATGCATATAAATAAATAAATAAATGAAACTGTAAGAAATAAATAAAAATAAAAAAGATAAACCATTATATAAATGGAAAGGAATCAAACAACTAATGTATTAAATGAAATTATAATAAGTAAATTTGATTCGTTGTGGAAATTGTTGTTTGTTTGGTCTATAGTTGTTTGGGTAAGGATATTTTAATTTTTTTTTAAATGAATGAATAATCTATTTAGCTTCACCTAAGACTGTTGAGTAAAAGGTACGCTTAGTAGTTTATTTTCATTCTGTACAATATAAAGTTTTGAACCCGAACAACTATTTGTTTTGTTTGATATGAATGAATGATTGATTTGTGTTGATTTCTATGTGATGGTTGTATACCTGGTTGCAAGTGAATGTTGTATGTATTGATTGTTTGTTGGTGGTTGAAAACAACCTTAAATATTTCACTCTATATAATTATTAACTCTTTTAGATTATATAAGTGAAGTGCAGGTTATGGAAGCAATTGCTACTACTTTTGCTTTCATAATTAAGCGTTAATCGCCCGACAAATAGGTACGTTTTCGGATTACGGTTTATAGCGCTATTATATTATAATTTTTACCGGTTGGGATATATATTATTTTGAAAAATAAATGTTGTGTATTATTATTTTTGATATTATATTTTCTCCCGAGCCTCTCCGTACAAAGGAGACTGCCGAAATTTTCCGTAAATTTTGGACTAAGAAATTTTTTGAAAATGTTTTCCAGACTTTATTTTATTTGAGTATAAAAAGGTTAAATAGTTATAAATTTGTATATTTTATTTTAAGTAATTAATTTTGTAAATTTAGTTGTTTACAAAGTTAACATTTTGAATAAGATATGTTGATTTCTTAATCCTTCTTTTCCCTTCTTTTCCTTACGGGGATGAAAAGTTTTGAGTAGGAGAGAGTGTAACGACCCGTAAAATTCGATAACTAAAATGAGTTAAATTTATAAGATTTTTAATTAAATTTAGAAAGAAAAAAAGCTTATGATTTAAACTGGGGCGAATGTTAGGAGTTAGATGTAGCAATTGTAATTAAAATTAACAATTTAAAATAAAATGTGCAATTACTTGAAATAATGTATATTGTCATACTTGGTAAAAGGTTTGATATAGGAAACAAATGGGAATGTTGAATTAGTGAATTTTTAATAATTTTTTTAACTAGAACGGAATTCATTAATATAATAATGAATAGTGTAATTTGTTACGTTTGGTTATCAAATAGGAAATGAGTAAATTAAAGTAACTGTTGAATAAACCAATGCAATAATATATTTCTTAATAGCAACTGAGCGCAATTTAAGGAAATAAAGTTATGGCAAGTTGATAAATTGCAAATTTAGTGCAATCCTAATTTATTGAAACAAATTGTAAGGTTTAATTGATTGGAATTAGTAAATTGGTAAAACGAATTCAAAGGTATATGTACTGATGAAGTAATACGTAAAAATTGAAGATTTATACAATCAATGTTTGAAAAGAAATTTTAATGTTCGTGGTTGAAAATAGACGTTACCTCGATGATTATTAAAAAGGTAATGGAAGTGTGAATGAAAATTTAATAGAAACAACGAAAATTTAAGATTAATGATTTATGAACTTGCATAAAATTCCAATTATAGAAAATAATCTGAATGTATGTTTGACTATAAATTGTACACAAGTAAATAAATGGATTGAGAATATAAATCATAATTTATGTATATATTTGGCAAAGGTATATTAAATGGAAATATGATAGTAAATAACAGAGGAGTTAGAAATTTGAATAAAGTGAATAATTAATGAATTGAATGAAAGGCCAATAAATGAAAATAAATGAAAACTTTGATTTGTGAATAATAAAAGCTTATTAATGTGACTAGAAGTTAGCGTAACGATTTTGTATATTACCTATTTGGGTAGAGTGTTAATTTACAATTGGGAAACAGTTACAACAATTATAAATTAATATTACGTTAATGCTAATTAAGGTAATAGTTGTAAATATGTTAAGGTTATTCATATTTGACAATTTGTTGTATTATAAGGAATGGGAATAAAATTTATCAAAATATTGGAAAACAATTACATGTAGATGAAATTAATTGTCTCATTTATGTGGGTGAGAACTGTAATTGAAAAGTGGAAAGGTAATAAGCGACGGTAATGCATATTTATTTCATAAGTTAATATAAAAGAATGAAACCTATTTAATGAATTAATTGAGTTTCTAATTTTAACAAATGTATATATTTGACAATTTCAATATATTTGGGAATAATAGTTAATACAAAGGAAAGTTGGAAATTTGAATACATTGATGGAACAAAATGTGAGGCAAGTGTTAACTGCGTTACTTAGTAATAATAGACTCAATTAAAAGGTTGGAATTAAATCTAACCGGTTTAATTGGGATATATAAAAATTAATTGGATTCAATTTATAATGAAATAAATACTATAATTGGTGAATTAGCGTAAGATTTATGTAATAGTTTGGAATCCAATATTTAATCCATCTATTTGACAGGAATGAAAGAGATAATAATTTATTTATTTAATTAAATGGAATTTTTGGAAATTTAATTTAAAATTTTGAATATAATAAAATTTAGGTTAACATTAGAATTGATGGATTAATCAACTCAAATCTGACATTTAAATTTAGGCAAATTTATGTAATTGATTAAGAAAAATAATGGTGATAAAATTTGTCGATTTTAGAAGTGAAATTAAAAATTGGATTTAATTTATTGATTTTTAATTTATTTAATTAACAAAAAATAGCTATTTTGGCCACTGACTCAGATTTCAACGAAACCAGTTTCATCGGATCCGTAACGGTGAATTATTGTAGGATTTCAAGTTTCGTAGCGTTCGGACTCGTCGTTTGATCGTACAGACTCGAAACGCCTTGAAATCGATAAATTGAAATCAATTTGAAAAATATTGATTTTAGCATAATTTCTTCATACGATGGAATTTGAACTTAAAACTTGTTCCATCGTGTTTAAAATATTTTTAAACACCTATTTTAATATATGGGTTTACCCAATTTCTTTCCGGGTCAGAACGGGCTTTTTAGGCCGCTTTGTCGTTAACGCGCATATCCAACCTTATCCATCCATTCTAATTTCTGACCTACCTATATAAACCCTAATTCCCCTCATTCTCATTTGTCTGTACATAATTCAGCAATCTCTCCTCCTCAATGGCAGACAACAAAATTCCAGATCCAAATCCATTTCAAAATCAAAGTCAAAATTCCAAACTCCTTAGAAAAATTTGAAAAAATTATATATCGAAGATCTCATCGATACAAATCTAGGCGTAGCTTCTGTTTTTGCAATTGATGTTCGAGTCTACCGGAAATCGTGGTCAAACGTTGTAAAATTCGAAACCCTAAGGTCGATTTCGGGCTTCTTGATTCCTTCATCAATTTGCGAAATTGAAACATGGGTTTGGTGAGGTTCGTCGCAAGGAGTCTGGCACTGGTGATCGTTTGGGCTAGCACGGCCTGAGGTGGCCGGAATTGGCTAATTAGGGTTTCGAACCCATGCTACGGCGCAGCGAATTTGGACGAACGGAGGCGTCGTCATCGACATAGATGGGGACGGTGGAGGGAGTCAAGGCCATGGTGGCGACGACATAGGCCATAGTGGCTGGAGGTGCTGTAAATTCTCGGTCAAAATGAAGGTGAGATTCGGTAGCAAACGAACGACGCGCGTATGGCCTGGGAAGATGATGCTGACGTGGTTTAGGGTGAGAGGGTTTTGTTTTATTTTATTTAATTAAATTTCAACACGTTCTAATTATCATAACTCTCACATACGTGATCCGATTCACGCGCGGATTATTTTGTTAGGATCGTATTTAAATTTTCGATGTTTTGGCGCTGGTTTGGACGGATTTGGAGACTGTGAAAATTTTGGGTTTTAGTTGGATTTAAATTCAAAAGGTGAGTGTTTTAACCCACTCACAACTTCTAAAATTTCTTATGTTTATTAAATTTATATATAATGTTATTTAATATTTATTTATGGTTGTTTGGCATATTTTAAATCATCATCTCGGTTATTTTCATTTATTTAAATTACATTGCTATTTAATTTATTCATTGCATTTGAACTGCCAGTTAAATTGTTAATTAATTATTCATCGCAAATAAACTGCCAGTTAAACAGTTACTTAAATTATTATTGAATATAAACTACTATTTAATACCCGTTGTTTATTATCCGTTCTATATTGATGCTATTGTTTGAATTTGATGATGATTTTGATAAATGGTTGATGGTTGATATTGGATGAATGGATGTTGTATTTTATATTGTTATAAACTGCAAGTTATCATGCATTTTCATTTCATTCCGGATTGCGGTTTGAAATGATATATAACCGTAATTTTTATTTTAAATTATGAATTGAAATGATAAATATCTGTATCACTTGACCATAGGATATAAAATTTTATACAGACGTCGCGGTATATATATATTATATATATATATATATATAAATATTTTGAAATGATTTTCTATGTTTTGTAAAGAATATATATATGGTTTTATGAGATACTGATTTCGGATATTTGATAAAGGTTATAGTTAAATTCTTGGTTTTAAGCTATGTATAAAATTGTTTAAAGCAAGAAGTAAGTTTAATAATAAAGTTGATTTTATTAAAAATTATTATGGATAAGTATATACTTAAATTATATTCTAATATAGAGTTTATATTGATTTGATAAATCAAAGTTGAGAAGATAGTTTTGAAATTGATTTGAGATTTTATTTAATTAAGATCTTATTGAAATTTAGATTTAAAAAGAATATGGTGTTATAACTAAATTCGGGTTTAAGATGATTTAAGTCTAAATAAATTGAGGAATATTCAATTATTGAATTTGAAAGTTTATATAAAGGATATTGGATTTATTAAGTAAGTATTTCAAAACTAAATAATTGTAAAGTAATTTTGGCATATATATATGAAATAAAAATTCAGTTTTGAAATGGTGGAATATTTAAAACTTTGAATATATGGAAATTTAAACGTTTTATTTGGGAATTCAAATCTGTATTTGAATTTGATTTGAGATAGTAAAAAGCTAATTTACTTTATAAAGTAATTTATTATTAAACCATTTAAGTATTGAAAATTTTGTTTCGAAGCTATGGTTTTAAGGCATATATATTTGAAAGTACTACGATTTTTGAAAAAGATATATTTGAAATAAAAATGATATCATATTGATTTGGGTTTTAAAATAGAAATGATATCGTATCTATATGGTTTTGAAATGGATATTATATTCTGGTTTTGAAGTAAAATTATTTTGAAATGACCGCGGTGTTATAATAACGTTTGGTTGTTAAAGAGACCGGGATCGGAAGTTGTCATACTCTCTGCCAACTCTGAAAACCACTTTAATAAACGTGTACGCGGTGGAGATTCCAGAATGAAGTAGGATGGTGGCGGCGTTTCCTTTGAGGTAAATATGTGGATCCAACTCCCGTGAGTTGGCATAAGGTGGCTAAAACATGAGTGATCGACGGGTTAAGAAGGTAGCACCTTTTATCGGACACATCCCTTCGCTATTCTACTCCGACTTTGGATTTTTCGGTGGCCACTTTTGATTTTGGGGGTGTTGTTCGAGGTGGGCGGTAATAGCTGCTACGCGTTACCACCGACCCGGAAGCGTAATTCGTGTATCTACCCTAGCATTGCCTAGTTGTGCCGTGTCACCTACCCTAGCGCGCCTTATACGATTTTGTTTTGTACCATACCTATGGAGTGCCCACTGACGATGTCCAGTACAGGGGAGATTACGGTACTGTATAGACTATGAGAATATATTTTGTGTTAAGGAGAATATTGGGTCACTCCTTAACGTTATTTTAAAGTAAGTTTATTTTACTAATAGACACTATTATAATAGCTAAATATTACTACATAGTAAATAGTTTAACGGATTCTTAGGAGATGTGAATCCCGAGCATCTCTTAAGTTACTGCACTCATATTTATTTCTGTTAATTTAACTTACATAAGATTTTTTAGTTCTGACTCGAGTTTTTTGTCTTTTCAATTCGCTCGGGTCAGTCCGAGCTTTTTAGGACCGAAGACTTTATTTCTGGAGGACGAAGATGAAGATTTCATCATCATCATTATTATATATTATATTATTCCACTACACACTGTATTCCACTGCATCGTTATTTGTTGGTATGTGAACTCTGATATTTGTTGTATAAAGAAAAATCAATTGTTTTGTTAACCAGTTTTATGAACTGTATATTGATTATTATATTTTATCGTTCCGCTGCAAGATTCTGCTTTGTTTTTTTCTTCTTCTCTGTTTTCTTATTTACCCCATAACAATCCGTCCTTTCGTATGTTTTAAGTCTGACGTGTGTGGTTTATCGTCGATTTAAAGCATGCGAAAGGGCGGGACGTTACACAAATTAGATGGTTGAGAAAGAAGGGATGATTATGTGTTTCTTATATTGGTGACCTAAGGAAAGAAGTTCTTATGGAGTTTCATCGATCGAAATTTACTATTCTCCTGGAGGAACTAAGATGTATCAGGATATGAAAAGGATTTTCTTCTCTGAGAGTGTGGAAAAAGATGCAGGCTTATGCGTAAAACAGTGTCTGAATTGCCAGCAAGTAAAAGCTAAGCATCAGAAGCATAGCGGGTTGCTTCAACCATTGGATATACAAGTTTGGAAATGAGACTCGATATCTATGGATTTTGTTGACGGGTTGCCAATGTCAAAAGGGGAAAATGAATGTATATGGGTCATATTGGATAGACTGACCAAAAGTGCACATTTCATTCCCTTTAAGTCGACAAAACGGCACCTGTTTTGCCTATGTTGTTTATGAAGAATGGCATACTGCATGAAGTTTCTAGTAGTATAGTCATTGAGAGAGACTCTTTATTTAATGGTGAATTCTGGAAGAGTCCACAAGAGGTTTTGGTACCAAGCTTAAGAGGATTACCGATACCCACAAACAAATAGGCAAATAGAGGAAGTCAATAAGGTGCTTGAAGATTTATTGAAGGCTTTTATACTAGATTTTGGCGGGTCATGGGAAAACCACTTGCACTTGGTTGAATTTTCCCATAATGATAGTTATCAGCCCAGTATAGTAATGGGTCCTTTTGAAGTTTTATATGGAAGACCATTTAAATCGGCCATGTAAACTACCCATATGTTGGTTAGAGACCGGAGATAGATTAGTTCTTGATCCAGATATGATAGGAGAAGCTGTAGAAAAGATTAATTTGATTCGAGCTAGAATGAAGGACGCTCAATTTAGGTAGAAAAATTATGCAGATAAGAGACGATAAGACTTAGTATTCTCAGTTAGAGATCATGTTTTCATCAAAGTGTCACTGATGAAAGGTGTGATAAGATTTCAGAAGTCGGCAAAATTGGAACCTTGGTTTGTTGGACCATTTCCTACTATGGAAAGGATTGGAAAACTCGCTTACAAGATAGAGTTACTGAGCATCTTGGTAGGAGTCCATAATATTTTCCATATTTCTCATCTAAGGAAGCGTGTTCGAGATCTAGAAACTACTATTACTTCGATTATATTGGAAGACTTAGTAGTGGAACCAGACATGACCATGGTTAGACATCCAGTGCGTATAGTGGCTAAGGATGAGACGAAGCTAAGGAACAAGACAATCAAGTTAGTTAAGGTCCAGTGGAGGAACGACGAGAGGGATTGTAATTGGAAAATAGAGAGCAAGATTAGAGACGCTTATCCTGAGATGTTTGATGGTATGTTTTATATCTACGCTTTTATCTTTGATGGGTGTGCCTTATTTTAGTTTCGAGAACGAAATTCTTTATGGAGGGGAGTCTGTAACACCCCTAATTTCGATTAACATTATTTAGTAATTTAATTAGACAAATAAAAAAAAATAACGTAGGATGATAAAGGAAAATGATATTTGATTAATTATCGATTGTGCCTTAAGTAATGGATTAGTAAAAGTAAATAAAACTTATTTAAGAAGGAGGAATATATGCTAAGGGCAAAATATGAATAAGACATAATTCCTAATACATATCCTTACATTCCTTCTTCCTTATTTACTTCATTCACACAAACATAATCAATAGAACAAGTTCAACCACTACCAAGGGGATTCAAGAAGAGTAAACTAGGAAATCAAATGAAAGCTTAGGGAAATTAAGTCTAAACACAAATCTCAAGTTCCTATATCAAACCAAGATGAATAATAAGATATTGATGTCATGTTATAACCACTATTTTTGGATTTAAGTATAAATCCGATTCTTTTGCTTATATTATGCTAAGTAATGATATTTTTAATGATTTTATGCTTATTGGTGAATTTATTTAGTTTATTCATGAAATTATTTGATAAGTTTGAGTAAGAAAACCTATCATTTGAAACCCAAATGACTTGAGATTTTGATATAATGTTAGAAACATTATTGTGGAAGTGGGTTTTTAATTTCATAATTTCGAATTTAACTAGAATATTTGGTGAATTTTATATTGGAAAATGATTTAGTCAAGTTATATTATTAAAAATAATTAAATTAGGTTTTTGGCTCTGAAACTTTTATATGTTAAAGTATATAATAAACTGGATTTATCATTATTTTTTGGGATTTTTCTCAAGCGTTTGTGATTTAATATGAATTAATTAAGCTAAAAAAACTTAAGTACTATATCTAAATATTAATAAAAAATGCAAGGCATGATGAGTACTTTGGAAATGATAAATCTGCTCCTTAGCAGTTTTTTTTTTTGGAAAAGATTTTGGTATTGGAAGTGTTATCCAATGATATTTTGATAAATAATTGGGGTTCGTTGAGAAGATACTACTTTTAATGGTAAAAACAGTTTTCCTGTTAATTACGATTTTGCCATGCCAAAGTTCATGTTGTCCCTCTTATCTCACCGCCTCTATAGTCTTGACATCGATCAAGAGTAATGCATAGGGCATCAACTTAGGTGGATAAGGAATGCATCAGTTTGGTCAAAGTTGGAAGCCAACAACAACATCGACATTGTGATCTTTGAAGTGGATGGGGCCGCTTTTTTTAACTTATTGATGTCGCACTTCGTACTATGCCGTATATTTTCAACAAAGTCGTCGATCCCATTATAGTCTATAGCGATGATAATGATGTCGCATGTTTTATACCTATTGACTTCGATAATATAGGCAACTATGCCGCTTTTAGCTATGTCGACGTCGTTGATGACAATGCCGCCTTTACTCCAAATTATATGTTTTCGAAGACAGTTAGGGTGTCGCTTCTAATGACTTCGGCTCTAATGAAGCCGCTAATTTTCCTTAAGGCAATGACGCTTTGAGATTCAATTATGTATTCCTTTAGTTTAGGCAATAACACATACGGTATGGATTTTATCTTGGTGATGGTGTATACCCTAAATGGTGTACCATTGTCAAGACAATTTCTAATCCGTTAAACAATAAACAATCATATGTTTATGGAAATGCAAGAAGGACAGAGAAAGGACGTTGAAAGAGCATTTTGTGTTCTTCAATCAAGATTTACCATAATCAGCAATACATGTAGAATTTGGTCAGCACTTAAAATGACATAAATAATGTACTCTTTTGTTATTTTATACAATGATTATTGAGGACGAAAGAGATGTGGAAGACGACTTTATCTACGAGGGTGCTCCAACAATCACCATTGTATGGTGCAACGATATGATTGGAAACACTATGGAACTCGATTTTTATGTTTCTAGTCAAATGTCATTTCATGACGTTCAGCTCCATCAAAGACTACAAAACGATCAGGTAATCATCTTTGGAGTCTTTGTGGCAATCAGTAAAAGTTTATCATTGTTGTTAAGTTTGTTATTATTGTTCTTAATGTGGTTGCAATGTGTTATAGTTGAAGTTTGTATCAAGTAATGTATCACAATTTCATTTGGTATCGTTGAAAAGTGAAACAAGCTTAATTGGTTGTAATACTTCTGAAATTACCGGATTAAGTTCAAATTATTACATCAACTAAAGATTCAAAGATATAATAGTTCTTAAATACAAATACAATGACAGCCCATCTTCACGCCCATGTCTTATAATTTCTCTCCTTATATATTCTGTATACTCTTGTTGTTCTTTAGATATATTCCACGTATCCACAAACATCACCGTATCTTCATCTCTTTGTTTGTTTCCAATAAGAAGTTGATCCAATCTCAATAATTTTTGTTGGTGTTGAGCAGCCCGAAACTCCATTGCACGATTATACCTGTCTTTGGATCCAGTAATATTTTTCTTATTTCATCTTGTTACGCCCTAGTAGCTTGCTTCTTTTTGGCTGCTTTGTCTTCTTGAAGCCTAACAGAATCATCTTCGATAGGGATTAGTTGCTTTTTTGACCCTATACTTTGACTTCCTAGTAATCCCCCTGGGCTAGAGCTTTCTCCGACTCTTGACGCTTAACCTCGGGACTTGTTTGATTGAACGTCTTGAACATTTTTCCGAAGAGAAGATCTTCATTTTACATGTTCAACTAGCAGGTCATAAACATGCATGAACTGATAAAAATGAGATGCATGATTATTCTCAGGTCCGTCGAATTGTCTAAACTATTTATTTGTCACCATTCTCTACAAAAAAAATTGCTAAAATGTTCAGAGAACTGTTAAGGTAATTATAGACATATGAAAATTAGAAAACCTTACCAAATGCTTCTCAGTTCTAAACATAAAATAATTAGAGAATTAGTAAAAATGTTTGTGTTTAATGATTAAGTTTTCCATAACGATATCGAAGATAGCGATCATTTGCGATCACTGTTCTCCCGATTATAACAATTTGTAATTTTGCTCCAAAATATATCACCACTTTGGTTGGCATCTCAGATCGGATCGCTTGAGAGTGCACACTAAATGTAACATAAATCACGGTCTTATGTCAAAGTCCAACTAACAGTAGTGAACGCTATACTAATCGGAACTGTATTATCTTCTAAATTGAATCCTTGAAAATACATCTTGAGACATTGGCGTCGAAATTAGAAAATATTTCGGAATGAGAGAAGTAAGTGAAAATGTATGGTATTTGAAGGTGAGGAGGGAAAAGAGTCGTTGGGAGGAATATATTTAGACGACATTAAAATATATTAGAGATTTTCTATCCATTTAACTGACTATGTAACTTATTATAAGAGGATTTTCACTCAAATGACTTCTTTGTACATGGTATTCAGTTTTAACGAAAATAATTCTGAAAAATTAGTTTTAAAACAATGTTCAAGAAAAAGATAAATGAAGTTATCATTTTCAGTTATATTGAAATCGTATGTAACTTAAAAAAATAAATAAATTTTTATTTTTTCTGTAAATTACCATTAAAACTAATTACTCTAAAATGAAAAGCCCTTCAACCTAGTCTCCTTTTGTTATAATTTGTGCACTCTATTGACCTATTATGGGTTCTATCTTACGAAACGTAATAGATAAGAATCAATTGGAGATGCTATAATGAATACCTTTGAGCTTTGCCATGTTAACTCGCTTGAAAGCGACTGCAGGAGATGGCATCTGCAGGTCCGATCTTTTGTCTTTCGTTTCAACAAATCATGGTGAGCCCAACTTCTTTTTAGCCGCCAAAAACAACGAGTGTGCTTATCTGAAGCGTTCACTTTCATATACCATCCGTTGGATTAAATATCTAGTAATTGAGACCTGCCACTTAATTATACCAATATTATTACACTAAAACACGCTGACTAATCTGATCAAAGAATAAGATCGAAAGGTTTAAATTACTGGAAAATTGGGTGCTCGGATGCAGCAAAAGCAGACAATCCTTATTGCTACACTAGCTTGTCCAGTATAAATAACACCCCAACGCGTCCCTAAATCTCATAGCTCTAGACATTTTTGTTAGTTTTCTGATGATTTTCTTTCCTTCGTTTATGTTTCTAAATTATGATCTGAACTTTTTTCTTTTATTTTAGTGTTCTAGTAATTAAAGCGAGTCACTCTTGTTTTCGAACAGCTAATCATGAGAAAAATCTATTCTCTCAGCTAAATTCATCAGTTTGGTTCAAATATCCCTTTCTTTCTTCCATAAAAGTTCAATTTTGCTACTGATTCAGCAATCGGAAACAAGTTGGCAGGTAAATTTAGATTTTTAAACGCGATGTGTCCTATTCCGCCTCTTCTGTCGGCCGATTCATCGGATGAATTTATTGTGATGTTTCTGGATTCGAGGAGCGTTGATGATCCGGTGCCGTCTAATGTGATTACCGATGTGGATCCATTCACTATCGACCCTCGACTCTCTTCAGGTTTATATTTAAAAATTATAACTAAGCTAGTTACTACGGATTTGATTATTAGCTATTAACCGGTGATTATTATCTAATTTGGGAACTTGTATCATTTTGTTTTGGAGTGCAACACTATTAACCAGTGATTATTTTCTACTTTTCTACTATGAATTTGGTAATAGTAATTGGGGATTCTGAGCTCATTGGTTTGGGTTATCATCGTGTTTGTGGGTAACTGATTATTTCTTGTTATACTGTTAGAAACATAATCCAGCAACTAATTATTGTTTTCGATTTTCATATTTGTGATTCCGTATCCACCGCAGATCTTGATGCTAATCAAAAGTTGAGAACATTCTTGTTAAAACTTCAGCTAAGAGTCCTCGTCGTTATATTTTATGCCTTCATTGATGAGTGACAATGACACATGATTTGTATTTGGATATACAATCTTTTTTCTTTTACCTTTTAGCTGCATTTTCTTTTCTGATGACCTGTAATAAAAAGTTCTAATAATGGGAAGATCTTTTATGCGATAGATACATGTTTTTCCAGGCAGTGGTGCAATTGGACGTCACTGACAAGCAATTTCATACTCAGCGTATCCTGATTGAATATTTGATCATGGTTTGTAACTATGAGAGTTTTTGTTTTGGAGTTGTGAGAAGTTTGACAATATTAGCATGACGTGAATATAAATAGCGATACCATTGTTTTTGAACTGTTGCTTACCTTTTACGTTTGCTGCTCAATTTTATTTCTTCTCTTTTGAGTTCTGATATGCATATTTTATGGGTATGGGTTTGTAAACCAGAACAATCACTTAATGGTTAATATACATTGGCTGGTCAATTTTTGATTGATTTATTCTTAAATATTCTTCACATGATTTGAAGTCAATAATGTGATGTTACTTTAATTTGTGGACTTCAAAATGTTTTTTCTATGACACAGGTGATAATTGGTTTATGCACAAGTCAATCATTTTGGACACTGTGGATGAGAGAAGTATGATTAAAGGGAATAGTGGATGTTGGGAGTTTATCAATAACGTCCGTATATCCATGCCTACCAGTACTCGTACAATTGGTAGGAAAATTACTAGAAAATTTCTCTTGGGCAATGGAACTTCTGGGGATAAAACCACATTTGGGATGCATGAATATTTAGTAGAACAAGACAAAAACAAATTCAAGGTACTCTACCTACTTTTGCTGTGACTTGTTTAATGGTTCCTGACTCGATTGGCTTTACCTTTTAATAGGAAACAAGATTGTCTAGAATCTTCTCACAAATGGATGAGGTGAAAAATGAAGAAGAAAGCGGCACTGGGGGTGAGAACACAGAATCAAAGTTGCCATTTTTGGTAAACCAGCAAGAAAGAAACTCTTCTTTGAAGCAATGTGAAAATGAATTTCAGGTAGGGTTCATCGTACGCACTCAAATGGAAAATATCACCCTATATTAATTGGACTTTATTTTTGTTTCTATTTTATTTAGGCGAGCGATGGAATTGAAGGGCAATTGGAATTGTCAAACTATTTAATGAACGAGGAAGCTGGACATGAAGATTTCATTGAATTGAAAGATTTATTTGGTCCGGAAGATGGAAACTCGTCCTTTTCGGGTAATACGAGCGTGAAGTCAATGACTTCGGATGAGAACTTTGATTCGGAAATCATGGGATTTGATCCAGAAGCCATGATAAGGGATATTGCTAATGATATATACAATGCGAATGCATCAGTTAGCTCTGATCCAGCGGTCATCCGACCATCAATTTCTCTTGGTATCTTTACAAGAAACTTATTCCATTTTGTAGTTGCATAAATTGCAGAGCTTTCCCTTTTCATTTGGTAATATCTGAAAACACTTCAGTTCCAGGTGCGGTGAGAAAAGGTAAAAGTGAAGCGTCAACCTCCAGTTCATCTGAAAGCGGTGGAGATGGTACATCAGCAAAGCATTCTGGAAATGGTACTTCTTATAAACGTGCAAAATCAAGGTCTGCCAGGCGAATGGCAAAGCTTGGTAAAAGATACTGCTGTTTTATTTGATGAATCAGACACGATTTTTAGGTACTTGTAGGTGCATGATGTACAATGCACTTTTCCTTAGATGAAATCCAGGTTATCGGAGTATGAACACCCCCACGCACACCCAAAAATAATAATAAAATAATAACAAAATAAAAAGGAAAAAAAAAAGAAAAAAAAATTGAGAAAAAGAAAAGAAAATTTGCTTCAGCTATTATAGTTGCTATTTTTAGTTGGTTATCTGTTTACATTACCGAGTATCTGTGTAGGTTGTGTGCTACTTTTACATGATTATGTTTGTTTTGAAGAAGCGAGTGCTGCGTTATATTTGTATACTAGAACTGGCATGTGTTGTCTTGGACACTGAAAATTTGGTAGTATTCATTTTTATCATGTATTGTGGATTTTGTTTGCTGCTTAATCCCGGTTAGCTGTACCAAAATTTCATTGTAATACATCCTTATTCATACGTAGGTAAAATTCTAACTTCTCATAGATAGCTCAGTAATTCGTATATAAATTCAATGTTCCACTAGCTCTGTATACTGCTAACATAACTAGGATGTGAAGACATTTAACTTTCTTCACTTGAACCGAACAAAATGCAACATTTCATAACACATCAAATACATCATACTATATAAAATGTATTAGAGAAGAAAAAAAACATGGAGAACAGATGTGAAGGATAATATTAAACAACCATATAGTTTTTCCATTTTATTTACAAGTTTATTTATATATACACCATATAGCTTGGATATGTACATTTAATGATGGTTGAGACGCTTGGAACGGTAGTTTTAAAACTGAAAATGCATTACAGTGGATAAGCTCAACTATCTTGAATTTATTGAAGACAAGCAGGACTATATAAAGCGTTAACAAATAAAACGAGAAAAAAAATCTCAGATAGATAAATGCATAACACAAAATCAATAAAACACTAAGCTAATGCCTGATCTTTGTGCTACAATACTTCAGTTACACTACTCCTGCCTTTGTCAAGTCCCTGAAGAGATGAAAACGTGCATGTATGTTTTTACTACGACCATGTATAACGACGTTCTTTGATAGCTTGAATGCCGAGCCATCTTAGCAAAACACAAGTGTGTAATCACCTTGTGAGCAATTAAGTTTAGAGTTCTCTGCATCGAAATAGCCTGAGATGCATAGCTTGCCGTAGCTACAAACTCCGTCTCAGTACAAAGATTGACAATTGGTTGTTTTTTTGAAGATCAAGATATAGATGATGGAAGCAGCGAGGTGGATTTCTTTTTCTTCTTCTTTCTTTCTATTTTGGATTATAGTTGATCTATGAAGTTTACAAGGTTGTACTATATACAACCTAGTTAATTCAAATAAAATTCAATTTTGTTTAATTAACTAATTTATTTAATTAATGAATTTAATTAAAATTAATTGGCGTAATATTTATGAAAATATCATTATGTACTCATATGTGTATAACGTGCACGTAAAACCTCTTTTAGATTATATAATGTCCAGTGCTATTTTCTAGTTACCGTCCTTTGTCGAAAAAAGTTACACAATAATATTGAATCATATTCTTATCCACAATGAATAATAACTAATTTTTTTAAATTAAAAACTGCAATTATAAACTAACATTGCAAACAAGGCAAAAGAAGTTGTTTGAAGAAATTTTACGTACAAGGCTTTAAGTATTTCAACCACTAGAAAACATCACTTGCTTCATTTGTGTCACCATGTATACTTTACACATCAAATATCTGCAAATTAAGATATGGATAACATTATTATTTGTGGACAAAACGTAAATAATATAAAATACCATTATTTTGTAAAAACTAATACAAGAAATAGCATGTAAAGCGAATGACATACTTTTTATCTTCTGTCTACCATGACAAGTTCAAAATGTCTCATTTAAAATGTTTACTTCTTATATTTTTGGAAGCAAAATCTTCAACGATCTTTTCATATTTAATGATTTTTAGGGTATTTATTTCAACGCATATGATCACTAATCCATTAAGTCTGTCTTGACTCATTGTCATTCACAAATATGACTTTAATAAATTCACTTTTAAATAGCTTCATCCTGCAGCTGCAACTATCATAGGAAAATTTAACAAAATTATCCTACATACAATCATCACATTTGGAAACATATCCATGCTTTTCACAAGTTTCAAAATTTTGATAGCCATCCATGACTTGGCCTCACCGTATGATTCACTAGGCAATGTAAGTTGTAGATTTGTAGCTCCAAAAGCAAATCTTTTACATCAACATCAGAGACACTTCTATTTCTCAAAGTTAAATCAAGTTTTTCACATTAACATTTCAGTTATCATCATTTAATGATTTTATTTTGGCATCAAATAAAAAACCAAAAATTGACTGAAATGAATGTAATTGCTAAACTCACTCTCTCAATTCTGAAATAGCAATATCCACTATCATATTAAAATAATTGATTCCAAATTACTTTTCAATAGATTGTTGCTCACTTTCGAAATTCACAATTTCATCAAATTGGTGTTTTCTACGAACTTGATGTTCATAGGTAAATTGGATCAATATAAATTTTAGATGTAATTTCTCTTGCCACACTCTTAGCTTAATCAAATACATTTTCTCAACTTTCAAAAATGAAACAAGACCTTGTAAAGATTTTGTCACGAGATCAACGCTCATATCTTCATATTGTAATTGTTTATTAACCATGTTAACTTTAACTAGTACTACACCTCAAATAACCAAACTTGAGATAAACTCGAAGTTAGATAGCTCTTGGTTCGTTAAAATTTCAGCATCTCGACATAATTTTGCATCATCACTTATCTCTACTGATTTAAAATATGCATCTCTGATCTACGAAACTTGATGTGATGTAGGTTTTTTCACTTTCCATAACTTTCCCAACATGTAGTCGATATAAATTGCAATGCAAAACTATCAACATAATATAATAAAATAGCCATCACATATAAGAATTAGCAAATACTGTATATGTACATTGACATGCTTGAAAAAAGTTTTTGGCACGAACACAAGAGCTTGCCATATAACAAATAATTAAATTAAGAGAATAGCAACCACAAGGCATGTTAAAATTTTCAGGATTAATGTCGAGTAGTCTTTTTTGCACATCAAGGATTTTTTCCTTTCATATTAGAATACTATCACAGCCTTGTCCTTTCACATTATCTATGTCAAGGTCAGACAAGTTTAATGCATTTTTAGTTTTGTAAAAAGTCCTAACCCGATTATTTCTTGAACATTCAAAAATTCTAGGAAAAACTCATCGACTTTAAGTGAACTATTTGTGACATACCACTCATAACATCTAATCATATATTCTAAATATATCATAATATCTTAAGCATATATTCTAAATATATCATAATATCTTAATCATATATTCTAAATATATCTCAATACCTCCCCTCAAGTTGGAGCATGAGATTCAAAAATGCCCAACTTGGAGAGAAGAAAATCAAATTGAGCCTTGCCGTTGTCTTCTAGACCCCGTATCTCATCCTTCATGGAAAGGCGCCACTCATCGGATTTCATGGCTTCTTTAAATGATTTAGGGTCCTTACCCTTAATTATGGCTGAGGAGTGATTGGAAGGAGGAGAACGATAATTTATAGAAAAATTGTCACAATTTATGTAATGTGCTAGAGGATAAGGATTACCTGATGAGTGATTGGAAGGAGGAGAATCAGAAGATGAACCATTAGCAAAAACCGTATGTGTCACAAAATCTCGATACAGAACATTTGGAAACTTTTCCCAAAGACCAAGACCCATTTCCTGTGGACTAGCAGACTGATCCGAAGCAGAACCATGCGTAGACCCAGCAGACCCATTATCATTAATCAAAAGATCAACATCCTCATCTTCATAAATTATTTCAGCAAAATCTTGATGAATATCATGATAATTATTCTCACTAGATATTATATTGACATCTTCCGAACACCCAAATGAGAATACCTCCTCTATAAATTTCACATCTCTAGACACGAAAAATTCCTTTGTATCAAGATCAAATAATTTCCACCCCTTCTTACCGAACGGGTAAGAAAAAAATACACTTTCGACTGCGACTTGCAAATTTATCTCCCTTAGTCTTTTGATTATGAGCAAAGCACAAGCACCCAAAGGTTCGAATAGCATCAAAAGGTTCGAATAGCACCAAAAGGTTCGAATAACACCAAAAGAGGGTGGTTTACCAAAAAGTATCTCAAAAGGTGTTTTATTTTATAACATGGAAGATGGTGTACGATTAATTAAATGAGCGGCAGCAAGAATCACCCCAAAAATAAATAGGCAAGTTTGCTTGAAAGCGCAATTCCCTACCCGCATTCAAAATATGTTTATGTTTCCTTTCAACTCTCCCATTTTGTTGTGGAGTACCCACACACGAAGTTTGAAACAAAATTCCAGTTGCATTAAAATAATCAATCAAACAATTAAACTCAGTTCCATTATCACTTTGAACGACCTTAATTGTTTGAGAAAATTGCCTATCGACCATAGCAACAAAGGACATAAACATTTGAAACACCTCTAATTTGTCAACCAACAAATAAATCCAAACTGCTCTCGAAAAATCATCAACTATTATCAAAAAATAATAGGCCCCACACGACGAAACATGTCAATACAGACCCCACAAATCATAATGTATTTTCTCAAAAATTAAAGAAGCTTTATTGTCACTTAAAGAAAATTTGTCTCTAGGATGTTTAACACGCATATATACTTTACACCCTTTATCTAAACTATCTTTATTATTTTTGACGTGAGGAATTAGCTTAACTACTTTTTCGGAAGGATGCCCGAGCCGACGATGCCACAACTCCAAATTTGATGTTGCTTCAACTGTTGACACAAATTCTGGTTTGCTAAAGTAGTACAGTCCATCTCTCCTAACTCCCGTTCCAATCAGCTCCTTCGTTTGGTCCTGTATAGCATAAGTATGAGAATCAAAGTGGACAATAGTTCGTAGATCATCATTAAGTTGGGAAACAGAAATTAAATTGCAACTCAAGTTTGGAACATAAAGTACTTCGGCGAAAGTAATTTTGTCCATCACACATACGGATTCCACCAAAGTAGCAATCACTTTTTCACCATTAGGCAAACCAACAGAACACTCAAGATTTTGTGTGTCAAATAACCATGAACGTTGCCCTGTAACATGATGGGTTGCTCTGGTATCGATAATCCATGAAGTATCATCAAACTTACCATTCAATTGATTTTCGGGAATTTTACTATTACTTATCACGCCCGAAATAGCTTTCCACTTCTCATTCGTGAACAATTGACCCAAGGATGACACCGTCGATGAATTGGATGCGATAGAGGAGCTGCTACCAGCAGCTACATTAGCGCGTACTTTCCCTCTACCTTGCCCAGCAGAGCTGCCTCGTCTGCCATTGAACCAACCATCGGGGTATCCATGAAGCTCGTAACACTGGCTAACCTCATGAACTGTTTTCTTCCAGTGGCTGCAAACGGATTTCGCCCAGCAACTTGAGGCCTCATGGCCTTGCTTCTTGCACTGAGAACACGTCGGTCTATCAGAGGTTCCTCGGCCCCGACCAGCCTCTGTATGTACAGCGAAACCGACTGCTTCAGAGGGCTTTTGCTCGACTTCATGCTTCAATTGACGAACACGTTCTTCTTGTGACACTAATTGATAAGCTCGATCAAGATTAGGAAGAGGATCTTGAGAGAGGATATATATGCGCAAAGGACCATAAAATTCAGAACAAAGCCCCATCAAAAAATCATGTGATTTGGCTTGTGCTCGTCGTTCCCCATGTAATCTGCCAGCCGAGCACGAGGAACAACAAGAACAAGAGATTAAAGGTTCATGGTGATCCAATTCTTGCCACAAAGCGTGCAATTTACCATAGTAAACCGAAATAGGCATCGTCTTTGTCTGCTCACATCGCGCAATTGAAGAACGTAATTGTTGAACCCTAGGTCCTTTTGTCTGGGAAAAACGTTGCTTGAGATGATCCCAAAAGGGTTTAGCTTCCCTGAATTTCGACAAAGAGGACCTAACCTCGGGGTTGATAGTATTTGAAATCCAAGAAATAAGCATAACATTAATCGCTGTCCAATCAGACTTTGTACAGGGAGGCGCTGGTGCAAGGATACTGCCATCAAGAAATTCAAACTTGCATCGGGCTTTCTAATACCGTCTGAATATCAGCCGTCCAGTTGTCATAATTATCGGCCTTGAGTCGAGTGGGTGTAATGAAGTCTCCTGGTCTGTCTTATGAGCCGAGGTAATAAGGGGAATTGGGTTCAATTTTAGGCGGTGGAGGAGGCGGTGGATGTTCAACACCAGGCATGGCAAATTATTCTTGAAGAAAAAATCGTTCTTTGGCTCTGATACCATGAAGAATTGGTAAAATTCAGCTTGAATTATTATTAATCACCAGCATACCTATTTATAATACATACCCGAGACTCTATCTTATGGTAACTCTAAAATTGCAGAAACAACAGGAAATCTTCCGAAGATATACCCTTATTACATACCACTCATAACATCTAATCGTACATTGCGGAAACAGCAGGAAATCTTTCGAAGATATATCCCTTATCACATACCACTCATAACATCTAATATATACTCTAAATATATCATAATATCTTAATCATATATTCTAAATATATCTCAATAGAAAAACTGATCGACTTTAATTGGACTATTTGTCACATCTACACATCGCATGATAATTTGCTCTTTATTACTTACATTAAGAGTGCAGTCAAGTATATGAAAAAAACATTTTGCCTCTTTTATTTTTGAAACGATTGCATTTCTCATTTTAAATCCTGTAATCTCAGTTAATTCATTCTGTATTCCGTGTTCAAGATGAATTTTTTTATTTTGAATGAGATGAAAATGACATTGCATTACTGGATCAAATTCAACAAGTCTAGAAAACTACCATTAGAGTTCTCATAAATTTTTTCATTTGTTTCACGAAATGCTAAATTGTTAACAACAAGACATTTCACATCAGCAATTATTCTAAGTATAACTTGTTTCGAATGTTCTTTATCTTTTTGAATAAGATCTTGCATGTTTTTGTTAATTGTTTAATTAAATTGTAATTTTTTTTCTCAACTCAACCCATGTAGAATAGTTAAGATTGTGTTCTTCACTTCTTTCATGTTGTGCAAGTTTCTCACTAAGATGTCTCCAATCTCTACTTCCATATTTTGCTAACTGACTTTTAGAAGTCATTACATTAAATAGCTTATAGCAGAAACAAAATGATACATCCATCAATTTAGAATAAACAATCTATTTCCTATTATGGTACTCTCCCTTATTCACTCGTCTCTTGTAATAACTTGTAGAGAAATGTCTTAAAATTTTCATCTTGAGTGTAGGTTAAATTAAGTTCACTAATAGGACCCTTCTCAACAAGTAAATCTCTCTTATTCTCATAAGTATTATCCCAAACCGCTGGATCACATATATCCAAAACATTTGCCAAATACATGACCTTTGTTTCATTCAAATGATCTAACATTGGACATCATTTTCATTTTACTATTTGTTGTGGTGAAATCTCAGTATCATGCGCATTTTCTTCTATATCGTTAATTTTTCATGCACCGAAGTCTCATTTTTTGCTATATCATCAAAACAATACCTTGTTCAAAATCATAAAACTAATTTGATTTGAAAACTACATTTGTCTTTTTGCAAAATATTTTTTTAGTGACCCTCTTATTGATTCCGCTATCTTTTCATTTCTTTTTTGTTTTTTCCTACTAGAACTTTCAGATGGTTGTTTCTTTGAAATTTTGTGATATCTAAAATTATCCCGTAAAGGGACTATATATTCAATAATCTCTGAATTGTAACTAGATTTTATCTTCTTCAATTTGAAAACATGACTCCTATGAAATAAAATTTATGTTTATAATAAGATAAAATCATATGATTTATTAAATACTTTGTTCATTAAAATTATAAAAAAATTATAAATAAAAATTGTAAGTTTTTAACATGATTAGTGGTTAGAAATTGTAATATTTTATAGCTAAACTGATATTCTTCTCCATGTTTCTAATATGAACAAAATCAATTTTTTCTCCTTTTTCTTATTTAAAATCAAGTAAAATAGAACAATGTAGGGAATACAGTTCCATATCTATAGTCAACTTTTTCCTCCTTTTCAAAATCTGTAGTAGAGAAAATTTAATTGATTTAAAAGAGAATAATTTAAGAGGCATGGTTCCTTACCGGATGCCCTACTTGGCAAATTGCACCATCTCCCTCATAGGACAACAATTCTTTTAGGTTCCATTCTTCGTCCTCAATAGCTATCAGTCGTGTCCTCCTCCATCAACACCGCATGCATGATTTGTTCTAGGCCATGGCCATATTTATGGGAATGTGCAACATAATAATTGTTATCCGTATATTATCTAAAGGACATAAGCAAAAGAATTCATGTTGGAATGTAGAATTGATGCCGAAAGTCCGATGTCACGGTTAGTGATGCCGCGTTCCATCAATGGAGTAAAAGAAACACTACATGTAATCCATGCTACACTCAATCAATGCCGCATCGATTCCATGTCGCATATCAAATCTCATTCACAATTTTTTTAGGGAAATTATAATGACAAAAATGATATCGAAGACATGATATTGAGAGAATGACAAAGCATATTAAAAGAAATATCATATGACATGGAAAAGTTGATGTTGAATGAATGACATCGCGCCTAAAAGCCTGGACAGATACCCATATGCAATGCCGCATGTTAAGAAAGTGGTAATAATATCAAAGAGCTTCACATTTTAAACCAACACTTAAAAGAGATTCAATGCTCATAAAAGAAAGGGTAGATATCACATCCAGTCAATATCACATCTAATCGATATTGCATTTAGTTAATGTCGCATATCTTTGGGGTTGCATTTCAACTGGTGCCCCTCATTACCGAAGTTGTTTGTTAGTTATGTCGCTTCCTAAGCAATGCTGCCCCTTAATGATGCTGCTCACTAGCAATGTCGTCTCCTATTTACATCACTATTTAAGCAATATCGCCTTTTATAAATGTCGCCTTTAAGGCCGTCTGTTATCAATGCCGTCGATTATCAATACCGCACCTCAGTGATGTAGCGCTTCATCAACCTTTAAAGAATGTCGTAGATCCTCAATACAACATTGATGTCGACCGTCATGGATGTTAATAAAAATTATCAAAGCAGATGTGGATATTAAGCGTTAACACATGGTGCCATAATCCATCAATATACCAAGGGATGTCACGGGGTATCGAAATAAATCATAGCGAATGACGCCATTAAGATGGCTGTTGATATCCAAAGCCCTGTGTGTTGGAGGTAATGCATAGCGGTCACGCTGCACCTCTAGTCTATAAATACGGGCCTAGAGGCATTGAGGAAGGGATGATAATTTCTTTTCTCTCCTCTCGAAATTAAATAATTATAATCGTAATTTGAATTGGGATAAAACTTGATTTGATTGTAATCATTATGGGATTATACAAACAGGGACTTGGATATGTCTATTACCTTGACTGCGCCTTTTGGACATTATTGTACATGAATATGCATATAATAAAGCTCTTTTGATCCAAAGCTTGTCATGATTTTACTTCATGTAGAATCACATGAACTTCGGTCTAAACTAATGTTTATATACATGGCCACTATCTTGCCAACTACGTACGAACATTGGAATATTAACTATGAGGATTTCTTACTTAGTCCATTAACATGCTTAATTGGCCACAACACACACTCTCAACTTATTATTTCTCTCCTTTGATCATATGGCCTAGGTTTTCAAATATCATATTCCAAAAGTCCATAGGAAACATGGAACCATTTCTTAATGGTAATCTTACACTTGACCTTGAATGCAAAGCCCATTCTTGATTCCTTAGAGCTATTTGATCAACACCAATTAAGACATGCTTAGTCTTGCCATCAACGATGTCAAAATCGAGTTTTGGCATCATAGGTGTTATACTAATTTTGGTCTAACATTTTGGCGCTAAAAGGAGGGCTCGAACCTCTAACTCCTTATAATTCTCTCTTTAAACTAATTGCATAAAATTTCTTTTGTTTCCAGAAAACTGTAAGACTGAAGCGAGTTAACGCTTCAAATGAAGAAGTCGCACAAATGGCGACATTGGAAGAAAGTGTCATGCCCAACTTCAACCTAGAAAATGTGGAAGTTGGGCAACCATTAGAACCAACAAAGCCTACCAGTAGCGAAGCTAAGATCAAAGGTCAAACCTAACGGATGGAAATGATGCAGGAGTTATTGGAAAAGATCCTTGCGCAAAAGTCTACCAAGCTCACTGGGGAGAAGTTGAATCTCCAAGAAGAAATTTGAATATTTCTTTTCTTGCAAACTCATTATGATTCCACAAAAGTGGAAAGGAGACAAAGAAGATGGAGCAACAGAATTCTCCCGTAACTCACTAGTAGATAATAAGGAAAAAGAAAACCATTAAGGAGGATTAGTGGAGAGGTCACATGAGCAGTCTGTAAGTTCAATCTTCAAAGAGTACAAGTATGATAGGACCAATTATCACAACGATTAAGCTTATTTGAAGGGCATGGCTGAAAAGATGGAAAATGATATGCTTAACCTTAAATGAAAGAGGACCCTCGATGCTAGAGTCAACAATAACTTTCGGGAATCCCCATTCACAAATAGGATCATGTCCATAAGGATTTTATTTCATGTTAAAATTCCATCCTTGAAATACAGTGGGATTACTGATTCGGATGATCACCTAATGGCATTCGAGAGTTAGATATACCTATATAACGCTTCATTGCTGTACGTTGCAGACTTTTTCCTACCACCTTCCAAGGAGCAAGAACTAAATGGTATAAACAATATCGGGAGAATACCATTTACTCTTGGTAGCAATCTTTTATGAGTTCTCAGCATAATTTTATATTTGCAATGATCCTATGATTAACTTTAGCATATTGACTAACTTCAAACAAAGATCGGGAGAACTGTTGTGTGGCTATCTTTAGAGATTCAATGCAAAGACGCCAAGGTAGAGGGTATGACTGGAAGAGACAAATTAATGGCAGTTCACTCACGGCTGATTGAGCAGACACCTTTCTGGTGAGAGCTTTACCTTCACGAATGTAGGGATCTGCACTTCCATTTTCAAACTGATAATTTCATCTGTATGGATGAAATGTTTCATGCTAGAAGAAATTCCAAACGAAGAAAGAAACAAGAAAGTCTGGCTTTAATCACCATAATAACAAACTGAGATGGGAAAAGGTTTAGAAGACCAATCATATTGCTCTGAACAGGCCAATGTCTTACACCTTTGCTAGACCAAAGAAAACAACGACCTTCTGATTTCCTACAAAGCTAAGAAATACCATAAACAAAGAAGAAGAGGAGATTATTGTGATTATTATAAGGCGAATGGGCATGAAATGGATGAATGTTATGTGTCGCAAGTGATAATTCAGATAACGATCCGTTCGGGACACTTAAACTAGTTTATCAAAGATAATAAAAGAGCTGCATGTCTAGATGAAGGCAACCAAAGGCTTTCGAACAACACTATGGGCTTTCTAGAAATAGATACTCAACCATATTTCATTCTACTTGATGTAATTCATGAAGGTCTGCTTTTTATTGAAAAAGGTAAGGGAGCCAAAAACCGATATATTAGAGAGGCAAGAGATGTGTTTTCTCTATTCAAGAAGAGTTGCCGCTTAAGAACCCCAGATTTCAAATCCAGATGCACGGTCTGACCATAACCTCACAAGAGCTGAGAGGGGTTTGCCATGCACACAACAACCCGCTTATGATCACTATATAGATCAGGCTATCTGTAGTGACTAAAATCCCTATTGATACTGGAAGCGCGGTGTATGTTATTTTCAAACATTCCTTTGATCAAATGGGAATTCCGGAGGAAAGGCTAGTGCGAAGTTTTGAGCCCATTTTTAGGTTCGATAATAATGGATCAACTCTCATAGGGTAGATTAGGCTTCTTTTACAGATGGGAATTCCACCGCATTCTAAGACTTTCGAGATTCTATTTTTCATTATGGACCAACCATCTAACAACAACACTTTCTTTAGGAAGCCAACTTTGGATGAAGATAGTGCTTTTTTATCACAAAAATTTCTGATGGTGAAGTTTCTGACCAAAAGCGAATGGCGAATAGTAAGAGGAGAACAATTCAGCTCTTGGGAATTGTACTTTTCCACTCTTGATCAATATAAATGAGATAGACTTTCTTGTTATGACTTGAAAAAGGATGAATCGATCATAACTGAAATCAAAAAGCCCTTAGATGAAGGTCCTTTAAACCAATCATTTAAGGTAGAAGTAGAAACCATTGGGGAAAGCTAAGCATGCACTAAGAAAACTTAACTTTTCTTTAAAAAATGAAAAGGAAAGAAAAAAATTTGATAGAGGACGAAGTGGATGGTGAAGCAATCATCATTGAACTGGACTGCAGTGGTGAACAAGAAAGGATGCTCACTGAGGATCTTAAGAAAATATGCTTGGGTCCAGCTGACCTAACAAAGATAGTGACAATAGGAAAGAGGCTAGCCGGCAAGCTCAAAGAAAAGTTAATGCGATTTCTTTAGTTTAGCAAAGGCATGTTTGCTTGGACTCATTTAGACATGGTTGGTATAGATCCAACTATCATGTATCATGCCTTAAACATATACCCAAATACTGTACCTGTCCAACAAAAGAAGAGACATTCGACAAAGTTTGAGCTAACGCTTTAAAAGAGGAGGTCAAGAGATTGCTCGAAAATGGGTTTATCAACGAAGTACTTTATCCGAAATGGTTGGTCAATCCAGTATTGGTCAAAAAATCTCACGGGAAATGGAGAACTTGTGTGGATTATACCAATTTTGTAACAAGAATTTCAGTGGGTCCAGATTTTTTTGCAAAAATGGTAAAATTCAAGCAAACTGAATCCCGAGTTGGGTATCTAGTATCCTGCAAATACACAAAGATAAATATATCAGAGCTCAAATAAATATCTTACAGCGGAACTGACTAAAATATAATTGCAAGTAAATACTCTCCAAGGTAATGACACTTTCTAAACAAGTGTCACAAAGCTGGAAAATCCCTGCCATCTATCTAACCCGTGGGATGATATGAGGAGGGGTCAGAACTAAAGTTCTGGTGAATGGACAAATTATACACTTCTAAGCATAACTCTACATATACCATTCTATTTCCATTTTCTGTTATATCAGGTTTATTGGGTTTATAATACTCTCGCCTCTGTACGTGATCATACCCATCTACTCCCTGGTAGATTAAGACCCAATAACCAATATATATATATATGTAGCTACATGCCCAAAGACCGCATCAGTCCTAGGTACTATCCATAGCACCTTCTGTATCCCCCTCAAAAAGGACTCCATCATCTCGCTACTAGAGCGTACTATAACTACATTTGTAAAGGACAGCTTCATGAGGCCTACAATACAGATGTTCCATCGTCTACTATGAAAACGTGAAACTACATCCGCACTAGCTTATACTAGTGCTCGGACATCCTCAATGTACAACCCAATGTGTACCTTGAGGACAACATGTAATTGTTTTGTCTACTCCCTAAATTCTACCAACAAGGTCTACCTTGTACGAAACTCAGTCGGGGATTTTCTATATCTGTAAAGGTCCGCTTCGTTAGGCCTATAATACAGATATTCTAATTGGTCTGTCTCTTTTCTATAACTACAAGATATTTCTTTTATTGTTTCTTTAATTGTTGGATAATGCAAAATACAGTAATGTCTCTATTTTGCACTAATTTCATTTTTCTTGCTTTTATCCTTGCAATTATGTTTATCATTATTTTTACAATATTAAACTATGGAAATGTATTCCCTTTCTAAACCAACCAGCTAATCTATCACTAACTTTCAAGTCATGTTATTATATTTTTCCTTTTTTAATTCATTTCTCCCGTTTTAACATAATTTACTGTAAATTTATCACTTTTAGGCTTATGCCTTTCTCTACAACTTCTAACCCTAATATTACTTATATTTAATTGGGTTCCTTTCTTTTTCCATATAAATAACATTTAAATATAAGTACACTTCTCTTATAAAATTTACAGTTACAACATAACTAACTAGTAGAACTAATTATTGAAATAAATGATGAATTAAATATTTAACGGTAATATAACGATATTATATATCATAAACATAAAAGAGATATAATTTAAATTAACTCACCTGTCGTCCTTAGCTTTACTCCACGGTCTTCCTGGATCCCCTTCTAAGGCGTCTAATACTTTTATTAAAAAGATATTCTTCCTAGAAATATTTTCTATTTAGGGTTCAGCCTCAGGCAATGAACTCAATTGGGAGAAAATCTGATTGTGAGAAAATAGCTAGGCCTAGAGTTCTATTTATAGTGGAGTTTGGGAATCTCAGGCCGTCGGATTTTTGGATTGAATTTGGTGCAACCACGTCACAAGCTTGCTGCAAATCGTTGGATCCAGAAAACAACGCCTCAGATCGCACGAAAATCAGATTACAAGACTTCGGCACGTCCTTAGACGATTTCTCGTCCAGGGCTACATGGGGGTCGACCCCTATTCTTTGCAGATCGGCCTATGGGTCGACCTGTAGGGTCTTATTCCTTTTTTTCATTTAATTCTGATTTCTTATTATTCTCATCACTTCTTCATATTAACTTGGATTTCGACAAGTTATACATGAAAATTGATCAGAAAATTGCCACGGACCAAATGATGCAACTCCCATAGCTAAATTCTGACAATTCCAAAAACACTCATTTTCACCGTGTAATAATTATTTTGGTTATTTAATTTCTAATAATGCAGGGTGTTACATTTTCCCAGCCTTTTGGAAATTTCTTCCTCGAAATTCGACAAGGGTAATACTATATAATTCCTCGCATCAATCACATCTATTTTTTGTACATCTAATTTTGCGATCATCCACGTTCTTGTGCAAAGTGTCATTCAATATAAAATATACGCATATACATGAATTTCTAAGCGACACCCCCTATGTGAATGCTTTTCTTCTTTAAAAACTATTTATTAAAATATGATGCACACATCCTAAATATACTTGTAACTTTTATATGAATGCAATTTTTTGAAAACTCAAAACGTTTTTCATCCAATTTTTTCCGCACTTCTACTGAATAGGTGCGTAGTTCATCGAATTTTACATCCAAATCCTACCACATAACTTTTATTATTCGAATTTCAGAAAAATGTGATTTTATGAACTCAATTTCTTATGTTAGAAAGAAGGTAAAAAACGAAAAAACCTCATTTTTTCCCGTTTTACTTTTGCGCGTCTCTTTCTCCATACTTGAAACTTGTGCCTCTATTCTATAAAAATCTCTATTTGCCTTCCCAAGCACAGTTTACATAAGAAAATTTTTCTTTTCAAATTTTTCTGTTGACGTTTCTGTCGCTTTCTTTAAATTTATTGTTTTCCTTCTAGTTGCTCTTTTATCTACTTTTACTTTTCTTTTATTATTTACATCCTATGTTTTTATTCTCTTCTTATGAATATCACAGAAAAAGTGCATCATACTAATCATCATTGATTTACTACAATAGGAACTAAATGTTTACATAGAAGTACAATCTCATAACTAAATGGAAAAATAAGTCCAACCACAAAGCGATACTAGATAGATAACTATAGCAGCTAAACACAGCTATAATCTAGGACTAGGAGGCCTAGGACCATGTCCACCCTGACACAGGAAAGTCCTACTCTAGGAATTCAAGTAACTCATATGCCCCTCCTGCGGCCTATTACTCGTTACTAACTTACGCTGTATTACTCACAATGAATAAGATCTATTCATTTCTTTCATTCCGTACTCAAAATGGAATAACCAAGTCTCATTTACTGTAACGAATAAGAATTTCAATCTATGCAGTCTCTATCTAAAAGAAATAACTAAGCTTGGAGAAATTTTCTCTTTACCTTTACCTTTCATTTTCCCCCCAACTAAGGTCTACTATCCCAACCACGTGTGTCTTACTATCTTACTGATATCACTATTCTTCTATAGTCTACACACATGAAGCAACATTCATAGGTTCTCATTAGTGTCCTATACACTTTACGAGAACTTTCATTATTACTACTAAAAGTAATCACTGTTATCTCCCACATAGCCTTACACTTTTCCCCTCACACCTAAGAAATGATTCCTATCTACTCCATATTTAAAATATTGGTTCAGTATTATCATTTCATTTCAAAAATTAAAGTTTCTAAATTTTTGAAACGTCAAATCACAAAATTATTGCCTTAAAAATGTTACTTTGAAGTTTCTATTAAATTCAAAGGTACTTGGTTACTTAACATTTTATCTTTCTAAACTTGCCTTTTTACAGCTCTTTGAATTTAAATTATTCCCCAAAACTAGAGGGTAAAACTTATAAATTCTAAATTCAAAACTTATTCCTCTTTTCCTTTTAAGGACCTTTACAGCTTTCCATAAAAAAATTTGGATTTTTAAACTTATCTGTTTACTAAGTTTTCCTCTTCCAAAATCTTATTTATTTTTTCACTAAACTATTTTTCTTTAAAACATGCCTTGCTTGTCCTTAAAACATTTTTTTTCTTGTTTTTCAATAATACCCTCACATGTTTTTAAAACATCTTCTTTTCATAGATTTTCAAATTTACAAAAACCGAAGTAGATAAAAACAATTATTTCATCAAAAATCCCATAACTTTCTTACTCTTCCAATTACCTAACCTTCTAGGAGTTTCTAACTTACTACAAATGAGAACTTTCTATAAAGGCAAGCAACCAGTGCGCATAATCAATGAAAAAAATTGAAATTTCCATTGCTTAGCTTCCCTACTAAGGATCTCTATAATATCCCTCCTAACTAACACTGTCTCTAAATATTACACTTTTTATTACTCCTAATGGTTTTATACCTTAATGTATTGGAACTACTTTCTCTTATGAGAAACTATAAATGCTAAAACCTTATATAAATCCTTTAAAAGAGGATTTCATGTTTATGTGAAATTACAAGGAAATTATATTATATTTTATCGAAATAGGCTATACAAAATATGATGCTTTCCATACCTTGTACATCTCTTTCACGTATTCCTTATTACTTGCACAAAACATCTTTATTTATGATTTGGTTTCATAGAAAATTATATCATTATTCATCTCATTCTAATAGATTAAAGTTTGTTTAATCTATATTCACTTACAATAGACATTTCCTACGAAATTTTTTAATTTCCTTATATTTGACTTACTTCTTTTTTCCAGAAGAACTCATTTTCAAAATTGTTTTAATATTTTCGTAACTAGAAAACATTTCCATACACTTATTATTTACAAACACTTTATTTCTATACTTAGAACTTATCTTCAAACACATTTTTATTTGGGTCAAGACAGATGTTGCGTAAAACACCGTTACTACAGCCCAAAAATGCTAGTATATGGATTCAATTAAAATAAATATTAATAAATCTCATATGCTATGTAAAAACATTTCCTTTGGGAATCACCTGCTATAACAATAATGTCATAGTCTATGCTTCCTTTATTTTTCACGAAAACATCTATTACAACAATAAATGTTGCAACCTACGTTTTCGATACTTAACACACTCTAGGTTTTTATATTTGAAATCTTTGTTTACCTAAAAGAAACTAGCGAGCTATACATGCTCTATAATTCTTCAAAAAGA
Source organism: Allium cepa (assembly GCA_030765085.1). Taxonomy (NCBI): domain Eukaryota; kingdom Viridiplantae; phylum Streptophyta; class Magnoliopsida; order Asparagales; family Amaryllidaceae; genus Allium; species Allium cepa. The sequence continues at coordinate 685,814,676 of CM060932.1, read as the reverse complement.
ATTTCACTTTTAACAAAATTTACATAATATAAAACCAATTTAAATATCATACCACTTTTTTTTTCTTTTCAAAAACCCAACATTTACGTCGTCAAACATATTAACAATTATATTTTTCAACTTTCAATTCCAAAAGTTTCATTTTATTGGGTAGACATAAAGTGGATTTTATTCTTACTACCCTTGGAATACCCTTCCTAAACCTCGAAAATCTCATTTCCTTACTAAAATCTTTTATTTCTTCCAAAATAAAAATACTCTCCCTACTATCCCTAGGGAACTTTCCCACTTTCTATAACGTACAGATACCAATCTTCTCTCAAAACATAACTACTATAAATCGACAATAACATGGGGCTCAACATCCTTAGGTCATCCCAAACCCAACTAGCAAACTATGCACAAATATACTTCTAAAAACTTTTCATATGTTAAAATCTATAATTGGGGACTATTTGGATTTGAGTACATAATATACTTATATTTTATTCAAAAATAAAAATATGTTCACTCATGTTTTCTAATTTACTTAGGATATACTAATCTAAGCTTTGATACCAAATGTAACAACACGAATTCTAGGTGGGTTCAGATTTTTCGCAAAAGTGCTAAAATCCAAGCCCATTGAAGCCCAAGTTGGGTATTTGGTATCCTACAAAGAGGCAAAGATAAATATATCAAAGCTCAAATAAATATCTCACAGGGGAACTGACTAAAATATAATAGTAAGTAAATACTCACCAATGTAATAACACTTTCTGAAGTTTAAACAAGTGTCACAAAGCTGAAAAATCCCCGTCATCTATCTAACTTGTGGGATGATATAAGGAGGGGGTCAGAACTAAAGTTCTAATGAATGGACAAATTATACACTTCTAAGCATAAACCTATATATAACATTCTATTTTCATTTTCTGTTATATTAGGTTTATTGGGTTTATAATACTCTCGCCTTTGTGCGTGAATCATACCCATCTACCTCCTATTAGGTTAAGACCTTATAACCAACATATATATGTAGCTACATGCCCAAAGACCTCATCGGTCCTAGGTGCTACCCATAGTACTCTCTGTATCCTCCTCAAAAAGTACTCCATCGTCTCGCTACTAGAGCATACTATAACTACATTTGTAAAGGACAGCTTTGTGAGGCCTATAATATAAATGTTTTGTTGTCTACTGCAAAAACATGAAACTACATCCACGCTAGCTTATACTAGTACTCGGATATCCACAATGTACCACCTAGTGTGTACTTGAAGGACTACATGTAATCGTTCTGTCTACTCACTGAATTCCACCAGCAAGGTCTACCTTGTACGGAACTCAGTCGGGGATTTTCTATATCTGTATAGGTCAGCTTTGTTAGGCCTACAATACAAAAATTCTACTTGGTCAGTCTCTTTTCTCATTATGGCTATGACCCCACGTGGCCCTTCCTCAACTAATCGAAAGATCTTTCAAGAGCTAAGTGGCTACAAACAATCTAAACATCTAAGTGGTCGTGCCTCTCATCCAATGTCTCGATAGTGAAAGAATCATTGGCCTGTTGGTTTAACTTTATTCTTTCTCGAACTCGCTTTAACTAATGATAGCTAATACCCGCATGCGACTATACTTATGGGTCCTACCCACTGTAACCTATTCGTAAACTTGAGTACAGTGTCATACGAATATCCTACTCCATCATCAACCTTTTGACTGCCTACAAAGGTCCGTTTCGTTAGGCAAGCAATGCAAAAGCATCCAAGGCATACTCTCTTGATAGAACACCTACAGACCTGCCTCCGGAGGTGTAGCTTTGTTAGGCCTGCTCCAGAGGGCCATCCTAAAGTATCCTCACGTCCCGTTGAAGTCTCGTACTTCCTTTTAGTCAAAAATAACTAAGTTGGATGTGCTCTTTCTGTATTAAGAATCTACAATGAAGTTTTTCGTTGGGCTCTTTATCCTAATCAACATTCTCAGCCCACCCACGCGTGAGCCATCAGTCCTAAACCTAAAAGAGGATGCTGCCGGTACGGGCCACTACTATTATTCTTTCTTATTACCTTAATCGAATATTTAAGTTTGATAAAATAAGCCTCTTCTATTTCTTTCTTTTAAATTATAATCTACGTGTTACAATTATACTTACAACTATCACTTCTATATCGTTTTCTTTCTTTTATTACCTACATGTTATAGATGTAATTGCAAGTCTCTTTTCTATTCTAGTCTGTCTTCTTTTATTATGACACTAAATTCTGTTTAGTTCTCTTATATCATATGACAGTCTTAGCTTGGGACTACATCCAACTGCCACAAATTACTTACCATAATAATTTCTTTACTTTTTACTCTACTATCTATGCGATAAATGAAGATCTTATCGCATTTTCTGTTTATTGTTTCTAGTCTTGTCAAATAACTAACTTGATTATTTCTTCTTGTTTAATTTCTTTAATGCTTCGTGTTATTCTCTTTTATTCTGGGCAGTAGTTCAATTCAATTTGGTTGGTGATAAAAACTATGCTAAAAATCGATTTTTCATATTTTAATTCTAAATAATGCTATAAACAATAACTCGTGACTGAAAGATATTTCATTCATTGTTTCTTTAATTGTTCGGTAATGCAAAATACAGTAATGTCTCTATTTTGCACTAATTCCATTTTTCTTGCTTTTATCTTGCAGTTACGTTTATCGTTATTCTTACAATATTAAACTATGGAAATGTATTCCCTTTTCTAAACCAACCAACTAATCTATCACTAACTTCTAAGGCAAGTATTAGATTTTCCCCTTTTTAATTCATTTCTCCCGTTTTAACGTAATTTACTATAAATTTCTTACTTTTAGGCTTATGCCTTTCTCTACCACTTCTAAACCAAATATTACTTATATTTCATTTGGTTTCTTTCTTTTTCCATGTAAATAACATTTAAATATAAGTACACTTCTCTTATAAAATTTATAGTCTCAACATAACTAACTAGTAGAACTAATTACTGAAATAAATGCAGAATTAAATATTTAACGGGAATCTAACGATATATATATCATAAACATAAAAGAGATATAATATAAATCCACTCACCTGTCGTCCTTAGCTTTACTCCATGGCCTTCCTAGATCCCCTTCTAAGGCATTTAATATTTTTATTAAAAAGATATTCTCCTTAGAAATATTTTCTATTAAGGGTTCAACCTCAGGAAATGAACCCAATAAGAAGAAAATATGATTGTGAGAAAATAGCTATACCTGTGGAGTTTGGGAATCTTAGACCGTCGTATTTTTGGATTGAATTTGGTGCAACTACGTCGCAAGCCCACTGTGAATCGTTGGATCCAGAAAACAACGCCTCTGATCGCACGAAAATCAGACTTCAAGACTTCAGCACGTCCTTGGACAATTTCTCGTCTAGGGCTATACATGGGTCGACCCCTGTTCTTTGCGGGTCGGCCTATGGGTCGACCCGTAGGGTCTTACTTCTTTTTTTTTGTTTAATTCTGATTTCTTATTCTTCTCGTAACTTCTTCATTTTAACTCGGATTTCGATAAGTTATATGTGGAAATTGATCAGAAAATTACCACGGATCCAATGGTGTAACTTCCATGGCTAAATTCAAACAATTCCAAAAATGCTCATGTTCACTGTTTAATAATTATTTAGGTTATTTAGTTATCTAAAAATGCGGGGTGTTACAAATTTGAACAAGGCATGGCCAAAAGATTGTTATCCCCTTCCAAGAATAGTCCAAATAGTCGATGCGACAAGTGGCCACAAACACTTATCTTTCATCGATGCATACTTTGAGTATAATTAAATTCCGTTGTTTATACCAGATAAAGAGAACACAAGTTTCATAATAGAGCAAGGAACATTTTTTATAAAGTAACGCCTTTCGAATTAAAGAATGCTGGAGCCATTTACAAATGGTTGCTAAATAGAATGATTAGAGAGCAGATTAGTCAAAACATTGAAGTATATGTAGATGATATGGTGATTAAATCCCAAAAGGAGATTAATCGTCTAAGCGATCTTGAAGAAATGTTCAGGGCATTATGAAAATATCAAATGAAGCTCAACCCATAAAAATGTTCTTTCAAAATTTAGTTTGGAAAATTCTTGGGATATATTGTTAGTGCTTAAGGAGTAGAAACCAGCCTTAATCAGATTCAAGCTATTAAAGATATGGTGGAGCCTAAGACCGATAAAGATATAATGAGCTTAGATGGAAGAGTGGCAGCATCGAATAGATTCATTTCCAAGGCCACTGATAAATGCATTCCATTCTTCAATGTGATTAAGAAGAAGAAAAACTTTGAATGGTAGAGGATTGTCAGAAAGCCTTTAAGAAACTAAAAGATCATATTGAGGGAAACCTTTACCTTTATATGATAGTTTCGGAACAAGCGGTTAGCTCTGTTCTAATAAGAGAAGGGAACCCAACTTCTAGTATACTATACAAGTAGAAAGCTTAAGAATGCAGAAGATAGATATCCAGTTGTAGAGAAGCTGGCATACTATTTGATACTCATAGCATGAAAATTGAGAGCTTACTTTCAAGTACATCCAATTAAGGTCTTAACAAACTTTCCGCTTAAGTAAGTCTTTAGTAAACCTGAAGCCTCCAGAAGTTTAGTAAAATAAGGAATAGAACTTCGACAACATGATATTTAATTTCTACCAAAAGTGGCAACTAAAGGGCAAGCTCTAGTTGATTTTATTAATGAATGTACAGAATTCATCAAAGAGTAATCTGAAAAAGAAAACGATCTAAAACCCAAATGGTAGATGTTTGTAGATGGAACTTCAAATGAACAAGGAGCTGATGTAGAATATGTAATGATTACCTATGATGGACACCATTTGCATTATCCAATGAAATTAGGATTTCTAACCACTAATAATGTGGCAGAATATGGGTCGATGGTGGTCCTTTGGCCATACAATAGAAAATTCCTGGATTGAGATTTTCAATGATTCCCAATTAATGGTCAATCAGTTGAAAAAATATATCAGATGTAGAATTCCAAGTTAGTCTTATATGTCAAGAAGGCGTTAAAAATGTTCATTCAAATTGAGGATTTCTCAATACACCAAGTGCCAAGAGTAAAGAACTCCTAAACTGATTCTTTGGCCAAATTGGCTAGCTGTCGAGGAGGACCACAAACCGAAATTGTGCCAGTAGACCACCAATTAAATTCTAGTATAAAGGAAAACTGTCCCGAGCTGGAAAAAGAATCCTTAGAATTGACTAGATCTCAAGCCCTAACACATAAGGAAAAGGAAGATCGAAATGAAATCCTTCATGAAAAATCCTCTTATAAAGAAACTGATGATCAATACGTGAATAACTAGATGACATCTATGATGGAGTATTTAATGAACGAGAAATTGTCGGTCGATAAAAAGGAAGCAAGAAGAATAAAATACCAAGCCACAACCTTCATGATGTTAAACAGAATACTTTACAAGAAAGGGTATTAACTCATTTACTTAAAATGTCTCCATCTAGAAAAAATAGCAAAATTCTTAAGAGAAGTCCACAAAGGGTTTTGTAGCGACCATTCGAATGGTATAAATAGCCAAAATGGTCATGAGACAAGGCTTCTATTGGCCTCAGATGACTTAATATGTTATAGATTATGTGAAGATATGTGAGAAATGCCAAAAGTTCTCTAAGAACTCGCAATTTCCATCAAGTGAATTAACTTCAATCTCAAGTCCATGGCCTTTTGAGGTGTGGAGGCATCAACTTAATAGGGCCATTAAGTATATCCAAAGGAGGAGCCAAATTTGTAGTAGCCGTTGATTATTTTACCAAATGGGTAGAAGAAAAACCACTATCGAATATCATATCAGGAAAAGTGCTTAAATTCATAATCAAGAAAATTGTTATTGGGTTTGGAATTCAATATAAGATAATATTCGACAATGGAACTCAGTTTGAAAGCAAAGAATTTATCCATTTCTGCAATAAAAATGGGGTTATAAAGAGCTTTTCATCTGTAGCACACCTCAAGAGAAATGGAGCTGTTGAAGCTGCCAATAAAACCTTAAGGCTATCCTATAGAAATGGTTGGACAAATCAAAAGGAAATTGGGTAGAAGAACAACCTCTTATGTTGTGGGCAGATAGAACTTCTACTAAAAATGCAATGGAACGTACCCCATTTTCTCTAACATATGGACGTGAAGCCATGCTTCCAATCGAGGTTGAAGTGCCCTCTCATCGAAGGATTGCCCTCTCATCGAAGGATTGCATATGCTTTAATCCAAATCAGGAATTAAAAAAAGAATCCTATAGACCTAATTAATGAGCTAAGAGAAGAAGCATTCGTACGAACAGCTGAATATCGGCACAGAATAACCAAGTACTACAATTCCAAAGTCAAGGAAAGATCATTTTGAAAAGAATATCTGGTAGTCCAAAAAGTTATGGCAAATGCAAAAAATTTAGCGGATGGACCGCTTAGACCAAATTGGAAAGGACCCCTTGTTATTCTAGAAGTATTCCCATTAGGGACCTATTGACTACGTTGACCAAATGGTGTGTCGTAGCAAGAACTTGGAACATCGAACATCTAAGGCCATATTTTCCTACGATGAATAAATAAAGAAATCAAGACAATAATTTCTACATATTCGATAATCCAACAAAAGGAAAGAATTAAAAGAAAAACCCTAAACCACTACCTAAGATGGTAGTAAAGGGAAAATAAAGCATTCGATTCCGCCACAACCTCCTAGTCAAAGCACCTCCTAGAGGAAGGTTAAAGTAAGCCTTTGGTCTCACCAGAGATGACCTAGCCAAAGCATCTGCAAGCCTTCGGTCCTGCCTATGTAGCCTGGCCGGAGTGCCTCCTAGATGGAGGACAGAGTAAGCCTTTGGTCCGACCTAAGATGACCTGGTCAAAGCACCAAGCCAGCCTTCATTCACTCCGCTAAGGTCTAATTGGAGCGCCTTATAGAAGGAGGTCGGGTAAGTCTTTGGTTCTACTTGAAGATAGCTAACCAAATGCACTGGACATAAGACCTAAATCTTTACCTAATATGGTGATAATGGTTCTTCCAAGTTGAGATCATTACATAAAGTTAGCAACAAAGAAATCAGTCAAAGCCTAAATCACTACTCGAAGAGTAGTAAGAGGCGGTATTCTAGAGGAAGATCAAATAGAGAAGCAAAATCAAAATTAATCTTGAAGAATGATCGATGAAATCTTCTAGAGGAAGATCAATCAAAAATGAGCCATTTGTGCTCCAAAATCATAAGAAGTCTTCTACAGGAAGATCAATCAAAAATGAGCCATTTGAGCTCTAAAGAAAAAAAATCAAACAATCTTCTAGTAGAAGATATCAAATATAAGCCGTGGTGCTTCAAAGAAAAGAAAGTGGGATTTCTTCATTAACATATAAGAAATTATTATTGCTAGATGGATTTTTTGGTCTTTTATTCAAATTATTATTACTAGATGGATTTTCTAGTCTTCTATTCAGATTATTATTGCCAAATGGTTTTCTAGTCTTCTATTTAGATTATTATTGCCAGAATGATTTTTTGGTCCTCTATTCAAATTATTAACGCCAGATGTAGTTTATGGTCATCTATTCAAATAATTATTACTAGATGGTTTTCTAGTCTTCTGTTCAAATTATTATCGCCAGTTGGATTTTCTGGTCTTCTATTCAGATTGCTAAATGAATTTCTAATATTCTATTCATATTATTATTGCCAAATGGATTTTCTAGTCCTTAATTCAAATTGTTATTACCAGGTGAATTTTTTAGTCTTCTATTTAGACTTTTATTACCAGATGATTTTCTGGTCTTCTATTTCAGAATTATTGTTGATAGATGGATTTTCTGGTCTTACATTTCGAAAGATTTCTGGTCTTTTAATTAAGAGATTATAATTACCAAAACGATTTTAGGGTCTTCTCCTATTTAGGAAATTATTATTACTAGAGTGCATTCTAGTCTTCTCTTTTTTAAGAAATTTTCTGGAGATTTAATCAAGAGATCTTTATTACTATATATGATTTCTGACATTCTGAGTGAGAAATTACTATTGTCAGGCAAAATTCTGGACTTCTATTCATAATATCGGTGAAAGAGTTTCTAATCCACCCTCCTATAATAGTTTTATATGGTTTTGTAGATTAGAAAATTACAATTCTTAAATGGATTTCTACTTTATTGTTTGTGATATCATTAATTGCAGATAGCCTTCTAATCTTGATTCAATGGGATTCTATTCGAGTACACTTGCTGCCAAATAAATTTTTGGTCTTCTCAACAAAAATATATAATATTTTAAAGTAGTTATAGCTTATATAGAAGATGTGGAGGGTTCTCCATATAGAAGAATTATATCAATTCACGGCTCAATTAAATCCAGTAGGGATTGCTCAAAAGGTAAAATCGAATTCAAAGTGTATAATGAAAATCAACACTTGTTTTGTGTTTATAGAAAAATAGAGTTTGGAAGAAAACCTTATAAAGCATGGAAAAAATGATGAAATTCTTGATTTTACACTAAAGTGTAAAAAATTTCTTTTATAGAAGGAGGGAGACAACTGCTATCCATATATTTTCTAAAAGATACAAGTAAAAGAATTCATATTGGAATTAAGGATTGATGCTGAAGTTCAAAGTATGGTGTCGCAGTTAATAATGCCGCATTCAATCAATGAATGTAAAAAAGGATACCACATGTAATCCATGCCGCATTCAATTAATTCCACATTTATTCCATGTCACACTCAATCAATGCCGCATCAATTCCATGCCGCATCAATTCCATGCCGCATATCAAATGTTATTCATATTATTTTTAAGAATACCTTCATCCGTAATTTCAACTTTTCTAAATGTTGATTTTACTTCTTTCACTCTTATTTGTTACTAACTTTATCATGAGATACTAACTTCATGGCTTGATGAAATTAATTAAATGAATTTAGAATATATGAATAGGGCTATACTTATAGATTCCTTCTACCAATAAGAACGTGCCACATCATATGACACTTGTCACATAAATAAATAGTAACACACATGAATAATGACACGTGTCATACATTTGTCATTTAGGAAATCGATGTATCCATGCATGATGTCAAGTGTCTTTACACATGTAATTCATTAATACACTTACAATTTAAAAAATGAATATGACAAAATGCATTATGTCACATTATATTGCATATATTAGTATCATGAATGAATTTTTGGAACTCTACTTGTGTTTAAAAATAAAAGGTATAGTAAAGTATCTCATTTTTTCAATTATTATGTTTTTCATTATTTTTCTATATGGTTTTTAAGTAATCTAAGTATACTAGCTACTGTAGAAAAAAGGGATCAAAAATCAATTGTTCACGTGTCAAAAACTAGTCGCATAATTAACGCAAAATCATGCTAAAAACAAGCCCAAATCTTTGGATAGCATTTCTGAAATGCTCTTTCTGCTTTTGTAACACTTTCTACCTGTTACGAATTGTTTTGTTGCATTTCTGTGCTTTGAAACAGTGTAAGGTGTTTTAGAGATATTTTACAGCACTTGATAAATACTGCAGTTCTTGGTTTATAACATTCTGAAAACATTTATGAGGAAGTGAAACCAACATAATAGGCTGAATTAGTACGAATAAATAAACTTCATTAGTGATTGTTCAATTAGAACAATAATGATCCTTTATTACTTATAACTAACATTTATGGAACGTAAGAAGAAAATAGAGAATATACATAATATGTGTATAATATAGGAATAAAACACTAGGGGGCCATATAATTTTGATAGTAGGGAATTATAACCTAAGTAATATGTTTATGATGAGCATGATAGAAGGGATATGCATTTGCATATAGATTGTGGAAAATTTACCAAGATTTCACTTTGTATTCGAAGTATTAAATGACTTAACACCTTTAAGGATGTCAAGGGCTTTACTTCACGGTGGAAGATATCAAATGGTCGGTAGGTCTATCTCCTCCCTATTTAATAAATCTTAAATAGTCTATGGTGGCACCTAATAAGGAAATGGGGTCTGCTTCAATTTTACCAAGAGGTGTTAATTAACTAGAATGTGCATTTTCCTTAACTTACATTTGGTCAGTCTAAACAAGGTTTCCGCTATGGGAGGTCGGCAAACTATGTTAGTATTGTTATTATACCAGTATTTAGTAGTATGGCTGGGATATAGGCTATGAGCACCAATATTCCTAAGCCCTCGTTAGCCAAAACTTGAGTTATGCCCTAATAGATTTCGCTTCCTATAGTATAGAATCCATATGAGGGAAAAGAATCATTATTTAAGTAGCCGTTTGTTTGTCGTAGGTGGGCTAGTTAACCCTTTGATAAGTCTTTGAAACATGTTAGTAATATAAAAATTAAATTATAAAGCCATATCTAATGGTCATTGACCTCTGTAGCTAGAACCAATGACTAGCGATTACGTTATGTGGGGCCCGCTTTAGGGTTGAGTTACTGAATGGCCAATGGGTTTGCCTCCTCCCTATTTAAAATGATTAAGTGGTCAGGGTTTTATTTTGGGTAGTATAATGTTTATTATAGTGAGAGGTATACATATGTAGTCATACCTAGGAGAGGTTATCCATATCATACACGCAGATAGAATTACATGGAATGAGCATGAATAATGGACACAACAATGAAATAGAAATAAATCGGCATATATTAGTGTTATGGATAAATTATGTAATTTCCCAATCATCAGAACGTCGTTCTGATTCCCTCCTGATTATAACAAACGCAGTAGATTTAGATGGACAAGCAACCAGTGCAAGATGGGAACTGCGGATGGTGAAGTCTTCTCATTCATGTTCAGTGCTGGCAAGGCAACATGACACTACCAGAATAATATTGATTCTAAGGTAGTAGCCTGTGTCAACATATATGTTCTATTATATTTTTCTATTCTGCCATGAATTTATGTAGATAGTTCTCCGATATACTTATATTATTACAGGTTACCAAAACTGATGAGCTATATTCCAATGGACTTGGATTTCGATTTAGTCGAAATTCGAACCTATTAAGGTGCGGTTTGTTGCATTTAGTATCGGTACTTAGGCTAGTCGATCGCGGGAATTAGGATATGTTGAGAGAACGTATTTGCATTTTTATCTATAATTATACATATATTATATGCCAAACTCTATGAATTCCGACTATAAAAGTTGTTACGACCATATTATAAAAAGATGGATAAGGTAGCTATGAGTTTGATCAATAAATGGAGTTAAATTTATGCACCTACCCAGATTACCCCATAAAGTGTAGGCCATACCGAAAGACATTGACCAAAAGAGAATGAGCATGACACGTTAAAGGATCCCTAAAGCTTGATGGTACTTGAATCCTTTGTTAGGCCAGGACTACCCTATGATTGTGGATTTCGATGGATTGCCATTTAAAGATGTTGTTTCATCAAGATAAATGAGAAGCAAGAACCAATATGTTACAACTGTCTGGGAGAAAGATGTGAAAAAGGATTGAGCATATTCCTATAAAAAGGTGTACATTATCTATTATAAGAGGATAAATCAGATTTTTACGAAGGTGGATAGAGAAGAAGGAAAGTCCAAAAGAAAAGGCAATTAAAGTCTATCTCTAAGTCTGACCCCATGTGAAAGAATCTAACGAAAAGATTTTAGGAGATTCCTTGAAATATTTTGAATGATTTTTCAAAGGATTTATTTTAATAAAGGGACCCTATCGTTGAAAAGATTTTATTTTTAAAAAAGCAAGAAAATTTGGAAGTTTAAAATGTCTATTTAGAGGTTCTTAGTGAAGTTTAAAATCGTTTGGGTCAAAAAAATTTGATTTGAAATTTTTCATAAATGGTTTTTTTTTTCCAAAATGAATGGAAAAGAGTGTGTATGTTTGGCTCGATGATTTTTCCTATTTTTGTAAATTTGGAAGTTCCTTTTTTAATTATTTCTAAAGGATGGATAAATGGAAAGGGTACTTGATTGAAATGGGGTAAGAGAATAGAAGGGTAATAACGTCCAATAATAAACATATGAGGAATATTCTCATATAAGGAAAACACAAAGAAATACAGTTGAAATAGATTTATACATTTCTCATTTTTGGTTATTGAAAAAGTCCAATCACTAAAGAAGTAGACGAATGTACCATAATGAGTAAATGGGGAACATAATAAAAGAGGAAAAGAACTATGTAAGGAGAAGCCACTTGAAGCAATTAGGTAGGAAATTTTTTAATAATAGAAGTGTTAGGAAATTTGAATAGAAACAACTTTAGAAATTAATATAAAAATAGGGTTGTAATCTAATTAGAAAAATATAGGAGAAAAAAATTGGAATACGGTAGGGAAATTGGTAGTTTTAATAAATATGTGCAGTAACTATGCATTTCTTTTAGAAGCCCCCCTTATGTGCTATTAAAATAGAATAGAAGTTATCTTTATCTACTCCAAAGTTCATTGTTTGAAGTTGTAGGAGATGTTTTTTTTAAATGGTTTGGTATGACAATTGGGTTTTTGGTTGCAAACGCGATAAATGTTTTGAGTTAAAATTCTTTTGAAGAAGTAAATTTCTGTTATAAAAGGTCTTTGAAAAAGGGAAAGTTGGTTGGAATGGGAAATTTTCAAGGCTCCTTTTGGAAAAAATTCAATTGTTGAAAAAGGTTTCTACATTTATATTAATCATTATTCGTGTCATATACTAATCATCGTTTATATGTTATAATTTCTCATTATATATCACATACTACATCTTTACAATATCATATTCATGTATCATTTATGATTCATTAGCATAGCATTTAAATCTTATTTATTTAATTTAACTCTCAAGTTTATAATTATCTTATTTAGGGAAGTTAGAGTTAGGATTACAGTAAGACTTAGTGTTAGAATTATAATTTTAGGAGGTTAATTTTTTATTGATGATAAACGGGGAGAATTATATTAAATCTAGGCATAAATTATGTGGGAGTTTTGAAACTCAAGGGGAGTTATAATATATTTTATATACAGAGTTGTCATCATAAAAAAAGGGAGATTATTGGTACCTTAGGTATTGGTTTTGATGATAACAATTATAAGACATTATATGAAATAAAGATACTAATGGTTTATCAAGATATATATAGTGTATAGTGTAGGATATTAGACAGGTACTGATTAAGAAAACTGTAGAATATCAAGACGGTGATATCAAGTGTAGATTCAAGATGCTGATATAAAATTTCAAGACTTCAAGAATGAAGACTCATGAGTATTGAAGAGTTCAAGATTTCAGGACATTCCGAATAAGTTATAAAGTCGTAGAATTTATGTTAAAATCTTGATAGCACTTTCTTGTTCTCTCTTACCTTCTCTAATTTTGTTTTAAATTATTTTTCAAAAATTCTATTTTTAAAATAATCGTTTCAAAATATTTCCAAAATGATTTTCAAATCTCTTATACTTAGAAAGATAATTTTTTATTGTTTTTAAGTTTATATATATTGAATTATTATTTATACTTTACTAATTTATAACTATATTGATTATATATATATTATTTACATTATATCAATTATTCTTATTAAATCATTTAAAATTATTTTACACAGTTCTATTAAGTTTTAATATGATTAAAATATGTATAAGCTATGTTTAAATGTTTGTACAAATTTTCAAAATATTTTACAAAACTTAATATTTTCAAAACAATTTTTATTAAGTAAATTTTCAAAATACATGGGGATATGTCGACTTATCTTCTACAAGTATGTCGACGTACTAGCCGTACTTTTCAAAATTCAAATTTGAATGAAAGCGTCTTTTCGTCGTATCTCTTCGCAAATGGACATATTGTTTCCTATATATACCAGTTTACCAAATGAATTTTCAAGAACTACTTTCTTATTTTTCTCTCCTCTTTTCATTCTCTTGAATTCTAAAGCAATTTCTATAAAATTCTATCGAAATTCAACCAGAATCAAACTCAATCATTACTAGTTTGATTCTCTTTTATATACTCTCTAATTTCTCTCAAGATCAAGTGCTATTAAAGAGTTTTAGGATCAATTGTAATCAAGATCGAAGATATGAGTTTGTAAACTCTATCAAATCATACTCTTGTACTCTATGGTGTGCTTGATATCCTTGAAATCCAAATAGATGTGATTGTAGCCTGATTAAATCAATTGGGTATGCTTAGTAGCCCGTAAATCTAATAGGCATGCTTGTGGCCTGGAAATCATATGGCTCTTCCCAGTGGTCAAGATTCTGGAGGGTATGTCTCATAGCCTTGAAATTGGGATTGTACTTGCATTTACTAGTTGAAAAAGAAATCCATGTAAGGAATTGTGCGGGACTGGATGTAGGATAACTCCAAACTAGTATAAAATCCTAGTTTGTTATTTCCTTTGTACTTTTACTGCATTTATTTTTCTCCATACTTTGATTCCGTGATTGTTTCTATAATTGCTAATTCCTTCACTCCAAGTAAAATCTTAAAGAATTTGAATAATATTCATATAATCCATTAAACACTATTCACCTCCCTCTAGTATTAATTTAGCCTTGAAATCCCTATTCCGCTGACTCACATCAATCATGTGAAAAAATTCAAGGAGTACCCCAAGCCTGTATTCCAATTCTTCATTTTAAAGTATAGCAACAATTATGGTTGACTTTGGGTTGATGGTCACAAACCATGACATTGCAGCTACACATTGGTATAGGCGACAATGAGATGGCATCAACAACCATAATGGCATCCATAGCATCGGAATCAAGAATAGAAACCCACTAATATGTTGAAATCGAGATCTGGAAGAGAGGGAAAGTCCCGAATAGCTTTGTGCAAAATTTATATAATAAGTCAAACAACAGTGGCACTAAAAATGGAAAGCTAGCAGTGAAAGTGGCAGCAACGTTGGTGGTGGAAGCAAAGAGGATTCGACGATTGAAAAATTGTGTTGCAAACGAAATAGGTATTCTTGCAATTGAATTTGGATGGAGAAAATTTCGTAAGTGTTTGAATATTTATCACTCTTTAGAAATCATGTAAGTGCTGACATGATTTTCTTGGTATCGACATGTTTTGTTGTAGCAACCGGGATATTCAGTAGTCGGGGTAAATGAGTGGATTTCAAAGTTTTGATTCAATTTTAGTCCTAATTAATTCTATAAAGTCTAACTGGATTTTAGATCCAATCTAGAATGTTTTAGATAAAATCTTCATTTCATTCAATTATGTTTTAAAAAAATTGTTTGTAAGTATATCAAATATATTTGTTAGTGTAGTTGTACGTGTTGTAGATAAGAAGTGTATATAGTTAGTGGAAATGTATATAAGTGGTGGGATTTACACCACAATGGACATATTTCCCCTTTACATATGCCTTTGTCATCCATGATATTGGTTTAACACACATGCTTAAAATTAGATATTTTTGTGTAATTAAAATTCAAAATTAATATTAATAAATTTGGTTTTAGTTAAAGAAAATAAGATCTTTTTTGTAAATTTCAATTAAGGTAACACACGTACATTTCCATATATATGTTAAATTAAAATTTTAACATTTTAGAATTAGAATAATATATAATAATGACCATGGAATTTTAATATATATATATATATATATATATATGCATATATGCAAACAAGTGGGATTTGAAAGTAAATAATTTAGGTTAACTTTTAATTAAAAAGCACACTAGAGCTTAAGAATTTCCTTTTATTAAATCTATCAAACTTAGAAATGGAGAAAAAATATAATTTGTACAAAAGTCCACTTATAAATGTTAGCCCAAAAAATTTCATTGTTGCATAAACAATATTCAAATGTCTACACTCAAAGTCAACAATATAATTATGCAAAAAATTTCTATGAATAATAAATAATTAGCATAAACAATTCACTTAAGAATTGCATATGTAAGTTCTATAAAATTAAAAATAGATGTAAATCAAAAATTAACTTTCAAATTCCTTGCCTTAACAAAATCACTAAACAAAAGAAAAGGAAATGGATGAGTTAGGCATGTGTAAATTCATGATAAGACTAAACATATCTAAACATTATATAGAGTAGCAATAAATTAACAAAGGTGACAAAGAAATCAAACGTAAATTTTAGATGAACATGTGTTAAAAGGGGGCAGAACATATATAGATCAAGAACAGATAATTCAATGGTCATATATCCAATTGAGATAGAAGAGGATTTTGATTCATATATTACAAGATGATAAGTTGAACACATAAAGAATCATAAAAAAACAAACATACGAACGATGATACATATAAATAAATTAGTTAAATACTACCGTGAATGTTTCTTGTGAATCAAACCTTGAAATGTTGAATCAAAAATCCCTTAGACTCAATAGAATCAATCTCTAGAATTTGCAAGAAACAAGAGGGAAAAAAACCACCTTTTGTATATAAATTTAGTTTGATTTTGTTTTCAATAGTTTTTACACTAGGTTACCATGAAAATTCGGCTAAGGAAGAGAGGACGAAATGTAGGAAAATACCGAATTAATTTCAGTTTTTAAGAAAGTAATAAAAGAGATTTTTCCTCTTCCTTTTAAATAATTTATTACTTTTCTAATTCGATTTGAAAACCTTTCGCTTGCTCCCTTGGTTGTCCATTAAAGGAGGGAAATGGGCCACAAAATCTTCCAAAATTATTTAATATTTTTACCATTTAAATTCAATTTAAATGTTTCATTGATATTTTATATCGAAACGTGCATTTACATCCTTTATATATGCACTTTATTAAATAATAATGGTATTCAAATATCAAATAAAATTTAATAACTAATATTTCATAAATACTAATTAATTCATAATGATTATAAATTAGTTAAATCATATGGTTTATTTGAAGTATTCATCATTTTGGTCATGGATTTCAAAGGTGTAAATTTAGTCAGCGATTAACATCGAACAATTCAAATTTTAATGTTCATGCATCACCTTAACTAGTGATGTGGCATTTTTGCTGAATCTTTCGCTTAGTCCTCCTTTTCATAAAATCCCATTTCACGTATTATAAGTGGTACTTAGAAGCAACAACTATCTACACCAATTCCCTTCGTCAACACCGTATCATATTAGGACCGATAAAATTTGACCATGGTAAAAATTATAATTACATCCATATTCAACTTAGTTAGTTCATAAACAAAGTCCTCAGGTCAATAATAATTATCAACTGCACTACTCTGATTAGATATTTTGACTTTGAGTTGAATACAATTGACCGTGATACTTACCCCGCATAACCTAGAAGAGGAATTTTGTATTGAATAATGCTTCGCTTCCATTTCTTCAACTTAGATGCAACTATATTCGTTCAATATATGCTATTACATGATTTATCTATAATTAAGGTGGAGTGTCCACATTGAAGTTCAATAGTATTCTCAAGTTTGGAAAATTGTATAGCATCGTTACTTCGAGATTCAAAGTTTGACCTTAGTTATATTAACTATAAAATCCCATAAAATATCAGCAAATAATCACAAAAATAGAATTTGCATAAACATTAAAATTTGGCCAAGAAATATCCACCGTTGTGTTGGCTATGATTTTCTGAGCAACCTTTATATTTGGACTTTTTCTATCGGACTTCAAATAAAGAAGTTATTAGCATTTGAAGTTTTCCTACAAAAAATTTAAATAGAACTTAAAAATGAAAATATAGTATTAAACATGTGGGCCATATCGATGGACCCCCTCTTCGAAATGGTCGAAGGCTAGCCGTCGATGGCCTATAGAGGAGCGGTCGACCGGTTGGAGCAGTGGCGGCTAGGGTTGAACCTTGGCCGAACGACCAAGATTTAATGATTTTAAATCTAACAGATACGACTGATTTGAGAACCTACAAATACACGCATAGCCCCTTACTTTTCTTCTCGTATTTTATGATCAATGAAATGGAGCTATGTTATTTTACCTTCCCTACTATTTTTATTCATTATAAATAATTATATGTGTGTATATATATAATTGAAGAATGGTAGAAAATAAAGGAGAAGAAGAGAAGGATAAAGTCAATACTATTGAAAAAGGAAAATTTCATAATTATAAATCTATATTCCACTTAATCAAAATCTCTTCTCAGACCTATAATTTTGATGTTATATATCTTGTTATACATATTTTTGGATCTAAAAGGAAAAGGAATCAAATTAAAAGGGTGGATTCGGTTTTAGGAGATTCGGAAAGTTATAAAGCTGAGTGAAAAATTATATGATTTATATATAACATTGAAATTTATCTCGTTGAATTTCATTAATTATTATGCTTATGCTAGATTTATTGAATTGCATGTTTAGGAAGAAAGTATTCAACTGAAATCTTGTGTACATATTCTGTAAGTTAGGTAATTAGAGCAAGAATGGTATTTACATTCTAATATGGAATTTTGGAAATCGGTCCCAAATTTGTTAAAATAGTTTCTTGATAAGATTGCAAGATTTATTCCAAATTTATGATAATTGGGGTGTAAATTCTTATAGATTTAGATTGTGCTAATTTAAATTAGAATATATATTTCTATATTTTAATTTATTAGGAGCATTTTAGGAACAATTAGTTGTACCCATTTCCCTGTAATTTTCATAAATTATCCAATTTCATAACTTTGTATAAAAAGTCCATCGTTTGAAATTATATGGAATACACTAAAAGGGAACGAGATGTATAAAGTATGACAGTTCTCCTCCATAGTTTACACCGTCTATTTCACATAAAAGAAAAGAGACTGTAATTTCAAATGAGAAAAAGCAACATTTTTAGGTAATTTATCGAAAGTTATAACAATACTTCTTTTGGGAAGGATAGCTCTAATGAATAAAAAAGTGGAAATAAATGTCCTTATGGAATGTACATATAAGTATGTTCTGGAATTCCTAAGCGAAGGAATTAATGGGTAGGAAATAGGTGTATATATATATATATATATATAACCGCACCTACCAATTAATAATATATATATATATATATATATATATATATATGTAGCATAATATATGACGATATTCATAATAGTTATTATTATGATGGCTAGTTATTAATAGCATAGTAAATTATAGGACTACGAGGTGTATGTGGAAAAGAAAGAGTAACTCCAAAATTAGTAGGGCAATAGATGTGTAGTTAATAGGGAGTTACATGAATTAAGTGGAGATGTAAATGCATTTAATGTGACTGATTAATGAGTTTAATAATTGCATTTATGAGGAAATGAAATCAACATAATAGGTTGAATTAGTACGAACAAATAAACTTCATTAGTGATTGTTCAATTAGAACAATAATGACCCTTTATTATGGATAACTAACATTTATTGAACGTTAGAGGAAAATAGAGAATATACATAATAAGTGTATAATATAGGAATAAAACACTAGGAGGCAATATAATTTTGATAGTAGGGAATTATATAACCTCAGTAATATGTTTATGATGAGCATGAATTTGGCCCAACCTAATATTTAAGTCAAGGATAATTGGTTTGGTATCGAGCGGAATGGGACGCGTGGTCAGTTGATTTACACAACAGAAGTTTACATTCACTTGGATGCTACCAATAGTTGTGTATACTTAGTAGTAATGTAGGACATCTTAAAACATATGACTTATAGGGAAGGGATATACGTTTTCATATAGATAGGGGAAAATTTACCAAGAGTTCACTTCGCATTTGAAGTATTAAATGACTCAACACCTTTAGGGATGTCAAGGGCTTTACTTCAAATGGTCGGTGGGTCTATCTCCTCCCTATTTAATAAATCTTAAATAATCTACGACGACACCTAATAAGGAAATGGTCTGCTTTAATTCTACCAAGAGGTGTTAATTAACTAGAATGGGCATTTTCCTTAACTTACATTTGGTCAGTCTAGAAATGGTTTCAGCTATAGGAGGTCGGCAAAGTATGTTAGTATTGTTGTTGTACCAGTATTTAGTAGCAGGGCTAGGATATGTGCTATGGCCACCAATAGTCCCAAGCACTCGCTGGCCAAAACTTGAGTTATGCCCTAATAGATTTCGCTTCCTTCGGTATAGAATCCATATGGGGTAAAGACTCATTATTTAAGTAGTTGTTTGTTTGTCATAGGTGGCTAATTAACCCTTTAATAAGTCTTTGAAACATATTAGTAATAAGAAAATTAAATTATAAAGCCATATCTAATGGTCATAGACCTTTGTAGCTAGAACAGATGACTAGCGATTACATTACGTGGGGCCCGCTTTAGGGTTGAGGTACTAAATGGCCGTTGGGTTTGCCTCCTCCCTATTTAGAAAGATCAAGTGGTCAGGATTTTCTTTTGGGTAATATGATGTTTATTATAGAGAGTGGCACACATATATAGTCATACCTAAGAGAGGTTAGACATATCATACAGCAGATAAAATTACATGGAATGGGCATGAATAATGGACACAACACTTAAATAGAAATCAAGCGGCATATATTAGTGTTATGGATAAAGTATGTAATTTTCTAATCATCAGAACGTTGTTTTGACTCCCTCCTGATTAAAACCAATGCAATAGATTTAGATGGACAAGCAACTAGTGCGAGATGGGAACTGCAGATGGTTAAGTCTTCTCATTCATGTTCGGTGCTGGCAAGCCAATCTGATACTAAAAGAATAATGTTGATTCTAAGGTAGTAGCCTGAGTCAGCATATATGTTTTTTATATTTTCTATTCCACCATGAGTTTATGTAGATAGTTCTCTGATATACTTATATTATTATAGGTTACCAAAACTGATGAGCTATATACTAATGGTTTTGGTTTCGATTTAGTTGAAATTCGGACCTATTAAGGTGCGGTTTGTAGCATTTAGTATCAGTGCTTAGGCTAGTCGATCATGGGAATTAGGATACGCTGAGAGAATGTATTTGTATTTTTATCTATAATTATACGTATGTTATATACCAAACTCTATGAATTCCGACTATAAAAGTAGTTACGACCATATTCTAAAAAGATGGATAAGGCAGCTATGAGTTTGAACAATAAGTGGAGTTAAATTTATGCGCCTACCCCAATTACCCCACAAAGTGTAGGCTACACCGAAAGACATTGACCAAAAGAGCATGAGCATGACACATAGAAGGATCCCTAAAGCTATGGTACTTGAATCCTTTGTTAGGCCTGGACTGCCCTATGATTGTGGATTTCGATGGCTTGCCATTTAAATATGATGTTTCATCAAGATAGATGAGAAGCAGGAACCAATATGTTACAACTATCGGGGAGAAAGATGTGAAAAAGGATTGAGCATCGTCCCATAAGAAGGTGTAAATTATCCATTATAAGAGGATAAATCAGATTTTTATGAAGGTGGATAGAGAAGAAGGAAAGTCCCAAAGAAAAAGCAATTAATGTCTATCTCTAAGTCCGACACCATGTGAAAGAATCTAACAAAAATATTTTAGGAAAGTCCTTGAAATGTTTTGAATGGTTTTTAAAGGATTTTTCTTAATAAAAGGACCCTATCATTGAAAAGATTTTATTTTTAAAAGCAAGAAAATTTGGAAGTTTAAAATGTCTATTTAGAGTTCTTAGTGAAGTTTAAAATCGTCTGGGTCAAAAAACTTGATTTGAAAATTTTCATAAATGGGTTTTTTGTTTCTGAAATGAATGGAAAAGAGTGTATGTTTGGCTCGATGATTTTTTCTTATTTTTTGTAAATTTGGAAGTTCCTTTTTTAATTATTTCTAAGGGATGGATAAATGGAAAGGGTACTTGATTGAAATGGAGTATGAGAATAGAAGGGTAATAATGTTCGATAATGAACATAGGAGGAATATTCTCGTATAAGGAAAATACAAGAAATACAATTGAAATAGATCTATACATTTCTCATTTTAGGTTATTGAAAAAGTCCAATCACTAAAGAAGTAGGCGAACGTACCATAATGAGTAAATGGGGAACATAATAAAAGAGGAAAACTTGCTATGTAAGGAGAAGCCACTTGAAGCAATTAGGTAGGAATTTTTTTAATAATAGAAGTGTTAGGAAATTTGAATAGAAACAACTTTAGAAATTAATATAAAAATAGGGTTGTAATCTAATTAGAAATAATATAGGAGAAAAAAATTGGAATACGATAGGGAAATTGGTAGTTTTCATAATTATGTGCAGTAACTATGCATTTCTTTTAGAAGTCCCCCTTTTGTGCTATTAGAATAGAGTAGAAGTTATCTTTATCTACTCCAAATTTCAATATTCAAAGTTGTAGGAGATGTTTTTTTTAAAAAAATGGTTTGGTATGACAATTGGGTTTTTGGTTGCAAACGTGATAAATGTTTTGAGTTAAAATTCTACGTTCGAAGAAGTAAATTTCTGTTATAAAAGGTCTTTGAAAAAGGGAAAGTTAGTTGGAATGGGAAATTTTTCACGGCTCCTTTTGGAAAAAATTCAATTGTTGAAAATGGTTTCTATATTTATATTTTCAAAAATAATAGTTTTGGATCAAGTAATTCATTACCGTGAAGCTTTATCTTTTAAAGAGTTGCGAAAAACCAAACCATTTTTTAATATGGAGTAGATAGAAATGACTGCCTAGTTAAACTGAGGTAAAGGTCAAGGCTTTGAGTAAAATAGTTATGAATGCTCGTAGGGTAGCAACAAGGAATCGTCGTTCAATATAAGAAATATTGGTATAAATGTAGGGATGTTTGTTTAGACATGTGTGAAATCTATAAGAGGAACCCTTAAAGGATTGGGGAATGATATCAAAGTACCATTTTGTGAGTCCTAGGGTATACTTGCATGAAAGATCAAGGATAGAAAAGTAAATACCAAAGTTTGTGAATACTATCAGGAGATTTTGATTGAAAGAATATAGTAGTATAATTGGAGAAGAGATTAATGAGATGGCAAGCACACATAAAGGATGTTTTTTGACCCAAGGTTAAAGAAGGAACGGTGGCTGGTAGGAAAGTTATTCCACCAAGCCAATTTTTTGATGTGTTATTTTAGATGTGCATAGTTTATATTACTTACCCACTACACTATGGAAATGCATAATTTATCCATAATCAGGTGTAATGATTGAAGCAATGGATGGATCTTATTTACGGGGAGTCAAAGAGATAAGTTATGACATGTAGATTATGATTGAATGACATACTAGAAATGTCCATCTTAATTGAGTAAGAAGTGATTGGGCCAAAACATCATTAACACCAGTTGATGATGAAGGGCAACTTCCAGCAATTATTTCCTTTTAGGTTATTTGAGTTGTAATTGTTAGTTGTCTCCTTTTGGATATTGAGAAAGTGTACGAAATGATATGAGCCGTGTTTCTATTTTATCACTGTGTTGATTTTCTAGATGAGCTTAAACCACTATATATATTAGAAAATAATGTATATAAGGAAATTTCATAAGAACACTCAATTAGCGATAAAATGAAGGTAAAGCTGGTTTATGAAATGAATTAGGTAAGAAACTAGAAGTAAAGAATGCTTGAATCCCGAAAACTTTAGAACTTTAGGAAAATAAATTTTACCAAGCGAAGGAAAAGGAAAGGTTATTGCCAAATCACGGGTCACCATCCATATGCCTCAAAAGTTAAATTTTACAAATAGGCTCGTATGTTGTTATTTCGAATAAAGGGAAAGGGTCTCCAAGTCTAGGATTAATTGCACAATGCTTGGGTCAATCACATATATTAATTCATTGATTGAGTCCCAATTATGTTAAGGTGTGGCTTGATTTGTTTTTAACGATATAGTGGCAAATGTTATGTAAAATTGTGCTCGAATGCTTTTGAAATTTTTTTGTTTAAATTCTTTTGTGAAGTTGGGTTCAAATGTTTTTTTTTGAAAATTTTCATTCAAGTGCTTTTGAAAAAAATGGTGCTTAAATGCTTTTTGGAATTCAATTTTTTAAACTATTATGCAAGTTTGATTGAAAGGGGCAAAAAGATTTTGGGTGGAAAATGAAAATTTCCAATTTTCTAAAGCCATATGTTTTAGCATAAGGAGGATCTATGTGTTAGTGAATATGAATTTTAGTATCCGAAAACGGTGGAAGTATACAAAACATAGGGAATAACAAAGGAAAAAGCTATTTTAGTTTTGGAATTTCTATGCCCATATGTTATTGACAGTGGAAAAAACTTGCGTTTAGAATAATTCTGTTTCAGCATCCAAAATTAACCTCAATATGCGAATTGTACTTAGAACAGCTGTAAAATCTTCAAGGACAAAAGAGAATATTCCAAGGTACAATGAAATAGGTATCGAAAAGAAGGGTGGAAATGTAAAATTTTCCATCTAAATTCTTTTTCCAATATAGAAGTACAGATTTAGGAAAACTGGAATTTCAAGATTTAAAAAATTATGTGTTAGGTATCGGATGCAAAATTAGTTGATCTATATTCCTATTCGTAACAGCGTAGAAGTTATTGTGTGAAAAGAGATTTTTGATTTTTGAAAACTTGCATACGTATAGAATTTCTAGTATATACAGATTGTTTGCACCATATTTTCCATTTTTTTAAAAAGAATGCATACATGTAGGAGGCGCCAATTTAGAATTATATACCATGCGTATCCTATATGTTATGATACACTATGCATTTGTACACGATTAGCTGCAAAACTAGTTATACACTAATCACTTAGATAGTTTAGAATGGTTGCGTGCTATGTTACATGATCCAACCCTTGTGGAATTTCGTGGGCAAAATTCTTTTAAAGGGGAGAATGTAAAACCCATAAAATTAACAATAATTAATAAATTATCAATAAAAAATTATTAATAAGACTCAAAAATGGAATTTAAATGAATGTCAAAATTTGGCAATGAAACTTACACCATTCTGTTCGTAGCGATTTTCCGACCGACTTTCATACTTGGAGTTTTGCAATCGGACTTCACACAAAGAATTTATTAGCGTTTTCAAGTTTTCAGAACAAAAATAATTTAGTAGGATTTAAAAGGAATATATAACATGCACCATTATGCCCGATCGGTTGGCTCCCTCCTTGGATTGGTCGACCGGTTGGTGCAGTGGTGGTTAGGGTTGAACCTTCGCCGAGTGGCTCGGATTTAATTATTTTAAATCTAATCGATACGATTGATTCAAGCGTTATAAATATAAGCCTAGCCCCTTACATTTTTTCTCATTTTATCTAATCAAAGCAGCAGAGCTTTGCCATTTTTCCTTCTCCGCTATTTCTGTTAATTATAAAATATTATATATATAATAGGAGAAGGGTAGAAAATAAAAGAGAAGAAGATAAGGAGAGAATCAATACTGCTAAAAGGTAAATTTTCATAATTAAAATTTATATTCCACTTAATCCAAATCTTTTCTCAGATCTGTAATTCTAATGGTATGTATATATCCTATTATACATATTTTTGGATTAAAGGAAAAGAAATCAAGTTAAAAAGGTGAACTCGAATTTGAAAAATTTGGAAAGCTAGAAATGTGAGTGGGAATTTGTATGATTTATATATAACATTGAAATTATCTTTTTAAATTATTTTAATTACTATGCTTCTATAAGATCTATTTAGTTGTAGGCTTAAGAAGAAAATATTCAATTGAAATCCTGCCTCCATATTCCGTAAGTTAGATAACTGGAATAGGAATGATATTTACACCCTAATCTGGAAATGTTGAAATCACTTCCAAATTTGTTAAAGTGGAATCTTGATAAGATTGTAAGATTTATTCTAAATTTATGATAATTAGGATGTAAGTTGTTAGTATAGATTTAGGTTGCCCTAATTTGACTTAGAACGTGAATTTCCATGTTTTAATTTATTGGGAGCATTTTGGATACAATTTAGTTTTATACATTTCTGTGTAATTTCCATAAATTGTTTAATTCCATAACTATGATATAAAGTGTGTCATTTGAAATAAGGAATGCATCATAAAGGAAAGAGTTGTGTAAAGTATTGAGATTCTCCTCCACAGTTTGCATTATTTATTCTATAAAAGAAAAGAAATAATTCCTTGTAGTTTAAAATGGAGGAAAAATATCATTTTTTGGTAATTTATCGAAAGCTAAAATGACAACCCTTTTTGGATAGTGTGGCTCTAATATATTAAAAATATAGAAATAAATGTTCCTTACATTATATTCTAGAATTCCTAAGCGTAGGAGATAATGAGTTAGAAACACACACACATACACGTATAACCGTGCCTTCCGATTAAAATATAAATATTTATAGCGTAATATACGATGATAATCGTATTAGTTATAATTAGGATGACTAGTTATTAATAGCATAATAAATTATAGGACTAGGAGGTGTAGATCGAAAAGTGAGAGTAACTCCAAAATTAACAGCGCAATAAATGTGTAGTTAATGGGGAGTTACAGGAATTAAATGGGGATATAAGTACGTTTAATGGTACTGAGTAATGGTTTAATATAGGATCTATGGGGGAATGAAATGGACATAATAGGTTGAATTAGAACAAATAAATGTCATTAGTGATTGTCCAATTAGAATAATAAATGACTCTTTATTATGGAAAATTGACATATATGAAACGTAAGAGGGAAATAGAGGATATACGTAATAAGCATATAAGTTAGGAATAAAATAACTGAAGACAGTATAATTTTCACAGTAGGAAATTATATAGCCTCAGTAATACGCTTAGGATGAGCATGAATTAGTGGGCCTATCCTAATGTTTAGGCATAGGATAACTAGTTTGTTTTGGAATTTGTTGTGATGCTTGGTCAATATAGTTATATAATAGAAGTCTGCCTTTACTTAGAGGCTACTAATAGTTATGTATAGTACTATTGATATGGGATATCTCTAACCATATGACCTGTGGTGATGGGATATACGTTTTCGTATAGGTAGGGGGAAATATACCAGGGTTCACCTCTGATTTAAAGTATTAAATTATTCAGTGCCTTTACAAATGTCAAGGAGTTTACTTCGAGGCAAAAGACATTAAATAGTAATTGGGTTTGCCCTCCTCCCTATTTAAGAAGATTTAACCTACAATGGTACCTAATAGGGAAATGAGGTCTTCTTCAATTCTAACAATGGGTGCTAAGTAATTAGAATGGGCATTTTCCTCGACTTACATTAGGTTAGGTTGAATGGGATTTCAGCTGTGGGAGGTCGGTGAGATATGTCAATATTGTTGGAGTATCGGTTTTTGGTAGTAGGGATGGCATATAAATTATGACCACCAGCGGTCCTGAATGATTGTTAGCAAAGAATTAGGTTATGCCTTGATGGATTTTGCTTTCTACTAGTGTAGAATCCGTATAGGATACGAAAAATACCTCATTATTTAATTAGTTGTTTGTTTGTTTGGAGGTGGGCTAGCTAACACTTAGATAAGTCTTTGAGATGGGTTAATAATATGGCAACTAAATTATAAAGCCGCATCTAGAGGTCTTTGGTCTTTATAGATAGAACCGATTGATTAGTAATTATATTATGGAGTTCCTACTTCAGGGTTGAGGTATTAAATAGCTGATGGGTCTTCCTCCTCCCTATTTAAAAAGTATTAACTGGTCGAGGTTTAGTATAATATTTAGATATATATGCATAAAGGCATATGTGTGTGTGTGCGCATGTATATAGTTATACCTCGGAGAAGGTTAGACATATCATATGCGTAGATGGAATTACACGGAATAGCAACGAATAATGAACATTACATTTAAATAGTAATCAGTCAGCATAAATTAGTGTTGTGGATAAAGTATGTAATTTTTCAGTCACTAGAACATTGTTCTGATCCTCTCCTCATTATAACCTACATGAGAAATTTAGAGGGACATGCTACTAGTGCAAGACGGAAACTGCGGATGATGAAATCTTCTCATTCATGCTCAGCCCAAACAAGGCAATCTGATACTAAAAGAATAATATTGATTTCAAGGTCACAGCTTGGTCATCATATATGTTTTATTATATTTTTTTATTCTACCGTGAGTTTATGTAGATAGTTCTCAGATATACTTATGTTTATTACAGGTTACCAAAACGAACGATTTATATCCTAATGGATTTGGGTTTTGATTCAATCAAAATTCACGCCTATTAAGGTGCGGGTTGTTACATTAACCAACAGAAAACACTCGAGCAAGTCAATCCATAGTTATCCATACGTAACCCCTTGGATCCCCAGCAGCCTTGAGTAAAATACTTTCCAACATTTGGAGAGAAGTACATATTCTTGTCTCAATGGATGAAGTGATATACTTTCTCGAATCATTTAGAGTAGGAATATTTAAAATGAAATGTTATTTTGATATGATAAATTTCTCATTATTTACAACACATTGCAATTACTATCACTTAAGGATTTTATATTTAATATAATTAGTTAATTAACATATCACAATATGAAGAGTATATAATAGAAAGACAAAAACCTTTTATTTTGAATAACAATTTATTACAGGGTTTATAATCTACAATAAATTCCAGAATCAACCTTAGGGCATACCACTAACTCTATCAATCTTCAACTTGCACTTACGATCAATTATGGAATCTCAATAACATCCCTTCAATCGATTTGCTCATAACTAATCAAGTTATTTTGAATGGATCTGCTATGTTGTTCTTAGTGTCTACTATTTCAATTAAGACTTCCTTCTTACCGACAAATTCTCTTATCTGGTGGAACTTTCAAAGAACGTGCCTTGGCTTCTTATGAATTTTGGGCTCTTTCATGATTTGTATCATGATATCATTATCGCATAACAATGTCATGGTTTCCTCTATGTTTGGAAACATCCCAGCTTAGTTATAAACTTGTGCATTCAGACCACTTCTTTTGTTGCTTCGTTAAGGGCAATGTACTTAGCCTCCATTGTTGAATCTACTATTGTCTCTGCTTGGAATTTTTCCAATTAACAGCCCATTCAATGTAAAAACATAAGTAGATACAAATTTGTTGTCATCGATGTCATTGAAAGCTAGAATTTGAAAAACCTTTAATAAGGAGGTCTTCATTGCCATAAATAAGGATAAGTCTTTGGTATTTTTCAAGTACTTAAGAATATATAGCGTACATTATGGAACCAATAAACGATGCATACTCTTCATATGCGCCTTCTCCTCATTAGTATGAGGAGCGCCCTTCTCAGGAAGGATGATTCCAAATTGCGTCAGAACATTTCCATACCAGGAATTCTTGATACCGAATCATTTCAATATAGTATATATGTACATATATTGGGACAATCCTAGCAACCTCTTGGACCTATCTTTATATATTTTAATACTGAGTACGTAGGTTGCTTCTCCCAAATCCTTCATGGAAAAGTTCTTGGACAATCATACTTTTAGTGATTGCAATAATGCAATGACATTGTCAATCCAAAGTAGGTCATCGACATACGAGACTATGAACACTATAGTGCTTCTTTCTTCTTTTTGGTATACACACGATAACTCTATATTCTAGTAAAACCAAAAATTTTGATTACATTATGAAAGCCCTTGTTCCAACCCCTTAAAGCTAACAATTTGCATGCCTTTCCCTTGCTCCCACTGAGTTCGAAAACCTCAAGTTGTGACACGTAGATTACCACTTTAAATCATCATTTATAAATGTGTTTGCACATCCTTTTTCCATTTTCATAGTCATAGAATGCGGCAATAGCATGTATTGTCCAAATGGACTTAAGCATGACTGCGAAGAAAACGTTTCGTCATAATCAACCCTTTCATAATTAGCCTTTCCATGGAGGTCTCTAGTATCCATCTACATTTATTTTTCTCTTACAAATTCGTTTGCATCTGATGGGTTAATCATTTCAATTATGTCATCCAAAGTCCAAATTTTGTTGTCTTACATGGAATATATCTCGGATTTCATACTTTTAAACTAAAATGTAGAGTTTTTTACTTTGTAGGACTTGTTGGAATGAGAGTGAGTGTCGTCTTAGAAGACACAATCCTCTTTGTCTCCATCCATGAGAAAACCATAGTGTCTCCCCGGAGCAGGGGATGTCCTATTGGACCTTCTAAGAGGTTGCGTGTTTTCATATACTAGTGAATTTGATTATCCCACTATTTCAGCTTCCGTGTTTGCTTCTTGGATCTCATCTAAGTCTACAACTTCGCTGTTAATATATTTTGATAGAAATTCCTTTCCTTAAAATAAACTTTTGTTACATTATGTTATAGATAATATAACCTAATGTTTTCTTGGGATGTCTTATAAGTTTACACAGAGTCGTTCTTTCGTCAAGTTTATTAGGCCTTGTGTTTTTAACATAGGCTGAATAATCCTATACCATCAAATGCTTGAGGTAGGGTTTCTTCCCATGCCACATCTCATATGGCATCTTAGGCACCAACTTAGTGGATATCATATTCAACATATAGGCTATGGTTTCTAATGCATATTACTAATATGAAAGAGATAACTTTGCTTTACTCGTCAGCGAATGAACCACATCTAATAGAGTTTGATTCCTTCACTCTCAAACACCATTGTGTTGTAGAGTATAAGATAAAGTAACATGAGAGATAATCTCATTATCTTTTAAGTATTACTAAAGCACTTATTCAAAATGTTCACCTCCTCGATCAGATCGAAGTATTTTAGTCTTATGCTATGTTTGATTCTCAACTTCGTTCTTATAATCTTCGAATTTCTCATAAATGTTGGATTTTTTGTTCATAAGATATACATATCCTAGTCTCGATAAATCATCACTAAAAGTTACAAAACAAGAAGAATTACCTTTGATTATTATAGGTATTTCGTATGCACGAGGCCCGAGAGTTCGTCAAATCCGTTGTTTGCTTCCATTAAATGGGCATTTTGTCATTTTTCCTTTTAAACATGATTCACAAGTATCAAATTATTCAAAATCAAATGATGATAGAAAACTTTTGGTTTTTAATATGTGTAGTTGTTTTTCACTGACATAATTTTGCCTATAATTCTATAGATAATTATTATTTATGTCAACATTAGAAGAAATATTAGTAGAACAAATTTGGTTATGGTCAATTATAAAAATGACATTATCCAGAACACCGTCATAGATATTATTTCCATAAAACACAGTATTCATGAAATTATTGTTACAATGAAAACCATAACCAGTTTCAAACAGTCTTAAAACATATATAATGCTGCAAATAAAGTTTCTTACTTAACAACAATTATTCAATAGTAAGGTATAACCATTAGGAAAAATTGTCTAATAGTATATGACTGCAGTTGCATCTACAAGAGATCCATCAGTAACTTAAAGCCTTATTTCATCTTTTGCCATATGTCATTCGCTCCTAAGTCCTTGTAATGAATTACAAACATGAGTTCTAGATCCAGTATCTAAAACCCAAAATAATTTATCGATTGAAAAACTATTTTGAGTCACAAACATTTTAGTAGGAGTTGTAGAACCTTTTATTTTCTTCATTTTGACAAGATTGAGGTAGTTTGAACAATTCCATTTTCGATGCTCCATCTTATGCCAAGGGTGACATTCATCTTGGTTATTAGAAGCATCCTTCTTACCCTTCGTAAAATCTCACTTATGTTTCTTTGAAACTTTCGAAGATGATGCTTTCCCATTTACAACCAACACCGTGTTCTGACCTTTTGAATGAAGTCACAGCCGACCTCAACTTATTGATTAGCTCGATAAGTACGCTCAACCAGTTCATATTGTAATTCAATATGAATGGATCAAACTAGGGAGTTAGTGAGCCAAGGTCAAATCCACTTATAATTCAACATTGAAGTTGATGTTTAGCTCAGAAATTCTATTAATATAGCTATTTATTTCTATGAAGAAATCCTCAATCTGATTGCCCTTACTCATCTTCATGCTGAATGGTTTCTTAGTAATCTCGTACCTTACGAAACGAGATTACTTCTTAAACAAAGCTTTGAGATTTTTGAAGATTTTCTGGACAGACATATGTTCATGTTGCCTTTGCAACTATTTGTTTAAAGGTGACAACATGAACACTTGAGTAATTTTGCAATCAGCTATCCAAGTATTATAAGATATAACTACCTCGGGGTCAACGCCCTCAGGGGTCTTTTTCTTAGAGTTTCATATATCAACGATCATAACTTTTCATATGTGAGTGCTATCTTGATTGCTCTTAGCCAATCAACTTAGTTAGGTCTAGTAAGCTTGTCGTTTTCAGAAAACAATCTTATATTTGATATTTTACGGCAAATTAAATTTATGTAGATTAGGACAATTTAAACATTAGAGATGTTCTTATAATATTGAATAGGCTAAATGATTACATTTCATTTATCTAGTAAGTTTCCACTAGACCTTTATGTTTCCTAAAAGTCAAAAAGGAAACATAGAATTTTATTAGTTTCATTAGTATATGTTGGGACTCACGTGCCTTCAGATTTTGACCTTAAGGATGATTAACAAATCATAGGCTTACATATGATGGATAATACCTTATCCATTATATCATATACAACTCTTAACTCTTGATTTTTATCCCAATATCATCTTGACCTTAAGGAAGATCAACAAATCAAAGGAAATTATTCCCTCGCACCTACCATTTCATGACATCCTAAGTATAACGCATACCTAGAGAAAGATCAACAAATGCATACTTGTATTTTACCGCATCTAGTTAATATGCTAATAGTACTACACATGACGTCTCTAGGTTGGGGAAGATCAATAACTAAAGAGCTTGCAAGTATTCTATTAATATATAAATGATAGAGGACAACTTTCAAATATATACATACATGCATATATATATATTACTCGTAATCTTTAATACATTTATATTTAAGGGTGATATCGATTGTAGGGATAATGTATTTCTCGAG
Organism: Allium cepa; assembly: GCA_030765085.1. NCBI lineage: Eukaryota > Viridiplantae > Streptophyta > Magnoliopsida > Asparagales > Amaryllidaceae > Allium > Allium cepa. The sequence goes on along the minus strand of CM060932.1, from coordinate 685,781,854 downwards.
AACAACCTCATGATTTGAGTGTCGAATATATCTGAAATTATGGTATATGTACTGTGCATATGTATTCATTTCTTAAAGCTAATTTAGATTTCTCATACTTCCACACTATTTAATTTAAATCATATTTAATTCAATTAATTATTTAATCGACATTTTAATTAATTCTATTTAATTTTCAACTGTTGAATTTCAAATTATTCATCGTTAACAATTTAAGGATGAAGATAAATTATAAAGTTTTATAATAATTATACACATATATCATTAAACTTGTATACAACTTATTAATTAACATTTAATTAATTTAATTCATTAAAACAATATTTTATTTAAAATATTACATTTAAAATTTTATCATTATTTACCTTAAACATTTTAAGATAAATATACACATACCATTGTATTTTTTTAATTAGTTAACTTTTAATTAAAAAAATAAACAAGTAATTAATTAATTAATTCAATCAATTAATTAATTCAATTAATTAAATGATTAAAATACAAAATTTGAAATTAATTCATTAACTTTCAAAACTATTTATGAAAAGTTTATAACATTTATAACATGTTATATTTTAAACATAACTTTTAAAATTAAAATGTAACTTTTAAATTTTCAAAACATATTTTGAAAAATTAGCCCAAGACCCAAAATATATTTGGACCTTTGTATTGGGAATAACCTTTGTGCTTACTTTATCCTTTGGGTTAGGTCAGTAGCCAGGTAGAGTAAAGCACTTTATTATTCAAACCAATCCTTCGACATTACCTTTCTAGATATCCTATTAAATGACTAGTAAGCATTAATTAGTTAGCCCTAACATTACCAACTTAGGCCGTATAGACTGTTTGAGTCTAATACCATTGTAGTAACTAGGCTAGTCGGAAGCGGGTTAAATAGGTGGATTTCAAAATTTTCTTTCCACTTTGGTCTTAATTATGTCTATGAAGCCTAATTGGATTTTAGATTCAATCTAAAAGTTTTAGATAAAATCTTCAATTTATTCAATTATGTTTAAGAAGGCTCTTATTAGCATTTTTTATTTACGTATATCAAATATGCTTATTTGTGTGAAGTGCATGTGTAACTAATAGAAAACGTATATAGCTAGTGAGAACATATATTGGTGCTGATATTTACACCGCAACGGACCCATTTCCTCTTTACATGTGCCTTTATCATCCATGATATTGATTATATATATATAATCAAATTAGATAACTTTTTGTAATAAAAATCTATAAAATTACAGAAAACAATCTTCATGGAATAACAAACAGTTAGCATAAAAAATTCATTTGCAATTGTGTATATAAGTTTAATTTAAAAAATAAAAAGTATATCTAGATCAAAATTAACTTTCAAATTCCTTTTTTAACAAAATCACCAGCAGAAGAAAAGGAATTGGACGAATTAGGCATGTGTGAATTCATGATAAGAATAAATAGGTCTAAACATTATATAGAATAGCAACAAATTAATACACTTGACATAGAAACCAAACATATCAATTTAAGACGAAAATATGTTGAAAATGAGGGAAGAACCTATGTAGATAAAAAATGGAACAATTTAATAGTCATATATTCAATTGAGACAAGAAAAGATCTTGATTCATGTATTACAAGGTGATCAATTGAACACGTAATGAATCATACAATAGCAAATATATGAATGATGGGACATATAAATAAATCAATAGAAAATTATCTTAAATGTTGTCCATGAATCACACCTTTAAATGATAAATCAAAGAGCCCTAGGCTCAATAAAATCAATCTCTAGAATTTGAAAAAATTAGGAGGAAAAAACATCTTATGTTTAGAATTTATATTTGATTTTGTTTTTAAATTTTTTTAGCCTTGGTTACCATTAAAATCATCCAATGAAGAGAGAAGGAAAAGTGGCAAAATACTGAATGAATTTTGGTTTTTAAGAAAGTAATTAAATAGATTTCTCCCCTTCCTTTTTACTAATTTCTTGCTTTTTCAAATTCTATTTGAAAACCTTTACCTGCCCTCAAGGTTGGCCATAGTTGGAGAGAACCTGAGCATAAATCTTCCAAAATCAATTTACATTGTTTCATTTAAATCAAATTTGAACTTTCCACCGATATCCTATATTGATACACGTATTTATATCTTCTAAATATACACTTTATTAAATAATAATGTTATTCAACATCAAATAAAATTTGATCATTAAAATTTCATAGATATTAATTAATTCAATTAATTCACAATAATTATAAATTAATTAAATCATGTGGTTTATTCAAAGTACTCAACATGTCGGTTGTGCGACTAAAAGGTGCAAATTCAGTCAGTATTTAATACTGAACAATTCAAATATTTACATTTACACATCATCTTAGCTAATAATGAGATAATTTGGATGGATTTACTGCTTACACATCCTTTAGGTAAAATCGAAATTAACTCCTTATAAGCGATACCAAGAGCAATTATTATTTTCACTAATTCCCTTGATGAACACCATATCAGATTTGGACTTATGGAAGTTGGTTTTGGTCAAAATTCCAGTATCATCCATATTCAACTTAGCCAGTCCATAAATAAAGTCCTTGGTTCGATAAGGACATTTATTATTAATCACACTACTCTGGCAGAGATTTCGACTTTAGGTTAACTACAGTTGACTACAGTTGATCGTGATACTTGCCCTATATAACCGAGGAGACAAATTCCATATTGAATAGTGTTTCACTTCCAATGCTTCAACTCAGATGCAACTAGTTGTTCAATGGACTATATGCCTTGATTTTTAATTAATCAAAGTAGAGTGTCCACACTGAAGCTCAACGGTATTCTCAGATCGAAAGAACTATGTAACATCGTCACTTCGAGCTTCTATGTTTGACCTTTGTTATATTAACCAACATAAAACTCTCGAGTAAGTTGTTCCATAGTTATCCAATTACTATAGTATCTAACCCCTTGGTGCCCCATTAAATGGCCATGAGTCATACACCGTCTAACAATTAGAGAGCGTTACGTACACTAGTCTCAATAAAAGAAACGATATCTTTTCTAGAATCATATATACTAGTAATATTTAAATTGATATGTTATTTTTTCATGATTACAACAAATTGTAATTACTACCACTTAATACATGACTCTATTTAGTTAAAGCGCCCGGCATATTTAATGCGGCGGAGGTGCAAAAAGTCGTAACGTTGGTGCATCGAGGATATAACGGGATTAGAGGATGACTCTAAAGTAGCATATAAAACTCATACTTATTGTTTTTACAAAAGTATAAATCATAATTAAATGAAAATTAACATTCAATTGAATTATAATTAATGCATAAATAATTTTAAATAAAAACATGTGCGAATATACTATAAATAAACGTAAAACGGTTATATAGCATAATTGAATTTAGTAGAATATTAAAGTATTTTCGTTTCTGAAAATATATTAAAAATCAATTAAATTAATTAATTTCATAATTTTTATAATGTATAAATTTCATTTTTCAATTCATTTATTTTAAAGAAGATATTGTGGAAATAGCGGAGTATAGCGAGAATAACGGGATATAGCGGAAATAGCGGGGCTTAAAATGGAAAGGCTATATTTTGGGCTATATGGAAAAATCATAGTTGTAGAAATCCGCTATGAGATAGAGTAGGGTTATAGCAGGGTAATAGCGGGGCATTATTGCATAGACATGACTTAAGGATTTTCTATTTCATATACTTAAATTATTTAATTAACTAACATATCATAATATGACAAGTATATAATACAAAGACAAACACCTTTAATTTCGAATGAGATTTTATTATAGAGTTGGTAATTTATAATTGATTCTAGAATTGCTCCTGTGGCATAACCATAACTCTATCATCAATCACCAATAAAAAATGAGAAGAAAGAAAAGGTGTCCTATCTGGTCGAGACACGACGTAGTTTCTAAAGAGCCGAGGATTCCAACTTGGCTATAGGAAACGAATAGTATGCCAATTATTTGAAGTGATGAATAAATGCTTCTGAAACAGATGTAATACTTCAAGGATGATGGTTGGTTATCAGCAACTCTTGAGCAGCTAGATTTATATCGCTTGTCCTGATCCAAAGCATGTTTTTTCTTTACGAAAGGGTGCTTTGAGAGGAAAGTGTTATCTATCATTTGAACCGAGCAACTTCTCGGTGAATCCAGACTCACTACAACAAAAGTAGCCAATGATATAAAAATGCTATAATACCCTATAATAGCGATTTAATAAACATTGCATATAAACACGTTATAATAAATATTTGACTATTTACATCACAAAAGAACCGCTATAAAATGTTTGCTTTCAATACCGCTTTTTATCCATTATTGTAAGTTTTTTACAGTAGTTTAATAAATGTTGTATATCGACATGTTATAAAAGATACTGAACTATTTATAACGCAAAAAAGATAATTTTTTTTACTTTCGATAATACTTTTTTTGTATGCTTTATATAGCAATTTCGAGGTGATATAGTATATTTTTTTGCATTTTTAAAATTTGCTGTATCCCTATAAATCACGATGGTTGATAAATATCAAAATCCTTATTAAGAATATTACTAAAACATAAAACCATTTAAATAATGAAAATCATAGCAAATAGTAAACATAAAGATATAACACATTGTATGAAACATAACCAAACATTCATACACATAACATCCCATAGTTTTTACTATATAATATTCTATTATATATGTAAGCACAAACAATAAAATAGAAAACTAATGTTACACCGAAAACTAGTAGCTAGTTGTTTGCAATAAAAAGAAGAAATACCCTAAATCTTTCATTTTCTCACCTCCAAATGAAACGAATATCTCCATTAGAAATGAATATAAATATGCATATGAATAAAATTGGGAAATGTAACAAAGCACATCTTTAACAATAGGATATTTCAATAATTAATCTAAATATCGAATCGTTAAGAATTGAAGGTCCAAAATACGGCTTTTTAATACGGTCAAATCAGGACTTGAAACATCTTCCGTTGACTTTGCATCAACGTTGTGAATCAAAATATGCATATCTGTGACGCCCCACTCCGAGAGCCTCGTTAACAAAGAGTATTACATAGATAATACTGTCGGCTAACGCGGACAATAGAGTATAATGGAAGCGACCATGTGCAATCTTACCTTAACTATTCACTAAATACGTCGAAAAGTAGAAACACATTAAAATTCGACCTATTCAATAAATATTTAAAGCAAAACTACAATGGCTATTGGATCTATCAGAAGAAAATATAACAACTCAAATGTAATATACATCACAGAACAGTCGATCATAATATACACATACACAGATACACAACAGAGTATACAAAATAATACATGTTAAGCGGTACAGGAGACCACAATATACAAACGAGACGAAAGAGTATAAATCAGAGTTACAACAGATAAGGACTACAAAAGACGCTATAGCAAAAAGAAGCTAGCGAATAGTCCATGAGGAAGAAAAATAGGCTAAGTCCAAAAGCACCTAACCTGAAACATCTCAGTCTGACCCGAGTATAAAATACACGGGTCAGTCTAGATAACAATGCAGTTAGATAAACTTGTGACGACCGCCCATGACTCCCGCACCAAAACAAGGAAATAATGCGCTGAAAGGCGTACCAGGCAGCCATGGGTGACCGTCAAGGGTAGAATAAACATCGCATAACTCACAGCGCATGGATAAAATACAATAGAGAAATATATGTATAGTGAAGCTTCGTAACAGAATATCATCAAATAAGCATCTTAGAAGTTTGATACAATCATCAGAACAGTCAATACATCAAAACCTCACTACAAAGCACTCAAAGTATATACAGCGGAACACCCAGTACATAATATGAAATAATATGCAAAAGCCTCCTGTTCGTCTTCGTCATCATCAACGTAGATCTCCAAGAACAGCACCTGTCACCTGCTACCTAGTCTGCCCATCCCAACATGGATGAACAGCCCAAGGTAATAAGAGGAGACATAAAACCTTGAGTCAGACAAAGTCTTAGTGAGAAGTAAATCAACTATCAAACATACCAAAAGAGCATAAGGGATAAAAGGAATAGGAACCAAACCATCCCACTCTGCCTCTTTCTACAGTGATAGCCCCCAGACACACTCTAAGGAGAAGCAAGCATAACATGGCAGACAATTAAAGTAAAACAATAATCATTTGAGTCAAGGTCGGTGTTTTCCAAATACAAACCCCCAAGGCCTAAACCAAGATCAGATAAGCACCCGGAAAACACCGCTCTTGAGACCGAATGATGATACAACCAAACATCCAAACATCCATGACTCCGGCTATCACTGTTATCATTGCCTTGATTTCACCGTTAGTTGAACGACCATCTGTCAAGGGCTAATGGTAACCCCGGTTCTAGACATAACTCTGCACGTCGTCGCAGCCCGTGCCTAGGAATTTTCGCAACTACCCAGAGTACTAGCACGTCGTCGCAGCCCGTGCTTGGAACGTCGTCGCAGCCCGTTCCAACGTACTCTTGCTTTGAGCATGCTAGAACCTTCAACAACGATGAGGTCTCAGCCTCCTAGTCATCCTCCTCGACGACTATTTCCATACTAGCTCAAGCGCCTCTCAAGCTAACCATTATCAACCAACTCGTATCGCATCATCGAGTTATCAACATGCTTGGGATGATCCCGTCTGGATTAAACCAAGGCTATCTCACATCATGCTTCGCTTTATCGCATCATAGCAAAGTCTCATCTCAACATCATGGCTTGCCTCATCGCATCATGGCAAAGTCTCATCTCAACATCATCTAATCCATACATATGAGCTTCAACATCCGCTTCATATGCCACAAGCAGCTTTCACCATTCAAGAGCCTTTCCACTTAGCTTTTGAATCATCATAATCCAACTTGATCAAATCAAGCTATATATCAACTAATCAATCAAATCAAACATTAATCCAAGCAACCAATCATTCAAACAAGATCTAAATAAACAATTACAATGATAATGGCAATTTCGTAAATAAATGAGCATAGATCTAACATACATGAATCATGGGTTTTTAGCATAGATCTAACAAATATAAATCATGGGTTTTGTCTCTAAAACTTGATGAATGAACTTGTATAAGTAAACATCTTCATAAGTAATGGATCTACACTTGGATCTAAAGAAATATGCATAAAATCACTATCTATAACACTTCAACAAACCACCAATCCAATATACTCCTTTGGGTCCGCGTGAGAGATAACCACCACTCACCAAATCACCCAAACACTTCAAAAACTATCAACTTCAGATCTGGACAGCAAGGATTCAAGCTTGATTCGTCGAAATCCCGCTTGAAACGATGAAATCTAGCTTGGTTGGATGAAGATCTTCAACTTTGGCTCTTGGTTCTTCGATCTTGAATGGATGTTAGAACTAGATTGGAATGGAGAAAAGAAGTGAAGAAATGTTGTAATCGAGCTCTCAAAATGGCAGCACTTCGTCGCTTCAAAAACCGGTGCCAAAAAGTGAGCCAAACTCCTCTATTTATAGGCTGAATTTCCCTTAGGTCGTAACTCGTAGGTTCGGTTTTAGGTCGTTGCCGACCTAAGAAATCTCCGACCTAACTAAGTCGTCTACGACTCATAGAATCCCTACAGCTTACGACCTACCCACTTCACGACCTAACAACCCCAGGGTCACACGAGTTAACACACGGCCGACCTAACTCCTATAGACCTAAGAACCTACCGAGTCAACGACCTACGACTCATCACTAAGTCGTTCATACGACTTAGCACTCAACAGCTTAACATCATCACGAGTTAACAACCTTACGACCTAACTGTGTTACGACTTACGACCTAAAACAAACACGACTCAAGCTATGACGACTTAACAGCCTTGCGAGTTACGACTTAATTCTAATACGACCTAAGACCCACAGCATCCTAACTAAGGTCGTCTACGACCTAACACACTCACGACTCATCAGGGTTAACGACATACGACTTATCGTTAAGTCGTTCCAAACGACTCACGACCAAAGCACCTTAACCCGCTAACCTTTAGGTCGGTCCAAACCTTAACTCGGTCAAACTCTATAAGTCGGTCATCCTATAGGTCGTTAACTCCACTAACTCGCTCACGACCTAACTCCTCAAGGTCGCTGCAACACTTTAGGTCGTAACCCAATAACTCGTAACTCGTGCACCCTCCTAAGTCAGTTACGACCTAAAACTCCACTATCTCGTTAACTCGTACACGACTCATCTCTTAACCCGTTAACTCCTCTAATCCAACCTAACTTCCACATGGGTCAATTCCTTACGAGTTAAAAACGTATGACTTAAGCTATAGATGCCATAAAAAACACTAATGACCTGTAAATTCTACAATTTATCGACACGTAAAATACGGGTCGTTACATTCTCTCCCCCTTAGGAATTTGGCCCCGAAATTCCAAACAAACAAGAGCAACCAAAACTATCCTGCATGCCTACCATCCATAGCAATCAACAAACCATGCGTCCAATTACTATCCTAGCATGCAGAATTCTAAGATTAGAACAAGTTACAAATTCATGAGATGCCACGACACCTTAGGGCCATACCTCGAAGAGTTCAGGATGAGCTGCCTTCATCCTCTCTTCCTCCTCCCATGTACAGTCGTTAACATCATCACTCCATTATATCTTGAGCAACGTAATCGTCTTCCTCCTAAGCTGTTTCGTGTCGGTTTCAACAACACGAAGCGGCTTACGAGGTCTCGTAACCACTGGATCAACCTCCAAGTCTTCACAGCTATCAGCAGAAACCACCGTATTCGAGTCATGCACATACTTCCGTAGATAAGATACATGAAAGACATTGTGCACACCCGCCATCTTCTCCGGTAACTCCAATCTATAAGCGAGCTTTCCAATTCGCTCGATAACCGGGAATGGTCCAACAAATCTCGGAGTTAACTTTTCTTTCTTCCCGAATCTAATAACATTCTTCAGTGGAGAAATCTTCACAAAAACCATATCACCCACGTCGAATTCCAAATCCTTACGACGCTTATCGGCATAACTTTTCTGACGATCTTGGGCTGCCTTCATTCGTTGCCGAATGATCTCTATACAATCCGTAGTCTGTCGAATCATCTCTGGCCCAAGTATCAGCTTTTCTCCAGTTTCCAACCAACATGTCGGAGAGTTACACGGTCTTCCATACAATGCCTCATATGGTGCCATACCAATACTCGACTGATAACTGTTATTGTATGCAAATTCCACCAAATGAAGATGGTCTTCCCATGATCCTCCGAAGTCCAAAACACAAGCTCTGAGAAGATCTTCCAAAACTCGGTTGACTCTCTCAGTCTGACCGTCTGTTTGAGGATGATAAGCTGTACTCAAACACAACTCGGTTCCCAAAACTTCCTGGAAGCTCTTCCAAAATCCACTAGTGAACAATGGGTCTCGATCGCTCACTATACTCTTCGGAATACCATGGAATCGAACTATCCACTTAACATACAACTCAGCCAACTTCGATGCAGTCCTAGTCGATCGAACAGGAATGAATCTTGCACTCTTGGTCAACCGATCTACTATGACCCAAATCCCTTCATTTCCTGCTCTTGTTCTAGGTAGACCATCGATAAAATCCATCGATATCTGTTCCCACTTCCACATAGGAACTTCTAATGGATGAAGCAATCCACTTGGCTTCTTCTGCTCCGCCTTAACCAACTGGCAATTCATACACTTGGAAATAAAATTTCCAACATCCTTCTTCATACCTTCCCAGTAGTAGGTTCTCTTCATGTCCCGATACATCTTATTTCCACCTGGATGAATCGTGAACTTCGAGTGATGACTTTCCCTAAGAACTTCATTTCTCAATCCATCTACATCGGGAACAACTAGTCGTCCTTGCTTTCGAAGCCAACCCTCTCGATCGACTTCAAATCCCTTATCCTTCTCTGGGTCCAATCCAGATTCCAAATCACGGATAATCTTGACAAGCTTATCGTCTCGCTTTTGACTCTCGCCAATCCTTTCCACAAGAGTAGGCCTTATTGATAAGTTTGCCAACATCTCAGGTTCCAATTCACATCTGGGCCTGAAATCAAATCCAGCCAAATACTCAAGACTCTTCCATTCCGAAAACATGGCTCCCAATCCTGCATGTCTTCAACTCAACGCATCAGCCAGTGCGTTACCTTTTCCCGGAGTATAGGCTATCCCAAAATCATACGATGCCAAGAACTCTAGCCACCGTTGCTGTCGAAGATTCAAATCCTTTTGAGAGAACAGATACTTCAACGACTTATGATCTGTAAACAACTCGAATCTAACTCCAAATAGATAATGTCTCCACATCTTCAAAGCAAAAACAATTGCCGCTAACTCCAAATCATGAGTCGGGTAATTCCTTTCATGCGGCTTCAGTTGTCGACTTGCATATGCAACAACTTTATTCTTCTGCATTAGTACTGCTCCAAGTCCAGTACCACATGCATCGGTGTAAACCACCATCTCATCATTCCCACTTGGAATAGTCAAGACAGGAGTACTCGTCAATCGCTCTTTCAGGATTACGAAAGCTTGCTCACACTTATCATCCCATCTGAACACTTGGTTCTTATTCGTCAATCCTGTTAACGTGCAGCTATCTTGGAAAAGTCTTTGATAAACCGACGATAATATCCTGCTAATCCCAGAAAGCTTCTCACATCGGATGCATTCTTAGGTCTAACCCAATCCTGGATCGCTGCCACCTTAGCGGGATCAACCGCTATTCCATTTCCAGAGATAACATGGCCTAAGAATCTCACTTCACTCTTCCAGAAGTGACACTTCGAAAACTTAGCCTTCAGCTGATGTTTCCGTAAGATTTCCAAAACAATACGCAAGTGCGTCTCGTGTTCTTCTTCAGTTCTGGAATAAATCAGAATATCATCCACGAACACAAGTACGAACTTGTTCAACTGATCTCTGAATACTCTATTCATAAGATCCACAAAGTATGCTAGTGCGTTAGTCAATCCAAATGGCATTACCAGCCACTCATAAAAACTGGATGGTGCCCTAAAAGCAGTCTTCGGCACACTATCCTTTGCCACTCTCAACTGGTGAAATCCCGTTGCCAAATCCATCTGAGAAAACACCTTAGCATTGTTAAGCTGATCAAACAAGTCATCTATTCTCGGCAATGGATACTTGTTCTTCTTAGTCACCTTATTCAGCTCACGATAATCCACACACAACCTCAACGATCCATCTGCTTTGGTTGCGAACACAACTGGTGCACCCCATTCGGACACACTACGTCGAATGAATCCTTTCTGCAAAAGGTCATCAACTTGCACCTTCAACTCTTGTTGCTCCCTAGGTGCCATCCGCCTAAGAGGCATCACAACAGGTCTGGCTCCCTCAACTAGATCGATACGAAACTCGATCTCCCTATGCGGCGGTAATCCTTTGACTTCGTCAAAGACATCCTCAAATCCATTCACAATAGGCACCGATGACAGTCCATCCCGTGGAACAACCAGCGAATACATGAAGCTCATGAAGACGCCTTCCTCATGCTTACATCGTATCACAACCTTTCGCCCTTCCACATTCCCGACTGTCACCTCCAGCCTCTCACAATCAATCCTTGCCGCATACTTCCTAAGCCAGTCCATACCCAAAATAATTCCGAACCCCGCAAAGTTCAGAACAAAACAATCACAAACAAAAGAGCAATCATGACTCGACACAACTAGACCACGTCATATCATACACAAACATGACGAACCCCCAACTGGATTAGTCACAACCAATGGCCTATCAACAATATCCGATTCCAAACCTAACCGGCCTACAAGATCATCACAAACAAAAGAATGCGACGCTCCAGTATCAAACAACACTCTAACTGGAACACTACAAATGGAAAGAGTACCTTGAACCACCACACTCTTCCCTTTCTCCTCAGCAGTAAGAGCTTTTGAAAACGACGGCACAGCTCCCAAAGCATAAGCTTGCACAATCTGCCTATCCTTCCTCGGTTCTGGACAATCTTTCCTGAAATGCCCTGGCTTGTCACAGTTGTGGCATTTCGCCGGCACCTTTGGATTCCTACAATCCTTGGAGAGATGGCCCTTCTGCTGGCAATTATAGCAAGTCATTTCGCCCCTCGGCTTCTTCTGGCCATCCTTACCCTTCTGTTGCTGTTGCTTCCTCTTCTTGTTTCCACCCTTCTGTGGCTTAAACCCTTCCTTGGTTACAGCAACAACAGAACTCTCCCTAGGAAACAAACTCTCATGCCTGAGAGCTTTCTCCACAAGCTTCTCAAACGGATCGTCCAGATGATCCACCAACTGTCTTCCAAGATAAGCATCCAAACCGATCACAAACTTCTCATTCTTCTGATAGGGAGAATCAATATACGATCTGGCATACTTGGACAAAGCTTCAAACTCAGAAACATACTCAAGAACGGGTCTTCCACCTTGCTTGAGCTCCACAAACTTTTTAAACAAGACAGATTTCTGAGCCGTAGAGATGAACTTAGCTTCAAATCTAGCTTGGAATTGCTCCCAAGTAACCTCCTCCTCCGGAGTATCAATGGTGATAGAATTCCACCAATCTGAAGCTCTCCCTTGAAGTTGCCTTGATGCAAGCTTCCTCTTAGTTGCATCCTCAATTCCCAAGTCACCAAAGATCCTTCTACAAGCATCAATCCATCTTTGCACTTCAATGGTTGATTCCGTTCCCAAGAAAACTTTTCCTCCAAGAGAAGTATAGTCCTTGCAAAGCTTAGCAAAATCCACTGGTCTTGTAGCTTGAACTTGAACTCCAACATCTACTGATGGCCCCGAGGCTGGTATCCTTCTCATGATCGAAGTCATCATGGCCTCAAACATAGGAGCATAATCAACAGCTTCCCTAGCAGCACGGCCTTCCCTAGCAGCTGGTCTCCCCCTTCGACTCATCCTTAATATCTACAAAAAGGAATGACTTAGAACACCTTGAGAAACAACTGCAAAAGGAGTTCAAATCCTTCTAAACTACTATATTATATATAGTAATCATTCATCAAAATACAATTACGTCTCTCATACGTAGTTACGTCAGCGAGCGTTGGCTAAAATCGATTAACCAAAGCTCTGATACCAAATGTGACGACCGCCCATGACTCCCGCACCAAAACAAGTAAATAATGCGCTGAAAGGCGTGCCAGGCAGCCATGGGTGACCGTCAAGGGTAGAATAAACATCGCATAACTCACAGCGCATGGATAAAATACAATAGAGAAATATATGTATAGTGAAGCTTCGTAATAGAATATCATCAAATAAGCATCTTAGAAGTTTGATACAATCATCAGAACAGTCAATACATCAGAACCTCACTACAAAGCACTCAAAGTATATACAGCGGAACACCCAGTACATAATATGAAATAATATGCAAAAGCCTCCTGTTCGTCTTCGTCATCATCAACGTAGATCTCCAAGAACAGCACCTGTCACCTGCTACCTAGTCTGCCCATCCCAACATGGATGAACAGCCCAAGGTAATAAGAGGAGACATAAAACCTTGAGTCAGACAAAGTCTTAGTGAGCAGTAAATCAACTATCAAACATACCAAAAGAGCATAAGGGATAAAAGGAATAGGAACCAAATCATCCCACTCTGCCTCTTTCTACAGTGATAGCCCCCAGACACACTCTAAGGAGAAGCAAGCCTAACATGGCAGACAATTAAAGTAAAACAATAATCATTCGAGTCAAGGTCGGTGTTTTCCAAATACAAACCCCCAAGGCCTAAACCAAGATCAGATAAGCACCCGGAAAACACCGCTCTTGAGACCGAATGATGATACAACCAAACATCCAAACATCCATGACTCCGGCTATCACTGTTATCATTGCCTTGATTTCACCGTTAGTTGAACGACCATCTGTCAAGGGCTAATGGTAACCCCGGTTCTAGACATAACTCCGCACGTCGTCGCAGCCCGTGCCTAGGAATTTTCGCAACTACCCAGAGTACTAGCACGTCGTCGCAGCCCGTGCTTGGAACGTCGTCGCAGCCCGTTCCAACGTACTCTTGCTTTGAGCATGCTAGAACCTTCAATAACGATGAGGTCTCAGCCTCCTAGTCATCCTCCTCGACGACTATTTCCATACTAGCTCAAGCGCCTCTCAAGCTAACCATTATCAACCAACTCGTATCGCATCATCGAGTTATCAACATGCTTGGGATGATCCCGTCTGGATTAAACCAAGGCTATCTCACATCATGCTTCGCTTTATCGCATCATAGCAAAGTCTCATCTCAACATCATGGCTTGCCTCATCGCATCATGGCAAAGTCTCATCTCAACATCATCTAATCCATACATATGAGCTTCAACATCCGCTTCATATGCCACAAGCAGCTTTCACCATTCAAGAGCCTTTCCACTTAGCTTTTGAATTATCATAATCCAACTTGATCAAATCAAGCTATATATCAACTAATCAATCAAATCAAACATTAATCCAAGCAACCAATCATTCAAACAAGATCTAAATAAACAATTACAATGATAATGGCAATTTCGTAAATAAATGAGCATAGATCTAACATACATGAATCATGGGTTTTTAGCATAGATTTAACAAATATAAATCATGGGTTTTGTCTCTAAAACTTGATGAATGAACTTGTATAAGTAAACATCTTCATAAGTAATGGATCTACACTTGGATCTAAAGAAATATGCATAAAATCACTATCTATAACACTTCAACAAACCACCAATCCAATATACTCCTTTGGGTCTGCGTGAGAGATAATCACCACTCACCAAATCACCCAAACACTTCAAAAACTATCAACTTCAGATCTGGACAGCAAGGATTCAAGCTTGATTCGTCGAAATCCCGCTTGAAACGATGAAATCTAGCTTGGTTGGATGAAGATCTTCAACTTTGGCTCTTGGATCTTCGATCTTGAATGGATGTTAGAAATAGATTGGAATGGAGAAAAGAAGTGAAGAAATGTTGTAGTCGAGCTCTCAAAATGGCAGCACTTCGTCGCTTCAAAAACCGGTGCCAAAAAGTGAGCCAAACTCTTCTATTTATAGGCTGAATTTCCCTTAGGTCGTAACTCGTAGGTTCGGTTTTAGGTCGTTGCCGACCTAAGAAATCTCCGACCTAACTAAGTCGTCTACGACTCATAGAATCCCTACAACTTACGACCTACCCACTTCACGACCTAACAACCCCAGGGTCACATGAGTTAACACACGGCCGACCTAACTCCTATACGACCTAAGAACCTACCGAGTCAACGACCTACGACTCATCACTAAGTCGTTCATACGACTTAGCACTCAACAGCTTAACATCATCACGAGTTAACAACCTTACGACCTAACTGTGTTACGACTTACGACCTAAAACAAACACGACTCAAGCTATGACGACTTAACAGCCTTGCGAGTTACGACTTAATTCTAATACGACCTAAGACCCACAGCATCCTAACTAAGGTCGTCTACGACCTAACACACTCACGACTCGTCAGGGTTAACGACATACGACTTATCGTTAAGTCGTTCCAAACGACTCACGACCAAAGCACCTTAACCCGCTAACCTTTAGGTCGGTCCAAACCTTAACTCGGTCAAACTCTATAAGTCGGTCATCCTATAGGTCGTTAACTCCACTAACTCGCTCACGACCTAACTCCTCAAGGTCGCTGCAACACTTTAGGTCGTAACCCAATAACTCGTAACTCGTGCACCCTCCTAAGTCGGTTACGACCTAAAACTCCACTATCTCGTTAACTCGTACACGACTCATCTCTTAACCCGTTAACTCCTCTAATCCAACCTAACTTCCACACGGGTCAATTCCTTTCGAGTTAAAAACGTACGACTTAAGCTATAGATGCCATAAACAATACTAATGACCTGTAAATTCTACAATTTATCGACACGTAAAATACGGGTCGTTACAAAACTGAACAATAATAAACCTGCAAGGTCATACAGTATAATAAATATCTCTAGGGGAGATAACACAATCATCAACAAGAGATGAATCATATAGAACAAGCCTCATATCATTGGCAACATATAGAAACAAAGGATACAATTATCCCAAAACAAGCCAGAAGGCAATAACAAATACCCATAAGGTATACAAGTTCCACAAGGTAATCGCTATACTCCATGCGGCTCAAAAAGACCAACTCCGAAGGGCGATACCAAGGGAATATACATATCAATGAAACATCATAAAATTTGCTCGAGCTCAGTACTGTACAAACAAGGATCCATAAGCCCGAAGACTCCAAACCCAAGTATCACCCATGTGGCACATAAGGCCAACATCAGAGCGAAACTATATAGGGCAACAAACCTAGGGAGACAGTCCGAAGACACTATCCCAGAGGCAACAAACCGTAGTGGTGAAGGTCGAAGACCCAGTACTGGACACCACTAACTGGCGGAATGTGTCACAACTCTCGAAAAGGAATCCGAAAAGTGTTAACGTATGTCCCATAACCACTCGTTCGCACTAAACGGTTTACTATCCGTCAGTCCCTTTCACACTCAAAGCAGTACAAAGTTTACCTCATATCATCGATAAACCAAACCCGAAGGTCAAAACAATCAATCGAATAGGTCGAGGATTAATTGGAAAGATAAACGCACAGATTCATGGTCCGTGTTTTGCCCAACCATTTAATCACCCTTCCACTTCGTTCGAAGTGCGAAAGTGTGCGTTTTAAATAGAATTTATAAATTAGAGAAGCGAACTTTTAAATGCGATTCGAGAGATTATTTTATAAAAACCCGTGGATTAAAATTAAAAGGAACCATCAAAGTCAAAACAATTGATAATCATACATGGGATCATCATGAATCGATTCAAATTGGAAATTCAATCCCAAAGGCAAAGTGGGCTGAAACAGCAGGTTCAGTCGACTGAACAGAGTTTTCAGTCGACTGACCCTATACCTGGAAATTTTCCAGGTTTAAGAAACTTTCTGTTTCCAGGTTCAGTCGACTGAACAGAGTTTTCAGTCGACTGAATCATGCCTGGAAACTTTCGGGTTCCAGGTTCAGTCGACTGAACAGAGTTTTCAGTCGACTGAATCACGCCTGGGCTGTTTTTTAGCCTTATTCAAATGAAGAGCAAACTCTTCCAAAATGCAATCGGACGAACATTGGCTCTAAGGGCTTATGCCAATCGACAACCCGGCCCTATATGTTCCTCGATGCATCACCAAAACATGATCAAAACATCAAAGTTAGAATTTCAAAGATTTGAACCCAAAACACTAAAAATTGGAATATTCCCCAATTCAACCCAAACCAAATGCAAGTACATATGAACAAGGTGTTAGCAATTCATACCCAACATCAATGAAATCAAGAGAAGTAGATGTGAGTTCAAAACTCACCTTTGTACACAAAACAAAGAAGATGAAGAAGCACAATTGCAAGGAATCAACCAACTACACTCCACTTCAACACTACAAGCTTCAATCTAGAATCAAAGCAAGTATTTCCTAAGTTAGGGTTAGGAAATTACTGAAATTGAAGAGGAGTAAAGATGGAGAAGGTGGAGATGAACTTACTAATGGATTCTCTTTGATTTTGGAGCAAGAATCAAGTTACAAAGGAGAACTAGGGCTTGCTAATTTCTATTTCTCTTTCCTTTCCCCCATTTCAGTTTTTAGCTTAAGAAATAAAATGAAATGAAGAGAGATGAGGGGAAGGGGCTGAAGTAGAAGGTTAAGTGAGTTAGCTAGCCAATGGGCTGAACCCAAACTCAAGCCCAAGTAGAAAAAGGGTCATATTTCAACTTACTCCAAATATATCAAAGATTATACTCAAAAAGATCGCAAACGCCCTTTTGGAACCAATGGAGGTAGTTTCGAGTTCCAATTTGGCCATTTGCAGAAAGTAACATTTCGGACCCCAAAATCCGAATAACGACGCTATATTTAAATCAAACATTTAAATATAAAATCGTTAAATATGCGGGTTGTTACAATATCGCTATATTTGGGATCGAGCAACCCAATTTCCAAAATAGTCTCGAAATGCATGAAATTATGATCCAAAGGCACTGTCTTGAATTTTGACAAGACTAATGTCATCGGGACTAGAAAAATAAGATGGTACACACCAATGAGTTTCGCAGCGATTCGACATCCCATGTGATCGTATGAGCTCAAAACCTGTAATCATTTAATTTGAGAAATCAATTTAAATAAATAAATAAATATATGTATAATTTAATATATAAAAAGACCCCAAGTATTTTCTGCCTTAATTTTTCATTTCCCTCCTTTTGCTTCCCAATCTCCTTCTGCTGTAAACTAAGAGAATAGCCTCCACCTTCGAAAATCCAAATCTAGAGATATGGACTACGAAAAATCATGAATCTGTATCCATTGAAATTGTTACAAGGATTGCTTCAAATCCATATAAGATTTAGGGGGTGCGGCACATCTCGGTCGAGATCGATGTTTTAGGGGTCAGACTAGGGTTCGACATTGACGATGGGCGAGGGGGAGATAGGAGAAACGGAGGCCACGACCATCTTTCTCTTCGTGGCAGGCTTCTTTCGACACCAACCATTCAAGCTCTGATGCTTTCATGAAATTCAAGACATATAGAGGGTGTTTGTGCAAGTTGCGACGAAGAAGAGGGAGCTGAAATCATTGTGGCGACGTCCTTTGTGGAGCACACATATAGCGAAGTGTGTTGCAATTGATTGTTCGTTGAACCATTGAGTGTAGAGGGATATTGGTGGAGAATGGGTGTGCGTGTGTATATGTATCTTGGTGCACATGTTTAGGAAATGGATTTGGTGAACTGAGAAGATGATTTTAGTAGAGGATTACGGACTATTGAGGAAATTAAATCATTTATTATCCAAATTAATCTCATTCCGTATTTAATCCATATCTCTTTCATACGAGATTGAATTGAGACACGGTCTTCATCGTTGCACTCGTAGTGAGATTATCTATGACATAGTATGGGGCTTGGAATAGATTAGGACACTTGTGAATTTACGATTCAGGTGAGTGGAATTATAAATTTGAATTTATATCTCAGTATAAATACTCGTAATTTTATATATTGAAAAATATTACCTTGTAGAGGTAGAAAATAAATATATATGAAATTATTTCCCCACTCGTTTGGGTAAATATTTGGGGTAATTAATTAAAATCCCATATATTTATATTATGTTATATTCGTATCGAATAAGGTAAGATAGCAAAGATATTGATTTATAGTATGATTATATATTAATTAAACTCTAAATTATCTTTATTAGTAATATAAATATTATTTTATATTTTATTACTAATAAAAAATTAGAAAATGACTTTGAAAAAAATACTAAAGGGCTTAAAAATGATTCGTAAGCTAATTTGTATTTTATAAAATAATGGGACGATTTTTATAAAATAACGCAAAAGAGATTTGAATTTCATTTCAAGGAATTAATAAATAAAGGTAGGATTTTATTATTAAAAAATTGAATTCTTTATTTAAATATTAGTGTACATTTATGGAAATATCCACATGTGTATATAATTAAGTTATGAGCAATCTCATTTGGCCATAGCAACCACTGGGTATGCTAAGTTGCGGGAGAGAGTACCGAGTCGAATGACCACTCCGGTGAAGCTCAAAATGTGATTTGTGAAGTTTTACATGTTTGCATATATGTGTGTAAATATGTGTGCATGAGAGGGTATGTAGACACATTTGTGAGCAGCATGTGAGGCGAGAGGGTCAATTGGGTTCATTTTGATATGTTAGAGATGGCCCGATTGTTATATTTTTCCGTAGAACTCTACATGTGCAAAGAGTGGATTTTGGTATCAAAATCAATTTTCGTATACTTATGGATTCCCCTTCCAAAATGTAAAAAATTGAACCCCGATGGAAGTTCGATGGGGTAGAGTCAGGCTCTGGAAGCAAGGCAACTCATCGGACGAAATGACGGAAGAAACGACATGCGAATGGATGCCCGGAGGGGAGCTTTCTCCCTTTCTAGGTTCACGGCCTAGGAACAGTAGGTTTTAGTAAACTGAATGGAAGTTGACTGAACGTGAGTAAATTTGAGTATGAGGGGGTAACCTTAAAACAGAAGACAAGGGGATAAATCTCAATCAATTGAAATGATCCTGTAACAGCCCGCAAATCCGTACCCCTTGAGTCAGCACTATTCTACCTAAATCAAATCAAGTTGTACAACAATACGAACCATTTGGGTTAAAGAAGAGGAGGTAGAAGAAGAAAATAGAAAACAACATCAGAATCTAACCATCGCAGCGGAATAAAATATAATAGATAATAAATAAGCTTTACTCAAAGATCAAATATATCAGTATATATATTACATCATCAGAGTACAACAATCAAAGTTCAATATCAATAACATACAACTGGATACACAACAACTCAATACAGCGGAATATATATAGGTATATATATACATATATAAACAAATACGGAAGTACGTATCGTCATCAGCTCGTCTCCTGAGCTCCACAACATCATATCCTGTATCCTATAATACTCGGTCTGATCCGAGCATTACAGTTAAATATCACCCGAGTCAATCTGGAATACCAGCTTGAGAAAATCACACTCAAATGATTATTAAAGTTTCAAAAATCCTTTGAAAATAAAAGCATCTCGTAAGACCATGCCACTAATAAACATGTCGGGTTTTTATCTTACGATAGCTAAAACAATTTTTATAGAAATCCTCTGATATTATAATAGGGTCTATATACAAATACTTATAAAATACCCGAAATTGTTACATTATTAAATTCCAGCTACTAGCCACAGAGTGGGTAATACAAACAAAACTCGTACAAGGCTCGTAGGGAGAATGGATTTCCAACTAATGACTAGGCACTGGGGTACCACCTGTCACAGTACGTGGCCTAGATCACAGTACCGAGGAGTACGCCCACTCCCCTGCAGCACAAGACCGGGACTACCCCTTACTGGTTAATCCCGAGTGAGATCACCCCGCGGTTGGGATCAACAACCGCCCACTAAGCCGAAATAAAAAGGGATATCTAGACAGGGATGACCTCACCCTGCTTGGGTGCTACCCACCTAGTCTTGCCGCATAACCCCTGATTTTCAGTCATTCCCATTTGATGAGGCTTGAGGCTAAGCGTTACCTTTTTAGAACATACCCCTTAGAATGCCCATCGTCCACCTGACAATGTTTCGCAAGCATTCATCCATACAAGTCCGTCCCGGGTTCGAACGGAACCGAAGGCACTACTTCTACTACATCCATTTTGGAAATATCCTCAGGATTAGTAGCGACTAGCCCTTGCACGTCACTGCTCCATCTTCGAATCCAAACTCGTTTCCACGAAATGTACAAACCAGATCGAAGTGGTTTTCGAGAAATAAATCTCGATCCCGGTCTCTTCGAAACGATCAACGTATTCAGCCAATATTGATAGTCGGTTATTTAACTATCAAATAATATTCACAAACATCCATCAAACAATAAATAATTTCCCAAAATTATTTATTAATCTCAAAATATCTTCACAAGATATATTTTCACTTTTCAAACCCCTTTGAAAAACAGTTTTCAAAACTATTTTCCTTTCTCAGAATAAATTCCAAGTATTTCTATTTCCAGTGGAATCACCAACACAAAACTTTAGATTTTTAAAATAATTTAAAACACTTTATTGTAAAATATATTTAACATTTAATTTAGAAAAATTACTTTAAAACTTAATTTAAAATAATACTCTAGAAAGAACTAAAATAAGATTACCTTATAACTATACAATAGATATTCTTCTTTAAAATACCAAATCATTCTTTAAATAATTATTATGATAATAGATTAAAATAAAATACATACTTTGGAATTTACTTTAAAACATTCAAATTAAGACTACTTCAATAATTGCCTAAAAATATATACTATATGAATATTTGAAAATATGGTTACTTTATAAAAATATAAAAATAGGTTTTCGCTTTTAAAACAGAGTTACTAAGTCACCTTTTAAATAACTACTACAATAATAGATACGAAAGATATTTACTTTAGAATTTAAAAGATTAGACATAATAAATTTTCTAAAACATGCTTTTTAAAACAATAAGATTTTAACTTATATTTAAAAATTTACTTTGAATGTACTTGGCTATCCCGAGAAATATACTTCTCTTCACATTCTTCTTTAAAATTTCAATTTCAAACACTTGAATCAATTTCCAAATTGATTTCCAATTTACCCCCTTTTTATTCAAAATCTATTAATTTCAGATTTTATTTCTCAATTATGATTTAAAATACTTTAACTGAAAATTTCAATTTTTAGGTTTCTCAATTACTTCTTTATCCTTTTAAATAAATTTAAACTTTGAATTTTAAAATAATTCTTTATTTCTTTAATTGATATACTTAAGTTTACAATTCGTTAATTTCATTTTATTCAAAATTCTTTTTCTTTTCATACTCAAAATCATTTATTATTATTTTCATATTACTTCTATTTCTTTTCAATTCAGTCTTAATTTATTCAAATTATCTATAATTATTTCGCTTACAAATTTACTTCCTTTTAATTTCTCTCCTTTTAATTTCTCTCCAACAATCCAATTCATATATTTTGGTAATTCATTATACCCAAATATATCCAATCAAACCATAACATTCAATATTCCAATATAACTCATCATAGAATATCAACTAATCACAACAGAGAATATTAAATAATTTAAATCAATGATGAGGGGTCCACTTGGATCCCTCCAACCTGTTTTCCCTGCATCCACAACCGTTAGCACAATATAATTACCAATTCCAAAATATACCATACTATAGCACATCAATCAATTCAACCATTTTAAACAATTATTTAAATTTAATCATTTAAATTTAAATTCAACTTCAACTGAGTGAGATTAACTCACCTTCGATTCTCATTTGTAATCCACTTCAATATAGCCTTGGTTTACCCGATTTGACCTTGAAAAAAAAATTATACGGCTTTATTAATAATTTGAATTAACTAAAAATTTTTTATTATCATTTATTAGTTTAAGTAACTAAGAAATTTAGTTCAACCTGATAATTTCGCATCCATATTGTATACAAAAATTAATTATATATGCCAAACCTTATGTATATGTATATTTCCTGCTTTGAACCTTATATATACATACATATACATACATACATACATACATACATACATACATACATATATATAAAGTCTAATAAAATACTATCTCCTTTTTAACCTTTATATTAAAGCAAATTTATTTTATTACAGTAAACTATAAAATTTGATATTCATTTTTATATTATCATCCTATAATCGAAAAATTTCCTATATAAGATTTAAATTAAAACAACTCAAAATTTTATTTATTTTTACAAAACAAAATAACTTTATAATCATCTTGCTGTAATCTATTTTTTCTTCTCTGGATATAAGTTTTCTCATACAAGAATAAATGTAAATAAACAGAAAATACAACTCACCTCGATCGTTCGCGCTCACGGCACTCCATCTCGAAGCTCACGTTCTCAGAAACCCTACGCGCCATCATTTCCTCGTCGCTGCTGACGAGGACACATGCCCAAAATTGAATCGTCGATGTTCACCTCGTCGCTTGCCTTGCGCGCGGCGGAGCTCAACTCTGCCCTTCTCGCGCTCGCACCCCATACGACATAGCGCCGGCTGCCAACGAACACCTCGCTTTCCTCCAAACTCGTGAGCAAATCCCTCACGAATTGACGCGCAGCTCGAAAATTCCCATCGCCATAACGCGATTAGTTTCCTTGATTTGAAATTTATTTACGAAGTCGATTGTTAGCGTGATGGAACCGATTTGAAAAGCTCGGCCCCCCTTTTTCTTCTTTTGTCAATATTTTATTTTTATTTTTTTCTTTCTGCGATTGAATAGAAGTGAAGAGGGACGACATTTTTACCAAGGAGCTATATTTTTTTTTCCTCTGAGATCAGAATAAAAGGCTCGTAGTGCTTAACAGAGAAAAGGCTGTCGCGTGTTGGAGAAAAAGGCTACAGGATGGTCGGCTAAGCGTACATAGGTATAGGATAGGGTGGCTGAGTTGATTTTTTATTTATTTTAATATTATTAAAATTTCAAAATATCTCGTTACACATAACGCGAAATCTCGAACCCCGAATTAGACATGCCGACAGGCGATTATAAGGTTTTACCCGTATTCCGAACACGATAGAACGTGCTTCAGAACCTAATTCGATCGTATGCACGAGTTATAGAAGAAAACGATCAGCTTTAAATTAAACCGATTAGAATAGTATCTAAGCGTTTGGAGCTGCCAGGGTCAAACGACAACTCCGATCACTACAAAAGTTAAAATTCGATAATAATTCAATATTACGGACCCAATGGAACTGGTTTCGTCTAATTCCGAGACTGTGCCTCGGAAGGCTATTTTTAAATTCAATTTAAACTATAAAATTTCAAAACTGAACAAATCACTGTATAAATTTAATTTTAACACTTCTATTATCCTCAGTATTATCAATATAAATCTTTCAAGCCTTCAAATTATTTTTAATAGGCTAATACTCCAGATTCAACAATTTACCCAACTTCACTTATTTAATTTAATAATTCAATTATCAAATAAATTGTGATATTCGTAATTCAAGTTAAAATTGCTCTATTGAATATTTAAAATCAATTAAATATTCCGATTTTAAATGCTCGAAAATTCCGGGTCGTCACAGATCCCCAATAGACTAAATGCTAGGAAGAATTGTAACTTCAAGGAATTTCTTTGTCATTCGAGTGCAGTTCTTCGTAGTGTCATGGCACTCCTCCAGGAGGCTTTAGGCTAATTAGCAAGGTAGGACACAAGGCGAAGCTTGAAACTTCACCGTGTATGTTAAGTGATTTCTTTGAAATCAATAATGACTGGATATGGGGTCGTTACAATAATCGGTCATTTAATCACGTCCGACAGGCATGTATGATCGAATGGAGTAGATTCGTACATTCGGGGGTTGACCCCGGGGTATGTATAGTTAGATAAATTGTATCGATCTTATATTAGTGATCACACATCATATTGGCCTTATATTAGTGGCCATGCCTATTATTGGATCCTAATAGACGCCAGGGTACGTTGTTGTGCTGGATCTATTTATTATGGGATCATTGTAGATGTCTGGGTATGTTAGTGTGCTAACTTAACTTATTATAAGATTGTGATAGGTGTTTGGGTACATCAGTGTGTTGGCTCTATCTATTATATGTTTGAAATAGATATCTGCATATGTTATGTACCGACTCTATTTATTATTGGATCATGATAGATATTTGAGTACGTTAGTGTGTTGACTCTACTTATTATAAGATCAAGATAAATGTCGGGGTACATTAGTATGCCGACTTTATTTATTATAAGACCGAGATAGATGTCTGGATACTTAGTATATTTACTCTATTTAGTATTAGATCACAATAATTGTCCTTTTTTGGCTATCCGTCAGTAATCACGGGTATTGATTTATATTCCTTAGCTATCTTCCATTGTATGTTGTGTGTGTGTTATTAATTGGCTGTTATTGCTATTACTGCATTTATTATTATTTTGTACTTCACAGTATATTTATATTATGACTATCATACTTTTGGATGTTGGGCTACTTTTATCATAGTGTGATATTTACATTTCAATTACATTATATTAATTGTGTTAACTTGTTGATTATAGGAGTGGAGTAGGTTACAATTACATTATACTTACGTCAGATCCTCTATTTTTAAGATGGGTTTATTATACTTGTTTATAGGCACTCTGGATTACTCCTGAGCCATGTTTGTGGAGAGGCCCAGCTGTGGTTTTGTAGTTCCTATTTTTTTATATTTATAACATATAGTATTTTAAGATAGTTCCCCTCATACCAAGCTTTATGTCCGACCTGCATTTGTTCTTTGTCTGCTTGTGTCATGCCAACACGCAGATACTTGATTGAGTAGTTCAAAAGTCAGGTGCTTTGGGATACGTCGGCCAGATGTTCAGCTAGAGCATTTTGGAAGCGTGGAATCAAAAAAATTTGATCTGCGTACTTGATATTGTAGTAGTACATGACATATGTTATTTATATATGAGACTTATTATATCATATGCTTTATTCTGACTCTTTTGTGTTGATATTTACTTATCATTTACTTCCACTAGTGCAATATCTTATATATTGTAATCCTGTTCTATTCATGCATATTTCATTTATCATATATTATCATTCCATAATGAGATTTTTTTGATATGCCTCGGTATTAATATTGGTTTTAAAATTTATTTCCTAAAAATATTTCTTTTTTGATATTAAAAAGACACGTGTTTCATTCGGTATTGATTTCAGGGTATTATGAAGGGCGGATTGTTAAAGAAAATGAAGTATCTACATTAGAAAAAAAAAATTTGCTAAATATTTCTTATCATAAATATTCCAAAAATATTATAGGTGTTTAAATTTCTGAAATTTTTCTCCAAAGTCTCCTTTGGGCAGCTAGTACTGGAAAAAAAATCTCAAACATTAAAAATAAATATACATGATTGAAACATGATCGGGATCACAATATATCAATCACAAACACCCTCATACGTAAACTATCTAATTATTTACTTATATATATAAACGAATGTCTTCGTTAACCCTAAAAGTATAAGGAAATTGAATTTGGCTAAGCTAAAGTTATCCTAGTCCCAGTTGCTAGGATGGAGTAAGCACCATATCGAAGCCATGAAGGTCTTATGCATGTCCAAAGTCAAAGCTAAAACCATGTTGCATGTCATATAAGAGTCAATAGTTCAAATCTTGTAGAGCAATCAAACTCAAGATTATGAGTGCTTTTGGAATTCGAAGCACGTTATGATGTAAGAATCACAAATGCCCTGGAACTCGAAAGCAAGCCATAATTCAAGTGATATTGTTCTTATTCCAAATAATGTTGAATATACAATGTCTTACATGCAATAGTTCAAGTGCTACAATCTGCTTTGAATACCCAATTCAATTTGGGGTTACAAGATTTTAAATGTAAGAAAAGAGACAAGAATGATTCCCCCTTTCTTTATTAACCCTAGGTCCATATTTGTAGGGGTCGAGAGATGCGGTATTGTTTCCATGTATCCATGTGGCATGCTTGTCTTCCAGCACCGATATTGATGGCGCATGGCACTATATCTTGGTTAGTGATGAACTTAGGAATGGTGTGCTAGCATTTTGCGTTTGTATCACCATAATTGTGTTCATTCATGACATCTGTTATTAGCATTCCTTAAAGGTTGATAGAGCACAAAATCACTAAAAATGACATTGGTAACTATTGTTATTAATAAGCGGCGACATTATCAACGAGCGATATGGATTTGAGTCGGCATTAACAAAAACCGAAATGGATGTGGAAGTAACGTTGATAGGAACCAACATCAATGTAAGAGCAGCATTGATAAAAGCCGGCATCAATTTCAAGCGGAATTGATAACATGCGACATGGATTATAAGGGGCATTGATAACATGTGATATTAATAATAAGCAACATTGATGATTGGGAGCTTTATTAGGAGATGGCATTGGAAAGATGCGATATTATTTTGAAGGGTGGCATTGGAATAAAGTGGTATAACTTTGATGTGATATTGATTATTCTATTTCATAAAGTAAATGCTTCATTGATAGTATGCGGCATCAATAGAGGTGGCGTCAATGTTTCTATAACATTGATGACTTACAATATAAGATCCTTCGACATCACTCATTCATTTTATGGGCGATATGCAGCATTGACAACCTTAAGCACTCTTAGCTTTACTGATATGAGATCATGACTATATTGCCATGCCTTATTCGTTGGAGTGATATTGGTAATAACATTTTCCCCTAGTATGAAGGATGTTTTAACTTTTCAAGTCAACATTTTTGGCATGGACTTTTTACACCTATTAACATTTTTTGAATCTGACCATTTATTTGAATCATTTCCAATGGCCTCTGCTTGCTTTCTTCCTCCTATAAATATTGAAGCTCCTTTTTTACTCCTCTCCCACCCGTAATTAAAAGCTTAAGAAAACAAAATTAAATCCCTTAAATTTCTAAAAATCTTAGTCTTTAGGTATTAAAGCTGAAATTAAGGTATGAATCTTATTCTAATAGATTAAATCGGCGAGGTTAATTCAAGTTTTTATTCGATTAACTGCTAGAGTTTAATTTTGGGGATTTTGAACTTAAATTGTTGCTTAGGTTTTGATATTAGATCTGGGTGGTTAATCTTCATGCTTTCGGTTAAATCAATAACTAATTATGCTTATCAACTGGATTAGCAATAAATTTCTTTATTATCCAGATGATTTACTTGATTAATCAATATTGGGCGACATTGATTTGGAAATGTGGGTATTTTTAGCGAGTAAATTATTAGACCCGTTACCTAACATAGCTTTTTTTGCTTTTCAAAATTGGTACTTTATAGCGTTACTTAGTAGTCAGAAATTGTTATAGTGCAAGATATTTATATCGCCATAGATATTATATATTATTCATGTTCCATGTTTTATTTCACGCTTTATTGATACCGAGTTGTTTTCATAATGCATTGATCCCATATTATATACTATAGAGACTTTATGCCGCATCTAACCAATGCTGCATTGATTTCATACTGCATTAATTCTATGGAGTGCTTGTATAATACTGCATAAATTTTATGTCACATGGGTTCTATGTCATATTTTTTTAATGCTATTCATGTAACACTTTATCAATGCCGCATTCATTTTGTAATGAAACTATTGTGACAAACTTATGGATTATTTATACTCTACAAATATATATTTTTTATTTATTTAAAATATTTCAGCATTGATTTGTCAACTATTTCAGCATTACTTATTGATGTCAGCTAATTCTTATTTTGATATTGAGTGCTATTGCGATATTGCGTTATAGCTTTCATGAGGGCTACTGATATGTTGTTTGATATTGATTTATAAATTCATTGATTTAATCCTGATATCTTAGATACATTTAGGATAATTAACTTTTACGCAACCATAATTTTACATTTTTATAATGATCTTTACATTAACTCATACACCTTTAATTGATTAAAAGCTTAAGTATTCTATGAGTTTAATATTATTATTCAATGGTCATCGACTTGTCATGCGTACTATGTTAGTTCTTAGTTCTCTATCATCTTGGTATTATGACTTGGATGTTATATGGATTGATTTATCCACCTTTGTTTAGCATGCAGAAACTTACTATGATTATTTTAACCGTCATACTTATGATGTGGTGTAATACCACTTGGAAGGCAAATGAAAAGAAAGAAAATGATCACAAAAGCAGTCAAAAAGGATGCTAAGAGCTTGAAAGCCTCTCCGTCTTCTAAGAAAGTGGATAATCTTCTTAACCAGTCATTTATTACCACTCAAGAGGAAGTAGATTTCATCCTTAAGCAATTTGGAATTGAAGGAATATAAGCTATTCCAGCCAGTGGTCTCGACAGAATTGATAACCCTCCATAAGGGTTTTTCACCTTCACTGCAATCCACATATGGCATACGACATATCTTCCTTTTATGGCTTTATCTTAAGATTCCTGGAATGCTTGATTATTGCTCCAATTCAGTTACCTCCAAACTCATATACTTACTTAAATTGCTTGGAACTTCTTGCTAGGGAAGCTAAACTTCCCTCCTTAAATGCTGAAGTTCTTCATTACATAGCTTGACCTGAAAATATCAATGTGTAGCAGGGTAACCCATTGTACCAAATTCATCCACTCTTGAAGAGCTTAATTACCAATGCTATCGGTAAAACCAAGGACTGGGAGACCCAATTCTTTCACATCAAATGCTACTCTAGGATTAGGGGAACTCTTTCTGTTGCAAGTAAGTTTCTATTCTATATTACCTATATCATATTCATCGCTTTCTTATAATAGGTATTTTCTTTTAGATCAGGCTCCTAAGTAGTTAAGCCCCACCGATAGTGAAACTGTCCATTCCTTAACTGCAGCATCTGAGAACATGGTTGATAAACTTATGCTTTTAACGGAAGCGAATCTCCATCAATATTTGACAATTCAAGATAATTATATAGTACTTGGAGAACCCCCAATGATGAAAGGAAATTCTCAAAAATTATCGTTGGTTACCAAAACAGAAATGATTTTTCCACTCTTCTCCAATTCAACTTGAGCCTACCGGTATATTTCAGTATAACTAATATGGAATCCCTAACATTATTATTTTATTAGCTATTATTTTCATTTATGGCTCGTCTACTCTTGTCATCGCTTCTAAAGAAGCAAGTGTTAAAGAGGATGCTCATAAAAAGCAAAAGAATAAAGATGAAGCTTCTGCTTTATCTTAGTTGAGCAAACCCATATTAAGAACTCTGTCGCTAGGGCCATTAAAGCACTAGAAGAAAAGAAAATAAGCAAATGATGTTCTTATCAATATTCCTCTTCCTTCTTAAAGTAAAAGCCCAAACTTGTGGATGACTTCATCCTTGTTACTGTAGATGAAGGGGAACATATAAACATCGATTCGAGTCCTAAAGCAACGAATTAGAATAAAGTTTCTGAGCAACCAAAGGCGTCTCAAACTCCCGAACCCCTTTTAGATATTGCTTTCCCACCTTTCCAATATCCATCAAACGCATGTGCGCTGATCTTGGTTCGTTTCTTTCTCGAGATGATTCTTTTCTTTCAAAGGCTCAGGATCAGCCTCATATGATGAATTTTGATGAACTTCTTCAATTGGCCATTTAATCTCCTTCCATTACTTCTTTCGGATCATCATAGCCTCTAATTTATTCTAATGATCACCTTTTCATCATTCTTAAACAGCTTATATCGGTATGTATTTACGTTTACTTAGTTAATTTCAACTTTATAGACCCCACTCCGATTTAGACTTATTATACATTCTAAGCGGGAGAGCATATTTTCTCTTCCAAAAAGCTTCTCAAGGGCCTTCCAATATAGTGTCTAAGCTTAAAGGAAAAACATCTTTGATTAATAATGGCATGATTGAAGTGTTGCAGCAAAAGATGAGGCTGTTCTTGAAAAGAATAAACTCACTTCCTCTCTTGATGGCAAAGAAAGCTAGGCAATTATTGGAAGAAGTAGAAGTGAAACACTTGAAGGCTGACCATGAGAAGGCTAATAAACTCAAAGTAGATAACGAAAAGGTAATCGAAGAAAAGTCCAAGTTATCTAAGAAGAACAAATCAATAGAACATAGGTTGCAAAGGAAGACCAATATCCTAGCTTACTCAAATAACATCATTATTGATGCTAAGAAAAAAATCACTTCCTTTCTTAATATATTCTCCCTAAAATCATTGAAAAGTGCTACGAAGATGCTTTGTTTGTGGTGTATGCCAATAATATCTGATAATTCTTAGACTTGGACTTTTCATTCCTTTCGGATAGGAATAGGAAGTTTAAAAGTAGTCTTAAGCTAAAGAAGGACAAGAAGAATTTCCTACAGAAGAGGAAACTAATGCTGAAAAATGGCTAACAGTTGACGATCCTCCAGTTGATGAAGAAACAAAGTCTTATGAGGAGGAAGAAAATGATGATAAAGGTGATAATGATCATGATGATGGCAAGGATAATAATAACAATGACGACAATGGTCGTGCTGATGGAAAGGGTCGCTCTGGACCTTTAGATGGAAAGGATGGATCACGAGATGTTAACCTGGACTCAACAGTCCAAGACATAGAGACCTTTGATATACGTAATCCTTTTAAGAAAGATTCTCCACAGAAGGATAATGCTCCCCAAAGTCACAAATCCAAAGGGAAGGAGCAGATTTCCTTACCTCAAATTCAACTTTCTTAGGAATGCATTTCCTTATTTAAATGTTTTAAATTATCAAATAGCTCTTAGTTAATACATAATCGTTTTAGTCAAGGAAGAACTTGAAATATCATTATGAAGTTATGCTCAAAAAGAAATGAATGGAAATAGATTGACTAAGTAGGAAGTTGGATAGAAAATTGATAGAGCATAATGATTTGTCTGAGATGTATAAGAGTCTTGCTGCTAATGCTTCAAAATTAAGATTTTCTAAAGAAAGGCAAGTTGCTCCACCATGAAGAAAGCATGCCTTCATGGGGGAGACTTTTCACAAAGAATGCAGAGCCGATAACCCTCTTTTAGATGTTAATCGATGATAAGAATGCCCTAGATGAGTTTCTCTATGGAGTTTTGTTGCGACCCGGATTTTTGATACATGTTATTTGAATAGTTAACTGATTTTGAATATTAACGTATTATTTTATCAATCAAATAACAAATTATGATATATGGGATATTGGTGTATATAAATATATGTATATATATATTGTAGAGGATTTAGTTTAAAATTTAAAAATCTAATTTCTGAAATAATTAAATAAACTTCACATTTCAAAATATTTGATAATATATATATATATATATATATATATATATATGTATGTATGTATATAAAAAACTTGTGAAAAAAGATTAAAAAAATAAAAAAATATTAATAATAAAGAAGATAAATTCATGTAAGTGGATTTTTATATATGTGTGTATATACATAACTTAGGATATAAAATTTAAAATAATATATATATGTATATATATATATAAGAATTGTTAACCCACCTTTCGGCAAGGCCACAAACATGCGGATTTAACTAAAACAACTTCATGACTATCGAGGTTGAAATATGGTGGATTCGGTTCAAATGGATGATGTTCACTTGGATAGATGATAGGTGGTTTAGTCGGATTGAAATGTTCGAAGTGTTTGGAGTTCTACCTTGTGGCTCGTCCGTTCGGCATGGCAATATCCAGTCGAGGTGTGGAAGTTCGGGAAGGTCGTTTGGTTACGGCTCGGCATTGCTGCTCGGCATTGGAAGTCGCTCGTTATTTCCGCTCAACATTGGAAGCCGCTCGGCATTGGATGTCGTTCGACATCGTACCTCGCTCGGCATTGGAAGTCGATCGGCATTGGTTGTCGTTCGGCATCATACCTCGCTCGGCATTGGAAGTTGCTCGGCATTGCCACTCGGCATTGGAAGTCACTTGGCATTAGATGTCGTTCGACATCGTACCTACCTCGGCATTGGAAGTCGCTCGGCATTGGTCGTCGTTCGGCATCGTACCTCGCTCGGCATTGGTTGTCGTTTGGCATCGTACCTCGCTTGGCATTGGAAGTCGCTCGGCATTAGATGTCATTCAGCATCATACCTCGCTCAGCATTGTGCCTCGCTCGGCATTGGACGTCGTTCGGCATTGAACATCGTTCGACATTACGGCTCGGCATTGGAGGTATGTGGCTTGGTGGAAGGTCGTTCGGCATTGCGGCTCAGCATGGGCGGTTCGGCAAATGCTACTCGGTCAGGAACAAAGGATGTACATGGCTCGGGCATTGGTGATGAAGGCCGGTCGGCATGTATCGATCGTAATGAAAAGCATGGCTCGGCTATGGCCTAGGTGGGCTCAAATTACTCAGGAGGCCCAACTACCAGGATTTGCCTATAAATACAACATGTGGGGGTTCAGAAAAGGGAATTTTCTTCTGGCTCTCTGACTTTCTATTTTTTAAGGCTAAGACCATTTTGTAACTGTAACTTATTCTTATATCAATAAAAAGAAAACTTCTGGAGTAGCCGTAAGCCGGAGTTAGCCGAACCACTATAAAACCTATTGTTCTTTGCTGCTTTCATTTTAATTTTAACTGTTCTTCACATTATTACTTTCTACATAAAATCTATCTGTGAGTTGTGATTGTTATTTGGTGCTTTCAATTGGATTTGGTTGTTAGTGACCAATTTTGGCACTAACATTTTGGTGCTTTCACTGAGAAGCAAGCACTCAGGGATTTTAGAGCTAGGAACTTGGATTCTAGGAAGCAATGGCTAGGCCATCAATAAGAAAGCAAGTAACAGAAAGAAGCAATCAGAAGGGAAGCCAAGAGGCTTCCTCTGGAGCTAGAGCAGGTCAAGCATCCATCTACATCACTAGAGAAGAGATGGAAGCAATGTTGAAAAGACAAGAGAAGATGATGCAGGCTCTTCTCAGACAATTTGCACAACCAGGAAATGCAGGAGCTCAGATCCATGGAACCGGATCAGAAGTGCTCAACCAGCAAGCAGGGGGAATAGCTCAGCAGGGGGCAACCCCCAATCAGCAGACGGCTATCAATCTGGATGGATCTCGACTCAGAGGAATACCACCAGGAAATGTTGGACCAATCAATGGAGGGATACCAGATGACGCTGTGAAACCTGACACCAATAAGAGTGCAGGAGTACAATATGAGGAGTATATGCCAAAATTCCCTTATGAACTCGAGGGGCAGACCAGAGGCAACTGACAAGGATTACAGCTTGGGGACAACGATAGACTAGCGGAGATGGTCAGATGGGTTGTGAGAGGTGATTACTAGACAAAGACTTGGAGGATGTGAATAGGAGTTCCTTTACTCCTACTATCAGGAAAGCTAGGAATCCACCGAACTTTAAGCTATCAACATTGGATATGTATGATGGGAGAATGGATTCCACCGTTCACCTGACGAGGTACATGAGGCATATGGAGGTACTCGGGGGAATCAGATGAGGTCATGGCTCGATGCTTCCCTTTGTATTTGACGGATATCACAGCTATGTGGTTCAGACAACTGGAGAGTGGTTCTATCGGCGCATGGACGAAGATGATTGAAAGGTTTGTGAGACAGTTTCAGGTCCATACAATCAGACCAAAGAACGTAATGACCTTGACATTGATGAAGCAATGGAAGGGAGAGTCGCTAAGGAACTTCTTAACCAGATTCAACGCAGCAGTAGCCTTAGTATATCGACTTGATCGGTCAATGGTTTTGATGGCAGCAGTCTCAGGAATCGCGGATAATTCGAATTTCAAGATATCATTAAAAGGGGACAGGAGGATGCGCAGAAAGGTTCCTGTGACAGGAGGATGCGCAGGCTGAGAGAATAGGAAGAGAGGCTGAAGCTTATGCAGTGAGGGGTGGAGGTCCACCCGGGAAGGATCCAAGTAAAGACAACAAAGGAAAAATGAAAAAAATGGCAACAGTGGCTCTTCGAAGAGGCCTCGAAGGGAGTCAAAGTTTTCTTCTTACACATATTTAGCTGAGACTCTAGAAAGGATCTACTTGGATACTCGAGGGTGCCTCCAATATCGAAGGCCGACAAAGAGAGCCTTCTGAATACGAGCGGGCATCGGGAAAGCATTGCCTATTCCATGAGCTAGAAGGGCACAACACAAACGACTGCAGGAATTTGAGAGATATCATGGAGGAGTATTTAAGGAATGGTCACCTGCAATAGTACATAAGGAATCGAGCTATGGTAGGGGAGCAGGAGTGGCCACCGTCTACCTTGAACGATGGTGGTACTGGATCTGGTCAACGTCGGTTTGTTATAAACTGAATGGTTTTATGATTTATAATAAGTAATAGTATCCAAAGTAATGCGGCTAGGTCATTTACACAAGTACCGGATCGAGGACGGTCCCTAGGCGTGCTCTGAGACGACGAAAAACCATACTGCTCGGGTCTATGAAATCCTGTTTTCTTTCTGTGTTTCTGCAAATTCTGGTTTCCTCTTTGGTACTTTGGACATTTACTTTTCTTTGGTATGGTTTGGAGTTTGGATTGAACTCCGATTTGGTAGGTTTTGTGGTTTACTATTTTGGTTTGGATGTTTGATTTTTGAAATGGACTTCTGGTTTTCTGATTGAATTCAGATCAATGTAATAAACAGATTAGGTTTTACGATTACTGTCCCGACCGGAGAGACGGGGTAGTAATCGCGAGTTACAAGTCCCTTCGTCGGAGAGCGATGGAATGGACTCGGACAGGATATCAAAGTCCTTTGCTGGAGTGCCAAGGCTGGTGAATGTCAAAGTCCTTGGACGGAGTGCCGAGGCCGGTGAATGTCAAAGTCCTTGGCCAAAGCGCCGAGGCCGGTGAATATCAAAGTCCTTGGCCAAAGTGCCGAGGTCGGTAGATATTAAAGTCCTTGGCCGGAGTGTCGAAGCCAGTGAATATCAATGTCCTTGGCTGGAGTGCCGAAGCCGGTGAATATCAAAGTCCTTGGCTGGAGTGCCGAGGCCGGTATATATCAAAGTCCTTAGCCGGAGTGCCGAGGCCGGTAAATATAAAAAGTCCTTGACCAGAGAGTTGAGACTGGAGGACATACAAGCCCTTAACAGGAGAGTCGAGGCTGGAACAGGATAACGCGACCCGACGCGGTCTATGGATTTGAGATTAAACCCGAAGAGGTCATGGATTTAATAATATGGTTAAGAACAGGATGTGGACTCCGTATATCGGATTTGGGGCTATTCAAAACACACCTTCCAATAGTAAGGCATGTTTCGGGGGCAAATGTTAATCCGCCTTTCGGCAAGGTCACAGACAGGCGGATTTAACAAAAATAACTTCATGACTATCGAGGTTGAAATATGATGGATTCGGTTCAAATGGACGATGTTCACTTGGATAGATGATAGGTCGTTTGTCGGAATGAAGTGGTTCGATGTGTTTGGAATTCTACCTTGTGGCTCGACCATTCGGCATGGCAATGTCCGGTCAAGGTGTGGAAGTTCTGGAAGGTCGTTTGGTTGCGGCTCGGCATTGCCGCTCGGCATTGGAAGTCGCTCGACATTGCCGCTCGTCATTGGAAGTTGCTCGGCATGGGATGTCGTTTGACATCGTTCCTCTCTCGGCATTGGAAGTCGCTCGGCATTGGTTGTCGTTTGGAATCGTACCTCGCTCGGCATTGGAAGTCGCTCGTCATTGCCACTCGGCATTGGAAGTCGCTTGGCATTGGATGTCGCTTGGCATTGGATGTCGTTCAGCATTGAATCATACCTCGCTCGGCATTGGAAGTCGCTCGGCATTGCCACTCGGCATTGCCAGCGTCTCCTTTGCGCGGCTAGCTCAGCACAACTACAAAAGGCCTACACGGGCTCCCAAATCCAAAAGGAAACAAAAAGCCAGGTGGCTCGATCCAAAAACCCAATCAAATTTCATACCAAAATTTAAATACATACCTTTTGTCGGGCAATTCATATTTATCTTCTAAAATCAAAATCAATTCTCTTTTCCCTTTATATTACATGCATATCTTACATAGCAACATGTCCAATCACAATATTCAAAAACATTTTATTGACTTCCTTACCAAATGTCAATCTCTATTCATCCAAATATTAACTTAGAATATATTTGTAATACCAAATTTCAATTTCCCATTTAAGAATTTACCACTCCCTTCTTAAGTTTAGTATACGCATTCTACACGCTTCTTTATTTGTTTTCACTTTACCACTTTAGTTTATATCTATTTCTATTCAAATTGATTCTTCCATTACCATATGAATTCAATTTATCTTTAACATTGAATATTTAAATTTTATTTTCCATTTATAACTAATTCATGTCATTACTTTAAGTAGTTTCATTTACCAATTTGTTTCGATTTCCAGTTTGAAATCGTATTATCGTTAACAAAATTTTCAAAAATTTTCAAAAATAATCTAACAAAATTTTGGCAGAGTCTCCCTTGTACGGAGGAGCTTTTCCAATTTGACACAATATATAGATATATATACATCTACCCACATGGTCGGAAAAATCAAAAACAGTTCATATTTCTTATTTTTATTGCGTAGGCATACCTTATTTAGCATTTTTAAGCAAGTAGCTTATTTATTTAGCCGTTAGCGCAACCAAATCCAGCCACACGGCTTCCAGGTACCTGTACTTACTCAATTTAAACATGTAGGTGCCATATATATGAAGTTTAACAATATTTCACTTATTTGCAATAGTTATACCCATGAATTCTAAAAGAAATTCACTCCAAACATTTTTCCATAAGCAACTTATACAGTTTTCATACTAATTCTACTGTTCAAATTATTTTATAACCATTTTCATTCAATTTGAATGGTTTTCAACCCATTCATATACAACTTCATCAATTTGAATGGTTTAAAACTCAATCGCTTACATTTATTTTATTTTTAAGCAAACCGAACTCATGTTTAATTCGATTGACCTCAAAATCAATTTACTTACTGCTATCAATTCATAGCATTTTAATTACTTCCATTTACATCAAATGACACTTTATTCTATGCAATTTGATGAGATCTATGTGAATAAGTACTTATGTTTTATAACCAATTTAAATTGATTTCAACTCAATTTATACTTAATTCTATTTCATTTTTAAATTCATTCACCATCCATATATTCTCATTTTCATTGCATTTTAAATTCGAACCCATTCACTTGCATTTCATTCCATATTTGTTTACTCCAAACTATTTTATTTAGCTCGAAGACAATCCGGGCTATTCCATTCAATATCCATTTCAATTTTATTCACGATCTATTCATTTGTGATTCATTTAAAACCATTCTATTAACTTGAAAACATTCTATTTTCCTTATTGTCTCTAGTTTTTTTTTGTTTCTTTCAATTCCTTAATAATTTAAATGGTTTACAATTATTTATTTAAGAATTTCATTACATTACATATTATCGGTAACTCACCGAATTTTATTTCGATTAAAATTTATTTCCACTTGATTTAAATCCAATCCAATATCACTAAACTTAGTTTAAGTTGAATCCAATTCAACTCCCCCATCTATTTAGCTTAAGTCAATTTACTTCAATTTTATTCAAATTTTATTCTTAAGCTCATTTCATCTTACGAGTAAATTTTTCTCTTCCATTCAACTTAATTCTATCTCAGTTAAATCTCATTTTAAATCTACAATTTCTTTTGATTAGTTATTATAAAATTTAACTTTCAGATTCAACTCGTTCAATTCATTACATGGCCATTTCCAATTATATTTAATTTGTTAACACTTCAAATCAAATTTTAATCAAGTTCTGATTCCACCATTCACTTGTAATTTACCATCCAATTTTATTAACTCACAATTTAACTTCATTCTCAATTCATTTAATTAATTGCAAGGCCACTTTCAATTATACTTTCTTCACTAATGATTCAAGTCGAATTAGATTTATAACTTGAGTTTTATTTCCAAACTTCATCATAAACTCACAATTCAATTTCATTAA
Organism: Allium cepa; assembly: GCA_030765085.1. NCBI lineage: Eukaryota > Viridiplantae > Streptophyta > Magnoliopsida > Asparagales > Amaryllidaceae > Allium > Allium cepa. The sequence continues at coordinate 685,742,639 of CM060932.1, read as the reverse complement.
CTAATTTATTATCTAATTAGTTTTTCCCTGGTTAAAATTCAACACTTGATTTTTTTTTTAATTCCAAATATCACTTCATTTAATTTTCTTAGTTCAATTTATTTAATAATTCAAGTTTGGATTTTCTTTTCATTTTCCAATTCATCAAAATATTAATTTTGGGTTTCTATCCTACTTTTTTTTCAAATATTATAAGTCACAACTTATTATTTACACAATTCTACTCATTATAGGCTTGAATATATTCTTCTTTTATTTTTAACTCAAGATTTACGCTTATTTATAATGTTATGCTAGTTTATTTGTTTCAGTCCAATCCTTATCCAACTTATTTTCCATTTATCCAGGTAAGAATCTAATTCCATTCGATAACTCAATTGAATTTTTTATTCCAATTCAATCTTATTTTAACTCAAATTTATTGAACTCAATTCGATTTCAACTTAATTCGAATACAACTGGATATTAATTTTAGCCTATCCAATTAATTTCAATCCAGTTAAATTTTTATTTCCTCAGTCCAAGTTTATTTCATTTTTAACTTTTCCCTTTAAATTTAAATTTCCAACATTCAAAGCTTATATTTCCTTCCTGATTTAAAAATCATCTTAATTTATAAGCTTACAACCTATCTCATCAAGATTTTTAAACACCCGACTTTTGTTTTCAAATCATTTTGAAATCTCCAACATCTCAAAATCACACTTCTCAAATTTTTAACCAATCTTGATTTTATCCCCAACAAATTTCCTTTGAAATTTTCAAAAACAACTAGCTTTTCTGAACAAATTAATTTTTGGCAGCAATCCGTCACTTAGAAATTCGAAAATGAATACTGATGATGCGGCCGTCATCATCAGAATTATTTTCCAATAATCCAAGTGATTTTAATCCTATATCACATTCAAAATCCCTTTAAAACAGATTTCCATTCAAAAATACCTCCAAAACAATAATGCTATCATTTATCTTCAAAACACTTCGACAAACACTTCCAAAGTCTCGGGGATTTTAAATTTCCAAATCCTGCTTAAATAAATTTTAACTATAATTCATTTATACAATTTATGCTTATACAAATTTTCATTTGATTGTATTTCAATTCATAAATTACATTTATAATTCATATTTATAAATTTCATTTTATAATGAATTTATTCCCTTAAACTTTGGTTATATTTTCAGTTAAATTTTTACCCACGATGATAATAATTTAAATACCATTATTTCTAACATCCAAGCAACCATATATTAGCTAAATAGTTTTCAAAAACTTTTCTTTATATCAAAATATGTTTTTGGGTAAAATTATTTCATTCACCCACATTTTAAACAATATCGTGTCAATTGTTCTATTCGAGTGTTTAGAAACCCCTTCAATACAGTTGCGCAGACTGTGTGGGTGAAGGTTAATATGCCACTCAATAAATCAATCAACACAATATTAAAACAATTTATATTCACTAACAAATACGCGCTCATATCTATTTATACGCTCAAACTCATTTTAGAGTACTACGGACTCTAATTGAAATGAGTAGTTCCTACCAGAGCCAAGGTTATCACCAACCTAAGCTCTGATACCACTGTAACAGCCCGCAAATCCGTACCCCTTGAGTCAACACTATTGTACAACAATCAACTCATGTTGCACAGAAATACCAACCATTAGGGTTAAAGAAGAAGAGGTAGAAGAAGAAAATAGAAAACAACATCAGAATCTAACCATCGCAGCGGAATAAAATATAATAGATACTAAAATGATCTTTACTCAAAATCAAATATATCTGTTTATATATTACATCATCAGAGTACATCAATCATAACTCAACATCAATAACATACAAATGGATACACAGCAACTCAATATAGCGGAATATACATATAACAAGTACGGAAGTACGTATCGTCATCCAACTCGTCTCCTGAGCTCCACAGCATCATATCCTGTATCCTATAATACTCAGTCTGACCCGAGCATTACAGTTAAATAACACCCGAGTCAGTCTGGAATACCCGTGTGAGAAAATCACACTCAATTGATTATTAAAGTTTCAAAAAAATCCTTTGAAAACAAAAGCATCTCGTAAGACCACGCCACAAATAAACATGTTGGGTTTTTACCTTACGATAGCTAAAACAATTTTATAGAAATCCTCTGATATTATAATAGGGTCTATATACAAATACTTATAAAATAGCCGAAATTGTTACATTATTAAATTCCAGCTACTAGCCACAGAGTGGGTAATACAAACAAAACTCGTACAAGGCCCTTAAGGAGAATGGATTTCCAACTAATGACTAGGCACTGGGGTACCACCTGTCATAGTACGGGGCCTAGATCACCGTACCGAGGAGTACGCCCGCTCCCCTGCAACACAAGACCAGGACTAACCCTTACTGGATAATCCCGAGTGAGATCACCCCGCGGTTGGGATCAACAACCGCTCACTAAGCCGAAATAAAAGGGACATCTAGGCAGAAATGACCTCACCCTGCTTGGGTGCTACCCACCTAGCCTTGCTGCATAACCCTTGATTTTCAGTCATTCCCATTTGATGAGGCTTGAGGCTAAGCATTACCTTTTAAAACATATCCCTTAGAATGCCCATCGTCCACCTGACGATGTTTCGCAAGCATTCATCCATACAAGTCCGTCTCGGGTTCGAACGGAACTGAAGGCACTATTCCAACTACATCCATTTTGGAAATATCCTCAAGATTAGTAGCGATTAGCCCTTGCACTTCTCTGCTCTATCTTCGAATCCAAAATCGTTTCCCACGAAACGTACAAACCAGATCGAAGTGGTTTTTGAGAAATAAATCTCGATCCCGGTCTCTTCGAAACGATCAACGTATTTGGTCAATATTAATAGTCGGTTATTTAACAATCAATTAATATTCACAAACATCCATCACACAATAACTAATTTCCCAAATTATTTATTAACCTTAAAAGTTATCTTTATATCAAAATATATTTCTATTTTCGCCCCTTTGAAAACAGTTTCAAACCATCTTTCCTTTCCCAGAATAAACTTCCCCAAATATTTCTATCTCCACTGAAATCACCAAGCACAAAACTAGGTTTTAAAATAATTTAAACACTTTACTTCGAAATACACTTTAAAATATTTAAGGTAAAACTACTTCAAAAATTTTGTTAAAAATACATACTATATGAATATTTGAAAATAAGGTTACTTAATAGAATATAAAACTAGATTTACACTTAAAAAAAACAAAATACTAAGTCACTCTTTAAATAATTACTGCCATAATAGATTAAAAGGAAATACTTTCTACGAAATTTAAATATTAGAAATAATAAAATTTTCAAAATTTTCTTTTTAAAACAACTTTAAAACTTTTAACTTATATTTAAAAATTTACTTTAAAGACGTACTTGGTTATTCAGGGAGAATTTCTAATCTCAATCACTTAAATCAATTCTCCAAATTGATTCCCAATTTATTCCATTTGAAATAAATTTCTTTACTTACTCGGCTAATTTCAAAATTCATTAATTATGGACTTAATTTTATTATTATTATTATTTTCCGTTTGATTTTAAACCTTCTAACTGAAATATACAAATTTCAGACTTTCCCAATTTCTTCTTTATTCTTTTCAATAATTTAAATCTTAAATTTTAAATAAATGTTTTGTTCTTTAAAATAATATCACTGAAGATTAAAATTCATTAACTTTCTATTTATTCAAATTTCCTTTCTATACTCAAGATTTATTTATTAGAATTTTAAAGTCACTTTATTTCTCTTCCAATTTATTCTTAAATTTATTCAAATTTATATAATTATTTTACTTACAAATTCACTTCTTTACTTTCTTTCCAAAATCCAATTTATACATTTTTGGTAATTCATTATACCCAACTATATCCAATCGAACCATAGCATTCAATATTCCAATATAATTAATCATAGAATATTAAATAATCACAACAGAGGATATTGAATAATTTAAATAAATGTTGAGGGATCCAGTTGGATCCCTCCAACCTGTTTTTCCTACATCCACAGACGTTAGCATAACATAAATACCAATTCCAAATTATACCATACTATAGCACAACAATCCATTCAACCATTCAAACAATTATTTAAATTTGATCATTTAATATTTAAATTAAAGTTCAACCGAGTGAGATTAACTCGCCTTCTGCTTCTGTTTTGCAAACCGACCCACCCCGGCTTGATTCATCACGATTTAGACCTTGTAAAGACATTAAATGATTTTTTTTATTAATATTGAAATAAAATCGAACCATTCAGTACCCTTTAATAGTTCAATTAATTAATGATTTAAATTTGAACTTATCTTCTCTTAATTAATTTCTCAGCGACTAAAATAATTTAGATCTAATTAAACAAATACAACTTCATTATTAAAATTAACCAGTAAATGTAAATAGGTATATAAATTTCAACATTTTTTTTTCAAAATCTTATACATATATACATATTTACTGTTTAAACAATTCCTAATATATACATGTATATATTTAAATGGAATTCTATGTATATAATTTTCTCATTTTCTGGAATCCTCGAAATTAATTTGAAATATCCAATAATAACCTATGTAGATAAAAATCTAACCTTTATACACTTTCCCTTTGTTTATTTCTTTTAAATTGAAAAAAACAATCGATAAATAACCTCACCTTGATCGCGACCCCATCTCGTGCTGCTGCTGCCACCAGGTCGGCTTCCGCGTTCACGATTACCTCTGCGAAACCTCCCCACCAAGCTCAAACATCGGCCCCTACCGATCCACTGCGTCGCTAATCCAACCCTAATCGCATCGAACCCCTTTCATACCATCGTCGCGCACAACATCATAGACCATAAATCGCCATCCCGAGCAGCCACCATGCTAGGCCCACTTCCTCGGTTGTCCATGGCCACTCGCGAGCACCAATCATTCTCTCCCCCTATCACCTCTCGCTGCCTTAACTAGATAACGACACGCCCAGCCCTAAACGAGGCGACTCACGCCCACGCCTGCTCGAAACGAGCCCTCCTCCCCTCCCTCGCGATTTGCGATTCAATCACGAATCAATCTTTTTTTTTAATTTAAGCTGAGGGTTTCGATTTGAAAAAATTTGAGGCTTCGGCCAAATATGAAAGTGGAAATGAATCTGAAGTGAGGGGTAAAAGAAAAAGGAGCTTGCGTTAGAAGCTAGGGGGGTGAGACTTCTATAAAAAGATTTGACTAAGTAAATTAAAGTTAATTAGAATTTTTTATGCATTTACGGGTTGTACGATCAAACGGTAACTCCGAACCCTGCGAAAATTGAAATCCGACAATATTATAATATTACAGATCCAGTGGAACTGGTTTCGTCAAATTCCAAGATTGTGCCTCGGAAGGCTATTTTTCAATTCAATTTAAACGATATATTTTTAAAACTGAACAAATCAATGTTAAATTCAATTTTAAAACTTCTATTATCCCCAGTATTATCAATATAAATTTTAGAAGCCTCCAGATTATTTTGAACAGGCTTAAAACTGAAGATTCAACATTTTACCCAACTTCAAATTGTTTAATTGAATAATTCAATAATTTAATTATCAAATAAATTGTAATATTTGTTATTCAAGTTAAAATTACTCTATTGAATACTTAAAATCAATTAAATATTCCGATTTTAAATGCTCGAAAATTCCGGGTCGTCCCAAAATGATTGGGATGAAGTACTCCATTTTCTTGGGTTGAGTTTAAATTTTCAAACGAGGAAGTTGATGAGGGTTAAGGTGGGCTGTTGGGTTGCGAGGGTCGTACATGATGTGTTCGAGTGGCCGGTGATAGGAGATGGGTGGTTGGCGACACGTGCATGGTGTCATGTACATGTTTGAGCAATGAAGAGAATAAGGAAGGGGAAGAAGAAGGAGGGCAGGTGGAAAAAAAGGAAAAGGAAGTTAGGGCCGTGATTTCTTGTGGGCCGATCGGGCCTGGGGGTTAAACAAAAATAGAAAACGAGGAAGTAATTTTATAACATGTTTACATACATAATCTCCTACCCTTTAAAATATTACTCTCCTTTTATTTAACCCCAAACCAACTTGATCTTTGTTGCACTTTAATCCTATCACTAAGTATTTAAGCCTAATCAATTTTGTTAAGATTTTGGTAATTTAAAATTAAATTAAATTTAATAATTTAAGTTAGTAAATAACTAAATATCTTAAATTGATAATTCTTAAGTTAATATATATAAGTTAGTTATTAAATGGATGGCTAATTTTAGTTAGATTAAAAATGAAATAGTTTTGTAATAAATTTTAATTATAAGTAAGCTGGGTTAGAAATGTAGTTAGATTTGGTAAATTCTAATTAACTAAATATTGATTTTTTAATTGTTTAAATATTGGCTATAAATCATTAAATAGTTAACGATGTGTGATTTGGTTTGATTACTCTTGAATTTTTATTGTTCTGTGCCCGTGACACTAAGTAGTCAAATGAATTGAATGGTTGAAATAAAACATCGACTTGTTTTACTTGAAATAAACATATGTAATAAAATTTCAATGTTTTGTGTGACACCCTGGATATGAATTGCTTTGTTCAAAAAACAAAACAGTTTGGCCTTTAAAAATCTATTGTTTGGGTTCGATGAGACCGGGATCGGATATCAGTATTATCTGAAAACCACACCAATCCAAAATAAACGATCAAGTTGGGAAGATTCCAAGGAAAGGTCCGAATGAAGATTTCAGAGTGCAAGGGCTATTTGCCAATAACTTTGAGGGTGATGCCAATATGGGTGTAGTGAAAATGGTGCCTTCGATTCCGTTAAAACCCAAAATGGACTTGTATGGACGAATGTTATCAGAACATCGTCATTGGAGGACAGTGTGCATTGCAAGTAAATGTGTTCTTAAAAGGTAATCGTAGCCTCAAGCCTTATCAACCGGGAATGACTAAAACAAGGGAGATGCAGCAAGGCAAAGTGCTCACACCCAATTAGTGTAAGGTTATCCCTATCTAGAGTCCATATTTAACTCGGTATGCTTCGTTATGGTTGCTGATCCCAACCGAGGGGTAATCTTATTCGGTACTATCTAGGTTAGTGGTAGAACCGGTCTTGTGTAGCAAGGGATCCCGGCGTGGTCCTCAATATTATTTTTCTAGAGATGCACCATGACAGGCGGTACCCCCGTAGCTCAGTCATTGTATGGAACCCAATTTCCAATAAGTGTCGTGCGATTTTAATTGTGCCCAAATATGTTGGAACGTAAGATGCAAGCATTCCGGTTATGTTCTATTTATATGGAAAACCCTAGACATTATCATAATATCACTGGATTTCCTATGAAAGTGTTTTGGTTATCGTAAGGTGAAAACTCATTCATGTTTATGTGCGGCGTGGTCTTAAGGGTTACCTTTGATTTTCAAATGCTTTTCAAATCAAGTAAATTAAAACGTTTTACTCACACCAGACCTATGACGACCCAACTTTCTACTCCCAGAAAATCGCATCATCTATTAAGAAAGAAAGGGATAGAAGAAGAAAAGAAAGAAGAGAAAGAAGAAACAACACTAGAATCTTAACAGCGGAATGAATAATTTATATTAATAACATAAGTATTTACATAATATACAATATCAATCAGAGATACACAACATACACATCACATATACTAGACAGTTATAACACCTGTCTAGTATTTACAACTTAATATAGCACATCACAGAGAATATACAGTGGAAACTATATATCTAACGCAGAAACCTCCTGCTCCATTGCTCCACCAATATTCGTCAAAGCCAACCTGAATCCCTTGGCTACTCGTAAAAATTTGTGTACCCAAGAGTTTAAGAAAACAAAGATAAACTCCAGGTCAGACATGGGTCTGGTGTGAGTAACAGGTTAAGGTTGCTTAACTTTTAAAAACCTTTGAAAAGAAATGGTATCACGTAAGACTTCCCACACATAAACATGGAAAAAATTTTACCTTACGCTAACCAAAACATTTGATAGGAAATCTGATGATATTATAATAGTGTCTAGGATTTTCAAGTAAAATATGAAATAGCCGAAATTGTTACATTTATTAAATTCCAGCTACTAGCCACAAAAGTGGGTAATACAATCAAATCTGATGGCACTTATTGGATTTTGGATTCCATACAATGGCAGGGCTACTGGGGTACCTCCCGTCACAGTACGTGGCCTAGATCAACGGACCGAGGAGTACACCCGCTCCCCTGCAACACAAGGCCGAAACCATTCCTTACTGAACAGTTCCGAACAAGACAACCCCGTAGTTGTTTGCAACCAACTGCCCACACAGCCGAATATAAAGGGACTTCTAGATAGGGGTAAATCTTGCTCTCCAGTGGGAGCTACCCACGAAACCTTGCTGCACCTCCCCTGTTTTAGCCATTCCCGGTTGATGAGGCTTGAGGCTACGATTACCTTTAGAGAACACATCTCTTAGATTCTCATCATCCACCTGACGATGTTCTGAAAGCATTCAATCCATACAAGTTCGTTCCGGGTTCGAACGAAACCGAAGGCATTATCTCATTACACTCATTTTGGAATCACCCTCAGAGTTAACGACGATAACCCTTGCACTCTGAATCTTCACCTTCACTTGAGATTCACGACCTGTCATTAATTTGGATCGATGTGGTTTTCGGATATCCAAATATGGAAACTCGATCCCAGTCTCATCAAAATCCAAAACGTGTCTTTTAGGTCGAAGTTGTTTTAAAGTTTAAAACAATTCAATTCAATATTATCTATATATACACGGAAAGACAATTCTCAACATCACAATAGATAATCAATATTATCATCACAACATATAATCTATATTATCTGCCCAAACAGATAATTCATATTATCAACTCAAATGCAACCATAGCATCCAAATCACACAACATCATTTATCTCATATCTGAGATCTCAATTATTCAGGGTAATCAAAATTAAACAACATTTCACAAGCAATGACTTATTCATCCATACTATAATTAATTTAAAATGAATTAAATTAATTACTTCTTCCTTAATTAATTTAAAATGAATTAAATTAATTACTCATCCATATAAATCTTGCTTTCATATTCCTTAATTAATTACAAATCAATTAATTAATTATCTCAAATAAATTACCATAATTAATCATCTTGATTAATTATTCTTTAATTACATTCAAGTAATTAACCTCCAACTAATCATATTGATTAATTATTCTTTAATTACATTCAAGTAATTAACCTCCAATTAATTTCACAAATTAATTATTCCAAACCAAATTCAGTAATTAACCTATAATTACTTCATTAATTAATTAATTATAATTAATTACATTAATCCTTAATTAATTACATTAATTAATTCCTTCATTGATTAATTGTTCTTAATTAATCCATCCTTAATTACATCATTAATTATTTAAATTTATGATCCCAAATTATTTATAATTACTCTATTAAATTAATTATCAATTATCCTATTTGATTAATCATTCTTGATTAATCATATTAAGTAATTACATTAAATTAATTACATCTATTTATTTTCTTCAAATAACTCAATTATCAAAACCCTAAATTAATTACACTAAGTAATTAATTATTAATTACTTACTTAAGTAATTATTCTGTATACTACTTACATATTAATTACACAAAGTAATTAATTTTCCAAGACTCCTCCATTATCCAAGTATCCTTTTATTAAATTACATCAAGTAATTTATCTTCTTAATTACTCTTCTAAGTAATTATTCACTTTTAATTACATTTGTAATTACCTCTCAAATCAATCAGTGATTAATTTAAATTAATTAAACTTAATTAATTAACTTAATTAATTAACTTAATTAATCAAAACAACTTAATTAATTATAATCAGTAATTAATTTCTTAATTACTTTCATTAAGTAATTATACTTAAATAATTCTCAAATGATTATCTTTAAATTAATTAATACAATTAATCATTAAAATTAATCACATTAATTAATTATAAAATAATACTATGTTAATGACCTTCATTAACCAATAACAATACTTTAATTACTTCTTTAAAGAAGTTAACTGAATTAATCAACATTAATTCTTAATTTACTTATAAAACTCATTAATTAATCTATTATTATTAAATTAATCAAGTGATAACCAAAAGCTTAATTAATTATTAATTACTTGATTAATAAATTTAAATCATTAATTAAATTAAATCAAATCTTATTTAAATTAATGATTTCTTAATTACAATTTTAATTAACTTACTTAATCCTTTAATTAATTAAATAAAACCCTTAATTATTTAATTAAGTAACCTAATTATTAATTAATTAAATTAATTAATTAACATCTTAATTACCTTGATCAATTAAATTATCAAGTTCAAATCAACTTAATGATAATCATTAATTCTTATTAATGATTTAATTATCACTATCAAAGTAAATTAAAAATAATTTTACTTTTAAATTTCTCTAAATTCCATTTTAAGTTAAAATTAAAATGAAATCAAATTTAAACTTAAACAAGGTTTAAATATTTAAAATCTTTTTAAAAGGTTTGCTCATCTCCTAAGGCAAAAAATAGTTTTTAATCCATAATCAATTTAAATAAATTTAAATTATACTTTAAATATTCAAGTGATTTTGAAACATTTATATTCAAAAAATATTTTTATTTCCACTAGAATTTAAATCATGTTCTGAATTCAGATTTAAAAATTTAAAATTTAAAATCCTGTTTAAATTCACATTTCAGATTTATAAAACGCATATTATAAAATACTGTAATATTCAAACTTGATTATAACATTAGAATTTTAAACCTATTTCCTTTTTAAAACTTCCAGATTCAAATTTCAAATTTGAATTCAGGATTTCAAATCCAGATTTAACTTAATTTTAAATCTTGTTTTAAATTTCATTTCCAGATTTATAAATTACTTTATAAAATACTGTACAGGTTTATCTTTTAAATATTTCATTTCTGCACATTATTTATTTGAACACTGGAATTCAAATTCATTCGAATTCAAAATTTAAACTTGCTTCAAATCTTAGTTCAAATCTTGCTCTGCTATTTTTTTTATAAAATTTAGTTTTTTTTTAAACCTGAAACAGTCAGGTTACAGAAAAATAAACCTGCAACTATATAAACTACCCGAGCTCAACACTCTTTTACTTCGAGTCATGAACCATCTATCTTCGGGTAAACCCTCAATTGACTCGAGTACTTACTCGAGTAAATTATGCACTTTCCAAACTTAACAACACCCAACATTTTTCGATCATCAGAACTATGAGCACCATGCACATGCACATGCACGGTGGCTCTGACCTCCTCCAGCCAACCATGACAACGTCAACCCACTAGAATACAACCCCACTCATCAACACAATCATCAAAACAATCCCATTCACCTGAAAATCAAAACCAACCTCTCTTTACAAACCTGGAAACACAGTGCAACCCAAACCCCAAAACCTGTCAACGGCGTGTTCTTCCCCCTCCGACCATCGTTTGAGTTGAAACTTCGGCCACAACCTTGTCATAGTCCCAGCTACACTTCCTCAAAACAACTTCACACTCGAACAATCCTATAGGTAATGATGATCGAATTTCTAACTTGTTAAAAACTTAGGGTTACAGAACAAAAATCCTCACCACTGCTAATCCAAAGATCAATTCATTAGGTTGATAATTTTTATGATGTTCCTGATCACTCATCTTCATTCACAAGAAACTTCAGACTCCCAAATATTTCAAATCATTAAAATTTCCCAAAATCATCTTTTTAGTTCATCACAGCAGTACTTCCCCAAATTCCAACTAAATATTATGTTTTCTGATTTAAAAATCATGTTTTCATATAGGCTTTCAAATTATAATCTTAAATTAATAAATTAAGGAATTTATGTTTTTAGACAAAATCATGTTTCAGGTCATTTTGATTTCCAGAGAAGGTTTTGATTTTAATCTACCTTATTTAAATTTTTATTCTTAGATTTCGGTTCAACAAGCAAATTTGTTTGTAACTCATTTTCACAATAATGGTTAAGTAAAAAAACTACTAAAATCTGGATTTAAAAGACTTAAGTCAAGAACATCAGCAATTACTGATACTAACAAAGTATACATACATATATAAGTACAAAGTAATTTCCAGAAACTCATATACATACAAACAAATTGCTTCAATATTACCATGCATCTATGGTCTAAGTTTTAGGAAGATGATGATGTTATTCACAAGCAAAAAATTTCAGAAACAATCAGGCAACCTACATTTACTTAATTATATTTAAATAAAAGGTTACTCACCTTAAATCTGAAGAACAGAGCAGTTTATAGATCTTGAAAAGCTTTGAATCCAGGTTGAAAAGAAAATGCTTTAAACTACTGATTTGATGATGATAGGATTTTGGTTTGAACTTTCTTTGAAAATAGAATTGAGTTGCTGAAGCGTGATACTTGAAAACAGAGATGAATATGCTTTACATGCTTCAGGCTTTAAGAAATACAGGTTTTTCTTTTATGATTCCAGATTGAAGAATGCTTGCATTTGAAACTCCAACCAAAATTAGATGCATGCAGGTCATTTTTATTTACTAAGCTGATGATCAATTCCAGAGAAATGCAGTGATCTTCAGGTTGATTTATATTTTTTTCTTTTGCAGGAACTTGATATATAGGGTTGTAAAGAAATGCAGTTGAAATTTTGAGGAGTGATTTAGATATGCAAACACTTGATTTCCAGAGATGAAATGCAGGTGATCAACAGATTGATTATATGCAAGAATTGATTTGAGGAATTTCAGATTTAAGTGTAATGGTTTCTTCTTGTTTTCAACTAGCCTTTTGATTTTAAAAAGAGAATAAAGGAAAGTGAAAAAAAATGTTTTAAAAAGGCTGAAATAAATTTAATTAAAATAAAGAAAAGATTAAAATCAAATGACACTTGTCATTTTGTTTGTTTTACAACTTTACACATGTATTTAAGGTTACTAATATGTTAACACTTGTCTTTATTTAATTAAGTTATATTTTTAAATGTTTGTAAAGGGTTTTCTTTAACTCGTTTTATACTTATGTAAATATATATGATTTTCTTATTTTAAGTAAATGTAAATAAAACAATTTATAAATTAAAACTTATACAAATATTTTAAAGAATTGATTAATTTCAATTTCATAATAAAATTCCAAATTCAAATTAATCCTTTTAATCCCAAATTAAAATTAATTTATTTAATTTAAAATGAAGGTTCTATTTTCTTATTTTAATTCCTTTTTATATTTATGGAAAAATAATACATTTATTAGTATGGCTTGAAAATAATCAATTTAACAAATTTTTATATGATTTATAAAAAGATTATAAACCACTTTTATTATCAAATGAATTTAAATCATATGCTATCTTATATTTTAAACTTATATAAAAAAAATCATATTAATCAAATAATATTTAAAAAGAAAAAAGAATCAATTTTATTTAAATTAAAACAAAAATTAAGCTAAGATATAATTTTAAACAATATAACATTTATTTTAGTATTTATAAATCATATAGTTATAATTTAAATGATTTTGAAAAACTTAAAATTAATTTAAAACATAGTTTCCCAATTACTAAATATATTATTAGAAAAACAAAACTTTATTTTTTATTATATCCCAAAACAAAGATTATCTATAATATATATACAAATATATATATATATATACATTATAATTTAAAACATTTATTTTAACTTTTAAAAGATAAAAATCACAAATTAAATATTTATTTAATCTGATTATTAAACCAAAACATATTTTATTAATCAATATTGTCAATATCAATTTAATTTTATATAAAGATTACTAAATTGATATTGTCAAAAATTCCGGGATATCACAAGACCCATGTCTGACCTAGAGTTCATTTTTTTTGTTTTTCCTAAAGTCTTGGGTACTTAATGAGTAGCCAAGTGATCCAGGTTTCTCATGATGCATTTTGGAGGAGCTGGAGCAGTTGGCTTCAACGCTAGCAAGTTAATATCCTTATTCAACCGTATCTGTATATGTATTTTGGACTTGTAATGAATGATAGGTCATTACGACTGTCTAAATATAGTGTATGTATAATTTGACTCTGATTTATTGTACTAGTGACTATGTGACATATGTTATGTAATATATATATTATCTGTTCCGCTGTGAGATTCTATGATTTGTTTAGTTTCTTTCTATACATTTCTTTTCTACCTATTTCTTTCTATATTACGATTCATCTTTTAATGGAATGAAAGATGGTTCGTCATATTTGGTATCAGAGCACTAGGTTGAGGGAACACCTAGGCTTTTGGTTAATATCAATCTTGAGAGAGTGTATTTGTAAGTTTATATGTGTATATATATATCGCTGATAGTTAGATCAACTTTGATAAAAGTTATTAGTGCCACCTTTGTGGTATATTCCCTCCAGGTTCTAATTATGATCTTACTATGTACAGGTAGTAACAATGAGCACTAGAGGTAGACGAGAAAGGGGAAACAGTAGAACAACTACCACAAATGGAAGAACCCCGAATGTTAGAGGTGATGAAATAGCTTTCGAGGCCATAGCTCTAGTATAGCCTCGTGTAAACTTCACCATGCTGTGCAAGGACTCTACGAATCTAGAAGGAAAACCTTTCAAGGGTACTGAATCTATTATTGAGGTAGAAGCTTGGCTACGCTCATGTGAGAGAATCTTTAAAGGTTTGGGCATCTCTGATGAATAGAAGCGAGTCATGGCATCATGGCATTTGCAAGAGGGTGCAGCTGCATGGTGGGATTCTATCACGACAAATGTTCTAGAGGATGAATTTTCATGGGATAAATTCAAGAAAGTATTGGAAGAACAGTTCATGCCGACTGCGTGTATGACCCGATTATATGGGAGTTTCCTGGATCTCAAGAAAGAGGGTATGTCAGTGGCTGAGTACGAAATGAAGTTCAATGAGTTATCGCATTTCGGTCCTGGACTTATTGACACTCCACTTAAGAAAAACGAGATGTTTGTATTGGGTATGAGGGAATATTTTCAGGAGAAGATGACCGCTTATATTAAGGGATCATTTGTGGACCTTGTAGACATGGCCTTGAGATATGAAGTGCTTTTGAAGAAGAAGCCTTCAGCAGCAGCAACACCAAGTGGCGATGCTATTAATCTAAATAAAAGAAAGTTTAATCCGAATTGGAAGAAGTAGGAAAATAGGAAATAGGGGGCAAACAGAAGAACAACGAGTGTTATAATTGCAAGCAGAAAGAAAAATTTCTCGATATTGTCCGAGTCGTGAAGTTCGAAAGCAGCAAAGCAAACCTATTTCTCAAATGATTCAGAAGACTCTATGTTTCAATTACCGTCAACTAGAGCGCATGGTGAAGGACTGCCCAGTCATAAAGAAGGTGCAGCAGCCCAAAGTATTTGCCATCAAAAATGAACCATCGACTTCAACGAATGTGAATGGAAAAGGCGTCCTTGAAGGTACCTTTCTTTTATATGGCGTCTATGTTAAAGTATTGTTCGATTCTGGTGCTTCTCTTAGTTTTATTTCTTTGGGATCAGTAGTGAAGTTTCATTTTATCCTTAGTACCATAGAAAACTCTATTTGTGTATCCAATCCCATAGGGAGAGTGACCCGACTGAATACGATTTGTGAAGGCTTGAAAATTTCTTACCTTTCCCATGGCTTTTCGTGTGACCCCAATGTTTTAGATTTTAAAGGATTTGACCTTATACTTGGTATGGATTGGTTAACAAAGTATAAAGCTATCCTCGACTGTGAGGGAAGAACCATATCCTTGGAAATCAAGTTGGGAAGGACTGCAAGGATAGAATGTGATAACCCCGAAATTCATATATGTAGTCTCTTGCACGTACTAAAAGCATCTCAAGAAGGATTAGGATCCATAGAAGTTGTTAAAAATTTCCCTAACATTTTTGAAGAAGTAATAGGTTTACCCCGCATCGGGAGAGAATTTTTTTATTGATTTAATCCTAGGTGCATGACCTGTAGTTCAACCAAAAAGGAGAATGGCTCCGAAGGAAAGGGAAGAGTTGGCAAGTCAAACCTAGGACTTATTGTGGAGAGGATTGATTAGACCCGGTCCTTTGAGCTGGGACTCTGCTGTAGTGTTTGAGGCCAAGTCGGATGGATCATTAAGATTATTGTTGATTATAGGATATTGAATTAGCTAACCATTAGGAATAAGTATCCATTACCTCCCATCGATGATCCTTTTGACTAACTTCATGGAGCTACTGTATTTTCACAATGGATTTAACTTCTATATTTCATCAGTTGAGGATTCAACCTTTTGGGCTAACCAATGCGCCAACTTATTTTGTTGATCTAATGAACCGTGTCTTCCGAGATGTTCTAAACAAGTTCGTGCTAGTGTTCATCGACAACACTCTTATCTACTCTAAATCAGAGGAGGAGCATAAACATTATCTAGGGGTGGTGTTGGAAACATTGAGAAGGCATGTCCTAAAGGCGAAATTTTAGAAGTTTCATTTTTAGCAATCGAAAATAAATTTTTTACGGTACATTGTATCGGAAGATGGTATTTCAATGGACCCAGAAAAGGTAGCGGCTGTTCAGGAATGGAAGCAACCATGGACTCCTACGGAGGATCGTAGTTTCTGGGTTTGGAAGGATACCACAGAAGATTTATTCAGGATTATTCTAAGATTTCCACCCATTTGACCAAGCTAACTAAGAAGGGAGAGAAATTTGAATGGACTCCAAAGTGTGAAGAAGCGTTTCAAGAATTGAAGATGAGATTAACCAGTGCACCCGTTTTGGTCGTTCCAGATGAAAACAGTGAATTCGCAGTGTACACAAATGCTTGTGAGGTGGGGTTAGGAGGTGTTTTGATGCAGCGTGGTAGGGTGATTGCGTATGCTAGTAGGAAGTTGAAGCCCCATGAGAAAAACTATGCTACACATGACCTGGAGTTGCTGGCTGTTGTCTTTGCACTAAAAATGTGGAGGCACTACCTGTTGGATAAAGATCCTTCTATTTCCTTGTTTAGTTTCTTTTTAGCCTTTAGAGATTAGGAGTGAACTTCTTTCTTAAATTAGGTTGAAAATTCGAGCTCTTCAAGGATCATAAACCCCTGAAATATCTTTTCACCAAGAAGTATCTGAACCTGAGACAATAATGGTGTTTGGAATTCCTAGCATCCTATGATTTGGATATTCTCTATACACCGGGAAATGCTAATGTGGTGGCAGACGCTTTGAGTAGGTATGTAGTCTTGGCTCTATAGAGGTTACCCCGACTCTTTAGGAAAGAACTATAATAAATCAAAGGAAAGATGGACTGTGGCAAGAAGTTCTGTTAGAAAGCTACAAATCTAGGTTAAGTATTCATCTAAGAGTGAACAAGATGTACAAGATATGAGAAGAGTATTCTGGTGGCCGGGGATGAAGAAAGATATATCTACCTTTGTTCGTAAGTATGCTAGCTATCAATAGATTGAAGCGATTAGCATAAGACAACGGGACTGGTACAACCTTCGAAGATTCCAAAATGGAAGTGGGAGATGAAATCGATGGATTTCGTCGATGGGTTGCCCAAGGAAATGAGGCAGTGTGGGTTATTATAGACAGGCTAACCAAAAGCGCTTATTTTATTCCGGTTAAAGCAACTAGAACCGTAGCTTCCTTGGCAGAGATTTTTATGAGGGAAATCATGAGATTGCACGGAGTTGCCATAAACATAGTAAGCCACCTTGACCCGATTTTTACCATCAAATTTTGGAAAGATTTGCAAACATCCCTTGGTACGAAGTTAAGTTTGGGCACTGCCTATGACCCACAAATGGATGGGAAAATTGAAAGACTAAACCGCATTTTGGAAGACATGTTGAGGGACTGCATTTTGGACTTCGGTGGGTCTTGGGAAGATCATCTACATCTGGTGGAATTTTCTCACAATAACAGTTTCCAGGCAAGCATGAAAATGGTACCTTACGAAGCTCTCTATGGAAAGCCATGCAGATCATCAGCTTGCTGGGTGGAGTCGGGAGATCGTTTGATCCTTGGTCCGGATAAAATTAGGAAAGCATATGAGAAATTCGAACTGATTAAGAAGAGAATGAAAGCAGCCCAGAATCATAAGAAGTGCTACGCCAATAGTAGGTGGAGGGATCTGGAATTTACAATCGGAGACCAGGTATTTGCTAGAATTTGTCCAATAAAAGGAGCAATTAGATTTAGCAAGACTGGAAAGCTGGCTCCAAGATATATCAGACCTTTTTGTATTCTCGAAAGGGTTGGCACTCTTGCATAGAAGATTGAATTACCAAAAAGGATGGTAGGGATTCATAATGTATTCCACTATCCCATCTAAGGAAATACATGCATGATCCATCATTGATTGTAGAACCATCTGTCCAGGAAGATTTGGAAGTTGAACCAAACTTGACCATAGTCAGGCATCCGAGTCATATTGTTGAACAGGATGAAAAGAAGCTTCAGAATAAGATGGCGAAGTTGGTTAAGATCCAATGGAGCGAGGATCCCAGCGATTGTACCTAGGAGACTTTGTATAGTGTGAAGAAAGCCTATCTGGAATTGTTGTAAGGATAGTTAGTGTTGTTTGTTCTGTGTACAACTGTTTATTATGGATGTTAGGGTATGGTTGATGTATGTGCTATGCTATATGAATATAAATTTTTATGTTACAAATTGAATTATATCTTTTCTTTTAAATTTCGAGGACAAAATTCTTTTAAGGGGGAGTAATGTAACGATCTGGATTTTCGACACCTGTTATCTGAATAATTAACTGATTTTAAATATTGAAATATTATTTTATCTGTCAAATAATAAATTTCTGATATATGGGATATTTGTGTGTGTGTGTATTCTAGAGGTTTTGGTTTAAAAGTTAAAAATCTAATTTCTGAAAATAATTAAATAAACTTCACATTTAAAATATTGGATAATATATATACACACACACACACAAAACTTGTGACATAAGATTAATAAAATAAATAAAAATAAAATATTAATAATGAAGAAGAAAAATTCATGTAAGTGGATTTTTATATGTGTGTATATACATAACTTTGGATATAAAATTTAAAATAATATATATATATATATATAAGAATAAATACATATAAATGGCTAATTTTATTTGTATGTTAGTTATAAGGTATATGTAAAAATCTATAGAAGTAATACAAGACATAGGCATGGTAAAATATGTTTGTATATAAGATAAAAATATGCTCATATGGTATAAAAAAAGCTATGTATGCATATATATGAAATATATGTGTATACAACGGAACATAATGATGAATTCACATCTACTCAAGCACATAACTTATCAAATCATTTACTCAAAATTCAAATCAACTAGAAAATCAAATCACTTATTTCAAATCAGGTCATTGCCTAAAAATCAAAGAAAATAAAAAGAAAAAAATATCACTGTACATGAAATGGGCTTCAGCCTTGTTCAAGTTGGTTCCCTCCTTTCTTTATAAAAACCCCTGTATTCTCACGTATAGAATTGATTTCAAAGAAAGAAAAAAAGACGGTTGCCATTGAAAACTTGTAGTGGGTAAGTGTTTAAGCAAACAAGGAAGAAAAACAAAAGAAAAGCAGTGTTCTCTTTTTCAAAGCCTGTGAGTGAAACTAATCTCCCTTCTTCACTTACTGGAAACTGTTTTAACTATATACATCTGTAGATGTAAATGAAAAAGCTTTTGATTTTCAAGTAGTTCATATGCAAGAAGTGCCTGTGATTATATATATATATATATATATATATATATGCATGTATATCATGTTGTATAACTGTTAACCCCAAAAGTGCCTATACTTCATTCATTTTGTTCTCTCTGTGTTGAGAAAATGCAATGCCTCAACTTCTAAAATCTCTACCTCTCAACCTAGCTAGTTTTAGGTTATGGTATAAAAAGGAAATCTGTATGTATTCGTATGTACTTTGTTTTAAAAATGGTCTCATTGGATATTATCAAGTATATAGGATGAAAGGTGCATTTTATAGTAAGTAAACCTAATATGAGTGAAATTCCAAAATCACATTTCCTCTTTTGCTTATATGAACACGATCGTCATACAAAACGATGAATTTTGGATGAAGTTTGGGAGTTGTTAATCAAGTATATAGTGAGAAAACGGGAGACGAATGTTCTTTGATTTTGGACCAAATTCCGGTGAACCATTCGATTTTGAAGGCCAAGATTGGGTCAGAAGGAAGCAGTGAGGAAAGGAAATGCGTGAAAAATGGTGAGGCATTTTATAAGGGGATGTGGTGGTCGGTCGGAGGCGAAGTTGGGTTAGAGAGGGAGTTTTGGTCGTGTTTTGTTTTTCAAGGGAAGGTGGCGATGTCGCGGCTTGTGGGTGTGCGGTATAGGGGATTTGGAAGAGGAGAAGGTGGCGAAGCTTCTGGTGGATTTTGGCTAGGGTCGGTGGTGGTCAAGCGAGGAGAATGATTGGGATGAAGTACTCCAGTTTTCTTGGGTTAAGTTTGAATTTTTGAATTAGGAAATTGACAAGGGTTTGAGGTGGGCCGTTGGGTTGTGAGGGTCGTGAATGACGTGTTCGAGTGGCCGGCAATTGGAGATAGGTGGTTGGCGACGCGTGCACGTGCACAGTGTCATGAACAGGTTTAAGCAGTGAAGGGAATAAGGAAGGGGAAGAAGAAGGAGAGCAGGTGGAAAAAAAGGAAAAGGAAGTTGGGGCCGTGATTTCTTATAGAACATGCTTGGGTGGTTAAAAAAAAGATAAAGAGGAAGTAATGTTATACATGCTTACGTACATAATCTCCCTCCCTTTAAAATATTACTCTACTTTTTTTTAATCCCAAACCAACTTGATCGTTGTTGCACTTTAATCCTATCACCAAGTATTTAAGCCTAATCAATTTTGTTAAGTTTTAGTAATATAAAAATAAATTAAATTTAATAATTTAAGTTAGTAAATAACTATATATCTTAAATTAATAAATATTAAGTTAATATATGTAAGTTTCTTATTAAATGGATGGCTAATTTTAATTAGATTAAAAATAAAATAGTTTTACAATAAATTTTAATTATAAGTAAGCTAGGTTAGAAATGTAATTAGATTTGGTAAGCTGTAATTAACTAAAGGCTAATTTGTTAATTGTTTAAATATTAGCTATAAATCATTAAATAGTTAATAATGTGTGATTTGATTTGATTACTCTAGAATTTTTATTGTTCCACGCCTGCGACACTAAGTAGTCAAATGAATTGAATGGTTGAAATAAAACGTCGACATGTTTTACTTGAAATAAGCATATGTAATAAAATTTCCATGTGCAGTGTGACACCCTGGATATGAATTGATTTTTTTTTAAAAAAACAACTTGGCGTTTAAAAATCTATCGTTTGAGTTCGATGAGACTAGGATCGGATATCAGTATTATCCGAAAACCACGCCAATCCAAAATAAACGATCAAATTGGGAAAATTTCAAGGAAAGGTCCGGAATGAAGATTTCAGAGTGCAAGGGCTATTTTTCACTACTCTGAGGGTGATTCCAATATGGGTGTAGTGGAAATGGTACCTTCAGTTTCGATAAATGGTAGAACGGACTTGTATGGATGAATGCTATTAGAACATCGTCATTGGAGGACGATGAGCATTCCAAGTAAATATGTTCTTAAAAGGTAATTGTAGCCTCAAGCCTCATCAACCGGGAATGACTAAAACATGGAAGATGCAGCAAGGCTAAGTGAGTCACACTCATTTAGGATAAGGTTGTCCCTATCTAGAGCCCTTATTTAACTCGGTAAGCTTCGATACGGCTGCTGATCCCAACCGAGGGGTAATCTTATCCGGTACAATCTAGGTTAGGGGTAGAACCGGTCTTGTGTAGGAGGGGATCTCGGCGTGGTTTTAGGTATTATTTTTCTAGAGATGCACTATGACGGGCGGTACCCTGGTAGTCCAGTCATTGTATGGAACCTAATTTCCAATAAGTGCTGTATGGTTTTGATTGGGCCCAAATATGTTGGAACGTGAGATGCAAGGATTCCAGCTATGTTCTATTTATATGGAAAACCCTAGACATTATCATAATATCGCTAGATTTCCTATGAAAGTGTTTTGTTTATCGTAACGTAAAAACCCGTTTGTGTTTATGTGCGACATGGTCTTACAGGATACCTTTGATTTTCAAATGCTTTTCAAATTAAGTAAATTAAACTGTTTTACTCACACCAGACCCATGTCTGACCCAGAATTTATTTTTCTATTTTCCCTAAACTCTTGGGTACTCAAATTTTTATGAGTAGCTAAGTTATCCAAGTTTATCATGATGCATTTTGGAGGAGCTGGAGCATGTGGCTTCAACGCTAGCTAGTTAATACCCTTATTTCCACCTATTTCTTTTCTACCTATTTATTTTTATATTACAATTCGTCTTTCAATGGAATGAAAGACGGTTCATCACAAGTTTACTCTAGGGATAAATTCATTGGTTTCTTCAATTTAGGCGATAATTGCGGGGTTTTACTTAGGCGCCTTCAACAAAGATACTTAGATGAACATGGATTTGATCCTCATCTCGGGACATATTGGAATCTCCCGAGAGTTGCTTCTATCCCTTTTTCTTCTCATTCTCTTCCTTCCAAAAAGCTTAAAACATAATAGGAAGAAATTTATTTGTAAACTGTATAATAAATCAATTTTGTATGAACCCAAATAATTGTATAGTTGTACTATGTAACTAATGTAGCTTATGAATTTTATCTTGTTTTTATATTATTCGTTTAATTTATAATATCATACAGATTAAAGAAACCTCAAGTAGTCCTGTTCGCATAGAACTCTTGAGTAAATTTGTCAAGTTAAAAAAAGATTTTAGGAAGAAATCTTTAACTCCTAGAATGGCACAGCTAGCGAGACACTGCTTTCTTAGAGATCTATAAGAAGTTTACGTGCAATTTCCTTATTTTTTTTCTTTTATTTCTTGGGTGTTGAAAAGGATAAAGTACTAAGTGAAATTCAATCCTATCATGCCAAACTGATGTGCGATCATATCAGCTCTCTAGTTTAGGGATGGGACTATAATCGGTTCTTGCTTGGTAACACCCTAGAAGGGATCGAAGCTTCTTTTGATTCTACTCTTTCCCTGTCTATTAGGTCGTTTAAAAAGGTCAAAAATTTTGTTTCAAAACTTTAAGAATTAGTTGAATGTTCTAAACACAACTGTTATGTAATTTGAATTTCCTTATCATTTGTAAAATTTTGTTGCGGTTAATGTTAGAGAATATTTTTCATGTATTAACATTTCTTTTATTTATTTTGATTAGGAAAACCAACTAGCACTTGTACCTGATTCTCTAAATGTTTTCTCGCCAGTGATTGAGATTAAAGATAGACTAATAGCTAATATTGAAAAGAGGCGGTCTTGTAAAGATGCTTCTGCTTTATGATTTTCAAATAATTTGAAGGCACAAGAAATGTGTAGGAAATACTTTCAACCAAGATTGATTTTTATAGGCATGAAGGAATGGACTTTTCTTGAAGATAAAATTGAAGAGAAATGCAAAGAGTCCAACAGTTGAAAGAAAAGATTGAATCGGTCTTAGAATCTTGATCTTCGGCTGAGATTGATACTGAAATGGCTAGAATACATCAACAAATAAATGATGTTGAAGTTGAGCTAATGAAAAGTCAAGTCTACTACCAGTCGTTAGAGTTTATCGCCAACGGAGGCGGATTCAGCCTTCTACTCCAACTTCAATTAGAACAACTATATTTCGATCTTTGGCTAGTCAAGAATGGCCTACTTTGCTAAATCCCCATCCAGGCTTAAGCAATGATGCGATCTCCAAATAGAGCGGGCAAGTTAAATTTAAGTGCATGCAATATTTCAGTAAGAAGTGGAATGAAAAAGTATGTCAACATCTCAATAACTATGAAAGCCAAGTTGTAATGCTTGGGACGAGAAGTATATTCTTAAAAAAAAATTGAAGAACATAAGAGATTGGTTCAAACTCTTAATGGAGCCAACAAAACTATGCAACATGCTTTAAAATTCAAATTTATTCAGTTGATGATGCAAATAATATTCGAAGAAAGGAAACTAAAATCAAAGACCTTTTGGGCTTGGCCATTCGCCATGTTACCGATCCTTTAGTTGCTAAAGATTTGGTCAGGATAGCACAGGACTTTGAGCTTTAACAACAGATTTCTCTAACACAATCTTCCTTTGTCTAATTTTTGTACCTGTAACTTTGCACATAATGTACTAAATTGTAAATAAATTTATATTTGAACACATGTTACCTCGAATGTATCGTATGCACTTTTATCTTTCTGAGTTTGTTGAATTATCTAAGATGCGTCGTCAGCTTTCCAGTATTTCGAGTTTTTGCCAAATAATTTGCTTGTTAAAAGGACCATAAGTTTAACTGACTAAGAATTCATCATTTCAATAAACCATGAGTTTTTATCCTGATATAAGAGTTTGCTTCTTCATTTAAAGATACTCCATAACTTATTTAGTAATGGATATTCCCATGTAATAAGGAAGTTGAATTTCAACCTGAATTTAAAAAAATTATGAGCTAATTTAAGGAAGCTCCACTGTCAAAAAATTCTTATAATAATGATTTGAATAGAAACCCAAAAAACCATTCTGGTTATAGTATGATTAGAGGACTAGAAAACCATCTGGCGGTAAGAATAAAAGACGTGAAAATTCATTTGGTAGTAGAAGATCAGAAAACCCATCTGATAACAATAAAGGAAGACCGGAAAACTCATCTGATAATAATGAAGGAAGATCAGAAAACCCATCTGGTAACTAATGAAGAAGATTAGAAAACCCATCTGCTAATTAATAAGGAAGATTAAAATACCTACATGGAATCTAAAAATTGCTTTTGCTTTGGAGCATAAAAGGCTCATATTTGATAAATCATCCTTTAGAAGACTACATGATTTTGTTTCAGAGCACAAATGACTTGTTTTTGATAGATCTTCCACTAAAACATTATTTGTTGCATTCTTTAGAAAAAAATTAGGTTTACTTTTGAATTTGATTGGCACCATCTTCAGTGATGATTGTTGTTTGTGCATTCGGTTTGTTATCTTAAGCATAACCAAAGGCTTACCTAACCCCCTCTAGGAGGCACTTTAGCAAGGCCATGGAGAGGGTACTAAAGGCTTATCCAGTGCATTTGGTTAATTTTTCTTAGGCAGAACCAAAGATTTACCCGACCTCCCTCTACAAGGTGCTTCAGTTAGGCCTTTGATGACAGCATTGAAGGCTGGTTTGATGCTTTTGTTAGGCCATCTCAGACGTGACCAAAGGCTTACTTCATACTTCTTCTAGAAGGCACCTTTGTCAGGCTATATAGGTGGGACAGAGGGATTGTAGAAATTTTGGACAGGCCATTTTTAGGCGGAATTAAAGGATTACTATGAACTCCTTCTATGAGGCAGTTTAATAAGGCCATGAAGATGGGATTTAGAGCTTATACTCCTGCCAGGCCATGTAGGCGGGACCGAAGGCTTAGTCGGTGCTTTGGCTAGGCTATCTCAGGCGTGATCAAAGGCTTACTCTATCCTTCCTCTAGGAGGTGCTTTGACCATGTTATTTTGGTGGAATCAAAGGCTTTTTCCTTTATTTCAGGAGTTCATTTTCCTCCTTAACCATGTAGATGCATTTATTTCATGTAGAGAATCTTATTTTATTTAGACTTGTCTAACATCTTCTTACGAATTCATCATGCTTCCCTTGTCCTAGAAAATTGTTAATCAATCCTTCCAAGCTTCGACATTGGTTTGTGCTATGTCCATTGGAGCGATAATAATGGCAGTACAATCTTTCGAGGTTCATTTATTCCTTAATTGCTTTATTTGGAAAGGCCGATGGTTAAGTTCATCATTGGTCAAGAGATGTATGTTCTTTTAGGAAGTAGTAAGAGAATAATTCTTTGATAGTCGCGGCCACTTGGGAAACAATCCTTTCGGTTTGCATTTGATTCTTTTACTACTTGAAAGGACTCCTCATCTTTGATGACTAATTTCCTTTTTGAGGATTTTTTTTGTTTTATTTATTTTATAAGATCGATCAAGTATACTCTACCATTTTCCTGTAAACCATTCAAAATCGTTTTCTATCACTTTTTTGAATACGGTCCCCTTCGGCTCTGAGCCGAATTTCCCTTCTTATTGCTAGGAAGATGCTATCCTTTTTGCATTGCCATTTTAGGGCAAAGATAGATGATGATCCGACGTGGAAGGGATTTACAGTCCATTTTTCTAGATTGTAAGGAGCTTCTTATCTCTTTGTTTTCTTCCATAACTTGTAATGCCATAAACCTTAATGCTTGCTCCTCTTGAAGCCGAGAATCACTGGTGATTTGATAAGTTAGCCTAGTTATTTGAGGCTTGAAGGATCCTTGTTTAGATATTTTAACATGATTAATTGGCATGAATAAGAAACCTTAGTTGATGTGATTAATTGGTGTTAAGAATCAACAATTGGTTAGCTTGCAATGCGATATGATTAGTGGAGGCAAGTTCTTTAAGCCCTATATATGCAATCTAGGGTAGTTCCATATAGGGTTTTATTGGAGTCAAAGGTTCGGGCCCTCCTTCTAGCGCCAAACTGTTAATGAATTTCTTAGTTAACCCCAAAAGTATAAGGAAAGTGAATTTGGCTAAGCTAAAGTAATCCTAGGCTAAGTTGCTATGATAGAGTATGCACCATATCGAATCGTCAAAGTCTTATGCATGTTCAATATCAAAGCTAAGTCTTATGCATGTTCAATATCAAAGCTAAAGCCATGTCACATGTCATATAAGAGTCAATAGTTTAAATCATGTAGAGTAATCAAACTTAAGATTATGAGTGCTTTTGTAATTCGAAGCATGTTATGATGTGAGAATCACAAATGCTTTGAAACTCGACAACAAGGCATAATTCAAGTAATTTTGTTCCAATTCCAAATAATGTAGAATGTACAATGTCTTATGTGCAATAGTTTAAGTGCTACAATCGGCTCTAAATTCCTAAATTAAGTTAGGGTTACAAGAATTAAAATGTAAGAAAAGAGACAAAAATGATGCACCCTTTCTCCATTACCCCTAGATCTATATTTATAGGTGTTGAGAGATGCGACATTGTTGCCACATGTCCATGCGACTTGGCTTTCGACATCGATATTGATGGCGCATGACACTATATCTTGGTTAATGATGAAATTCGGAATGGTGTGCTAGCACTTTGCTTTTATATCGCCGTAATGGTCTTGATTCATAATATCCGTTATCAGCATTCCTTGAAAGTTGATAGAGCATTGCGTCACTAAAGCACGACATTATAATTATTGTCATCAATAAGCAATAACATTAGTAATGACCGGTACTTATTTAATTCAGCATTGACAAGAACCGGCACAGATATAGAAGTAACGTTGATAGGAACCAGCATCAATGTTGGTGCGACGTTGATAAGAGTCGCCATGGATATTAAGTAGAATTGATAACACACAACCTGGATCATAAGCGGCATTGATAGCAAGCAATATTGATAATAACCAGCATTGATTGTTGGCGCCACTAATATGGGACGGCATTGGAGAGATGCGATATTACTTTAAAAGGTGACATTAGAATAAAGCAGTGAACCCTGATGCGATATTGATTATTCTAGTTTCATCAAGGAAAATTCATTGATAAAATGCGGTCATCAATATGAAGCGGCATCAATGTTTCTATAACATTGATGGCTCACGATATAAGATCCTTAGGCATAACTCATTTATTTTTATGGGCGATATGCGGCACTGATGACCTTCAACACACTTAGCTTTATTGATGCAAGATCGTGACTGTATCGCCATGCCTCATTCCATCATGATTGATAATGGTACTAATAATATATATATATATATATATATCATATAGTGTGCACGTAACAAACACCTCTATTAAGCATTAAAACGTAACTTTTAGTAATATTAGCGAGTTTGCTAACATTTTCAAAGAAACATGAGCATGAAAAGAACTAAAAGCGTAACGACCCAGAATTTTCGATCCCGAAAACTCTAGATAGTTAGGAAAAGAAGAAAAGAGATAGAAGAAGAAGAAAGAAGAGAAGACACAACATCTCACATTTACAACGGATCAAAATATAATATCAACAATAACATTTATACAAAGAAGCTGTATCAGTAAATTTGCATTTTTAGTACATCAGAGTTACAACCATTACACAAATACTTGACTGTTAAAACAACATGACCCAGATAAACTACAATATCACAGCGGATACACTCCATACGTTCCTGCCATCCAGCTCGCCTCCTGAGCTCCAGAACGTCCTTACGTGAAAATCTGTAATACTCAATCTGACCCGAGCATTACATCAAAGTAACTTCCGGGTCAGGCTGGAAATCAACGTGAATAAACCCATCAAACATGAATGACCAAAGCATACAACTTATATATATAACATGGGTAACTAGTATCAATTACAAATTCACAAATTGTTATAGACATTACTTATTTCACTCACAAATTTCTAAGTACCAAAACGTAGATTAAATAGTCCAATTCACTTAAATCATTCCATTCCAGTTTATTGATTTCACATATCAATCTATAAAGAATACAACTCAACTTATTTTGACTCCGGTCTCTTCGAATTCAATGTCATCTAAACCCAAGTTATTCAATTAAATGCAACTCAACTTTAATTACCAGATAACACTTTTACACAACAATTCATGATTGACAGAGAATCACATTATCACCGTCCATCCAACATATCATATCACAAAGCAATTCATATCAGAAATATCAACCAATCCAAAGCACTTATCATCATTCAATATTCTTAAGCAAGATTGATTACTTCCATTAATTGCATTAATTAATGATCCTCTAATTACTTCATTAGTTAATTATTCTTAAATTTCATTAAATAATTAACCTTTAGCTTAATCAACCTTAATTAACCACAATCAGAAATTAACTTTCCTTAATTACTCCATCAATTAAACCAACTACTTGATTAATTATATTGATTAATCCTTTAATTACACTGAGCAATTATCACTTAATTTCTTCCACCAAGTAATTATCCTTTAATTACTTCCCAACAAGCAATTTCCTTTTAATTAATTACATTCAATAATTATCCACTAATTACTTCACTAAGTAATTATACCTCATTAATTACCTTAAGTAATTATACTTAACCCAACATCAAATGATTACCTTTAATTAATTAATTAACTAAAATAACCACATCAACTTAATTAATTACACCAAGTAATTAATTCCTTAATTAATTACCCTGATTAATTATTCTATAATTATTAATTAATTATCCTTTCATTAATCACATTCATTAATTAACTAACGTTTTAATTAATTCCTAAATTAATAAATCCTTTAATTAATCAATCCATAATTAATTACACTAAGTAATCAATCCCTAACAAATTTATCTTTTAATTACTTACACTAAGTAATTTCCTTTAAGTAATTATTCTTTAATTACTTACGTTAATAATTTTTAATCAACAATTAATTAATTACTAATTTCCAATTAATTAATCTCTAATTAATTAATGACATTAAGCAGTTATCTTTAATTGAAGTAATTATCATTAATCAATTACATTAAGTGATTAATCCTTGATTAGTCATCTTTTAATTAATAGCTTAATTAATTAATCACGTTAATAAATCAATCTTTTAAATTGATTTCACAAATTAATTAACCTTTAATTAATTAGTTATACCCTGATTGCCTAAATAAATTAACCATCCTTAATACATTTAATAATTTGTACTTCATTTAATTAAAATTTTAATTCACCTTAAAATATATAGGATTTAACCTATTAAATAATCACTTAATACAAACATTTTGAAAACATTTTAAAACCTTGGAAGTTCATTTAAAAATTGCATAATACTTCGTTTAAAACTTGGTTTACATTTACCTTAAAACTTACACATTTGATAAGCTTCAAAAACTTATACCTCAACTTATCAAATCCCAGATCAAACCACTAAACTCCCAAGCCAAACCAAACACTACTCGCGCAACTCCTACTTCGAGTCATACCTCCATTCGTCACGACCCCGACCCGATGAATCTTCGTCTTCCCCTAGAATAAACAACAACCAGAATCCCGAATGCATGCGTGCACGTGCACAAATGCCCTGACCCTCTCCGATCGCCGCCGAGATCCTCCGCAAGTCAACAACGATCACTTCGACACGAGAAACCCATCAGAAACCCAAATCCCTCGAGCAAATCAAGAACGATCAACATGAACCCATCAGGCAGAAAACACGACCAACACCAGCCTAAAATCTCCCATCTCCAATCGTCTGGAATTTCGCAACTACGTCAAAAACCATGCCTTGCTTCCCTCTTCCGTTTCCCCCTCCACCAATCGTCTATAGATCATCTACGCGACGCAATCACCCATTTATCAAGATCGACCCAAAACTGAATTAAAACCCTACTCTCGTCTCGCCTACCCACCAAAACACCTCAAGCCATTAATTTTCCCATGGCCATCGACCCACGACCTTGCTCCAATATCAACCACGACACCCAGATCAACGCCAATCACCGGAATTTGACGAAAAAGTCAATTCCGTTCAAACCCAAAATCCTCAGCACATCCAAGATTTAAAATCGTGATTTCACTTTTAAAAATCCTAGTTTTTGATAACAATTCATATTTTAATCTTGAAACAATAAATCTTTAAGGTCGAAATTTTGAAAAAGATTGAGATTTTTACTGTAATATCTCCATTCCATTTAAACTATCATCAATTTCCACTTAAAATATTTTTAAAACTGAAATCTTATTGTTACAAACATAACTTGTTTATTTATATAAGCCTGAAAAGGATTAGGGAAGTAGCAATTTGATTTTGATCATATTTTGAAACCTGAAAATGAAGAACAGAGTAGATGTTCTAGTGTTCAGACATGCACTAAAATTTTAACATATATATGCATTCTTTCATTTTCAAATAAACATGCAAGCAAATTTTTTTACTCATGCAAACCATTATCTCAAAGCCTATTCAATATATACATCACATGCATCAATTTAAAACAGGAAATGAGGTTTTTCACTCACCTGTATAAATATTGAACAGAGAAGCCTAGATTTGAATCTAGTTTAAACTTGAAAACTGATCTGAGTTTTGAATGCTCTGATCTTGAATTTGTTTGCTTTTAATTTTATTTTAAAAGTTTTGAGATGATCAGATCTTGTTTTAAACTGAGATGGATTTCGTCATCAGGTTGAGTAGTGGTTTGAAAATGTTAAAATCCTTTGTTACAGTCTTTGTTTTATATAATTTTTTCTTTAATCTGCTTTAGAAAATGAACTCATAAAAGAAATGTGAGAGAAAAATGGAGGGAATTATATAATCTTAGTTTTAATTTTATTTTTAAAATAAAAGGACACTTGTTTTAAAAACCCAACACTTGTTATTTACAAAGGCTAATTAACTTACATTTGTTAATTTATATGCTAATATTTCAACACTTGAATTTTGTATGTATAAATATATCTTTAAATGTTTTATAAACCTTTATATTTAATTTGTATTTAGTTAATACCTTCCTTAATTTATATTTAGCAAATCGTTTAAAAACTGATATTATACTAATAAAATCATATATACATATATATGATTTTTAAATCCAATTTACCTTAAAATATTTATCTTTAGAAATTTCAAATTCAAATTCAAATTCAACTTAAAATCACTCATATAAATATATATATTTAAACAAACACAAATTCAATTTGTAAATACTAATTCTATTTAAAATCCATTTATATATATAAAAATAACACATTATTATTATTGTTTTGAAAACAAAATTTTTACCAATTTTAAATAATTATGAAGGAGATTATCAAATACATACCTATCAAAATATTTAAAACCCAGCATTATTATAATTCAGATTCTTATATATACATATTCAGATATATCTCAGAATTTCATTTGTTCAATTTACAAATAAGTATTTTAATAAATTAAATCCTGTGAATTTCCAATTAACATACACCCAAAAGTTCGGGTTATCACATTCCTCCTCCCTTAGAATCTTTTCGTCCTCGAAAAGGAACGAAGCCAGAATTTATTCAGTACTTAAAATCAGATAAATCACTTTTTGATTATTTTTAAAATACTTTTAAAATCCATATAATGTTATAAAAATAGTTTTTATAAAAATAGTTTTTATAACTCGATGTCTCAACCAGTCCACCCTTGTTCTCATAGAAATTCGGTCATACGTTGATCAGGCGTACGACTGAAAATCTATAAATACTTAGCAGACCCATTTTCTACACCCAATGAAAATAATTGGAAAACATTTTGTTGAAAATATAGAAAACATTTTTGAAATCGAGGAAACTTGTTTGGTGAGAATGCTTTGGAAATCATCACCCCCATCCACGGTCACAGTTAATCCGATGGTTACGTTGCCTTCCCGACAAAATCCACAGATAACTGAAGGCACTCCGCGCCCCTCGATTACGCCATGGAACTCGCTACAGATCGCAGCTACAATTTACGTTGCTGTCATGGCAAAAACCTATATAACTGTAGGACTCAGCGCCCTCGAATTTCACTGCCAAAAGAATGAAACTTCTCCACTCGACCATAGAACGCAGTCTACCGATGTTACGTTGCCTTCCCGGCAAAATCAAGCGTAGACCCTTGACACTCACCTCCACACGATTTCCGCTATGGTCTACAGTAGATCGCAGCGACATTGAGTTACACTATCGTCACAGCATAATCCAAATGCCTCTGTAGGCATCAGCGCCCTCGACTTTCGCTAACCAATAATTCCCAGGAACTAGCTTGTCCGGACTCTTCACAGGATCAACTTTAGAGCCTCCCCCTCTTTGAGACTCAAGGGAGTACCAACCTATGGCACTCCTGAGAAATTCATTTGAAGGGAGCGCCTTTTTCTCTAGAGCCATTTTCAAAACACTTTGTACTATACACATATAGTATCTTCCAAATCATACACCTAGTATGAATCCCATATAAATCTCTTTTTCACAAAATCGATTATCCCAAAAATCGATAATTCTCAAGCCAGGCTTTCCAAATTCCAAAATTGATTTTTCTCCAAAAATCAAAAGCCTTTCCAAATCCATATGTTCCAAAAACCTTTTCCCAAAACCATTCTCATAAGATCCTTCATGTATATATATGTGTGTGTGTGTGTGTGTGTGTGTATGTGTCTATATATATATATATATATATGTGTGTGTGTGTGTGTGTGTGTGTGTGTGTGTGTGTGTGTAATTTTTAAAATCTTTGGATCACTTCAAACTTGTATAAATTCCCTTTTTATACTTCAAAAACTTTCAAAACCCTTTTCTTCTGGCAAAAGATTCAACAAGGGAAGTTTTATCATATATATAATAAAGATACATAACTTTGTTTATTCCAAATCAAATATTCAAATTTGATTACTCTTTTATAAAGACATTAACCATATTACTTTCATTTCAAAAACCATTTTACAATTCTCATCCATAAATTTCAATATCAATATCATTCAAACCCGTACGATGTACATATACCATTCGTACACAATTTCAAATTCAGTCACCCACTCGATCACACAATTTCACTTCTGAACTAGTGTCGTCCACTCGATTTCCTAATGCGGACTCAGATCAAGTTTCATGATCAGAAACCATCATTCTCCTTGCATAGCCATAACTATGATAGAGAATATCCAGAGCCAATAAAAAATTCATATCTAGGTTCGCTGTCGAAAATCGAGTGAAATTTCCTAACTCGGATCGATATACTATCTCGAAATTCTATGCCCGAATCTGGATCAAATCACTATGCGAATAGAATAATATACGTACATCCTCTGTATTCATCTTCATTGATTTATTAACCAAATCAATTTCCTTTCTATTCACTTTAATTTTCATTCACTTATTCATAATTGCTTCAATCTCATTTGGATTATCACCTCAATTCTTATCTCAAATGGAAATTTAATCATAAACAGTTTGAACTCTGTCCATCTTTCATCTAGAAAATAGCTTGAAAAGTTTAAAAATAGATAAGTAGTTGAAAAATAATTATTAGTTTGTAAATATCTGTAAAATAGTTAAATAATGATAAAATAGTTAAATAATTGTAAAATAGTTATAAATAGTAATTAGTTATAAAACAGTTGAAAAATAGTAATTAGTTTATAAAACAGTTGAAAATTGTTAAGTAGTTCCAAAAATAATTGTAAAACAAATATAAGGTAGTTTTAGGTTTAAAAAGAAAAGTAGTATAGTAAATAATTTGAAAAAATAGATTTATATTAAAACAATTTATTTTGAAAATAGTCCAGAGTCAAAATGTTCAATTTCCAATCTCCATTCTCATCAATTCAATATAAATTTCCACTTTATTTAAATTGACTCAATTCCCATTTAAATAACTTCAATTTCCCTTGAAATTGATTTAATCCCAATTCCAGTTTCCATTTTATTAAATCATCTCGAATTATATAAATTCGAGTTCAATTTTAAATGTTGATTTAATCTCTTAAATAAAACTAACCTTTATTTTTAAACCAACAATCTTTAACCAATTTAATTCTGAGTCCAATTTTGAAATTCCATCTTAAATTATCTTACTTAACTTATTTTAAAGTTCAAATAAGAATTCAAAAGCAATTTTTATCTTCAAAATTTAATTTATTACCCAATTTATCTTCCAGCTTTGGAACCGACTCTTAAACAATTTTAATTTACAAATTCAATTCTTAACATTCAAATCTTAAGTTCAAAGTGATTCTATATCCTTAATTTCAAATTAAAGTTTTATTTCCCATTTATTTCAATAATGGATATATTAGCACAATCCATTTCTTCATTCATTTAAACAAATCCAATTCACAGTTTAAAGATTATTAATAACAAAAGGATGATATTATCCAAATTATTTAAACATCATCCATTTCCAATTTCCAATTTCCAAATCTCAAACGCATTTTGAGATCACACAAATTCCTAATTCAAATCAACCACTTAACTTTCCAGGTTAAACCTTAATTTCACCTTGAAATTCGCAAATTAGGTTGTTCATTCAAACTTATTTAACTTCCTCCAAGTTAAATTCAATTTACTTAATCCAGTCAACTTTACACAATTTGAATTCCCATTCAAATTTTAAACTTCAGACTAATAATCTTCCCACTTAAGTTTAAAAACTTACTTCACTTTGGGTTTCACATCACATTCCAAGGAAAATTCAAAACTCAATCTTAGAGTTTATTTCAAATATACATACTTATTTTCCTTTACATACCAAGTTATCCTTAAATTTTAAGCCACCTTTGGTTTTTAAATTCAAAAAAAATTCCTTTATATTTTAAACAACTTTTGTTTGAAACAGGACCCTTCATTCAAATACATTAAATAACATTTCTTTATCACTTTGAAACAATTTTCAAATTCTGGACCCAGATTTAAAACTTCACAATTCAGATCATCTACAATTCCAATTTATAAGTCAGACTTGCCTAAATGTTTTACTTCCCTAAAACATTTCATTTTGCTTACTCATTAATACACATTTTATTATTAAACACAACAATCATTTAAGATAATAGCCAAGATTATCATATCTGGAAACCATTTCATTATTATCTAATTCTAAAACTCTTTCCCAAATTCAAGATTTTAATTTCAGTTTGAATCCATTTCAAACTTATCTTTATTTAATTTCAATTTGGTTCTATTTCTATTACCACTTAATTTAATTCCAATAATTTAACAACCAATTACCTTAATATTTATTAGAAAGAATATATAACAAAATATATTCTTACATAAAATCATTTAAAATCTTTATATAAGAAAATAACAAGTACGCTCTCATATATATATATACACACACCCAACTCATTCTAGGATACCATTGACCCTTCTTAATGAGTAAACCCATCAGAGCCAAGGTTCTCGCATAACCTTCTGCTCTGATACCAAATGCAACGACCTGGATTTTCGATCCCGAAAACTCCAGATAGTTAGGAAAAGAAGAAAAGAGATAGAAGAAGAAGAAAGAAGATAAGACACAACATCTCACATTCGCAGCGGATCAAAATATAATATCAATAATAACATTTATACAAAGAAGCTGTATCAGTAAATTTACATTTTTAATATATCAGAGTCACAACCATTACACAAATACTGGACAGTTAAAACAACATGATCCAGATAAACTACAATATCACAACGGATACACTCCATACGTTCCTGCCATCCAGCTTGCCTCCTGAGCTCCAGAACGTCCATACCTGAAAATCTGTAATACTCGGTCTGACACAAGCATTACATCAAAGTAACACCTGGGTCAGGCTGGAAACCAGCGTGAGTAAACCCATCTAACATGAATGACCAAAGCATACAACTTATATATATATATATATATATATATATATATATATATATATATATATAACCCGAGTAACTTGTATCAATTACAAATTCACAAATTGTTATAGACATTACTTATTTCACTCAAAAATTTCTAATTACCAAACCTTAGATTAAATAGTCCAATTCACTTAAATCATTCCATTCCAGTTTATTGATTTCACATATCAATCTATAAAGAATCGAAGTAGTTTCGGGTATTTACCAATACCCGACTCCGGTCTCTTCGAATTCAATGTCATATAAACCAAGTTATTTAATTAAATACAACTCAACTTTAATTACCAGATAACACTTTTACACAGAAACTCATAATTGATAGATAATCACATTATCACTGTCCATCTGACATATCATATTACAAAGCAATTCATATCAGAAATATCAACAATCCAAAGCACTTATCATCATTCAATCAGTCTTAAGCAAGATTGATCACTTCCATTAATTACATTAATTAATGATCCTCTAATTACTTCATTAGTTAATTATTCATAAGTTTCATTAAATAATTAACCTTTAACTTAATCAACCTTGATCAATCACAATCAAAAATTAACTTTCCTTAATTACTCCATCAATTAAACCAACTCCTTGATTAATTATATTGATTAATCCTTTAATTACACTAAGTAATTATCACTTAATTTCTTCTACCAAGTAATTATCCTTTAATTACTTCCTAACAAGCAATTTCCTTTTAATTAATTACATTCAGTAATTATCCACTAATTACTTCTCTAAGTAATTACACCACATTAATGACCTTAAGTAATTATACTTAACCCAACATCAAATGATTACCTTTAATGAATTAAAATTAATTAATTAACTAAAATTAACCATATCAACTTAATTAATTACACTGAGTAATTAATTGCTTAATTAATTACCTTGATTAATTATTCTATAATTATTAATTAATTATCCTTTCATTAATCACATTCATTAATTAACTAACCTTTTAATTAATAAATCTTTTAATTAATCAATCCATAATTAATTACACTAAGTAATTAATCCCTAACAAATTTATCTTTTAATTACTTACACTAAGTAATTTCCTTTAAGTAATTATTCTTAGTTACTTACATTAATAATTTTTAACCAACAATTAATTAATTATTAATTTCCAATTTATTAATCTCTAATTAATTAATGACATTAAGCAATTATCTTTAACTAAAGTAATTATCATTAATCAATTACATTAAGTGATTAATCCTTGATTTGTCATCTTTTAATTAATAGCTTAATTAATTAATCACATTAATAAATCAATCTTTTAAATTGATTTCACAAATTAATTAACCTTTAATCAATTAGTTATACCCTGATTACCTAAATAAATTAACCAGCCTTAATACATAATAATTTGTACTTCATTTAATTACAATTTTAATTCACCTTAAAACATATAGGATTTAACCTATTAAATAATCACTTAATACAAACAGTTTGAAAACATTTTAAAACTCTAGAAATTCATTTAAAACTTGCTTAATACTTTGTTTAAAACTTGGTTTGCATTTACCTTAAAACTTACACATTTGATAAGTTTTAAAAATTTATATCTCAACTTATCAAATCCCAGATCAAACCACTATATTCCCAAACCAAACAAACACTACTCGTGCAACTCCTACTTCGAGTCATACCTCGATTCATCACAACCCCGACCCGATGAATCTTCGTCTTCCCCCAGAATAAACAACAACCAGAATCCCAAATGCACGCGTGCACGTGCACAAACGCATTGACCCTCTCCAATCACCGCCGAGATCCTCTGCGAGTCAACGATGATCACTTCGACACGAGCAACCCACCAGAAACCCAAATCCCTCGACCAAATCAACAACGATCAACATGGAGCCATCAGGCAGAAAACACGACCAAAACCAACCCAAAATCTCCCGTCTCCGATCGTCTGGAATTTCACCACTATGTCAAAAAACACGCCTTGCTTCCCTCTTCCATTTCCCCCTCCACCGATCGTCGATAGATCATCTACGACGACGCGATTACCCATTTATCAACATCAACCCAAAACTCAATTAAAACCCTACTCTCGCCTTGCCCAACCACCACAGCACCAAAAAATCATGCCATTAATTTTCCCATGGCCATCGACCCATGACCTTGCTCCAGTATCAACCACGACACCCAGATAAACGCCAATCACCGGAATTTGAAAAAAAAGTCAATTCCGTTCAAACCCAAAATCCTCAGCACATCCAAGATGTAAAATCATGATTTAACTTTTGAAAATCCTAGTTTTTGATGACAATTCAGATTTTAATCCTGAAACAACAAACCTTTAAGGTCAAAATTTTGAAAAAGATTGAGATTCTTACTATAATATCTCCATTCCAGTTAAACTATCATCAATTTCCACTTAAAATATTTTTAAAACTGAAATCTTATTGTTACAAACATAACTTGTTTATTTATATAAGCCTGAAAAGGATTAGGGAAGTAGCAATTTGATTTTGATCATATTTTGAAACCTGAAAATGAAGAACAGAGTAGATGTTCTAGTGTTCAGACATGCACTAAAATTTTAACATATATATGCATTCTTTCATTTTCAAATAAACATGCAAGCAAATTTTTTTACTCATGCAAACCATTATCTCAAAGCCTATTCAATATATACATCACATGCATCAATTTAAAACAGGAAATGAGGTTTTTCACTCACCTGTATAAATATTGAACAGAGAAGCCTAGATTTGAATCTAGTTTAAACTTGAAAACTGATCTGGGTTTTGAATGCTCTGATCTTGAATTTGTTTGCTTTTAATTTTATTTTGAAAGTTTTGAGATGATCAGATCTTGTTTTAAACCGAGATGGATTTGGTCATCAGGTTGAGTAGTGGTTTGAAAATGTTAAATTCCTTTGTTATAGTCTTTGTTTTATATAATTTTTTCTTTAATCTGCTTTAGAAAATGAACTCATAAAAGAAATGAGAGAGAAAAATGGAGAGAATTATATAATCTTAGTTTTAATTTTATTTTTAAAATAAAAGGACGCTTGTTTTAAAAACCTAACACTTGTCATTTATGTAAACTAATTAACTTACATTTGTTAATTTATATGCTAATATTTCAACACTTGAATTTTGTATGTATAAATATATCTTTAAATGTTTTATAAACCTTTATATTTAATTTGTATTTAGTTAATGCCTTTCTTAATTTATATTTAGCAAATCTTTTTAAAACTAATTTTATACTAATAAAATCATATATATATATGTGTATATTTTTAAATCCAATTTATTTAAAAATATTTTTATCTTTAGAAATTTCAAATTCAAATTCAAATTCAACTTAAAATCACTCATATAAATATATATATATATATATATATATATATATATATATATATATATATATTTAAACAAACACAAACTCGATTTGTAAATAATAATTCTATTTAAAATTCATTTATATATATATATAAATAACACATTATTATTATTGTTTTGAATTTTTTTAACAATTTTAAATAATTATAAAGGAGATTATCAAATACATATCTATCCAAATATTTAAAACCCGGCATTATTATAATTCAGATTGTTATATGTACATATTCAGATATATCTCAGAATTTCATTTGTTCAATTTACAAATACGTATTTTAATAAATTTAATCCTGTTAATTTCCAATTAACAGATGCCCAAAAGTTCCGGTTATCAAGAAAAGCGGGTCAAGAGCCATTAAATACCTACACTAAACTCATAGAAGCACATGAGCACATATATTTATGAATTTATACAACTAAATCTATAAAAGTAAGGCTACGACTTTTAAATAACATTAATTTAGTAGCTAAAGAACAAAAATTCTAAACAAGTGCTGGTTTCCTAATAAAATCGGAGAATCAGAACGGTCATGTGCATTATCATCTACCAGAACAAGAGGGATTATTATTACTATTATAACTTAGTTTGTTTATTGTTATTATTATCGGTATTACTATTATTATTATAAACTTGATTAATTTTTATAAACTTAGTTTTTTTATTGTTGTTGCTGTTATATAAAGTCACTTATTTTTCATAAAACTTAGTTAACTTGGTTAATGTTTTATAATTCATCATTTACTATTATTACCACAAACTTAGTTAATTTTCATAAATTTAATTATTATTATTATTATTATAAACTTAGTTAAACATTATAAATTTAATTAATTTTCATGAAAATTAATTAAAAAGGTTGGTTTTTATAAACTTAGCTAATTTATTATTTTTATTATTATATAAATTTAGTTAAATTGGTTAATATTTTATAGTTTATTAAACTTATATAATTTTCATAAACTTAATCAGCTTATTATTATAAACTTAGTTAATTTTGTTAATCTTATTTAATTTTTATAAAACTTAAGTAATGAACTTAATTATTATAAATTTAGTTTATTATTATTGTTACATTATCATTTTTATTATATAAACTTAGTTTTTTTTTGTAAAGCTTAGTTAACTATGTTAATATTTTTTAATTTATTATTATCATAAACTTAGTTATTTTATTTGAGCATGGTTGGATTAGTTTAAGGACGGCCTGCATTTGCTCTATATTATTCGAGCACTCTTGTTTATTAAAGTTTCTTGAACTTCGTTAAGCTTGAATGACAAGTATAAGGGAAAAGTCCCATTAAAAACACTCTTAATCAATTACTACAAATAAACACAACATTATAAAAGCAAACTTTAGGGAACAAAACTAGATTGAGCTTAGAAAGTGGTTAGATTATAGACGGTGATACAAATTACAAATACTAAATCAAGCAACATAGAAACAAAATGG
Organism: Allium cepa; assembly: GCA_030765085.1. NCBI lineage: Eukaryota > Viridiplantae > Streptophyta > Magnoliopsida > Asparagales > Amaryllidaceae > Allium > Allium cepa. The sequence goes on along the minus strand of CM060932.1, from coordinate 685,701,254 downwards.
AAAAAACTCAACATCGTCAATTAAACCTATCATAAACCTCAAATAATTACATCTTCATGTGAAGAATGGAAGGAGGCTTGTTGTTAGCAGAGTATATCCCAAAATAATAAGCCAGAATATTGGTAGTAAAAAACAGTACTATACCTCAAATACTAAACACAAAGGTGTGCTAAATCAAGAGGTGAAGCAAGGTGGATATAGAAAGGATTACCAGCTATGTGTGGTAGACTAAATGTCAAACATGAATGTGTGGATTTTAACACTTCTGAATTATTCTCGCATATCGTGAAAGTAGCATCGGTTGAATGGACGAGCTTGATATTTATCCACAAAGGGTGCATTTGGGCATCGTACAAGGTTGTAATCTAAATTGGTTATGGGAAGATGCTGAAAAATGAAAATATATTAGGACAAATTTCCAAACCAGTCTTGGCATGCAAACTTATTTCGCAAATAGGCTCAGAGGAAACTAATTGCAAAAATTGGCCTCGTTTTCAATATAGCTTGCACAAATATGGATTACGCAAGCTATTTTTTTAAAATAAGGCTTGCGCATTCCGTATTTGCGCAAGCATTATGTATATAGCTTGCACAATCCATATTTGTGCAAGCTGTTTATATATTGCTTGCGCAGATATAGAATGCGCAAGTAGTATTTCAGCCTTCAAATTTTTAGATGGCCCAGTTTTCATTTTCATTTCCTAAAACCAACTTATTCGTCCCAAAATCCATCCTAATCCCCAATCCAATCCATTATTTTCCCAAATCAAACTTCTCAATTACCTTGTCCCCAAGTATACCTTGAAGTAACTAGTTGATTTAGCTATAAATAGAAGAAAGTTCTTTATCCATAGTGATTAGAGGTAATAATTTTTTTGGTTGAAATTGATGTTAAATTACAAGTGATTGTTGTTGGTAATGTATAACGTATTGTTGTTGCTCTCGATGGCAATTACTGCCAATGGTTGTTGTCATAGTTGAAATTATAATTAGTAATAAATCATTTCTAAATCCCTAATTGGAAAATCGATTTTGGAATGATTAATTGGGTGATAAATATATTATAGAATTGCCTCCCTGACCGGAATATAGAAGTACTCTTTATCTTTAAGAGCATCATAGAAGTCAAAATGATTCGCTTATGGAGGTATTTATTTTAAACATATTGAATTATTGTTAATATAAAATGCAAATATGAATTACTAATTGCAATTCTTTATGATAAATCAGGATGTAGAAATGGTTAAACTTTGCAAATATTCAAGCAAGCTAAAAGAAATAGATTTTAAAGACCTTAGGTTGGAACAAAACCTAAGAACAACCGGATTTTAGAAACTAATACAAGTTGATTACATTTGACTTGATCATTATCTTATTACGGTATTGTATAATAGATGGAGATCAGAGACAAATACTTTTCATTTAAGAGTGGGTGAAATGACTGTAACTCCAGTCGATGTTTACTTTCTATTTGGTCTATCACAAATGGTTTCCTGGTGTGTTCGCAAAATTTGGATATTGATTATATGGAACTCTGTCATGAATTGCTTAGTATTTTTCCACCGAAAGAGGCCATAAAGTCTAAAAGTGAGCTAGCAATGACATGTTTTAAAATTGAATTTTCTGAACCACTAGTTGAAGATGTGACGGATTTAGATATACTTCGTCGTAATCGTGATGTTATCTTATACTTTTTAAGTTGTCGTCTTTTTACAGATCATTCGAAAGGTAGATTGAATTTGAAATATTTTCATTTCTAGAAGATATAGCAAATTGTAGTTACCATTCATGGGGTAGTGCGGTACTTTGTTATTTGTACGGTGAATTGACAAATGTTGCTTTACAAAAAAGAAAAGTTTTAGGCAGTTCCGCAACATTGTTGAGATATGATCTTGGTCTCATATTGCTAATGGATGGCCTTTTGTAAGAATTCCCACAGATTTAGATCCTTATCTTCCATTCAGGTGTAGGTGGAATTGTGCTAGGAGTTGGTGTGAATATCCAAAAAATGTACAATTTTATCAAAATGAATTGGATTTGTTAGCGGATGACGCAGTTACATAGGAACCATACTCTTTGTTGATTAAATTTGGGTACCCTGACATTGAGTGTATGTCTGCGGGTAGGATTGCTAAGAGTAGGCTAATTCATCTTTTGATTTTGAATTATATGGTCCTAACCGAGTTATGAGATAGTTTGGCTTTGACTATCAACACATTCCTGATCATGTGGTGCCATTAGACCCAAAACCTAGTAGTTGGATGGACTTCCTTCAGGAAAGTATAGCTTTGTGGAATTCAAGAATTGATCGTGCCGAACAAGCACGTTATCCTTCGACACCGTTGAGCGAGTATGATTGTTGGTATTGGTAAATAACTTGGCATTTGAAAAAGTTGGCTAGGAAATTGGTTGCTTACATTCCCCGAGCTCCAATAGAGAGTGATGTGGTTAGTATTTTAATTTATAAAATTTGATTATTCGTACTTTTAGATCATATTTGATGTTACATTATTTTGTATTTTGTGTAGATAAGCAGGATATATAGCGCTTTGGATGTGGTTGATGAAATTGAAAATAGTAGTATGGAGCTAGAGAAGATGAAAAATAAATGTATTGACCTATGATGTATACTCGATACGATTCTAGGTAGAAATTAGTTAAGAAGGCCGACAAAACCTTTGCGTATTAAGAAGAACAACCATGTACTTGGGAGGAGATACGTAGAACTGTAGAGGAAGCAAAGGGAGGACAAATGGCAGGGGAGGAGCCACATACAGAAGTGGAGGGAACACATGACGTCGTGGGAGAAATTCATCCTCAATAGCCTATTTGGAATGAAGGCGAACAATAATGTGGGTATCTTGGTTAATCCACTCAAGAGCAAAAGGAAGAATGGCCATAGTGGGAAAGATAACAAAGAAGAATTAATTTTTGGTCCTACTCAAGAACAAGAAATACCTATTTCAACCTTTGACGAAGGCCAAAGTTCAACTCCAATCATCTATAAAAAGAAGAAGAAGAAGAATAAGAAGAAGAAGAATAAGAAGAAAAGAGACACTCCTCTTGAGATTAGAAGGCTTTACGATTGAGTTGTTTTATTGTTTGGCTGATATATCTTGTTGATGTTTATTTAGTTAGAAATGTAGTTGTTGATATTTATGTAGTTTATGAATGGTATATTTTGTTCAACTCATTGTTGGCGTTGGAATGTGCATTGGTTTGTTAGAGCATCGTCTTGATATGTAATGTTGATGGTTTGTGTTGACGATATTCAATTGTATTATGATAGTCTGTTGGTTGTGTTGGCGTATAAATGAATATGAATGTTGATAGGTTGTGTATGCGACAGCTCTCTGTCTTTTACAATAGCAGATTATTGCTTGCGCAATTTTGAAACGCGCAAGCTATATTTGCTTATGTAGTTTGCGCAATTCAAAAATGCACAAGCTATATTTACATATACAGCTTGCGCATTTCAAAATCACGCAAATTATTTTTACTAATAAAGCTTGCGCATTTTAGAAATGCACAAGCTATATTTTGCTGTTCGAAAAAGATGACTAGCAATTCAACGAGGACAAACATGAAGCTAAACATATGCTATAACAAAAAAACATATGCAATAAAATGTTAATAAATTTATTACATAAAAGGAACAATAGAGTTCAATAATTCATTAAACAAACATATGCAATAAGAAATAAACACAACAACTCATACATAGAAAACAATTGAACGAAGACATGTTTTTTTCTTATGGACAAAAGCACCACATTTGCTACATCTATTATGGCCGGATGAAGATGGCATATCCATGAAACCTTTTATTCGAGTGAACCGCGAACGTCCTAAATTCCTATGCACTGATGGTGGTTGTTTAGTAGGATCTTCGGAGACATCCCAATGTCGACTATCAGGTACAGGGTGGAATAAAGGTGCATAAGCAGCGGTATACTTAGCCATTGTGTACCACGGTGAGATTAAGTCAAATATGCTCTATTCGCAACACCCGACCCACGTGAACATGCTGCTGCTACATAGGAGCATGGAAAATGATCTAAAGTTGGCATGTTGCACGAACATTTGGCAATATTATCATCGATATTCACCGCATAATCAAACATATGAATATTTTTCACCTGCCATTCTATAAAGTTATATCTCTTTATAGACATGAGCCTTAATTCTTCCATTTTTCTCATCACTAATGGTTCCCACTTCGGTGTCAATTGTGACATCCACTCTTCTCCTTGAGTTCGACGTTCGAAAAAGTAATGGTTAAATCGATGAAGCGTACATGCAATCGAAGATCTAACAAGTAATTCCTAGTTCATTTTAGCACACCGTTAAAGCATTCAGAAACATTAGTTTTCATCATATTAAATCTTACGCCACCAATCGTGACAAAGGTCCAGCTTGACTCGTAATTTTTCAATCCATGCATCGACTTCTCGATTTACAGCCTTCAACTATTTTCGTAGTTCATTATATTTGACAATCTTCGATGACATGGCACATGCATGTAACAAATTTGTAGCTCATCCATACTAAACCCTACTTTCTTAAAATTTGCTTTAATATGATGACTACAAAAGCGATGATGATGTTCAATTGACCAAGCGTCTCTAAGTGCATGTGGATTTTGTTTCATACGATCTGAGATAAATGTAATGCATTTGGTACGTACAAATGGAATATAATTCCATATGCAATGAATAAACCAACGTCATGTTTACTAAGACTGTTTGTACAATAGAAAAGGAAAACGGAATTTGTGTCCACACCAGTAGCTATTGGTAATGTACCCAGATACTTTTCATAAAAATGAGTGGCATCAATAGACAATATAGGTCGATAGTGGTTGAAACCATCAGTAGAAGGCCCGAAAGCCTAAAAAGCACCATCAAAACACCACGACTATAAATAACATCCTATATGGTTCCAGGATTGGTGTTGCAGGGCTCGAAGATATTTTAGCAATTCTGCGTATGACGATACCCAGGCTCCACAAATTATTGCAACTGCTTTCTGTAGTCCGTGCCATGCTTGAGAATAACTCACTTTAATACGAAACATATTTGAAATTGTTTCTTGAACCATTCTTGTAGTCATATTATTTTTAGCTTTAACCAAGGGAAGTATTTTGCTACATATAAACTTTGATGTTGCATGTCGATGGTTTGTGTTGACGGTTGCATGTAAATAAGTGTGATCGCCGCCATATGTTGTTATTTTCCACCAATTTTTATATTTTCTCACCGATAGGCTAGCATGCACTCATCAAGGATATGTTTCATCCACATCACAAAGAACCGTGTATTGATTTGCATGCGATTTCAAAACTTGAAAAGAAACTGAACATTTAATTGCCCATTCACATAATTATTCAACAAGCTTCTGCTTACTTTCAAAAATTAACCCAACTCATGGTCCTTTTTAAGCACATTCTCTTTCAAATACTTCCACGTCTAATTGACAATTTTCCTTTATCGATTTCACCATCATTGTTGTAGTTCATAAATCATCGACTAAGGACTCTTCATATGTGATTTGTTCATCCTCGACATTTTCATCATCATCCTGCTCACTGTCTGCATATATGATTGCATCATTGTTAAATTCCATTTGATCGATCCAATTTTTATCTACATCGTCTGTAGAAGCTACTTGCATGTTATTCAATTGCATTCCGCTCTCGTTTGCAATATCAACATGATCATCGTCGTCGGCGACACAACCAATTAATGCTTCTTTCCTGAATTTATTTCGACACTACGAATACAAAAAATAATGGTAAGAGAAAAATTCCATGAAAGTAAGTTAAAATGCTAATGCTAGAGTATAATATTACTCACTTTCCCATTGCTTGTGATTGATTTGGATGTATAGAGTTATGCATCATATTTTGTTCTTAAATTGAAGATACTCTAAGCATTCCGCTATATCTATGCAATAAATTTGTAAACTCCTCGCCTTAGTGACTTGTCAAATAAGAAGGATACGTCAACCATTGTGTTTTTTGTAACTGTGTGGTGGGTACGTTTCCATCCACATAAATTACGGACGGATGTGTTTCTACCACATAACATTTCTACTTCCGCAATATATACTTCAATTGCTTCCATTCCAATCAAAAATGTAGAATTCAAATCATCGTCATCTTCCAAATTAATAACAAATAAACCATCATCTCTAACCCATTTCACCGCTAATTTTAAATTATACTGTACAAGATTTACTTTTGTCACTTCAAATGCCCATTATTTAAGCTCTACAAAACTACAATAATTTTTTATTTTCGATCATTTTCTCTTTCCACCAACACATCCAGGTTTACCTTCATCATTAACTAACAATTCTCCATTATATTAAAATATAGTTCGAACCGTTGACATTATCTACAAAATCAATTGCAAGACTACATTCAAAATCTTTATTTTGTGACAAAATGCTGAACAAAAATTTGTTGAACTAATACTTTATTTTCCCAAGAGGATTTTGTTTCTATAGGCAAACTTCAATCAAGAGCGGTTAAATCAATCTTCAAGACAAAGCAAGCAAGCAAATCAATATAATAACATAACCACTATATATTTCACCAACAAAATCAAGACTATAGTACTATATTACATTTAAACCCAAAATACCTCATAGTTTATCCAACTAATTAACTAGCACACAATATAGGTTAAAACAAAAACAAACTATTCAGAAATTCATATTCAAAATACCATATTTCAGCGAACAAAAGTTGACAACATTCTCCTAGGCCCAAACGACTACCAAAATCTTGGCTTCCCACTGGTTTCCCTTAGTTCTTCACTCGCCATTTTGAGCCACCTGATTTCGGTTTGCAATTCATAGATATACTTGAGTCTCCTTTCGCACACTGGTTAATCAATCCATTTAAATACTTACAACAATCAACTTCACGAGGATTCAGTGTGTGTTCGTTGTACGTACTACAACTAAAAAATCTTCGCTCAATATTCTTTTGCTTTTCGCAAACAACCGGTACACACATATCTCCAAAATAACAATTTGGATATGGTCGTTGCCTCTATAGCATGGATGAATTAATGGGATGTAGAGGCGTCAGCATATTTCCGTCGCACGAATTTGATGACCGGGTCTTTCGCTAGAAAGAACTTTGCATAAATGAGGGTGTAAGATTGGTGGTCTAGAATGGAACTTACATGATATTGCTTCTAACCATTTCTCTGGAACATGATCAACATCAACATCAATATGATTTGATCTTGCAATACTGATTTGCGCTTCAAGTACAATACAATATTTCACCAACGTTTCATCATCAAACTCCCAAACAGTCATGCCTACCGTCAAAATAAACAATAAAACATTAACATATTAATTAGGATTTCCAATTTACAACTAGGTTTTCCAATTTCACTATGCGTTACCTAATATTTCAACAGTAACAACAACATTACCTAGTATTTATCAACACTAACAACAATAACTATTAGTTTTCAACAACAATAAAAATAAAAAGTTTGAACAACATTTTGAACAATATAAACTATCATCTATTTTTTTAAAGATGAAGAAGAGTCTTCCATATAGAATTTAGCAACTGTTTTGTTGAAAATGTAATTGAGAAGTTTGATTTGTGAAAATAGTGGGTTGGATTGGGAATTGGAACGGATTTTGGGAAGAAGGAGTTGGTTTTGGGAAATGAAAAATGAAAACTGACAATCTGGAAATTTGAAGGCTGAAATAATGCTTGCGCATTCCATATTTATGCAAGAAATATATAAACAGCTTTCGCAAATATAGATTGCGCAAGCTATATACATAACGTTTGAGCAAATACAGAATGTGCAAGCCTTACTTAAAAGATATAACTGCGCAATCCATATTTGCGCATGCTATATTGAAAACGAGGTCCTTTTTGCAATTAGTTTTCCTCTGAGACTATTTGCAAAATAAGTTTTTATGCCAAGCCTGGTTTTGAACTTTGTCCAATATATTATTATTGAAGTCCTTGGAGTCAATACTTCAGTGAAAGTTTGGATGTTGACCAGAGTTAATGAATATAATTTTGTGTTTAAAGCAGATGTTGAATGAAGTGTTGAGCATGTTTGGATAATCTCACTGCAGGAAAATTTAAGATTTTCTCATCAAATTCCTACTATCAAGCTAACTGATCAAGTGGGTGGTACACTGCATGGTTACTGGGAACTTGATTCTGTATCTATGCCTAACATCTAAGGTTCATCCATTTACTATTTTTGGACAGGATCATATTATTTATCTCATATGGAAATTATTATTTTCAGTGACTAGTAAGGAAGAATTTTCACGGTTTGAAAATCATTTTGGCTTCAAATCAGAATATTTTGTATGTTAAGCGGTTCCCTTTTCTTGTAATGCAAATAATCATGTTTGCAGCATTGAACTACTAAATGAATGAATATTTTAGACTTGCAATTTTATTTTCTTTATTATGTGTATTTTCTTATCAAAAATTTGATTCTAGTTTACTCTTCTGGGATATACCATGTAATTTGCTAGCAGCTACTCCATTTTCATAAACATGAATATTGAGGTATGAAAGCAAATTCAATTATCTCCTTGTTACTACTAGGCTCTTGTGCTCCAAACTGGTTGCATGGGAAGGCCAAGATTTCAATACCTATAAATATATGACCACATGTAAAGAAAAGTTGTCAATTGATTTTTATTATTTTTATCACATTAGTTCGTAATTGATACAACTATCTTATGTATAGCAGTAAAAAATGTGAAAGATATGAGTATATGGGCTATTGGGCCTATATGATATATACAACCCGTACTACATCTATTAACTTAAGTAATACAGAATATGTTATAACATTCAATCTGATTTTCTTGAACACTTAATGTCAAACGAAGCTAGGGTTTGTAGACACTCCTAAAATCGACACAAATCTCTTCGATCTCGCTTCAATCATCAAATAAAATGAAAATCCCTTATGAGATTACTTTACTTTGATAGTATATCTTTTCAGTTGAAGCTTGGATTCTATGATTGCCGTTGTGATTTTTAGCTACTTTTAAAATCAACACAAATGTCTTCGATCTTGACTTCAAACACCAGATAAAATGATGGTCTACTTGTGATTACTTCAGTTTATCAGCATAGCCTTTCAATTGAAGCTAGGACTCTCGGGTAGCTTTTGATTGCTTGTGAATTTCTTCAACGTTGAGTTCAAGCTTTAATTTGTGAAGGTTTTTGGTTGATGGTGGCTTAGTAAGGACGTCGGCCCTCTGGTAAGTACTCGGTAAATGGTTAACTTGCAGATTTTCGTTTATCACTTGCTCTCTCATAAAATATAGCATATGCTTAGTTCTGGAATGTAAAACTGGATTTGCTATTAAAGATACTGTACTAAGTTTATCACACCATAGTGTTGCTTTGTTGTCAAGATTGACTTTCAGTTAAATAAGTTGTGATTTGATCCACATTAATTCTGGAGTTTCACTTGCAACACTTCTGTATTCGGCTTTAGTGTTGGATCTAGAAATAGTTGATTATTTTTTTGAGCACTGAGAAACTGGATTTTTTCCTAAGTAGAGGTGGTATTTAGTTGTTGATCTTCGATTATCTGGATCAATTGCCCAGTCAGCATCTGCGAAACCAAATAAACATAAATTAGTACAGTTTTTTAGAGTTAAACCATGGTTTATTGTCCCTTTTAAGTATCTTAGATTTCTCTTTACAACCTTTCAATGTTCATCAAGAGGATTTTGCCTGAATTGACTGAATTTTTTTACACTGTATGCAATTTCTGGTCTATTTATTCTTACATATTGTAGAGCTCCTATAGTGCTTATATATTATTTTGCATTTGAAATAGCTCTCCTTTTTTTGATAAGTGTAGATTGGTAATCATTGTTTTGGAAAGACTATTTACTTAATCCATTTTGGCTTTGATGAGAATTTCTTAAATATATTTTTTATGACTTAAATGAATTTCTGAATCTGATGTTTTCTTGACTTCAATTCCAAGAAAATAATTTTAATCTCCAAGATCCTTAATCGAGAATTCTTGGTTTTACCTTTACACGAGATCCTTGATTTCATTATCATTGCTGCCAGTGATAATGAAGTCGTCAACATATACTAGCATATATGTCACCGTGTCTTCATAGAACTTGGTGAATAATGAATTGTCTGATCTTATTGGATTGTAACCAAGTCTGACTAGAATAGCTTTTAATTTATCAAACCATACTCTAGGAGCTTGTTTATGTCAATAAATTGCCTTATTCAGTTTACACACAAGTTCTCCATTTTCAGTTTGTTTAAAACCATGTGGTTGTTCCATATATACTTCTTCTTATAGAACATCATTTAGAAATGCATTGTTTACGTCCAATTGTCTTATGCTCTAATTGTCTGATTGATGTTGGTTTTACCACTGGTGAGAAAGTTCTATTGAAATAAAATCCTCATTATTGTGAGAATCGTTTTGCTACCATTCTTGCCTTATACTTAGAAATAGTTCCATCTGCATTTCTTTTTAGCCTGTAGGTCCACTTACATCCAATAATATTTTTGTGATGTGGTGGAGGAACAAGATTCCATGTATTGTTTCTTATAAGAGCATCATATTCTTCTCTTATAGCTGCTTTCCATTTCTCACTTTGCATGGCTTGCTAATATGTACAAGGTTCTTCAGTATATGTGTTTGTGATATATATACTTTTGGCTTGAATATACCACTTTTAGCTCTAGTTATCATATGATGACCATCTCTTGTTGGAGCGGTTTTTCAGGTTGGGTACCGAATAATTGAGCTTCACCATGTGCTTGACTAGGGTCTAATTGATGGCTTGAATTTTGCTTAGATGTTGAGATGGGACTTCTGAATGATTCATATGATTCTTAACCTGGTTGAGAGTTGGGCAAAGTGAGTTGAGGTCCTTGGTCATTCAGATGATCTATATCTTGCATCTTAGTGATAACGTCATGATCTAGAGGTATTGGTTGGTATAGAGAACTTTGAGTTATAAATTTTCTATGTTGTCTTGATCTCCTTTTCACTAATGGAAATACATCTTCATTAAATATGACATGTCTAGAAATGAATACTCTTCCTTTGCTGTCCAAGCATTTGTACCCTTTTGCATTGTTGGGATATCCCAGGAATGTACATAGGTATAATTTGAAGTTTAACTTGTGATTATTGTATTGCCTTAGACAGGGAAAACATAGGTAGCCAAATACTTTTAAGCTTTGATAATTAGGCCGCTTGTTGAATAGCACTTCAGTTGGACTTCTGTCCTCAAAACTTTAGTGGACAGCTGATTAATTAGAATCACTGCAATAGCAAAAGCATCTAGCCAGAACTTCGGTGGTAAAGATGCTTGTGCAAACATGGTGAGTCCAGTTTCTACTATATGTTTGTGTTTTCTTTCTATTAGCCCATTTTGTTCCGATGTGTGTGGAAAAGTGATCCTTGAATTATTCCTTTCTTTTGAAAGTATTCCTTGAGTGGTTTGAACTCATTCCCTCCATTAGTTTGCATATTTTCACCTAAAAACTTGTTTATCTTTCAGCTTGAGCTATAAATTGTAATACTGCTTGATATGTCTCTGATTTTTCCTTCAAAATATATATCCAAAAATATCTCGAATATGCATCAATAAGTGATATATTATATTTAAATCCATAATCAGTGTTAATAGGAGCAGAACCCTACGAGTTAACAACAATAAGTTCTAGAGGTTTATTATATTTTGTTTGAGAATTTTGAAAAGCAAGTTTATGGCTTTTTCCTATTTAACAATATGTACAAACATAAGGAGTAGATATATTATCATAAAAAATGTTATTTCTATTCATAGTTTTCTTTACAACATCAACACTAGGATGACCTAATCTATAATGTCAAGTTTCAAATGTAATATTCTTTTCATTTTGAGTAGTTTCAAAAATATTACAACATATTTTTGCTATGTCCCAAATTTATTGCATCAACTACGGTGAACTTGTAAAGACCTTTCTTTGTATTACCCTACAAGAGAATTTTTTTAGTTTGTACATCTTTAACTAAGCAATAATTTGGGTAAAATTCAAAGTATACATTGTTGTCTCTAAAAAATTATGAAACACTTATCAAATTTTCTTTATTTGAGGGACTGTTAATAAATTATTTAGATAAAGCTGCCTATCACCTTGAACGTAAGCATTACCAGTGTGTAATGTTTTAGTTGATACCTCATTACCCATGTGTATACATTGTTTACCTCGATATTCTTTACTGCCAAGATTTAGGTTGCTGAGATTGTTGGTCATATGTTTAGTGGCTCCAGGATCAGGATAACAGATTTCATCTGCAATATCCTCTGGTTTGGCTATATCTCCATGATTATTTCTTGTTACTTCAGTCTGGTTTCTTGATTCTTGTTGCATATTGGCTTGATTTGCTGCGGATTTAGGCTCTTTGATTATTTTGATGTCCTTGTATGTAGTTTGCGTTAAACCTAACATAAGGCCTATTTGCTGCATGATCAAAATTTTCACATATTTTACATTTGAGTCTAATATTATTATTGCTATCGAACCTTCCATCTCTTCCTCTATTTCTGGATGAATGACCTCCTCTTTGGTTGTTATTTCATTCATATTTGGATGAACTGTTTCTTTCTTGATTTATGGATTTTCCATTTGATGTATAATTGACAGTAACATCTAAAACCACTAATTTCTTTTGTTCAATTCTACCTTCATGAACAAGGAGGGTATAATGAACATATGATAAGGATGGAGTAGTTTCTTTCGAAGAAATTACAATTGCGACAAATTCATAATCATCATCTAGGCCACTTAAAATTGATAAAATTTGCTTTGTATCTAAAATAGCATGTCCTGCAGCACCCAGGAAATCACATAATGTTTTCACCTTTGTTAGATACTCTCTCAGGGGCATACTTTCCTTCTTTAGATTTTGTAATCATCTTTTATAGTGCATGACCTTTGCTGCAGATTGAGAATTGAACACCTGTTTTATTGTTGACCGGATTTCTTTCGCAGTTGTAAACCCTATCAATTGTGGTAATAGACTTGCTCTTATGATAGATAAAAGCCATGAAATTAACAAATTATCTTACCTCTGATAAATTGTATATTCTCTATCTACAACAGAAACTCCTTCTGTAGTGGCAAGTGTTGATCTGGCACCATCTTGGTTCCAAGAGTGTATGGTTCCAGTCCATATCCTTTTATTGACGTTAACACTTGAAATTTCCATAACAAGAAATTTGTTTCATCTAACTGATTTGCTACTAATTGGCTTTGAGGGCGAATTATGAGTTTGGATATGTTTTCATTTGTTGGTTCGTGTGTCGGATTTGATCTTGAATTTGGGGATGTGGATAAATTATTATCAATATCTCCTTCGGCCATGTAAAAATGTTGGAGAAGGTGATAAGGAAACTGATGAAGAAGATGCAAGAATCGGAAAATAATGTGAATTGAGTAATCAAGAATTACTCAACGGTGATGTAATCAAACTTCCTAAATTCAATCTGAGAGCTGTCAGTGAATTGGATGACGATAATTCTCTGACATTTTTCTAGGGCATGGCTCAATGATGAAAAGAATGAAATGAAGTTCCAAGAAACGATCTAACTAGTAGATTCAAATGAAGAGAACGATCTCCAATGATCTGTAGCAGTTGCAGACTGCCCAAGTGATGAGAATGATTTGATAGGTAATGGCGGGCAATTGTTTCTTTGTTGTTAGACAATTTGATGGCTCTGATACCATATAAAGAAAAGTCATCAATTGATTTTTGTTACTTTTATCATACTGGCTTGTAATTGATATAGCTATCTATATATAGCAGTAAAAATATAAAACATATGATTAGATGGGCTATTGGGCTTATATGATATACAACCCGCACTGCATCTATTGACATAAGTAATACAGAAGATATTATAACATCCAATCTTATTTCCTTTAATACCAAGTGAAACAAAGAATAAACTTCTAGCTAGTGCAGACATTTTAAAATGCAGGTGATGCAATTATGAGTATATAAATTAAAAGCAATTTACCTATCCTAAGATATGTATGAATTATCATGAGTAAACAAGCTCCCAGTACTATTTGAATTTGTTTACATCTCTCATCTCTAATACTTCATTAACATTTCTGAAATCTTGCTGCGTTATTCATATATATTGAATGTTTTAACACAAAATTATGAGGCTCCATTTATCATATAGCTCTTGCCTTCCTAATTTTATGAAACAACAAAATTTAAACTAATTATACTTTTGCCTTGCTAAGCAAGTGATGCGACTACCTTTTCTTTTAAAGTATGGCAATTATATAGAAGACATATGATATTCTCCATCAATGAAAGACATATTGTTAAACACAGATAGCTATGTCCAAAACTACTATGTCAAGTAACAGCTATGTCCAATAACCACTATATTCTCCTCCTGTATTAATTTTGTTAATTAACTAAATGTTAGCAATGATAAAAATGCTAGTAATTGTCGCTTTATATAGTCATATGATAGACTACTCATTCAATTAAGAGTATTTGAATCTTATACGAGAAGCATAATGCTAAATTTATGATATTACATCCCTAATATAATACAATTTCAGAAGGAGAGCCCCATAAGTCACATCTCTGAATTAATAAAATTTCAAAAGGAAAATAACCTAAATAATGTTAAGTACTTAAGTAGTGATAATATGGCAAAAAAAGGTTAGGTTTTCATTTTATATAAAAGGATTGCCTTGAATGAAGAATTGCATATTCAACTGCTGCTTAGTTCCTAAAAACTTAGTTTGCACTAACATAATACACACAATAAATTGTAATTAATTAACACACTAATGTTGTTTGTAATCATTTTAATAGAAAGTTGCATATGATATATATTATGAAAATAAATATTACATACTTTATCATAAGGTGGAACCATGGCAATCATGTTGCACATGACGACTACCTCTTCTAAACTAAAGATTAGAATCACTGATGGGAAAGCGCAAGGGCTAACACATAAAACACACTAAACTATTTTAAAAACCAAAAGACATGTACATGAATTTGCTACAGTTTGTACATAATATGTGTTAATACATACGCTGTTAGCCTGTTCATCCTGATGGCAGACTATTAGAGCTTTAGATTAAATTTGGAACAACATGCATCCTATCTCGATAGCATCAACTCTATCCAAAAATAAAAGGAAAAGTATTGTACTTCAAGCTCAAGTTCTGTATATAATATCATTTGAAGCTTAATCATTAGCTGATCAATAGTCAACCTTTCACTGGTCTAACTTCACTGAAGGTTCTCATAGGCAAAATATTCAACACCGTGCAAATTCGTACAACTATTTGCACAACACCATGTCATCTGTTACTTGCAATGCTTCAATTAATGAATGTGAAAACAAAATTTACCGTAGTGGTAGTTCGTACAGTTGAATCGGGTGTCTGAGTGAAGTTGTAATATTGTTTCCTAGAAACAGAATTGCTCCCTCAATGACACGTATGGGGTGACAAGCAACTATTTCCTAAGACGAAACAGACCGATCTCTACAAGGATGTGCTGGCAATTGCAGAGCAACAACGAACTCAAGAGAGTGTTTAAGAACAGAGTTTGGAGAAGAAAGAAAATGCAGAAAAATATAATGTGTTCTTTTGGATTTTAGTTTCGTCTATATATAGGTGTCTGTTTGAATGGTTGTGAAGTGCTAAGTGCCTCTAATAGGCCTCAATCGCACGTTCGCCCACACCGTGGGTGCGGATGCGGGCTCGGGTTCGGGCGCATGCGTGCGGGTGGTGCGTTGCACAACCCTCTGGGATGGTGTAACGACCCAGAATTTTAGGATATTTGAAATTGGAATATTTAATTGATTTTAAATATTTAAAAGTTAATGTTTAACTTGAATTTCAAATATCGCTATTTATTGGATAATTTAAATTATTGAATTTAATAAGTGGAAATTGGGTAAAGTAATGAATCTGGAATTTAAAGCTTGTTAAAAATATTTCAACGGCTTATAAAATTTATAGTGATATTATTGAAGATAATAGAAGTGCTAAAATTGATTTTTAAAGTGATTTGTTCAGTTTTAAAAATATATTGTTTAAATCGAAATTTAAAAATAGCCTTTCGAGTCATAGTCTCGGAATTTGACGAAATTAGTTCCATTGGATCTGTAATAGTGTATTATTATTGGATTTCAAATTTCGCAGAATTTGAAATTATCATGTGGCCGGACGACATATAAACACATTGAAATATATATTGAAAATTCAATATAATAACTAGGTCCAAAAATCTATCTTCTCCATACGATCGAGTTAGAACATAAAATCTTTTCCATTATGTTCGGAATAGGGGTATAACATTATAAACGCCTAGCGGCATGCCGCGATAGTAAATCGAAATTTTAAGTTAGGGTTTCAAGACGATTTAAATTTAAAATTTAAAATAAAATATATCGTTTGACTAGTCAACCCTCGGCTATAATTTCCTCACATCAGTTGCCTTTTTATCTCCTTAGAACATTGTAACAAGCCTGCAGACATGCAAGGCAAAATTTAAAACACGCGTCCTCTCTGATAACACGTGTCCTTTCTTAAATAATAAAAGGAAGGGGATAAACGAACCCCCTTCTCCTCCTTCTAAATAAAAAAATGGAGAGCTTCAGATAAAAATGGCTGTCTGTCTTCCTATTCAATTAAATCGAAGTCAACTCAATTTCGTGAGGAAATCGATCGTGACCCTAAGCGAGCTCGAGCATGGTGTCGTCGAAGGAAAATCGTCACGCGAGTCCTGGGATTGGAAATGGGTGGTCGCGACTCACGGTGATTGTGGCGGGGGCGTGCGTCGTTGGGTGTGAATCTCGGAAAGTGTTAGGAAGCTGATGGGTGGGATCTCCTTGACATGCATGCAAGTCGATGGGTCGTTGGGCTTGAAGCTACGTTTTTTGCTCGGGTGTGGGTTCGCATCGTATGACTGTGGGCTTACGAATCGTGCAGAATGTAGGAAGGCTCTCGAGCTTTTGGAATTGGCGGCCGTATCGCGCGTGAGGTGAAGGCGGAGCTTGCCGAGTGAGAATTGATGACCTGACAAGCAAGGGTTTAGATAAAGCAGTAAGTTATTTCGGTTTATTTTATAAAATTTTACATTTGTATATATACACATAAATCAGGAAGCAGAAAGAAACATATAGATAGACAAAATTTAAATGTACAGTAAGGTATAAAAAAAAATTAATATTTCAGTTTAAAGGTTTATATATATATATGTATATGTTCACAGTAAAGGAATTTACTATTATGTTATTTATAGTAAATATATGTATGTATACATGATTTTGAAAATAGAATCTTAAATGTTAAAGAGGTTATTTAAAATTTGATTTTTGAAATCCTTATAGACATTTTTGTAAATATACATATATACATATATTCTAAAGGAAATAAATATACATTTACATATCTTAATATACTAGCTTATTTTAAATAATGGATTTGTTGAATAAATTGTTAAATTAACTTATTTGGTTATTTTAGTTACTAAAGATAATTTATTAAAGGAATTTAGTTTTAAATTAAATGTTTTGTTAATTAAATCTATGGGAATTAATTGTCCGATTAGTTCGAATATTAATAAACCATATAAAGTTCGTTACAACGTCTAAAAACCGTGAAGAAAACAAGTCGAGATGGAAATGGATTGCAAAAAAAATAAAGGTGAGTTAATCTCACTCAACTTGGATTTCTGGTTAATTTAAATAGTTAAAATTTAATTTATTGGTGGATAGCTTGAATTGGTGATCTACTATCAGTTTGGATGTGATAGTATACATAATAGTGTGTGTGTGTGTGTATTCGAGCGATTGATATTTTTGCATTATATAGCGGATGAGACCCTATGCGCCCCGCATCATAGTGGATGACCCTTTATATCGTGTTGTCACCCTTCGAAGTGGGATTTGGTAATTTATTTGTTGTGCTAACATCTGTGGATGCAGGAAAAAAGGTTGGAAGGATCCAATTGGATTTCTCAAAATATTGAAATTATTTTCATAATCTGTGATACGTTTTATCGATATTCTGTAATAGATTGTATTGGAAATCTAAGTTATTCGGTGCTATTGTTTGAATGAATATATTTTGGTATTTGAAATATAGAAATATAATGAATTGTGTTCTTAAAGGAAATGAAAAGAGAATTTTGGTATAAAGAATGAAATTGATGTTTCAGATTTAAATAAGGATTTTAAATCATAATAAAGGGTCAATTCGGTGTTAATGGATTCTGGAATTGATTTTAAATAAATCAAGAGAAATTTTTTAAAGGGAATTTAACTCAGAAAATCGGTTTGAAATCGATTAAGTGTTTTGAAAACTGTGATTTAAAGGATAATGAGGAATGAGAATTTGAAAGAGGCTATGCGGTAGGATCGTGTAATATGGAATAACGGAATAGTCTAGGTAGATAAAGTAGTAAATGCAAGGAGACACTAGGACTGGTTCGGACCTCTCATCCTACGTTCAGTCCCTAAGCTTCACTTAGGAATTTCACTAACTAACACCTTCACTTCACTCGGAGGAATAGGTTTACAACTTACCCGAACAACCGAACGAGATTTCTTGCTTCAACTACTGAAGATGACTTCAACTCAATTACAAAAATACAATATTCGACTTGTTGTGTTCTTGTCAACACTAATGAGTCTAATGTAGTACATATTTCTATAATCTTATCCTCGAGAGTATGCAATGTGTTTGTGAAGATTTAGGAAGTGTGAATTGCTATGAATCAAAAGAATATTATAAATAAAAACTGTGATTCAAGCAATAGATTGATGATTGCTTTTAGAATATCTAGAGAATATGAACAAGAGAATAGTAAGATTAAAGCAAGAGATCGGTGAATTAAATGATGTTAGAATCATGTATATATATTTGTGGAAGAGGTGCATTTGTTGTCAAAGGTTGCAAACAAGAGATGCTTCCATTTTCATTTATGAATGGTTGCAACTCTTGGGAGGAAGAAGGTGCCTTTTCAGAGAAAATTCGCAGGTTCAAATTCAGTCGACTGAGCAGGAAATTCAGTCAACTGAAAATATGAAGTAAAATTTTCGGGAGCAAATTCAGTCGACTGTGCAGGAAATTCAGTCGATTGAAACTGTGCATGTGTATAAATTTGTTCCAGTTTCAGTCGACTGGCTGTTCCTGTTCAGTCGACTGAACTTATAAAATATGCATAGTGAAAACTTAATTGAAAAAATAAAGTTTATAAAATGTTTTATAGTGTTCGTGCAAGCTTCTTGAGGATAGATTTTAACAATAAATCTAGACTAAGACATATATAAAAACATACTTTAAGTTTGTTTGGTCTTCATCGATCTTCCTTTAGCATTTGCATATATTTCTTCCTTATTTGTTAAAGCACATTGTCATTGGTCAAAATCTTCGCGTATCAACATTCTCCCCCTTTTTGATTGATGACAATACTGATTTATTCTAGAGATGTTTTACTTATTTTCTCCCCCTGAATGTATGTACTATCTTTCCTACAAAACAAAGTTAGTACCATAGATTTTCTCCCCCTTTGTCATCGACAAAAAGGAAGAACTAACAGTAGTAATAATTTATCAAAACAATCACTGTAGCATAGAGAATATTTGCATAATCATGGGTTAAGAAAAGTAAAAATGTTGTGACAAACAAGCATAAAATGGCTATTTATACAAGCCACTAGAAAGTTAAAAATACACATCAAACCAAAAAATTATTCACCTCTATTCCAGTCATATGAATCTTCTCTTTCTGTTGGTTCATGTATGACGGGTTCTCCTGTTGGTGGTCTGTGCGCTCTTCCTCCTTGGCCACAACTAACTCCGCTTGCACTGCTACTTGTATGCTCTTTGGATGTCGTCCATGTAAACGTAGGTGCCGGACGTTTGCCGCATGATGTTGAAGCAGTAGTGGTGCTTGAGCACGAGATTGCATCCCATAGCTTGTTGAAGAATCCTTTGATTTTGTCAAGCTTATAATCTACCTTTTTAAGACGAGTGTCAAGAATTTGTTGATTTCTTGACAATATCCCCAAGGATTGGTTGGTAGTGAAGCTTGGGTCAACAAGATGAATTTCATCATCTTGCTCGAGATGTTCTTCGTGGCGAGGTTGAAGAGGTTGTTGTTGTTGTTCTTGATGCCTTGCTTCCCATTCGGCGAGTGATATTATGCAAGAAGGTCGAGATGAGAGTTGCATTAGGCTTGTGGTCCGATGGTTAATTTGATGGACCATTGTATTCTCCGACTCAGGTAATGGCATATCGACATTTAGGAGAAGTCGCATGATGTACTCTCCAAAGTAGATAGTGCGCATTTTGCCATTATTAAAAGTGAGAAACTCATCAAGAATAACCTGTACCCAATTGACTTGTATATTGCCAAAAATAGCATATAGAGCTCGATAGTTATTTGGGTAGACAATTTCGTACGAGCCCGTGCGAGGAGTAGTTGTTCTCATTAGGGCTTTATGGAGGATTCTTGCCATAGGTCGAAGAGAGGTGGACTTAAAATCTCTAAAGTTGATATTATCATCCATAAATCGATGGTTTATGTTGTCGCGAATATGTGGATTGAATTCTCTTCTCTAGCTTTCTCCCGACATTTGGTGATTCTAAAATGTGTGCTATTCTATCCAAGGAAAATCAAACTTTCTTTCCACATACCATACTCCAAACACTATTGTTTGGATTTCTTGGAGTTTGGTGTTTAAGATTAAGATTAGCATAAAATAATTTGACCGTTACATGATTTATGGCATGGTAATTTCTTTTCAAATATAAAAGAGAAGTTAAACTTACTGAATCTGTTAACGCTTGGATGTTGTAGGTCTGAAAGCTTTGGAAATCAACGAAAGAATGCTTGAAAATTCGGGAATACTTCATCTTATTCCATCTAGTGACAGTTGTTCCATCGTAAAGCCATTGTGCTATTTGAGCATCAATTGGCTCGGAGGACGAAGAAGATGAAGCTCTTGATCTTTTTGGTGCCATTTGGGTGAGATTTGAGTTGATTTTGAGGAATTTGGGGGCTATGGTTTCGAAATTAATTGGGAAAGAAAGTTTGTAAGAGGTAAAAACTGAATTGGTAGGGTAAAAATTGGTGGTTAAAAGGGGAAGTTTGCCTGGGAATTGAAGTTCAGTCGACTGAATTGAAGGCCGAAAATTTTCTATGCTAAATTCAGTCGACTGAATAGGGTTTTTAGTCGACTGAATGTTTGTCTGAAAGTTTCTGTTAGTATTCCAGTCGACTGAACAGAAGATTCATTCGACTGAATTGTAAAAAAAATTCGCATATTGTCTTAAGTTCAGTCGACTGAACAGGGGGTTTTAGTCGACTGACTTACGTATTTTGTTGTTCCTTGTTAATTTTGAGGGCAAACTATTTATTCAAGGAAATAATTACAATTATATAGATGTAATTTCATGAATAGATTTCAATATTAACTATTTCTTAGGGTATGGACTTGGATTCTTTTTCCCTTCATTCTTCATATAATTGATATCCCATGAATTTGGACTATATTGAGGAGTCTCAGGAGACATCCAAGGATTCACAGGATCGACTGGTGTACGATAATATGAAGACGGATCAATTGAGCTAACAGGGCGAGTTAGGGGTCAGCCACTTCGTTCTTCTTTGATCCACAGAAGCGTAAACCAATTTGCTTTAGGAAGCTCAAACGTCTTGCCATAACTTTTTTCTCGAAGCATAGTTCTCGTTGAAGATTTATTGTTGTTGTTGAAAGTGATGAGTTTCATCAATCTTTCTTTTTGTGTTAGGTAAAATAAAGAGTCCACGTTTCGCCTTTTTAGATTCTGGTGTGAAACCAGTACGATAATTTTCCCATTTGTAAACTGGCTCATGTGCTGGTGTTGGTGTGAGAAGTTTTGACGACGTTGGAGTGTTATCAACCGACGGGGTGATATTAATTGGAGAGAAGGAGTTGTTGGACGACATTTATGTTGAATTTTGTTAAGATTTTATTCGTAAAATCGAGATGTGAAAATAAAATATTTTTAAGAATTTATTTATATAGAATTTTACTAAACAAATAATGGTTATAATTTATTAAGATTTTTTTAACCGCATAGAGATTTAATGGTAAAGAGGATTTTGTTAAAATCTATGGTTCTTATTTAATAATTCAGTTTAAAAATGTGTGGTCTATAAATTATATAATGTAGCATATAACATAGCTGAAAATATTTGAAATTCTTATTCAGTCGACTGAACTTTTTGTTTTAGTCGACTGAAATGTGGGACTATTTCTAATTTATATCTAATTAATATTTTTAAAGGATATTGTACCTAATTCTCATCGAAGTTTTATAAAGGAGTTTTCTAATAGAGGTTTAGTAAATATATCGGCAATTTGATTTTCGGTAGAAATATGTTCTAAATTAATTATTCCTTTTTCGATATTGTTACGTAGAAAATGGTGACGAATATCTATATGTTTTGTACGAGAGTGATTAACCAGATTTTTAGATAAGTTTATTGTACTTGTATTATCACAGTGTATTGTTGAATTTGTTAAATTTATATTAAAATCTTTAAGTGTTTGTTGCATGTATATAACTTGAATGCAAGCTAAAGCAGCTGATATATACTCTGCTTCGCAGGTGGAAAGCGAGACACAATTTTGTTTCTTATTAAACCAAGATACAAGTGATTTTCCAATGAAATGGCAAGTACCACTTGTACTTTTTCTATCTGTTCGAGATCCACCAAAATCAGCATCACTAAATGATACTAACTCAAATGGACACTCATTTGGATAGAAAAGACCGAAATCTTTAGTTTTGTTAAGATATCGCATTATTCGTTTTACTGCTCTTAAGTGTGAATCTTTAGGATCGGATTGAAAACGTGCACATAAATAAACACTCATCATTATGTCAGGTCTACTAGCGGTTAAGTAAAGTAAGGAACCTATCATACTTCTAAACAATTTTTGATCTACACTTTTTCCATTTTCATCTCGATCGAGATGTGTAGTGGTACTCATATGAGTAGGTTTAGCAGAAGTGTTTTCCATGCCGAATCATTTAATTAAATTAGCACAATATTTTTCTTGGTTTATAAAAATTCCATTTGTTAATTGTTTGATTTGAAGTCCGAGAAAATATGATAATTCTCCCATATGAGACATTTCGAACTCATTAGTCATTATATTTGAAAATTCTTTACATAAATTTTCATTTGTTGAACCAAAAATAATATCGTCTACGTATATTTGAATTATTAAAATATCTTTGGTAGTATTTTTAATAAAAAGCGTTTGATCTACTTTTCCCATTTTAAATCCCGAGTTTAATAAATAACTTTTAAGTCTTTCATACCAAGCACGAGGTGCTTGTTTAAGACCATATAGTGCTTTCTTTAATTTAAATACATGATCCATATAGATATTCATTTTCTTTAATAAAACCATTTAAAAATGCACTTTTAACATCCATTTGATAAAGTTTAAAATTGTGAAAACATGCAAAGGCTTATAGTATACGTATTGCTTCAAGTCTTGCAACGGGAGCAAAAGTTTCTTCAAAATCAATACCTTCTTCTTGATTATACCCTTGTGCTACTAGTCTTGCTTTAATCCTTGTTATATTACCTTGTTCATCTACTTTATTTTTGTAAATCCATTTTGTTCCAATTACTGATTGATTATTAGGACGGAGAACTAATTCCCAAACATCGTTACGTTCAAATTGATTTAATTCTTCTTGCATTGCGATAATCCAATAATCATCTGTTGATGCTTCTTTTGGATTTTTAGGTTCTATTAATGAAATGAAAGCTACATGACCCATTTGATTTAGTTGATTTCTTGTTCTAACTTGAGAATTTATTTCTCCTATTATATTTTGAGTTGGATGATCTCGTAATATTCTAGGAGGAGATCTTAGTTCATTATTATTATTTTCAAGGTTTGTTTCTTCTATATTTATCAATTCTTCATCATCTTTTATATTAAAATTTTTATTAAAATTTTAATCAAAAGATATGTGCAAAGTTTCTTCAATTAAGTCTGTTCGTTTATCAAATACTCGATATGCTTTACTTCGTTCTGAGTATCCTACGAAAATTCCTTCATCGGCTTTTGAGTCGAATTTTCCTAGTTGATCTTTTGTATTTAAAATGAAACATTTTGATCCAAATATTTTGAAATAAGATATATTTGGCTTTTTATTATTAAATAGTTCATAAGAAGTATTTTTAGTTAATGATCTAATTGATATTCTATTTAATACATTACATGCAGTAGCAATGGCTTCTGCCCAAAAATGTTTTGGTAGAGAACATCCATTTAATAATGTTCTTGCGCATTCTTGTAGTGTTCTATTCTTTCTTTCTACAACTCCATTTTGTTGAGGATTTCTAGGAAAAGAAAAGTTATGATTTATTCCTTTCTTTTTGCAAAAAGTTTCAAAGACTTCATTTTCGAATTCGCCTCCATGATCGCTTCGTATATTTTTAATTTTCAAATCTTTAGTGTTTTGAATTCTTTTGACAAATGTTTTAAAATGCTCAAAAGTGTCACTTTTATTTTTCATAAAAATAGTCCATGTATATCTTGAAAAATCATCAACTATTACAAATACGTATCGATTATGATTAATGGATTGAACTTGTGTTGGTCCGAATAAATCCATATGTAGTAATTCTAATGGTTGTAAAGTCGAAATATTTTTCTTAGATTTGAAAGATGATTTGGTTAATTTTCCTTTTTGACAATCATCACAAAAATTATTTATTTTAAAGTTTATTTTGGGTAATCCTCTTACTAATTCATTTTTAGAAAGTTTTCTAATAGTTTTAAAATTTATATGACAAAATCTTTTGTGCCATAACCAAGGATCATTATCTTTGGCAAGTAAACACATACTTGAATTATGATTAATATTCATATTTAAAACATAAATATTTATATCTCTATTTCCTTCAAAAATAAGATTTTGGTTTTGATCAAAAATACTACATTTATTATTGGAGAAATTTATTTTAAAACCTTTGTCACACAATTGACTTATGCTAAGTAGATTATGTTTTAAATTTTCAACTAATGAAACATTTGTTATAAAAGGTAAATTTGATGTACCGTAATTGTTCACATCTCCTTTGCCAATGATATAGCCTTTTGAATTGTCTCCGAAGGTAACCGAGCCACCATCAAAGTATGTGATGTTTGTAAGCATATCTTTATCTCCGGTCATGTGTTTTGAACAACCACTGTCTAATATCCATTTCTTCTTTTTGAGTGGGACCTGAAAATAAATATGAAATTATTAGTACCCACCTTTTAATAGGGTCCTAAAAAGTTAGAATTTTAGGAAACCAAACCCAATTTGGTTTAGTATCCTTTTTATAAATATAGTTTTCATTATGATGAACATTATCGATAAATGTTTTAATATATTTATTTCTTATTAATACATTGTTAGTTTTTGGTAGTCAAATTTTAACTACCTTGTTTTCTACTTTTGTTTTAATAGGTTTCTTTAGCAATATTTGTTGTTTTGAATCTATATTCCTCTTAAAATTTGTATTTTTCTTTTTAGGAATTTTGACTCCTTTTTATATTCTAATCCATGTTTACTTGAAGAGGATTGAGAATTTTCTAAAATCTTAGATAAATTTTCTCTTCCTTTGTTAAAGTTAGAAACATTTTTAGTGATGTTATCTAATCTAGCTTGAAGACTATTATTTTCTAACTCAACTTGTCTAATCTTTGTTTTTAACTCATGATTTTCAGAAACAATTATATCATTCTTTTTTTTTTTGAGTTTCAATTTCTTGACTTAAAAGTGATAATTGAGTTTCCGAATTTGAATGAGATTCTTGAACCTTTTCAAGTTCTTCTTCTAAGATTTTATTTTCATCTTTTAACATATCCCTTTCAAATTCAGCTTTGTTTTGATTTTCACGAGTTTCTTTTTAAGATTTTTTATTGTGCTTAAAAGTTCAGTGTTTACTTCAATTAAATCATCGAAAGTTAAATTATTTACCTCAGATTCTTGAGCCATGAAGCATACATTTGCCTGTTCATTGTCGCTATCACTATCATTTTCGGATGAAGATGAATCTGAATCGTCCCATGTTACGGAAAATGCCTTCTTTTTGAATTTATCCTTCCTGTTTTTGTTGTTGAAGCTTTTCTGATTTTCCTTCATTTGTTCTTGACAATATTTTTGTATGTGTCTTTTTTTGTGACAATTGAAGCATTCTATATTTGAGGATGAAGGTTTGTTCAAGAAATTCTTTTTGAATCCATTTTTGTTTCCTTTTCTATATTTTAAGAATTTCTTGAAATTTTTGACTATAAATGCTAGATCCTCATCTTCAGACTCTGATTCTTCCTTTTCCGCATGAAAAGCAACATTCTTTCTTTCTTGAGCTTGATCTTTCTTAGCTTGCATATTTACTTCATACGACATAAGATTTCCAATCAATTCTTCTGGTTTCATTGTAGATAGATCATTTGCTTCCTCGATTGATAGTACTTTTCTCTCCCATTCATCAGTGAGTGAATTTAGAACTTTAGACACAATGTCAAAGTCAGTGTATCTTTCTCCTAGTCCGATTAGAGCATGATGCATGTCTTGAAATCTTGAGTACATGTCATTGATGGATTCATTCTGTCGCATTCTAAAGTTTTGGAATTGATTCTTCGGCATGGATATCTTTGTTTGTTTAACCTTGTTTGTGCCTTCATGTATGACTTTAATGTTTCCCATATCTGATATGCAGTAGTACATATGCTAACACGGTTGAATTCATTTCTATCCATGGTGCAAAATAACATATTCATAGCTTTGGCATTTGCACTATCATCATTCTTTTGAATTTGTGTCCATGTAGGATAATCGGTTGTGGGTACAACGAACTCTGTTTGAGTTGCATTACAGGCTTCGAAACTTGTTGCTTGCATATAAATCCTCATCCTTGTAGCCCAATAGTTATAGTTTAGTCTATTGAATAGAGGAGGTCTTTGGGTTGATTGTCCTTCTGCAAATGTAGAGCTATAGGCAGATGTTGTGCTTGCACTTGCGTTATTTTCCATATTATCAATATGTCTAATAACGATGTGATGGTTATAGGACTACCTTGCTCTGATACCAATTGAAAGAGGTTATGCGGTAGGATCGTGTAATATGGAATAACGGAATAGTCTAGGTAGATAAAGTAGGTAAATGCAAGGAGACACCAGGATTTTATACTGCTTCGGACCTCTCGTCCTATGTACAGTCCCTAAGCTTCACTTAGGAATTTCACTAACTAATACCCTCACTTCACCCGGAGGAATATGTTTACAACTTATCCGAACAACCGAACGGGATTTCTTGCCTCAACTACTGAAGAGGACTTCAACTCAATTACAAAAATACAATATTCGACTTGTTGTGTTCTTGTCAACACTAATGAGTCTAATGTAGTACAATATTCCTATAATCTTATCCTCGAGAGTATGCAATGTGTTTGTGAAGATTTAGTAAATGTGAATTGCTATGAATCAAAAGAATGTTATAAATAAAAACTGTGATTCAAGCAATAGATTGATGATTGCTTTTAGAATATCTAGAGAATATGAACAAGAGAATAGTAAGATTAAAGCAAGATAATTCGGTGAATTAAATGATGTTAGAGTCATGTATATATATTTGTAGAAGAGGTGCATTTGTTGTCAAAGGTTGCAAACAAGAGATGCTTCCATTTCCATTGATGAATGGTTGCAACTCTTGGGAGGAAGAAGGTGACTTTTCAGAGAAAATTCGCAGGTTCAAATTCAGTCGACTGAGCAGGGAATTCAGTCAACTGAAAATATGAAGTAAAATTTTCGGGAGCAAATTCAGTCGACTGTGCAGAAAATTCAGTCGACTGAACTGTGCATGTGTATAAATTTGTTCCAGTTTCAGTCGACTGGCTGTTTCTGTTCAGTCGACTGAACTTATAAAATATGCATAGTGAAAACTTAATTGAAAAAATGAAGTTTATAAAATGTTATATAGTGTTCGTGCAAGCTTCTTGAGGATAGATTTTAACAATAAATCTATATTAAGACATATATAAAAACATACTTTAAGTTTGTTTGGTCTTCATAGATCTTCCTTTAGCATTTGCATATATTTCTTCCTTGTTTGTTAAAGCACATTGTCATTGATCAAAATCTTCGCATATCAACGGAATTTATAACCAGGTTTATAAATAATTGAAATATTTATCAGTGGATAAATTTGAAAGTATAAATTCACGGTGGGAAATGTGTTTTAAAAATAAAAAGTGGTTTTATTTTTAAAGTGTTAAAAGAAATATTCGGGATTGGGACGTAAATTAAACTATAAATAACTTAAGAAGGAATGATAAATGATTACACGGTTATATTGGAGTGGAAGTGCGATTTTCCGTAAAGCTAAGTGTATTTTCAAAGGAAGATTTCTAAGTACAAGTTAAAGGGTTTTAAAAGATTTTTTTTAGAAAATTATTATTTAACTATTTGAATAAGTTGGAAACTCATAGAAGTTTAAAATTTGAATGGAAGTGGAATGTAATTAAATAAAAAGTGATTTTGGGGAAAAAGTCTAAGTTGATTAAATGGAATGGCCATTGAAATAAAATTTATTAAGTTGGAAGTAAATGTAGAAATGAACTAACTAATTTAGTTAAGTAAATGAAATTGAAACTGAATGTTGGAATCCAATTTAAATTGTGTCAAATAAAGTGAATTGGAAAAATTAGTAAAGTTAGACTAAATAAAAAAAAGATTGAAAATAAAACTAAAGATTGGTAATAAAATCCATTGAGATATAAAATAAATTAATAAGTGAAACTAATTACAACAACCAGGAAAAAAATATGGGTTGAGATGTGGTTAATAGAATTCAATATTTAAAGTTTGGAGATAAAATTGAATTAAAATTAAAATTTGAAATTTAAAGTTTGAATAGAATGGATAAAAACTTCGATGATGAAGTGGAAATGAATCGAAGAACATTGTATGAAATATTGTAATAGACCTAAGGAAGGTTAATGGTAAATTCCTAAGTAAAATTTGGTATTGGAGAATATATTCTAAGTTAATATTTGAATGGAGGTTCAATAAAAGTGTAAAATGAGAAATTGAATAAGTGAACAGAAATCAAAATAGATGTGAACAAAAAAGAAATTGATATAGATAATAATCAATTGAGACTAATATGTTGGATGTGCGTATATTATTTTATTCGCATAGCAATTTGATCCAGATTTGAGCACAGAATTTCTAGATAGTCATATCGATCCGAGTTGGGATTTTCACTCGATTTTCAACGGCAAACTCTAGATAAGGATTTTGATTGATTCTGGAAATTCTCTATCATAGTACAACTATGCAAGGAGGACGACGGTTTCTAATCAAGCAACCAGATCTGAGTTCGCACTAGGAAGTCGGGTGGGCAATACTAGTTCGGAAGTGGAATTGTGTGATCGAGTGAGCGATCGGATTTGATATTGCGTATGGATGATATATGTGCATCGTACGGGCTTAAGTAAAGTAAATATTGAAAATCTGGTAAAAGAAACGAAATAAAATGATTTTGAACTCTATGATTGGATATTATCCCTAAGTGAGGTGCAGGTGATTAAAAGCAAAAGCAAAATTGATGTTTTTGATTTCAGAAGATAAATTTGAATTACCCAACAAAAAGGTACATAACTAAAATTTTCATATGAAATTTTATGGTTTTCTGATCTAGCCACTTAGATTTTATTTTCTTTTGAAATTTGGGGGACCCATATAGGAATTTTGTAGTCGTACCGATTTAGCCACGCAAAGGAGATGCTAGCGAAATTTTTCAAAAATTTAGGGAGTTAGAATATTTTTGAGAAATTTTGATAATTTAAAAGTTTAGTTTTAAATTATAATTTGAATGGCTAAGTAAGTAATGTTGTTTGGAAACTATGGAAGAGTTTGAAAAGTTAGTAAGTGTGATAGTGTGACTTTAATAAAAAGATTGTTTTGGGGAGTCGTTGAAAACTGTTTGGTTTTGGGAGGTTGCTAAAAACTATTTGGATTGGGGAAATAGTTAACAGGTTATGGATCATTCTTCTTAACTAGAAATTTCGGGGACGAAATTCTTTTAAGGGGGGAGGAATGTAATGACCCATAATTTTAAAATATTTGAAATTGGAATATTTAATTTATTTTAAATATTTAAAAGTTAATGTTTAACTTGAATTTCAAATATCGCTATTTATTGGATAATTTAAGTTATTGAATTTAATAAGTGGAAATTGGATAAAGTATTGAATCTGGAATTTAAAGCTTGTTAAAAATATTTCAATGACTTATAAAATTTATATTGATAATACTGAAGATAATATAAGTGTTAAAATTGATTTTTAAAGTGATTTGTTCAGTTTTAAAAATATATCGTTTAAATCGAAATTTAAAAATAGCCTTTCGAGGCATAGTCTCGGAATTTGATGAAACTAGTTCCACTGGATCCGTAATAGTGTATTATTATCGGATTTCTAATTTTGTAGTGTTTGGAGTTATCTGTGGCCGTATGACAAATAAACGCGCCGATCTATATCGAAAATTCAATATAATAAATGGGTCCAAAAAGCTATCTTCTCCATACGATCGAGTTGGAACTCGAAACATTTTCCATTACGTTTGGAATAGGATTATAACATTATAAACGCTTAGCAGCACGCCTCGATAGGAGATCGAAATTTTAAGTTAGGGTTTCGAGAGGAATTAAATTTAAAATTTAAATGTAAAATATATCATTTGACTAGTCAACCCTCAGCTGTAATTTCCTCACACCAGTTGCCTTTTTATCTCCTTAGAACACTGCAGCAAGCCTGCAGACACTCAAGGCAAAATTTAAAAAATGCATCCTCTCTGATAACATGCAACCTCTCTTAAATAATAAAAGAAAGGGGATAACCGAACCCCCTCCTTCTCCTTCTAAATAAAAAAAATTGAGAGTTTCAGATAAAAATGGCTACCTGTCTTCATATTCATTTAAATCGAAGTTGACTCGATTTCGTGAGGAAATCGATCCCGACCCTAAGCGTGCTCGAGCATGGTATCTTCGAAGGGAAATCGTCGCGAGAGGCCTAGGATTGGAACTGGATGGTCGCGACTCACGGTGATTGTGGCGGGGGCGGGCGTCGTTGGGTGTGAATCTCGGAAAGTATTAGGAAGTTGATGGATGGGATCTCCTTGACATGCATGCAAGTCGATGGGGTGGTTGGGCTTGAAGCTAGGTTTTCGCTTGGGTATGGGTTCGCATCGTGTGACTATGGGCTCGCGAATCGTGTGGAATGCAGGAAGGCTCTCGGGCTATTGGAATTGACGGCCGTATCGCGCATGAGGTGAAGGCGGAGCTTGCCGAATGAGGATCGACGACCTGACAAGCACAGGTTTGGATAGAGCAGTAAGGTATTTCAGTTTATTTTATAAAATTTTACATATGTATTGTGACGCCCCACCTCTATGCTCATAATGACAAAAGTTATTATAAGGAATAACGTCTGCTATTGCGTAGAATAAGGCTTGTTAGAAGCGACCATCCGTAAGTTATGCCTTAGAAGAGTATTGATTACATCGATATGAGTTTTATAAATTACTCCCAAAGATATAAATTCAATCCAAATCTACAATGAAACTCTGTTGGCTAAAGAAAAATCCAAAACAACTCATAATAACAGCAACATTGATAGATATAATCACATCAGAACAAAAATATCAGATATATAGCGGAAGACAAGTCTGGATACATGCTACAACAATCGATGGTTCACAAGAACTAAATGTACATATACATACACATCGTAACATACATGAGATGAGAACTAATAAACCAAAAGTACTTCTCGAAGGCTAGGCAAAAGATGATGTGAAATCCCAAAAGCCGAAGCTGCAACTGAATCAGAGATAGATACTATCCTGAAATACTCGGTCTGACCCGAGTATTATTTAAAAGAAAATAATAAACGGATCAATTTAATTTAAACTTCAGAAATAAGTGTATGATAAACAACACTTAAGCAAATAATCATTATCTCGATTGAGATTATACAACTTAGATAATCAACATAGTTCAATTAAAGAAATCTCAATTTAAACTCCATCAAAATCAATAATCTCAAATGAGACTATTCAACATAAATAATCACTATAGTTTAAATAAAGAAATCTTAATTTAACTTCATCAAAATTAGTTTTGAATTCCCAATTGAATTCAAAACAGCAATACGTAAATTTATAGCCTCGATTGAAACTACACACAAAATTATAATCTCGGATGAGACTATACACAAAATTATAATCTCGGATGAGACTATACACAAATTTATAATCTCGGTGAGACTATACAACATAGTAATCAGCATAGTTTAAAGGAAGAAATCTCATTAAACATCATCAAAAATCAACTTTCAAATTCACATTTGAACAAAAATAGCAATACGCAGAATCTAGAAATCAAAATAAGATAACAAGAAAATCAACATAAATGATGGATCGATCCCAGCAGATGGCGAGTTTTAGCTACGCCGCACATGCATCTCATATGGCTGAAGCCTACCAAGTACTATATTTTTGGCGCCTAACGAATGACCCAAAGGTCCAACAAATGACCTGAAGGTCTAATACTGGTAATTGACCCGAACGTCCATCATATGACCCGAAGGTCCAGCATAGTGGCTCAAAAGCCCATAAAATCATCAAAATCATAAAACAACAAATATATCAATTAACGAGTCCGAAATTAACTAAAATAGTAAAAGCGTGGTTCCATACTCCGCACTTATGCTAAATCGTTTAAATCTCTCCATCGTTTCCTTGAAAGTGCAAAATTGTGTATTTTATATAAATAACATTTTACGTTCTCAAACGGACAAGTCCGGAATTAAGCGAATCAGAAAAAGTAAGGGTTCATTGTCCTCAATTTTGCTGAAGCGTTTAAATCACTTCCTCATTCCATTTAAAAGCGTAAACTGTAAAAAATTAGAAAATATTTTATTTGAAAACGATTTTAAAACACGTGATTAAAGCAGCAACATCTGTAGCAATTTCAACAAGGAAATTGCACTTCACAAAACTTCGCAAAAACAGATAACAAAATCAGCGTTGCGGGACAACCGCTTGAAAATTAACTTTAAAATTGACGGTTACTGAAGTCAAAACAACCGTAATTTTTATTCGTCAAAATATCATCAAAACAACACGCTTCAAAAATATAATACCGGAGTAAAAATTCCATTATAAAAATAACAGCGCAAAAATACGTTTTAAAACGTAACACCGGTTCAAAAATAAATTAATGCAGTAAACTACGCTACTGCATACTCAACAAAATATTTCACTGTCTGTCAATATTCACGTGCACAATGATATCCATGTATGCACGCTATAATATGGAGACTTAAAACAAACGAAATGCATTTAAAACACACGAAATGCATGCACGCACATATTACGCATACATAACAAAAGATATGGCCTTTGTGCCATTCACATTGCATAAAATGATTGAATGCAACGCAATGACTAGAACCATATTTCTATGCATGCATGGATAAAATGAAAACTCCAGGAATTTTAAAATCACGCATACACGAAATAGGTAAGCGAGCTATACGCGTGAAGATGAAATGAAAAAATACCTGGAACTTTAAAATCACGCATACACGTGGACGATGGCATTTTCACTACGTGCTTTACATATTACACGCGATTAGATTTCAAAATATGGTGACTAACTCAACATGTATGTGCACGCAGACGATGGCATTTTCACTACGCGCTTTACATATTACACGTGATTAGATTTCAAAATATGGTGACCAACTTTAAAAAAAACAAAACTCATACCTAAAAATAAAACTTATATTCACGCAAGATACAGTAGAAAAATATGAAGAACCTGGACTTGTAAATTTAGCACGCACGCCGAAAACCATTCACACACACTATACTGCGTGAACTTGACATATATTTCACGCATGAAGATTACTGAGTTACGCATGAAGGTACATGATCACGCGTGAGGGTAAAAGTGGAGTTATGCATGAAGGTTAAAAGTGAAACACACGTAACTGCATACATATAAAAAAAAGAAAATAGTCTGGACTTGGCAAAAATTACTTCATGCATTGCTTCCTGGACAATACATTTTTCATGCACTCAAAAAAAAATACACGGAACTTAATTCGTGCGTGTCCACGCGACCCACTTAAAATGTTTGGGCACTATAATTTTTGGAAAAAAAAATGAAGTTGACCAAACTAGAAGATGGCCATAATTTCAAAGTACCCATGCAACACAACAATTTCAAGCACAGAATGAAACAAATTTTGGAAAAATAAAAACTTAGGACTTGAATTTCTTTGGTGCAGGCACCATTCTAAGCATAGGATGAAGTGAAAGATAATAACATCTGGCAACATAGTTTTTAAATTAGAAATGCGAGCTTTCACTCACCTCAAATTGGCTTCAAAACCAAAATGTAACAAGGATTCAAGCTTTATAACCAGCTACCAACTAGGAACCATAAGAGAGCAAAATCTCTGAACCACCATTAATATATGCAGAGCTATTAGAAGTTTTGATAACAAAATGAAAGATGTAGCTACTTTTCTCCTTTTCATTTTGCACAAGTCAAAGAATGAGTGTGCGTTGGCAACTTGTACAAACACATTTATGTAAACGTGCACTAGTGGAAGGTAGTACACAGCCTGTGCAAAAAGAATGATGGTCATACAACTAAGTTTCCAACCTGCTTTATATAATTTAATGTGATGACAACAAGACAAAATTGTGTTCATGCTTGCTTGCAAAAATGTTCAAATAAGCTTTACAATATTGGGACAGCAACTGTTTATATTTTACTTTTGAAATAAAAGTGACAGCGAGGCTACCATGTTCCACTTTGTTTTACAAACTTTGTCACAAAATTGCGTCCAAACTTTACTTTACAAAAATGTGACAGAAAATGATCAATTTTCTTGTTCTTGAATTGAACCGAGACCATACACGTGAAAGAAACAAATGCATTACATTATCCCGTTCACCAATTTAAGCATTTACTGACTTTACCAAATGCTTTTGCACTATTTTTCTTTTCAAAATTTTTAATTAAAAATTTCTCTTTAAATTATTTACTCCGACGGTAATTCAAAAATCACGATCGTCACAGATTTTTAAAATATTCGTTACGATGGTAATTCAAAAATCACGGTCGTTACATACTCCCCCTTATAAAAATTGCGTCCCCGCAATTTTCATACTAGAAGCAATCAATAACACAAATAATTCATCTCAACAAAGATTCAAAATAGAAAAGATGGATATGAATGCTCACACCCACCCGAAGAGGAGAGAAAACCTGGATAAGAATGCTCGATGAATTCTTTGGTTTCCCAAGTGAAATACTTGGGGTTTGCGGACCATTGAATTTTCACAAGCGGGACTTCTTTATTCTGAAGGCATTTAACCTTCGAAGCTAGCACACAAACAGGAATTTGCACAATAGACAAGTCGGGTGAGATCTCAAGATCTTGCAACATATAGGGATCAATAATAAAATCTGAATCTCAAAGGCATCGACGAAGCTGGAAACATGAAATACGTCATGAATTCTCAAAAACTGAATAGGTTGCGATACACGATAAGCAACAGGGCCAGTGCGTTCTGTAATAGGAAACGGCCCAACATATCAAGGAGCCAATTTCCCGGAGCTACTAGAATGCACCACACCCTTCATCGGAGAAATACGAATGAACACGTGATCGCCAACAGAGATTCCAAAGGCTTCCTACAATGATCTGCATAAGATTTCTGCCTAATATGAGCCTCTTTCATTCTCTGTCTAATAATTTGAATTTTCTCAGAAGATTCACGAATATAATCGGGGCCGAGAACTAACTTTTCCCCGAAATTCAATCAACAAGATGGTGATCGACACGGCCTTCCGTAAAGGGCTTCGAAAGGAGCCATACCGATACTGGATTGGAAACTGTAATTATAAGCAAATTCAACAAGAGATATGTGGTCTTCCCAACTACCACCAAAGACAAAACGCAGTCTGATTGGACTTGATAGAAATAAAATGGCTGATTTGGTCAATCGGTCAACAATCACCCAAATGCTAGTATGGCCCAACCTCGAACGAGGTAGATCATCAATGAAGTCCATAGAAATTTGATCCCATTTTCATAATGGAATCTCAAGAGAATGCAAAAGACCACTAGGACGATGGTGTTCAGCTTTAATAAGTTGACAAGTCATGCAACGACTCACATAACTTGCAACATCATGCTTCATACCTTTCCAAAAGTATAAGCGTTTCATATCAACATACATCTTACTACTACCTGGATGGATAGTATACTTAGAACGATGACAGTCCTCAAGAATGTCATTTGTAAGATTAAAAACATTAGGCACGATCAACTTTCCCTTCTTCAGAATACAACCATGATTATCCATATGAAAATCCTTTAGATTATCCCTTCGGGATTCCGATTTACAACTCTGAATTAGATAAGAGAGATTTGGATCTTGTTTCTGGTCATCGGCAACACGATCCAACAACTAGGACGAGCTTCCATGCTAAATAAAAGCACGGGAGAATCAGAAATTGAAGGACGGTCTCTAATATCCTCAAGAGATAAAGCTTCCAACATATTCCACTCTGCTAGCATCATGGAAACAACAATTTGCTACCTGCGACTAAGCGCATCAGCAACTCTATTACCCTTACCAAGGGTACACTGAATATCAAAATCGTATGAAGCAAGAAATTCGAGCCAACGTTGTTGCCTTATATTAAGTTCCTTCCGCTTGAATAGATACTTCAGAGATTTGTGATCAGTGAAGAGAACAAAACGCTCGCCTAATAAATAATGTCGCCAAATCATTAGAGCAAAGACTATGGCGGCTAAATCCAAATCATAGGTAGCATAACGAACCTCGTTAGGCTTTAGTTGTCTAGAAGCATAGGCAACTACTCTACCTTTTTGCATAAGAACGAAACCAATACAGCTAGTATTGGTACATATAATGAAGTCTTGGTTCCCTTCGGGAATCTCAAGGATACAAGTATCGGAAAAAAGTTCTTTCAAATAATCTTCTTTCCTGAAAAGCTAAAACTTCCAAAATTATAATCATCTTTATGAAATCATTTTCTAGAAAAATTTACTTTTTATAGGTCAATTTATTGTGTCAAATTGTCTCATCAAAGCGTTTAGGAGATTCTTATCGATAACGTTGATCAAGCGCATCGACTAGAATTCTTAAAGCACTCAATGGGAAATACAATCACAAAATCATCTTCTATATGATAAACACATATACAATTATACTTGTAAATAAATCTTATGAAAAAGATTTGCAAAATTTTAAATTGCTGTTTTCATCCAAAATCAATAAATATACAAATGAAGTCATCGAATATTCGTAGAATACTTGATTCACAAAATGGATGAAATAAGCTGGGCAAACTGAATGACATAATAAGTCATTTATAAGAATCATAACGAGTAGGAATGCGGTAAGTGGAATGCTAACTTCCGCAATTCGTAGCCAAAAGAATCCCGGTGGTAAGGTCGAGTTGGGAGAAGAGCTAAAACGAATAAATCGTTTGGCTTCCAACTCAGATAATTGTTGCTTGAGTTCCTCATTTTTCTTAGTAGACATCCTCGTGGGAGGACGACTAACAGGATGAACACCAGAGATAAGATCGATACGGAACTTAATTGTTCTTTTTTGGCGGAAAACAAGAAACAGGCTCAAAAACATCAGAAAAATCACAAACAACTGGAATATTTAGCTATAACAACCTTCGATTTGAAGGAAGAAATGATAGCATTCGAAGCATGTTCGAAATATAATTGATAACTGCTCGATAGCATCGTGATGCTTGAGGTATAAAGTTCTTTCGGGACAGAGGATTGAACTTCATAAAGGACGAGCCAATCCATACCCAAAATCATATAAAAATCAAGATGATCCATAATATGCAGATTCGCATGAAGGAAAAATACACATAGAATAATCTCAACACCAACACATAACAAACCAAGAGTAGTGGATCCACCAATAGGATTCACAATCCTCAAAGGGTCGCAAAGACTAACAACATCCAAAGGAATAATATCAACAAGCTCCTTTGACACGAATGAATGCGATGCACCCGTATCGAAAAGAACTCTAATAGAATGGCAATGAAATAAAATAAAACCTTCCAAAATAAAAGGAAGAATACATTTGGGTTGAGAAGAATTGCTAGAAGCTTTAGCAATATTAAGCTTTTCGGATTTGAAACCCTTAGGAGCAGTAGGACAATCAGAAACATAGGGCTTTCCTTGTTTTAACTCAAGGAAAGTATAAGAAAGATTAATAAGGAATTTAAAAAATGGAATACTACGGAAATATAAGATATATTCCTAGACATACTCCAATTTGTTAGACTGGTAAAAGTTTAAGAACAACGAAGGAATAGATTAGACAGGCACGAATAAAACCCCCGAATAGTCGTAACACATGTTCCATCCTACTTCTGTTCTGTGTTTATTATAATTTGTTCTGAATTTCAGCTTTGATACCAAGCTGTGACGCCCCACCTTTATGCTCACAATAACAAAGGTTATTATAAGGAATAACGTCTGCTATTGCGAAGAATAAGGCTTGTTAGAAGCGACCATCCGTAAGTTATGCCTTAGACGAGTATTGATTACATCGATAGGAGTTTTATAAATTACTCCCAAAGATATAAATTCGATCCAATCTAAAACGAAACCACGGTGGCTAAAGAAAAATCCAAAATAACTCATAATAACAGCAACACTGATAGATATAATCACATCAGAACAAAAATATCAGATATATAGCGGAAGACAAGTCTGGATACATGCTACAACAACTGATGGTTCACAAGAACCAAATGTACATATACATACACATCATAACATATATGAGATGAGAACTAATAAACCAAAAGTACTTCTCGAAGGCTAGGCAAAAGATGATGTGAAATCCCAAAATCTCAAGCTGTAACTGAATCGGAGATAGCCACTATCCTGAAATACTCGGTCTGACTCGAGTATTATTTAAAAGAAAATAATAAACGGATCCGTCTAATTTAAACTTCAGACTTAAGTGTATGATAAACAACACTTAAGCAAATAATCATTATCTAGATTGAGATTATACAGCATAGATAATCAACATAGTTCAATTAAAGAAATCTCAATTTAAACTCCATCAAAATCAATAATCTCAAATGAGACTATTCAACATAAATAATCACCATAGTTTAAATAAAGAAATCTTAATTTAACTCCATCAAAATCAGCTTTTGAATTCCCAATTGAATTCAAAACAGCAATACACAAATTTATAACTCGGATGAAACGATACACAAAATTATAATCTCGGATGATACTATACACAAAATAATAATCTCGGATGAGACTATACACAAAATTATAATCTCGGACGAGACTATACACAAAATTATGGTCTCGGTGAGACTATTGCACATAGTAATCACCATAGTTTAGAGGAAGAAATCCCATTAAACATCATCAAAAATCAACTTTCAAATTCACAATTGAATTCAAAACAACAATATGCAGAATCTAGAAATCAAAATAAGATAACCAGAAAATCAACATAAAAGATAGATCGATCCCAGCAGATGGCGAGTTTTAGCTACGTCGCACGTGCATCTCGTATGGCCGAAGCCTACCAAGTACTATATTTTTGGCGCCCAACAAATGACCCGAAGGTCTAGTACTGGTAATTGACCCGAAGGTCCATCATATGACCCGAAGGTCCATCATATGACCCGAAGCTCCAGCATAGTGGCTCGAAAGCTCACAAAATCATCAAAATCATCAAACAACAAATATTTCAATTAACGAGTCCGGAATTAACCGAAATAGTAAAAGCATGGTTCCATACTCCGCACTTTTGCAAAATCGTTTAAATCTCTTCATCGTTTCCTGTAAAGTGCAAAATTGTGTATTTTATATAAATAACATTTTACATTCTCAAACGGACAAGTCCGGAATTAAGAGAATCAGTAAAAGTAAGGGTTCATAGTCTTCAATTTTGCTGAAGAGTATAAATTGCTTCCTCATTCTTTTGAAAACGTAAACTGTAAAAAAATTGAAAATAATTTTATTTTAAAATGATTTTTAAAACACGTGATTAAAGCAGCAACATCTGTAGCAATTTCAACAAGGAAATTGTGCTTCACAAAACACCGTAAAAACGGATACCAAAATCAGCGTTGCAGGATAACCGCTTGAAAATTCACTTTAAAATTGACGGTTACTGAAGTCAAAACAACCGTAATTTTTATTCGTCAAAATATCATCAAAACAACACGCTTCAAAAATATAATACCGAAGTAAAAATTCCGTTATAAAAATAACGATGCAAAAATACGTTTTAAAACGTAACACCGGTTCAAAAATAAATTAATGCAGTAAACTACGCTACTGCATACTCAACAAAATATTGCACTGTCTGTCAATATTCACGTGCACAACGATATCCATGTATGCACGCTATAATATGGAGACTTAAAACACACGAAATGCATTTAAAACACATGAAATGCATGCACGCACATATTACGCGTACAAAACAAAAGATATCGACTTTGTGCCATTCACATGGCATAAAATGATTGAATGCAACGCAATGACTAGAACCATATTTCTATGCATGCATGGATAAAATGAAAACTCCAGGAACTTTAAAATCACGCATACACGAAATAGGTAAGCGAGCTATACGCGTGAAGATGAAATGACAAAATACCTGGAACTTTAAAATCACGCATACACGTGGACGATGGCATTTTCACTACGTGCTTTACATATTACACGTGATTAGATTTCAAAATATGGTGACTAACTCAACATGTATATGCACGCAGACGATGGCATTTTCACTACGTGCTTTACATATTACACGTAATTGATTTCAAAATATGGTGACCAACTTTAAAAAAACAAAACTCATACCTAAAAATAAAACTTATATGCACGCAAGATACAGTAGAAAAATATGAAGAACCTGGACTTGTAAATTTAGCACACATGCCAAAAACCATTCACACGCACTATACTGCGTGAACTTGACATATATTTCATGCATGAAGATTACTGAGTTACGCATGAAGGTAAATGGTCACGCGTGAGGGTAAAAGTGGAGTTACGCATGAAGGTTAAAAGTGAAACACACGTAACTGCATACATATAAAAAAAAAAGAATACAGTCTGGACTTGGCAAAAATGACTTCATGCATTGCTTCCTGGACAATACTTTTTTCACGCACGCAAAAAAATAATGCACGGAACTTAATTCATGCGTGTCCATGCGACCCAATTAAAATGTCTGGGCACTATAAATTTTGCAAAAAATATATATAAAGTTGACCAAACTAGAAGATGACCATAATTTCAAAGTACCCATGCAACACAACAATTTCAAGCACATAACGAAACAATTTTTGGCAAAATAAAAACTTAGGACTTGAATTTCTTTGGTGCAGGCACCATATTACGCATAGGATGAAGTGAAAGATAATAACACCAGGCAACATAGTTTTTAAATTAGAAATGTGAGTTTTCACTCACCTCAAATTTGCTACAAAACCAAAATGCAACAAGGATTCAAGCTTTATAACCAGCTAGCAACTAGGAACCATAAGAGAGCAAAATCTCTGAACCGCCATTAATATATGCAGAGCTATTAGAAGTTTTGAAATTTGAAAACAAAATGAAAGATGTAGCTACTTTTCTCTTTTTCATTTTGCACAAGTCAAAGAAATGAGTGTGCGCTGGCAACTTGTACAAACACATTTAATGTAAACGTGCACTAGTGGAAGGTAGTACACAGCCTGTGCAAAAAGAATGATGGTCATACAACTAAGTTTCCAACCTGCTTTATATAATTTAACGTGATGACAGCATGACAAAATTGTGTTTTTGCTTGCTTGCAAAAATGTTCAAACAAGCTTTACAATATTAGGACAGCAACTGTTTATATTTTACTTTTGAAATAAAAGTGACAGCAAGGCTACCATGTTCCACTTTGTTTTACAAACTTTGTCACAAAATTGCGTCCAAAATTTTCTTTACAAAAATGTGACAGCAAATGATCAATTTTCTTGTTCTTGAATTGAACCGAGACCATACACGTGAAAGAAACAAATGCAGTACATTATCACGTTCACCAATGAAAGCATTTACTGACTTTGCCAAATGATTTTGGACTATTTTTCTTTTCAAAAATTTTAATTTAGAATTTCTATTTAAATTATTTACTCCGACAGTAATTCAAAAATCACGGTCGTTATAGATTTTTAAAATATTCATTACGACGGTAATTCAAAAATCACGGTCGTTACATGTATATATACACATAAATCAGGAAACAGAAAGAAACATATAGATAGACAAAATTTAAGTGTACGGTAAGGTATAAAACAAATTAATATTTCAGTTTAAAGGTTTATATATATATATATATGTATATGTTTACAGTAAAGGAATTCACTGTTATATTATTTATAGTAAATATATATATGCATACATGATTTTGAAAATAGAATTTTAAATATTGAAGAGGTAACTTAAAATTTGATTTTTGAAATCCATATAGACATTTTTGTAAATATAATATATATGTAGTCCTAAAGGAAATAAATATACATTTACATATCTTAATATACTAGCCTATTTTAAATAATGAATTTGGTGAATAAATTGTTAAATGAACTCATTTGGTTATTCTTGTTACTAAAGATAATTTATTAAAGGAATTTAGTGTTAAATTAAATAAATTGTTAATTAAATCTTTGGAAATTAATTGTCCGATTAGTTTGAATATTAATAAACCATATAATGTTTGTTATAAGGTCTAAAAATCGCGAAGAAAACAAGTCGAGATGGAAATGGGTTGCAAACAAAAATAAAGGTGAGTTAATCTTACTCAATTTGGATTTCTGGTTAATTTAAATAGTTAAAATTTAATTTATTGGTTGATTGCTTGAATTGATGATCTATTATCAGTTTGGATGTGATATTTACATATATATATATACATATATATATATATATATTGGAGTGATTGATATTCCCGCATTACATAGGGGATGAGGCCCTATGCACCTCGGATAATAGCGGATGACCCTTTATACCGCAATGTCCCCCTTGAGGTGGGATTTGGTATGTTATTTGTTGTGCTATCATCTGTGGATGCAGGAAAATAGATTGAAAGGATCCAACCGGGTTCCTTAAAATATTGAAATTATTTTCATAATCCGTGATATGTTTTATTGATATCCTGTGATAGATTGTATTGGAAATCTAAGTTATTCGGTGCTATAGTTTGGATGAATATGTTTTGGTATTTTAAATATAGAAATATAATGAATTTGGTTCTTAAAGGAAATGAAAAGAGAATTTTGGAATAAAGAATGAAATTGATGTTTCAAATTTAAATAAGGATTTTAAATCATAATAAAGGGTGAATTCGGTGTAAATGTATTTGGAATTGATTTTGGATAAATCAAGAGGTAAATTTTAAAGGGAATTTAACTTAGAAAATCGGTTTGAAATCGATTAAGTGTTTTGGAAACTATGATTTAAAGAATAACGAGGAATGGAAATTTATAAATGG
Source organism: Allium cepa (assembly GCA_030765085.1). NCBI lineage: Eukaryota > Viridiplantae > Streptophyta > Magnoliopsida > Asparagales > Amaryllidaceae > Allium > Allium cepa. Next base: position 685,657,473 of record CM060932.1, on the reverse strand, counting down.
TTTATAAATAAGTGAAATATTTATCAGTGGATAAATTTGAAAGTATAAATTCATGGTGGGAATATATAAGGAGATGGGAAATGTGTTTTAAAAATAAAAAGTGGTTTTATTTTAAAGTATTAAAAGAAATTTATGGGATTGGGACGTAAATTAAACTGCAAATAATCGAGAAGGAATTATAAATGATTACACGGTTAAATTGGAGTGGAAGTGTGATTTCCCGAAACGCTAAGTGTATTTTCAAAGGAAGATCTAAGTACAAGTTAAAGGGTTTTAAAGTGTTTTAAAAGAATGTTTTTAGAAAATTATTACTTAACTTTTTTAAAAATTTATTGTAAATATTTATTAAGTAACTATAGTAGTTAATTATTTTAAAGATTAAAGTGGTACTATAATTAAAGGATTTTTTAAATATTTATATTTTTAAATTAGCTTTATTTTAAAAGTAGTTGGCAAAAGTTTTATTTGAGAAATTATTATAAAATTTCATGACTAGTATTTTAAATAAAGAGTTTAAATAGTTTTATTTCAAACATTTTAAGTATATATTTTTGGGTAAAGTGATTTAAATTATTAAAATCTAATTTTAATAAGACTTGGTGTGTTTCAATGGGAATAAAATGATTGGATGAATGATTGTGTAAATTGATAGTTAAATAGCCGACTATCAATCTTGTCCAATGCGCTGATTGTTTCGAAGAGACCGGGATCGGGTTTAATTATCCGAAAACTACTTCGATTGGGTTCTAACGTAGCGAATGAAAACCTGAAGATGATGAAGACAGTGATTCGGTTTGTCCAGACAGAGGATAACTTGTATGGATGAATGCTATCAGACCATCGTCAAGAGAACGGTAAGCATTCTAAGTGAATGTGTGCTAAAAGGTAACGCATAACCTCAAGCCTCATTAATTGGAAACTGGCTAAAACAGGGGAGGTGCAGCAAGGCTAAGTGGCTAGAAACCAATTAGGGTAAGGTCATCCCTATCTAGATGTCCCTTTATTTTGGCTGTGTGGGCGGTTGTTGATCCCAACCGTGGGGTGATCTTATTCGGACTATCCAGTAAGGGGTAGCTCTGGTCTTGTATTGCAGGAGATTGGAAGAGGTCTTCGGTATGCTGATCTAGGTCAGGTACTGTGACGGGCGATACCCCTGTAGCCATGCCATTGTATGGAATCTAATCTCCAATAAGCGCTTGTACGGTTTTGATTGTGCCCAACTATGCTGGAGCGTGAGATGCAAGCATTTCAGCTAGATTCTTTTTACCTTCTATAGACACTATTATAATATCAGACGAATTTGATAAAAATGTTTTGGTTATCGTAAGGTAAAAACCCAGTAAGTTTATTTGTGACGTGGTCTTACGAGATACCTTTGGTTTCAAAGGATTTTGAAAACTTTAATAATCCAATTGAGTGTGTTTTATCACGCTGGTTTTTCAGACTGACTCGCATGTTCGGGTCAGACCGAGTATTATAAATACGGGATAGGATGCTGTGGAGCTTTGGAGACAAGCTAGATGGCGAGACGTATCACACATACTTGAAGTGTGCTCTGTTGTGCATTATAAGCTGTATAGTCAGCTTTTGTGGGGACAAGTTAATATAACTGTCCTGTATTTTGCTAT